>CM057453.1:1412582500-1415082500 GCA_016271365.2 Neoceratodus forsteri
GTGAGGTGGAGGAGGAGAGATTGGGGGGAGAGTGAAACCAGAATTTAGCAAGAAAGTTGACGCAGTGGATATGGCATCTGTGTGCTAGGAAAGGAAGGGAGAGAGGCTTGTATAGGAACATGATATGTAAGGTCACCCTCCCAGCTTTCTAAGGCAGGGTATAAAGATGGAAGGTTGACCTGAGAGGAGCCCTACACAAGGTCATTGTTTGATAAGTTTGAGTTTATATGATTGCTCCAAAATCTACAAATCTACAATGGTAAAGGAATTTGAAGGATGAAGACATCATTATTACAGAATGCAACAAATGTAGAAACATTACAAGATCTGGTATTGGCTAGAAAATCGGTACTTTGTCTTTATGATTCTCATATTCTTTGGTGGTTAGACACAAAAAAAGATTGTATAAATTGTTTTAAACAACTGTTTAGGGAACAAAACTATACTAAACAAAAGAGATAGTCTGATTTCAGGAAACAGCTACAATGCTTGCAGGATCTAACCAGATCTGAGAAAGGTGTCTTAAAACAGATTAATGATATAAAGGAAGAACTGAAACAATTGCAGTATAACAGATTTAAGATGCTGGAATTGGAACAGCAATTCGGAACCCAAGGCAGGTCTCATGTAATAAACCCATATGAAAATTGTCGAAACGGTACTAACACAAATACAAACAGATACTGGTGAACTAGTCCCTAGAAAAAGTTAAGTTTTACAAGAAGTAGACAAGTATGTGGGAAAATGTTTGGCACTGAATATACTAATCACACCTGAATAATGGAGTGGCTCCAAACAGTGAACATTCCACAGTTATTCTCTTCACAGAAAAACTGTTTAATAGCTCCCATATCTAAGATGGAACTGAACCTAGTAATAAAAGAATTACAGATAAATACAGCACCTGGAATGGACAGTTTATCAACTGAATTCTATGAATGGTTATGGGATTACTGCCCTGATGAAATTTTAGGGGTATACAATGAGCTTTTGCAAGGTGGCGAAATTCCACCCGAAATGAATAAAGGGATACTGATCTTACTATATAAAAAAGGAGACAAAAAATTGCTTACAAATTGGAGACCGATCACATTGTTAAATGTGGATCAAAAAATCTTTTCAAAATTATTAAGCATGTAATTAGTATTGATATTTTTAGAGATAATACATACTTCTCAAACATGCCCCATTGTAAAAGGAAAATAACGGATAATGTGCTATTATTAAGAGAAATTGTAGAATATTGTGATTCAACTAACACCAAAGGGCACATTGTACATTGTCACACAGGGTACATTGTCAGCCTCAGTCAGTTCAAAGTATTTGATAAAATAGCACATGAATATCTGTGGTCATGCTCGGGAAAATATGGGATACTTAACTCATTTATTTCTTGGATAAAAGGTTACTATAGGTCAGCAACAATTATCCCATTAGTACAAGGGTGGATGGGCAAGACTTGTTGCATTAAGTGGGGGGTATGCCAAGGCTGCCCCCTCAGCCCCCTTTTATACATATCAACACTCGATCCAGTAATTAGGAAGCTAACTACTAGTACCAGTATAATTGGAATATGGTCTGCGAATCAAACATACACAGTCTAAATGATTGCTTATGCAGATGACCTATGTTTAACAATGGATACAAAGTCAGGAACCATGGCAAAACAAGTTTTGGAAAATTTTTCACAGCCTACTGGGTCTGAAATGAATTATACAAAACATTTTTGCCTACTGGTAGGGTCAGATGCTAAAAGTGAAACGCATTTTATGGTTCTTCCGGTGGTTTATGAACCTCGTAAAATACTGGGAGTATATTTCGGCTCTGGGGATATGTCCCTGTTTGATTGGACTACAATGTTAAACAATGTCCAGCCACAGATTATACAGTGGCAGAAATGGAATATTGTAAACAAAAAAGGATCTACGTTATTAAAATTTATTTGCTTCTGTTGTGTTTACATATTAGCCATATTATTAGGCATATTTATCCTATACCAAAACAACTTGAAACTAAGCTTTATGGCTGCTTCTTGCAATGTGTTAGTGGGAGTCGACTGAATCCAGTTAAAAGGGGGATTACATAGCTCCCAATAAAACTGGGTGGGTTACAAATGATAAATCCCTTGGTGTTCTATTTTTGCATCTTTTTCTTTATGAACCTTTCACCTTTGTCAAAGAATGAGCAGCTGCCCTGGAGGGATTGATTCATGTGGTATTTTCATCCTTATCTGGATAAATGGGAAAAGAATTCAGCCTTATCTAGAAATATAAAAACCCATGCTTTACTTAAATATAAGAAATATTGTATAGATAAATTAAAAGTATGAAAGTTAGAAAAGGAATTTTTTCTTACATATATCAGGAATTACAGTTTGTATGTTCCTGGATTTTGGAGCAGTATTATTTAGCTGAACCGTTTGAAGGAAGGAGTGAGGATGAAAAAAAACAAATTTGTCAGATGTGTACAGATCCTAGAATTCCAATGAAAGCATGGGATACAATATGGTTAGGAGCACAGGAAAAATTAATTGTTAAGGGTAATTTAAAGCACAAAGAACTCACAGAACGGTATTGTCCCAGACCATGTTGCACTATGACTTTGGAAACTATACAACATTTGTATTTTGAATGCCCTTATGTTGTTGATTTCTGGAAATTGATTAAGAACACATGGACAACCCTACCCTTTCAATATCTGATTTATGACACTTTTGTTCTAGGAATTGTACTGTATCAATTCATTGGATGATCTTTAATGACAACAGTTTGCATGTGGTATTTTCTTTTTTTAAATACTGGATTTGGCAGTGTAGCTGTTGATTCTCCCTACAACAACATATAAGTCAAGAACAGTTTAATATAATTAAGAATGATATTCAAATTCTAATGGAACAAGAAATGAAAACCCTGACTGTTTCAAAATCTCTGGAATTGTGGAAACATTTCCCAGAAATATGTATTTATTTATTTAAAAGTTATACCAGGAAAGCATACTGAGCAGACAACTGCTAGTTTCCAGATGCATCCTGGGGGGTGGGGAACAATAGGAGAAGGTACATTTGTATACAAAATGTTAAACAAGTAGAACATAAATAGTAATGTAATATCATACAACAATAGTCTAATACAGCAATTTAATAGAGCACAGAATTCACAGATTTAGCTGTTCAGGCGACAACAGAGCCGGGCATCCCAGCCTAATGTGAGAGATAGAACATAATACAGTAGCAAGATGGTTAGAAGCAGAAGCCCGAGCAGGAGGTGCTGAAGTGGTCTCTGAGGAGAGTGGTAAAATAGCTGGGGGAAGTGGTGTGGCAAATGGTAGAGGGAAGAGAATTCCACAATTTAGGCAACCAATAAGAGAAGGCAGCATGGCCCGGCGAGGTGGACATGTGAGGGACCGACAAGGACCAGAAGTCATAGTGTCTGCGGGAGTGGGATGGAGGAAGAGAGAGAGATAGGAGGGCATGGACTGTGACCAGTATTTAGCCATGAGGCTAGTGCAGTGGGCCTGTCTCCTTTCCTGCAGGGCTGAGAGGGACAGGGTTTGGTAGAGGGCACAATAGTGGGTACTAGGAGGACAGTCAAGGGTGAAATGGCAGATGGAGTGGAAGAGGGTATCCAGTTTGGTTAGGGAAGTTTTGGGAGCTTTAAAAGGTACTTCCTGTTATGGAAAATGGCTTTAATGCAGAATATAAAAGAAGAGGGAGGCTGAAGAAAGTGCTGTAATGGATTATAGTGCTGTTTTTCTTTTTGCAAAGCAATATAAAAGGTGATCATTTTGATATGTACTTTTACTTTTGTAAACATGTATTAAGTTTTCTTTACTATGTGTGTTTGTAATGTTTTTGAATTGATTTTCAATAAAAATTCCCCTACTGTTTTTGAGAAGTGCCATGGGGTATTTGACATCCACCTGAACTACCAAGAGGCAGATGGGACCTTGGTTTAATGTCTCATCTGAAAGACGACATCACAGGAGTGCAGCACTCCCCTCATGCTGCACTACAATGTCAGTATTGGCACTTTACCCAAGTGCCTGATGTGGGAATAGAACCCACAGCCTTCTGATCTTCTGGCCATAGAGGGGAATATGCAACCTGCGGAGCCATTGACACTCATACACTAGATGAAAGTGACCTACCATTCTTTCTCACCATTTACAGTTAGATAAAATTTTTTTGTATTTAAGCCTTTATATTTTTTTTTACTTTTTATTTATAGATTTTATGATATCACAGATATCTGTGTTACATAAAATACATGACGAGTAGGGTGCGCAGACCCTTCAGTAGAATGTACAGGATATCTTGCATTTTCATATATCTGAGTATCTGTAAGTCATTTTTGTTCATTCCCTCATTCCCTCATTCCTTTATTTTACTGACTGCTGTTTGATCGGGAGGAAGGGCCGCTGTAGAGCTCACTCTTGTGTGACTGCTCTGCTCACTGACATTCGGTCAAAACCATAGCTGAACTCTTTATAACCCAATTTTATATTGATCAAGGAGATTATCTTCTAGAGGTGGTAAGGTTTTTGAAGAGAAGATACTGCTTGAATTCATCTGAATGGTGGTAAATTAACTATTTTTCAGAAGTTTCATTATTTTTCCTTTATTGAGTGATCTTTTGCACAAAGTTTAGACACTGTTTCTAACAAATACACTGACTATTTTTCCTCGGACTTTTATGAAATGAAGTACTGATAGTTTCACGTTATGTCATTATATTGTGCTGCCTGAGGCTGCTTTAGGGTTAGTTTTTACGTGTTCAAAGCTAGCTCAAAGGATATTTTGCACAGTGGTTATTTAAACCTATGCATTGTTTTTATATTGGTATTTTTCTTATACCAGCTTCCATTGCATTGCTGGGTTGCCTATTTTCACCTAATGGACTTGCATTTAATTGTCACTGATTTATTATGTAGTTATCAATTTATACTTTCTGTTTTATTAGAATATGCTTAATGCTCAGTTAGTGTAGGTAGGGAGGAATGGGCAGACTAGGTGGGCCAAGCAGTCCTTATCTGCTATCAAATGCTATGTTTCTCTGCTCACAAGAAGTGGTCATCTATTAACTAATTCAGAAAACACAACGTATAGGAAAGATCCAGAATAAATTATTTGATACCTTTTATTGGACTAGCATAGATGTAACAAAAAGAACAAAGTGCTTTAGCTTTCGGACCAACAAGTCCTTCGTCAGAAGCGTAATGACAGTTATTTAGAAAAAAAACAATACTTTTAACACCCAGATCATTCAGAAAAAAAATCCCCGTTGGTTTAAAATACTCATTTAAAAAAACAGAAGATGATGTCAGAGAAGCTTAACAGTACCATTTCACCTTTAGCTGAGAGAGTCTCAGGGTTAGGGGTGCTTCGTGCAGAAGACATACGAAGAACTCCACTGCATATAAATTAAATTGACTTATAAGATAACAGCTACTTAAGCAGATGGCTCTTAAATCAAATTATGAGTGTCACAATGTGTATAAAAATGCAGTTACTGAAAAACAACCCCCACCTGGATTAAAGACTTACTAAAATTGTCAGTTAAAAATGAGCATCACAACATAGGACTGCAAGAAGCATCTCCTCTCTCTCTCTCTCTCTCTCTATATATATATATATATATATATATATATATATATAACACACAAAGAGTAACCAGTAAAGTTTTCCTAAAAAGATCAGTAGTTACACACTGTATGATATGTAAAACTTAGCTGGACTCATTACCCAACTATACTTTCCAGCTAGATATTATACCCCATAAACTTCAGAAGCCTGTAGTGTAGTAACAGGAGTTTATAAATGATAATATAAATATAAATTGACAATATAAGTGTCAAACAAAAAACTACTTGTCAAGGACCACCAATAAATTAAGACCATGCAGCCTGATATGTATAGATGTCAATAAATTTTTAGTGTATAATATTAACAACTTGATGTACTGAAAATGTCTAAGGAATCTGAATAAGAAATAGGAATTAAATTCACACATACACACCACACCCCCATATCCCCGGGAGGGGGATAACTAGTTTTAAGGGGATACGCACACACATGCAAACATACACACACACATTCATATACACAAACACACACACACACACACACACACACACACTCCTAATGCACCATCATTTACATCAATTTATTTATTTATTTAGTTTTTGTTGACTCTGTAATTGTTACCCAAAGGAATTCAACTTGTCATGAAATTCCAAGTAAAAGGGATCATGTATCCTAATACGTACAGAGTAAAAATGTGACACTATGTAACCGTACTACTATCTGCGCAGTAACAGTCCAAGGATTCTGAATAGAACCACAATGCAGCCTGATATGTATAGATGTCAATAAATTTTCAGTGTATAATATTAACAACTTGACATACTGAAAATGTCTAAGGAATCTGAATAAGAAATAGGAATTAAATTCACACACACCACACCCCCATATCCCCGGGAAGGGATAACTAGTTTTAAGGAGATACACACACAAACACATTCATACACACACACACACACACACACACACACACACTCCTAATGCACCATCATTTACATCAATTTATTTATTTAGTTTTTGCTGACTCTGTAATTGTTACCCAAAGGAATTCAACTTGTCATGAAATTCCAAGCAAAAGGGATCATGTATCCTAATACGTACAGAGTAAAAATGTGACACTATGTAACCATACTACTGTCTGCGCAATAACAGTCCAAGGATTCTGAATAGAACCACAATGAAATAAAACTTTCACCATCCCCAGGGTAAGGCAACTAGAAGTAAATGTACAGTATGTATGTAAGACAAGAGTCCTAACATACCTACATTTCCACAAATCACTACAATATTAGCCTAATGTAAATAGATCTGTCAAAGACCCCCATGCAAATGAGACCTTACACCCCCCAATATCTTGATGGTTCAAAAATGTGACAGTATATAATAACACTACTGTATGCACAGTAACAGGCTAGGGAATCTGAATATGACACAGTGGAATCAACCCCACTCCCGGGGGAAGGTAAATAGTAAGAAGGAATTAATATTCATTATGTGTGTGAAGTAAGAGTAATAACACACTGTAACTCCATGAATCTAAATAGAAGCCTACTTCAATGTCACAGCAAACCCCACACCTGCCATATTCACATACCCCCCCACACAATCACAGAAACACACACGTGCTGAAGTCCTATAATATGTCAGTCTGAAGAAGAAGAGTTCTGTGGATGTTAAATCCTGTAATATGCCATGAACCCCAAATCTGTGTTTATCCCATCCACTACCATATTGAGATGTAAAATAAGTTTGATCTCAAAAGCTTGTCTCTGTTATGTGCTTTTGAGATTTCCTTTTAAGACCATTACTGACGTATCTGAAATTGAGTGGTCATGCTGAGAGAAGTGTTGCCCTACTGGTTTTTCAGTCATCTTCCTTTTAATATTATGTATGTGTGAGTTCATCCTAGTGCGGAGCGGTTGGCTTGTCTCTTGAATATAACCTGTTTGTGGACATCTCTTGCACTGAATGAAATAAACAACATGTTGTGATGTACATGTATAACTCCCATGTACCTTGAATTGTCTGTTTTGTGATGTAACCACACAGTCCGAAGAGGAAATGTGCTCACAAGTCTTACAGGTTCGTTGATTGCAGGGTTGTGTACCATTTAGTGTCATGGTATTCTGTTCTGGTGAACGCTTACTCCTAATAATTAGGCTGGCTAAGTTTGGTGGTTGTTTAAAAGATAGTAGTGGTAGTTCCTTAAAAATACAATTAAGGGTCTCATCCTCTCTAAATATTGGATGGAGGTCCTTAATAATCTTACACAGAAGTTCAAGGTCTGGATGATATGTGACTACTAAGGATATTCTGTCGGTAGCTGTCTTTTCTTTATACGGAAGTAGTTGTCTTGGTACTTGTGTTGCACGTTCTATTATCCTGTCAATTTCTCTGGAAGAGTGTTCCTGCATAATAAAGGTGTTTTTCAACATAGCCAAATGTGTATCTCTGTCTTCCTCATTTGAGCAGATACGGTGACATCGAAGTGCTTGACTGTACATGACAGATTTTTTTCTGTGTTTTGGGTGATTACTTTTTTTATGTAAGTATCTCTGACTGTCTGTCTGTCGGCTTTCTGTAAATACATGTATGTAAGGTTCCATCCTTAATGGTGACTGTGGTGTCCAGAAAATTAACATTGGTGATAGAATACTCCAAGGTAAGCTTTATAGTAGGGTGAAGGTTATTGAGTTCCTGATGAAAATCTTTAAGTGCATCTGTGCCTTCCGTCTAAATGATAAACAAGTCATCAATGTAATGGAAATAAGCCAGTGGTTTTTGGGGAGAGTGCCTTAAGAAGTCCTCCTCCAAGTCTGCCTTAAAGAGGTTAGCATACTGTGGAGTCATCCTGGTGCCCATTGCTGTTCCCATAGTTTGAACATAATGTTTACCATTGAAGTTGAAGTTGTTATATGTCAAAATGAATTCCATAAGTTTCCCTACCACTTCCAGGTTGATGTTTTGGTCCAGTCCTTTCTCCTGTATGTATTTAAGGCAGGCTGAAATGCCATCCATGTGTGGAATATTAGTATAGAGGGGTGTTACATCCATTGTCGCTAAAATGGTATCAGGTGGTAAGTCCTTATAACCAGAAAGTACACGCAGGAAGTGTGTAGTGTCCTGGATATAGCTGTCTCTTTCCATAACCAGCAGTTTCAAAATGTTTTCTACAAACCCTGAGATTCCCTCAGTGAGGGTACCATTACCAGAGACTATGGGTTTTCTCGGATTGCCAGGTTTATGTATTTTAGGCACCATGTAGAATGTTCTGGCTTGGGTTCAGCACGGATGAGGTCAGTTAGTCTGTTTTGAACATGGTTTGGAAAAGTTCCAATTAAGTCATGTAGTTCTTTTTATGTTGCCGTGCTTGTGCAGCCAACATCTTGCGGTAGTGCAGATTTGGAGGCACGGTCACTGTTGGGCGAATGCAGGGCATGCATCAGTAGGTGCAACTCTCATTCCCCAATCAGCCTGCGTGCTGGCGCCACACCGTGCATACTTAATGTGGTGATGAGATCAAATGAAAGGTCCACTGCAATGCGAGATAAGCTTGTCATACGCAGCGGACCCCCCGATGTGCTTTCCCTGGTGGTGAAAAAGAAAATTAACATGGCTGCACACTGCCTGCCATACTGCCGACTTCGGGCGTGCCCTGGCCCAATGTATGTGCCGACGGGGGAGCCCTCCCCACCGGCATAATGCATCCCTCCCCATTTGTTATTATGTGCGGGGGTGCCCAATACCCTTGGCTCTTGCCCCCGCTTGCTAGGTGCCACTGGGCTGCCCATTCCCCATCGGCTAGCACCCCTAGAAAACACTTTTAGGTGGCACACTGGGAGCCCACCCCAGCGTGCCAAAGCCCTTGCAAAAAAAAAAAAAAGTCCCTTGATGTTTTATTTTAAATTTTTCTTAACCTGTAAAAGAAAACTGTCCCTCGTGGTCTCCTGCCCGCCTCCCACAACCCACCCCACCCACTGCGCACCCTGCCCCCACACCCCCCTCACCCCATAATTACCTCCGGAGTCTGGCGCGATGATCTTCGGTGGACCGGGAACACGTCTACACTCTTCAAAGCCGACCGCGAACTGAGGAAATGCCGGTAAGCTGTATAATGGCATAAATAGGGTTTTTTCAACTTTGATGCATATCTCAGGCATATTTTGGAATTTTGGCACCAAACTTTCAACATGGGGTTTTAGGACTCCTATGAATTCTGGCACTGTCATGGCGTTAGTGGCCCGAAGGTGATTTCGCGGTCACTCCATAGAATCACCTTTGGAACCGATTAACAATGACAGTGCCACTGTTCATGAGGGGCTCTCAAAAAGCCTATGTTGCAAATTTGGTGGGAAAATAAAAAAATGGCTGTTTCTGGCGATGCATTGCGCTGTTTCCACCTACGCTAGTAACCATTGAATTTGTAATATTTTCACTCCAGATTTTCAAAATTGCCATTTTTCCACACTTCCTGATGAACAGTACAGCTGTCATTTTACATATCCTGGCCAAAATGTGTTTTCACACGTCCGGCGCAGAATAGCACAGTCGCTGTGTGAAATCACTTTTCGGGACAGTTTTTTTTATTTAGTTGTTTAACCAGGTATAGCACACTAAGCTGAAAGCTTTTTTACAGGAGCAACCTGGGAGCACAAGTGACTTGCTTATGGTCACACAGTATGCAAGTGGAAGCTGTGGGATTCAAACCCAGGTCTGGTCTGCTGGATATCACCAAATTTGCAGCTCAAAGCCTTAGACCACTGCGCTATACTGCCTCCTCTTGTAACAAGCCCCCTTGAAGGCATTTTTGCCGAGGCGCTAGGGCTTCCACAGTGGTGCTTTAATAAACCAACTATTTGGTTGAGGAAACTTTGCCTTGATTGATTTTTCTACTAAAGAGCGTTTTCAGTTTTGGAGCTGTGTTTATGTTAAGGGTTTGTCACCCAATGTAAGCGACCCCCTCACAACATTTGAGTGCAGCATTTTGTTTGTTGGAATTTGTGTCATTTTTCACATCCTGCCCAAAATGTGTTTCTGCACCTGTGACGCACAATGGCATGGTCACTGTGGGAAATCAACTTTTGGGACAGATTAACAAAATCGCAGCTCCACTGTTCATAAGGGGAGGTCCTAAAATGCCTATGTTACAAATGTGGCTAACAAACTCCCAAAAATAATTGGGTTACGGATGTGTGTTGCACAGTTTGTATGCATGCTCATTGCTTCACCAATATTTCATATTGTCACTCAAGATTTTCATCGTTGCCATTTTTTATGCCTCCTCATGAACAATACAGTTGTCATTCTCCACATCCTGCCCAAAAATGTGTTTTCATCCCTCTATCGCCAAATGGCACAGCCGCTGTGCAAAACCACCTTTCAGCTAACAAAGTGATTGTGCCGCTTTTCATGAGGTGGCCTGACAAGCAGCCCAGGTTGAAACTGTGGAGTGAAACTACCACCAGATGCCTACGGTGTTAGGGTTTCCAACTGTAACACCCCAACCGGTACAGACTGACAGGCATCAGGGGTGTCACTTGGGATCATCGGATGTAATGCTCATGCCATTCCACCCTCCACCCCCACCCTGCAGCCACTGACAGGCATCGTGGTGTGCCTTGCACTGTTCGGCCACAAAGTTCACCCCACACTCCTATACTGCACCCATGTCAGCATATTCTCTTATGGAATGGGGTAAGTATAACGGCCAAAGACCCCAAACCACACCCCGACACTTGTCAGTGTCTACAGGGTAGGGTGAGGTACAATGGCATGAGCATTATAGCTGATGACCCAAAGGCACACCCCAATGCCTATCGCTCTTTACAGGGTGGGGGTGGGGTTGGCATCACTTCATTACTTCACTGCCATTCCTATTATGCATCTCTAGCTCCAGCACTGCCAATGCCAATGCCAGCGCAACAACATTCGGCATGGACAAATGCTTGTTTATATCTTGTAGTGGGGTCACTCTCCAGTTCTGTGTAGTAGGTATGATCAGTTAGCTGTCTTGTTAGCTTCATTAATATAATCCTCTTGGTTTAAGATCACCACTGCAGAGCCTTTATCAGCTTTTTTGACGACAATGTTGTGGTTTGATTTCAGTGTCCATATAGCCCTCCGTTCCAGCGGAGAGAGGTTATAATGGGCCTGTTTTTGCCTAGTAAGTATCTGACCACTGACTTGCGGGTGGAAACAATGAATGTAATTGTCTAGTTTTTTGTAACGTTCACTTGAGGGGATAAATCCAGATTTCTTTTTCCTATCCATTAAATTGTTACTGATTGTGATGTCTTCACTAGCGGTGATTTCTTCCTTGCCATAAAATAATTCTTTAAGTCTCAATCTGCAGAAGTATTCCTCCAGTTCACCACAAAACTGTAATACTAAATCTAGATTTTAACATATGGGAAAGAAATAGAGAATAATGTATAGGCAACTGTGTGTTATTAAATTTTTTTACACACCCAAGGTGTGTGATGTCCCGTAAACTCTAAGAGTGAAGCTGAAGAGGCTTATGAGGTCATCGCACATTAAGGGCATGTAAAGAATCCATAAACACACAGTTGCCTATACTTTGAGTTTTATAATTACAGATGCAAGGAGTTTAGTTGGAAAAAAAAGCTAGAAACAGGCTTCAGAGAGTACAGCATTTCTTTGCAATCCCAAGTCCAAGCTGGCACTTCAGTTTCCTCCCTCCTGTTATTATGCCGATGAGCCCTCCCCAACTCTGTCTCTCTCTCTCTGGCACTTCAATTTCCTCCGTCCCGAAGTGATATGAGTGCCCCCCCCCCAACTTTCACTCTCTCTCTCCACTGACTGACGTAACATGCAGCTTGGACTAGGAGGAGAGAGGATTATGTGGGTCCTTAGTGCCCTTCTGGTTTCCAGCCACCACCATAATGGTAATAGATTCAGTGCCTGCCAGATCTGGTTCTTTTTTCTTCTTTTTTTGTTGCATTTAACCTGAGTGACATTTAGTGAGATGAGAAGGAATGCTTGTGGTATGACTTGAAGAGTGCTGTGATGTGCTAACTGTGAGTGCACCACTGACAGGCTCAAGACAGGCATTCCCACTCGACTAGACAGGTGCAACAAAAATGTTCTGAAAACCTAAAACAAACCTCTCTGCAATCTACTTCTACACCTGTGGGTAAACCCACCTCTGATAACATGTCTCTTAAGCAATCCTCCAGTTTTAATTAATTCCGTAAAGAAAGATAAAAGCTGTGTTTATACCACGGCTGCGAACTGAGCACTGTGCCACTCCGAGTGTGCCATGCTGTCTTTTTTTTTTTTTTTAATTAAGTATGTTTTATTTGAGCATAATTACATACATTATCAGCAAGTTGCATTAGTACATAATTGGTTATCATCAGCTCATTCTTTTCAGCTGTATTCTCCTAGGTCCCCCAAAGAAAGGAAAAAGAAAAACACATAAAACACATCTTTCCCACCCACCCACCCTCACCCCTCCTTGCTAGTGCCATGCTGTCTTTCCACAGGCACAATCTGCATTACACAGCCCCCCTGCCTCACCGCAAGTTGCACCAGGTGGCGTCTCGAGGCGTGATTGATGAGGAGCGCATTGCCTGTGATGCGGCACTGACGCACTCTCTCACTGAAATGCGCAGCGGATGGAGCACACAATTGGGATTACACACCAGACTAATCCATTGAAGGGGTGGGGACCTGAATATTGGCGCAGTTCAATATTCAGAGTACGTGTACCACGCAAGGCTGTTTTGAATGGCCCCCTTGTGCAGTGCGCATACTGCCAATTGAAACCCTGACTTATTCCCATGCAACCTTAGTGGATGGTGGAGGAAGGGCGGTGGCCCCCGACCCCCAATACAGCTGTTCTTACTGGTATAGTGATCCCCATCACCGATCACCATTCCATTCAGAAATAATTTAGAGCTCTGTCTGTACATGCTCAGTGACAGCTCAGTCAGTGGCCAGCCATGGTGAAGAGAAGAGGGCTGTGCTGGTTTCTGGCTTAGTTTTGGGGATTGGAGGGGAGCAGGGGTGATGGGTCACTACTTGCCAGGGTGGGGGGTCCACTAGACTACCGGGGAAAGGGTTATGTTATCTATACAGGGGTCAGGGAAGGGGGTTACACTGGACACCAAGGAATATTCATTATACATATTGGGTGGATGACTGGGCAGGGTGGAGGGACCCTATCCTTCAGGGATATTGTTATTTCTGGATTGTGATCGGCAATGGCAGAGAGACCATTGCACCACCAGGGAGTTCTACATTATTTCTAAATGGGACGGTGATCATCAATGGGGGGGGGCACTAGACCACCAGGGACTTCTATTTTATTTCTGAATGGGACGATGATCGGTGAGGGGAGGGGGCGCCACTAACACCAGGGATAGTTCTCAGGACACTGGCAACTTGGGGGGGCAGTGTCGTGCAGTACAACCTCACTCCCTATGCAGATGGGCCCATAATGGGCATGCAAATGGCCCCTTAGCACTTTCCATGGCCAATGGACTAATTTGCATAGGTCCCATTGAATATGGGGAATTTAGCAAGGCACAAGCCATTGTGCCGTCCTGTTTTGGGGGCCATGTCTGCCTGGTGCTAGGTGGCTTAGCACTGGGTCTCACTGGCCCTATATTCAATCGAATAGTGCCTGTGCCCTGTTCCACTGAATATAGCAGTTTTGGATACCTGGGCAACTGCGAGGGGCAGTGAAAAGTTATGCCCTCTGCTTTGCCCAGATTTGAATACTGGGCCACAGAAGCTGTAATGTCTACAGCATGCTTTATGACATCTAATGTACTTGACATAAATCAGTGTTTCTTATAGTGGGGGACAGTAATTCAAGATTTTTCATCAATCATGAATTAATGGATGCTGCGTTCTATATTCCCACTCACAATGACATAAAAAGAAAGTCTAAAGATAAATACACTAATGAAAATGGTATTAAAATGAAGTCTATATTAATTAATCATAATTTTCTGGTAATTGATGGACGCACGGCTTCTGATTCCAAGGGGAAATCTACTTTTTTTCCAGAATGGCAAAAGTGTGATCGATTTAGCCATCACTTCCTTCTGTGAGATTGGGCTTGATTTTCAAAGGGGGCTTAGATCAACACCAGTTGCGTCAAGCAGGCAACTTGCATTGATTCTCTTTATGCCTAACAGCGTGCGCCTGATTCCAGAAAATTCATGACTTGCCTCAATCCTAGCTGCAATGATGCATGTCACAAGCTGCATCATAAAAGGCGGTGCATCGGGTGGGAATGATACAAGTTGCATCATAAAAACAGTGGCACAGGTGATGGAGGAACAAAGCATGTCACAAGACAAGGCAGGCAGACAGAGGAAGAAAAACTTCACAGCGGAGAAGAGTGATATCCTGATAGATGAGATGGATGCCCAAGTGGACCTGCTGCTGTCCAGAAGTGGGGATAAGGAGCTGCATGAGCGAAGAAAGTAAGCTTGGAATGAGGTAGCCACCAGGGTCAATCCTGTGGGTCCAGTGAGACGTTCCATCAGGGAGATGAGGAAGAGGTATCATGACATAAGGCAAAGATCAAAGGGAAGGTTGGCCAACAACAGGCAGCGTGCCATATCAACTGGTGGTAGTCCCAGTCAGGAGATACTCCTGACTTGTCAGGAAGTGGCACATTTTAGCAGCCACATGACTGAGGTCAACAGCAACCTTGATGTCTTCCGCCTGCAGACCCCAGCAGGTATGTAAGAGAGCACATCAGCAGCAGCATTGGGGGGGAAGGGGCCTGCATGGCTCACAGGTGCATGCCTGGGTATATTGGTGTGCATGTGCAAAGCACAAAGTGAGCAGTGCCGAGGGGTTTGTGTGCCGTGAATCATAGCAGTTGTGGCAGCACAATGGGTGACACATGTGACAAGGACCACACACTTAGACACAGTGGAGCAGGCATGGTGCTGAATCCCGGTAACACACTCCTGATCCTGGCATATACAGAAGGGGTGCCAGTCACACCCATAGTGCCTGACAGTGGATGTTGTGCAGTAGGGGCTGGGGACAGACCAAGTCTGTCAGCAACACCGCTGTTGTGGTGACAGTGGCATGTGGCTGTGCCATATGCTGTGGAGCAGAGGCTGCCTGTGTGGATGTGACAGACAGGTAGAAGAGCTGTATAGGCGTACAGGTGGACAGTGACACTTGGAAACCTGGGAACAGTGTTGTGAGGGCCCTGTACCCCACACGGGCCTGTGGTCATGGAGCAGGGGATACTGCGGTGGCCCCAGCAATGTGTGCCTCAGTGTGACAATGTGCGGCTGTAAGGGATGTTATGAGCTTTCAGGATGGTGGGTATGTGGGACATGGGGGAGTCACAGGTAGGCTTGGACATCGTAGAGGCACAGGCTGAGTTACAGGATGACCATGCGTGGCACAGGAATGGCTGTTGTGGGGTTGGGGGGCCTGTCTAGTGTACAGATGGTGTGCTGAGTAGTCTGGCCACTTCATGTGACCAGTGGGCGTGCTTTGGGGGGGAGCTAAACTGTGCAGATGCAGCAATTGCAGGCTCCTGTGATGAGAGTGTGGATGTGCGCCACCGCAGCCATGTCATGCAGTCTACCTGCAAGAGCAGCAGCCTGACCTACAGACATATGTAGGAGACAAGACATGTGCTGCACTCCAGAAATGCCATGGTGTGTGTCCCACCATGCCTGGTGGAGACTGGTTGCCTGGGTGGCTGTTGCCACATCCACCAAAGTGAGAAGCAACCATCATGGTAGGGGCCCGCACAGAACACCACAGTGGATGTTGGTGACCCACCAGGACTGTCCCACATGTGCAGACAACCTATATGGATGGGAGGGAAGAACACATGCACCCCAGGGGCAAAGCACATGAGCCACAGCTGCAGCAACATGCCTGGTGGTGCAGGCAGGATGTGACAAAGGGGCATGCTGAACACACGTGATAGGGCCATTGACATTGTGCCAGCAGGCTGCCTGTGCACTGTGCTGCACAGCTAGGAGTCTGGAGGATGGTAACAGTCCCACTGCAGACAGAACCACCACAGACAACACCGAGGAACACAGTGACATGGAGGCATGATACTAAAACTAATACAGGATGCATTCTCTTCCCACAGGTAGCACTGAGGAACATAGAGGGAAACAGCCACTCCAGGCACAAGTGACAGTACAGCTGTGGAACACCAGGCACAACAAGGGCCAGTGGATACAGATTCAAGCAGCACAGACAGCACCAGGTACCTGCAGTGGGAGGATGTGCAAGAGCAGCACAGCACTGTAGGGTGGGAAAGGTATGACATAACAGAGGGGGCCCAGCCGCTGGGGCAGTGCAACACACGCAGCTGAAGCTGAGGTAGAGGGTTCAGACACAGACCTGCCAGAGAGCAATCCAGACAACACTGGGCAGGAACTGAATCCAATCACTGCAGAGGACTTGAAGGCTGCACTACAGGAGGCTGCCTGGGATCTCCCCCAGCGGGCCCTGCTGGATGTGGAGCTGGACAGATACTGCCAAACTGTGGTGAACAGACATGAGGCTTCAATATGGGAACTGACAGCAATACGGTCAGCCACAGACGTTCACCACAGGCACATGGAGGACCTCCTGTTTGGGCTTCTTAGCACCATGCAGAGTGGGGCACAGGACAATGCAGCCTGGCATATTGACATCTTGGGAGTACTGCATGGCTTGAAGATGTGTACACAGTGCCACATGGAGGTGATGGAGTGCCTGACATCTGTGATGGAGAGGAGCATTGCTGCCCAGCAGGAACAGACTGACACCCTCACATCTACACTGTAACAAATAGCAGTGTCACTGTTGGACAGGGGACACAGCAGTGTTACCTAGCCATGCCATCACATCACATACATAGTGCCCAGGACATCCTACTGAGCACTGCACCATCCACCAGGTATGACACAGTAACCACCACACAGAACACTACCACAAGCATACTGCAGAGCCCATCTCTGTGGACACTGCAGCAGATCGGCCTGCAGCAGGAGCTACGTGACACACAGGCACAGCAGCAGGCTGAGTATGCAGTGGAGGTGGTTCCACAGCCACCCAGCCTGCAGCCCAGCAGTGTCATCTGCCCACCAGGTGCAGGACATACCACAGTGGAGGGTGGTGGAACCCAGCCCCCCACACTGATGGTGACTGGGAAGCAGGCAGTACACAGGAGGTGCCGACAAAAGGTCCATATATGATGCAAAGCATTGTCAAAACACCTGTGGTGTAAGGTGCAGTAACCACATGTCATGCCAGTACAAAATGTGTCAAAACAGGGGTCAGAGCGACAGCAGGTACACCCATAAGCAGATCAAATGTGAAGGACATGAGGCATGGGACTCAGCAGCCAGCGGGGGCACCAGCCACAGAGGGCACCCCAGGCACACCTGCTGACAGAGCCACAGGTGCACCCCCCATAAAATGTGGATGGAAATCCATACATACTACCATGCAGGACTCATCCACTGATGTACCAAGAAGCCCCACATGGACTGGTAGCAGGAGATCACAGCGCCGCACAGGCCTGCTCACACAGGATGCACCAGTGGTGCCAGCTGTATGGAGGGCAGCGATGCCATGTCATCTGCAAGGGACACAGCACTGAAAGGTTTAAAAGAACACAGCACCAGCTACGTCATGGGTGTCGAGGCATGGTTGTCAGGAGGCATATCACACAGTGCACCATGGCACCAGCCCCCTAGTGTTACCAGTCTAGTGACAGGGAAGATTTACGGACCTTTGGAGGGTGGCATGGTGGGAGCACATGGCTTGCTATGACCACAATGGAGGGTGGTGGGGTGGGGTTACAGGTGACTGCGACAGCAAAGGGAGGAGACAGGGGGCTGGGTACTGACATGTGTGTGACCTGTACATGACTCCAGTACAGAGAGCACTGTAAGGGTTGTGGGAGCACATACCCTGTGTAATTACTACTGTGGTTCACAATAAAGAGTGCATGTTGTTGACACATGTGTCAGTGTCCCTGTGTCTGACATGACCAAGGCCCTCACACCTGTACACTGTGAAGTGCATTCAGGACACTCCTTGGAGACACAAGTTGTGGCAGGTATCACATAACATGTGCACTGCCCAGGGCTATACCACCTGCCATGTTCTACCCAGGTGGTATGCCACCTATGGTAACAGCCCAAACACCCTGGAGAGGCAACACTCATCAACACCTCATGGGGCAGTACTGCAACACCGTGGTGGAGGGTGGTCACTCCCAGGGACAGTGACGAGAACAAGAAGAAGAAGTACGTAACATGGCCATACTGGTGTGGGGTGGTGCTTCTGTGGCCCTCAGTGTGGTCCACTACTGCATGCTATGGGCCCACAGGGCCAGTATTGATGTCGGTGCCAGGTGTACCACAACACACTACAAGGTATGCCAATAGGTGAGAGAGGCACCTGATGTTTGTGAGTTATGGCCACAGTGGCACACACATAGGCACCTCTGTGGCACAGGGCCATGGCCATTCACACAATGGTGTCAGTGACTGTGACATACAGTGTGGGCACATCTCCAACATGGTGCACACCACCAACCACAGAGGGCGGCATTTGGCATCAGGGTGGGGAACCACCCTGGCTACCATGTGGACACCCACAGGGCATTGTGATACACAGCACGAGGTCATAAGACAGGCCCCAGAATGGCAAGAGTGACACAGCACAGGGATATGGGCAAGGTGTGCTGCCTGGGCAGGAGCACTGTGAGGGCATGATGGTGTGCACAAAGTAGGAGTACCCCAGTTACAACAAACACTGTGCACATCAGTGATGGTAAGAAAAAACTGAACTATAATAAACAACAAAATGAACAACATGACAATACGAACATACGATGAAGCCAGCAGATAAAGGCCTAATGGTTTATTGAGTCTGCCCAAGTGTGCAGCTCTCAGTGTTGGGCAGTGATGCTGCCACCCCACTCCTCTCTCACCCCTTCCCACTAACTGATCCCACTGTTTTATCTTCCCCCTCCCTCTTATGATGTTGCCCTTACGTTTATCCCACCCCAGTTCCTCAGGCAGAGCATTCCATGCTGTCACCACCCTCTCAGTGAGGAAGTTCCTCCTCATCTCCCTTCTGAACCTCCCCCTCCCTCCAACTTTAGTCTTTGCCCTCTTGTGATCCCCTCTCTTCTGAATTTAAACAATGAATGAGAGTAACAAATTAGGAAGTAAACAACAAGAGAAACTGACAAACAGGCAAACTATGATGGCACTCTGTACTGCACAGTGCAGGGTGGAAGGCTCTTGTGCAGTGCAGTTTAAAGTCAGTGGCACTGTTGCACTGTGTCCAACAAGGCTTGAAGTGTCCCTTGCAAGTGACCAAGGTCTGCTATGGCCATCTGAAGCTGGTGTTGAAGGGTGTCCAGGAATCTTGTGGGGGTGAAGATGCCCTGCAGGTCCCCCCACCTTTGTGCCACTCTGTGGGTGCATCCTGTGGCATCATGCCTTCTTCAGCATCTTGGGCTTCGGCCCCCATGCCTGAGAGCCCGCTTAGATATTGTCATCATCCCAGCAGGTGGCAGTGCCAGCAGAGGCTGAGGTGCTGGTGCCCCGTTGGCCAGCCGCTGTGGTGGCCCATAGTGTGGCAGGTGTAGACTCCTCGTGGGGGTCATGGTCATCTCTCTGCTGCTCCTCCTCTGATGTGGACAGACATTGGGCCTCTCACTGGTGGCACCTTGTTATTTTGGCATAGGTACGGGCATCCATGCATTTTTGGTGCTGCATGGTGCCCACAAGCGCCCAGAGTTGGGGTCATCTTGGTGGTGAGTGTGCCTCCCACAATTTTGGATACCTGTAACTGAAAAGGGTGACCAACATCAGTGTGCTGTAGTAGAGAGCCCATATGTCTTATGCCATGTGACTTGTGACAGGGGTGGTAATAAATGTCATGGGGTAGCATGCCGACCCTAACAGTGGGGCATGAGGGATCCCTGGCAGTGGTCCCATCAGAGTCTCAACAGGATAGTACCACATTCTGGGGAACAGACCTGCCCGGTGGCTGACAAGGACCCGTGATAGGTGGCTTGACTTGTTGCCAGCATGTGGGGTGAAGGAGTGGACGGAGGGGAGGGCGTAGGACACTGGGTGCAGCCACGAGTATCTGTCCCTCACTGCATGTACTGTGCAGTGCAGCAGGCTGAGAGAGTGATGGCCCCAGTATTGTAATGTAGGGGCTTCTGGGCCTTGCATGTTGGAAACCATGGCAAACGCACTGTGGCCGACACAGGAGGATGGAGGGATTGGGTGATGACTGCATGGTACACAGCATTGGTGTACCATGACCTGCACTGGGCCTACAGATGCAGGGGTGGAACATGCAGGCTGCAGTGCACATGGCTCAAGGGTTGTGGGATTGGCAGTGTGGCCTGCTGTTGGTTGGAGCTTGCAGCCTTGCAACTCTCTGCCGCCTGTGACTGTGCCCTGTGGGTACATGGGAGGGATGTCTTGGGGAGGGGAAGCTGTGTGTACAACCACAGGTGCAGACTATGGCCTGGAAACACAAGTAACATGTTGTTCTGTGGGGCCAGCGGCATAGGCAACTGTGTAGCACATATCTACTAACTGGTCTGGCGGGGGGCCCACAGAGCAGGGGATACTTTGCCCCCCACATACCACCTGTATGTCTCCTGGTGGGTCTCAAGGGTGTTCAGTTGAAGTAAAAATCAGCGTGCACTGGATCTGACAATTGGTGCATCCAAGGACGGCCAGCCCAGGTAAATCGAAAGTATTAAGATGAATGCACTCGCGGGAAGAAATAAGCTAGTAAAGCTATTCAATTTTGAATTAAAGCTGTTTTATTCTCCAAGCTTTTGTGACACTGCACGTAACTACCCCAGCGCTTCGACCACAAGGTCTTCTTCAGGGAGTGTGTCTCATAAGGAAAGGAAACCTCTATTTATATCAATACATTACTGACATCACTAATTAATTAATTAATAAAACATTTGCTAGCTTTTGTCTTAAAGACCTACACATCTCAAAATAAACATATATAAATATAATATATAGACACTAGCAAATGTTCACCTTAAACTAATATATACATAGCTTTCTGTTAAGAATAGCTAAAACAAATATCTTAAATGAGAAATTATTACTTTTTCCTTTGTTAAAAGGAGAGAGAGCTAGATTAAGTAATGCGGTCCTATTTCTACCATAAGGTTGCATTTCTAAGACTTAATTTAGATTTAGTATTTGATCCTACCAATATTCAAAATATTGGATTTTTGCAAAATAGATGTTGTCTATATATTTTTAAGAAAAGGACGAAACCAGTGCTAAACCAAATATAATTATAAGAAAAATGAGAGAGTATAATTAATATTTTCATTTTTATTTTTTTTATTAATTATATTGAATACTTAATACAAACATAATTTTTTCTTTAATAATTTATCTTTTTCAGGAATAAATTCGTTTGGGTCAATTCCAAAGTTTCATCCCCAAAAAATAAATGTTATTAATTCCATGGTTTCATCCTAAAAGAGAAAGAAGAACAAAAACAAAGTTTGAAACATGTCAGGTTGTCTTAAGGGTACCTGGTAGGCCTGGGGACACAGCACCACTGTGGACCACAGTCCTCTCCACCCCACATGTGCATATCCCAGGAGGTGACATCAGGTGTCAGGGTGGGGGTACATGGCCACTGTGGTATCCAGGGGGCTGGGTTGCAGGGCCTGCGCAGTCACAAGATATGGTGAGCATGACACATGGCAGTGGCCTCCCCCTGTGGATGTTATAGTGCATACGTAGGGCAGGTGCCATGCATTGGGATCCATAGAGGGGGTTCCACACCTGATCCCCCCCGGGTTGGGCCACGCTAACCTGTGTGTCACAGGAGGCCATGCCACTATCTTGGTGGTGAATGTTCTGCAGACACTGGAGCATTGATGTCTGTCCAGGTTGACAGAGCACCCTATGGGGTGCAGCTGGTGTGATGGTGTGCTACGTGGTGCCAACTCCAAGGGTCATTTTCTTGGCCCTCAGCAACACTGCCACTGGTCATGGCACCATGCCCCATGGTAGGTTGCTATGGTGTTGTGCTTCGCCCCAAGTGAGCTCCATGGCCCACCCAGACTTTGGGTGCCTTGCAGAGGGCGTGGTCCAGTGTTCCCATCCCCACACCTGATGGGCTAATTGGCTGTGGGCAGAGCTGGGCATCCCATCACACCCTTGGTTCCAGAGGACTGGAGGAGAGCACATGTTGTCCCTCTACACAAAAGTGGTAGTAGAGAAGAAGCAGGGAACTATAGGCCAGTGAGCCTCACCTCCGTAGTGGGTAAGATCATGGAAGCACTACTTAAAGAAAGAATAGTGGCACACTTGGAATCAAACGGTGCCCAGGATCCAAGACAACATGGTTTCACAGTGGGGAGGTTGTGTCAGACAAATCTGATAGATTTCTTTGACTGGGTGATGAAGGAAGTAAATTGGGTGTGGGGTGGTGGACATCGCATACCTTAATTTCAGCAAGGCCTTCGACACCGTCCCACATAAGAGGCTGGTTAACAAGATAGGTAGTCTGGACATGGGGCACAAGGTGACAAACTGGGTTAGGAACTGGCTAATGGATATGAGGCAGAAGGTGGTAAATGGGATCCAGTCCGGGGAGAGGGAGGTGATCAGTGGGGTACTGTAGGGATCAGTCCATGGGTCAGTCTTGTTTAATGTCTTTATTAGTGACATTGCAGCAGGGTTGGAGGGAAAGGTCTACTTGTTTCCAGATGGCACCAAGATCTACAATAGGGTGAATAGTGCAGATGGGATGGAGAAAATGAGGAGGGACCTGGGGAGGCTGGAAAAATGAGCAGAGAGCAACTGAGGTTCCGTTCAAAGAAGTGTAAAATAATGCATCTCAGACGAGGGAACCCTGGGGAGTGCTACAGGATGGGTGATGAGTTGCTGACTATCACCAACGAAAAAAGGGACCTGGGGGTTATCATATCAGATGACCTAAATGTGTCTAAGTAGAGTACAAAGGTTGCAGGGAGGGCCAGTGGCATGCTGTGGTGCATAGACAGAGGTATCACTAGCAGAAGAAGGGAGGTGGTGATGCCATTGTATAAAACACTGGTGAGGCCTCACCTAGAGTATTGTGTGCAGTTCTGGAGGCCGCACCTTCATAAGGGCATTGTCATGGGGGAAGACGGTCCAGAGAAGGGCAACAAAGATGGTACAGGGCTTGCACAAGAAAACATATGAGGAGAGAGATTGAAGGACATCAGTATGTACTAGCTAGAGAAAAGGAGGAATCGGGGGGACATGATGGAAACATTGAAGTACCTTAAAGGCATAAACAAGGTGCAGGGGGAGGCATCTTCCAGTATAGGAAGAGTACTAGAATGAGGGGGCAAGATATGAAATTGGAGGGTGGCAGGTTAAGAGGAAATGTGAGGAAGTTTTTCTTCACAGAGAGGGTGGTGGATGTTTGGAATGGCCTGCCATGGGTGGTGGTGGGAGCAAACACAGTGGAGGGATTTTAAACATGCTTGGGACAGACAAAAGGGAACTTTAGAGGTGGGAAGAAGGGTTGAAAAGCCATTGACCAGGTAGGATCAGATGCCGTAATCAAGTGTAGGGCTTATGGGTAGACTAGATGGTCCAAGCGGTCCTTATCTATCATCAGTTTCTGTTTCTATTTGTGCAGCCCAGGTAACCTCATGTATTACTGTCTCCCACAGGCACCTACCTATCAACTATCCTTTTTCAATGTCTCCCCTCTCAAAGACCTCATATGGGCCACTTTGGCAGAATATGTAGGCATTGTAGCAGGATCCAGGGTACTGGGCAACCACTTCCAACAAGCAGCACTGACTGTCGCAGACCACCTGCATGTTCGTAGAGTGTAAACTAATGTTAGCCGCAGTGCTCACCTGTTGCTCATTCACAAACTATAAAAACTAAGTCAGGGGTGCTACTGCATCAGTAAAAACAAGAAGTCAGTGCACACCCTCACCCCCCCCCCAAGGGGTAATTGTAACAATAAACTTATTTTTCAGTCTGTATTGGCAACTTACTAATTTGGCTTAATTAAGGTGTAGTCTCCAGCCAAAGTGCGGGTAACTCTTTTTGAAATCAAATTAGTAAGTTTCCAATACAGGGAGAAAAAAATATGTTTATTGTTAAATTTACCCGTTTTTTTGGGGGGGGGGTGAGGGAGTGCACTGACTTGTTTTTACTGATGTATGCCATATGCAGTAGCATCCCTCATTTAGAATTCCATTTATAGTTTGTGAATGAGCAAGGCTGAGCAGCTAACATTGGTTTAGGTTTGTAAAGGGAGAAGTATGGCTCTCTCATTTAGCTAGATCCCCACCAGTTATCTGCACATTAACTGGGGACCACACCTTAATTAAGCCAATTTTAGGCTGATGCACCCTATATAAAGAAAGCCATTTGAGGCAGATGCAGTTTAGAGTAGGGACCCAGCAGATGGGTGGTCTATAGTACCTTGATGATGGTAGCTGGGCAACTTCACAACAGGGCACTGAGGTGAATACCAAGAGACCCTCTCTCCTTTTGAAATCAAATTAATAAGTTGCCAATACAGGCTGAAAAAACATATTTATTGTTACATTTACCCCCTTTTTTGAGGGGGTACACTGACTTGTTGTTTTACATATGTTCATAGAGTGGTAGCCCTTGCAGTTCACGTATACCTCCTCAGCTGGTGGTGATTTGATGGCCACGTGAGTGCAGTCAGTGGTACCCACCACACGTGGGAAGTGTGCCAGAGTGTAGAAGCCCAGCTTCACAGGCGGTTGCTGCTATGTGTCCCGTGGGAAGGTGATGTACCTCTGTGACCTGCCTAGCAGGGCCTGCAGAAACTGCCTCAGGCACTTTGACACAGCAGACTATGAGACGCCTACTGTATTGCCAGTGGGAGTCTGGAAGCTCCCCATGGCCAGGAGGCACAGTGCTGCTCTCACCGTGACTTCCAAAGGTCTTGGATGGCCTCTCTGGGTTACACTCTGCAGGTCTTGTCTCAACTCCTGGCACAACGCTGCGATGCCATCCTTGTTGAGGCGATAACAGGCTAGGTACTGCTCCTCAGTGAGCTCCTGGTACGATGTTCTTCTTCTCCGGTACACTCATGCCACATATCTTCTGGTGAGTGAGTCTGTGCTGACTTCGTGACATGCCGTTTCCCTGAATCCTGCCAGCCTGTTGAGTGGCATGTCTCCGCCATTGTTCTATGGCAAGCATGATGCCCAGAAGGGCCAGTGGTCTGGACATTTTCACTGTCACCTCTAGGATGCTTGTGCCACCGCACTGCTACCTTCCCAGTTACTCAGATCTTTATGTCTGCTGGGGCCTATTTATATGCTGTAGTGAGTTAGCCCAGCTCCACCTTGATCTAACAGGTGCATGTTATGATCGGTACAGTGTGCAGGTGTTGCAGCTTGTAAAATCCCTAAATAGGGAATGGTTTGTCATTTTTTGGATGCAAGTCCCATTGTGATGTGGCGCACCAAATTTTTTGATACAAGCGTGTGGCGCAAGGCACTTTGACACAAGTCCTCTTGAGACTGACTCAAGATGAGTTATAAAATCACACTTGGCATGACATTTGATGCAAGTTGCTACTTATGTTAGAAATTTTTGGTGCAAGCCCCTTGCATCATTCTCAACACTTTAAAAATCGAACCCATTGAATTTTGTAATGATTTATTAGTCGACATGCTTGCTGAACGCACCCATACCACTATTGTAATTACAATTAATACATTTCTGCCTAGTATGGCTAATTCACAATTTCACATTAAAAATAACTACATTGAAACATTTGCCAAAAACATATCCGTATTTCATTTCATTTATTTATTCCATCAGGAAAAGGCTCCAAGCTCATTTACAAGGAGGTCCTGGGTAGAAGAGCATGCATAAGTCAGGAAGCAGTGGTACAGAATACAAGATATACAGAAGATACAGAGCAAATTACAGACTGTGACACAGTTTATGAATAATAATAATATATACAATTAGAAGTAAAGTCACAGAATTCAAACAGCGGTTGAGTATGCTCAGGGAGCAACTCCACATGAACAGAAACCAAAATTGAGGAGAACAAACATAAATTAAGCTTGGTTTATCCACAGGATCAGGTCTCTGTACATCACTCTTAAATGAAGGCCTTAAAGGTATCAAGGCTGACCAGTGAAGTATGTTTAGAGGTTTTCAGTGAGTTCTGTGCTGTGGGAATAACACAGCAGATTGCAGATTTTCCAAGCTGCGTAGCATGTCTTGGGATATCCAGGAGGATGCAGTTATTTTTTTCTGAGGGAATAGCTGCTATGGGATGTGTGAAAGAGTTCAGTAGTGTAGCCTGGGAGTTCATTTCATAGCAGCTTGTATGACCATCTATAAAGATTTAATATTCTTCTGGTAGTTAATGAAGACCAGCCGACTGTGGCATACAATACACAATGACGAGTCCTAGACGCTGACTCTGTAATGAACCTGAGAGCCCTATGATACAGCACATATAACTTGGAAAGACAAGTAGCAGAACAGTGGCTATAAATTAGATCTGCATAGTCCACAATAGGTAGGAAGGTAACATAGACCAGAAGTTTCTGGACATCAGGGGGAAAGCAGCACTAGTTTATGAAGTAGAAACCAAGTCTAGCCTGCAGTTTTTATGGCTGTGGGTGGAGCCTACAGCCGTTTTGCTTTTGGTCCTAAAACGGCCGACCGTGGCACGCTTCTATTGGACTTTTGGAAGTATTCTTCCGAAAGTCCAACAGAGCTTGGAACACTGCCACGGTCGATTGTTATGAAATAATAGCCGCACTGTTTCGGCTGTTACTTCCGCATTCTGGGACAAGAACTGTGCAGTTCCACTGGTGCTGCCATCTTGGAAATGGCAGAATGCCATTCACTGCTACTACACATGCGCGAGTGCCACTCGTGTGCAGTTGCGTCACTGTCACCATCTTGGAGATGGCACTCGGTGGCTGTCCTTGTCTGGAATTTTACAAGCTCACCATAGCCATATTGGCTCTGGTTAGAATTTGTTTATATAATGCCTCAGTGTGAGTAGAGAAGGATAATCTGTCAAGCCATACCTGAAGGTATTTATGTTTATCTACTGCCTTGAGGGTGCCTCCTACTAATGCAGTGATGGCTGAGGCACTTTGCAGGGTATAGATTTTCCCTCACAGAAGGTGAGAGACAATCTCACAAAAATTGTGCAAATGTTTGGTTTTCATAATCCATGCAATTCTTACAGTTCCTTGGTTAATATGTTTTCTAAAATATTTACATTAATGACTCAAGACAGGAACGTCATTCCCAGAAATAATACCCAGTTTAACAAGACATGTAAAGTAGCCAAAAAACAATTAGCAACATTAGTTTGATATACTAAAAATAATCCCACCAGAGAAACTCTACCATTACTTAACAGAGAGAAAGAAAACACCATGGGCCTGATTTTACCAACAGTTTTAAGTGACGCAAGTTGCATTGCTCAAGGCCTGAAGCAAACTCCGGGTGCATCAGGGACCCTGCACCCAATTTTATACTAGGGGTCCCTGTGCCAAAGACTCAGGAGTTACTGCAGCAGCAGGCTTGCACCAAACATTTGGCTTACCTACAGGAATTGGTGCAGGGATCTGGCCCCCTGCAAGGTACAACACTAGAGTGGCTGCAAAGGGATGTGTGTGTGTGTGTGTGTGTGTGTGTGTGTGTGATTGTGCATGCCAGAAGGAGGCTGGGGACAGAAGGAGCACAGGGGGTGCCCTAGGCAGTGTGGGGGAGACAGCAGAAGAGCAGGGTGGTGATGTGACACTTGGCCAGGGAGTATTGTGCAATGCCAGGCAGATGATTGGGTAGCAGTTCGGGGAGGGTTGGCAGGGAGGGAAACTGACCTGGCCCCAGTTGGCCACAACCATGGCACCTGCCCCAGAGGTGCCATGATCCACAAGCCTGTACAAAGGAGACAGCCTGCCACAACACTGGAGGAGGGGGGAGAGCTGGGTGCCAAGGGACTGTTGAGATGCCCGGAGATTGTCCCCTTTACCACTGGCAGCTCTCACCCTGCAGCCAATGCTTCCGTCATACAGGCTTGTGGATTGTGGCACCTCTGAGGCAGGTGCCACAGCTGTACCCACCTGGGACCAGGTCAGTTTTCCAGTTTCCCTCCCTGCCAACCCTCCCCAAACCACCAGTTGATCGGCTGCCTGACATTGCAACATGCACTCCAGCTGGGTGCCATATCACCACCCTGCTCTTCCCCATCTCCCCCACACTGCCTAGGACACACCTGTGCTCATTCTGCCACTGGACCCCTCCTGGCAGGCCCCCTCCAATCGTCACATTGTCCCGCACTGGCACAGGGCCCGTAGACCACCTAATGGCTGGTTTAAGCAGAGGGCCTTGTTGCGTCCATTGTGGGGCTTGCAAAATTCCAAGAAAAGAAGAGGATGCAGCCCGCCATGGTGCAAGCCCCTTTTTGACCTGGCACAAAAGTGCTTTTGCCACAAAGGTGGTGCATGGCGGCTTGGGCACAAGGTATCCCAATTTCGATGTAGCCTGCGTTTGAAAATCAGGATTGCCACAAAGTTTGACGCAAGTTGCCACTTGTGTCTTACCCATTTGGTGCAGGCACATTGCGCCAAACTTGACCTTTTGAAAACTGGGCCCTGTATCTTAGAGGCTGAGAAGTCAAAAAGTTATCCTGATAACCTCTGGAAAATTGTGTGTGAGGCAATCACTAACCAAGATTCAGTAACATTTTAGAAACATGTTGCTAGTGGTACTAATAATTATGATTCTTGTCTCTCTCTGCCTCTATTTCTGAAGATTAGTAGAGTAACTATTTTTTATTTTTTGCATTATTTATTTTCCCCCCATGTGCTCCAGGACCCACCACTCCTTCAGGCCGTCATGGTCCCTGACATACCTCCTACTACCCCCTTGAGCCTCCTTACCTCATATCACAGCCTCCCTGGGGTAACCCAGTGTAACCCTTCGCTGGGTGGGTCCCTCTCCTCCAAGGGAGGAAGGCACCGGTGGGGATAGCCATCACATTCTTTCTTTTGGCCCCAGGGTGCTGCTGAGGTGGACTTGTCTCCTACCGGGAGTTTCGGAAGCGTCGGCAGACCGGCAGCCATCATCCGGCTGATCCCGAAGTGGTTTCCGCTTTTCTGGTTTTTCTCCTCTGCGTCGCTTGTGCAGTGCTCCTGGTCTCCACCGGGGGCCACTGCAGAGCAATGCAGCCCTGCTACTCATCCCAGGAGAGGAGAGCAGTCTTACAGATGCTCAGTCCTCTCCTCTTCTCCCACTGCCAACTCCCAGCGCCCTGAGTCCGTTCCCAAACCCAGGTCGCCGGTGTGGTTCGAGTTAAGGCACCAGCGCCTCAGCCCTCTGTGCCACTGGGTCAGCTTGAGTAAAGATTTTATTCACATTTTTATGGCCCTTTATCAGGCATAATGAATCAAATGAATACTAATCATTCTGTTGAATAGAATCCTACTAATTTTTTTTTTTCATTCTATGAAATGGAGGAAGCAATTACCTCTTGCAAACTAAATAAAGCCCCTGGTATAGATGAGATCCCTGCAGACACATGTAACCCCCCTGCCATTGCAGGGAGCTTGATAAAGGTACTTTTACGGCACCAAGAGTGTGCCCACGACAACTGGGGGCATGCACACATTAGTGTTTCGTGCCTATCAGGCACAAAGGGGAGTTTTTCAGTTGGGAGCTGAGAGAGTTTGAGAAGGAGGAAGGAGTTGCACGGCTGTTTTGTGTTGCATTGGGTGGCCCAGCATGTGAAGGCTGGCGAGGCCTGTGGTAGAGGGGGCTGTCAGGCCCTCTGCTTGAAGTAAGGCAGCAGGAGCATTCTAACCACCCACTGGTGGAGCAGGAATTAAGGAGGCAGCAGCAAAGAAGAAGTTTAGAGGAGAGAGGGCATCTCCTCAGCCATTTTGGAGATGAAAGTGGTTGCCATAGGGGCCCAGACATTCAGGTGACAGCTGGATCGACTGGAAGGGTATGAAGTGGCAATTCCTATTCTTTGTGCTTCCTGTGACCACCAAGTAAAGGCTGCTTTAATCGTTGGTTTCTCCTGCTATGTGCTTTTGGAAGGTAGGCCCCCTCCCCGAGTACTCCTGTCTTGATCTGGGGGCAGGGACACCTAGGTGTAAGGACATGCTTGGGGTAAATTAAGAACTGGGTCCAGCTTTTTCCCCCATTTGAGAAATCTGCCACTGGGACAGTAAATAAAGTATAACTCCCTCCCCCACCATCAGGAAAAGCAGCAGAAGCTCTCAGATGTCAGTAAAGTGTCATACCAAGTCATAATGTTGCATGCTTAATAGTGTACAAATTACGACGAACCAGGACCTGTGCCCTCTCCGAGTTGGACCCCCCCCCCGGAGTTGAGAATCCTTAGTGGGGGGGTCTGGGGGGTGCAGCCCCCATAACAGGGGGTGTGGGGGGGCAGAGCTCCCTGCAGAGCAAAAACTGGCAGAAATCACGCAACGCGTTTGTGCCTTCTGGCATTCTGCCATGCGACATAATGACCTCATGCCATAAAGTGTGTGGTAATTTCCCTCAAGCTCAAATTTGCCAAGGGAAAATCATGGTTAACAGTGTCAGAGATGTCATTTGGGAAAGTTTGGGAAAAACAAGCCATGACCCCTTGTTGAAGCATGATGTCAGGAAGGAGCCCTTTGGCTAATAAGTAAGCTGCAGGCTGGAGATTCAAATCCTTCAGTCCCCCTAAGTGTTGTGCCATGACTTAGAGCCATAGAAAATGGAGTACAGAAGTCAGTAAAAGTGCACTGTCTGTAAATATTACACACATATTAACTACCACAAGAGGCCCTTAGATTGACACTCACCTCCTCTGTCCTGTCACTAATCAGCTATGGGCTGCCCATCTATGCTGCAGCCGACAACACTGCTCTTGCAAGTATCCAGCTCTCTATAAACAAGGCCTGCAGGCTAATGCTGGGAGCCCCCTAGGCACACCCATACATGCCTAGTAGGCTGTTGGTTAAGTAGAATCTGCAGCTTATCCAGTAGGTAGGAAAATGGGCAGACTGGGTGGGCCAAGTGGTCCTTATCTGCTATCAAAGTCTATATTTCTATGCCTGCTGTACTCCACCACCAACTTGCTCAACCTTGAAGAAAGTCTCCGCTTCCAAACCTGCCTTCTTGTGAAAAAGACCCTGCTAGGGCTGTCCCCCCCTGGGGTCGCCACCTCCCTGCAGCGTGCTTCCCCCCTCAGTCTCCACCCACAGCACTGTCAAAACCTCCCTTATTGTCCCCAGGGTAAGGACTTCTATGGGCCAGAGATCCTTCTGCTATCGGGGCTCCCTCCTGGTTCAATTCTCTCCCAGCCAATATACCTGACTCCACTAAGCTTGGTCCTTTCAAGGTCTCCCTCAGAAGCCATCTGACAAGAAACATAGAAACATAGAATTTGATGGCAGATAAGGACCACTTAGCCCACCTAATCTGCCCATTTCCCTACCTAACGGACAAGCTGCAGATCCTAGTTAACCAACAGCCTACTTCCTCCTACCCCCCACTAGAATTGCCTTATTTCTGTCCCATGCATTCTTGAATTCCCCCACTGTTTTTGACTTTACGACCTCCTCAGGAAGGCTGTTCCATGTATCCACAACCCTCTCTGTGAAGAAATACTTCCTCACATTACCTCTGAGCCATCCCCCCTCTATCTTTAAATTGTGCCCCCTTGTTTTTGCACATCTCTTTTTCTGAAAGATGCTACCCTCTTGGACTTTGTTGATTCCCTTGAGGTATTTGAAAATTTCTATCATGTCCCCCCTCTCCCTCCTTTCCTTGAGGGTATACATCTTTAGTTCCTTTAGTCTTTCTTCATATGTCTTCTGATGCAGACCCTGCATCATTTTGGTTGCCCTCCTCTGGACAGCCTCCACCCTGTCTATGTCCTTGCTGAGGTGAGGTCTCCAGAACTGTACACAGTCCTCCAGATGTGGTCTTACCAACTGTCTGTACAGAGGGCCAACAACTTCCTGTTTTCTACTGGTGATGCCTCTCCCTATGCATCCCAGTATGCCCCCAGCCCTCCTTACTGCATTCTCACATTGCTGGCCCACTTTTAGGTCATCTGATATGACTACCCCCAGGTCCCTTTCCATTTTTGTTGTTGTCAGTATCTCACCTCCCATTGTGTACTCTTCCCCTGGGTTTTTGTTTCCCAGGTGCATTACTTTGCACTTCTTTGCATTGAATCTAAACTACCATACATTTGACCATTCCTCTAACCTTGCCAAGTCCATTTTCATCCTTTCCACCCGATCTTGTGTAGCAACCCTGTTGCAGATCTTTGTGTCACGTGCAAAGAGACATACTTTCCCTTCCAGTCCCTCTGCAATGTCACTTATAAAGACATTAAAAAGGAACGGCCCCAGTACTGAACCCTGCGGTACCCCACTAGTAACCCTCCTTTCTTCACTGTGGACTCCATTTACTATTACCCACTGTGTCCTGTTGTCTAACCTGCACTCGCTGCTGCAACTGCACATAATCGCCCACCTGCCCCTTACCTTCACCCTAAGCTGGGTCTGCCCTGTCTACTTTTGCTGTATATACCTGGGGTCTCATGCAACATCTGCTGACTAATGTAATAAAATATCACTGGTTGCTACCTGACGTGGTACTCGTGTACCTATATTATGACTACTGTGATCTACCTATTACCAAGCGTGTACCACCAGTGAATGCCTGTAACACTGGTTGCTTTTTTAATCTAAGCGTTATGTACTGTACTGTTTTTTTTTTTTGCGGTGATGTATTGCTCTCTTGATGAGGTGCCTTTGTAAATGAGTCTATGACTCAAAGGTCTGTAAACCGATAATCTAATAAATAAATATGTTGCCTTGAGGAAAATATGTCTTGAGCCTTTTAAACCAAATAAAATGATTGCCTGTTGCATCAAGCGAGTTGTGTGGATCTCAGATGTTCTAAAATCTACTGTATGCCTGTGGTGTCTCCTAACCCCTGTTTTACAGGACTAACATCATCAAATAGACTTGAAATTATCTGAGGGCTTGGAAGGACGCTTCATCTGTGTTGGTGGTCTCTAGCCACCTAGAAATCGAACCCCACTTGCTAAAGGTTAGTAACCACCTTGACTAATATCAGTTTGAAGCAGATTGACCCATGGGGTTGGATCCCTTCCCTCGCTCTCTGAGACAATATTCCACCAAACCCCTAGGTGCGAGGAGTTGGGGTGAGGGTCTGCCCAGTACCATCTGATAGGTCAAATGCTTGTGAATATTTTATTCTGTGCTACCACAATCCAAGGTATAGGCGGAACTGTGAACTGTATAATCTGTGTATAGCCCCTTATGCATACCAGTGCAGGAGAGATTAAAAATGGTTATACATATATAAGTTAAAATTTAAACATCTTGGTTCCTTTTTTGACCAATTTTTTTTTTAACAAGTGTCCTAAATTTGATTACATCTCAGATAACTAGAGGATGAATGTGATTGTGTCTGTTCATAAGAAGAGGGATGTGTTGCATCCCCAAAATTTTAGACCTATTCTATTGTGAAGATAGTTTCCAAAATTTCCATTAATAGATTAATGGTATAGGTCAGTTATAACTAGATTTTGTTTAATTTCCAAGTCAGTTTCACATCTATTTTTTCTACCACTGACCATACTTACACACTGGCCCACCTAACTGAAAAGTTTACTAACGCTAGAAATATTAAATTCTTTGTCACTTTTATTGACTTTTGTGCTGCTTTCAATACAATAGATTATAATATTCTTTGGTAAAAACAACATCCTCTTGGGACTGAATATAATGGTATGCCCCACGTATGGTGACACCAACACAATGAACTACAACCCTGCTGGCAAAATTGACACTTTGCCGACAGGTCACTGTGTTGGTGTACCTGAGACAAGGGCACACTGTCTCCCAGTCCTGCACCCCTGTCCCGAATCAACTCTGACTAGAGTTGAGAATCCTATAGATGGGGAGGTGGGGGTGGGGGGCACAGCCCCCTCATGAAAAAAAAAAAGGACAGGGAGACACACAGGAATCATGTTAACCACAACTTGTGGTTGACATGATTCCTGTCGGCGAGATGCCAGTCGACAAAAGGGTTGTTGAACCAGCATCATAGAGCTGAATGTAAGTTACATTGCCCTATTAACCAACTTTATTCTCAGACAAAATTGGACAGCTCCTCAATATGTAAGTCATTATTTACATAATGTAAACAAAATGTTGGTTGTTCTTTCAGTGTAATATCTCATATTTCATCACATAGTATTGAAAACATTCTGAAATGTTTGCCTCTTGAATAATGTTGTTCTGCACCTTTTTGGCAATTATTCTGATCATTTTATTCTGAGAGTCTTTACTGGTATAATTTATTAGCATTGATATATGTGATGCAAAGCCAGGGGCATCTTTCCTCCTTAGGTGCAGCAGGTTGGGAAAATTACCTTGACTAAGAGATGTTTTCTGTTCATCATGTGCACAGACTGCAATCCCTCTATTGCTGTTACATAGGAACAGTTCTTGAGTTTTTGTTTATCACAGCTATCTGTAGACCTTTGTAGCACAGACTCAGAACACACAGCATGTTTATACACAGTGACCTTTGCTAAAGCTGCTAAGTGGCTTTGACACTTGTCATGTTAGTTTAGGATTTCAGCACCATCTTTCCAATTCTTCATGCCAGTTGAAATAAAAGTTTGCTCTGCATTTTTCCCTAAACCTTCAATTTAAGATACACATTTTTACAAATTATGCAGTATACAGCAGCTTCCTTCTTGGCATCATAGTCAGTCCACTGCCATTTTTTTTACCATGTCTTTTGAAAACTTTTTGTATGGCCATTAATTAGTGTTTTTAATGCCCTATCCAACAATTCTGCCACTTTAGGCTGTCTAGGTACAAGAAGAGTAGCAACATCACACTCATTACTGTTATGCGCACTGTCTACAGTACCTCAGTGGTATCAGAATTGTTTTCAGTATGTGATCTGTTAATTACTTTATTGTCCATCTTCCTGGTCAGTTTCTTGCACTGCAATACTGTCTAGCTCAAAGCTTGACAAGCTACCGTCTGTATTTTCAATCTGCTCCACTGAGATTTCTGCTGGTATTTAACTTGGTTCTGCTCACGTGCAATTCCATCACCTATCAACTGATATGCAGAATCTAAAATAGGCTTTCTTTCATTTTCACTGAATAATGCTTCACAATTTGATAGCCTCTTGAGATTATTTCTACTAGTGTTTTCTGAATTTATTTCACAAGATGTTTCTCTTTTATAGCCAATTATATAGAGTTCCACTGCCTCTCTATTGCCTCTTCATGAATACCCTATTGAGTCTGCAGTTTTAAGTTTAACTATTCACCTTATGGCCTTCACAAAAAACAAAAACAAAAGAAAACAGTGGTCAATATTTGAATATTTATATTACTTTACAATAAAGATTTGCCATTTGCTTCCAGCAATTATGTTATCTAAATGGTTCAATTGATTTCATTTATTGACCGCAGACTCATGTATTTAACTGTACACATATATATTTAACACCTGTGTAGCTTCCAAAGTGCACGTATCCACGATAATGTTTGCTTGTTATGGACCTAGAGTGAGGATATCTTGATATTCTCACTCTAGGTCTATCTATTGTAAATTGATTTTTCTGCATTGCTAAAGTTCAGCATGAGACTGCCTTTGCAGTCTTTTAGAAGACTGAATTCAGCTAGCTTACTGTAAGACTGTGCAACCGCCAGGAATCCAAAACAGACCTCACTTCAGCAGCAGAGAGGGGAGAGAACACTTACAAAGCTACTGACTGGCCATACCAGGCTATTCTCTGTTCAGAAAAGACTGGGTAGGAAGGAAACGAGGGGTGGGGTATTTCATGCAAAGGAAAAAATAAAAGCAACAGAGATACAGGGAGTACAGGGGATAGTAGGGTACTGGAAGTACTGTAGGTCACCCTTGAAATGGGGAAGGGAGCTACTATTTGAGATGGAGTGATCTACAAACCTGCAGCATAAGAGGAGGAGTTAGATAAAGTACTAGGGGAAGCCATTGGCAAGATGGCACAAAAGAGGAGGTGCTTCTGGTGGGGGGGGGGCTTCAACCTGCCAGATGTAGATTGGAGCCTCTCAGCAGTGGCTTCAGCTAGAAGCAGGGGCCTCCTGGACTCTCTGCAGTGGGCGTTCCTCAGGCAACTAGTCAGTGAACCCATCTGTGATGGGCAATACTGGACCTGTTACTCAGTAACAAGGATGGATCTACGACGCCGGCGTGACATCTCCCACAGTAACATCCTCGACAGCATCGGAAACCCATCGACACCCCCGACACTGATGCATCCCAGCAACTACCAGCAGCAGAGTGACGCCCAATGTGGGGGGGGCTATGCCCCTCCACACACCCCATGTTGGGGGGCTGTGCCCCCCTCATCCCCCCTACTTTAGATATCTAACTCCACGTTGCACAGATAGTGGAGTTAGATATATACTCCCCATCATGGCAAAGTCCATCGAAGTTAAATCCCCGTTGCTGCCGATATAGTCACAGTCGGGGTTTTGCTGTGGGGGGTTCGCTGTGCTGGTGTCACCATAAAGATGGCACACTACAGAGACAGTGTTGCAGATGTCAAGGTGGGAGGCCACTTGGGGACCAGTGATCACCGTATGGTGTGGCTCAATATAAGGATGGCTGCAGAGTCAAACCACACAAGGGTGAGGGCCCTGGACTTCAGGATAAAAGATTTTTAAAAGATGGATGAATGTGTTAGGAATTACCTAGTTGGGGGGGATGACCTTGGTGGGGTGGAGAAATAATGGCGTAGATAAATGGAAGCATAGTAAAGGCAACAAATCTCTGCATCAAACCAGTGAGCAAAAGCAAGAGGAAAAAAGACTGCTATGGTTCTCAAAAGAGCATTCAGAAGGCATAAGGAGACACAGAGGAAGGAGGATAGGGAAGTGTATCGGGGAAACAGAGAGAAGCAGAGAAATCAGTAAAGAGCACAAAGGTGCAAACTAAAGGGAGAATAGCCCAGGAGATAACGAAAGGGGACAAGACATTTTTAGGTATGTAAGTGAAAAGAGGAAAACCAGGATGGGATTGTAAGGTTAAAAAGGGAAGGGGAGGACTGTGCAGAGGGAGACCAGGGAAAGGCAGACTTCCTGAACAAATACTTTTGTTCAGTGTTTACAGAGCAAGGAGAAGGGAAGGGCCACAAAAAAGTAAGTAAAGCTTAGGAGGGAGGGAGTGAGGTGGACACTAGTCCTTTTTTAGAGTTGAGAGTTCTGAAGGGACTTGCAAATCTGAAGGTGAACAGAGCAATGGAGCCAGATGGGGTGCATTCAGGGGTATTGAGGAAGCTCAGGGGAATACTGGCTGCACCTCTGACAGTCCTATTTAACAGCTCACTGGAAACAGGAGTGATTCTGAAGGATTGGAGGAGGGTGGATGTAATCCCATTACACAAAAGTGGTAACAGAGGAGGTTGGCAATTATAGGCCAGTCAGCCTGACATCTGTTGTGGGAAAGTTAATGGAATCTCTGCTTATGGAAAGGATTGTGGAATATGCTAACTCCAGTGGGTTACAAGACCCAAGGCAGCATGGTTTCATGGGGACAGTATTGTCAAACGAATCAGATAGATGTCTTTGACTGGGTGACCAAGGAACTGGATCAGGGTGGAGCAATAGATATGGCCTACCTAGATTTCAGTAAGGCTTTTGATACCATTTCGCAAAGGAGACTAGTAAGCAAGCTGGGTAGCTAAGGAGGAGGTCCAGAGGTGGTAAACTGGATAAGAAATTGGTTAGTGGATAGGTGACAGATGGTGGTGGTAAATGGAGTTCACTTTGAGGAAGGGAAGGGGACCAGCGGGGTGTCTCAGGGATCAGTGCTTGGACCAGTCCTCTTTAATCTCTTTATAAGTGACATTGCAGAAGAGCTGGAAGGGAAGGCCTGCCTCTTCGTGAATGACTCCAAAATCTTTAATGGGGTGGAAACTCCGGGGGTGGGGTGTGTGTGGAAAGGATGAGCAGAGACCCGAGAAAACTAGAGGAGTGGTCAAGGGTATGACAGCTGGGTTTCAATGCAAGAAAATGCTAAATAATAAATTTAAGGAACAGAAACCCAGTGGTGGAGTATAAAATGGGTAGAGTGGTATTGACAATCACCGAGCAGGACAGAAACCTGAGAGTAATCATGTTGAATGACCTAAAGGTGGCCAGGCAGTACAATAAGGCAGTAGGGTGGGCAAGTGGGATGCTGGGGTGCATAGGGAGGGCTATCACCAGCAGAAAGAGGAAGGTGGTGTTGCCTCTGCATAGATTGCTGGTAAGACCTACCTAAAGTATTGTGTCCAGTTCTGGAGACCACATCTTTGCAGAACACATACAGAGTGGAGGCAGTCCAGAGGAGGGCAACTAAAATATTGCAGGGTTTGCATCAAAAGCCATATGAGGAGAGACTAAAGGACTTCAGTATGTACACTCTGGAACAGAGGAGGGAGAGGGGAGGTATGATAGAGACCTTTAAATACCTCATGGGAGTAAATAAGGTAAGGAGGGGAGTAGTTTTCAGAAGAAAAGGTGCTCAAAAACAAGGGGACGTGCTGTGAAGCTTGGGGGGGTAGAAAGAGCTGCAAATTGGGCATGGTCTGCAGTAGTAGTGTAGGTAGGGAGAAATGGGTAGACTGATGGGCCAAGTGGTCCTTATCTGCTGCCAGATTCTATGTTTCTATGTTTCTGACACCCTTGGGTCACGCAACTCATGGCAAGGGTTGCCTGCCTGAGGACCTTAATCACTTGCATTTCAAATTCTTTAATATAGCCATTCATAAGTCATTTAAATGTAAGCCAGTACTACTCTCCTGTGCAAGTGTGATACTCAGCACTTTGCCACACTTATATAGCAATATTGGCAACGAAGTCCCTGGGCACTGAAATTCAGAGATCGTACTGCCTATCCTGGCAACATAAATCGCACCTTCGTTGCACTGGAATTACAGGCTATTATAGGTCTCAGTATACCGGTTCATACAATGAGGGACACTGTTATATTACCTAATTGCTCTTTTTTTGGGCACTGAAATCTAACGCCATGGTCAGTGATGCATGTATGCCATTGTAGTGTACAGTTTCAATGTAAAAACTCTGATCTAGATCCACTGTGAAGAGGGGGTCAGAAATATTGTGTGTGGATTTGAAAGTCAACATTTGGCAGTGTCTTCCATTGAATGAAATACACACTGATCGCTCTGTGTATGCAGTGTTCCCCTGAAGTACCAATTTTGGGCTGTATTCCTGTGACCACGTACTTTTGTTCTCCACGCTCTTTTATATACAGAAATTAACTGTCAGCATGGACACAGTGGTTTGGAGCAGTCTCTCTGTATAAAAAAGTCTGACTTTTCTTCAGCATTTGCATGCTATATGACTTTAGTAAAAGTCATGCAAAACTGGTTGTGTATGGGTATTGACATGGGCTCAGTGTGATAACCCAGTGCTTTCTCCCCTTAGAAATTATGGTAGTTGTCCACAGTCTTCAGACCATATGTGTATGGTGAAGATTCACAAAATGTGTGTCTGTAGCATACTTTTTGGAAATCTTTATGAGAAATTTTTTTGGGGGGATGGTGAAACATGTATCCTTTGTCAGCCATACATCACTACCTGTGGTATGACAAGTTGGTCCTTTTGGTAACCGCAGTATTTCCAAGATGCGTAAATAATGTTATCTCCTTAATAAGTTATTGGGACTGATGCCTATCTACTAAGGTTCAGTTCGGAGCAAGGAATGGGGATGAGAGGTGGTGGGGGCTCAAGGCAGTGGAATCCAGGCACACAACCCTGCCACTATGGCAGCACCCTACCATAATCATGCTTGTTCACGTCTCTGCCTTGTTTAGTGGTGGCACCTGAGTAATCTAGATTGTTCAAACAGGCATGCTGACAAACGTACAAGGTTGCAGTGCCCCATTGTAAGGACTGTGAGTTTGTGGTGCTGACATAGGGTTCATACACAACCACTGTATCCCTCTTCTGTGACTAGAGCGTTTTGTGGTGCAGGGGAAGGTTCTGAATTCCAAATGAAAAGGACAACTGAAATAGCCGCAAAATGGTTCTGTGAGCAAAACATTTTACTTCAGAGCTTGTTTGGAGAGTATTGTGCAATCAGACTGTTAAATGGGTCCCCCCCCCAACAAACACCACCAAACTAAAATCAAGTTAGTGCTCCTCAAACTCTGACTGATATGGCACGACAGTTGTGATATGTATTTGACACCGGACAGTTCTAATGGACTGGTGGAAAAATGATGAAGCAATGCATTACTGCATAAGGACAGACAGTTGATAGCGATGAAATACTTTTCCCATTACATTGAAAGCACAGTGATAAGACATTGACACTGAAATGTAATTCATAATCAATGGCTCCAACTAGCATCTGTAACTACATATTCCCAAGGCAATTGATAAGATGTGGATGGTAAGTCCATAGATCCTTAAAGACACTCAAAATAATCAGCTCTGACAATGAAGTCGGACGCTGGGTATGTGTGTTGATGGGGAAGCACATGGACCATATCCAGTAAAATAGCTGCTGTAACTAGCTATCCGACCTCCTGATCTGATCTGCAGTTTATTATTTCCAACATGCTGTATGTAACGTTTCAATTTTCTCAAGTTTTGTAGCTAATGAGTGTGGCACATTCCTGAGATGCAAATTAATTATACTGTTTACACATTGGTCAGCCAGTGCATTCATTCCCACGCCAGTCTTGTGGTGTAACTCCCCTTGGTCTGTCTTGCAGACATGCCACCTATGTTTAGTGCCACTACTGGCCTAGTGCCAGAAAACTACTACCTCATAAGCTGACGCCACATGTTTGACAGATTGAAAAGTACATTGATGTCACACTGACAATATTGTCACACAGCAGAACATGCGGCATCTTGCTATCTAGCCCCTTATTATGAATTGCCCGTTTTCAACCTTATTTAGTGAGACGGAACAAATAATTTCCATGCCTACCTAAGGCATGACCAGTACACACCACCAGAGTTCAGACTACTGGATTGGATGTCACAATTATGCACCCAGTACCGTGATGTGGCTAGTGAGTGTTTTCATATTTTTTTGTCCACTTGGTTTCAGTCACTGTTTCGCGTATTGTTTTACAATAGCCAAACTTACATAATCTGATTCTATCAGTCAAACTTTTGCCAATAGACGGTTCACTACTGTGCTACCAACCATACTATTGCAGTTAATGGCACTCATGATAAAAGGCCATATCCAAGTATTTACTATGTGAACCATTGTTGGACCGTTTCATAGTGTGACAGCTGTGACTGCTGGACCACACAATTTCACAATGTACTCCATGGGTACTGTGCGTGGTTGTGTTGTGGTCCCCACAATATTGTTATCTGCATGTTTGTGGTCCCATCTACACAGTGTTCACTGTGGTCTTTTGAAAGCCATCGAGACTAAAGTGCATTCCAGTAAAGTATTGCTTATGGCTTGTAGTTACACAGCAAAAGCCCAAAATACACAACTAGCAGCAGTGTTACTGCAACTGCCACTTGTGTTTCATAAGTGTCTCACTACCTTCGATGTGTGCAGGGTGTGGTACACTGTCACCACTGTCTACCACATTGTGGTATTTGTTGCTTCAATTGTGCACTCGAATTTGCCATGCCTGTTGCAGGCATGCCAATGAAGATTACACAGGATGGCTGACTGTCAAATTAATTTCATGCCTTTGTGCTCTGTTGCCTGCCTTCAGCATTCAACTTAGTGCTCCCCTTCCCACACCACCACCATCACCAACCATGCAAACACAATACTGCGCTCACTCGGTAAGTCAGGCAGCTAATCATGCATGGCTACTATTTATATGTGCACTCAATCTGTTTCCAATGTCAGTCTGGGTCTTGGGTATTCAGATAATATGTTTTAGCGCAATACAGTATGCATTGCACAACAGGACGACTCTGTGTGTGCGCTGATATTATACTAGTACGTATTATACTAGTACTCTTATACACCAGCCTTCAAACAATCTCGTGTCACCAACATCGGTGCCTCTTACATTTCCTTGCTGGATAGTAGGGGCCCATAACTATGAAATCTAGTACCTCCAATGACTTGTATACGCATTACTTTCCCAGTAGTGGAGAAACCTATTTTTGGTCAATCGTCGTTCTACAAAGCACATTTTCTTGACCTGGAAGGACACTACTTCTTTATTCAGCTGTGAGCTGTGTGAGAAATTCTATATTGCACTTGATATCTGCAACAAATGTGCACTTTTGCTTAATTCTGTGGGAGGTGAAACTAACTACCCCGGTAATTGCTTTTTATTCACATATTTATTTATTGTTTAACCAAGAAGGGGCTTGCAAACTCTGTTTATCTCGTTAGTAACTTCAGAAGGATTTAAATACTGCATTTGGGTAGATCTTTGGAGGTAGCTAGATTGTCTACTAGGATTTTCTGACAGTTAAACTATTTTTAAATAAATTACAGGTGGCTGAGGAGTTGAAAAAGGAGCTTGCAAACTCTGTTTATCTTGGAAGTAACTTCATAAGTGTTTGAATACTGCATTTTGGTTGTCCCTTGGGGGTAGCTGGATAGAATACTAGGATTTTGGGACAGAAACTATTTTTAAATAATTTACTGGTGCGTAGGAGTTTGTGATAGTTAAACTATTTTTAAGTAAGTTACTGTGGTTAAGGAGTTGTCATAGCAAAACCTGCAGTGTGAAACAGGAAAAGACAGTCTTTCAAGCAACAGAGGGAGGTGGATCTAGGTTTACGGTTGTTTGTTACGATTCTTAAGATTTTCAGTGCAGGAAGAGTTTAAAGCACAGCTGACTTATTTTGGGGCTGACAGCTTTCAGAGCACGAACCACCAGGCCTGTTTTGGGGCTGGGGAGGTTTACCTGTGTCTGACTTGGATGTGTGGATTTTTCTCTGTTTGATTAGCAGGGTATTTTCTCTGTCAAATTGTTGTGTAGGGCATCTTGCTGACAGGAAGGCACTCATCGCAGCGATGGGTCAGAGCTTTTAGCTGATTGTTTTGTGAGGGCACAGTTTAGGCCCAACCCCTTCCCATCCTCACCCCACCCACCCCTGGAAATAGTTCCTTTATACCTGGGGTTCTGACATAATTTCAAGAGTGCAAGGTGCATATCACTGTCATATCCTCTCAGCACACTGCACTGACAATATAAGCATACACATTGTATATATATATATATATATATATTTCTATATAACAAACCAATCACACACACACAAAAAATGTGGGGAGTAGTGCAATGTAATGGCTGTGGGGCAGCAGTCTTCTGGGAGTCTTTCTGGAGGCTGAGAGGCTGCCCTATTTGCAGACAACTCTCTGCCCTGAGGGAGGAAGTTGCCCGTCTTCAGGCCACACTGGACAGTAGTAAGGGAACCTTCCCTCAGGCCACACTGGACGGTAGGAAGGGAACCTCCCCCATCCAGGGAGCACCAGAGCCACCACCACTACCTCAGAGGTTGCGAAGAAAGCACAGCAGTTGGACCACAGTGGGCTGAGGGAGGGTGAGGATGGTGGAACAGAGGCACACCCAGTCAGTTGTTCCACACCACAATCCATACACCATTCTGGGGGAGCATAGCTCCCCTATGGATGCACCCGCAGAGGAGACTAAGGAGGCTGAGGACAACTGTCACAAGGGAGGCCACCAGGAAGGAGGCAGAGGACACCACAAGGAAAGGAAGCAGCTCCTGGTGGGGGACTCAATTATTAGGGGGATAGAAGTGGGGGGAGCAGGGAAAACTGAAGTAAGGTGCCTGCCTGGTGCCATGGCTTGGAGAGACAGGAAGTGCATCCTCAGGATCACGAGAACAGCTGCACGGGAGTCTGAGCTGGATGTCATTGTCCACCTAGGGACAAATGACTTGGCTAATCATGAGATTAGAGCAGTGCAAAAGGACTTTGTAGAATTGGGGAGGGGCCTAAGACAAGTAGCACACACAATATCCTTCTCTGAGGTGCTGCCTGTCAATGGCATGAGTGAGGTGAGGGTACTTTGCACCATGCAGTTTAATGAATGGTTGAAAAATGGTGTGAGCACAGGGTTTGGCTTCATTGGGGACTGGGTTCCACCTGGAGGACACCAGCCTATACTGGCAGGATGGTCTGCATCTGTCCAGGAAGGGAACAAGTCTTTTGAGCAATCGGTTTAAATGCTTCATTGGCAAGCTTTTAAACTAGTCAAGGGGGGAGGCACTGATAAGCAGCAGGAAAATCCCAGCCTCTCCCTGCAAAACAGGGTACTAAATGAGAAAAAGACTGAGGTAGAAAGGTCAGTGGGGGATGCTGCAAAAGAAGGTAAAGCCATCAAAAAATGGAGAGCAATGAGTACCAATGCCCATAGTCTAAGTAACAAGCTTCCTGAATTAGTGGCCTTGATGGAGGAGGAACATCTGGATATCGTGGCAGTCACAAAACCATGACTGGGACATAAACATACCAGGATACACTATCTACAGGAGGAACAGGGAGGGTAAAAGAGGAGGAGGAGTAGTTCTTTACATAAGGGAAGGAATCAAAGCAACAGAACAAAAGGGAAAACAGAGAGGAGAAGAAGCACTGTGGGTAAATTTGGAGACCGCAATGGCACCACAATCGTACATAGGGTTAGACACACCTCTTCTCAGGGGAGGAAATGAACAAGGAAATGATAGAAAGAATACTTAGAATGGCAGAAAAGGGAGATATTGCTGATGGGTGATCTGAATATGCCAGATGTTAACTGGAGTGCAGTTGCAGCAGCCACTTCAAAGAGGGGGTTATTCTAAATGCCCCACAGGGGCATGCCTTAGACAACTAGTATTGGAGCCCACTCGAGAGGGAGCAATCTTAGACCTGGTTCTCTCAAATGGAGATGAAGAGAGGATCACAGATGTAAAGTGGGTAGCCATCTGGGAACTAGTGACCATCGAGCAGTATGGTTCACAATAAACACAGCAATAGAGTCAAGCCATACAAAGGCAAAAGTACTGGACTTAGGAGGGCTGAGTTTGCCAAAATGGGTGAGTGCCTAAGGAATGCACTAGCAAATGGGCAGGAAGGAGGGTGGAAGAACAATGGGAATAGTAAAACTGCCATCACAGAGGTAACAAGCCTTTGTGTGAAGCAAATAAACAAAACAAAACGATGTAAGAAACCATTATGGTTCTCAAAGGAAGTGGCAGTGAAGGTTCAAGAGAAAAAGCATTCAGGAAGTACAAGGAATCACAGAAGGAGCAGGACAGAAAACTGTATCAGTTAAAGCAAAGGAAGCTGGGAGGCAGTCAGAACAGCAAAGGCCCAAACCGAGGAAAAGATAGCGAACTCAGTTAAGAAGGAGGATAAAACCTTTATAGGTACATCAGGGAGCGAAGGAAGATCAAGGAGGGTTAGTGAGGCTTAATAAAGAGGAGGAGGGTGGGCAGAGGGTGACTGTGAAAAGGCAGAGTTACTAAACAAATATTTTTGCTCAGTATTTACAAAGGAAGTGGGAGGTACCTAAAACAAAAGTAGAAACACTCTGGATACAGAAGTTGATACCAGCCCATTTACAGAAGAAAGGGTTCTGAAAGAACTCTAAAGCTGAAGGTGGACAAAGCAATGGGGCCTGATGGGATTCATCCCAGAATTGTAAAAGAACTAAGGGTAGAACTAGTGACACCACTGACTACCCTCTTTAAAAATCATGGGAGGATGGGGTGGTACCGAGAACTGGAGAAGGCAGATGTGATTCCCTTCACAAAAGTGGGAGCAAGGCAGAAGCAGGAAACTACAGACCTGTTAGTTTAACCTCAGTGGTAGGGAAAATGATGGAATCACTTCTGAAGGAAAGAATTGTTGAGTATCTAGAGGCCAGAGGGCTCAGGACCCAAGGCAGCATGGAGTCACAGCGGGAAGGTCTTGCCAGACAAATCTGATAGATTTCTTTGACTGGGTGACCAAAGTAGTAGATCAGGGAGGGGCTGTGGACATGGCCTACCTAGACTTTAGCAAGGCATTTGACACAGTCCCACACAAAAGATTAATATACAAGTTAGCCAGCCTGGGAGTGGGTCCCAAGATGGCAGCCTGGGTAAAAATTGGCTGGAGAATAGGACACAGAGAGTAATAGTAAATGGAGTCCACTCTGAAGAAGGGGGTTACTAGTGGGGTACCGCAGGGTTCAGTATTAGGACCGGTCCTCTTCAATGTCTTTATAAGCGACATTGCAGAGGGACTGGAAGGAAAAGTATGTCTCTTTGCAGATGACACTAAGACCTGCAACAGAGTTGATGCACAAGGTGGGGTGGAAAGGATGAGAAGGGACCTGCCAAGGTTAGAGGAATGGTCAAATGTATGGCAGCTTAGATTCAATGCTAAGAAGTGCAAGGTAATGCACCTGGGAAACAAAAACCCAGGGGAAGAGTACACAATGGGGGGTGAGATACTAACAGCAACAAAAATGGAAAGGGACCTGGGGGTAGTCATATCAGATGACCTAAAGGTGGGCAAGCAATGTGAGAGGGCAGCAAGGAGGGTTGGGGATACTGGGATGCATAGGGAGAGGCATCACCAGTAGAAAACAGGAAGTTATTATCCCTCTGTACAGACAGTTGGTGAGACCCCATCTGGAGTACTGTGTGCAGTTCTGGAGACCCAATCTCCGCAAAGACATAGACAGGATGGAGGCCGTCCAGAGGAGGGCAACTAAAATGGTGCAGGGTCTGCACTGAAGACATATGAAGAGAGGCTTAGGAACTGAATATGTATAGCCTCAAGGAAAGGAGGGAGAGGGGGGTCATGATAGAAACTTTCAAGTACCTCAAGGGAATCAACAAAGTCCAAGAGGGTAGCATCTTTCAAAAAAGAGGTGTGCAAGAACAAGGGGGCACAATTTGAAGATAGAAGGGGGGCGGCTCAGAGGTAATTTAAGGAAGTATTTTTTCACAGAGAGGGTTGTGGATGCATGGAACGGCCTTCCAGAGGAGGTTGTGGAGTCAACAACAGTGGTGGAATTCAAGCATGCATGGGACAGTCATAAGGCAATTCTAGGGGGTTGGGGTAGGAAGAAGTAGGCTGCTGGTTAACTAGGATCTGCAGCTTATCCATTAGGTAGGGAAATGGGCAGACTGGGTGGGCCAAGCGGTCCTTATCTGCCGTCAAAATCTATATTACTATTGGTATAGGTGAACTAATTCAAATTAATGGTAACAGCTACCAGTGGCAGATAAGCACATTCTCTTTCTCAGTCTTTGCATGTTAGTATCATATTTGAGCCCTTTGTCCTTGCCCTGGAATCTTTTCGACACCACCAACCACTGCGATTGATTTGTGCGGAGTTGTCCCTTTGATGATCCTAGTCTACTTTTCTGCAAGACGGTTTGATGTGCATTTTTTTTGTTTGCTGATTCTGCCTGGCTGCATGTTCATCAGACAGTGCTCAGACAGAATTGTCGACCTTCCTGACAGTGTGATGGGTTGGGCGATAACAGAAAACACATTTGGTGGATCATTTCAGTCTATTCAAAGTCCTAAGGGAGATGCATTTCCTAAATCGGTACACTGCTAGGAATGTTACGTTGTTTGGTTACACCAGCCTTCAAACAATCTCTTGCACCCTGCAAGTATTTCTGGATATCACTCTCATGCCCTTGTCCCTGATTCCTATTGCCTCGCTTTACTGCCACCCACCCTCGCACTGAATGGAATTTATTTTTTCATTTATTTTCCTGCTCTTTATTTCCTTGGTTAGTGCTGTATTTTTTAATTTCAAATTGCGCACCTCGAAGGTGCAGAATGTTCTCTGCACTGTAAATAAAATATATTTTCACGCCAGCATATGCCTTCAGCAGCGTTACTTTGTGGTGCTGAGTGCGCAATTTCCTGTGAAGTGATATTTCAATTTTGTCGCAGCACACCAAACAGGTGCACGCTATGCTTGAAATATTTTGCATGTATTAGCCTTCAAATCTCATTAGACAATCGTGTCTCTATTTCCAGGTGCGGCAACGTTGATTACAGTTCAAAAGTCAAAGAAAGTAACATGATAAATAATGGCAGAGTAGGATGTCATTGGCAGGTGGTTCACACTTTGTAGTATTACGAGGGCATGCATTCCATGTTATGACCTGTACACAGATGACACATACACATCCTATTTCAGCATTCTTTTATCATCCGATTGACACACTCTGCTGTGTATGTCACATAACCATCAGCACCTGCAAAGTTTCTTTTACTTTTTTTTTTAACACTATACTTTGGACTTTGTAGAATAGGAGGGAATTAGTGTGGGGCCCATCTAGTCCATCCCCCACTATTGAGTGGGGCAAGAGGGGTTATACACACTAAGTGTTGTTCTGGGAAAACTACAGATTTACAATGGCACTTCCACCAAAACATTGATTACGATTGGATGTGAGGAGGGGGGTGGTGTACACAGAGCTGTTCCCGGAGCACTGCTTCCAATGTACTCCCATGCGAAGCAGCATGAAGCTCAGCAGCGCACGTAGCAGAAACCATCGTATTATCTAACTACATGTGTTCACATCTGGTGTAACATACATTGTTGTTGTAGCTGAGATTTGTATGCATTCTTGAATTTGACTCATTGCACTACTGAAAGATAAAAACTCAGATGGCAGTGCAGCACAGTATAGTGACAAGCAGAATGAATGCAGGATTGACAGATATGCAGTGAGCCAGACCAATACCAATACAGAAACATGGATAGACGTATAGACCGATAGGCATATGGACAGACAGCTAGACAGCCATACAGACAGCTAGATACATCCTTAAATGGATAGCTGGATGATTGGATGGATGGATGGACAGTCAGATAGATAGACAGACACACACACAGACTGACAGAGGCTGGCATACAAACAGATCAATAGGCAGATAGATCGACTGACATATAATCAGAGAGATCCTTAGTAATCAATTGATAGATTGATATAGAACCATAACAACCAATATACAGGCAAACAGACAGCTAGATTAATGGACACACAGATACACACACACACACACTAGAGAGAGAGAAAGATTGAGATGTAGATAGATAGATTGACTGACAGGTTTCCAGATCGATAGGTGGGAAGATGCACAGATATACAGGTATAGATAGGTTTACACACAGACAGATCTATTGTTACATAGCTGCAGACATACTGACAGCAGATAAGTGCCCTCAGCCTACTCAGTCTACCCCTTTGTGCAATTATCATTGCTTTTCCAACATTCTCTTGGAACTGTTTTGTACCCTTCATATGACTACCAGGATCCTGCTATGTGTATCCCTGGCACTCTTAGTTGTTAGTGTCTGCCCCATCCTACTAAGGTAGGGCATTGCATGTGTCCATCACCCTTTCTGTGAAGAAATATTTAATCCCAGTCCCTTTCACCCTCCCCCCCCCCTTTTTAATCCCATAGTCACCTAATACTGTTACCTCGGTTCTGATGAAAAATAATCATTGACATGCAGCATTGTCTTTCGCAGGAGGTAATTGTATCTCTCAGTCATATCCCCTCTCTCCCTCCGCACCTCTGGGGAGTACATACTTAGGTCCTTACACCTGTTCTCCTCGGTTTTGGGATGCAATCTTGAACCATCGTGGTTGCCCTCCTCATAATTCCCTCCAATCTGTATATGTTCAGATGTATGTAATGCCTCCAGAGCTGTACACAAAACTCTAGGTGTGGCTCCCTAATGCTTGTATAGTGGAGGAATGACCTCCCTTTCCATGCTGTTGTGGGCCCTGCCTATGCACCCTATCATCCTGTTTCTTTTTCATGCAGCCTTTTTGCACTGACTACCTCACTAGAGGTAATAAGAAGTGATTACCCATAAGTCCCTTTCCTGCTTATATCATTTCATGTTCTTCCCATCCCCCTCCACTGAACTCATATGTTGTTTGATGGTTTTTGGGCCGCATGTGCATTACTTTGCTGGTTTTTTTTTTTGCTTAAACTCTCAACTGCCACAACTTCAACCATTTGTCCAGCACCTGTGTATCTATCATTCTCTCCACACCCAATGATGTGTCCCCCTGTAAGTAATCCTTGTGTCATCTTTGAATAAGCAAACTCCTCCTTCCTGGGCTTCAGTTGTGTCATGGATAACAATGTTGAATGGGTCTTCGAACATCACTGATCAGTGTGGCGAACCACTGGTCACCCCTTCTGTGAAGTGACATGCATTTCACTCCATCCACTGTGTCCTGCAATCCAACTAGTTTTACACCCACCACTCTGCCATCCTACCTACTCCCTTGTTCCACAGCTTGTTTAACAGCCCTCAAGGTGGTACAGTGGCAAATGCCTTGCTGCTGTCATGTTAGGTGACGTCCACTAACCACCCACCATAATCTTCCACTTCCTTTGTCACAGTCACACAGTGCAATGAGTTTAGTTTGGCCTGATTTCACCTCAGTGAAACCATGCTGCCACTGGTCATGTAGACCATTGGCAATCATGGGTTCCACTACTCTTTCTTTCTGCCGTGTTTCCATGGTCTTCACTACTACTGAGTTCTGGGTACATCTACCGTTTCCAGTGACAAGGATAACGGGGTTGCCAGAGGACTGGCCACAATCTCCCTTAACTGTCTCTGCACCCTGCGTTGTCCTGCATCTTGCACCTCTTCCGACCTGCTTCTTCTTCCTTCTGCCCACTGACATAATGGTGAAGTATGTCAACTTCACTGCTGTCCTCCTGCACTGAGCTGCCACCTTCCCCCTTCAGCCTCACTATCCATCCATGCTCCTTCACTATCTGCAATTACATTCCTGTATATGGGTTGGTCACCTCTAAGTCCTGTTGTCACAATGTGCTCCTCACTTAGTGCCATGCCCACCATTGCTTCACTTTCATAGTAACTTTGTCAGGCTCCATTGTTGTATGCATACATAGCACTGTTGTCAGATGGATAAAATGTCATACTATACAGATTGACGGATTGATGGCCAGATATATTGACAGATAGATCAGTTGATAGCTAGGCAGGCAGGCAGACAGAGATCGATAGATAGATGGATGGACGGATGGATGGATAGGTAGATAGATGGTGAGATGGATAGATAGGTAGATAGATGGTTGGATGATACATATTGGGATGCCCATGCCACCATCGAAAATTACATTGCCTTCTTAGTCAATACCACTTTATATCCATATATCTTCATTGCTAAAAACTCCCTTAATGCATCAGTTAGGGTTGTCATTCTACTGACAAAAGGTGGGAGATTCGATGTTAGGGTTACCATCCCCCCCCACACACCAACAGTCAGCATGGTGTGCCTTGGTGTCGTCGGGCATAACTCTCACGCCATTCCATTTGTAAGGAAGCTGAGATGGTGCAGTATTGGAGAATGAGGAAGGCACACCCCGACGCATGTTGTTGTGTGGAGGATGGGGGGTTGGTGGAGGGTGGAGTAGAGTTGTTGACGATGACATCTAATTACCAAACTTTTGACCCTGTAATGACAACCATGACTGATTCACTAACTACGCTTTTTGCAATGAATTTCACATCTTTTTGCAGAAGTGTCATATTACTGTTCTATTGTTGTGTGAGCGCAGTGTGTTTACTGTTACGTGGCAGGCACCTCTTTATTGTGCATGCAACACTTACACACACTCTAAGTCATAAATTCACTGATGACATGGCATGTTTCTGTGCAGCTACACACTTGTGCTATCCAGTTTATAGAGTGACTGTGTACCCGTAGCTGCTTGTACAAAACATGCTCACAGTGAGTAGCAACTTTGCATGGTCAGTACGGAACAGTTGTGTCATTGTGTGTTGTTGTGTGTCTTTTCCGGTGGGACTGTTACATATTTTTACTACTTCCTTCCTTTTTTTGATTTAGCATTTACTCAGCACTTCCAGTGGTTCCTCAAGCAGTGAGGACAGTGACGTGGATTATTCAGTTTATGATGATGCTATTCCCAGACAACCCATTAAGAGAGTACGTAGATGTTTGGCAACTGTTCAGCCAAGTTCTGCATGAGGTCATGGGAGAGCAAAGGCACGTGGTGGATGCCATGGCAGGGGATGAGCTGTCAGCAGGGCAATAACAACTGCTGGAGCTTGCTGTTTAGACCCAAATGCACGCATCCGTCAACCCTCACAAGAAATACTGGTACAGTGTCTCTAATCTGCCATGTTTGACATGGTGTCCTTATAAATGCTTTTGCAATGTGTCCTTTTCAAGTTGTAAGGCACGTTGAGGGTTTGTATATCTTCTGCACTCATTTGGTTGCATCTGTCACACTATTTGATGCGATGGTATCACGATCTATAACCAACTGGCTGATAATCACTTTGTGGACTGATGTACTAATATAAGTTGCAGTTGACACAATTATTGGTGAGTGAATCAAGTAGCATGTGCCATGGATTCATGAGGAGTCATCTCAAAGTTTTCCCGATCCACCCGTCAACCCATGTTTGTTTATATGAGCCTGGCTTGATTGATTTCTAATAGCTACTGAGTTGATAGACTGCATCACATATATTCTGAAGCAGTATAGTGCAGTGGGTTAAGGCTCTGAGCTGCAGATCTGGAGACCTGGGTTTGAATCCCACAGCCACCTAGATACATACTGTGTGATCCTGAGCAAGTCACTTAGCTTTCTTGTGCTCCCAGGGCACATCTGGAAACAAGCTTCGGCTTAGTGTGCTACTCCTGGTTAAACAATGTTCCCTTTCCCTATTTTTCCTGATTGGTGCAGTGGCTCTGCATACCAGGCCAGGTACCATCAACTGTACAGTGTGCCTTATTACATCGCAGTGCGTGTTTATGCGTGCATTGCTATGCTTGGCTAATGGACTCCCAGTGGGGCACCTTTCATCCACAACCAAGCATGGTAAAGCATGTACACACAATTGAACACCAGGTGGTTGTTGGCTACATTAAGCCCTGTGTGCTGGGCATTGCACCAGCTGCCAGGGTATGGCCTTTCCCATATGCATGTAGTGCATTGATTTGTGCTTCCAGTGCTGTTCCATTCATGGTCCCACCATGTGTTACAATTCAGTTTGAAGGGGTTCCAAGGCAGGCTACATGCCGTTAAACATTACTGAGTTCAGACTTACTTGTCAGCACTTTTTTTGCTTGCCATGGGACCACTTGTGTAACGCTGCTACCCATAAGCTGTGCTCCATGGTGGCGTGACCACATGCAACTGCAGGCAACTGTTAAAACTGCCTGCATGTGGCCATTCAAGCAAAACAGCTAATTCACTCATCCCCCTCAGGATGTACTCTGTCCTGGTCCTGAAATCATACAACATTCCATGCTATCATCACCTTCCATACACTATCCTCCTTAATCAATACAGCTGTTTGCCACTAACCAACACACACTACTCTTTTCCCGATGGAAGACACTGGCCCATTCGTCTCCATGATGAAGACCGAACAGAAACAGCACTGTGGTGTTGCTGCTTTGCACACAGTATCATCCACACACTCTCACCCATTCCTTAGCTGTACACTACTGTCATTCTTGTCCCTTGTCGTTATATTCCAGTTAATGTATGCTTCCTACTACCCCTGTTATCCTTTGGCTTTATGCTGCTCTATCTGTGACTTTGCTCATAGGTCTTACAGACTAGCCTTAGTAGCCACACTTACTTCAATTTACTTAGCCACTTGTCAGTTACTGAGTGTTCAAACCACTTCCATTTAATCACCTTTGAATTCCCTGAAAAGTACATGTCCTTTCAATGCTGTTTCCAACATCTGTGATACCAACTCCCGCTACCTATTCTCTTGCTCTATTTATTTATTTATTTATTGAAACGATTCAGCAGGAAAGCATACCGAACAACAAGTTGCTCGTCTCCCGGTGCAACTTGGGGGTACAATTGGAGAATTAGATATACCGTTTAACATTTAACATATCCGAGAAATTAAACATTCAATTACATTTATAACAAGACATACAGTTAAAAAATATAAATAATCATAAATTGCATTTGTGACATAACATACAGTTAAATATATCATACCTGTGGAATATGCATTTAATTACAAGAGGCATATCTGAGGAACATAGTACAGAAATGTATTGTAGCCCTGGAGGGTATCATGTGAATAAGGCAAATGAAATTGGGTACCTTCAAAAAGGGCGACTCAATTATGGTGCCTGTGTTCATGGCTACCTGGCAGAGGCGACCGGATACTGGGGTGGGCCGAATAGTGCAACAGGAAGTATGTTATATCGCACACTGTGAGGGGCAGGGGAAGGATGGCACGTGGGAGGGTGTGGTGGGCGGCTGCTGAGCTGGTCTGCTAGAGTGGTGGGAGGTGCAGGGTTTGGGTCTGGTGTGGCATTTTTTTCCCCTGCAGGCTGCTTTCCATTTTCAGTTTTTCACTCCTCCCTGACATGCACCCCCCTGGAGCTGAGTATCTATAAGTATGGTGGTGCGGTGGTCGAAACCCCTCACTGTGGGTGGTGTGGGAGGCATAGTCCCCCCGCATTAAAAACTAGACCTGTAGGTCTCGGGCACCCTTTTTGTCCTTGTCACGAGTGTGCATCACCAAAATTCATTTTGGCGATGTACACTTACCCTAAGGGCGATCGCCCTTATGACATATAACCCCTTGGAGCCAACTCCTTGCAGGATTGGATCACAGTTAAGAGGCAGATTATTTAGCAATTATTGAATGAAGGAGGTGCAGTGAGGGGACATCAAGGAGGGTAGAAGGGTAGGCATGGGAAACCAGTTGGAGGAGGAGAGGATAAAGATGGTGGGAACATTACTGGAGCAAGTGAGCAAAAAATCGGTTGAAAGGGGGACACAGGGCTAGTGCAAACTGGGAGCACCTCAGACAAAAAAAAATGGAATTTATTAGCTCAAGTGAACTAATTCCTTTTAAGTGCTAGGGGGGTAGAGAGCGGGGCAGGAGAGAGAGGTGGAGGTAAGGGATAGGGTAGGGTAGGACAAGTCATACCTGGAACTGGCCCCTTCAGAGTGCAGAGAATCGTTGCCAGTGGTGGAATGAGGCGAGGACTTAGAATAAGGGACAGGAGTAGGCAAGGACAAGTTGGGTAGAGATGGTAGAGTGGATGGTAAAAGGAAGAAGCGGGGGTAGGAGAAACCTGCCTATTACTAGGCCTCTTCAGGATGCTGAGAACCCTGTCAGAGAGCAGAGTCAGGCGAGGACAAGTTAAGTGGAAAGGGGAGGATAGGAAGAATCATTTCCCAGTGCTGGACCCCTCCAGGATGCTGGGAACCCTGCCAGGGGGCAGAACTAGGCAAGGAAAAGTTGGGAAGAGAGAAAGGAAAGGATGAAAGGAAAGTTGGGAAGAGGAGGGAAAGAAGAAGCTTGCCTAAGACTAGGCCACTCCAGCATGCTGAGAACTCTACCAGAGCTTAGAAACAGGTGAGGACTAGCTGGATAGAAAGGATAGAGGGAGAGGGAGAGTGAAGGAAGAGTAATTGTCCAGTGCTGGGCCCCTGCAGGATGCAGTGAACCCTGCCAGGGGATAGAATTAGGCGAGGACAAGTTGGGCAGAGGGAATGGGGGGGGGGGTATAAGAAGAAAGAAAAAAAAGGAGAGAGGGGAAAACTTACCTGTGAGTAGATATTGCCAGGGTGCTAAGAATCCCAACAGAGGGAAGATTTAGGCTAGGACAATTTGGGTTGAAAGGAAAGAGGTGGAGTGGAGGGGAAGGAGGAGGCTTGCCCAGTGCTAGACCCCACTATTGAAGTGTTGGCGTGCACCACGCACCACACTCACTTTTCTCCGTCAATTGGAGTGTGACTGGTCCCTCACTTCCACCACCTCCCCTTCCTCAAACTCCTCCCATGTGCAAGTTATTCAGACCATGATGTCAACTGCCAACCATCCACCCATTACTGGGTACCATGTCACTCCTATGTAATGTGTGACCATGGATCGCAAGGTCCAGGTTCTGATGTGGTGCTGTGAAAAGTCTTAGTGATGCAAATGAACATTTGCCATTCTGCTAGTGGCATCCACTGATTTTTCATCTTGATTCCCACAATCCATGCGCTCACGCAATCCATCCTCTTCCCAATATCTGATCTGGCGTCCTATCCCCCACTTCTTCTTGTCCCATTTTTCTCATGTACACACAAACAAATGTACATCTCAACCAAACCATGTTATGTGTTAAACACCACATCCATCCTTTGAGTATATTGTTTTGACCCCTGAGACCTCCTACATGCAGACCACTTACATCGTGTTGTCGTTGATGTTCTTTGACCTCCTCCTCTTGAATCATATTGGACTACATTCTACTCCCCACCCAACCCCACCCTCGCCAACCAACACTTCACAGTGTGCATGAAGTGTTGCCATTATGTATTCACTCAGCTAGTCCAAAAGCTCTCTAGAATCCTCCCATCAATGTTGTAGCCTGTACAGTGATGGACTAAAACAAGAAGGACATGCTCAGGATAGCCAATGAGGAGCCAAAATACAAGTTCCACAATGTCTGTAAAAGGGTAAAAACTGTCGGCTACACCGCAAGGACTACACACCATGCCATGTGCTATCGCACTATAAAACACGAATATTACAGGATACAATATGCTATGTTTGGGGGTGCTACTCAGATTGTATCCTGTAATAAACTTGTTTTTTAGTGCACTAACTCATGGCGTGATGTTCAGTTCTGGAGGTGTAGTCAACTGTTTTTCACTATGTTACACAGCCTCTACGGTGATATTAGCTCTTAAAAGCATCAGGTCAACACACATTGCATAATACAAATGAACCCCTTTTACATGCACCGTTCCGATAGCTTGCCATTAATATCTGAATTTCTTCCTTTCCTTGCAATGCAGGCACATTGCACTAGTAGTGTCTCAGAGAAAACCCTGCATATTTGATTCTGCCTGGCTGATCACCCCTAACTCCATGAACCTACTGTGCATTGCATCATCCTCCTTCCATGCTTGGCCATGAGTTCACATGTGTATACCTGCATTTTTCTTTCCTCAATCTGCTTTTACTTGTGCTGTTAGTCATTTGTCCACTTCCCCTGTGATCATCCATGGCATACAAACCTCCTTCTTATCTTACGGTCTCATGTCATTTCCCCATGTCATTTTTTATGTGGTCACATATGCTGGTCTCCCTTACATCCAATGTGCACCTTTTCTCCTATTCTCCTTTTGTACCTTTGTTAGTAGATGCACCATCGCACTGCTGCCACTACACCCTAGACAACTTGTCACAGCATCATTTGTTTATGCACAGGACATTGGTGACGTCTGGTGCACAGTGCCAACGCAGACAAATATGGGTAATGCGTCTTGACAGCCTCACCCATGATTATGTGTGCAACCAGTTTCACCTGAGGTGTCGTGACATTTGCATGGGTTCTTTTTGTGATGTAATAATTTTTGCTCTGCTGTTAACCAAGTGTTTTTCATGTTTGTTTTCAGTTTCACTGATGCCTTTCCAATTGCTTTCAGGCACACATCGACAACTTGGAACTGGCCGCACTGCATGACCTGTGCCGACAATGTGCACGTCAGAAAATCCAGGAATGGTCTTCAGTATTCTATCTTTGCATCAGTCAGAGCTTAACCAGACACCTCCACAGGAAAACCAAAAGTGGCCGGAATGGTATGTCTGTCACATGGGCAGAGAAATGCCGACTGCTGTTGAGAGCCTGTGCTGCGGCTACTCTCCGGAGTGTTGTCTGTCCAGTGTCCAAGTACGTTGTTAACATAGAAACATAGACTTTGATGGCAGATAAGGACCACTTGGCCCACCCAGTCTGCCCATTTCCCTTCCTATTGGATAAGCTGCAGATTCTAGTTAACCAACAGCCTACTTCCTGCAACCCCCCCACTACAATTGCCTTATGTCTGTCCCATGCATGTTTGAATTCCCCCACTGTTTTAGACCCAACAACCTCCCCAGGAAGGCGGTTCCATGCATCCACCACTCTCTCTCTGTGGAAAAAAAATTTCCTCATATTACCCCTGAGCCATCCCCCCTCTATCTTTAAATTGTGCCCCCTTGTTCTTACACATCTCTTTTTCTGAAAGATGATACACTCCTGGACTTTGTTGATTCCCTTGAGGTACTTAAAAGTTTCTATCATGTCCCCCCATCCCTCCTTTCATCAAGGGTATACATATTAAGCTCTCTCAGTCCCTCTTCATATGGTTTCTGATGTAGACCCTGCACCATTTTAGTTGCCCTCCTCTGGACTGCTTCCATCCTGTCTATGTCCTTGCGTAGATGGGGTCTCCAAAAACTGCACATAGTATTCCAGATGGGGTCTCACCAACTGTCTGTACAGAGGGATAACCACTTCTCTTTTTCTACTTGTGATGCCCCTTCCTATGCATCCCAGTATCCCCCTGGCTCTCCTTACTGACTTCTCACATTGCTTACCCACCTTTAGGTCATCTGATATGACTCCCCCAAGTCCCTTTCCATTTTTGTTGTTGTTAGTACCTCCCCTGCTATTGTGTACTCTTCTCCTGGGTTTTTGTTTCCCAGGTGCATTACTTTGCACTTCTTTGCATTGAATCTAAGTTGCCATATGTCTGACCATTCCTCCAACCTTGCCAAGTCCCTTCTCATCCTTTCTACCCCCTTTGTGTATCAACTCTGTTACAGATCTTTGTGTCATCTGCAAAGAGGCATACCTTTCCCTCCAGACCCTCTGCAATGTCATCTATAAAGATGTTAAAGAGGACTGGACCCAGTACTGAGCCCTGAGGTACTCCACTAGTAACCCCCTTTCTTTGGAATGTGTTCCGCTCACTATTACCTTCTGTGTCCTGTTGTGCAGCCAGTTTGCTACCCAGGCTACCACCCTGGAACCCACTCCCAGGCTGGCTAACTTGATTATTAGTCTTTTGTGCAGGACTGTGTCAAATGCCTTGCTAAAGTCTAGGTAGGCCATATCCACAGCCCCTCCCTGGTCTATTTCTTTGGTCACCCAGTCAAAGAAATCAATTAGATTCGTCTGACATGACCTTCCTGCTGTAAATCCATGCTGCTTTGGGTCCTGTGCCCCGCTGGCCTCTAGGTACTCAACAATTCTTTCTTTCAGAAGTGATTCCATCATTTTCCCTACCACTGAAGTCAAACTTACAGGTCTGTAGTTTCCTGCTTCTGCCTTGCTCCCACTTTTGTGAAGGGGAATCACATCTGCCCTCCTCCAGTCCTCAGGTACCACCCCATCCTCCCATGATTTGTTAAAAAGTGTGGTCAGTGGTGTCACTAGGTCCTCCCTTAGTTCTTTTAGGATTCTGGGGTGAATCCTTCAGGCCCCATTGCTTTGTCCACCTTGAGTTTTAGGAGTTCTTTCAGAACTCTTTCTTCTGTAAATGGACTGGTGTCAACCCCCCTACCCAGAGTGCTTCTATTGTCTGGTTTAGGTAACTCCTCCTCATCTTCTTTTGTGAATACTGAGCAAAAGTATTAATTCAGTATCTTTGCCTTTTCACTGTCTCCCTCTGCCCACCTCCCCTCTCCTTTATTAATCTTCACTATTCATCCCTTAACCTTTCTGTGCTCCCTAATGTACCTATAAAAGGTTTTATCCCCCTTCTTAACTGAGTTGGCTATTTTTTCCTCGGTTTGGGCCTTTGCTATTTTGACTGCCTTCCTCACTTCTTTCTGCTTTAATTGATACAGTTTCCTGTCGTGCTCCTTCTGTGATTCCTTATACTTTTTGAATGCAGCCTTTTCTCCTTAACCTTCCCTGCCACCTCTTTTGAGAACCATAGTGGTTTTTACTCTGCTTTGCTTTCTTTATTTGTTTCACACAAAGGCTTGTTGCCTCTATGATAGCAGTTTTGATTTTTCTCAATTGTTCTTCCACCCCTCCTTTTTGGCCATTTGCTAGTGCATTCCTCAGGTATTCACCCATTTTGCCAAAGTCGGCCCTTCTAAAGTCCAGTATCCTTGTTTTTGTATGGCTTGTCTCCATGGTTGTGCTTATTGTGAGGCACACTGTGCAGTGGTCACTTGCTCCCAGATATCTACTGACTTCTAAATTTGTGATCCTCTCTCCATTTGAGAGTACCAGGTCTAGTATTGCTCTCTCCCGAGTGGGTTCCAACACTAGCTGTCTAAGGCCTGCCCCCTGCAGTGCATCAAGAATGACCCTGCTCTTGGATGTGGCTGCAGTACATGTCATCCAGTTAACATCTGGCATATTCATATTAGCAATGCTTCTCTACTATTGTATCAAATGTGTCCATTGCAGACTGTCATTTTGGTCTTTGTTAAGTGTACAGCGACAGTGTGCAATTATTATTTGTCTGTTTGGTGATTACACAGTAGCAGCATTTATGTTGGTCAGTGTAATTGGCCTCGTATGTTATTGTACTGTATCCATTAACTGGACAGGTAAGGCAAGGCACATTTTATTTTTATGGTGCCCAATCCCTGATGCTCTGGGTACCTAACAAAGTATTACAAATAAAACAACTAATTAAAATCCATAAATAGCGAGAGTCAAGTGATGCAGGGCACCAGCTAATAGCCTACCTCCACAGCTCCAGCCACCCGAGAAAATAAATTCTAAAAATTACTGACTACCAGCCTACAAGCACTACAAAACATCTTCATAGAGTTTTGGAACCACCAGAGTGCCTTATGGAAATGAAACAGGCATCTATGGACATTAAAATGAAAAAATCTTTGCCAAAACATACCCCTCCATCTATTCCGGAGAAGGCCAACAAGAAATCCAAGGCCTCTTCTCCCTCAGACACCCAGGGCTCGACCTCCATCCCTCCGGATCGAGAGCCACTCACCCTGGCACAATTTCTGGCTGAGTTTACACCATTTAGAGATGAGCACTGCATAGTAACAGTAGACTTGAAATCCATGGTATTAGCCATTAAGGATATATCCTAGAGGACAGGAGACAATGAGACCAGGCTAATTTCGCTTGAGAGGCGAGTCTCTAAACTGAAACCAGACCTTACCATGGCTTGCCAGAAGATTTCTAGGATGGAAGCCAAAATTGAGGACCTTGAGGGCCGCAGCAGATGAAACAACACAATCATAATTGGGCTCCCAGAAAGAGAAGAAGGGACAGACACTGTCGGATTTATTCAAAAATGAATAGAAAAGCTGGTGGGCCAGTCACTCTTCAGCCTCAAATACACTATTGAATGGGCCCACCGCGCTCTCTGACCCATGCCACTGGCTGGAGCCCTCCTCCCACATCCTCTCATCTTCTGATTCCTCTGTTTCTTGGAGAGGCAACATTTCCTGGCCAAAGTACGGGAACTGTAAGAAATTAAGTGGGAAGGCTGCAAATTACGAGTGGCCCAAGACCTACCAGCTTCGGTGAGATAACGGAGGACATCCTTCCACCCCTTGATCTCAAAACTAATAGCTGCAGGCATCCGCTTCCGCATGAGGTACCCCACGAGGCTCCAGGTGCTCTTATTGGGCAACTGGACCACTTTTGAAGACGTGGATTCAGCCACCTCTGGGCTCAAGACAGCCATCCCTGATCTCTTCAATGGCCGCTGAACAGAGATATGTGGCTACTTCCTACTTAGCCTACGCAAACTATTTTATATAAATTAGACTGTAAATTTTCCCGGGTGGCCCCACATACCTGCAGAGCCGGAGTCTCTGGGCCATTCGAGTGGCTTCCACCAGGGGAGCAGGGAGATGATTATGCCAGGAAAACTTAAATTAGAAAAGGGGGGAGAACAGTGGCCACTGAGATACGCACGTTCGTGTAGGCAGCACCGCATCCCTGTGCAGATGTATAAGCATTGCTGCACCACTAGAGGGAGCTCCATGATCACCCTCTAACCATCCTCCTCTCCTAGTTATGCAGCAAAGATGCTCACAACTCATATGATGTGCATTGTACGGCCTGGCTGTCTTCACTCTTTGCCCTCCTCTCGCCCTGTTACAAGCTGGACACCATCGCCTGAAGCACCCATGATGCCAAGGGATCTCATCGAACTGTAAGTAGCCCCCATTTGAGAGCTCTGTACAACAAGCATTAAACCTCCTCCCTTCTCCTGCCTTTCACAATGTAAACAGGCTCGCTCTCTCCCCAGTCTTCTATGGTTCTTGGGCCCGGTAGAGATTTATATCTGTGCGGACAAGGGATGGCTCCCATCCTAACAGAGCAGTGATTATTATCCCCAGATCACTCATGGGAGGAGTGGTGAGGGGAGATGGAGAGTTAAATTGCTCTTCAAGGCAGGCTAACCTACTTTAGGCAGTGGCAAGCATTACACACTTCTTAAAGGAGGGAGGTTGGTGCATCCTTTTGTCTCATAATAGCCACAGCAACACACTGGGTGACACTGGATATTCATCAAGCACCATTTGCCCAGCTAACTTCCGTGGTCACCTCTCAGATGGCTGGTTATGACTACTAACGGTGATGAAGGAACTCCCAAAAACCAGGACTTTCCTTTCTTGGCCTAGGATGGCACTTTTGTTTTCTAACCCTGATCTAAACATAGTCTGTGTAAGTTTGAAGTAAAGGAGACACTCTCAATATTTTGCCAGATGTGGACACCACGCCTGAAGGACAGGGCATAAGTCTAAGACTAGGGGAATAGTCTGAATGGTGCACCCATCACTCAGATTGACTGGTTCTTTGTTTTTCCGACTACTCCCCTGGGACATTTTTCATCCAAATCGCTATATTTTTCTAAATACTGAGTTAGAAATAGTCTGTTGGAACTTGTTGTGTTCTTATACTTGTTCTACAAAGTATGGACCTATAACTGTTGGTTAGTTAGCTGGCATAATTCTTCCACAGAGTTATAGGGTGGCTGGGGTGGGGGAAGGAGAGGGTGAACTGACTGTCATGGGCCAAGAACTTGTTGTGTTGGGGGTGGGAGATGGGGTTCTCTTACCAAGCCATGTATATAGTTCTTTATTATGATGGGAGTTTTGCTTTGGGAAGGGAGGGTGGTTGGGGTCTTAGTCGACTTGCATGGAAGGGATGCCTCTACATTGAGGGGGTGGGGGGGAAGGGTTTATAAAAGGGAGGAGTGGAGGAAGGAAGGGAGGGACACGGCATCCACACAAATAGGCCATACCACTGAGAGAGGGCTCACCCCAGTACATATGTACACCATTATAGCCTCAAGCAAAGGTGATGGCTAGAGTTCTCACTTTTACTACATGGAATGCTAGAGGGGCCAGGCACAAGACCAAGCAATATAACATTCTTAAACATTTACAGCTCCTTAGGAGCGACATTACCTTCCTTCAAGAGACCCATCTGCTTGAAGCTGAGGCGAGTAAGTTAAGGAGACAATATGTAGGTCAGATATTTTCAGCAGGGGACATTACTCAGAGCAGGGGAGTGATGATTTTGATAGCAAGCTCAGTTCCCTTTGTCTGCACCCAAACCATTAGTGACCCTCAGGGTAGATATATTTTCATCAAGGGTCTCCTACACACAATGGAGATTCTTTTGGACAGTGTTTATGGCCTTAATGTTGACTCCCCCCCTCCCTTCTTTATGCAGCGACTGAACATTTTATCCCTCTTTCTAGATTTACCCATACTGATAGGTGGAGACTGGAACCTTCTTTTTGACCCTGAATTAGCTTGATTTGACAAGCGCAAAATTGGCCTCTCTCCTGCGTAACATGCCTTGTGTGATTTGGTTGATCATTTGAGCCCATGTAACGTGTGGCGAGTCCTCCACCCCACAGTCAGGGATTTCATGTTTAAATCGTTGGTGCATGGGACTTCATCCCGTATAGACTACTTCCTCACTAGTCACTCGATCCTGTCTGGTGTACCAGAAGCTAAGATTGTAACAGGTACGCCTTCTGACTACGCAGCAGTAACAAGCAAGATCACCTTCTCCTCTCTACTGAAGGCAGGGGGGATCTGGAGAATCAATAATCAAATCCTCAAATCGGAGGAAACAATTTGGCTTATATTTGAGCATATTGACCAGTTTATAGGCAACAGTCAGGGATCCACGGGTAAACCCGACATGGAGTGGGAAGCCCTGAAAGCATGTCTCAGAGGGATTTTCATTAGCATAGCTTCTGACTGGAAAAAGAAGAGACAGGCAGGTACTTGCTACCTTATCTCAGTTAAGGACTATGGAAGCCCAACTCTCACCGCGCTCAGCTGAGGCGTTCTGTCAGGAACTCATCAAGCTTAGGAGTCAATATACTGAACTCCTCAGAGAAAAGGCTGAGTATGCAATCTTAAAATCTAGAGCTAAATACACTGACCAAGGGGAGAAAGCTGGATGTCTAGTAGCCCTTAGGATCAAAAAGCAAGAAGCCTCTAGACTTATTAGCTCTATCCAATCCATCTTAGATGGCTTCTTACAAACCCCCTCCCCAAGCATAGTAAGAGAGTTTGAATCCTACAACCGCAGCCTGTATAGCCCTATGGAGAAATCACCTCCTGAGAGTGCGGTAGACAGGTTGCTAAATGACATTCAACTCCCCACCCTCTCAGATGCCCACAAGCACTCTCTCTGGGCACCGATCTCGGAAGCTGAAATACTCTGAGTGATTCGGGGACTTCCCTCTGATAAAGCTCCAGGTCTGGACGGGTTTTCATCTAATTTATATAGGGTATTCATGGGGAAACTTGCTTCACTCCTCAAATCCCTTTTTCAGCATATTCTGGCAGAAGGGACAGAAGACCACACTCTTTTCGAGGCCCTGATTATTGTCTTGCGTAAGTCAGGGAAAATGCTGAGTGTGTCATTAGTTACAGGTTGATATCTCTTTTAAACCAGGACATTAACATTTTGGCAAAACTCCTGGCAGACCGTCTCAGTGGCGTACTCCCATTCTTAATAGGCCCCAAACAAGTAGGCTTTATGAGAAGTCGATTGTCGGTAGACCACTTTTGGAAACTAGCACATATCTTCTCCGTATCCAGGGATGCATCCACCCCAGCGGTTCTGGTATCCCTAGGTGTGGAGAAGGCTTTTGATAGGGTGGACTGGCAGTTCCTGTTTAGGTCAATGATCTGCTTTGGCTCCCCCCAATTCATCCAGTGGGTTCGGGTATTATATACCCATCCCTGTGCCTGCATCTATTATAAGGGGGTGCTCTCCTCTCGCTTTCCCCTATACTCTGGCACTAGACAGAGCTGCCCACTCTCTCCCCTGCTGTTCAATCTTTATTTAGAGCCTTTAATTTACAGACTAAAAAGCCTGCCTTCTAATTCAGGGAATTGACTTAGGACCACAAGAGGCTAAAATCTTAGCATATGTAGATGACATTCTGCTCCACATCACCAATCCTAGTACATCCATTCCGTTAGTACTAGAAATAATTGACGAGTTCAACTTGTCTAATTATAAAATTAATGTGGAAAAGACCTCAGTCTTCCCCTTGAACCGTAGAGCACAAAAGAGTGAGATTACAGCCCTCGGTCTCTCCTGCTCTCCTAATTCCCTAAAATATTTGGGGATACACCTTACTAGACATGATCTCTGACTTAAAAAAACTAAATCTTGATAACATCCTCCAAGAAATTCATCAAGACCTGACAAGATGGAGCTTATTTTATTTATTTATTTATTTTATTTAGATTTTGATAACTGGGTAAGCCCACTGAGACCAGAGGTCCCTTTTTCAGGGGCGACCCAGGATTAGATACATACAGCAAAAATTACATACAGTGGGCAATAATACAGAGGTTAAAGTTGAGACAGTATCATTGGAGAGACAGTATATACAGGTTAAGAATCTAGAATACACATTTGCACAATGCAAGAGTTAACAGGGGTCACAGTTGTCACATACGCTGGTAGGGCATTGAAGTACAGAGGTCACAGTTGACTGGAGGGAAAATGGGGCTAGCAAGTGCAACCACACAGGCTAAGTTCCAGGAGGTATACTTTGAAGCCTGCCTTGAATCCTTGGAGAGAAGGCCTATCAACCAGTGTAGCTGGGAGCGTATTCCACAAATGCGGGGCAGCATATGTAAAGGAGCACTTACCCGGGTTGGTGCGTACGCAGGGGATGTCAAGGGGACGGCTGGCTGAGGATCTCATATCTCGGCATTGTACTCTGGGGTGTAGCAGTCCATGCAGATGAGGAGGAGGGCCAGTGGTAGTGAATTTATAAGTCAGGCAAATGGAGGAGTAGGCCAACTCATGGCGTATAGTGGGTCACTGAAGGTCTGCGAGGACCTCGCAGTGGTGCCTCCTGGGGGGAGTTAGTGGTAAAGCGTGCCACTCTGTGGTAGAGCACCGTGAGTTTTCTTAGTTCCCCTTCTCGTAGGAACTGTAACGAGGGGCCCTATAGAGGAGGAAGGGGAGAAGGGTGCAGTTAGAGATTGCACTCCGAGCCTCATCAGAAAGGGAGTTTCTCAGACGATAGAGGAGTCCAAGTCTCTGGTGGATGGACTTAGTTAAGGAGTCGATGTGGGGTTTGTAGGACAGTTAATGGTCAAGGAGGATCCCATGGTATTTGATCCTATCTAGGACCTCAACTCGCTTCCCTTGGTCTAATTGGAGCTGTCGTTTTCTCCTCATTCAATACTAGGGAGTTGGCTGAGAACCAGGCTTCTAGTGCTGTGAGGCTGGTTTATAGTTTAGCAGTGATGACGCTGGGTAGCAGATCACTGCAGTAGACGACAGTGTCATCCGCATAGAGGTTGAGTTTACTCGGCCCACAAACCCTCTCTATGTCATTAACAAAGAGGGTGAAGAGCAGGGGGCCCAGGATTGAGCCCTGGGGTACCCCTGAGACTACCGGTCGGGTGCTAGACTGTGTTCCGCTCCAGAGAACTTTTTGGCTTCGATTGAGTAGATAGCTTTCGAACCAGGAGTGGGAGAGCCCATCCAGTCCAAGGAGGTGGAGTTTGGAGAGAAGAGGACTATGGCTGACCAAGTCAAAAGCCTTGGACATAGATACATAGATACATAGACAGTGTCGGCAGATAAGGGCCTATGACCCACCCAGTCTGCCCATTTGAGCTTGTAAGTTCAGTTTATGTTTTCCTAGAAGTCTGTTGCCCATTACCCCTGACCTCCAGAATTCCTTTATGTCTATCCCATGCATTCTTAAATCCTGTGATTGTTTCAGCCCCCACCACTTCCTCTGGCAGGGTGTTCCACTTGTCCACCACCCGTTCTGTGAAGAAATTCTTCCTCACGTTTCCTCTGAATTGTCCTCCCTCCAACTTCATCCCATGCCCTCTAGTCCTGGAACATCTTTTTCGCTTAAAAATAGTGTATTCCTGCACCCTGTTCCTCCCTGTAAGATACTTGTATGTCTCTATCATATCCCCTCTCTCCCTCCTCTCCCCAGGGAGTACATATTCAGTTCCTTCAACCTGTCCTCATAGGACTTGTGATGCAATCCATGTACCATCTTAGTTGCCCTCCTCTGAACCTTCTCTACCCTGTCTATGTCCTTACAAGGTGCGTCTCCAGAACTGTACACTGTACTCCAGGTGGGGCCTCACTAGTGTCTTGTATAGTGGAATTATGACCTCCCTTTTCCTGCTGGTGATGCCCCTGCCTATGCATCCCAGCATCCTATTTGCTTTACCTGCTGCCTTGTCACACTGTTTCCCTACCTTGAGGTCATCAGAGATGATAACTCCAAGATCCCTTTCCTGCTTGGTGCATGCTATATCCTCACCCCCCAACTGATATATTGTGCCAGGGTTTTTGTGCCCCATATGCATTATCTTGCACTTCTTTGCATTGAATTTCAACTGCCAAACCCTGACCATTCTTCAAGTTTCTGCAGGTCCCTTCTCATTCTGTCTACACCCTCTGGTGTGTCATCTCTGTTACAGAGCTATGTTTCATCAGCGAACAGTGAAATTCTGCCTTCTAGATCCTGCTTAATGTCACTGATGAAGATGTTGAATAGGACCGGTCCCAGCACTGATCCCTGTGGTACCCCACTGGTCACTCTTCCCTCTGTGGAGTGACAGCCATTTATCACCACCCTCTGTGTCCTGCCGCCCAGCTAGTTACCTACCCACCACACTACTGTCCTGCCCACACCCATATTCCCCAGTCTGTGTAATAGTCTTCTATGTGGCACAGTGTCAAAGGCCTTGCTGAAGTCCAGATAGGCCATGTCCACTGCCCTCCCCTGATCCACCTAACTAGTCACCCAGTCAAAAAATTCAACGAGGTTGGTCTGACATGACCTTCCCCTGGTGAAACCTTGCTGCCTTGGGTCCTGTAGTCCATTGACAACCAGATGTTCCACCAATCTCTCCTTCAGTAGTGCTTCCATGATCTTCCCCACTACCGAGGTGAGGTTGACTGGTCTGTAGTTCCCCGCTTCCTCTTTGTTCCCACTTTTGTATAAGGGGACTACATCTGCTGTCCTCCAGTCTTTGGGTACCTCCCTGTTTCCAGTGATCGCTAAACAGGATAGCCAGAGGTTCAGCCACTGCCCTCTTAGTTCTTTAAGGATCCTGGGGTGCACCCCATCTGGCCCCATTGCTTTATCAACTCTTATTACTTCCACTTCCTTCAGGACCCTTTCTTGTAAAGGGACTTGTGTCCATTTCTGCACCATTCTCACCCTTGTACCCCTTCAGACCCATTACCCTCCTCTTCCTCAGTAAAGACTAAGCAGAAATACCTGTTCAGTATGTCAGCTTTACTGTTGTCATCCTCCATGACCCCATCCTCCCCTTCAGTCTCACTATCCCTCCCTTTGCCTTTCTTTTTCACTTATGTACCTGTAAAAGGTTTTGTCCCTCTACCACTGATTTTGCAATGTGTTCTTCTGTCTGAGCTTTGGCTTCCCTTACTGACCTCCCTGCCTCCCTTTGCTTCTCCTGGTACTTCTCCTTATCCCCTTCTGCCTGTGTCTTTTTGTATTGCCTGAATGCAATCTTTTTGGCTTTCACTTTCTTTGCTACCTCTTTGGAAAACCATAATGGTCTCCTCTTCCTTTTCGTCTTGCTAACCTGCTTAATGCATAATTCTGTTGCTCTCGTAATCCCCATTTTAAATACTGCCCACTGTTCCTCAACCCCTGATTTCTGCCCCATTCCCCTTAATGCCTCTTTCAAGTATCTCCCCATTTTCCCAAAGTCCCCCCTAAAATCCAGGATATGTGTTTTTGTGTGGTTTGGTTCTGCTCTTTCTGTGATTTCAAACCACAATGACTGGTGGTCCCTGTTCTCCAGGTGCTCCCCCACTGTTACCCCCATCACACTGTCCCTGTTATTGAGCACAAGGTCCAGTATTGCCTTCTGCCGAGTTGGTTCCACGACCAGTTGCTTGAGGAAGGCACCCTGAAGGGAGTCCAGAATAAATCTGCTCCTAGTTGATGCTGCTGCTGGGATGCTCCAGTCCACGTCTGGATTATTGAAGTCTCCAACCAGTACTACCTCACAGGTCAATAAATAATGCGCCCGTCTGAGAGCCTTGGTCCGTAGTGTCGAGGACATCAGACGTGAGATGGATGAGGGCCGTGTCTGTGCCATGGCCTTTCCTGAAGCCATGTTGTATGTCGACTAGGAGAGAGTGCAGCTCAAGGTAGTCATGCAGTTGGTTGTGGACCAATCTCTCCTGCACCTTCCCAAGGGGGCAGAGAATGGAAATAGGCCTATAGTTCCCCACTTTGTCCCTGGGCCCTTTTTTATGGACTGGGGCTATGGTCCCTACTTTCCATTTGCTTGGGACGGTTCCCTCGAGGAGGGACCTATAACCTTACTACCACTTACTTTTTGGGGATGAATTAACCTAGTGGAGATGAATGTCCTCCCATGCCTATTCTACCCCATTAATCTCCTAAATTTATGGTTACCTCTTCAGTGGCTCAGAAAGGTCCACAAGTACATCAGTGACTTCATATGGGCAGGTAAAACCCCAAGAAAGGCATGTCATAAGCTAGCAGCCCCCCAAAACAAAGGCGGCTTATGGCTTCCACACATTGGTTTGTACTGTTGGGCCAGTCAAGCCAGCAAGTATTGCTGATGGGTCAGGCCTGAACAACAGTTACATTCCGCTGTATATGTACCCCTCTGGCTAACAATAGAGTGCAGGTTAATACTCTCAAGTGGCTTCTCACCTGCAGCCCTCCTGTACGTTAAACCCCAGACCTTTCCCTAGTTCCTGTGCTTCTCTCTGATTGGGACCTCAGTCAGAGTCCACACCCAGTTGTGTGTCTTCTTAAAATACGATAATTCCCACAACCTCAGCCAACCCTTAGTGGGCAATCTCAACTTCAAAATCGGTGGCAGGTATATCTCACCCCACTGGAAACCCCAATTAACCACATTAGACATAAAACAATTGGCGAATAGTGATAGTACCTGGCTTTCCTCACCTGAAATCATGCAAAAGTACAACTTTAAGAACAGCTCAATATTTAAAATATTCCAGATTCACCATATGTTTGTACAGTTCTCCAGATCTCCTCCACCTCAGACCACTAAGAATAATTTCCAGTTGGAAATAGCACCCCTAGCTGCAGCACCCAATGCAGTGTCTAATTTATACCAGACTTTATATGACTGGGCCTTTCCTGCAGTTAATGGAATCATCACATATTGGAACTCCCAACTACCAAACACAACCCTTGACTGGGCAGCACTGTTGGGAAATGCCACAAATTCATTACCCAAGATAGACTGAGGCTAATGCAACTTCAGATATTACATAACATGTACATGACCCCAGCTAAAATGGCCAGATTTAACAGCTCAATGTCCCCACAGTGTGTGCGTTGTCTTCAACCAGAAGGCACCTTACTCTATATCCTCTGGGAGTGCTCCAAAGTGGCATCATTATGGTTTCTTATTAAGGATAGGGCAGATCCTTTATGGGGTTTGGAAGACTTATTCACATCGAATATATGTATACTAGGGAACTATTCCAATATCAGTGTAACTGCTCGGAAATATTATATGGCTCTTATCCCCACGTCTGCAAAGAAATTAGTGCTTCGTCATTGGAGGGACAGGGACTCTATATCCTGCAATGAGTGGCTACAAGAATGGCTGCATAATCTCCAGACAAAAAAGATGATTGCCAGTCTTAGTAATAGACTATCCAGATTTGAAAAAGTATGGCGCATATTCTACACTCTGTACTTCCTTTAGTGCAGCCATGATGAGACATCCATGCTCCATCGGAGCAAGTTGAAGATTGCCGTTAGGATGCCGTGTGTGTGTGTGGGTATGTTGGGGGGGGCGGATCAGGTGGGATAATAATAATAATTAATAGTAATAAATAATAAACTTTATTTATACAGTGCCTTTCAAAATACCAAGGCGCTTTAACATACAAATTGAATAAAACAAGATAAAACTGTAAAAATGCAATACAAGTATAAATCGATCAGTAAAATCAATAAAATTAGTGCAGGTAGGCGAGGTGCCACAAATGGGTTTTCATCACCTGCTTGAAAACCCCACGGTTGTGCAGTCCCGTAGCTGACGGGGTAGAGAATTCCAGAGGGCTGGGGCTGCGTACATAAATGCACGGGCCCCCAACGACTTTAAAGATAGCCTTGGAATCTCTAGCAACCCCTCATCAGCCGAGTGGAGCGGTCGCCCAGGGCAGTACGGGGACAGGAGCACTTTCAGGTAGGCCAGGCCCTGTCCATGTAGGGCTTTATAGGTCAGAAGTCCGACCCTGAAGGTAATCCGCCACTGAATAGGCAGCCAGTGCAGTTTGCACAGCATCAGTGTGATATGACATCCCCGAGGGGTCCCTGTCAACAACTAGGCTGCAGCGTTCTGCACCAGCTGCAAGCAGCAGATATCAACTCCCAGCAGCCCTAGGTAAAGGGAGTTACAGTAATCAAGGCAGGAGGTCACAAAGGCGTGGATCAGCCTGGAAGATCACCAGACGGAACTAGGTGCTTGACCCTGGTGATGTTCCTCAGATGGTAAAAGGAGAACTTGACGACTGCCGACACCTGAGATCACAGTGTCAGCCCATCATCAAGAATCACCCCCAGGTCCTGCACCCATTCAGAGGTAAGAAGCTGGGAGCCTCCCAAGTAAAGCCCAGTAGGCTGACCAGCCCCTAACCCTTCTATCCGGCGACCCAGATCCACGACCATCACCTCAGTCTTTCCTGAGTTCAACTTCTGCCAGCTAGCATTCATCCAGTCCTGGATTTCAGCGAGGCAGTTATTAAATACCGAAAGCACACGATCCTGGTCGGGTGCAAAAGACAGGTAGAGCTGGGTATCATCAGCATAGCAGTGAAACCTCAGCCCATACCATCTTACAATGTCTCCGAGGGGCAGCATGTACACTGTGAACAACATGGGGGACAACACTGAGCCCTGAGGGACCCCACATGGCAGAGAATGGGTCAGAGGAAAAGATCCCCGATACCACCCTGTGTATTCTACCAGTGAGGAACAACTTAAACTACCTGAGAACTGTACCAGACAGGCCACAGATGAACCTCAGGCACTCAAGCAGCACTCCATGGTCCACTGTGTCAAAAGCTGAAGAGAGATCGGGAAGTACCAAGATGGAGCGGCTCTTCTGATCTCTCGCCATCAAGAGATCATTGAGCACCCGAACCAGCGTGGTCTCAGTACTATGCCTTTTTCGAAAACTGGATTGGAGATATTCGTAGATGTCATGGAGTGTCAAATGGTTCTCCAGCTGTAGCGCCACATCCTTCTCAATAACCTTCCCCACAAAGGGAAGATTAGAGATGGGTCTGTGGTCAGCAGGGCAGCTTGGGTCCAGAGAAGCTTTCTTCAGGAGGGATGTCGCCACCGCCTCCTTCAGGGAGCTAGGGAACTCACCCGACTCAAGGGAGCACCAGACTATCTGTACAAGGACCGGGCCGACGATATCACAACAACCCATAATCAGGGAAGTTGGGCCCAGATCCAAACTACAGCACATCGGGCACATACCCTGGACAATCCGCATAACATCCCCGAACTCCAGCCAGTCGAAGGTACTCCAGGCAAAGTGAGGAAGAGTGACCGAACACTGATCACTAACAGCCCCCGGTTGGATCTCTGCCCTGATGCTGGCCACCTTATCTGCAAAGTACCGAGCGAGCTCATCACACTCAATTTGTGAAAAGGCTCTTAGGGACTGCAGACAGGCTGAGTTGCACAGCCTGTCCACAGTTCGAAAGAGCTGAGCCGGTCGGTTCTGAACAGCAGCAATCTCCCCGGACAGGAACTCTGCCTTTTTACGAGTGATTGTTGATTGATAAACTTGATAATGTCCCATCAATCTAAGGTGGTTGGCCTCCAGGGTGGATTTCCACCAGCAACACTCTTCATCCTAGTCGCCACAACACCCTCAAGGTCCCATCAAACCAAGGGGACCGAGGGCGGAGGGAGAGAGGATGAACTCAGACAGGAGCAGTGGAGTCCAGGGCCATAGTAACAGCCTTATTATTGGCCTGAACCGGGGCTTCTGGGCTTCCATTTGCCTCAGGAATTACCGATAGGTCAAGTACCGGCGCAAGGCCATCAGGGCTCACATCCCATAATGGGCGGTATCTGACCATCTCCACAGGGGTCGGCCTATGAAGCAGGGTGCAAAAACTGAACCTCACAGTGCAGTGATTGGACCATCCAACCAGTTCCATCCCCAGATCAGAGTCTTCAATCCCCAGGAGGAAGACCAAGTCAAGAGAGTGGCCGTGTTTATAAGTAGCAGAGGTAACAATCTGTGTAAGGCCTGGTGATGTCATCAACTGGAGAAGTCCTGTCCAAATTGCGAGAGTTCGTCATCGACCCAGGCATTGAAGTCGCCAAGGACCATCAGCCTGGGCGACTCGAACCCCATGTCGATCACGAAGTCCGCTATTTCCTGAAGGAATCGCTTCTCATTCATGGGTGGACGGTAGACGAGGGAGATCCTACAGCCTACACCTGCTACTACGGTACAACTGAATGACTTGGCCTCCTCAACTGGTACGCTTGTGAGGCCCAGTTTGGTGTTGAAACAGATCGCTACCCCCCCATGGTTCAATCTTGAGCGGTATATCACCGAATACCCGGCCAGATTTGCAGCTTCCAAAGTGGGGCTGGCATTCTCATCCAGCCAGGTCTTGGTGATGCAAGCCAGATCAGCTGTCCTAACAAGATCTGCAATAATTGCAGTCTTGTTTTTAATGGATCTGGCATTGCATAACACCACTCGAGTTGGATGAGATTCCAGGGCTGCCCGAGCTACCTGCACACCAATAATGGTGGTGCCCTTGGATATGGAAACCAGACATGGAGGACCATGATCCAGCATCCATTTCGCCCCAGGGCATTTCCTGGACCTAACAACCCTGATGTGAGAGTGCCGCTCATTCATCCTCCGCCGTTCGCAACCCTCCATCCATTCCCCCCAGCGGGCAATACCCAGCGCTTTACAGTGCTGATAAATTGAAAACTGGGGGGGCAAACAAAAGGGTGGAGGCCATACAATAAACTATACTATATTAAAATTCTAGTGACAGTTATCTAATAACAGCTTAAACTAGAGCTGTAAGGCCAGTCACCAGAGTCTTTAGTAAAGGTGATTCTATTAGAAGGATTCAGCCCTCAACAAAATAAATGTCATAACTTCCAGGTGCAAGTCCTCCTTACTGGGACACTATTTCGGACAAGTTGTTAAATGAAACAGTAACTAAAACCAACTTCAGTATGCAAATGGTACCAGTGTATCTCCTCTCACTGTGGTGCACTAGATCCTGGAATTTTTATGTAAAATGTCTTTGGACCCCAACAGGCACTCTTACTACCTGGGGGATCCATTAATTCGTCACGCACTCTTACTGCCTGAAACTCAGTGGATTCAATTCACCAGAGTAAAAATTGAAAGGTTTGACCATCTCAGTAGGCACAATCCTCATGAAAGAAGTCCTCTTTATGATGTCAAGAGAAGTTCCAGAGTCTTGGTGAATGAATCACAGGCGGTGGCCCGAAAAACTCCATCCACAGGGACCGCCGCCAGAAATATTAACTGCCGCAAACTTTGATCCTCAGGTAGTGTCAGGCCACCAGCTGACCCCACCCCCCGAGGACCTGGAAGAGCTACAAGTTCGTGAGCCAACTTTCCGGCCGATCCAGGGCCTGGTCTCCCGAGCGGCAGCAAAATTGAGCTGTAGGCCACCTAACAGTGTCAGGCTCTCCCGCAGTATCATTGCCCTACCCCACCAGAATCCAACTCTGAACCAATGCAAACTCCTGCGCCAATGGGAAAAACTCAGCCATAAAGCAAGCCCAGGTATCCACAGCCTCGGTCGGCCCAGAAGAACGAGAGAATCCTCCAACGGACTGCCACACCAGCCTCACAGCACTGCCTCCTCCAAGTAAGTCGCACTTCCTCTCATCAATTTCAGGTAGCTCAGCAAGAACCTGTAATCAGAAATGGCAAGTCCATTTCTACAGCGAATATTGCTCAAGATAAGCGGGGGGAAACTAAACAAAGGAATCCCTTTTTGTCCTGGTGAAAACGGGACTATCAAACGTCTGTAGTGTACACTGCAGGGATGATGGATGATCCTGGTAATGCACAGAAACTGACTCCCTCACTAAAAAACCCTGGCTAACTATTTAAATCTTTAAGCTAAGCAGTGTAATTTAAACAGAGTGAGGAAAATGAGCGAAAAGCAAGAAAAATAAGCCGAATAAACAGGCAAAAAGACACATTTTTAGTTGCAGCTTGCAACTTGCAGCACGTCCTGCCTGGGATGGAGGGAGGGGGAAGAGTTAGACTCAAATGCAAACATTGTTACTGCATGTTCTGATTGATTTTTGTATGAAATATGTGTGAAAAGTTAATAAACTTTTAATTTAAAAAAAAATACATAAACAGCAGATAAATAAAATCAGACTTCAAATAATAAAATTCACGATATAGTATTAATTACTCTGTGAAGGCCAGACTGAAGAGGTGGGCCTTTAGCCTCTGCTTGAAAACACTGATTGAAGGGGCCTCCCGGACTGCAGCTGGAAGCGTGTTCCACAGGGTCGGCCCAGAGACACTGAAAGCTTGATCACCAGATGTCTTGCACTGAGCCCTGGGAACATCCAGAAGGCCCCTTGAAGAGGAGCGGAGGGAGCAAGCAGAGGTCGCAGATGTCAGGAGCTCCAACAGGTAGCCAGAACCCAGCGCATATAGGGCCTTATAGGTGAGCAAGCCCACCTTGTAAAGGACCCTCCACCTGACCGGCAGCCAGTGCAGAGCATGCAGGACCAGGGTCACATGATGGGACCTGGACAGCCCTGTTAGCAACCGGGTCACTGGGTTCTGCACCACCTGCAGCCTGTGGAGGGTCCCTTCCTTGACCCTGACATAAAGAGCATAGCAGTAGTCAAACCTAGAGGTAACAAAAGCACGTACCAACGTTGGCAGATCCACTGGCGGAACGAGGGGCTTGATCCTGGTGATGCTCCGAAAGTGGTAAAAAACACTCTTAACCACAGATGACACCTGATCTTCAAAGTTCAGCCTGTTGTCCAGGGTCACACCTAGATTTTGCACTCTCACGGAAGCAACCACTGGAGCAGACCCCAGAAAAAGTTATGTGTCCGCTCCAGGTTGCAACACATCACGACCACGACCTGGCTTGATCACTAGCACCTCTGTCTTATCCGGGTTTAGTCTCAGTCAGCTGAAAGCCATCCAGTCATTGATTTTAGCCAGACAGATGTTAAGCATGTCGACAGCACCAGCTGTTCTGGGCGCAAATGACAAATACAGCTGGGTGTCCTCTGCATAGCAGTGAAACACCACGCTGTATTGTCGAATGATCTCACCTGGGGCAGCATGTACACTGCGAACAGCATCAGCGACAAGATCGAGCCCTGTGGAACTCCACATGACTGGGCCATTGGGGAGGAAGAGAAATTCCCCATCACTACCCACTGCACCCTATCAGAGAAATAGGACTCAAACCATCTGATGACAACCCCAGTGAGTCCACAAAACTCACAGCTGGTCAAGAAGCACAACGTCGTCCATGGTGTCAAATGCTGATGAGAGACTGAGGAGCACAATAACTGGCCTGTCTCCTCTATCTGTAGCCCCGAGCAGATCATTATGCTCTCTAACTAGCGCTGTTTCTGTACTGTGTCTGGCCTGAAAACCCGACCGAAATGGCTCATAGATGTTGAAGGACACGAGGCGATCCTCGAGCTGTTGTGCCACTAATTTCTCCACAACCTGCTCAAAAAAGGCAGGTTGGAGATTGGACGGTAATTTGCATAAACATCTGGGTCGAGGGAAGACTTCTTAAGAAGGGGTCTTACCAGCGCTTCTTTCAAAGCAGGTGGGAATACCCCCTCCACCATCGAGCACCTGGCAATCTTGGCGAACACCGGGCCAACAGCCTTGGTGCATCCCATTAAGAAATGCATTGGGTCTCGGTCCAGTTTGCAAAACATATGCTTCAGCTCTAAGATCACCTAAGTCACCTCAGACATCTCCACTGGCCTAAACTCCTCCCAGACAGGCAGAGTGCCTCTCCTCCTACTAGTCTGACCACTGTGAGGCAAAGGCCTCCCTAACGGAATCCCTGACCGGATTGATGACACTCTGTCAGAGAAGAACAGAGCAAACTATTCACACATGGCAGATGAAAGTCTTCTTCAACTGTAGACAGGCAGGATGGAGAAGCCTAGCCACAGTCTTAAAAAGCTGAGAAGGTCTGTTCCTCCCTATCGCAAAATCCCTGGACAGGAATTCTGCCTTCTTACGGGAGATTGCCTCTTGGTACTCACTGTAGTGAGCACGCAGGACCAGTCTGTCGGCCTCCAGCCGGGTCTTCTGCCAGTTATGCTCCAACTTTCGACCCTTGATCTTCATTGCCTTGAGATCCCTATCAAATCAAATCAAATCGTACTTTATTTCTAACGCGCTTTTCTTAAATCAAAGCGCGTTTACAATAAAAAATAATCGACAGTTAAAACACACAAGTTAAAAGGCAGCGTACATATGGCTAAATATGCTCCCCAACTAGGGGGATCTCAAGTGAGATCCGATCAATCTTGAGGTAATCAACCCTAAGACCCAGCTGGAACACCAGATCAAGTGTGTGGCCATGCTGATGGGTCATAGAAGCAACTGCTTGTGCCAAGCCCAGTGAAAACATCAACTGTAGGAGGTCATAACTGAGTTGCGAGGATTCGTCATCGACCAAGTGTTGAAGTCCCCCAGGATTAAACACCTGGGGGCCTCCAACACCTGGTCAATGACAAAGTCTGCCACCTCCTGCAGGAATTATTCTCCTGACCCCGGAGGGTGGTAAATGAGGAGAATCTTGCAGCCTGCACCTGCACCTGGACCCCCACGTCTGGCGACTCACTCAAAAGACCTGGTATTACCAACAAGATGCACTGAGAAGCCCAGGTTGGTTTTAAAAATGATGGCCATTACCCCCTGCGATCCTTCTTTGGGCAGCACTCTACAGAGTACCTGGCGGGAATTGCGGCCTCTGAAATAGGATTGGCATCGTCACCCAGTCAGGTCACCGTAATGCAAGCCAGGTCGACAGAGGAAATCAAGTCCGCAAAAATAGCGGTCTTGTTCCTTATCGACCTGGCATTGCACAGTACTGCCCGAAGAGGATTAGAGGAGACAGCCGGCCCTCTAGTTACCTGCCCACTCAGTCTGGCAGGACCCCTGAGTACAGGAACCAAACACGTCTGGCATTTCCCTTGGCCCTACCCAGGGCATCTCCTGGACCTTACAACCTTAATGCCCCTCACGACCCCCTCCTCAGCTGCCCCCTGCCAACAACGACCCACCTGCCTCCTCATAATTCCAACCTCCCTACAGCATCTAGCAGCAGTAGATGAAACCGGGAGGTCGGTAAAGGGGCAGAGGTCATAAAGCAGAGAGGCAGCCTAGGTGATTCATGCTAGGCCAACACCCCAGCGCATCCTAGCCTGGTGTACTAGCCCAAACTAGAAGAATCCAATAAAACAAATTATGACTAATAAATACAACCTTAATTATATTATATAGCAACTAACATACACATACACATTACCCACTCATTCTAATTATACATGTAACCCCTAGGAGGCGCTACCCTTAGGGCTACTACCCTTGTCTGCCCCCTCTGAAGCAGGGTAAGGGGCCCAGATCCGTGGATGGGTGCCTCCACCCAGAGGTCGGGGTTAATACTGTCGAGATTGCCTCGGTCACAGCCCTCTGGGTTACTGCAACCCCCTACGTCCCACTAGTGACTCACACTGGGTGGCAGCAATTCTGTTCACCAGTACACTTACCCCACAGAAATATAATCCAGCTCCTTCAGGGACCCGTGTAAAGTAAGGCACAGTTATGTTGCAATCACCAAACAGCAGTTCACCATTAACGTACACAATAGCCGGATGTAGCTGTGCAAAACAATCTGATTTATTCAAGGGGAATATAACAAGGACAGGGAGAAATCAAGTTGATTAGCTTATCAATATATTTATCTACCTAGGGCTCTGTGCACAGGCCTAACCCTACAGCTTATAGTCCGGGGTACCCAAGCCCTAATGGCTAGTCCAAACATGGCAGCTGGTTGGGCCCATAACACAGATAAGCGCTGCAATCCTAAGCAAGTCAGCATGGAAAGAAAGTTTGATTAGGCAGTCAAGTATATGTCGATTGGAAACCACTGTTTGCACACTTAACAGGAGCTACCTGATTCAGTACTCACAACTTCCAGCCAATCCCAATTCTTCCAACACTAGCAGGGCTGAACCTGAACTTCACAAGTCTCTTTACACATTTATATGGTTATCTCAATCCAGGCAGAATCCCTCTCTGGCAGCGGGATTAACTTGAACTCACGAGTCTCGTTACACAGTTATAGGGTTATCTCAATCCAGACAGAATCCCTCTCTGGCAGCAGGATTAACTTGAACTCACAAGTCTCATAGTACATTTATATGGTTTTCTCAATCAAGACAGAATCCCTCTCTGGCAGCAGGATTAACTTGAACTCACACATTTATATGATAAACAGCAATAACAGAGGGGTACCACACCAGGCAACTGCTCCCAGGCTCTTCAGCTTTCACAGTCACTCCAGCTCTGCAAAGGCAGCTTTTTACTTCTCCAGCGGACAGGCACGATTGTAATTTTCTCAGTCCTCCTACAGGTCGAGCCTGGTGGGTAACTGTACAGAACACAGCCTCCTCTGACCGCCCGGCGGATGTGGTCTGACTCACTTGAAGGGCAAGCGGCGGCTTAGGCCCTTTCACGCGCTTCCCGCGTGAACACTCCCCAAGCGCAGAAGCACAGAGCTCCTCTCCTCACCTCAGCCACAATGCATCTAAACCCCAACAGCAAGGGGCTCTTCTTTCAGTTCGGGCGCTACCCGCTTTCATTGGCTGGCTGCACATGCCAGTTATTTCCTCTGCCTTTCAGTGGTGTGAAAAAGCGCCATAGCCCATAATGCCTTTCCCAAATACAAGCAGTCCCTCTATTGGTCAGTCAACTCTGTGGGATCCCAAGGTACTGATTGGTCCAGTTTCACAGTTCGGGACCAAAATGGAGGAAACAGTCGAAACAGTCCTGGCTGCAAAGGAAGGCAGGTTAGCACAGCTACATTATCATTATTTTTACATGTATTTCATGCAGTCATTCACATCCCCTTATCAGGGCTCTCCCTGCACTACTAGCGATGGCAGAAGGGAGCACTTACTCTACGGCCCGGGTGGGAGCCAAGCATAACAACGCTCAGCCCCCCATTTTAACCCATTCCGACTGCAACAGGCAGCCCTTAAAGGGACAACACCCAGAGGCCTTATAAAGCACTCCACGGACCCCCATTCCGGCGGCTTTATGCCGATTACCAACCAGGCAGGGAGCACACACGAGCTCCGAGGAACTTTTAGGAACCCCCATTTGTAGGGGGGTTACATACAAACCCCAAATAACACCACCACACACCCCAGTCATACTCCCCTTAAATTAAACCCCCCTTCCCTTGCCTAAAATCCCAACAAATCAAATAACAATTAAAATAGCAGCAAGGGAGAAAAGGCAAGGAGCGTGCACTCAGCAAATTCCAAAATGAGTCCAGAGAATACTTGGTAAAATAATCAACTGTCCAAACAAAGTTCCAAGCCAAACTGCAGCTTGATAATACTTCCAATGTGTAAAGGAAGCTAAGGTGCTCATACCACCAAAGTTCCAGTAGATGAAACAATGCACCAAAGAGTTTATGATTTCCAAATGTCATGGAGCCTTCAAGAGCCTGCTAGCCAGGAAAAATGCTCTTACCGAGTCACCCAGACGCCAGTCTCAAGCGATCTTATTAAAATCTCACAGGTACTCACCCCAAGGAGCAAAGTCCAAAAGCACTAGAAAAACAAGCTCTCACCAGGTCTTCCAGGCAGACTCCACTCCCATCAGCAATATTTCCTCACCAGTAAAATGAATGAATTATCCGGAAAAGGGCAAGGTGCAGTCCAAAGAGTTTGAAAAAGGGGCTGGGGGGATGCTGGCATCATTCGGGCCAGATGTTACATGGGAGCAATTTTTATTCACCTTAACTCAGGTGGTTATGTTAGAACATTTCAGTAGCACTGACGGTTGTTGCTTTTCACACCAAAAGCAATCTATTTCCTCCCTCGGCCCCAGTAATGGTCAATGTAATCTAGAAATGTTGTGTGTAAGCCAATGTGTTGTGCTGGTTAGATATATTAATTTTGATTTTTCGAGTGGCTAACGATATGACTTGTGCATCAATACACTGTTTTTCACAGTTGATGTGTTTGGTGCATGGACCGCTGTCGCTGTGACATTAGTGAACCTCCAAACCACTCCGTGACCATACGATTATCAAACTTTGCTTATTGTTTGAGTGTTGGTGGATGACACAAAGATTGCCAATACATTTATCCTTTTGGTACAGTGCTCAATACACTGCCATGGTCCATGTCCCTGTAGGGTGCTAAGCCATGCAGGGCATGTTAGTATTGTGACATCATCTGGTCAGAGGTGGCCATACAATGGAATGCACAATGACAGTAGCAATTAGGACACTGCCTCCACACAGCCCGGTCATCCTCTGCAAACAGTGATGTTACAATGTCACCACCCAGACACATCACATCTAGAAAAGTTTGTTAGTGATCACCGTCCAGCATCACGTATATGTCAACACCATCTCTCCCTTCCTTTATCTGGCCACTGTTAGTGCACTTTGAGATGCATTTACATCCATGCACAATCTACTTGCTCCATGAACTACATAGTACCTCTGACTCCAATCGACTTGTGTCACTTGCCTGTCTGCATGCTCGGTGTGTTTGGTGGAGGTGTTGTCAGGCAAACAGAATGCCTATTGTGCCTCAACGCACACACAAATGGATAGTATGGAAGTATGATGTAGAGTGCATAAGAGCAGTTAGATATTTAACAGTAAATAACGTTTTGCCATAAGAGATATTGCCTTAAATAAACATGTTGAAATATGTTGATTGTAAATTGCTAACTACACCCATGCCATGTACAACATTACTTATTCTACTCTATTTCTATTTTAAGAGATGAATCACCTTGTCCTGGACCCTGGTGTATTGACACTGTCATCAGTATATCGTCAAGATATTTTTGCATTCCCTCCAGATGCCGATCACAACCGGTCATGCAGACATTCAGCATATCACCAGTTCATTCTGTGGTGTCTCGGTAGACTCGAAAGCCTTGTCCGGACACCGATACCGAGCTGCTGTGTGTGGAGAATATGGGACATTTACCCCGCTCCCTCTGGTCAATATACAGGATACAGAACAGATCGGCTGTCTTGACAATATTGTGAATAAATGCCAGTTGCCAGCCTTTGCTTGCATTTAGACCAGTATGCCACTTAGAATATACTATTAAGAATCCTATGCACACCTGTTTTTCTGTCCTTTTTATTAGCTTTAAAGTCCACATATGATATTTCCTTACACTTTACTATGTGCCATGAAATGGTGCATGAACTATTTTTAGTTTGCAGGTATGACACTGTCACACAATGGCCTGTGACGCAGCAGACTATTCAGACGTGTATGCAGTAAAGTTGTGCAGATGAAGGTGATTTCATTGACATGTGCTTCATTGTGCTAGTGTGCTTCGAATTTCATTATTGAAAATGGAATATAGAGAGCCTGTAGTGCATTTGGTGTTGTGTGCCATGATAAAGTGCCCATCAATGGTATCATATGATGGTGTCACCTGGACATGGCCTTCATTATTTGGTTTTGTAGTCTGATTGAAATGGACAGGTAAGGGAAGGTGGGGGTTGTTATACAAGTGACCACTTTCAGGTCACATAATGTGAATGTTGCATAGGTGGTGGAAAAATTGCTATGGGGCACATTCAATAGAGGAAACTTGTCTGTTATATGTTGGTCACCATTACTGGGATGTTACCATCCCTCTACACAAATCATCTGCACAGACAGGTAGTGCAAAAAGGTGGTAAGGGTGAACATGTGCATCATCGATGGAATTAAAGCAACTGAGTCATGGGGAAGACATGACACTGAAGAAGCTCTATTGGTAACCCTAGATATGGGTAATGTCACCATTATCCACAATATGGTAATCTACCAACTTCCAGCTCAGGGGGATAGAATGAGCGGGGTCTTACTGCATACAGTCTACACAATGCCAGCAACAGGCAAAGTGTTGCGGTGGAGGGGTGAAAGGTCAAAGCATGCCAACTGTAAGCATGCACAATTCTGCAGAAGCCACTTGCAGGAGCAAGGAGATCCTGGTTTCACTGAATGACGCATGTCTCATAGGGCTAGTGGGGTTGCACACACAGGAGGAAGCAATGCTAGACTTTGTTCTCAACAACGGTGACAGCATCACTGATATGTCAGTGTGCAGCCTTCAGATTTTCACGTGAGCAATGCATAGAGTGGGTTTTTGGTAAAGACAGAATTAAAGTCCAGCCACACTTCAGTCAGTGTCCCATATGTAAAACCGGCTGGCATTCTCAAAATGGGATAACACCACAAGAAATTCCTGGCATAGGTGTCAGGAGGCGTGGTGGTGCAGAACAGTGGAACACACTGAAAGGAGCCATAGCAGAGGCAACAAGACTGTAAAGAACATCACCAAACATGGATTCCACTGCATGGACCAGGGGGTGGGGACCGTTGCTGCCATGAAGGGAGTGTGATTTGGCAGGCCAAAGCACTGCCACTGCAGACTCATTGGGATGCTGCACTGAAGTGTTTTCTATAATGTTTGTGACCTGACCAGTGAATAGCATTGAGAGTGGGGTGCTGCAAACTGTGACCTACGGAGGATTCACTCTTGAACCACTCATGACACTTATAGAGTAAATGAAGAGGCTAAGATAGGCATTGGGGAATGGGGGTGGGGGGTGGACAGAGTCACTGGGGAACAGGGAAGAAGAAGAGGTAGCCAGTTGGAACAGGGGTTCAAGGATGAAAGGGGTACAAGGCAGGAAACTATGAGGTCACCTCATGGAGAGGAGGAAAGTGGGACACGGATTACAAGAGGGGCAGAATTGAGGGAACTGGTCATTAGTGGGGTGGCAAGGAAATCAGTGGATGGTAGTATGGTGAGGGCCAATAATGGGCAGTATAAGTTGGGAAGAACAGGATAAAGGTGCTCAGGACAGCTATGGCATACTGATAAAGTCCACAAACACATTCTCTAGCCTGCCTTGTTCTGGCAAGGGGCCAGTGCTTAGCTATGAAAAGCGCGACAAGTGCTTACAGTACACAATTGTGAAATCCATGGGTGAAGGTGTGAGACTCCAAGTGACAGGAGCAAGTGGCAGAGGGTAGCTGGGAAGTAATGGGGGAATGGTAACACCTAGTCAAGGTTATGGGGGGGACAAACCATGGAAACAGCAATGGCAGAGAGGATGCTTGGGAGCAGGAGGGACACAAACACATGAAAGAGGGATAGCATATAATGCAGTCTATGGTCAAGAGGCTGAATGGGGAGGAGCAGGTTGTGATAATAGGAAACTCTGTCTAGAAGGGAATAAGATGGGGCACTGGGAACTCTGGCAGCGGCAGCAAGTGGGTTGAATGCATGCCAGGCATGGCAACAGGGTGAGTGGGAGCAATATTGCAAAAGTCTGTGAAGCAGTGTGGTGAAATCATTGTAGTTAATTTGGTCACCAATGATCCGTCGTGTTGAGCACTGATGGTAGCACAGCAAAAGGTTCTTAGAGCTGGGTAGGATCTGCAGAGGATTTTGCAAATCAGTGACTATCTCAAAAGTGTTATCAGTCCCAAAAGCAAGCACAGCCAGACTAGTGAGGATTGAGGTGTTCAACCCATGGCTGTGGGTGCATTGTGAAACAACTATTTTCTGCCTGCCTGGTTGGAGAGTGTGGCAGGACATGGGATACCAAAGAACTTTATGCAACAGACAGGCTGCTCCTACACATGGTAGGAACTAGGGTCCTGAAAGGAAAACTGGAAAGCCACCTAAGGGACGTGATACATTTAAACTGGCTGGGGGAGTTCCAGTGTCAGGTAATAGTATCGGTGGCAGAGAAGGACCGGGGTGGGGTTGGTCATGCTGACATGAAGCACACAGCACAGTGACCTAAGGCAGCAGTTACTGTTGACAGAATGCTGGGTTGCATAGCCAGTGGAACCACATCTTGGAGGAATAAAGTTATTCTGCCACTATACAGGTCACTGTTGAGACCACAATTGGAGTACTGTGTCCAATTTTGGTGCTCCCACTGTAAGTAAGATATCAAGCTACTGGAGGCGCTGCAGAGAAGAGCAACCAAATATATCTAGGGCATGGATGGAAGAAAATATGATGGTAGAGTAAGGGGGCTAAACATGTACTCTTTGGAGGCCAGAAGAGATAGAGGTGATGACTGATGCCTACAAGTACCAAAAGGGCAGTCATAGGATGAAAATTGAGTGCATCCTTAAAATGCAGAAGTCATGTTCTTCTTGTTGACATGGCCTGAAATTGGCAGGGTTCAGGTTCATAAGGAAAATGAGAAAGCAGTTCTTTATGGAAAAGGGTGCTGAAGGGGTAGAACGAGCTGCTAGAGGAGGTGGTGACAGTAAGAACATTAAACAGCTTTAATTTGGCTTGCAGCTGGTTGAAGAAGGAGATTTGGTCAGAGGAAAGAGGGGTAAGGAGGCACAGTGGGGAGAGAGTGGGGATTGGAGTACAGCTCCAAGAGGAGTAGGGTCAACAACTTGGTACAAATAACTATATAGTCAAGCACACTAGACGGACCATTATGGCCTGAATCTGCTTTCAGTTTAATTTGTTCCTTTGTTCTTACAGCATCAAGAAGAAAAAGACCATAGAAACAGAGAAATTGATGGCAGACAAGTACCGAAGAGCCCGTCCTGTCTGCCCATTTACCCTGACTACTGAAAAAGCAGCAGACCCTACTTTATTTCTGGCTTTACCTCCTTGTTCATGTTGCTATGATTCCCCTGGGCCTATCCCATGCATGCTTTAATCCACACATGGTGTGTGACCCCCAACTCCACCGCAAGTCTATTCCACTGATTCTCCACCCTTTCTCTGATGAAGTACTACCTGACAATAGCAGTTAGTACACCCCTTTCAAGCCTCCTTTCAAGCACCCTTGTTCTTGGACATCCTATTTTCTGAACACTGCTTCGCTCCTGTACTGTATTTGTAGGTTGCAATCATACACGTTAGACCTCTCCTCCAGGCTGTCCTTACTGAGTGTTCCCATTACTTATGCATTTTAGACTATCTGTGCCAGCACTGCATGATCCTGTTTGCCCTTCTTGGAACTTCCTCCACTGTGAGCACATACTTACGGGATCTGGTGCCCAGAGCTGGACACCGTACTCCAAATGAGGCATCAATAATGACTGGAACTGTGCAATCACCCCCTCCTTCATTATGCTTATGACACCACCTCTCCCTATGCACCCCAGCATACCACTGTCTCTATCTACACAGCCTTTGAGCATTGCTTGGGCACCTTGAGGTCATGCTTTCACAGATGTATGTGAAGAAGTCCTTCTGTATGTCCTTAATGCCCTGTGCCGATCTCAACTCCCTAGAAGCATTTGCCGCTCTGACCAGCCTGGTAACCTCCATGGACTTCTTCATACATCTCCCTTCTGTCCTCCCCTTGCAATTTCTTGAGTCTCTGAAATGCTTTTTTCTTTGCCCTCACCCCCTCCATGACCTCCTGCATCAGCCATCTGGGTTTTTTGTCTTCCCTTTTTTTACCCCTTGTTCTTGTACATGTCCCAGTATCCTCCTCCATCCCTTCCATGGCCAGGTTGTTTGTTACGATGTGCCAGACTAGGTGTGGTTTACCTCCTAGTAATCTAAAGATCGCCTTGATTACTGGATGCGCATTGCTTGCCTCCATTCCAGGGTCACAGAAAACTGAGCTCCCCTTGTATGCAACACCCTTTCTCAACCAAGTAATCACCATTTTGATAGAGTCCCCAGAACAACAGTACCCTTTTATGTATTTACAGTCTCCAAGGATGCCTCATTAACTCCACCCTGGCTATTTGATCTTGAGTTCCTTACACTTCTACTCTGGTCTCCCTGATTCCCCACCCTTTGAATATGCTATCCCTGTTTCCTCATGTCTTCCCCTATGCTGCCTGTCCCGTCCGCCTTCCCCTATCTCCACCCCTCCTTGCCGCTACCATTTCACCTTTCTTTTACACTTTGGTTATCCTGCATTACATTGTCCCCAGTGCAGTCTCCCTTTACCTGCCTCACCCTTCCCTGTCTTGGCTCTACCCCACTCCTTTCTCACTCCTACCCTCGGCAGATTCACACTATCCATTTTTGCCTTTTCCCTTTTTTACTGTGCCACTCCTGCCACTATCTTCCCATACCCTTGCTGAGTTTCTCTACCTTTTCCCCACAAGAATGCTAAGTGCTTGAACCTGGCATATAGTGAAATATATCTAAAAAGGTGTTTGAACTACTGGTGTACTTTGACCATCGGTAAACACTTTTACATCACGTGCTAAGCAGATCTCTTTGGTGATACCACCTCGTGAATAGTACTAGTGGTGCTAGTTAAATTAGTCAAGGATGGTTATGTTACACTCACTGTACATTTTTATATGCCACCGAGGGCAACCAAAGGTAACTGTTGTTGCCACAACGTAGTTGCTCAGTATTAGCCAACTTAAGGGATATAACAACTATGTATTTGTGCATCATTGAAATAAAATACATGCGTGCAATGCATGGCACGAACAAGGATTGTGTTTATTGATATCATATATGTAAAAAACTGACCTTAATATCCCATACACACTGTACCTTTATGAGGCAATGATTAGGGGCCTCAGCAGTACATGGGATGTTGCATGGCAATAACAAACATAGGTATAATGTAGTACCTCTGAAATGTACATTTGTAGAAAAAAGATAACAAACTCAAGTAACTGTGGCAGTCAACATCAATAGTAATAATCATCTACTTCTTCTATCAAGACAGAAAGTGTCTGTGAAGCTGGGTAACACAAACAAATGAAGCATAATACCATGCGTACCAGCAAGTCATTCAAGCACATAATAAGCACGGTCACAACAGGAGGCATTTCACAAACCCTGCGAAGAAACTATACGGTATTGAGCAGTATGGTGTACTGACTCGGAGTTAACTAGAAAAATTGCCGTAGCCTAACAGACGGGTACGCAAATGCTGGTCCAGCATAGCAAACTGCTACACATATATAGCTCTACACATCTCTCCTCATGAAGGAGAGCAATACAGTGGGGCACATATTTAATCACATTGTTACATGACCTGCACAGGGTAATGGAATAAGGTTAATATAAGGTTACATATGTAGTACAAGTATGTCAGATCGCAGCTAGATGCTCTGATGTCTTTTTACATTCAACACTCAGAGGGAAACAGATTTTACATTGAGCATTGCTGAAACTGTATACAAAATCAATAACATCACAGAAAACTCCTTACAGTTGCGAATGAAAGTTTTAGGGCATTGAGAACACTCAGGGCATGTTCATAGGAGCAGAATGTCATACATTTGATGACTGTGCTATGTATGTTTGCACATTTGTTAAGTAATAGACATGATGCAAAAAAAAATTCCAATCAATACCTTATGCAAAGTGCCATTCGCTTTCACAGCCTTGTAATAATATGCATTGCCAATGTGATTTTAGATTTTTATGACATCTCGGTTAGTCAGCGAGTAATGTGCATCCATGTGCCAGACCAGCACTGCTGGTTTCCGGGTGCCATGAAGGATGTATGAACAGAGAGATCCTGCACGAGCTGCAGGTGTTGGTTCTCCATTGACCGAGGACTCATGGAAACCTACGGAAACTACATGGCTGACACTCTGTTCCATGTTTAGTGATTTTGTTTGTGGTTCAGAAATGGATGGAACAGGCCCATAGTTCGCCATCAGGTTGCCTGTAGATATGTGGTGTTTCATTCACTGTTTATAAGACTCAGTCAAGATGTAAAAGGTTTCCAGAGTATTTGCAAAGGCTTGCCACTGCACAATGCAAGGCATGGGTAAATGTGCAAAAATTGCTTGTGAAAGTTGTACATCATTGGACATTACAGCAGGAAAAAACAATGGACAGCTGACAGGTGTGACAGCATTACACACTGTAACACTGTTGATACAGCATGCAATTGTAATGTCAATTGAAAAACAGGGCACATTTGGTGAAGCACAACCTCATGGCAATGCGCATAGCTGCTGTATCAAACAAGCAATACGTCTCTCAGTGGTTAAAGTGAGACATCTGCTGAGCCAGCATGTCCTTGGTATCCAGAGGATCCACAGATACAGTGTTTGGCTTAAGATGTTGAGGATCATCTGCTGCAAGTAATGTCTGTGCAGTCACACAGCTAGTGGCCTGAAGTCGTCTTTGGAGTATTTGTTGCATGATAGAAGGGATGTATGCATAATCCTTGGCTGTCTTCTTTGCGACTACAGTCCACCATCCACTTTTCTTGTTGAAAAGGCACCTGTAACTGAGACAGAAAAAAGCTGTTTAGTACTAAAAAATGGCAAGTGATTTTGTTTGGTCACTGGGCCAAGTGGTAACATATCAGCCACTGTATGCATTGACAGTAGTATGAAATCAGGTGAACAATTCCACATTCTAGACTATAGCTTGATAAAGATACACTTGGTGTGTGCATCCCAATCTGATATTCCTTGAATTGGGGGCACATAACCGTGAATCCAAAGATAAACAGAAATTCCAAATAATTGTGCTGGTGTCTCACTGTGATTCTATGAGTGACAGTATAAAGCAGTCACAGTAGCAAAGCAGTGGTTTATGGACACTTACTGACAAGGTGGTGATGATGACAGTCACAATGAAAAACTTGCCATAGCATTTGCTGTTGTGGAGACCTTGTTGTTCTGTACTTGCATCTTCTCCCCTTTTTGATTGTGCAAGTATGGCCATGAGATATGATGATTGTAGCCCAATGCTGCCAAGTAATTATGGACTCTATACACTGGAAATGTGTAGGCATATCTTTTTGCAACATACATGAGTATGTGTTGTTGAAACTGCTCTAATTCTGCGGTGCTCTTGCAAGAAATAAACAAGACAACAAAAGTTTGTGAGTATAGTGTCATGTGCGATTGGTCTCCACACACAGTCAAGCACTGGCAAGTGCACTGATAGGTTTTGTCATGGATTTCGATGGTCGATCATACCTGTATTGCAGGTAAAAATCGATTGATGCATTAAACTGCTTGCTAACCAAAACCTTGACCAGTTCTCTATGTGGTGTTGACTCTGGGACAATCCATTCTTTGTCTTGTTGAATCATATCCATGGAATGCTCACACATACCACGTTAGTGTATGCTTCCCACCTCCCATTCGTGAACATTGGTAACGTGGTGACCAATACCACACCATCTTGCCTAAGACAAAGAATAGCAGTTAAGCAGTGGACTTCTCACTAATGCTTCCTGCGTTGCTGTAACATTTTATATTTGTACAACTTCTGTTCAAGGACCCGACTTATAATTGGATACTGATTCAGAATCCTCCCTTATTTACATAATTGACTGTATACTTAAACTCACAAGCATGGCATGTAACATGGATTGCAAATCAGGTCGCAAGGTTTGTTCAATGCTAAATTGTGAAAAAACTATTTTTAGAGAGGCTATCAATCAAAATTGAAGTGCAGGCACTGATGCAAGTCACAGCATCACAAGTCTGATTATTACTTGGATGTTATCAGATGGTCAACTGATCAATACGCCCTCGGAGTTGTTGTGTACTAAAACTGTGAAACAGTACTGATCTCAGTATGGCTGCATCCTATTCACAGCAGCACATAACATTTGAATGAGTACGAACATACGAAATTTGCCAGCAGATAAAGGCCTAGAGGTCTATCAAGTCTGCTCGAATGTGCAGCTAGCACCCCTTATTCTGCAGCTGCCCCTCCCTTCCACCCTTCCCCTTCATTAACACTCCCCCTTGTCTTGTCCCATCCTCGTTTGAAGCAGTCCACTGTTCTGCTGCATACCACTTCTGCAGGTAACACATTCCACCCAGCCACCACCCTCTCTGTAAAAAAGTGTCTCCTCATCTCCCTCCTGAACCTTCCTTGCTCCAGTCTCATATCATGGCCCCTGGTGGCCCTCCCCTCCCTTACTTTGAACAGCCCCTCTCTACCCGTCTTGTTTATTCCTTTCATGTATTTAAAGGTTTCAATCATGTCACTCCTGTCTCTCCTCTCCTCCAGTGAGTACATGTTCAACTCCTTCAACCTCCTCTTGTATAAGTCCCCCAGCCCCTTGATCATCTTTGTCACCCTGCGCTGCACCCCCTCCAGTAACTTAATGTCCCTCTTCAGATACGGACGCCAGTACTGCACGCAGTACTCCAGGTGTGGTCTAACTAATGACCTATACATTGGCAGAATCACCTCCTCCCTCCTCGAGGATATACCCCTTGCAATACAACCCAGCATTTTGTTGGCCTTGCAGCTGCCTTCCTACATTGTGCCGAGTTGTTCATTGACCCTGTAATGAGCACACCCAGATCCTCTCTCCTCCTCTGTCTGGGCTAGCTGCACTCCCCTAGCTGGTAACTCCTCCTTGGGTTCTTCATCCCAAAATGCAGCACCTTGCACTTTTTGGCATTAAACCCCAGTTGCCAGGTGTCTGACTAGGTTTCAAGCTTTGCCAGATCATCCTGCAACCCCTGCCATCCCCTAGGTCATCCACCACCGCACTAACCTTGGTATCATCAGCAAACAGACTGATCTTGCTCTTGATGTCCCATGATATGTCTGCAATGAATATCCCAAACAACACTGGTCCCAACACTGAGCCCTGTGGGACACCGCTCATCACTGCCCTTGGGTGAGAGCTCCCCACCTACCACCACCCTCTGTTGCCTTCCTGCAGCCAGTTTCCTACCCATCTCACCAGCTTTGCACCGCCCTGTGCCTACTAACTTCCTTCCCAGCCTTCCATGTGGCACCGGGTCGAATGCCTTACTGAAGTCAGATACAGGACATCCACTGCATGGCCCTGTCCAGATGCCTAGTTACCCAGTCATAGAACTCGACCAGGTTGGTTTGGCAGGATCTGCCACGTATGAAGCCATGCTGTCTGCTGTCCTGTAGTCCTTTGGCCTCTAGGAGGGCCACCAGCCTCTCCTTCAGGATGGTCTCCATTAGCTTACCCACGATGGATGTGAGGCTCACTGGTCTGTAGTTTTCAGTTCATCCTTGGGGCCACTCTTGTGGAGGGGCACCACATGAGCCATCCTCCAGTCCTGAGGTACACACCCCGAATGTAGTGAGGCATTAAATAGGTCTGCCAAAGGTCCTGCAAGGACCTCTGCCAGCTCCTTCAGTACCCTGGGGTGGATGCCATCTGGGCCTGGCGCCTTGTCCACCCTCAGTGCCTTCAAACCCTCTTGAACTCTGCCCTCCATGATTTCCCCATCTGTCACCACTTCCCCTGCTTCTGCCATTTCTCCCACCTTGGGTGTCCCCCCTTCTCTTTAGTAAATACTGAGCAGAAGTACTCATTTAGTGCTTCCGCCTTATCGTACCCTGCTTCCACCCAACCCCCCTCCTTCCTAATCCTTACTATGTGGTCCTTACAGCTCCTTTTCTCCCTAATGTACTTAAATAAGTCCTTCTCCACGTTCTTAATGCCTTGTGCCAGCCTGAGTTCTGTAGATGCTTTGGCTCCCCTTACTGCCCTTGTCACCTCCTTCGATTCTGTCAAGTACTCCTCTCTGTCCTCCCCCCTCCCTGTTTTCTTGTACTTCCTAAAGGCAGCTCTTTTCCTCCCTACCTTTTCCATGACCTCCTTGCTCAACCAGCTTCTTAGCCCTAGCCTTCTTGCTCTGGGCTTTGCAGCAGGTTTTGGTTGCCTCCACTTTCCCCAGCTTTATGAGCTCCCACCTCTGGTTAGTATCCATACTAGATTTAATTCTGGCCAGGTACCCTTTTACCACTTCCCCCATCCTCCCAAAGTCGGCCCTCCTGAAGTCCAGCACTCTTGTGCCAGATTCCACTCCTTCCTTGCCCATGTCCAATGTGAGCCATACTGAGTGGTGGTCACTCCCTGACAGAGGTTCCTCCACTGTAAGTTCTCTCACAAAGTCCCCATTTGCCAGCACAAGGTCAAGGGTATTCCCTAACCTGGTTGGTTCACTGACCATTTGCAGCAGGAAGCTGTCCTGGAAGGCATCCAGCAGTACCTGCTCCCTTCTGTTTCTGGTTGTTGGGGTGCTCCAGTCCACTCCTGGCATGTTGAAGTCCCCCACAATCACCACACTACCCTTCTCGCAGGTCCTCCTGATCTGTCCCGCTAGTTCCCTGTCTAACTCCTCCGTCTGAGATGGTGGCCTGTACACCACTCCCATTCTAAATCCTATTCTTGGAATCCTGGATTGCACCAAAGTGACTCCGTGCTACCCTCCTCCCTTCCTCTCTTACACACTTCAGTCCTTCCTTCACATATAGTGCCACCCCCCCTCCTTTCCCAGTCACCCTGTCCCTACGAAATAACCTGTACCCTGGTACAGACAGGTCCCAGTCATTATATTGGGTGGCCCATGTTTCCGTGACGGCTGCAATGTCCACCTCTCCCTCTGCCATGCGAACCTGTAACTCTGCAGTTTTCCTCTCAAGGCTCCTAGCATTAAGGGTAACCACCTTCCACCCTTCCCCCCCCCCCATCTTGCCCTCCTTTCCTAGCATCACCAATAACACTTGCCATTCGAGTCAACCTCGATTGATTAACAGATGTTACTACTAAAAAGCGGCTCATAATGAAAGACATGCATACATACAAGCCCTTGGTGACCTTAATCCTACTGACAGAATCTTATTAACAGGGGATTTTAACTTACCTAATATAGACTGGTGTAATGGAAAAGGTATGTGTCCCCTTGAGAGACAATATTTAGACGTTATTGACTATGGGGGATTAGAACAATTGGTACTTGAAAACACTAGGGGAAACAATATCCTGGATTTAATATTTACTAATATGGGAACATCAGTTAATTCAGTTGCGATTAATACTCCCTTGGGGAACAGTGACCATAGTTCAGTTCTATTTAAAGTTACCGAATTAAGATCCCTTAAACATACTGGTACCACTACCAAATTGAACTTTTGCAAAGCTGAATTCCATAAAATGAAAGAGAATCTCCTCTGTTGGGACTGGAGATTAGAATTCAAAAATAAAACACTACAAACTATGTGGGATTCCTTAAAAACCAAAATTGAGACACTCACTTCTAAATATATTCCTGTTACTTCTAAGTATAATATTAATAAAACTAAAAAACCTGTTTGGCTCTCTGCCACTATTAAAAAATTAAGCAATAAAAAAACAGGTTGTATAAGAAATTAAAACTATCCAAATCAGTAAAGATCTATATGAAATATAAAGACTGCCTCAGGAGAGTTAAAATAAATATCAGGAAAGCTAAAGCATAAAGTGAGGAGCAACTTGCTGAAAGGCTGCATGACAACAAAAAAGTATTCTTTTCATATATTAATAATATGCGGATGGTTCAAAGCAATATTGGGCCATTTGTTACTGATTTAGGACCCACCACAACAAATATACAAATGGCCAACATACAAAACAAGTACTTTTGTTCTGTATATAATAAAAAAGATACTGACTCTTATAAATGTTGTAGACCTCCCATACCTGGCAACATCATTATTAACCCTGATAGTGTCCTCAAATATCTGGTCACTATTAAGGTCAATAAATCTCCTGGACTGGACGGAATACATCCTAGGGTTCTGAAAGAACTGGCAGCGGAGTTGGTTCAGCCAATAACTTGTATTTTCCAGGCCTCTATAAATACTGGGATGGTCCCTAGTGATTGGAAACAAGCTAATATTGTCCCTATATTTAAAAAAAAGGGCCTAGAACTCTTCCAGATAACTTTAGACCCATTAGCTTAACCTCGACATTGGGTAAGATTATGGAAAGCCTAATAAAAGATTTACTATTGGAACATCTTGGTAATAATGATATGATAGACCCCTTACAACACAGGTTCACAAAGGCTAGATCATGCCAAACTAACTTATTGGCATTTTGCGAAAATGTCAATAGAGAACTGGATGTGGGTAATTCTGTGGATGTGATCTTTCTTGATTTCGCAAAGGCCTTTGGCAAACTGCCCCATAATCATTTATTATCTGTGCTTGAGGGTACACATATTAATAGTAATATTTGTAATTAGGTTATGAACTGGCTCCGAGATAGAAGGCAGAGAGTGGCTATAAATGGGGATTTTTCCAACTGGGCTGCTGTTACCAGTGGAGTTCCCCAGGGTTCAGTATTGGGGCCTAGTCTATTTAATGTTTATATCACTTCATTATATCTCAATAATCAAAATATTTGGATGTACAAGTTTGCGGACGACTGTAGACAAGGGTCAGTGGTCAATGTTGTTGAACATAAGGCTACCTTGCAAAACGCCTTGGATTCAGTTCTCGAATGGACTAACCTAAATAGGCTGGTATTAAATATCACCAAGTGTAAGGTTATGCACTTTGGTAAAAATAACAAGATTGAAACATATCTACTACATAGTACCCCTTTGGGGGAAGTGAAAGAAGAAAGAGATTTGGGGATCACGGTTACAAATGATTTTAAGTTCATAACTCACTGTAGGTAACAACTTAGAAAAGCAACACAAAACTTAAATTGCATATTCAAACACATAGCTAGCAGAGAGGTGAAGGTACTTATCCCACTTTACAATGCGCTGGTCAGGCCATACTTGGAGTATTGTGTCCAGGTCTGGTCACCCCAAATTAGGGAAGACATTAATTCTTTGGAAGGGGCACAAAAACAATTGACTAAACATATCAAGGGATTGAATAATCTTAGTTATTATGAGAGATTGGTTAGCCTTAATCTTTATTCCCTACACTATCGAAGACTAAGGGGAGATCTGTGTTTACTGTATAGGCTTATGAATGATGAAATTCTCTTAGCTGAATTGGGTCTTACACATTATCTGGGTAGGACTAGTACCAGAAAGCATAATAAGCAGCTATACCAGCAGATCTGGTATCATAATATACATAAACACTGGTATAGTTGTAGAGTAGTTGGAGTTTGGAATGAACTTCCATCTAACATTGTTGACAGTTCTACCATGAATGAGTTTAAGACTAAAATAGATCTCCATTTTGGTAACAATAAATTTAAATTCTAAAATTGGAAAGGCAAGCCTTATAGGATTTTTATCTTCAGGCTTGAACAAACCTATGAAACATGCACTAGTAAAAGTAAAATGATAAAAAATAGATCACCTTGGTCATACAGTGAAGCAACACTTACTCAATTGTGGTGCGAACACACCGCAAAACCATGTGAGAAAAAAATGTACAGTAATCACAAAGTGAGATTGTCTGTAAGTGCTCAGGTAACAGTAAGGCAACTGCAGTATGACTTTCCCTATGCCCATGGTATCATGCTGAAATTATTCAATAACTGGAGAACAGGCCATTCAAAACACACCATAAATTCGTGATACGTGTTTGAGTTCTCAAAGTAATACCAGAAGTGATTCACAATATCAAGACACCATTTCCAAAGAGTTTTACATCAAACGTGTGTGACTGCCATAATGAAACAACAATGTCAATCAGAGAGTGCTAGATGTGCAACCATTTAGTCTGGTACACTGTATGTAAATGAGTTTTCCCACCATTATGCGTTTGCCAAGGCTCCTTGCACCATGCCACATGTCAAAAGAGTGCTTGACGGAGGGATAGGTATTACCTAAAAAGAAGCAACAGGTAGTAAGCGCAATAAGCAGTGTTCAAGGAAGAGGACTGACTGTGTAGACAAACAGTACTTATGCATCAGGTATGTAATCTGCACATGGACAACTGTGACGACTTTGGCCACATCTATGTTTTTCTGCTTCAGTTGATCCACAGAGCGTTGAAAAGCAAGCTTCTCCATGTTGGTGGACTTCAGTGTAGTTTCACACGTATCCACAGCTTGGACAGACAGTGTTTCTTTGGTGTCATAATCCATACATGTATATGTGCAGTACTGTGTGGAGTGCCCAGGACTGTTCATGCGTCCATCGCCTGCAAGACAAACAACAAAAAACATGTCAGCAGCATTAGAAATGACATGCAAATAATGGTTCTCAGTTAAACTTTGATATTCTCTGTCAAAACTGACAGGATGGGTATGACACATGGAGGGCAAAGAAATACTGACATACCCATTATGACCACCTTTTTCTCAGTACAAGTAGTAAGTAGCTTGGACTCCATTGCCTCCCAAGCATTACTAATAACCGGAACTATATATTGTCATTGGAATCGGAAAAATGATGATTCTCTAATCATGACCATTTTTTAAAAAATGAAACATCAAAGAAATTTTACCAAAATTGCTGCCAGACAAAAGTATGGCACTGGCTATCATCAGATCACCAGCATTGAAACCACGGTTTATAGAAACATAGACTTTGATGGCAGATAAGGACTGCTTGTCCCACCTAGTCTTCCCATTTCCCTACCTAGAGGATAAGCTGCAGATCCTATTTAGCCAACAGCCTATTCTTCCTACCCCCCCAACAAAAATTGCCTTATATCTGTCCCATGCATTCTTGAATATTCTCCCCCAGTTTTAGACCCCACAACCTCGTCACGAAGGCTGTTCCATGTGTCCACCACCCTCTCTGTGAAAAAATACTTCCTCACATTGCCCCTGATCAGTCCCCCCTCTGTCTTCAAATTGTGTCCCGTTGTTCTTGCACATCTCTTTTTCTGAAAGATGCTACCCTCTTGGACTTTGTTGATTCCACTGAAGTACTTAAACATTTCTATCATGTCCCCCCCTCTCCCTCCTTTCCTCAAGGGTATACAAATTAAGCTCCTTTAGTCTCTCCTTGTATGGCTTCTCCTACACACCCTGCACCATTTTAGTTGCCCTCCTCTGAACTGCTTCCATCCTGTCTATGTTCTTGCGGAGATGGAGTCTCCAGAACTGGATGCAGTACTCCAGATGGGGTCTCACTAACTGTCTGTACAGGGTGTTAACAACTTCTTGTTTTCTGCTGGTGATGCCTTTCCCTATACATCCCAGTATCCCCAACTTGAATGCAACATGATGACTTCTGAAAATCTGTCAGACAGGGAGAAACATAATCAAATTCAGATCTTTAATATAGCTTTACCCCAAAAGCTACTACGATGACAATGCAGGAACAATCATATACCCATGTGAGATACAAGCATGAGCCCGTAGTTTGGGAATAAACCATAACTTCCTGACTGTAGACTGAACAATTCTTTTGCACGCTTGTCTGGGCAAGTATCATAAGGTTATTTACAAACAGAGTGTGCACGTGGACAAGGTGGTGCTCAGGAACCACAAGTAAGTATGTAAAATTAAGTTCCAAGCACACACCAAGCCTGTGAGAAGGACGCCACAAAAAAAAGTATACTTATAACTAACATTTTATTGCGGTAAAAACACCATTTCTGACATGTTTCAGACCAAAGATCCTTTCTCAAAGGCTAATGTGAAACATCATAGACACTCATTAAATAGTGTGGTATACATCATGTGATACTTATTTACATGGTCAAACTAAAATATCGTTCTAATAGTTTAACTTGTCACACCAGTTTGTTACTATGACAACAATACATTACAAAGAAGTCAGCTAGTGCAACTATTCAGTTACAAAAGAATTAAAAAACTTTCTCTGTTTAATACACTAAAACAAAAAAATCCAAACACATAAAAAGAAAATGTGTAAGACAAGAGCACAGAAAAACTTATTGTAATAATAAAACTCAATCTAAAATTGAGCTATCATTACTCATAAAGCTTTTATATTTCTAAACAGGAAAGACATAAAAATATTTTTTTCACTTTCTTAAAGTTTCATCTTATTTCAGAGACATGGATTGCCGGCTAGGGAAACAGATCTAACACGGATAATTTCCAGGCTCCTGTATTAGTCATGGAGTGATGGATAAAAAGAAAAGTGGGGGGGGGGGGGGTGAAAAAAGAAATTTGTACTCTCACCTATATATTTCACTACATCACATATCCCCATAATAATACAATCACTAAAAGGAACTTCTACACATCATTACTATTATTTACTGCTTCTTCTCTGGCACAGAACAAAACATTGAAGTTTAGGGGTACAATCTTTCAAAAATCCTTAAATACAAATAATAAGAATGGGGGGGGGTGGAGAAATAAAGGGGTAAAGAGAGGACTCTATAAACTCACGCCTCAATATCCATTGTACACCAATGTCCCCCATGAAGGTGCATTGGATGCAGCGGCCTTTTATCTGAACACAGCAGATTTGTTAAATGCGCTCCCTACAGAATTTTTATTAAAATTGTTAGAATTTGTACTCACACAGAATGCTTTTTTGTTTGACAATGAGATGTACCTACAAATTAAAGGGACAGCAATGGGGGCAACATGTGCTCCCTCAGTGGTGGGTTTATCTGTAGGATTGTGGGAAGAACGGGTGATACTGAATGAACAGGTGAATCCCTTTAAAAAACAACTATGTGTTTGGAAATGTTATATAGACGATTTATTCATTGTAGGGAAGGTGACCTAAGCGATTTTGAAAACTTCATTGAATTTATATATGAATCGAGTCCACATTTATGATTCACATACTGCAGCAGTAGAACTAGTGTTGCATATCTAGATTTATTGATCACGTTAGATGAAACAGGGAAATTGCAGAGCAATATTTACAGGAAACCCACCGATGGTAAGACCCTGCTCCTTGCTAGTAGCTGCCATCTATTACATGTAGCTAACAACATTCCACTTTGACAATTCCTGAGAACTAAAAGGAATTGTTCTACAGAACAGTTCTACAAAAATGGGGCAGATGAATTAACAGCGAGGTTAATACAAAGGGGTTACAATAAGAATAACATAGAACAGCCTAGACATATAGCAGAAGTGACAGAAAGGACAGATTTATTACAGAAAACAATGGTCCCATTCACACAAGTTCTAGGTTTAATTATACAACAACTTTTTCAGTACAACCTAGAGAATTGGAAAATATCGTAAGAAAACATTGGGACATCTTAACAGCTGAACCTAATTTAAGAGTTTTATGTGGAATCCACCATGAATGTGTTTCAGGAAAGCACCTGTTCATAGAGATTTTTTAGTGTAGAGCCACTTTGTGGACAGAAAGGAAAGCACATGGCTACAAAATCCCAGCAGTTGCTTTAAGTATAAAAGATGCATAATGTGCCAGCATGTAGAACAGAAACAATTTTTTCCACAGCAGGCACGAATTGCACTTATGAAATTAAACAATGCACTATGTGCGACACAGAGGGCACCGTTTATGTAGCCATTTGCACATGTGGCTCCTTTTACATTGGGAAGACTAATTGAAAATTCAAAGATAGAGTGGGGGAACATGTGAGAGCAATAGGAAAGAAAGATCCTACCTATGCTATGGCTCTGCATATTTTCGGAACTACAGATCCGCAGCAGCATATTTTTAAATTTATGGCTGTGGATAAAGTTAATTGAAATCCAAGAGGGGGAACTTTGAAAATGTATTGTTAATTAAGGAGAATTTTTGGATTATTACACTCAAGGCTAATAGGTTACCAGGTCTAAACACACATTTGGATATACGTCCATATTTGAGAAAAGGTAAATGATTTAACTGTGTTTTCTCCTAAATTTATATGATTTGAGCAGAGTATATATAGTCCTCTCTTTACCCCTTTGTCCCCCTCCCTCCAATTCTTATTATTTGTATTTAAGGATTTTTGAAAGATTGTACCCCTGAACTTCCCCGTTTTGTTCTGTGCCAGAGAAGAAGCAGTAAATAATAGTAATAATGGGTAGAAGTTCCTTTTAGTGATTGTATTATTATGGGGATACAGTATGTGATCTAGTGAAATACATAGGTGAGAGTACAAATGTCTTTTTTCACCCCCCCCTTTTTTTTTATCCATCACTCCATGGCTAGTACTGGAGCCTGGAAATTATCCGTATTAGATCTGTTTCCCTAGCCGGCAGTCCACATCTCTGAAATAAGATGAAACTATAGGAAAGGGAAATAAATATTTTGATGTCTTTCCTCTTCAGAAATATGAAAGCTTTATGAGTATTGATAGCTCGATTTTAGATTGAGTTTTATTATTACAATAAGTTGTTCTATGTTCTTGTTGTCTTACACTTTTTCTTTTTATGTGTTTGGATTTTTTTGTTTTAGTGTATTAAACAGAGAAAGTTTTTTTAACTCTTTTGTATCTGAATAGTTGCACTAGTTGACTTCTTTGTAATGTATTGATTTTCATAGTAACAAACAGGTGTGACAAGTTAAACTATTAGAACGGTCTTTTAGTTTGACCATGTAAATAAGTATTACATGATGTATACCACACTATTTAATGAGTGTCTATAATGTTTCACATTAGCCTTTGAGAAGGAGCTTTTGCTCCAAAACACATCAGGCGTGGTGTTTTTACCGCAATAAAATGTTAGTTATAAGTACCCTTCTTTTGTGGCATCCTTCTCACAGGCTTGGTGTATGCTTGGAACCTAATTTTACATATCATGAGGTTATCAAGGTATACCGACAACATTTTCTGGTCACTAACAGACTGTGAAAAGGCTGCATCAGAATCAATGCTATCACTGGTAGCAGCAATGCAATTTGTGTTTTCTGATTCCTCCTCCTCAGACTCCTCTTCTGACAGTCCCAGGACATCAATTGCAATGGAGGCATCAGGCAGTGTAGGAACACTATACTACATTGTAGAATATCATGTAAGTGACAATTATGGTCATTGACTATCCATGCATTTCAGAAAAAAATTACAGATAGAAGGAGGCATCACTGGCAGGAGGGGGGAAGGCTAAGCAAGGAGAAGAGGTAGCGGAAGTGGAAATCACAGCAGAGAGAGTGAAGGAAGCCCTCAGGTCCCTTAAGACAGAGAAAGCACTGGGGCCGGATAAATTACATCCCAGAGTGCTGAAGGAACTTGCGGATGTCCTGGCAAAACCCCTGGCAGATCTTTTCACCATCTTTCTGAGGTCAGGGTGGGTGCCCCAGGACTGGAAGGTGATGCATATAGTGCCTATCCACAAGGGGGGGGATCAAGGGAGGTGGCAGGGAACTACAGGCCTGTCAGCCTGACATCGGTGGTAGGTAAAGTGATGGAGGGCATTGTCAAGTAGAGGCTGGGGGGGACCTGGAAAAGTCAGGGTGCCTGGATGAAAGACAGCATGGATTCGTCCCAGGAAAATCATGTCAGACAAACCTTGTGGAGTTCTATGACTGGGAGACGAGTGCCTTGGACCTGGGTAGACCAGTGGACGTCCTCTTTCTAGACTTCAGTAAGGCATTTGACTCTGTTCCTCATGAGGGCCTGTTGAATAAGCTGGGAGAAATGGGGGTGGGGAACCAGATGATCAGATGGATAGGCAATTGGCTTCAGGACCGGACCCAGAGGGTCATAGTTGGTGGGATAGTCTCATCCCCAAGGAGGGTCATTAGTGGGGTCCCACAGGGATCAGTCCTTGGGCCCCTCCTGTTCAACGCCTACATCTCTGACATAAGGACAGGTATCAGGAGTGAGATGAGTCTCTTTGCAGATGACTCAAAACTGGGAGCGGTGGTGGATGGGGAGAGGGGAAGGTGGCCCTACAGGGGGACCTGGAGGCTCTGGAAAGATGGTCTAGAAAGTGGAAGCTGAGGTTCGATGCAGGGAAATGCAAGGTACTGCACCTGGGGGCCAGAAACCCGGGACAAGTGTACATCCTGGGGGGGATACTACAAGTCTCAATGGCTGAGAGGGACCTGGGGTGGTGCTGGGTGTCAAGATGAACAACTCGGAGACTTGTAGGAGGGCAGCAGCCAAGGCCAACAGGATGCTGGGATGCATCGCTAGGGGGATCACCTCCAGAAGGAGGGAAGTGATACTCTCTCTGTATAACTGCTTGGTGAGGCCGCACCTTGAGTACTGCATGCAGTTTTGGAGGCCACACTTAAAGAGGGACATTAAACTCCTGGAGAGGATCCAGAGGAGGGCAACCAAAATGATTTGGGGCTTGGGGGACAGGACCTATGAGGAGAGGCTCGAAGAGCTAAATATGAACACATTGGAAGAGAGAAGGGACCAGGGGACATGATAGAGGTCTTCAGGTACATGAAGGGGGTAAATAGGGGAGGAGCAGTCAGGGTGCTTCGAAGGAAGGAGAAGGGGGCCACTAGAGGGCATGGTGGAAGCTGGAGGGTGGAAGATTCAGAGGAGAAAGGAGGAGGTGCTACTTCACTGAGAGGGGGGTGGTGGAGCCATGGAATGCGCTGCCTAGGGGGTTGGTGGAGGCAGAGTTGATGGAGGGGTTCAAGAGGGGGTGGGACAGGTACAGGGGAAGGGTTCTGGAAGCAAAATCCAATGCAGCGAGAATATCCGGAACTGGGAAGGGAGAAGCCAGAGAAGGTGAGGGGGGCAGCAAGGTCAGCTTCCAGGGTGGGGACTGACCAAATGAGCAGACGCGAAAGACCGTTAGGCCTATTCTGCTGGCATTTTAGTATGTTAGTAAGTAATACAATGAAAAACCGTTGGAGGCATGATGGCAGTACATAGTTTGAGTGACCCGATGAATGAGACAGTACACAACATTAGTTGTCCAGTCTTGCCTAGGCTTAAAGGTAAAACTGCAAGGGTGCAACATGAAGTAAGGTATATGTCAAGACACATAAATTGTTTCAAAAGCTGCCAGTACAGGAAGGATACATGCTACTACCCATGTGCATGTTGTTAATCCATTGGTTCTGTTTCACTGTCTGACTCATTGATGTCTTCTTGTATGTAGGTCGTATCATGCTTCTGATTTGATACACATCTGTGCAAATCAGAAAGGTGTTTACAAAACGCTATTGGCATGAGTAATGGTGACAATGTGGACTGGATATGCTGAAAGGTACAGTGGCAGACTTTGGCAGTAGAGCAGGCAAAATTAAGATGGATATGCATATTGCTAAGAAACTACAGTAAGCATCTATCAATTGACTGAGATTCATTCTAAATGCTAAAATTAGTGACGTAAACATCGCAATAGTGTTTGTCTACTGCTGAAACATCAACCTTTACAACATTTGTGACACAGAGAGAACACACATAACAGTGATGCGTTCCAAGTTCATTGGTGTTGTGCTTGGCAGTATACGATGAATACTTACTGTGCTGCTGGCATTTAGAGAAAACCCGCTACTGTGGTGTTATGTCTCAGTGTAACCGTAATGTTTACTTAGTGCTGTTGCATGATCGCTAGGTGTTGTCTCTAAATCAGAGTTATGTTAGATGAAATTCCTGCAAGTGAAATGACAATTTAGATTACTGGAGCACTGCAGAAAACCACTAGAAACCATCCTTATCCTCATAGGTACACCTCAGACTTGCCCTGAATGTTGCATAGTTGCATGACTAATAGAGCCTGTGCTGTGATTGCTACCAGTGACATCTTTACCTTGACTGGTCTGAGGAGTGGAATGGAGAACAGGTGATGCGATGACAGGAGTGTGTAAAAGGACTTGTCTGGCACACCGATCATACCTACAAGACAGGGATGTCAATGTTACATGATAAACCCTCTGCTATTATTATTGCATAATATTTGTACTATAAACAAATGTGACTGTCTGTTTATACACAAAACCAGACTGACTGCTGCAGTGAGTGAGAGACTTGACCTTTGACCTCAGGTGTCAGTGTGACTGACAGCTGCAGGATGTGTCAAATAGACCAGTAAAGAGAAACCATAATTAAAGGTTTCTTGTTGTTTTAAGTAAAGCTTCTGGCCATCGCCAGGATGTAGACCTCATAGACTTTTATGATTTCCTGCAGGAACAGGCCATTTGATAACAGCACCATGTTATAAGTTGTAAACCTTAGATCTTCCCAGGGGAAACAGGAACCAGCAGATGCTTCATAAAGAGATGTTTTGATCAGAGACTCATATTTAAAAAATTGCTGACTGCTTGATTTCCCCAGTAGAAAATTTAAAATCTATGGGAGGCTGTAACTGTGACCTCATGGGTAGCATCACTAGGCAGTGGAGAAACTGTCTATTGAATATTGCTTGCAAGAGAATTTTGATAGGAGAAGGACTCTGAAACTAAAAAGACATACAGTCTGTGGACTGGTAACTATGCACTTTAGAAAGGGATAATTAGGAAAGAACTTAAATTTGTGGTAGGAGTTTGTGCTCTGTAAGTTCCCATTTTTTATGTGATTGTAAGTTCATGATATAAATTGTTCAGTATTTTATTTCACCTGTGTTACAATTTTTAGTAAACTGCTTTTTCCTTAATATACTGCCTGTGCTTTTTCTGTTATTTTACATGTGATTACTAAACCTGTGTTTAAGTCTGACAGCTGTCAAAGGTTCGAATGTGTTACTAAGCTTGCTTAAAGGTAAGACTGTATCTAGGTCTCATATAGAGTTGCAAGGGTATATTTTGGAAACCTGGCTTGGTGCCCCTGGGTGAAGGATTGTACTGCTTTCCCGAAGAGGATACATATCTGAGCCTGTAAATTAGGTATGCTAGCAGAAGGTTCACATTGGACCCCCAGGACTCGAGACTAGCAGGTAATTCGGACCCAAAACAGACAGGAGGGTTACCCTGTCTGTCACCTGTTCACACTATTGCACTTCAAGGTTGGCACTGTGGGAGCAGAGGGCCTGACCTGTGGAGTGCGTTTGTGACAGATTTGGTTGTCAGCAGTGTGATTTAAAAGTATTTGGTAACACAATCTTTAACAGTTCAGTGTGTCAAATTAATACTGTACAGCTCACGTGCAAAATAAGGCAGTGATTTATTTTAAAAAAAGTAAACAGAACTATATCATTGTGCTTACAGTCAAAGTTCCTACCCGTTTTAATTTTTTTCTGAGTGCAAGTTAGAGTAGCCATAGTTAGGGAAGAAGATGGCTTCCAACTACAGCGGGTTCACTGCAGACTACCTGAAGCAGCTGTGCCAGGAGAGGAGTCCAGCATGAGGGGAGAGTCAACAAGCAGAATGCCCAAAGCCTCAAGTCACAGTCTGTGACTGAAAAGGACCGAACCTTAGGTGTGGAGGGGCCAGGGGCCAGTGCAGTATCCAGATCTGAAGAGGAGGAGGAGGACAGCAGGGCCAGCGCAAGCCAAGGGCCATAACAGCAGGGGAAGGTCACCAGCATTCTGGGGCCAGAAGCAATCAGGCTGCAGATGGAGTTGGAGGATGGAACTGGTGTTTGAACAGAAAAGGTTCGAAGCCCAGCAGCAAAGGGAGCTGGAGCTCCAGAGAGAAGAGAGGCAGGAGCAGCGAGCCACAGAGGAGAAGAGAGAGTGGCTTCAGTGAGAGGCAGAGGAGAGAGAACGATAGGAAGAGTGAGAAGCCGAGCAAGTAGAGTGTGCGTGCCAAAGGCAACATGAACTGGAGAAGCTGCGACTCCAAACACCAGCACCAGAGCAGGTAAGTGGCCTGGGGTTAACTGGGACTCCAGGACTGGGTTACAAATTAAATTCTAAATTGATAGCTGAATTTAAAGAGGAGGAAGATATGGATGCCTTTTTAAATTCCTTTGAAAAAGTATACATTCAGGCAAATATTCCTAGAGGATCCTGGAGCTTCCAGCTATCCCCAGTACTTACCGGGAAAGCTTGGGATGCATCGGGTCAAATGGACAATGAGGACAGTAATGATTACAGTAAACTTTAAAAAAATATGAGCTAACAGCAGAGGTAAACAGAGCTAAATTCTGTAAGCTCAGGAGATGCCCTGACATGAGCTGTGAAGAGCTAGCCACTAAACAACGTCAGTTTTTAAAATGTTGGTGGGAAGGAATTGTAGCAAACACTGTAGAGTAAATTGAAAATGCTGTACTGTTAGAGCAATTTTTTTGGGCATGCCCAGCAGAGCTGAAAACCTGGCTGGAGTGCTGAGATCCAAAAACAGTGCAAGAGGCTCCTGAACTCTTGGACTGCTATGCCAGGAGGTTCTGAGAACGAATGGAGCAGGTGTGGCAGTGCAGAAAGGGAAAAGCATGCCTTCAGGGCAACTAAAACCCTCACTGCCTCCACCAAAACCAGGTAGCCCCAGGTTACAAAGAAAAGATTTACCTGAGAAAAGGAGTGAATGTTGGGTTTGCAAAGAAACTGGACATATTGCAAGACAGTGTCCCAAAAGGACCAATAGTTCACAAAGTAGTGCTAGAAAAGAAGTGGGTTGTTTGTGTGTCCATGAAGGCATGCCCGTAAACGTGAGGGAACACATGCACCCAGTCACTGTTAATGGTGTACAGACACAAGGGTTAAGAGACACGGGGGCATCCCTGACTTTGGTAAAAGGGGATTTGGTAGAGCCAGTCAGCTTATACCCAATCAATTTGTGACTGTATGGGGGTTCACTGAGGAGCAGAAAACCTTGCCACTCGCTAGTGTCCTCCTAGACTGAGGTGAGATGGGGGGACTGTACAAAAGGTTGCTGTAGCTGAAACTTTAGCTGTTTATGTAATCATTGGCAACAATTTCAAACAGGATGGTGTGTGCAGTTACCTGCAGCCACGTGGCAAAGGAAAATTATGATTCCCTGGACCCCATGGAAGCCCCTGTGGAAACCACAAAGAGGCTGGTTCCCCAGCCTGTCTTTCCTGATATGGAGACTAATAAAGGGGGGGGTTGAAAATCCCCCAGTAGCAGTTAACCAAACAGCTATGGAGGGTTACTCCAAGGAAGGAGGGTGACCCATTGTCAGAGGGTTAGGGATGGCAGTGATCCTGAGTTCTCTGATGCTAGAGCTAGGGACCCTAGTTTAGGCACTGAAGGGGACCTGTCCCATGCCTTGGGAATGTGTAAGGAGTTTGTAGCTGCTCAGAAAAGTGACCTTAGTCTAGAGAAGTTGAGGGCTTGAGCAGACTCTGATGGAGCACAGGGAGGTGACTGAAAACATAAAGTTTATTGGGGCAATGGACTGATGTATACGCAGGATGCTAAGACAGAGGGATGAGTGATGGGCAGGCATCTTGTTGTTCCCCAGGGGTACCATGAGCAGTTGCTCAAGACCACACAAGATTCCTATGTGTGGTCATCTGGGAATCACATGCACTACGCAGCAGTTGGCCTAGAATTTCTATTGGCCCAACTTCACCCAGCAGGTGAAGGAGTATTGCTGGTCTTGTCACCGGTGCTAAGAAATAGGGAAGGCAAGTAAGAAAACCCAAGCCACCCTAATTCCATTGTCCATAGTGGAGGAGCCCTTTCAGAGGGTGGGAATGGATATTGTGGGGCCTTTAAATACCCCCCAGCTCCTCTGGGAAGAGATTAATCCTGACTGTGGTGGATTATGCCACCCAGTACCCAGAGGTGGTTGCCCTGTCCTCACTGAGGACAGACAAAGTGGCAGATGCCTTACTAGGGATTTTCTCCCATGTTGGGTTTCCACAGGTGGTTATCACAAATCGAGGGGGTTCCTTCATGTCAGACCTGATGAAATGTTTGTGGGAGAAGTGTGGGGTGGTGCAGAGATGCACGACACCTTATCACCCACAAGCCAGTAGGCTTGTGGAAAGGTTTAATGGTGCCCTTAAATCAATGCTCCAAGCGTTTGCTGAACAGCATGGGAGGGACTGGGAGAAATACCTTCCCCACCTGTTGTTCGCATACAGGGGGAGACCCAGGAGTCAACAGGGTTTTCCCCCTTCAAGCTCGTATATGGACGCCGGGTATGTGGACCCCTAGATTTGATCTGGGAGGACTGGGAAGCCAAGCACGCTACCCAAGGAACTCCCATAGTGGATTATGTCCTTAGGTTTTGGGAAAGGCTGAAGGAGCTTATGGGGACAGCCGAGACCAACCTGGCAGCTGCCCAATGAAAACAAAAGGTGTGGTTTGACTGCAGAGCCAGAGCTTGCTTGTACACTGTGGGTCAGGAAGTCATGGTCCTAATCCCGGTCTGGAAAGACAAGCTGCAGACTGAGTGGGCAGGACCATACAAAGTAGTTAGGTGGGTAAATGATGTGAACTATATTAAAGAGTTACCTGACAGAAGACATACACAAAGAGCGTACCTTGTCAACATGATGAAGTCATATGCTAATAGGGCTGATATGGTGTTTGCAGTGTGTAGTCCTGAGGAGGGGACAGATGAAGGAGTCCCCCTTCTGGACTTGCTGGAAGAAAGCAAGTGGAAGTCTCACCCAATTGGCCCTGGGCCAGATCCAGGAAGTAAGGGAGGTTTTAGCAGACTTTGCCCCACTGTTTAGCACCAAGCCTGGACTAACCTCCTTTACGACGCATGATGTGAAGACAGGGACTCAGGTGCCTATACGGCGGACAGCATATCAGATGTCAGAGGCTGTCCAAAAGGACATTAGGAGGGAGATGGAGGAAATGCTGGATTTAGGAGTAATCCAGAAGTCCCACAGCCCCTGGGCCTCACCCGTGGTCCTTGTTCCCAAGCCAGATGACTCTACTCATTTTTGTGTGGACTATCATGGACTGAATGCAGGCACAAAATCTAATGCCCACCCGATGCCATGGATGGACAAACTCCTGGACAAGTTGGGAGAGGCAGCATACCTTACAACTATTGATCTGCAAAGGGGTACTGGCAGGTAGAGTTAACTGCCTGAGCTAGGGAGAGGTCGGTCTTCATCACTCTGATAGGGTTATTTGAATTTAAAGTAATGCCTTTTGGAATGAAGAATGCCCCAGCCACTTTCCAAAGGCTGGTGAACCAGGTGTTAAATGGTGCTGAGGAGTACGCTGTGGTGTACCTGGATGACATTGCCATCTGTAGTGCCAGCTGGGAGGAACACCTGTCCCACCCCACCTTAGGGAAGTGCTAGGCAGGATACAGAGGGCTGGGCTCACTGTCAAAGCTGGGAAGTGCCAGGTCGCCATGGCTAAGGTGGCATACCTTGGGCATATTGTATTCCAGGGACAGCTCTGTCCTAACCAAGTGAAAATAGAGGCAATCAAGGCATGGCCCAGACCAGAAATGTAGAGACAGGTCAGGAGTTTTCTGGGGACAGCAGGGTGCTATAGTAAATTTGTACCAAATTACAGTGCCCTGGCCGCTCTCTTATCTGGCCTGTTAGAGAAGAGGATGCCTAAGAAAATTATCTAGGAACCAGCCTGTGAAAAAGCCTTTACCAGACTGAAGGAGGCACTGTGCAGTGCTCCTGTATTGACAAGTCCAGACTACAGCAGACCTTTTGTAGTCCAGACTGACACCTCATATGTGGGTATCGGGGCAGTCCTGAGTCCGACATCCAACCAAGGGAAAGATCATCCCATAGTGTACCTGAGTAAAAAGTTAATTCCCAGGGAGCAGGCTTACTCTACTGTGGAAAAATAGTGTCTTGCCATGGTGTGGGCCCTAAACAAGTTAGAGCCATACTTATATGGGCAGCATTTTGAGGTACAAACTGACCACAAACCCCTGGTTTGGCTGGTACAAATGGGTAAAATAAATGGTGGACTACTAAGATGGAGTCTTGCCTTGCAAGGGTAAGATGTGACTGTCTCACACAGGGCTGGGGCAGTGAATGCAAACGCTGATGGTTTATCTCATAGTTTTGAGATATAAACTGAATTTGGGGAACTCATCCCATGCGGGAAAAGATCCCTCAAATTCAGTCTAAGGAGGGAGGAGTGTGATGTGATAAACCCTCTAATATTATTATTGTATAATATTTGTATTATAAACAAATGTGAATGTCTGTTTATGTACAAAACAAGACTGACTGCTGCAGTGAGTGAGAGACTTGACCTTTGACCGCAGGTGTCAGTGTGGCTGACAGCTGCAGGATGTGTCAAAAGGACCAGTAAAGAGAAACCATAATGAAAGGTTTCCTGTTGTGTTTTAATTAAAGCTTCTGGCCATCTGCCAGGATATAGGCTTCATAAACGTTTATGATTTCCTGCAGGAACAGGCCATTTGATAACACCACCATGTTATCAGTCGTAAACCTTAGATCTTCCCTGGAAAAACAGGAACCAGCAGGCAGTTCAAAGAAAGATGTTTTGGTCAGAGACTCATATTTTAAAAATTGCTGACTGCTTGATTTCCCCAGAAGAAAATTAAAAATCTATGGGAGGATCTAACTGTGACCTCATGGGTAGCATCACTAGGAGGTGGAGAAACTGTCTATTGAATATTGCTTGCAGAAGACTGAGAGGAGACGGACTCTATGAAACTAAAAAAACACACAGTCTGTGGACTGGTAACTATGCACTTTAGAAAGGGATAATTAGGAAAGAACTTAAATTTGTGGTAGGAGTTTGTGTTCTGTAACTTCCCATTTTTATGTGATTGTAAGTTCATGATATAAATTGTTCTGTATTTTATTTCACCTCTTTTACAATTTTTAGTAAACTACCTTTTCCTTAATATACTGCCTGTGCTTTTTCTGTTATTTTGCATGTTATTGCTAAACATGTGTTTAAGTCTGACAGCTATAAAAGGCTTGAATGTGTTACTAAGCTTGCTTAAAGGTAAGAATATATCTAGGTCTCATATAGAGCTGCAAGGGTACATTTTAGAAACCTGGCTTGGTACCCTGGGTGAAGGATTGTACTGCATTCCTGAAGAGGATACATATCTGAGCCTATAAATTGGGTATGCTAGCATAAAGTTCACATTGGAGCCCCAGGACTCGAGACTAGCAGGTAATTCGGACCCAAAACAGGCAGGAAGATCGCCCTGTCTGTCACCTGTTCACACTATTGCACTTCGAGGTTGGCACTGTGGGAGCAGAGGGCCTGACCTATGTAATGCTTTTGTGACAGTCAAGACAGAGAAAATACTACATGAATAACATGACATTGTATGAGTGTGAGATACCAAGATGTCATTAGTCAATGTGACAAAAATGCAGTGATGCAATTCAGACAGACATAGGATTACATTTGACAACAAGCAATCTAATGGTCACAGTTATACTCTAGAAACTTTTTTAAGTTGCCATCTTATTGGAAAGCAGAAGCTGGACCATAAATAGTATTTACACAGAATACTGTGTACACTTCCTACCACAATCGTGTTTTGAAATGCAGTAATATGCACTCTGCAATAGCAACTTACATGTTCAGTAGGAAGTACGCCATATCTGAATGAGAAGTCAGGTTTAACGATTGCTTAAGTGACATCCAGCGTAACTTTTGTGAGCCAATAGAAATACAACATATGTAACAGTTTGAATCTATAATTTTTTGTCCTTTTCTAGCAGAAATCAATTACGGTGCGTGGTCGTCCACATTTCCTGTGTCTTGGAGTCTGCATTGTGGTTGTGTGCATAGATGACATATTGTGCATGTATTCCAAATCTGCAGAAAAATGCACGGAAATTGAATGTCACAACAGCAATGGTATATAGTAAAATGCAAAACAATATTATGAGCTGTACTATAGCTGTCACTCTGTTAATGTGTCCAGTGAGTGTATAATGCATCCGGTGAACGGTGGAATACCTTTTTTAATTTTTTGCGTTATCTCTTTATCCCCCCTACATGCTCCACCCCAGCCACTCCTTCAGGCTTTGTGCCAAGGATGAATCTGACCCATCTCGCTCCCCTAGCCACTGTCTCACATAGCATCCAATCCCAGGGTAACCCCAACGTAACCCTTTGCGGGGGAATGGCACAGTACAAATGGAGGCAGACCAGCGCAATGCTTGGCCCCGGGGTACTGCTGAGACCGATGGCTCTATGGACATCGATGGCCTCGGACAGCTAGGCAGCCATCATCTGGCTGAACGTGGAGCGGGTATCTCCACTTTTCTAGTGACGTTCCCTCCTCGTTGCATCTCCAGTGCTCCCAGTCTCCACCGGAGGCCACTGCAGAGCAACACCATCCCTGTACCCAGCCCAGGAGAGGAGAGCAGTCCTACGGATACTCAATCCCCTCCTTCCCCTGCCAGCCTCCGGCATCCCGAGTCTGTTCCCGAACCTGGGTCGCCGGCGGGCTCTAGGTAAGGCACCACGCCTCAGCTTTCTGTGCCACCGGGCCGGCCTGCAACACCTTGTTTAATAGCATCAGTAATTTCCTATAGTGAAGCAAAAGCAAAGTGCACTGTGCCCACTACATATGGTAGATCAAAAAGACATGGTACTGTCTTGTCATACCACATAAATGTATGGTTTCTTGGTTTCCTGTATGAGACACGGGGAGTAGCTCTTGAAAGCACTAGCATGACAACAGAAAGGGGTTGATGTATGGAAACAAAGGGCCGACCTCAATGGAGACATAGATGAGAGATCAAGAATTGCAGTTTGTTGAATAAGCTACACAAAGAGAAATAAATAAAATGCATGGTTATCATAAGACCCATACAGGAAGGTCTAAGAGAAACACAGACACATAGAATATGATGGTGGATAGGGAGCAACCAGTCCATCTAGACTGCTCATTTTCCTACTTGGTTTGGCAGTCCCTTCCCTTATCTGGACTGCCGTTCATCCACTCTGCTGCACAGAAGGGTGCCTTTATGCTTAACCCAATGCACTTTTGAATCCCTGTACTGTTTTCGCTCCCACCACCTCTGCTGGTAGGCTGTTCCATGGATCACCACCCTCTCTGTGAAAACATACTTCTTAGCATTCCCCTAAGCCTCCCTCTAGCCTCATGTTATGCCACCTTGTCCTTGTTCACTTTCTTCTCTGAAACATGCTCCACTCCTATACCCTGTTCCTCTCTCTCCCCCTTCTCTCTTCCAGAAAATAGATGTTAAGTTCCCTGAGTCTTTCCTCATAAGGTGTATGGTGCAGTACATGTATCATGTTGCTTGTCTCTGGACTGCTGTCATTCTATGCCCTTCCTGAGATGCGGTCTCCAGAATTGGAAACAGTATTCCAGATGAGGGCTCACCAGTGATCTACACAGTGGCATCACCATTTTGCTCCTCCTACTGGATATGTCCCTTCCTATGCACCCCAGCATTCTGTTTGCTTTCCCCACTGCTTTTTTGCATTGTTTGGACAACTTCAGGTCATCGGATATGATAACACCTTGTCTCGCTCTTGATTTGTGGTGGCTTGAACCTCCCACTCTCCATCCTGTATTCCTCTCTTTGGTTTCTGTGCCCCAGATGCATTATCTTGCACTTCCTAGTATTGAAACCCAACTGCCAAACCCTTGACCATTCAAGTAGTCCTATGTCGTTCCTCATTTTATCATGACCCACCTGTGTGTTGACTCTGTTGCAGATCTTCTTGTCATCTGTGAACAGGCATACTTACCCTTCAGTCCCTGTGCAATGTTGTTTATGAAGACATTGAACTGGACAGGACCCAGCACCGATCACTGTGTCACCCCGCTGGTCACCTCCCCCACTTTGGATTTTTATGCCATTTACTACCACCGCATGGGTCCTGCCTTTTAGCCAGTTTCCCCACTTTACCACTTTAGAGCCTTCCTGACTTCATGAGGTAAAGGGAAACACAGAAAGGGGCATGCCAGGGAACTGTGTCTGGAAAAGCAGAGGGAGGCTGGTACAGCAGTATGGAGCACAACAGCACAAACTCAGGATCCAACAGCAAAGTCAAATAACAGTGTTGCACACACTGTAATCAAATACATTATTGAAAGAAAGAAAGAAGAACAGGTGTGTCACTGTGAGGACAAAAAAATCTGTGTGTGTAAGTTGGAGGCGTGAGGACAGCAAAAGTGATGATTCAATATGCACGTTACGTATACTCTGAAGCTTGTGACAGGGAAGGACCAATTACGCAATTACGGGAGATAGGGGCTTGAATGGGTGAGAGGTGATAGCAGCCCAACATGAGACAAAAGATTCATAGGGGACATACAAAACTGGATGGTGCACAATGCTACGAGGAAAGATGTGCTACATCCAAACAATTTAACAAAAATAGGTAGGTGACAGCAGCACTGCTAACATCACTGTTCAACAAATCGTTAGAGAGAGTGGTGCTTCCAGGGAACATGGCAAGTGCTAATGTGGTCCGCCTACACAACAGTGGTAACAGGGAAGAGGCCAGCAACTATAGGTCATGCAGTCTGTCACTGATGGCAGTGTGCAAATTGATGTAGTAATTGATAAAAGAAAGAAACAATGACACCTATAAACCAAGAAACTGCTATCTGATAATGAACACTAAGCTCATCCAGTCTTCCAGTTCTACCTGCCCACTGTAAATGCCAGAGTCAATGTTTGATGTCTGGCTGTACCACATCATTCCCACTGCTATGGTTTCCCTATACAGGCCCCATGTAGGCTTTCATCCCACCACTGTGTTTGCCGCCACCACCACCTCAGCTTTGATTCCATGCTTCCACCACTCCATATGTGAAGACAAACTAGGGAGTTCTTTAAACTAGGAAGGGGGGTGAAGCTAGGTGTAGCTCAGTAGTAATGGCGGGAGTAACAGGCCTAACTCACTCTCCCCCACAGCTGGGGGTAAGAGAAGCCCATGGGGGGAGAGGAACGGGGCTGGTGGAGAGGTTTGCTGACAAACGCCAGGAGTCTAGGTAGTAAGATGGGAGAACTACAGGCAGTGGTGGTGGAGGATGACCGGGACCTAGTTGCTGTTACACAGACTTGGTGGACTGAGAGCCACAGTTGGGAGGTGGAAATACGTGGGTATGTTCTACACAGTAGGAACAGGACAGGAAAAAGGGGAGGGGGAATTGCACTTTATGTAAAGGAAGGAATTAGGGTGATGGTGTGTGGGGGGGGCCTCAAGAGACCCTATGGGCAAGTTTAAGCAAAGTAGGGGGAAGGCAGTAAAGGTAGGGGTGGTCTACAGACCAGCACATCAAGGGGAGGAAGTGGACAGACAGATGTGTATGGAGATACTGGAAATGGCCAGCAAAGGGGAAGTCAAGGTAGTGGCAGATACAACCCTACCACATGTAGATTGGGACATCCCAGCAGCATCCACAGATAGGAGTAGGGAGTTGCTGGAAGGCTTGCAGGAAGTATTCATAAACCAACTGGTAATGGAACCTACTGGGGGAGAGCCATACTTGACCTGGTCATGACAAACGGAGATGGTGTCATAGGGGTAGAGGAGTATCCTGTCACAAGGGCGTCTGCTATTGAGCGCTTACAAAAAGGGTGACTCAGTAGCGGCGCCTGTTCACAGGGCTACTGGACAGGGGGGCGAATATGGCTGTGGCAACATCCTGTCACTGTATGTACACGTGCATGTGGGGGGGGGACGAGCAGACCGTGTAATGGGTGGAAGGGGAGGGTGGGTTTGTGAGGTGTAGCATAGTGGTGGTCTGCCGAGCTGGCCGTGTGGCAAGGTGGGTTCGTGTCAGGCTAGGGTTGGGAGGGTGCCAGGTTCAATGCTGGGTGTGTCGATATTTATATATTTTTGCGCCGGTATGGGATTTTTGTTGTTTTTTTGTTTCACACCCCTGGAGTTGAGAATCCTTCAGTGGGGGGTGGAGTGTAGAGAGCACAACCTCTCACATGAACAAAATCCTGTTTCGGCACCCTTTTGGTGTCGCGCCGCAAATGTACATCACCAAAATTGATTTTCGCCAACGTACACTCGCCCTAATGGAGATTGCCTTTCCGCGATCACCATTATCACATAGAACAGGGTAGAGGTTGGGGAGAATTTGATCGACAGTTATCATAGGACAGTAAAATTTACAATCGGAAAGGGTCAGGTTAAGAGCAGCTCCAATACTAGGGTGCTAGACTTTAGAAAGGCAGATTTTTGGAGGATGAGGGCACTAGTCCAGGATGAACTGGAGGGGAAGGAATACCTGGAAGACGTGGAGGAGGGTACCCTGTCAAGTGAACACTACCAGAATAGTGACGCACTATACGGCACTTGTATGGTAAGTGCTCACACAGACAGCAACTGGGGATTCACAGCGCTTACTGCAAGCACTCCCCTGGTTGCTGTCCATGATGCTGGTGCATCACAAGGGCACCGGAATCCAGGAGGCTGGCCAAGTTGCTCCTGTGGCATGGAGGTCTGAGGCACAGAGCAGCTCAACCAACACTATTGGAGACCAGTGTTCTAATCCTGGTCTCCATTCATTTTTACTCACACCGGGACTTCGTTTTTTTTCAAGGGGCTGTGGAAACAGTATTGCTAGGCCCCAGAAATGTAACTTGCCCCATGATCCGCTCCCCCCAAAGTAGGAATCCTTAAGTCCAGATGGTGCTGGGGGCAGAGCACTCTGTGTTGGGGTGTGTGTGGGGCAGAGCCCCCTGCAAAAAAACAGAACAAAAATAGGCACTCTTTTGGCCGCGTGGCTCTTGACTGTGCTATTGTTGACAGCGCTAGTGTGACCCAGTGCCATAGAGGAGCTATGGGGTGAAATTAAAAGAGATATATTAAACGTAACACAGCTATGCGTTAGGATGGTGAGCAAGAAAAGGAGGGGAAGGAAAACACTTTGGTTCATACCAGAAGTGAGGAATGCAGTTGGGGAGAAAAGGGGGCATTTAAGATATACAAAGCATCGCTGAGAGAGGCAGACAGGGGGTGCATAAGGAAAAGCAGAAAGAAGTGGGAATGGTGATCAGATGGGTGAAGGCTGAAACAGAAGAGCATATAGCAAGGTAGGCAAAAAGGTTAGATAAGAGGTTTTTCAGATACATGAGTGAGAGACAGAAATGAAGGCACAGGATTTTGAAGCTCAAAGGGGAAGGAGGTGCACTCGTGGAGGGAGACCTAGGAAAAGTTATTGACCTGAATTGATACTTTGCATTGGTCTTCATGGCGGAGGCAGGGGAAGGGCCAAAGTTGGAAAATAGGCGAAGGATGGGTAGTGAGGTGGACTCAGGTCCCTTCATGGAGGTTAGGGTACTGGAAGAATTAGGAAAGCTGCAGACGGATAAGGTGATGGGCCCAGATGGAATTTACCCGAGGGTGCTCAAAGAATTAAAACAGGAATTGGCAACACCACTCACACAGCTATCTAACCTGTCACTGCACAAATGAAGGGTGTCTGGGGACTGGAAGAAGGCTGAGGTAGTACCACTACATAAAGGAGGAGGGAGGGAGGAGCTGGGAAATTACCTCCCGGTTAGCCTTACCTCCATGATTGGTAAGCTAATGGAGGCACTAATTATGGAAAGGCTGATAAAATATCTAGAGGGGGAGGGCCTCCTAAATGACAATCAGCATGGATTCACAGGTGATAGGTCATGACAGACCAACCTGATTGAATTCTTTGACAGATTGACAGAGACATGGGACCAGGGAGTCGGTGGACGTGGCCTACCTGAACTTCAGGAAGGCATTTGACAACGTCCACCACAGGAGACTCATAGGTAAGGTAGACAGTTTGGGAGTGGGGAGCTATCTTACAAACTGGGTCGAGTATTGGTTGGCAGGGAGGACGCAGAGGGTTGTAGTGAATGGGGTGCACTCAAAGGAAGAGAAGGTGATGAGCGGGGTTCCCCAAAGGTTTTGGGTTGGGACCCATACTTTTCAACATGTACATTGGATACATCACAGATGGTTTATGGGGGAAGGTGTGTCTGTTTTGGGACGGCATGAAGATATGTAGTAATGTGGTTGATACAGTGGAAGGGGATGGAGGACATGAGGGAGGATTTGGCCTGGCTGGTGGAGTGGTCAGAAAGGTGTCAGCTACAGTTAAACACAAAAAAGAGCATAATTATGCATATAAGGCATAATAACCCGAAGGCAAAGTACCAGCTTGGGGGGGGGACTGGAAGTAACATAACAGAAAAAAGACCTGGGGATAACCATTTCAGACAATCTGAAAGTATGGAGTCAATGTGACAGAGCAGCAGGAAAGGCACTTAGAATGCTGGCATACTTAGGGCAGAGATTCACAAGCAGGAGGAGGGAGGTGATCCTGCCACTATACAAAACAATGATCACACCACACATAGAATATGGGCTCCAATTCCAGAGGCCATATCTGCAAGGGGACAAGGACAGGCTGGAATAGGTCCAGAGAAAGCAACCAAGATGGTGAGGTGGCTGCAGGGGAAGTCATATGAGGAGAGACTGGGAGAGCTGGGCCAGTTCACTCTGGAGGAGAGGGGGGGATATGGTGGAGACATTCAAGTACTTGAAGGGCATAAACAGGGTGAGGGTCGACAGCATCATCAATATGAATAAGAACAATTCCAGTAGGGGGTACACCTACCAACTAGAGGCAGGCAGAGTCAGAGGGGACATCGGGGGGGGGGATTCTTTACCGAGCGGGTGGTACTGCCATGGAACAGGCTGCTGGAATGGGTGGTAGGGATGGATACAGTAGACAACTTTAAAAGAGATTGGGACAAGCACATGGGTCTAACAGGCAGAGGGCAGGCTGGTAATGGAGGGAGGCAGTCTTCCTAAATTGGAGGGGTTACGGACAGACTGGATGGACTGGGACTGTGGGGTCCATTTCTGCTGACGGATTTCTATGATTCTGTGATTCCCCACTATGCTCCTTACTCGACCATCTTATAACCACCTGTCATTCCCTCCTTTCTTTCCTGCTCTCCTCCATTGTGTATTGATGCTCTGGTACCTTTACCTATTTATGTCTTCAATCAATTTTTCGGATTCTATCCTAAACATGATTGTCCTGTCCTACAGGTATGCATATTATAATGTCCTAGTCGTGAGCATATGACTTTTCATGGCGGCATGGCACAATCTTTGCTTCCCTTCCTTGAAATGCCTCCACTCTGTCTACATCCAGAGAGAGCCAGAGAGAGAGAGAGAGAGAAAGAGACACGGTTGTGGGGAGGTGGGATGCAGGCAGCAAGAGAGACGTGCAGACAATGTTTCCAAATTGACTCAGTGTTGCTGGAATGTGTACTGTTTTATTACAAAGCATATTAGGTGGTTAGTAGACTGAACCGTAAGGTGAATTTTTCCCAATGCTGTATGACTGTCAGCCTCCAACTCTGTCATGCTGTGGCTAGCACCTTTTTTTTTTCTGGACGTGTGTTCTGTGGTGCAGCTAGAAATTTCCATTTTGTACACACACTCTCCAACTGCTGCACCCCAACCTTGAAAAATTGTGCACATCCTCACCAAATGATGCCCCGATGACAAACAATTCAAATTGTTGTCAGATGACTCCTCTGATTCCCAAGCAGGTTGCACACATGTCTATGTCCTGAACAATAGAAGTATAAACAGACACAAATTTCTTGGCATACTGTCTGGAACTTGAAAGTCCTAAAAGTACAATATGTAAACTGACTTTCTGGGGACTACATATTAAGCTGACATGATAAAAAGCAGTGCTCACGATTGCAAGAGCTACGAATCACTTATGTGCAGTAATCCCCAGAAAACAGTACAGTGTATTAGCTGATTGTGATTTCTGGCAGACAGCAGTGGCTATGTGCACACAGTCTCCCAGCGGACCCGTGCTACACATGGCAAAAGCGGCATGCATTGCAAACACAGAACAAAGTGACCTTATGTGGTTCTTGTCTGCATCAACCCATGTCAGTTGTCAAATCCAATGTCAAAGCTTGGGTAACACCTCATCAACTTTCAAATTTAGAATATTAGAATATATGGAGAATAGAATCGACTATTTTGGATGCTGTTTCATTCAGATGAAAAAGAAACAACTGTTGCATAGATCAAAGATGATAGGCAAAGCATAGCCAGTGAGCAAAGTGAGGATGGCACGGAGGCAAATACCATCCACAAAAGGCCATGCTCATGAATCGATGTAAGGTGACAGGCAGTTGTAGCACATGCCAACAACATATATTTTCTCCCCCACACCACAGACTACCCCCCACCACAGCCAGCGCCACCACCCATGGTCCCTCTGCAGTAAATAATGTGTGTTTTAGCCCAAGTGTGATTTTGTTTTTCAGAATCAGTCTTGAGTGAGGGGTAGTACCTGGAAATTAAACAGAATGCAGGTGCAACAATGAATGTGTCACAGCAGTTACACAGTAACAAGAATACTGTCTCAACAGGCATTTGCTGCAATGGCGAGATCACCAAGCACCCCACTCCAAAGGAGTTGCGACACTTCCTAATTGCCATCTTCACCTCAGCCCTTTCTTTCGGTGGTGGTGGGAGGAGTGGGGTCTTGATTTGGCACCATTCAGAGTTACTAACAAGGTGGCAAATAGTGTATGCAGGGAAATGGGGGTGATCAAGGACCATCCCCTAGTGCTACACTGGTCCAGCTGAAAGGAGGTTCTGGCAATATTCTAAAATTCACAGCAACAGCATATCAATCCCTCAAACTGCTATAGGCAAGGAAACCTTGTCTCAGAGTTCATTATGAAGTTACATCAATTCAGAGAGTAGGTCCAGTCATCCAATGTGTCGCTCCCATCCAAGGCGTACTATACCAACTAGGACTGAATTAATACCTGCTTCTCAGGTGGTTGGTGTACATCGCAAACAGGGACAGTGCACTTTGTGTCAAGGGTAAAAACTAACCACCATACCCAAGAACAACTAAACAAATATATATATATAAATTATGGTAGCACGGTAGTGCTACCATAGTTAGGGTTGAAGAGCCATTTACATGTTAAACCCAAAATTTTGCACCTTAATAACTTTGCAACCATTTGACGGATATGCCTGAAATTTGGAATACACGATCAAGACCCATACGCCTTGGGATCTGCCAAGTTTTGTACTGGTCAGATGCACGGCTGTGGAGTTATTAAGCGTAATCTGCGCATGCGTTTACGCTTTTTCTGGAATTTCTAGGTCGTGCCTACAGTGCAGCGGTTTGCGCGACTCAGCCCGAAATCTTCAGAACGGTGCTGGGGTCCCGATGTGCCTTTGAAGATTTCGTGAAAATATTAAACTGTTCAAAAGTTATGGCTGTCCGAACTTCTGTTTTATTCCATTGGATAACATAGTTTGCAGCTTCGAGCCTGTATCTCAAAAGCAGTTGCAAGATCTGAGTTTTGTCAAAATTATAGCCCCGGGCTACGATATAAAACTAGCCAGGAAAGTGATAATACATATGACTTTTAAATTTTTTTTCTATGTCGTACGGTCACTGAGATATAAGCAATTTACTATTACAACTACTGATTTTTGTGTTCCGAGAGTCATTATTTTGCATACATTCTTTATACTCACTGTCTTTCTCTATACAGCTTTTGGGGAAAACCAGCCTGTGCGCTTACATTACTCTTACCATTACCGTTTCTGCTTGCGGTTCCGTACCCATTTCACTTACCGTTCACGTTTACGCCACCATGTGCGTTACCCTTTGTGTTTTCATTTGAGGTTGCGTTTCTGTTGTTTTTAACATTTCTGTCTACAGTACTGTTCCTCTTTCTGTTTCACTTTGCGTCACCATGCGCATTATGATTTGCATTTGCGGGCACAATGTTACAATGCGACAAGACATCACCCCGGTGCTCCCGCCGCTGCATTACATTCACTATTTCTCATTATCATTCTCAAAAGAAGGAAATTAGAGGCAAAAACTCTGTTTAATGCATCAGTTAGGTTACTTGACAGCGGATAAAGCGAGAGTTCGATTAACAGTTATAACCCTTTTAGACTTTCTCCAGCCCACCCCCAACTGAATCGGAGGTGCATTGGGGTCATCGGTCCTAACTGTCACCCCATTCTCTATTCCTCAGCTTCTTTCCGCATGTGATGGGGTGACACTTAGGTCGATGACCCAGTGCACACCCCAATTCCAGTTGGGGGTGGGCTGAGGGTGCAAAGGGGGTTTCAACCCTAACATCGAATTTCCTCGCTTTTGTCACTGTGGAACAACCCTAAGTGATGCATTAAACGGATTTTTTTGCCTCTAATATATATATATATATATATATACACACACACACACACACACACAGTAATCACTGAGAGATAATTTTCCCTTTGATGGTGTGTGAAGGTGAACCCCATGAGATCGGAGGAACAGGGACTAGCCATTTTGAACAGAAATTGAGTGAGCCGTGCCCTCATGACTGTTTACTTTATCACACAGTGTGGCTCAGTTGTCTGGTGCACAGTAGGGGGCCACACATCAGATCCCAGTGCTTGTACACTGCAATGTGTGAAAGCACCTGGGGCTCTGCCCCTTTAAGACCTCAGTGACAGCCAGAGTTCCATTGCCTAAGTGTGTGCCTACAAGAGTCTGTGGTCACCCCCCCACACCATACTCTTTTTTCCTACCTCAGCATCGGGGCGCTCGATTTATGGTGTACTTCTGTGCAGACACAGTCCCCCAAGTTTGTCAATCCATTGGTTGTCTACCTCTGAGTACATCTTGCAAAAGCATGCCTTCTACCACCCACCACAGCACAGCACATGTGAACATGGCCAGAAAGAAAAAAAATGGCACCTGTGTCCCTTACCTGGTACCTGGCTGATGGAGCAGAATGGGAACTCAGACTTCCTATGCATTCAGCACTTTGCTGGATTTTTGCACGTGTACTATTACTGCTGGGAAAGGCTACGGCCAACTGACCCATCTTGCTGTAAAATCAAACTGCAATTTACCAATCCACCAACAAAATAACACCACCAACAACAGAAAATTGTCACCAGGCTCCGCAACTCTATTTTTCTTTCTTTTCTCACCCACCATTTTTGCTGCATACCGTGTAATGATCTATGCCGGGATGGACACTGGGACAGTCAGTGTGTGTTCTCCACCCATACATACAGATGGACATAAAGGCAATCGAAGGAAGACAGAAAGACAATAAAGAGGCAGCAGATTTGTCCGGCTGTATAATACCTTTGTGCCCATAATTGACCGAATTGTAGCATTTGTGCTGTTCGGTCCGGGTTCCCCATTTTAGAGTGCCACAAACGCACAAAAGTCTGCATGTAAAATTGCTTATGGGTGAACGTGTTCAGCTGTGCAGTACATGACTTTAAAAAAAAAATCACAGCATGATCTACTGCCTGCCACAGAGTTTGTAGTTTAGGGGAGCCACCCAACACATGGCGGAATACATGGAATCACTGAAACACATCTAAATTGTCTGTTTGTACAATGATTATGACCTGCACAGCTATTGCATTACATGCCGAGAGCCGAGCTATGGTTAACCAAATCAGTAGTTATCAGTGGAATCGGGTAGAAAAAAAAACATTACAGATACAACGCCTTAGATACATGCATGCATATACTTAGCCAATGATGGGAAAGCCATAATTTGCCAGGGAAGCTGTGTTTGCCGCATCAAATGATCAGTCAGTGGATTTAATAGCTCAAAAGAGAGTTTGCAATACTGCGGTTGTCTCCGTTTTTCCTGTCCTCACGTACACTGCTGCCATCATCCCTAGAGTCGCTTAGACACAAACCACATCACCAGATTCCTGATATAGAGCAGATTACAGTATCAGCTTTTGAACATGACCCAGAACGCACAATACCCATCAGGAGATAGTTAATGCTCACCAAGTGCGGGAGTGAAATCCATTACAACTTCAAGAGTAGTTGCAATTCATTGAACAGTAACATTCTGACTTCGGTGACAGGCATGCATTTCTGGACCTCAGGCATTGGTATGAAGTACCACTCAAACGACATACAATCTGAGGGTTGCCAGTCATACCACACTTCTGCTCCAGAGGAATGCAAGTACACAACAAAGTGTGCATCTTCACATCCCCCGTCTGTCCGCTAACTTCGAATTATTTTTTTTTTAAGGGGTGGATTAGTATTGAGCGCTGGGATGACTCAGATAGGGCATGCCTTGCTGTGAAACTTTGCAAAAATTGATTGTACTTTAGACAGCAGAATAACACCAGCACCGAGGGACCAACCTCATTTATTACAGTGCTGTGGCAGAGATGCAAAGGGTCCGAGCACAGACAGAAGATTATAAGTGATCACAAACCCAAAAATGCAATCAGTAACAATAACAAATAGGAATAAACACAATGCAAACCAAGATAAGTGCTCCCGACAGATCTGTGAAGTATGAAATGACAATACAAACATGGAAAAATATATATTTTTTCCATTCCTTTACATTTGCCAGTCAATTGCATTTTGGGCATCAGCATTATACAATGTGTCATCTACATAGCCCCTCCATCCCTCACAAAATACAATAAAAAGAACAGAGGCATAGATCATTGCTGGCATCACCTACCTGGACAAAACACAGCCGCAAGTGATCAGACTGGAACTAGGAAGAGAGGAACTACCTTGATATTGACAAAGGTTTGCGTCGGCAACAAATGAAGACAGGAAGCTATCATCAATCGTCAAAGAGTGTGCGGGTGCATGCCCCATGGGCAGACAGAAAGACTCAGTGTGGTGGGCGGTCTGCAAATGACTTGGAATTCGGTCATCCAGAATGAAAAGGTAAAAAAAAGATAATACCAGCAAATCAATCAATCAATCAGTCAGTCAGTATCTATTTAGCCAGGCGGAACACCATTGAGCATGGCTCATTTACAAGGTGGACCTGGAGTAAATACACATCAACATTTAACAAAAACAACACTTGGAATAGACCAATATACAATGGTAGTCAGTGTACAGTATTTACAAGCAACATGGCATGGCATGGCATGGCAATATCATGACAAAGATACATTGGCAATCAGTATACAGTATTTACAAGCAGCATGGCATGGTATGGCAGTATCACGGCAGTCAGAAGAGCACAGAATCGGCATAAGTTATAGGTGACGTGCAAGGTTGGGAAGTACGCAGCCAAGGTTAGAGAAGGTAGGCGAAAGAGAGGGAAGAGGTGCTCGGGCAAGATGGGGAGATGTGTGGTACCTGCAAGAAGGCATAGTATTACACTGGGCAGGTACAGTAGGTCTAAGGGGTATGGAGTGGGGGTATGGAAACAAATAGGCAAGTAGGAAAAGGTAGAGTCTGAGTTAGAGGGGTGTCAATGCCAGAAACAACTGCAGGTCTCCAAAAAGGATCGTTGAACAGGGTTTTTGAAAGCAGCCATAAGCAATGACGCAACAAGTTGTATTGTTTTTTGTACAGTATTCCAGAGTACAGGAAGGGCATGACATATTGCCGCATGTCCAAAAATGCATCCTAACTTTGGGGATGTAAAGGGAGGTCCAAGCCTGACTTCTTAGCAGGTAGCTGCCGGGGTTACAGAAAGGTAAACAGTCCTTAATATATTGAGGCAGCTTATTTGAGATAGCCCTACAGATCCAGAGGACAGCGTTCTTATGGTGCCTGAGACTAAGTGACCCCCAACCTACACTCTTGTATAGGACACAGTGGCGTGTTGAGTAGGGGGCACCAGTGATGAACTTAAGTGCCCAATGATACAAGGTATCAAGTTTTGTAAGGGCCAGGCTTGAGCTACGCCCATTCAGAAAGTCTGCATAGTCAAGGAGGGGCAGGAATGTTGTTTGTACCAACCTTAATTTCCCTTCAAGCGTCAGCAGATGCCTGGTTCTGAAAAAAAATCCCAAGCCTCTGTTTAAGCGTTTTTGAAAGTTCTTCAACATGGACTTTGAAGGAGAGTTTGGGATCTATCCATACCCCAGATATTTGAAGGAATCGACATAGTCCAGTGATTCGCCAAGCAGGGTGTGGATTTGTGGGACTGTCCCCACAGTGTTGGACTAGGGGGCATTCACCGCTGGAGAGAAGATCATGGCCTTCATTGTTTTAGCATTTAACAGAAGCTTAGAGTAGAGGAGATTGTTCTGCAGGTGGTTGAATTCTGTTTGAAGGTCACTACATGCAAGTTCCAAGGTAGGTCTGGCTACATACAACATGGTATCCTCAGTGAAGAGGTGGATATGTGTGGATTTGACTCTGGCATTTAAGCCATTTATGTAGATGGCAAATAAGAATGGGCCCAGGATGGACCCTTGAGGTAGCCCTCTTGTAGGGGATTTGATCAGGGAGAAATCCCCCCTGCCTTAATCTGTTGATGTCAATCTGAAAGGTAGTTGGAGAACCACTCAAGGGCTAAGTTGAGAACGCCAGTATTTCCTAGGGCATCCAAGAGCAAGGCATGACCCACTGTGTCGAAGGCTTTGCTAAGGTCAAGAAACAGTGCACACACATAACTTCTGGTATCCAGGGCATGCAACCAGTCATTCATGACCTTAGCAAGTGCTGAGGTGGTGCTGTGGTGAGGCCGAAAGCCAGACTGAACTGGGTTTAGTAGGTTTGAGTCACTGATGTGTTCCCTAAGCTTGGTATTAACCACTTTTTCAAGGAGCTTAAAGGGGGTAGGGAGTAGGCAGATCGGGTGGTAATTGTTTAGGTCACTAGTGCTGCCAGATTTGAAGAGTGGAATGATGTGGACAGTTTTCCAGATGGCCAGGATTGAGCCCTGGGCAAGGGACACATTGAAGAAGTGAGTAATTGGGGGTGACAGGGTACGGAAGCCAAGTTTGAGGAAGAAGGGCTTGGTCAGGTTTGCACCTGCACTTTTCCTGCAATCCAGGTGGAGCAGAAGGTCCTCGACTTCCTTCATTGAGACAGGGGAGAAGGAGAATGCCTTGTATGGTATGGGTGAGGCTGAGGCTGGGTCCGGGCAAGTAGAGCTTGGGGTATATAATTGTGCACGGAGACTATGGGCAGGGGAATCATCATATGTTAGGCCTGCTGTGGCAAAGTGGTTATTGAAGAGTTCGAGGATTTCTTGTTTGTCAGTCATGATGGAGTTGCTGGTTGAGATTTTTGTTGGGAATGGACTAGCAGAGCTGTGGCCTTGGATTTCCTTTAAGTTTTTCCAAAATTGAGTTGTGCTGTTGGAGGAAGAGTTAAGTTCAGAGCGATAATAGCTAGCTTTTGCTTCCCTGACCACAGTAGTGCAGCGGTTTCTGGCAACTCTAACAAATAAACATTGTGAAATAAGATCTAAGGTGACAAGCTGTGGCCACCATAGCTTGCTTTACTACTGTAAACTATATGGGTACAGACTTTGTTACAAGATGCTGACAGTGTCAATTTAAATAACATTACCCACGATTGTTCTGCTATACTGAAAGTCACTCTGGCCATTGCAGCCCTGCCACTGAAAACAAGTTTGATGATGTGAAGTGGGAAAGGGCTGCAGGCTACTAAGAGCTACATATTGCAATCAGTAATAGCTACATCATCTAAATACATGCAGTTTACTTTGTAGGCACTTGTACCAAGAAGGTAGCATTACTTTTATATATCCCCCCTTAACTTGCTTAAATGCCTTCAAAGTAAACAACATGTATTTAGAGGGTGTTGCTTTTCTCAGTTGCAACCTATAGCTTTTTTTATAGCCCAGTAGCCCTTCCACTCTTTGCATCATCAAAAACACTGTTTTTAGGAGGTAGGGGGCTTCAGCAGGTGCGGAGTGGCTTTCAGTAAAGTGGAAGAACTGTCACATTTTGAGATTCAGCTGGCAGTATTGCCTAGAGGTTAGAGTAATGAGCTATGAATAAGCTTGGTACATCCAACAGACCTGGGTTTGATTCCCACAACCTGCACTTGCCTACTGTGTGGCTCTGAACAAGTCACAACCTCCCCAGTGCTCCCGAGTCACCCCTGAAAACAGGCCCTTGTGCCTAGTTAGCCTTACCTAGTTTTTTTTTTTCTGTAAGTACTTTGTGCTGTTGTCGGCTTTCTCCCCAGTCTTGATCTCCACATATCCCTGATGTGACGCACGTGTTACCGCCTGACACCGGACCGCCATCCGGTGATGGTGGGACTATGGATGGGTGACCCACCCACCCAGGAGAGGAGAATCAACACTCGATCTTGCTCCCACTCCCGTGCTGGCTCCCTGATGACTCGAGTCCTTCCTGAATCCGGGTTGCTTGTGTGGCATGAGGTGTGGCGTCCAGTGCCTCAGCCCTCAGCGCCACCGGGCCGGCTGGGGCCTTACCCAGTTATTAAAGAATATAAAAGAGTAATTCAATAGAAGGTCATGAACTGAGCTTTAGAATATAAGTTATATAGAAAAACAAGTGGGCTATAATACTTTAATTAGCCTTAGAAAACTACTGCCAAGACTCAGCATGTGCACCAGTGGTTGTGCTGATACTCATGTGCACGTGCTGAGTCTCAGCTGCACTTTTCAAACCATGATGCAAGTAAGATAGACTGTTCATTTTTTCAAAATCAAATTTTTTTAAATTAAAATAATAATAATTTTCTTTTAAAGGAAAAGCTGTTATTTGCATTGCATACGAAACAGTATTAATATAATCTACAAGATATGCTTTGTCTTAAAAAGAACTCACAGTCATAGCACATAAACACACAAGTTAATGTGAGATTTCTACACATTATGATATTTACTATGTTTTAATTAGTATTATATGGTGTTTTGCTTTTTAAATCTGCCTTAACATGCTGTTTTTTATAAGTCAGTGCTGCAAGTTTAATTCTAACATTCTGAGTATGGATGATATTATAGGGGCAGCCAAACACAACAATAATGTGCATAAACTGAGAGGATTCCATGACAGCCAGTAACTTTGAGAATAAAGCTTGATGTGTTCCCTGGTTGCCATAGAAAACCCATGACAAAGATAAAAGATTATCTGTGTGGCCCGTTGGCACAGAGGCAGAGTGTCCATTTGCGACACCGATGACCTGAGTTTGGGAGTGGACTTGGGATGTCAGAGGGCCAGCTACGGAGAGAAGGACTGAGAGTCCTAGGGATTGCTCTCCTTTTCTGCAGGAGAGGAGGTAGAGTGTCTAGCGCACTGTGGACCTCTGGCAGAGGCTGGGGGTTCCTTGTGCTGGTGCCGGCACTTGGGGGGGTGGGGCGGATGTAGGATGTCATTGCACATCAATGCCCCAGGGATCTTCAATAGGAAAATGCAGCCGCCACATATGATGCCTCGCTTCTGGCTCCAATCGTATGCTACAACATTCTCTCGTGGCTGACCTACCCCATCTCTGCCAATCTGGCTAGACCTCACACCCTGCCCTGGGGGCAGTCCAGGGACACAAGGCTAGTGGGCGCTCCTACTGGCATCCTTCTCCCGTCTCCATGTGGGATGTGCTGGAGAGGTGGCCCCACCCTGGGGGACAAGCCAGGGGATATTGCCCCACGAGGAGGTGTTCCGGAGAGGGGAGGAAGGAAAGACCAGGTGATCAGGTGCTGAAGCAGTACAGGCAGGCACCCACAAAAAGCATACTAAATATGAAAAAAGAAAAAAAAAGATGATCTGTGTATGGATGTCCACATAACATATTTTACAGAGTATGGGCTTTCATGCACATTTTAGACACTCCAGTGGAGTATGCTGGCAGGTACAGTCATCCTTTCACTTCTGCTGGCTGCCATATGAGCTATCTACAAAAATACACTGGAGGATTAGATGGAGAATGGGGGACTGGACACCAGGGAGTTCTCTATAACACATATATTGGGGAGACTGGGGTGGGGGAATCACTTAGTGCTGTGTTAAAAGTTGTTTTTTAGTGGCGTTAAAAATCACAGACATAGGGTTCTTGTGCCGATGATGCAAACCTTTAAAAGAGCTGCTTCGTAAGTATGCATGTTGAGACCCCCATCATTTGTAAATGTTCTGCCAGGTTTGGGGAGTGCTTTGGAGGCCTCTTAATACAGCCCCACCCAGAGCGCTGGCTCAAATGTGGGTTAGTGCAGTTCTATGTGATAATAGCGAACAGTGAAATGGTGATTGCTATTATTATGAGTGTATATCGCCGAAAAGCAAATTGGCGATATATACTTGCCGGCGACCCGACATCTGCAAACAAATAAGTGTTTTTCTGGGAGGGCTGTGCCCCCCACAGCCCCCTGATTTTAGATTCCTAAGTCCAGGGGGGAGCATGTCGGGGAAGGGGCACAGTCTGCCAGTAAAATAAAAATTAAGTCCTAGAGCCACAGGCAGCAGCAAAATTCAAACCCTCCTGTCCCCAGACCTGAACCCAGTACCTGCTGTGCTGGAGCTAGCCTCCCTCACCACCACACCACATGGCTAGCTCAGTGGCAGCAGGCACACTTCACAGTAATAACCCTCTTCCCTATATCTCCCCTTCCCCTCGCTATCCTCCCTTTCCGGTTGCCCTCTCCTACCCTCGTGGTAGCAGTGCATCACTACCTTTGCAGGTCACCCATGATATTAGCGCCGAATATGGGTTGCCCATATTTGATTGCTATTATCACTGGATACCAGTTAGTACCATTATGAACCATGTTCATGCCAGCCCTAAATTTTGAATATTGGGAATCAGATGTTCACCTTGTCATCTTTTCTCCAGGTGATGAGTACAGTCATCTGTGACTGTAACTTAGCCTAGGAAGGATAACAGGATCAGCAAACAAAAGATCAGAACTTAAATAAACTGTAACAAGCACTGCAGGCTGTTGAATCTCCCAGTTCTGCATAGTGTTCTGATTTCCTCTGCAGTGCAGGCTGGAATCTATAGTAACAAAGGGTGCCTAGAACCAGAAAAAAATTAGTCTGATATGGTTTACTAAATTGTAAGTAAACCAAATTGTTTTGCACACAAAATGTTCATTGGGATAAGATCAACAGTTAAGTGTGGGGCACTTGGTGCTGAAAGTTCCCATTTAAGTGCAGTAGTGAATAAGGCAAAGAATTAAAATAAAAGAAACATGGAATGTGTTTGTCACCCAATATACATCGTAGAATGTGGAAAAGTCACAGAAAGATAGCAAGCACCTCATTTATAGTCAGCTTTCATAGGCGAGAAGTGTGGGATACATGAGCAGCAACGAGATATCATTTTTATCTTAATGAGTGGTCAACAACATATTGACCCTCATCAGGGACAAAGACACCATAGAGGGTACAATAGGTCATTGACCACAAATGAAGGTAAATCATTCTCATCGTCACCTATCACATATGCTGTTCATACAATGTACATTGCTGCAAATTCTTTGAGAGTTAATGTGCAGTTCATGTGGAAAACACTGCCATCATTCTGGTAAGGCAAATTTAGTAGTATTGCCAAGTAAAGGTTATTGATAAAAACAGTGTATAGTTAAAGAATGAATTTAGCATTCATCATTTGAAAAGATTATAGAAATAGCACATATCGATTTTGCTATATGAATGTGTATAATACTGGACTAGAGCCTGTGTGGCTGGCTGTTTGTGTTTGTCTCTATCAGTAGTTTAGTTTTTGTGGTCTTTCATATGTTTCTGCTTGGAGGAACTGGATCATTCTTGGACATAACATCTACGAACATTTCCTGGACTAAGAAACTGCAAAGCATCACCAGCAGGTTTTGGCATTCTCATCATAAATCAACTTTTTTGGAAACCATCAAAAGCAAAAGTAAGGTCAGTAATTCTGTTATACAAGCTCTGAGTTGTGAAGTGCTGCATTGAATCCACATTTCCGTCTGACTTGTTCTTAAAGGGTGTGTGCTTGTCTTTGAGGTCTATTCCCAACCATTTTGAAGAACAAAGGGAAGATATTAACAAAGGATTTTTACATCCTGAATATGCCCCAGGCCAGTGTTCATCACCTTCGGGAATTTAACACAGCCTGGTTCTTTGATCTACAGTAACAACAGTTTCTAGGGACATGGATATGTTGTTCATCCACACTCATTGGCAGGTATCCTTGCCGCTTTAAATCTTGCCGGAAGGTCTTCAAGCTTGCTCCTCCCACCCACCCGGGTGGTATAACTCTCGGCTCCGCCCCATGACGCCAGATCTTCCTTACCGCTTGGAAGCTCAGGTTCCCTCCTTAACGCTCTGCGTTTGAGACTGGTTCCTATTTCTCCGTTTGGATTTAAAAATAAATTTTGCAAAAGACTTCAGTCTTCTATCCCGCCATGACTGCGATGGACAAATCGACTCCGGATTTGGAGATGCCCATGCGGATGAAGATGTCTCGGACGGATCCACACTCCACGTGTGTCTACTGTAGGCCTTGAAGCACGACCCGCCAGGCTTGCGACCTGCTCATCTTTCTCGGCCCTCGTCCTCAGACCGTGCTGCCCGATTGCAGCGAGGCCGTCGAGCGTTCCCTCGGTGAAGTCAAGGCCGGTTGGCGGTGTCAGCGGCGGCGGGCTCGGCGGATCAGCTCGAGCGGATGGTCGCCCTCGAAGAGGAGGCGGCGCGGGCCGTATCTTCCTCGGCCGCGGCATTTATCCCGCTCTCTCTGGGTTCTTCCTACATGGCTTCTTTTAAGGAGCTTTGTCTGTCCCTCTCCACTAAGGGAGAAGGGCCTACGTCTGCTGGACCTTATTCTCGGTCCAAAAAGAAGGACAGGGGTTAGTCCCTCCGTCGACGCTCTTGGGAGCGGAAAGGTCCCTCTCCCGAGTCGCCGACCGTCGGCTTTGGTCGACCGGCCGGCCGCCACTGGCCTCACGGTGTCCCGTCAGGTCAGTTGACCCGAGACTCCACGCCGGCGAAGTCGAGATTTTTCTCGACCCGTTGGGCCGGGCTGTCGCCTTTAACGGCCGAGATCCCCTCTCCCGGTTCCCGGGAGGTTGAGGATCCGATGGGCTCGCCTGTGCCTCCGGTTCGGAGCCCTCGGATGGACCATCCGAGGCGAAGGGAGTGCGGTTCCGGCCGACACCTCCCGCACCGACCTCGGAAATTCCGGGACTCTGGTCTCGGTCTCGGACCTCTTCGCGGTCCAGCCGATCCCACCGCCATAGGCGGTCCGGCTCCGGCACAGCGGTGTAAGCGGCGTTGCCGCTGCCCCTCGCCCTCCTCTCGGATGAGGAGGTTCGGCGTAAATTACGCCGACGGAACGAGGACTTATGTTGCAACAGTGCTCCTGGCCGGGAATAAGCCGACCCGCCGCCCCCGGCCATTAAGTGGCTGTCACCGGAACGGCCGACACAACCCCTCGACTTATCCGAGGAGCCTATACCCAGGCCGGTTGTTCGGCCAAAACCAGCTGCTCCACCGATTCCGGTGGAACCTCCGCCTCCACAGCCACCAATTGGGGCTCCGACCAAGGATTCTCGGTCGGCTAAGGGTCTACCCCATCGGCTGTCAGTTACCCTCACTCCCGACCGACCTCGGCAGGTGAAGGGTGGCTCAGGCCAGAGGCAGCTCTTGAGGACTCTTCCGAGTCCGAAGATGATTCCTCCTTTTTCTCCAAGCGACTGGACTTGGAGTCTTCAGGAGGTCAGTCAATGGACGATAGCCCGTCGTCCTTCCTAGGACTGCTTCGCTCATCTCGAGTCTACCGGATGGAGCTCAACCTGTTTCCAAACGGGCCAGGTATCCCTCACGGAGATTCTGGACGAGGGTTCTCCGGCGGAGGCCTTTCCGGTGGCGAGGCCATAGTGGGTCCCGGCACTGGTGCTTTGGCAGCGCCCTGCTTCCTGCCCTCGCGCTCGGCCAGGATGGCCAGGAAGTATCACGGTCCCCACGGTTCCTTGTCCGTTGGAACACCCCTCTGCTGAGGGGTTGGTTACCGACAGCTTTTCGGCGCGCCGGCAACGCCAGGGATGTGGACAAACCTCCTGACAAGGAGTCCAAGAAATTGGACTATGTCGGGCGAAAAGTCTACGCTGCGTCCTCTCTCGGCCTTCGTCAGGCCAGTTCGGCCGTCCTCATGGCACATTTTTCTCATGCCCTGTTGGGCTCCCTGGATGAGGTCATCCCTCATCTTCCCGCCGATCTGCAGACTACGGTTAAGCAGGTGCGGGACCAGGGCAGGGCAGTGGCCAAACAGCAGCTCCAGACTGCTTTGGATATAGGGGACTCATGTGCCAGATCGGTGGCGGCCGCAGTGGCTATGCGTCATGGCTTGGCTGAGGATATCCACCTTTACTCGGATACCCAGCACAAGTTGGCGGATGTTCCCTTTTGGGACTGACCTCTTGACCCTGGGGTGGAAGGTCACCTGCAGAGGATCGAGAAGTCCAATGCCACCTTGGACTCGGTCTCTTCCGCTCAAGAAGGACAAAGGCCGCAAACCACAGCCTAAGCTCTTTGTCCTTCTGTGCCCCCGGCGCGCCCGGCCCAGCAACGTCAGGGCCAGCAGGCTCGGCCTTGGCATCCCAAACCCAAGCCGCCGGCTTCCTCTAACAGGAGGCAGGGAGGAAAGGGCCCAGGAGGTCCCTCGGCCGGTCCCTCCTCCAAGCCTGCCCAGTGACGGGCTGAGGGGTGTCGCCCCCATTCCCGTCACCTTACCCCTGGGTCCCCGTGGGGACGGCTCCGGCACTTCCGTTCCGCCTGGTCCGCTGTTACCACGGACAGGTGGGTCTTGGAGGTGGTGGGAAGAGGCCTGCCTCTGGAATTCGAGCAGGCACCACCCTTCAGAGCCGTCGCCCCTCGGGGGGCTTCGGGATCCCCAGCCTCACTGGCGGCTCGTCGAGCCGACATCGCTCTCCTCCTCCAGAAGGAGGTGGTAAGAGAGGTGGTGGACCCTCCTTCAGACCCAGAGTTTGTGTCCAGGTACTTCCTGGTTCCGAAACGGACGGGGGGCTGGCGCCCCATTCTCGACCTACACGACCTAAACAAGTTCCTAAGGTCTCGAACCTTCAGGATGGTCACTCTGGCTCAGATAATACCATCCTTGGAGCAGCGTGTGGTTCTGCTCTCTGGACTTGCAGGGACGCGTTTTTCACGCCCCTATCCATCCGTCTCACCAGAGATTCCTTCGCTTCGAGCGGAAGGATCCTCTTCGAGTTCCAAGCCATGCCCTTCGGCTTGTCTCCAGCTCCCAGGGTCTTCACCAAATGCATGGCAGTGGTGACAGCATTCCCTCTTGGCGCCGGTCCGGTGTACCCTTACCTGGACGACTGGCTGATAGCAGCTCCCTCCAGGAAGGAGGCGGGTGGTCCAGAGATCTGGCCTCCAGGTCTGCTCTCAACTGGGCCTCCTTATCAACGAGGCCAAGTCGGAACTCGAGCCGAAGCAGGTGATTCTATTCATCGGGGCACAGCTCGACTCTCTTCGAGCCAGAGCGCGGCTCCCGGCGGACAGGGCCGAGGTTCTTTCCTCCTTTGCCCGATCATTTCTGGTTGGGCAATTGCGCCCTGCCCGGGACTTCCTGCGCCTCCTGGGTCTCATGGCGGCCTGCACCAGCGTGGTCCGTTGGGCCCGCTGGAACATGCGTCCCCTTCAGTGGGGACTGGCCAGCCAGTGGTCACAACGCTCACGATCCCTTGGACCAGCTTGTGTCGGTGACACTGAGGGGATGTGGAGCGCTCCAGTGGTGGACCGTTCAGATCATTTGCAGGAGGGCATCCTGCTCGTCCGCCCGAGCCGACGGTCTCTCTGTCGACCGATGCCTCTCTGATGGGTTGGGGTGCCCATCTGGGGGAACACCGGGCTCATGGCCTCTGGTCCCCGCGGGAGTCCCGATGCCACATCAACCTGCTGGAGCTCCGAGCGGTCCGCCTAGCTCTCACCGCCTTTGCTCCGTTCCTCCGGGGTCAAGTGGTCCGAGTCAGACGGACAATACCACGACCATGTACTATCTAAACCGCCAGGGGCGGGGCCAACGCTCATGCTTCTATGCAAGGAAGCTCTCCGCATTTGGTCACTCAGGCGCAGCCTGGGGCGGATCTCCTAGCCATTCCACGTGGCAGGAGCCTCCAACACCCTGGCCGATGCCCTGAGCCGGATAGGGGCTGCATCCCACGAGTGGTCTCTCCTGCCGGAGGTAGTACAGCATCTGTTCTCCTTTGGGGCACACCTCAGGTGGACCTGTTTGCCTCCAGGAGAACCTGGCTGAGTCTGTTCCATGCCCGCCCCTCAGCAGGGCTCCTGCAGGGGATGCCTTCTCAGGCAATGGACCCCGGCCTCTTTACGCCTTTTCCCATTTCCTTGATCCACAAGGTGCTTCTCAAGGCGAGGAGGGACAAGGCGCGGGTGATTCTGATAGCCCCAGACTGGCCTCGCCAGTTCTGGTACCCAGATTCCTCAGTCTCAGCTCCAGGACTCCATGGCAGCTTCCAGCTCGCCGGACCTGCTCTCAGTCAATCAGGGAAGGTGTTCCATCCGGACCTTCAATCCCTGCACCTGACGGCCTGGTTCCTGGCGGCTAGAGTTCCAGGCCTTGGTCTTTCGACGAGGTCCTCAATGTAGTTGAGGCGTCCCGTAAGTCGACCAGAAAATGCTATGCCTTCAAATGGAAAAAGGTTTTCCATTTGGTGTCAGACAAGGGCTTGGATCCTTCCTCCTGTTCCTTGGCAAGCATCTTGGACTATTTATGGTCCCTTTCTAGTCAAGGGCTTAGGTCGACGACCCTAAGGGTGCACCTGGCAGCCATCTCTGCTTACCGGGCGCGGGCCGGGAAGCAGTCGGTGGCGCAGGAGAAGGTGGTCTGGCGCTTTTTCAAAGGCCTTGATCACATTTCCCCTCCAGTGCGGGAACCCCCACCTCCGTGGGATCTACTGCTGGTACTGGCAAAGCTCATGGGCAAGCCATTCGAACCTATGCACAGGTGTGCTCTCTCTCACCTGTCGTGGAAGACCGCCTTCTTGGTGGCTATCACGTCAGCCAGAAGGATGGGAGAGCTCCAGGCGCTTCATCGAGTCTCCTTACCTGGTCTTCCACAGGGACAAGGTTGTCCTGCCCCACCGAGAATTCCTTCCGAAGGTGGTGTCGGAGTTTCACCTTAACCAGGTGTTGACTCTGCCGGTGTTCTACCCCAATCACACCTCGGAGGCCGAATAGGCTCCATACTCTGGACCCTAGAAGGTCGCTTATTATAAGGAGCTTACGGCTGGAAATTCGGGAGAGGTTAGCCAGCTGTTTGTCACCTACGCTGAAGCCGCATCTGGCAGACCTGCAGCCAAGCGGACGATAAGCAGGTGGGTAACCTCCTGCATAGATCTCTGCTATAAGTTGGCGGGCATGGAGCCTCCCAGAGGGATAAGAGCTCATTCTACCCGCCATACTGCTGCAACGTGGCTGCTTCCAGGGATGTCCCTATCCAGGAAATCTGCAGGGCTGCTACCTGAAGTCAGCAAACACCTTCATTACCCACTACCACATCGACCTTGAGTCACGCCGGGATGCTGGTTTTGGGGCCTCGGTTCTCAGTCTCTCTTTCCCAAGTAAGTATTGGGGTGTCGTCTTGCCTCCCTCCTCCCGGAGAACTGCTAGAGTCTGCCAATGAGTGTGGATGAACAACATATCCATGTCCTAGAAATACAGGTTACTCACCTGTAACAGGAGTTCTAGGAATGGTATATGTTGTTCATCCACTTCGACCTCCCGGCTTGACGCACGAACCTGAGCTTCCAGCGGGCAGATCTGGCGTCATGGGCGGAGCCGAGAGTTATACCACCCGGTGGGTGGGAGGAGCAAGCTTGAAGACCTTCCGGCAAGATTTAAAGCGGCAAGGATACCTGCCAATGAGTGTGGATGAACAACATATACCATTCCTAGAACTCCTGTTACAGGTGAGTAACCTGTATTTTCTGGTCCCCAGTAGCTCACCATGAGTCACTCCGGAAACCCTCACCCTTGTTACAGCAAACATTTGCAGTCTTCTGCCAAAACTTGATGCCCTGCAAATATTTGTAAATCAGCACAAGCCAGACATCCTTGCAGTTGTTGAAACCTGGCTCTCACCTAAAATCTTGGACATGGCTTTTACCCTGCCAGGGTACAACATTTTCCGACTTGACAGAATCGCTAAAAGAGGTGGTGGCTGGGCCTTATATCTCAAAGACTCTCCCTGGCCACCCTCTAAAAACACCCATATCTCCATACTACCCCCGCTCTCCACAGCCATAGAGCGTATAGTATCGGGCCAGCTTACGGAATACCTTGATAAATACGATGTCCTGTGTGCTCAACAGCACAGCTTTAGAAAAGGTTACAGTACCACCTCAGCCCTCCTTGAATTCACTGGTGCAATCCATAGTTCCTTGGACAATAGTCTTCTTACAGGGGTGGTCTTCATTGATCTGATTAAGGCATTCGATACCATCCATCATCATCTACTACTCTCTCAGCTGCTAAATACCGGACTGTCCCCTGAATCTACATCCTGGTTTAAGAGCTACCTGGAAAACTGCTCACAAAGAGTGAAAATAGCTGACTTTCTTTCTGATGCCAGACCAGTGCGCTCTGGAGTGCCACAAGGGTCAATTCCTGGGCTTGTTCTCTTCAACATCTTCCTAAATAGTCTTCCACAATCTTGTCCGGAGCAACTCCTCCTACACGCTGATGACGCTGTCATCCACTTCACGCACAAGGACCCCCACCTTCTGCAAAGCAAACTACACCATGGCTTCTCCTCAATCGAAAACTGGTTCAGTAAACACAAACTTGTCCTCAACTTTGAAAAAACAAAGTCCATGCTATTCTGCAGCTCGCAAAACAAGCACTGGGACCACCCCCTCACTATTGCAAACTGCCTAGGTGCAATCCTAGGACAAGTGCAAACCTTCAAATACCTTGGAATCACTCTTGACAGTTGTCTGTCCTATGGGGCTCACATTGACAAGGTTGCCAAAGCGACTAATACATGTATTGGCCTGCTTTACAGGCATAGGCAATGCCTAACTCTGGAAGCCTTAAGGATCGCAGTTCAGAGCTCAGTGATCTCAACTATCGACTATGGCCTCATCATCTACGGTTCCGCTTCCATTACCGCCCTCAGGTGCATATCTATGGCTTTGAACAAAGCTTGCTGACTCATCACTGGATCCCATTATCTCACCCATACGTGTAACCTATACGTCCAAACTGGTTGGCTTCAACTCTCGAGCCGCATCAAGTATCTAACATGCATAATGGCTAAAAAAACATTGATGGGCTTTACTCCCCCTGGAGTTCAAGCTCTGCTACAACCTGAACAGAATCCCCACCTTACCAGGGGCTCTGAATCTCAATTACTGCATATTCCAAGATGCCGGACCTCACAGGGACAAAGATCCTTTGACTATAGAGCTCCCAGCTGGCTAAATGGTCTCACCAGGGATATCTCCTCCCCACCTAAGCTAGGCCTGTTCAAATCTAACCTCCGCCTATTCCTCTCTGCCTCTAGCACATGCAACTGTCTTCTCTAACCTGCTGTTCCCTTTTTGGCAGTTGTCCTTTCTCATCCACCCCCTACTCTCCCTCACCTTCCCTCCTCCTCCTCCTCTTACTTGCACTTTCCACTTGCACTTCCTGTGTGTTTTGACAATTGCCTCTGGCAGCATCTTCTTCTTGTGTCTCACCAAGTTCTTGTTGTCAATGTTATCCCTGTCCTGTGCATGCCCCTAGTACCACCTAATCTGTATGTACTCACGTGATGATAAACAATCGTAACCTGTTATCCTGTAATAATTAATGTCCTGCTTGTTTGTTTTCATCCTGACATGGAACCTTTGTAAAAGAGCCTTGTCTCAAAGGTAGTTGTAATCCTAGACTCTAATAAATAAATAAATAAATAAAATAAACATAGGAGAAGTGGTTCTTTTGATTTATTTTCCTTCATCAGATTCCCTATTTTGCACCATATAAACATATGTACAGTAACCTGACTGAGTTGCAGTATTAACAAATGTTAGTAGCAACATGGGGATACTTATATGGCTATTGTAATATGTGTATACCTCCTTATGAAATAAATTTGTAGGACCTCCTGATGCACACTAGACACGCACCCCGAGAAAGACCTGGATGGGGCTGAGGGCTATAGTCAGTTGGTACCTCTGCTTGATGCTACATTCAAATATTTTTGTGACTTATTTTTGCCTGGACATTTGTTTCCTTGGGTCCAAGAGTGCAGGGCTATCCTTCCATGTTTTAAAGCCTTGAGCTGGCCACCCTGCTCGCACCACCTTCTGTTCCAGAGAATGACATTCTCTCAGCAGTAGTTAAAGAACTGGCGACGCGTTAAGGAGAACTTTAGCAAAATCTAATATTTAAACATAGTCCAGCTTATTTTTTCCCATTAGTGCTGTATTTCTCCTCCCCATTATTTATTACTGAGGTAATTTGTATGAAAACAGGATCTTTGCTCCAGAAGAGTTTGTCTGTTTCTGCTGCATTCTCCCTACCTGAAGTCACAGAGCACTGCTTGTGATATCACAGTTAGTCCCATGGCAACAGATTGTGATGTTACAACAGAGGATTATGACTTGAATTGGGGAGTAAGCTCTAGAGATAGATGAACTCTGAAGGAACTCTAAGGGATAAAGTTCATATATCCATGCAAATTTCCTTAGTAATAAATAATGGGAAGGAGAAATACATAAAATATGTATGTAATTCAGGCAGAATTGTACCTAATTATTAAGTTTTCTTTTAGGTGTCAGAAGCTCTTTAGTATGCATATATCAACGTAGCCAGAACACCAGCAGGTGTTTGAAGGGTGGACCTGAGTTTGCCTGGAATGCAAATAGGCATATGTGGTGACTTGTTCTGCTTCTCCAACTTATTGTTTGTGGCATATCCATATGATATAACCAACTTGAGTGCTACACCTAACCTTTGACTAGAGAGTGACTCAGAAAGGGATCTAAATTTAGATTGTTTAGAGGACTCTGAATCGATTTACTGATGTCAGAAGTTAACAAGGAATCAAGATAGTGAAGGAACAGACCCGCCTGATAAGGGCTTAAAGACTTTACTTTTTAAACTAGAAAAAAAAGTGTATCCACAAACTGAACCATTACTATAACCGAATAATGTGAGAGCGTCATTTAAATCAAGTCATTCATTCACAAAGTTGTAACTTATTACAGTATGCACTGCAAGCCCATTGGTCCACAGTGTGGACCAATAAGCTTGCAACAACTACTGTAAGCTGTCATTCAGCAGGCAGCCGCGGTGGTATGCAGGTGGGTATGCTGCCTGCCGATGACTGGGAGGGGGAGAGCTGGGCAGGCTGGGGGTCCTGTCTGGGTGGGGGGTTGGAAGGAACCACTGGACCACCAGGGAACTGTAGTTTCATAATATGACAGCAATCGGGGATTCTGGTGGGAAGGGATAACGATTGTTATTTTCGGCGATTGGAGGTTCAGGAAGGGAGTGGGTACCACTGGACTATCAGGGATTATAAGGATGTTTGTGTTTGGTGATCAGAGGATTGGGATGGGGAGGGGGTACCACTGGACCACCAGGGAATATTGTATGTGCTTGTTCACAGTGTTGGGGGGTTGCTCCCACGGCCAGTGGCTGCTGTGTTGTGCACTGCAATGCAGCGGCCCACCAGGGGGTGGATAGCACTTGAGCCAGTTCTTTACAGGCTCAACTTTGAGCCCAGGTATATGACACATCTCTGGGTTGTGCCAGCAGATGCACCACACATCCCGAGCTGAATATCGGGATATGCTGCATATGCATGGGCACGCCCCCTGGAGATGTGCCACATACATTATCTTTGTGCCCCAGCGCATCGGAAATTGTGCTGTGCAGTTCCCACTTTTGAATATTGCCCTGGGGTGCAGTTCTGGGGTTGTGCTGGCACCCTATATCTATAAAAATATGGACTGACTCTCCATCTAAATCACTAATTTTGCACTTACTAGGTTAAACCTATAGATTTCTTCCCCCTTTTTGTAATATTTATATAGTTTCCATCAATTCCATTATTATTATTTTTTTGCACTGTTCTATTGCTCAGAATTGTTAATTCTAATCTGCTTACAGTCAAATTTATCTGGAATTTAAGATTTTTATGTAAACACTGTTTTTTTTAGCTTGTATTTTTAGTTCATATGAAATTAAGAGTTTTCAAATTTATACTGATACAAGTTTTCTCTTCCTTTCCAAATGTAGAGGTGGTGTTTTGGAAATGACTGCTGTACAGGAATATGTATGAGAACTGCAGTAAGAGTGATCATGACCCCTCTTCCTAATACACTGGTGCAACGTCTTCCTTCTATTTGGAGATCCTAAGTGCATCCCATCCAGATCCTTAAAGTGAATTGGGGCCCATCTTTATTATTATAAGTTTTACTATTAATTATAATAGATACTATTTGCAGTCTTTCTAAATTTCCTTATGTGGATAGTTTAATAATTTTTTCATGATATTGTTTTTCATAAAATGAGTCGTCTTTTCCTAACATCGTTTCTCTAATCTTCACATTTTTAGCATCCAAATTTATCGTGTACCTCTGTAATAATCTTTTGTATTCATCATTTGAAAAGGTTATAGAAATACTACATATCAATGTTGCTATATGAATGTATATAATACTTTATTTAAAAGTGGTTCTTTTGATTTCATTTCCTTTATTAGATTCCTTTATACTATTTTCCACCATATAAACATATATACAGTAACCTGACTGACTTGCAGAATTAACAAATGTTAGTAGCAACAGGGATACTTATATGTTTATTATAACGAACTACGTCAAAACAGCTTAACAATTACAGTGCAATCAAACTGAGCACAAGCAAAAAAGCACCAGGAAAGGCAGCAATGGTGAAAAAAAAAAAAACAATGACTGAAACGTATAGTGCTTAGTCAACCACATCACTCTGCATGGCCAACCACGCAAGGAATGACAAAAGATGCAGAATAGTACGAAGGAGTTGTGCTCTCTACTCTGGGGACACAAGTCAGGAGGACAAAATGGTGGGGGATACAAGTCAGGGGGAGGTAGGGATGGGGGACATAAGTCAGGAGGAGGAGAAAGCTGGGGGAAGGGACACTCACCATGACAAAGTCGGGGGGGAGCAGCATGGGGGGATTCAGATTGCTCATGACCTTACCACAGTTTTATGCTAGGGCTATGCCCCCACACCATGCATAATATAAAGATACAAACTCTGAAATGCACAAAACACCACCACAAAAAAATTACGGATGGAGGGAGAAAGACTCAAACCCAGGGCCACTAGCTGCCCCAGGCATTCACAACTTGTCACTGTAACTGCTACGCCACTGTGGCAGCACCCTGAGTTGGCACACATTCAGAATGTTACAATGCACTGGGCCCCACTGAAAACAGCTACAGGTATAGTGCTATCATGTCTGTGCTATAATTTACCTGTAGCTATTTTCACATATGCTCTTTTGCTTGTGTGTTTTTTTATTGCGCTCTTATTCACATGTGGTCTTGACCAGATACCCTATATTAATATGTGTATATCTCTTTAACCATATAAAATAAATAGGTGGAACTTTCTGATGCACACTAGATCCATCCCCATAAAAATGACCTGAATAGGGTTGAAGTGCTGGGGCTGAGGGCTATAGTCAGTTGGTACCTCTACTTGATGCTACATTAAAATATCTTGAGAGTTTGAGGCTAAATATTTAGTCTCACTCAGCCCCAGGCGGCCATTTTGAATAAGGTTAAGCATAGAACATTCCGACTCACATGTGAATTCTGGGGCTGAGATGGAATATGATGTAAGAGATCATGAGCCACACTTTACATTACATAATTGCACATCACAACATTGCAAAATGCCCCTAGCCAATTTAATATAGTAATGTGATTACACAGTGTTACATTACCTGAAAGGGAAGGGTTCAATGTGCAATAGATTTACATTTTTAAAATATTGCAGGCCTTCAAATAGAACTTGATCACAGCATGAGTAATGACATTATTACTGTCCAGTAAGAAACAAACGTTTTCAGTTACATTTGAACCACATACTCTTTCTAGATGTTCTGCTAGCCATTTCACTCTTATATACTTTAATACTACACAATCCAGAATCGAGAGTTCTGATGGAATGTAAGACATATTGTCACAGGTACATCTTTTTTTTTCTGTATTCTTGCCATGTAATAAACACAGTCCTATAATGAAAATGAATGGCAGATCTGATCCTGCCCATGGATTTCCTATGAAAAGCATTTTTGCACCAGAACAGATAGCCTTCCTTCAAATAACTATTATTTAAACCTTTATATATGCGAAACAGTGAGAAATGAGTCATTTTTTCATATTCTATTTGCCTAGAAGCATCAATTACCCATTGTATTGCCTGATCTTTACAGTTTTAGTTATTTATTGAAGTTTGATGAACAGGTGGGCCCACTGAAACTAAGAGTGCCTTTTTCAGGAGTGACCCAGAATTTATTACATTTATTGGTACAGCGTGACAGGAACAATACAAATCACAGTAGACATAGGCACATTATGGTAAAAAACAATACAAGTCACAGTAAGCACTGTTTATAGACAACAATAGACAGAGTGTCACAAGAGTTGCAAAGTGCAAGCAGAGGCAAACAGTGGACTATGGGGTAAGAGAGCATAGTACAGCAGGAACAAATGAATGGGCATCAGAGTCCAGGGGAGACATAATTGGTACAGAGCAGAATTATTCGTTAACGGTTGCAGGTGCAAAGGCAATGTTATAGGAGATAAGTCTTTACAGTTCATAATTATTTTATTTTATTTTATTTAGTTTTTGTTGACCAGGTAAGTGCACTAGACAAATCCTGCCTATTTTAAGGCACGACCCGGGGGAGGGGGATACAGATGAATTCCAACTGACCTTGAACCAGATTAAGCTGTTAGTGGTATTTTTAGTGGATGAGGGAAATTTGGCCAGGACACCGGGGAAATTCCCCTACTGCATGGCCAGTAGGGGGACTTGCTGTTGACTGACCGCAGGATCAGGTGGTAGTCTGCACTGACGGTGGATGGATGTCGGGGAGCTACCGGAACAGCTGAGGGCTGTAAGTGAGACGGTGACTATGTCTGAACAAGAGGAACTTATTATGGAGAGTGCTGAAACGGAAGACGTGGAGCTATTTGTTTCTACGGAAGATTTAACGGCTTTAGCAACGGTGGGCAGCAGCTCAGATACTGTGAAGATATTACCGGAGGTGAGAAAATTACAAATAAAACTGGAAGCCTTACGTCGGGAACATAGGACTGTAGTGGAGCAATTGAATGCTTTAGGCAAAATGGAATCTGTGGAGCTTACCAGGTAGGAAGGAGATTCGAAGGTGGTAACAGAAATTAACCTCCCTGAACAAATGCAATCCCCACTGGTTTGCCGTGCCTACGGTACTGCTGAAAATGATGGTGTTTGTCAGAGTGATGCGCAAGATGTGGCTGGCAGTTCTTCAGGAGGTGGTCCCAGTGCGGGAAGCAGCCTGGAGAGAGACAACAAGCAGGAAGAGCGTACCACCCGATTCAAGGTTGCACAACGACGTACTAGAGCGAAGGGGAAGTGATGCAGGGGAACGGTTTTAGTGATGCACATCGGAGTCCTTTATGGAAACCGTCTGGATTTATTTTTCGAGCTACTGCTGGGGCTGCTGGTGAGAGTACTGAACCTCTGAAAAGATGCGTTTTTCAAACGGATCCCGGGACACAGTTTGGAGTGTCGGAGTTTTCTTTTTCCAAACGGCAACAGGATAAGGTAGGAGAGGAGGGTAATTAGAAAAGAATGGCATTGACTTTTGCTAAATGACATTTAGAGCTACCTACTGCTGGGATAGGTGAGAATCTACCTGAAAAAAAGCAGTGTGGGGGAGAGGAAGTTCAAACCAACACTGGGACTGAGCCTCTAAACACTGATAACTGGTCCCCACAGAGAGCTCTCAGCGAAGCTGGTTGGACTTTGGAATGTGGGTCATTGAAGCCCACTCCTGATTGGGACCCGAAATTAAACTTCTCCCAGAATGAACCAGCATGGAGACCCAAGCTACAAGACACTGCTGTTTTAAATGGGGTTGAGGAGTTGGTAGGTGGGAAAGAGGAGTCTACTCCTTTCGTGGTTTCATCTCCTGGAAGACAGGCAGTAACCACACCTATGGCCCAGGTACAAGTGGAGGCACAGGACCTGAGGAATGCAAGGGGGGAGAAACCCTTAATGTCAGAATTGTTTTCAAAAATTAAGAAAGATGCTGCACCTCGCAGAAATGCGGTGCGTCTTCGTTATAAAGGAGGTTTAGAAGTTCGACCTGATAGACAATATGTGGGTAAATGTTTGTTGAAGGATTCTTTGCACTTCTCTCCTAGGGAGGTGTTTTCATTTATTAATATTTCTGGGGAAGACAACTTTGACGTTAGTTTTCGTTCAGCTTATGCTCTTGACCTCTTCTGGGAAAGATATACCCAGGTTAAGTTTTCTCCCCTCTGGACACCCTTTTTTGTGATACCTTTAATGAAACCTTTGATAAAGTATGTCACTGTCATGTTTAGGAACGAAGGTGTTCATATAGATGATATAACTTACTGGTTAGGCCAAAAATGTGAGATTTTGAGTTCCCCTGAAGCAATTCTGGATGCGGAACAATTTTGGACAGGGGGATGGCGTTTTAAAGTTAAACTATGACAAACGGATGCAGGAATTGAGCACATCCCGAATTCCTTTATGTTAGGAAGGGATAGAGGGGTGTGTTTTTATGCTGGACAACCTCAAGCTTGTTATAAATGTAGTGCTAGAACTCATTTATCAAGTTCCTGTGACAAACCACGATGCGATAACTGTGGAGAAGTAGGACATATTGCCTTTCAATGTGCTAACTTCACAAAATGTGATCTGTGTGACGAGACAGGAAATGTGTTTGCAGATTGTACATGGGCAGCCAAAAATAAAGGGTGTTGTGGTAGCCCAGACCTATTAATACAAAAAGCCCAGGATTTGATAATAGGGGAAGGTCACGTGGGTCATGCACAGCCAGTTGAAAAAGTACCTTTGGTTATTGAGGTGAGTGAGGATGGTGTAGAGGTGGAAGATTTAGTGAGTCCTGACCAGGATCCTTCGGAACCTGTTATGGTAGGAGCTTTGACTGCAGAAGGGAGACAACCACAGGAGTCCTTTAGGGCACCTGTGGTGTCTGCAGTTAGACAGTCTTCCAGAAATATTAAGGGCCTCCCACAGCAGCCTGCCGTGGATGTAGAAACAAGTAACTCTTTTGCCTTGTTATCCAGTCAGTGGGGGGAATCGGATATGGATTGCCGGATAATGATTCCCAGCAGACGCTGGACAGTCTGCCTTCCCCAGTACGAATTCAGGAAGATTATAAGGGGAAAAAGAAGAAACAACGGAAGAAAGGTAGGTGATTGCCTGACTTTGACTGTACCTGATGCAATTTCAGTTAGGTTCGGTAAATGTTCATAGTATATTGAATTATAAGAGACGGCAGATAGTTTATGACTTTGTTCATTCTAATATGATTGATGTCTCTTTACTACAAGAAACATGGATGTATACTATGGAGCAAGCCAGATGTTTTCAAAGAGACTGGTGCTGGGGCCCTTCTTATTGGTCTTTTGGTCAACAGTCGGCGGATGGAATAGGGTTTCTATTCCATTCTTATGACTTCTCTCTAATTAAATTGATGGATCTAATACCGAGACGGTTAATGATTTCAGATGGTTTGTGGAAATCGAGATTGTGTCGGTTTATTAATGTCTATGGGTCACAGCTCAAGGCAGAAAGGGTGGCGCTCTGTAATATGTTACAACCTTATTTACTGACCTCTTTTGAGGTGTTTTTGTGCGGGGATTTTAACTGTGCATTGACAGATGATGGTGATCGGATGGTGGGAGTGGGTAAGAAAATTTACTGTGATACTAGGGCTTTACACAAAATGGTACAATCAGCGAGCTTAATAAATGGGAGTAGTAAACAACATTCAGGGCCTAAATTTACTTATAAAAGGAATCGGTTTACTTCCATGATAGATTATATTTTTTTTATCCGACAAAATTCCCTTTATGTTTGAAACCTGTCCTGTGTCCTTTTCTGACCATCTACTATTACTCTGTACTGTTTCTCCTCATGCCAAACTGATAGGTAGGAGGGCGAGATGGAAGTTGAATCCTCTATTATTGAACTCTAGGGAGGTACTGAATAGAATTCAAGCATTACTAATGGCAAGGCTTTCTGTAGCCTTTTTATATGACTCTATGGGTGAGTGGTGGAAAGATTCTAAGGACGACCTTTGTCGCCTATTAAAACAACAAGGGAAGGCTAAGGCAAATAATGATTTTCTCCAATATTTGAAATTAAGACAGCAATTATATTATTTATTTTCGGTAGCCAATACTTCTACTTTGGATTATAGTTCACAGATTAGGTCACTGAAAGATTAACTTTTTGAGGTTCAGTATAATAGGGCTCGGACCCTTAATGCTCTTCTTCAATATGGGGTTAAGAAACAGCCGGTGGGTGATCCATATGAAGCCTTTAAAATTTATAAACAATCTACAAACTTAGATGCCCTCCGAAATGAGGTGGGAAATTTGGTGTAGGATCAGAAGTCACTTCAACACATAATTAGACAATTTTTTTTGGCATATAAGCCAGAGATGCCCCCGGATGACCGGGACATTTTGGGCTTTCTGACTCAGATTGAGGTACCACGACAGGTATCTGATACATTAGTATTGATCCAGCCTATCACTGCACAGGAAGTAATCACAGCCATTGAAAATCAAAAAAAGGGAACTTCTCCTGGGATTGATAGTTTGACATTGGACTTATATAAGGCCTTTCCTGTGGAATTCGCAAAATGTTTAGTGTTAGTGTTTAATGCTTTTCTGGGAAAACCAGATTTTCCAAGTTGGTTTGCCGAAGGGCTGTTGATTTTTTTTATATAAATTGGGAGACAAATTTGAATTGAATAACTGGAGACCAATTACACTATTGAATTCAGATTATAAACTCTTTATGAGCATTCTGAATACCAGATTAAAACAATTTGCTGGCACACTTCTTTCCCCATTTCAGTTTTGTGGAGTGCCAGGAAAAAAAATACATCAGGCTCATATGGTCTTGAGAGACATTGTGGAGCTAGCCGATTTTCAAAGGATTTCAGGATGCATTGTCTATGTAGACCAGATGAAGGCCTTTGATAGAGTTTACCACCCATTTTTATTTGCAACCTTGAGACATTATGGGATCCCGGAAGTTTTCTTACACATCATCCGATCAATTTATAATTCGGCTATTACCCACCCAGTGATTCAACTGGAGATCGGGGGAGGGTTTCTTGTTCCGACTGGGGTACGTCAAGGTTGCCCATTGAGTCCCCTGTTATATGCTTTTACAGTTGACACTTTAATTAGATCATTAACACAAATCCCTCGTTGGGTAGGGATAGGTTGGGCTTCAGGTTTGGATATGTTGTATGTCCAGGCTTATGCGGATGATTTGTGTGTTTTTTTCTCTGATAGTACACAAGTAGGTGTTTTTTTAGACTTTATGGATGATTATGCTTTGTTGGCAAATTCTACTATAACCAGGACTAAGAGTAAAGGCTTGTTTATAGGTACGGAGGGTCTACCAGAACTCATAATACAAGGTATTCGTATTTCTTGTGACCCGATAAAAATTCTAGGATTATTTTACGGGCCAAAAAATGTGCCAGACCTTAATTGGGTATCAGCATTGACTTCAATAGAAAGGAAAATCAATATTTGGAAACAATGGAAACTGGATAAAATTAAACGGGTTTCGGTTATTAAAAAATTTATTGTTCCGAAGTTGTTGTATACGGCACTGATTTTTCCCTTGCCACTGCACTTGGAAACCCGAATATATAGTTTATTTTTCCAGATGTTATGGGGTAGTAGACTCAATCCGATTAAAAGACAATTTACATATCTAGACAAAAAGAAGGGAGGTTTAGGGATGATAGATCCGGTTATTTTTTTTTCCACCTTATTTATTTCAACAAATGTAAAGTTGGGTTGGGGGTACCCACAGAAAGACTGGGGATGCTACATCACCAGGTGTTGAGGCGGTATTATGCTTTTTGGGATGAGAGACCCCCGAAACTGATTCCTACGTTGTTACTGCAAACATATTTTGTACCTATTGAAAAAAGTATTTAAATGGGGGTTGTTAGCGCAGGTGGTTAACGTTAGTATGGGTTCGCAGTTATATAAATCAGTAATGCTTCAATTATATCCTAGTGAACCAGTTTATAATTACTGGCCACAATTTTTTCCCATAGACAAACCGAGTTATAATTTGCCGTTATAACTAGCTCAGCTAGTTATAACGGCAAACACGCGCCACCTCTCTCTAGACAAGCGTGAGACACAAAGACCTCCAGAGCACACACAGCAACATAGTCACACACAGTTTCGCAGCTCCGCGTGTCCTGTCAGGTTGAACATTGTCCTCGTCACAGCATATAGTCGCTTCTAAAAAAAAAAAAAAAAAGCCTTTCAGCAGTAGCGACAGAACAACAAAGTACTTCAAGTATGGAAACCAGGTTTGAGATTGTAGATAGCGCTATAAAAGAAGCATTCACAATAGAGCAGGACAATAAAAACACCAAAAGAAAAACAGACAGTGACATCCGCCTGTTCCGCAAATTCCTCACAGAAGCATCACTACAAAATGACTTTACCACCTTCAGCTAGTTATAACGGCAAACACGCGCCACCTCTCTCTAGACAAGCGTGAGACACAAAGACCTCCAGAGCACACACAGCAACATAGTCACTCACGGTTTCGCAGCTCCGCGTGTCCTGTCAGGTTGAACATTGTCCTCGTCACAGCATATAGTCGCCTTCTAAAAAAAAAAAAAAAAAAAAGCCTTTCAGCAGTAGCGACAGCGACAGAACAACAAAGTACTTCAAGTATGGAAACCAGGTTTGAGATTGTAGATAGCACTATAAGAGAAACATTCACAATAGAGCAGGACAATAAAAACACCAAAAGAAAAACAGACAGTGACATCCGCCTGTTCCGCAAATTCCTCACAGAAGCATCACTACAAAATGACTTTACCACCTTCAGTGCTGAAGAGCTAGATACACACATAGCTAACTTCATTTACTGTTTAAACGTCACGATGGTTCTGAATATGAACCAGGAACAACTGTGGCATAATCTCAGCATAGATAGGCACCTAGCAGCCCATATAGTATCCCCACAGTATATTTAAAGGGCTAGCAATTGATTTCATTCAAACCAGAAAACACTTGCTGCAAAACAAAAACAGCTAAAGCGTCTAGACAAAGGAAACAGGCCATTAAAAGCTTCACCTCTCACAGAGGAAGATATTGAATTACTTTACAACTCAGGCACCTTATCACTACACAACCCAACTGGTCTCCTCATTTTCTTATTTTTTAACATTGGTCTACAATTCGCACTTAGAACAAAGGAACAGTACAACCTCACCTGGGGTGACATTACTGAGGGAACAGACACAGAAGGCAACACCTTCTCGATACAATGAAAGACAAACTAAAACTAGAACTAGGGAAAACCCTAGAAACATAAGACCACTGAAGCCCGATATATCAAAATAAACAAAAATCCAGAAAGAGACACCATAGCAGCTTTCCGCCTCTACAAAGCTAACAGACCACCAAATGCAGAGCAAAGACTTCCATTCTACTTAGCCCCAAAACATAAATAAAAAGAAAACTCCTCTGGTTCCAAAACATGACTGTAGGACTCAACAAACTAAGAGCCATGATGACAACAATGAAACTTCAGTCTGGAATTCCACACTGCAAACGAATTACTAATCACTCTACCCGAAAAACCACGATTCAGAGACTTTTAGACTGTAGCATGGCCCCCACTGAAGTACAACAAATATCAGGCCACAGAAATGTTCAATCGATTAATAATTATTCAGTACTCTCAGAAGCCAAACAACGCAGAGTAAGTGAGCTGCTCACATTTTCCAAGTGTGAAACAGAACAGCCGTGTACCTCCAGCAAAGATCTGCACCACGCTGCCACTTCAGAAATCCAGAACACAGCCGAGCAGCCTTTCTCCAACAGACTACAAGCCATCTTTGGTCCACACTGCACCTTCAACAAGGCAGTCTCAATAAAGATATACAATGCTCCAGAAACGAAGCACAGAAAACGCCCCCTTGTAATAGAAGATTCCGACAATGATGACTAGAGGTAAGCAAGCATACACACACTTTTAACACACTCCCTAACCCACGCTAATCTAACGCTGTCCTCTCTTTCAGACAACGGATATGAAGATCTCCACAGGAACCAAATGACAATGACCAGGAACACCTCTTTGAACCAGACTGCATAACAAAATTCACAATTTGAACTTTTAGTTAAAAAGTTGTAAACGTTCTTAGTTGTTATCACTTCTGAAGCTTTCACAGTTCCAACTTAATCTCATTCAAGAACTGTAAGTTAAAAAATTTTAAAAATACTGACAAATGTTCTAAACTTTACAACTGTTCATGTTTCTTTGGCAAACATAAAAAAAATAAAAAAAGCACAAAGAATTAAAAAATTAAATGTAATACAACAATACAAATAAATATTTACTTATTGCACAACTGTCTTACTCAGTTCTTTGCAAATACAATACATTACAGTTGAAAAATTGTGACCAGTAATTATAAAATAAAGTAATGCGCATGTTATCATAGATTTCATGACACTTTGGTGATGGATGTTAATGTTAACCGGCTTCGCCCTCGGGGTTTATGTGGCATCCCACACCTCGGGTGTGTGTAAAATTCTCATAATAACCACCTTCCCATACATTATTCTCTATTTAAGAACTGTCCTCTAAGGTGTGTGGATATAGTTTTAAGTAGATTAAACAACCCAATGTTATCTACTTATATGTGGGAATCTCTATGGCTTATTGTGTATGGCCGAATTGGGGTAGGAGGGAACGCCAAACATAAACCAGTACAGGAAAGAAATTGTCAATTTTTGGAGTGTGTGGCACAAGAAGAAACGGTTGATCATTTTCCTTTCACTTGTTCCTATGCTGTGTCTCTATGGAAATTCCTGGCAGTGCAATGGAATATGAAATGGTTAGAATATATGGACTATGATACATTAGTACTGGGTCATTCTCCACAGTTTTGGTTACTATATCATGTAGACACTTTACAAATCTTCTGTAGTACGTTGATATACTACTTGTGGCAAGCTAGGTGCCAATGGGTGCTATATCAAAAATTGATGCCCCATGACACTGTCCAGAGGTTGATTCACGGGGGCTATGAACAGGATTTATATTCAAGACACAGCATTCTTTTCCCCAAGGAAGGTGAGGGAGTGGTGGAAAGGGTTTCTGAAGTTTATTAAATATGAATGAGAAGTTAAGTAGTTTGCTTCTCTTCACACATGGATAGGTGGGTTATATAAGGGGGGAAGTCACGACTGCTAGTTGGCAGTATGAATAGGGTAGTTCAGTCAGATACTCAACGTTACATGACAGTATGACTTTTGGTTACATTCTATTTAGGGGGTTCATTATTACTTCAGAGGATGGTTAGAAAAATATGATTCTTGCCTATTTATGGGTATTTTCTTTTTTAATTTTTATTATTTAGTGTAATTTAACACTGTCTGTTTTTCTTGGCATTATTTTTTTATTTGATTTGTATATTATTTATGTGTTCATCCTGATGTTATTTTTTTGTCTTTAAGATCATTATACTGGAAAGGCTCTTAATAGGGAGGAGGCGATCATTGTTTTTTATACGATGTATTAAAGTAGGTTTCTAATACTTTCTTAGGAGGTTTATTAGTGAATGTATGGCTGTAATACTTTCTTTGAATTCTTTTCTGGTTTGTATAATTATTAGTGTGGCTTAACACTATTGGTATTTATTTGCATTTTTTTTATTTTATGTGTATAATGATGGTGTGATTTCAACACTGTATGTAATTATTGATTTTTGATGTTATTCTAATAAAATATTCCCCTACTCTTTTCGATAAGTGCCATGGGATCGTTAACATCCACCTGAACTACCACCAATCCAGGCAGATGGGACCTCGGTTTTTTAACGTCTCATCCGAAAGACGGCACCTCAGAAGTGTAGCACCTCTCTTATGCTGCACTACAGTGTCAGTACTGGGATAGTAACCCAAGTGCCAGATGTGGGAACTGAACCCACAGCCCTCTGATCTCCCGGCCTCAGAGGCGAGTGTGCTACCTACTGAGCCACTGACACTGCTGTTTTACCAAACAGAGAATTCAGACCATGTTTCCTTAGAATCAAATTAAGTTGTGAGAACCATGCAAAAGATGTCAAATCATTTTGTTTGTAAAAACAAATATTATTGCCAACACAAATGCAACAGAATATTTTTAGGGTCATTTATCAGTTTATGCCAATAATTAATAGACCATTTGCTGTATCAGTTTATGCCAATAATTAATAGATTATGTACTGTATCAGTTTATGTCAAAAATTAATAGATCATTTAATGCATCAGTTTATGCCAATAATTAATAGGTCTAATAAGTGCTTTGGGTAACATAGGCCTTTGTCCTGTTTCCAGTCACAAGTGTTTCCCTGAGGGTATGTATAACAAATCCAAAACATGTCTTAAGAACAAGTTCTGCATTGTTTCCAGGGAGACAACAGCTGTGTCTGTTGCTGAGTACAGTGGAAGGCCTGCACCTCGGCGAAGGCTGAGAGAGTGTTTCTCGTAAACAAGGTGCCAATCAACAAGTAACTCACCAGCTCCAGCTTTGCCTCCTTTGTGCATACATTCCTTTATTTGTGCAAATCGCAACGGGAGAACAATAAAAATCCAAAGCGTGAGGAGCGAGAAACCAAACACACGTCGCAACCCAATTCCAGCTTCCTGCTTACGTCACCTGGATCACCTGACGCATTTCGCTCAATACTAACTTTCTGAAAGGTGCAGAGAGCATACAGGTACAGACGTTTAAATACAGAAGCCATTTAAAATGATATACACAGAATAAGCCACAAAACACCATAAAAGACTTCAAAACAGAAGCCACCTTAATAAAAACCATGTTACAAACAAGAACAATACCTACAATCAAGCAGGTATTGAACATTTCATTACTTCTTAATATGATTTCTACTGGTAATTGTATTCTCCAGTCCTTATAAGCATATGATATAGGTTACACCTAAACGGTGAAAGCATAATACATACTTCACAAATTAATCCAAACCTGGCTTTGAACAGTAGAAAGAAAAGATTGCACGAAGTTTTTAAGATAAACTCAGCAGCACACGAGAATGCTGGTGCAAATCTGTGTAGAAAAAGAAAAAAGATAGACAAGATTATTAGAAAACATCACAATAAATGCAGTGTATACAAAATAAAACAATCATTTCTTCAGAAATGGTTTTACTTCAATTCTTCCATTTAAACCCTTTTCTTCCATTGCCTTAAAGGCAAAAATCCAATATTGCACCCTTTTTAAAAGCAAATTGTCATAGTCACCACCCCTTTTAGACATAAGTGGTTTTTCTATTCCCAGGTATGTAAAAGTGTGTTCAATTTTATTTCTTGTTTTAAAAACATGCATTGCCAGGGAGTTAGTTAAATCCTCTCTCTCAATTGCCCTTTCACATTCACCAATTCTTAATTTAAACATCCTTTTCGTTTTGCCAACATAGTAGGACCCACATTTGCAGTTAGCCAGGTATACCAAACCCTTTGTGCTGCAAGTGATAAAACCTCTCACTGGTGTGCTTTTGTTGGTAAGCAGGTGTTTATAAAATTTCGTAGTCACCACTTTTTGGCAGAACTTACAGCTGCCACGCTTATTGCAACTGTTATCTCTTTTAGGGAGCCACATATGAAATTAATTTCTGGTAGGTTGTAAGGAATGCACAATATTATCTTTTATGGTTTTTCCTCTCCTGTAAACCATTCTTGGACCTCTGTTATCCAGGTTTTTTAGGCCTGGATCCTGTTTTGCTATGTACCATTGCTTCCTAATGATATCAGCAATTTGCTTGGATTGGGGATTATAGGTACTCACAAATGTAAGTTGTGGGTCTATCTTGATGTTTTTATCTTTTTCCACTAATAGGGAATTTCTTGAAATTTTATCAACCCCTTCTTTTGTCTCATACAGTAAATCATGTAAATATCCTCTTTCCTTTAATCTAGACGTTAGTTCTCTTGCTCTACTTTGATACAAAACTATCTGACCCACAATTTCTTGTGGCCCTGATATATTGTCATTTAGGAATTGCCCTAATCACATGTCTGGGATGATTACTGCTAGCCAACAATAAAGTATTCCCATCAGTGGGCTTACTATATAAGTCAGTTACCAGATCACCCTGCCCATCTTTTTTGATCATCATATCCAAGAAAGAAATCTCATTCTTACCTACTGTCATGCTAAACCTAAGGTTCTTACAACTGTGCTCCATGTATTCAATGAACAAAGATAACTCACTTAGAGTGCCCTTCCAAATAACCAAAATGTTGTCAATAAAATGCCTCCATAAATCTATTCTATGGAGGAATGGATTTTTATCAGAACGAATGGCTTCATTTTCCCATTTTGTCATAAACAAATTTGCATAATTAGGGGCAAAACTTGCCCCCATGGCAGTTCCTTTCTTTTGTAAATAAAAATCTTGGCCGTAGAAAAAAGTATTACATGTCAATACAAATTCTGCCAACTGTAACAGGACATCAGTGCATGGTTCTAAAATTTCTCTAGTCTCCAAAAAATATTCTAAAGCTTCAAGCCCTTCTTTATGGGGAATGTTCATATACAACGCAGTCACATCAGAAGTAACCAAATACCAGTTTTCTTGAATGGCTGTATCCTCTATTACCCATACAATATCACCAGTGTCTTTAATATAAGAGGGTACTTGTTTAATTAAATCATTGAGGTGGAAATCAACATACTTGGCAAGAGGCTCTGTTAAAGAATTATTCCCTGAGACAATTGGTCTCCCGGGGGGGGGGTCCTGCAAATTTTTGTGTATTTTGGGGAGACAATAAAAAGTCTGACGTACAGGGAAATCAATGTTTAAAAGCTGAATAACATTAATAGGTACCCAGATCCTTTTCTTGATCAAGTCAAGGTAGCTATTATTTTTTTATACTGAAGAGTGGGATCGCAATTAAGTTTTATATAAAACTCTTCTTGACTTAGCTGTATCTATATCTCAGCTTCATATTTGTCTGTATCCATTACTACAGTCGTCCCTCCCTTGTCTGCCTGCTTTATAGTGATGTCTTTATTTTCACCAAATTTCTTAAGGGCACATTCCTCCTGTTTGCTAAGGTTATGGAAAAAATTCCTATTGTATTCACCAGACAATTTATTAATATCATTTTCACAACTCCTAAGAAATACATGTAATGCTGAAGACTTAGGAAGACAAAACTCAGATTGTGATTGGAAAACACCATATGTTTGCGAGTAGATATTCTCACCTGAATTTGGACCCATATTCTGTTCTTTCCTAGAAAAAAAAGATTTTTGACTCATATTGTGGCCCAACTTATACAGATCAATTACAGTGTCAAAGTTATTAAATTTCTTCGTTGGTGTGAAGGATAATCTTCTATTTAGTACTTGTAGTTCAGTTTCATCCAATACATATCCTGAAATATTCACAACATTCACCGTTGGACCCTGTTCCTGCCCCATCTCGATCTCCAAAATCTCCCTTGTCTTCCATTTTGCTGGCCTCTTCCATTTTGTACCACCTCTTCTTGTTCGTTTTTTTGCCAAGGGGTCCACCTTGTTGTTCTTTGACTGCTCCAGAGGCCCTGTTGAGTTAGTTGAGGGGTTGGGGTAACACATTGTTCGATCTCCTCTTCTCCTAAAAAAAGATCTTCCTCTGGTTCCTGTATATTACTGAATTTTACAGCTGCATTCACTTCCTCACTTTGAATAGCATGAGATGTAGAGTCCTGCTCACTGGAGGTTTGCTGTGTATATTTATTATTGCCAGACCAGTCAAAAATCCTGCCTTCTTTGTAGTCTCTCTCGTCCTTCTCAAACTTTTGTTTTTTACTCAGTTAAATTTTTTCCTCATACTTTTATATATTTTCTGCAAAACCCTCAAGCAGCTGTTCATATTGTGGGGTATCAGAAAAAAGTTTTCAGAACCTCTTCTTTTTTTTTTTTTTAGAAACTCAACTTCCACCACTTGCATTTTCTGCAAGTATCAGTTCTATATATTCCTTACTTGCTTTTATGGTGTTTTGTGGCTTATTCTGTGTATATCACTTTAAATGGCTTCTGTATTTAAACGTCTGTACCTGTATGCTCTCTACACCTTTGAGAAAGCTCCTTTTGAGCGAAACGCGTCAGGTGATCCAGGTGATGTAAGCAGGAAGCTGGAATTGGGTTGCGACGTGTGTTTGGTTTCTCGCTCCTCACGCTTTGGATTTTTATTGTTCTCCCATTGCGATTTGCACAAATAAAGGAATGTATGCACAAAGGAGACAAATCTGGAGCTGGTGAGTTACATTGATTGGTACCTTGTTTACGAGAAACACGCTCTCAGCCTTAGCAGAGGTGCAGGCCTTCCATTGTACTCAGCCATTCATTTCTACCAGACCTTTGCACGGCGTTTCTTGGTGCAGCAGCTTTTGTTATTTTTCTAGCTGTGTCTATTCCCCACACTTTCAAGCCATACAGCAGTACTGAATCCACGTTTGCATTAAAAATATCTATCATGGCTTTGAACGAGTTACTAATAACATCTTCACTAAACTTGTTTTATACCTAGGACAATTTGTCTAGTTGCTTGTTTTGTACATTTAACCACTGTTGGCAGTTATAATAACCTCAAGATATTTCAGTTGTTCTGTCTCTTAAATGATAGTTCCCTTAACATTTCATTTTATATCTAAGTGATTATGGTTTATTAATAATCAAAACTTTATTTTTGTACATTAAGTTCTAACCTGAGCTTGCTAAGAGAATCTGCAGTGTTGTCCAATGCTTTCTGTAAGCATTGAGCAGACCTAGAAATAATAAGAGCATCTTCTGGGTACATTAGACTGCTTACTGAGGAATTCATGATTTCTGGAGCATCTGTGTCAGTATGTCCCTTATTTTTACAATCTGATCAATATAGATGCTGAACAAAATAAGGTCCATAAGACACCCCTGCTTCACTCCCCTGTTGATATGAATCTTATTAGTTAATTTCCCATCTGTACAACATCTAATACACGCAGATGTTTATGTATGTAAACCTATTATTATATTAAGCAAACGTGGAGCTGTGCCTAGATCAGCCCATAATTTCCACAAAATAACTCTTATCGACATTGTAAAATGCATTTTTAATTTCAAAAAAGCAACAATACAAACTACCCCGAGTCCCTTTTATGTATTTTTAGCTTAAATGATTTAAACTGAATAAACTGTCTATGGAAGATCTATCTGCTGTAAATCCGTATTGATTTTCTGAGAGTATTTTGTTCTCCTCAACCTATAAATGGATTTTGTTCAACAGATAGTGACTATACAGCATGGCTGGAACACACACAGAAGGGAAATGGGTCTAAAATTTGCAGGATCATTTTTAAGACCAGGTTTGTGAATGGGCACAAATTCACCAGTCAGCGAGGTGTTTGAGATATGACTGGAATAATTAACATAATTAAAAAGAACTCCAAGAACATGTGCCCACCAGATGATATTTTACTTTAAAGATTTCGGCTGGAAGTCCATCCACCCCAGATGCCTTGTTAGTTTTTTGTACGGTATGTAGCTTTCAGTTTCGGCAGGAGAGACTGTAGTTGAAGAACTAAATATCAGCATTTAAATCTAAAGTCTCTGTGCTATTGTTAGTGTCCTGATTAGATATGGAATATAATTTAGTATATAAATTTTCCCATGTAGTTGCAGAAAGCATGGCATCAATGTTTTGTGATGTTTTATTCTCTCCATAGGCAATAAGAGTCCAGGGGCATGATAGTCGGTAAAGTGCAAAGGTTTGCACTGAGCTTTGCAATTGCCCATGGGTCCAAGGATGCTATATTCAGTCAGATAGGGCACCGGTACTATCCGACTAAATATGGGGCCATGTCGGCGCAGTGCTAAGTCAAGTATTGCTGCCCAGACAAGGCTTCAGAAGTGTACTTCAAGAGTTCTATCTGCAGTATTCAAGGAGACCCATGCAAATGAGTCCATTTGGGCATACAAGGTGCTAAGGGTCCATTTGCATGACCATTATGGGCTCATTTGCATGGGTAGTGGAGGTAGGTTGGTGTGGTGGACCTCTTTCCCAGTGCAAGACATGTAGCTGTCCTTGGTGCTAGTGGTCCCCCATCCCTCCGATTGCCAGCTTGTATTAAAAAAATAACTCTCCCTGGTGCTAGTGGTCCCCTCTGCCTCTGATCACCAGCCAGTATCTAAAAAATAAATCCCGCTGGTGCTAATGGTCCCCCCTTCCTCCAATTGCCAGCCCATATTAAAACAAAACTGCCCCAGGTGGTAGTGGTCCCACTCTCCCTCTGATCGCCAGCCGGTATCTAAAAAACCTCCCTTGTACTAGTGGTTCCCCAATCCCTCTGATCCATTACATTAAGCTAGATAACAATAAGCAGACAGTCACATTTAAAATTTGGGTAGACCTCAAAATGCTTGACTAAATGCCAATCAACAATATCGCATTTAGCATAATCCAGTACAGAACCTCCATTTTTATCCTTTTGTGGGAATGTAAATGTACCTAAAATATCTCCTGCTACCCTACCATTAATGATACAGAGATTGTTCTCACACAAACAATTTAAAAGTATTTTCCCCTTTGTATTACTGACAGCATCTCTAGAATTTTCCTAAACACTTAGAACAGCCTCAATATCCCAATATGTCTCTATATCCATATGTTCAGAGTGTGTACCTATCCAGGCATTAAAATCCCCCATCCAAATAACAATTTAGCTCTGATACCTGTTTCTCAAATCTATAATCTCTTGAGTCTCCCTTTCCAACCCTTTACAAAAATCATTAACAGACAAACTTGGTTTCATGTAAAAAATTACAAAGTACAAATATTTGTTACTAGGCAAAGGGATAAGAGGTACTAAATATTAATTTTTCTCCACAATGACTGAATCTGCTATAATAGGAAGTTTAAATGAAACTGGAGTAATCAAACTACCTTTATTGGGGCCTTTGGCTTCCTTAAGTTTTGTACATTTTATTTCAAATTTAATATACTCATGTATGTTAACTTAATAATTTTCTCCAACCCATGTTTCATGTAAAAGAACAACCTGATATTTCTGGATTTAAGACACCCATTCTCTGTCCGGAATTGTATTTTTCATTCTTGCAGTGTTCCAAGAAATAATTGTAAGTAGCTGTGATTGTAGATTTCTCTACCAGTTAAGATTATATTCAGTGGTTTCATCCAATGCCCCAGTCAGTCAGATTCTTCTTCCAATAAAACTATAATCTGTTGTTAGTTGGAATTAGAGATCCACCTTCATTATCAACATCACTATCACTAACATACTGATCTGAAACCTAGACACAGTTATTATTGTTTCCTGAACCCTTTATTTTTTTCGCTCTCACATATTCCTGCATTACTGCAGAGCTGTTCGGAGAATGTTCTCTTTCCACATTCTTATTCAAGAATTCTTTTATGAATTATTGTTCTGTTTTTTTTTCCTTTTTAGAATTTCTTTCTGTTTTACATGTGTCTGTTTATCACAGATATTCACAAGTGTTACACATTCTTTCATTACAGTGTCATTCAGATAGATTCCATTATCAGCCAAAATTAAGCAGTCTTCCAAAATTTTCTCCTGAATATGGGACGATTTAACTACCAAATAGATATTTCCCTTAGCTGGCATTACATTATCTATCTATCTATCTATCTATCTATCTATCTATCTATCTATCTATCTATCTGTATCTATCTATCTATCTATCTATATATTCTATGCAAAAATACTTTGTTAATGCATCAGTTAGGGTTGTTCTACAGTGACAAAAGTGAGGAAATTCTATATTAGGGTTGCCACCCCTTGCACTCCCACTCCCACCCCGCCCCCACCAACAGGCATCGGGATGTGCGCTGGGGTCATCGGCTCTAACTCTCACCCCATCCCATGTGTAAACAAGCTGAGGTGGTGCAGTGCAGGAGAATGGGGTGAGAGTTAGGCCGACGACCCCAATGCACACCCCGATGCCTGTTGGTGGGGTGGGTGGCAACGGGTGGCAAACCCTAATATCAAATTTCTCACTTTTTGTCACTGTAGAACAACCCTAACTGATGCATTAACAAAGTTTTTTGCATAGAATTTCCTTACTTTTTAAGAAAGAATAGAAAAGTAGAAAGTTATGAATATCGTGTGGAAGCGCTGGGCCCTTTGGGACCCACGCTCCCACCAACTTGTAAGTGTCAGGCCACATTACACACCTAATGACTAAAAAGTACATTGACAACAGCACGGCCAGCCACCAAACAAATGTTAATCTAGTAGAACAATAGAAAACACTGTCCGCAAAATGTAAACTGTGCCACGCAGTATTTCTGCAAAAAATATATTTTCTGACACGTAAACACTGCAATTCACATCTACAGGACGTGCTGTCAATGCTTTCCAAATTTCAAGTGAAAAGACCAAACCATGTCCGAGATATAACATGTCAAAGTTTGAAATTTTCATTTGTCAGAGTGGCACAGTTCCACATCTGTTGGCATTTAAAGAGGACAGAAATAAAAAAAACATGATTGAGACCACCAAATGTGGCCTGTCTTTTTTCATTAGTAATGTGTGTGCATATATCATGTAAGATCCTCGCTCTCCGTAAACTAGCATTTTATATCCTTAAATCAAAGGATTTTACCAATATGGCTGTCAATGGTTCCTCTCTGTTTACCTTTCCAGTGTTGCCATTTGGAAAGTAAGTGAGGCTGTTTATCTATGACGTAAATTATTGTGCTGATGTAATAGCAAGTGACGAGCAGGCACGGTCTTAAAAGCGGGAGCAGTTGTCAGAAAGCAAGTGCAAGGAAAACCACGTATCAGAATGTATCTGGTTAGCAGTGCTTTAATGTAAGATATGGGGGGGGGCGCAGAGATGTCACACTGTAACAGCAGGTATTTTTAAATATTTTTTTTACACAATTACAGATTATTTACTGATGCCATTTCTGTCACATTCTATCAACTTGCAATGCCAAGGATCTGAAGAGCCATCTACCTCTGAGAACTAGAACTCCTGCCCGCTATCCATTTTCAGCCTTTATGCTGCTGACATATGCATCAATCACTTACTATAGTGATTTTCCTAGCCACCACCATGCCCAACCAACCCAAGAGAAAACCAGCCAAAGGAGGGCTATGCCATCTGCTGATCTCATGGCCAATGCTGAATAGCACTGTGGGGAAAATAGTGCAATCAATGGGAGTAGGGATGATTCAGTAGCACATGGATGTAACTTTTTCCAGGCAGGGGTTCGTACTGCTTCAGGCAATCAGGGTTCAATGGAAGAACCTTCTGTGATGAGGTTGCTGCTGCTGCTGCTTCTCTACTCCCTGTCAAAACTCTCTCTCCTTCCACACAATCCGGATGAGGTGGTGGTTCTCTGAGGTGATTAAAAAAAAAAGAGAAAACTAAAGTAAATGAGGTCTTTTGGGGGATGAGGGACAGCAGATTGCGTGTGTGAAAGTTTAGACCCTCGCCACCCCTCTAAGGAAGTGTAGTTATGCAGATATTTTTTGTTTATTAGCTCTGTCAACATGAAAAAAAAAAACATCTTGTGAAAAATGAAGAAGATTGAGCAGACGGGTATAAATCATGAATAAAGGCCAAACAAAAGCATACATGTCCCATGCAGAGTGAAATGAAACCAAACAAGCACTGCAGTGCAACAGCATTTTACAGGAACTTTAGTGCAAGTACCCAGCTTCTGGAACAGCAATCACTGGGAAAAGACTGAAACAATTTCGCAAAAGCCATTTTAATTAGCCACATCAGATGCTAGACAATCAAGAAGAACAGGCAGTGTTCCTTAGAGTGCATGCCAGATTAAAAGATACCATATATTTCCCTTTGTTCTGTAAATTGCAACAAGACCGAGGGATGTCACTTGAGAAGGATTTGGTTGGACCCGAAATGACGCAGCAGTGTGATCAGTTAACGTGAGCTGTTTTCTTACTTTTTGCACATCATACCGCAGGCTTGCTAAATTTCAGTTGGAACCTCTCAGTGTTTTGAAGCGGAGTTGAACATTCTTACTCCAGCACTTATTCCAACACTTTCTTTGAGCGTGCATAGAGTTATTTTTGTAACTATGGGAGGGAAGCAAGTGTCTATACCGTTACATACGGGAGATGCCCCCCTCACCCCCCATTTCCTTTCCTTTATTCTTTTTAAAAAAGAAATCAACCTCAGAGAACTTCCGTTTCATCCGGAGTGTGCAGAGGGAGAGAAAGCCTTGAAAGGGGACAGAGAAGCAGCAACAACCCCACCACAGGAAGGTTACCAGCATAAAGACTAAGTAATAAAATGTATAGCGGACAGGGTTAGTAGAGGTAGAAGGCTGTTAAGATCGACGGTGCTGCAAGAATTTTAAAAAAAGCCTTCCGTTTCAGTCTGACATGTCCCCCCCCTTTTTTTATTCAAGCACTACTTCAGCTTCATAATGATGCGCTTTCCTTGCACACTATCTCTAAAAACAGCTTGCTTCTCCATGAACGGGCATACTCGTTCCCTGGTATTAACTAGTGACACTTCATCTTTAAAAAAATGAGGTCTCTCAGAGTTCAGTTAACATTAGCAAGTTCAGAGTCTTGTGTTTTGGCAGACCAGTCAAGGAAGTGCAAAACCACAATATTCAAAAAAGGAAAAGATGAGAGACAAAAAAAGGCTTTTAGATGCATTTATACAATGGCAAGAAAAAATCTGGGGTGCTGATTGACTAGCTGGCACCTTTCACCCGTGGTAAATCCTGTGATGTACCAACAGGTAAAAGTGCCAGCAGACCGCATACTTTTTGAAATGCATCTGACCCCCCAACATCAAATGAAAAACCGCCATATTGTCTCCCTGCTAAGTGCGACGATAAAGTGGGAGTTTCAAATCGGAAGACAAAACCACTCCCTCAAAAGAAAAAGCCAGCAAGAATAAATAAGCTCTATTTTTTTTTACAGTGGCTGGTACCAGCCTCACCACTCATGGTTGGCTATAACAAAAAAAAAAAAACACAGTTCACCCCAGAATTTACAACACTGAACCGCGAACAAACCCCAATGTCATCACAGCCCCTAAAATGTGTACACAAGCCACTGCAAACAAAAAGCACTGCCTCCCAAAACAATTCGTTGAAAAAGAAATAAAAATAAACACAATACTTCAAACAGCAACAGTTGCTCCTTCCTGACTCCGGATCCTTTCACAGTCGCTCCCTCTGTGTCTCCAGCCTCTGTAGCATGACATGGCAGTGACCCTCAGCTCACCTAATGGTTGCACTTGATTACAGACCTACAATCTGTGTCTCTCTGTCCCCATCCAAACAGTGGTACCATTTCTATTTTCCCAGTAACTAACTTATGTTTAAAAAAACACTTCAAGCTGTAATATCTAATGTCAACCATCACGGACTGCTGCCTGCTGCACACTCGCACCACCTCCCTCCATTTCAATGACTGATGATCCATCTCACGCCCTCATTAATTATAATAACTGTCACATTAAACTGCAGCAGACTGCAAAATCAACAGTGAACGGGGAAGCGCTAAAGGGACAGCAGCATTAGTGGTACCTGACCAAACTGCAAAATCCACAATGAACAGGGAACCTCAACCAGTAAAGGGATACAACAGCATGGTTGCTATCAGTGTTCACTGAAATCATTTGATGGTTGCTGTGCACGGCTCCCACTGCACACTCGCAGCTCTCTCCGAATGTTTAAAGATTGATTGCCCCCTTGCATGCCGAAAGTTTTGTTTTTCTCATTTAGCAGCCTCATATTAGCATTACTATTCAAACTAGATCAATTCTGGAAAAATTGGAAAGGTACCTGTGGTATAATGAGTAACGACACCCGTTTTCAAGTGCTATCTGCACTCATAGCAATCAGCTTTTTTGTACCACACAGAAGTCTGACAAGCTGTCTCTGTAAAAACAAAACAAAAAAGCAGCCTCGCAACTAACAACAGAGAAGTGTGTGTGTGTGTGTGTGGGGGGGGTGTTCTGTGGTGTAGTTGAGGAATGGAATGGAACTGGGTGTGAGGGACTCCAGAGAACTAAGGAACCTAGGCAGGGTCTCCCTAGTAGCAAAGAACTATTTTTTTCCTGGAGGAGCAATAAAATCAATAAAACTAACTTAAAATACCTAAAACTGTTTTTTTTCTCACCAAAAAAATGAGACATTGTATAATCGCAATAAACCACTCCAGGATGTGGGTTATGCTGGGATTTAACCACTTCTGGTGTGGATTTGGTCACTCGGCTGCACCTCGTGACCAAACCACACCAGGTGTGGGTAAGTCCCAGCATAACCCACACCTTGTTGTGGTTTATTGCTTAATTATTAGTCAAATTAAGCTATTTGTATCTATTAGTGACCTTATTAACTCGTTCCTGTCCCCTTTAACACACACAATGACTGAAAACTACATCCATGACACTAAGGCTAGGTATCCTATCAATTTCAAGCCACCACCACAAGCAAAATGCTGCCCGCAGAACGTAAACTGCGCCACGCCATATCTGCACCAAAAAAAATATTTTCCAACATGTAAACACTGTAATTTACATCCACAGGACATGCCATAAAGACCCTCCAAATTTCAAGTAAAAAGACCAAACCTTTTCCAAGATATTCAATGTTAAAAATTGGTAAAATATCCTTATCTATTTTATTATAAAAAATCTGGCCATCTTTTCCCTATTTTGTGATCAAAGATCGTGGTCAAAGAATCTCGTGATCAAAGAATTTGTAGGCTCGCAATCAAAGCATTTGCAGGCTCATGAACAAAGAATAAAAAATGCTATAAATCAAAAAATTTAAGGAATTGTGGTAAACCATCACCATGGTTCGACAGAATGAAGCCTCATGAGCAAAACCCACCCGCTTTTGATTTCCTAGGGCACCCCTGGGCTGAGAAAATGAATTTTTTAATCTGGCCATCTTGTCTTTGCTCATGATGCACGATCGCAATCAAAGAATCTCGCGATCAAAGAATTTGCAGGCTCGCGATCAAAGAATTTGCAGGCTCATGATCAAAGAATAAAAAGTGCTGTAATTAAAAAAATACAAAGAATTGCGGTAAACCACCACCGTGGTTCATCAGAGCGAAGCCCCCTGAGCAAAACCCACCCACATCTGTCTTCCTAGGACACCCCTGGGCTGAGAAATTAGAATTTTTTAATCCAGCCATCTCGTCCCTCACTCACGATTGTGATCAAAAAATCTCGCGATCAAAGAAATTGCATGCTCGCGACCAAAGACTTTAAAATGCTGAAACACGACTTTTTCACCGATTTGAACTGAACCAAAAGCATGCCTCGATAGACCAAAGCCTCCTGATCAAAACCCACTCTCATTTGTGTCCCTAGCCCACACCTGAGACAAAATATTTGTGTATTTAGGTCGCGATGCAAGATCGTGATTAAAGAATTTGCATGCTCGTGATCAAAGATTGTTAGCGAGCCACGATCAAAGATTTTAAAAGCTTATAACTCTATTTTTTGACCTATTTGTATGAAACCAAAGGCATGGCTCGATAGATCGGAGCCCCCTGAGTAAAACCCATCCCAGTTTTACTTCAGGAGTGACCCCTGAGCCGAAATATTTGTTTTTCTGATTGGAAAACTAAAAACAAGATGGTGGACCTCACGATCAAAGAATTCTCAGGGACAAAGATTCTTGAACCATGAGGCTGCAAATTCTTTGATCGCCAGGCAGGACAAGATGGCCAGAACCCCATTCTTTGTTCGCTGAACATACATATAAATTTTCCCATTGACTTATAATGGGAACTTCAAAGTAGCATAACTTTTGAATGCCTTAATATTTTTTCACCAAATGAAAAGCGGCATGTTCGGCCACCAAAGCTCTTTCAAATGAGCAATCTTGCAGAGTGGCACACCACATGCTGGCTGCGCAAGGCCACGTTCAAAATCCCAAAAGCTGCCTCCAAAAATGGATAATTTTGCATTTTCAGCATTTTCGTATGCAAAGACCGTAAGTACGACTGAAACAAAATTTGGCAAATCAAGAGATCTACCATGCCCCACCACGCATACCAAATTTTAGGCAAATCCGTTGAACGGGTCCAAAGTTATTAATGCACAAAATTATGACTTTAACATAGAAGTGACATCTGAACCCTAACTATAGTGGCGCGACTGCGCCACTATAATATATATATATATATATATATATATATATAGGCATATATACAATACTCGAGAGAACAAGTGTGACATTCATTCTCCCAAAAAAACTTTCTTTAAATGTCATGACTGTGGATTATTTTGAGAATTTATATGTAGTAGTTGTTTAATCCCAAATATAAAGATAGTTCATCAATTCTAAGTTTAAGAAAATAAGATTGAAAAGTATCTGAAGAAAACTTTAATGTGGGTAACATGGTGTCCATGATAACTTATTTGCCATATTTATTATTAAAGTAAAACTGATATCACAATGCCTGGGTCTTCTACTTTGGTATGGTAGTTAGCAACTTTTCATCATTTGGTCTCAAACCATACCCATCACCCTTTACTGGACCATCCATTGTGGGACACCATTAAATCTCAGCCCATAGCTAATCGCAGTTTAGTTTTCTCTTACATCCCTTTGCTTTTCCCAAACCAGCTTTGCTGAAGATATATGTGGTGCTATATGCTTAAGACAGACACCAACAATTCTTTGAAATGTGAAGCATATTTTCTTTTAACACAATATTTTCTAACACATAACATGAGTAACAGTGACACCACAACACATAACGTGAGTAACAGTGACACCACAACACATAACGTAACAGGGACACACTACAGATGTTTTATCTAACTATGCCTTTACCTATCCAGCACTTTATAAATATGGCTTACGTGTAACAAATATGGAAGATAAAGTTAACCCTAATGTAACTCTAATATACAATAAAAGCAGTTAAACACACTCTTTAATCATCTAATTCACACAGAGTAAATCTCACTTGTGTCAGTAGTAAACAAACTGCTAATCACCACCAATCACTGCATCTGGTCCCAAAACAGAAGAACAGAGGCAATTCATTTGGTGTACAACTTAGCTAATATGCTAAATATTAGTGTAGTCCATGTCTGTCATGACAAACAGACCACATCAGGAGAAGACATTTATTTGAAAATTAGTTCAAAACCAGACAGGGTATGGTTTAATCGAAGAAAGTCATGTTCTGGAAAGTGCAACTGTTGAGTCACTGTTGACTGTACAGGGTCACCAAATTTGAAAACAATGGCTCAGATATTCAAACTGCGCCCCAAAAGTGCGCAACAGCAGGAGCAAGCACAAGTCCACTGTGCCCATGCACAAGAAGTGCGATATTCAAAAACTGCGCAGGCGCAGGCCAAGATGTGCCTACGGCACACGACTGAATATTGCACAACCTGTGCCATAGTGTAACCAGGGATGTGCAGTTGTGCATTTCTGATGCGCCATAGCGCAACAAGGGATGCTCAGTGGAGCAGTCCAGATGCGCCATAGCACAACCAGGGATGCCCCGTGGAGCAGGGCAGCAATGCAACAGCACAACCAGGGATGCAGGAGCCCACCACCCATGCCACAGATGGGCAGAGGAGCACACAGCAGAACAGACATCGTCCCCCACACCCCATGCACTGCACAACCGGAGGAGAGCTGGAATAACCACCGGCCCATGGATACCAGCAACCAACCCACAGCTGGGTCATGGTGCCCCAGCACACCCCCCCCCTGGCAAGCTGTGACTGGCACACAAGGAGGGCCAACCACCCCATGCCACACCATCCCACCAATGCAGAGCACACCCTGCACCATGATCACTATACACCCTTCCCAGGAGTAGCGCCCAACAGTGCAGGACACCCCATGCATGCCACCACCCCCACTGTGACAATGCAACCCTGTGCAACACGTAGCCATGCAAGGCAGCCCCACCATGTGCAACCTGCAGCGGGTGGCAGCAGACAGCAATGCAACAACAGCATACACAGTGCCATCTTGCACGTCCCCCCTGAGGTACAGCTGAGAGACCGACCATGCGTTGCCACATGAGGTACCCCACATGCGACAGGGCATGCCCCGGACCCCACCACCAGCGGTACAGCACCCTGCACACCCTCCCAAGGACACATCCCATCCCAGCACTGGCCACAACAGCCAGCACAGACACACACAGTGTTGCATGGAAGCATGCGCCACACAGGATGCAACACAGTGCACAGACAAACAGCCACCCATGCCCAAGGGCACACCAACACAGGGACACAGTAGCGGGTCAACCAAGCCTCCGGCGTGTGGCCACGGCAGCCGTGTGCACATGGCCAAAACCCCTCCATGGCACAGGTGTGCCAGCAACCCTGTGCAGGCACCACGATGCTGTATGCCACCAACATGCGGCTGGAGCACAAGTGACAGACAGTGGAGCACATCCCCTGCAACAGACACAAGTGACAGCATCAAGGTTGGACAACAACAGCGGAGGCAACAGTGCCACCCGAGGCAGATGTGCACCCCACCAATGACAGGAGGCAACCCAGCATCGCGCTGGGTACAGTGGCAGTCCAGCATGGGCAGCCACCACTGACATGCCAGCGGACTGTGCAGGTCACAGACATGCAAGGGTGGCAGCTGCACAGGCCATGGATGGTCTGACAGGTGTGCCATGGACACAGTGCATGCACCGTGTACCACTGCACACAGTCATCCAGTGCACAGGGAACAACACACAAACCACAGACAGTGACTGAGAGCTATGACCACACCATACTTGCCTCCCCTATGGACACACACACCACCATGATAGCACCACCCCCGACACCATGCACACCACTGCAGCTGAGCACCATTAGCCCACTGCAAATCAGAGACCACCACAGTAGGCATAACTAAACAAGTGTATTAGAATTAGAAACAAAACTATGTACATATTTACAGTAAAAAATGGGGTAAGGGCCACAAACTGGGTGGAGGTGGGTAAGGGGCAGGGGTGAACAAATGGGAGAGGGAAGGAGGGATGTGAGGGTGGGTCCGGGGGGTTGTAGTAGTCCATGTGAACAGTCTTCAGTGGGAACCCTGCTCCTCACTCCTATGGTGCCTCCTGTGATGTCTTCTCCTCACACCATGCCGATCCACCCTCTCTAGAATGGCCAGAGAGACCCTGGCCACCTGGAGCAGCTCCTGCAGTGGCCTCTCTATACGGACCATTCTCTGTCCACCTAGGACAAGGGAGTAGAGTCAATAGGCGTGAATGCACAGCCCCCTGCACCCACCCATTGTGCATGGCATACAGCCGTAGGACACGCCCCTGTGATGGTGTGCAGCTACCCACAGTGATCGTGTCCACGAGACCTGCCCACCCAGGCGCACACAGCCACATGGACCGCTGCACCCAAGTCCTGGTGCGAAGGCAGTGGCACAGCCATGTACCCGGTGCACGCATGGACCACCAGTGATGCACTCCCAGACATGCAGTGCCACTGGACAGTGCTGACTGTACTATGTGGCGTGCACGGCAGTGGTGTCAATGGATGGTGGCCATGCTCCGCCGCCCGCCCTGCTACACAGCATGCACAGAAAATCCTGGATGTAAGGCACTCACTATCATCAGGCTAGTCCTGGCGCTGAGCCAGTAAGGGTCCTCCTGCATCGGGACGTGCCTCATGCCGCTGCCGCTCCTCCTTTGCACGGCGTCGTTCTTCAGGGCCTAGGGTGCAAACATGGAGAGAGGAACATTAGTACAATCCAGTAGCAAAGGCCCCCCGGCCCCGGGTGTGTGCGATCCCACACAGCCAAATCATTCAGCCTCTCACCCCTATACCACCACCACTGCCCACACTGGACGGTCCTCCCCGTGTGGTGGACACATGACCACCACGATACCCATATGGACGTAACCAGTGTATGGATGGGGCACCTACCTGGCCATGGAACCGCGCCTCTCCTGGCGCGTGCCCACAGGCAGGCAAGCCTGTCTGGTTCCCTCTGCTGGAGGTCCCCGTACCAGTGCCTGCACTGCTCCGCAGTTCTCCGGATCCCTGTCGCCTCCTCCAGGGCCACCGCCACCTCCTCCCACACGGCACTCCTGGCCCTGTCCAGGGGTGCCTCACCAAAGAGAGCACCAGCATGGGGCTCAACTAAGGAGACAAGGTTAGCCAGTTCCACCTGGCTCCAGATAGGTGCTCGTCTCCGTGCCATCTTTCCACCGATTCAGAATCAAAATGGCGCTCCCTAGCGCACTTCCGCCACATGCAGATACTGCATGGTACTGCGCTGCCATTCCCATCGCGCTGTCACCAAACAGCACGATAGGGGTGCACCCATGCGGACGCATGGCACCTAGGGGGCAACGGTCAGGCACAGAGTCGAGGGTTTCTCGCGCATGGACAGCCACAGCGCAATTGGAACCCAATGCATGTAGCGCCATTGGGTGCCTGTGTGCCACCTCCTGTAGGTTTTACAGCATCAACGTAGTAGCCTACGGCTCAGTGCCACAGCGCCATATATGTGAACAGCGCAGTAGGCCACTGGCACAATGGTGGCCATGCCCTCATTGTGTCCGCGCACAGCACATCAGCAGCATCGCCAGGCGCCTACGCATCACCCCGGGCATGCACAGTTCGGTGTGTACTGCGCATGTCACAGAACTGCACCCTTCCCTGAGCACGTTCAACACAATTGCGCAAAGCGCAACAGCGCGATATTCAGCCGGCATATGCAAATCAGCTAATCAGCCATGCAATGGTGCAGACACTGCATTTGCATCCACTTAAAAATGCGCCTCGCCTCATTTGCATGCGTTGAGCTATAAAAATGCAACATTGGGCTGCACTGGCCATAGTCGGTTACTGCAGTCTATTGTGGTGAGTTACATGCTGTTTGGGAGTGTGGACTGTGGTGTTTGGGACATGCATGGGACTGCACAGTCCCAGGTAACACCTGTCATTCTCACAGGAGGAATAATGACCGATCGTGAGGTGGAGGAAGAGGAACAGAGACGTGGGCAGAAGAGGAGGCCTAACTTCACCAAGGCAGAAACAGATGCCCTGTTTGAGGCCTACTCGACCAGGAGCCGCTGCTCAGCGGATGCCAGGAACACTCAGGCCCGCTGCTGCATGGGAAGAGGTGGCACGTGCCGTCAACCTGCATGGCAGCCACCAGCGGTCTGTGCAGGAGTGAAAAAAGAAGATGGGCACGGACAGGCGGAGGATTAAGGAGAAGGTGGCTGCCATCAGGGCAGCACGGTCTGTGACCGGTGGGGGACAGCCAGACCTGCAATGCCTGACCCCACAAGAAGAGCGGGTTGCTGGCAGCGTGCAGCGTTGTGCCATTGAGGGTGTTCCGGGTGGTGGATTCCAGATGGGTGGTAGCCTGTCACTGCATGGTAGGTCCTGGTCTATCAATGGGGGGGGAGAAAGGGGAGATCACATACATTAATGCTACTGTTTTTCCCTTATAGCTCCTGAGCATCTACATGGGTCAGTGGTGGTGGGCTTCTCCACTGAGGGCGGTAGCATGGAGATAGAGGAGGGCCCATCCACCTCCACAGGCATACTAGGGTCAGGGTGACAGTGGGCCCACCTGCATGTCCGGACTGATGTTGGTGGAGCAGGTGCGGAGGAGGCCTTGCCCGTGTCCCAGCATGCCAGCGTCCATAGATGCCAGCATGCTGAGACTCAGGCTGGTGCCAGATCCGTCACTGATGATGATGGAGCTAACGTCATGGGCAGTGATACATGTGGGCCACAGGATAGCCACACAGCAGGTGACATCACGGGCATGGCCGTGGGTGGTGCCGCCGTGGAAGCCTGCGTGACATCACAGTCCCAGCCTGTGCCTGTCTGCACCAGTGGGGCAGCACTGGTGTGTGTCCAGGACAGTAGAACTGTTGTGGCCACTGCGGCGGCACCATTGAGCCCTGGAGAGCGGCAGCCAGAGGGGCAGTGTCAGCAGTTGGCCAGTGGCCATGGGGGTACAGTGTCAGGGGGCAGCATCAGTGCACCGCCTGTGGACATGCCCAGGTCTGGCCCTGGTGTGCAGCGCCCACCCTCAAGGGGTGCTGACCATCAGGGCCGCGAACACCATGAGGGACCGCATGCCAATCAGGCAGGTGACCTCTTAGATGAGCACATCCGCATACAGCAAGCATCAGTCAATCAGCAGGTATGGCTTGTGACGGCGGTGGATGCACTCAGTGAGGCTCTGCGCCAGGCAGAGGAGCGCCGCAGCAGAGAGATCCCGCCTGCTCCTGGCAGGGATGGACTGGTTGAGGGAGGATGTGACTGCTGCCATTGACAGGCAGACACAGGCAATCACAGCTGTCATGGCCACAATGGCACACAGTTATTTGCCCATGCGTCACAGATACCGCGCAGTGCAGTGTCCACCCCCCGTTCCCAGCGTCGTAGGACACCCTCCTTGTCAACACTGGGTTCAGCTGTGGGCATCCTGAGCATGCCTGGCGCAGGCATGTTCGGTATACTGCAGACCCCTGCACGAGCACGGTCACATTCACGCAGTGGAACCCCTGAGGGACCGTCGGTGCCACCCCATGAGGCCATTGGTCAGCCTGTCACTGCTGGCGGGTCTCGGGGGCCGCCCATGCATCCATGGCGGCCGTGGCACTGTGGCGCCTGACTGACCTGTCTCCCAGCATGGCTACTGTCTGATGCTGCCCTGTATGCATTGTGTTGTTCAGCGGGCAATGCACGGGTGGGGTACCCGGCCCTGCACGCATGCACACGTTCCATCTGCACACCCTCCGGGCTGCTGTCCGCTGTGGCATGTGCATGATGATGCCTCCGTTGCGCTGTCCGCCACTGTGCAAAGGTGCCCAGTGTCTGACACACGCACAATGACAGGCACTGGGCGTGGTGGTCTGTGGACATGTGTGTGGCTAGGGGTGGCGGTCGGGGTCGGCGTGCCTCCTAACCTTTGTGCATGTCTTGTGAGGTGTGTGTGTGTGTGTGACCATGTGCCGTGTTAGACCTTGCCCATCCCTGGCGGCGTGTGCGGTTCCATGCTCGGCCATTTCCCTTAACGACATGCACCGCTGGTGTTTGTCCATGCATGTTTGTGGGTTGTGCCTTTGCCACTGGTGGTTGCACATGGCCCCGTGACTTACCTGGGTTAGCTGAAGTGCTCCTCTGTGATGGTGTCCCGGTGCAGCTGTGCCAGCCGGATCAGTCGGGGGTCCCTTCGCCCAAGGGGGGGCTGCCCATCACCATCTTCACCAGCATCCTCATTGTCCCCATCGCTGTCCCCCTCTTCAACCTGTACGGCTATCCCGCTGGGTCATTGGCCATATGCAGCAGGATGCAACAGGCCAGGAATAGCCTACAGGCCTTTGAGGGGATGTACTGTAGGGCACCGCCAGACGTGTCCAGGCAATGGAAACGTGTTTTCAGCATCCCGAACACCCCTCGATGACATTGCGTGTGATGGCATGTACCTCATTATAGCGTTGTTGCGATGGGGTCGCTGGCCGCGGCATGGTGTGAGCAGCTAGGGACAGAGTGGGTATCCACTGTCACCTGTGTGTAGAGGTGTGTTAGGTTTGGTGATCAGCGCCGCCTGCCTTGGGCCATCTAGGCCAATACCCATGTCACCTCCTGACTATGCCCTCCCAAGCACCACATGGTCTTTCTGCGGGTTTGCATACTCACCCACTATGGCAAGTGGGGATGTCCCACTCTCAAATCTGTGGCACAGTGCTGACTGGTGCCAGATGAAGGCATTATGTGCTCCCAGGTGCGGGGACAGACATTGATTATGCCCTCGGGGCATCGCACACCACCTGGCAGTTGATGCTTGCATACCCTTCTGACTATGTATGCCCCTTTGGGGCCAGGTGGTGCAGATGGCCACATGGTGCAGTCTATTGCCCCAGCACGCCAGGCATACGTATACCCTGTGGAACTCCTGTATGTTTGCGAGCGCCTGCTGGTGTGCTGGGGAAATGGATGTACTCTGCAGCATGTGGCAGCAGTGCGCTGAGGAATTGAGTGAGGTGGCATGATGCGCCAACTGGGTCATGCCTGTGGTGTCCCCTGTTGGTCTCTGGAAGGTACCTGTGGCAAGCAGGCACATGCAAGCTGTCACTTTTGTCTCCACTGACAGAGCATGGCTCCGTCGTGTGGGTGCCTGCATCACATCACTGCACAGCTCATAGAGCCACCTCAGAATTGCCCGGTTCAGGCGGTACTGGCCCATGATCTCGGTATCAGTGTACAGCTCGAAGCTGGTGTGGGCTCGGTACTGATTGTTGGGGGCATACCACCGACGGGCCCTTCCACGGCTGTGGCCCCCTGCTGCCTGCCTTCTCAACCCTCATAACTGCCTCCATCTGATGGTGGCACTGGCAATGTCCCTGGCTTGTGTCCCCCTGCTGTGTCCCCCGCAGCTGTTTCTGTGTTCTCCCACTGTCCTTGCTGCTACTTCCTGCACCGGGAACACCTTCCTGTGGTGGCCTCAGTGCTGTGTGGCACTTCCCCATTTTGCACTGCACTGTGGCTCCCCACACCTTCCCTGTTCCTGGGGGTTCCAGGTGCTCTGTCTCTGTCCTGCCCTGTGTATCTGGCTATGGTTCAGCAACATGTGACTTCCCTGTAGTGTTCTTGCGCCTCTCTCTTGTTCCTTTTTATTTTGGCTGATTTCTGCTATTACACAACTTCCTCTTGCTCCTCTATTGCGCATGGCGCATGTTGTTGAATATCGCACTGTGCCATTTATGCATGGTTCCTCCCCCTTCAGTTGCACATGCATTCATTATCATTGTGCTCTTGCGCAGTGTGATTTGGGGTGCGCATCTGCCTCCCGCTGAATATCACAGAATGGTGCATTTTCGGACTTGCGCTGGAGCATCCCTATTGCGCATGGCACAACCCTTTTGAATATCTGGGCCAATGTCTTTTAATGGTTATGTAGAATATTCAGCCATGTCCTCATTAGTGACATTGTAGGTGTATTTTTTCATCTTTAGCAAATATTTGATGGTGACTTGTGTATCTGAAGAAGATACAACCTCAGCAAGGTATATAACAAGTGTGTTTTTTGTTCCTGTTGTAAACTGCATAGCCACAAAGTTTCCTTTATTAATTTTCCTTAAGAAAAAAAAAACAGAAATTGAGAAAAAAAATAACCATTTCCAATAATTATCTCCAGCTCGGGTGGGGTTGGGGGACTACTGCTGAATTGGTTTTATTTATTTTGCTGTTGTTAACCAGGAAAGGAGGACTAGATAATTCTACTACCTCATCCCTGGGGTGGGGGGTTTACAGATGGATGCCAACTGACAGTGAACCAGATTAAGCTGTTGTTGGTATTCTTAGTGTGGTATAACTAGTGGGATGCACCTCTGTTCTACCACCCTCACCCTCCCTGAGCCAACTGTGGTCCAACCCCTCCTTCTTGGTGACCTCTGAGGCAGTGGTGGTGGACCTGGTGGTCCCTGGGTGGGAGAGGTCCCCTGTATTCTGGCCAGGCTGGAGACTAACAATCAGCAACCTTCTCCCTCAGCCAAGAGAGGTGCCTCCAGATGGGACAGCACACCATTCTCCAGAATGCTTCCTGGAAGACTGCCGCTCCACAGCTGCAGTGTAGTGGAAATTTGGCTGGACACCAAGGAAATTCCAGTACTGTTTGAGAAGTGCCATGAGATTTTTAATGTCCATCTTAAACAACCACAGACTAGAACTCTGATTAACATCTCCTCCAAATGAGAGCACCTCAGGAGTGCAGCATCCCCTCATGCTGCACTAGTGTCAGCATTGGGATTAACCCAATTGCCTGGTGTGGGGATAGAACCAACAGCCTTCTGACATTTTGGCCTCAGGGGAGTATGCAACCTGCAGAGCCATGTCCAAAACTTAGAAAGTCCCAAGAAATTAGGGGGTTCTCATCAGGAATAAGATCACCCTGTATTGCAATTGATGCAGTCTCATGTTGTATTTAACACCCACATCCCACCCACTAGAATATATGTTAACACTTACATTAATGCTGAGCTTCCCTGTTGCAAAGGCACATCTTCACCCGAAGGAGGTTGTTGCAATTTTCAAGACCTGGATCATGGCACTGGTAGACTTGAAGACCTCTGCAGCAGTGGAGTCGGAGACCTCTGTGGCGGTGGAATCAGGGACCTCTGTGGCGGTGGAGTCAGGGACCTCGACCAAGCTGCTAGTGGTGAAGGAGATCCCATGTGTGGTGTTCTGTTTGCCAACTCTGCCCCAGATTTCAAACAAAAGAATCTCCAGTCTCCCGTAAACATTGCAATGCTGCACTGTCCTTTGTTGCTTATGCAATACATGTAGAAACAGCTCCTTTCTCTTGCAGAAACAACATATGGTTCAAAGACAAAGTACCTCAGTGCACAAGCACTGAGGCAATGACTATCCCAAAGGGCACTGGCTGGGGAGCCAAGTTTCAAAGAAATACAAAATCACACATACCCCCATAATTCAAAGCACCATGGGCTGTATATGCAAATCAGCACAGTATATTATGCTGGTTCAGCTTTAAGCAGAAATGCATAGTACCGAAAGGTTTCTCACACAGTCTGCAAATGGTTCAATTCCACAGACACAGTGTGTCATCCGTGTGTTTGGCAATGTCTTTACATTGATTCTTTGTGAACGTTTGAGGTTCACTTCCCCCTCCTTGACAAAGAAGAATGTTCTTCTCATATGCACATGTTCATGCTCATTTTTTTATTTTCCATAAATGAACAAATCATGAACATTAGTTATTACAGCTCTTCCTGCAGTTACTGCTGTAAAAGCACTCTTCTTGAGAACACCAACTTCACCGTCACATGGTCCTTTTCCATGGCGACTGCCAAAGTTATGTTTCTCACATGGAACTCCCTGGTCAGACTCTCCAAAAGATGCATCCTCAAAGTTGCTTTTATTTTTGCATTGTGTTGGAGTACCATCCGAAAAATGAATAATTTTTGTCATGTTGATCCCTTGATTTTATAGGTATTTGGTTGCCAAACATATGAAGTGCTGGATGGAATGAAAATCATGTTTTCTGTCATCACTGATGAACATCAATGAGTTGTGCATAACCATGCCACAGTTGCATTGTGGACATTGGTAATATACAACTACAGGGTATATAGTTGCTAAATTGTATGCCCAGTGGGCACTTTGTGCTTCATCCTGATAATGGCAATTGTAGTTTTCACCAAAATCTAGGCAATAAACAACACAACCTTTGGGCACATTTTTCCACACATCATCGAACTGCTTTCCCTGCCATCTTACATTGAAAAGATGCTTAGAAAATGGCTCCAGTTCTTCCTCCAATTCCTCAATTAGTTTACAAATCACTCCATTCTGTTGTTTCATCTGCATCTGTTTCTGTTTTGTGACCGCATCCTTTTTTGTTGTGACAATATTCAATTGCCATCTTCTCCACGTCACCGTTGAATTCAAATGATCCCTTAATAGTGGGAACAATTTTTTATGAATACCTTTAATGCCACAGTTATCACATTGTTGTTCAATGCAGCTCAGTTGGGGGAAGTTACCTTGTTTTGAGCAGAGTGTGAGTGCAGATGCCTCAAATGTGTGTTTTATTGCTGTCAGCAATGTTATATTGGGCACACTTTGCTGCAAGGCTATCTAATTTTAAATTAATATTAAGGCAGTACTCGCACAAGCACTGCATCAGTTTATGTTTTGACATTGGGCTGATGTTTGAAGGATGCAGTTTCACAAATTTGCTGTATCCAGTTTGCAAATCTGGGTACTCCTCTTTGATTTGTTCATAAGCTGACTGAAGGGATGCTTCAAGTGCTTTTATCAGCATCATGTCCTTACTAGTAATCTTTTTAACTGGCAGTTCTCGGGCTATATCACTCTGCTGATTAAAGTTTTGCACTGCCTGCATTGTTGACACAGGTATGGCATCCTTTCATGCTTTTCTTTTGCTGATATAGTCTTTATCCAAGACTGATTCAGCACAAAGGAAATTCCAGCTAAACCCAAACTGACGGTGAAGGTCTAACTTTCTAAATTTCTTTCTGATCAGCAAGGACTGATGAAGAAGTCTTCTTATTCTTACATCATCCTTCTTCCGAGATTTCTTTAGGGCATCAACTGTCACTTGCAAACTATTTGCTTCAAGAAAATCCAAATGTTTCTTTTTAGGAGGTGTCAGTATGCACGTTTCTGAAATAACTTGCCTTTTTCTTGGTGTGCTATTAGAATTGAAGAGAGAACTTCTGCAAACTTTTGGGGACTATTGGGCATGGCTTTCCTTGCTCTAGATATGGCCTTTCTCCGGGAAGCTTGGATCTTAAATGGGCTCTGCACTGCAGTGGTGATATGAGTGAGGTCACAGGAGAAGGGGTATTCAAAACTGTGCTGGTCTCAGACTGAATATTGGATACAGTGTCTGTTTCAAGGGCTGTACTTTGTGAACACAAAGTGTGCTTTTTCTGTGCATATGATGCATGCCTTTGTTCATTTATTCATCTCTTTTTTTTTGTCATGTCATATTTTCCCTTTGTTTTCTTTTTTGTTCTCTCAAGTTCTCAGCTTCTGCTCTTGTTCTCTTCTTACTTTTGGTGATGACTGTCTATTCATCTTCATTCTCTTGTTTTCATTGCCTGTATCGTTGCATATGAAGCCTTGCCTTTTCCCTATACTGCACTTTTTTCTCCTCAGACTTTGTCCTCTTGTCTTGCTTAACATGTTCATTTTCAGCTGCAAGATAAGCTTAATACTTTTCCTTGTCTGCTTTAATCCTGGCTCTGTATTCCTGCATGACATCTTATAGTGCTTTCCATTGTTTTATGACATAGCTGTGAGATCCTACTACTTCAGTATGTTCCAGAGCCTCCCCACTACCACCACCCAAATGAGGTCCTGTTGCCAGTTCATCTTTCCGTGGGTGATGCTCTCGTAATCTTTTGTGCATGAATTCCATCTAAATTCAGAAACACAAAATCCAGAAACAGTCATACATTTCAATACTTGTTGCCATGTGCTTGGTTTGTGGCCACACGCTAGGTTATTGTAGTGTTTCAATAACACTAGTTTTGCTAGATGACTTTTTGAACAAGATGATGGGGACTTCCGGTGACGTCATGCCAGCAGCTGCAGCCTAAACGCGTAGCTCCATCTTCCCCAGGATACAAAACTACTATTTCCCAGCTACTAAAACAAGAAATATCAGGTAAAACAGCAAAAACAACATAAAAATGCCACGACGAAAACCGGAAAATCAAAAATCAACGCCAGACCCTTTCGATCCAGAAGGATTGCACTCCAATAGTGACAGCTCACAAATGTCAGGCCGCGGCGATCCCACAGAGCCCGAATTTCTCAACTCCAACAGTATTGCCAGACAAATGGATATAGTCCTTAGAGAGCTAAGGGATTTCCGGAAGGAAACAAAATCAACATTCGCGGCCCAGTGAACAGATGTGGGCAAAATCGAAAAACGGCTCGACGGCCTTGAGGAACAGGCTACAACCACTGACTCAAGGGTGGATCAAACCGAAAGGGCAATCCTACAGCTACATCAGGAGGTGAAAAACCTTAAAGACAGAGTGGACGACGCGGAGGCACGGAGCAGGAGAAATAACCTCAGAATTACTGGATTCCCTGAAGGAGCAGAAGGGAATAACCCCATCCCCTTTTTGCAGCAGTATTTTAAAACCCAGCTGAACCTACCGGAGGCCTGCTTCCTGTAGATAGACCGTGCCCACCGTACATTAGGGCCTCAAACACCGAATCGCCCACATTCAGTTCTAGTGCGCTTCCTGAGGTATCAAGAGAAAAAGATGATTTTGCATAAATCATGGCAGAAAGGACACTTAAGCTGCCAAGACCAAAGAATCTACATAGATAACGATTACCCCTTAACTATAGCAACGAACTGCAGAGCCTATGGTCCAATCCTGAGGAGGCTGAAACAGTTGGGGATAAAGTTCCAAACACCATACCCCGCGATGCTGGTTGTTTACCTGGCTGAAGGCCCCAAAAGCTTTGAATCTGAGAAGAGGCATCTCGAGAATTAATTAAATTGGGAATTGAGGTCCCAACACTCCAAAATGTCTCTAACCCATCGCTGGCAGCCAAATTAGTGCAGAAGGTATGGAACAGAGGACCATCACGGGACCAACGTTGCAGAGAGGGAGAATCCGTGATTCAACAAATCGCTGCAAGCCTGAGATGACAAGCTACGACCGAACCCAAGAACAAAGCGCCCAGACAGAATTCCACATGAAGGGGACTGGTGGTATTATTTTCATCTGCTAACAGGTAAGTGGGCCAAACTTTCTCCTCTCCTCTCATTAATAGATCTCCCTGTCGGCTCCTGTTTACCTCACCCCCTTCACCTGAGTATCTCCTCCTGACGCAGCCGCAGTCAGAAGCTTCACGAAAGACCATCACCATGTTGAGGTTAACCAAATTATCGGGGCCTGGGGATTCAAGTCTTATATGTTCCCCTATGGTGACACCTAAAACTGGGAGCTGAGAGAAAAGGGTTGAGACGGGCGGGGGGGGGGACCATGAGCTGACTGAGGGAATGTGAGAGGGGAGACAGGACTGCCATCCAGCAACCTAGTGGGCCACACTAAATACGAATATCCGAGGACTTAACAAGTCAGAGGCATCTAAACAACCCAGATGGACAATTAGACTGTAAAGTCAGTGCTAACAAGGACTTTAAACTGAGTCGCTACCTTGGAAGGTCTTTGGTGGTAATCTAGGTTTCCCACACAGTGGAGGAAGGTAGAGCTATGAATAAAGAGACTGGGCTGGGGGATTTCTCTGTCTCTGCCTCTCTAAATGCTCCCTCACTGCTGTAAGAGGGGGCTGTGCGAAGGTGGGGACCCCCCACTTCAGGCCGAGCCTTCTGAAGGGATGAATTGACCTCATCCATTGGGTACCACCCCATGATGTGGCACCCCCAAGGAGTGAGACGAACTCAGCCCTAGGTTGCATACCGGGAAAAGCTATATTCATTTGAGAAATACTTTACTCTGCTATAATGACTCCCTAAAACCCTGGAGATGACCTTGCATGACTATTACCCCCACCTCCTTCCTTCCCCGAGACATTTTACGTCTGGTCCTAAGACACATAGGATGAAGCCATACTTGGCACACAAGGGGACCTGGGCACGTATAGCTCTCAGTCCCCATGGAAGTTGTTCGTAGTTCGACAGGGCAAGCCCAGTTGGCAAGCCACTGTTCCCAGTTGTTTACCCAAATTGTTAACTTACTTAAGTTCTTTCAGTGTTTGAAGTTAGTAGGTGGTTTATCTCCCTCACCTTCCCACAGGCAGTCACTAACCTCCAAAGCAGGTACTGAATATTATAATGTCATAAGATCCAGGCACAGCAGAGGGGCTCAGTTAAAATTTTTCAACACTAAAGAGACCTAAATGGCTGAAACATCTTTACAGATATTGTCATTAAATGTTAATGGCCTTGGTAATCCAGTTAAACGTACGAGAATGCTTACTCTGTTTAGAAGAAGCAAGGCGGGGATCATCTATGTACAGGAGACACATATGAATGCAAATGAACATAAAAAATTAGCAGGGAGGGGTGTCACACAGGTCTTTTCATCCTCATATACTGGAGGTAGAAAGAGAGGGGTCGCCATACTGGTCATGGTCCAAACACCCCCTTAGGGCCATGATGGAGTGGGCAGACTCGGAAGGTCGCCTAGTGATTGTCCAAGGATTACTGCAGGACAATGAGGTCACCTTGGCTAACACCTACCTCCCCCCAGGGTCGAAAACACAGACAATAAGATACCTAATGAGGAAAGTGTTGGAGTTGACTAAGGGGACCCTGATACTTGAGGGAGACTTTAATATTGCCCCTAGCCCCCATTTGGACTCCACAAGTGTCACAAGGGGTAAACAGCCCACTCCACACAAGTTTTTCAAATGGTTCATACAAGAAGTTGGTTGGCTTGATGTATGGTGTACCCTCCACCCCAGAGATAGGAGGTACTCATTTTACTCAGCGGTTCACGGGACATACACTAGGATAGACCACTGTTATACACAAAAAGAAAACTTGGGACTTCTTCAGGAGGTAACTATTGGGGACATTGCACACTCTGATCATGCCCCAGTAACTATGACATGGGGAATAGGGCTCAAGAAGTGAGATACCCTTTGTAGACTCAACCCAGCCCACCTTAAAAATGAACCGTTTAGGGAATTTCTAAAAGATAAGATACAGGACATCCTAGAGGATAATCCTGAAGGGGAGACATCCCCAGCAAACAGGTGGGATACATTAAAGGCGGTACTCAGGGGTCATTTAATACAACATACCGCATACCTCGCTAGACAATGCAGAGAACGACAACTACACTTGGTGCAGACCCTTGGTTTCCTCCAAATGGCTCACCAGCAGGGTGACCTGTCTGTACTAGCGCAGCTTAAACAGACTAAACAGGAACTGGATAGGCTGTGCCTACAGCAAACAGAAATACCCCTGGCATTCCTGAGGTAGCGGTATGGAGAAATAGGCCCTAGGGCCTCACGCCTACTAGCCTTCTGGCTCCGTAAACAGAGATGGATTGCCACGATAGCCAGTGTTAAGGACCCAGTAACTAATGCCCAACTCATTAAGGTGAGAGGCATCACACAAGTCTTTTGTGATTACTACAGGAAACTGTATACCCCTGACCATCCGTCAGATCACAATAACATTATAGCCTTCCTGACCTCCTTGGACCTCCCCAAGCTCTGTAATGACCAACAAGAGGAACTGACCCACCCCATAACCCAGTCGGAACTGTGAACAGCCATTTCACAACTAAAAACAATGAAGGCTCCAGGCCCTGAATGTTATGGTATGGAGTTCTATAAGCATACAGAGCCCTTGCTCGGCCCGCTATTAGAGAGGGTTTATAAAGGGGTACTATGGGACTTAGATGACCCCCCTCCAAGCTGGTCTTATGCTGTGATTTCAGTCATCCTCAAACCTGATAAAGACCCCCAACTATGCTCTTCCTACTGCCCCATATCAGTACTAAATGTAGATTATAAAATTTTTATGTCCATAATAGCCAAGAGAATAGCTAGGGTCCTCCCCTTCCTAATCAGCCTAGACCAGACGGGGTTTGTCGGCTCTAGATCCACAACAGATAGTACCAGGAGAGCCTTACATGTGGTCCAGAGAATGCAAACATCCAGAACCCCCTCAGTCCTCCTCAGCTTAGATGCAGAGAAGGCCTTTGATAGGATCTCTTGGCCTTTCTTATTTGCAACTATGTCAGTGATGGGATTCCCCGGCCTCTTGATCTCCCTGATAAGGACTCTGTGTGCTTCACCACAGGCCTGTGTCAAGGTCTCCGGCCACCTCTCAGCCTACTTTCCCCTATATAGGGGCACCCGCCAAGGTTGCCCTCTATCCCTGGGACTCTTCGCTATCTTTATTGAACCATTGGCCCAGGCCATCAGGCAATCCACTCACATCAATGGGGTCTGACTGGGGGGCAGAGAGCTCCATATCGTGCTTTATGCGGACGATGTCTTGCTCTTCCTATTAGACCCTACACACTCAGTACCAGCTGCTTTAAAAATAGTGGAAGACTATGGACAGCTTTCCGGGTATAAATTAAATATCTCTAAAACTGATGCATTAGCATTCAGTTATACCCCTTCTCCACAGCTTAAACAAACTTATCCTTTCTGATGGGACCTTGAAAAGCTAAAATATCTGGGCATATACCTATCACATGATGCTCGGAAAGCAGAGCAAAACAATTATGCACCATTCTTTTCCCAACTGCAGGCAGACCTGGCCAGGTGGAGTGTCCTCCCACTTAATTTGCTTCAGAGGGTGGAAATCATCCGGATGGTGATCCTCCCTCGAGCTCTATACTTATTTCAAAATATCCCCATATACACCCTAACTAAAACATTCCAAGCTTGGAATAAAGCCATAATGAGCTTTATACAGTGGTGGCGGAAGCTTCTGAAAAGTGGTAGGGCCGGCTGCCCGGTTGGTCCGGATTGTCAATTGCTTATCCACTTTGGGTTTCCACCCATGACCAGCCCCCAGTGCACCTCCCCCACCAAGTTGTGAATTTGGAAGGGGGGGTCCTCTTTTGTATATATTTTGTATAATGTAACATGTGACCATCCACCATTTTTGCTCTGAAACCCCAGTGGACTGGTGTGTGTGTGTGTTGCTTGCAAGTATCAATTACTACTACTTTCTTCTTAAAATGTTAAATAAATACTTTTTACATTACCGGTCCTCTGGACTGGATGGGCATAAGCAGGTGGTCTTTCTCTGTAAGTCAGATACAGTGCTGGACTAACCTGTTACCTGAGGTGGTCTGGTCATGAAGTTGTTGCAGAGAACAGCTGAAAAAAAAATTAAAAGCAGCGCAGATGGATGTCCAGATAGTACTTTATTAAAAAGTGTGATGATAGAGGTTCACTGCAACTTGCTTAATTTTCATTGCCTCATCAATGGACTGTGAACAAAATCTTGCTTATTTTGCTGTCTAAAACATGTTATTTAAGTTGACAGTATCTAACTACTACCATCTAGCAGTTAACAATGTAAGACAAGTTACAAAGCTGTAGTGAAACAGCACAAGTCAAGGTGTACTGCTTAATGTTACTTCATAAAAATTCTCATGCCATATTATTCCTGAACTATTTCTGAACATCATTTTCCTCACCGAAACATTTAACACAGTCATGCAGGTCAGAACAATAGTGCAGTAAAAAAAGTATTAAGTTATGACTCAAGTAGTGTGCTATGCTGATACATGAAGGTCAAACTGGAAAAATGAAATGGTTGAGTCTTCTCTAGCAGACTTAATAGCTTCTATAAAACTGTAAACTAAATTAACAGTTACTTTCCTATAAAGTTTTCAATAACTGAATAACACTTCTAGTTTCACCTTCAAAAGATAATTGATTGAAAACACAGTATGCACAGGGTATGAAATTCATATAAAAAGTACATGCACACTTGACATGTAAGCAGCAAACATACCTACCCAAGAAACTATTTACATGCCACCCCCAAGTTAGTACAGTAACAGCCCACAGGCACAGACTAGCTCTTACCTGGTCTTTTTATTCAGATTTTAGCTAAATTTGCTCATACACTTGCCCTTTAAGGCTTTAACAACTAGACTTTTTTTAATTTTTTAAGATTTCAGGTAGTCAACAATGCAAAATCTGTAAGAGATTGCCTTCTTAGATTTTAGTTAGTGCAGCCCACAGGCCACAGGCACAGTTGCTGTTTGGAGATTGTTATGTAGTTTAACTAACTTGGCTCACTGCTGCCCTTTTAAGAGACTTTTTACTTTAGATTTGTTTAGTCCAAAATACTACTTCAGTTTCTGTAAGAGATGTCTTAGTCAGATTTTAGTCAGTACAGCCCATGGGTGTAGACTAGTTGTGGCTCTTACAGGATATTTTTTTAGCTAACTTTGCTCACACTTGTCCTTTAAGGCTTTTAACAAGTCATTCTTTTTAGATTTTAGTAGTCAACAATGCAGTATATCTGTAAGAGAATTCCTTTTCAGATTTTAGTTAGTAAAGCCCACAGGGACAGTAGCTGTTGAAGGAGGGTTTTATATAGTTTTGAGCTAACTTTGCTCACAGTTCCCCTTAAGCTTTAAAGAAACTATTTTAGATTTTGGTAGCCTCAGAATAGTTTTTTAAAAGTCTTTTAATGAGTTTTAGTTAACTCAGCTCACAGTAGTTCTTGAAAGAGCTTTTTTTATTTAGTTGGATTTTATGTCTTTTAGAACACAGTTCAGTAGCTCCAAAATATCAATTTTATTTAGATTTCAGATAGCTTCCTCAACTCTCAGTAGCTCTTTATTTAGATTTTGATAGTTTAGCTCCAGTTGAGTAAAAAGAGCTTTTATTTCAGATAAGAGATCCATTGAGTGAAAAGGCTTTTGTATTTATGAGAGGCAGGAGAATATGAGATTAGGTGTCCTGAGACAAAAGATTGCCCTGGGGCACCTAAGGTATAGAATTTCACCCTGAGTATGCATATAAATTGTCAGGCATAGCCAAGGCCCCTGGAATTCTGCGGTTCTGCGGTTGCAGAATTTTCCACAGAATTTGCATCATGCCACAGAATATATATAGTGCCGCATAATTCATTGTTTTTGGTGAATTTTCATATAAATATACTGTTTTTCCATAGTGTCAGGCTTTCTTTCCCACCTCGTTTATCCTGAAGCCCCTCCTCTATGCTCAGCATATGATGTCATGTCATCGATGATATCACATCATATTTAGCCAATGACAAGACTGCATTCTGCCAGAGAAATGAATAAAACATGCCACAGAAATCATAAAATGCTGCTGCATAAGTCAAGGAGCCATGCCAAGAAATCAGAAAATTCTGCCGCAGAACACCAGGGCCCTAGGCATAGCATAGGTAAGTTTTGTAGTCTCATTAAAGCACGAGAGATGCAAATTTTTCACAACTGATTAGTAATGTAATATGCAGAAGTGCTGCTCAATTTGCTGCACTTACTGAAAACCCATAACTTGCTGCCTGTACTTGTACTAATAGTATAGTGTGTGTGTATAATATATATATATATATATTATACACACACACACACACACATATGCTGGCACACACACACACACACAGTCCTATAGCATTATTGCTTGTAATAATTGTTATTCACATGAAAGAGAAACATATAAGGTAAAGTGTATCCCTGAGAGCAGTGGACAACATTGGGAAAATGTAAGCACTGTCTGTGGCACTGGTTATGTAGCAGCCCATCAAAGGAATACAAAGAACAATTAGTCTTTAAAAGTGTGTGTGAGGTTTGTTGCAACTTGCTGTGTTTGTCTGCAATTCTGACTTTGGATGTATTGCATGAGACAATAACACACAACTGGAGTCGTGCTGAAGGCTGAAGCCAGGCTCCAGTATTAAGTGTTGCAAATTGTTTTTGAGCTATACTGCTCTCTCTGGTCATCATATTTTATAGTGTCTTGTTTGATTAGTTTTGTCATATTGATGACAACAGTCAACAGGAATGGACCTGGTGAAGTAAATGTTCAAATTCAAAGACCCCTTTTCCTTGCTGAACTAGCTGTGTTGTCACTTCCTTGTCAGGCAATTGGTTTTGTCACAGTCACAGAAATTTTCAGAGCAGTCCTGCAGGACAGTCAGCAGTGTTCCCAGTAAGTGCTTATGGACATTTCCAAAAGGAACTCGAAATGGTGCAGCAGTCATACTTCTTGCTTGTAAGACAGCAGGTGATGCATACTGAAGACAAGTAAGGTAAAAGTGCGGTCGGATTAACAGTCATGTGTGGAATCAGTGTACAACGCTGGGGAATTTCAAATGCAGTTCCTGTGGATGTGGAGCAGCTCATCATAAGGAAGACAAGATCAGAGAGCACTTGGTCTTGTGTAAATGTGGAGAGGTTTGTTGCAACTTGCTGTCATTGCTGACTTCTGTCTTTGGGCTTTATAACATGACGCGTCATCATGCATCTCTTCGGGTCACTGCTGCTGCAGGTTTCTCCTAGTAATAAATGATGGTAAAAATGTTTTGTGAGCCATACGGCTCTCTGGTCCTCATTAGTTTTATAGAGTGTCTTGTTCAAGGTTAGCATCCACTGTATTGATAAGTATGTTGAAGAAAAAGAAAGAAACAGTTTATTTCTAAGTCTCAGACCACAGCCCAAAATACTGTTTGCGCATATCATTTTTATCAGAAAACTGTTTTGCACATTCATATAGGTCAGTGCTGTCACATAAGTTCTTATGCACATGAAGGAACATCAAATGGTTCAGTCTTTTTTGTGTCATTGAAGATCGTAGATAGGATTTGATCCGTCGCATGGAGCTAAATGATCTTTCTGCTGCATTTGACATTGGAATAGTTAGGTATAGCTGTAGCAATCTATGCACTTCACCAAGAAGTAAGTGTGCTCCTTTCACATTAAGTAGCACCTCCTAACTGTAGATAGCTTGGTTACAGTCTTAATTTTCACATCTCTGATTTTGACTTATTATATACCAAAGTATCTGGAAGCATTTCAAGCTGTATTTGCAGCTTCTTAAATTATGTCCCTGAATACACTCTTTGCAGTTCTGCATCAACCTCAAAAGGCTCAAAGGGAATGAGGCATTGATTGCTCAATAATAAGTTTTTCAATTTTGAGCATAATATGTAGAGTTTCTTGTTCAAATCGGTCATTCATCTTGTTGATAAGAATATCAAGTAATGCAAAGTATTCCTTTCTGAAGTAGTCCTCAGCTGATGCAAATGTATGTGCCTCAGAGCCATCATCATAGCGCCTTGGTGGTCGTCTTGTTCTTGGTGGGACTGGTGGAGCAGTGAGACCTTCACTTGACTTCAAGGTAGAGGTGTAGAATGCAGCAAATTCATCATCCGACTTCATTCGCTCGAAGTAAGCAGTGGTTGCAGAGAGGATATTCATTGCAACTTCTGCTGAAATGTCCTTTGCTTGCAACTGATATGCCATGTTTTCAGTGGCCGAAAAAACCTTCAGCCCAAGTTTCAAATTGAAAAAGTGTCATATTTATTCATTACAGCAATCATGCCAGGTGCCCTTTGCTTGCCTCTGTATTTGCCTCTGTCTCCGATACTTCATGCAGAGTATCCAGGATGTATTCATAGTTATTGATGACAGCATCAATAGCTGCTTTCGAGCTGTCCATCTTGTTGGGCACAGTGGCTTAAGGTTTGGGACTGAAGGGTTTGTTCAGATGGAAAAGCTGCTCTGATATTGTTGAACAAAGCAAGACGCTTTGGAGAGGAATGAATTAAATTGTAAGATCTCCGCACAAATTTAAAGCATTTCTCATACCATAACAGTACTTGGTTGCATCTTGAAGGCACAGATTCAGGCTGTGGTTTAGGCAATGTAATGACAGAGCAGAAGGGTTCTGTTCCTTATCATGAACACATACTCCATTATTCATTCCTTGAAATGTAGATGCTCCATCATATGTCTGTCCTCTAAGATTCTGAAAATTAGAGCCAAGTCGAAGCAGCACATCTTTCATAACACCCATTAGATAATCTGCATTTGCCTGTTCAATTTCATATAGGCCAATGAAGTCTTCATGTATTGTGTAGTCCTCATTTACCCATCGTATGCAGAATGTGAGTTGTTCTAGTCCAGAAATGTCTCGTGTCTCATCAACAATAACAGCAAATACACCTGCCTGTTCAATGTCCTTCCTGAGTTGCTGCAAAGCACAGCGATACATCTCCTGAAGCAGTTCATTCAAAATATCATGAGAGCCATATCTGTAGGATTTTAACCAGCAGGTGAATTGATCAGCAAGCTTGTGGTTTGCACCTACAACACTCAGCACTCTTTTAAAGTTACTATCCTCATCAGTATTGCCTCGAATGGCAAGTCCTTGTCTAGCCAGAACCTGTAGGACTCTGAGGTGTTCCAGAAGAAATTGTCTGTGCAGGTCTTGATCCTTTTCTGTCTTGTTGACTAACTGAACACTGACAGGTACTTTTTAAACTTTGTAACTTCAGTGTGCATTCACGGTGAAAGTTTGATTTTCATGAGCATCTAGCAATTTACTACCATCTTTCCAGTTATGAAAGCCTTTAGTAAGGAATGCCTGATCGCCACACTTTGACCAAGTGATCAACTTTGTCTGGATTGCAAATCGACACATATTACAAAGCAACTTCCCCATGTTTTCACAATACAAGCCAACTGTACTTTTGTACCATGAAACTGGAAAACCTGGGTCTGCGATTTGGTCCTTCTCCATAGTGTCTGTGGTTTCCACCTTTGCTACAGGCAAATGTACAGGATTTGTTGGTGAAATATTCTGACAGCAGTCCAGAAAGCATGATGTATCTTTATCATTCGTGATGTCTATCTCACCAAAGTCCGCTTCATGCAACTCTCCATCATCGATTTCCTCGCAAAAGTCATGTTCACGATTTGGATCACCTGTTTCAATTATGTGTTGGCAACAGTCAAGTTCAACTACTTCACTGGTACTTGCAGAAGAACAGTCAATGTGAATGGTGCTCTATAACAAACAACAAATTATATATTTAAGTTTATAACACCAGCTTTTTTTCCCTTTGCATCACTGGTAAAGCCTACCCTGTCACCTTCTCTACCTAACCTGTCCTGCCTAACACCCCCTATCTTGTACTAAAACGTAAGTATAACACACAACTCATTAATAGCACTCAAAAATCCAATGGAAATGATCAACGAAAACTTACACGACATGAATCTTCTGTTCTGCTGTCGTCTTCTTCAGTTGAAGACTTACTAGTAGCAGCTGCAGTAGCAATCGATGTACTGATGTGTCATTGAGTCTGTTCTTTTTGATGGGCACAGTACCATTTGATATGAAATTCAGAATGGAGCTCTGGAATCTATATTTTTTTCCTGCCATTTGAAGTCTTCTAGAAATCTGGAAACGTAAAGATGTAAACAAACATAGTAAATCTATTCTCACAATGTTAAAAAATGAGAACTTAGCAAGAAAATCTACAGCACTACCATTATTACTACTGCATTTAGTCTGCTCCACACTAGACAAGGTAAACTATCAGGTATCACTATGATAAATTCACCCCAGACTGCAAGCTGATATTTATGAGCATCACACAATTTGATATTCCTGTCAATAAAGCCACCCTGACTGAGGATGGCTATATGGCACTTTACTGGGGTATTGTTTGCATGTGCACACAGTATAGCACCAGTATAGTTTTAGTAATAACAATTGTACTTAGGGGATCACAATCATGCAGACTATGATAAAAAATGATTTAATAAGCCATAAAACCTGATCAGCCATTCTGGTTTTGCACCGATCTTGGAGGTTTTTCATGTCCTGGCATTGTGACATTTGTATGTATGTGTATATATATACACACACACACACACACACACACACACACACACATATATATATATATATACACACACACACACACACACATATATAAAAGTAGCAAGCATATTGCAATAACCTCATCAGCCCAGTTTTTATGGCTTAAAAAATGTTTTTTGATCACAGTCTTGATGACCCAGGGCCAGGGCCACTTCTAACTTTCAGTAACTGTACTTTGCAGCTATGAAATATGGTGTCCAGTAGTGCTAAGACCAAATACAGTGCTTTAAAAAATGTACTAATTTTATTAAATATCCTGAGTGAAGTGCATGCAGTCTGTGTAAGGATGTGTCAAGAAAGCTAGTAGGAAGCTAGTTTCATGGCTGGGACTGGGACATACAGCAAGCGTAACTTGAGAGATATTTCAAAGGCATCAACAAGGTAATTAGGTACTAAGAGTACCTACAGAAGGGAAACATCTTTCTGGAATGATTATGCTTAGTATGATATGGTGATGAAATCTTAAGAATGATTTTAAGCTGCAAAGTGGAAGACAGGAAGGGTAATGTAAAAAAGCCATGAAACATTTCTTCACAGATTGGCTTGTAGATCACTTAAATAAAGTCCACCCAACTCCAACAGGTAGTGATGCAATTATGGAGGCACTGTTCAACACAACATAGGACAGGCAATGAACCTGTAAACCAGCTTGATACTTTATCAACATGCAGAGTGGAGCAGCCTTTCACCATCAACATACATAATTGGCACTTTCCTATTCAGGAAAGCAAGCATATGCTATAGATAGTTGCAAAGCAATAACAGCCATAAGTAACAAAAAGACAAGTGACATAGCCGTAGCGTGCAAACCTAAGCTAACCAATTATTTTCTTTTTCTTACCTCCTCTGTCCTCCAGGTCCTGCAGCTTGTAGCCCTGTCTTCAGAATCCGCACCAGCCAAGCCAGAACAAACTCCACCACAGCTAGGAAGAGATGACCGCTGGTCCGCCGTCCACTGTCAAGATGGCAATACAGAAAACCACGTGCCACACAACAGCAGCCAACCACCCGACCATAACACATAGCACATGCTCAGTCCGGTCCACATGTTAAAAAACAAGAACTAGTGGTTCGTGTGTTCACCTTCCTCTAATCAACGCTCGCAGACCAGGTGGCACAAGCAGGCTATGGAGCAGGCTGGCAGCCCAGAAACAAAATATGGACTGACTAGTCTACATGATCGACTAAAACTTGGAGGTCAGCCCCTTAGTAGATGGGTAGTCATCCATTCTGAAAACACGGATGGCTCGCTAGTGCCTGCCTCCTGGCTTCTCCACAGTGCCCACTGAATATAGTCCGGTGACGGTCCACACATCAATATAGAAACAACTGCATTGTTGGTTGTTCTTTATGTTATAGTTAATGCTCACGGACCCCAGTAGGTGACACAGGCATGTGAGGGCATCATGAGGCTGTAAGTAGGCAGCAGCAGGATGTGGGGTCAGGCAGGCACTGGCTGACACTCTCTAGCACTGGTTGCAAAAACTAAAGACACACACTGCCCTTCTTAATGTATTCTAAGTTCTGACAACCAGCACTACAGAACTTGAAAGATGCAGTAGCCACATGCTTATTTTTTTACATTTCTTAGACTTTGGAGGGGGACTGGGGAGTCTTGGACTTACTCTGATCATAAGTAGAAGAAAATTGGCTAATAGTGCAAATGAGAGCACAGTCAAATATAGTCAACCTTGAAAAAGTGCTCTGGTCGGCACACAAACTTGTCATTGTCTATTTTACATAAACATGTGTTTTGGGTCGATTGAGCTTCTTATTTCGATCTGAATGAACCCTATTCCACCTCCCCACCCAGACACCAGTCCATTGATAACCATTAAACAGCTGCAACAATCTCTCTCAAACATACTTTTTAAGGAAGCTCCACAGATCCTAGGCTCCTGCACCTGAAAAGCTAACCTCAGTTTGGTTTAACAACAAGTGGCCTTTTCCTTTCATCTTTGCAACTTGCTGTATTTTAATTTAAAAAATACGAAATCCAGAAGTACGGAGGATGCGGGGGCACTCCATTTGCTGAAAAGGTGCGACGATGCACCACTCCTTCAATACAAAAGAAAATGCCGCTCTTGTAGTTAAAAGCTAAACCAGAGGTTAGCTTTTCAGGTGAGGAGCCAGGATGTGAGACTTTCACTGAAACTACTGTCTGTCTGCATGTATATTGTCGAGAATGCTTACTCTGTTTAGAAGAAGCAAGGCGGGATCATCTATGTGCAGGAGACACATATGAATGCAAATGAACATAAAAATTAGCAGGGAGGGTGTCACACAGGTCTTTTCATCCTCATATACTGGAGGTAGAAAAGAGAGGTCGCCATACTGGTCATGGTCAAAACACCCCTTAGGGCCATGATGGAGTGGGCAGACTCGGGAAGGTGCATAGTGATTGTCCAAGGATTACTGCAGGACAATGAGGTCTATAGCTAACACCTACCTCCCCAGGGTCAGCATCAGACAATAAGATACCTAATGAGGAAAGTGTTGGAGTTGACTAAGGGGACCCTGATACTTGGGGAGACTTTAATAACCCTAGCCCCCATTTGGACTCCACAAGTGTCACAAGGAGTAAACAACCCTCCACACAAGTTTTTCAAATGGTTCATACAAAAAGTTGGTTGGCTTGATGTATGGTGTCCTCACCCCAGAGATAGGAGGTACTCATTTTACTCAGCGGTTCAGGACATACACTGGATAGACCACTGTTATACACAAAAAAAACTTGGGACTTCTTCAGGAGGTAACTATTGGGACACACACCTCTGATCATGCCCCAGTAACTACTGACATGGGGAATAGGGCTCAAAGTGAGATACCCTTTGTAGACTCAACCCAGCCACCTTAAAAATGAACGTTTAAGAATTTCTAAAAGATAAGATACAGGACATCCTAGAGATAATCCTGAAGGAGACATCCCAGCAAACAGGTGGGATACATTAAAAGGCGGTACTCAGGGTCATTTAATACAACATACCGCATACCTCGCTGAACAATGCAGAGAGCGACAACTACACTTGGTGCAGACCCTTGGTTTCACTCAAATGGCTCACCAACGGGTGACCTGTCTGTACTAAGCGCAGCTAAACAGACTAAACAGGAACTGGATGGGCTGTGCCTACAGCAAACAAAATACCCTGGCATTCCTGAGGTAGCGGTATGGAGAAATAGGCCCTAGGGCCTCCGCGCCCACTAGCCTTCTGGCTTAGAACAGAGATGGATTGCCACGATAGCCAGTGTTAAGGACCCAGTAACTAATGCCCAACTCATTAAGGTGAGAGGCATCACACAAGTGCTTTGTGATTACTACAGAAACTGTATCCTGACCATCCGTCAGATCACAATAACATTATGCCTTCCTGACCTCCTTGGACCTCCCCAAACTCTGTAATGACCAACAAAGGAACTGACCACCCCATACCCAGTCGAACTGTGAACAGCCATTTCACAACTAAAACAATGAAGGCTCAGGCCCTGAATGTTATGGTATGGAGTTCTATAAGCATACAGAGCCCTTGCTCAGCCCGCTTAATAGAGAGGGTTTATAAAGGGGTACTATGGGACTTAGATGACCCCTCAAGCTGGTCTTATGCTGTGATTTCAGTCATCCTCAAACCTGATAAAGACCCCCAACTATGCTCTTCCTACTCCCCATATCAGTACTAAATGTAGATTATAAAATTTTTATGTCCATAATAGCCAAGAAATAGCTAGGGTCCTCCCTCCTAATCAGCCTAGACCAGAGCGGGGTTTGTAGCTCTAGATCCACAACAGATAGTACCAGGAGACCTTACATGTGGTCCAGAATGCAAACATCCAGAACCCCCTCAGTCCTCCTCAGCTTAGATGCAGAAGGCCTTTGATAGGATCTCTTGGCCTTTCTTATTTGCAACTATGTCAGTGATGGGATTCCCGCCTCTTGATCTCCCTGATAAGGACTCTGTATGCTTCACCACAGGCCTGTGTCAGGTCTCCGGCCACCTCTCAGCCTACTTTCCCCTATATGGGGCACCCGCCAGGTTGCCCTCCTATCCTGGGACTCTTAGCTATCTTTATTGAACCATTGGCCCAGGCCATCAGGCAATCCCATCACATCAATGGGGTCTGACTACAGGGCAGAGAGCTCCATGCGTGCTTTATGAGACGATGTCTTGCTCTTCTATTAGACCCTACACACTCAGTACCAGCTGCTTTAAAAATAGTGGAAGACTATGGACAGCTTTCGGGTATAAATTAAATATCTCTAAAACTGATGCATTAGCATTCAGTTATACCTCCTCCACAGCAAACAAACTTATCGCTTTCTGATGGGACTTGAAAGCTAAAATATCTGGGCATATACCTATCACATGATGCTCGGAAAGCAGAAGCAAAACAATTATACCATTCTTTTCCCAACTGCAGGCAGACCTGGCCAGGTGGAGTGTCCTCCACTTAATTTGCTTCAGAGGGTGGAAATCATCCGGATGGTGATCCTCCCTCGAAACTCTCTTACTGTTCAAAATATCCCCATATACACCCTAACTAAAACATTCAAGCTTGGAATAAAGCCATAATAGACTTTATACAGTGGTGGTGAAGCTTCTGAAAGTGGTAGGCCGGCTGCCGGTTGGTCCGGTTGTCAATTGCTTATCCACTTTGGGTTTCCACCCATGACCAGCCCCAGTCACCTCCCCACCAAGTTGTGAATTTGGAAGGGGTCCTCTTTATATATATTTTGTATAATGTAACATGTGACCATCCACCATTTTGCTCTGAAACCCCAGTGGACTGGTGTGTGTGTGTGTTGCTTACGAGTATCAGTACTACTACTTTCTTCTTAAAATGTTAAATAAATATTTTTACATTACGGTCCTCTGGACTGGATGGGCATAAACAGGTGGTCTTTCTCTGTAAGTCAGATACAGTGCTGGACTAACCTGTTACCTGAGGTGGTCTGGTCATGAAGTTGTTGCAGAGAACAGCTGAAAAAAATTAAAAAGCAAGCGCAGATGGATGTCCAGATAGTACTTTATTAAAAGTGTGATGATGAGAGGTTCACTGCAACTGCTTAATTTTCATTGCCTCATCAATGGACTGTGAACAAAATCTTGCTTATTTTGCTGTCTAAAACATGTTATTTAAGTTGACGAGTAGCTACTACCATCAACGCAGTTAACAATGTAAGACAAGTTACAAAGCTGTAGTGAAACAGCACAAGTCAAAGGTGTACTGCTAATGTTACTTCATAAAAATTCTCATGCCATATTATTCCTGAACTATTTCTGAACATCATTTTCCTCAACGAAACATTTAACACAGTCATGCAGGTCAGAACAATAGTGCAGTAAAAAAGAAATATTAGATTATGACTCAAGTAGTGTGCTATGCTGATACATGAAGGTCAAACTGGAAAAATGAAATGAGTTGAGTCTTCTCTAGCAGACACAATAGCTTCTATAAAACTGTAAACTAAATTAACAGTTACTTTCCTATAAAGTTTTCAATAACTGAATAACACTTCTAGTTTCACCTTCAAAAGATAATTGATTGAAAACACAGTATGCACAGGGTATGAAATTCATATAAAAAGTACATACACACTTGACATGTAAGCAGCAAACATACCTACAAAAACTATTTACATACCCCCCAAGTTAGTACAGTAACAGCCCACAGGCACAGACTAGCTCTTACCTGGTCTTTTTATTCAGATTTTGCTAAATTTGCTCATACACTTGCCCTTTAAGGCTTTAACAACTAGACTTTTTTATTTTTTAAGATTTCAGGTAGTCAACAATGCAAAATCTGTAAGAAGTTGCCTTCTTAGATTTTAGTTAGAGTGCAGCCCACAGGCCACAGGCACAGTTGCTGTTTGGAAGATTGTTATGTAGTTTAACTAACTTGGCTCCTGCTGCCCTTCTAAGAGACTTTTACTTTAGATTTATTTAGTCCAAAATACTACTTCCGGTTTCTGTAAGAGATGTCTTAGTCAGATTTTAGTCAGTACAGCCCATGGGTGTAGACTAGTTGTGGCTCTTACAGGATATTTTTAGCTAACTTTGCTCACACTTGTCCTTAAGGCTTTTAACAAGTCATTCTTTTTAGATTTTAGTGATGTCAACAATGCAGTATATCTGTAGAGAATTCCTTTTCAGATTTTAGTTAGTAAAGCCCACAGGGACAGTGAGCTGTTGAAGGAGGGTTTTATATAGTTTGAGCTAACTTTGCTCACAGTTCCCTTTAAGCTTTAAAGAAACTATTTTAGATTTTGGTAGCCTCAGAATAGTTTTTTAAAGTCTTTTAATGAGTTTTAAGCTAACTCAGCTCACAGTAGTTCTTGAAAGAGCTTTTTTATTTAGTTGGATTTTATGTCTTTTGAAACACAGTTCAGTAGCTCCAAAATATCAATTTTATTTAGATTTCAGATAACTCCTCAACTCTCAGTAGCTCTTTATTTAGATTTTGATAGTTTAGCTCGAGTTGAGTAAAAGAGCTTTTATTTCAGATAAAGAGATCCATTGGTGAAAAAGGCTTTTGTATTTATGACAGGAGAAGATAGAGATTAGGTGTCCTGAGACAAAAGTGCCTGCCCTGGGGCACCTAAGGTATAGAATCACACCCTGAGTATGCATATAAATTGTCAGGCATAGCAAGGCCCTGGAATTCTCACGGTTCTGCGGTTGCAGAATTTCCACAAATTTGCATCATGCCACAGAATATATATAAGTGCCGCATAATTCATTGTTTTGGGTGAATTTTCATATAAATATACTGTTTTCCATAGTGTCAGGCTTTCTTCCCACCTCGTTTGTCCAAACCCCTCCTCTATGCTCAGCATATGATGTCATGTCATCGATGATATCACATCATAGTTGTAGCTAACAAGACTGCATTCTGCCAGAATGAATAAAACATGCCACAGAAATCATAAAATGCTGCTGCATAAGTCAAGGAGCCATGCCGCGAAATCAGAAAATTCTGCACTTAAGAACACCAGGGCCCTAGGCATAGCATAGGTAAGGTTTGTAGTCTCATTAAAGCACAGAGATGCAAATTTTCACAACTGATTAGTAATGTAATATGCAGAAGTGCTGCTCAATTTTGCTGCACTTACTGAAACCATAACTTGCTGCCTGTGCTTGCTATACACAGTATGTGTGTGTGTGTATAATATATATATATATATATTATACACACACACACACATGGCACACACACACACACACACAGTCCTATACATTATTGCTTGTAATAATTATTATTCACATGAAGAGAAACATATAAGGTAAGTGTAGTCCCTGAGGCAGTGGACAACATTGGGAAAATGTAAGCACTGTCTGTGGCACTGGTTATATAGCAGCCCATCAAAGGAATACAAGAACAATTGGTCTTTAAAAAGTGTGTGTGAGGTTTGTTCAACTTGCTGTGTTTGTCTGCAATTCTGACTTTGGATGTATTGCATGAGACAATAACTACACAACTGAGTGCATGCTGAAGGCTGAAGCCAGGCTCTCAGTATTAAGTGTTGCAAATTGTTTTTGAGCTATACTGCTCTCTCTGGTCATCATATTTTATAGTGTCTTGTTTGATTAGTTTTGTCATATATGACAACAGTCAACAGAATGGACCTGGTGAAGTAAATGTTCAAATTCAAAGACCCCTTTTCCTTGCTGAACTAGCTGTGTTGTCACTTCCTTGTCAGGCAATTGGTTTTGTCACAGTCACAGAAATTTTCAGAGCAGTCCTGCGGACAGTCAACAGTGTTCCCAGTAAGTGCTTATGGACATTTCAAAAGGAACTCGAAATGGTGCAGCAGTCATACTTCTTGCTTGTAAGACAGCAGGTGATGCATACTGAAGACAAATGAAAGTAAGTGCTGTCGGTGTCGACAGATGGGTAGATTGATGGAGATCAGTGTGACTGGCGCTGAGGAATTTCAAATGCAGTTCCTGTGGATGTGGAGCAACTCATCATAAGGAAGACAAGATCAGAGAGCACTTGGTCTTGTGTAAATGTGAGAGGTTTGTTGCAACTTGCTGTCATTGCTGACTTTGTCTTTGGGCTTTATAACATGAGGCGTCATCATGCATCTCTTGGTCACTGCTGCAGGTTTCTCCTAGTAATAAATGATGGTAAAATATGTTTTTGAGCCACTCACGGCTCTCTGGTCCTCATTAGTTTTATAGAGTGTCTTGTTCAAGTTAGCATCCACTGTATTGATAAGTATGTTGAAGAAAAAAGAAAAACAGTTTATTTCTAAGTCTCAGACCACAGCCCAAAATACTGTTTAGCATATCATTTTATCGAAAACTTCTTTTGCACATTCATATAGGTCAGTGCTGTCACATAAGTTCTTATACATGAAGGAACATCAAATGGTTCAGTCTTTTTGTGTCATTGAAGATACATGAGATAGGATTTGATCCGTCGCATGGAGCTAAATGATCTTTCTGCTAGTAGCATTTGACATTGGAATAGTTAGGTATAGCTGTGGCAATCTATGCACTTCACCAAAAGTAAGTGTACTCCTTCACATTAAGTAGCACCTCCTAACTGTAGATAGCTTGGTTACAGTCTTAATTTTACATCTCTGATTTTGACTTATTATACCTGTAAAGTATCTGGAAGCATTTCAAGCTGTATTTGCAGCTTCTTGAAATTATGTCCCTGGAATACACTCTTTGCAGTTCTGCATCAACCTCAAAGGCTCAAAGGGAATGAGGCATTGATTGCTCAATAATAAGTTTTTCAATTTTGAGCATAATATGTAGGTTTCTTGTTCAAATCGGTCATTCATCTTGTTGATAAGAATATCAAGTAATGCAAAAGTATTCCTTTCTGAAGTAGTCCTCAGCTGATGCAAATGTATGTGCCTCAGAGCCATCATCATAGCGCCTTGGTGGAAATCTTGTTCTTGGTGGGACTGGTGGAGCAGTGAGACCTTCACTTGACTTCAAGGTAGAGGTGTAGAATGCAGCAAATTCATCATCCGACTTCATTCGCTCGAAGTAAGCAGTGGTTGCAGAGGATATTCATTACAACTTCTGCTGAAATGTCCTTTGCTTGCAACTGTATGCCATGTTTTCAGTGGCGAAAAAACCTTCAGCCCAAGTTTCAAATTGAAAAAGTGTCATATTTATTCATTACAGCAATCATGCCAGGTGCCCTTTTGCTTGCCTCTGTATTTGCCTCTGTCCTCGATCTTCATGCAAGTATCCAGGATGTATTCATAGTTATTGATGACAGCATCAATAGCTGCTTTCGAGCTGTCCATCTTGTTGGGCACAGTGACTGGGTTTGGGACTGAAGGGTTTGTTCAGATGGAAAAGCTGCTCTGATATTGTTGAACAAAGCAAGGCGCTTTGGAAGGAATAGATAAATTGTGAAAGTCTCCTGCACAAATTTAAAGCATTTCTCATACCATAACAGTACTTGGTTGCATCTTGAAGCACAGATTCAGGCAGTGGTTTTGACGATATAATGACAGAGCAGAAGGGTTCTGTTCATATCTGAACACATACTCCATTATTCATTCCTTGAAATGTAGATACTCCATCATATGTCTGTCCTCTAAGATTCTGAAAATTCGAGCCAAGTCGAAGCAGCATCTTTCATAACACCCATTAGATAATCTGCATTTGCCTGTTCAATTTCATATAGGCCAATGAAGTCTTCATGTATTGTGTAGTCCTCATTTACCCATCGTATGCAGAATGTGAGTTGTTCTAGTCCAGAAATGTCTTACGTCTCATCAACAATAACAGCAAATACACCTGCCTGTTCAATGTCCTTCTGAGTTGCTGCAAAGCACAGCGATACATCTCACAAACAGTTCATTCAAAATATCAGCGAAAGCCATATCTGTAGGATTTTAACCAGCAGGTGAATGATCAGCAAGCTTGTGGTTTGCACCTAACACTCAACACTCTTTTAAAGTTACTATCCTCATCAGTATTGCCTCGAATGGCAAGTCCTTGTCTAGCCAGAACCTGTAGGACTCTGAGGTGTTCCAGAAGAAATTGTCTGTGCAGGTCTTGATCCTTTTCTGTCTTGTTGACTAACTGAACACTGACAGGTACTTTTTAAACTTTGTAACTTCAGTGTGCATTCACGGTGAAAGTTTGATTTTCATGAGCATCTAGCAATTTACTACCATCTTTCCAGTTATGAAAGCCTTTAGTAAGAATGCCTGATCGCATACACTTTGACAAGTGATCAACTTTGTCTGGATTACCAAATCGACACATATTACAAAAGCAACTTCCATGTTTACACAATACAAACCAACTGTCTTTTGTACCATGAAACTGGAAAACCTGGGTCTGCGATTTGGTCCTTCTCCATAGTGTCAGCGGTTTCCACCTTTGCTACAGGCAAATGTACAGGATTTGTTGGTGAAATATTCTGACAGCAGTCAAGAAAGCATGATGTATCTTTATCATTTGTGATGTCTATCTCACCAAAGTCCACTTCATGCAACTCTCCATCATCGATTTCCTCGCAAAAGTCATGTTCACGATTTGGATCACCTGTTTCAATTATGTGTTGGCAACAGTCAAGTTCAACTACTTCTGGTACTTGCAGAAGAACAGTCAATGTAGATGGTGCTCTAACAAACAACAAATTATATATTTAAGTTTATAACACCAGCTTTTTTTCCCTTTGCATCACTGGTAAAGCCTGCCCTGTCACACCTTCTCTACCTAACCTGTCTGCCTAACACCCCTATCTTGTACTAAAGCGTCAAGTATAACACACAACTCATTAATAGCACTCAAAATCAATGGAAATGATCAGCGAAAACTTACAACCATGAATCTTCTGTTCTGCTATCGTCTTCTTCAATTGAACTTACTAGTTAGCAGCTGCAGTAGCAATCGATGTACTGATGTGTCATTGAGTCTGTTCTTTTGATGGGCACTAGTACCATTTGATATGAAATTCAGAATGGAGCTCTGGAATCTATATTTTTTCCTGCCATTTGAAGTCTTCTAGAAATCTGGAAGCGTAAAGATGTAAACAAACATAGTAAATCTATTCTCACAATGTTAAAATGAGAACTTAGCAAGAAAATCTACAGCACTACCATTATTACTACTGCATTGAGTCTGCTCCACACTAGACAAGGTAAACTATCAAGTATCACTATGATAATTCACCCCAGACTGCAAGCTGATATTTATAGCATCACACAATTTGATATTCCTGTCAATAAAGCCACCCTGACTGAGGATGGCTATGGCACTTTACTGGGGTATTGTTTGCATGTGCACACAGTATAACACCAGTATAGTTTAATAATAACAATTGTACCTAGGGATCACAATCATGCAGACTATGATAAAAATGATTTAATAAGCCATAAAACCTGATCAGCCATTCTGGTTTTGCACCGATCTTGGAGTTTTCATGTCCTAGCATTGTGACATTTGTATGTATGTATATATATACACACACACACACACACACACACACACACATATATATATATATATACACACACACACACACACACATATATATAAAAGTAGCAAACATATTGCAATAACCTCATCAGCCCAGTTTTTATGGCTTAAAAAATGTTTTTTGATCACAGTCTTGATGACCCAGGGCCAGGGCCACTTCAACTTTCAGTAACTGTACTTTGCAGCTATGAAATATGGTGTCCAGTAGTGCTAAGACCAAATACAGTGCTTTAAAAATGTACTAATTTTATTAAATATCCTGAGTGAAGTACATGCAGTCTGTGTAAGGATGTGTCAAGAAAGCTAGTGGGAAGCTAGTTTCATGGCTGGGACCTGGGACATACAGCAAGCGTAGCAGAGAGATATTTCAAAGGCATCAACAAGGTAATTAGGTACTAAAGTACCTACAGAAGAAACATCTTTCTGGAATGATTATACTTAGTATGATATGGTGATGAAATCTTAAGAATGATTTTAAGCTGCAAAGTGGAAGACAGGAAGGGTAATGTAAAAAGCCATGAAACATTTCTTCAGAGATTGGCATGAGATCACTTAAATAAAGTCCACCCAACTCAACAGGTAGTGATGCAATTAGTGGAGGCACTGTTCAACACAACATGGGACAGGCAATGAACCTGTAAACCAACTGATACTTTATCAACATGCAGAGTGGAGCAGCCTTTCACCATCAACTTCACATAATTGGCACTTTCCTATTCAGGAAAGCAAGCATATACTATAGATCGTTGCAAAGCAATAACAGCCATAAGTAACAAAAGACAAGTGACATAACCGTGGCGTGCAAACCTAAGCTAACCAATTATTTTCTTTTCTTACCTCCTCTGTCCTCCAGGTCCTGCAGCTTGTAGCCCTGTCTTCCAGAATCCGCACCAGCCAAGCCAGAACAAACTCCACCACAGCTAGGAAGAGATGACCGCTGGTCCGCCCGTCCACTGTCAAGATGGCAATACAGAAAACCACGTGCCACACAACAGCAGCCAACCACCCGACCATAACACATAGCACATGCTCAGTCCGGTCCATGTTAAAAAAAACAAGAACTAGTGGTTGTGTGTTCACCTTCCTCTAATCAGCGCTGCGCAGACCAGGTGGCACAAGCGAGCTATGGAGCAGGCTGGCAACCCAGAAACAAAATATGGACTGACTAGTCTACATGATCGACTAAAACTTGGAGGTCAGCCCCTTAGTAGATGGGTAGTCATCCATTCTGAAAACACGGATGGCTGCTAGTGCCTGCCTCCTGGCTTCTCACAGTGCCCACTGAGATATAGTCCGGTGACGGTCCACACATCAATATAAAACAACTGCATTGTTGGTTGTTCTTTATGTTATAATTAATGCTCCACGGACCCCAGTAGGTGACACAGGCATGTGAGGGCACATGAGGCTGTAAGTAGGCAGCAGCAGGATGTAGGGGTCAGGCAGGCACTGGCTGACACTCTCAGCACTAGTTGCAAAAACTAAGACACACACTGCCCTTCTTAATGTATTCTAAGTTCTGACAACCAGCACTACAGAACTTGAAAAGATGCAGTAGCCACATGCTTATTTTTTACATTTCTTAGACTTTGGAGGGGACTGGGGTCTTGGACTTACTCTGATCATAAGTAGAAGAAAATTGGCTAATAGTGCAAATGAAGCACAGTCAAATATAGTCAACCTTGAAAAAGTGCTCTGGTCGGCACACAAACTTGTCATTGTCTATTTTACATAAACATGTGTTTGGGTCGATTGAGCTTCTTATTTCGATCTGAATGAACCCTATTCCACCTCCCCACCTCAGACACCAGTCCATTGATAACCATTAAACAGCTGCAACAATCTCTCTCAAACATACTTTTTAAAGAAGCTCCACAGATCAGACTCCTGCACCTGAAAAGCTAACCTCAGTTTGGATTTAACAACAAGATGGCCTTTCCTTTCATCGCTGCAACTTGCTGTATTTTAATTTAAAAAATACGAAATCCAGAAGTACGAGGATGCAGGGGCCTCCATTTGCTGAAAAGGTGCGACGATGCACCACTCGCTTCAATACAAAAGAAAATGCCGCTCTTGAGTTAAAAGCTAAACCAGAGGTTAGCTTTTCAGGTCAGAGCCCAGGATGTATGGAGCTTTCCTTTAGAAACTACTGTCTGTCTGCATGTATATTTGAAACAGTGACAATACTCTCAGTGGCACTGCTACAATGGAATACTTGACATTCATCTCTGTAACTAAACCTACAACACAGCCACAAGCTGCTACTGATCAGTTCACTTGCTGGGTAATAAAATCCTACAGATGCGATTCTCACGATATTTTGAATGACCTGCTTCATCAAGAGATGCATCAGTATACTTTCCAACAACTATGGATGGATAACAACTATGAATATATCCTGGATACTCTGCAATGACACCACCGCCCCCCCTCAGTGGAAAGTAACAGATATCTGTCCGCAGTCCACTAATAAGCATTAAGCAAGTTGCAACAAACCCCTCTCTCTCCTGGCCACTTTTTATAAAGTACAGTCTGGAAGAAATACATATACATTATGTTAGGCACAGTCATGACAGCAGTACCTGCTAAAAGCTACACTAAATGGTCTGATTGACCTCCATCTCAAATCACTGCTGCCCTAGTCTTTTCATTCAAGTGCTGTCAGACTACAACAGCTAGATTCTAGAGAGCCCAGCCCCAGGCCAGCATCACCACTCAGGTCACAGCAGCACCACTGCGCCCCCCCCCCTCGAGTGGGAAAGTAACAGATATGTGTCCGCAGTCCACTGATAAGCTGCTTATCAGTGGACTGGCGGACAGATATCTATTACTCCCACTTTCGAAGTACAATCAGTGTACTGATTTGAGGTAATACAGCTGTTGTATCGACAGATGAAAAGACTAAGAACATGGTGTCAATCAGAGCATTTAGTGGCTTTTAGCAAACCACTACTGTCATGTTTTAATGCTATTTATAATGCATATATATTCTTCCAGAGACAGTACTATAAAAAGTGTAATATCGAGAAAGAGAGTTGTTCACAACTGCTAAATCGCTATGAAAGCATTAAGCAAGTTGCAACAAACCCCTCTCTCTCCTGACGCACACTTTTTTATAAAGTACTGTCTGGAAGAAATGCATATGCATTATGTTAGGCACAGTCATGACAGCAGTACCTGCTAAAAGCTACACTAAATGGTCTGATTGACCTCCATCTCAAATCACTGCTGCCCTAGTCTTTTCATTCAAGTGCTGTCAGACTACAACAGCTAGATTCTAGAGAGCCCAGCCCCAGGCCAGCATCACCACTCAGGTCACAGCAGCACCACTGCCCCCTCGAGTGGGAAAGTAACAGATATCTGTCTGCAGTCCACTGATAAGCATTAAGCAAGTTGCAACAAACCCCTCTCTCTCCTGACGCACACTTTTTTATAAAGTACTGTCTGGAACAAATGCATATACATTATGTTAGGCACAGTCATGACAGCAGTACCTGCTACAGTAAGTGAATCTTAGGCATCAAACACAGGAAGCTGGAACAGTTCAGAAACTGGATGTGCAGGTCAAAAATAAAAATAATACTCTTTCCTTGTGTTCTCATACGTAACAACAAGCGTCATTCAGGCAATTCAATATGTTCCTTTTCCCTGCCCTGCCTATCTTAGACATCACAAGTGACCCAACCCTAGCTAAGATATCACTGCCTCCGCTCCATGCATTCTATATAACATGTGCTCATTTTGACTGTCTGTTTCATTCCATGCATGCATCATGAAGACGAAGTTCTTAGTTTGCACCTCTACAATTCTCATCTCATTCTCAAGCTGTTCCAACTTCCTGAATTGGTAACCCTGTGTGCAGTCACCATGTCAGTGATGTCACACATTTAAATAAATTTTATCTAGCTTTATTACATCTTTCCTTGCTGGACTGTAACTGTACTGTACTGCCACTGTATTTATAAACTCTACTGTCTCCGACTCCTACTAAAAGTTAAGTAACATTTTTCTTCAAATCACTCAGCACACCACACACACTGACTGTGACAGACACAGCTGACTCACCAGAATGCTTTTTTTTTTGGAGGCGTGGAGACTGCACTGGAGAAGGCTGCCCTGCCCTGGTGGCCAGAAGGGACTGTCTGCCACCACATGAACAAACAATTAGCCACACCACCACCCCACCCCTGAGAGACTGGTGACTGGGTGACTCACTGACTGTGAGAGAAGAGAGTGGAGGAACCTATGCTGGCTGGCTGCTGCTGCTCCTAGACCTGGTTGGCTGACTGAAGGTCGGGTATGATTGTCTCTTGAGGACAAGGACAGCCAGTGAGCTGGCTCTGGCTGAGAGAATAACTGTCCTCCTGACTCAGAGACTTTACTGAGTCCATTCACTGTTGTGCCATGAGGCTGGGCCGCTGGGGAAAGGAGTGTGGAGCCTGGCCTGCTGGCTGCTGCTGCTGCCTGTGCCGTGTCCTGGCTGGGCCTGGTCTGGACTGGAGCCGGAGGAATTATTATATTATATCCTGCTTGCCTTGCTGCACATCAGTCTCCTGGTTGGAACTTGGCGTGGTGTGGTGGCCCACCAATAACAAATATAACCCACCGACGGACCAGTCCGAGTCACAGAGTGAGGAGCGAGCGACGAGTCCCCGACCCTGACTGTTACTCCAACCCAACCAGCGCAGCGCGTGACTCTCTGAGCAAGCGTCGCCGTCCAAAAACCAAGCCTTAGGCCCTTTTTTTAGCCAAGCCAAATGCAGTCTGCTGATGAGCTTTTAAGCCCCCACCGTCACCTGGACTATAGATCGCTGACACTGATAGCACGGGCCGGCCGATTGACGTCGATCAGCAGACCAAAAACAGGCGGCTGCTGCGTGTACTGAATTTTGCGCTCGTCTCACCTCCTCCACGTTGCTTGCTGCAGTGCTGCGTGCTGTGAAATCATGGCGCCTGGTGCCAAAAAGCACTTGCCACCCATCCTCCTCTACCCACATGATGATTCAGCCGGAAGTTGGTGGGGGAGTCGCCAGTCGGGACCAGGAGTCGGGAGGGAGATACTATGATCCGGGATCCGGTTGGGGGTGCGTGCGTGCGTGGGGCAGACCACCACAGAATGCAGAAAATTAACAGGCTCAGCCGCCCAGCAGTCTTCACACTAAAGCGCATTTTTGGCTGACCAACTCTAGCACCCCCCCAGCTCTTTACATTACATGGTGTGGCCTGCCCCTGCCCGGCCCCTGCTGCCCTCCCCCCCGGTCCCGACCCGCCCTATTGCCGGCAAGCAGTGGCAACGACCGTCCGATGCAAACGGGGCAAAAAGCAACATTTTTAATTTTTTCCGGCGCCTCTGTTTTATTTTTAAAGTGCAAGGGCCATGCCCTACCTATCATAAAAGTGGTAGGGCCATGGCCCTAGTGGCCCCCCCCCGTCTCTGGCGCCACTGGCTTTATATGGGCCGGTAAATGCCCCAGAATAAGAGCATCAACCCTTTTCCTCCCCAGACTGAAGGGAGGCCTAGCCCTTCCAAACCTCAAACTGTACAACTGGGCCTCACATCTTTCATTTATTATCTTGTGCCTTAAGCGTACTAGCCCAGCCATTTGGAGGGAAATTGAAGAGGGATTACTCCCATTCAATGACTGGAACAGGGCAGTTTTTCACCAGACACAACATGCTAATCCCCAGCTGAACCCAGGCCCGTAGATTTTACACCAGATTAAAGCATGGAAATTGATATGTAAGCAGTTAGTTTTAACCCCCTACTTATTCTACTTATGCCCTCTATATCTATTAGAACACTTCCCCCCAGCCCAGATGGACCATACATTCAGACAGTGAGACTTCACCTCAGTTATATATCACAGCTACTAAATGGGAATGACTTTATTACATTCCAAGAGTTAAGACAGAAGTATAACCTGAGGCAGGATGAGTTGACTTCTTCAGGTATCTGCAACTGAGACACTTTTTCTACTCTGTCCCGCCGAAAGTACAAAGATTAGAGGACCTCCCCTCTTTAATACCATTCTTACAGAACTCCATAGCTATCATGGAAACCCCGCACATTATTTCCCATACATACAAGGCACTCAATGAGACCTTAGGAGCAAACACGCTCAGGACACTGGGGAAATGGAATCAGGAAATGGGAATGGAGAGTACCCCACAACAATGGGAAAGAGGCTGCCTTTCAACCTCTAAACTCACATACTCACATAGCTGGTGACTCTTCTCTTGGCAATTGTTAATGAGGTACTTCCGAACCCCAGCAATAACCGCCCACTACTCAGTGACAGGAACATCAGAATGCTGGCGTCAATGTGAGGAACTGCAGGCACACCATACCCATATCTTTTGGTCATGCCTCTCCATACAGCCCTTCCTGACCTCCCTCCAGGTTGAACTAATAGAACTAATAGGGAGTCCAATTACCCTATCACCAGAATTATTTATACTGCAAGTTCTTCCACGAGAAATAAGGAACTCTCATACACATTATCTTTTTGGGGAAAGCTCTCTTAGCTGTAAAAAAGACCCTAACCAGACATTGGCACACACCCCAGACCCCTACAATACCTGAATGGAGGGAAATAATAACACAAATATACAAATCAGAAAGGATTTCATTCTCTTTGAATGACTGCTCAGATTTGGGCTTGTTGAAATGGACCAAATGGATAATTTACATAATGGCGAAAGACCCAAATTTTGTTCCCTAAAGGGAATCACCACATAGATAAATTAAATTATAACAGGGTCTGTATTAGGAATGGAGAGGGAGTCAGAGTGGATAATCCTGCTGGGACTGAGGTAGGGAGGTAATGTATCTTGAATATGTAAGCTTGTATTCATTTGGAAAATCTCAGGAAGATATGAAATAATGTACTACTGAACCCTATGTACTGTGTGTAAAAACTTAACCTGCATTTGTTTTAAACCTGACTATGTTAAACAGAGTGTAACAAGATGAACTTGTGACTGCCTTCCCCCCCCATGTACCATGTGAAAACACCAATAAACATTATATTAACAAAAAAAAAAAAGAACACGATGATGGAGTTGCAGTGCTGCAAGACTGCTGATTGAACAAGTAAGAGTGGATCTAATTGTTAATGTGGACAGGTCTCCTAAACAGGAAATGAGCTGCTGTGGAGAAGAAAGCAACACATCATGGCTGAACCACAGGACTGCAGCATCCAGTGTCAAGACAAATGTACAAAGATGATGGAGTTGCAATACTACAAGACTGCAGACAGTACAAGAGAGAGGATCTGTTAATGTGGACAGATGTCCTAAGAAAAAAGGAAATGAGCAACTGTGGTGAAGAACACACCATGTTGTGGTTAAACCACAGGACAACTACAGCATCCAGTGGCAAGACAAATGTACAAAGATGATGGAGTTGCAATACTGCAAGACTGCAGACAGTTCATGTTTGAAAGCACCAAGTCGTAGTTGAATCACATGAGGACTACAACATCTAGTACTGTGGAGTTCCACGTGACTACGCCCAAGATCATTGTGGCCAGCTAGTGGCTGAGAGTGCTGTGAGGCCAGTTATTAGAACAGAAGCATAACACCAGAGATCACTTTCTTGGGGCAGTGCACAGAAACTGTCACAAGTGTTAATGATGCATATAGTACCACATCTCTGTTCAGCAAAGCTGGGCTATGAAAGAGAAACTAAAAAACAGTAACACAATGCCTATGGTATAGGCTGAGAAAAAGCAAAAATAGTAAGACAGATAGTACGATACACAAAAGAACCAACAATACAACAAAAATATTAAAACATAGGAGTGCTCTTTAAAATGAGTGTACCCATCACACACAAAATGTGCTTCCATGAGCACTTGTTGAACCTCTACAACCATGAGGGCAAACTGATGTACACCAGTGCGTATAGGCCGTGTGATTGCCTGGGATAACGGTAATTACAAAGGATGCAAGCGTTTTGACATCCTTTGTAATGAACATTAATGGCAACAGCTAAACCAGCCTAAAGTGCAGCAAAACACCCAAACTGGTGCAAAGTGTCAATAGCTGAGGGTGACTGGGTGGCAGTCACCCCCAGTAAGTAAACATTTCACATCATGTTTACTCCCACAAATGCCATACTGGGCTTAAATTGCAGCACATGGGACCCCAAACAATTAGAAAGATCTGTCAGTAATGGCTCAGAAATGAAAGAATCAGTATACCCGTGACACACAAATGGTGCATCCATGAACGCTTGCTGAACCTCTGCAGGCATGAGGGCAAATGGATGTACACTGGAGCTTATAGGCCGTGCAATTGCTAGGATAACGTTCATCACAAAGGACACGCCTGTTTTGACATCCTTTGTAATGAACATTAATGGCAACTGCTAAACCAGCCTAAAGTGCAGCAAAACACCCAAACTGGTGCAAAGTGTCTATAACTGAGGGTGACTGGGTGGCAGTCACCACCAGCATCACCCCCAGTAAGTAAACATTTCACATCATGTTTACACCAACAAATGCCATACTGGGCTAAACGTGCAGCACATGGGACCCCAAACAATTAGAAAGATACACCAGTAATGGCTCAGAAATGAAAGAATCAGTATACCTATGACACACAAATGGTGCTTCCATGAGTGCTTGCTGAACCACTGCAGGCATGAGGGCAAATGATGTACACCGGTGCTTATAGGCCCTGCAATTGCTGGGATAACGCTCATTAAAAAGGAAGTGCCTGTTTTGGCATCCTTTGTAATGGACATTAATGGCAACAGCCAAACCAGCCTAAAGTGCAGCAAAACACCCAAACTTGTGCAAAGTGTCTGTAACTGAGGGTGACTGGGTGGCAGTCACCACCAGCATCACCCCCAGTAAGTAAACATTTCACATCATGTTTACTCACGCTGAAGCCATGCTGGCAGAGATCAATCTTACCCTTAACTTTTTTTTGGCACTAGCCAGCAGGACAAGTTGATTTAAAATTTCCCCTTTAACTAGTCATCTGGGCTTGTATTTGAGAAGGTAACATTGAAATAAGTAAACCAGTTGGGCCAGTGGAAGAGGCTGTGGGGCTAGTGAATTTTCCCCATCACAAGCCCTGTGGACTGGTCGCTGGAAAACTAAATGTCAGTCCCTGCATTAATTACTATGGTCCATTTAGAAGAGCTCTGGACCCCTGCACTTGCCAGTAGTGGCAGCTGTGTGTGTATGGATGATCATTTCACAATCTGGCCTACAGTGGTGTCCAGGGAAAAGGAGATTTGAGAGATTTGGAGGGTAAAGGGAGCAGCCATGGTGATTATGGGATAAAACCAACCACCTGCAGGTATATATACCTTATCACTTTGTCACTAAAATGTTGAGTATAGATATTCAAAATAATAATTGTAAATATACAGTATGTAGGGGCTCTGGTCTTAATGTGGGACAAACCATCAGACAGACACATTCAGAAAACTTGAAGTTAGTGACTTAAAGTGACTTACCAACTGCCCCCAATGTCATGTTTAAAGATCACCTTCCCTTCATTGAGTGATGCAAAGCTCAGCTGCCCTGAAGTTAAGTATTAAATATATTCAAATGCTTAGTTTTATAACATTTTTGTGCCACAGTTGTCTCTGCATGTTTTTTTTCTTTGTTTGAAGTTCGCACATGAGCAGTGCATCCACATGCATGAGTGACATCAGCACAGGGAAGCTGTTCCCACTGCACCTTTCTCACTGCTTGTTCATTCATCTTTCCTGGACCCAGCCTCAGTGAGTGCAGATCCAAAACTGAACTGGCAAAAATTACAGCACTGATGACTGAAACTGTTTGTTATATTGGCAGCTGAGGCGGATACTTGCTTTTGGGATTGCAGAAGTGGTAATTTCTCCTGATTTTCAATTTTACTCATCTGACTGAGCTCTGTGTCCTAGGTCCATCAGTTCTAGGAACATCACAATCTACATTGCTTGAGTACAGTGTTACAGTTTTAGTAAGTGCTGCAAGTACATAATTATAACAAGAAGTCTGTATAAAAAATAAATTTTTTTAACTGAGTGGAGCTGTAATCTGTAGCGTATTGGAACACAAAAGGATGACTTTTGAACTGGGCAGATCTATAAATTGCAGTAAGCTTTTCAGTATTGGTACATAGAGATCTGTGTTAAATGAATTACTTTTTCAACAGTTCAGAATTGTAATGTGCAGTAAGAGTATAAGCACTGAGCTGCACAGTCCAATCCCAGGAGAACAGTGCAATAAACTGTATTTTTGGCAAGTGCTGCTTCCAGTGTGACTGCTTCAGTAAACTGCCTTTGCTATTGCATTTCTGATTGTCACCATCATTATAGACAGTTTATATTTTTCCTGTGCTCCTGTGTTTTCTTGGCTCATTTGGTGTTCTCATGCAAGCACCATAACACTGATCACCAAAGTATGCTTAGATGTGCATGAATAAAGGGACATGGTGCACTGAATTGTTTCTCCAGCTTGCCAGCTCCTCGCTAAGTTTATAAATGAATGCAATAAAATCAGTTATATACCGTACATAGTTATACTTTACATAGTTTACAGTCTGTCTCAAAATTAAACACTTAGTTTTTTAACATTTTAACATACAGTCTTTATTTATAATTAGGATTATATGGCATCATTGTATGTGCTCTGGAGCATCAGCAAAAGAAGAGACTGCAGTTGCCATCCTCTCCCGACACTGTGGTACCAGTGTACGGCTTCTATGGTGTTATATTGCAAAGTGTGCTAGTCAGTTCGGCATACTTAGGGAATAATGTTTGAACCAAAATATGGGCTACACAGCAATGAATGCAAGGAGTCTACACAGTGCACCATGACATCGGTAAAGCATGGGAGACAGTATAGTGCAGCATCTGTTGTATTTGCTGTACACTTTATGCATGTGCATCAGAGATCCACTGTAATGGAAAAAATGGGAAAACACAAACAGCTTGACACAGACTGAAGTGGTAATGAACTATGGTGACATAAGTGAGGAAGGGTGGTTCAAATACAGTCTAACACTTGACTACCTACCGAAAGGATATGTCCCTTTTTGTAGTGGACCAATCATATGGTACTTAGGCTATCTAAACATAAATGCAGTCTCTTTCTCCATGAGAAGGGTATTGGCAGTGTCATTTTTAACCTTGGGGGGTTGGGGACGATCACCGACTGTACTGTGTATTTTTTGCTCAATTCATAATGCACTTGGAGGCACACATGTAGCAGCAATAAGCCAGTGCCAGGATGATATTACAGATGCTTATGCAGACACTAATGACAGCTGCAGTCTGTATAGTTCCTGAGCGCTTAGAGGTAACACCAAGCTGGTGCAATAATTTGTACTTTTAAATTTATAACATGCCGTAAACAGGGGAACCGGTGACTTCAACACGTTACTCAATCACTGATACCTCTAAAGGGGAAAGTACAAGCAGGTCCCCCACCCCCCAAACACACATATACAAAGAGAAGAAAGTTATAGTGGTCAAACAGGAATTCAGCGTGTTTGCCGTTCATTTGCATCACCAGGTAAGAAAAAAGGTTTGTCTCCCCATACGATGCACAGAGGTAATGCCAAACTTCACCCAACAACTAACACACCAAAATCTGGCCAATGGAAAATCATGTACACAAATGCTCACAGCCTGGGAAATAAGATCCCAGACCTGCAGGCAATAATGTCAGAGGCTAAACTGGACATAGTAGCAATTAGTGAGCGTGGTTTACCAGTAACCACATAGGAGACTTCAGTACCTGGCTATGTATTGTTCAGAAGAGACCGAGGTGCAAAAGGGGGGAGGAGGGTCTGTATGTTAATGAAAATATCAAAGCTACAGAAATTCAGAATACACATATGGAGCCAGAAGAACTGTGGGTCACCCTGGAAACAGGAAATGGGACAGCCATAAGAACTGGGGTTGTCTACAGGCCCCAGACCAGAGGGAGGACATAGACACATTACTGTTAGAAGATATACAAAACATGACAGCTAAAGGGAGGTACTGATAATGGGAGACTTCAACATGCCAGATACAGATTGGTCAATACCAGCAGGAACATCGGCCAGAACTAGACACATAGTGGATTCCTGCAGGGAGGGCCTCAAACAACTGGTACAGCAACCCACAAGAGACAGGGCTATCCTAGATCTAGTACTGACTAACAAAGAAGGGATCACAGATCTCCAGGTAGAAGGTCACCTGGGGGCCAGTGACCATCACATGGTATGGTTCAATTTGGCTACTACATCTAAATCATCCCATTTCAAGGCAAAAATATGGGACTTCAGAGGAGCTGACTTTGATAAGATGGCCAACAGAGTTAAGCTAGCCCTGGCAAAAAGAAACACAGGTGAGGGGGTACAGGCAAAGTGGGCAAGCATTAAGGATACAATACTTGAAGCAACATCCCATTGTGTTAGACAGAAAAGGAAGTGTAAAGAAGAAGGAAACCACTTTGGTTCTCAAATACAGTAGCAGAAAGGTCAGAGCCAAAAGGCTGGCCTTCAGAAAATATAAGGGAACACAGCGGATGAAGGTAGGGAGGCATACCAAACTGCCCTAAGGGAAGCAGGTAAGGCAGTAAGGCAGGCAAAGTCCCAAACTGAGGAAACACTAGCACGAACAGTAAAGAAGGTGACAAGACTTTCTATAGATACATTAGTGAAAGGAGAAAGTCCAGAGGGGGTATTGCTAAGCTTAATGGAGAAAAGGGAGCATGTGAGGAGGAGGACCCTGTAAAGGCATCTATCCTAAATAAATACTTTTGCTCAGTATTTACTGAAGAGAAGGTAGGGCAGGGCCCACAGCTCAGCATCATGGACACAGGGGGGAGGGAGGTGAGCACTACTCCCTTCACAAAAGAAAGGGTCCTACAAGAGCTTGCTAAGCTCAGGGTGGATAAGGCAATGGGACCTGATGGCATACATCCCAGGGTACTTAAGGAGCTAAAGGAGGAACTAGCAGAGCCATTAGCAGAATTGTTTAGTGAGTCTCTGAGCACAGGAGAGGTCCCAGAAGACTGGAGAAGGGCTCATGTGATCCCTCCCACAAGAGTGGTAGCAGGGAGGAGGGGAACTACAGACCGGTCAGTCTTACCTCAGTAGTGGGCAAGATTATGGAGGCACTCCTTAAGGAAAGGATAGTGCAACACCTGGAATCCATAGGGGCACAGGATCCAAGACAGCATGGGTTTACAAAAGGAAGGTCCTGTCAAACTAATCTCATAGATTTCTTTGCTGGGTAACCAGAGTGGTGGACCAAGGGGGAGCAGTTGATGTCGCCTACCTTGACTTCAGCAAAGCTTTTGACACTGTTCACATAGAAGATTGATAAATAAGCTGGGTAGGCTCGGGGTGGGTCAGAAGTTGGTCAACTGGGTGGCAAACTGGTTGACTGGCAGAAAACAGAGAGTGGTGGTAAATGGTATACAGTCAGAAGAGATGCAAGTCACAAGTGGGTACCTCAGGATCAGTCCTGGGGCCAGTCCTATTCAACATCTTCATTAGTGACCTCGCAGATGGACTAGAGGGTAAGGCTTGTCTGTTTGCAGATGACACCAAGATCTGCAACAGAGTAGATGATCCAGATGGGGTGGGCAGAATGAGAAGAGATCTGGATAAACTAGCAGAATGGTCAGAAGAGTGGCAACTGGGATTTAATGCAAAGAAGTGCAAAATCATGCACATAGGGAAGAGAAACCCTGAAGCCACTTATAGGCTGGGAGGAGTTGCTAGCAGTCACAAAGGAAGAAAGAGACTTGGGCATCATCATCACTGATGACCTAAAATCATCCAAGCAGACCCCTAAAGCAGTAGGTAAGGCTAGGGGGTGTTAGGTGTATTAGTAGGGTATCACAAGTCGTAAGAGGGAGGTAATAATCCCTGTACAAGACATTGGTTAGGCCCATCTGGAGTACTCATGCAGTATTGGAGGCCACACCTTCACAAGGACATTAACCAAATTGAGGCAGTCCAGAGAAGGGCAACCAAAATGGCGAGGGACTGCATCAGAAGACATATGAGGACAGATTAACGGAGCTCAATATGTATACCCTGAGCAAAGGAGGGAGAGAGGTGACATGATCGAGACATTTAAACACCTTAAGGGCATAAACAAGGCGAAAGAGTCTAACATGTTTAAATATAAGAAAAATAGCAGGACAAGAGGACACAGCATGAGATTAGAGGGAGGCCGATTAAGGGGGAATGTGAGGAAATTCTTTTTCACAGAAAGGGTGGTAGATGCATGGAATGGCTTACCACAAGAAGTGGTGGCTATGAATACAGTGCAGGGCTTCAAACAGGCATGGGATAGGCATAAGGGAGCAATACAAATGACTACGAATAGATAGGTCACTGACAGAGCAAAGGCCGATGGCACATTTTATGGGCAGACTGGATGGGCCTTGTGGTCCTTATCTGCCGTCAACTTCTATGTTTCTATGTTTCTATGTTATAGCGTAGACCAGTTGGCACTAGGGCAAATACAGACCCAAACAGTATAAATAATTTACTGATAATAAAAGTTCTTTGCTGCAGCATTTTTCTAAGTGTATGTGTGCAGCTGGGAGGTTTGGAGTGGTTGGGGTACAAGGTGTCTGCTTGTAATTTCCACCCTGTGCTCCATCAGAGTGAGTGACTGATAAATCAATTGGCAGGAGGTCACTACTAACTTGTACCAAATGAGGAATTTGGACAAATTGTGAGCCATTTATCCTGCTCAAGCAATGCCACCAGATCGAGCTGTGCTCTCAGTGTCAAGCTGGAGTGGCCAACAACTCATTCGCATAGGGAAAGCAATCCCCTTCCCCTCAAAAAAAGAAATGTAAAAACCCAGGGTACTATCACTAGCATTTGTGTCGGCAGATCGATGCTGGGAGTAACAGAACACACACACCATACCTCAATTTTGCACAGTAAAATGACAGCAATGATGGGAACCAAACCGTAGCACTAAGTAGCAAAATATAATATTAACAGTCCGTGTTGCTAAGTCTGCTCTCGCTGCTGTACTGGAATGGATTGGGACTACTGCTGTGACTGCCTGAGCTACTGCCCACATCATTCTTGCTGCTGTCATAGGGTCATCCCTATGGGGATCTACTATGCAGCGGCTGTCAAATTGTGGCACTATGTCAGTGTCCGAAAGATCACTGTTAGTGCAGGACAACATAATGCTTTCATCATCGGACCCTGAAAATGAACTGTTTGACATTGCCATTGTCGTGCTGCATGCTGTGACCAAGAGCTCTGTTATCAAGACAGAATTGCTGTGACCAAGAACTAATTTTAATTGCAGAGCACAGATCTCCCTGTGGTGACATTGCAAAGGTAATGAGTGTCAAAGGTCACCAAATACAGGCTCCAATACACAAAATGACACTTCCTGGTTTGTGAGGGTGAAAACCTGATTTAATTTGCTAAATAGGCTATGCATCTATCAAAATACATTGCAGATCTGTTCTATATGCAGTCACCTTACAGTATATGTGTTCATATATCCAAACTTGGTAAATCGCATTAACAGCACTCCACCCTTTAACAAAGTCTGGACAAAGTTGAATAATCTTAACAGTGGAGTGATAATGACTCACAATGAGTCTTTTGTGCAACCCCCCTCTTTGCCTACCAGATAACTGCAGCTATTAATGAGCTATTCATCACATCAGGCCATTTGGAACAGTGAGATAGATTAGCATGAGGACTACAGCTTGCTAAACTGGAGTCTTAAAACTTCATTAACAGCCATGGAAAAGCTGCACTAGGCAAGGAAGACAAGCTGAGAATTAGCAGCACTGCTCTAGGTTAATATGCACTAGGTTTTGGATGAGTAAAATAATGCTAAAACTGACCCTATACTGGGCCTACCATTTAGCACATGGTCCAAACAGTGACCAAGATTCACTGCACCAGCCAAAAAAGCCCTTAAGTGCAGAAAAAGACCCAAAAGGTGCAAAATTACTAAAACCAAGGGTGAGGCTTTGGCAGTCGCCACCAGCATCACCATGAGAAAGAAAAAACAATGTTTTTCCTTACTGGATTGCTTGCTGGCAGTGACTGCATAAGCATCACCCTTGGTTCTAGTAATTTTGCATCATTTATGTGTGTTTCTGCACTTTGGGGTTCATTTGGCTGTTGCAGTGAATCTTATTAATTGTTTGGGCATGTGCTGCTTGATAGGCCCAGCACAGCTTCTGTGGTAGTAAACCCGATGCAAAACATTTTTTTCTTATGGGTGGGGGTGGGGTGATGCTGGTGGGCCTACCATTCAGCACATGGCCCAAGCAATGACTAAGATTCCCTGCAATGGCCAAATGAACCTAAAAGTGCACAAAAAGACTAAAAAGGTACACATTTCTAGAACCATGGGGAACAGTTTGACAATCACTAACATCATGCCCCAAACCCCAGTAAGAAAAAATATTTTGCATCAGATGTACTAACACAGAAGCTGTGTTGAGCCTAACATGCACCACATGGCCCAAACAAATTACTAAACATCACTGTCTGCAACAAACAAACAACAAGCCAAAAGAACAAAAATCAAGCAGAATTACTAGAACTAACGGTGATGGTGGGGATCTCTACCAGCATCATGCCCAGTAAGAAATTATTACTTTACCTCACATTTACCCCCATGGAAGCCATGTTAGGCCCAACATAAAACACATGGCACAAACAATCGGTGCAATTCACTGCAACAGCCAAAAAAGCTGAAATGGGCACAAAAAACACCCAGGGCCAACATTGTTGACATTAACACACATTACTTACAGCACCTTTTTAAGTGGTAATGACATTCCCCATTGCCATCTAAGTTTCATCTCACTTGCATTAAATGGTATAGAGGACAAACACCTATACCCAGTAAGACCCCCCCACCAATAATGGGCGATAGAGTAGTGCATAAAACAAGTCAAAAATAGGATTTTTCCCAATGATTCAACTTGGGGAGCTTTTAGCAGAGGATCTTACACGCAGGCAGCTATTGAAGAGTAGTTGTGTTCTAATGCCTCCCATACAAAAGAGCCCCATGCAGAACCAGGTTCAAGTCATTTAACCCCCACTACCTGCTGTTTTATTCTCAGCACCAGCTTTGAAAACTGCGGGGTTTCTTTTTCTGTACCAGCTTTGTAAACTTTAGAGACCATGCCCAGTTTATTTAATCAGACAACCTGCTGTTTTGTTTTCAGTACCAGCATTGTAAACTGTAGGGTTTCTTTGAAAATTAGAGCTTAATCAGACAACCTTAGTACTGTACCAGCAAACTGCACAATCTGCTGTTTTCTCCACAGTAACCAGCCAAAAAACTGAAATATGCACAAAAACACTCTGTGCCAGCTTTGTAAAATGCAGACTCCTCTTGCCCCTTATTCTCTCATCACCCATTCCCCTTAATGCTAGCTTACAAAATGCAGACTCCTTTGCCTTATTTTCCCCAGTACTCATTCCCTTTAATATTAACCCTGTAAAATGCAAACTCCTCTTTTCCCCAGTGCCCACCCCCACTCAGTGCCAGCCTTGTAAAATGCTGACTCTTCTTTGCCTTTTTTCCCTCCAGTGCTAGCGTTGCAAGTTGCAACTGCAGCTCCCCACACAGAGCATTTCGTCACCACGAGAAAAGAGCTGGACTTTTTTTTATATTCTGTCTCCCCAACCCAGATTTGGAGTGTACTATACCTTGGAAAAGGTGCTTCTCAAAGCCAGGTAGCAAGTAGAAGGGCAGGAACAAAGGCTAACGTTCCTAACGTCGAACTCCCAAATGGACAACGCATCTTCTCAGTACTGCAGGCGGTAGTGAAAAGAAAGGCAAACCATGATCACAACAGATTTTGAGAGCCCTAGAGTGACGTATTCAGGTGCTGGCATGCACTTCCGGTTCTCCTGATTCTTGGCCAACTCATGGGCCGATGCAAACGTGCATCAAAAAAGGACACCAGACTGGGTAGTCAGGCAAACATGTAAACAACATCTAAAAGTGAGGGACATGACTGGCAAGCTTTGGGCAGTAGATAAACAAAAATGAAAGGTCCACTCTCAATTTGTTGCATTAGGACCACAGTGGTTGGCTATCTCACAAACAGGTAAGTTAGGGATGTGATAAAAAAAGACATCACATGTAGGGAACGTTAAGGAAGTACTAAAGTAAAAAAAAAAGACAGTTAAAACTTATTTTGCAAATGGAGTTCATGGGGGATGGTAAAATTGAGCAATTAGGCAGCAAACTGAACAACAGCTGTGTTTGTGGGGCACAGTAAAGAGCAACAATTAAGTACACTAAATGAGGCTGTCAGCAATGTCACAAAAATGGAGCCCTACTTAACAGGGTAAATAGATGCTTGTGATAAAATGGAGAGAACATTGTAGGACCAACCCAGCTGATTTTATTTTTAGTATCTCTCCTATTAGGGCACTACAAATGAGGGGTGTTATTTTAACATTTTGACAATTCAGAAAAAAATTAAAGGGTGTCAATATGCAAAAGATATAAGTCTCTTGAATACTGTATATTGGCCTATATATATATATATACACACACACACGTATACACAAACACACACACAGATATATATATATATGTTTTTGCTTCTATTTTTCCTCCCCTAGCCCCGGTTGGCCCTTCCTTTCAGCCATCTGCCCAGCCCGTTCCCCAACCTTCAGGCACTCACCTTTGTAGCCCCATGGCTTGCCCTCTGTGGTAGGGAGTCCCCAACTTGATCCACCAGGACCGGATCCAGTGTTCGGGTGGTGCCCTCTCAGGGGTGGCGCCTGCAGTGGACGGCCATCCATCATAATGATCAATCGGACCACAATTTCCGCCTTCTTCCCTGTGGAGGGGAGCATGCAATGCTGACAATGGCCGCACCGTTCACACGTCCACATGCAGCACACCCGTCGGCTGCTCCACCTTCATGCCCCACTGTACAGAACAACCAGGTGTGCCAACACCTAGACTCTGCTAGATGTCAGGCAAACACCAGTCTCTGTTCCCCACCCTCCCCAGGAGAGGAGAGCTGTCCTCCAGATGCTCAATCATCTCCCCCCCTGGCTGGTCCCTGACGACCCACTGGTACTATGAACATGGGTTGCCGGTGAGGCAGGAGGTAAGGCAATGCTGCCTCAGCCCTCCATGCCACTGGGCAGGCTGCATTACCCTATATTAGTAAACAAAAGTAATATCTTCCCATTTGGATGTTTCCTTCAGAATTCTTTTAAAGGGACACTATCAACCTCCTTAAGCTTCAAAGCATCCCTAGTTTAAAAAACCCATATTATATTTGTTCACTTTCTGTAGAGATTGCTGATGTACCTCGTTGTTTGATTCTAATTATTTTTTTGTTTTAAAACGTGAAGAACAGACTGCCCACCATAGTGGTGTTACCACACAAAAACATGTTTGTTTACATTCCTTGATCAACTCCCACTGCCTCATTCCTGGACTCAGTAATACTCCCAATACAATTTAGCCACTCATTATGCAGAGGGAGTAGAGGAGGATATTGCAGTATGAGTGTTTATACTGTTTGGGGATGTTTCTAATGTTCAGGAAGTATGCAATAAGAATAGATTCAGGATTTGAAACAAAGTTGGCTATAAATATACATTAGCATGCATTTCAGTTCGGAAAGCAAAATTAAGGAAAAGCGGAGTCAGTTCTGGACCGTGGATCATGAAATATAAGCAGCACGCAAATAAGGTGTTCTACAATACCTTTTAGTTTTTTTTTTATTATTAGCAAAAAACAGCCGAAAACTAATTTTTCTCACTTGTTGCAACAAATAAATGCAAATAGATTTAAAATGAAAAATTATAGCATGGCACTTTGAGCACAGAAGTTGTTCAGCAGAAAAATATCTACCAAATGAATGGTATTTCATTTAAAGATACCTTTTAGATTTTTTATATTCAGCATAAATGGCAAGAAATTCAATTGTTTTCACTTTTTTGGAGGTATGGCATAAATGGTATGTGCTACCCCCCCCCCCATACACACTGGAAATATTGTTGATATTTTTTGTTCTCCTGCTGAGTGACCTGATGACATCACTCATGACTTCACCACTCATTATGTCATTGGGTCAATTGGCACGCGAACAAAAAATATTAACAATATATCCAGTAGTGGGTAACATATCCCTTATATATTTCTTGCAAAAAACTCTGTCAATGCATCTGTTTGTGTTGCTATTAAAGCAACAAAAGTATGGAAATATGATGTTAGGGTTTTCAACACTAATTCTGCATTCCCCCCAAGCAGTCAAAGGGGGCCAGGCAACACAAGCAACCACAAACATCCATCATTAACTAAGACAAACAACATACCACTCTTTCTACATGACACGAGACATCCATCATCATGGTCCAGCGCTTTTCTATCCATGGATACATATGCACACTTGCACACCACCTGGGAACTGTGGTAAAAATTTCCCATAGGATCACATTGTAAATTGAAGGTAAAGAATAACACATGACAAGGTATGTGGCAGTGCTAAATTACCAGCCCCAGGTGGCTTGTGAGGCATGAGGAGCAGCGAGTGACTTCAATCACCTGAGAAGTACGGTATATGATTCCCATAGAATCATATTATAAATTGAAAGTCAGCAATAACACATGGCAGGGTGAGTGGCAATGCTAAATTGCTGCATGCCGCAGGTGGGTTGTGAGGTATGAGGCTCAGCCAAGTGCCTTCAACCACCTGGGAAGTGCGATATAAAATTCCCATAAGATCACATTGTAAATTATAAGTAAGTAATAACACATGGGTGCAGCATTGCTAAATTGCTGCATACCCCAGGTGATTTGTAATGCATGAGGTGCAGCTGGGTGCCTTCAATCACCTGGGAACTGTAGTATATAATTTGCATAAGATTACATTATAAATTTTAAGTGATCAGTACCACACAGCAGGGTGTGTAGCAAGGCAAAATTGCTTCATGCCCCAGGTGGATTGTGAGGCATGAGACACAGATGAGTGCCTTCAAACACCTGGGAAGTGCAATATAAAATTCCCATAGGATCACATTGTAAAATATAAGCAAGCAATAACACACAACAGGGTGTGCGGTAATGCTAAATTACTGCACATCCCAGGTGTGTTCTGAGGCACGAGGTGCAGCTGAGTGCCATCAATCACCTGGGAAGTGTGGATGTCTTCACTCAGGTGGGAGGGTCAGCAGGTGGCTGCTCTGAGGAGCGCCAGGACCCTGGTTTCTTCACCTGGAAACAGATATAACATTCCAGCTTAAGTCGTACACAGCTCAATGACACAAAAATGAAACCAAAAAAAGGGAAATGGCAGCAGAATGAGATGAAGCTCTGGGTAGAAAGGAGAAGGCAGTTTTCAAGTTCACTGACTAAATGCAAGGAAGAAAAGGAAGTGTCAGTGGATGGCTGCATGAGAAATGCAGTGTGCTCTATATCACTTTGCTTGATAACATAAGTGGGAATACGAGAATCTGTGGCTCACACTGTCATGGCACAGCAGCACTGACAGCGTAGGAGAAAACAGAAATGGAAACATTAAGTGTGCAACAGTTTTGCACCCCTCTCCTCCTGTTCAGAAGGTGGGAAGTGGGAGCTAACTGAAAAGCGAATTGCAGTTTTGTTGATTGGAAGAGAGGGATCCTCAGATTGTTTGAGACACCCCTGCCCCTGTACAGGTCACACTTGCCACTGTACAGAACTGACAAGCAGTTTCTGATGCTCTGGTTCCCCCCCCCCAGCACCATCTAATCTGCCCAAGCCTGTCTAATTACGGGAGTGTGTCCCTCTCACAGCACTAGCCATTTCCTCAGAATTCCATGAGCATGTCCCAACCCTGTTTACAGGCTGTCTCAATCTGACTGCTATTTCCATATGGCCCCCTGCTGAGACACATAATAACCCTACGTCGTCTTGGTGAGTCCTATTTCGTAAGTGTAATGTAGCTACGGCACTTGCTTGTGTGTTTGTGTGTGTGTAATCTCCACTCCCTGGTCCTAGTTTGCCATGCACGGGTGTCAGAAACAATCTGAGGATCCCTCGCCTCCAAGTAGCCAAACTACAATTTGCTTTTCAAATAGCTCCCACCTTCTGAACAGGGGGAGGGGGGTGTAAAACTGTTGTATGCTTGATGTTTCCATTTCTATTTTCCCCTGCTTTGTCAATGCTGCCTTGCTGTCACAGTGAGAGCCACAGATTCTCATCTTCCCACTTTACATTATCAGGCAAAGTGATCTATGGCATGCTGCATTTCTCATGCAGCCACCCACTGATACTTCCTTTTCTTCCTTGCATTTAGTCAGTGCACATGAAAATTGGCTTCTTCATATTACCCAGAACTACATTCATCTCACTTTGCTTGGTTTCCCTTTTTTGGTTTTATGTTGTGCCATTCAGCTGTGTGCCATTTAAGTTGGAATGTTACCTCTGTTTCCAGGCGAAGAAGCCAGGGGTCTGGTGCTCCTCAGAGCAGCCACCTGCTGACTCTCCCACATCCTTAGCATGCTCTTCCATGGCAGCATAGGTGCCTTTGTGGTAGTGTGGGTTCCAATAACAGATCTTACAACCAGTTTAAGATGCATAAAAAATGCATACTTCTGCGTTTATCATTTTATTGTCTCAATAAATCAAAAAAAAAAAAAAATAAAAAATAAAAAATACTTGTATACAGAAAGGAAAATAAATGGTGTTAGTCCTTCACATCTCCAGAACACATGATATTATTCTTCTTCCTTCAGAGAACATAAAAGAATTCCTGCAGTCTCTCCTTTCCATGGAACAATGTGAAAACTGGCACACTCTCACTAGAACCTTCTCTCACTGTGATCAGCAAGCTACTGATCACCACACCTCTCTGAGCCCCCTAGAGGAGCACTTTTTAAGTCAATCAGGGGTGACCTCATAAGTCATGTGACACCCTTATTAAGGCAAAAAGATCTACTGGAGCCTTTGGATACACCATACATATGTTTTACATCCTCAAACAATGTGTTCAATTCCTTATCATTTGAACATATGTTCATTTAATGCAGCACACCAAGACAGAAGGGAGCTAAATGCTTAATTATAGGGTTAATGATGTCAGAGCATTAGCTTAGCTCCTCCCCCTCATGACATCACTCTCTCCTGGGTCTATAAAACCTGTCAGTCTGTGGGCAGCCAGCCCTGTAGCAGCACCTGTCTCAGCTACTGAGGATCTATCTCAGTAAACAGGGTAACTATACTTGATATTTCTATGGCATCGTTACCTTTTATACCTTTTTTCCTTTTTACTAGAAGAAAAGGGCATTTATCTTGGAAACCCAAACAGACAAGGGCACGCTCCTTTATCTGTTTGTTTTTGCAAGGGTATGACTTTCTATTCCAGAACCATTAAGAAGGCAGAATCAACATTTTCATTTGCAAAGGACTTAGGATACACATGGCAGCTTAACTAAACAAAAAACATGTCTCCTTTCTTCATTTGGAAACAGAAACCTAATGATAACTTTTTGAACAGTAGCCTTGGACTCTTAGTACACAGATACCTTTGTTTTCTTAATTATGACTAAGGAACTTGTGTAATGGGGAACATGTTTTAAGGACGTCTTTAAGACAAAATGGGGGGGTTCAGGCTGCATTTCAGACAAGGGATAGATAAGAATGAAGAGTATCAGGTTGGCCACCCTGATATGAATAAAAGGATAGTCAGAAAAAGGAAAGAAGATAGGAGAGAGTGAAAAGGAAGTTGAAATTTTAAGCTATGCCTGATGTTTGTTTATTAACATCCTAGCACACTCCTCCCCACACAAGAAGGCAACCAACTAGTTGTTGCCTTAAGACCTCCCACCCTGTGAAGGGTTGCAACTTCCGCCCACCCACTCCAGAAGTTCCCCCCAGGGACCCTTAAGATAAACAGTATTCAACACATTACTATACCTGTAATTATACTGTTTGTATTCATTCTTTTCCCTGGGGTTGTGCCTTCTTGGCACCATACATTCCATTTTTAATTCTATTTTTCATACCCGGAATGGATGCACTACCTTGATCAGCACCAAAACGTGATAGAAAATCCACGTTCTGATGCTGAGAACCAATTCTGTTTTACAACAAATTTATAAGGTTGTAATGACAGATACCACCATAAAATAAGTGCATTTTTATCTTTCATTAAGTTCAGCCAGCATAATGGGTTGTGGTCTGTTACTATTGTAACCTGATTTCCCCATAAATAATATTTAAGGGCCTCTACTGCCCATTTGATGGCTAAACATTCTTTTTCCACCGTGGAATATTTTCTCTCCCTTTCATGCAATTTTCTGCTGAGGAACAATATGGGGTGTTCCTCTCCCTGACTATGCTGGGTTAGTACTGCTCCTATACCCGTGTCAGAGGCATCAGTTTGTATTACAAAGGGTTTAGAGAAATCTGGACTACTCAACACTGGAGCTGAACACAGAATTGCCTTGATCTTTTGGAATGCCTCTTCACAGGCTGGACTCCATTTTACTTTGTTTGAAAATCTGTTTTTAGTGAGGTCAGTAAGTGGTGTGGCAATTGTTGAGAAATCTGGGATGAACCGGCGGTAATAACTTTCGCCAGTCCAAGAAAAGATCTGACATGTCGCTTGGTGGTGGGTATGGGACTATTTGCTACCGCTTCAACTTTGTCCACCGGGTTTAACCACCCCATGTCCAATTATAAAGCCTAGATAGCGCGTTCGGTTTGGCAATAGCTCATTTAGACGGGTTGATGGTAAGACCAGCGTCTTTGATGCTTTATATGACAGCACTAAGGTGTATTAAGTGCGAGTCTCAGTCTGTACTTGTAACAACGTCATCCAAATAGCTGTGCTGTAACATGTATGTGGTCTTAAAACATGATCCATGTACCTTTGGAAAGTAGCTGGGGCCCCATGAAGACCAAACGGCATAGTGGTAAAATTATATAAACCAAGTGGAGTACAAAAAGCAGTGAGTTCTTGAGCTTGGGGTGCTAAGGGTATCTGCCAATACCCTTTAGTCAAATCAAGTGTGCTAATATACTTGGCAGAACCTATCTGGTCTAACAGATCATCAATGCGTGGCATTGGATACCCATCGAATTCTGAAACTTCATTAATTTTCCAGAAGTCTAGGCAAAGCCTGATTCCTTCTTCTTTTTTTTGTACCACTACCAGTGGTGAAGACCAGGGGCTACGGGATGGAACAATAACTCCTGCTTGCTCCATTCTTTTAACTTCTGCAACTACATCTGGTCTAATCTTTTCGGGCAATCTATATTGTTTTTGATGGATTGGTTTTGATTGTGTAACCCTTATCTCATGTACCACCCCTTTTGCTTTCCCTGGTTTTCTTGTGAATGTATCTGCAAAATACTCCAAGGGATGATCAATCTCTTCCCTTTGTACTTGGGTCGATTCTGTATTAATCTGAATTTCAGTCTCATTCCCTGTTTTATCCAGCCTGTCATATGCCATGTCTAATTCTGTCCTCCCTTGTTCAGGATGTATGAATAACACTGGGGTTGATGGTTTTTCTACCCACTTCCTTAAAAGATTGGCTTGGTAAATTTGTTTAAGTGGCCTATGCCCTGGCATTTCAATGGCATAATTTACTGGGCTGGTCTGATGTAATACCATATATGGCCCTTGCCAACGCATCATCAATTTATTCTCAGTGGCAGGTAGTAGCAATAATACTTTTTCTGCTGGTACAAATGTTTTGTTTTTTAGCCCCACATCATATAATGCTTTCTGTGTCATTTGCCGTTGGTCTACATTCTGGTGTGCTATGGACACATATTTTACCAATCGTTTTCTTAAGGAGGTCATATATTCTAATATGTTCTTGCAGGCCACATTATCCTTTTGTTCCCAATGCTCCTTAACAACATCCAATGGGCCCCTAGGGTTACGTCCATACAGCATTGTAAAAAGAGACAACCCAGTGGTGGCTTGGGGCACTTCCCTGTATGCAAACAGTAAGTAAGGTAAAAACGTATCCCAATCTCGACCTTCCTTCTGTACATATTTCTGCAACATACATTTCATGGTTTTGTTAAAACGCTCAACTAACCCATCAGTTTGGGGATGGTACCGTGATGTTCTTACAGCAGATACCCCTAATACACTGTATAATTCCTGTAACATTACAGACGTGAAATTACTACCACGATCTGTCAAAATAACCTTAGGTATACCCATCCGGCTAAATACTTTAGCCAGTTCCTCAGCAATACGAGGGGCAGTGACTGTTCTCATTGGTATCGCCTCAGGGTATCGAGTGGTGTAATCACATATAACCAAAATATATTGGTTCCCTTTTGAACTCTTTAATAAGGGGCCTACCACATCCATTGCTACTCTATCGAATGGAGTAGTTACATAGGGAATGGGCTGTAAGGGTACTAAATCCTTCTTCCCCTTTGCTACTAACTGACATTGTGGGCATGACCGACAATAAGCAGCAACATCCCTGATGTACCCCAGGCCAGCAAAACCGGGATAAGATCCGTTGCACTGTCCTATCTCTGCCCTCATGTCCAGCCATGGGGATGTCATGGGCCAGGTGCATTATCTGCTCCCTGTATTTGCTAGGGCACTACCAATTGTTCAATCTCTTCAGCTGTATCAGGATCTATAACAACTCTATACAGTATCTCATGATTAAGTATAAAACGAGATTGTCCAGGATGTCCAGCCTTGTCTACCTGTGAAAATAAAGGTTGTAAAGTTTTATCACATTTTTGGTCTTGTACAATGTCTTGTACTGTAGTCCCTGGAATACAAAATTGACCTTCAGCCTGTTGCAGTTCCTTCCAGGCCCTTTTTTCTCTTCTCTTGGCCTTTCTGTATTTCTTGGTTGCACTAACAGTTTCAAAATAGTCCTCCTCAAAAGGAAAAACTTCCTGTAAGGGCTGTGTTTTTCGCCTGGGATCTAGTGACCACATTGTTTCTGGAAAGGTTTTATGTTGTTGCATTAATAAATCAAAATAGGAAAAGTCTTGTCCAACAATTATGGGTACGGGAAGGTGTGGAACAAGGCCTACCAACATGTCATGGCTTTCTTTGTTTACAGTTATGTTTAGACATGCTGTGGGGTATTTATGTATGTCTCCATGAACACAATGGACAGTGGTAGCTGAGTCATTTTTAGGCATATCGTGAGCTAAATTGGCTCTAACCAAAGTCTGTATACTCCCAGAGTCCAGCAGGCCCAAAGTCTGTTGTTCCCCAACACCACTGAGGTCACATACCAAAATTAGCTAGGGCAAGAATGTGCCAAATCAGTTCTTTTATTGGGGCAGTTCCTCACAATATGTCCTTTTCTGAGGCAACCATGGCATACAGTCTCGGTGTAAGGAGTTCTCCCACCTCTCTCTCTTCGATAAAATTGTCTTTGATTATGAAAAGTATAAAATGGTGGCCTTACCAGTGTGCTGGATAGTCCTGGGTTGTTCTGGTTACCTCTAGCTCGAGTGCTTCATGCTGCCAAGTAGTCCTTCGCCAACTTGATGGTGTTTTCAGCTGTCTCAGGTTTATGCTCCTTCACCCACAATTGAACATCCCCTGGTAGTATCTGGATGAACTGTTCTATTATTATCAGTTCCATTATTTCAGCCACGGTTTGGAGGTGGGCTGCAACCACTTACCACAGTAGTCCTTCAGGCAGGCGTAAGTTTCCTTAGGGTGTCCAGGTTGGCCATTTTCTGGGACCGAAACCGCTGTCTATCGTTTCTGCATTTATATTATATCTCGTAATATTTCTTTGACTCTGTCACAGTTGGTACTATCAGCTCCACTTAGCTGACTATAAACTATCTGCTTCCGTCAGAGAGGTATGGGACCAAGCAGAATCACCCATTGATCTCTGGAGCAGTTGCGGGTTTGAGCCACCCTCTCGAAGGTTGTCAGGTAGGCCTCGATGTCATCAACCTCCGTTAATTTAGTTAATTTTATGTCTCTAGGGACAGTCCTCTCCGTCTGCCCCTGTGTCATGTCCTGTATAGCTTTTAGAGTAGCTGTCCATTTTTCATCCTGTCTCCGTCTTTCTTCTGCCTGTATCCTCCAATCTTCATCCCTCTGTCTCTGGTCTTCTTCTCTCTGGCGCTCCATCTCAATTTGGCGTAGACAAAGCCATTTCAATAATTCACCTGGGTCCTCTGGTGCTGGGGTCATCTGGCTTTCCTCCCTTTTTGAAGTACCAGCCACTGCCATGGCTCCTTCTTCCATCTTCTTTGATCAGGTGGTAGGTTCAATCCCGGACAACAGCTGCACTCCAGTCTTCAATCTGACCGACCTGGTCAAATGTACTGCATCCAGCTCCACTTGTTCTGGTTGTTGCATCTGCCAGGGTATTTACAGTGCAACACCCCCTCTGGAGTACCTTCTGATATCCCTGAGGTTGAAATCCCACTTCTGACACCAGTTGTGGTAGTGTGGGTTCCAATAACAGATCTTACAACCAGTTTAAGATGCATAAAAAAACGCATACTTCTGCATTTATCATTTTATTGTCTCAAGAAATCAAAAAAAATAAATAAAAATACTTGTATACAGAAAGGAAAATAAATGGTGTTAGTCCTTCACACCTTCAGAACACAGGATATTATTCTTCTTCCTTCAGAGAACATAAAAGAATTCCTGTAGTCTCTCCTTTCCATGGAACAATGTGAAAACTGGCACACTCTCACTAGAACCTTCTCTTACTGTGATCAGCAAGCTACTGATCACCACACCTCTCTGAGCCCCCTAGAGGAGCACTTTTTAAGTCAATCGGGTGACCTCACAAGTCATGTGACACCCTTATTAAGGCAAAAAGATCTACTGGAGCCTTTGGATACACCATACATATGTTTTACATCCTCAAACAATGTGTTCAAGTCCTTATCATTTGAACATATGTTCATTTAATGTAGCACACCAAGACAGAAGGGAGCTAAATGCTTAATTATAGGGCTAATGATGTCAGAGCATTAGCTTAGCTCCTCCCCCTCATGACATCACTCTCTCCTGGGTCTATAAAACCTGTCAGTCTGTGGGCAGCCAGCCCTGTAGCAGCACCTGTCTCAGCTACTGAGGACCTATCTCAGTAAACAGGGTAACTATACTTGATATTTCTATGGCATCATGTTACCTTTTATACCTTTTTTCTTTTTTACTAGAAGAAAAGAGCATTTATCTTGGAAACCCAAACAGACAAGGGCGCGCTCCTTTATCTGTTTGTTTTTGCAAGGGTATGACTTTCTATTCCAGAACCATTAAGAAGGCAGAATCAACATTTTCATTTTCAAAGGACTTAGGATACACATGGCAGCTTAACTAAACAAAAACCATGTCTCCTTTCTTCATTTGGAAACAGAAACCCAATGATAACTTTTTGAACAGTAGCCTTGGACTCTTAGTACACAGATACCTTTGTTTTCTTAATTATGACTAAGGAACTTGTGTAATGGGGAACATGTTTTAAGGACGTCTTTAAGACAAAATGGGGGGGGGTGTCAGGCTGCATTTCAGACAAGGGATAGATAAGAATGAAGAGTATCAGGTTGGCCACCCTGATATGAATAAAAGGGTAATCAGAAAAAGGAAAGAAGATAGGAGAGAGTGAAAAGGAAGTTGAAATTTTAAGCTATGCCTGATGTTTGTTCATTAACATCCTAGCACAGCCTTCAGCACCTGAGTGAAGACATCCACACTTCCCAGGTGGTTGATGTCACTCAGCTGTGCCTCATGCCTCACAGCCCATCTCACAGCCCACCTGGGGCATGTTGTAATTGAGCATTACCGCACACCTTGTCATGTGTTCATACTACTAAGGTTCATACTATGATCAAGGAGCATAAGAAAGGCTTTAGGCCCATATGCGCTCCTATGGCTACACATAATATGTTAAAACATTTCCATTTAACAAATAGTGGTCAAGATTATTTTTGAATTGATTTTTGTCTTTGCTAGATACAACTTCCTTGGGAAGGTTATTCCAGGGATTGACCACTCTTTGAAAGAAAAAAGCCCTCCTTTTTTCTGTATTAAATTTGTTGTGTATTAATTGCATTTTATGTCCTTTTGTACCCTTATTACGAGTTTTAAAGATTAAATTCAGTTCTGTAAGTAATGCTGGATCTTGCAGTAAGTTATAACACAGTAGCATATCTCCCCAGATCCTTCTCATGTGAAGAGACATTAAATTCAACCTAACCAACCTATTCTCATAGGATAGATCCCTGCGGTCATAGATTCATTTGGTTGTCTGTCTCCGAACTTTTTCAATAATATCCCTGTTGGCTCCCTTGATTGATCCCCATAATGGACTACCATAGTCTAAAAGTGGTCTATTATATGCTGTATACAGGGGCATAATAATATTGGCCTCCCCACTTGTAAAGTTTCTTTTGATGGTCCATAGGACTCTTTTTGCCTTTACTACCTGGGCTTGACAATGTTTTTTGTAAGTCAGCTTACTAGACATAATAATCCCTATTTCCTTTTCCTCAGTTGCTTTTTTCAGAGGGGTGGTATTCATGTAACAAGTTGCTTCTATATTATCTTTTCCCATGTGCATCACACTGATGCTTCTGCCCAATTTACCATTTTGTTCAGTGCGGCTTGGAGTTTTCCTTGATTAGTGTTAGTAGAGACAACACAAGCAAGTTTAGTGTCATTGACATATTTGCTGGCCCAGACATCACTGTTATACCCTAGTTTTGACAGTTAATACACAGATATGTTGTGGCAGAGAATGGCACCATAGCCCATCTAGTCTGCCCAGCACCCTACCTCCCCCCTTCTGTTATGCTTCCACACTCTTTTCCCAACCCCTTAAATCTATCCCAAGCCCTCTTGAACCCCTCCACCATTTCAGCTGCCATTACCTCCTCCGGCAGCTTGTTCCAGGCCTCTACCACCCTCTCCATGAAAAACTGCCCCCTGACATTACCCCTGTATTGCCCACCTTCCAGTTTGAGGCTATGTCCCCTCGTGTTCACTTCCTTCTTCAATTTGAAGAAGCTGTTACCCTCTACCTTATTTATTCCCTTCAGATACTTAAAGGTCTCAATCATGTCACCCCTCTCCCTCCTAGTCTCCCTTTCAATCTTCTCTCATAGGGTACATTCAGCATCCCTCGTACCATTTTGGTTGCCCTTCTCTGCACCCTCTCCATCAGCTCAACATCTCTTTGTAGGTGAGGCCTCCAAAACTGCACCCCATACTCCAGATGCGGCCTAACCATGGTTCTGTATAAAGGCATTAGCACCTCCCTTTTCCTACTATTAAAACCCCTCGCAATGCAAGCCAACATTCCATTTGCCTTTCCCACTGCTGTGCTACACTGGCTGCCCACCTTGAGGTCATGCGATACCATAATCCCCAGGTCCCTTTCTGTTTCCTTCTCCTTAATCACCAACCCTCCAAGGGAGTAAGTTTCCCTCCTATTCTTCCTCCCCAGGTGCATCAGCGAGCACTTTTGTGTGTTAAACTTCAATTTCCAGGTGTCAGACCACCTCTCCAGCCTCTCCAGGTCCCGCCTCATGACTTGCTCCCCACTAGGTGAATCCACCCTATTACAGACTTTTGTATCATCTGCAAACAGGCACACCCATCTCTTCAGACCCTACGCTAGGTCACTAACATAGATGTTAAAGAGTATTGGTCCTAGCACTGACCCCTGTGGCACCCCACTGGTCACCGTCCGTTCCCTGGAATGTGTCCTAGTTACCACCACTGTCTGACGCCTTCCCTTCAACCAGTTTTTCACCCACCTGGTGATCCTGTTGTCCACCCCTAGTCTGTCCTGCTTATGTACCATTCCGCCATGCGGAATGGTGTTGAAGACCTTATTGAAATCCAGATAGGCCATGTCCACTGCTCCTCCCTGGTCCACTATCTGTGTAGCCCCATTGAAAAACTCTATCAGGTTAGTCTGACAGGAACTTCCCTTGGTGAAGCCATGCTGCCTGTCATCCTGCATGCCATTCATCTCTAAGTATTCTATCAACCTGATCTTAAGTAGTGTTTCCATTACCTTCCCCACGATCGAGGTAAGACTAATAGGATGGTAGTTTTCAACCTCGTCCTTCCGCCCCCCCATGTAGTGCGACCACCTCTGCCCTCTTCCAGTCCATTGGCAGCACCCCTGTGACCAAGCACAAGTTAAACAGCCTCGCTAGATGCGGCACCAGTTCATCCTTCACCTCCTTGAGAACCCTTGGGTGTATTCCATCAGGCCCCATTGCCTTGTCTACCCTAAGTCTACCCAGCTCTTCCCTTACTCCTTCAGCAGTGAATTCTGACACAGCCACCTGCCTGTGGCTGTCACCCTCCCCACCCCTTCCTGGTACCCTACCCTCCCTTTCCTCTGTGAAGATTGAGGCGAAATAGCTGTTTAATGCCTCTGCTTTTTTGAAGTCCCCTTCCAGTATTGTTCCACTTTCCCCCCTTATCCTTCCAATTCCATGCTGTGCTCTCCTCCTTTCTCCAATGTACCTAAAGAAGGTTTTGTCCCCCCTCCTTGCCTGCTTCGCTATCCTCTCCTCAGTGGCCTCCTTAGCCCTCCTCATCTTTTGCCCAGCCTCCTTTCTTTTTTCCCTGTAGGTTTCCCTGTCCTCATCCTTTTATGTCCTCCTGTACCTCTTGAATGCTCTAGTCTTCTCCTTGACCCCTAACGCCACCTCTCTAGTGAACCATAGAGGTCTTTTCTGTCTTCTATTCTTTCTTACCCTTCATATACATGAGTCCATGACTTTAAATACCCCTCTCTTGATGGCTGCCTGTAATTCCTCCACCCCCCCTGCACATCCCCTATCCTCAACATTTCTTCCCCAACTACCTTCCTCATTCATGAAAGTCAGCTTTTCTGAAGTCCATTACCTTGGTTCTTGTCCTAACCCTCTCCCTGCCCGCTCTCACCCGGAACCTGACAGCTCTGTGGTCACTGGTGCCAAGTTCTTCCCCCACCTCCACCTCCTCCACACTGTCCCCATTTGTAAGGACCACACCCAACAGGTTTACACCCCTAGTAGGCTCACTGACCCTTTGTTGCAGGAATATGCCCTGAAGAGCCTCTAAAATGTCCCTGCTCCTTGTGGAGATTGCTGTCTGGGCCTCCCAGTTTATGTCCGGAAGGTTTAAGTCCCCAACTAGCACAATTTCCCCTTTCCATGCCATCCTCACTACTGATTCTTCAAAGTGTCTATCCCCTTCCTCCCCCTGCATAGGAGGCCTATAGACTACCCCAACCCGCAGGTTTTCCCCCGTCCCCTATCTAGGGTGACCCACATTATCTCTGTTTACCCCTCCTCATCCTACCCTTCCATGGCCCCAATCCCTTCCCTGATATATAATGTTACTCCTCCCCCCTCTTCCCCTCCCGATCTTTCCTAAACAACCGATACCCTGGGATCACTGTCTCTCAGGCGTAGTGCTCATTCCACCAAGTCTCACTCACTGCTACAATGTCTAGGTTCTCCTCCATCATGGTGGCCTCCAGTTCTCCCATTTTGTTCCCCAGGCTCCTGGCATTTGCAACCAAAGCCCTCCAACATGTAGCCCCATCCCGTCCGGCTTGTATGGTATGGCTGCACGCCCATTGGCTCATGCACTGAACCAATGGGTGTGCAGCCCTACCGAGCTGTCAGTCGGCAGGCGGTGGGGTGGCAGGCGGTGGGTGCTGCCGCCCACCAGCTGGCCGGGGAGGCGGGGTGGTGGGGCTCCGCGGGTGGGTGTGGTGGGGGCCACTAGACCACCAGGGATTTCAGGCGTGGGGGGTGAGGAATGCCGCCCACGACCAGGCTACTCGCGGTCCACTGGACCACCAGGGATGTTGGACTTTGGGGGAGATCTGATGCTCGCGATTGGGCTACTCGGGAGGGGACAATGATATGCCCGTGAGTCGGGCTACTCGGGGGACAGCGTTATGCCTACGATCGGGCTACTCGGAGGGACAATGATATGCCCACGATCCGGCTACTTGGGGGTGACAGCGTTATGCCTGCGATCGGGCTACTCAAGGGAGGCAATGATATGCCCGCGATCGGGCTACTGGGGGACAATGTTATGCCCGCGATCGGGCTACTCAGGGGTGGGGGGTACTTTACCGCCCACGATCAGGCTACGGGGTGGGGGTACATTTCTGCCCGTGATCGGGCTACTGAGGGGGGATTGGTACATTTCTGCCCGCGATCAAGCTACTCGCGGTCCACTGAACCACCAGGGATTGGAGCCCTTCATTGTCCCTTATGGGACGTCCCGCGATCGGGCTGCAGGGGGCGTCGTCCCCATGGCTGCTGCCTGGCGAGGCGCCAGGCGCAAGTCGTTGGGGTCTGCGCATCTGCATACTAGTGGCATGCAAATGGGGCCATAATCAGATGCAAATGGCCCCCCGTGCACCTTGCATAAATTATGGCCCCATTTGCATGTCACCCTTTGAATATCGCAGGTGCTGTGCATGGTGCAATGGAACTTGCGCCACCGCATCTCAATGCTCCATTCTGACCACTTGTGCTGGTGCAGTTCCACTGCACCATGCACACTGGGGGTGGCCAGAGGGTGATATTCAAAGCAGTTGTGCCATAGTGCAACTCCGTTGAATATCGCCCTGGCCACACCCCTGCGCAACTATTTTGAGCGGCGCAAGGGCTTGCGCCACAAAATGGTGCAGTTTGAATATCTGGCCCTTTGTGTATTATAGTGCTCCATGGCTGAGTTATAAAAGTTTTTGCAGGTGTAAATGAACTTTATGTTTCACTTCAACAGCATGATAATATAAATAGCAAATACAAGACACAGCTGTTAAGCAGAAAACCATTTGTGCTCAGCCTAAATAAAATGCTGTTGATTGAGCTGTGGCTTCAATATGGTGGTCATAACCATTACTGGGTGTTACTGATGTTGCTGACATCACCCTGTGGTCACGCTCTATGCAGATATGGCATGGGATTTAAAAATAATAAAAATGATAAAAACGGAAGAGATTACCAAATGAATAAATAACTTTAAAAAGGAGAAAAATGTCTCCTTCAGAAAAATTCTTAAAAGGGGACCAGCAAAATCCCATCTACAATGAGCAGAGTTCTGAGTATATACAACTTAAACCAAGAAGCCAACAATATATTATATTTAATCAGAAAATTTCTTCTGTTAATGCTTTCAAGTGAGTTCTGTTCTCTCTGTAACAAAACCTAAGCAAACAAGCATTTGTCAATGCCAAATGTTTGCTTGCTGGCATTAGCAGTGGAAGTGCAGGAGTTAGACAGATGCAATATAGGAATGACAGTGAAGTACTGAACTGTTGCCAAGTCCAGGTATTGGGGTGTGGCTTTGGGTCATTGTCCATGACGGGCACAACATTTTACCGCACCTTACCCTGCAGACACTGACAAGTGTCGAAGTGTGCCTTGGGGTGTTTGGGCTTTACATTCGCCTCATTCCATAAGGACACACGCTGAACTTAGTGCAGCATAGGAGAATGGGGTGAACTGTGGGGCCAAAGGGTCCAAGGCGCACCTCGATGACTGTCACTGGCTGCACGGTGGGGGTGGGATGGCATGAGCATTACTGTCAACAGTCCCAAGTCACACCCCAGACACCTGTTAGTCCCTACAGGGTAGAGCGTTATAGTCAAAAACCCTAATGCCCTGGATGTTTCTTGGTATTTTTACTCCAAGTTTTCAACATGGGCTTTTTGTGACCACATCGCATGAACAGTGACACTATCAGTATGTTAGCCGAAAGGTGATTTTGCACAGCGATTGCACCATTTAGCGCCACAGGTGCAAAAACACATTTCAAACAAGATGTAAAAAATGACAGCTGTACTGTTCATGAGGAGGTGCTAAAAATGGCAATGTTGAAAATCTGGAGTGAAAATACAAAAAAAATGGTGAAGGCACGAACGTGCATGGAAACTGCACAATGCACACCTGTAATGTAATTAGTTTGGGGATTTTTTACAGCAGATTTTCAACACAGGCATTTTGGGACCTCCGCTCATGAACAGTGTCACTGTGATTTTCTTAATGTGTCCTGAACACTGATTTCCCACAGTGGCCACGCTATTCTGTGCTGGAAGTGCAAAAAAACATTTTGGCCAGGGTGTTAAAAATGACAGCTGTACTGTTCATAAAGAGGTGTGTAAAAATGCCAATGTTGAAAATCTGGACTTATAAAAAATATTACTAATTTATGAACTTATGAGGGTGCGTGGAAACTGCACAATGCACACTCGTAACGCAGTCATTTTATGGACTTTTGCCACCAAATTTTCAACGTGGCCATTTTAATACCTCTGCTCATAAACAGTGTCACTGTGATTTTCTAAATCTGTCCCAAACATTGATTTCGCACACTGACAGTGCCATTGTGCGTGACATGTGCAAATACACCTTTTGGGCAAGATGTGAACAATGACAGCTATACTGTTCATAAGGAGGTGTGGTAAAATGGCAATGTTGAAAATCTGGAGTGAAAATATTAAAAATTCTCAAAGTTACAAGCGTGCGTAGGAACTGTGCAACGCAAGCTCATGAAACAGTTATTTTTGGGAATTTTTTCACCAAATTTTTAACATAGGGTTTTTGGGGGCCTACCTCTTGAACTGACACTGTCTTTTCGTCAATCAGTCCCGAAAGGTGGTTCCACGCAGTGACCGCACAATCACGTTTTGGGTCTGAATAACCAGATGACAGTGACTGAATTCATGAGATGGGGTCCCAAGAACCCATGTTGAAAATTTGGTGCAACAATTCGAAAAAATGATCGCAATATGAACCAAAGTTGAAAAAACCCTATTTATGCCATTCTACAGCTTACTGGCACTTCTCCAGTTCGCAGTCAGCTTTGAAGACTGCAGACGTGTTCCTGGTCCACCGAAGATCATCGTGCTGGGCTCCGGAGGTAAGTATGGGGTGATTTTTGTTGTTAACTAAAAATATTGATATACGTGGTGTATCTGAGACATGGTTTACTAATGAATAGTGGGGGCAGGAAATCCCAGGATACGCACTTTAAAAAAAATAGAACATCATCTCAAAGAGGGGGAGTTGCTTTTTATATAAAGGAAAGTTTTGACTGTATTGAATTAAAACTTGATACACCAGAACCATCAGGCATTGAGATAATGTGGGTTAAAATTAAATATAATACGGATCCAATGACTTTTGGTATATGTTATCATCCTCCTTCACTGGATAATCATAATAGTGAAGCTTTTATAAATTACTTACAGATCATTAATTTACCTGATAATATTGTTCTAATGGGAGATTTCAACTATCCAGGAATAAACTGGGATACTCTTACTGGGACTACTCATCAAGAAAAAAACTTTCTGGAAACTACTTTCATTCTAGGCCTTGACCAGGTAGTATCTGAATCTGCAAGGCAAAAAAATATCCTTGATTTAATTTTCACAAATACAAAGGAATACTATGACATGCCAACTATTTTGGAACCTTTAGGGGATTCTGATCACTGTACGTTATTTTTTTTTAATTAGTTGTTTAACCAGGAATGCACACTAAGCTGGAAGCTTTTTTACAGGAGCGACCTGGGAGCACAATGAGGTTAAGTGACTTGCTCAGGGTCACACAGTATGCAAGTGGAAGCTGTGGGATTCAAACCCAGGTCTGGTCTGCTGGATGTCACCAGATTTGCAGCTCAGAGCCTTAGACCACTGCGCTATACTGCCTCCATTTTGGTCCATTAATTATTATAAACATGAAAGTGGGGTGTAACAAAGTTGAGAAATTTTAACAAAGCAAGGCTTGATGAAATAAAAACTTATTTGTCAAATTGGAACTGGCAAAAAGACATATAAACTACCAGCTGAAGAAATATGGGCACATATTAAAGCTAAACTTGAATTTTGTATAGCCTCGTGGGTACCTAAAAGGAAACAATATATTAATAAAAGGAGATATCCAGTATGGTATACTAATGATATAAAAAGAACAATAAGAAGGAAAAAAAAAGGCATTTAATAAATATAAAAAAAAATAAGTCTGAAATTAATTGGAACAGGTTTAAACAAAAAGCAAATAAAACAAAACGTGTAATTAGGGAGGCTAAGAAACAGCTTGAATATAAACTTGCATTGAATCAAAAAGATAACAAAAAAAGTTTTTTCAATTATATTGGATCCTTAAAAAATTCTACATGTAGGATTGGACCACTTCAAATAGAGGATAATTTAGTATCAAATGAACAGAGTATGGTCGATGAATTTAATCATCATTTCTCTAGCATTTTCAAAAATAAGGAAAACTTGGGACAAATTAACTGGGAAAATAAAGATCCTGATATTATATTTACTTCTGCAGAAACTTTCTCTGTTTTAATGTCCTTTAAATCTTCTACTTCAGTAGGGACAGATAATATTCCCTTTGTTTTTCTGAAATCAATTGCATATGAATTAGTAGGTGCCTTAACCCTATTATTTAATGCATCAATATCTCAAGGTATAGTTCCAAATGAATGAAAACAAGCTTGGGTAATTCCGATTCATAAAGGTGGTTCAAAGCAGAATGTAAAACAATACAGACCAATTAGTCTGACATCTGGTATAGGGAAAGTTATGGAAAAACTCCTCTCACATAAAATAAATATGCATATAATGAAAAATGGTCATTTAGATATATCACAATATGGGTTCATAGTAGGTAGATCATACCGAAGTAATTTAATAAATTTCTTTGAGCCAGTCAGTGAAGCTCTGGACTTGGGCCTTCCTGTGGATATGTTATTCTTAGATTATGAAAAAGCATTTGATACAATATCTCACAAAATCTTAATTGATTGTTTGGTAAGGTTGCAGTTCCATAAAAGTATTATCAAGTGGATTATATCTTGGTTGACCGCTAGGCAGCAGCAAGTTTGTATCCGTGGTTATAACACGTCATGGAGCAAAATTACCAGTTGAGTACCGCAGGGTTCTGTGTTGGACCCAGTTTTGTTCAACATTCTTATATCAAGTATGACAACCTCAGATGGTGTATGGCTTAATAAATATGCTGATGATGCAAAATTAGGTAGCATCGTCAATAACTCCTCTTCAGTACAGAATTTACAGTCCAATCTAAACAATATATTTGTTTGGGCTAGTAATAATAAATTGACTCTTAACATATCTAAGTGAAAACTCATGCATTTTGGTAAAAATAACTCCATGACAAATTATGTTATAAACAATATACCATTAATTAAGGTTACGTCTGAAAAAGATCTGGGAATTTTTATTAGTAATAACTTATAATTTACTGATCATAACAACTTTACAGTTAAAAGGTGCCATCAGCTAATAAATTGTCTTTTTTTTAATTTGAAAAGTAGAGAACCTGAAGTGCTTATTCCACTGTATAGCAGTATAATTAGATCTAAATTTGATTACTGCTCTTCTTTTTGTGCACCAACTTTAATCAAGGATAAGATTTTAAAAGAAAAAGTACGAAGGAGATTTACAAAAAATGTTAAATAGTTTAAAATGCTCCCATATGATAGCAGACTCAGAAAACTAAATCTTTATTCTCTAGAGTATCGTTCAACTACAGGTGACTTGTGCTTAATCTTTTGTGCAACTAGAGATGAGGCCTTATTTGAAACCCTATGTCTGGAATGGTACCACTCTATAAGTACTACTAGATATCATAATATGAAAATAAAGACTTATTTAGCAAAGACTATAAAGAGGAAAAACTACGTAACACAGTGAATAGTTCCACTTTGGAATTCCCTTCCGCAAGAGGTAGTAGATATTGTAGATCTCGAACTATTTAAAATGAATTTAGATACTTATATGGGAGATTCTAAATATCACTACCACCCAGGTTAGGGGTGGCGAAGTCTAAATGGGCTTGTCCCTCGATTTCGTATTCACCTATGAACCTATGAGGTGGATGTGTGGGGAGGTGGCGTTCGCAGAGGGTGGGCGTGGGTTTGGGGGCAAGAGAGTCAATGAGGGACCGTTTTCTTTTGTTACAGTTTAAAAAAAAAAGATGACATGGGACTTTTGCCACACTGGGGTGGGCTCCCAGCGTGGCACCTGGAAGCTTGTTTGGGGGGGCAGTGGAGCCAACAGGGGATTGGGCACCTCCGTTGGCCATACAGTGTGTAGGGGAGCACATGACAATGCGGGACTTTTGCCATGCTGGGGTGGGCTCCCAGTGTGGCACCTTGAAGTTTGCTTTTTCAGGGGGCACTGGAGCCGACGGGGATTGGGCACCCCATCAGACATACAGTGTGCTTGGGGGGGAGTGTGCATGTGCCAAGGGGGATTGGACACCCCCTCAGCACACAACAAATGGGGGGTGCATCATGCTGGTAGATGCAGTGCCGTACAGCTGAAAGAGAATGACTGTTAAGGTGGTGACGTTTAGGCAATTTACATACTGCTGACGGCACGGCAGTATGCAAATTGCCTACATGTTACCACCGCTGATTGTAGTGGCCTTTCTCTTTCAGCTGTATGCCACTGTATCTGAACTGCTGTCATAGACAGCTTGGACATTCATTGGTGCCCTGCTGCCGGGCCTGCAAAACGATCAGGCATTGGAAGCAGGGGTGCCACACCTACGAAAACTCGTATGGTGGCACTATGTTTCTTGCACATATCTGCAAGCAAACATGAAAAGGGGAAAGTTCAAGTCTGAGCGAAAAGATCGTACTCCTAAATGCGGCATGGTTTTGTTTAAGTTGCTGTTGTAAAATGTGACTGTTTATAAAACAGTCTTTATTGCGCAACATTCATTAATGCTCTGGTTTCACATTCTCGATTCACTAGGGGTTCCCCTTGATCTAAAAAGAAAACAAATAAAAAATAATAAAAAAAAAATCCTGAAAAATAACTTGCTGGTTTGGCAACCACATGCCCAGCCAGCCTGTGCTGCAAAATCTGGCTGCTAATTACATCTGACCTCTTGAGCTTTGCTCCTGACATCTGATGAATAGTCAGAACCACCCTTTGGCAGCACAGGTTGCTTGTGCATGTCTCTGTACAAAGTAACCATTTACTGTTTATAAATTCATTAGTTAATATGTTAAGCAAATATTTTGTTAAATTGTCCATGCAGCAATATGAACAGCTTTTTGCTTTTCTTGTAGAAGTTCATTTGTTTTGGTATCATGGTAAGTTCATATTGGTCAATTATGTGAACTTTGCGAAAGCAGACTGTCATGATGATATAAATTTTGATAATTGGAATATCAGTGAAGGTCAGTGATTATGTTTATAAAAAGTTCAAGATCTTTCATGTGTCAAAAGTTCCTACTGAGAAATTGAAAGAAAAAGATGGTTATAGTATATAATAGAGCGTTATAGTATATGGTTAGGGTTTATTGTAGATTAAAATCGGTGGCTTTCTAAATCTTGTTGTAGGACAGTTCAGAGGTCAAAAAAGTTGTACTATCGTTCTGACATCACGTCGATAGTACAACAACTTTTCAGCCTTGTCCTACTGCCTGATTGGCTGACTCCACTGGCTGTAATGGCGAAAAAAAATTAAAACATGGCGGCAAGATTAGGCGGAAACGGAGAGGTGGATCTTCCCAGGGAATCTTCCTTCTACCACACGGCTTTGTGGCGCATAAACATTTTTTTATTTTAAAAAACAAACTGCTGCTGAAAGAGAGTGAGCGGGTGTGGGTAGAAGCAGCAAATGGCGGTAGTACAGTGAAGCCGAAACGAGCTAGTGGGATGGGGTAAAGATGAACTGAGAGCAGGACGAGTTGGAGCAGGAGCACCACGACATAACAAAGGTAACCATCAACTTGGGGGGGAGGGAGACAAAAGCCAGAAACCATATACTGTATAAAACAGTAGATGGTTCACCATCCACAACCGAGGCAGTTTTCCATCTCGGGGGTTGATGACATCAGGAGACCTCTCGGCTTAAGCACTGAGGTTTCTATGATGTCATCAACTCGATGAAAACAGCCTTGTTGTAGATGGTCACCCATCCACTATTCTATATATAGTATATGGCCAGCATCTGTTGTGCATGGAAACCAGCTGCTCTAAAAACCTTGTTGTACCATTGATCTGACATCAGATAGTTGTACCATTGATGTGATGTCAGATCAATGGTACAACAGCAAGCTGACAGCACAAGTGCACAACACTAGCAAGTCTCTCCCATTCAAAAAGGAGTCAGTATTTTTAAACTATACCGCATGAACTGGTAACATGACACAGCTGACAGTTACCGCAAGTGCTGACATACGCATTAGCAGACAACAAGTCATAGCTGACCAGGAGAATAAACATACAACAACAAAATGGCAACAGACGCAAACATGCTCCTAACCTATATGGAGAAGGTAGGAGAAAAACGGCAGATGCATTTAACTCCTGTAGAGGAGCTACCAGAGTTACAGTTTTTTTAACAGATGCTGACTATATACTATAAGAAACAGCAGATGGGACACCATGTACAACAAGGCTCAGTGTTTCCATCTCGGTAATTGGTGGCCTTATAAAGACCTCTTGAGCTGTGCTCTCGAGATCTGTAAGGTCACCAGCTACCATGATGGAACCCATCTACTGTTCTATTTGTTTTGTATAGAAATCCACCCTTTTCAAAATGCTGTTGTACCACAGCTCAAAGGTCATGGAATGTGATTGTACTCTTCTGTGGCAGTACAGCATTCTAGAACCTCTAGAGACTGCACAAGTCCATTTCATTCTGAAAGAGAAAAAAACATAATGCACACATTTCACATAAATACAGTATAACAAATACAGGATGAGCAACTTTATGCATAACCAGTGTGTTCTGCCATCTCGGGGTTCTGATTCCCGTGGACCTCTTGAACTTTGTTCTCGAAGTCAGAGGGAATCAGAACTCCTCTGTGACAGAACACACTGGTTGTGCGTAGTTGACCATCCAGTATTCTCTATAAATTGCCTTACAGCTTATGTAGCGTAATAATTTGTTTTCTGCCACTTTATCTCAGTTTAGTAGATAGAAAAGCAATACCATTTAGTTGACCATAGATTATAAAATACTGGTACATTAATTATTTCTCAAGAAAGGCAATATAGAAAGAATAGTTAATTTATATAACATGCTTGTTAATAGTCACTGTTAAGCCCAAAACACTAGAAACAAAGATGGTGTTTGTCAAATTATATAAACATTTCTTGAAAACAGTAATGTCAGTCACGAAGTGCACATCACATACCTGTAGACATTCAGTAGTTATGCTTGTAAAATAAAAAAATATACAGTGTTAATGCATTTTTATGTTATTTAGGTCATGTTGTTCTTTTCATACCTCCTGTCAGATATTCTAAGACTCTTACCACTTGGTACGCATCACATAACAATCCCACCTATTTTTATATCACGACTCAGTTTATTTCTCCTTGGGTTGGCTAGGGGATTTACCCCGCATCAGTGAGCTGGGTCCTCACAAGGATTGTTGACTTCATGTTGGCTCTTCCAAGGGGCATTTATTTTTTTCCTGCTTGTGGTTCCACTGTGGCCCCCTCTGAATGGAGGTGGACACATACAATGACCTCAGTGAACAGCCAGGTGGTCCCATCCCCAGCTTGCAGACGCCCACCACCTCCACCAATCTGGTCTTCACTACTGCTCCCTAGCTCACCTAGCCCCAGTTGTCACTAGGGGTTGGGTGTTGCTGGGTGCCAGATCCCCTTCCTACCCAGAGATGCTGAGCAGTCTGACAGATGCTCAGTCTTCTCCCCTCAGTCAGCCAGCTGACAATCCGGGACTTACTCCCGAGTCTGGCTCAATGGCATCACAGGCAGTAGTGTTACTGCTGTGCCAGCAGACAACACCATCCCACTTATGAATTGAGACCAGGAGAACTTCTGTAAGACTAGATGCATTAAACATGTTAAGTAATAATAGCTCTGTTGTATAAATTCCCAGTCATTGTTCCTTGAAAAAAACAATATATACTACCCATTCAAAGTATTGTAACAGCCATTCAAGGGTCAAAATTGACACTGTCCTTCTAGCTAAAATAATGGTAAATTTCATATTGGGCTAGTAAGATTTTCCACTAACCACCCATTCAGGCTTTTATTGAAGAAGGTACCATTTCAACAAGTTCGCCAGCTGAGCTGGGACAGCTGAAAAATCTGTGGTGCTAATGCATTTTTTTTTTTTCAGCTATCATGTTATATTCCTTGCTCTGGCCCCCTAGCTCTGGAGTGCACCCCCAGTTCCATCCCCCGATGTCCACCAGCCGGCACTGACCAATACCCCCAGGGCTCCCCCCCCGGCCGGTGGGGCCAGCGGAGCACTCCAAACCCCACCAAAGACCGAATCCAGTGTGGCCAGCACCGTGGCTATTCAGTGGTGGAACCTGCGAGGTGCCCTCCTTCATCCTGTTGGAGCATTCTTTTTCTTCTCCAATGTGCAGCCCCATCAGAGGTGGAGCATGCAGTGATACCAGCACTGGTAGTGCACACGATCCCATGCACATCCCATCAGGTGTCTGCCCCGCCTCTGACCTCCTGTCAGCAGCATCAGTGAGATGCCTCTTGCCTTCACTAGGGGCCAAGCATGCATCAATTGCTGAAGACCCCCTTCCCAGAGAAGGAGAGCAGTCCTTGGGACGCTTGATCTTTCTCCCTCCTTGCCAACCCCTGATGGCCCGTGCTCGTTCCCAAACATTGGTTGCTGGTGTGGTGCAAGGTGTAATGCAAATCATACAATCAATTTGAGAACCTCTACCACAAGAGAAAAAAATCCACTATTGGACTTGTTAAATTTGAACTTCATTTATTGCTCATTGTTCTTCTTTTCTTGTAGATAAGCTTATCTTCTTTAAATACAAGGGCCAGGATATTCAAAGCAACTGCAGAATTGCGCCATGGAGCGAAATTCAGCGAGAGCCATTGCACAGTGCAAGTAGCAGTGCACCAATGTGCAACTCCAATGAAAGCATGCGCAAGGGCAGGGGGCATTCCCATGAATATGCGGCACAGTGCGATGTTCAACCCCCGACCCATGGCGCAAGTGTGGAGCAACGGCCAGATGCGCCAAGCAGACTTGAGCCTATAAATACAGGGAGTAAGCAGGGGGACAGCACTTACGACAGAGGGGAGTGAGACAGAGAGAGACAGAGACAGAGTGAGAGACAGAGAGAAAGAGCCACCAGACCCTGAGGGGAGTGACACAGGCATCCACAGGGGCTTGGGACAGAGGTGGCAGGTGTGTGCAAGCCAGGGGCAGGTGTTGCAAGAGGGAGCCTGGCAGAGTGACAGGTACTGCCCCACGGTGGTAAGTGGACCACTGGAGCTGGATGCCCAGGGGGACACAGGACAACAGGGGCCATGGCCAGTGCAGCCTTCCAGATGAGGGGTGTGAGGAGGCAGGAGGCAGAGTGACATGGCCATGGAAGGGCCCATCGGCGGTACGCCCAGAACAGGTGGTACCATCCCCGCATCAGCTTCAGAACCACACTGATATGGAGATCATTTTCTGAGGCAGCTTTGTGAGCTGTGCAGTGAGGAGATGCAGGTACCCACTAGATGGAGCCATGCCTGACAGTGGAGACGAAAGTGACAGCCGTCATGTGCCTGCTCACCATGGGCACCTTCCAGAGACCAACAGGGGACACCACAAGCATAACCCAGTCAGCCACGTCACGGTTCCTCACACAATTCCTCAACACCTTGCTGCTACATGCTGTGGAATACATCCATTTCCCCAGCACACAGGCAGAGTGTACAGTAACCATGCAGGAGTTCCACAGGGTAGCACGGATGCCTGGTGTGCTAGGGGCCATCGACTGCACCCATGTGGGCATCTGCATGCCACCTGGGCCGGAGGGGGTAGCATACATGAATAGGAAGGGCTTCCCCAGTGTCAACTGCCAGGTGGCGTGTGATGCCAGGGGGCGCATAACCAATGTCTGTGCCACACACCCTGGGAGCACACATGATTCATTCATCTGGTACAGCTCAGCACTGTGCCACAGGTTTGAGAGTGAGGAGCTCCCCACGGGCCACCTAATGGGTGAGTATGAAATGACCATGGGCAGCTGGGAACAGCAGGGCACGGGGCAGGCAGGGCGGGTGCACTGGCGGGAGCACCAGGGATTGGCAAGGGGCACAGTGACAGAGGACACCAGGCTAACCATGTATCTGTCTACACAGGTGACAGTGGCTACCCACTCAGGCCCTGGCTGCTTACCCCCTACCGGCGCCCGTCGTCCCCAGCAGAGGACCAGTACAATGAGGCACATGCCAGCATGTGGAACATCATTGAGTGTTTGTTTGGGATGCTGAAGGCATGATTCCGATGCCTAGACAGGTCTGGTGGTGCTCTACAGTACAGCCCCTCAAAAGCCTGTGACCTGTTACTGGCCTGATGCATGCTGCACAACATGGCCATTGACTGTGGGATAGCTGTCAAGGCTGCAGAGAGGGACAGCAGTGGGGACGATGATGGCAGTGGGCTGGGGGGTGGTGGGCAGCCCCCCCCTGGGTGGAGGGATCCCCTGCTCCTCAGGATGGCACGCCAGCACCGGGACACGATTGCACAAGAGCACTTTGGCGCATGCAGGTATGTGGAGGAACACCCATGCAGTGAACAGACACAATGGCACAGCACATGGGCATGGGCAGGCATGGCTATCGGCATGCACACACAGGCATGGGGCAGGGGCGAGGGTGGCGATGGCGGTGCCACACAGTCACACACAACACCACGCAGCACCGTACAGCAACACACACGCACACACACACACACACACACACACACACTGGCACATTCAGGCATGCGCCCAGGCACTAGCACATGACATGGATCAGATGCAGGGTGCTGGTGCACAGGCGCAGCCAGTGCTGTGCTGCTATCATCACGCACACGTCACATGGGCCAGCGGCCAGGTGGGTGCGCACAAAGGCAGAGTGTGGCACAACACACAGTTGCCACAACTGTAGCATGCACTCACATACATCGCCCATGTGCACACAGGGCAGTGGCAGCAGACTGCAGACAGGGCGGCATGCGTATCAGGTCCACCGTGCGGAAACACGGCCACCGTGGACATGGAGGGGGTGACTGCGCCTGGGCTGGTCAGCAGCCAAAGGCTGCTCAACGGCCACAGGGGGGTATGCAACTGGCTCCAGGGGTTGAACTGCGGGAATGTGAACGGGTCCTTGCAGGGGTTTGTAGGCACCCAAACAGGCCTGCCCCAGGCATGCCTGGGATGCCGACAGCACAGCCTGGCATCGATATGGAGGGTGTTGCCCGACGCTGGGTCTGTGGGGTGGACAGTGCACTCCGTGGTGTCTGTGGCTGGGGGCCACGCCCTGTTGCAGCAAGTGGCGCAAGGCCGAGCGAGATCACATTGGCAGTGCAGTCCAGGGATGCGGTTGTGTCCCCAGCTTTGAGCAGCACCTGTTGCTCCATGGAGGCCTGCAGCAATCAGGTGTGCTCAGTCAATGGGTCGGGGCACCAGGGGCAGTGGTGGGCAGCTGTTCCACTGCCGACAGGCCACTGGCCGTGTTGCCAGTGATGGTGGTAGGTATGGGTGTCTCCCCCACGATACCTCCCATGCTGTCCAGGATGATGGTCATGTAGTCATCAGTGTCAGACCCCGCCCTGATCTGTGTCTCCACGCAGAGCACACCATGGCTGGCATCCTGCTGGAACACATCCAGGGCCTCATCCGTCACCAAGCACAGGACATCCAGCTGGACGGCTGTGGTGTGCTGCAGCCGATCATAGAAACACAGAAACATAGAATTTGATGGCAGATAAGGACCGCTTGGCCCACTCAGTCTGCCCATTTCCCTACCTAATGGACAGGCTGCAGATCCTAGTTAACCAGCAGCCTACTTCTTCCTACCCCCACCCCCTAGAATTGCCTTATGACTGTCCCATGCATGCTTGAATTCCACCACTGTTTTTGACTCCACAACCTCCTCTGGAAGGCCGTTCCATGCATCCACAACCCTCTCTGTGAAAAAATACTTCCTTAAATTACCTCTGAGCAGCCCCCTCATCTTCAAATTGTGCCCCCTTGTTCTTGCACACCTCTTTTTTTGAAAGATGCTACCCTCTTGGACTTTGTTGATTCCCTTAAGGTACTTGGAAGTTTCTATCATGTCCCCCCTCTCCCTCCTTTCCTCAAGGCTATACATATTAAGCTCCTTAAGTCTCTCTTCATATGTCTTCCGGTGCAGACCCTGCACCATTTTAGCTGCCGTCCTCTGGACAGCTTCCATCCTGTTTATGTCTTTGCGGAGACTGGGTCTCCAGAACTGCACGCAGTACTCCAGATGGGGTCTCACCAGCTGTCGGTACAGAGGGATAATAACTTCCTGTTTTCTACTGGTGGTGCCTTTCCCTATGCATCCCAGTATCCCCCCAGCCCTCCTTGCTGCCCTCTTACATTGCTTGCCCACCTTTAGGTCATCTGATATGACTACCCCCAGGTCCCTTTCCATTTTTGTTGTTGTTAGTATCTCACCCCCCATTGTGTACTCTTCCCCTGGGTTTTGTTTCCCAGGTGCATTACCTTACACTTCTTAGCATTGAATCTAAGCTGCCATACATTTGACCATTCCTCTAACTTGCCAAGTCCCTTCTCATCCTTTCCACCCCACCCTGTGCATCAACTCTGTTGCAGATCTTTGTGTCATCTGCAAAGAGACATACTTTTCCTTCCAGTCCCTCTGCAATGTCGCTTATAAAGACATTGAAGGTGACGGTCTAATACTGAACCTGCGGTACCTCACTAGTAACCCCCTTCTTCAGAGTGGACTCCATTTACTATTACTCTCTGTGTCCTATTCTCCAGCCAATTCTTTACCAGGCTGTCATCTTGGGACCCACTCCCAGGCTGGCTAACTTGTATATTAATCTTTGTGTGGGACTGTGTCAAATGCCTTGCTAAAGTCTAGGTAGGCCATGTCCACAGCCCTCCCTGATCTACTACTTTGGTCACCCAGTCAAATAAATCTATCAGATTCATCTGGCATGACCTTCCCGCTGTGAATCCATGCTGCCTTGGGTCCTGTGCCCCTCTGGCCTCTAGATACTCGACAATTCTTTCCTTCAGAAGTGATTCCATCATTTTCCCTATCACTGAGGTTAAACTAACAGGTCTGTAGTTTCCTGCTTCTGCCTTGCTCCCACTTTTGTGAAGGGGAATCACATATACCCTCCTTCAGTCCTCGGGTACCACCCCATCTTCCCATGATTTGTTAAAGAGGGTAGTCAGTGGTGTCACTAGTTCTACCCTTAGTTCTTTTAGAATTCTGGGATGAATCCCGTCAAGCCCCATTGCTTTGTCCACCTTCAGTTTTAAGAGTTCTTTCAGAACTCTTTCTTCTGTAAATGGGCTGGTATCAACTTCTGTATCCAGAGTGTTTCTACTGTTTGTTTTAGGTACCTCCCCCTCTTCATTTGTAAATACTGAGCAAAAATATTTGTTTAGTATCTCTGCCTTTTCATAGTCACCCTCTGCCCACCCTCCCTCCCTTTATTAAGCCTCACTATCCCTCCCTTGGTCTTCCTTCGCTCCCTGATGTACCTATAAAAGGTTTTATCCCCCTTCTTAACTGAGTTGGCTACCTTTTCCTCAGTTTGGGCCTTTGCTGTTCTGATTGCCTTCCCAGCTTCCTTTTGCTTTAACTGATACAGTTCTCTGTCCTGTTCCTTCTGTGATTCCTTGTACTTCCTGAATGCTTTCTTTTCTCTTGAACCTTTACTGCCACTTTCTTCGAGAACCATAGTGGTTTCTCACATCGTTTTGTTTTGTTTGTTTGCTTCACACAAAGGCTTGTTACCTCTGTGATGGCAATTTTTATTATTCCCCTTTGTTCTTCCACCCCTCATTCCTGCCCATTTGCTAGTGCATTCCTTAGGCACTCACCCATTTTGTCAAAGTCAGCCCTCCCTAAAGTCCAGTACTTTTGCCTTTGTACGGCTTGACTCTAATGCTGTGTTTATTGTGAACCATACTGTTCGATGGTCGCTAGTTCCCAGATGGCTACCCACTTCTACATCTGTGATCCTCTCTCCATCTCCATTTGAGAGAACCAGGTCTAAGATTGCTCCCTCTCGAGTGGGCTCCAATACTAGTTGTCTAAGGCATGCCCCTGTAGGGCATCTAGAATAACCCCACTCTTCTAAGTGGCTGCTGCAACTGCACTCCAGTTAACATCTGGCATATTCAGATCACCCATCAGCAATATCTCCCCTTTTTCTACCATTCTAAGTATACTTTCTATCATTTCCTTGTCCATTTCCTCCCCCTGAGAAGGGGGTCTGTATACAACCCCTGTGTGGATTGTGGTGCCATTGCCCATCTCCAAATTTACCCACAGTGCTTCTTCTCCTCCCTGTTTACCCTTTTGTTCTGTTGCTTTGATTCCTTCCCTTATGTAAAGAGCTACTCCTCCTCCTCTTTTACCCTCCCTGTTCCACCTGTAGATAGTGTATCCTGGTATGTTTACGTCCCAGTCATGGTTTTGTGTGTACCATGTTTCTGTGACTGCCATGATATCCAGATGTTCCTCCTCCATCAAGGCCACTAATTCAGGAAGCTTGTTACCCAGACTACAGGAATTGGTACTCATTGCTCTCCATTTTTTGATGGCTTTACCTTCTGTTGCAGCATCCCCCACTGACCTTTCTACCTCGGTCTTTTTCTCATTTAGTACCCTGTTTTGTAGGGAGAGGCTGGGATTTTCCTGCTGCTTATCAGTGCCTCCCCCCTTGACTAGTTTAAAAGCTTGCCAATGAAGCATTTAAACCGATTGCTCAAAAGACTTGTTCCCTTCCTGGACAGATGCAGACCATCCTGCCAGTATAGGCTGGTGTCCCTCCAGGTGGAACCCCAGTCCCCAATGAAGCCAAACCCCTGTGCTCCACACCATTTTTTCAACCATTCATTAAACTGCATGGTGCAAAGTACCCTCGCCTCATCCATGCCATTGACAGACAGCACCTCTGAGAAGGATACTGTGTGTGCTACTTGTCTTAGACCCCTCCCCAACTCTACAAAGTCCTCCTGCACTGCTCTAATCTCATGATGAGCCAAGTCATTTGTCCCTAGGTGGACAATGACGTCCAGCTCAGACTCCCGTACAGCTGTTCTCGTGATCCTGAGGATGCACTTCCTGTCCCTTCAAGCCATGACACCAGGCAGGCATCTTACTTCAGTTTTCCCTGCTCCCCCCAGTTCTATCCCCCTAATAATTGAGTCCCCCACCAGGAGCTGCTTCCTTTCCCTGTGGTGTCCTCTGCCTCCTTCCTGTGGGCCTCCCTTGTGACAGTTGTCCTCAGCCTCCTAAGTCTCCTCTGCGGGTGCATCCATAGGGGAGCTATGCTCCCCCAGAATGGTGTATGGATTGTGGAGTGGAACAACTGACTGGGTATGCCTCTGTTCCACCATCCTCACCCTCCCTGAGCCCACTGTGGTCCAACTGCTGTGCTTTCTTCGCAACCTCTGAGGTAGTGGTTGTGGCTCTGGTGCTCCCTAGATGGGGGAGGTTCCCTTTCTACTGTTCAGTGTGGCCTGGGGGAAGGTTCCCTCTACTACTGTCCAGTGTGGCCTGAAGCGGGCAACTTCCTCCTCAGGGCAGAGGTTGTCTGCAAATAGGGCAGCATCTCAGCCTCCAGAAAGACTCCCGGAAGACTGCTGCCCCACAGCCATTACATTGCGCTACTCTCCACATGTTTATCTACTTTTTTGTGTGTGTGTGTGTGTGTGTGTGTGTGTGATTGGTTTGTTATATAGAAATATATATATTATACAATGTGTATGCTTATATTGTCAGTGCAGTGTGCTAGAGAGGATATGACAGTGATATGCACCTTGCACTCCTGAGGAAATGATGTCAGAACCCCAGGTATAAAGGAACTATTTCAGGGGTGGGTGGGGTGAGGGTGGGCAGGGTTGGGCCTAAATTGTGCCCTCATGAAACAATCAGCTAAAAGCTCTGACCCACCACTACGATTAGTGCCTTCCTGTCAGCAAGATGCCCTACACAACAATTTGACAGAGAAAATACCCTGCTAATCTAACAGAGAAAAATCCAGACATTCAAGTCAGACACAGGTAAACCTCCCCAGCCCCAAAACAGCCTAGTGGTTTGTGCTCTGAAAGCAGTCAGCTGTGCTTTAAACTCTTCCTGCACTGAAAATCTTAAGAATTGTAACAAAAGTAAAGCTAGATCCACCACCCTCTGTCACTTGAAAGATAATTCTAAGTTCCTTATTTCACCTTTCAGTTAGAAGTAGCCTCCACCTGCAGAATATCTGCTACAAACCAAAGACAATTGTAAGGTTCACCTCCCTCTGTTGTGAGCACAACTCGCTTTTTTGCAAATCCTATGTTCAGTATTGCAGCTTCCAGCCAGATGTAGCTTCACCTGAAGAATATTAGCTGGATGCCTGTGGAGGTGGATGGCTGGTCCTCCGGGGTGGGCCTGCCCCCACGGCAGCCACTGGCACCCCTGCCACTGCATGCTGGAGTGCTGTTGCTGTAAGAGAAGACAGATGTGTTAGTGCCACCTTACCAGAACCCCCTTCCCGGCATGGCATACATACCATGCAGTGATGGGCCCCCTCCTGTCTGGAAGCCACCACCTGGCACACACTCAAAGTGCTGCGCCGCATGGTGGCTGCCACCAGCTCCTCTTGCGCTGTGAGCTGTGGCACAGCAGCATGGCCCCCACCAGTGACTGTCCTGACAGCCCATATGGCCGCCACCTTCTCTTTAATCTGGCGTTTGTCAGTGCCCACCTTCTTTCTGCACTCCTGCACAGACCACTGGTGGCTGCCCTGCTGGTTCACAGCTGCTGCCACCTCCACCCAGGCCACGGCCCTGGCCTGTAGTGTGCCAGTGGCGCCACTCAGCAATTGCTCCCTGTTGAGGTAGGCCTCGAACAGGGCATCGGCTTCCGCCTTCGTAAAGTTGGGCCTGCACTTGCAGGCAGGCCCACGGTCCTCGGTCTCCTCATGCTCAGACATGTTGCTACCTGTGGACATGGACAAGTGTGTTACTGGCTGCAGCGGCCCACCCCATCCAACCTGCTGTGCTGGCAGTTCCCATGGCAGGGCGCAACTTACCTCAGATGGTTGCAATACTGGTCCATGGCCTGTGCTGTTGTGTGGCTCCTTTATAGTGCATCGCATGCAAATGAACTGTTGCGCAACGGTAATGACATGCTAATATGCCCAGTGCGCCGTGCATTGGCTGATGAGCTCATTAGCATGTGACAGCTGAACATCACGCACTTGCTCCTTGCACAATGGAATTGCTCCAGTGCATGTTGTTGCGCAATGCCGTGACATGCACAGTGCACTGCCCACATTATGCATGCGTCATGGCTTATGCTCCCACCTGGCTGTGCACTGTGCGCTCAGAGCACTATAGGGCCATAGTGCCCTAATTTGCCATGGGCCCTATAGCTCAGAGCACTAGAGGCCATGGCACATAGTGTGCTGCGGGCCCTGGCGCTCAGGTGCTATAGGTCCCATGGTGCATAGTGCACTATAGGGCCCTAAGCGCTCAGGCGTTATAGGGCCCATGGCGCTCAGGCGCTATAGGGCCCATGGCACTCAGGCGCTGTAGGGCCCATGGCACTCAGGCGCTACAGGGCCCCTATAGTGCTCCTGCGCACTTTGCGCTGGGTGACCCTTGACCCCTGACCTGACCTGCACGATTGGTGGATGCTGTGCAACCATCCACGAGGCATGCATCCCTCACACGTTGTGCACATGCGCTACCGGCCACCATCTTGAGTCACCAATTCGTATAGGTAGCATGGTGCGGTGAGGGGTTGCAACGTGCTCACAGTAGGAGCGAGGTAGAATTGATGAACCTTGTGGCCCACATTGAGCCACATGCACCAGGCCTGTTTGGACAGGAGCCCCTGCAGCAGGTAAGGACAGACGTCTGGCAGCCCATTGCTGCTGGCCTGGTCCAGGACACTGGGGTAAAATGTACTGGTGAGCATTGCCGCCATCAGTATTGTGACCTCATGCGGAGGGATCCTGAGAGGCTGAGGACATTGCAGGCATGTGTCCGCAGGGGGGCTGTGCCAAGGCCAAGTAAGTCGGCACATACTGCTTCTGTGCTGAACCGCCGTACTGTGGTGTTGGCTGGGCTGCCTGCCATGCCCATGGGGGGGGCACTGTCAGCATGTGCCATGTGGTGTGGCATTGCCAGACACTGGGTGCACTGCACCACTACCCTGCGGGTCATGCCTGGCTGGGGCACACACTGTGCACAGGGGTGGGGTGGTGGGCTCATGCTGTGGCTGTGATGTGTGCCTGTCTGTGTTCCATTCCTAAGGCCTGAGGATTGTCGCCATGCCAGGGCAGCAGGGGTGCCTGGCGGGCCGCAGCAGGCCACTGCGGGACATCTGGTTGGGGGAGCGGGCCCAAGTGGTGGAGATGGAGTGGCTGCAGCACCGGCACGTGCAGCACTGCAGCGGGCAGGTAGGCACTGTTCTCTTCCTCTACTACTTATTGGGTGGTAAGCAGGGATGGGGGGGTGGCCATGGCCACCTGTGCCATGTGCCGTGTCAGCTGTGTGCAGCACAGTGTGCGGTGTGCATGCCACCGTGGGGCAGCCATTGCACATGTGTACCAGCTGTTGGTGGGATGGGTGTGCATCCAGCTGCCACCGGTGCTGTTGTGGTGCCTCTGCAGCACTGTGCCACCTGCCTGTCACTGAGCGGTCAGGTGGTCCTGGGGCAGCAGTGTCCACTGCTGTGCACTGTCGTGGCATGCTGGGTTGTCGGCAGGCATTGGCCCAACCACTGTGAGTGGCCGGGGTGTCACTCCAGGGGCGTGTGTTCCCACTATCCGCTGTGCACAGTGGGAGGGCATGGTTTCTATGGACTTGCACTGATCACCTGTCCTTTTCTTTGTCATAGGCATCCAGAGGAGATCGTGGCTGCCACTTTACTGCTGGCTCCTGTGGCAGATTATTCTAATAACGTCTACCACATTGGAGGTAGCCCAGCAGATGAGGAGGATGGTGCTGCGTGACAGGCAGTGTTGGAGGTGCCAGGCGGCAGGCCGTGGCCGCCCATAACAGACCCCATGCTTCCCTCTTGCCCCTGCCTTCCCTTCCCCTTCCTTCCACCCTCCCACTGTACAGTCTCTGTCCCCTGTCCCCGTCCCTCGCTCTCCTACCCTATCCCTCTATTTTTACTTGTACATAGTTCTTTAATACAGTTTACATGCTTACACACCTGTGTCCGTGTCTGCTTTGCAGCTGGCAAGTGAAGCCATGCTGCAGTGGCATAGTGGGTGTCTGTGTGGTGTGCCTGTGTCGTTGTGTGAGCCGTGCATGGTGGTGTTCTGCCCCTCAGCCGGTGGCTGTGCCTTGGGGTGGCCATGGGCTGACTGTACAGGATGTGTGGCATGTGTGTTGGGCGCTGTGTACCAGGGTGTGGCTTGCCATGGCCTGGGTGGGTGGGGGCATGCCATCCAGTGGGGGGGTTCCAGTGGCAGCTCACCATTGGCCATTGGTGCCACCTGTTCCCTGTGTCCACTGCCCTGGTGCTGGGGAGGGGGCTGGCTGCCTGTCTGCACCCTGCGGGTGGTGGTCACCTGTGGTCCACCACTGTGCCTCCCTGCCACTGTCCCCAGCTGGGTTCCACTGCCTCCCAGTGCTGTGCCCCCCCCACTGCCTTGCTCTCACCAGTGCCTGGGGCTGGTCCTTCTGTGCCTTGGCGCAGCTCCCTTTGCTCACTTGTGCATCTCTGGTTGCGCTATGGCACAGGTCAGGTTGCTCTCTGGTGCATCCCTGTAATATTCAGCCGTGTTGCGCTGATGCATGTCACTGTGCGCAACCATTGAATCTCGCAGTCACTGCGCCATGGTGCATTTGTGTTACACTGCACAGGGGTTGCGCCGGCCTTTAGTGCATTTCTGAATATCTGGCCCAAGGAACTTGTCTTTTATTTTTAACTTTCTGATTTGGTTAACGTTTCAGGACTAAATCGTATCCCTTCATCAGAACCTGAAAGCTGTAGATAAAAAACAAGTATTGATATAAATATTCATAAAATTAAAGTACCAACAATATATTGTAATTTATCCCAGTGTTATAGCAGGAGGAACATAGCTGCTTATCTCGTGTGCAAATCTCCTTTAAGACTCTTTAAATACTTTTATGCCACACCAAACTGTTCATAAAATAAAAGTAAATGATATTCGTGCCACTTTGTGTAATCCACTCTATTTATCTGTTTTCTGTTTTATTTTTTGGGGGGGGGGAATAATTTTAAATTTTTTAAATGTATAGTGTTAGCTACTCTGTTATAAAGGTCAGGTGCCCTGTAATTTCTGTGGAACCACTTCAAATTTACTTTAAATTCACTTATGTTATACAAAATCAACTAAAGTCCTATTTTTCACAACTTAAAAAGATAACAGCAATCTCTTGGGCTCTCTATAACTCTGTGAGTACATACCGCTCATAAAGATAAATGCTCTTGAGCCCTTCTATTCTCTTTTAAATGGTTCCTTAAACCTGAAAAAAAGTTTTATTAGGACATTATCTCCCCAGCTTTTAAAATTGGCACAGTATTCTCTTGCAATGTTTGTATTTCCAAACATAAACTCCTTTGTGGATTACCCTCTAGTTTTGGGAGTTTGCACAAGATTGGTGCCAAAAGCACTGTAAACCTTGCTCTGTGATGTCCAGCACCTCAACCCTCAATGCCACTGGGCCGGCCGGTGTTAGTGGATTTTCCTGGTCACCCACCATGTTAGCTGAAGCCCGCAAAACTGGGTTTTAGCCCCTTACATTCTATCAGAACTGTCTGTGTTGGACATGATTATCTTTTTAGAACAGCAATTGATGTCATGTATAGATGCCCTGTCCAGGCATAATTATTAAAAGGCCTTCCTCAGTGGTGGGAGTGGGTGTGAAAAGACTTCAGCTGCGTGATTACCACCTGGTGGAAACCAGGTTGAAGCACATCCAATGACATATAAGGGGCGTGTCTACTGCAGTACACCCCGATGTTTATCAATTGTAAGAGTGATCTTACTTAAGTTCTTACAGTATCAGAACCACTAACCTGTTGGTTCAGTGTTCTAAGCCCAAGGATTCGCATGAGACTACTCTTATAACTGTAAGAGTGGTCTCAGCAACAGTGTTATCATACAAATTAACATTCAAGTGTATCACTATTTACATTCAGTCAAGCATTTTATGAAAAATCATACCTCTATTGCCTGGACATTAATACCTTAATACATTGAATGAAGTCAGAGTAAATATGTTTGCTCTCTTCTTTGACCTTAGTGAGGCTTTCGATACTGTGGATCACAACATTATGCTTAATGCACTGAGTAACATCGGTCTCGATAGTACTGCCATTAACCAGCTACCTTACTAACAGATTACAACAAGTTAAAGCCTTAGGAGAATTGTCTCCACTAAAAACACTTCCACGAGGTGTCCCCTGAGGCTCCATCTTGGGCTCAATCCTGTTTGCAATCTATATCAATAACCTTGACTCACATCTGCACACAGCTAATGTGCACTTATTTACAGATGATACTGTTCTCTACAACTCTAACTCTTCTTTGGACATGGCCCATGAGGACTTACAGCGAGACTTTATCTCTCTCCAATATAATCTTATTAAGCATAAGCTTCTACTTAACGCCAAAAAGACCAAAGCCATGATCCTCTCACCGAAGGCAGCCTCAGGACCCACATGCAGCCTCAAGATTCTAGCTTTATTGGGTGAACCCCTTGAAACTGTGGATAACTTTAAATACTTAGGGTTCTGGCTTGACAATAAGCTTAACTTTCTGTGCCACCTGAATGAGGTCACGAAAAAATTAAGACAGCGCTTAGGCATATTCTGCCGCATTAAGCATCTTCTCACCAAAGAAGCTAGAAAGAGACTAGTGCAATCCACATTCCTGCCCTTACTGGATTATGCTGACTTCCTCTACAACAATTGTCCCTCTTCAATGCTCTGTAAACTTGACACTCTTTACCACCAGGCCTTGAGGTTCATCCTCAGTCTGCCTTCTCGCACCCACCACAGCCTGCTGTACCGAGAGATGGGATGGTCCTCACGTCCTACAAGGAGGAAAAGAAACACTCTCCTCTGGTTCTATAGAGCTCTTCTTGATAAGCTTCCTGCATACATCTCGAACTTCTTCAATCATGCCAAGGGGTCGTATGGTTTGAGACGCTTCCTACTCTGCTTCCAGATACCCAGAGTAAAAACATTTCATGGCTTGGCTGCAATTAATTTCTCCTTCCCTTCTTTATGGAATACCATGCAAAGATCTCTAAAGCTCTCAACCTTCCCCGGTCCATTCACCTTCAAAGCACTAATAGCTGAGTACCTGAAGGACACCTGCAACTGTTTTAGTTGACTATGCACCCTTAGTCTCTGGTGTCCCACACAAATCTTCTGACACTTAAGTTACGCTCAGCTCCCGTCCTCCCCAATAGGGGGATCCCAGCACTTTGCAACCTCTTTTCTCTCCCCCAGCCCTCACTGCCCTACCCCCCATCTTGTATACCCCATTCCCCTCCCTCCCAAGTCCAATAATAGAATACCCACCAGTCTACATTTACTAGTGAATGTACCGGTCTACATATACTAGTGAGTGCCCGGGATCTACTGTTTTTTTTACCTTCTTTGCTTGTCTGTTTAGTGTATTTTAATTAGCATTTAACTGTGTTATCTTTGAATGTATAGACCTGATTTATCTCTTGCATGCACAATGATTTGTTTTGTCTGCCATATTCCGGCCTGTGGTTAGTTTGATGTCCAGGACCACTTTGAAAACAAGCTTGCTCAATGGTGTTTAAGCCTGGTTAAATAACGTTTGATTGATTGATTGGTTGAAATATTCAAGTGTTAAATCTGCACGCTAAGTGTTGTTCAGAATGCAGAAGTCTCAAGCAATCAAATAGTTGTGTCACTTGCAGTGAATAGTGAAGATTTTTCTTCTTCTGTATGGCACAAATGATTAAGTTTCAAGATTAGCTCTCTCAGCAGTAAACAGCACACTTGATTAATGGATGAAATATTGTGTCTACTTTAAGGTTTGCACAGCAGTTAAAAACAGCGTCATAACTCCAGAATCATTCTTGGTTCAAAACTACTTATATTTTTTTTATTTTAATTTATCTACTGTTGCAACCACACATTTCATGGGTGAGAAAAGTAGTCCTCCAGATTCTCAACCCTTCCCCACTCCTTCTCCTACACTAACTCCAAACATCATTATTTTTCTGCAGCTTGGTAAGTCAAACCACTTTTCATTTAACCATTTGTTATACTCCTGGCAATTGCCACATACAGAACTCAGGTTTAAAGTCACAACATGTAGGGCCAGTTTCTTAATTCAGTACTTCTAGGATAGGTAATTGTTTTTTAACCAATGAATGATCAGTAAGAGTAGGGGAATTTCCCAGTGTCCTGACCACATTTCCCCAATTCACTACAATACAGTACCAACAACATCTTAACTTGATTCAGTTTGTGTCAGTTTGCATCTGTATCCTCTAGCCCTACCACCACCCCAATGAATGAGACTAACAAATAGGCAGAATTGCATATACCTGCTGCCACAGTCAACAGAAAACTAACTAAACTAATCCTTCAAGTCTTTATTTATTTATTTAACCAGGCGTTCATCATTGAGCAGAAGCTCATTTGCAAGATGGACCTGGGTGGAGCATGAACAATTGTATATACAGGTCAACACAGGTATTTACAAGGCAATACAGATAATACTCTTTACAGAGAGGAAGAAAAAGAAGTTCATATGTACAGTACATAGAATTATACAAATATTGTACAGATTACACAGTATTTACATACATAGAAGTATCTATAGGAAGATAAAGCAGGTTATCTAAGGTTGCAGGAGGAAGTAATGGAAGAAAAAAAATAAAAATATACACCAGGTAGAGGTGAAGGTGGGGGGAAGGGAGGGAGGTAGGGGGAGAAAGGCTCGGAGGGCACGGTGCACAGAGAGGAGTTGGTAAAACAGGATGTAGAGAAGATGGATAGAGAAAAGGAGCATGTGTGAGCCCCGGGATTGAATGCTAAAAAGTATGGGGCATGGTAGGATGTCACAACCCAGGGTAGTGAGCTCCTATCCGAGGTTGGGAAAGGAAGAATAAAGGGATGGATGGGCCTAGTGTTGAGAAGACAGTGGGATAAGAGAGAGAGAGAGAGAACAATTAGGCTGGTGAGGAGCAAGCTGGGGGGGTCAATGCTTAAAAAGTTCCCTCCAGACGTCCACCAGGGCTTGCTCCATCCTTAAAGCAAATGATCATTTTTTACCCCTGCCCACCTTGCATAACATGCAATGTTAAGGCTTTAAAGAAGTCTTACCATCTAATGTTATGATCAAAATCTATCACATTGTACTTTGAACCTCAGGGAGAAATATTCCATCAAAAACGTTCTTCGTGATAACAGACAAATCATCATGGTTTGAAAACAAAAAAGGAAAAATTAGTATCTTTCAGTCGTCATTCATCCCACACCTATGTATTACAACAAACACTACCAATTATGTTTTGCAGAGGTTATTTTGGGTATGGAGGGTTGGAATGTAATGGAAAGGACCTGAGGTCTCTACCCACCACATTTTTATTTTCTTTCACTCTATGCAGAGTATGTGTTGTGTGAGATGCCAGCTGCCAGATGCTTTGGCCTTTCCTTGTCATCCTTTGCCTCTGTCAGGGAAAGCAAGATGTATATCAGAGATGATCTAATAAACACTTCATTCTCCCAGACAGATGCAATGGATGGTGAGAAAGAAAGACAGAAGATTCTATGATACCAACTTAGAATGGGTCAGTTATTCAGTAGCATCTGACAGCCAGAAATGCAAGTGTCTAACTTAATGGCAACTTTTGTTTCACTGAATGGCAACTTGTGTTACTTTAATGAGGGCCCATGTCAAGTCATGTGTGCTCTGTGACACCTTTTTTTCTAATTGGGTTCCCAAATGAGACTACTAACTTTGTTTCCTAAAAAACATATGCTGCATTGGTCTACAGTTTAAAGAGTTTTAAATTGCTCAGCAATGTTGATGACATTTAGAATGCACATTGTTAGCTCCTACAGTACTCTGGGTTTTATACTGTAAGTCATTGGTTAAAAGATCCTTCCAGTTTTCTCTCAGGGAGGGGCCAACTATACTAGGATGCCAAAAATGGATACCCTAACTATAGCCTCCTCGAATGTTCAGGGGATAAATTCAGTGATCAAAAGGGCAAAAATACTGACCCATCGCAGTAAGTTACACTGTGAGATCAGGTTTCTACAGGATACCAATTTAACAGATACTGAGCATCAGAAACTGCACTGAGCATGGGTAGGGAAGGTTGTGTTGTCCTCCTATGCTTTAGAGAAAAAGTTAGGGGTAGCCATTTAAAATCACGACTATAGCAGCTATTGAAAATGGAAGATTACTTATGGTTTCGGGGGTGGTATTTGGGCAAACAGTTAATTTTGTCAGTGTTTCTGCCCTAACCAAGACTCCACTGCAGTTTTGCTGGCTGTTAGACATCCCAGTGGAGTAATACTTATTGGCAGGGACTTTAACTGTATCATTGACCTTCTTCCTCCTTCCTCCTCCCTCACTACCCATTTACACCCCACCCCTCTCTCCTTCTCCTCACCCCTGCCTGTAGCCGCCTTTAAGGCCATAATTTGTCTATCTCCTCTGCCACCTGTCCCTTATTGTAAATACCCCTACATACCTCTCCTCGTAGAAACACCTTAGCAGCTGACCAGACATCACATCATCCTCCTTCCCAAACCTCCAGAAAATCCCCTGATATCTTACACTTTAAATCTTAATACCCATAAATTCTTTCTTCTACCAACGTAACAAGCTGTCTATTCCATAATCTATGTAAATATGTAAATTGGTGTTAATTGCTTATTGGCCCATCTTTTTCTTGTATTGTATTTTACCATTGTACTATTACCCTTGAAACTAGTGTATATTCTGAGTATGATGTCTCCTCAAAGTGTGTGTACATTGAATTGTACTATATCCATATGTAAATTGAACCTTGACCTTACCAGGTCCATCTTGCAAATGAGCTATGCTCAATGATGTTTGCCTGGATAAATAAAGATTTGATTGATTGATTGATTTAGTTAGGTCCTCTGGCAATCAGTCCACAAACAAACAAATGTATAAATAGGTTCTGGTGGGTAGGGTGGAGCAAGCCCTGGTGGACGTCTGGAAGGAACTGCACCCAGAGACAAAAGACTTCACATTCTACTCAAATGTCCTACTCTAGATTACATGTTTCTGGGAAACAGAGTGGACCTCCACAGGTTTTCTATATGTCGAATATATCCCATGATTAACTCAGACCACTCAGCCATTACTATAGAAGTGGCACTAGGGGACTGTTCCAGATCAACCTTCTGGAGAATGAGCTCCTCACTGTTAAACATGGAAGACTTTCAACAACTTTTGCAGGTCACTATACTGGAGCATACTCAGCTCCATATTGGGGTGGGGGGGTCAAAAAAGGTAGGACTAAGATTCTCTAAAAGCTAAATTGAGGGGAGTAATTATTTCTTATGCCTCCTGACTCAAAAGGCAAAGGGAAGAAAAACAGGAATCTGTAGAAAATAAATTAAAGGAATTGGAAGCAATACATAAAAATAACAAGAACAGGATATAGCAGAACAACTGACAGCCACCAGAAAAGAACTACAAAAGTTGTTGGCCATACAAACGGAGGGGAAACTGATATATTATCAAGCGATACGATGAACAGGGGAATAGGGCAGGTCATCTTCTAGCATTTGGGTTAAGAAAAGAACAGGCAGACAGGTATGTAAAAAGGGTCTATCCTCCCAAGGGTGGCGGTCAGCCTGGGTTTACCCCCATGGAAATTTAAAACCAGTTTAGGAAATATTATAATGATCTTTATCACCAACAAAATGAAGGGGGGGGGCTAGGGGGGGCTATACATTATTTTTGGCCCTCCATCCTCTTCCCCACCCTCTCTCCCACCTGGTATACCTTGCCCCCCCCATATCCTGACCTCCTTGAATCATCAGAGACAATACTCTTCACCTACCCTTCATTTCTCCTCAGTCCTTTCAGTGGGAATTCCTGAGCCATTCTAGCACTATGTATACTTACACTAGTGTGCCTAGGTGCCCAGATCATACTGTACATTTATTATGCCTCTGTATATATTTATTTTGCTTATGTATATATTGTTTATACTGTATTATACTGCCTACTGCACTCTGCTCCTTGTCAGTTTGTACTACTCCAAATATGTACCCTGTTTATATATCCTCTACCTTGGTGCATATTGTTCTACTTTGGTCACTCCTGTATTTTGCTGTTTGTTACTCTGACTATTGTATAACCCACTACCCTCTCCTCCCCAGTCGCACCTTGAAACGAGCCTCAGTTCAGTGTGCCTTTCTAGGTTACCAAATTTAAAATAAATAAATAAATACATTTTGAAGCAGGCTAACCTATCTCAGTTATCAGAGGAAGAAAAACAAATGCTGAACAGCCCAATTACTAGTTCAGAAATCAATGCAGTCATTAAAGATATGAAGTCAGGGAAATCACCAGGCCTGGATGGGTTTAATAAGGAATTTTTCAGAACATTTAAGAAATTCTTGCTTCCCTTACTAACAAGCCTATTTAATGCTGCAGAAGAAAAAGGAAAATTCCCAGCTTGATGGTAACAAGCATTTATTACAGTTATCTGTAAGCTGGGTAAACCACCAGAAAGGTGCAAATCTTATCACCCTATAGAATTAGTAAATGTTGATACCACAATATTCACAAAGATTTTAGCAAACAGGGTTAACAAAATTCTGGAGAAGCTCATCCACCCGGCCCAGATGGGTTTTCATGCCAGACAGACATCTATCAGATATGGGCAGACTAGGTGGGCCAAGTGGTCCTTATCTGCCGTCAAAGTCTATGTTTCTATGTCAAAGTCTATTAACATCAGGCACAGACTAAACATATTGCATGAAGAGGAAAAATATGAGACAAGAAATTACTATTGCCATTGACATTGAAAAAGCATTTGATAGACTACAATGGAATTTTTTGCCACTTTACAGAAACGTTGGTTCAGGGACCATTTCTTATTACCGGCTAATGGAATTATGTAGTCACATCCCGGTGGGTATTAAGGCAGATGGTATAGTTTCAGACCCTTTGTTTATTCAGACGGGACTGCAATAAGGGTGCCCTTTACTGCCAACGTTATTTGCCTTAAGTATTGAGCAATTGGCGGATAGGATTAGATCACACCAGAGTCTAGAGGGCATAGAGCTGGGAGGAGAAGAAAGTCATATACTGTATCTCTTTACACAGACAATACCATGCTGTACCTGAGTGAACACCTTAAGGACCTTTCCAGTGTTGGAACAGGCGCTATTTGAATATGATGCAGTATCTGACTTTAAAATAAACGTAAGCAAGACTGAAGAAATGTTGGTAAGTGGCAAAATGACACCAGCCCTTAGATCATGCATTCCTTATAAATGGGTCACATCTGAAAAACACTATCTGGGAATCCAGTTTCTGGTACTGCTTAAAAATCTTTTCCAGATGAATGATGGGAACTAATGATGGAAATTTTTCCTGATTTAAAGTGATTGGAACTTTTGCCCTTGTTTCTTATGGGAAGTGCAGAGTCTATTAAAACAAATTCATTGCACAGGTTTTTATTTTATTTCAAATCTTGCCACTGAACATCCCCAGGGCAGACTGGAACAAGAGTCACAAAGCACTTCATAGATGTGTGCAGCATGAAGGAAGTCCCAGACAGAATGACAAGTTATTACTAGGCTTAAGGGAGAGAGGGGCATTAGTCTGCCTAAAAAATTACCACCAAATGGTTCAGATTCTACTCTGGATCGAATATACAACAGAAGCTGCCAAGAATGCTTGGTTAGTAATGGAAAGAAATATTAACAAAAGGTCAAACCCAATTATTTGGCTTGATACTCCCCACGGGACAGTACACAATAAGTCAGTATCCAATCCCTGGATAAAGCAAATGATTCAGAACTGGTGCAAGGTCATATAGGACCTTTCAATCCAGAACAGGATTACATGATTCACTAAAATCACCCAGTGTGGAGGATGTTTACCGTCCAGTATGGATGCAATTTTTAAACGACTGGAAACCTTGGGTCTTTCGAGATTCTCCCACTTTTTGAAGGGCAACACCTAAAAACCTTTGACACACTGCAGAAGGAGTTCCTATTGAGAAGAATGGACTTCCATTACCTGCAGGTGGCTTCCTTTCTGAGGGGAAAGACACAAAGATTTAGAACATTTTAGAAGACCAATACACTTTAGAGGCATTTGTAGAAAATGCAAATATAGTAGTGACCACAAGAAAATGCATATCAAATGTGGTCATGTACTACAGGCACAAAGATAATCCCCCACCCCCAGAGGGAATATCAATGGAAAGTGGCGGGCAGGTGCTTTCTCACACCTTCTAAGACAAAGTGTTACACACAATCTGGCTGGGACAGATGCTGGTGAGAATACGGGGGGGGGAGGGGGAGGACACTGTACCACATATTTTGGGACTGTCCCAAGCTAATCACATTCTGCAACAAGATGATCCCTAGATATAAACAGATCTATGACTGGTAGTTGACAAAATTTGTGTTGAATGACCAGACAGCGAAACCGTCAAGTCGACCACTTTTTGCGATCAGCTGATGGTTTCCTACAGAACAACATGTTTTCTTTAGGGGGATTTGCCCCCCGAACTACCCACACAGGGGGCTGTGCCCCCTGCACCCCCCCCATTAAATATAATTAACTCCGAGTCAGAGCTGATTGGTGGGTGCAAGACCCCCTGAAAGACAGTGCCAGGTTCCAGCACCGACACTACAACTACCTGGTGCTGTAGTCGCTGTAGTGTTAGTTGACGTCGATGTTTCACTGTCGGGTAGGTGAACAGATATAAACATATGGTGACATCACCACAGAGGTTGACTTTACACATTTAGTTCTGGGGAGGCTACCAAAGGGCAAGAAAACCAGTCGGCAGAAGAGCTTTGCAGGGATTGTGGTTGCAGCTGCCTGCAAAGCAATCACATGAAATTGGCTGACCTTGAACTCCCCTGCTCTTCATTACTGGGTGTCTATCATAAAATCAGTTTGCAAATTAGAAAAACTGACTGCAGAACGGAGGTTACAAACAGATAAATTACAGGGGGATGGCTGCCTTTTATGACCGTCATACAGGAACTAGAGGGGCATCAATCCTCTCACAAGCAGAAGGGTATTAGCTCAGTTTGGCCCACAACAAAATGGAGGAGGAAAGGAGGGTTGCAGGTCATAGGGTATGAGGTAAATGATGTAAATAAATTCATACATTTATCATCCATCTGTTTAGAATATTAGTTCTTCGTGTCCATTATTTGTTTGCTAACTATGGTTTTGTTTTTATCAGTTGTAATTCAGGTGTAATTTTAATAGTAGTGATATCCTTGTCTGGAACATAACTGCAGCTTGATTGTTAACAGTGGATATTGTCCATTGTACTTATAAGGTCATGTCTTCTCTCAATAAAACTGAGTTTTAAAGAAAAACTTGTGCTGGAGGGAATGCTCACGCACCTGTCATTTGTCACCCCCTTCCCAAAACACAGTGAATACCATTGCATTAAATTTGTCCAAACTTTTATTGTGCTTTAATATTTGTTAAGGATTTCCTGTTCATGGTCTGACAGCATCTTTCTATGTGGTCAGTATCTCTTTATTGTAGACTGGCTGTGTGACAGAGTACATCTGCTTTGTAAAAAGTGGGATGTTTCTTATAATGAGAGGCAGTTGAAAGAAATGCATACACTGTTGTGGTCACACAAGCCTTTGGCCCCATACATGAAATGAGATCATGAAGCATAAATCTTCTGTCTACGATTTTCAGAACATACTTCATGGGTGACAGTATAGCCAGGCATACAACTCAGCCTTAAAGAACTACTCTGCATTTCAGCATTTGCGTTCATAAATAAGATGTTTCCACTGTTACAATTTACTAGAGAATCTGTTTTTTTACACTTTAATTGCTCCCTTCCAAGATTTACAGCACATCTTGTTAGTCCATCTGCAAAGTCTGTATAAAAAGCATTTGCCTCTCCCCGTTAATCTCACAATATCTTTGTTTATGACATCATAGTGCTCACCATGGCAACAGACTGTGATGTGACATAACAGCTAATGTGTGGTTAGCAGGGGGAGTCAGATACTTCTTGAACCACTCAAGTGAAATAAGTGCTGCATTACCTACAACGTTTAGTAGACTAACAGCAGGGAAAAGTAAAAAAAAAAAAAAAATCAGATAATTAGAAAACAATAAAGTTAAAATATAATTAGTGTAAACCTAGTGTTACACTTTTTATTATAATAGCGAGTTGCTCTTCAAATTTCACACACTTGTTTTGAAATGCAGGGCAAATCACTGGACTGTGCTGCACTTTCTTACTGTAAAGAAAACTAAGTTTATGAAACCCATACTTTTAGGGTTAATGATTGTTTCAAGCAGCTAATTTTTTTTATGGTTTGCATGTCAAGGATTAGCTCTGACATTATGGAAAGCATTAATAAATGTTTGAGGAGCAATGGTACATTTTTTTCCATATACTTTTTACCTCCTGATTGTCCCGGCAGCCCCCTTCTAACTGACCTCCCAGTCTCATCACAGGTTCCTCCAGGACTTATCTTCACCAGCATCCTTTGTCACAGGACCGTGGTTGTGCCCAACCACCAATGCACTGCTTGTGGAGGGTCAGTAGTCATCCTGCAGCCTGAGGTGATTTTTCTCTAATTTTCTCCCTGGGGCCACAGACATGTAGTGGGTGCAATGTCCGAGCTGTGCTTCCACAGAGATGGCCCCAGTGTCCTGAACGTGGGATCCCTTCCCTACACAGTGTTGTGCATGGGCTGGCACCCAGCCACTGCTGGGCGTTTGGCAAGCAGTGGGACACACTAACCCCCCCCCGAGGAAGGAGAGCTGCCTAGTAATGCTCAATCCTTCCTCTCCCCTCTGGCCACCAAGCAACCCGAGTCTGTTAATGACCCCGGGTCACTGGTGTGGCAGGAGGTAAGGTGCCCAGTGCCTTAGCCCTCCATGCCACCGGGCCAATGAGAAATGATAAATCTGAGTGTAAAATTCACATCAGTTGATAATTATGTAGCCTAATTGTTAGGGCAGTATGTTATGAATGTGTTTGTTACATCCGGCAGACCTGAGTTTGATTCCCACAATCCCCACTTGCACAATTTCTGAACCTGAGTAAGTCACTTAACCAGCATGTGTCCCCATGACACACCTGGAATGAGTTTTGGCTCATTATTTATTTCTCATATGCATAACTGCATTGTGGGGCTGCTGGCGTGTCCAGAACCACCCTCCAATCTTGCCTTCCTTTTCTTTTCATAAAAAAGTCTTTGTACATTCAGACTAAATAATGGGATAGCTTTGGTAAAAGTCCACATTTCCAAAGCCTAGCTATGCTCCTATTTCTGTGTTAAACATTGTAAAACAAAAAGTGGGCAGCAGGAATACATACTTTGTGTAATCCATATTGTACAGATTTAATTTTTGGAATCAACATTTTCTCCAACCACAGGGCCAGTGTCAGGATTTTTGAAAGGGGGGTTCTTTTTTGGCAGTCTGTGACTTTTCCATAAAAGACGGTGGTCTGGGGGCTACCAGGTCCTCAGATGCCCTGGATTACTATATGCTCTGTGGTGCATTTTGTGGCTTATTTTGAACCTAAATAACTCATATCTGAGCTCCCCTCCACCCCTTATTCTAAAGAAAATTATCATTATCTGACTGGCTGCAAAGGGTGTATGTATTTAGTACCTGAGGCTAGCAAGATGCTGGTAATGTACTGCACCTGAGGCACAAAGTCTATAGCTAGCTGGCTGGGTATTATACTACCTTATGTAATACAATGCACAACCAGCCAGAGAAGGTTCTTGCGGCTGTGTCTGTTGGCCTGTAGGCCATGGATCTGGGGACTACTAGGGTCCCAGATGCCCTGGGGTACTAGATGCTCTGTGGTGCATTTTGTGGCTTAATATGAACCTTAGCAGGGAGTGGGGAGAAGGTAACTTTGACAGTGGTGTGACATCCCAATGCAAAGTCATCTCCAACCTACCCCCAATGCTCACTCCCAACCCCCAACTGGGTCAACCGGGCACCCCACTTGGAAAGAAGAACATGACAGAAATCTCTTTTCAGTACTGGGCTTCACACTTGTTGCCCCTGTTCCCAACAATATAGCAGGCATGTAAGTCAGTGAGGGAACGGTATCTTGTGCAAAATTACCTTCTACACCCACCCCCAATGTCCACCAAACCCCCCCCCCCACCATTCTCAAATATTGGGCACCCCATGTAGCACACTGTCCATACCAGAAAAAAAGGTCAGCACACCTACACAGGTATTTGCATTTGGTTTACTTATACAGTACCATAAACCATATGCCAATTCCATCAGCAGCTGCAGTAAAAATTGGCGTTGGAAAATATTCTTTCATATAGCCTATTAGTGGTTCCAATATGCTCTAACATTCAAGAAACAATTCGAGTTCCGCAGGCTAGACTCTTCCAAGCTTCCAAATGCCATCACACAAACCGTTTACGTTTCAGCGTCATAACCGACACCTTCATCAGAACATGTTATTGGGTTACATGAAAGAATATTTTCCAATGCCGATTTTTACTGCTGCTGCTGCTGATGGAATTGGTATATTTATTTATTGAAATGTTTCACCAGGAAGGCATGCTGAGCAACAAGTTGCTCATCTCCCGGTGTGACCTGGGGGGTAGGGAACAATGGGACAGAATACAGAGAAACGTTACAATATTGAAATACAATTTGCTTACTTGCATACATTGAGAGCGGGAGGGATTACAGGTGGATCACATTGGCTAAAAATGCAACAGTTAAGTATAGTAGATATGAAGACACATATAGCAAATTGGCAACAGTTAGTGACAGTCGGTAACACTGGAACACATATAATAACTTAGCAACAGTATGTAGCACTAGATGGTAAGGTGATACAATAGTAATTGGTAGCCATTAGTGTAACATAGATATTCAAGATATACAGAGATTGGTGTAAAGAGAGGAATAATGGAAGGAGGTAACAAAAAATTGCGGAGGGGAGAATGGAAGAAGGGAAAAGAAATTTATGGAGAGACTCAGGCAGAACATGATTTTCGGGGCAAACAGAGATGACAGGGTGGACTGAAATGCATATAAAAGGGGTATGGGTTAGGTTATAAGTGCTTAATTGAGTGCAGGGGTAGGCCAGTGTTAGGCTATGTTAACCAGAAGGGGAGTAGAAGGAGATGTAGAGAGTGACAGGGTGATGAGGGAGAGGTATTGTAGGTGGGGGGTATCCAAGAGGGGGAAGGGGGGGAGTTGAAATTCAACAGTGTCCTGTTATCCCTATCTGGGCAGGGCAGTGGACAGCCCTACTGGTAGGACACAGGTTATAGGTGATGAGAGTTATTTATATGTAGTGATGCGAGGGAAGGGGTGATTGAGGGAGGGATGTTGTGGGAAGGGGTAGCAGAGGTTGACTATAGTTGGGGGGGTAGTGCCCACCAGTGTGTTGGATGACTCTGCCTGCACAAGGCAGTGATCTAACAGTGACTGAGGGGGTGCAGTAAAAGGAGAAATGGGGAAAGGGGTAAAGTTGTTGTCCACCATGTGCTTTGGATCTTGCCTGCATAAGGCAGTGATTGAGCTCACAGGAGGGAGATAGATTAAGGGTAGAGAAAGAAGGGTGAGGAACACTTTAGGAGGAGGGAGAGTAGGGGACTAGGAGGAGAATGATCAGAGAGAAATAGGAGTGGTGGGGAGTAGGCATATGGTAATATAGGCTATCGGGAGATGGTGGTGGGGATTAAGGAAGGTCATGGCAAGCACAGAAAGGGGCAAGGAAGTTCTTGAGGGCAGAGTTAATGGAGTAGCAAGAGGATGAGTGGCGCATTTGAGGGGGAAGTGAATTCCAGATTTTTGGGAGGTGATAAGAATAACCCAATTGGCCAATAAGGGTGGAGTGACAAGGGACCACCAGGGTTAATGAGTCGGTAGATCTTAGGTAGTGGGAATGGGGGGGAGTAATAAAGGAAGGGGAGAGATAGAAGAGAAGTTCACCCAGTCAGAGGTTGGAGGTGAATTTTGCGCAGTGAGACAGACATCAGATTGTCAGGGAAGGGAAGGATAGGGCATGGTAGCAATCACAGTGATGAGTGCAGAGGGGGGCATCAAGGGCAAAATGGCAAAAGTAGATGAAGAGGGTATCTAGTCTGGCCAGGGAGGACTTGGGGCAGCACCATAGATTACATCACAGTAGTCGAAGACAGGTAGGATCATCTTCTGGACAATCTCATGCCTAGCCGTGGGTGGGATGCAGGCATGGTTCCTGAATAAGACGCCGAGCTTGAGAAGCAATTTTTTTCTGAATGCCGTCAATATGTCTAGAGAAGTTCTGTTGTTGGTCTAGCCAGACACCTATTTACCTGAAGGAGGATGTGTTCTCATGTAAAGTCCCATCAAGGGTGTGGAAGGAGGGTAGAGAGGGAAACCTGGTAAGTCTCTGCCTGGTGCCGAAGGTCATGGAGACTTTTTCTGGCATTGAGAGATAGCTGGTGGTTTGCAAACCAACGCTGAACTTTGTTATTTATGGTATATGGTGTAAGTAAACCAAATGCAAATACCTGTCTAGATGTGCTGACCTTTTTTTCCGGAACGGAGAGTTTGCTACATGTTGGATTGTCCTGGTAAGTTGCACCCCATATTTTATCCATACTGGTACTGCAGAAAGTGAAGAAATAAGAGTTTGGAGCTTTGTTTGGTTTTTGTGACTGTGATATTGGGCACCCCACTTAGTAATAATGAAAAAAGATTCAGGTTCAGTAATGGGCACCCCACTTGTTGCCCCCCCCCAAAAAAAATCTTGTGGGTATCTTACAGAGTTCATAACATGCGTGCTTACCAGATGCTGGGGTGGGTGAAGGTGGTAGTATTTCAGTATAATACCACACCACTGAAAAGTTACTGTACTCTACTGCCCACATTCAGTCTCAATGCCTACCCCCATTTCTTTAGTCAGCGCATGCCACACAAAATTCCTAGCCCAAAACAATGACAAAGATTATGCACAATCATTGTACCTCGTAAATGGAAACAACACTAAAGAGACATATCCCCGAGTGTGGGGCTGGTCCCAATTTGTAGTTTTGCAATTGGACATCTGAGTGTGGGGCTCTTATTGCTGACTCTTCCCCTTTTAAGCAGCTAATACAGTGCTGTGGATTAACACATATTAAATATGGGAGCTACAACACACTTTCTAGTACTGCATGAACCATCATCTAAAAACATATCTGCATCTCCACACACAGAATGTTTTGTTGCAAAAATGATCTACATGCAAAATTACTGTGTTTAATTTTATTTCATTCATTGGTAACCAGATAAGGCCCACTAGGCAGAGGTGCCTGTTTTCAAGGGTGACCCAGGAGCACTGAGGAGGTTAAGTGACTTGCTCAGAGTCACACAAGTATGCAGGCGGTGGTTATACGAGTTTGGCACATCTAAGAGATGAACCGGGGTTTGATTCCCACAACCTCCACCGGTATACTTATAAGTCACTTAACCTCCCCAGTGCTCCTGGGTCACCCCTGAAAACAGGCACCTAGTGGGTCTTACCCGGTTACCAAAGAATAAAATTAAATACACAGTAGTTTTGTATGTAGATAATTTCTGTAACAAAAGGTTCTGTGTGTGGAGATGCAGGCATTTTATTTAGATGATGGCTAATGCAGTACTAGAAAGTGTGTTTGTAGCTCCCATATTTAACATTACTCTAACCGCTAGGCGTTACTGGCAGCCCGAACAGTCACAAGCTTTACTTACTACCAGACATCAGTATCCTGAGCCCTCAATTGCCATTTGCCTGCCGTATCTACACAGAGACATTTAGGTCTTATTATGTGCCACAAGCCTCAACATGCCCTACTCCATACTTTGTTTATTCGCTTGGTCTGGAGACTGGCAGTGCACCCCCTGCCGCAAACACAGCTCCTTGCTCCATCACCCTCGAGGGCAGCTGTAATAGGCCCTTACCAGAAGACACTGAATCAGGGAGGCAGGGAGAGGCTTCAGTTCGGTTCAGTCAGTCACACTTCAGTAATGCAGAACGGCACAGTGTGTTGCATTTGTTAAATACTAGCATGCTTAAACAGATTTACCTCTAAAGTTATATTTTGCATACAGCTGCTGTTCTCTTACAGCACACACCAAGATCCTATTTAAGCTACCTACATCAGACCCTGCGAGCCAGCACAGTGCTGGATATATGCAGTATACATCCAGTCTGGAATACACGGTTTTAATGTTTATGAGTTCCTAAACAATTTCTGGGGAAAAGCACTTCAATTTACAATAATAATGCTGACAACTGTGGTGCTCGCTGAACAAAAAGCGTGGTGATCGGCTAGGGAGTTACAGTAGAACTGTGCTTTGTTTAAATTTTGGTTTCACAGGCGCTCATGCAAACAGGAATGAAAAATCATGTTATATGATGCTACAGCAATAAATCATTTAATACAGTGCAAACAGTAGCAAGACAAAAGGTCGACTACTGGGAAAGGGCAACAGTTTTGACACTGCTTTAACTTATTTCCAAAACCTTTTGAATCAGGCAAGGTCTCACCAACAACTGAAAACAGAGGCAACACCGCCCCTCTCCTTCTGCTGGTGATTCCTCTCCCTCCTTATGCACCCCAGTATCTCACTGGCCTTCATTACTGCCTTGTCACACCGCCCCACCCCCTTGAGGTCATTAGATATGATAACCTCAAGGTCTCTTTCCTGCTTTGTGACCACCATCCCATTGCTCTCATGCCATACTTGACTGAGTAAAGAAACTGGTAATCATGAGACCCAATCTGCATCGTGGCAGCCACACTGTTGTTTTTTTCTTAACTTATACAGGTTCCATTCCCTCGTATTGATGCCTCATTCTGAGGCAGACTGTGGTGCAGGATGGATGAGGAGCTGCACTGCAATGCATTATGGGCACGCTTGCCTTGCCTTGCGTACCTCTGTCTTGCTCCTGATTGGCCAGAAGTGTTCTCTCCTCAAGAAGTGTCATGAAAAAGACTTCAGGATGTGATTGGCAGATCAGGGAGGGGGATCGCTTGTAACTGGCTCTGCCACTGAAGGGCATTTACCTCCTGTGATGGCGTACATGGCCGAGGGGGGGCCTGTCACTCAGGGACACTTGGGCAAGCTTGTCTCGGGCAAGCAGCCCTTAAAGAAACACGCATGGCAGGATTTTTAAAGGGCAGCATTGCTAATAAAAATGGATGTTCCAAACGGGCGGGGGTTCGCTTGAACCAGACAAGCCCCAGCTGGCAACAGGCCTGAACCACATCACACTCTTATATTCTCTCAATCCACCACTGTAGGACCTCTCTAGGACAAAGGTCTTTCCAGTATCGTGCTCCACTCTGGCTTAACAGCCTACTGTCCTCCATCTCCCTGGCCCCCAGTCCTGGCCTTTTTAAGATGGGACTCAAGAACCTCCTCCTCCTTAACTCCACGGCTTGTGGCTGTTACTGATACTCCTCCCTACCCAGAAGCTCAAAAATAGGACTACTGTAAAAAGTAATAACACTAGGGCAGAATGTTATCCATGTGTAGTAATGACAAAATGTTTTGCTTTACCAATGACTACACACTCAGGTCCTAGAATCTATATATATAAACCCTGACTCGGGGTCCTACTAATGACCCTTCAAACTATAACCTGCAGTGTCCCACAACAATTGACCTAGGGTCTTCTCTAAGATCCTGGATGCTGTTATCCTACTATGTAAATAATGTGTATATATATCAGAACTGATTGATGTATGTTTAATTTCTGTGTAATGTAATGTTTTAACCTTTCTTGTTCTGACGTGGAGCCTTTGCAAAGGCATCTATGACTCAAAGGATTGTAATTCCGATTTCTCTTCAATAAACAATATCCACCTAACACCAGCCATTATCAGGCATCTGGACCAACCACCACCCTAGCTGACAATTATCTCTGCAGCTGGACCATCCACACAGCACCGCCACCACCCTGCTCCACCCAAAAACCACCCTGTTTACAACTGGATAACAACCACAGAGTACCCTCCCTTCCCATCCAACCACATTTCTTGTACCCAGCATGCACAAATACTGCTACGTATAGTACTCCCTGTGACATTGTTTACATTACCCTTGTACCAGGTGAGACACGCAATGCCAGGTTGAGTGTTTTTATAGTAGGTAAGCAGAAGACGAGCTGATGAGCTTCGACAATGTCTCTAAGCTGATGCATTTCTTAACACTTACCTGCCCTCTTTTCATTTCAAGATATCCAAATTCTGTGATGCAATCACAGACCAGATTGGGAGTGAGTGGTCAGTTGGCTGGATCAAAATAAGCCTGTACTTCGACTTCCTTGCTTTTAAGGCAGGCAGGCAGAGTACATGGCCTACACAGCTCAATACCAGAAAAACCTCTGGAGCTCCATTTTGGTCATAAGCGATGAAGCTACTGGTGACTCATCAGAGGATCTGGCAGACACAGCAAAGCTCACCATGGATGCCACCAAATACCAGTTCCACATGGCAGTGGACGCCAGTGACATTGCATCTGGGGTCATGGCACATGCAGTGTCCCTAAGAAGCTTCGCTTGGCTCAGAACTACATACCTCTCTCAGAACACTGAAACAAAAGCAATGTGTTTCCCTTGAGAGGGAAATTCTTTGTTTGACAGAGGCTTACATGAAAAATGTGGATGAGTGTAATACCATCTACAAGAGCAATACTAAGAACGAAAAGGCCTCCACTTCCCACAGGCCTTATGAAAGGGGAGGTAGGGGCAGGGGTTATTACCCCCGTGCCTGAATTACTTATGACTTCGCCATCAGAGAGGTTTCTTCAGAGGTAGAGGCAGGAGGGGTGCCAGGTGTGTGGATGCAACACCAGCACCCAAAGTCCAGGCAAAACAGAACCCCTGACAGGTCTGCACAGGTTACCCAACCATTGCCAGTGTTGGGGGGGGTGAGGGAGGCTAATTTACTACTTTCAGGCATGGGAAAGAATTACTACAGACAGGAGTGTCCTGGAAATAGTGAGTCAGGGTCTGGATTTGTGTTTCAAAAAATGTCCAAGACTGCAAAGTCACAAAACCTTCATCCCTCTTACTCTAACAAAGAAACTCTTGCTGGAGTTAGCAGTGAAAAAGCTTCTACAAGCAAATGCTGTGGAGAAAGTCCCCCCCCCCATACAGTGGGGGAAAGGGCCTTACTCAAGATACTTCCTGACCCACAAGAAAATGGGGAGTGTCGACCCATTTTAGCCCTGAGATACCTTTACACACACTTAAAAAAGGAAATGTTCAAGATGATAACAATGGGATCAGTAATTCCATCACTGCAGAACAAGGAAACTGGATAGAATCACTGGATCCGAAATGCACTTACTTACACTCCCAGTCAGGGCCAGTCACAGAACGTACCTCAGATTCAGGGTAGGGAACTGCCATTATTAGTTTGCAGTTCTCCCCTTTGGCCTATCCTCAGCACTCAGAGTGTTTAAAAAGTGCCCAGCTGTAGTGGCAGCACATTTGAGGAGGCAAGGGGTGGTGGTCTTTTCCTACCTAGATGACTGGTTAGTATTAGGAAAGTAACAAAAGGAGGCCAGGTCGTCCCTTCTTCTCATACAGCACATTCTGGAGGACCTGGGGTTCCTGATAAATGCCTAAAAGTTGCAAACAGACAAGTTGAGGTCCTGGATTTTATAGGTGCAGAGGTGGATGCCCACCAAGGGAAGTCATTCCTTCCTTGGGAAAGGGTGGCATACCTGATACTACTTGCAAAATCCTTAAAGATAGGTCAGCCCAGACCTGCAAGAGATTTCCTTCAGTTGCTGGGGCACATGGCCTCTTCAACTGCAGTAGTACCAGGTAGGGACGGGTGAACCGATTCGTCAAAATTACGAACTGACCTGAACATGCTGAAGTGTTCTGAAATGAATGGCTTCCAATCACTGTCAGCTGTTTGGATCAGTTTGGATGGCTTCTATCATGGGAACTGCAGCGCGAGAAGCGCCAGAGCAGGAGGAACCCACAGGAGGGACCAGAGACAAGACTCTGGTCCCACATTGGATGGCCGAGCTGTCCATCTGTCTAAGATGGCACCTGATTGGGTTGCTGCTCTAGCAACCTACATGGTCCACCTTAGAGCTAAACAGAGGAATCAGGAGGCTGGAGAAGGAGCAGTAGCTTCTCTTGGTTGCTCCTTGTGTTGCGGATAGTCAAATTGATTGTTTTCTTCTGTGCTTGTGCTACTTGTGGGTTTTTTTGGCCCCTTGGGCAAGTGAAGAAGGCCGCTGCCAGTCTACCACTCCCCCCCCCAAAAAAAAAAAAAAAAAGGCAGAACAAAAGCAGAATTTTTTAAACTGAAAGAAGAACTTAAGGGAGGAAGGGATTGGGAAATTGGGGAAGTTGGGGGTGGGGAGTCGGGGACTCAAGAGGGGATTGTCAGTAAGGACTGGGTATGGGACTCAGAAGGGAGTTGGGGATTGGGGTGGGGACAGGACTGGGAACTGGGGAGTACAATGTATAATGGGAGAGGAAACTTGGACAGGGGCTCTTCAAGAACATTGAATGATGAACCAGATGAGCCAGGATGGAACTTGGAAAGAGAAACTGAGGGCAACTTGTGAAAACTAGAGTACTGTGTGTATAAAATCTGCCATCCAGCCATCAGTGCACTAGTGCCACTTCTTGCATACTGTCTGTGTGACTCCCCTCCTGTGTTAGAGAGGGTTAGGCCAGGCAGGGTCTCCCAGAATCTCTGCGGGTACACTAGCAGCAGTGCCTGCAGCATCGCCCTTAGTGTAGGTGGTGTGTGAAATAAATTCTGTGTGTGAAATAAAATCTGCCAGCCAGTTGTCAGTGCACAGTGCCACTTCTTGCACACTGTCTGTGTGACCCTTCCCCAAAGAAGTCAGTCGCCTGTCATCATCCTCCCTGTGCTCACTCAGTGGGGTATAAGCTTTAGCTCAGTGGGCAAGGCATTCTGTCACATCATGTGGAATAAAGAAAAAAAATAACCACTTTTTTTTTTTTTTTTTTTTAGCTTTTGTTGACCGGGTAAGTGCACTAGACAAATCCTGCCTATTTTCAGGCACGACCCGAGGGAGGGGGATACAGATGAATGCCAACTGACCTTGAACCAGATTAAGCTGTTGGTGGTATTTTTAGTGAATGAGGGAAATTTGGCCAGGACACCCCCTGAACAAGTGACAGACTGGCATTATGAGTACTCCAGAAAATAGTAAAGCAAAAGCCAGGGGCAAAATAAGTAATAAACATAAAAAAGTTTATTCATGAGCCCAGAAAGACGTGGCCCAAAAAGTAAAGTGCAACAACAACAAGAAGCACCACAGTCTGTTGAAGGGGACAAACTAAATGCTACTTCTATCCATGTGCTGGCTAACTCTCAAAATACTGAAAAACCAGCAAGGGTTGGTGGGCTGTTTATGTCAGAAGGGCTCAGTAGTACAGCCACAAAAGTGTCCAAAAACAGTGGGAATAGCAAGTTGTCTGAGAAAAAGAGTGCAAAAATAAAGAATATTCCAATTGTACATAAAGTGAAAGCACTTACTGGTACAACTCGCAGTGGAGTTGCTCGATTTGCAACTCATGCATATCGAATAACTCAGTCTGTGACTGCAAATGTTAGCTGTACTGAGTCTGATGATGATGGTGAAGACCATGGTCATGTGGAGACTGATGATGATGATGGTGACAACAGTGGTCATGGTGAGACTGATGATGATGATGGTGACAACAGTGGTCATGGTGAGACTGATGATGAAGATGGTGACAACAATGGTCATGGTGAGACTGATGATGATGGTGACAACAATAGTCATGGTGAAACTGATGATGATGGTGACAACAATGGTCATGGTGAGACTGATGATGATAATGGTAACAACAATGGTCATGGTGAGACTGATGATGAAGATGGTGACAATGGTCATGGTGAGACATGATGATGATGGTGATAATGGTCATGGTGAGACTGATGATGATGGTGACAACAGTGGTTATGGTGAGACTGATGATGAAGATGGTGACAACAATGGTCATGGTGAGACTGATGATGATGGTGACAACAATAGTCACGGTGAGACTGATAATGATGATGGTGACAACAATGGTCATGGTGAGACTGATGATGATGGTGACAACAATGGTCATGGTGAGACTGATGAAGATGGTGACAATGGTCATGGTGAGACTGATGATGATGGTGACAACAATGGTCATGGTGAGACTGATGATGATGGTGACAACAATGGTCATGGTGAGACTGATGATGATGGTGACAACAATGGTCATGGTGAGACTGATGATGATGGTGACAACAGTGGTCATGGTGAGACTGATGAAGATGGTGACAACAATGGTCATGGTGAGACTGATGATGGTGACAACAATGGTCATGGTGAGACTGATGATGATGGTGACAATGGTCATGGTGAGACATGATGATGGTGACAACAATGGTCATGGTGAGACTGATGATGATGGTGACAACAATGGTCATGGTGAGACTGATGACGATGATGGTGACAACAATGGTCATGGTGAGACTGATGATGATGATGGTGACAACAATGGTCATGGTGAGACTGATGATGATGATGGTGACAACAATGGTCATGGTGAGACTGATGATGGTGACAACAATGGTCATGGTGAGACTGATGAAGATGGTGACAATGGTCATGGTGAGACTGATGATGATGGTGACAACAATGGTCATGGTGAGACTGATGATGATGATGGTGACAACAGTGGTCATGGTGAGACTGATGATGATGGTGACAACAATGTTCATGGTGAGACTGATGATGAGCTTGTGACTTTACCTTTAGCTATGTCTCATTCTGGTTCTGACAGTGACAATGTGGATAAAAATAATGACAGTAGTACAGTGTCAAAAGGGAAAAAGAAAAAGTCAAAGGCATAAGCCATGCAAAGTGAAACACAGTCTGACAGTAGTAATGATGATGATCTACTAGCAGACTAGCTGGGCCAAGCGGTCCTTATCTGCTGTCAAATTCTATGTTTCTATGATGATGATGATGACAATGGTGCTGCAGAGGATTGTATGATTGTCTCACCTGATGAACCTGAATCATTCCCTGATATGTCTTCTCCACATAAACCCAGCCACTTGACTCCTAGTCCTACTGAGGTTGTTACTAGACACACACAGTCCACCTGTACTGTTTGGAATCATTTTTACATAAACCCCAAGGATGCTTGCAAAGCTATATGTCTCCATTGCAACAGATTTGTTAGTAGGTGAAAAAATAAAGGGCATCTTGGAACCACAACAACGATGCAACATCTTTAGCGAATTCACCCTATCATTGTACAGTATATAGTGCAAAAAAACAGTCTAACATTGGTGGGTGGAAATCTAGCAGGGCTCTCAGTGAACAGGAACATTCCGCTGAAACAGTGGGAGACAGGCATCAGACAAGATCCAAAAATCCACTTTTGCCTCACGGTCACGATAATTCTATAAGGTCCTCTGTTTTACCAGGCACGGCATGTAATCACACAACACCCCCAGCCAAATGTAACTTTACCCCCCCACCCGCCAATAAGAGACAGTTGAAGTTAAAAGACGTTTTTGAAAGAAAGTCTAAATATTCATGAAACAATCCCATAGCACTGGCAATAAATCATAAAATAGCAGAAATGATTGTACTTGATTTACAGCCATACTCTACTGTGGAAGATGTGGGTTTCAGAAGGCTTATGAAATACTTAGAGCCACGATATTTAATACCAAGTAGAAAGTACATTTCAGTAACTGTTGTGTCCAGGATGTATGACAGTTTAATAGTTCAAGTAAAGCATGCTCTCCAAGAGGCTGAGGACAAGGTAGTTCACTTCCCTACTGATATGTGGACCAGCAGCCAAACCATTTCCCATCTTTCTCTTACTGCACACTGGGTCAGTTTTGTGGGCAATCCATCATCATCCTCACGTACTACTAGTCTGTCTGCTACCACTTTATCCTGTACTACTACTTCTTCCACTACTATCTCTCAGAGCTAAAAAAAAACCTGTTACATTTCAGAAAATGGCAGTTCCCCATGTATGTCACTTTCAAGACACACACACAGCACAGCACATTCAGCAAGAACTGGAAAGACTACTTACTGCTTGGGTCACTTCACATGGTTTGAAAGTTGTTGGTTTTTTTGTTGCCGAAAATGGTTCAAATATTTCAAAAGCACTTCACGGTGGCAGCTATGTACTGCACATATACGCTGTTTTGCCCATTGTCTTAAAGGGGAATTAAACATTGCAGAGGTCACTCAAATTGTGAAAGCACAAGACAAGACCATTCAAACGAGGTACTACAGTAGGTTTAGCTGTAGGTGTCAGGAGTCCTGAGATATGAATATCAAAATTATTTATTTATTAGAATTTTGGATAATTACTTTTGAGCCAATGGCTCTTTTACAAAGGTTCCATGTCAGTCATAAATAAACAAATCATGTACAATGATATCGAGGAGGGCATTGTACTCCTTTCCACTCAATGGTCTCTGCTGGAACAGTTGTGTCACATTCTGAAACCATTTATGAGTGCTACAAAAAAGGTCAGTGCAGAAAAGGCATCCCTTAGCCAAGTCATTCCACTCTTTCTACTTCTCAAAAAAAAAGGTTGGTGAAAATGAGGAGCAACTTAGATATGAGCCAGTCTCTAGTCAATAACGTGCTTACCAGACTTAACTGATGAGAAATTATCAGCCATGACACGGAGCAAGGAGTGTCTCTTAGCAACATTGCTAGATCCATGTTTCCAGAACAGACACCTTCCTGATGTGGTTTCTGACAATACTGTATGGAGGAGTTTAACTACAGGCAACATTTGATTGATGCAGTAGGTGAGGTTTCATTAGGAGGACTGGCAAGAAAGCAGTACTGCAATGACACCACCTCAAATTCAAAAGACTGCTCCAAAAAACAGTACAGACGCAGACAATGAGGAGGATGATATTTGGGGCCAGCTGCAGGACACTGAAATTCCACAAGGAGAAAATGCATGCTCAGTAGTAAACATGATAGATGCATATCTGTCTGAGCCCAACATTAGTATTAAGGATGACCCTTTAGCTTACTGGCAAGAGAAAAAATCATGCTGGCCAAAGCTGGCTGACCTGGCTTGTAAGTATATTGGATGTCCACCCTCCAGTATCTGTTCCGATCATTTTTTTTTTCAGTTGTTTTACCAGGAGTAACACACTAAGCTGAAAGCTTGTTTACAGGTGTGACCTGGGAGCACAGGGAAGTTAAGTGACTTGCTCAAGGTCAGACAGTATGCAAGTAGGGGCTGTGGGATTTAAACCCAGGTCTCCAGATCTGCAGCTCGGAGCCTTAAACCACTGCACTGTACTGCACTATTTAGCTCTGCTGGGGATGTTGTGACTGATAAATGAACAAGATTAACACCAGACAATGTGGAGAAACTAATGTTCTTGAGGGTTAACTTGCCAAACTTTGACTACATATGTGATGATAATCTTGAAGAAGATGACACTGACAGCAGTACCTGTGCTGCAGCTGTGGAGTGACAAATCAGCTTTCAATTTTGAGACTCACTGGATAGCTTCAAAGTAGAGATCTGGGACTTGCCAGCCTTACAACTACATATTCATCATCCTGGGGGTGGGTGGGAGGTGCAGCCAGTACATCACGTTCACATCATCACATACTGGTAGCAACTGTGGCAGACAACTCCCTCATCTCACACACAGTCACTTTCTCATTCTGATGAAATAATTTATTTTATTACCTAATGCACCTAAGAGTAATTATTTCTTATATAACCGTAGCTCTATTTTGCCCCCTAATAGTAGTGGTAGTAGTAGCAGTGGTGAAGTGGTCATTTTGGATTGCCTGGTGTTCTTGTTCTTTCACATTGCTTCGCATTGCATTCCATACTGGGACTCATTGCTATGCTAAAATAATTGATAACATACAAAAAACACACTGACCCCTTCTACAAAAAGTCAGACTCAGGAGACTGGTTTTAAAAAAATAGAGATCTGGGACTTGCCTGCCTTTTGATTGCATCCTCGTCATCCTGGGGGTGAGTGGGAGATGCAGCCAATACATCTCATTCACGTCATCACGTACTGGTAGCAACTGTGGCAGACAAGTCCCTGTTCTCACACACACAGTCGCTTTGTCATTCTAAGAAAATCATTTACCTAAATGTGGACAATTAAATAACCACACTGATAAATGCTGCTAGCTCTGTTTTATTTCCCCTGATAGTAGTGGTAGCAGTACTACTACAAAGTACAGTTATTTAAACACACTATTATCCCTTTCTAAAAAAACAGACTCAGGAGGAGACCATCTATTTACAAACTAGAGATCTAGTCTAGGACTTTCTTACTATCACAGTCACTTTCTCATTCTTTTCTAAGCAGTCATTTTTGTGTTTGCTTGCGCGCACATGCACAGGAAACACCTTGCTTACAGTAGTGACAGTTAATGAGCATGCCACTATGCACAAAGAAATTTTGACCGCTGCAATCAGGGAGCACCCCGTCATGATCAGCTGTGTTTGTGGGGTGGTTCCTGACTGAAGCAGCCAATTACAGCTGCACTATCTGGTGTCCCATTTCGAAGAAACATGGTGGCGGCTTCTCTCTCAGCTTCTCGCAATCCCCATGAAGCCAACGGACAGCCACTGCCTCTCACAGTCCTGGGTGAAGTCGATGGGGGTGTCCAGTCCCCCTGTCGGCATGCCCTCTGTCCAGTTCATTTGCCAATGGGGTAGCCCGATCCCTGTCGGCACGATGTGCCCCTTCCCATATGTTGTGTTCCGAGGGGGTGCCCAATCTCTCTTGGCTAATGCACTCCCCCCCAAGCATACTGTATGGCCGACAGGGGTGCCCAATCCCCATTGGAAAACTTCCAAGTGGCGTGGCATGCTGGGAGCCCACCCCAGTGTGCCAAAAGTCCTGAGTCATCTTTAAAAAAAAAACACAAATAAACCTGTAACAAAAGAAAATGGTCCCTCATGGAGTCTCTTGCCCCTTCCATGCCCACGTTCTGCATACCCTACCTCCCTCACCCCCCTCACCCCATACTTGCCTCCAGAGTCTGGCACGATGATCTTCGGAGGACTGGAAACACGTCAGCACTCTTCAAAGTCGACTGCGAACTGAAGAAATGCCAATAAGCTGTATAATAGCATAAAGGAGTTTTTTCAACTTATGTGAATATCTCGGCCATCTTTTTGAGTTTTGGCGCCAAATTTTCAACATGGGGTTCTTGGGACCCCTCCTTATGCATTCAGTCACTGCCATGGTGTTATTCAGTCCTGAAAGGTGATTTTGTGGCCACTGCGCGGAATCACCTTTTGGGACCGATTAACAAAATGACCGTGTCACTGTTCGTGAGGTGGGCCCTTAAAACAGACTATGTTGCAAATTTGAAAATTCCAAAAAAACGACTGTGTTACGAGCGTGCATTGCGCAGTTTCCACGCACGCTTGTAACTTCACAAATTTGTAATATTTTCACTGCAGACTTTCAACATTGGCATTTATTCACACCTCCTTATGAACAGTACAGCTGTCATTTTTCACATCCTGGCTAAAATGTGTTTTTGCATGCCCGACACTGAATAGTATGGTTGCTGTGGGAAATCAGTGTTTGGAACAGATTAAAAAAATCATAGTGACACTGTTCATGAGCAGAGGTCTTAAAATGCCTACGCTGAAAATTTGGTGAAAGAATTCCAAAAAATTACCACATAACGGGCATGCATTGAGCATTTTCTACGCACGCTCATAACTTTGTGAATTTTATATATTGTCATTGTATTTTCTTTCAGTGCCTTCTGATCATCACACCATTTGTTGGTTGACCTTTGGGGGGGGGGGCAGAGGTCTTGTAACAGGGATTCGGTGTGGTAAAGTCATCGGTAGCAGAAACAGCCGAAACAGGCTCTCACAGCCAGTGCACAGAAATCCAGAAATGCTGTGGTTTGTAATGATTTGGGGTGTGGGGATGAGGAGTGCAGTGTATTGAAAAGATCTCTGAACAGATCTGACCTTTAAGTAGGAAAAGTGTGTTAATCAAATAAAAAAAGAAAAGAAGAGTACAAGTTTAATTTACTCTTTGGCTGACTTTCAGCTGGGTGCTGGGGGATATGAACAAAACATGATTCACTAAAACACAGACAGGTTCAAAGTAGCACGAGATGTATAAAAGGAAGCCAGCTGCAGGAAGGGTAATTTAGAGTCAGTCTGACTCATAGAAACATAGAAACATAGAAACATAGAAGTTGACGGCAGATAAGGACCGCAAGGCCCATCCAGTCTGCCCATTTCTTTTTCTACCTTATAAATGTGCCATCGGCCTTTGCTCTGTCAGTGACCTATCTATTCATAGTCATTTGTATTGCTCCCTTATGCCTATCCCATGCCTGTTTGAAGCCCTGCACTGTATTCATAGCCACCACTTCTTGTGGTAAGCCATTCCATGCATCTACCACCCTTTCTGTGAAAAATTTCCTCACATTCCCCTTAATCGGCCTCCCTCTAATCTCGCTGTGTCCTCTTGTCCTGCTATTTTCTTATATTTAAACATGTTAGACTCTTTCACCTTGTTTATGCCCTTAAGGTGTTTAAATGTCTCGATCATATCACTCTCTCCTCCTTTGCTCAAGGGTATACATATTGAGCTCCGTTAATCTGTCCTCATATGTCTTCTGATGCAGTCCCTGCACCATTTGGTTGCCCTTCTCTGGACTGCCTCAATTTGGTTAATGTCCTTGTGAAGGTGTGGCCTCAATACACACTGCCAGTACTCCAGATGGGGCCTAACCAATGTCTTGTACAGAGGGATTATTACCTCCTCTTACGACTTGTGATACCCTACTAATACACCCTAACACCCCCTAGCCTTACCTACTGCTTTAGAGGTCTGCTTGGATGATTTTAGGTCATCAGTGATGATGATGCCCAAGTCTCTTTCTTCCTTTGTGACTGCTAGCAACTCCTCCCAGCCTATAAGTGGCTTCAGGGTTTCTCTTCCCTATGTGCATGATTTTGCACTTCTTTGCATTAAATCCCAGTTGCCACTCTTCTGACCATTCTGCTAGTTTATCCAGATCTCTTCTCATTCTGCCCACTCCATCTGGATCATCTACTCTGTTGCAGATCTTGGTGTCATCTGCAAACAGACAAGCCTTACCCTCTAGTCCATCTACGAGGTCACTAATGAAGATGTTGAATAGGACTGGCCCAGGACTGATCCCTGAGGTACCCACTTGTGACTTGCATCTCTTCTGACTGTATACCATTTACCACCACTCTCTGTTTTCTGCCAGTCAACCAGTTTGCCACCCAGTTGACCAACTTCTGACCCACCCGAGCCTACCTAGCTTATTTATCAATCTTCTATGTGGAACAGTGTCAAAAGCTTTGCTGAAGTCAAGGTGACATCAACTGCTCCCCCTTGGTCCACCACTCTGGTTACCCAGTCAAAGAAATCTATGAGATTAGTTTGACAGGACCTTCCTTTTGTAAACCCATGCTGTCTTGGATCCTGTGCCCCTATGGATTCCAGGTGTTGCACTATCCTTTCCTTAAGGAGTGCCTCCATAATCTTGCCCACTACTGAGGTAAGACTGACCGGTCTGTAGTTCCCCGCCTCCTCCCTGCTACCACTCTTGTGGAGTGGGATCACATGAGCCCTTCTCCAGTCTTCTGGGACCTCTCCTGTGCTCAGAGACTCACTAAACAATTCTGCTAACGGCTCTGCTAGTTCCTCCTTTAGCTCCTTAAGTACCCTGGGATGTATGCCATCAGGTCCCATTGCCTTATCCACCCTGAGCTTAGCAAGCTGTGGTAACACTCTCTTCGCATGTCCAGAAAGTCATGGGTTTGAGTCCCACTCTGGGTACTTGGGCAGATAACCATCCCTGAAACTACAGTGTGGTATTTAGGGATGTCCCACATCAGGGAATTATGCCCATACCTAATGCTGACACTACAGTTTAGTACTGGGGGAGTCCCAGACCAAGACTTGGGCTCATACCTAATGCTGAAACTTTCTTTCTGTTCTAGGGATGTCCCACACTGGAAACTTGGGTTGGGTTAATAACTATTGCTGACACTACAGTGCAGTTCTTGGTGGTGCCTCAGACAACAATTTGGGTTCATACCTAATGCTTACACTACAGTGCAGTTTTAGAGTGTGTCCAAAACCATGACACATGTCCGTAGCCAACAATGCTGATATTTGAGTGTAGTACTAACCAAGATTTGGGTTTGTAGCTGACGCTGACACAACAGTGCAGTATTTTGGGTGTCACAGCCCTTGGCATGGGTTTATACCCAGTGCCGACACTGCAGTTCAGTACTAGGGGGTGTTCAAGACTAGGAACATGTGCTCATACTCAGTGTTGACACCGCAGTGTAGTATTGCGGGGTTAGCAGGCCATTGGTTCATAACTAATGTGCTGACACTGCAGTACTAGGGGGGTGTTCCACACCAGGATCTGGACTCATACCCAGTGCTGCGCATTAGTGGTGGTATTCCACACCAGGACCTGGGCTCGTATTCAACGCAGACACTGCAGTACTAGGGGGTGTCCCACACCAGGATCTGGACTCATGCCCAGTGCTGTGCATTAGTGGTGGTATTCCACACCAGGACCTGGGCTCATATTCAGCTATGACACTGCAGTACTGGGGGGTGTCCCATGCTAGGACTTTGGCTCACTTCATACCTAATTCTGACATCGCAGTGCAGTACTAGTGGGTGTCCCACAACAGGACATTGGTTCATACCAATACTGACACTGCAGATCAGTACTATGTGGGTGTCCCAGTTCAGTACCTGGGCTCATATTCAATGGTGACGCGGTACTGCAGTACTAGGGGTGTCCCATTTCAGGATCTGGACTCATGTGCAGTGATGACACTGTAGTGCAGTACTGGGGAGGCCCAATTCAGTACCTAGGCTCATATTCAATGGTGACACTGTGGTGCAGTACTAGGGGGTGTCCCATACCAGAACTTAAGCTTATATTCAATGGTGACACTGTAGTGCAGTACTAGGGTTTGTCCAACACCAGTACGTGACCTCATAATCAATGATGACACTGTAGTGCAGTACTAGGAGATGTCCCACACCCGTACCTGAGCTCATATTCAATGGTAACACTGTAGTGCAGTACAACGGGGTGTTCTACTTCAAGATCTGGACTCATATTCAGTGGTGCCACTCTAGTGCAGTACAACGGGGTGTCCCACTTCAGGATCTGGGCTCACATTCAATGGTGGCACTGAAGTGCAATACTAGGGGGTGTCCCACTTCAGGACCTAGGCTCATATTTAATGGTGACACTGTAGTGAAGTACTAGGGGGTGTTCCACTTCAGCACCTGGGCTCATATTCAAAGGTGACACTGTTATTCAGTACTAGGGGGTGTCCCACTTCAGAATCTGGACTCATGTGCAGTGATGACACTGTAGTGCAGTACTGGGGGAGAGGGGTGCCCCACTTCAGTACCTGAGCTCATATTCAATGGTGACACTCTACTGTAGTACAAGGGGTGTCCCACTTCAGTAATAGGGCTCATTTTCAGTGGTGGCACTGTAATGCAGTACTGGGGGGAGTCCGACTTTGCACCTGGGCTCATATACAATGGTGACATTGTTATTCAGTACTAGGGGGTGTCCCACTTCAGGATCCAGACTCATATTCAGTGGTCACACTGTAATCCAGTACTGGGGGGCCCACTTCAGTACCTGGGCTCATATTCAGTGGTGACACTGTTATTCAGTACTAGGGGGTGTCCCACTTCAGGATCTGGACTCATAGACTTTGGCGGCAGATAAGGACCGCTAGGCCCATCTAGTCTGCCCATTTCCCTACCTACAGGATAGGCCGCAGATCCTAGTTAACCAACAGCCTATATCTTCCTGCCCCCCACAAGAATTGCCTTATGTCTGTCCCATGCATTCTTAAATTCTCCCACAGTTTTAGACCCCACAACTTCCTCAGGAAGGTTGTTCCATGCATCCACTACCCTCTCTGTGAAATAATATTTCCTCACATTGCCCCTGAACACGCCCTCCTTCTATCTTGAAATTGTGTCCCTTGTTCTTGCAAGTCTCTTTTCTGAAAGATGCTACCCTCTTGGACTTTGTTGATTCCCTTGAGGTACTTGAAGTTTTCTATCATGTCCCCCTCTCCCTTCTTTCCTCAAGGGTATACATATTAAGCTCCTTTAGTCTCTCCTCATATGGCTTCTCTTGCAGACCCTGCACCATTTTAGTTGCCCTCCTCTGGACTGCCTCTATCCTGTTTATGTCCTTGCGGAGATGGGGTCTCCAGAATTGGACACAGTATTCCAGATGGGGTCTCACCAACCGTCTGTACAGAGGGATAACAACTTCCTGTTTTCTGCTGCTGATGCCTCTCCCTATACATCCCAGTATACCCCAGCCCTCCCTACTGCCTTCTCACATTGCTTGCTAACCTTAAGGTCATCTGATATGATTACCCCAGGTCCCTTTCCTGTTTTGTTGTTGTTACCTCCCCACCCATTGTGTATTCTTCCCTGGTTCTTGTTTCCAGGTGCATTATTTGCACTTTTGCATTGAATCCTAGCTGCCATACGTCTGACCATTCCTCCAACCTTGCCAAGTCCCTTTTCATCCTTTCCACGCCTCCTTGTATATCAACCCTGTTGCAGATCTTTGTGTCATCTGCAAAAAGGCATACTTTTCCTTCCAGTCCCTCTGCAATGTCACTGATGAAGACATTAAAAAGGACTGGACCCAATACTGAACCCTGCAGTACCCCACTGGTAACCGTCCTTTCTTCAGAGTGGACTCCATTTACAATTACCTTCTGTGTCCTGTTGTCCAGCCAATGTTTTACCCAGGCTACCACCCTGGGACCCACTCCCAGGCTGGTTAATTTGACAAATAATCTTTTGTGTGGGACTGTGTCAAATGCCTTGCTAAAGTCTAGGTAGGCCATGTCCACAGCCCCTCCCTGGTCTACTACTTTGGTCACCCAGTCAAAGAAATCTATTAGATTGTCTGACATGACCTTCCTGCTGTGAACCCATGCTGCCTTGGATCCTGTGCTCCACTGACCTCTAGGTACTCAACTATTCTTTCCTTCAGAAGTGACTCCCTCACTTTCCCTACCACAGAGGTCAGACTGACAGGTCTGTAGTTTCCTGCCTGTGTCTTGGTCCCACTTTTGTGAAGGGGAATCACATCCGCCTTCCTCCAGTCCTCGGGTACCACACCATCCTCCCATGATTTATTAAAAAGAGTAGCCAGTGGTTTCACTAGTTCCTTCCTTAATTCTTTTAGAATTCTGGGGTGAATTTCATCAGGACCCATTGCTTTGTCCACCTTCAGTTTTAAGAGTTCTTGCAGAACCCTTTCTTCTGTGAAAGGACTGGGATCGACCCCCCTATCAAGAGTGCTTCTGTTAATTGGATTAGGCACTTCCCCCTCCTCTTTTGTGAATACTGAGCAGAAATATTCGTTCAGTATTCCTGCTTTTTCACTGTCCCCCTCTGCCCACCCACCGTTCATTCTATTCAGCCTCACTATCCCTCCCTTTGTCTTTCTACGCTCGCTGATGTACCTATAAAGGTTTTATCCCCTTCTTAACTGAGTTGGCTATCTTTTCCTCAGTTTGGGCCTTTGCTATTCTGACTTCCCTCCCTGCTTCTTTCTGCCTTAACTGGTACAGCTCTCTGTCCTGCTCCTTCTGTGTTTCCTTATACTTCGAGAATGCTATCTTTTCTTCCTGACTTTCACAGCCACCTCTCTTGAAAACCATAGTGGCTTTTTCTTCGTTTTGATTTGTTTATTTGCTTCACACAAAGGCTTGTTGCCTCTGTGATGGCAGTTTGATAATTCCCCATTGTTGCTCCACACCTCCTTCTAGCCTGTTTGTTAGTGCTTTTCTGAGGCACTCTCCCATCTTGCCAAAGTCAGCCCTCCTAAAGTCCAGTACCCTCACTTTTGTATGGCTTGACTCAGTAGCTGAGTTTAACGTGAACCACACTGTTTGATGGTCATTTGTCCCCAGATGGCAACCCACTTCTAGATCTGAGATCCTCTCACTGTCCCCATTTGAGAGTACGAGGTCTAAGATTGCTCCCTCACGAGTGGGTTCCGAAACTAGCTGTCTAATGCCTGCCACCTGTAGGGCGTCAAGAATGGCCCTGCTCTTGGATGTGGCTGCAGCAATGTGCTCCAGTTGACATCTAGCATATTCAGGTCTCCCATCAACAGTATCTCCCTTTCTCTGCCATTCTAAGAATGCCTTCCATCATATCCTTGTCCATTCCTTCCCCCTGACATGGGGGTCTGTACATAACCCCTGTGCGGATTGTGGTGCCCTTTCCAGTCTCCAAGGTGACCCACAGTGCCTCCTCTCCTCCCTGTTTACTCTTTTGTTCAGTTGATTTCATCCCTTCCTTTACATAGAGAGCTACTCCTCCCCCTCTTCTCCCCTGCCTGTCTCTCCTGTAAGTTATGTACCCTGGTATGTTAACATCCCAGTCATGGTTCTCTGTGTACCATGTTTCTGTGACTGCTACGATATCCAGGCATCCCTCTTCCATTAAGGCCACCAGCTCAGGGAGCTTGTTGCCCAGACTACGGGCATTGGTACTCATTACCCTCCATTTCCTGATGGCCTTACCCCCTTTTGCCCATCCCTGTCCTTCTTGCCTTTGTCACTTTCTCCATTTACCTCTGCCCTTCTCCCTATCGACACCTCCATGTTGGTGTTTGCCACACTTACTACCGTTATTGTTTGGGGGGGCTAGGATTTTCCTGCTCCTTTCCAGTGCCTCCCCCCTTGGCTAGTTTAAAAGCTTGCCAATGAAGCATTTAAACCTATCACCTAGGATCCTGGTTCCCCTCCCGGACAGATGCAGCCCATCATGCCAGTATAGGCTTGCATCACTCCAGGTGGACCCCAGTCCCCAATGAAGCCAAATCCTGGAGCTCCACACCAGTTTTCAACCATTGATTGAATCCATAGTACGGAACACCCTAGCCTCTCCTATGCCATAGATGGGTAGCACCTCCGAGAAGGTTACCGTGCGTGCTACTTGACTAAGGCCCTCTCCCAATTCCACAAACTCTTCCTGCACTTCTCTAATCCCTTTCTTAGCCAGGTCATTTGTCCCTAGGTGGACAATGACATCCAGCTCCCTCCCCTGTGCAGCTGCTCCGGCAATCCTGAGGATTCGCTCCCTGTCCCTCCAAGCCATGGCGCCAGGCAGGCACCTTACCTCCCTCTCCCCTTCCTTGCCCAGTTCTACCTTCCTAACAATGGAGTCCCCCACCAGGAGTTGTTTCCTTCCCCTGCAGGGTCCCCTGCCACCCTCCTGTGGGTCTCCTTTGTGGTGGTTCCCAGCATCCTCCTTGGTCTCCACTGTAGGTGCCTCCATAGAGGAACCACACTTTGCCAGAATGGCATAGGAATTGTGGAGAGGTACAACTGGAGGGATGTGCCTCTGTTCCACCACCCTCACCCTCCCTGAGCCCACTGTGGTCCAACCGCTCCTCTCTCTTGGCAACCTCTGAGGCAACGGCAGTGGCACTGATGGTCCCTTGACAAGAGGAGGGCCCCACAAATCCTGGCCAACTCAGCCTGGAGATGAGCAACCTCCTCCCTCAGCCCAGAGAGGTGCCTGCAGATGGGACAACACCGCATCCTCCAGAAAATCTCCCGGAAGACTGCTGCTCCACAGCCACTGCACTGCACCACTCCAATCATGTCTTATTTCTGGCCCCTTAACTGTTTGCAATCCTTACTCTTTCCTCTGTTTTTTTTCTCTCTCCTTACTTTCTGCCTGTGTGCCCTTTAAGCTCCTGATTGTCCTGTTCTGAGACAAGAATATCCTATATTTCTCAGTAGACCACTTACTTGTTCAGAGGCAGACCTCCAGCAGCTAGAGGGGGCCGGAGAGCTACTCTTGCCCTTCTAGGATGGTGGGTCCTTGGTGGTTTTGTGATTACTCACTTCCTGCCCCTAAACAGGAAGTTCCTGTTGTCAGTCAAATCCTGTGCCTATAAAAATAGAACTAGCTTTGGGTGGGGAGGGAAGGAGGGCAATATAGTCCCAGTAGAGAAGTTCAGTCACACAGCAGTCCTTTCTCCTGGTGCCTTCTGCCAAGCTATTAGCTGAAACTTTCTAAGAGCAGTCTTTAAATGTAGCTTCCTTCTAGCTAAATACTTCCCCCTACTTACAGATCTTTCTACAAGTAATTTAAACCTCACAGCAGTTAAGTCCTTTCAGTCACCTGAGATTTACACCTAGATGACTTTTCAGTTACCCATTCAGTTCAGTTAACCCAAACACACACTTTTTTTTTTTGTTTTGTATGTTAGTTTTTTTACCCTAAATTAAAGGTCCAAATACTTTTCTTCTACTTTAGTCCCAGTAGAGAAGTTCAGTCACACAGCAGTCCTTTCTCCTGGTGCCTTCTGCCAAGCTATTCATATTCAGTGATGACACTGTAGTGCAGTACTGGGGAGGGGGGTGTCCCACTTCGGTACCTGGGATCATATTCAATGGTGACACTCTACTGCAGTACTAGGGAGTATCCCACTTCAGTACGTGGGCTCATATTCAATGTTGACACTGTAGTGCAATACTAGGCGGTGTCCCACTTCAGGGCCTGGGCTCATATTCAGTGGTGACACTGTAGTGAAGTGTTATGGGGTGTCCCACTTCAGGATCTGGACTCATATTCAGTGGTGACACTGTGGTGCAGTACTGGGGGTGGGGGGTGTCCCACTTCAGTACCTGGGCTCATATTTAATGGTAGCACTGTAGTGCAGTACTGCGGGGAGTCCAACTTTAGCACCTGGGCTCATATTCAGTGGTGACACTGTTATTCAGTACTAGGGGGTGTCCCACTTCAGGATGTGAACTTATATTCAGTGGTGACACTGAAGTACAGTACTGAGGGTCCACTTCAGTACCTGGGCTTATATTCAATGGTGACACTGTTATTCAGTCCTAGGGGGTGTCCCACTTCAGGACCAGTACTCATATTCAATGTTGACAGTGTTATTCAGTACTAGTGGGTGTCCTACTTTAGTAATTGGGCTCATTTTCAATGGTGACACTGTAGTGCAGTACTGGGGGGAGTCCCACTTCAGGACCAGGACTCATATTCAATGTTGACACCGTGGTGCAGTACTAGGGGGTATCCCATACCAGTACCTGAGCTTATATTCAGTGGTGACACTGTTATTCAGTACTAGAGGGTGTCCCACTTCAGGATCTGGACTCATATTCAGTGGTGTCACTGTAGTGCAGTACTGGGGGAAGGGGTGTCCCACTTCAGTACCTGGGCTCATATTCAGTGGTGACACTGTACTGCAGTAGTAGGGGTGTCCCACTTCAGTAATTGGGCTCTTTTTCAATGTTGATACTGTAGTGCAGTACTGGGGGAGGCCCACATCAGCACCTGGGCTCATATTTAATTATGACACTGTTACTCAGTACTTGGGGTGTCCCATTTCAGGATCTGGACTCATATTCAGTGGTGACCATAGGCAGATTGGGAGGGGGGGCTAAGGGTGCTATAGCTCCCCCATCATGGAGCTCCTCTATTAGTAACACACTGTGCTGCATTCTTTATCAGTATGCACTAATGCCTCCATGAAAGCTGCCTGAGTCACACAGGTCTCATCTGTCCTCCAGCAGAGCTGGTCTTAGCTAGGTGCAAACTGTGCCCCTGCACCTTGGGGGCTAAGGGTGCTATTGCTCCCCCATCATGGAGCTCCTCTATTAGTAACACACTGTGCTGCATTCTTTATCAGTATGCACTAATGCCTCCATGAAAGCTGCCTGAGTCACACAGGTCTCATCTGTCCTCCAGCAGAGCTGGCCTTAGCTAGGTGCAAACTGTGCCCCTGCACCTTGGGGGCCCATGCTCATCTGTCCTCCAGCAGAGCTGGCCCTAGCTAGGTGCAAACTGTGACCCTGCACCTTGGGGGCCCATGCTCATCTGTCCTCCAGCAGAGCTGGCCTTAGCTAGGTGCAAACTGTGCCCCTGCACCTTGGGGGCCCATGCTTTTTTCCCTGAGGAAAAAAAATAATTTAAAACATTTAAAAATGGCTAAATGTTGTTAGAGACGAAAATGTTTACCAGCGATTGAAAGTGGAAGACAACTGGCTCTGTTACTGTTTCAAAAGGTGGGGGCAGCTTTGCTGCAGTGGAAAAGATTAGGTTAAGTAGGTGCTAATGGTGATATTTTACACCTCCAAGGTTCACTACTTTCACAAACAAATGACTACATTGACAAGAGAACTTGTTTGTGACCTGGACATGTAAATGAAACAATGAATGATATGACAAAATATGTTTCAAAAGTATGTGAGCACTCAAAACGACTCAAAAACCTGACCTGCACAGAGCAAAACCGTATTTCCTGATAGGGACCCTGAAAACCTGATCAGCAGGTAAAAAAAATGACAGCTGGCAACCTTACTGGTGTCCCATGGTAATACTCTCTAGTCTCTCTCACTCACACCACCAGAAAAGTTAAGTTGTTTAACTTGTTTGCAAATCAGAGTATCTGAGGTGTGAGTGTCCAGTGATGATGTCCCTGTCCTTACAGAAATGAATACGGTAGTAGTACCGTACTTACTAAAGTTCTTGCTCCAGGCTCAGTCAGATTCATTTCCAATGGTGAAGTCAAATAATTCAATGCAGTCAATGGCACTAATTAAAGTATGCTGGTTAAACTTGTAGACCTGGTACTGCTTTAGTAATTCAGGACAGGAGGGTTAGTGAGGTGTAAATGTTGGATGTGGGGGGCCCACAGGGAATGGAGTGGTGGGGCCCAGCTGGGGGGATGCACAGGGGCCCAGAATGGTTAAGACCAGCCCTGTTCTCCAGTGTCCTGGTAGTGCAGTAAACAACCACCCCACCTGCATTGTATGGTTGATCCACCCCCCCAACCCGAAAAGCCGGTCTCCAGCATGAATTTCTTACTAACGTTCATCCTGCTCCATGTGGTCCGGTCTCAGCTCTGTGGCAGCAGTTGGTCTTGCCTTGGTGAGCCTGAGCATTCATTCTCTACTTTTGCAGGCTTGGTGCAGCTCCTTTGTTCATGCGCAGAGGGGGAGTTCGTGCAAGGGGAGGGGGGAGAGATACAGCTGCAGCAAAGCAGAGTGGACCTTAATAATACAGATCTCAACCAAGTCGCCTGGTGCTCACTGCTTCTGATTTGCTGTTGCGTCCAGTAGTGGATGTGGCTAGCAAGGGGCTCCTTCTTTAATGTCTGGGCTGCTGAAACAAGAGTGAGCTGTAATTCATTATCTCAGAAGATTAATGTTGGAGTGAAAGAGGAGTGAGTGTACTAGAGGAGGAGACACAGAGAGAGTGGTGCCCACAAGTGAAGAGCAAAGCCTGAGGTTTCAGGCGGCAGCAGTCCAGTAATGTGGGGTCGGTGTGGTCTTAGCAAATCAGCACAAGGAGTTGGAGTGAGGTTCAGGTCATCTGCTGGTGGCTGAAGCAAGCTGTAACTGAGAGCTCTGCTCATTAGGAGTCATGGGGTCAGTGTGTGCTGTCTAGAGAGAGAGAGTTTAGCAGCCAAGTGACTGGAAACAGTGTTCAACTAGGGGCACATAGACTTCAGCCTGCTGAAAATTGATCAAGTCTTCATTTATTCAGGTACTTCTTGCTTTAAAAACAAAAGACTTTCACAGTCACAAACTATGGTGGGTGGGGGGCAGCTGCTGGGATGGGACAGGACATTAGTGTTCCATTAAACTGGGTGTGTAATAAATGTAGTACTAGTGTTATTAATTTCTAGTATGGGGAGCTTAAATTCATGACATTAAAATTGTTTAAGGTCACTGCTAGTTTTTTCCTGTATGGCAAATTGATTTTGATGCAGATTTGCATGAGAGGGAGTTGGAGAGTAGTGCCCTCCTGCAGGGGTGCAGCCAGAAATTTCTGTTTTGTACACGCACTCTCCAACGGCTGCCCCCCCCCATTAGAACAATGTACACATCCTCTTGAAATGCTGCCCCCATAAACAAATGAGATTGTTGTCAGATGACTCATCCAGTCTCTAAGTAGGTGGTATACATATCTATCACCTAAACAATAAAAGGTTGAACAGAGACACTGCTCAGAGGCCTACACAAGCAAATACTACAGGGTAGATTGATAATGTTAACAAAAAGGCATATGATTTGGGACAGGCACTCAGCAAAACTGTACACAAATGTGTGCAGTGAGTATGCCTGTCTACACCCATACTCTCCTGTAGCATGCTAGGAATGGTACAAAACTAATGCTGGGGGCAGGTCTGGTCTCAGCGACAGCATGAACCAGGAGAGGCAGAAACTGGTACACGAGACCTTTGAACTGAGGTAAAAACTTCAGCATGTACTGTATGTCTGATCTGTGTGGTCTTTTCAGTCGTGATTGTACAGTGTGAATGAGCACAGAGGGAATTAATAGACATAGGGACTTTGAAGGTGTTCTGCTGTATGTTATGGCATGTGCAGGAGTTTCTGCATGCTTGGAGAGCAAAATTGGCAACAGAAGTCATAAGACCTTGTTTGGCTCATTGACACAGGCCGTTACAAAACTGGAAAAAAAAAGTGATAGAATGAAAAAGTTGGTTTATGTAGTTCTGTATGTTGAATTGTTTGGGGGGGGGGTGCAAGTTGTGATGTACCCAAGCAAGTGCTGTTGCTAATAAAAAAAATGCATTTTTATATTTGTTTATAAACTGTTTTTCTGTCTTCTCGTTCTGACTTCTTGGGCCTATCATAAAAATGAGATGCCTCATACCATGGGGTTATCCCAGTAAAGGACATTTTAAAACAATAAAAAATATTTTATTTATTTAAAAATGTATTTTCTTTGGAATAAATTGTTCTATAGAATAACATGTTTTGCAAAAATAGCAAGCAGACTGGAAATTATATTTTCAGAAACTAGATAGCAAAGTGACTTTGTTCCCATATTTCTATAGTTATTGTATTATTTTTTTTTAATGAGATAAGGTTGGGGGATAGGTTAATCTGTACTGCAGGACAAACTGGGATGGGTTGGCTTTATGGTAATGTCATAATGTGCTTGAGTGAGTGACATTTGTGAACTTGTTTACTTGGATTGACATTTAATTTGTCTCCAATTTGTCTTTATTACCAAGTCTCTTTCAACTTTTCTCATCTGTATGTGTTTCAGATGTGCTGCTGCCCAGCTGCAGACTTTTTTTTTTTTGGGGTGGGAGGGTATTTTGGGCAACATACTATCATGTGGACTGTGGGGACTCTGGGGATGGTGCTAGGGCGCAACTAACAAAGCATGGGGAGGGAGGAGATGAGTAGAAATTGCATTAGAAATACCCTCCAAAGTGCACCAGAATGTTAAAAAATTTCTGGGGGCCTAGGCAGCCCCCGGCCTGTTATTTTTATTTTTTCTCTGACTTGAGCTCCCCCATCTATAGGACTCCTGGATCCGCCCCTGGTGACACTGTAGTGCAGTACTGGGTGGGTGCACTTCAGTAACTGGGCTCATATTCAATGGTGACACTGTGATTCAATACTAGGGGAGTGTCCCACTTCAGGACCAGGAGTCATATTCAATGGTGAAACTGCGGTGTAGTATTAGGGAGTGTCCCATACCAGTACCTGAGCTTTTATTCAATGGTGATAGATAGTGCAGTACTAGGGGGTGACCCACACCAATTCCTGAGCTCATATTCAGTGGCGACACTGTAGTGCAGTACTAGGGGGTATCTCATGTCAGTATTTGGGCTCATATTCAATGGTGACACTGTTATTCTGTATTAGTGGGTGTCCCACTTCAGGATCTGGACTCATATTCAGTGGTGACACTGTAGTGCAGTACTGGGGGAAGGGGTGTCCCACTTCAGTACCTGGGCTCATATTCAGTGATGACACTGTTATTCAGTACTCGGGGGGGGGGGGGTACCACTGCAGGACCAGGACTCATATTCAGTAGTGACACTGCGATGCAATACTAGAGGGGTGTCCCATACCAGTACTGGAGCTTGTATTCAATGGTGACACTGTAGTGCAGTACTAGGGGGTGTCTCACACCAGTACCGGAGCTTGTATTCAATGGTGACACTGTAGTGCAGTACTAGGGGGTGTCCCACACCAGTGCCTGAGCTCGTATTCTATGGTGAGATTGTTGTGCAGTACTAGGCGTGTCCCACACCCGTACTTGAGATCATATTCATTGGTGACACTGTAGTGCAGTACAAGCGGGTATCCCACTTCAGGATCTAGACTCAGATTCAGTGGTGACACTGTAGTGCAGTACAACGGGGTGTTCCACTTCAGGATCTGGACTCGTATTCAGTGGTGACACTGTAGTGCAGTTTAAGGGGGTGTTCCACTTCAGGATCTGGGCTCACATTCAGTGGTGACACAGTAGTGCAGTGCTAGGGGATGTCCCACTTCAGCACCTGGGCTCATATTCAACGGTGCCACTGTAGTGCAGTACTAGGGGGTGTCCCACACCAGTGCCTGAGCTCATATTCTATGGTGACACCGTTATTCAGTACTAGGGGGTGTCCCACTTCATGACCAGGACTCATATTCAATGGTGACACTGTAATGCAGTAGTAGGGGTTGTTCCACACCAGCACTTGAGCTCGTATTCAGTGGTGACACTGTAGTGCAGTACTAGGGGATGTCCCATACCAGTACCTGTGCTCATATTCAATGGTGACACTGTAGTGCAGTACAAGCGGGTATCCCACTTTAGGATCTAGACTCAAATTCAGTGGTGACACTGTAGTGCAGTACAACGGGGTGTTCCACTTCAGGATCTGGACTCGTATTCAGTGGTGACACTGTAGTGCAGTACAAGCGGGTATCCCACTTCAGGATCTAGACTCAAATTCAGTGGTGACACTGTAGTGCAGTATAAGGGGGTGTCCCACTTCAGCACTTGGGCTCATATTCAATGGTGACACAGTAGTGCAGTACTAGGGGGTGTCTCACACCAGTGCCTGAGCTCATATTCTATGGTGACACTGTTATTCAGTACTAGGGGGTGTCCCACTTCATGACCAGGACTCATATTCAATGGTGACACTGTAATGCAGTAGTAGGGGTTGTCCCACACCAGTACTTGAGCTCATATTCAGAGGTGACACTGTAGTGCAGTACTAGGGGATGTCCCATACCAGTACCTGCGCTCATATTCAATGGTGACACTGTAGTGCAGTACAAGCAGGTATCCCACTTCAGGATCTAGACTCAAATTCAGTGGTGACACTGTAGTGCAGTACAACGGGGTGTTCCACTTCAGGATCTGGACTCATATTCAGTGGTGACACTGTAGTGCAGTATAAGGGGGTGTCCCACTTCAGGATCTGGGCACACATTCAATGGTGACATAGAAGAGCAGTACTAGGAGGTGTCCCACTTCAGTACCTGGGCTCATATTCAATGGTGCCACTGTAGTGCAGTACTAGGGGGTATCCCACTTCAGGGCCTGGGCTCATATTCAATGGTGACAGTGTAGTGAAGTACTAGGGGGTGTCTCACTTCAGTACCTGGGCTCATATTCAATGGTGACACTGTTATCTGTACTAGAGGGTGTCCCATTTCAGGATGTGGACTCATATTCAATGGTGACCCTGTAGTGCAGTACTGGGGGAGGGGGTGTCCTGCTTCTGTACCTGGGGTCATATTCAATAACGACACTGTTATTCAGTACTGGGGGGGTGTCCCCCTTCAGGACCAGGATTCGTATTTAATGGTGATCCTTTGGTGCAGTACTAAGGGGTGTCCCACTTCAGTACCTGAGCTCATATTCAGTGGTGACACCATAGTGCAGTACTAAGGGGTGTCTCACTTCAGGACCTGGGCTCATATTCAATGGTGACACTGTTATTCAGTACTGGGGGTGTCCTACTTCAGGATCAGGACTCATATTCAATGGTGACACAAAGGTGTAGTACTAGGTGGTGTCCCATACTAGTACCTGAGCTCATATTCAGTGTTGACACTGCAGTGCAGTACTAGCGGGTGTCCCACTTCAGGACCTGGGCTCACATTCAATGGTGACACTGCGGTGTAGTACTAGGGAGCATGCCATACCAGTACCTGAGCTCATATTCAATACTAAGGGGTGTCCCAGAGCAGGTCATTGGTTCACAACTAATGTGCTGACATTGCAGTATTAGGGGAGTGTCCCACACCAGGATCTGTACTCATGCCCAGGGCTGTGCATTATTGGTGGTATTCCACACCAGGACCTGGGCTCATGTTCAACTCTAGCACTGCAGTACTAGGGGGTGTCCCACGCTAGGACTTTGGTTCACTTCATACCTCATTCTGACACTGCAGTACAGTACTAGTGGGTGTCCCACAACAGGACATTGGTTCATACCAATGCTGACACTGCAGCGCAGTACTATGTAGGTGTCCCACTTCAGGATCTGGACTCATATTCAATGGTGACACTGTACTGCAGTACTAGTTGGTGTCCCACTTCAGTACCTGGGCTCATATTCAATGGTGACACTGTACTGTAGTACTACAGGATGTCCCACTTCAGGATAAGGACTGATATTCAATGGTGACACTGCAGTGTAGTACTAGGGGGTGTCCCATACCAGTACCTGAGCTCATATTCAATGGTGACATGGCAGTGCAGTATGAAGGGGTGTCCCACTTAGGACCTGGGCTCATATTCAATGGCGACACTGTAGTGCAGTACTAGGGGGTGTCCCACATCAGTACCTGAGTTCATATTCAGTGGTGACACTGTTATTCAGTACTGAGGGTGTCCCACTTCAGGATCTGGACTTTCATTCAGTGGTGACACTGCAGTGCAGTACAAGGGGAAGGGGGATGTCCCACTTCAGTACCTTGGCTCATACTGAATGGTGACACTGTTATTCAGTATTAGGGGGCTGTCCTACTTCAGGAGCAGGACTCGTATTCAGTGGTGACCCTGCAGTGCAGTACTAGGGGGGTGTCCCACTTTAGGCTCTGGACTCATATTCAAAGGTAACACTGCAGTGCAGTACTCATGGTGTCCCACTTCAGGACCTGGGCTCATATACAATGGTGACACTGTAGTGCATTACTAGGGGGTGTCCCACATCAGTACCTCGGCTCATATTCAGTGGTGACTCTGCAGTGCAGTACAAGGGGGTGTCCCACTTCAAGATATGGGCTCATATTCAATAGTGACACTGTTATTCAGTAGTAGGGGGTGTCCCACTTCAGGATCTGGACTCTCAATCAGTGGTGACACAGTAGTGCGGTTCTAGGGCATGTCCCATGTCAGTACTAGGGGGTGTCCCGCGTCAGTACCTGGGCTCATAATCAATGGTGACACCACAGTGCAGTACTAAGGGGTGTCCCACATCAGTACCTGGGCTCATATTCAATAGTGACACTGTTATTTAGTAGTAGGGGGTGTCCCACTTCAGGATGTGGGCTCATATTCAGTGGTGACACTGTAGTGCAATACTAGGGGTTTCCCACCTCAGAACCTGGACTCATATTCAGAGGTGATACTGCAGTGCAGTACTCAGGAGGTGGTCCACTTCAAGATATGGGCTCGTATTCAACAGTGACACTGTAATTCAGTACTAGGGGGTGTCCCACTTCAGGATCTGGACTGCCAATCAGTGGTGACACTGTAGTGCAGGACTAGGGCGTGTCCCATTTCAGTAGCTGGGCTCATATTCAGTGGTGAAATTGTTTTTCAGTATTAGGGCGTGTCCCACTTCAGGATCTGGACTCATTTTCAGTGGTGACACTGTAGTGCTATACTAGGTGGTGTCCCACATCAGTACCTGGGCTCATATTCAGTGGTAACACTGCAGTGCATTAGAAGGGGGTGGCCCACTTCAAAATATGGTCTCATATTCAATGGTGACACTGTTATTCAGTACTAGGGGGTGTCCCACTTCAGGGTCTGGACTCTCAATCAGTGGAGACATTGTAGTGCAGTACTAGGGGGTGTCTCTCTTCAGTACCTGGCTCATGTTCAGTGGTGACACTGCAGTGCAGTAGTAGGGGGTGTCCCACTTCAGGACCTGGGCTCATATTCAATTGTGACACTGTTATTCAGTACTAGGGGGTATCTCACTTCAGGATCTGCACTCACATTCAGTGGTGACACTGCAGTGCAATGCTAGGGGGTGTCCCACTTCAAGATCTGGGCTTATATTCAATGGTGACACTGTAGTGCAGTACTAGGGGGTGTCCCACATCAGTACCTGGGCTCATATTCAGTGGTGACACTGCAGTTCGCTAGATGGGGATGCTCCACTTCAAGATCTGGGCTCATATTCAATGTTGTCATTGTTATTCAGTACTGGGGAGTGTCCCAGTTCAGGATCTAGACTCACATTCAGTGGTGACACTGTAGTGCTGTAGCAGGGAGTGTTACACTTCAGTACCTGGGTTATATTCAGTGGTGACACTGCAGTGCAGTACTAGGGGGTGTCTCATTCAGGACCTGGGCTCAATTTCAATTATGACACTGTAGTGCATTAGTAGGGGGTGTCCCACTTCAGGACCTGGGCTCATATTCAATGGTTACACTGTAGTGCATTACTACGGGGTGTCCCACATCAGTACCTAAGCTCATATTCAATGGTGACACTGCAGTGCAGTACTAATGGTGTCCCACTTCAGGACTTGGTCCCATATTCAATGGTGACACTGTAGTGCAATACTAGGGGGTGTCCCACATCAGTTCCTCGGCTCACATTCAGTGGTGACACTGTAGTGCAGTACAAGGGTGTGTACCATTTCAAGATATGGGCTCATATTCAATGGTGACACTGTTATTCAGTACTAGGGGGTGTCCCACTTCAGGATCTGGACTCTCACTCAGTGGTGACACTATAGTGCAGTACTAGGGGGTGTCCCACTTCAGTTCCTTGGCTCATATTCAATGGTGACACCACAGTGGAGTACTAAGGGGTGTCTCACTTCAGAACCTAGGCTCATATTCAGTGGTGACACTGTTATTCAGTACTAGGGGGTGTCCCACTTCAGAATCTGGACTCGCATTCAGTGGTGACACTGCATTGCAATACTAGAGGGTGTCCCAGACATACCGCTACCAGAGGTCATATTCAATGGTGACACTGGAATGCAATAATAGGGGTGTCCCATTTCAGGACCTAGGCTCATATTCAGTGGTTACACTGTAGTGCAGTACTGGAGGGGGTCCCACATCAGAACGTGAGCTCATATTCAATAGTGACACTGTTATTTAGTAGTAGGGGGGTGTCCCACTTCAGGACCTGGGCTCATATTCAGTGGTGACACTGCAGTGCAGTAGAAGGGGGTGTTCAACTTCTAAATATGGCACATATTCAGTGGTAACACTGTTATTCAGTACTAGGGGGTGTCCCACTTCAGGGTCTGGACTCTCAATCATTGGTGACACTGTGGTGAAGAAGCCAGAAGGGGAAGGAAACATATTCAATTCAGTACTTTACAGTAACTGGTAATTGCTATTTTTCTTTTAAACTTAGATTGTGGGCTTTTAGTGACACTGTAATTTCTTTGCTGTCTTTACTTAGAATTGTTTTTGGGCTGTTGAAAATTTAAAACGTAGTGGTGGTGTATTTCTTTGCTGTCTTTAATTGCTGCAAATTTAGTCTCGACTTGTCTGAGCTTGCCCTGTAGTTTGGGTGAGGGGTGTTAATTGTCTGGCCTCTGACCTCAGCTACATGATAACTGGAGGTGGGGCTTAGTCAGAGTTGAGGCAGCAAGTGAGTTTTCTTTTCTCAGAAGAAGCCAGAAGGGGAAGGAAACATATTCAATTCAATGCTTTACAGTAACTGGTAATTGTTATTTTTCTTTTAAACTTAGATTGTGGGCTTCTAGTGACACTGTAATTTCTTCGCTGTCTTTACTTAGAATTGTTTTTGGGCTGTTGAAAATTTAAAACGTAGTGGTGGTGTATTTCTTTGCTGTCTTTAATTGCTGCAAATTTAGTCTTGGCTTGTTTGACTTGCCCTGTAGTTTGGGTGAGGGGTGTTAATTGTCTGGCCTCTGACCTCAGCTACGTGATAACTGGAGGTGGGGCTTAGTCAGAGTTGAGGTAGCAAGTGAGTTTTCTTTTCTCAGAAGAAGCCAGAAGGGGAAGGAAACATATTCAATTCAGTGCTTTACAGTAACGGTATCCCGTGATAATAGCTTCTGCAAAATAGCGACTGTCAAAATAGCGACTCATAATATAATATAATTCCGAATAAGTAATTCTCTCCGAAATCAATGAGCGGCGTGGTGTTAGAATCTTTAAGATGGGGGGGGGTGCAAGGGGTGCAGCCCCCCCACATTTATATCAAGTAATCATGCAAAAAACAACAGTTGAAGGAAAAAGTAGTAGTAACTGTTATTGGCAGTGGCAGTCACTATTTTGAAAGGTCGCTATTTTGCAGTAGCTATTATCACATGGAACCACAGTAACTGGTAATTGCTATTTTTCTTTTAAACTTAGATTGTGGGCTTTTAGTGACACTGTAATTTCTTTGCTGTCTTTACTTAGAATTGTTTTTGGGCTGTTGAAAATTTAAAACGTAGTGGTGGTGTATTTCTTAGCTGTCTTTAATTGCTGCAAATTTAGTCTTGGCTTGTCTGACTTGCCCTGTAGTTTGGGTGAGGTGTGTTAATTGTCTGGCCTCTGACCTCAGCTACATGATAACTGGAGGTGGGACTTAGTCAGAGTTGAGGTAGCAAGTGAGTTTTCTTTTCTCAGAAGAAGCCAGAAGGGGAAGGAAACATATTCAGTTCAGTACTTTACAGTAATGGTATCCCGTGATAATAGCTACTGCAAAATAGTGACTGTCAAAATAGCAACTCATAATATAATATAATTCTGAATAAGTAATTCTCTCCGAAATCAATGAGCGGCGTGGTGTTAGAATCTTTAAGATGGGGGGGGGTGCGGGGTGCAGCCCCCCCCACATTTATATCAAGTAATCATGCAAAAAACAACAGTTGAAGGAAAAAGTAGTAGTAACTGTTATTGGCAGTGGCAGTCGCTGTTTTGAAAGGTCGCTATTTTGCAGTAGCTATTATCACATGGAACCACAGTAACTGGTAATTGCTATTTTTCTTTTAAACTTAGATTGTGGGCTTTTAGTGACACTGTAATTTCTTTGCTGTCTTTACTTAGAATTGTTTTTGGGCTGTTGAAAATTTAAAACGTAGTGGTGGTGGTGTATTTCGTTACTGTCTTTATTTGCTGCAAATTTTCACCCCCCCTTCCCCCAACTCTTAATTTTATGCCCTGTTAAATCTGATTGACAGGAGCTAAACACAGGGGATAGTAAGGGGTGTGGAGTAGGAGGGGCATGAGGGGGAAGAAGCCCACCCTCAGCACGAGAAGTGTTTTGACTCATTTATTTATTTATTGGTTTATTTTCTTTTTTTTTTAAAGTATCTGAGGATCAGTGGCAGGATTTTTAGGACAGTAAATTAATAAAAAGGAACTAGGAGAGCTTCAGTAGCAGACAAGTAGTGGAATAGCAGTATAATTGCAGTATAATGTGGGGTGGTGCAATGCAGTGGCTGTGGGCGCCATATTAGGCAGACCTTCTGGACACTGAGGTGCTGCCCTATCTGCATGCATCTCTCTGGACTGTGTGATGAGGTAGCCAGACTCAGAGCGGAAGTAAACTGGGTCAGGAGTACCATCACCCCTATCCAGAGACCACCCAGTCCAGTGCAACCGCCTCAAAGGATACCGAGAACGAGGAGCACTTGGATGACAGTGGGCTCAGGGAGGGTTAGAGCGGTCAGGCAGAGGCACATCCCAGATCCTATTCCACTCAAGAACTCACATGCCACACTGGCAAACGGGGACAACCAAATAGAGGTACCCAGAGAAGTGGAAGGAAAGGATGTGGAGGTTAGCCAAGGAGGTGACCTCAGCGGGGAGAGCAGTGGACCCCAGAGGAGGAGGAAGCGAATCCTGGTGGGGGACTCCATCATAAGAGGGGTCCAGCTAGGAACACAGGAGGGGGAGGACAGGGAGGGGAGGTGAGGTGCCTACCAGGTGCCACGGCATGGAGGGATAGAAGGAAGATCCTGGGGATCACTGGGAAGGCAAGACGGAAGGGTGAGCTGGATGTCATTATCCACTTAGGTACTAATGACCTGGCAAATGGGGAGCCAAAGAAAGTTCAGAAAGAGTTTAGGAAATTGGAGAGGGGTCTCAAGCAAGTAGCTACTTCTGTCACTTTCTCAGAAGTACTACCTGCAAGAGGCAAGGGAGAGCATAGGGGTGCATGCACCAGGAACTTTAACTCATGGTTGAAGAACTGGTGCTGTGAGGAAGGGTTTGGATTCATTGGTGACTGGGAACCCACCTGGAGGGATGGAGGTTTGTTCAAGCCTGACAGCCTGCATCCATCCTGGAGGGGAATCCAAGCACTCAATGATAAGTTTAAATGCTACATTGACAAGCATTTAAACTAGCAAAGGGGGGTGGCAGGCCAGCAAGGAGGGTACCTACTTGCTCACCCCCCACAGCTAGCAGTGGAACGAGTGAACCGGAGGAGTGGCTATCTCTACAAAGCAGTGTGCAAAAGATGGAGATTAGCACCCAAGAGGTGGATCGGCAGAAAAGGGGCAAAATTCAGCAGAAGGGCAGACAGCAAGGAGAACCAGGGATAAAGGACAACCAAGGAAGGGGCTGGAGTAGAACAGTGAAACAGTCTAGGAAGGTCATATCATGAAAAGCCATGTGTGCCAATGCCAGGAGCCTTAGCAACAAGATGGAAGATCTGGAGGCTGTCATGGTGCAGTCAGACCTGGACATTGTGGCCATCACTGAAACCTGGTGTAATGATAACCACGACTGGGAGATGGCCATACCTGGCTACAACATATTCAGAAGAGACAGGGCAGGTAGGAAGGGAGGAGGAGTGGCACTGTATGTGAAAAATGACATAAGGGCCACAGAGATCCAGGAGGAACAAAATGGGGGAGAGATATTGTGGGTTAAGATGGAAAGGAAAATGGGACCAGCCATCCACACAGGTGTGGTCTATAGACCACCAGCCCAGGAGGAAGAAACAGATAGGGAGCTGATGCTAGCCATCCAAAGGATGGCAGGCAAGGGTGAGGTAGTACTGGTTAGAGACTTCAATATTCCAGATGTGGACTGGAGCATCCCAGCAGCAGCAGCATCAACTAGGAGCAGATTTATCCTGGACTCCCTTCAGGGTGCCTTCATCAAGCAACTGGTCATGGAACCAACTCGGCAGAAGGCACTACTGGACCTTGTGCTGAAAAACAGGGACAGTGTGATGGGGGTAACACTGGGGGACATCCTGGGGAACAGTGACCACCAGTCATTGTGGTTTGAAATCACAGAAAGAGCAGATCCAAACCACACAAAAACACGTATCCTGGATTTTAGGGGGGCAGACTTTCGGAAAATGGGGAGATACTTGAAAGAGGCATTAAAGGGAATGAGGCAGGAATCAGGGGTTGAGGAACAGTGGGCAGTATTTAAAATGGGGATTACAAGAGCAACAGAATTATGCATTAAGCAGGTTAGCAAGAGGAAAAGGTAGAGGACACCATTATGGTGTTCCAAAGAGGTAGCAAAGAAAGTGAAAGCCAAAAAGATTGCATTCAGGCAATACAAAAAGACACAGGCAGAAGGGGATAGGGAGAAGTACCAAGAGAAGCAAAGGGAGGCAGGGAGGTCAGTAAGGGAAGCCAAAGCTCAGACAGAAGAACACATTGCGAAATCAGTGGGTAGAGGAGACAAAACCTTTTACAGGTACATAAGTGAAAAAAGAAAGGCAAAGGGAGGGGTAGTGAGACTGAAGGGGGAGGATGGGGGCCGCGTGGAGGATGACAACAGTAAAGCTGACATATTGAACATGTATTTCTGCTCAGTCTTTACTGAAGAAGAGGAGGAGGGTAATGGGTCTGAAGGGAGTACAAGGGGTGAGAATGGTGCAGAAATGGACACAAGTCCCTTTACTCGAGAAAGAGTCCTGAAGGAACTGGAAGTAATAAGAGTTGATAAAGCAATGGGCCAGATGGGGTGCACCCTAGGATCCTTAAAGAACTGAGAGAGGTGGTGGCTGAACCTCTGGCTATCCTGTTTAGCCAATCACTGGAAACAGGGGAGGTACCCAAAGACTGGAGGACAGCAGATGTAGTCCCCTTGTACAAAAGTGGGAACAAAGTTGAAGCGGGGAACTACAGACCAGTCAGCCTCACCTCGGTAGTGGGGAAGATCATGGGAGCACTACTGAAGGAGAGACTGGTGGAACATCTAGTTGTCAATGGACTACAGGACCCAAGGCAGCATGGTTTCACCAGGGGGAGGTCATGTCAGACCAACCTCATTGAATTTTTGACTGGGAGACTGGGAGGTGGATCAGGGAGGGCAGTGGACATGGCCTATCTGGACTTCAGTAAGGCCTTTGACACTGTGCCACATAGAAGACTATTACACAACTGGGGAATATGGGTGTGGGCAGGACAGTAGTGTGGTGGGTAGGTAACTGGCTGGGCAGCAGGACACAGAGGGTGGTGGCAAATGGCTGTCACTCCACAGAGGGAAGAGTGACCAGTGGGGTACCACAGGGATCAGTGCTGGGACCGGTCCTATTCAATATATTCATCAGTGACATTGCGCAGGACCTAGAAGGCAGAATTTCACTGTTCGCTGATGACACAAAGCTCTTTAACAGAGTAGACACACCAGAGGGTGTAGACAGAATGAGAAGGGACCTGCAGAAACTTGAAGAATGGTCAGGGGTTTGGCAGTTGAAATTCAATGCAAAAAGTACAAGATAATGCATATGGAGACTTAACAACCCTGGCACAATATATCAGTTGGGGGTGAGGATATAGCATGCACCAAGCAGGAAGGGATCTTGGGGTTATCATCTCTGAAGACCTCAAGGTAGGGAAACAGTGTGACAAGGCAGCAGGTAAAGCAAATAGGATGCTGGGATGCATAGGCAGGCATCACCAGCAGGAAAAGGGAGGTCATAATTCCACTATACAAGACACTAGTGAGGCCCCACCTGGAGTACGGTGTACAGTTCTGGAGACCTTACCTACGTAAGGACATAGACAGGGTAGAGAAAGTTCAGTGGAGGGCGACAAAGATGGTACATGGATTGCATCACAAGTCCTATGAGGACAGGTTGAAGGAACTGAATATGTACTCCCTGGAGGAGAGGAGGGAGAGAGAGGGGACAAGATAGAGACATACAAGTATCTTACAGTGAGGAACAGGGTGCAGGAATACACTATTTTTAAGTGAAAAAGATGTTCCAGGACTAGAGGGCATGGGATGAAGTTGGAGGAGGGCGATTCAGAGGAAACGTGAGGAAGAATTTCTTCACAGAATGGGTGGTGGACAAGTGGAACACCCTGCCAGAGGAAGTGGTGGGGGCTGAAACAATCGAGGGATTTAAGAATGCATGGGATAGACATAAAGGAATTCTGGAAGTCAGGGGTAAGGGGCAACAGACTTCTAGGAAAACATAAACTGAACTTACAAGCTCAAATGGCAGACTGGGTGGGCCGCAGGCCCTCATCTGCCGACACTGTCTATGTATCTATATAGTACTGGGGGTGTCCCACTTCAGTACCTGACTCATATTCAGTGGTGACACCGCAGTGCAGTAGTAGGGGGTGTCCCACTTCTGGGCCTGGGCTCATATTCAGTGGTGACACTGTTATTCAGTACAAGGGGTGTCTCACTTCAGGATCTGGACTCACATTCAGTGGTGGCACTGCAGTGGAATACTAGGGGGTGTCCCAGTTCAAGACCTGGGCTTATATTCAATGGTGGCACTGTAGTGCAGAACTAGGGGGGTGTCCCACTTCAGTATCTTGGCTCATATTGAATGGTGATACCACATTGCAGTACTAAGGGGTGTCTCACTTCAGGACCTAGGCTCATATTCAATGGTGACATTGTTGTTCAGTGCTAGGGGGTGTCCCACTTCAGTACCTGGCTCATATTCAGTGGTGACACTGTTATTCAGTACTAAGGGGTATCCCACTTCAGGATCTGGACTCACATTTAGTGGTGACACTGCAGTGCAAAACTAGAATGTGTCCCAGGCATACCACTACCTGAGCTCATATTCAATGGTGACACTGTAGTACAATACTAGGGGGTGTCCCACATCAGTACCTGGGCTCATATTCAAAGATGATACTGCAGTGCAGTACAAGAGGGTGTACCACTTCAAGATATGGGCTCATATTCAATGGTGACACTGTTATTCAGTACGAGGGGGTGTCCCACTTCGGGATCTGGAATCTCAATCAGTGGTGACACTGTAGTGCAGGAGCAGGGAGTGTTACACTTCAGTACCTGGGTGATATTCAGTAGTGACACTGTAGTGCAGTACTAGGGGGTGTCCCACTTCAGTACCTCGGCTCATATTCAATGGTGATACCACTGTGCAGTACTAAGGGGTGTCTCACTTCAGGACCTAGGCTAATATTCAATGGTGACACTGTTATTTAGTACTAGGGTGGTGTCCCACTTCAGGATCTGTACTCACATTCAATGGTGACACTGCAGTGCATTATTAGAAGGTGTCCCAGACATACCACTACCTGAGCTCATGTTCAATGGTCACACTGCAGTGCAATACTAGGGGTGTCTGACTTCAGGACCTGGGCTCATATTCAATGGTTACACTGTAGTGCAGTACTAGGGGTGTTCCACATCAGTACCTGAGCTCATATTCAATGGTGACACTGTAGTGCAATACTAGAGAGTGTCCCACATCAGGACCTGGGCTCATATTTAGTGGTGACACTGCAGTGCAGTAGAAGGGGGTGTCCCACTTCAAAATATGGGCTCGTATTCAGTGGTGACACTGTTAATCGCTACCGGGAGGTGTCCCAGTTCAGGGTCTAGACTCTCAATCAGTGGTGACACAGTAGTGCAGTACTAGGGGGTGTCCCACATCAGTACCTGGGCTCATATTCAGTGGTGACACTGCAGTTCAGTAGAAGGGGATGTCCCACTTCAAGATCTGGGCTCATATTCAATGGTTACACTGTTATTCAGTTCTAGGGGGTGTCCCACTTCAGGATCTGGACTCACATTCAGTGGTGACACCTGCAGTGCAATACTAGAGGGTGTCCCAGCCATACCACTACCTGAGCTCATATTCAGTGGTGACACTGCAATGCAGTTCTAGGGGGTCTCCCACTTCGGGACCTTGGCTCATATTCAGTGATTACACTGCAGTGCAGTACTAGGGGGTGTCCCATGTCAGTTCCTGAGCTGATATTCAATGGTGACAAAGTTATTTAGTAGTAAGGGGTGTCCCACTTCAGGACCTGGTTTCATATTCAACGGTGAAACTGCAGTGCAGTACTAGGGGGTGTCCCACATCAGTACCTGGGCTCATATTCAGTGGTGACACTGCAAATCAGTAGAAGAGGATGTCCCACTTCAAGATCTGGGCTATTCAATGATGTCACTGTTATTCAGTACTGGGGGGGTACCAGTTCAGGATCTAGACTCACATTCAGTGGTGACACTGCAGTGCAGCAGCAGGGAGTGTCACTCTTCAGTACCTGGGCTCATATTCAGTGATGACACTGCAGTGCAGTACTAGGGAGTGTCGCACTCAGGACCTGGGCTCAATTTCAATTATGACACTGTAGTGCAGTAATAGGGGGTGTCCCACTTCAGGACCTGGGCTCATATTCAATGGTGACACTGTTATTCAGTACTAGGGGGTGTCCCACTTCAGGATCTGGACTCACATTCAGTGGTGACACTGCAGTGCAATTCTAGAGGGTGTCCCAGACATACCACTACCTGAGCTCATATTCAGTGGTGACACTGCAGTGCAGTACTAGGGGTTCCCCACTTCGGGACCTTGGCTCATATTCAGTGGTTACACTGTAATGCAGTACTAGGGGGTGTCTCACATCAGTACCTGAGCTGATATTCAATGGTGACAAAGTTATTTAGAAGTAAGGGGTGCCCCACTTCAGGACCTGGTTTAATATATAATGGTGACACTGTAGTGCAATACTAGGGGAGTGTCCCACATCAGTACTTGGTCTCATATTCTGTGTTGACACTGCAGTGCAGTACAAGGGGGTGTTCCACTTCAAAATATGGGCTCATATTCAGTGGTGACACTGTTATTCAGTACTGGGAGGTGTCCAAGTTCAGGGTCTGGACTCTCAATCAGTGGTGACACTGTAGTGCAGTACTAGGGGGTGTCCCACTTCAGTACCTGACTCATATTCAGTGGTGACACCGTACTGCAGTAGTAGGGGGTGTCCCACTTCAGTGCCTGGGCTCATATTCAATGGTGACATTGTTATTCAGTACTAGGGGTGTCCCACTTCAGGATCTGGACTCACATTCAGTGGTGACATTGCAGTGGAATACTAAGGGGGTGTCCCACTTCAAGATCTGGGCTTATATTCAACGGTGACACTGTAGTGCAGTACTAGGGGGTGTCCCACATCAGTACCTGGGCTCATATTCAGTGGTGACACTGCAGTTCAGTAGAAGGGGATGTCCCACTTTAAGATCTGGGCTCATATTCAATGATGCCACTGTTAAATTCAGTACTGCGGGTGTCCCAGTTCAGGACCTAGACTCACATTCAGTGGTGACACTGCAGTGCAATAGCAGGGAATGTCACACTTCAGTACATGGGCTCATATTCAGTGGTGACACTGCAGTGCAGTAGTAAGGAGTGTCGTACTCAGGACCTGGGCTCAGTTTCAATTATGACACTGTAGTGCAGTAGTAGGGTGTGTCCCACTTCAGTACCTCAGGAGTGTAGCCAGAAATTTCCATTTTGTACACAGTCTCCAACAGTTATACCCCCCCCCCATTAAAAATGTACACATCCTTTCCAAATGGCACCCCCTTCAAAACAAGTCAGATTGTTGCCAGATGATTTCTCTACTCTCTGAAGAGGTTATACATGTATTGGACACGCCTCAGTGGCCTACACTAACCCAAATACTACAGATTAGAATGATAATATTAACAGAGTGGCTTATGGTTTGCGACAGGCACTCAACAAAATTGTACACAAATGTGTACAGTGAGTATGCCTGTCTACACCCTTGCAGTACCTGGGCTCATATTCAGTGGTGACACAGTTATTCAGTACTAGGAGGTGTCACACTTCATGACCAGGACTCATATTTAAAGGTGACACTGCGGTGGAGTACTAGGGGGTGTCCCATACTAGTACCTGAGCTCATATCCAACGGTTACACAATTGTGCAGAACTAGCGGGTGTTCCACACTAGTACCTGAGCTCATATTCAATGGTGACACTGCGATGCAGTTCTAGGGGGATGTCCCACACTGGTACCTAAGATCATTATCAATGGTGACACTGTAGTGCAATACAAGGGGTGTCCCACTTCAGGATCTGGACTCAAATTCAATGGTGACATTGTTATTCAGTTCTAGAGGTTGTCCCCCTTCAGGATCTGGACCCATATTCAGTGGTGACACTGTAGTGCAGTACTGGGGGAGTAGGGTGTGCTACTTCAGTACCTAGGCTCAAATTCAATACTGACACTGTTATTCAATATTGGGGGGAGGGGGATCCCACTTCAGGACCAGGACTCATATTCAGTTGTGACACTGTGGTGAAGTACTGTGGGGGGGGGGGTCCCAATCCTGTACCTGAGCTCATATTCAATGGTTACACTGTAGTGCAGTACTAGGGGGGTGTCCCACACCAGTGCATGATTACCCTAAAGCACACCACGACACCTATCGGTGTCTGCAGGGTGGAGTGATGTGGAATGGCATAAGCATTATGGCCGATGACCCAAAGGCACACCCCCAACGCCTCTCAGTCTCTGCATGGTGTGTTGGGGGTTGGCGTTAGTTTAATACTGCCATTCCTATTATGCATCTCTCTAAGTCCTGCACTAGCAATGCCAATCCCAGTAAGGAAACATTCAGCATTGACAAATGCTTGTTGGTAAATGTGCCTTAACCATATTGATTTCAGTGCTGGTAGACTACTTCTGGTTTTCCGTGATTATAGTTGATGGGGGTAGTAGCAGAGTGCAGTCTTGAAGCGGTAGCTGGCTGACTATCTCTGACTGTCTTGGCTTTTGCTGACTGGCTACCCTCTCTGCTGGCCTGGTACTGTTTTTTGTGTTCCTGGCTTCTTCATCACTTGACTATCTAAAACACATCTGGTGCTTGCCTGTACCTGTTGAGAAATAGAAATCACTACTGTTAATAATATAACTTATACACAGTATTAGTATTACTTTCTTAAATGTCAGAAACAGAAGAGCGATTTGAGAGCATTCTCTGCTGCTAAGCAGTGATTTAATTGTTTTTTTGTACTAAAATGTTGATTAAAAGCAGTTTAAAATGATTTTTTTAACATACGGTTCCCATAAAACAATAAAGGTCATAAAAGGTTCGGATAAGAATTCAAACCTTTTTTTGCTTATCAGAATCTTTTAGAGCCTCAGAACCTTTTGAGGTTCTCCCATTCCTAGTACCAGGTGCCAGATTCCAAATGAGGGACATCCAGTGCTATCCGGGAAGCCACGGGTCCCAAAGGTGGGATCCACTGTCAAAACTAGTGCCTGTAACAAGGTGTCTACTAAGGGCGCTAGAATGGTGGAAGGAAGAAGACAACCTTAGAGAGGGAGTTCCTTTCCTACATCAATCACACGCAGAGGCATACTCACTACAGATGCCTCCCTCCTGGGCTGGCGTGCCCACCTGGGGAACCTCATTGTCAACGGTGCATGGAGCCCACAGTAGCCTAGGAAGCACATAAACCTCTTGGACTCAGGGCAGTGTACCTGGCGATGCAAACCTTTGCCTCCCACATCAGGGTCAGCCTATCCAGATCAGGACAGACAACACCTCTATCATGTATTATATAAACAAGCATGGAAGAACAGGATCTTCAAAACTATGCACAGAAGCAATGATGATCTGGAACCTAGTGTATCATTTGAAGGGTTAGCTTTTGGCAGTACACCTGCCAGAGAAAGAGAACTTTTTGTCAGACTCCCCAAGCAAAGTCAGCCAGGGAAACCATGAATGGACTCTGAGCAAGCAGATGATGGCCACAGTGTTCAGAAGGTGGGGTACACAAGAGACAGATCTGTTCACATCCTGGGAAAACAGCTCCTTTTGTTCTATTGCAGACCCCTCTTGGTGGGTACAGTCCCAGAGGATGACCTAGTCCTCAGTTGGACAGAGAACTTTCTTTATGCTTTCCCTCCCTTCCCACTTTTACTGAGAGTGCTCCTGAAACTGAGGAGGGAGTCTGAAACAATGATCTTAATAGCTCCAGAATGGGCCAGGCAGACTTGGTACTCGCTTCTCCTGTCTCTCTCTCCATCAAATGTCCCATCACCCGCCCCCTAGGTACAATCTGCTGACCTTGTATCAGGACAGGATAATGTTCCCAGACCTGAGAGCTCTGCATCTCAGAGCATGGTGCTCGAAGAGCTAGAATTCTCTACTCTAAACCTTTCTGAGATGGTTTTGGACATGTTTAATGTTGCCAGAAAACCAGCAATGAGGAAAATCTATGCCTAAAAGTGGAAAAGATTTTCTCTGTAGTGCTTCGCTTGGTAGCTCAGCCCATTTGAGGCAGGCCTCCCCACATTCTTGGACTACCTGGTCTACCTACAGTCCCTGGGCCTCAGGCCCTCAACCCTGAAGGTTCGTTTGGGAGCAGTGTCAGCATATGCTTCAGCTGGCAAGGACAGGGAAGAGGCCTTCGTCACCTGTATGCTCCAGTAAGGGATCCTGTCCCCCCATGAGAGCTGAATATGTGAACTGCCCAGCTGATGGCGACTCCTTTCAAGTGTAAGGCAACTGTTGCTTTGAAGTATGTCACCTGGAAAGTAGTTTGCCTAGTAGCAGTGACATGTGCCAGAAGGGCAGTAGAGCTGCAAGCCCTCTGCACAGATCCTAACTGTATCGTATTTCACAGTTACAAAGTAGTCGTAAGAACTAACAGAAAATTCCTGCCTAAAGTGGTGTCTGAATTTTGTCTGTCTCAGTCAGTTACACTTCCAGTCTTCTTTAAGAAAAAGCCAGCTCAGGAGAACAAAAGTGCCACAGTCTGGATGTTCAGAGAGCTCTGAGCTACTACTTGAACCATGCAAAGGAGGGAAGACCCACTAATACTCCCATATTTGTCACCTGTGATGATGTGGGAAAAGGTAAACCAGCATCCAAGAGAAACATGTTTCATTGGATAGTTTCCTGCATACAGTTTTGTTATGGCAAAGCTGGCAAGCTGCCACCTGAAGGCCTTAGGGCTCACTCCACAAGGGGCACCTCTGCCTTTGTGACAGCAAAGTGGAACCACTCTGAATTAATAGGCAGCAGTGGCAATGCAGATTATATTGTTGTGGGAAACCCATTTGGGATATGAAAAGAAATTCTTATACCACAGGGGCTCTCCCATGGAGGTAAGGGAGCTTCCTCTTATTTGTGTGCAGCACTGAGAAAGGCGTTCTTTAATGAATTATTACCATAGGTGTGGGGGACATCTGTTTCAAGATATATTTGGGGGAATAGGTTGCCTAGGTAGTTTGTGTCCCTTGGCTTTAACATGTACCAAAATGACATTTTAGCCAGGACTTCTGGGGGTTGTCTGTATGGATGGCAGAAGATGGCAGGGGCATTTACTGGCACCTTAGAGGGATATTTCATGAAGCTAGTGACTGGGCATAGTAGGCCTCATGGTTGTTCAAATAGAAAACCGCAATTATTTTGCTTAGGCAAGGCAAATTTTATTTTTCTAGGCACCCAATCCCGGAGGCTCTGGGCGCTGTACAATAAAAATACTCTATCAATAAAAATATTATTAGTGAGAGTCATAGATTCATAGACATGTGACTGCAGAAAAGGATCTTCCTGGCCCATCGAGTCTGCCCGTTCCTGCCCTCTACTTGTCTCCCCTTCTCCATGATTCCCCCCTTCCTTCCTTCCCTTGAAACCCCTTGTGTTTGTCCCAGGCCTTCTTGAAACCCTCCAATGTACTGGCTCTCACCACCTCCTCCGTCAGTCCATTTGCTGGCTTAACCACTCTCTCCATGAAGTAATACTTCCTAGTGTTTCCCCTAAACCTTCCACACTCCACCTTCAGTCCATGCCCCCCTAGTTCTTGAATCTACCTTCCCTGAAAATAAGCTCTCCCCCACTTTGTTGATCCCCTTCACATCCTTGAATGTTTCGATCATGTCCCCTCTCTCCCTTCTTGTCTCCGGAGGATACAAATCCAGCGCCTTCAGCCTCTCCTCGTATGTCATTCCATTTAGCCCATGCACCATTTTAGTGGCCCTTCTCTGCACCCTTGCCATGCGATCTATGTCTTTTCATAGATGCGGCCTCTAGAATTGTACCCCATACTCCAGAAGTGGCCTCAGCATGGAACTATAGAGTGGCATCAGCACCTCCCTCCTTCTGCTGGTCATCCCTCTCCCTATGCATGCCAGCATCCTGTTAGCTTTGCCCACTGCCTTGCTGCACTGGGTCCTCGCCCTAAGGTCATCAGTGATTATAACTCCTAGATCCTTCTCCTGCCTGGTTGCAGCCATTATCTCCCCTCCCCCCAGTGTGTATGTGGTATTTGGATTCCTCCTCTTAAAGTACATCACTGTGCATTTCCTGGCATTGGATTTTAGCTGCCATGTTTCCAACCACTCTTCCAGTAGTGCCTCCACCCCTCCTCCCCCCCGGGGGTGTCCACCCTGTTGTTGAGTTTTGTGTCATCTATGAATATGCAGACCTTCCCCTGAAGCCCCTCTGCTATGTCACTGATGTAGATGTTAAACAAAATGGCCCCAGCACTGACCCCTGGTGGACCCCACTCATCACTCCTGTCTCCCCAGAGTGCACCCCACTGACCACCACCCTTTGGCTTCTACCTGTCAGCCAGTTCACCACCCATCTTGTTATTTTCTGCCCCACCCCTAGACTCCCCAATTTATTTACCAGTCTTCTGTGGGGCACCATGTCGAAGGCCTTCCTGAAGTCCGGGTAGGCCATGTCCATTGCCCCGCCCTGATCAACCACCCTTTTCACTTCATCGAAGAATTCGATCAGGTTCGTCTGACGTGATCTTGCCCAAGTGAAACCATGTTGCTGAATGTCTTGCAGCCCCCTCCTCCAAATAGCTAACTACCGTTTGTGCCAGTATTGCTTCCATTACTTTACCCCCCACTGATGTGAGGCTGACCCGGTGATAATAGTCCACCTCCTCCCTGCTGCCACTTTTATGAAGTGGTACCATGTCTGCCTTCTTCTAGTCCTCCGGTACCCACCCTGTATCCAGGGACAAGATAAATAACCCTGCCAGTGGATCCTCCAGTACCCCCTTAATTCCCTGGGCACACTAGTGTAACCCCCTTGTAAATGGGGGTTCCTGAAAGCTTTCTCAGAGCTCGTTTCCATGCTCCATGCCTGGTTGGTGATCAGCGTAAAGCCGTTTAAATGAGGTAGCCTGTGGCGCTTTAAAAGCTTCCATAAGCTGTCTCTTTAAGGGCTGCCTGTTGCAGTAATGTAGTTCAAATGGGGCTGTGTGGCTAGAGCCACCCGAGTCCCGCAGGGACACCAAAAGATAGTTCTTTTGCCATCGCTAGTGGTGCAGAGGGAGCTCTATTTGAGGATGTGATTGTTTGCTGGAAATAACGTAAAGTACTAATGATAATGCAGCTGTTCTAACCTGCCTTCCCTTGCAGCAAGGACTGTTTCGACTGTCTCCTCCATGTTGGTCCAGAACTGCTGAATGGGACCAATCAGTGCTTGGGACTTCACAGAGCTGACTGACCAATGGGGAAACAGCTTGTAATTTGGGAAAGCATTATGGACTATGGCGGCACCACACCACTGAGAGCAGGAGAGTTGACTGGCAGGTGCCGCCAGCCAATAGGAGCCGGGTAGTGCCAGACTGAAAGAACAGCCCCTGCTGCTGGGGGGCAGATCGTTGTGGCTGAGAAGAGAGGAGCTCTGTGCTTCTGCGCTGGAGTAGTGTTCGCGTGGGAAGCGCGTGAAGGCCTGAGGTGGCCGATTTCGCTTTCAAAGTAAGTCGGACTAAATCCGCCGGTGTGCGGTTGGAGGAGGCTGGTGCCAGCCCAGCTACCTACCAGGCTCAACCTGAGAGGATTGGAGAGAATTGCTAAATCGCGCTCGGTCCACCCGTGATGTTGAAGCTGCCGTTTGCTGCCCGAGTTCTGCTGCAAGTTCGTGAAAGCCTGAAAGCAGCTGCCTGGTATGGTACCCCTCTGTTGTTTGCTATATATAATGTAAGAGGCTGGTGAAATTCAGGCTCAACCCTGCCAGTGTGGGAAGGAATGGTATTTGCCAGAGATTTGTGAGTACTGAATCAGGGTAGCTCCCGCCAAGTTGCAAACAGTGGTTTCCAGTTGTATTATTATACTGCTGACTGCCTAATTAAACTTTCTTCCCATTCTGACTTGCTCAGGATTGTAGCAGTTATCCTGTTAAGGGCTAACCAGCTGCCACGTTTGGACTAGCTGTTAGGCTTGGGTACCAGGGACAGCAAATCTTAGGGTTAGGCCTGTGCACAGAGCCCTAGGTAGAATAATTGTAGTATGTTCCACTACCTTGATTCAACCCCTTTCCTTGTTATCTGCCCCTTAATAAATCAGATTATTGTGTTGCAACCATCCTGGCTGGTTGTGCATCCCTGGTGAACTGCTACATAGTGACTGTGATATAACTCGTGCCTTACTTTACAGGGGGTCTCTGGAGTGAGCTGAGAGATACTGCCCGGGGGGTAAGTGTACTGGTGAAAAGAACTGTTGGTAAACAGTGTGAGCCACTAGTGGGACAAGAGGGGGGCTGCAGTAACCCATAGGGCTGTGACCGAGGCAGTCTCGACTGCATTAACCCCGACCTTTGGGTGGAGGCACCCGTCAACGGATCTGGGCCCCTCACCTTGTCTCAGTGGAGGCAGGCAGGGGTAGTAGCCCTAGGGGTAGCGCCCCCTGGGGGTTACACTAGGGTGTAGGCCATCTGGACCCATGGACTTGTCCACCCTCAACTTACCTAATTCCTCCCTTACCTCTTCCACACTGATTAGGATAGATCCACCCCCCTCTCCCCTTTCCCTTCTCACCTAGCGCTGGTCCCCTTCCTTCCCCCTGTGTTGTGAAAACCGAGCTGAAGTATCCATTCTCAGCAAGTCAGCTTTCTCAGAAATCTCCTTCACCTGCAATCCCCCTCCCTTAATCCTCACTATCCACTGCCTTACCTTCCTCCTTTCCCTATGTATTGAAAGAACAGTCTCTGTCTCCATTTGGCCTGCTTCCAGCAACTCTCCTCTGTTTCTACTTTAGCCTTCCTAATCCTTTGCCTTGCCACCCCCAGCTTCTCTTTGTAAGTTTTCCTATCCTCCTTCCCCTGCATCCTCTTATAGTCCCTGAATGCCCTTTTCTTCTCCTATATTTCCCTCCTTACTACCCTGCAGAACCACAGCACCCTCCTCCTTCTTTTGTTCTTCCTCACCCTCCTTATGCATCCCTCTATCACTTTAAGGGGACCCCACCTTGATCTTTTTCCATAGATCCTCTGCCCCTTCCGCCATCACCTCCCACCCCCTTACTTCCTCCCAGAATATCTCCCTCATCCTGGGAAAATCTGCCTGCCTGAAGCCTAGGCCTTTCATGGTGGTTTGACTAGCTTCATATCCAGCTCTGACCTTGAAGCCCACTGTGCTGTGGTCACTATCTCCCAGGCTGGCCCCCACCCCTACTCCCTCCACACTATCTCCATTGGATAGGACCATGTTAAGTATGTTTCCCTTCCTTGTGGGCTCCCTGACCAGCTGCTGCAGGAAGGCACTCCTTGTTTAGGTGCAGGCTGTCCTAGGCTTTCGTCCTTCCAAGTTGTTCCCCAATCCCCCACTAACCCATACCCCCTCTGCCTGCCTCATCTCTCTAGCCATTGATTGAACTCCCTAATCTTGTTTCCTTTTGGTGCTTGCTTTGGGCACAGGCAACATCTCCAAAAAAGCTATAGATTGGAAGCACAGGCTGCTACAAAACCTGGCAAGTGCTGTGAATCTTGCCTGTACTTCCGCCAGGCTGTTCCCATCCAAAATCATTTGTCCCCAGGTAGAAAATCAGGTGTGTTTTCTCATCCTGGAGTTTGCCCCATGATGGAATATAATGAATTACCTCTGTTGCTGTCATACCCGGCAAGCACTCCACACAAACAGCACTACCTCTGCCCCTCCCCCATTTAATTCCTCTTAAAATCGAGTCCCCAAAGAGTAGGACCCTGCCCCCATTTAGCTTTTGCTTATTATTTATTTCCTTCCCATTTCTCCTAGTTCAGGGTGTCCCCTTTACCTCCCTGTTGTCTTCAACTCCATTGATTCCCTTCTCACCCTGAGCCCTGGCTCCCTCCTGAGTTACTGCCCCTTACTGTCCCCACTGGTGTTATCTGGTTCTCTACTGCCCCCTGCCTGTCTTACATCAGTCACTACCAGGGCCGGATTAAGGGGGGAACAAATGGGGCAAATGCCCCAGGCCCCCTACCATAGACTGGCCCCCCCAGTAGTCGGAAGTGAGAGACACTTTTAGTAGGTGGACTGGTGGTTTGTAAATCATGCCACCTCCCTTGCACATAGTGCGAAGTTAAGTGCAACTAATCCTCCATAGGCCCCGGCAGCTTGCTCTTTAAAACGCTGTGAAAGCAGCGCGGACTTCACATTTGTTAAATAAAATAAAAACAAAACACACAAGCCCCTGCCACAGATAGGCCCCCGCAATGCCTACATTGCAGATTTCTCTCGCTCCCCTTCCTCAGGTGGTACAGTACTGGTAAGGATTTGTAGTAAATCATGCCTCTCCCCGCATGAATCAACCCCCCCGGAGCTTGCTCCAAAACAAAACAAACAAAAAAAATGACTTTGGGAGAGGCTTTTAATTAAAAGAAAACAAAAAACACAAGCCCCCGACCCTCCTGCTACAGATAGCCTCAGCAAGCCAACACTGCAGAAGATTTCTCTCGCTTTCCACCCCCACCACCTCTTCCTCCTCCGTTATTTGCAGCCTGCAGCTAGGGTCGGTGACTTGCTAGAAAACAAACTGGCACTGTGTGGCACAAGAAGTGAAGAAGGCTAACATGCAAGCACCGTGATCTACCTCCTTAGGATACTGACAGGTTTTCCACTTTTTGAGTCTGGGACTGACCTGGACCGGTGCAAGTTATGACTAGACCTGGGCTGCTGCTGCATAATACGAGGAGCGCGCCAGGACCAGGAGCTTTGCATACAATCCATCTGGGCAGCATTTTTAAACCACTCTTTCTTGGTGGTTTTGAGGCTCAGCATGCACTTTGCCAGCGGCGGCACCTGCACCTCGCTATCTGTATGCCATGGCCACTCTATCGCTAGCAGCATGATTAATCGATGCACTGTTTAAACTGCCTGCTGCTGCTAAACTAAGGAGTTTCAAAGGAGCGCCAAGCAACAGCAGACAGCTTGAGTTCAGTAAGTGGCTTAGAAAGTTGATATCTGTATTTTATTTTTATGCTGAGATAATTGATCTGAGCTTGTTCAAAGAAGAGATAAAGGGATGTGGATGTGTGTATATGCATGGATCCTCTAACTCTGAAATAAATTGAATTACTCATTCCTTTGATATCCCATGAACAGATAAAGGTATGACATCAGTCTGTTTATTTGGAGTCATAGCATTTGTACATTGGAACTGCACACTTCTGTACAATGGGTACATACAGTAGCTTACTGTTGTTTGGAGTAGGATGCATACCTCTTAGTAAAGCATTGTTTATTTTTATTTAATTTATTTCCTTAAAATAAACTTGTGATTAAAGAGGTTACTTAAAGATTACTTTGCTTTTCTGAACAGTGTCTAGAGGAGAGGGACTTCAATAAAAGCCCCAAAACTCACCCCAGAGCATTTGGAGCCTGGCGGCCTTCATGTCTTGTACAGTACAATAAATATAACATTACAGACTGTGACAACATGACAGGGTGTTGTACTTCAAGTTACTTTTTTCTCCTGTGAATAATGGGGGTAGTCTCCCCGAACGGTGGTTGTTATGGTTAATAAACAATGTGCTCAGTAAATGTTGAGCAAAATAAAACATTTTGGTATGAAAAGTTGGGCATTTTACATGGCCACCCAAGTTGTGAGTGTCCCAGGCCCCCCAAGGCTTGACCTGGCCCTGGTCACTACCAGGGTCGGACTGGCCTGCCCAGATACCCAGAAATTTCTGGGTGGGCCCTCCTCAGCTGCAAGCACAAGCGTACTGCTGTAGTTATGAGGGGGGCAACACCGCACAGTATTTAATATTTGCAATGTGCCGTCAGGTTGCGTCAGTGGGGCTGGGCCCTTTGTGTTATGCCTGGGGACTCATCTCAGAAGATTCAGCTGCCTGCCACTGTAGTTTGGGATGGTCAGGGCAGGGTTATAGTAGCAATTAAGAGCTCCTCTGAGCAGCAGTTAATGTGTGGGGGAGGGTTGGAACAATGGTAGAGCTGCAACACTGTCTGTCTGTGAGTCTTTGACACCGGAGCTTTCAGCTTAGTTATGCGACACAATCCACATTGTCTGCTACTAGCTAGGCAGGCTGCTTAGTGCTTAACTACTTGTTGTAGCTGCTTGCATCGCAAGGAAAGACAGACAGACAGACGGATGGGTGGGCAGGGTGCAGCCCAGGCAGCACTGATTGGTTGGGAGCAAAGATCGAGTCACTTTGCTTGATGTCACTTCACGGTGCGCCAGCGCGGGTACCTCAAAATGGCAGCGCAGAGCGAGGATTTGGTCCCTTTACCGGTGTGATCCATTCTAGACAGACCTTCTTTCTTGGTTTGTGCATGCGTCTTACTCTTCGATTCCGCGTGGTCCGGTTGTGGAAGAGACTAGTTCAACAACAGGTAAGCTAATTTGTTCTATTTTAGCTCTTTCTGAGTTCTTCTGACTAACAAATTGTTGCAAGAAATGGTCCGCGGACCTTCGGTTTCCGAGTGAGGTGGGGTGTTGCCTCTGCCCCTACCGCCGCCCGCACCTGGTGGTATTAGTTTGATAACCGGACAATAAAATTTAATGAGTACTGCACTGGAGGATTTGTTTGGGGCCTGGGCTGGCTCAAGAAGCTGTAAGAAACTGTAATCGATGTCGATGTGGAAACTCCAACTGCAGTGGCCTTGCTGAAAGAAAATACTCTAGGTCAGTGCGAGTGCCTAGGGACTGTCCGACCGGTCACCGGGGGGGGGGCGGTACGGTATGGTATGGTATCCTTCATTCTACAGTCTTGGGAGTCACGATCACGGGTGAGGTTTCTGACCTCGCTGCTGGTGCCAGTGAGGACTGGAGTTCTGTTTGTTGAGTTTTGGACTTGGGGTGGTACATTTCTCAATTTATGAGCCTGGGTGGGGTAGAAAGCAAATGGGGGGTGGCATCGCATGGACCACGTGGTCGTCATGGCTTGCTAGTCATCAGGTGCTCCTAGCTATGTAGCTGCCATTCTCTGACAGTGATGCCCCTTCTCTCCACCAGCATTGTCAGTGGTTTGCCTTCCTCCCTTGTGTGTAAAAAAAATTAAAAAAAAATAACAATTTAAACAAACTAAACTAGTCCCCCCCAAGAAATGGTTCTGTCCCAATCACCAGGCAGAAAGAGGGAAACAAGTATGTTCCTCTCAAAATGTTGAACAAATGAGCAAAATGTGGAACACTTAATCAAATCTTTACCTAGGAGGCTCAGAACACTGTTAAAATGGTTGCATTTATGTTCAGAAAGTCTGTTGTTAATTGAATGACATATTTTTTGCATAATTTTTGTTTTAAAATGTTAATACTGAATGTGGAACAAGTCCTGACAATGTGGAACAGGGAGCTTTTGTGAAGTAAAATGAGGAACGTTCCTTGTAACGTGGTACAGTTAAGAGGTATGGGCCATGAGGCTGCTGCCTGGCTCCAGCTTGGATTCTGTTATGTTTTTATGTTTGGTGGTGATTCTGATTTAGTACTGAGCCAGAGCCACAGGCTGGGGTGGTTGAAAAGGAAACGCTGGAGTCCTTTACCTGGGTTGGTTGTTTGGTACCCTATATTGATACTTTGCTGTGGTTGTTTGGTACCACCCTACATTACACTGCTGCTCTTGAAGCTTGAGCCCCTGCCCCTTGGAAGCCTTGGAGAGAGGCAACACTCTGAGCTTTCTCTGTGCACTACTAAATTAATGCTTTGAGTCCTAAAATAAAAGGACAAAATAGTTAACTTTAGCTGCTGATGCCTTTGTCATTATTGAGTGCAGAGAAACCCTAAATGTCCTTGAAGCTGTAAGGTAAGGTTTGCGTTTCTGGTGGTTGTCCCACTCACAGCAGTTTGTAGTAGCTCCTATAGAATGCCGCAGCCATTGTTTCATTGTTTTGTATTTCACCTCTCTTGTCTCTCTCCTGCTGTGCAGTGGCACTATTTTTAAGATGCTTTGGGATTTACCAATCAGATGCTCAGTCAGGTGAAAGTAGAGGCGATTGTGTATATATCCCCTGCCATGTTGTGCCTAGTAGGCAAAATTTTTATTTTATTTATTTATTTAGTTTTTGTTGACCGGGTAAGTGCACTAGGCAAATCCTGCCTATTTTCAGGCACGACCCGGGGGAAGAGGATACAGAAGAATGCCAACTGACTTTGAACCAGATTAAGCTGTTGGTGGTATTTTAGTGAAATATGAGAAGCATGATAGTGGCTTCTCGGCTACAGAACTCTTCCCCCAAAAAGAGTATTGTAGGTAGCACTAGTCAGTGGGAAATATTCTGTTTTAGTTAGTAGTAAGTAGGTATCAAGTACACCCCCGGAACACTTGCAAAATGAGCATTGTTCTCAGGCCGAAGTGTTAACCTCTGCTGTTGGTTGGTAATAAGAATTCCAGGTGCACATTACAATTTCAGCACAGAATATCGTATTAGCACCCGGGGGTGTTGGGGGTGGGAGTGCCCCCATAGAAAGTTATTGCACTCATAATGTAAAAACATAGTGCACAGCATCATATCACCTGGGAGGTGGGGGGTGGGGCATGGAGTGTTCCCACATAAAGTAGTAATTTTATTTTATTTCTGGGGGGTGGAGCACCCCCCACAGACAGAAATAAAACAACGATTACTTTGATGAGAGGGGTGTTCTGCTCCCTCTCACATCCTCAAAAGCACTGGCGTTGTGTACTATTTTTTTCTTTTTTTTTTTTACATCACGAGTGCTATAACTATTTCTGTGGGGCGCCTGCCCCCCACACTTCCCCAGGTGCTAAGATGTTGAGAATGCTTTTTTGGGGAAGTGTGATATTTGCTCCGATTTCTGCTGCTGTCATTTTGTAATTGCTGCTTTGCCTTTCTCCTCTAGTAATAAATTCTTACTTGTACTGTTTTTGCTGCTATAGATTTTTATTGCTTAACATTTAATTTTATTGCTGCTAAGATTGAAGCCAGGGTACAGTAATTAGCATGTCACTGCATCGTAGCCATAAGAGAGACTCATAGTCGGAGAAAAAGTGCAGCATCAGGCCAGGGATATACACATTCTTCAAAGTAGAAATGCTGCCATTTTGTTTTTCTCCTTCCTTGCCCCCCCCCCCCCATTGTGCACTCTGATTTTAGATAGAGGGACCCTGGCCCTGCTTGCTTCTCAAATTTCTCATTAAAAACAGAGTGCACGGGGGGGGGGGGCGACATGGGAGGGGAGCTGCAATGCAATAGCAGCACTTCTAAGGTTACCTGAGCTGCTGAGCATCTAGACGGAATGGGGCATACGAATATCTCTTAACTGTCCCTGGTTTTGCTTCAAAATGTCACTCTGTCCCTCAGTAAAATTTGTTTCCGTAAACCATGGGAGCTGTAAGCACAAAATAATGCCAGGCATTAAAGGTAGACTTGTTCTTCCTTAGAAAATGCATTTTACACTAGGTCCCTTATTCTACTGGCTTCCTGATTGGATATCACCAATTATGAAGATGTGTCCCTGATCTTGGTCCTTTGTCCCTGATTTTTATGTTTGCTTGCATGCATGTGCAAGAAACATAGTGCCATCATCCAAGTTTTCGGAGGTGTGTCACCCCCTCTTCCAATTCAGTCAGTGTGTTGGCAGGCGCGGCCCCAGTCTGCCAATGCATGCTGGAGCTGTCTATGACAGCTACAAAATGCAGTGGCGTGAGCAGTTGAAAGGGGGGAGCTATGCTTCAGTGAGCAGCGATCAGATATCGCCTGCCCGCGCGCAGCCCCTACACACACACACACACACACACGCATACTGCGTGCTGCCCCCCACGCACACACTGTATAGCCGACGGGGTGCCCAATCCTCGCTAGCTGTGCTGCGCTCCCCCCACAAAGCCTTCCACATGCCACGCTGGGTGCCCACCCCAGCATGGCAAATCATCATATAGCTGACGGGGGTGCCCAATCCCCCGTCGGCTCCACTGTCCTCCCCAGAGTACAGGGTGCCATGCTGGGAGCCCACCCCAGTGTGGCAACTGATGCTATATGGCGGCAGAGTGCCAATCCCCATCGGCTCCGCCCCCAACCAGCGTCCTTGGCCTTGCGGCAGGAGCCACCCTAAGCGTGGCAAACGTCCCATGTCGTCATTTTAAAAACTGAAAATTACAAACTGTCCTTGGCGCTTCTCTGCCCCCCCACAACCCGCACCCACCCACTGTGCACCCTGCCTCCCACACCCCTCACCCCATACTTACCTCCGGACCTCGGCGCTACGATCTTCGGTGGACCGGGAACACGTCTGCACTCTTCAAAGCCGACCGCGAACTGAGGAAATGCCGGTAAGCTGTATAATGGGATAGATAGGGTTTTTTCAACTTTGCTGCATATCTCAGGCATTTTTTGGAATTTTTGCACCAAATTTTCAACATGGGGTTTTTGGGACCCCTTCTCCTGAATGCTCTCACTGTCATGGCGTTAATCAGGCCCGAAGGGTGATTTTGCAGTCACTGCGCAAAATCACCTTTCGGGACCAAGTAATGAAATGACACTGCTGCTGTTCATAAGGTGGGCTCTCAAAAAGCCTATGTTGAAAATTTGGTGGAAACATTCCTAAAATGACTGTTTTACATGGCGCTGCTAGGCACCCGACGCACTGTGAAATTGCCGAATTTTCATTATTCAGATTTTCAACATTGCCATTTTATTACACCTTCTTATGAGAAGTACAGCTGTCATTTTTCACATCTTGCCCAAAATGTGTTTCACCATGTAGCGCACAATGGCGCAGTAGGCGTGCAAAATCAATGTATGGGACACATTAAGAAAATCACAGTGACACTGTTCATGAGCAGACGTCTTAAAATGGCTATGTTGAAAATTTGGTGAAAAATCCCTAAATATGACTGTTTTACGAGTATGTTGCTAGCACCTTTATGCACGCCGTAGTGTGCTAATTTTCAAATATTTTCAATCCAGATTTTCAACATTGCCATTTTATTACACTTCCTTATGAGCAGTACAGCTGTCATTTGTCACATCTTGCCCAAAACATGTTTCCTACTTCATGTAGCGCATAATGGCGCAGGTCGACGTCAGCGTAAATCAATGTATGGGACATATTAAGAAAATTACAGTGACACTGTTCATGAGCAGAGGTCTTAAAATGGCTATGTTGAAAATTTGGTGAAGCAATCTTAAATGACTGTTTTACGAGCGTGCGTTGCGCGGTTCCTACGCACGCTCGTAAGTTTGCTAATTTTCAATATTTTCACTCCAGATTTTCAACATTGCCATTTTATAACACTTACTTATGAACAGTACAGCTGCCATTTTTCACGTCGACCAAAATGTGTTTTCGCACATGTAGTGCACAATGGTGCAGTCAATGTGCGAAAGCAATGTTTGGGACAGATTAAGAAAATCACAGTAACACTGTTCATGAGCAGAGGTCTTAAAATGGCTATGTTGAAAATTTGGTGACAAAAGTCCATAAAATGACTGTGTTACGAGTGAGCATTGCACAGTTTGCACGCATCCTCGTAAGTTCATGACTTTGTAATATTTTCAGTCCAGATTTTCAACAGTGGCATTTTTCCACACTTCCTTATGAACAGTACAGCTGTCATTTTTCACAACGTGGCCTAAATGTGTTTTCACACTTTCAGTGCAGAGATGCGTGGTCACTGTGGGCAATCATTGTTCGGGACAGATAAAGAAAATCACAGTGACACTGTTCATGATCGGTGGTCCCAAAATGCCTGTGTTGACAATCTGCTGTAAAAAATCCCCAAACTAATTACATTACGGGTGTGCGTTGCACAGTTTCTATGCATGCTTATGACTTCACCAGTTTTTTTAATATTTTTACTACAGATTTGCAACATTGCCATTTTTTACACCTTCCCATGAACAGTACAGCTGTCATTTTTTACATCCTGTTCGGAATGTGTTTGCACCTGTGGTGCTAAATGCCGTAGTCACTGTGCATAAGCAGCTTTCGGCTAACAAACTGATATTGCCACTGTTCATGAGGTGGGGTCACAAAAAAAACATGTTGAAAATTTGGAGTGAAAATACCAACGAATGCCTGAGGTATTACGGTTTCCAACCATAACGCCCAACCCTGTAGAGAATGACAGGCATCAGGGATGTGACTTGGGATTCTTGCCTGCAATGCTCATACCATTCCACACCCTGCAGCCAGTGAGAGGCATCGAGGTATGCCTTGGACTCTTTGGCCCCAAAGTTCACCCCATTCTCCTATACAGCACCCATCTCACCGTATTTCCTGATGGAATGGGGTGCGCATAAGGGCCAAAGACCCCAAGGCACACCGTGACACTTGTCAGTGTCTGCAGGGTGGGGTGTGGTGAAATGGCGTGGCCATTATGCCTGACGACCCAAAGGCACACCCCAATGCCTGTCACTCTCTGCAGGGTGGTGGTGGGGTTGGCTTCAGTTCAATACTTCACTGCCATTCCTATTACGCAGCTCTGTAACTTCTACACTACCACTGCCAATGCCAGCAAGCAAACATTTGGCATTGACAAATGCTTGTTTTTATTGTTTTAGCTTTGTCCCTGACTAATGAATCAGGAGGTTGAGAGGTAGGGTCCAGATGCTCCAAGTGAAAATAGAAATGCTGCCAGCCATATTTTATTTCTTCTCCCTTGTCCCCTTCCCACTGTTGTGCACTGTTTTTATGCGTAAAAAAATAAAGTAATACTTTGAAATTTGCCAAGCTTTAACACCAGCAGTGTTCCTGCCTGGAAGTAGAAATGTATTATGCTGCCAGACATTGTATTGTATCCCCCACCTTGTACCCTTCCCTGCTGTACACGCTAATGTGTCTATTTTGTAAAAACCCTTGTCCCCCTTCCCCTGCTGTGCATTGTTTATTGCTGGTAGGAAACCATGGCAAATCTCCCAACCTAGCAGATTATTGTAACAAATAAAAAAAAAAAAAAACCGAGTGCTCAGCATGGGGAAGAACAGGGACGGAGACAAATACAGCAATGGCTGATGGCTGCCAGCATCTCTACTTTCACCTGGGCATCTAGACAGAGGGGCCATGCTGGTGGGAAAGATTGGCAAATCTCCCAAAAGTATCAGTTTATTAAAAAGAAAAAAGAGTGCACAGCTGGGAATACAGTACAATGACTACCAGCATTTTTCACCTGAGCATCTAGACAGAAAATATTTACTTTTTGTTATGTAGCTTTTTTTTCTCTCCTGGAGCCATGGCAGATGGCTACAGCCTTTCCGATGGATGAACTCTCTATCTGTTGCCACCAGTCCCTAGAAATTCCCCCATGGCTTACCCCCCCTCCCCCCAATGGAGCCAGTGAGGAGGTTCTCTTTAACAAAACTGAATACTTAGACACAGTCCAGTTTGTATTTCCAATTAGTGCTGTTTTCCTCCTCCCCATTATTTATTACTGAGGTCATCTGTATGAAAACCGGATCTTTGCTCCTGAAGAGTTAATCTGTTCCTGCTTATTTCTCCTTACCTGACGTCTTGGAGTACTCACTGCATGTGATATTAGTTACTCCCATAGCAAGCAACATACTGTCACAACAGGGATTATGACTTGAAAGTAGGGAGTAAGCTATAGAGGCAGATATACTCTTAAGGGATAAAGATTGTATATTCATGCAACATTCTTTAGTAATAATGGGGAGGAGAAATATACAAAATATAGATGGAATGCAGGCAGAATTGTGCCTAGTTTTTCTTTGAGGCATTGGTAGCTCTTAAAGAGCAGGTGTATACCTAAGAACATGCCCCCCCACCCCAGATACGATTTCTTGCCTGCTCCAGAGTTGGTGGGTATCCAGCAGCTCATTTATTTCAGCCTTGTATAAAAGTTATATCACTCGTAATTTTTACCCTGCTACAAATGGAACAGCTTCCTGATACTGTCACCACGCCCCCATGCAGGCACACGCAGACACGTTTTGTGATGGCATAAAATGGAGGCTTGTTTATGCAAGCTCCATTGACTGACTTAGGGGAGGGTGATATTTCAGGAGGTTTTAGTACTATCTAAAGTTACGATTTCAAACAGTGACTGCTTGACTAACAGGGTCCCTGTTAGTCAAGTGGGCTCAGTGTTTGAAATCGCAACTTTAGATAGTACTAAAACCTTCTGAAATATCACCCCTCCTTATGTCTGTAGTTTGCTAAAGAAGATTGACTCTATACAGACCTGGGCGCTACATGCATCTCCTGATTTCTTCATGATAACTGAATCCTGGCTCACACCCTCGACCCCGGACAAATCTATCAACGTACCCGGATATATCATCTACCGCTGTGATAGACCGACTAGAGGGGGAGGGGTTGCAATATATGTCAAAAGCAAATTCACAGTCACAGTCTTTGACTGTACCTCAAAGGCTAAGGAATTTGAATGCCTTGCTCTAAAATTATCACTTTCCAGTGAGAAATCACTCCTTATGGCAGCATGCTACCGACCACCGTCTGGTGGCTGGGCACTTCTGCCACACCTTCAAAACCTTCTTGACTCTGCTAATACTGAGTGTATTCTAATGGGGGATTTCAATCTAAATTGGAATGATGACAGCTCTAAGAAATTGAAGGATCTATGCGATGTTAATGGTCTGTTACAAATGGCGACTGCTATAACCAGACCTAACAGAAAAAACTCTGAGTGCAGCACCGTCCTGGACCTTATGCTAGTAAACAAACCTCACACTATCTCGCATACTGGAGTATTCTTCAACGATATAAGCAACCATTGCGCTACTGCCTGCATCAGACTTCCTTCCCAAATAAAAACGGCCTCCAAATTCAAACTGAAAAGATGTCTGAAAAAGTTCTGCCAGTACACTTTCCTGAAAGATCTAAGCAACATTCATTGGCAGGATTTCTATCTAGCCCCCACCTTTAACGAGGCATTTAACATCTTTCACAGCCTCTTACTGGGGCTAATAGACAAACACGCCCCACTAAGACTGATCAAATCAAAAAATAAAACTCCTGGCTGGTTCTCTCCCATCCTGAAGAAAGCACTTAGGGATAGGGACTACTGGTGGAAAAAAGCGAGGAAATCCCACCTGGAGGCTGATCGGTTAGCATTCCGCACCACTAGGGATGCTTGTACCAAGCTAATTAAGCCAGAAAAAGCTAGGTACTTCCAAAAAGAACTAGAAGACAATAAAAACAACTCTGCCAAATTCTGGAACATCCTCAAAGAAGTTGACGGTCAGTCCACTGCAACACTCCTTCCGAACAAAATTGTGTCTGATGGTACCACCTATACGGACAAAACTGATATACTAGAGAAGCTTAATGATCACTTTGCCACCGCAGGGCTTGCCTCTGACACCTCACCTATCAGCAGACTTAGCCCGGCAAGAGACTACACTGTTGGCTTCACTGATAATCACAACCATAACCAACCGCATCCCACCCCCTTCAGCTTCCTCACAATTACGTTCAGGCAAGTGGAGGACCTCCTCCTTTCTCTGGATACAAAAAAGAGTGCGGGTGCAGATAATATTGAACCTTACTTCCTAAAACTTGGCCATACCTATCTGACCGCCCCCATTACACACTTATTCAACACCTCTCTGATTCAAGGTGAGCTACCTGTCTGTTGTGGAAAACTGCCCACATCCTACCATTATTCAAGACTGGGGATCCGAGTGATCTGAACAATTACCGGCCTATTTCTATACTATCCATCCTCTCTAAATTACTTGAAAAAATTGTCAACATCCAACTTAGAGTACATTTGTATTCACAAAAGTTGCTAAACCCGGCTCAGTCCGGCTTCAGAGCCAAACACAGTACAGTATCGGCTCTTGCCAAAGTAACTACAGACTAGCAAATGGCCTTGGACTCTAAGAAGCATGTATTTGCCCTCTTCCTTGATCTAAGTAAGGCCTTCGATGTGGGATCATACCATCATGCTTACTGCACTGAGTAACATCAGACTTGATAGTTCTGCCATTAAATGGTTCACCAGCTACCTAACCAATAGGTTACAACAAGTCAAAGCCATAGGAGATCTGTTCCCACAAAAATCCTTGTTACGAGGAGTCCCACAAGGCTCCATCCTTTGCCCTATCCTCTTTGCAATATACATCAATAATCTGGACTCGCAGCTGGGCACAGCAAATGTGCACTTAAACGCAGATGATACTGTACTCTATACCACAAATTCATCCTTGGATCTGGCCCATGAGTACTTACAGAAAGACTTCGTCACCCTCCAATACAACCTTCTCACTCATAAGCTCCTTCTCAATGCCAAAAAGACTAAAGCAATGATTCTCTCACCAAAGTCTACTTCCGGATGTCCACATATCACACAGATCCAAACACTCTTAGATGAACCCCTTGAAGTAGTTGATACCTTTAAATACCTAGGGTTCTGGCTGGATAACAAGCTCAACTTTCTGTGCCACTTAAATAAAACCTCAAAGAAACTAAGACAGTGATTAGGTTTAGTCTATCGCATTAAACACCTACTCACGTTAGAAGCCAGAATGAGACTAGTACAAGTACATTCCTACCTATACTGGACCACGCTGACTTCCTTTACAGTTATTGCCCATCAACGATGCTAAACAAACTGGACACCCTTTACCACTGGGCTTTAAGATTTATCTTAAATCTATCCCGTAGTACACATCACTGTTGTCTATACCAGGTTTTGGAATGGACCTCACGCTCAACTAGAAGAAAAAGGAATGCTCTCCTCTGGTTTTTTAGAGCATTATCTGATAACCTCCCTGCATACATCTCGAACCTCTTCAAATGGGCTAAAGGTTCCTATGGCCTGAGACGCGTCTCCTTAATCTGCTTCCAGATTCCTAGAGTGAAAACTACCCTTGGCTCAGCAGCAATCAACTTCTCACTTCCATCACTTTGGAACACTATGCAAGACTCATTAAAATTATCCTCACTTCCAAACATTTTCACATTCAAAGCTCTATTAACGGATTATCTGAAGGAATCATGCAGCTGTTTCAGATGCCGATGACCCCTAAGCCCGGTGCCACTCTCAAATCCTCTGCGTGTAAGTATTCTCATCACCCACATCCTAACAACAGAAACCTAGGACCTACAAGCCTAGTTCCTTAATCCAAGATGGTCCTGCCTTTCTCTACCTTTTACCTATTCTGGCCTCCTTTGGCTGCCTACTCTTTCACTCCAATTTCTACCCTGTTCCTTAATACCTCCTTATTTTTTATCATTTAGGTATGAGCTCTTACTTAGCGGAGACTATATGGGATTGTTGTCTCTTCTCATTCCAGTAAAGCTTATCATTATGTACCTTTGCATGTTAATTATGTTGGCCGGTATGTATAGGCCCATATTGACCGGCACCTTCACAATGTTTTTTCTTTCTTTTTTTATTTTTGCACCATTGTCCACCGTAATTGTAATCTTATGAAGTGTACTGTATTGTATTAATGCCCAGGACCACCTTGAAAATGAGCTTGCTCAATGGTGTTTATGCCTGGTTAAATAAAGTGATTGATTGATTGATTAAGTCAGTCAATGGAGCGTGCATAAGCAAGCCTCCATTTTATGCCATCACAAAATGGGTCTGTGTGCACTTGCATGGGGGGGTGGTGACAGTATCAGGAAGTGGCTCCATTTGTAGTGGAGTAAAAATTACGAGTGATATAACTTTATACAAGGCTGAAAAAAATATGCTGCTGGCTACCCACCAACTCTGGAGCAGGTGAGGTATCTCCTCTTGGGGGGGAGGTGATGTTCCGAAGTATGCAACTACTCTTTTTTTAGCAAATAAGGCATGACCAGGGGTTAGATTAAGTATGTTAATCATCTCCTAGAGGTGTAATGCAGCACAAGGCACAGCAGAGTGCCATATTACCCCTAGTGGGTGATTAACAATCTAACTACTGGGAGGGCCTTACTGCTATCGTACGAGTCCAAAAGAATGCATTTTGATGCCCGACATTTAGACGAGGTTTTTAAAAAAAATGCGTTCTTCCACCAACAGTTTAAGAATGCTGGTTCAAAATTAGAATGCATCATTCCAGTCCTTCAGCAATGCTGGATGATGGAATGCTGACAGGAAGAATCCCTGTCCCATGGTGATCCGGCTCTGCATGACAATGTAACACTGATTAATGTAAGGCTCCCTAATTTCCAGATTGCAGCATTTTTGAGACAACTTTTATAATTTACTTTGGCAGAACCTCTGTGCTTAGACTCCAAATGGAGGCCAGATTGAGACGAGGGCCCGTGGTTGTACCACTGCTTGTGGGTGACCAAAAGCCAGCATTGTGGCTTGTGCAAGTGGCAGCTGCAGAGCCAGTATGGTCTGAGTCTGTCTGACTCTGGAAAGGGCTGCTGGTATTGTTGACTGTGCAATGGTGGTGTGGGGCTTGATTTTTGGAGCAAGCTGCAGGCAGGGTAAACCAGGAGTTGAGTGCTGCCACTAGCCAGTGGTCCCAATAACTGGAGAAAATGCACTAGCCCAACAGACTTTCTTACTGACTCGGCTGGTATACTTGGGGAAATATTACTTTCTCCACTACAAGCACTTAAAATGGCTTTAATCGCCTGCCCCATACAAAATCTACCAGCATTTGGTTAGTGGAACGATGCTAGTTTCAACCCCTGGTTTTGCTACATCACTGCTTTTCATATGTTGTCTGCATGCAATTCTAGGGGTCAGAACTGGCACCAGCCTACTAGCCAAACACTGGTAGATTTTGTATCTGACTAGTAAGAGTTTCTCTCATTTAGCCCTGTGGGCTTGTACTGGAGAAGATAACATTTTAGCAAGTGCACCATCTGAGTCAGTGGAAAAGATGGTAGGGCTAGTCACTAGGGGCCTGTTGGCTAGTGGTTGCAAAACTTGACCATTACTGTGCTGCGGACTGAATCAGTCTAGAATGCCTATATGTTCTAATCTTGTCAGCAGCTTAAAGGTTCATTTCCACCACTACAATCCGGGCGTGGTTGTTAATTCTTATCTTTCTGGAGGGTGAAGGGGAAGGTTGGGCTCTTCCCTGGTGGGGAATCTGTTGCTGTTGTGGAACTGCTTGTTTTAAACAACAAAAATAGTGGCTTTCACTGAACTTTACACTTGCCTTAAAATGGATGGGGGAACCAGATTTCAAGCAGGCAGCTGACAGCTGGGCAGGATGGAAGTCAAGGCTGTTGCCTACCACCACATCCTCAGCTGCTTGACAATTTAGCACTTTCACATTTGAATACTGACTCTGTTGCACTGGCAAACCCATGCGTGCATCCTGATTTGTGGAATAGTGATGATGGCAGTTATTTTTCCCTGCTAACATGGGCATTGTTTTATGAATGGAAATGGAAGAAACTGACAAGTACTGTTTATTTATTCATGATTTTAGTGTCTCCTTTATCATATACTTTATTTATAAAAAGGACCTTTCTTGTGTAACCCCCCTGCGAATGGGGGTTCCCAAAAGACTTCCAGGAGCTTGCTTGAATGCTCCAAGCCTGAGTGGTGTTTGGCATTTAAGCCATTTATCAGTGAGTGTTTTTAGAACCTCTGGTACTGTCTCTTTAAGAGCTGTCTGCTTGCAGACATAATTAGTTTGTATGGGGGGACTGTGTGCTTCTCTGAGTACCACTTGAGCTGCTGCCAATTCACTTCATTTTTGCAGTCACTAGGAGTGCAAAGGGAACCTATCTGAAAGATGTAACTGTTTGCCAGAAATTCTTTAGAGTAATAATGAAATTACAGTTTGTCTAACCTGCTTTCTTTGCAGTTAGAACTGTGTCTGCTAGTTCCCATTCTAGTTTTGAACTGCTGAACTGGACCAATCAGTGTGGGGTAAGCTAGCTCTAAAATGGTGCCTTGGACGGAATCAGAACTTGACCATAATCTGAGCCAGCCACAAGAGGATTGTATGGGCAGTGACTCTGGGAGATGTAGTTTAGACTTCAGTGCCTTTTGGACCAACAGCAGCAGTCTATTGTGAGTGACAGCCAATCCAGTCAAGAACTGGGAGGAACTCAAAGGAAGTGCCCGTTTTGTCGGTTGGAGTTTCAGTTGAGCTTTGGCAGTGAAGAAGGAAGGAGCCCTGTGCTTTTTCAGTGTGCAGTTTTAGTCAAAAAGCGTGTAAGGCCCAGAGTTCCGGCCTTGCAGCTTGTGTAACAGCTTGTTGGGACTGAACTGGCCCTGTGAAAAAGAATCAAAGGATCTCCTGAAGAGTAGAAACCAGGCTCACCCTGTAGAAGACTGGAGGAATTGCTGAAAATTACACTCGGTCTGTCAGGAACTGAATCTGCTGTGTGTTCTCCGGTATTGTGCAGTAATTGCGATCGGGATACAGATGCAGCCTGCCTGGTATAGTGCTTTCTTTATATGGATGTGTGAAGAGGTTTGTGTACCTCAAGTGAGCCCTGCTGACATTGAAGGACCCTATCTTATTTGGAGGTCGTGAGTACTAATTCAGGGTCACTCCCTGTTGAATTGCCACATTAAATCCAAATGGAATTACTGTACTGCTGACTGTTTAATTCTCCTTTTCTCTGTGTGAAAGGGTCCCTACCAGCTGCCACGGTTTGGACTAGCCACTAGGGCTTGGGTACCCAGGGACAGTAACTGATAGGGATAGGCCTGTACAGAGCCATAGGTAGATTATTAGAGTGATAAGCTAATTAACTCTGATTTCCCTGTCCTTGTTATATCCTCTAAATAAATCAGAGCTGCCTGTTTTAGCAAAGTTATACTGCCTGAGGTATTTGTCTATGTTAAAGTACTGTACTGTGATTGTTGCACTGTATCTCATTTCACAGGAGGTCCCAGTGCCGGAACCAGACCTGGGGGTAAGTGTATACTGTGAAGGTAATTCTGATATATTGTGTGGGCCACTAGTGGGAAGAAAGGGGGGTTGCAGTGTCCCAGAGGGCTGTGACCAAGTTAGTTTAACTATTGCAAACCCTGACCTCTGGGTGGAGGCACCCGCCATTGGCTCCAGGCCCCTCAACCTGTTAGTGGCAAATCAGGCAGGGGTAGTAGCCCCTGGGATAGCGCCATCTAGGGGTTACACTTGCAACCAAGGCGCTTGTATGTAATAAACTGCTATAATAAATACCAACGATAATCAATAAAATCTGATAATTTAAAACTCTAACAATTATACTACGCTAAAAAAAAAAAGGAATATGCTAAATCAAATAGTTTCTTAGTGCAGTTTTAAACTCCTGGATGGCCAGGCAGTCTCGCACCTGACGAGGTAGAGAACTCCACAGGTTCGGGACCACAAAGCTAAAAGACTGGGCCCCAGATGTCTTTAAACAGACCCTGGGAATCTCTAGCAATCCCTCATCGGTGGATCTGAGAGGGCAGGGGGGGCAGTAAGGATGAAGGAGATCTTGCAAGTAACTGGGTCCCTGGTCGTGTAGGGCTTTATAGGTCAGCAAAGAGTTCTTTTTAAATCAGTGGGACTAAAGCCTCCGAAACAGTTAATGTAACTTTACCAGTAATGAAATTGTTTTCTTACAAATAGAGTACATGCTGATCTTATTCTTGGCTACAGCATGCCAGGGCATACCAGTCTGTAAAAATTGGGCTACAGTTTATACACTAGGGCATGCCGTGGTTGGTCCCCCTGGGGACCAGTACCAAGGCCCCTCTGGACCCTATTTTCAGATGGGCCGTTTGCTTCCCAGTCCGACCCTGATCACTACCCCCCCCTTTGCCCTGCTGTTGCCAGTGCTCCCTCAGAGTTTCTCTTTGAGTTAGTAACCCTCTCATTCACCTCCTCCGTTTTGCACTCTTGGCACTTGTTAACTTGAGCCTCTCTTTTACCTCCTGGCTTCCTTTCAGCTTCTACCTCTCCCTTATCCTGCTTTATGCTGCCTCTCTCCTCCTCCTCCTGCAAACTCAGAATCCCTTCCACACTCATTTCTACCCCTTTCTGTGCTTCCATCACCACCCCCACCCTCATGATTCCATCTCCCTCTCTTCCCTTCTGTTTACCCCCTTTTGCTGAGTCATACCTGTTGCTCCCCCCCGGTCCTTTTAGCACCCCCTTCCCAAGATTGCCTGCTAGAGGAGAGCACCTGTTGGGCACTGTAATAATCTTCCCATCTTGTGGTTCTCTTCCCACTACTGCTGAGTTATGCAGCTTACCTTGAGACCCCCTTCCTAATGTCTTTACTTCTTGCCAGGCATATCTCCCACCATCTCCTGATCTTGGACCCTTTCCTCCCTGTTCCCCCCATCCTGCCCTGTGTCTCCAAGTCCCCAGCAGGTCCCTTTGCCCTGCCTTTCTTTTTTTGCAGCCCTCCCAAATCCCCCCCCTCCACCTTCCATGCCCTTACCATTTCTTCCCTCAGTGAGCTGATCTCTGCCTCCAGTTGCACCAATCTAATACATATCGGGCAACACCCCATCCTCCACATAGTTTCCATAAACACTGCTGACCCACATCCATTGCACCCCATTATCCTGCCCATGCCCCGTCCCTTAGCCCCCTCCTCATCCAAGAAGACTCTGTCCCTGCCTTCTTGAAGCCCCCTCCATCCCCCTGCCTGTCCCCGGTGCTCACCTGCTTCTCCAAAAAATCTTGTGGCCCTGCCCTCTCCACCATCCTTAGTAACTCATTCTCTCCTTTTTTCAGTGCATCTGACCACCTTCCCTGAATGCCTCTGCTCTTCTCCATTCTGCCCTAATGCCCTGTTTGCAGCTTACAGTCTTTGCATTTGCATCAGTATTGCTTTAAAAACTTTGAACCTGCTTACTGTCACAGCAATCTATACCAATGCATTAGTATTACTTTAAGGTAGCCCTTACCTCAAAGTAGTGCACAATCACCACATTTAATTACATCAGCATTTCTTTGTGAACTTTTTCACCATGTAACTTTAAGCGCTAACTAGCAAAAACTTGTCAAACCAGTTTGTAGCTCTCCAAGCTTTTAACAATTTAACTTTAAAGGCTAACTAGCAAAAGCTTTAAGAGCAAAAGCAAAAGCTTGTTAAACCAGTTTGTACCTCCTCAAGCCTTTAACAATTTTACTTTAAAGGCTAACAAGCAAAACCTAAAGGAACCTATTTGTAGCTTTAAGAGCTGCCTAGTAAAATGCTTCCCAAACCAGCTTGTAGCTCCTCAAGCTCCTCCCTCACAGCCTTCAAGCCCAACCCTCTGTGGCTGTGGCTTTCAAGTATTTAATAGAGGCTGATGGAGGGGGTGGGCAGGAGGGCTTTCTCGTTTTTATATTCTGTAGTCAATTCCTTCATAAGTAGTGGATCATTTAGGATGTTGTAATACAATAATAAATCTCCTCTGTGTCTCCTTAGTTCTAGTGTATGCAGTCTTAGCTAATCTGTCTTTATAATCAAGATCCTCTAGGATTGAAATAGATTTGGTGTAACGCCTTTGAATTTTTTCTAATTTATTAATTTCTGTTTTGGTGGGAGGACCCCATATCTGGCTATCATAATCTATTATCGGCCTAACATAGGATTGATATAATGACAAAAGGACATCTGTGTTCTGCTCTTAATGTTTCTTTTTATTGCCATAGAAGTTTTAGTCACTCTAGAAATAACTAACATTGTTCTTTAAAACTGAGATTACAGTCAATTATAATTCCTAGATCTTTTTCAGAACATTTTGATGGTGGAAAGCATGCATCAGAAGGGTCTACCTCCTCTCGTGTACAGCAGCAGTCCCTACACAAGGGGGTAAAAAAAGGTGAAGCTTCTCAGCCATCTGATAGGCATGGTAAAGGTGGATCAGATATCAGGGTATCCGAAAGGGGGGACCCTGAATCCAGTGATGCCAAAAATTAAAATAAAAGTGCCTCCAAGCAAACACTGGAACTGGGACCCACAAAAAAGAAAAAAAAACTGAAGAAAAGAATGCCATTGTCACTCTACCTGAGATGAGATAGGAGCAGACAGATGACACAGAGAAAATGCCCTCATCTGTGGGCATATCAAAAATGTGGACATTTTTCCAGTCCATGTTCAATTTTAATAATGTGTCTGCCAATCCCCTTCCCCAGGCTCAGGCTGCAACCTATCTCACTGTGAAGGAGGAGGAAGAAATGTGCTATGTACAAGAGGAGGAAGGTGACCCGTGTGGAATCAGATGGTGCATCTGAGCAAGACTTTGGCTCTCCTCTAAGACATAATGAAGACTATTCTTCTTTTTCTTAATCTGTCAAACAAATGGTTGATTCTCTCACCCCTCCCCACCAAGAAACAGAAGTTGATGATGAGGAAGCAGAATTTATGGATATGATGGGGATGGCACCTGCAAGGAGGTTGCTGGTTTCCATACAATAAATCACTTCAGAGGGCTATCTCAGACATCATGTCTGCAACTACTTCAGCTGCAGCCATTGATAAGAAAATGGAAAGGATGTATCAGGTGGACAGATGAGCGTGTAATACCTCTATGCCCACCCTGATCACCAAGGGTTCCAGGCTGCTGACTGCTAGAGAACAAAAGTCTCCCTGTCTACATAGTCTCCTGAAAAGAACTCAAAAAAATTGGATGCTGTGTCCAGAAATGTTTATACATCAGCTTCCCTGCTGATCAGGCAGGCAGCCTATTCAGCATGTATAGCACAGTACCAGAAAGCATGGAGGAATTCAATTCTGGCACTGGCCAATAAAGCAGGTGGCTAGCTGGCACATGACTAAATTACCACAGCAAGATCAGTACTGCATGCCACTAAATACCATTTCCACACTGCTGTGGACACTAATGATACTGCTGCTAGGATTTTAGCCCAAGTATGGTCCTTAAAAAGATTTTCCTGGTTAAAGACAACTATCCTCTCCCAGCAAACTCAGACCAAAGCCATGGATTTCTCCTTTGAGGGAAATTCACATTTGGGTGACTAAACAGAGGCATATGTAACCCCCAGGTGACGCTGTCCCAAGGGCTACTACCCCTGCCTGCTTGACTACTGACAGGTTGAGGGGCCTAGGTTCTATGGCGGGTACCTCTACCCAGAGGTCAGGGTTTGTAGTGGTTAGACTAGCTTGGTCACAGCCCTCTGGGACACTGAGACCTCATTTTATTCCCTCTAGTGGCTCACACAGTACACAGGAGTTACAGCCCCAATACCCCACGTATACACACTGTTCACTCATAAAGTACCACTTACCCTCGAGACTGATTCTGCAGCATGTCTCTGAGGACTCCCTGTAAAATAAGCAGTAGTGGCTCTAGCCACAAATGGCTACCAGGGCACAGCTGGGGCACAACCGATGGCAGCCAGGGCACTGATATATTGTTACTATGGGGAAGCTTTTACCAACTGGGGCACAGTATTTTTTATCAGCACGACACTTCAAGCGGCCCTGGTGTAGAGCCGCCACTGAAATAAGGTTAAACAACATACAGCAAAATACAATACTGTTTCCATAAGTACCAACACCACAGACAGTATATAGTATAACAACAACAAATCTTATTTATTTAGGGGACAGTAACACGGGAGGGGGCAATCAGGTTAATTGGCAGAATTAAATCACAGTACTGTGCACACATACAAGGTCTGAAAAGTCACACTCTGGGTACCCAGGTTGGGGGGGGCTAGCCAGGTCCGTTGCCTGGGGTTGGCCGGCAGGTACAGATGGACAGGGCCCTGTAGAAGAAAATATATGCACAACACCCAGTTGTAATCCGGAGCCGGATGGCTCAGTCCATGAAGAAGTAAAACAACAATAATTAGATGACACACTTGTAATTGAAAACAGGCTGCAGAGGAATATCCTGATTTGTACTCACAATACCCAAGCTGAGAACCAGATGGTGGATGTTCTTCTGGGTTGCCAGAACAACAGAGCATGGAGACAAGGTCCTTGTGACTGGACATCACTGCAGTAGATAGCAAATGGATTTAGTCCGAGACAAGCTGGGGTTTGCTTCCAGCTTCAACACACAGCACAGGGGATTGGAAATAGCGATTCCCCACAAGCACTACGCACATTCATATGTAAGAGGATATACCAGGCAGTCTGCTCCTAGATCCCGATCGCAATTACTGCAAAATACCCGGACGCACACACAGTAGCTTCAGTTCCTGACAGACCGAGCGCGATTCAGCAATTTCTCCAGTCTTCTACAGGGTGAGCCTGGTTTCCATTCTTCAGACTTCCTTCTTTCTCCTCACAAATTGGATTTAGTCTGAACTGGCACTTACAACGGCTGCAGGCCGAACCTCAGGGCCTCACATGCGCTTCCCGCGCGAAACTATACACCACAGAAGCACAGAGCTCCTTCTCTCTTCACTGTCACAACTGATCTCAGCTTTCCAGTCATACAGCAAGGTATTTCCTTTAGCTTCTCACCATTCTGTTGGTTGGTTCGGCTGTCACTCACAATAAGACTCCCTCTGTTGGTGGAAAAAGGCGCCAAGGTCAAAACTACATTTCCCAGAGTCACTGTCCATACAATCCCCTTGTGGCTGGCTCAAATTAAGAGTCCAAGTTCTGATTCATCCAAAGGCTCCATTTTAGGGCTTCCTTAACCCAACTGGCCCAGTACAGCAGTTTAGGTCCAAAATGGAGGGGTAACACACGCAGAGTCCCAGTTGCAATAAAGGCAGGTTAGACAAACTACAATTTTGCTAATGCTTTAAATGATTACAGGCAAACAGTTACAGCTTTCAGATGGGCTCCCTTTGCACCTTCAGCGACTGCAAAATGGAGTGATTTGGCAGCAGTTCGGGCAGGATTCGAGCATTAAATACACAGTCCCCCCATTCAAACTAATTAAGTCTGCAAGCAGACAGCTCCTAAAGAGACAGTATGTGGAGGCTCAAATAGCACTCACTTGGAACCACATTTAAACAGCTCAGACACCAAACACCGCCCAGACTTGGAGCATTCAGGCAAGCTCCTGGAAGACTTTTGGGAACCCCCATTTGCAGGGGGGTTACACATATATGAAAAAAAAAGTGGACACATATGAAACCACTTTTAAATGTAACAGTGAAAAAGAGAAAGGCCTCTGTCTCCTACAGACCTTATGGAAGTGGAGGCAGAGGCAGGGGATACTTCCCAGAGCCTGTACTCCATACGCCCTTATGAGTACCAGCCCAATGAGGTTACTGTAGGAGCAGAGACAGGAGGGGCTCCAAGTGAGCTGCAGCAGCACCAGCCCCCAAGCCGCAGCCAAAATAAAACCCCTGACAGTTCAGCTCAGGTCGCCAAACCATTGCCAGTGGGAGGAGGACTAGTCCGCTACTTCCAGAAATGGGTAAACACTGCCACACGCACAGAAACATGGGTTCTAGAAGTAGTGGGCCAGGGGTTGTCCCTACAGTGTAAAAGATTTCCAAAACTTTGGAAGCACAACAGCTGTCCAGCTCATTCTCCAGCAAATAGACTTTTGTTGGAACTGGAACAAAACAAGTTGCTACAGGCAAAAGCTGTGAAAATGGTCCCTGCCTCCCAGTGGGACAGGGGTCTAGTCTCAAGGTACTTCGTAACCCACAAGAAAAAGTAAGGAGTGACGACCCATTTAGATCCAGATATCTGAACAAACACATAAAAAAGAGAAATTCAAGATGGTCACACTGAGAACAGTGATGCTATCCTTACAGTCAGGACACCGGCTGGGATAATTGGACCTGAAAGACACCTTTCATATTCCAGTCAGGTCTGCTCACAGAAAATATCTCAGGTTCAGGCTAGGAAACTGCCTATAGCAGTTTGCAGCCCTTCCCTTTGGCCTCATCTCAGCACCAAGGGTATTCACAAAGTGCTTAGTTGTGGTTGCAGCTCATATGAGAAGGCAAGTTGTGCTATTTGTTCCTACCTGAATGACTGGCTAGTCTCTGGGAAAACAGAAGAGACAAAGTGTTCCATTCAGTTGGCAAAAAGCACCTTGGAGAATTAAGCAGAATACCATGACAGGGTGTGTGTTATGCTAGGATTTCCATGCCTGGTGTGTTGTTTGGTCACGAGGCCGCAGGCCAAGAGAGCAAAACACAGCAATCATGGTAAATCCTAGCATCATCCATACCCTGGAGTGGTATATTGCAATTATATAATGTGCCCCTGTTTTTTTGAGAAAAAAAAATAAAAAATACATTTTTGTTTCAGTGTAAAATATTTTTATTATAGTTATTGCTGCACCAGTAAAAAAATAGTCCCACATTGCTAGGGATGCAGTCCTGGGTTAGTATGGTACGGTTTGGTTTACCTTAAATATTGCTTGCTTGGTTAATAGTGTTTTGAAATTCGCAGGCAGATTTTTTTACTGACACAGAAAAACTTTTAAATTGTACCCCATGTTGCTACTTGACTGTGTCCCGGCTCTGTTTTTGTTGTAAGAGTCAGGACACAGTTCTGAACTTGTAGCTCCATTTTTTTTTTATACTCCTATTGTGGGCTTGCGTGGCAGCAGTTCAGAAGTGTTGTTCCCCTGTCCTCTTTAGTTGCTGGCCCAATGAAAAAAAACTTGCTGCTGTTGTATTTTTTCCTTTGCCTTTATTTTTTTGTTTACCGTCTGCCTCAACCTCTGGAACAATGGACAGGGTTAGTGGTCAGAGGGTGCTGAGCGACAGCTGTAGCATTTGAAATCTGGATCCCTGCTGTGACTTTTTTTCTGGTTCACCTCCTTGGAACTTCTGCACTGGAGGATGAAGAGATTTTAGTATTGGGAGAAGGAGGTGAAGATTTTTGTTTTAAAAAATTGAAAGGACACTTTTTTTCTTAGATGTAGCTTTGTGCTGTGTTTCAGTACTGTTTGTGGGTTACGTGTCTGACTTGGTTTAGCGAGTAGCCAGTCTTGCTGTCCGTCGTTGAGTCAGAGTGATTTTATGAGGAGTTTCTGCTGTGGCTGACTGGTGGCTAGCACCTTTTCCCGTTGGTACTGTTGAGGATTTACAATGGGCAAAAGGTGGTAGCTGACCAATCTGAGGCTGCCATTTTTGGACACCACTTGGGGCAGTGTGGCCCACCCAGTGTCTGAAATAAAAATAACAAAAATCACCGGGAGGGGTCGTGCTCCAAAAATACCACAGTACCATGCACACAGATTTGGAGATCTTAATGATTATTGTTGGACAGGTAACCCCCCTGCAAATGGGAGTTCCCAAAAGTCTTCCAGGAGCTTGCTTGAATGCTCCAAGCCTGAATGGTGTTCGGCGTCTAAGCTGTTTATCTGTGAGTGCTTTTAGAGCCTCTGGTACTGTCTCTTTAAGAGCTATCTGCCTGCAGACATAATTAATTTGAATGGGGGTCTGTGTGTTTCCCTGCTTGAGTCCCACTCGAGCTGCTGACAGATTGCTCCATTTCTGCCATCGCTAAGTGGGCAGAGTGAGCACTTTTCAAAGATGTAGCAGTTTGCCAGAAATCAGTTAGAGTATTAGTGGAATGTGGTTTGTCTAACCTGCCTTTCTTGCAGCTGGGGCTCTGTGTGTTTGCCCCTCCATTTTGGATCTGAACTACTGAATAGATCCAAACAGTGCGGGGGGGGCTCTAAAATGGAGTTTGTGTGGACCAACCAGAACTTGGACTCTTAATTGGAGCCAGCCACAAGAGGATTGTATGGGCAGTGACTCTGGGAAATGTAGTTTTGACCTTGGCGCCTTTTTCCACCAACAGGGGGAGTTTATTGTGAGTGACAGCCGGACCAGCCAACAGAATAGTGTGGAGCTAAAGGAAATGCACTGCTCTCAGACTGGAGAGATTTGATCAGTTGTGGCAGTGAAGAGAGAAGGAGTTCTGTGCTTCTGCGGTGTATAGTTTCGCGTGGGAAGCACATGTGAGGCCCTGAGGTTCGGCCTGCAGCCGTTGAAAGCGCCAAATCGGACTGAACCTGACTTGTGAGGATAAGGAAGGAGATCTGAAGAGTAGAAACCAGGCTCACCCTGTAGAAGACTGGAGAAATTGCTAAATCGTGCTCGGTCTGTCAGGAACTGAAGCTGCTGTGTGCTCTCCCGGGTATCGTGTAGTAATTGCGGTCAGGATCGGGGAGCAGCCTGCCTGGTATAGTACTTTCCTTTTACATATAAATGTGCGTAGTGCTTGTGGAGAATCGCTATTTCAAATCCCCTGTACAGTGAATTGAATACATGAAGCTGGATGTAAACCCCAGCTTAATTCTGACTACATCCGTTTGCTATAAACTGCAGTGGGGTCCAGTCACCAGGACCTTGTCCACATGTTCGGTTCCTCCTGGCAATCCAGGACAATCTGCCTTCTGTCGAGTTTTAGCATTGATTCTGTGAATGAAAATCAGGGTATCTCCCTGCCATATGTTTATCAAATTACAAGTGTGTCATTTAATTGTTGCTGTTTCATTTCTTCACAAACTGAGCCATCTGGCTCCGGATTACAGTTGGGTATTGTGCAAGTGTTTTTTCCATCACAGGGCCCCAACCAGCTGCACCGATCCTGGCTATCCCCATCCTGGGTACCCAGTGGAAGTGACATTTTGGGACTCTGAATATGTGCACAGTACGGTGATTATTAATGTGTCTAACCCAGTGTTTCTCAAATGGTGAGACCCGCCTCCCTTGGGAGGCCCCAACCTGTTCCAGGGGAGGCTCAAGTAAGTCTAAAAGAGTGCTGTATTTAAATATAGAGTTTTAGATATTTTGGGTGAAGGGATGAGGAAAACTGAGAAAGGATAATAGTAGGTGAATTTATGTATTTATTGACAAATTGCTGATCAGGAAAGGTACACTGAGCCAGGGCTCATTTCCAGTGTATACAGGGAAGGGGAGGGAGTGAATACAATTCAAAATGTAACTGCAAAACATCAAGCAATAGAAAATGAACAATAGTGCAAACAAGTACAAACAATGAGCAAACAATAAGAGGTAACAACTGAACAATTAGTTTGGTGGCGAAGAAGCCCAAATACATGGATTAAGCAGAGAGGTACTAGGAGGAAGAGCAGGAGGGAGCAAAAGGATCCCTGAAAAGTTGCTTAAGAGCAGTGTAAGAGGGGAAGAAACAGGGGTGGGTAGGAAATTTATCCCAGATAGAGAGGAAACAGACCGAGAATGCAGTCTGACCTATGATGGTATTGCAACAAAGGGTAAACAAGTTAATTCAACAAGAGACAACAATGGTTTAAGAATAGACATAGCAGAGAAAGTAGGCTGGCCTGGGGGGTTACCGGGGTGGGGGTACCTTAAGCTGAATAAAATGAAAGCCAGCTACACAAAGGAGTTTCACTTTATTCCTGATGTACTGTGCAAAATATGCTATTTTTCAATGGGAGGCTCAAGTTTATTTCAATATTTTGGGGAGGCTCAAGATCTTTTCCATGACTTGGGGGAGGCTCACTATGACAATGTCTGAGAACTAATGGTTCTAACCTAATTAACCTGATTTCCCCTTTCCTTGTTACAGCTCCTTAAATAAATCAGATATGTTTGTTTCAGCGCAGTTACACTGGCTATGGTGTTCGTTTATGTTAAAGTATTGTACTGTGGCTATTGTATTGCATCATCTTGTTTTACAGGGGGTCCCCAGAGTCAAGCGGACAGAGCCAGTCCTGGGGGTAAGTGTAACTAGTGAAGATACTCATGATGTATTGTGTGGGCCACTAGTAGGAATAAAAGGGGATCTCAGTGTCCCTGATGGCTGTGACCAAGTTAGTTTAATTACTGCAAACCCTGACCTCTGGGTGGAGGCACCCACCATTGGACCTAGGCCCCTCAACCTGTTAGTAGTCAAGCAGGCAGGGGTAGTAGCCCTTGGGATAGTGCCACCTAGGGGTTACAGACATATTCTGGTGTTCATTTTCCTAAAACTTTAACTGGCGAGAGGGTTGCCTATCTCCAAATCTGTGTGCATGCCATTTTTGGACCCCATTGTATAATCTGGGATTTTTTATAAATCTGCAGAAGTACCAAATAGAACCTGTTCAGGTGCTAGATGTTATAGGAGCAGAACTGAACACTGCAGGGGAAAGCCTTCCTCCCACGGGACAGAGTGGCAGCTTTGATAGCCACAGTAGAATCATTCACAGCAGGCCGGTCAAGACCTGCAAGGGATGTCTTGCAATCACTGGGACACATGTCCACATCCACAGCTGTGGTCCCAATGGCCACATTCCAGATGAGATACGTCTAGTACCACTTAAGAGACAATTGGTCTCAAAGATGACCCACTCCCAAAAGTGGTGCCAGTTACACAGGGATTGCTAAGGTTGCTAGAGTGCTGGAAGGAAGATGGCAACCTCAGAGAGGACATTCCCTTCCTTCATCAGCCGCTAACAAGTATTCTTACAACAGATGCTTCACTCCTGGGGTGTTGCGCCCACCTACAGGATCATACGGTTAGCGGCACCTGGAGCCCACAAAAGTCCCTAGAGCACATCAGTCTGACACCTCCACAGCTTCTACTCACCCCTCCTTCTGTCCCCATTATTCGTCTCCCAGCTGCAAGTCTATCCAAATCAGAACAGACAATGCCACAAGGTTGTACTACATCAACAAGCAGGGAGGAACAAGATCCTCAAAACTGTGTACAGAAGCAATGAGGATCTGGGACCGGACATATTCCTTAGCAGTGAACATCTATGTGGTGCATCTGCCAGGCAAATACAATGTTCTGGCAGATTCCTTAAGCAGAATCAGCCAGGGAAATCACAAATGGGCCTTGAAACAACAGGTTCTTGGTTTCTAACATTACATAGTAATCTCAATATATGACACCAGACACCCCTCCACCCCCTCTACCTTGTTCGGCAGGACCGCACATTGGAATAGCACCATGCACACAGTTTCAGTGGTTGATCATTAATATGTGTTCGTTGTTCATATAGTTCTGATTTTTGTTTTACTTGTGGTAATCTTTAATAGTACAATAGTTCATTAAGTGCTGTTTTTTTATATAAACTCTAGCAATATCACAGATCACCACCATGGACCTTTACAATTATATTTTCATAATTAAGTATGTTATTGCAGATTCCCCCCAAGGTTCTTACAGTAACTATAATCTTCAGAACAGACTATCTGGAGAACTTAGTTTTTATTTGGTTCCTGCGGGGTTTGCTTTGTGTTAAAGTGTATTGTGTATGTCCACCTCTCATCAAATCTCTACGATAACTGTTATCTACTGTATTGTCATATATGGTTGGAATAATACAATAAACAGTAAGTTTAATGTAACCCCTTTGCTACCCGGGATTACTAGAATCCCAGTAAGACCTAGTGGTAGGCAGGGAAGGCAGCTTGTGAAACTCCAGTTAAAGGGGTTTCACACTGTCTCACTCTGTCCTCAGTCACAGCTGAGATTTGAGAGATGACATCACTATAGAACTGTCGTAGCTACATGAGCCACTTTGGAATCTACAGCTCAGGGAGTGAGTTTAGAACTTTGGGAAATTCAAAGTCAGTCTTCCGTTTGTCCTTAAGCAAGAAGGAAGCATCAGTCTGCTGTTCGATCTCTCACTAAGAAAAGGAAGTGTTCCTGTGTTTACCTTTTTTTAAAGTGGTGGAGACCGCTCCCCCGGTCTCAGTGCCCCCTCCCTCCGGGGGAGGGGGTAGGAAAAGTTCTCTGTGGGTTCCAGGGGCAATCCCCTTCTCCCACCCTGGGAAGGAAGCTGCCTGTTTTAATTTCAGTCTGTTCTTGTATAACAGCAAAGGTTACAGTACTTCGCCTGTGGGGCACCTGCAACGAATGGGTGAGTGTTTGGCTCCATTTGAAGGGGCAAACAAATTGTTTTCTTCAGTTGGGAAATGAATGTGGACTGCTATTTGGGAGGACTATGTCAACTAGGACAAACAAATAGAGCAGTCAAACAGTTTAAAGTTTTAAATGGATTTAAAGTTCGCTGTAGAGGGGGTGCTTCAGGTCATCCACCGTTCAATCTACATTTAAAGTTCTAAAGTTTTCTGTGTGTATCCAGAGAAATGGCCGGGTATGGGCTGTGGGAGCTGGAGGTGGGAAAATCCCCCATCTTTAGTAACCAGGTCCACCTCTACGGATTTCTTTGGTGTTTTTGCTACTTGCCTCATGCACTTGGCCAATGATGGGGTGGGTACCCAGACGTGGGTCGCAACTTGAAAATCTCTCTAGGAGTCGCAGACTCTAAGTGGTGTGGGGAGCCACAGTTTGGGAGTCTTCTTGTTTGATGGGATGTCTTTCCAAGTAAAGTTTGGGTTCACTCTTCAAGTGGCCGGCAGGGGAGCCGGTCCAGTCGGGCTATGTATCCAATGCATGCAAAGTCCAGACTGAGTGCCTGGTGGGTCCAAAGCCAGACAACTGTAGTAATGTGTTCATTCTTCAAATGGACCACTGTGTTAACTCTCAATCTGCACATACAGTAACGTAGCCCTTTGGGGACCATGCAATGCTTTGTTTATGTTCAGTTAGTTAATAAATAAAGCCACACTGAAAAATCCCAATTCTGGTTCTGGACATTACAGTTATTGCTTCCTGTAGTTGGATTTACTTTGGTGCCCCTCTGCAGAGTAGCCAAACCTAGGTCCCTTGTGCCAGGACACCTCTCCTTCCCTGAACCCAGGATCCCCCACCAGGTATTGCTGCCAATGCCAACAGCATGCCACCTGTCATTTTAGTAAAAAGGCAGGGGTTGGGGTCCTTACATTAAAAAAAAAGAAACAGGTTCTATACACAGTTTTCAGAAGGTGGAGCATTCTAAAAATTTATCTTTTTGCCTATTGAGAGAACATTCAGCTCCCACACTTTTGTTGTTGACCACCAGCCAGAGGGACAGTCCCAGAGGATGCCCTGGCCTTGGACTGGGCAGGAAGGTTCCAGTATACCTTCTCAGCATTTCCACTCATACAATAATTACTCCTGAAGCTCAGGAGAGAACCAGCAACAAGGATTCTAATAACCCCAGATTGGGCTAGACAGGCTTGGTATTTGATACTTCTGGCCCTGTCCAACAAAACTCCAATCAGCCTTCCAGTGAGTCACAATCTGCTGACTCTATCCCAGGGCAGGATAATAGTCCCAAACCCAAGGATACTATGCTTGATCGCATGGTTCTTGAAGACCTGGAATACTCTGGAATGAATCTCTCAGAGGAAGCCAGGAAGACATATTCTTCAAAGCGGAGGAGATTGTCATACTGGTGTGCACTCAGAAAGATAATTCCAATGGTGGCAGAGTTGCCTGTAGTCTTGGAATACCTGGTACACTCCCAATCCCTGCCTCCCCTTCCAGAACCTGAAAATAGGTTCACACAAAAATCAAGTCTTATCATTAAGGTTGCTTTAGCATTACTATTGCAGTTGCTCTAGAGTTGTAAAGTTTGTTTTTTCATAAACAGTTTAATGATTCTTAAATGTACATGTCTGCTTCAGTTTGACTGGTGGTTTTCAAAATCTTTGGGTTAAAATTTGTAGAAAATTTGGTAGCCTTTTAGCTAGTCTCAGTAGTCATTGTTAGTGATGTGCGAAGTCAGCAAAATCTGCTCCATGAAATATTTCATGAATTGTGCTCAATTCCCAAAATTTGCCAATTCATGGAGTGGGGATCGACCACGAAGTGTGGAATTTCTTGGGTGAAATTCCACATATCTCACAAAAACTACTTCTAAATACCTGGTGTCTAGTGGTCCCCCCTACTGATCACTGAAAAAATATATTATTTTGAAATCCCTGGTGTCCAGTGGTTCCCTCCCCGACGACGATCACTGGCCACAATGTGAAAAACATGCATATTTTTATTTTTCATTAAATCCCTGGTGTCTAGTGCCCCCCCCCCGCCCGATTGCCAACCACAATGTAAATAATTACATATATTTTTCAATAAATTCCTGGTGCCTAGTTGTTCCCCCCACCGATCGCCAGCCACAGTGTAGAAAAAATTTTTTCATTAAACCCCTGGTCTCTAGTGGACCCTCCCAACCCACCACCCCATCAGGGAGTGCCCCACCACCCCACTCCCCCCACCTGATCCTGAGTGGACCACCGACACAGCCCTCCACTCACCTTCATGGCCGGCAGCCTGACTGAGCTCTCAATGAATGAGTGCGTGCTTGTACAAGGTTCTTTCTCTGGGGTATCTCTGTGTATGAAGATAGATGCATAAAGTGTAACCATAGTGAGGGAACCCTGAGAAGAAACAACATTATCATGGTGAGTATTTTTTCCTTTTTGGATCCCATTTTATAGTTATTATTTTCAAGTGTTATAATTTACTGGTTTCTCTGATTCCTGATCAGTTCTGAAGCCTGTGTGTGCGCCATACTTTAGGCGCCAAGGGGATACACATCCCTTTGTCCTGCAAATTTGGCTCTCCTGCTGGTGCAGACAGTCCTTTGTCCATGGCCAGCTCTTAAATTTGTGCTATTTCCTCTCTCCTCAGCTGAGTTCAAGCTCTCCAGGGGTTCTCTTCCCCACAGGCGCAGGCTCTCGGATACCGGGTGGTCGGCACTTCGACAGCCGCCACCTGAGACATCAAGCTAGGACTCTCCAAGCTCAAGGTACAGCCAAAGCCGCTAATTTTGCACCCACCCACCCATCCCCCACCTCCTCCACGTATTAAATACACTGCTTCCCACCCACTTCTAAAACACACCACGAAGGTCTTCGCCGACCTCTCCAATTCTTCGGTTGTCCATTTAGGAATGCCTCTAAGTTAGCCGGCCGATATCTCAGATGCCTCCTCCTGAGGTTCCTTTGCCCTGATCTGTATCGAACATTACCTCCTATTGCATTTAGCATGGGGGGCCTGGATAGCACCCTCACAAAGGGTTCCTCGCTAATATCTATACTGATCATCCTCTGTTGTGTCCAGGTGGCATTTTATCCTCTGAAGCCTGTTTATGCAGTGACTGACCCCTTAAAGATGTGCTCCCTGTACACTGAATTACCCACTAGTTACCTATGTGCCATGCAGATAGTACTACTGTCTGAGAACAACCTGGATTCCTCTCGTGTTGGTACCCGGATTGAGCCGCCTCCTCAAGTTAGCCCTTCTGTTCCATACTGTATTAGCCACCCTCTGCACATCTCGGTCAGGGTATTGCTTCACCTAGCATTGGGGTGGTACACCCTTAGGGGTGGTGATAGGCTTACACAACATGTTAAGTATCGTAAGCATACAGGGCCAAGCTTCTCAAACTAACGTTAGTTGCCTTAAAGAAGCTGCTACTTCTCCTACTGATATGCTCGGGTAACACCGAATTAAAACCTGGTCCCATCACTCCCCTCTCTTCTCCATCGATATGGCCACTCTCAAAGGAATGAGTTTCTGGCATGTCAACATCTGTAGCCTCCTATAAAAGTTCACTGTGATACAGGTGTGGATCAGCCATACCCAACCTGATATCCTGGCAGTAGCCGAATCCTGGTTCAGGCCAGCATCCCTGGACAGTGAGATTAGCATCCTCTCCTACCAGCTATTCAGAACTGATAGACCCACTAGGGGAGGTGGAGTGGTTATATATGTGAAGGAAAGATTTGCAATGTCCTGTATGGATTCAAGCTCTGTTAAAAATGAGTTTGAATGTCTCACACTCGAGACTGAATTATCCACTTCTCTGGCCATTAGAGTGATTGTTTTTTATAGACCCCCATCCACAGGAACGCTACTCTTATCTCACCTTGGTAATATCATTGAGAAAGAGAATCTCGAAACAGTCATACTTGGGGACTGTAACTTTGACTGGCTCTCCAAGGCTGCCTCACCCCTAAACACCTTTTGTGACACTCGTGGGTTGACACAGTTAATTCAAGAACCTACACGTCCCAATAAAAAGAACCCGTGTAATAGCTCATTATTGGATGTTATATTAGTTGATAAGCTGCATCTTTACACGCACGCTGGAACCTTCTTCGCCGATGTTAGTGACCATTGTTTTATTGCCGCAGTTAGGTCACTACATCACACAGGCCCTTCAACTAAATTCATCACTAAAAGGATATGGCGCAGCTTTGATACGGCCGCCTATACAAACGAACTGGGACATTCACTGCTCTGGCAAGACTTCTACCTAGCCACCAAGGTCAACACGGCATATGATATCTTTAATGAGATTCTAGTAGGAGCCCAAGATGCACACGCCCTGATGGTAAAAATCAGAGTAAAAAGCAAAACTTGACACTGGTTCACACCTGAACTGAAAACTGCCCTGCTAGGCAGGGATAAATTGTGGGAAAAGACGCGGCAGACAAAATTGGACTTGGACTGGTGCCAATTTAGGAAGGCACGTAATGCATGTACAAAAATGATCAGAGGCACCAAAGCATCATTCTATCTTAAGGAGCTGGACTCTGCTGCAAAGTGCTCCTCTAAATTCTGGAGGACAATCAAGGATATGTCCTGTCATACCCCAGGTAACTCCTTGCCACTAAAAATCACATCTGAAGAGAAAACTATATGTGATAAACAGGGGATCTTAGAAGCCTTCAACAATCATTTTGCCACAGCTGGTCTGGCCTTTAACAATTCCCCTGCAGCTCTGGCCTGCTCTAAGCTAAGTGTCCCATGCAGGGCTGCAGCTATGAATTTTGGGGTCCAGGACAAGTCAATTGAAATGGGCCCCTATTTCCCAAACCAGCTAATGCCAGGGGTAATGCCAGCTCCTCAGGTGGGCCTCTCCTGAGCTCGGGGCCCTGGACAACTTTCCCACTCCCCCCCCCCGTTACTGCGGCCCTGGTCCCATGTGTAGACACCATTGCCACGGTACCTGGCTTCTCTTTCCAACCTGTCCTATAGAAGGAGGTTGAAGATTTGTTACTTCGGTTGGATGCAAAGAAGAGTGCTGGAGCTGATTCTTTGAATCCCTACTTTATAAAAATAGCATATCATGTCCTTGCTGTCCCTATCAAACATCTATTTAATTTATCACTGTCCCAAGGGTCCCTTCCTATCATGTGGAAAACTGCCCATGTTATCCCATTGTTCAAATCTGGGGATACCTGCAACCTCAATAACTATAGGCCTATCTCCCTACTGCCAATCTTACTAACATACTAACAGCCAACAGATTAGGCCTTATGGTCTATCGACTCTGCTCGAACCTCAGATCCCTAGTTGGGTGCTGAGGCCCTCCTCCCCCTTGTGTTCCAGAAACCCCTGTCATCCATCCCCACTATCCCTGGGTCAGGCCATCATCTGGTATATCCGCTTTCTATGTCTGTCCCACCCTCTCTTGAAGCCCTCCACTGTGGATCTCTGAACCAGCTCGCCAGGCAGCGCATTCCAAGGGTCCACCACCCTCTCAGTGAAAAACCTCCTCCTCTTTTCCCCGCTCACCCTTCCACCTTCCAACTTCAAACCATGCCCTCTGGTGATACCTTCCTGATTTAGTCTAAAGATCCCTCCATGTTTACCCTATTTATTCCCTTGAGTGCCAGACCTCAATCATGTCTCCCCACGTCTCCTCCTCCTCCAATAAAAACAGGCAGAGCTCCTCAAGTCTGTCCTCATATGTCAAATCCCTAGTCCTCATATCATCTTAGTTGCCCTCCTCTGTACCCTCTCCTGGAGCTGTATGTCCCTCTTCAAGTGTGGTCTCCAGTACTGTACACAGTACTCAAGGTGTGGTCTAACCAGTCCATTGTACAGCAGCAGAATCACTTCCCTGCTCCTAGAGGAGATCCCCCTTACGATGCATCCCAACATCCTGTTTGCCTTGCTAGCCGCTCTCCTGCACTGCTCAGAGTTATTCATACATGCATCCACCATGACCCCTAGGTCTTTTTCCCCTATTGAGTTCTCCAGTGCCTCCCCTCCCAGGGTGTACCTGTGTTTAGGGTTTCCCCATAAGATGTAACATCTTGCACTTGGTAATCTTAAATTTAATTTCCATGTGTGAGCCCAGCTTTCCAGGGTGTCCAGGTCCCTTGCAGGACAACCTTCCTCTTCCCCTCAACTACTGCTCCCATCTTGGGTCATTAGCGAAGAGACTCATTTCACCCTATACCTTCCTGATGTCCGATATGTAAGCATTAAACAGGATCGGACCCAGGACCAAGCCCTCGGTACCCACTACCACCCTCTCTAGGTTCGAGAGCCCCCCACGACCACTACTCTCTGGGTGCATCCAGCTAGCCAGTTTTCAGTCCATCTGACCATCAAAGGGCCTACTCCCAACCTCGTCAGTTTCTCCACCAGACCATTGTGGGGGACGGAGTCAAATGCATTGCTGAAGTCCAAGAATAATACATCCACAGGCTTTCCCCTGTCCAGTTCTGATGTTACCCATTCATAGAACTCCACAAGACTGGTTTGACATGATCTACCTGGCACAAACCCATGTTGCCGACTATCCAGACCTCCCACCTCCTCCAAGTACACCCCCAATCGTTCCTTTAGTATACTCTCCATTAATTTTTCCACCACCGAGGTCAAACTGATGGGTCTATAGTTACCTGGTACTTCCTTCTACCCCCTTTATGGATTGGCACCACATGTGACTCTCGCCAATCCCTAGGTACCCTCCCTGTCTCAAGCGACCTGTTGAAGAGCTCCGCCAGGGGTGCAACCAGTATGTCCACCAATTCCCATAGTACTCTCGGATGAATGCCATCCGGTCCAGGAGATTTATCTTTCTTTAGGGCCTTGAGGGCTAACCACACCCTTTCGGTGGAGATAGCATCATCCATTCCCTCCACCTTACTGGCCTTTTTTATTCTTATTCTGATGTGACACCCCTGGGGTACCTCTGCCTCCCTCTTGCTCCATTTCTGTTGCTCCCCTGATCCCACTCACTACCGCTTCTATCCCCACTGTGCCTTGCTTTGTAGATATCCCATCCCCCTCCCTAGTGAACACAGAGGTGAAGTACTCGTTTAATACCTCTGCCTGGTCCCTCACCTCTTCCACCCACCCTCCTTCTGATCTCAATCTGCCGAGATGGCCCTTAGTTTTTCTCCTCTCCCCAATGTACCGGAAGAACCCATTTTCCCCTCCATGTATCCCCTGTGCCAGCCACTGCTCTTTACTGGACTTTGCCCCCCTCACCATCCAGGTGACTTTTCTAGATGCAAGATGGTATATTTCCTTTTCCTTATCCCCTCTTGTTGTTTTATATTTTTTGTAGGCCACCTTCTTTTTCTCTGACCACTACCTGAACCTCACTGGACCACCAGCATGGTTTATGTGACCTTGCTCCCTTACGTTTTACCTTAGTGCAGGTCCTGACTGCCTCACGAAGTCCCCATTTATGACCTCCCATCTCTTTTCCACATTTGTCATTGATGTAATCCCCTTCAAGTGATCCTTGAGAATATTTACCATGCCCACAAAGTCTGCCCCCTGAAGTCCACTGCCAGTGTCCTAGATCTCTCTCTCCCTTCCCCATGCTTATTTGAAACCAGACAGTATTGTGGTCTCCCAGTCAGGGATCCTCTACAACCAGGTCCCTTACCAGATCCCCATCTGCCAGAACCACATCCAGGACATGCCCTCCTTGTGGGCTCCATCACATGCTGTGTTAGAACACATCCTGGAAGCTGTCCAGCAGCCTCTGCTCCTTGGCCACCTTAGAGGACATGGTTCCCCAGTTTGAACCTGGCATATTAAGGTCCCCCATCAACACCACTCCTTCCCCTTTTGGTCCACACTGGGCAATGATGTCCAGTAAGCCATCCTCAGAACATCACCATCCCGGGGGCCTATACTACACCAGCTTGACCTTACCTCCTGCTGGGGTTCGTGGGTGACCCATAAGGCCTCCGTTCCCTCTGCCTCTTCTACCCTAGCAATTTCTATGTCATCTCTAATGAACATAGCCCTCCACCCTCTGCCCTCCTTTCTGTCCTTCCCTAAGCATAGTGTACCCCCATGTTTGGGTCCGGTCATAGTTTTGTTGGCCCATTTCTGTGACCACGCCACATACACCCCCCCCAAACAGCATGGCCTGGAACTCTGGCAACTTGTTTCCCAAGCTCCTGGCATTTCACTAACACCACCCCCACCCTTATCCCTGATCCCTTTGTCGAACCCCACCTAGGTTCCTTATACTTCCATCCCCCTCTGCTCCTTCTGAAACCTCCTCCCCAGTCTGTCTCCCCCTCCCCTTGGGTTTGAAGGCTACCCTCATCTGGAGAAGAGGGCTCTGGTCAGCCCTCCCTTATCCCTCTCTCACTCACAGTTTAAACCCCAATTTTCTTGAATGTAGTCAGCCACCCCCTGTTTAAGGACTTCCTTCCCTAATGGGGTAAGATGAAGCCTGTCCTTGGCATACAGTCCCTTATCCTCCCAAACTCCTTTCCAGTTACCTAACACTCCCAACCCACTCTCTTCACCCCACTTCCTGAGCCAGTCATTAACCTCTGTGATCTTCATTTTTTTCTCCACTGAGGCCTTTGGTACTGGCAATATCTCCAAAAAGGATATGTTGCATCCATTATCCCGACAGACTCTGGCAAGTTCTTGGAACCTTGCTTGGATTTCCAAAATGCTATTTCCCTCTAGATCGTTAGTTCCAAAATGCACCAGGAAATCCGGTTTCCCTCCACAATCCCTAACCAGTTCGTACACCATGAACTTTGCTCTGTGTATTGTCAACCCAGAGATAATCACTACCTTTACCTGGCTATGGCATCCACCCCCCTGTCCCTCCCACTGGATACCCCTAATCATCGAGTCTCCCAATAACAGAACCTTAACACCGCCATCATCCTTATGGTTACCTCCACTATGCGCTCTCAACCCACCATCCCCCCTTTATTCGTGATCTCGATTCCATGGGAGTCTTTCTGCCTTATTAGAGACCCACTTGTCACCCTCCCCTTTCTGCCTCCCTTGTTATTTTGCCCACTTAACTCAGACCCTCCCGAATAGGTGTCCCCTTTAACCCTCTCCTATCTGAACCATTTATCCTGGCCCTGATGGTTTCCCCTTCCCCCACACCACCATCCTCCCCCCTTGTAATAGTACCCCTACCTCCAGAGGCCCTCTGTGGGTCCCCTTTACGTAGGGCCCCATCCTTGGTACAGACCCCCCTGCTGAAGGGGTGACCCTCCCCCGCCTCCTTGTCTCCCAGTTTCTCTCTAGTCGTGCTCTCCTCCCTCATGTCTGCAATATGTTGCATCTCCCCCATCTGCTTAACATTTATGTTTCCCCTTCTCCCTCTGGGACTATTTATATCTTTTCCATTGCCAGTCTGTGATGCCCTATGGGTATCCGACTCCCTCCCTCCCTCTCCGGCCTCTGTATCAGTTTCCTCATTTCCACCAACCCCTTCCTCCCCCTCTAGGTTGCTTAGTAGCTCAAATGTATTGTAACACTCTATGCCAGCCTCCATCAAGTATCCTGAGTTTCCGACGACTGCCCCTCTAAACTGCCCCTCTTCCTCCCCTCTTGCCCTGTTTTCATTAGGAGCTCCCTTCCCACAGTCTGCTCTTTTAGGCTTCCCCACAACAGCGCCTCCCTTCTCACTGTCTGCTCTTCTAGGCTTCCCCACAACAGCCCCTCCTGACTCTTCTCCCTCCACTCAGTTTATATTCAGAATGTTTACCCCATACATTTTCCCCTTAGCATCAACATCCCTATCTAAGGGTCCTCTGTCCCTAATATCGCCCCTCCTCCTTGCTGTAACATAACGTCCTGTAATCTCTGAGCATTGCCCCAGCCTCCCCTCAGCCCCACCCTTCTGCCACCCATATCCACACCCCTTATCCTTGGACACCCCCCCAACTCCCCCAGCTTACTCCTTAACCAATATGCTTCACTCCTGATACAAGATAGCTGTCTACAGAGTGGGCAGCCTCCCTCTCTCCAGGCCCAATTGAGAATTATTGTCATCCCACAGCCTGTGCAGCCTACAACCCTTCCAAAGATGCTGCCATGGTGGAATGTGGCCACCCTGTTTGTTCCTCTCTGTTCATAGTACTACACCCCTTTCTCAGTCCCTTCCCCTGGAATACTCTCTATACTGACTGCAGTTATTTACAAACCCAATTTCAACCCCACCAATAACGTTCCCAAGTCTCACAAACACATATAGTCCAGTGTGTGTCCAGTCCCACTAACAGTGTGTGTATGCAAACATCAGGTACCGTATGATGTCACAGGCCCACCAGTTCCTGTTGCTTCAAATTTCAGTCACAAACAGAAATGCACAGCCCTTCAATCCCAACCCCCAGTAGCTTTTAGTATTTAAGAGCCTACAAACAGCGTGGGGAGGGCTCTACCACCAGCAAACATCACATTTAAATTTCACTCTAATTATCACTGCCAAACAAGTGTTCCCACACCCAGCACACAAGCCCCAATAGTTACAATATCACAGCCCAAATAACAGTTCTAACTCAAAGTAGTAATTTTTAACACACAGAACTAATTTCAAGTACAAAACTATTCAAATATTTCAGTTAAAACAGAAGATAAAACCAAACCTCTTTCCTGAACAACCTCCTACCTCTGTTCCCAAGTGGACTAAGTGGTCTAAGCTCCTGGAAAAGGTTGTCAGCAATCAACTTAGAGCATATCTAGAAGTTAACAACTTATTAAACCCTATGCAATCGGGCTTTAGGTCTAAACATAGCACTATCTCGGCCCTAGCCAAAGTAACTAACGACTGGTACAGTGACCTTGACAGCAGAAACTTTGCCTGCGCAGTATTCCTAGACCTTAGCAAGGCTTTCGATACTGTGGACCATAGCCTGCTAATCTCCACACTGAAGGGCATTGGTCTTGACCCGGCATCTTTGCACTGGTTCACGGAGTACCTGATAGGATGGCAGCAACAAATCAAAGCTGAGGAGGAGCTCTCCCCACTCAAACCTCTGCTCAGGGGAGTGCCACAAGGATCCATTCTTGGTCCGCTGCTCTTCGCAATCTATATGAACAATATTGATGTGGGCATCAACAAGGCAAAAATACATCTGTTTGCTAACAACACAGTGGTTTACATAAGTCGTTCAACTGCCAAAGCTGCCTGTGCAGACCTACAGGAAGAATTTGACCTACTTCAGACTCAGCTCCTCCATAAAAAGCTTCTTTTAAATGCGAAAAAGACAAAGGCAATGCTATTCACACCCTATAGCCAAATGACAAATCCTGCCAGCTCCGGGTCACTGCTACTGATCACCACAATTCTGGGAGAGAAATTGGATTTTATCCCCAAGTTTAAATACCTAGGAGTGTGGCTAGACCAGAACCTTGCATTCTCTGAGCATGTTGAGGACCTGGCAAAGAAGCTAAGGCAGAGGCTGCGTCTATTCTATAGAATCAGCCAGTTCCTCACTTGTGATGCCAAACTGTGACTAGTCCAATCTACCTTTCTCTCCCTAATCGACTATAGAGATTTTATATACAGCCACTGCCCCAAAGCCTCGCTTATCAAGTTGGACACGCTATATCACAGGGCAATCGGGTACATTACCGGTCTTCCCCTCCCCTCTCCACCCACCGCTGCCTATTGTACAAAGCTGTAGGATGGTCCTCACTTACATTCAGGCGTGAAAGAAATGTAGTACTTTGGACCTACAGAGCTATGTTAAAAAAGCTCCCACATTATATTTCTGAATGTCTTCCCATAAGTGAGCTGGGACTGTATGGCCTAAGGAGTGCCTCCTATATCTCTCAATGCATCCCTAAAGCTACCACCCACTATGGCAGAATGCCCTTTAGCTTCACGTTGATGATCTGTGGAACAAAATGCAAAAACTACTAAAACTAAGTTACCTCCGAAGTGTTATTGCTTTCAAGACATTATATGCCCACGGTGTGTGTGAACATTGCAACTGTTACCCTAACTCCTAATCATTAACTGCTGTTAGCTTTCTCCCCAGAGATTGGCCTTAGACATGGCTGGCCATACCCCAGGTTAATTTGTGCATGTTTTATTAATCCGCATGAACTTATTACTTCCAGTCCCTGTACCCCTCTTGCGCATTATAGATAAGTCTTACAGAGACTTCTGAACCCAAAGCGCACAATCTCTACCTCCTGGGTAGTTGCACCTTCACAAACCATCATCCGAGACCATTCGCCCAGACTCTTCTCCAACAAAGTACCTCTAAAGCCGCCAATCAATCAGATCGTGAATGCATTCCGGGCCCTGCTCCCGATTGGCTGCTGCAGTTCTCTTTGGTGATCCTTCCAGTGCCGGCAAATATTCGAATGGTCTGCCATACTCTGTTAACTTAGCTGTAACCACTTCATTCCCTGACCGATGTAATCTTTCCATGCAGCTAAAGTATTATTATCGGGAGTATGAGTGATTAAGCTCCCTTTTGAATCACTGACCGTGACTGGCCCCAGGCACCCTAGCGTACTCATACCGTCCCTGCCTTGTGACCTTCCCATGGCCTGACGGTCTGTTGTATCTGAACAGCTAGGACTAGCACCTAGTCTTGGATTATATATGCTGTAGGTGCTGCTCCACCCGTGTCTCAGTACATCACTCACACCTTCCTACAGTACGCCACGGTACAGCCGCCCTCAGCCAGAGTGTAAGCATTCCCTGGAGATACATAGATACATAGACAGTGTCGGCAGATAAGGGCCTATGGCCCACTCAGTCTGCCCATTTGAGCTTGTAAGTTCAGTTTATGTTTTCCTAGAAGTCTGTTGCCCCTTACCCCTGACCTCCAGAATTCCTTTATGTCTATCCCATGCATTCTTAAATCCCGTGATTGTTCAACCCCCACCACTTCCTCTGGTAGGGTGTTCCACTTGTCCACCACCCGTTCTGTGAAGAAATTCTTCCTCATGTTTCCTCTGAATCGTCCTCCCTCCAACTTCATCCCATGCCCTCTAGTCCTGGAACATCTTTTTTGCTTAAAAATAGTGTATTCCTGCACCCTGTTCCTCCCTGTAAGATACTTGTATGTCTCTATCATATCCCCTCTCTCCCTCCTCTCCTCCAGGGAGTACATGTTCAGTTCCTTCAACCTGTCCTCATAGGACTTGTGATGCAATCCATGCACCATCTTTGTTGCCCTCCTCTGAACCTTCTCTACCCTGTCTATGTCCTTACGTAGGTATGGTCTCCAGAACTGTACACTGTACTCCAGGTGGGGCCTCACTAGTGTCTTGTATAGGTGGAATTATGACCTCCTTTTTCTGCTGGTGATACCCTGCCTATGCATCCCAGCATCCTATTTGCTTTACCTGCTGCCTTGTCACACTGTTTCTCTCACCTTGAGGTCATCAAAGATGATGACCCCAAGATTCCTTTCCTGCTTGGTGCATGCTATATCCTCACCCCCAACTGATATATCGTGCAGGATTTTTGTGCCCATATGCATTATCTTGCACTTCTTTGCATTGAATTTCAACTGCCAAACCCTGACCATTCTTCAAGTTTCTGCAGGTCCCTTCTCATTCTGTCTACACCCTCTGGTGGCTACTCTGTTACAGAGCTTTGTGTCATCAGCGAACAGTGAAATTCTGCCTTCTAGGTCCTGCACAATGTCACTGATGAAGATGTTGAATAGGACCGGTCCCAGCACTGATCCCTGTGGTACCCCACTGGTCACTCTTCCCTCTGTGGAGTGACAGCCATTTACTACCACCCTCTGTGTCCTGCCACCCAGCCAGTTACCTACCCACCACACTACTGTCCTGCCCACACCCATATTTCCCAGTTTGTGTAATAGTCTTCTATGTGGCACAGTGTCAAAGGCCTTGCTGAAGTCCAGATAGGCCATGTCCACTGCCCTCCCCTGATCCACCTCCCTAGTTACCCAGTCAAAAAATTCAACGAGGTTGGTCTGACATGACCTCCCCCTAGTGAAACCATGCTGCCTTATGTCCTGTAGTCCATTGACAACCAGATGTTCCACCAATCTCTACTTCAGTAGTACTTCCACGATCTTCCCCACTACCGAGGTGAGGCTGACTGGTCTGTAGTTCCCCGCTTCCTCTTTGTTCCCACATTTGTATAAGGGGACTACATCTGCTGTCCTTCAGTCTTTGGGTACCTCCCCTGTTTCCAGTGATCGGCTAAACAGGATAGCCAGAGATTCAGCCACCACCTCTTAGTTCTTTAAGGACCCTGGGGTGCACCCTTCTGGCCCCATTGCTTTATCAACTCTTATTACTTCCAGTTCCTTCAGGACCCTTTCTGTGTAAAGGACTTGTGTCCATTTCTGCACCATTCTCACCCCTTATACTCCCTTCAGACCCATTACCCTCCTCTTTCTCAGTAAAGACTGAGCAGAAATACCTGTTCAATATGTCTGCTTTACTGTTGTCATCCTTCACGCGGCCCCCATCATCCCCCTTCAGTCCCACTATCCCTCCCTTTGCCTTTCTTTTTTCACTTATGTACCTGTAAAAGGTTTTGTCCCCTCTACTCACTGTTTTTGCAATGTGTTCTTCTGTCTGAGCTTTGGCTTCCCTTACTGACCTCCCTGCCTCCCTTTGCTTCTCCTGGTACTTCTCCCTATCCCTTCTGCCTGTGTTTTTGTATTGCCTGAATGCAATCCTTTTGGCTTTCACTTTTGCTACTCTTTGGAAAACCATAATTGTCTCCTCTTCCTTTTCCTCTTGCTAACCTGCTTAATGCATAATTCTGTTGCTCTTGTAATCCCCATTTTAAATACTGCCCACTGTTCCTCAACCCCTGATTCCTGCCCCATTCCCCTTAATGCCTCTTTCAAGTATCTCCCCATTTTCCCAAAGTCTGCCCCCCTAAAATCCAGGATACGTGTTTTTGTGTGGTTTGGTTCTGCAATTTCTGTGATTTCAAACCACAATGACTGGCGGTCACTGTTCCCCAGGTGCTCCCCCACTGTTACCCCCATCACACTGTCCCTGTTTGTGAGCACAAGGTCCAGTATTGCCTTCTGCCGAGTTGATTCCATGACCAGTTGCTTGAGGAAGGCACCCTGAAGGGAGTCCAGGATAAATCTGCTCCTAGTTGATGCTGCTGCTGGGATGCTCCAGTCCACGTCTGGAATATTGAAGTCTCCAACCAGTACTACCTCACCCTTGTCTGCCATCCTTTGGATGGCTAGCATCAGCTCTCTATCTGTTTCTTCCTCCTGGGCTGGTGGTCTATAGACCACACCTGTGCGGATGGCTGTCCCCATTTTCTTTTCCAGCTTAACCCACAGTATCTCTCCCCCATTTTGTTCCTCCTGGATCTCTGTGGCCGTTATGTCATTTTTCACATACAGTGCCACTCCTCCTCCCTTCCTGCCTGCCCTGTCTCTTCTGAATATGTTGTAGCCAGGTATGGCCATCTCCCAGTCGTGGTTATCATTACACCAGGTTTCAGTGATGGCCACAATGTCCAGGTCTGACTGCACCATGATAGCCTCCAGATCTTCCATCTTGTTGCTAAGGCTCCTGGCATTTGCACACATGGCTTTCCGTGATTTGACCTCCCTAGACTGTTTTGCTGTTCTACTCCAGCCCCTTCCTTGGTTGTCCTTTATTTCTGGTTCTCCTTGCTGTCTGCCCTTCTGCTGAATTTTGCCCCTTTTCTGCCTATCCACCTCTTGGGCGCTAATCTCCATCTTTTGTACACTGCTTTGTAGAGATAGCCACTCCTCTGGTTCACTGGTTCCACTGCTAGCTGTGGGGGGTGAGCAAGTAGGTACCCTCTACTGGCCTGCCATCCCTTTGCTAGTTTAAATGCTTGTCAATGTAGCATTTAAACTTATCATTGAGTGCTTAGATTCCCCTTCAGGATGGATGCAGGCCGTCAGGCTTGAACAAACCTCCATCCCTCCAGGTGGGTCCCCAGTCACCAATGAATCCAAACCCTTCCTCACGGCACCAGTTCTTCAACCAATTAAAGTTCCTGGTGCATGCACCCCTATGCTGTCCCTTGCCTCTCGCAGGTAGTACTTCTGAGAAAGTGACAGAAGTAGCTACTTGCTTGAGACCCCTCCCCAATTTCCTAAACTCTTCCTGAACTTCCTTTGGCTCCCCATTTGTCAGGTCATTAGTACCTAGGTGTATAATGACATCCAGCTCACCCTCCCGTCTTGCCTTCCCAGTGATCCCCAGGATCTTCCTTCCATCCCTCCATGCCATGGCACCTGGTAGGCACCTCACCTCCCTGTCCTCCCCCTACTGTGTTCCTAGCTGGATCCCTCTTATGATGGAGTCCCCCACCAGGATTCGCTTCCTCCTCCTCCTCTGGGGTCCACTGCTTTCCCCGCTGAGGTCACCTCCTTGGCTAACCTCCACATCCTTTCCTTCCACTTCTCTGGGTACCTCTATTTGGTTGTCCCTGTTTGCCAATGTGGCATATGAGTTCTTGAATGGAATAGGATCTGGGAAGTGCCTCTGCCTGACCACTCTAACCTGCCTTGAGCCCACTGTCATCCAAGTGCTCCTCGTTCTTGGCATCCTTTGAGGCAGTTGCATTGGACTGGGTGGTCTCTGTATAGGGGTAATGGTACTCCTGACCCAGTTTACTTCCACTCTGAGTCTGGCTACCTCATCCCACAGTCCAGAGAGATGCATGCAGATAGGGCAGCACCTCAGTGTCCAGAAGGTCTGCCTGAATATGGCTGCCCCACAGCCACTGCATTGCACCACTCCCCACATTATACTGCAATTATACTGCTATTCCACTACTTGTCTGCTACTGAAGCTCTCCTAGTTCCCTTTTTTTATTAATTTACTGTCCTAAAAATCCTGCCACTGATCCTCAGATACTTAAAAAAAAAAGAAAATAAACCAGTAAATAAATAAATGAGTCAAAACACTTGTGCTGAGGGTGGGCTTCTTCCCCTTATGCCCCTTCTACTCCACACCCCTTACTATACCCTGTGTTTAGTTCCTGTCAATCAGATTTACAGGGCATATAATTAAGAGTTGGGGGAAGGGGAGCAAAAATTTGCAGCAATTAAAGACAGCAAAGAAATACACCGCCACTACGTTTTAAATTTTCAACAGCCCAAAAAACAATTCTAAGTAAAGACAACAAAGAAAGTATAGTGTCACTAAAGCCCACAATCTAAGTTTAAGAGAAAAATAGCAATTACCAGTTACTGTAAAGCACTGAATTGAATATGTTTCCTTCCCCTTCTGGCTTCTTCATGCCGTGTTAGTGCCTGGTAGGCTGCCTGCTTTCTTCAGACATAGCTATACCTAGTTTTTACTCATTGTGAACCGGTCAAGAAAAAAGCTGTTATCACTTATTTCTGTCTGTCTGTCATGATAGCGATACTTGGGTCTCGCCTGTCCTTTTTTCTTTATGAAAAATACTGTAACAATATCCTTCTCTGTACCTCTGTGGACTTGTCAGTTCCAACTGCTCACTGGTCTTGCTGATGCTCTAGAATTGACTGTTATGTTATGTACATTTGTATATCCTGATTTGCACTTCTACCATGTTTTACTCCAAATGTAAATATTGCTGCTTGTTTGTAATATAATCTGGACTTAACCAGGTCCATCTTGTAACTGAGCTTGCTCAACGATGTTCGCCTGGATAAATAAAGATTTGATTGATTGATTTCTCAGGAACAGGAGAAGGCAGCTTCATAACGCAGTTTCTGCCTGAAGATAACTGACTACATTTTGACTAAAAACTTTGAAATCATTGTAATTTATTTGGTTTAAAAAAGGTTTTACATATTTTAGATATATGGTTCCTGCTAAAAGTAAAATAACTATGTTTGGAATAAAAGTTATACAAACACTTATGTTTTAGATGCTTTTCAGTGGTTTGAAATATACCTGTATTAAAATATTCTATTTTACTGTGTTTGTGACTAGGAATTGAATCTTTACTCATAAGTCCTGTCAGTGTTTGGCTGTCAGATCTAAAAAGAGAACAGCACCCGCAGGTTTTAAAAACTGCTAACTGTGTCCAGCTCCTGGCAAGGGTCGACTGCCACAAGCTTCGTTTAAAGTGCCATGTCCAGACCAGATTATGATTTTATCAGTTGTTAACTCTACAAAAAGTTTTGCCTTACAACCCTAAAGAAAAAAGCTTTAAAAAGAGAAAATGTATATCTTTTCAGTCTGCCTCTGTGTAGACAGGATCACGCAAGCACTTGGGGTATTCTTACCTTGAAGGATGGGAGAGCCCAGGGAGGAGGAATGGCAACTGGTAGGGGGAAGGTGTGAGACTGTGAGAGATGCAGTAGGAGGGGGAGCATTCAAAAGGGTGCCTTTAATGAATATATTTCACTACTGTTTGGAAGTGAGGAGGGGAGAACAGGAGGTAGGGAGAGTGGTGGGAGAGAGGTCAGGTTAAGACAACTGGGTTGGGGGGAGTAGGACAGTAGAGTAGGCTTAGGACCATACAGAATAGTCAAGGTGGGTGGGGAAAAGAGAACATGAAGAGTGGAGTAGGGGGTTGGGGAGGGTGACAGGAGGAGAGGGAAAGGAGACAGTGTGTGTGGGTGCCAACCAGAAAGGGAAGGCCACGGGGGGGGGCAGAAGGAGGGGTGAGTAGAAGCTGTGGAGGTGTCAGGCAGGCAGGGCTTGGGGAGAATAAGGGTGAAGTGGCATCCAGGACAGAAGAGGAGCAGTTAGGTGAGGGAGAAGCTTGTATGGTAGTCAAAGAAGGAAAGGGTGGAAGCAGGACTGGAGGGGGCAAAAGGGTGGTAATCCTAGGAGACTCCATAATTAAGGGTATTCTCTGGGGAATGAAGTGGGGCCCAAATACAGGTAGGAAGGTGATTTGCATGCTAGCTGGTGAAGGGGGTTGGGGGAACCAATTAAGCAATAACGCATGACAGGGGGTGTGTTATGGTAGGATAACAGCCCACCTCAGGGTGGGTTGATGCACGCGGCATAGACAGGGCTTCCACTCAACTAAGGTCATAGCCCACCATAGCACACCACTGGAGTGCCCTTTATTGAGATTAAGAAATGGGTTATTTTAGAAAATTTCATGCATTTTAAACATAATACTTTCAGCTGGGCCATTGTGCTGGGATAATGGCCCAGCTGAAAGCAGCTCTTGGCCAGTCAGAATGCAGCATTATTTCTACCCATTTCATAATTGTAGTTATACACCTAGGTACCAACAACCTAGCCAGGGAGAAGGTGGGGGTTGTACAGGAAATGTTCAGGGTGGTATGGAGGACTTGCAGTGAGGTAGCCAGATTGCTGGCATTCTCAGAGGTGTTGTCAGTACTAAGAGCCAGCATGGCAGGAAGAAAAGGATAGAGGAGTTCAATGACTCGCAGAGGGAATGGTGCAAGGAAGAAGCGTATGACTTTATTGGGGGCTGGGGAGAGACCTGGGCAAATAAAATTATTTTTGCACCAGGCAGACTGAACCTCAGTAGTGGGGGTTTGAGAGTCCTGAGGGACAAGCTGGGAGGGGTACATAAACCAAAATCTTAATTTAAACTACTGGCAGGGGAGCAAGCAGGCCTCTAGTCCCTGAAACTCAGGGGGGAGAAGGTCCAGACCTCCCCCCCATATCAGTGGGGGAAGGGTCTGGAGGGTGGAGGTGGAGCGAAGGGGTTAACAGCTAGGGATGGGCAAAAGCAGTGGGGAGAAACAAGAAAGGAAGATGTGAGGGAAGGGAAGGGAAGGAGGCTCAGACTCTAGGTGGAAGGTGGTGTCCTTGAACGCACAGTGTCTTGGAAACAAGATGGATGACCTGCAGGCATTGTTGGCAGAGAGAGGAGAGGACATCACAGTGGTTACTGAAACTTGGGGCACACCTGACCATGACTGGGACCTCTCAATCCCTGGGTATAAATTATCCAGGAGGGACAGGGAAATAGGAAGAGGTAGAGGGTGATGACTTACATCAGGGAAGGTATGAGATGTATGAGGGAGGAGTTGGACGAGGGGAGGGTGGAGAAAATGTGGATTCAGTTACTGGGAGGAAGGTGAAGTTGGGGGTAGTTTACAGACCACCCAACCAGGAGAAAGAAAAAGTCAGGGAACAGAACTCGCAAATATTGACTGCTGCAAGGAAGAGAGAGGTAGTAATAGTGGGAAACTTCAACCTGCCTAGGGTGGATTGGAAGGTATCAGCCATGACCTGTGCCAGAAGTCGGGTGATTCAGATGTGCTGCAAAGTGGGTTCCTGACTCAGGGCATCACAGAACCACTAGGAAGGGGGCAATCCTTGATCTGGTGCTGATGAATGGGGACCACATCTAGGATATAAAGGTTGAGGAGCCCCTGGGTGGGAGTGACCATCGCACAGTGTGGTTCTGGTTAGACATGGACAGGGAAAAGGCCTCCACTAAGACTAAAATCCTGGGTCTTAGAAAGGCGGACTTCAGAAAGATGGGTGAGCGGCTAAGGAGTCACCTGGGAAGCATCTAAGTGGATATGGGGGTGAACCAAAGTTGGACCATCATTAAGGAGGGAACAGGACCTGATTAAGACAACCTGGGGCACTAGGCCCAAGAAAAATATGGGTCTCTCCTCATCGCAATCATGCCCCTTTACCACTACTGTGCCACTTTGCCATGACCACACCTCTTGGCCACTGCATATCAGTTACTGAAACTTGAAAAAATCTTACTGTCCAAAAAAAGTGGAATAAAACATAAATAACCTAACTAAAATGCTTTAAAAGTAATGAAACTAATAATATCAGTATGGAAAAATAACAATAGTCTGAGTTTTGATCATTTAGAGAAAATAATTACTAATTGACCTGGTAAAAATAATTGTTTGAGTGTAAAATGTCATGATTTGCACTTCTCCAAAGGCCCCCCAAACACAAATGTGTGCGCTTGCAATCTGGGTGTCATCATTTTGTCCTGTCAGGCAGCATGAACCAGGATGTGTGAGTTTTGTTGGGTAGGGTAGGGTAGGGACCATCTCTAAAAGAGGCTAGATTCTGGGTGGTGTAGGAGTTAAGCTGGTGGTTTGCTAGAGGAGTCATGAACTTTAGAGAGTATACTGCAAAGCAAGCGATTGTTGGAAGAAATCATTTTCAGGATCAAACATTTCTGTTATTGATAAGTAAGCCAGGATCAAAAGATTGCAAGATTTACTGATGGGAAATCTGGAAATACGTTTATTTGTTCACCCTGAAAATGGAGTTATATCAAGGCCAGAACTTCAATATGAGTGGGATGAGGGAATTAAAAAAAAAAAAAGAGTATGATTTTAATTGTACCATTGAAACGCATTGTAGAGTTCTTATTTTTGGAGTGAGATTAAATATAAAGCATACACATTGCATTGCACTGTTAATCTTTTATATTTAAGAGTAAGACTTTATTCTAAGTGGAGAGTCTAAATGGGTGTGGAGACAAAGCAAAGAAAATGGACCTGTTCACACCTTAAAGGTCATCCTGGCTGGGGCCCCCGAAGCTATCAGCTGCACTTGACACCTAATCAGGGAGGTGAGAGTCTTGTCACAGTTCAGCCCCTGCCTTGCTTAGATTACTCAGTGGCGGAGTCCTTTACAAGAAAAAAAAATGTAGCTCAGGCAGAAAGAACCGGATATATAGTAAATATATGTTGAGGATTGCTGGGGGGCCCCCTGGCAGGCAGGGGCCCTAGGCCTGCGCCTGTGTGACCTGTGTCTTAATCCAGCCCTGGGAGAGAATAATGGTTCCCACAGCAGAGCGCGTTAGGCTCAAAGGGAAGAACCCAAGGGCCAAGGCACCCGGCTAATTTAGTACTGTACTAAGATCACCCAGGCAGTAAGGGATAAGAGGTCAGCCTACAAGAAATTCAGGAGTTCAAAACAAGCAAGGAACAGGTGTGCTCAATGGCAGTGTGGAGCCTGGTGCTCTGCAGAGGGCTGCTAACCCCAAAACAAGGCCAATAGTCAAGCAAGCAAGGAAGGCAAAGCACTCACCAATCTCCTACCTTAAAAAATAAAGGACTCAGTTGTGATTTCAAAAATTTCTCCTCTTTTATTGTAGGTATTTTCAGGACGCTGGTGTGGAAACGCCACCATAGCAAAACCCCAGAGCTTCGGGGTTTTTGTGTGGTGATGTTTCCACACCAGCATCTTGAAAATACCTGCAATAAAAGAGGAGAAATTTTTGAAATCACAACTGACTCCTTTATTTTTTATGGCAGAAGATTGAAGAAATTCAGGAGGACCAAGAGGGAGGAAGACAAGGATGATTACCTGTAGATGGCTAGCGTAGCAGTCAAGGTAGTCTGATGGGCTACAGCTCAGAAGGAACTTCTACTAGTGACCTGAAGCTGAAGCACTCCAAGCAATGTAGGAAAGCAGCAGCAAAGGCAAATAAAATGCTGGTCTGCAATCCCACAGGGATCAGCAGCAGGCAAGAGGACGTAATGTGCCCTTTTACAGGTCATTGTGAGGCTGCATCTGGAGTACAGTGTACAGTACAGAGGCCCATACCTTAAAAAGGATATCAGCCTGCTGGAGATGGTCCAAAGGAGGGTAATGAACATGATCATGAGCCAGTAGGGTAGGACATACTGTATGAGGAAATGTTGGAGGCCCTGAGCATGTACTCCCTGGAGGAGAGGCGAGAGAGGGAATATGATTGAGACATTGAAGTATTTGGAAGGAATAAATAGGGTGGGGAAGGAAGACCTCTTCAGGCTTAGTGGGAATCAAAATACAAGTCTCAAGTTGGAGGGGGAGAGATTAAGGAGAGAGATTAGGAGGCATTTCATCATTGAGAGGGTGGTGGCAGGTTGGAATGTGGTTCCAGAAGAGGTGGTGAGCAGCTTCAAGAGAGGCTAGGATAGAGTTAGGGGGAAAATAAGGGCCAAGGAGGGGGTGGACAGAGTGGAAGGGCAGACTGGGGGTGCAGGCTCAGTAGCTTAAGCTGAGGACCCTGCACTATGAGCAGACTAGATAGACCTAATGGCCTCATTTGGCTGGCTTCTTCATATGTTTGTATGTTCATATAAAAGCTCGGAGGGAGTTCCTAATGATGGTGGAAAGCATACACTTCAGAGGGTTCTTATCCTCATCAGTGGCCGTCCATGCCAGAGGGAACATGCACAAATTATAAAGCTGCTCAGCCATCAGATAGCATGGTAAAGATGGCAATAACACCAGGGTGTCTGAATGGGGAAACCCTGATTCCAGTGATGGCAAAAATACAAATAAAACAGCCCCAAAGCAAGTACCAGGACTAGTGCCTGCCAAGAAAAAACCAAAACATGTCCAAGCCACTTCTCCTGCAAAGGAAAAGGAGCAGGTAGTGTATCAGACACAAATGCTCTCAACAGAGGACATTACTATGGTATGGCAGTTTTTCCAACCCTTCCAGTGTATAGGAAAATTTTTTCATGTGCCTGCCCTCCTCTTCTCGCTATGGTTCCTGACCACTTTCCTGTGGAGGAGAAGAACATGTATTATGAAGAGGAGGAAGAAGGTGAAACCATAGAACCTGATGACTCACCTGAACAAGAGTTTTTTTTCCTCCTAGGCCCACAGAGGATTATACCTTTTATTCCATGTTCAAACACATGGTGAACACTCTCAACATCCACTGTCATGAAACAGAGGAGGAAATGGAGTTCATGGATATGGTGGCACTAGCCCCCACAAGCATACTACTAGTCCCAATCCACAAGTTACTCCAACAGGCTACATCAAAAATTCTGGTGATTGGTGCTGGTGGTGGTGGTGGTGGTGGGGGGAGGGACTAGCCACTATGGAAAGTCACAGGGATTATAAGGCCAGCGGTCGGAGGGTGGGAGGGGCCAGTGGACACTAGGGAGACATTGTCAGTTAACCGAGCTGGCAGTCAGAGGGAGGGGGGACCACTGGGCACCAGGGATAAGGACAAATAGTTATGGGACAGGGATGGAGGGCACTAGTCACCGGGATAAGGAAACATAGTTAAGGATGATGTCCGGAGGGAAGGAGGACCACTAGGCACCAAAGATGTCTTTGGATGGCTGGGCTGGAGTCAGCAGCTGCAGTACCTTTGGTTGCCATCAGGGCCTTTTGCCCTGTTATGAGGGGGTTTGCAGTGGTGGTAATTTGTTCCCCTTTGGGTTAGAATTACTGCCGGTGCAAATCTCTGAATATACCAGTGCGCCTGTATGCTGAAAGGGCCCTCATCCATTGCATACGCACAGAGGTACCTTAATGCTTGGGTGCTAATGGGGTTTGTTGGTGCTATGGGGGTGTCTGAAAATAGACCACACCACACACTGGGTGCAAAACCAGGTTTGTGTGAGCAAACACCCATTTGCACCCACACACAGTTTTAAATATCGGGCCCGCTGTATTTTTTACTTTTGCTTTCTGCAAGTATAGTTACTGAAAGGTTGTAAAATGGTTTCTTAGCTTAGCTTAAAAGTGGGTCCAAAGGTGGTAAACTGGATAAGAAATTGGTTAGGAGATAGGCAACAGAGGGTGGTGGTGGTAAATGGAGTTCACATCAAGGAAGGGAGGGTAACCACCGGGTTAGCTGAGGGATCAGTGCTGGGACCAGTTCTTTGTTTTTTTTTTAAATTTAGTACAGTTTTTGGTAGCACCTTGGTTATCGAGCATCTGCCCTGGTCATGGACCGCCGGGACCTCCACCTCTGACTATAGCCTGCGCTCTTCCCCAGTTACACCTGGCTTACCCCCCAGAGGGCGGGGTTGCGGCACCGGCCAAATGTCACAAATCTAGTATCTGGTCAGGGGAGCCGGCATCGGAGGCAATGAAAGGCCCGGGGGGCAGGGCATCATGTAGATGAACCAGGCCCAGATTTTCTTTCTCCTGTAAGCAGGGGCAGGGATGTGCAATGATGGCCAGCGTCCGCCCAACCCCGAGTTATACAGGTGTCAGTGCTCTGTGTGGCAGCCCAGCCTCTGCTGGGTGTCACTAGACACTGAACACATGCACCCACCCTTCCCCTGGAGAAGGAGAGCAGTCCAAGGACGCTCAATCCTTCTCCCCCCGGCCAGACCTCCAGTGACCCGAGTCCGTTCCTGAATCTGAGTCACCGGCATTGCAGGTGGAAATCCAACTGCTGCACTGGCAGGCCAGTGGGACCAGTTCTCTTTAATGTCTTTATAAGTGAAATCACAGAGGAGCTGTAAGGGAAGGTCTACCTCTTTGTGGATGACACCAAAATCTGCAATAGAATGGACACTCCACTGAGGGTGGAAAGGATGAGCAGAGACCTGAGAACTAGAGGAGTGGTGAAGGGCATGGCAGCTGGGTTTCAGTGTGAAAAAGTGCAAAATAATGCACTTGGGGCACAGAAACTCAGGGTGGAATGGCACTGACGACCACCAACAGGAAAGAGACATGGGGGTGCTCATACTGGGTGACCTAAAGGTGGCCAAGCAGTGTGACAAGGCAGTAGAGAGGGGGAGTGGGATTCTGGGGTCCATAGAGAGTGCTAGCACCAGCAGAAAGAGAGAGGTGGTGTTGTCTCTGTATAGATCACTAGTAAGACCCCATGTAGAGTATTGTGACCAGTTCTGGAGAGCACATCTCCAGAAGGACATAGATGAAGTGAAGGCAGTCTAGAGGAAGGCAACTAAAATGGTGCAGGATCTGCATCAAAAGCCCTATGGGGAAAGGCTAAAGGGCCTCAATACATACACCCTGGAACAGAAGAGGGAGAAGGGAGATATGACAGAGACCTTTAAATAACTCACAGAGGTAAATAAGGTACAGGAGGGGAGTAGTTTTCAGAAGAAAAGGTGCTCAAAAACAAGGGGACAAGCTATGAAGCTGGAGGGGTCTGATTTAGGAGAGATATGAGGAAGTACTTCTTCACAGAAAGAGTGGTGGATTCCTGGAACAGCCTTTTAGCATTCAATAAGCACAAGGGAATCCTAGTGGAAAGGAAGTGGGGAAGGAGAAAGAGCTGTGGATCAGGCACAGTCAGTGGTAATAGTGTACGTAGGGAGAAATGGGCAGACTGGATAGGCCAAGCAGTCCTTATCTATCATCAGATTCTGTGTTTCTGTGGGCTCAATTCTCAAAGCCCCTGGCGCAGCGCAAATGGCTTGTGCCACAAAGAATGGTGCAAAGTGCCCCTTGCGCCAAATGATGCACTAGGAGCCATTCTCAATGACAGCCTGTGTCAACCGCAGGCTGCCTGCCCCAAATAGGGTTTGCACCGGCCGTGCACCCAAAAATGGGCTGCGTCATGACACTAGAGGGCATGTGGCAAACACAAGCTGCCACTTCCCCAAAAATAGGATTCTCAGAACTCACCCAGAGAGAGAAATTTTAAGTACCCTTAGACCAATCAGGACTGGTCTAAGGGTACTTAGAAAATTGTCCCCTGGCAGAGTTGACCTGTTTGTGGCACTGTGCCACCGTCCCACCTCCACTGCCCCGATGTCCCAAAAATATTAATTAATGACAAGCCCCATCCCTCGTGATCTAGAGGCCCCTCTCCTTGATCCCCGACTGTGCCCATTACTGTACATAATAAATAAAGCCCATACCAGTGGTCTAGTGGACCCCGGCCCCCACTCCAGCTGGTATTGCTCACCACCCCACCCCCATCCTACACCCTGAGTTAGCAAGCCACACAGGCCTCATCTCACCACCACGGCTGGCTGCCGACTGAACTGTTAGTGAGCACATACTGTATAATACCGTACATACTCACTGACTGACAACTGTGCAGCTGCCAGTCAGTGAGTGCATACTGTATTACATAGTACACACTGACTGACAGGTCAGTCAGCAGCTGGCCATGGTGGTGAGAGGAGGGCTGTGCTGCTTGTCAGCTCAGGATGTAAGATGGTGCGGAGTGGGGTGGTGGGCACTACCGGGCGGGGTGAGGGGGGGGGTCCACTAGACCACCAGGCATGGGTTATATGTATTATGTACAGTAAAGGTCAACTTTTGGGATTGGGGAGGGAGGCCACTAGACCATCAGAGAAAGGGGTTGTTAATTATTATTACAGGGACATCAAGGATCGGGGGGGGGGGCACTAGACCACCAGGGAAAGGTTTTCTGTAGCTTATCAGGGGATTGGGGATGGGGGACCACTTGCCTTTGTTGCAAGGAGCCTGCAGTAGACCCTTACAGTGTGCCATGTGTTTGCTGCATGGGTGAGGTTGCTGCAAGTGTGAGGACTTAGGCACTGGGACCCCTCTTGTACCAGCATTTGGTGCAGGGTCTCTGGCACACCAGGCTTTGGCACAAGCTGCTGTTTGTCACAGCTTGCGCCAATCTCAACCCTTTCTGAGAATCAAGCCCTATGTTTCTAAACATTGTCACTTTATGTATTACATGATATAAAAGCGCAAGGAATCCAGTGACTGTTAACAACTTGGCAAAACACTGGTGGACTGCTGTCAGGAATATTGGGCTGCAGTATGTGTCTTGAATACAATATTTTTGCACTTTAATTTGGTGTTTGTTGCGGTTTCTTGGTGCCAGATGTTCATGTTTCTGTTAATCAAAATAAATTAGACTATAACAGCCAATTAACAATAGAAGTAGAAAATACCATTCTTAGGTCCAGGTCAAAATATTATTTGATGAGTGACAAATTGGATAAATTAATGACTATGCAGCTGAAGCAAGAAGCTGGAGGATGAAGTATTAATTGCATGAAAAACTTAACAAGAAGTATTACAAATCATCCAGAAGAGATAAACCAGACCTTTTATTATTATTGCTTGGAACTCAATGCTTCAGAGTGTTGTAATAGCTCAAATGTTGTTAAGAACTTCTTAAACACCTTCAATCTTCCACAGATCCCCTTAGAATTAATCAATGAATTAGAAAGAGATTTACTGCCTGGTGAGATCCGAATCAACAATTGCAAGTCTCCCATTAGGGAAAGTTCCAGGCCTGAATGGAATTCCAGTTGATTTCTACAAAACATGGGAAACCCAACTCAGTGACTATCTATGGAACAGTTACAGTATACCTAAGTTTTTAATTCAGGAAAATTACCAGACTCTTTCTTAGATGTCAGTATTCTTCTCTTCCCCCAGAAAGGTAAAAATCCAGCCCTACGTTCTTGGTATAGATCAATTTCCCTACTAAATGCTGACTATAAAATCCTCGCAGAAATGTTAGTATCTTGATTAGAGACTATATCACCATCCGTCATACATAATGGTCAAACTGGATTCATCAAAGAATGGTTACTGAGTTCTAATACAAGACATGGCTCCACGTGAAACACCAACTCTGTCCTACTAATTGTCAATGCGTAGAAGTTGTTTGATAGAGTTGAGTGGGACTTTATTTACAGCTTTTTTTTTTAAATTGGGATTAGGGCAAACATTCAGAAAATGGATTAATATGCTGTATCAGTCACTTTGAGCATATATAAAAACAGTATGATACAACTCGGTTATGCATCTATACAGGGACACAAGTCAAGGCTGTTGTTTATCCCCTCTGTTTTTTGCTTTAGTAATTGAGCCACTCGCAGTTGCTATCAGACAGCCACCCAATCTACAGATGAACCTTTACACAGATGCTAAACCATTAATTCTTTCCAACCCTGCAGAATCCAAGCCAAGTATTAAAACCATAATCAATAACATTGGTGCCATTTCCAGTTATAAAATAAATTGGCAGAAAACAGAAATACCACTCTTGGAATCCCCCCCTAATCTCTCACCAAATGTCTGTAATACAATACAAATCACAAATGAAAATAAATATTTAGGAATAATTCCCCCCAAAGATAGCCAACAGATTTTTGATACATATTTTACTCTTCTAGTGAATAATATTATTCTGGATCTTATACCATGGACCCCTCTTCCATGGATGTTATTTGGAAGGGTTAACATAGTTAAAGTGGCAATACAATTCGAACTTCTCTTTTTCAATCTGCCCCATCATATTACCAGAATCATTTTTCACTTTACTGAATAAAGCAATAACTAAATGCCTGTGGAAAAATAAAAAACCTAGAACTTCCATGCAAAAATGAAAATTACCACAATTGCAGGGAAATGTAAACCTTCCAAATCTCAAGCTTTATTATTATGACAGACAACTAAGCTAATTACAAGACTGCTTTAAAAATCCTGAAATAATCTGCTGTCAGTCTGAATTGATTAAAACTCCCTTTACGGTATTACCCTGTATTTTGTATGCAGCATACCTACTTAGCAATAATACATCCATTTTACCAACCTCTATCTTGTATCTTGTATTGTTTTTTCACTCTGTTGCTTCTCTGTTTATATTACCTGTGGAAATGTGTTGTTGATTATTGTATATATACTTTTCTATGATTATTGTATATGTACTTTTCTATAATACTGCATGGAAATGTGCTTTTGATTACTGTACTCCCATGTTCCCCTTCCCCCAGGCAGCTCCATGAGATGAGCAATTTGATATTGTTCGGTCTGCCTTTCCTGGTGAAACTTTTCAATAAATAAATAAAATAAAATAAATCTTCTCTATCCAAATTTGGACACATATCTATAAAGTTATTAAATAGAAAAACAACATGGGCAGGATTCACGAAGCTCGTGGAATACCTGCAGCTGCGGGTAAACCACGGCGCAAGTCGGTTGTGACTTGCGGATCCGCAGGTTACCCGCAGCAGTGGGTATTCACAAAGCTGGAGCCGGATTACGACCAGCTCCATGATCTACGGCTGCCTGCTGGTGGTGTCATCAGGGAGATGGGCGCAGCTGCAGGAACGGGCTACGGCTACTGGAAGCAGCTGTAACTCCCTCTGCAACTGCTGCGGCTGTGAATCGGAACTGCTGCAGCTGCGGGCGATTCCGGTCCGCAACAGCAGTTGTGGAGGGAAACTTACAAAAAAAAGGCTTTGTGAACCCTGCCCATATCTCTGTTTTCACCAGTTCCAGGTAATCAGACTGTCCTCTGTCTGTCAAGTCATCAGATTTTAGACAATGGAAGAAACTAGGTCTGACTCATTTAGCTAGATGTTATGAACATGGAACATTTATGACTTTTTTAACAACTCCAGAAAAAATTCAGAATCCCAAAACAATTTTATACAGTAGCTTAAAGCAGCAGGCAATTCACCAGTTTTAGACCATATGGTCTCTGGATCACCTACACACACAGGGTTTTAAATAAGGATTTTAAATTGATTAGCACTTTCGCACGGAAAAGTGCTAATCAATGTTGCAAATGTATAGCAGTTGGATCGAATTGATTAGCAAAATAAAAAAAAATGTCATACTTACTAAAGACAGTATGATTGGTGTTATTTCTCACCTGATAAACACTTTTTTGATTTCCTTTGATGTGTGGAGCAAAAGGGGAAAAAAAGACTCTGGTACAGGAGTGTGTGCAGTCACTGAGTCACTTTATTATTTTTTTTTTCATCAGTGTCTCTGTGTGAAATTCACAGAATTCATAATAACTCTGACATGAGTTACTAGTATTAAAAACAGATTTGATTGTTCTTCAGTAATGCAGTTTCTACTTGCCAACCTTCCCAAGCCTGACTACATAGGGAACGGTCAGCTACACATTTCAGAATAAGCTGCATCTGCAGCTGCTGCACCATAAAAGTAATAAAACAGGCGCAAGTTACAACTGACTAGTATTCCCAACCTCCCATCCATTTGCACTGAGCCTCTAACTTAAACGGTCAGAAAAGTAATGGGATGGTGGAACAGTAGTCAGTTGTTGGGAGTCTAGTGAAACAAAATTTAAAGAGTTCAGTATCGAACATTTTCTGACCACCAGCCTTGTTAAATATAGTTTCCACTTGCAAACTTTCCTAAGCGTGACTACTTATGTGACCCAAAAGTAGCAGTAGAATAAGCAGCTGCAGCTGCACCTAACTAATTTATTACACAGACACTACTGTACAACTGACTAGTGTTCCCAGCCTCCCATCCATTTGCACTGAGCCTCTAACTTAAACGGTCAATTTTAAATGGATGAATGGTTAGGAACAGTAGTCTGGGGAGTCACTGTGTCTGAACAAAATGTAAAGTTCAGTTAGTATGCAATACCGAACATTTTCTGACCTTAAATAACAGTTTCCACTTGCCAACATTTCCAAGCGTGACTACTTTTGCGGACCCAACAGTGAACAGCAAGTACGGTAACTGAGAATAAGCAGCTGCAGCTGCACCCTAAAAGTAATTTAACAACAGACACAAGTACAACTCCCATCCATTTGCACTGAGCCTCTAACTTAAACGGTCAATTTTAAATGGAAGGGTGGTTGGGAACAGTAGTCGGGACTCCTAGTGTCTCAAACAGAATTTAAAGTTATGTTCAGTACCGAACATTATCAGATGAGCCTAAAGCCTGTGGTGCAGTCATGACTTGTGCTAGCACAGAAATTTAATTGTGGTGGCTGGGAAGCAATCAGTAGGGTTACTGAGAATAAGCAGCTGCAGCACCCAAACTGATTTACAAACATGAGCTGCTATTATTCTTGGCAAGGGAGTAGCTACCGATACGCCAGACACGCCATGGCGTGTAGTAGTAAAGCTGGGGGGTAGCACAGAAGCCCGATGTCCCGACAGTCCCGTCCATTCTTTTAAGTTTTTTTTTTTCCCCCGTAGCTTTTTTGAAGGGGGGGGGCAGGGTCCCGGGACCTAGCGGACCTGATTGTGGAATATCTTGCTCACTTCAATCAGGTCCACGTACAAAAGGAGGTGTGGCACAACTCTAGAAAGGGGTGGAGCAGGGGCGAGCGGGCTGCTTAAATGCCACCTCAACTCTGTGCACAGTCTCTTGTCTGCAGCAGGAAAGAAGGTGTTTACCTGGCGTTGTTGCTGCTGGCTGTGCTGGACTGAGAGGCGTCGGACTCATGGAATCGGATTGCATCGTTGGTTTGGTGACTGGAGTCGTCTGAGCCAGGTCATGGAGAGGAGTTCGGTCGGAGTGAGTCAGACGGATAACTGGGCAGTGGCGCCGCGGCGGTAGTACTGTGTGCAGTGCTGGAATCGGTCGGTCGGAGCCTCTTAAGTTGGGGAGGAGTAAATTCGGGACTCGGGACGGAGCGCCGTAAGCCAAAGTACTTTTTCTGGAGCGAACTGGACCGTGCAGGCGACGGCGTGCAGCAGAGACCCAAGAGAGAGCTAGGTAGACATGGAGACGGAGTAGGGACAATACATTGATTCCTCACGCAAGCTGCGCCAGAGAGGTAAGTGCCTACGCACGCAGTTCGTATTTCACAGACTTCTGCTTGGTACATAGCAGCTACTGTTACATGCATACCTTTCAACCTTTCCTCCCCCAAATACAAATATAGAATATTGCTTCTCAAAATGTGGAACAAATCGGCAACACGTGTGACACTTTATTGAATTTTTAACTAAGAAGCTCAGAACACAGTGTGTGCCTTGTTCACAGCATTTGTCGTTAATTGACATATTTTTCACAGTAGGTATTATGGATTTTTGTTTTAAAATTTAACATTCAATGTGGGACACATCCTCTCAATGTGGGACACAGAGCATTCTGTGAAGTAAAATTGGGAACTGTTTCTTATAATGTGGGATAGTGCAGAAGTATGCACACATGATCAGACCCAAAATCCAGGGCTCTGCCAGGCAGGCTGTCTGGTTTCATTAAAAAGTTCCCGCTACTCTGGGAATACATCTGAATTCAGACACAGTGCAGCTTGTATTGTGTCTGATCTTATTGCCAGGTCTCCAGGAAAAGGTACTCATCTCAAATGGGATCTCCTGGTAAGTTAAAGGTTAAATAAAATGTATGTGTTTTTCTGTTTACCTTCTTTTATTCTCTATTACTAAGGACAGGTGTAGGAAAACAAGATTGTCTCCCCCCCCGCCGGGAATTCATCTACTCTTGCTACTTGTCTGAAAGTGATGCCATTCCATAAGATGGACAGTAAAAATCCAGAAAGCTGGTTTATAGGTAGTTCCAGATGTGATGTTACTTCAGTGCATGTCCTGAAACTACTCTAAAGAAAAACAACACAAAAAAACTTTATTAAAATTCTACAGGATCCATTTTATAATTGCAAAAAGGCACTCCAAGGCATATGTTGTGCCATTAACATCACTTCTTGGGTGATTGAAGGCACTGGGCTGTGCTTTGGGGCTCGCAGAAATACCCAAGTCATTACGGTAGCATAACACCTGCACTGCTGGGTCTTACTGCCTAAGTTCTCAACTTGTGACATCATAACTGTTTACATAGCAGCAGATTCTGATGGTATTAACAGAGGATTGTGGCAAAGCTGCCCGATAGTCTGGCGGGTAGCACATCGCACTGCCATTCCAGTGACTCAGGTGCAGACCCAGGAGCTAGGTGAGATAGCCGAGGGGACTGGGGTAGTGCTGCTGCTTCTTGGGGAGGGATGAAACTGTGTTCCACTGCCTCAGGGTCCTCGCTGGTGGGCTGGGGAGCTTGTCTCCTCCAGGGGCATTTGCTGTGTGCCTGTGAGGCTTGAATTCACCCAGTGTCAGTGGGAAGTAGGTCTGCCTTGCAGATGGGGAGACAAGCCTGAAAAACAACACATTCCTTGATTGCCTGTATGACGACTGCTGAGACTCTCAGGCCACGCTCCGTGTAGATCCCCACAACAGTGGTGTGGGGGGGGGTGGACTGACTGGGCTATAAGGTTGCTGGAAGAGCCATAAGGTCTGGCGAAGGTGGTGGTCTGAGGACAAAAAGCTCTATGGGGAAAAAAAAAAAAGAGGATTGTGGCATCACATGTGGACAGGTGGGCTGAAGTTGAAGGCCGAGGGACAAAAATCCTGTCATGTGAATGCCCTCAGTGTTAAAGAAGGGGAAATAAAAACTGGACACAGTTGAAATCTAAATTGAATTCTGGGGGCTGATTGCGGTATGCTGCTGGGGTTGGGAGTCGGTAGCAGTCCTTCCTTTTTGCTCCTGAAAAAAGTTTAGTCTGCGAAAAGACTTCCTGTGCCCCCATTTACACCATTGCCTGAGTGTCACAGGGAACGGAATACCACACCCACACAAACCTCCTATCACTGCAGAAACAGGGCTACTTTTAATTCTGTTTTAAAGTTCATAAAAGTCAATATAGAGTACTGTATTAGGTATTATTGGTTGTAGTATCAGAGTGTGTGTGTGTGTGTGGGGGAGAGATTCCTGCACATATATCCGACGAATTAATGACTTTGCTGGCATGCTGAACCTAAGTATAACCCTTGGATCTTGTTTTATGTATAACCACTTCTAACTTCTGACAAATGTATTACTCATTCAGGAACTGCTGAAGTTTGTTTTCAAATTAAATATAGTCCTGGCACTGAAGCTGAATAACTTTAGTTATTGCTTTGAGGCTGAATACCTTTATTCCTGACTTTTTGTAAGCAGCTGTTCAGTATTGATCTATAAGAATTAGAAAGAACTTTGTTCTGAGTACATTTTCAACATTTGTTATTTTTCAATTTCACCTCACAAGAGTCTTCTCTGTGACAGAGTTTGCACTACTAGCTCAAGACAACTGATAAATAAGGGCTACTATTCCTGTTTTATGCAAACTTACAATGAATGTAATTTTCAAGGCACCAGAATGTTTGTAAATTAACTTGAACAAGAATCAATTAAAACATTATATTTTCCTCCTATATAATACTGAGACTGGGACAATAGACACACACATTATGCGCTTTAACCCTAATGATCAGTGTGTGTGTGTGTGTGTGGTTTTCAGTGGAGTAGGGAACATGGCTATGCTTTTGTGGTACGGGGCTTTTTGGGGCGTAGTGGTTTAAAATTGGTCCAGAACCAAACCCAGAGGTATGGGCTCTGTGGTGTGAATGGTTTAGGTGATGGTTACAGTACCGGAAGCAAAACCCGAGCACCACTGAGGTTACCCTATCCCTCTCTTACTGTAATCTACTGCCTGTTATGTTTCAGTTGCTGACTTGGCTGTGGCTAATCCTGGGCTGCAGCAGTACAAGGCTACATTTTGATTGGATTGGGAGCTTGGCTCTCTGGTGTGTGTGTGTGTGTGTGTGTGTGTACTCTGTGGGACTGGCTACCTTGTTGTGGTACAGAGGTTTGTCACAATGTAACATTGTAACCAAAAGCCAGTATGTCTGAAACCTGTTGGTGTGGTATGTCTGCTGTGGTGTGAATGGATCTCTGTGGGACTGGCTACCTTGATGTGGTACAGAGGCTTGTCGAAACGTAATATTGTAACCAAAAGCCAGTCTGTGTGTCTGAAACCTGTTGTGATGTCTGGCATTGTGGGAATATGGACCTCTGTGGGACTGGCTACCTTGATGTGGTACAGAGGCTTGTCGCAATGCAATATTGTAACCAAAAACCAGTCTACACTTTTTTGGTGTGGCTAGTGGTGTGCTGGCATATAATACATAACATAACGCATTGGGGGAGGGGGTATGGATGGGGCAGGGGTAGCTCACCCTAAATGGGTAGCTCACCCTAAAGGGGGGGGGTAGCAGTGACTCCACACACGGTGTGCAGCTCAGAAATTCCTGGCTACACCCCTGATTCTTGGACTACTACTGCAGTTCCCAACCACCATCCAGAGGATTGAGCCTCTAACTTAAACGGTCAATTTTAAATGGATGGGTGGTTCGGAAGTCAGTCAGTAGTTGTCTGCTCAGGCCTGTAGACCCAGTTCCTCATGGCCAGATCCCACTAATTTTTCTGTAAGACGGATTTACAGTTTAGATAAGAATAGAAAGCACCAGTTTAAGGCTGCAAGCAGCATACACTGTCAGACTATTCACTCAGGCATTTAACTTTTCTTTTGACTTATTTCCAGGACCAGCCAGAGAGCTCAGCACAAAAGATGATGATGGCTTTTGGGTGCCCACCTGAGAAACCTGCTCACGAGTCTCCCCCCACCAACCCCACAGTTGAGCGAGACAGGATTTTTGATTTGTTTAGTCACAGTGACAGTGCAAGACTCATTATAAACACTGCTAGCCACTAATATCATTCTCATCAACAATGAAGAGATTTAACAACTGTGGTCTTCAACTTGAGCCACTGAAAAAAAATGAATACACATATGGCAGTGAGTGTCTCCACCAGCCAATGAACCTGAGGACTTAATGCCCTATAAAAAGTTTAACTACATGGAAAACTAATTCCTTAAGCTACTTGTTACCATAAGCAGCACTTTAGTCAGTGCTAAATTTTAACGTGAGACTAGTGGTGTCCCAAACACCACACAGGCTTCTGAGAGCTCAGTATAATTAGCAAACGTGTGATGAAGTCAGCACAAGAAAAAAATGTAATTTTAAACAAGGTCTACTCAGACATCTCATGGCATGGTTGGTGCCCCGGCATGATGATGTACAGGTGCACATTGCTGAACTCAAGAAAGGTGCAGCTCATTTGCTGAAGTGAGCAAAGTCCTGACTTGTGTGGATTGGTAAACGAAGTTCCCATGGGCAGCTGGGATTCCGAGTGTCCACTTCCACATCTGCCTGCCTGTGCCAACCCCCGGAATCACTGAGATCTAGATTGCTAAGTAGGGAGAGTGCAGGGCACCCCCCATAATTGCCAGTGCACTCCCCCTGCTTGGAGAGCTATCTGGACGTCTAAGCATGGGGAGGGGCTGGCAGGCAGACATGAAGAGAGGTGCTCACCTGACTGGTGTGGATTCTCAACTGACCCACTTCCCTCCAGTCAGTGACCAACTACCGACTCTGAGGACCTGAAATTTTTCCCCACGGCACTTACTGCCATTTAGGCTAAAACTTATAAGCCAAAAGTAACTTCCCTCAGTTTACAGGGGCTCGCTACTGATCAATGATTATGTTGTCACTGTCTGACTCGGAAGTACTGTAAGACATAATGCTAGTACTACTTGCTGCATCTTCTGAACTAGTTACATTTGTGGAGCGGGATGAATCTAACCTTTTTGCTTCTGACTGCCTTTGTTTCGCACAAACTCTTCTAGGAGTGCTGAAGAATCTATCTACAACTGGAAAAGGATCAAATGTCTCTGGACTGTCACCCTCAACTGAAATTCTAACCAGGTGTTCCAACATTACTTCACTCAGTCTGTTTCTCCAGTCAGTTTTGACTCGCTGCATTATTGAAAATGACCTTTCCAGCTTTACATTGGACACTGGAATGAGCTTATGTAACCGCTTTGTTACCTGGGGTTACTAGAATCCCAGTAAGACTTAGTGGTAGGCAGGGAAGGCAGCTTGTGAAACTCCAGTTAAATGGGTTTCACACTGTCTCACTCTGTCCTCAGTCACAGCTGAGACTTGAGAGATGACATCATTATAGAACTGTCGCAGCTGCATGGGCCACTTTGGAATCTCCAGCTCAGGGAGTGAAGTTTAGAACCTTGGGAAATTCAAAGGGAGTCTTCCATTTGTCCTTAAGCAAGAAGGAAGCATTAGTCTGCAGTGTGATCTTTCTCCAAGAAAAAGGAAGTGTTCCTGTATTTACCTTTTTAAGTGGTGGAGACCGCCTCCTGGAACTCAGTGCCCCTCCTCTGGGAGGAAAGTTCTGTGGGTTCCAGGGCAATCCCCTTCTCCCACCCTGGGAAGAAAGCTGCCTGATTTAAGTTCAATCTGTTCATGTATAACAGCAAAGGTTACAGTACTTCGCCTGTGGGGCACCTGCAACGAATGGGTGAGTGTTTGGCTCCATTGAAAGGGGCAAACATCTTGTTTTCTTCAATTGGATTTCAAGTAATGGGGACTGCTATTTGGGAGGACTATGTCAACTAAGACAAACAAATAGGGCAGTCAACTGTTTAAAGTTTTAAATGGATTTAAAGTTCGCTGTAGAGGGGATGCTTCAGGTCATCCACCGTTCAATCTACATTTTAAAGTCTAAAGTTTTCTGTGTGTCCAGAGAAATGGCCGGGTATGGGCTGTGGGAGCTGGAGGTGGGAAAACACCCCATCTTTAGTAACCAGGTCCACCTCTACGGATTTCTTCTTTGTTTTTGCTACTTGCCTCATGCACTTGGCCAGTGATGGGGTGGGTACCCAGACGTGGGTCGCAACTTGAAAATCTCTCTAGGAGTCACAGACTCTAAGTGGTGTGGGGAGCCACAGGATGGGAAAATTACTCCTTGTTGGATGGGAGTCTTCTTGTTTGGTGGGAGTTTCGATTGGAAGTACGAAAACAAATCTCTCTAGGAGTCGCAGACTTCAAGTGGTGTGGGGAGCCACAGTTTGAGAGTCTCCTTGTTTGATGGGATGTCTTTCCAAGTAAAGTTTGGGTTCATTCTTCAAGTGGACTGTCAGTCGAGTGGCCAGCAGGGGAGCCGGGCCAGTCGGGCTATGTATCCAATGCGCATGCAAAGTCCGGGCTGAGTGCCTGGTGGGTCCAAAGCCAGACAATTGTAGTAATGTGTTCATTCCTCAAATGGACCGCTGTGTTTAACCTCTAATCTGCACATACAGTAACGTAGCCCTTTGGGAGACCATGCAGTGCTTTGTTTATGTTCAGTTAGTTAATAAATAAAGCCACACTGAAAAATCCCAATTCTGGTTCTGGACATTACATTTATTGCTTCCTGTAGTTGGATTTACTTTGGTGCCCCTGTGCAGAGTAGCCAAACCTAGGTCCCTTGTGCCAGGTAACCTCATCCTTCCCCGAACCCGTAGATATATATGTAAATATATGTTACACTTACAAATAACGACAACGTGGTAGAAGTTTGAGAACTGTTCTCTGTAGGACTTCAGAATACAGTTCCAAAAGTCTTCCCTGTTTAAGTGACTTAAAAACTTATTGTATAAAGTTTTAATTTCAACCATTCTCGTGGCAAAGCAGCAAGGTCAACATTATGTTTTGTGAGTATCTGTCCATAGTAATTAACAAATCCGTCCAAGTCTACGTTCCGAAACATTTCTAGCTCATCAGCACTCCTAGGCCACTGTTTCACATCTAATGGTTTTAAAGTCCTAAAAATTGGGTGTTGGTCCTGAGAGTCACAGTCAGTGATATCTGAAAATCTATCAGAAATGCACTGTTGTACACTACTGACGTAATTAGGTACCTGTGTTATAAGGTGCCTGATGCTGTTAGCATTCAAGACCGTAACATCTTCAAACACGACTGGTTCAGAATCGTCAGACTCATCATTGTCAGTAACATCATGATCATGTTGCTGTAACAGTGTCTTAAGTTCAGAGTTGCATGTTCCGAGAAGATTATCTGCGAGATGCTATAATTGCCATAAGGTTGCATCAGCACAAGCGAAAGCTAAGATCAAGTCAGCAGAAGAACCCTGTAAACTGAGGGAGAGTCGTGACAGTGGCCTTAGAATGTCAATATAGAACATCAAATGAGTGACAAATTTGGTAGGTTTCAGTTTGGTCAAAATGCCCTTAACTCTGCTTTTCTCTGTTGGTGGCATAGTGGCAATTTCTGCGAGATTTTCAAGATGATGAATCGTAACTGTATAGGATTTTACCAGTGTCTGAGCGGCATGAAGTTTGTGATCTACCCACCTTGTTCCAAATGCTCTTTCTGGTTTGCTGACTTCACCGCCCACTATTTTAGCTAATTCTCTGAGCTCGCGAAGTTTCTTTGGACTTTTTCGTAAAGGTAGTACAATGTCATGAGATTATCATTCACTTGATCAAAAAATGTTCCTTTCAGTGCATCTCTGATTGCCAATTCAAGTCTATGGTTAAGACAATGAATAGACAGTAACCATGGCATTTCCACTTTTAGCAGAGCTGATAGCCCTTTTCTTTTCCCCAGGTTTACTGCAGCACCATCTGCACATGTAGCAACCATGCGACTGTTCAACTCTAAAATGCCAAACTCTAAGAAGGCTTCTTGAAGTGTTTCTAACAAACCTTCTGCACTGGCGTGCTGAACGTCTTTTAATCTGAAAAAGGTCATCTCCGTTAAACAAGAACTTTCGTTAAAATGCATAATATACAGTAATTCTTTTTCAATACAACTTTCATCTGTTGCCCCATCTAGAAGAAACTGCAAAATGCAGACTTTTCTGAAGGGCTGTGAGTAGATTTTCCTGTAACAATTCACCAATAACTGACGTGAACATACGACAACCGTTAATATTTGCATATGCACTTCCGAGATCAACATCATGTCTTTTTCAAGTTTAACAAATGATTCAAATTTAGTAAACAAAAGTTCTTCTTAGCAAGCAGATAGTTATTTCAATCAGACGGTGAACTACAGCTCTGTCTTTTACTTCTGCTCCTAATAGTGCACGTCCTGTTGGTGTAGTTTTGTATACGGTGGCAATTGATTCTGGTTTTCGGTTCAGTGTAACAGCTCGTTTACGAGCATCACATTGACCGTGTTTTGTAACATTGTCCTTTTTCAAAGCTGTACCTCGGATGCCAACAATGAAACTTTCACTAAAATTTCTGCAGTACTTTAACTGGTCTGCCCATTTTTCACACAGGGAACATTTTACCCGGTCTACAAACTCACCACCATTGTCTGTTTCATACACTAACCATTTATTGCGGTGATCAATCTCCTTTTTCCATTTTTCTGCAGTGTGCCTCCTTACTTTTTTGGTGCTGGTTGCCATGGTTGCTGTCTATTCTGGGTTCATGGCTGTGTGTGACACTCTTTATTTTAATTTGTAACATAAAGTTTCAGTCAAATACTTAAAGCAATTGTGTGCTTCTTTTCCAGTGTGTAAAAATATTTGTCCTTATGAGACACTCTTTACCAATACTTAACAATAAAACAAGTTGAACAACATTGTGTGTGTTTGTTTTTAGTGTGTAATAATTTGTCCTAACTGCAGAGACACAATGAACTGCTTCTTGAATCAGACAACTGAACAGTTGTCCTGGGGTGGGGGGGGGACTTGATTAAATAAACCTCTAACTTAAACGGTCAATCAAATGTGTGCTGTGTGCAACACTGCAGAAATACGCAGGGCAGACCACAAAATATGGGGTGGGGGGACTTGATTGAGCCTCTAACTTAAACGGTCAATGTGTGCTGTGTGCAACACTGCAGAGATGCGCAGGGCAGACCACAAAGGGGGGACTTGATTGAGCCTCTAACTTAAACGGTCAATCAAATGTGTGCTGTGTGCAACACTGCAGAGATGTGCAGGGCAGACCACTAAATATGGGGTGGGGGGACTTGATTGAGCCTCTAACTTAAACGGTGAATCAAATGTGTGTGCAACACTGCAGAGATGTGCAGGGCAGACCACCACAAAGGGTGGGGGGACTTGATTGAGCCTGTAACTTAAATGGTCAATCAAATGTGTGCTGTGTGCAACACTGCAGAGATGCGCAGGGCAGACCACCACAAAGGGTGGGGGGACTTGATTGAGCCTCTAACTTAAACGGTCAATCAAATGTGTGCTGTGTGCAACACTGCAGAGATGCGCAGGGCAGACCACCACATATGGTGTGGGGGACTTGATTGAGCCTCTAACTTAAACGGTGATGCTAACCTTTTACTAAAACAGTCTGCAGATCTGTCCAGGACAGATGAACAATGGTGATGGTGGTGGGGGGGGGGGGGTTAGACTACTTAGAACTACACATATTAAGCATTTCAAGCTGTGCTGCACAACACTCAAATCTTGGGGTGCACCCGGATATGGGGATGGAGGACTGAACTCACTGCCCACTTATTTAATTAAAACACACTACAGTGGTGTTTTGTTCATACAGCAGTACCCACTGACTGCTCCAGTCTTGTTTCCGGTGGCCACCACCCCCTCCCCCCCAAAAAAATGTAACTTTCAGGCAGAGTGCTTCACCTAATTGGCACTTGGCAAACAATACAGTAGTTCACGACAAGTTAATCCTGTCAGTCCAGGTAATCTAATCAGCAAATATTCTTGGCTTAGTTTGAAGACAATGAAAAAAATAAAACGACTGAGCAGCAGTGCTTTTTTTCCAGACACAGTCCTGTGCACTGCACCCCAGTCCGTTCTCCTCTCCTCAGACTCCTGTACTGCCTGGCACGTCTCTCTGCTGCCCAACCTCTATCTTCTTCCAGTGTGTCCTGCCTGCTGTCTTTTGTCCCTGCTGTTGCACTCTCCTCACCTGAGCGCTTTCAGTCCAGCTCACTTTGAGTGTCAGTGACCTAAACAAACACAATGACAAGATGTTAGTGTTTGTTACCCCCCCAGCCTCAGTACTTACTCATGTCATGACCCTGAACTGAAACATTCCCAGCATGCTCCTCGGATCCCCCCAAAGTTACCCTCCTTACCTTGTCCCTGGACGATGGTTGCAGTCCAGCAGTTCGTTAGCTATTGCCAACCACTGGCAACCTCTGCAAAATAAACACAGGGTAGTTACACTCTGATCTCCTGCACTTAGCTCGAAATTAACACAATAATTGTGTGACTAACTTACCACAGGGCTGTCAGTGAGGTACGGGGTCTCTTCGTTCACACGATGCTCTGGGAGTCTGACTACGAGCTGGTTTACAAGCTGCAGCACACACCTGTTAGGCTGAAAAGTAAGAACATTATTAATATTTTGGCCACTCTCTCAGCTCAGACTAAATAACCCCCCCTATAAAAAAAATCACGGTTCCCCGCCCACCCCCGGTTACAAGACAAGTCGAGGGCAGGCAAAAAGAGTGAGCGAGGGGCTACATCCCACATGGGCTTGTCGCTGCCTTGTGCACAACTCTGTGGGATAGGAAGACAGGAAGGCCATGAATTAGGTAAAGAAGCCAGGAGTCAAAGACTAGAGTGGACATCGATGCTGGCTTAGTTGCACTGACTTGGCCCCAACAAGTCCACAACAGGCTCATTTATTGCCTAGGTTCATTTACACTGAGTGGCAAGGGCATGAGCAGAGTAAAGACTTGCCTTGGAAGACCACTGATTGCAGAACAAAACCTGCCCCCGCCACCCCAGCTGTGGACAGAACTACTAACCAGGTTGGACTACTCAGAGTAGACTTCCACACGTCACTTGCCTCGGGAAATTGTTAGCACTGCTTAAATTGCAGAACCTGACCCTGGTCCCCACCGACCCCCTGTGAGAAGCCAGTCACTGCAGCTTTTGTCTCTGCCCCCAGTCAGTGAGATCTGATCTTTTCCCGAGGGCACCCACAGCCACTTAAGCCCCCCACTACTTGAGCTGCACAAGTCAAGACCAGGTCTGAAAAATAAATTATGCAGAGCCACAAAACTGGGCACACCACCTCAGTCTGTCAGGTCCTCACAGCGCAGCAGTGACAGAGTTGGAGAGGTCTGGGCGGGACAGTGACAAGTCTAATCCATCGGGAGGGCTGCCGACCACATCAGACCGAAGAATGTGCCCCGGATCATTTTCAGGGCTTGCAGCAACAGTGAGAAGGTGACGGATCCGATGATCATGCCCTGCCAAGAAGAGAACTCCCCAAAATCGCTTCACCGGCAGAGGATGTGCCCCGGATCATTTTCAGGGCTTGCAGCAACAGCGAGATGGTGACGGATCCGCAGATCACGCCCTGCCAAGGAGAGAACTCCCCATCGGCAGAGGGACACATCAAGGAGGCCTGTCAAGTGGCTTAGGCCATGGGATGGATTTGCTGCCCGACATGACTCAAAGCTCTCATGCCAGGGGAACCAGGCTGTCGTTGCTGGGCCAGATTAAGTTTGGGAAGCTCAGAATCTTACTGAGCAGCAACTTTCAGTGTGTGTGTGTGTGTGTGCGCGCTGTGGGGGGGGGGCTCTACTGTGGTGAGGTAGGCCAGAATTGTTGCGCAGGAGATACACAGGACACCGGAGGGCCAAATCAACCAGCTCACTCACCCTTCTGTCACACTCTTTCTCCACGATCTCCCGACCAGAACTTCGCAAGCATACAGCGTAAACAGGTGTCGGGTCTCGGTGAGGAGGGTAAAATGCCTGCAGCCGTGTTCTTCCACTGAAAATCGATCTCCTTAAACCCAAACCCTTATTTAAGCGGTACCACCACCAGACAACCTACACTGCATTCCCATGCTCACATAATGGATTTTGGCATGAACGACCAATTTTACCCACCTTTCTGAGTTCTTCAGAGTCCGGAGCCGATCAGTCACTCTCACTACATAGACTGAAGAAAGCACATTTTTTCTGCAGCATAACTTCTTCTCCTCGATGGGATCAGGCAGCCAATCACTTTAAGAGGCGGGCAGAGTTACGGTCACAATGTCACACCCATTTATATTACAATTCAAAATCACCCCTCTCAGTACAAAGAAACACTCAGAAAACAATGAAAACATGGAAAATGGATCGCACTTTCGGGCATCCATTCCACGCTTTGATTCGCTGGATTCTCACGTTTGTATCAAGAAATGCTACGATACCGCTATTTAAAACCCTCACACACACAAAATCAAATTTCCAGAGTATATTTAACTTTGATATCATCAACCTGGAAAACATAAATAAACTTAAGGACCCAATGGGAGCAGGATTTAAACACTGCCTTTTCTGATGACTGTTGGCAAGAGGTTTTCAACTATCTCCATTTAAGAGTATAATTTCCTCCAAACTACAAAAAATATAATATAGTACATCACACCTACTATACCCCTGCCAAACTCAGCAAAATCAATCTGGACATTACAGATTCCTTCCCCAGATGTGAAAACCCCCCACCATCTCTTAATCACTTATTTGTAGATAACCCTAGGATACAAAAATTCTGGCAAGAAATTCTGAAAATCATTTGAAATGTTACGGGGATCTAACTCACAGTAAAGGCTGAATTCATCCTATCTGGAAGTTACACGAGCCACCTTCCCACAGCTCAACAAAAATGCATGCCTCTACAACGCTAATCGGGTTATACTCTTAAACTGGAAACGTATGAATCCTCCAGAAACACAACGTTGCACCAATCTTATGGTTTGACTGATAAAAAAACAGACTTCATTATTATGTTGGGAAAAGCAAACTGGATTGGAAAAGAAATATGGGCTCTGTTTGTTATCGCATATTTGGGTAGAAATTGAAACATAGAAACAGTTTTTGTTGGCAGAAAAGGATCTTTAGGCCCATCCACTCCACTCTGCTTCTTGTCCCCCTCTATTCTATCAATACTGTCCATAGTTGATCATACAGTAAGTGTTTCTCCCTTCCTGTTCCTCTACTTAATATGCCCCTGTGCCTACCCCATGCATGCTTGAAGTCCCCCCACAGTCTTTGCCCGCACTACCTCCTCTGGCAGGCTGTTCCAGTCATCCACCACCCTTTCCATGAAGAAGCATTTCCACACATCTCTCCTAAATATCCACCCTTCAGCTTCATTGCATGCCCCTTGTTCTAGTGCCTTCACTTCTCTGAAATAGACCCTCCACTTGCACCTTGTTCACTCCTGTGAGGTACTTGTAGGTTTCAGTTATGTCCACTCTCTCTCTTCTGTCTTCCAGGTTGAGAGCTCCTGCAGCCTTTCCTTGTATGACTTCTCGTGCAACCCCCTCACCATTTTGGTTGCCTTCCTCTGTACTGCCTCCACCCTTTCAGTGTTCTTGTGGAGGTACAAGCTCCTGAACTGAACACAGTACTCTAGATGGCGTCTCACCACAATAAAACAACAGCACCACCTCCGTCCTCCTGCTGTCCATCTCCCAATGTACCCCAGGATCCTGCTAGACTTTCCCACTGGTTTGTCACACTGCCCAGCCACCTTGAGATCATCAGATATGATGACCCCTAGGTCTCTTTCTTGCTTGGTGACTGTAAGCTCCACTCTCCCCATCTTATACACAGCTCCTGGGTTCTGCAACCCTAAATGCATAGCATGCACTTTTTTTGTATTAAAACCCAGCTGCTATCCCCTAAACCATTCCTCTAATTCCTCAGATCTCTTTGCACTCTCTCCACCCCTTCCTGCATTTCAACCCTGTTGCAGATTTTTATATCATCTACAAAGATGCACATCTTCCTCTCTAGCTCCTCTGCAATGTCTGTTATGAAGGCATTGAAGAGAACCGGTCCCAGCTTTGAACCCTGTGGCACCCCACTAGTCACTTTTCAGTCACCTGAGTGGCTACCGTTTACCACCACCCTTTGCCTCTTATCCCTTAACCAGTTTGATACCCAGCTTGTCACTTTATCCTTCACCACCAAGCTGCTTAGTTTCCTAACTAGCCTCCTGTATGGCAATTTCGAAAGCCTTACTGAAGTCCAGATAGTCCACATCCTCTGCTCTCCCTTGATCCACCTCCCTGGTAATCCAGTCAAAGAAATCTATGAGATTAGTTTGATATGATCTCTTCCCTCTGAAACCATGCTGCCAGTGGTCCTGCAGCCTTTTGTCTCCAGGTGCTACCTCTCCTTCAGTAGTGTCCCCATTAATTTGAGCACAACTGATGTGAGACTGACTGGCCTGTAGTTGCTAGCATCCTCCATACTGCTGCTTTTGTGCAAAGGGACTGCATCAGTCCTCATCCAGTCCACTGAAACTTCCCCCATCTCTACTGAGGTGCTAAAAAGCACTGCCAGAGGGGCAGCCAGCACCATGCTCAGTTCCTTTAAGGACTCTTGGATAAATCTCTTCCAGTCCCATGGTTTTATTCTCCTTTAAGGCTTCCAATCCCATCCGGACTCTGTCCACCGAGAATGGACTTGTATCCACTCCCCCCTCTCCCTGGTGCTTACTGCAGCATGCTGGTCCATCCCATCCTACCCTCTACCGTGAAGACCAAGCAAAAGTAATTGTTTAGTATTTCTCTTGATCTTCCTCTGCATAGTCCCCCTGACCTACTGAGTCTCACTATCCCTTTCCTTGTCTTCCTCTTTTCCCTCCACATACTGTACCTGAAGAAGGTCTTGTCCCCTTGTATGATCTCCTTAGCTCTGCTCTGCTCTGTTAGTGCTTTAGCTACCTCACTGTCCTTCCTGCCTCCCTTTGTTTTGCCAGATATACCTCCCTGTCTTCATCCTTCTGGGTCTCCCTGTATTTTCTAAATGCTGCTTTCTTCTCCTTCACTGCATTAGTCACCTTCTTAGAGAACCATAGTGGCCTCTTCCTCTTCTTTTCCTTGCTCACTTCCTTCAAACAGCATGTCATTGCCTGGGTTATACCCTCTTTAATCTTTCTCCATTGAGCCTCCACTCCTCCTCTGCCTCCCCCCCCCATGATATTTTCTGAGACAGTTTCCCATTTCTTTAAAATCTGCCCTGTTGAAGTCCAGGATCCTTATTTTAGTATATTTTTCCCTATCCTATCCTATCTGTATTCCAAACCACACAGTATGGTGATCACTTTTATCCAGGGGTCTACCCACTGTGATATCAGCAGTGCTGTCTCTCTTTATAAGTACCAGGTCCAGCACTGCCCCATTCTTAGTGGGTTCCAAAACCAGCTGACTGAGAAATGTCCCTTGTATGGAGTCGAGGATAACACTGCCTCCTGTTGTAGCTGTGGCCGGAATGCCCCAGTCTACATCCAGCAGATCAAAGTCCCCCATACTCAAAGCATCCCCCTTGCTAGCCATTTTGCTAATGGCTTTAACAGGGCTCTGTTTAAATCCTTCCCCTGTGTAGGAGGCATGTACACCACGACAGTGTGAATAACAGCCCTGACCCTGTCTCTAGGCTGACCCATAGTACCTCCAGCCCTTCATTGTCCCCCTGTTGCCCATGTATCTCAGTGGCCCTTATACCCTCCTTCACATATAAAATGATCCCTCTGCCTTTCCTCTCTGACCTGTCCTTCTGGAACATGGTGTACTGTTAAAAAAATTAGCACTCCATTGAAAAACAACACTCGTGAAGGCAAGAGATTGCAGTAAAAATGAAATTACTGTATTATGGCAGATTAGAGGTGCCAACTAGGATCCTCAGCCCTGGCACTTCACCCCATCAGGGTCTTCGTCAGGGGATAGATCTGCCCCCTGACAAAGACCTGGATAGGGTCAAAGTGCTGGGGCCCAGGATACTAGTTTACACCTCTAATCTGCCACAATAAAGTAATTTCATTTTTACTCTAATCTCTTGCCTTCAAGAGTGTTGTTCTGCAATGGAGTGCTAACTTTTTTGACAGTATTTTGCTTAGTGGGCTAGCCGCCCTGTTTTGCACCATTCCCATACTCCATGTGCAAATTTGTCTTTTTTCTATGTGGAACATGGTGTAGCCTGGGATGGCCACTTCACAGCTGTGGTTGTCCATACACCATAATTCAATTATGGCTAACAGATCCAGGTCTGCCTCCTCAGCGATTGACTCCAGGTCAGGAATTTTGTTTCCCAGACTCCTTGTGTTGGTACACATGGCTCTCCTTCCTCCTCTTCCCTCTTTCCCTCCAACCTGCCTCCCCCTTCCTGCTTCCCTTCTTGCATCCTCTGTTACCCTGGTCCTGCCCTCCCCTGTTACGTTGTCCTCCTGCTTTCCCTTCTTCCCTTCTCTGATAGCTGTAGTTCCTTCGCCAGACTTGCCTCCCCTACCCTTTTCTTTGCTTCCATCAACCTCTGGGTAATTTCTTTGATGATAGTGGAGAGTATCAGACCATCAATGGACCTATGCAATTAGCGTGGGAGCAAGTTACGCTACTGTCTTAAATCAGTCGTTGGGTTATTTTTAGTGGTTTATTTGAGTTGGTGGGCTTCAATCCCAACACCCACCATTAAAAAAACAAAAAAAAATAAAACAAGGGGTGTGTGGGGGGCGAAGCCCTCCAACTCAAGCAAACTGACACAACATCAACATTAAACGCAAGCACGCGTTGTATTTACGAATGTTTTATGCTGCTAGCGTAGTGCTGGTCCGATATTCTCCAATATTGCCATTTCGTCTCCCTGGGTTAACCTTCCCTATTGCATTAGTCTCTGAGGGGGTCAATCTCTGACTCCCTGAGTCTTTGTGCCTCCCCCCTTGGCTAGTTTAAATGCTCATCAGAGTAGTATTTAAACCTTCCACCCAGGACTGTCATTCCCCTCCTGGATGGATGGATGCCAATTCCCTTTTACAGGCCTCCATCCCCCCAGGTGTGACCCCAGTTCATGATGTAGCTGAAGCCCTCCTCCCTGCGCCATGCCTTCAACCACTCATTGAAGGATCTGGTGTAGAGTTCCCTAGCCTTCCCCTGACCATGCACGGGGTGTATTCCAGTGAAGGCCACTGTGCAAGCTACCTGATTCAGGCCCTTCACTGGCTGCCTAAACCTATTCTTCACCACCCTTGCAGCTTCCCTTGAATTAGAACAACTAGGAATTGAATAAGTAGATGTCTATAATATTAAATGCCACCCCCCCCCGGGATGGGGCATCATGTTAGTGTATGAGGACGTACACTTCTGGCCTAGTGTGTTTGGTCATTATGACACAGGCCCTAAAGGGTTAATATTTTTCTCCACTGGGGGACTGCTGATGGTGCGGGAGGACCCTGGGGTGGGCCTTGCACTGGCGCGGGAGCACACAAGTAGTGGTGTTGCGAGGTTATGAACATAAGAAAGTTGCCAGAAAGCAAAAGGCCATCCTGGTCTATCTAGGCTGCTCGAGATTGCAGCTAGCTCCTTATTCAGCAGCTGCCCCTCCCCTTCCCTGCCCTCCCTTTACCATACCCTTTGCCCTGTCCCACCCCTTTTTGAAGCAATCCACTGTGTTACATGCCACGGCCTCAGCCGGTAGTGCATTCCACTTTGCCACCACCCTCTCTGTAAAGAAATGCCTCCTCATCTCCCTCCTGGATCTACTCCCCTCCAGTCTCATGTCATGGCCCCTAGTGTCTCTCTCCACCCTCCTCCTGAATAGACCCTCTGTGTCTGTTTTGATTTTCCCCTTCATGTATTTGAAGGTCTCAATCATGTCCCCCCATCTCTCCTTTGCTTCAGTGTGTACATGTTTAACTCTCTTAGTCTGATCTCATATGGAAGTTCCCCCAGGCCCTGAATCATCTTTGTTGCCCTACGCCGCACCCCCTCCAGCAGCCTAATATCCTTTGTAGATACAGACACCAGTACTGCATGTAGTATTCCAAGTGGTGTCTAACCAAAGATCCGCATAACGGTAGAATAACCTCCCCTCTTCTCAAGCTAATGCCCCTTGCAATGCACCACAGCATTTTGCTGGCCATTGCTGCTGCCTTTCTGCATTGTGCAGAATTGTTCATTGCTCCTGTGATGAGCACCCCCAGATCTTTCTCCTCTTCTGTTACCTCCAGCTGCACTTCTCCCAGATAGTAGCTTCTCCTCGGAATTTTTGTTCCAAAGTGCAGCACCTTGCATTTTTTTGCATTGAACCCCAGCTGTCATCTGCCAGACCATGCCTCCAGCCTTGTCAGATCTTACTTTAGCCCCCGCTACCCAACCTGGTCATCCACCACTGCTCCCATCTTGGTGTCATCTGCAAATAGGCTGATTTTGCTGCTTATGCCCTCCAAGATGTCTGCAATAAATATGCCAAATAAAAATTCAACCAGAGTAGGGCACTCACCAACTGAAAAACACATGCAGGTTCTAGAGAATTATTAACAGAATCTAATTTATTTAACACACATGTGCACGGTTGATACATTTTGGACTGAGCCCAACACTGACCCCTGTGGAGCACCACTTGTCACGAGCTTAGGGGATGAGTATTCCCCACCTACCACCACCCTCTGCTGCCTATCTTTTATCCAGTTCTCCACCCACCCCACCAGTTTTGTTCCTGCCCCTGTGCCCCATAGCTTGTTTCCAAGTCTCCCATGTGGTACTGAATCGAAGACCTTACTATAGTCTAGGTACAGGACATCCACTGCATGGCCCCCGACAATTTGCCTTGTCACCCAGTCATAGTATTTCACCAGTTTGGTCTGGCATGATCTGCCCTTGATGAATCCATGCTGTCTCCTGTCCTGCACCCTGTTCACCTCTAGTAGTGCCACTAGCCTCTCCTTTAGGATGGTCTCCATTAGCTTCCCCACTATGGACGTTAGACTTACTGGCCTATAGTTCCCTTGTTTGTCCTTGGGTCCGCACTTGTGGAGGGTAACCACATGAGCCAGTCTTCAGTCACGGGGTACGCATTCTATGTCTAGAGATGAATTAAATAATTCTTCCAAGGGTCCTGCCAGGGGCACTAGGACGTAAAGTCGCCAGCTGTAATGCCGCGGACAATAAGTTGTGGTTTAAAGGTCACCCGGAGCTTACACTGCTGGATTAAATGTTGCCGAGATGGTAAGCAGTGACGTATTTTATAATCTTCAGCAACATACTGGCAGCAACATGTTTTAACGTCAATCTGCAGCATAGTATATTTTTAATTTAAATTACTCGCAACTTACGTTGACACACCACTGAAATCAGCATTGAAATTAAAGCACCTGGATGGAAATCTAATTACTTCAGTTGCTACATCACATAATTAATTAAGCAATATTAGCCTCACCTGTGTGGTTTCAATTTAAGTTCGCAATGCACTATGTTGGTATATTTCGTCGACATGGAGTTCATCCAAAGTCAGAAAGGCAAGCCAAAGCTTGCACTTGATAATTACCTGTACACAAAGAAAAAGGATGGTACAGAAAATAAGATTATTTGGCGATGCGAGATGCGAAGCTGCAGGGCCAGGCTACACACTATTGGAAAGGCAATTTCTAAGGCTCCAACAGAGCACAACCATGCCCCTATAAATGTCAAGGTTTCCGTAGATGCAGCTAGAGCAAGCATCAAGTGCCGTGCGAGAGAGACTGAGGAGCCAACACGCAAGGTTGTGCATCGTGTATTGCAGGACGTGGATGTTCGCCATGCACACCTTCTACCTTCACAGGACACCTTGAGGAGAGATGTTCACAGACAGAGGCAGCAGTGCAGCAAAAATGAGAACTGCGATATTCAGGAGTACGCAAATACTGTTAGCAATGAGCCGTTTTTAATGGTGAACAAGGACATATTAATTTTTGTGAGTGATGATAACCTTAAATGCCTAGCACAAAATGGTCATTGGTTTTGTGATGGTACCTTTAGTGTTGCACCAAGGGTCGATGATCAGCTGTATGCTGTGCACACATTAGTTAGTGGGGTAAACCATTCATGTGTGTATGCCCTTCTCCCAGGACGCAGTGAGGCTGTCTACCTTACGTTTTTCAAGCACCTAGAGGCATTACTGGCTGCAAAACTTGAAGCACAAAGTATAATGCTGGACTTTGAACTTGCCGCCATAAATGTCTTAAGAAAGATTGTTCCAAATGCAGACCTTACTGGGTGCAATTTTCATCTGGGACAAGCTTTGTGGTGCCATATTCAAAGTGCTGGTTTGCAACAGCAATACATCAAGGAAGAAGAGTTTGCTCTTAAAGTTTGCTGCTTACTTGTGTTTGCTTTTGTGCCACAAAATTTTGTAGAGCGATTCTTTGACATGCTACAAGATGATGACAGCTTCTCAGATCTGGAAGTAATAATCGATTACTTTGAGGACACATACATTGGAAGACCCAATAGAACAAGAAAAAGTAGACGCCAGCCATGATACCCAGTAGCATTCTGGAACCAATATGACCGTGTTGTTAATGACCTTCCAAGAAGTAATAACACCCTCGAAGCATGGCACAGAGCTTTCTCAAGAACAGTAACAATAGCCCATCTAACTCGTGCTAGACTGGCTAGAAAATTGAGGCAAGAACAGCACACTGTTTCTCTTCAGCGAAGGCAAATGGAGCTTGGTCAGGATCCACTGAGGAAGAACAGTAAATATATGAGAGTAAACAAAATATACAAACACATCTGCAGTGATTTCTGTTGCCAGGAACCAATGCAATACCTTGAAGACATTGCCAGTGTCCTCGAAATAAATGTTGTGTAGAGACACTTTTATAGCTTTTAACATTTTTATTAAAGATTTTATGTTTTTTAACCCTAACTGTCCCATTTCCACAAGCAAAAGTACTGTACCATCCAAAACCCGTTTCAAGCACAGCCACAAGTACTGTACTACTACCAAATCAGTTTCAAGCACCAAATCCAATATCGACACGCAGAAGTATTGTACCACTACCAAATCCAATATCGACATGTTTTTTAACCCTAACTGTCCCATTTCCACAAGCAAAAGTACTGTATCATCCAAAACCTGTTTCAAGCACAAGTACTGTACTACTACCAAATCAGTTTCAAGCACCAAATCCAATATCGACATGCAGAAGTACTGCACCACTACCAAATCCAATTTCCACAAGCATGAGCGTGTGCGACATTTGTCCGCTACCATATGTGGTATGCGACGTTTAAATCAACTTGTTTTTGTCCACTTGACTGTTTAACCGCGATATTGTTTCCGCGATGTTTTGTCCGGGGACGAAACACCCGCATTCGCCTGCCAGGACCTCTGCAAGCTCCTTCAGCACTTTTGTATGTACTTCATCCAGTCCTGGTGCCTTGCCTTTGAGCTGAGGCAGCTCATTTACAAAGGTTCCAGATTAACGCACAGCAACAACTCAACAAACATTATAGGTTATAAAATGGCAGGGTAAAATCATGGAATTCGATTGGCTGTTATTTATGTGTAAAATATGGTTTACACATGGCTAAAAAAAAGGACTGTGAAGAGTCTGGAAACCAGATCAATGGGCATTTGGAACACAGGCATTTCAGTTAGCCCCCTACAGCCAGAACTGATCTTCCACCACAAACATGGCTGCTACCTTTACACTAAAAAAACTTCATCTGGGCCCTAAAAATAAAACTACCTTAACTAAAAATAAAACAAATTAATTAACTGTAGTTTTTTGATTATCACACTCTGCTTACACACATGAACAAATTAGAAACAATAAGTATTGTTTATAGTTTTCACTACAACTGTTTCTTGCTTACAGTGAAAAAATCCCCTTCTATCTTTACCTGCTCATCAGGGAACTCTCTCTTCTTCTTGTCCTGACAGAGAGATAACTGAGGCTCTGGCTGTAACAAAGGCCTTTGTTGTCTATGCATACAGAGTGTTAGCAGAAAACATTCTGCCAATGGAACTGAGCAGAATTTTGAATCCATGTATTCCATGGTAAACATTCTATGATAAACATTCCATATCTTGAATGTGGAAAAAAAATGGAAGAAAAGTAGGCAATAATACAATGACATCATCATCAATGACATCATTTGTAGTGGGTGGAAGGACTATTTTATCATAAATGTACACAAGTAAATCTATTGTTTCTACATATAAAGATGCTTTTCCCAACTGTAAAGCGTTTTAAAAAAGACCAATTTTATAAAGCGCAATAAGGCACTCTGGGATGTCGTGGAACACATTTTACCACATGACTGATAAGCTAAAGTCACTCGACCTTGCCTTGTGCTGTCGCCCTGGCCATGCGGTAAAATGTGTTCCATGCACACCCCATCATGCCTTATTGCTTACTTTTATCCATAGCTTGGTATAAACACAGATAAAATTACCATGGTTCAGCAAGAGTAGGATATGTAAGTTTAAAAAGCAAATTGTCTTGGTCTCAAAAGACGTTTTACATTTACATTTGAAGCAGTATATTTAGCTTTGTCAATATTTAGGGAGCTATCAGCATGCAAAAGTAATTTAGATAGCTTGATGTAGCTGAATTCTGGATGATTCTTCTATATGCTACCATAAATATTTGAGAAAATGTTACCAATATTTTTTTTTACTGTAAATGTAAAACTGCTAAAACAATTTATCCAGTTGTGTTAGTGATAAGGATACCCTGACATTGGATATGCATGTCAAACACATGCAAGAGCAGAGCAGTTACAAACATCACAGAAACATAGAAACAGACTTTGATGGCAGATAAGGACCGCTTGGCCCACCCAGTCTGCTCATTTCCCTACCTATTGGATAAGCTGCAGATCCTAGTTAACCAACCGCCTACTTCTTCCTACCCCCCCCCAACCAGGATTGCCTTATGTCTGTCCCATGCATTCTTGAATTCACCCACTGTTTTTGACCCCATGACTTCCTCAGATAGGCCATTCCTTGTGACCACCGCCATCTATATGAAAAAATACTTCCTCACATTGCCCCTGAGCCACCCCCATCTTCAAATTGTGTCCCCTTGTCTTGCACATCTCTCATTCTGGAAGATGCTACCCTCTTGGACTTTGTTGATTCCCTTGAGGTACGTGAAAGTTTCTATCATGTCCCCCCTCTCCCTCCTTTCCTCAAAGGTATACATATTAAGCTCATTTAGTCTCTCTTGGTATGGCTTCTGTTGCAGAACCTGCTCCATTTTAGTTACCCTCCTCTGGACTGCCTCCATCCTGTCTATGTCCTTGCGGAGATGGGGTCTCCAGAACTGCACATGGTACTCCAGATGGGGACTCACCAACTGTCTGTAAAGAGGGATAACAACTTCCTGTTTTCTACTGGTGATGCCTCTCCCTATACATCCCAATATCCTCCCTTACTGCCTTCTCACGTTGCTTGCTTACCTTTAGGTCATCTGATATGACTACCCCAGGTCTCTTTCCTTTGTGTTGTTGTTAATACCCCCACCCATTGTGTACTCTTCCCCTGGGTTTTTATTTCCCAGGTGCATTACTTTGCACTTCTTTGCATTGAGTTTAAGCTGCCATACTTTTGACTATTCTCCAACCTAGCCAGGTCCCTTCTTATCCTTTCCATCCCCCCGTGTATCAACCCTATTGCAGATCTTTGTGTCATCTGTAAAAAGCATACTTTTCTTTCCAGTCCCTCTGCAATGTCACTTATAAAGACATTAAAAAGGACCAGACCCAGTAGTGAACTCTGTGGTACCCTGCTAGTAACCCCCCTTTCTTTGGAGTGCACTCCGTTTACTGTTACCCTGTGTTCTGTTGTCCAGCCAATATTTTACCCAGGCTACCATCCTGGGATCCACTCCCAGGCTGGCTAATTTGTTTATTAATCTCTTGTGTGGGACTGTGTCAAATGCCTTGCTAAAGTCTGGGTAGGTCATGTCCACAGCCATTCCCTGGTCTACTACTTTGGTCACCCAGTCAAAGAAATCTATTAGATTCATCAGACATGACCTTCCTGCTGTGAATCCATGCTACATTGGGTCCTGTACCCCGCTGGCCTCTAGGTACTCAACAGTTCTTTCTTTCAGAAGTGATTCCACCATTTCCCCTACCACTGAGGTCAAGCTAACAGGTCTGTAGTTTTCTACCTCTGCTTTGCTCCCACATTTGTGAAGGGGAATCACATCCACCCTCCTCTAGTCCTTAGGTACCACACCATACGCCCATGATGTGTTAAAAAGGGTAGTCAGTGGTGTCACTAGTTCTCCCCATAGTTCTTTTAGAATTCTGGGGTGAATCCCATCAGGCTCCATTGCTTTGTACACCTTCAGTTTAGGAGCTCTTTCAGAACTCTTCCTTCTGTGAAAGGACTGGTATTGACCTCCCTATCCAGAGTGCTTCTATTGATTGGATTAGGTACCTCCCCTCCTCTTATTCTGTGAATACTCAGCAAAAGTATTTGTTCAGTAGCCCTACTTTTTCACAGTCCTTCTCTGCCTACCCACCCTCCTCTTTATTAAGCCTCACTATCCCTCCCTTGGTCTTTCTTTGCTCCCTAATGTACTTATAAAAGGTGTTATCCCCTTTCTTAACCAAGTTGACAATCTTTCCTCAGTTTGGGCTTTTGCTAGTCTGACTGCATTTCCTACTTTCTTCTGCTTTAACTGGTACAGCTCTTTGTCTACATTTTTGAGAGTTTTCACAAAATTTAGCAATTATTTGCGTAGTAAAATTTTGAACTCCTGTAACTTAAAAATCTCTAATCCAATTCTCAATATATTTAGAAGACTATAACCACTACAAAAAGGTTACTCATGCTAATTTACACATGTCTAGCTCCAAAGGTACCCGAGATGTATGCAGATACAATTTTTCATGAAATTTCCCACAAAAAATAAAACGAAAAATTTTAAACACATATAAATTTGAGATGACTTGTACTAATGTCGTGAAATTTGGCACATTTTTAGAACACCTACCATCAAGTAATCATGCCAAATATAAGATCTTTGGACCAATAGACAGCTGAGGTATATGCAGATACCTTCATGAAATTTCCCACAAAAAATAAAATGACAGATTTTGAGCACCTTTAATTTTGAGACAATTCATCTTAATGCCATGACATTTTTTCAGGATATTAGAACACCTACCATCAAGTAACCATGCCAAATTGAAGATGTCTAGCTCAATAGATGGCCGAGCTATATGCAGATAAAAAGTTTCATGAATTTTCCCATAAAGAATACAATGACAGTATTTGAGCACCTATAATTTTCAGACAGTCCATCTAAATGTCATGGTATCTGGCACATCATTAGAACTCCTCCAGGAGATTAAGCATGCCAGAGTACAGAGCTCGGACTCAATAGATGTCTGAGTTATGACCACATTAATACATTTTAAAAATTCCATGAAATTTTGATTAAATTCCACAGAATTTCATGGAATTTCATGAACTTTAATTGAAATTCCACAAATTCAGAATTGTCTGGTTCTGCATAGCTCTACTTTTAAGTAAATATGGGATATATCATGGGTTGCATTTTGAATGGCTGGTTATGATCTTTATTTGCCTTACAAGTGGCATAGCCATGAGTGAGATCTATAGAGGTCATACCCAGCTGTTTAAAATAAATTATTTATTTTCATGCAACCTATGGCATGTGCCACTTGTACAGTACCAGGGGCTGCTAAGTTTGATGTTAATGCTTTTTGTGTTATTTTGTACTGGCAGGCCTGAACAGAATATTAAGAATAAAGGAAGATTCTGCTCGGAGCATCATGGAGCTGGAGTGGAAATATCCATTATTCTCTGAGCTGGAGTGAGAACAATTATTTATTTTCACTCCAGCTTCCCTGCCCATGAAAATAAATGCATTGATTTGTGATTTTTATACCCACTGGTACTGTATAAATAGTAATTCAATGGCCTACACAGCCAGTATAGTGTTATGCTTGTGCAACTGTGTTAGTTTGGTTTTGGCCATTTGCACTCTTTATTCCAGAAAAATTACCACCCTGTAGGGGTACAAAAGGCAAGGAACCCTTGAAGAGGGTTCCACCCCTAGAGGTCCCATGGGACAATTCACGTGGCTAAAGGTACCTTTGGAAGGATCCCAAAGAGAGAAGTGCTGCCACTGGAGGAGGAGGGAAGGATGATGGGGCAAAGAAAAAGTGTTTCACAAGGAGGCTGAGAGGAACTGCTTATACAGCTCAGGAAGTGAGAGTGTCTGGCTGCTTGTCCATTTAACTCCAGGCAAAGCCTTACAATTCAAAGGCCTATGCAGCCAGTATAGTGTTATGCTTGTGCAACTGTGTTAGTTTGGTTTTGGTCATTCATACTCTCTATTCCAGAGGAATCACCACCCTGTAGGGGTACGAAAGACAAGGAGGTTTCCACCCCTAGATGTGCCATGGGATGATTCCCATGGCTAAAGGTACCTTAGGAAGAATCCCCAAAAAGAATGAAGTAGGAAGCATATAATCAAGCAGTAACTGTGACGTAGCAGACAAGCATAGACAATTTGATAACATAATAAGATGTTCAAGTTGATAACATAATGAAATGCCCAGGTTTGCATGGCAGAATTCTGATGGTGTGCACTGAGAATCAGGGGATCCTCTAAGGAGAGAGGAATGGCAGGGACACCATCCACCTCCATCCAACAGCAGAACCTGTCTAAAGAAACTAGGGGACATTACTATGCTAACTAACAGTTATGACCTGAGGCAATGGAGAGAGAAAAAAAACCTTATGAGGAGGAAATCTCTGGGGATCCAAGGCCTAGATAATCTTCCCTCCAGGCTGGGGATATTTTATTTAGTGATGGGTCTACAGCTGCAATTTGGAAACCCAATTAAAGAGAGGAAAATATTCCAATTTGGAGGAAGGCCCTCACTCACTCCCTCTAGTGGGAACGCTGTGAAAGGTTGTGAGAAAACTCTGCAACATCGTGTGCAGCCAAAGCGGGAGAGGAGAGCAATGACTGCTGAGGCACTTTCCTGGCCTACTCGCCCTCTCACCCTAAACTCAAACCAGGTGAACCAGAGGCAGTCATAGGGAGAATACGGTGAAGGTGCGTTGCCAGGGAAACCACTAAAGCCATGGATAACCATTATAGTGGAATACTAGAGCCAAAGGAGGTAACTATTTCCACCCTTCACAGCTAGTCTTAAATTCTGCAGCAGGAGCTGCTGTCATGTAGCGAACAGCTAAAGCCAAGCCCGGAGCGAGGACATTCCCAGCTATGGGCCAGATGAGAAAGACCCCGCCCCAAGTCGGGGATGCTCAAGGTGTGGACTAAATGCAGAGCGAGACCATTGGCTGCAGGGAACCCTGCTCCAGAATGGTATGGCTGGCTTGCCCCAAATTGATAGAGAGCTGAAAAGCTGTGAGCAACTGAGCACTGGTATGCTGAAACATAATGAGTGTTGCATGCTGAGACCTTGCAAGGTTGAAGGTAGATTGAGTGCAGCAGACATCCCAGAGGTTGAAGCTGAGGGGATGTGTTAGGCATGAGCAACGATTGCATAAGTTGAGTGGACCTGCACATAAGTAAGTAAACAGAGTATTAATAGGTGGACCTGCACATAGGTCTGCATAACATAGTAGCAATGATCAGCACTGAATAGTGGGGCAAGCCTGCCAAGCATCCAAAAAACCAATAGAGGTGACACATACTCAGAGGATTTGTCGGTGGCGGACACAGCATTTAGAAGAATTAGCCATATGGGGCCACAACTCCCCAAACACCTCTAAGTGCCCACCGTAGGAAAAACAAGAAAGTGATGGAAGGGCCGAGATCCACATGCAGGTATTGAAACTAAGTAACAGCCTCAGCAGTAGCTTTAGCTGACCTCTGAGTATAACAGGGTGTATGAACATAGAAACAACATCTGTAATGAGTACACTGAGTTGCAAAGCTGCAATAAACATAAATAAAAGAGACACAATGCTCTGAAAGCAGGTGTAACCAAGCAGTGCAATGAAGCTGCTGCAATGAGGTAAATAAAATGAGAGAGCTTGATGGAACTGCATAGCTAGGTACAGAGTAAGCCTGAGTCAGGAGAAAATAATTGAGTATACAACCGCTATGGTTGAACTGAAACACATAGATAATGACTGCAGTTGCATTGCAGTAATTTGGGAGTTGTGAGTAACATAGCAAACAATAGGAGCTATGGAGCAATATGCTAGGAGCTTAGAAACAAAGCCCCCCAAAAAGATAAAACCAAAGACACGCAAACACAGAAAACAGGGAACAAGACAGAAAGAAGCACACACAGCCAAAGGCAAAATACAAACCAGAAGCAGGAAAGAAACACATAAATCCATCAGACAAGTAAGAGCAGCAAGGGGGGGCAACCAACTGAGAGGACAAACCAACAGAGCCTTCCGCTGCAAAGAAAAAGTGCTTCACAAGGAGGCTGAGAGGAACTGCTTATATAGCTCAGGAAGTGGGCGTGGCTGGGTGCTTGTCCATTGAACTCCAGGCAATGCCTTACAATTACAGGTTCATCCAGTAGTGATAGGTTTACAGAAATAATTCAGATAATGTTAAAAAACAGAATGGGAGGCAGCAACAGCAATGCAAATGCCACATTCAGTAACTAAAAAATTAAATAAATTAATGGATTCACATGTTTGGGCCCAACTAACCAGCTGCCTGGTGCTCACGAGAAAGATACTGACGAACAGAACGAGCATCCAGGGCGAAGCTGAGGACCTTTTCCTCAGCTCCTCGTGAGGGGACCATAATGATCTGAATGGGTGCCATTAAATGAAGCAATAACACATGCTGGTTTACATTAATTCTGTGATATGTGCCAAGCTTCAAATATGGTGGAAAGTATAGTATAGATGAGAGACCCTTCGGTCACGTGAGAACTGTATATATTTGAATAGCGAGGGGCAACACTGAAGTCATTTAGTAGCAGATATAATGATCTGATTGTTCATTATCTGATAGTAAGGTGTTCAAGACAGGGCCAATATTATTCATATAGTACAGTGTTAAGACTCTCCCTCTAAAAAATTCCTTTTTCAGCATTTGATGCTGTCTCTCACAGTTTAAAATGTTTATCTCTGCAGGTATATTGACCTCATACCAAAATACTGTTTGTTTCTTGGGCAGAGCTCTCAGATTAGTTTGACATTTTATAAGGGGACCTGAATCACTTTGTTTCCTGCACAACCAGCTCACATTGATAGTGACAATTTCCCTGAACACTCCTTCATTCCCTGTAAAATACAGTAATTCCTGTAGATGTGGGAGCTCAGCTTCACGAACCTTTTCAGTTTGAAAAACCAAAAAACAACAACAAATAAACAAAAAAGAAATATAAAATCTCTAACGCCTTTGTGATGCATTGCATACACTGGGTCCTGGTTTTTAAGTGGCGGCTCTCAGCTGCTTATGGGATTCTGTTGTACTACAAGCTAACCAAGCTATAATTAACATCACACATGCAAGAGGCTGGGAAGGAATCCTCCAGGACCGGGAGTCCATCCAAGCTGGGCTTTAACAAAACTCCATTCACTGTGAGAGCAAAGAGGATTGGTGGGGGTCCATGGACTGATGGATGTATATATACACATATATAATTCATTCTCACATCAAACCTCTTACCCATGTGAGGGAGATAAATGGGTGGGGGGGGCAATGCTGACAACACGGGGGCATTTATTATGTCTTTATTCAGAGTCTAGTGATAAGGGCTAGTACAGGCTCCAAAAAGGATCGGTAGGGCCCTGAACACTGACTTTGTAAAGTGCCTGTGTAGCTAGTGTCCCACAGTTTGTCTCCCTCTGGATTACTGTGTTAATTACTGTGACAAGAACAGGTTGGCTGTGCACTTTAGGATATAAAAGAGACACCACCAGCCTGCTGATTCTGGGCAAATGAATTCACATAGCTCAGAAATGCCCAGAATGGCCAGTGAGTACAAGAACATGACCTACCAAATGCCTCGGTGCTTCATCTACTCTTAGTCTACATCAGGAACTAGGGTATTATTTTAGCTAAGTAAATCCATGCACACATAATCAGCAGGCTGGTGGTGTTGATTTTATTTCCCCAAGTGGGTACTGATTCTCTTTTTATCTTTGTAATTTTGTAGCTGGCCACTCTGCTGTGACACACTCACTGTTCACTGTGTTAATTACTACTCTCTTTCCTATGACTGCCCAATGGGGTCAGGCCTGGGCCCCCAATAAACAAGGCCAGCATGGCAGGTAAATACTAAGTACCCCTTCCCTTTTCAGTTTGGCATGAGCTACCCAAATTACCCCTACTGGGGTGTCTAAAGTACCCATTTGCATAATGAATTGCTTGTGCAGGGATGGTTAGAGTGAATAAAACGTGTCCTGCTTTCACTAACTGACCTTACACTGTTTTCAAATCGGACCCATGATTAGTTGCTTTAGGGTACTATATACTAATTTTATTCTTATTTGAAACTTTTTTTTATGCCAATATGCTTTGTCCCATGAATCAGTCAAACTTCCTTTATTTGTCCATGTGATACTTTTCATTAGTGTCTGTCAATACGTGTACTTTTTTACTTCGGATAATGTGGCTGTACTTATAGCATGTTCTTCAAGCAACCTTTGTATCAATGCTTTTGCATTTGGGGTTGCTTTTTTTAAAATAATTAACTACTTTGGGCTCATCATGACCCCAAAAATGTCAACATTTACTGGCTGACCTTCTGTGCTGGACAGGGACAACGGCTTTATCAGATGGATGATCCCAAGCAGAACAAAACATGTCTGTTGTTTGCTGTTCCAGCCTTTGCAAATTCATTGTGAAGCTTTCTGGCACTCAGCAGTCCTGTCCAATGCTAAATCTGCTTAAATTCCTTCCTAGGGATTTGCATATAATACCCATGATGCACTGCACTTGGGGGCATGTGTAACATTGTGCTTGTTTAAAATGTTACTTTCCTGCAAATACATTTCTTGGATGTAACCTTTGCTCCCATGCATTTCAGGTTTCTTTCTTATTTTTTTACAATTTATTTACCCAGCATATTACAACTGAAATGCAACATCTCATTTTCAGTTAAGGTTCTACTTAATTTTGTTATGCAGTGTGTAGTTTCTATAAGGAGCTCTGCTCCCTACGTAGGTCTATGAGACCCGCTAGGAACCTTTAAAAGGTTAATCCGTGGAGTTTCAGTAAGCTGGGCCAGCTGGCCTGCTCCAACCCCCTGAAGGGAGAAGAAAAGGAGGCATCTGAAGAATTACCATCAGTGTGGAAATAGAAATAGAGAAACTGAGGTGCTATAGAACTATATTCTCAGGACTGTAATGGACACTCAGTGGTGCCACCCCCCCCCCGCACTAGGTAGGAGGATTTGAAGGCATGCTTCTGTAGCAACAATTTGGTCAGAGACCCGCTACCCAGAGGGTCAAGTCTTGGGAGAGGGTGGGAGGCAGTACTTGTGGCAGCCTCGGCTCCCTGAGGGTATCCACATTGACTTGTCCCTAAATTGTGATCCCCTCATGTGGGAATGAAGCCTTAAAAAGTATTAATGTGGACCTGGTCTCTCTTCCCACAGGGGTGAAGTCTTGCAGGAGAGTGAGAGGCATCATCAGTGTCACCCCAGACCCCCAGGGAGTGTATGCTTCTCCTAACTGAGCAAACTTGAGTAGGAAAAAAGTCCCCATGGGACCACTGTTTAGTCTTTGAAGAGACTTGTGGTGCAAAAGTGAGTCTAAGTGCATTGGGCCCCCTACCATTAAAGTCCTATGGTTGGCGGTCTGGTAGTGGGAACCAAGTACCAAGGATTAAGGGATCTTTGGTCAGTGCTTATCCCTGGGTAGCTCTAAGGACTGAAATACCCCATTGCTGCAAAAGAAGGACAGTGCAGGGTGAAGTCTGATGCTCAGAGTATATAAAAGTAAACTGCTCCCTTGGTACAAAGTTTGGAGCTGCTAAGCGTCCTAAAATGTAGATCCCCATCATGGGTCCTGGTTACAGGGACTCGGGTGTCTTCTTGCAGTCCTGATTCAGCTGTCTTTAGTAGATCAAATGTGTTTCAGCCTGTGACAAGCAATATTGCAAGTTGTCTCCTCTATGCCCCACTGGGTTGTTGGTGCCCGCACAACCCAAGCACACTGAAGGAGTGTGGAGTACAATTCAAACAATTCCTTTACTGTCAATCCCTGGTGACTAGGTTCAGAGATTGCCTACGGACACTGATATACAGAAACAGTGAGAAACATGCAGCCTACCTCTACGGGGAATGTAAATACTAATGAGCTTCCAGTAAATAAAAAGGATCCTGTTTTGAAGTTATCCACTGTTTAGGCAGTATGGGCTAGATAATCAAAACTTTGCCCCTGGGCTAAATTAACACTGCTCAGTGGGCAAACGTAGCCCAGAGCACAAAGCAAGCTATATTCAAAAGGAATAGCCCAGGGCAAACAGCTTCTGAATATAGCATGAGAATGAGGCCGTGCAAACTGGGCTGGGAGTGCAGGGCAAACGTAGCCCTGGAATAAGACAGCACTGAATATAGCTACCAGGAAGTGCAAACCACAACAACAACACAGTGCACAGCGACGTGAGGGCAGGTAGAGGTGATCTGTTTGGCCAATTTGTGTGTGCCATCAAATGTGTGGACCCAGTTCAGCTGCAGGCAGCAGCAGATGTGAAAGAACAGTGATCAAAACTGTATAATATTCCCTGAACAGTTAGCGCCGTGCTAACACATTAGCACGGCTTTAGCGCGGAGCTAAGCTGTTTGCCCGGTGCTAAGAACTGCCATATTCAAAAGTGACATGCAAATGAGCCTACTTAGGTAGTCTCTGGGAAATCAGCCAGATTAGCATCTCATTGTTCCCTGATTTGCATGCAGTTTGCCCAGTGTTACTGCAGGGTCCCACAGCTCCACCTGTAGGTCGGTCTGGAAGTACAGGGGCTGGCCAGGTCTGCCCACAGCTCCACCTGTAGGTCTGTCTGACAGTGCATGATGGTTGCTGCAGGCTACATGTATGCAGTACAGCATAGCATTGAGTGCCCCAGGGGACAACACAGCATAGGCACAGGCGGTGGTGGTGCTGCATGCAACCGTCACACTGTAGTCCATGCTACAGTGCACAGCAGACACTACAGCAGCAAAAGGGCCAGTAGTGTGAGGGACACAGCAATGCCAATGGTATGTAGGGCAGTGATGACCACTGCACTGTACACAGTGACAGGCCCAGCTTGCAGGTGATTACTGACAGTGGCCTGTACTGTTTCGCTGTTGTGTGCTCCACAGATGCTGCATCTGTGGCATGGGATGCTCACAGTGACATATACATGGCCGGCTGTGTGTGCTGTGGCATCTGTACAGTTGTGCAGTATGTGGCGGGGGGCATGTAGAAATCCAACAGGCACACAGGTGGTGGGGTATTCCCACTACTGGCCCATGTGCACTGCGTGATGTGTCCCAGCCTTGTGGCCACACCTGGGCTGTGGTGAGGTCTGGCCACCCGTACACCCTCCCCGCATGCCCACAGTGCTGCATGAGTGTGCTGGCATCTGTTGGTCACCACAGACGTATGGTCTGCAGGTGTGTGCTGTATGGCCACACTACCATTATGTCCCCTGTGGGTCAGATCACCCCTTACTGTCTGTGCTTGGCTGGGACTGGTGGCAGCCATTGGCATCATGGTGGTGCCATCAGTGTGCAGCATGTGTCCTCCATGTCTGCCATTTTCTAAGTGTCATGATCATATGTTAGAGTCGCGCAAGCCACGCTGATCCCGTGCTAACACTGCGCAAAGCAATAATATCGTGCAAAGCTGTTTGCCTATGGTTAAGACCAGCTTTTCCTTGGCGGTAATTTGTACCATGCTAAGAGTTGCGCTATGTCACGCTAAACACCTTAGCGCGGTGCTAGTCGCTGAATCTCTCATAGCGCCTGTGTTCATGTTCACATTTCCCCTTGCATATAATTAAGGTTTGCCCGGCGCTAATACAGTTTGCACACACTATTTGGCCTTTTGAATATGGCAGACCCGCGCTAATCCCTCGCTAAACCCATGCAAATGGTTTGTGCACTGCACAAAGCTTTGAATATCTGGCCCTGTATTCATTATAGGAAGTTGTTCTATGTTGCTGACCCCCATCCTTTGAGCCTGGATGCTCTGACGTGTTCCTGGGTGCCTGGAGGTCATCTCTGTCCTATAGGTCAAGTAAGTGCAAAATTATTTATGTATGCTCTTCTCCCTTCAATTTCCATCCAACATACTTCTAGACTTAGAGGAGGGGGCTACAAGTATAGCTCACTGGAGTCTTTATTAATTATTTTTTTCTGATTGAATGAGACAGTTTCTTAGGTTCAGCACTGGAAATTACCAAGCACTGATCCTAATGGATCATTTAAAGAATGTGTGTTGTGGTATCTGTATGTGCGTGTGTATAGCCGACACCCTGATGAGCTGCCATTTTAGTAGTGAGGGACTTCACCTGGACTGTAAACCAAAAAGAACAACCGATTCTTAGGGACAAGCTAGTAGGAATGGAAACTGATCTACCACAGCAGCAGAAGTCAGCTGGTCAGTACACAACTTTTTAATCCCCAAATTCCAACATAGATACACAAGGCTGGATATTCAGAGTTTTGTGGCATGATCTTGTCACAATTGTGCTATTAGAACCAAAAGACTGTTATACCACAACAAGGTGGTGTAACTTCTTGATGCAAGTTCTGCAAGATGTGCTGCGGAAATGATGTAAGCATGAAAATTCGAAGGCATGCATCATTTTTGTGCTATAAAGTGAGTAAAGTGGAGTAAATGCATCATATTGTTTGAAAATTAGCCGTAAACACCCTGGCACATTCACAGGGATGCAACTGCAGCAGTACGACTGCCACAAGGGATGCATCAAAACTTTACTAAATTCAGGACACTGTGTTTGAAGTGGAAGCCTACAGAGACATGAGTCCCAAACCAACACTTAATTCAATAGTCTTTTTTTTTTGGTGCTGTAATGGCTCTTTATCCTCCTAGTCCGGGGGCAACTGTTCAGCCCTGTCCCTGTTCCGCTGACCCGACCACTGCCTCCCATGGGACCAACCTCAATCAATCAGTTCTACCACAAATATCCCATTGCGGTGAGGCCAGATGGATGAGGATCATCATCTCCACCTGATACACAAATCCAGAGCAGACCAAGGCTCGATCTCAGGTAATGGCACCGACCCAGGCAGATTGGGCAAGGTTTTATTAAACCCCTGACTTCTTTTCCACTTTTTCTCCCTGCCCCTGCCGAAGGACATCCAGCATGTACGTGAAAGCACTGGGTAACTAGGCAACTGGACAGGGGCCATGCAGTGGATGTCCTGTATCTGGACTTCAGTAAGGCATTCGACTCAGTGCCATATGGAAGGCTGGGAAGGAAGTTAGTAGGCACAGGGGCGGGTGCAAAGCTGGTGAGCTGGGTAGGGAACTGGCTTCAGGGAAGGCAACAGAGGGTGGTGGTGGGTGGGGAGCTCTCACACCCAAGGGCAGTGACGAGTGGTGTTCCACAGGGCTCGGTGTTGGGATCAGTGTTGTTTGGGATATTCATTGCAGGCATATCATTGGACATCAAGAGCAAGATCAGTCTATTTGCTGATGATACCAAGGTAGGAGCAGTGGTGGATGACCTAGGGAGATGGCAGGGGTTGCAGGATGATCTGGCAAAGCTTGAAACCTGGTCAGACACCTGGCAACTGGGGTTTAATGCCAAAAAGTGAAAGGTGCTGCATTTGGGATGAAGAACCCAAGGAGGAGTTACCAGCTGGGGAGAGTGCAGCTAGCCCAGACAGAGGAGGAGAAGGATCTGGGTGTGCTCATTACAGGGTCAATGAACAACTCAGCACAATGTAGGAAGGCAGCTGCAAAGGCCGACAAAATGCTGGGTTGTATTACAAGGAGCATATCCTCGAGGAGGGAGGAGGTGATTCTGCCACTGTATAGGTCATTAGTTAGACCACACCTGGAGTACTGCGTGCAGTACTGGCGCCCGTATCTGAAGAGGGACATTAAGTTACTGGAGGGGGTGCAGCGCAGGGTGACAAAGATGATCAAGGGGCTGGGGGACTTATCATACGAGAGGAGGTTGAAGGAGTTGAACATGTACTCACTGGAGGAGAGGAGGGACAGGGTGACATGATTGAAACCTTTAAATACATGAAAGGAATAAACAAGACGGGTACAGAGGGGCTGTTCAAAGTAAGGGAGGGGAGGGCCACCAGGGGCCATGATATGAGACTGGAGGGAGGAAGGTTCAGGAGGGAGATGAGGAGACACTTTTTTACAGAGAGGGTGGTGGCTGGGAGGAATGCGTTACCTGCAGAAGTGGTATGCAGTAGAACAATGGACTGCTTCAAAAGGGGATGGGACAGGACGAGGGGGAGGGTTAATGAAGGGGAAGGGTGGAAGGGAAGGGCAGCTGCAGAATAAGGGGTGCTAGCCGCACATTCGAGCAGACTTGATAGACCTCTAGGCCTTTATTTGCTGGCAAATTTTGTATGTTCGTATGTTCGTAAGCGCTCACGCAGAATATTCCTTGGCTCCCTCCCTTTGCACTGCCCATGCTGCACTACCACCAGGTGGCAGTAATAGGCCAGGCTGACATGCCTCCCCTCCCTGGAAAAGAAAAGCAGTCCATTGGATGCTCGTGACTGACCCACCCCGGCTGACCCCCTGCAACACGAGCTCATTCCCGAACTTGGGTCACCGGCCAGGGAAAAGGTAAGGTGCAGGCAGTGCCTCTGTCTTTCATGCCACTGGGCTGGCTTAGTTTAAGAGTCTTGAGGCATGCTTCCTCTCAGAACAAAAACATATTTGAAACAGCTTTAGTTGCACTCCCAGCAACAGCAGATATAAATATGCTGGAGGGATGGGATAGAAAAAGCAGTGGATACCAGGAGAATTTAAAATCAAGACACAATCTAGGACTGTTTATCATCTAAGGGGAAAGGGGTAAAATTAAAGGTAATGTAAGGAAAAATTATTTTTACGTAACAAGTGGTAAATCTGTGGAACAAACTCACATGGGAAGTGGTGGTAGTGAAGTGAGCTGGATCAATGTTTTATGAAAATAACATTACTGGGTACTGTATCTAATTCATTGAGGAAGAGGAAAGTGACAATGGGGCATACCCAATGGCAGAATGTTTATGCCTGGGAGAAACAGCTGGATCACGTAATCTTGGGCTCCTCAAGTTTTTTAGCACTGACAATGTTCTCTTTACCGCTTCCAAGGGCCATAGAATAAATCTCAGCAAACTGCAAGCATAATGTGGATTAAGACTCTATTAGGTATAGACTCCTAGGCATTTAGAACAGTCTCCCCTCCGCCTTAGCTACCTCCTCTAGCTACCACTCAGTGAAGGCTCATCTTAAAGGAGTACTGCACCCTTGTATCTTGTAAATTATATGTGCTAATTTGTCAACAGTCAACTCTTTTCCTGTAGCTGTTGAGGATATTCATGTTTATACTGGTTTATTTTCACTATTCTTACCAGGCCCCTCTAACTCTCCTGTGGGACTCCATTTTTTGGTTGCTGAACTCTCATTGCTCCTGAGAGCTGCATTAGCACATGAGAAGATGGATGTGTCAGTACCCTTTAAACTCTACAGTATGCCTGTCTATTTAGAGTTCAACAAAACAAGTTGCAGCAAAGTGTGAACTACCACACTTACCATTGATTAGCTTTGAAAACTGCTTAGGAGTAGTAGTGCATTTTTTTTCTTTAAAACCGCTTCCAGTTTGTGTATTCCCAGACAGTTTTGTAGGTTACTTTTAATGACAGCATAGAGATACATGGTGTAAATAGCTGCTGCAATATCATGTTCTCCTATTAATGCAGATCTCAGGAACAAATTTGAGATTTCAACATTCTGAAAATGGAATCACGCAGAATAGTTACAGGGGACTACTGCTACTTGTGATAGTAAACTAAAGCAACACTGTTCATATCCTGAAGAGTTACAGGTAGAGAGGTGCAGAACTTCTCTGATGAAACCCGAGCCGCCCCAAATGCATGTGGCACGGTTATCATAAGACCTGAGCTGAACCCTGTCAGCTTGACTTGGATCTCAACTGGCTGTTTCTTTGTTGCTATTTACCTCTGCCAGCCTCCCAGCTTGCATACCTGTCATGTGACAGGCTTAAGAGAGGTCAAAGGGTGCCAAGGGGAATGCATGAGCAGCATTGATACCCTGGTTTTTGCATACATGAACTGGAGTATATAGCAGCGTGCCTTTGATGTTTGCACCATTACAGCTCAGCCAGCGATGGGGAGTCAGTCTTGAACACCAGTGCATGTGGGAAGTTGCAGTTGTCCATTTTCACTGGTAGTCCTGAGCAAACCAATGCAGGGAGAGGGACACACAGGAGGAGAAAAAAATTAAAAAGAAAAAAGAGACCCCCCACAAAACAAAAACACCTGAGAGGAGACTGTGTTTGCGTGTGTGTGTGTGGGGGGGGGGGCAGAAGCTACGTGCCAGACATTAGCTGACAGTCTGCATCTGGGGGAGGCACTGACAAGAAGCATAAAAATCCCAGCCTCTCCCTACAAAATAGGGTACTAAATGAGAAAAAGACCAAGGTAGAACGGTTAGTGGGGGATGCTGCAACAGAAGGTAAAGCCATCAAAAAATGGAGAGCAATGAGTGCCAATGCCTGTAGTCTAGGTAACAAGCTTCCTGAATTAGTGGCCTTGATGGAGGAGGAGGAACATCTGGATATTGTGGCAGTCACAGAAACATGGTACACACAAAACCATGACTGGGACATAAACATACCAGGATACACTATCTACAGGAGGGACAGGGAGGGTAAAAGAGGAGGAGGAGTAGTTCTTTACATAAAGGAAGGAATAAAAGCAACAGAACAAAAGGGTAAACAGGGAGGAGAAGAAGCACTGTGGGTAAATTTGGAGACAGGCAATGGCACCACAATCCGCACAGGGGTTGTATACAGACCCCCTTCTCAGGGGGAGGAAATGGACAAGGAAATGATAGAAAGAATGGCAGAAAAAGGGGAGATACTGCTGATGGGTGATCTGATATGTCAGATGTTAACGGGAGTGCAGTTGCAGCTGCCACTTCGAAGAGTGCAGTTATTCTAGATGCCCTACAGGGGGCATGCCTTAGACAACTAGTACTGGAGCCCACTCGAGAGGGAGCAATATTAGACTTGATACTCTCAAATGGAGATGGAGAGGATCACAGATGTAAAGTGGTAGCCATACTGGAACTAGCGACCATCGAACAGTATGGTTCACAATAAACACAGTAATAGAGTCAAGCCATACAAAGACAAAAGTACTGGACTTTAGGAGGCTGACTTTGCCATAATGGGTGAGTGCCTAAGGAATGCACTAGCAAATGGGCAGGAAGGAGGTGGAAGAACAATGGGGAATAATAAAACTGCCATCACAGAGGTAACAAGCCTTTGTGTGAAGCAAATAAACAAAACAAGACGATGTAAGAACCACTATGGTTCTCAAAGGAAGTGGCAGTGAAGGTTCAAGAGAAAGAAAGCATTCAGGAAGTACAAAGAATCGCAGAAGGAGCAGGACAGAGAACTGTATCAGTTAAAGCAAAAGGAGGCTGGGAAGGCAGTCAGAACAGCAAAGGCCCAAACCGAGAAAGATAGCCAACTCAGTTAAGAGGGGATAAAACCTTTTATAGGTACATCAGGGAGCGAAGGAAGACCAAGGGAGGGATAGTGAGGCTTAATAAAGGGGAGGGAGGGTGGGCAGAGGGAGACTGTGAAAAGGCAGAGATACTAAACAAATATTTTTGCTCAGTATTTACGAAGGAAGAGTGGGAGATACATAAAACAAACAGTAGTAACATTCTGGATACAGAAGTTGATACCGGCCCATTTACAGAAGAAAGGGTTCTGAAAGAACTCTTAAAACTGAAGGTGGACAAAGCAAGGGGGCCTGATGGGATTCATCCCAGAATTCTAAAAGAACTAGGGTAGAACTATTGACACCACTGACTACCCTTTTAACAAATCAAGGGAGGATGGGTGGTACCCGAGGACTGGAGGAGGGCAGATGTGATTCCCATTCACAAAGTGGGAGCAAGGCAGAAGCAGGAAACTATAGACCTGTTAGTTTAACCTCAGTGATAGGGAAAATGATGGAATCACTTCTAAAGGAAATAATTGTCGAGTATCTAGAGGCCAGAGGGGCACAGGACCCTAGGCAGCATGGATTCACAGCGGGAAGGTCATGCCAGACAGAATCTGATAGATTTCTTTGACTGGGTGACCAAAGTAGTAGATCAGGGAGGGGCTGTGGACATGGCCTACCTAGACTTTAGCAAGGCATTTGACACAGTCCCACACAAAAGATTAATATACAAGTTAGCCAGCCTGGGAGTGGGTCCCAAGATGACAGCCTGGGTAAAGAATTGGCTGGAGAATAGGACACAGAGAGTTATAGTAAATGGAGTCCACTCAGAAGAAAGGAGGGTTACTAGTGGGTACCGCGAGGGTTCAGGATTAGGACCGTCCTCTTCAATGTCTTTATAGCGACATTGCAGAAGGACTGAAGAAAAATATGTCTCTTTGCAGATGACACTAAGATCTGCAACAGAGTTGATGCACAGGGTGGGGTGGAAAGGATGAGAAGGGACTTGGCAAGGTTAGAGGAATGGTCAAATGTATGGCAGCTTAGATTCAATGCTAAGAAGTGCAAGGTAATGCACCTGGGAAACAAAAACCCAGGGGAAGAGTACGCAATGGGGGGTGAGATACTAACAACAACAAGAATGGAAAGGGACCTGGTGGTAGTCATATCAGAGGACCTAAAGATGGGCAAGCAATGTGAGAGGGCAGCAAGGAGGGCTGGGGGGATACTGGGATGCATAGGGAGAGGCATCACCAGTAGAAAACAGGAAGTTATTATCCCTCTGTACAGACAGCTGGTGAGACCCCCATCTGGAGTACTGTGTGTAGTTCTGGAGACCCAATCTCCGCAAAGACATAGACAGGATGGAAGCTGTCCAGAGGAGGGCAACTAAAATGGTGCAGGGTCTGCACTGGAACTCATATGAAGAGAGACTTAAGGAGCTTAATATGTATAGCCTCGAGGAAAGGAGGGAGAGGGGGGACATGATAGAAACTTTCAAGTACCTCAAGGGAATCAACAAAGTCCAAGAGGGTAGCATCTTTCAAAAAAAGAGGTGTGCAAGAACAAGAGGGCACAATTTGAAGATGGGGGGCGGCTCAGAGGTAATTTATGGAAGTATTTCTTCACAGAGGGTTGTGGATGCATGGAGCAGCCCTCGAGAGGTTGTGGAGTCAAAATCAGTGGGGAATTCAAGCATGCATGGGATAGTCATAAGGCAATTCTGGGGGGTTGGGGTAGGAAGAAGTAGGCTGCTGGTTAACTAGGATCTGCAGCTTATCCAGTAGGTAGGGAAATGGGCAGACTGGGTGGGCCAAGCGGTCCTTATCTGCCGTCAAATTCTATGTTTCTATGTAAAAACAGCTGAGAAATGTGATTAAAAATAAAACTAAAAGGCAAATAAAGAAGATTAAACAATTAAAGAAGAAGAAAAATATACAGAAGAACAAACAGAAAAGAGAGAATGTATGGGTGAAGCAAACTGTGGGAGGGGCACTCACTTGCAGAAAGGAGCAGAACAGAAGTGTGGGTGAAACAAACTGTAGGGGGCACTCACTTACAGTAAAGAGCTGAACAGAAGATAATTTGAAGAAGAAGAAGAACATTTATTAAGACAAGTAGAACAGAAAATACAGAAAAAGCAAGAGATGCTCTGTGTGTATGTGTGTGTGGGGGCAAGTGGGGGACTGCTCAGACTAGAAGCTGTAGTCAATGTGCACACAACAAAGTGCTCAGTACTGTCTTACAGTGTACAACAGTGTTCCTATCAGTGCACAGCTGCAAAGAAAATAGAAAAGCTGAAAAATAAAAGAAACACTTTAAAAATAAGTAAGTTAAACAAGAAAACGAAAATAAAATTTACTGAAACAAGAACAAAGAAAGGTAAAATAAAGTTTCATTTTTTTAACAACACAAAAGACAGAGGGGCAGCACACAAGTAGAGCCGGCAAAGGCTTGCATCATGGGTGAAGCCTTTTTTGGGGAGGTGGCATCCCTTGGCAGTTGCATAGTAGCCCCTCTCTGCAGCAGCCATTTCCCATGCAAGCAGGGCCATTTTTTCTTTTGTGTAGTCTAGTATCAAAATAAATTGTGTTAGCAGAGCCAGTAAAGCCTAGCATCATGTATGAAAACTTTTTAGAGGGAGGGGACAGCCCTTGGCAGTTGCATCATAGCCCCTGGCTGCAGCATCACCAGCTATTTTCCATGCAAGCACAAGACCATTTTTCTTTTGCATAGTCAAATAAAGAAATATTTTACTGTTGTGTAGTCCAATACAAAAATACATTGTGGAAGCAGAGCTAGTAAAGGTTAACGTCACATGTGAAACCTTTTTGGATTGCGGGGGCAACCCTTGGCAATTGAGTAGCCTCTGTCTGCAGTGTCACCAGCCATTTCACACTCAAACAGAACCATTTATTTGTGTAGTCCAATAGAAAAATGAATCATGCAAGCAGAACCAAAAAGAAAAAATTACTCACCACATTAATCTTCTTTCTTCCAAGGGGTCCTTTAGTCTCGGTAACTTTTTTGCACTTAGCTGGCTAGGTGCAACTGCCCCGGAGGTGTGCCTTCAAGAGATATTTAAATGAGCGTAGGGCCAAGCCAATCAAACCACAGGAGGGGGTGTGAGCTGAGTGAGAGCTTTTGAATGCTTGAGAATTATTTCAAGGAAAAATGAGGGCAAATGCCCCGAAAAAGAATCAACATGATTCAAAAAAACATGCAAATGTCCACAAAAGTGGAAATAGAAACAACAGCAACACGAGCGAAAAACTCATTAATAAGAAACTCTAAATTTGATAAAAGGTGACATAAGAGCCCTTCTCTGACAGGTGAACCGGGGAGGAAGGGTAGGAGATTACTGATGCTAAAGGACCCTTTGGAAGAAAGAAGATTATTGCGGTGAGTAATTTTTCTTCTTACCCCAGGAGTCCTTTAGCATCAGTAACTTTTTTGCAGACTACCCAGCAGTACCAAGTGGGAGGTGGGCAGAGAATCTACTTAGGAAAGAGGCTCTGCAGAACCGTCCTGCCAAATTTGGCATCAGATCTGGTATGCACATCCAAACTATAGTGTTTCACAAAGGTGTGCACAGATTTCCAGGTAGCTGCTTTGCAGACATCCAGTAGGGGAATGTGCCTTGCTACTGCAAGCGAGGCTGCAGTGCCCCTGGTGGAATGGGCCCTGAGCCCCACTGGAGGTTGTTGACCAGCTTTCTCATAGTAGAATCTAATACAAGAGACCAACCAATGAGAAATAGTTCTCTTGATAGCTGGTATTCCTCTGCCTGCATCCCCGTAGGTGAGGAACAACCGAGTGGAAGATCCTCTGGACTATCTAGTATGCTCTAGGAAATGAAAGATGGCTCTTTTGACATCCAAGCTGTGGAGCTTTTGCTCGCCAGGAGTGGATGGCTCAGTAAAGAAGACAGACAGAGTAATGGACTGGTTCAAGTGAAACTCTGAAACCATCTTTGGCAGTAATTTCCTATTTGTCCTGAGCTCAACTTTATCATTGTAAGGGATGATGTAGTTTGTCTCAGTGCACAGGGCCTGTTGCTCTGAAATCCTCCTGGCAGACGTAATGGCTACCAGGAAGACGGTCTTCCAAGTTACAAACTTGATGTGGGCCGTGGACATAGGCTCAAAAGGTGGATTCATGAACCCATCTATGCAAAGGTTCAGGCTCCAAGGAGGAAAAGGCTCTCTGGTTGGAGGCTGGAGGTGCAAGAGGCCTTTGAAAAACTGTTTAAAAATGCTGTGGGGAAAAAACTGATTTCTTCTTTCCCACCGAAAAGTAGCTTGAAATTGCTGCTAGGTGTAGCTTGAGTGAAGATGGTTTCAAGCCTGTCTCCTGTAGGTGTACCAGGTAGTCTAGCAGCTGAGGGTCTGAAGCGGACAGGGGTTCGACCTTTTTGCTCTTGCACCAGAGGGAAAACCTTTTCCATTTGGCTGCATAAGTCTTCTTAGTGTTCATTTTTTTTAGCCATCCTCAGTATCTTAAGGACCTGTTCAGAGTACTGTGAGGATGGAAACTCTTAACTCCTCAAGAACCAGGCCTTGAGGTGAAGAGAGTGTATGTCTGGGTACTGCACTCCCGTCTGAGGAAGGGTCAGCAGGGAGTGGGTCAGAGGCAGGCAAATGGGCCTTTTGCAGGACATTGAGAGAAGGAGATGGTACCAGGCTTGCCTGGGCCAGTCTGGAGCCACTAGGATCGTCGATGCAGGCTGCTGTCTGAGTTTCAGCAAAACCTTGAATATCAGGGGAAAGGGTGAAAATGTGTATAGGAACCTCCCTGATCAGTCCAGGATCAGGGCATCCAGAGGAAGTGTTCCCAGAACCGGGGGCCTGCAGCAGTACTGAGGAAGCTGAATATTGAGAGGAGAGGCAAACAGATCCATGTCTGGTGTGCCCCACCGCCTGAACACTGTGGCTAGTACTTGCTTGTTCAGTGTCCATTTGCTCTGACCTTGACTAATGTGGCTTAGAGCATCCGCCAGAGTATTGAGTTTGCCTGGGAGGTGAATAGCGGAGAGGCTGACTCCCAGGGAGCATGCTAGAGACCAGAGCTTCAGAGCTTTCAAACAGAGTATTCCTGATCTGGTACCACCCTGCTTGTTTATGGAGAACATTGCAGTGGTGTTGTCTGTTCGAATTTGAACCACCTGCCCTTTTATGATGGGAGTAAAAGCTATGGGAGCTAGTAAGACTGCTCTGAGTTCCAAAAGATTTATGTGCAAATGTGACTCTTCAGGATTCCAGTTGCTGCTAACTGAGGTACTGTCTAAATGAGCTCCTCAGCCCAACAGGGAGGCATCTGTGGTGATCACCTTTGTGGGAAGAGGAGCTTGAAAGGGAACCCCTGTCTGCAAATTTGCAGGGTTCTTCCACCACAACAGGTTTTGGAGGAACTGCTCCAAGACAGGTATCAACTTTGAAAATTTGTTGCTTCTCTGAGACCAGCGAGCTCTAAGATAAGCTTACAGTCCTGTACCTGACCCCTGGGACTACTGCAGTCATAGAGGCTATATGTCCAAGAAGTTTGAGGAAATGTCTGACTGGTCTTGGCTGTCCCTGGGTGAAAGAATCTGCCACTGAAAGGAAACTCTGAATTCTTTTCTGATGGAGGAAAACATATCCCTTCTGAGTGTCCAGCTGGGCCCCTATGAAGGTAAGCAGCTGGGTGGGTTCCGGGTGAGGTTTCTTTAGATTTACCAGGAAACTCAGAGACTCCAGAGTGCGTTCTATGAGGGAAAGAGATTCCTTGGCCTGGCAAGGAGACTTTGCTGCTATGAGCCAGTCATCCAGATAGGGGTAGAGAGTGACACCCAGTCTCCTGAGATGTGTTGCTACCACTGCGAGACACTTGATAAAGACTCTTGGGGCAGAGGACAGACTGAAGAGCATTGAGGTGAACTGATAGTGACCCGAAGGAAGTTTGAACCTGAGAAACGCCCTGTGAGATCTCCTTATGGGTATGTGGAAGTAGGCGTCCTTTTAGGTTGAGGAGGCTAGCCAGTCTCCTGCTGTAAGGACTGTATGACCAGTGACAGAGTGACCATTTTGAATTTGTTTTTTTCAGATGTTTGTTTAAATATCTGAGATCTAAGATAGGTCGCCACTCCCCAGTTTTCTTTGTGTCAGAAAATACCTGGAGAGGCCCTTTCCTTCTCATGGGTGGGGACCCTCCACTGCTCGTAAAGCCAGAAGGTTTTGTACCTCCATTTCCAACAGCGGTATCTGTGTTGGGGACAGAGGTCTTGATACCTGGGTATGCTTGAGGTCTGGCAGCTGCTTGAACTGTAATGACAGACCCTTCTCCACTATCTCCAGCACCCAGCACCCACTTGTCCGACATGATGAGGGACCAGTGCTAAAGATAGTGAGAGAGTCTGCCTCCAACCAGAAATGCAGAGATGACCTGGACACTCACATCCGGACTTAGACTGAGAGGCAGATACCTCTGCCTCTGAAAGACCTCCTCTACTGGCTAAAGTCAGATTGGGGATAAGGATTGTAAGGCCTGGGAACAAAACTTCTGCCCCTACCGCCCCTGGGACGGGATCTCTAAGGGGTGGCAGGTTTAGGCTTGGATAAGTGGCTCTGCCAGGAGGTCTTATCCATTCACATATCGGGACTGTGTAGTACGGTAAGGTCTGCACGGCCGTTGGCCCACGCTCTGGACCAATGGGCATACAGCTGTACTGTATGCAGTCAGTTGGCGGGTGGCTCACAGGTGGGGAGCTGCCGCCCACTGCTGATGGGGAGGGGTGGGGTGGTAGGGCTTAGTGGGCGGGTGGGGAGGGGTATCGCTAGACCACCAGGGATAAAGTGAAATGTTTTTGAATATACCTATGCCCGCGATCGGGCTGCAAGCGTCCACTGGACCACCAGGGATATTGGACGTGTAGTCATCTTTACTTATGCCCGCGATCGGGCTGCAAGCGGTCTGCTGGACCATCAGGGATATTGGACGGATATATAACTATACACATGCCCGCGATCGGGCGTGGGAGGGGTGCGATGCCGACAGACCCTGGCCCCGGAGCTTGGGTGGCCACCCACAACTGGCGGTTGCCGTGTTGTACCCTGCAATATGGCAGCTTACCTGTTGGTGGCCAGCCCCTGCTCCTTTTTCCTTCTGTCTCAACTTTGAGCACCAGTGTGCGGCGCAAGTTGGGGATGCACCAGCATATGCACTGCACATCCCAGGCTGAATATCGGGATGTGCAGAATATGCAAGAGCACGCCCCCTGCACTTGCGCTGTATACATTACTGGTGTGCCCCAATGCATCGGGATCTGCGTGGCACAATGTCCCCTTTTGAATATCGCTGCAACAAGATTAGTGGTTGCGATGGCGAACACTTTGCGCCATGCGCAACTCCTTTGAATATCCCACCCTCTGTCTATTACTAGTGCTCTTTTATTTGGGGGGGGTGTAAAACTGGGATCTATACCAGTGCCAATCTTAATAGAAACCCACTAATACTCAACTGCGCACAGGTGGCTGCTGGACCCTTACAGACAGTCCTGACACAGATGATACCAAGGTCCAGTAGTATAACAGTAAAAAGGTTTCCTCGTAATTGCCAATTTAGAGAGAAAATCCCCAGGCACTGTTTAAATTTTAAATCTACTGCAGGTGCCTTGCGGAAAACCCAGCGAGGTCTGAGGTAAAAAATAAGGCAACTGTCCCTAATTCGACGGTTCCCACAAGAATTTTCCCAAAAAATGAAGGAAACATCAAAAATAAGCACCTGTGATAAAATTAGGCTTTAAACTAAATAGTCGTGGTAAAAATAAAGTCAAAATAGCGCCGCCACACTAAAAATTAAAAATTTGCGCAGCGCTAATGAAAAAGTAAAACTTTCACTCAGCACAATTAAGGAAATAATTTAGGAGGAAAACTTTACCCAGATAAGCACTAGGAGGCTGTCAACAAGGAAAGTTAGGAGACACCTCAGAGGCAATATTGCTCAGTCCAGCGGAGAAAAAATTCTGAAGCATTCATCAGCTCTCACTCAGCTTACACTTCCTCCTGTCTTTTGATTGGCTTGGACCAACGTTCATTTAAATATCTTTTAAAGGCACACCTCCAGGGCAGTTGCACCTAACCAGCTAAGTGCAAAAAGTTACTGATGCTAAAGAACTCCTGGGGTAAGAAAGGCTTGTTTCATGTGTGAAACCTTTTTGAAGGGAGAGACCATCCTTGGCAATTAAGTAGCCACTGTCTGCAGCATCACCAGCCATTTCCCATGCAAGCACGTACCATTTTTCCTTCGTGAAGTTCAATAAAAAACTTGCTGAAGCAGAGCCAATAAAGGCTTGTATCATGTGTGAACCCTTTTTGGAGGGAGGGGCAGCCCTTGGCAGTTGCATAGCAGCCCCAACTTGTAGTCTTGCTAGGTAGTCAGTGCTTACCTTGTCCTGAGATGTGCACTACTGATTACTGCCATCTGTTTCCCCAAGGTGACTGAGGAACGCGCTGGAGTTTTTCTTGGGAGGGAGCTGGCATAGTTCATGATCAGCAACTGTTATTTGAATGTGAAAACTTTCTGAACAATATCAAAAATGAAGATGGAAGGGAGTAGGCCTGTGAAACAAGTTTCCAACATCAGTAAAAAAAAGACAAAGATAGCAATTCAGAAGATAAACAGTCACAAAAAGTGCTTCTTCTACTGCAGTAGGTACATCCTCTTTACCTATTGAAGCTTCCTCACCCTTTGAGTCCTTATTGTCTTCTGAGATCCCATTATGTTTCTCTACTGCTGCAGGTGATACCAGTCAACAAAAACAGACAAATCTAAAGGTAGCAAGAAAAGCTTGGGTGATGAACCAGCAATTAAGAAAAGTAGATTTGGCAATGGTGCAGTTATTAAAAAAACAAAGGGAGTTGCAGGTACTACACATAATGGAAAGGAAAGAATAAGCGGACATGCATACAATGTGCAACTTTCTCAATGTTCTGCCATTTCTCATTCCTCTGTGAGCTCTTCAGAGTCAGACCATGTGGATAGCAGTGGCAGTGAGTGCATTCCTGAAACAGCGGTAGTACATGATGGGACTCTGATGATGAGGACTCAGAGCTGGAGGTGTCTGCAGTTGCGAGATGCCAGAAAAAAAACCCAGGGAAAGGGCATCAGAGGAAAGATCATTAGGGGCTAGTGAAAAGGAGAGTTCAAAGGAAGTTAAGCCTGTCTCCTCCGCTAAGGGCGTGCCTCACACCCAGTCTGCCACTGAGGACTGGAAAATACCCTTCAACCCATTTGGGGGAGTGGTAGGGGCTCATTTCACAGGCCTGCTCTCCATGGTGTCTGTGCCTCCTGTCAGCAGCCCTGTGCACAAATCTGTGTTGATAGTGCACTCTTGAGCCCCCCCCCCCCGTGCCCATGCAGAGGAACCAAAGGTATCAGTCAAGATTGGGCCTCTGCCAACCCCCACCACCCCCCTGGTACTATCTGATCCACCTCTTCCTCCCCTTCACTATTACCTGTGTTGGTGGGGTGGCTGGATCCCATTCATCTGCTAAAACTGAGGGAGATCTGGCCAGCCCACCAGTGCAGCAGTAGCGTTATTGCCAGCAGTGCATGCTTGGGGACAAGCACGATACATCAGAGGGTCGGCCAGGGAGAGGTAGGATGAGCATCTCACAGACAGATCTACTCCTCTGGGAAGGGGGAGGGTTGTGGCTTACTGACATGCCAGTGACACACTGTGGAGACAGGGTGTGCAACAGCTGGGACCACCAGGTAGTGGGCAGAAGCGTCAGTGGACATCTGTAGGTCGGGTGCTGAGATGTGCCTAATCTGCGCTGACATCATTGCAAGTTCATGCCTCCTGGTAGAGGGGAACCTAAGGAGAAACCCCCTGAGCAAGGCAGCACCATGTAGTCTCTGGACTGCCACCTGAATGATGCCCCGGGTGTAAGTCTCAGCTGGGGCCTCAGGTGTATCTTGGTCTCTCCACCCTGGGAGCCTCGCTGCAGGCCTCTCAGTTTGGGCAGCTTGGGAAAGATGCCAGGTGGTAAGTTCAGGTGCCAGTGGGGGTACATCCCCCACCTGTAGCCTGGGAGATCATGATGGACAAGTGGGTCTTGGAAACAGTGGAAAAGGGCATGCTTTGGAGTTGCTGTCTACCCCTCCAGTTCATCCTCCACCTTTCTCATTATCCTCTGGGTCACTTGTCCCTTCTGCTAGAGGAGGTTCAGTCACTCATACATAAATGGGCCATCAAACCCATTCCTCCCCAAGAAAGATGCAAAGGGTTTCATTCCAGATAATTCCTGGTTCTCAAGTGGACCAGAGATCTGCTTCCTGTACTGGACTTCAGAGACCTAAACCAGTTCATCAAATACAAAACATTTTGGATGGCTTCTCTTTAGGCTCTCATCCCACTGCTGCAAAAGAGGAACTGGATCTGTGCCCTGCACACAAAGGACATGTACCTTCCTATCAAAATTCTGAAGTGCCACAGGCAGTACCTCTGATTCATGCTGGAAGGCAGCCGTTATCAGTTCTGAGACTTGCCCTGTAGCTTATCTTCGGCACCACAGGTATTTACCAAATGCTTAGCAGTTGTGGCAGTGGATCTTCAAAGAGAAGGGCTTTATGTTTCCCTGTATCTGGATGATTCGCTCCTGAATGTCCTGTCCATGGAAGTGATTGTGTACACATTTTCCAGAATGAGACAATTGTTCGAGGAACTGAGTTTCATGGTGAACGTACTGAAATCTGTATTTGTTCCTTGTAAGTGGCTCCAGTATATTAGTGTGGTGCTGGAAAGGGCAGTGGCAATTTCTTAACGCCTGCAGAGAAGGCAGAGACTATTCTTGCCCAGGCCCAGCTGATGCACAGAAGTCATTATGTGTCCACTCGGATGGTTATTTGGCTCCTGGGGCCGATGGCTGCTACCATCATCACAGTACCCTCTGTCCATCTCTACATGCATTTACCACAGTGGAGTCTTTGTTTACAGTGGGATCAGCTGACAGACGAGCTGGAACAAACGGTCCACATCATGTCCCCTCTCCACCATGTTCTAGTATAGTGGATGGACTGCCTGAACCTGTTATGGGGTGTTTCATTCTTTTCCCCTGACTCCTGCACAGATCCCCACAACAAATGCCTTGAGGTCTGGCTTGGGTGCCCATCTCGGACCCTTATAAATCTAAGGGTCCTGGACTGATCTGGACTTGGATCTCCATATCAGTGTTCTTGAAATGTGGGCAGTTCTACTTAGTCTCCAGGCTTTCCAGGAGCACCTCAGCCCCAGCCTCTTGCTTACCTGAGCAGACAATATCAGTGTCATGAACTACATAAACAAGCAAGGGGGCACTAACTCATCCACCATGTAGGGAAGTGATGAAGTGTGGTACTGGATGATGTCTCTTGGCCTTCAGCTGTCAGTCGAGTTTCTCCTCGGTGTCCAAAACACCTTGGCAGACAAGCTATGCAGATCTGTGTCCCTGGTACATGAATGAGAACTGTTGACATCCATGGTACACAGCCTTTTTGCAAGATGTAATTGTCCAGAGATTAACCTTTTTTTGTCCCCACAAAATGTAAAACTGCTGTGTTTCTGCTTGCTTGCTCCAGGGCATAACGTTTTTTGTCGAGACCTGTTGTCCCTCTTCTGAAAAAGGAAGTTCCCTTCATGCCTTTTCTCTGATTCCTCACATTCAGAGGGCTCTGCTCAAATTGCAGGCAGAGCATGTAACCCAAATACTAGTGGCTTGTTTCTGGCCTCCCCAGATTTGGTTTCTGCTTCTGCAGCACCTGGCAGTGGAGCCTCCTGTGCAGCTCCCCTTTGTCAGGGCCTGCTGCCACAGGCTGAGGGGTTCCTGGTCAATCCAGACCTGCGGTCCCTACAGCTGTATGCCCGGCTCATGAAAATATATTCATTGTTTGTTCTGGGGTTCCCCAAGGTGGCTGGTGTCTTGCTTATGGCTAGAAAGCCTTCTACTAGACACATACAGTATATTCTTTGAAATGGAAGTGCTTCTTCATATGGTATGCTTCCTGTTCAATGGACCCATTTATGTGTCCTGTTAATATTGTGCTGGACTACCTTTTACCCCTGTCTGACTCTGGTCTTCAGGACTTGTTCATTAAGGTGCATTTGGTTGCCATTTTGGCCTTCCATGTCCTTACTGATAGGCATGCAGTGGCACAACGAGAAGTGTACTGTATGTTTTTGAAGGATATTCTGCACATGTGTACCCTGATTCATAAACTGGTTCCATTCCTTACTGATAGGCACACAGTGGCACAACGAGAAGTGTACTGTATGTTTTGAAGGATATTCTGCACATGTGTACCCTGATTCATAAACTGGTTCCATCATGGGATCTGGATTTCATATTTGAGAAACTAACTCTGGCTCTGTTTGAGCCTGCTGCGACCAGTGAGATGTGTTTCTTTTCATGGAAAACATTTTTGGTCACCATGACTTCTGCTCACAGGATTTCCGAGCTTCAGACTCTGATGCATGAGCCTCCTCATTTTATTTTCCACCAGGACAGGGTGCCTTTGTGGACAAATCCTCATTTTGTACCTTAGGTGGTCTCTGATTTTGCATTAAATCAGACCATACACCTTCCTATATATTATCCAGAGCATGCTAACAAGGGTGAGGAATTGCTCCGTACATTAATGTACATAGAACACAGTGTTTCCATCTTGACTGCACTAAGGGCTGCAGAGAGTCCCCTCAGTATTTTGTTTTGTTCACCCTCACAAAGAGGGCACCCCTGTGTTTAAACAGTTAAACTGATTAACTGTACCAAATTTTATTATGGGAAGTACAGTAAGGAACTTCCAGGTACTGTGCATGGCCACGCTATGTATTGTACGGTGACTTCTGTTGCCTGCTCGCAGAACTTTTCTGTAGCTGACATATATGCTGCAGCTGCACATGGAGCACTGTGCGTAATTTCACTAAGCACTACAGTGTAGACATTGTCTCTCATAGACATGCTAGCTTTGGTCTTGTGGTGTTGCAAGGCCTCCTGTGGTGACTGCATATCAGACTTTGCCATCCTCCCTAGGTACTTTGTACTGCCTGGGAATCATTCCAAAGGTGTGGCCCAATGGAGAAGATATCCTCTATGTAGATATAACAGTTACTCACTGTAACAGTAGGTCTTTGAGAGAATCTCCTCCATTGGGCCACAACACACCCACCCTCCTTCCCCCTTTCTGGGTATCAGTTGGCAGGTTTGTCCACTGCCTTGTTTGGAGGTGTCTGTAAATGCCTTATGTTTACTGTACTTCCAGTTCCGTGCCTCTCCTTGTGTACCTGAGGAGGCAGTATAGCGCAGTGGTCTAAGGCTCTGAGCTGCAAATCTGGTGACATCCAGTAGACCAGACCTGGGTTTGAATCCCACAGCTTCCACTTGCATACTGTATGACCCTGAGCAAGTCACTTAACTTCCTTGTGCTCCCAGGTCGCACCTGGAAACAAGCTCAGTGTGCCTTTCCTGGTTAAACAATTTCCCCTTCCCCCTTTCCTTTCCCTTTACCTTGTATTGGTCTGGTCTCCTGGTTCCTCAAGGTTAGAGGCCCTTCAAGCTTATCCATGATGGGGAACTGAAGAGCAGTGGATTGCTTATGATTATATAGGCACCGACATAGCACGTCATTGTGGGTGGCACCCACTTATCAAAAGTTTTCGAGTGGTCCTGACACTGCCGACTTACAGTTCCAAAGTGTGTCCCAATGGAGAAGATTATCTCGAAGATCTACTGTTATGGTGAATAACTGTTATAATCTCTGTCATATCAGCGATCGTGGAATAGCGATTGCCATTTGGGCACGTGTACATTGCCGAAAATTAATTATGGTGATCCACACTCACAGCGACTAGAAAACCAACAATTGGTTTTCTATGTTATGCAGAGGGCTACACCTCCTGCAAACCCCTACTTAAGGATTCTCAACTCCAGGGGGGTGCATGTTGGGGAGGGGGTGTAAAACTAAAAACAAATTTAAAAAACCCCGACCCGACACAAAAAATGATCGCACCCAGAATCGAACCCAGCACCCTCCCAACCCCAGCCTGCCACCTACCCACCATGCCACATGGCCAGCTCGGTAGCTGACTGCCGCACTACACCCCACATACCCTCTCTCCCCTTCTGCCTGTCACGCAACGTGGCCCCTACCCCACCGTGCGCATGTGTATATACAGCAACATCCTATCACTGTACTTGCCTACTCCCCCATATCCAGTCGCTACCCTACCTGGTAGCCCTGTACACAGGTGCTGTGACTAAGTCGTCCTTTTTGATAGTGCTCAATTGCAGTTGCCTTGTTCATGGGATATAATTCTCTGGTGTTTAATGGTCCCCCACCCCACGATCAGCTATGCTGTTAATGGTAATTATATACCCTGGTGTCTAAAAACAAAAATAAAATGGCGATAAGCACTGCTTTGGTAAAAATACCAGTTGGTCTATGCCAGATTTGACATCTGGGAATCAGGAGAAGACTGTAGTGGAAAATGTAAAGTTGTTAGGCTTCTACCACCATGGACATTTTTCATGGTCCCAACATGTGGAAAATATTGTTAACAAAAAAAGCAAAAACCTGTCTGTACATTTTAGTACTTCTTAGAAGAGCAGGACTAAATCTATCAGATTTGCTCTACTTTCTTTCACTGTTGTCAGACTGGTCCTGGAGTATTGTGCATCTGTTTGGCATGGTGGGTTCACTGTGGCTGAGTTTGATGATATTGAAAAATTAAAATGGAGGGCAATGAGGATTATTTTCGGGTCCAATGTAAATTACCCTCACACACTGAGTAGTTGTAGAAGTGAGGGACTAGATCAAAGAAGGGAAAAGTTGTCAAGGGTATTATTTCTCAAATATGCGCACTGAATCATAGATTGCACTCTCTTTAAAAAAAAATTGGAAAGTTCAGAGTACTCATTGATAACCCAAGAGCTGTGGGAAAAACTGAGAGTTAGTATGAGGAAGAATGAAAAATCAATTGTTGTATGTTATTTATCATAAGATTGCGCATAGATGTAATCTGAAGTTGTTTTGCAGTATTATGTAAAAGTATATATACAATAATCAACAACATATTTTCAAAGGTAATATAAAACAGAGAAAAAAAATACATCAGTTAGTAGCATTAGATAAACATTGGGATTTGAAGCAAGAGGTGCAAATTAACAGCACTGCAGACTTAATACGCACAATGCGGAAGAAAGGGCAATAAAGTACATTGGTTTCTCCTCATGGTAAGTGCTAGTCTGGGAAAGAGGGATGGGGAAGCCAGAGGGGAATTAGGAGCAGCTGCAGGATGAAGAGAGGACGTTGAGGAAACATAGAAACATAGACTTTGACGCAGATAAGGACCGCTTGGCCCACCTGGTCTGCCCATTTCCCTACCTAGAGGATAAGCTGCAGATCCTATTTAACCAACGGCCTACTTCTTCCTACCCCCAAAATTGCCTTATGTCTGTCCCATGCATTCTTGAACTCTTCCACAGTTTTAGATCCCACAACCTCCTCAGGAAGGCTGTTCCATACATCCACCACCCTCTCTGTGAAAAAATACTTAATCACATTGCCCCTGAGCCATCCCTCCTCTATCTTCAAATTGTGTCCCCTTGTTCTTGCACATCTCTTTTTCTGAAAGATGCTACCCTCTTGGACTTTGTTGATTCTACTGAGGTACTTAAACATTTCTATGATGTCCCCTGTCTCCCTCCTTTCCTCAAGGGTATACATATTAAGCTCCTTTAGTCTCTCCTTGTACGGCTTCTCTTGCAGACCCTGCACCATTTTAGTTGCCCTCCTCTGAACTGCCTCCATTCTGTCTATGTGCTTGCAGAGATGGGGTCTCCAGAACTGGACGCAGTACTCCAGATGGGGTCTCACCAACTGTCTGTACAGGGGGATAACAACTTCCTGTTTTCTGCTGGTGATGCCTCTCCCTATACATCCCAGGATCCCCTGAGCCCTTCCTATTGCTTTCTCACATTGCTTGCCAGGAGGGAGTTTGAGATGGACCATGAGAAGGGGGAGTGCCTGATTTGATGAGGCATTGAGTTCCAGAGTTTAGGAAACCTATAGGAGAATGACAATTGTAGTGTAGTTGTATTTATATAACTTGTATGTTTTTTTGCTTTTGTAATTTGTGCATTGTAATTATGTTTGTAGTGTATGTCAACTAGTTCTTTGTGAGTAGTTGTAATTGTGAAATTTTAATAAAAAATCAATAAAAAGAAAATCTGAGACTCAAATCTAGTGATCCCCCTGATCACCCATGCCATCAACATTAGCTATACTTCCTGGTGTCCAGTGGTCCCCCCAACCCTGATCATCCATGTTGCTTTGCTTAATGATATTCCCTGGTGGGCAGTGGTTTCCCATCCCCAATCAGTCATGCTGTTAATGATAGTTATATTCCCTGGCATCTAGTAGTCCCTTCACACATGCCATTAACGGCAGTTACATTCCCAGGTGTCTAGTGATCCCCTCACTCCCCAATCACCCATGTCATTAACGTTAGATATATATTGCTTTGTATCTAGTGGTCCCTCCACTCCCAGTCACTCATGGTGTTTCAGTTAATGATATTTATTTGTGGCTAGTGGTCCCCCATCCCCTGAATTGTTGCCAAATCCCCCTCCCAACCCCGCAGAAGACCTCTCCTACACACCACCTCACCCCAGACACCAGTCAGTACTCACAGACATAGATAGCGACTAGGCCATCCCTCCATTCACCTCCTTTGCCACCTGCCATCTGACTGTAAAAGTGAGCAATCATGTTTTGTACCAGAGTGACATGGGGTGGGGGAACCACAAAGTGCCGGGGAATATAACTACTTTTAATGACATGGATGCTGGGGGAAAACAGCTCTGTGTTGGCAACTGTTTAGTGCTGCAAAATCATTTGAATAAGTGGTAGGTTCTGTGCAGTTGTGGTGTTGGGATATCATAGCACACTAGGGGCCTCTCAATATGGCCCCTGACTGCTGGTACTAACCCGGTAGGTGTCGTGCTAACCGTCTGAATATGGGGGCCCAAGACCTTGATAGTAACCAGTAGCTGACTCCATTAATCAGACATGGGGGGGGGGTCAAAGAGATCTGTCCAGGCTGCATCTGCTGCTATTTTCAGTGCAGAAATGTATCCAAACCTGTTAGACCATCTGTTAGATGGACCAACAGTGTCCAAAGGTCACATCCAAAAATGGACACAACTGCACTTGCATCCAAATTGGATGCACTTGTGGATGTTTTTTGCTACGGATTGTGACTTATTGTCATAAACAGACTCAGCTTCTGAAAATAGCAGCACAACTGCCTGGACGCAAGAAAATGGATGCATATGCAGCATACATTTGCATCTATACCCAACCATTTTAAAGATCCCACCCAAACTGTCTAAATCTCTTTGGTTTCTGTCATATTAAAGTTCAGAGTTTTTACAATGTAGCTTGTTGCTCTGTAACAAAAACAAACAGACAAAAACACAGTAAAATGATGGGGTCAGATAGCACACCAGGTTATTAATCAAGTTTCACTGGTGCTGTATTTTTGCCAAATAAAACATTTTCGGTTGATAATATGGTAAAGATGGTCATCAAAAGAAAAAAAGGTTTTTGATGAAAAACAATGCCTTTTATTTATTTCATTTAGTTTTTGTTAACCAGGTAAGTGCATTAGACAGTTAATGCCTACTGTATTCTCAGGCATGAACCAAGAGAGTACAAAGCAAACAGCTGCTCAAACAGTTGTAACATACAATACAAGAAGTAAGTAGTGACATACTAGAGCACTGCAAAATACACTCCATATACTGTACCATGCTTATACAGTTCTGTGGATATACTGTATAACTGTATATAGAACAGGACTGTGTATAGGTCTGAAGCACCTAGAATGCTTACATTAAATAATAACAAAAAAAAAAAATCTAGTGTTCATGTCTTTTTTTGTTTTCCTGTCTATATACTGTTGTGACACCAGACAACAATGTTTTGACCACAAACATTGATCTGCTATATAGTGGATCCTGTCATTTCTCCTTAGTGATTATCTTGTGAAATAGTCATGCGTTGCCGTCACTGTAGAGGAGACATAATGAAGGTGGTTGGCACTGGCAGTTCAGTTAAACTGAGAATCAAAGGGAGGGTCAGGAACTGAGGCATCTGCAGTTGCTTTGTCTAGTGTGTTTTACTCCAGGGAAAAGGTAAACAGGAACAGTTGTGTTCCAATTCGGAGACTAGCTCTTCTTGGAGAATGGAGTTAACTAGAAACAATATACAACTTTCTGTCTCACATGAAAAAGTGGCAATTTACCAAGACGGACTACCCTTGCCTCCCTTCCATCGCTTGTCTTGTGATGGCTATGCTTGGTCAGCGACTATTCCTACTGTGTGAACTAGCTAAGCCACTGAATTGCCTTCTCAGCCTAAATGTTTTGCAACAAAACTGGTGCAATATTGTCATGATGAAAGGCAGCTATTATTGAATGTTTAACTGACAATGTTTGTTATGATGTCTGTCTGTTATTATAATGTTGCTGCAGTTAGGGTAGACAAGACATTTCCATGCAACCCCTCATTTTAGTTGCTTGAAACTCAGTCATCTTCTTACATAAGGGTGTAAAATGTGGAAGGAACACCCTCTGGGACAGCATCTTGAGATGTGTCAATTTTGATGAAATTTGGTTAATGTGTGCGTTACAGGGTGGCACAAATGTCAGAAAATATGAAAAGGGGCAGTCCAGCAGTGTGGTGGGAGCATCTTCATCTACCACACCAGTGACTTGGCTTCAGGAAAGGACCAGGGCTGCTCGGGAGCCAGTTGAAGAATGAGGGCTAAGTGTCCACAGATGGCTGTCCTCCTTTGGGAAGTGGGGACAGTGTCTGCCACTGCTTACATAGAAACATAGAAGTTCACAGCAGATAAGGACCGCAAGGCCCATCCAGTCAGCCCATTTCTTTTTCTACCTTATAAATGTGCCATCGGCCTTTGCTCTGTCAATGGCCTATCTATTCATACTCATCTGTATTGCTCCCTTATGCCTATCCCATGCCTGTTTGAAGCCTGGCACTGTGTTAATATCCACCACTTCCAGAGGTAGGATGTTCCATGCATCCACCACCCTTTCTGTGAAAAAGAACTTCCTCACATTACCCCTTAATCGGCCTCCCTCTAATCTTATGCTGTGTCCTCTTGTCTTGCTATTTTTCTTATATTGAAATGTGTTAGACTCTCACCTTGTTAATACCCTTAAGATGTTTGAATGTTTCAATCATGTCACTTCTCTCCCTCCTTTGCTCTAGGGTATACATATTGAACTCCTTTAATATGTCCTCATATGTTTTCTGATGCAGTCCCTGCACCATTTTGGTTGCCCTTTTCTGGACTGCCTCAATTTGGTTAATGTCCTTGTGAAAGTGTGGCCTCCAGTACTACACGCAATACTCCAGATGGGACCTAACCAGTGTCTTGTACAGAGGGATTATTACCTCCCTCTTCTGACTTGTGATACCCCTACTAATGCAACCTAACATCCCCCTAGCCTTACCTACTGCTTTAGTGGTCTGCTTGGATGATTTCAGATCATCGGTAATGATGATGCCCAAGTCTCTTTCTTCCTTTGTGACTGCCAGCAACTCCCCTCCCAGCCTATAGGTGGTTTCAGGGTTTCTCTTCCCTATGTGCATGATTTTGCACTTCTTTGCATTAAACCCTAGTTACCACTCTTCCAACCATTTTGCTAGTTTATCCAGATCTCTTCTCATTCTGCCCACCCCATCTGGATCATCTACTCTGTTGCAGATCTTGGTGTCATCTGCAAACAGACAAACCTTTCCCTCCAGTCCATCTGCAATGTCACTGATGAAGATATTGAAGAGGACTGGCCCCAGGACTGATCGCTGAAGTACCCCACTTGTGACTTGCATCTCTTCTGACTGTATACCATTTACCACCACTCTCTGTTTTCTGCCCGTCAACCAGTTTGCCACCCAGTTGACCAACTTCTGACCCACCCGAGCCTACCCAGCTTATTAATCAATCTTCTATGTGGAACAGTATCAAAAGCTTTGCTGAAGTCAAGGTAGGTGACATCAACTGCTCCCCCTTGGTCCACCACTCTGGTTACCCAGTCAAAGAAATCTATGAGATTAGTTTGACAGGACCTTCCTTTTGTAAACCCATGCTGTCTTAGATCCTGTGCTCCTATGGATTCCAGGTGTTGCACTATCCTTTCCTTAAGGAGTGCCTCCATAATCTTGTCCACTACTGAGGTAAGACTGACTGGTCTTTAGTTCCCTGCCTCCTCCCTGCTACCACTCTTGTGGAGCAGGATCACATGAGCCCTTCTTGGCTGACACCTAGCAGAGGCTAGGTGGCTCAGCAGTGGTCACCTCTCAGAGAGCTGGGCACAGGTGCCAAGTACATGTGGTATCATCAGGCAGCACAACCGCATCATTGCACATGTGCCAACTGTGGTGGGAAGGGGGTGAAACAGGGAGAAAAAAAAACTCAACCAGCAGGATGAGGATAGAAACCCCACAGACTCCAAACCAACTCCCATGGCACCCAGTCACATATGGTGGTCAGGAAGCAGATGGGGTATGTACTGGGATGGTGGGTGATGGAGCTGGGGATCGCCATCAGAAGGGGTCCAGTCAGGTGGTATAGAAGGCGATATAAAGGATGAAAAGAAAAAGAAAAAAGGGGAGCTTTTTTTGCTCAGCAGTAACTAAAAAATAGCTGAAATTTGAAACACGAAACTGGCAGATTCTTTACATCCTGTCTCAAGATGGTGCTTACACCCATTTAGTCTGTCCAGAAATTCTGGACAGACTAAATGGGTATAAGAACCATCCTTGAGAGGGAGGGTTCGTCCATGAACCAAACCCAAATCAAATTCAAACTTTTAGATTTTCGCCTGATCTGAACCGAACTTCAACCCTAAGAAGAAGAAAAAAGAATCTGAACCGAACACAAACCCATACAATGTGAGATGAGGAGAACCCACGTGGAGGAAGCAGGGAGACACCAAACTTGAACTCAAACTCAAAATGAAAAAAATTACACACACAAAAAAATTTGAAATTAACTGAACTCAAACCCAAACTTCTACTTATCAAATCGAACTTAACCGAACTCAAACTATACCCTGCCAAACCCTAACTCAACTAGAACCCTAGAAAATATGTCAAACCCTTCCTCTATCCAGAATTAAATTTTCTGCCTAGGTTAACAAGATGCCTGCCTAAATTTCAACGCACTGGGAATCATCTTGCACAAGTCTTATACGTGTTAAAATTAAATTAGCAATATTAACAGATTAACATATTTAGATAGTATACTATTTGACATTACATTTTGCAAATGGTTAACAGCTAAATGCATTCTTACTACTAGAATTAGTACACAGTCAGAGAAAGGGAGGCATCTTCATTTAACTTCGTGTTTAATTCCCATTTCTAAGTTATCAAATCTCATCTCTGGTCAATCCACCCTTGACTCTCGTAACCTAAGTTATTAAATCTCATCACATCACATCACATCATGGACACATCTTCAATAAACTGCAGCAACAACAACAACAATCTCAACTTCCCACTAATTGTATTACATTACATGTCTGCATTTATTTATTTATTTTTTTTGAATATATATGCAAACTTGCCTTTGACACACCAGCTTCATTTCTTTTTTTTGGGGGGTCCTGTGTTTATCCTCCTGGTGGGCGGCAGCTTGTATTGGCCATCTGACACCAGGCTTCCGCGGTTGTTTGGGGTACCTCCTCCTCTATCCAGGTGGAAACACTGGAGCTGATGCGAGGGGCTTCATCCAGCCATGGCCCCCATATTTTCCACTTTATCTCCCCTTGTTCCCCAGAACCCCCAGACAAGGTCAGCGTGAGTGTGGAGGCACGCATGCATGCATGCATGCCTTGGCCCAGGCCAGCTTCACTCCACCCACCCCTGGCTTGGTGCCCAGCTCCAAGCCCTATCTGCACCACGTGGTGACAGTCAAAGGCTGGGAGAACCAACCTCCCCTATCTAGGAGAGGAGAGGAGAGCTGCCAGTGGCTGCTTGATCCTCACCCAGCCCCCCTAGCCAACTCCCAGTGTCCCATGCTTGTTCCTGAACATGGGTTGCCGGCGTGGTGAGAGGTAAGGTGCCTCAGCATTCTACACCACTGGGCTGACTCCCAGCTTCATTTCTTGCTGAGGATCCCCGAAGCACTGATTCAGTGGCAGTCACCCCCAGGAGTAATTCAAGTTCAAGTTTTAGTTTTTATAGCGCAAATTTCATTGAGAATCAAAGTGCTTTACATACAATAAAAACATCAGCTAAAAATCACAACTCTAAATTTAAATACTGTAAATATATTAAATCAGCAATCTAAATCAATTAATTTACAACATAAATGCTTCTTTAAACTAATGGGCCATTAGCTTCTTTCAAAAACATCTAATGAGGGACTCTCCCAGATCAATCATGGGAGAGAGAGTTCCAGAGGATGGGTCCAGTGCAAGAAAATACCCATGCACCTGATGACTTCAGTGCAAACCTTGGCATCTCTAGTAGTCCCTCATCTGTGGACTGGAAGGAGCGAAGGAGCGATAGGGACAAAGGAGGTCTTGCAGATAGCCAGGTTCCTGAGTTCACTGGAACATTCTTTTCTGAACTTAACTCCCTTTACTGATTCCATGAGCAAGATCTGTTTTATAATGCTGGCTTATTAACTATAAAAAATAGAATATTTTCAGGTAAGTAAAAGAGTCAGCTGTGATGTCAGAGGCTGTATTACAGGTGATAGTCTAAAATAATCTGCTACTGTAAATCAAAATCTCAAGGGAGTTTTTGGGTTTGAGAAACATATAAACATAGATTATGGTAGCAGAAAAAGACCCAAAGCTCTGTCTAGTTTTCCCAGTGCCCTGCATAGCTCCATGCATGGGCTATGCAAGACTGGATTTAGAGAGCTCAGGGATCGACCTTAACTTTTTTTGTTCTCATCAGCAGGACAAGATGTCTCAAAATTGCAGTAACTCACAGATGATTCCTCTAGTCAGCAATTATAATGGATACTTTTGTGCACTTCTACCAACAAAAACCAACAAATCAACTAATATTCCACGATTATATAACATTTATTCTGTTACCTCATTGCTTCTTGCCCTCAGTAAAAACAGGCATGCCTTGTAGGCACAGAGGCTTCCCTCTTCTGTTTCCTGCCACTGCTTTCTCTCTTCCTTTTTCCACACCCCTCCTCCAAACCAGATGATCCCATGGAAGCAGATATTCAATCAAGTAACCCTGGCTTTGCACACAAAATGGCTGACATCATCACGCGTTTCACCACACTCTCACCCCATCCACAGGGCAACGAAGAGTCATTATACTGTGCATTGTATTTTAACACATTAGTTTTTCAGGTTAATGTGTTTTGGTGGATGAATGTTACACAGGAATAGGCCTTCCCCATTTTACTCCTGGAACTGAGCCAGGCTCTTAATTTTACTCCTGGAACTGAGTTCCCTCTGCCCCCCCCCCCCAGTTTCGACCACTGCAGCATCCTGTGACCAAAAAATAGACTTTCACTTCTGGAAGTGTTTTTGGCACATTACGTGAGCCAGATGCAGATCTTAGATTAGTTTGAAAAGGTGGGTGGAGGCAGACAGTCCTGGGGGTTTAGGACATAGGCAACGTTGTGGCATTTTTATTATATATATATATATATATATATATATATATATATATATATATATATATATATATCAACCTTTTGTCACTGAAATGAGGGACATGGACATTTTGGGGCACTCAAAATGAGGGACAGTGAGGGACACAGACCCTCAGAATGAGGGACACATCCTCAAACATGGAGATACAAGCTCATAACACTGTGAAAACCATTATGTTTACTTGTACAAAGTTTATTTTGGATTTAGTATTTTAGAATATTAAGAGTTTCTGCTTGAAAGTCTGAATTTACAGCACATTCTCTGTGTGGGAAGCACGTTTTTCATGAGGGACGGATGAGGGACAGAGCAATTTTAAGGAGGAAAGTAAGGGATGTCCCTCATAATGAGGGACACTTGAGAGATATGATATATTATATTATAAAATGTCAAAATTGTTTTGGGGGGGGTAAAAGTGCAGGTGTGCGGTCGCGCTCTGATATACGCACGGTCATGTGATGGTGTTTGTCCAGTGCTGTTGCTGCTGATGACCATGATTGTCTCAAGCATTTTATAAATATATATATATATGTATATGCCCTTGCTCAGCACTCAGAGACAATACTATCCTAGACTACTGTAGCGGTTTCTAGCATGATTTAAAACTTTTCAGCTTGCCTGATAGCTTTTGTTATGTCTGATTAGATGATAGTTTGCTGCCCCTTTTACCTATAATCCACTAGTTTTCTCAGAGTCTTACAACAATGATATCACAATGCAATCTGTCTGCACTGAGCGCTGTAAAAGGAATGGGACAAAATCTGGTTAAAGAGACTATGAAAGCTTTAAGACCCAAATGACATATTAGGAATGGGCACATAAGAACGTGGATGCAGCACAGCACAGGAAATGCTAATGGTGCCAGGAAAGGGTGGCCGAGCCAGTGCAGACAAGTGGAGATGAAGATCCTGTACTCTGGAGATCACCAAAAGGGAAAATAAGTTGTAGGGCTGGAAATCAAAGTCTTCATTAGACAGCGCATACATGTAACAAGTACTGGCTGGAGGAATAAGGGTAGCCCCAGTGGTTCGGCCAAACAAACTGGCCTTCGCCGGGGGGGGAGTGTCAGCTCCCTAGCCTCTTACCTTTAAGTACATTTCTATTTAAAGACACAGTATATTTTAAAACCATTGTGAACGCTTTAACAAAATCACCAAAGTGTTTCTGAAAATTAGTACATTGCTGTGTTAATAATTCATTCATTGTAGCAGCTCCCTGATCTTAGTGAAAGGGACATAAAGAATAAAGAAGGTACACATACCTGCAGTATTCTGGCTCTGCACATTTACTGCCCTGATTGGCAGATTCAGGCATTGCGCACACTTTTTTTGTTACCTGATTCAACACTGTCCACAGATTGCACTGTGACATCAGTACTGTAGCAGGATTGTGGGTCGAATAGTAAATTATGGGTAACAATTGTGCAACACACTCTGATCAGAATTTCTACAAAAAAAAAATAAAATAAAAAGATGTCAAGTAAACTAGTCACCAAAATATTTGGAACCATGGTAGAAACTGCAAGTTGGTGGTTAACTGTTGGGGGTGGGGGTGGGGGTGGAATGCTGCAGACACGAAACCTTTCCTGTAAGATGCTCTTCCCCAGCAACAACACCATTTGAAAACACAGCCCTTTCATGAACTCAGAGGGATCTAGTGCCAAGGCAATAATGAAGTGATAGTGATTCACATTTAGACTCTTGTTAGGTCACCATCTTGCCCTGTCAGACAGTTGTACCTCTTAAAGAGCACCTGCCTCCATTGTGACAACTTTGAAAAAATTTAATATTTAGACACAATTCTTATATAATTGTCACCCATATTTCCCTATTAAGATATTTGCATGCAAATAGGATTGTTACTCTACCTACTTTGGCTACTTGTCTACACCTAGCATCACAAGTTTGTTTATGACATCATAGTCTGTTTCTGTGGAAATAATTAGGATATCATAAGAGGAATTAAGTGTAGGCTACCAGACAGAGCAGATAAAGAAAGCTAAAAAGGATGAGGAACTACATTTGGTATCTAGAACTAATAACAATAAAAATAAGTTTTCAGCTATATAAATATTCTCATGGCAGGTCAACCTATGTAGGACCCTTTATTAAAGGTGGGAACCACATTGGTAGTGAAAAGAAAATGGTGGAAAACTTTAATGAATATTTCATTAGTGGTTTTCACACTAAGGATGACTATAGTCATCTAGGTAAATCAAACCAAGGTGACAATAAAATTAATAGTATTTCAGAGCAAAGGGTTAAAAATAAGCTCACTAAAGTAAATATCAACAAATCCCGAGGCCCTGATAATGTGCATCCAAGGCTGTTGAGAGAGCTATCTGAAGAACTCACAGTGCCTATTAGTATTTCGTTTACTTGCTTATTAACAGAAGGAAGAGTGATCACCGAGTGGAGACAGGCAAATGTCACACCCATTCATAAGAAAGGTCCCAAACATGACGTTCTTAATTACAGACCCATAAGTTTGACACCCGTTATTGGTAAAATTCTGGACACATTTGTGAACGAAGAACTAGACAAGCATGTGATAAATATGGGTCTAGAAGACATAACACAATATGGCTTTAAACCAAATAGGTCCTGTCAAACTAACCTTTTTTCACTTTTTTGAGCCAATAAGTAGGGCACTGGACCACGGAATACCTGTTGATGTGTTATACTTAGGCTATGCCAAGGCCTTTGATACGGTATCACATATGAAATTCATAGACACATTAATTGATTTACATTTTGGTTCAAATATTGTGAAATGGATTATTTTCTGGTTGGAGCATAGGATACAGAGGGTCAACATACGTGGCTATTGCTCTGAGTGGGATTTGATGACTAGCAGTGTGCCACAGGGGTCTGTGCTGGGACCATCTCTATTTAACATCTTCATCTCCATTATGCAACCATCACCGCACTCATGGATCTCCAAATTTGCAGATGACGCAAAGTTGGGTGACACAGTGGATAATGCGGCATCTGTCAAAAGATTGCAGGATGATTTGGGAAAAATCGAAAACTGGGCAAAAGACCATAAATGAACATCTAATGTAGGCAAGTACAAGGTGAAGCACTTTGCTAAAAGAAATGGAATGGCAAAATACTACTTAAATAGGGTTGAACTTGAGTCCACTGACAAAGAAAAAATTTGGTTATATACATGACTAATAATTTATCATTTGGAGAGCATACAAGAGAAGTGGTGAGGAGAGACAACCGAATGCTTGGATGCATTCTGAAATACATCAAAATCAGGAATAAAAAAGTCATCCTACCTTTGTATAGTGCCCTTGTGAGACCCAATCTGGAGTATTGTGCTCAGTTTTGGTCACCCAGTAATATTCGGGATATTGCAGTGTTGGAGGGGGAGTAGAGGAGGGCAACCAAAAGGATTGTCAGAGTATCAGACTTACCATATGGGGAGAGGCTGAGGGAGCTGGGCTTGTTCTCCCTTTAATACAGGAGACTAAGGGGTGATCTTCGCCTGGTTTAAAAATCTTTTAAAAACTAAGACCTGTGGGAATGTATAGGTCTCAGTAGAAAAACACTAAGTAGAGAAACAAGAGTGCATAATTATCAACTTGGGCAAATTGTATTGACGTTCTAGAAGAGGTTCCTGGATAAATCAGGGAATGGTGGGCATTTGGAATGGCTTGCCAGAGGAGGTGGTGACAAGTGAAACTATGGAGCTCTTCAAAACTGCTTTGAATAACCTTTTTCATAAAAAGTATAGGTAGTACCCATTGTAAAATGGCAAGTCATACATGGCTAGCACTTCTGACTCATAGTGTTCCCATGATTCTTATGATAAAGTCCAGGGGGACAGAGATCCTATTTCATACAACTGTTCTCTCTGAAAAAGAAAAAAAAGAAAAGAATTATAGAACATATACGAAACATTAACTGAACTGAGTCTAAATCTTATGTTTCTCAAAGTTTTCCTAATGGTGTCAGGGGCTCTTCAACTTGTTGTTAATCACACATAGCAATCTGAAACGCTGAAGGAGATAGCATTAGGACTGGAGCCTGCTAAAGTACTTCAACAGCCACAAAGGAACTGCACTAGCAATGAAGGATAAGTAGAGGGCTAGACTATACCAAAGAATGCTGCGACTCGGCTCTGTCTAAACAGTGCTCACCAGATACAAGCAGCCAGCTCATGATTTAAGACAAAATTCCAAAAAGAGGTGTCACTCGAGTGAGGGACTCCTGTGTTGTTGGTACTCCGTGGAAATAAATATTTGGTACACTGCAACGAAGTGTCTGTTACTTTCTACATGGAGTTACACGAGTGACACCTCTTTAAGTAGAGGGCTAGCTGCATTAGTCCTGGGTAACTTGATCAGTTAGGAGGCAGTATAACATAGTGGTTAAGAGCACTGAGCTGCAAACCTGGAGACCTGGTTTGAATCCCATCAACTCCCACTTGCATATTGTATGACCCTGAGCAAGTCACTTAACTTCCTTGTGCTCCCAGGTCGCACCTGGAAACAAGCTCTGGCTTAGTGTGTCTTTATTGGTTAAACAATGTCCCCTTTCCCCTAATTTGCACTATGTCCAAGATGGGAACAAACCCTGAGATGACCTTAGAGACCTAGTGGCTGCTCGTCACCCTCTTCCCCAGGTATCCCTTCCTCTCTTCTGCCTATGGGTCCCAATATTGCATTATTTCTGTCCCACCCAGGATTAAAGGAAAACTACACCCTCATACAGTATTATGTACATTTTGTTTCCTTATCAACAGACAACTCTTTATCAGTAACTGTTGGGGATATATGTTTTTGCTTTAGTTATTTTTCACTGTTTATACTAGTCCCCTGTAACTATCCTGGGGGGGGGAGTTATGGTTGTTAAACTTTCATTGTCCATAAGAGCTGCATTAACACATGAGAACATGAGGCCTGCACCAGAAGACATACGAGGAGAGACTAAAGCAGCTTAATATGTATACCCTCGAGGAAAGGAGGGAGAGGGGGGACATGATTGAAACTTTCAAGTATCTCAAGGGAATTAACAAAGTACAAGAGGGTAGCATATTTCAGAAAAAGAAATGTGCAAGAACAAGGGGGCGCAGTTTGAAGATAGAGGGGGACAGTTCAGCGGTAACGTTAGAAAGTATTTTTCACAGAGAGGGTTGTGGAGACATGGAACAGCCTTCCTGAGGAGGTTGTGGAGTCAGGAACAGTGGGAAAATTCAAGAATGCATGGGACAGACATAAGGCAATTCTAGTGGGGGGGTAGGAGGGAGTAAGCCATTGATTAACTAGAATCTGCAGCTTATCCATCAGGTAGGGAAATGGGCAGACTAGGTGGGCCAAGCTGTCCTTATCTGCCATCAAATACTATGTTTCTGTGTTTCTATGTCACATCACCCATTTATACCATGTATCTCTATGCTGAAAGTACAAATACCCTGGAAAAATAACTCTGGTAAAACCAAGATTGAAAGCAATTTAAAGGGAAACACTCTGGATTACAGCTCATGACAGTTTGCAAAGCTAACTGAAAAGGTAAGCGTGGTATTTCACTCCTTGCTGCAACTTGTTTTGTTGAAATCTAAGCAGACAGGCATACCATGGAGTCTAAAGGATACTGACAGAACATGTTCTCATACACTAATACATCTCTCAGGGACAGTGAGATTTCAACAACCAGAAAATGGAGCCCCCCTCCCCCAGGCTAGTTACAGGGACTAGTATGAACAGTGGAAATAAACAAAATCAGTCACATATATCCCAAGAAACCTAGCTTCGTGAGTAGAGAGGTAGTGGAGAAGGTGAGGGAAAACAAAAATGCATTTTGGACCTACAAGCACTCCAACAGGGCAGAAGACAAAGAAGAATATATGAAGAAATCCAGAGAAGTGAGCAGAGTGGTAAGGGCAGCAAAGGCTGCTAAGGAACGAAGGTTAGCACAGGGGATCAAAGGAGGAGAAAAGGATTTCTTCAGATGTATCAGAGAGCAGAGGAAGAGCAAGGATCAGATTATTAGGATCAGGAGGGGAAGTGGGTGGGTAGAAAAGAGGGCTGAGCAGGCAGAAGTACTTAATGAATACTTCTGTTCAGTCTTCACCAAGGAGAGGAGTGGGCCATACCTGAGAGGAAGGGTGAGGTGGGAGAGGGTGGGGGAGAAGCTACCACGGATGGGGAAATCACAGTGGAAAGGGTGAGGGAGGGCCTTAAGACCCTGAAGGTGGACAAGGAACCTGGCCGAGACGGAGTCCACCTCAGGGTGCTGAGAGAGCTGGCAGAGGTCCTGGCAGGGCCATTGGCAGACTTGTTCAATACCTCTCTGAACTCGGGGTGTGTGCCCAGGGGCTGGAGGGAAGCACATGTGGTACCTCTCCATAAGAGTGGGCCCAAGGATGAACTGGGGAACTACAGACTGGTGAGCCTTACTGCAATTGTGGGAAAACTGATGGAGACAATCCTCAAGGAAAGGCTGGTGCAATTTCATGAGGATAACAATCTCAAGGACAGTAGGCAGCATGGGTTTGTCTCAGGCAGATCCTGCCAGATGAACTTGGTTGATTTTTACAACTGAGTTACGAGGGCACTAGACAGGGGACATGAGGTGGATGTCCTCTACCTGGATTTCAGCAAGGCCTTTGACTTGTTGCCACAATGTAGGCTGACCTGCAAGTTGAAGAGTCTGGGAGCAGGGAGGAAACTGGTCAGATGGGTTGAGAACTAGTTACAGGGTAGACAGCAGAAGGTAGTAGTTGGGTGGGGGGCATCTGAACCTAGGGCAATAATAAGTGATGTACCACAGGGCTCGGTGCTGGGACCGGTTCTGTTTAACATTTTCATAGCCAACATTGCAGTAGGGATTAAGAGCAAAATCAGTCTCTTCGCAGATGACACAAAGATTTGTGCTGCGGTAGATGGGGGAAGGGAACGAAAGTACTTCAGGAAGATTTGGCAAAACTGGAGGAATGGTCTCACACCTGGCAGCTTGGTTTTAATGCCAAGAAGTGCAAAGTGATGCATTTAGGAGGCAAAAACCCAGGACACAATTATTGGTTAGAGGGTGTCTTGTTAACAAAATACAAGGAGGGGAAGGATCTGGGAGTGCTGGTAAACGGGGAGATGAACCATTCTGCTCAGTGCAGGAAGGCAGCAGTGAAGGCAAACAGGATGCTAGGGTGCATAGCAAGGGGGATTACTTCTAGGAGTGGGGAGGTCATTGTGCCCCTGTACAGATCCCTAGTGAGACCGCACCTAGAGTACTGTGTGCAGTTCTGGTGCTCCTACTTGAAAAGAGACATTAAACTACTGGAGGGGGTACAGCACAGGGCAACAAAAATTATCCTGGGGTTGGAGGAGAGACCATATGAGGAGAGACTGAGAGAGCTCAATATGTATGCCCTGGAGGAGAGGAGGGAGAGGGGATATGATTGAGCTCTTAAAGTACCTGAAGGGTTTGAACAGAGTAGACACCAGGTGTATGTTCAACCTGAAGGGTGGAAGGGAAATGAGGGGACACTCTATGAAGTTGGAAGGGGGCAGGTTCAACACGGAACTGAGGAGGCACTATTTCACAGAAAGGGGGGAACGTTCTGCCAGAGGAAGTCGATCACTGCAGAGTGTTGGGGCTTAAGAGGGGTGGGACAGATTCAGGAGAGGATACAAACCAGGAGGGGACACAAGATGGGGGGAGGGCATATGAGGGAGGGTGGGCAACTGTAGTCTAATGGACAGAAGTCCTGCACACTCAAGCAGACTAGATTGACCAAATGGCCTTCATCTGCTGGCAATTTCGTATGTTTGTATCCCTAACAGCTACAGTACAGTAAAAGAGCCGTCTCTTGTCATGGAAACAAAATTTACAAGATATGAGGGTGTTGTTTTCCTTTAAACCCCATCACAGTCTTGGCTTCAGCCACTACTCTGGTAAATCTATTCCATTTCCCCACCACCCACTCCTTGAAGACGAATTTCTTTATGTCTCTCCCTCATGAACAAGTCTTTACAATCCACATGGTTGATTCCTCACAAGAACTTGCATGTCTCAATCATTTCCCCCCTTTCCTCCTAGCCTCCGGTATGTAAGTTGAGGTTTGTCGACCTTTTCTCATATGACCTCCTCTGCTGCCCCTGGCATATCTTTATGGCTCTCTTTTATATTGTCTCCATGCAGGCCCTGTCTTTCTTGAAGGGTAAACTGAAAACTGCGTACGGTATTCCAGGTGTGGCCTTACCATAGACTTGCATAGGGGCAGTACTCCTTCCTCCTATTATCAAATCCTCTTCCTATACATCCCTGACACCAGTTTGCCTTTCCATATGCTTTGCTACACTGAGCAGTTGACCTGAGGCCAAATAACTATTATTCCCAGGTCTGTCTCCTCAGCTCAGGGGTGTTCAAAATTTTAGGACTTGCCCAGCCATGATTGTAGCTGAATTTTTACTTGCCCCCTATTCATTACACTGAAATTAGCTCTCTTTTTGTACTTGTCCTTCATGAAAATTTACTTGCCCTGGACAGTGGCAGTGGGATTTGCATACCCCTGCCTCAGCTGTCTGTACCATCTGTATGCCCCCGTTCAGCAGTCTGTTTTAGGGGTCTTTCTTCAATGTGCATTACTTTACACTTTTTTGCATTGAACATTAGTAGCCATAATCTGGACCACATGTTTTGCCCCCAGCCAGTTTCCCATCTGCAGTGGTGGATTCAGACCTTGATGCGAGAGTGCGCACCACCCCTTTTCATGAGCTCAAACTGCTTGCTGTACACAGCAGCAGCAGTATTTCATCCTACCTGCCTGCATCTTGTCTCTCCAGCTCTGTCCCACCCCCAGCAGCGTAGATGTGACCAAGCAGGGGGTGAGATCGGGCTGGAGCTGGCTTCCTATTACTGTTCATTGGGCAGGATGATGGGATTCGTAGGGTGTTTATATCCATAGTGATGCCCCCAGTGATTGCTACTTGGTCAGTACAGGCAGCAGCAGCAGCTATGTTTCTACCCGAATGCAGCATCCATGGAGTCGGAGAAGCATTGCTCATGAGCTGGGGCACCTTAGAGAAAAGTGTCTGTCACGTGACATGGCCAGTCCAAAGTCAGATGACTCAGGTTTTAATGCGACCATGTGGTATGGAAGATGCACATTTAATTATTAATATTTATTGTAGACTTAGTTCTTTTTTTATTTGCAACCATGATTTGCATCAACCAGCAACACCGCTTAATTCTCCTGGGGACTTTAGGGCTGCAGAGAGGAGGAGTGGAGCCTGCAGAAGAAATCCAGATAATGAATGCAAACAATAATTAAAATTACAAACCGCCTGTAGAATTAGCCTTCTCCATCTTGGACTGGTACCATTTGAGTAAGCAAGTGAAAGCTCTGGGGGAAACTGTTATCACTGTCCCCAAAAAGAGCCGTTATTTGTTTTGATAGCTGAAGAATTGGCATGCTGCTGCACAGGTTCTACAGCAGCTTGAACAGTGGGCCTGGTAAGACTTTTACATATCATTCTGTATCAGCCAGATCCCTCTTTTTCGTATGCTGTCTGCACAGCGAAACTTTTACAGTGAACACCTCGATGCCAGCAACATCGACAGTGCGCTGTAAAAGTCCATCCAGGACCCTGGCACTCTTTCCCCCAGTCCTGCACCCCCTTCCCAAATCAACTCTGACTTGAAGCTGATAATCCCTAAATTCGGGGGTGCAGGGGCAGAGCCCCCCACATGGGGGGTTTGAGGGGTGTAACCCCCTGATAAACAGCAACTGTTTCTCCAGATGGATTTATGTCAACTGCAAATTGCGGTTGACATAAATCCGTCGCTGTAATGTTGGTCGACAAAAAATTTGTCGAACTGGCATAATGCTGGTTATTGCTTGTGAGAATACCTCCTCAAATACAGTTTATTATTTTTTGTTTCATTTGGTTTGTCTGGAATGTATCATAATTATGTCCTGTGCCTTTACTGAGTATGAAATACTTCTCTGTACCGTATGACCTACATTACAATCCTTCATATAAAGTTTGGAAAGTTTATCTTACCAAAAGCATTCAGTCAACAAACAAAAGTAAATAGTTTCCCCACCTGATAACACAACACAGGTGCCTAATTAAATCTTGCAACCTCCACACCAAAGCCTTGAACATGATGCATGCTTTGGTTATCTGGTGTATTTTGGTACTACTGTATGTTTGTGCTGTGTTGCCTCTGTGTATAAAATATATGCAAATCAATGCTGCATACTGTATATATCAAATGTTAGCTTCAGATAATGCTCTTGTTTCCTTATCTACTACAATGCCCCCCCCCCCAAAAGGACTGGAAGCAATTCTAAAGTTGCCACCAAGCTGCCTCAACTCTTTTCTCCAGTGCAGGGTGCATCTGTCACTCTTTGTAAGTGGGCAGATGAAACAGAGAAATATAGAATTTATCATCAGAAAAAGACCGGTTGGGCCATCCAGTGTGCCCTATTTTCCCTCTCTATTCCAGCACCCAGGCCTTTATTTGGTCTCCGATGTTCCTCCTGCTCTCCTTTCCTCTACCTATTGTACCTGTGTGCCTATTCTGTGCAGGCTTGAAGACCCCTCTGTATTCACCCCACCACCTTCCAGGTGTTCACCACCCTTTCAGTAAAGAAGTATTTCCTCACATCCCTCTTAAGCCCTCCCCCCAGCTTCATTGCATGCTCCTATGTTTTGGTGCTTCCGCTCCTCTGGAAGAGACTCTCCCACCTGCAGCTTCTTCATCCCTGTGAGGAACTCGCAGGTCTCAATCATGTTCCCTCTCGCTCTTGTCTCCTTCAGGGAGTACATCAATCAATCAAGTCTTTATTTATCCAGGTGAAACACCATTGAGCAAGCTCATTTACAAGGTGGACCTGCATCACACAAGGTCAAATAACAATACAATACAATTATGTACAGGCAATAAATAGGCATTATCATACATAACACTGAAAGGGAAAATACATACAATGTGAGGGTAAGTATGACCAGGTGATATCTTAACAAAAGAAAACAGAAAAAAGTGAAGGGAAGGGAAGCAAGTAGCGGAAGCAACATAAATAGGCCAGTTGTATTATCAGAAGATTTTAGGAATGCAAGTCAGGCTTTAGAGGGTGTGGGTGCAGAGCAAAACACAGCCAAGGGTGGGAGGTATAGGGCAGTTGCTCTATGAAGACTGCTGGGAAGTGAGCTGAGGGCACCTCTGGAGGAAGTCGGGGGTAGGAAAGGGTGAGGAAAGCAGTATGAGAGGATAAATTTAGCAAGGCAGAGGAGGTCAGGGAAAAGTGGTGTAGCATAGGGCAGGGGAACAGTAGACAATAGAGCATTTTAGGCACGAGGAAAGCAGTTGCATAACTCCTTAACAGTTTTTGCAAACAAGGTTTTAAAAAACTGCAAGACTAACAGGGGTGCTCAGTTTCATTGATTTCTGTATATTATTCCAGAGTGAAGGCAGCACGAAGCTTATGGCCGCTCTTCCGAATCATGTGTTGGCCCTGGGCACTTTCAATGAAATAAGAGAAGAACTCCTCAGTGCATAGTTGCCTATCAAACTTAGAGGCAGACAGTCAGCAATGTATTGAGGAAGTTTGCTGGTAATGGCTCTGAATGTCCAAAGAACCGCATGTCTATTCTGCCTATACTTAAGGGATGACCATCCCACGGCTGCATAAAGGGAGCAGTGGTGAGTGGAGAGGGGAAGGCCAGTTATGAATCTTAGTGCTCTGTGATACAATGTGTCCAGTTTACCAAGATAGGCAGCAGCACACTGGCTATAGATGATGTCAGCATAGTCGATTAGGGAGAGGAACGTGGATTGGACTAGCTGCGTCTTGGCATCTTTGGTCAGGAGGTGATTTATCCTAAAAAACAGACCAAGCCTCTGTCTCAGTTTTTTCAGTAAATCCTCGATGTGTTCCACAAAGGCGAGTTTGTGGTCCAGCCAGACCCCCAGGTACTTGAATTTTATTATGAATTCCAGTTTTTTTTCTAGTAAAATGGTGATGGGGGGTACCAAACCGACCATAGAGGGGTACGTTGTGTGTTTAGCAGGTGAAAATAATATTGCTTTTTGTTTTCTTGTCGTTGAGTAATAGCTTTTTGCTTAGGAGCTGATACTGCAACAGATCAAACTCAGTTTACAGGTCTTTACAGGCAGCTTCGGGTGATGGATAGCTTAGGTATACTACCGTGTCATCTGCAAGCAGGTGAATATTGGCCTTCTTGATACCGACGTCTATATTGTTTATATAGATAGCAAACAGCAGGGGCCCCAGGATGGATCCCTGCGTAACACCTCTTTTTAGCAGTTTGAGTGGGGAGAGCTGCCCTTCAGCCTTGACCTGCTGATGCCTATCTGTGGGATAGTCGTTAAACCAGCACAGGGAGGATGCGTCCATGCCTATCGTTTTTAGCATAGAGAGGAGCAGGCAGTGATCAACGGTGTCGAATGCCTTGCTAAGGTACAGAAACACAGCGCAGACAAAATTTCTATTCTCCAGATCACATTGCCAGTCGTTAGTTGCTTTAGCCAGAGCTGTTATAGTACTATGTTTAGCTCTGAACCCAGACTGCATTGGGTTTAGCAGGTTTGTATTGTCTAAGAAGGTTCTCAGCTGAGCGTTCACAATTTTTTCCAGGAGTTTTGAGAGTATGGGGAGGAAAGATATAGGCCTGTAATTATTTAGATCACAGGTGTCCCCTGACATAAACAGAGGGATGACATGGGCAGTTTTCCACAGGTGCGGGAGAGACCCCTGCGATAGGGACAGGTTAAATAGGTGGGTGATGGATACTGCTAGGACATGATGTGCAATTTTAAGGAAGTAGGGGTCGAGGGAATCAGTGCCATCACTTTTTCTAATGTCCATCTGAAGAAAAAGATTTTCAACCTCTTTTAGTGAGGCAGGCACAAAGGAAAATACTGCGTTATTGGTGCTATGTTCTGGTAGCTGAGCATCAATCTGGGTATGTAGCATACATGCAGGTGAAGTATCGAAAGCTAGACCTGCAGTGGCAAAGTGGTTGTTGAAGGCTTGAAGGATTTCTGTTCTATCTTTAATGGTAACACTGTCTGAGGTCATTTTTGAAGGAAGCGCAGTCCCAGACTCGTGGCCGGTCAATTCTTTTATTGTGGACCAAAATTTGGTAGGGCATTTTGAGGCAGAATCTAATTGTGAGTGGTAAAAGTTGGCTTTGGTCTCTCTGACCAACTTGGTGCAGGAATTCTTAGCTGATCTGAAGAGATGCCAGTCTTCATCTGTCTTTGATTTTCGAACTTTTTTCCAAAGTCTGTGTCTTTCTAGTAAAGCGGCCAGCCCTTCCTCGTTTAGCTTCTCATGAGACCCCTGCACCATTCTTGAAGCCCTCCTCTGGACCACTTTCACTCTGTTGATGTCCTTACAGAGGAGTGGTGTCAAGAACGGGCAGAGTACTCTAGGTGGGTTCTCATTCTCAAAACAGTTGCAACACCACCTCGTTCCTCCAGCTAGAAATCACCCTCTGTATGCTCCAGAGTGACCCAATTTAGTATGCATGCATGAGTGCTGGTGTGAATGGACCTCTTATCAGTCTGGCTGCCATGTTGTGGTACAGAGGCTTATCACAATATTTCCTAAACATTGTAACTAAAAGCCAGCCAACTTCTGTGTGTGTTAGGATAAAATGTTGTAACTCTATAAAATATTACTCTATTAGGATTATTTGCTTAATGCATATTTGACTGAAATGGGGATGGCCTATTATTTGTGTAATGTGGTACTGCATATTTTGGTTTATGTTTATGTAACGGGGCAGCAGTGCTGTCCAGAGGGGGCAACAGTGCTGCCAGTTTTGTGTACATTATGAGATTACCTGAATCCCCCCTTCATCTCTGGGAAGATTTTACAGGTTAAAAAACTGTATTTGTAAATCAATGTTACTCTTGCTTATAGTGTGCAGTGATTATTGTTTTTAAAAAAAATTCAAATTACTTGACTCTGTCTTTGAACTGTGAGGGTATTTGGTTTGTTTCAGTGCATTGTTGCAGTATTTTCTTTTGTTTGTTTTGCACCTGAAAGTGGGCATAAAATGCGCCAAAATGCACCATTTCACACATTACATTTTCCAAAATTTCCTTGGAGGGGGGCATGCCCCCAGAACCCCTTAGATAGGTTTGGTTTTCCAGACCAAGTGGGCCCCCCTGTAAATTCCTGGATCCAGTTCCATGTCATAATAGCAATCACAAAACAGTGATTGCCATCATGGTGGGTGTATATCGCTGAAAAGCAAATTGGTGATGTACACGTGCCGGCGAATGCACATCCAGCAAATACATAGTGTTTATGCGGGGCTGCACCTCCCTCTCCCTGCACCCACCTGATTTTGGATTACCAACTCCAGGGGGGTGCATGTCGGGGAGTGGGCAACACTCGGGAATGTGGGGAAAAAGAAAACAACAGCAGCAAGCAGTGGCAAACTCTTTCCCTGGTCCAGCCCTGGACCCAGTGCCTGCTACATTGCAGCCAGCCACCCTCACCACTACACTACATGACTGGCTCAGCTGCAGCAGGCACGCTCCCCTGTCACAAGCTTCTTCCCTATCCCTTCTCCTCCCTATCCCTCCCATTCCAGTCACCGTCCCTCTCTGTGCTGTCGCTACCCTTGCCCAATATGATAGCACTGAAAATGAGTCACTGTTTTTACAGTCTCTCATTTTCAGTCACTGTTATCACTGGATACCCCTGGATCCGCCACTGATCCACCTGGTGAGTTTGCTTCCTACTCAGGTCACCCAGTTTTTTTTTATTAGCCCTCTGTGACAAACAAAATTGAAGGCCTTGATAATGTTGATGTACAGCATATCTGCTACTTGGCCTCTGTCCTCTGCCTTTGTGACCAAATCAAAGAGGCTGATCAGGTTAGTTTGGTAAGCTCTTCCTGTTACAAACCCATGCTTCCTCATGTCCAGCAACCCATTTGTTTCCAAGAACTGTGCAATTTGTTCCTTATTGATAATCTCCAGCAGCTTGTTTACAATCAAGTTTAAACTGACTGGTCTGTAATTTCCCAGCTTATCCCTGTCACCACTTGTGAGAAGCAGCACCACATTCTCTACCCTCTTTCCAGTCTGCCGGAACCCCCCATCTCAAGGAACACCACATTCTCTACCCTCCCTTCAATCTGCCAGAACCCCCCATCTCAAGAAAACAACAAATGTGTCAATGGCTATGCTAGTGGCGGCTCCACCTCCTTCAACAGTCTAGGTGCGACCCATCTGAACCAGACGCTGGGTCCACTTTCTGGATATTGAGACCCGTGAGTATCCTTTTTTCTGAGACTCTTCCTAGCTCCAGTCCTCCAGTAGTGGCCCATTCCTCAATAGGGAATACTGAACAAAAGTGATAATTCAATAGATCAGCCCTTTCCTATCCTCTACCCAGTGTCCTTTCCTTCTTTAATCTGATAATACCCTCCATAGTTTTCCTTTTTCCCTAATGTACAATACCTAAAGAATGTTTTCTTTTCTCCCATGACCCTCTCCACTATTCTTAGCTCCATCTGTGGTTTATATTTTCCTACTGAAGCCCCCCTAGGGTTAGAGCACAAGAGAAGTGCACTGGGCTTTGCACTAGTTTTACATTTAAGGGCTCCATGTGTGTGGACCCTCTGAAGAGTTACTTCTTTGAAGACTTTGGAAGCTGAGCAGAGAGTTATGCTGGCTTCCTAGGAGGAGAGGCAGCTGCTTGTAGCTAAGAGGTTGCAAGAAGTTGTTTGGAGTTTCTGCAGCATGGAGAAGGGGATTAACAGGCAAGCACTATCTGGCTCCTGCAAGCTGACCATTTTTCTCTGGAGGATGGCCTGAGGTATCTGACAGCTAAAGTGGCGGAGGCCTGAGTTACAAAATACCCTGGATGGGGGGAGTAATGATGCCATCTGGAAGAGAAACCCAACATGCCTTGCAAGTAGTTGCCATGGGATTCAAACCCATGCAACTGGTGGACTTTGAGGTCAAGAAATAGAGACTTAGCCTGAATGTCATGTCCATAAGAGAAAATGTTATGTGGCAGCTGAATTAATTTGGACCTTGGGAACCTCACCCATGGGGTCAGTTCTTGGGTGAGACTAGGTGTTGGATCTGTGTAGCACCACGGACCCCCCCAGAGATTCTAACCCCTCCTTACCCACTGCAAGTTGAGAGCTTTAGGGGCTGAAGAAATAATTTGGTCTGGGAACTTCTTGGTCACAGGGGTCAGCTCATGGCCAGGAGGTGGCAAGTGCTGTCCAGTGGCACTATGGACCCCCAGGTGATGGTTGCCTGCCCTTGCCTGCTAAATTTGAAGATGGAGGAAATTTGGGAGAATCAGCTGTATGGCATTAGAGAGAGTGGAAGTGAGCTACCCCCGTGGGCATATACCACCCCTACGTTTGGGAGCACAGCTGCTCCATGAGTGTTTTGGGAGAAGGGCACAGTGTGGGTGAGGATCTACTGGCCCATTTGCAATGCCTTTAAATCCGAGAGGGTCTTGAGCAATTAGCCTCAGAGAGAAATCGCAGAGAGAGAGAGAGTAAGTATCGTTAGTGTGGAAAGCTGGATATTGAAGCTGGCCATGGGAGAACAAATACTGCTTGTTGTGTTTGTGGAAAAAGGTATGAGAAGTGAATTGTATGGTGCTCTGTTTTGGGGGTTGTCAGCACAACGCCCCAGTGGATGATGGACACATATTATAGACTTATGGACAGTGTGTGAACATTGATTTAAGGGACCCCTCGGTCCAATGCCTTAACATTTCCCCAATGGGATACTGTTTGTCAAGTTGTTGCTCCATGGAGAAATCAAGTTTTATTAAAGGATGCGGGTTGTTTATAATTGCTGTTTGGACTTTTATTTCAATGTCTTTCTGATTTCAAAGTGTTGCTAATCAAGTTTGCCTCCTAGTCCAGCACATGTGGAGGGAGTCTGCACCCCAGGCCCGAGGAATCAAAAACATAAATCATCATTTGCTGTTTCTGCTGTGTTCCCTCCTCCCCACGGACTTCACCATCATTTATACCCCTAGACACTGAGGAGAGGGTGGGATATACTACTATTAATCTGATCTCTTTCAGATTTTTCCAGATAATCCTCCTATTTTACCTTGCTTTGTTCCCCTTGTATGTTTAGAATGCTACCCTTTTTTTACTCTTACCGTTCCCTCACCCCTCTGGAAAACCAGATTTGTTTTTTTTCGCTTTTTGTTCTTCCTGAATAGTTTCATGCACGATACAGTTACCTCTGTTACACCCCTCTTTATGATATCTCATTAAACATCTGCCCCTTCAGCATTTAAACTATTTTGCCAAAGTCCACCCTTCAGAGCCACAGTTTTTGAACTGGATCAATGTGTTCTGTGGTTGTGTTGCGCTACACTACACTACACTGTGGTTACTAGACCGCACTGGTTCTCTTACCTCTACTTTTCTGACTATCTCAGCATTTCACAGAACAAGATGAAGGTTAGCCCCCTCTCTATTCAGTTCCCTGACCCACTGCACAAGAAAGCAGGCTTGCATCAGATTCACTAGCACTTGACTTCTTGCCCTACTGGCTACCAGGATTTCCCATTCCACATCTGGCATAGTTTGGTCACCCACCATCACCAACTTCCCTTTGGAAGATGCCCTTCTGATCTCCTCCCCTAGTTTCCTATCACCATCTTCCTTCAGGTTTGGCCGTCTGTACAACACTTGCGCCCCGATCTTTTTACTCCCTTCCATCCAAAGTTGCACCCAAACTATTTCTATTCCATGCCACCCCAATGATTAGTATCTTTGGTTGCCTAAGTACATTTTTAATGTTCAATACCACCCTACCTCTACTGCCTTTTGTCTGTCCCTTCTGTAGAGTGAATAGCCTGTGTTGTATTGAGTAGTCCAGTACTGCAATGTTCCAGTCATTGCTGCCATGCTTCTGCTTTGGCAAACAGATCCATCTTAGCCTCTGCTGCCACTGCATAGAGCTGTCTCTTTCTGTTTCTGGGGTTTCTGACATTTAAGGAAGTCACCCTGCAGGACCCTTGCCTCCTATTCTTACAGCTTCCACTGACCGAATCTATCATACTCATCCCCTGCGTTATTTCACCTTTATTACCTCCCCAATGTGGTCCCCGGTCTTTGATGTATTCCCCATTCATCTTCCCTATCTGCATTATAATTTCCCTCAATTGACCACACTATCTTGGGGAGTGCTAGCTTGGTCTCCCTCACTGGAGTTCTCCTTGCAGATATCCCTAGCTCCAGCCTCCCTTCCTGCTAGTTTATATACCCTGAAATGCATGCCTCAAATCTCTGCCTCAGTTCCTTTATCACCTCCCTATTTTGGTAGAAACAGTTTGTTTTAAATAGGTCTTTATCCCACCATAAAGCACCGCAGTGTCCCAGAAAGTGAAAATTGCTCCCTGACACACCACTTTTTTAACTAGTTATTAAATTATAACATTTTCAACTTCCTTGCATCCCCCCACCCCAGTGTACTATCAGGACCTCTGAGAAGGTCACAGCAGCAGTGAACCCCTTAAGCCTGGGACCCAACATCCTGAAGCAAGCCTTCACTGCACCCAGTGGCCTTCCTGCCAGATTGTTTATCCACAGGGGGACAATAACATCTGGCATCCCTACCACTTCCCTAACTAACCCATCTACCCAAGGAAACAAAGAAACATAGACATTGATGACAGAAGGAGACTGCTAGGTCCATCTAGTCTGCCTCTTTGTTTTAGACCTATTTTGACACTGCAGTTGGCCTTTGTAGTCAGGGCTCCCTTGTGTCTGTTCCATGCATTCTTGAATCCCCCACAGTGTTGACCCCCACAACCTCTTGGAGCAGGCTGTTCCAGGTGTCCACCACTCTTTCTGAGAAGAAAAACTTTCGGGTGTTGGTAGAGAACCTCAGTCCTTGCAGCCTGAGCTAATGTCCCCTGGTCCTGGAGCCCTTATTGAAGTGAAAAGGTTCCTGTGCCTGTACCTTGTTAATATCTTTTATGTACTTAAATGTTTCAGTCATGTCCCCTCTCTCTTCTCTGCTCCAGGGAGTACATATTTAATTTCCTAAGTCTTTCCTTGTAGGACATGTACTGCAGACCCTGAATAATTTTTGTCACCTTTCTCTGTACTGTTTCCATCTGGTCAATGTTCTTCCTGAAGTGAGTCCTCCAGAAATGGATTCTGTATTCCAGGTGAGTCCTGACCAGCGATCTATACAGTGGTAGTACCACCCCTCTCCTCCTGCTCGTGATTCCCCTCCCAATGCAGCCCAGCATTCTGTTGGCCTTCAATGTTTCCTTCTCACACTACTTACTAATCTTCAAGTCATGATTCCCAGATCTCTTTCCTGGTTTGAGGCCTCCAGTCTTTTGCCTCCTAGGTAATACTCCTTTCTTGGATTTTTCTTTCCTATGTGCAAGACCTTGCACTTTTTGTTGTTAAATCTCAGCTGCCACACTCCAGACCATTTTCTAGTTTCTTGAGGTCAACTTCTATCTTGCTCACTCCTTCTGAGGTGTCCACCCTGTTAAATATCTTGGTGTCATCTGCGTACAGACACACCACCCCTTCCAGTCCATCAATGATGTTCACATAAAACATTGAAGAGCAGAGGCTCCAGCACTGAGTCCTGGGACACCACGGTGGTCACCTGCCTTCCATTGATTGCGTCCCATTAACCTGCATCCTCTGGGTTCTGCCTTGTAATCAGTTTTGTACCCATCTGATTACTTCTGGACCAACACCTGTGTGGTCAAGCTTCTTTACCAGCCTACTGTGTGAAACTGAGTCGAAGACCTTACTAAAGTCTAGGTACACCACATCTACTGCCCCACCGTTGTCCACTATTTTTATAGCATAGTCAAAAAACTCAAGCAGATTTGTCTGGCATAATCTACCTGCTGTGAAACCATGCTGTTTAAGGTCTTGTTGGCTGCTAGTTTTGAGGAATGCAATGATCCTCTGTTTGAGCAGTGTCTCCATTAGTTTCCCTACTATAGATGTGAGGCTCACCAGTCTGCAATTACTAGCGTCTTTGCAACTGTCTGATTTGTGAAGTAGAACCACTATTGCCTTTTTCCAGTCTTTGGGTGCCACACCGCTCTTCAAGGATATCATGAATAGGAGTGCCCGAGGGGCTACTAATTCAGCCCTCAGTTCCTTAAGGATTCTGAGGTGCGTCTCGTCTGGTCCCATGGCTTTGTCTGCTTTTAGTTTATTTAGCGCCTCTTGTACTTCAGCTTCTGTAGAGGGACTCATGTCTACCCCTGGTCCTGGGTGTTGTGTTTTTTCAGGGCTGAGCCCTCTCCTGGGTCCTCTTTGGTAAACACCAAGCAGAAGTATTTGTTGAGGATTTTGGCTTTCTCTGGGTCATGTTTGGTACATTTCCCTTCTTCAGTAGCAATCTTTACTGTCTCCCCTTTTGCCTTCCTACATTACCTAATGTATCTAAAAAATGATTTGTCTCCTGTCTTTGCCCCTTCTGCTGTATTTTCCTCTGTCTGGGCTTATACCTTTCTAATTTGTTTGTTAGACTCTCTTATTTTTTCCTTGTACGACTCCCAGTCTTTCTCAGTTTTGGTTTCATGGTATATGTTGTATGCCTTCTTTTCTTCTTTGACTGTGGTAGGCACTTCCTTGGAAAACCATAGAGGATTTATTTTTCTTTTTGCTTTGCTGGCCCATCTGGCACATTGATCTGTGGCAGTCTTTATTGCTCTCTTGAGTCCCCCCCACATGACCGCCACCTCCTCAACCTCCATTTCCATTAACTAGCTACTTATGTTGTTCCTCAATTTTTGGAAGTCAGCCTTTCTGAAATTTAACATCTTTATCGTTGAGTGGCTAGTGTCCTGTGTTATGTTTACTTTAAAGCTTACCATGCAATGGCTGCTGTTGTGCATATGGCATCTCACTTCAATGTCCTTGATCCTTTCCGAGTTTGTGAGGACAAGATTGAGAATGGCATCTCACCTTGTTGGGGTTTTAGCAAGTTGACACAGTCCCGTGCCTTGTAGTGACAATAAGAAGTCCCTACTTCTTGTTGTTGCTGCCGTTAGTGTACTCCAGTTAATATCTGGTAGGTTGAAATCCCCCACCAGTATTACTTTGCCTTTATCAGACATTTTGTGGATTTTCTCTATTAGGTCTTTTTCTCCATTATCTCCTTGATTTGGGGGCCTGTACACGAAGCCAGTTATGAAGGGTTTTTCCTTGCCCATGTCTACTGTTAGCCACAGTGACTTGAAGTCCCCAGGTTGCCTTTCACTTCTGTGGCTTTTATTTCCTGCCAAATGTAAATGGCTACACCTCCCCCTCTTTTTTCCCTGCCTGTCTTTCCTGAGCAGATTGTAACCGGGAATGGTTGTATCCCATCCGTGGTTTTCTGTGAACCACGTTTCTGTTACAGCCACCCAGTCCAACCTTTCTGTTTCCAAGATGGCTGTGAGTTAATGTTGGTTGTTAGCCTCCTAGTATTTGCAACCATTGTTCCCAGGAATGTACATTCTCTTTGACACAAGATTGTAGCCTCTTCTTGGACTGCTCCAGTTTGCTGTTTCCGGCCAAGAGATTATGGAGGTTGCTGGTTTGGGCAGATGTTGGTGTTGATTTGTTTTCTGAGGACGTATGTGCGAAATTGGCATTTTAGGGAGTGATGACAAGCCCACCGATGGCAGGGGTGTGAGCTGCATCATACTCCCCTTTATTTAGTTTAAACTACCTGTATAGACATCAAATTGTTCAAGTGCTTGAACACCTTCTCTGTTTAGGTGCAATCCATTGTATTTAAAAAAAGCACTTTCTTAAAAGTTGTGCCAGCTCCCTATGTAGTGGCATCCCTTGTCTTGGCACCAATCATGCAGCTATGAGCTGAATTTGCCTACTTCAATCTCTCTGAGTTACTTGGTGCTTTTTCCTTTTTCCCACACTGGTAACACTTCTGAGAAGGTTAATTTGGATGGAAGGGAAGAGAGTTTGTTGGCCAGGTCCTCGATGTGTTTCTTGGTCTCCTGAACTGTGTGATTTGCCAAGTCACTGGTACCAAGGTATATTGCTACATGTGTAACATACACTGATTCCTGCAATTGTCTTTATGCGGTTAATGTCCTTACTTGCCGAGACTTCTGGTAGACTCTTTAGCACAATGTCGCTTTTAACATTTGTGTTAGGTAGTGTTCCACTCCTCAGATCATGGAATCCCCGATTATGAGAATTTTGCTTTTGCTTATGTCTGTGTCGTTTTTATTTTGAGTTTTAGTATTTTTGTTGTTATTGTATTTCTTTTTGGTATTGTTGTTGGTTATATTTTGAGTATTAGTATTTTTGTTTTTATCATAGTTTGTATTGGTTTTAACTGGCGTGTTAGCCTTTTTTTGGTGGTTTGATTTCTTTACCTTTTATTACTTTGTTTGTGTTTGGTAGCAGTGGAGCGAACCTGTTTTTGGTTTGGATGGCTGGGAAATGCTCCTGGTTTTTGGCTTCTTTCCTGGGCCTTCTATGTTGCCTCTTTTTCTTTACCACCTGTCAGTCTCTGGGCCCTGACTCAAGTCCTGGCCCCTGGCTGAGATGCTGGTACTAGTGGCGTGGGGTGTTGAGGAGGTGTGCTATAGAGTTCCCTGTATTGGAGGTTGTATATTATAGTCCAAGGCTGGGGTATTCAGAAATGTGCAAGAGGGAGGCGCAAGAGGGGTGCAGTGCAAGTAAAGCGCACCATGGCGCATCGGCGTGATATTCAAAGGTTGCGCATGACAGGATACGCCTGCACAATGCGGCCGAATATCACACAGATTCACCATATCACAGCAAGGGATGCACCAGGGAGCAAGATTAGAATCGCCATAGCGCAGCCAGGGATGCACCAGGGAACATGTCAAGAAGCTCCATAGCGCACCCAGGGATGCGCAGGGGAGCAAGCCACGTAGCACATGAGCAGCAGCCACCGGTGTGCAAGGTGCACAGGAGCATGCCCCAGGACACACATGAAAAGGCAACAGGCACAGCAGGTAGCATGCCACAGGGGTGAGAGGTCCCACCACCGGGACGCAGAGTGTGCCATGTGAGAGGCATGGTGGCCACACGTGGGCATACCACCCAGTGAGCAGGAGGAGGCAGTAGGCCCCTGACCATGTGCATCCTAGTGGGGCAGGGTGGCAACAGTGGCCCCTACCACACAGCCCCTGGCAACACCTACAGGGAGGCTGGGGACATGCCACCCGGACCACTGACAGCAAGACACAGGCAAACAGCATACAAGGCACACACCACATGACCTGGAAAGACAGGTCACAGCCACCCCACCCAACCCACGGTGGAACACCACCAGTCACAGCCACCCCAGATGGACAACACAGCAGCCAGGCACACCACTGCAGCATGGCTCCACACGCCAGCCACAAAGCAGACACGGACACAGAAGGGTAACTGAAAATAATGTATTGCAACATGATAAACAAAACTATTTACAAATGTACAAGGGAAAGGGAAAGGAGGGACCATCCACAGACAGGGAGGCCAGGGAAGGGAGGCAGGAGCAAAGGGAGGGCAAGGGAGGTTGCATAGGGAAGGGGTGAGGAATTCAGTGGATGGTCATTGTGGGTGTCCGCACCCCACTGCAGGCCATTGTGGGCGTTGGCACCACCATCTTCGCTGGGACAGTGCCAGCTGCTGCACCACCTGTAGTGTGGCTGTTGTCACATATAGGATCTGCCTGAGAAGGTGTGCATGTGCATCATGACACCTATGACAAAGGAGTGAACACCTCTTGAGTGCATGGCCGGAACGCTGCAGCCTGCCCACTGTGCACAGTGGGCATCGTTGCCATGCACCCCTGGGCTGGCATGCCGCCATCCGCAGTGAGTACGCCCACAAGCGCCGCGGCCCGGTACTCAGCCACGGCACAGCACTCCACATTAACACCGCCTATGAGCAGCACACCACCACCAAGACAGGCAGGCAACATGGCCATGCAGTCAGTTGGCAGTGGCACAGCCAGCACCCGGGTGCACCCACAGCCCACCTGCATCAGCCACCCACATGTGCGATAGCCCAGTGCAGTGCATAGGACACCACAGGCAGTGCACAGCGGGGGGGGGGGCATGCTCACAGAGGGCTGTGCCCCACCTCCACCCCCGCTGCCTGCCCTGCACAACATATAAGCATGTAAATGTGCCTAATTGCATACTGAGGTGCACTCTGAGGCTGTCCAGCCACCACATCCATGCGGCCTGCTACCAGGGAACATCACCCTGTGGTGGCCCGTCCTGGCCCAGCCGCAGCTTCAGTGAGGCGGGCCCACCTCTGATCCTCAGGGCCTAGGAGGAACATATGGAGAAAGACACATCAGTACCAGGCAACACCACAGGCCCCCCTTCACAGTGTGACACCCTGCACATCATGCCAGTGGCACGGTGGCACTGGGTAGCCACAGCGTACCACCACTCCCAACAGATCACATTGCCCATGCCCCCCCGAAGCATGGCAAGCCAATGGCACCACCCCACGGACCGCTGGATGGGAATGAGCACAGGCGCTGTGCACTTACCTGGCCATGGCATGGCTCCCCTCCAGACACATGCCTGTAGCATTCACAGCCACTCCTGGTCCCTCCGCTGCAGGTCCCCGTAGCGGTGCCTGCACTGCTCTCCAGTGCGGCATGCAGCTGTGGCCTCCTCGAGACCATCAGCCACTTCCTGCCAAACATCAGTCCGAGGCCTGTTTAGGAGCATCTGACCAAACGGAGCCAGCATGTGGCTCCACTAGGGCCACAAGGTTGACCAACTCAGCTTGTGTCTAGTTGGGGACTCTGGGTTCTGTATGGAGCGGCATGATAGCAGCTAGCTTGGCATAGCAAAATGGCCCCCAGCAACACACGTGCTGCTGATGCACGGCATGTTCCATGATGCGCTGCAAATGCCAATCACGCAAGGGCATTAGACACCCATGGGGTCAAGGGTTGGGTCACGCACCCTGCACCACAGCGCCATTGGGCATAGCAGGCATGATGTGCATTAGGGCCACATGGATGCCACAGTACACAGTCCTATTATGCATGGGCACCATGGCTCCTATAGCACAGTGGCACCATCGATGTCTTGGCAGCAGAGCGCCATCGGCTGACTGGTGCCTGGGCGTCGTAGGCCATACAGCACATGGGCACCACATGTGTAATAGTGGCCTGGTGCTGTACTGCCAATCGCGACGCGTGCGCCAAGCTGCTGCTGTCGCCGTGCTGGACTGCCGCGCATGCGCGCCGTATGGGCTGTTGCGCATGGCATAATGTTGCGTCTTGACTTGTGCATGTGCAACCCCATTAAGCAATGCGCAACCCTGCAATATTCTACCGCTATATGCAAATCAGCTGATTAGCCTATATGTGGTGCATCAGCTGCATTTGCATGTCATTAAAGTTGCGCAACCCCTCATTTGCATGCGATGCACTATAAAGGTGCCAGGGGAATGCACAGGGTAAGGACCAGTATTGCATCCGTTAGAGGGGAGAGACACGCTGTGGTGCTGGCTGAACAATGGAATGGGAGGGTGGGAGGGATCCTTCAGGCCATACTAGCACATGTCTGTCTCCACAGGAAGAAGCATGTTCGAGCGAGAGGAGACCGAAGAGCGTGGGCCTGCATGCAAGCACAGGCCCAACTTCACCAGGGCAGAGTCTGATGCCCTATTCCAGGCATACCTGGACCAGGAGCCACTCCTGAGCTGCTCCATGGGCACCCCACAGGCCTGGGCAACAGCATGGGAGGGTGTGGCCTGTCCTGTGAACAAGCAGGCCAGGCACCAATGGTCTGTGCAGGAGTGCATAAAGGAGGTTGGCACAGACCGGAGGCGCATCAAGGAGAAGGTGGCAGCCATCTGGGCGGTGCATGCCACCACAGGCGGGGGTCACCCTGCTGTGCCCATCCTTACACTGCAGGAGGAGATGGTGGCAGCCTCCTTGTGGCAGCGCCATCGAGGGAGTGCCCAGCGGTGGATTCCAGATGGGTGACAGCCCATCACTGCACAGTAGGCATGGCTGTGATGGGGGCTGGGGGCAGAGGTGGGCATCAGCAACACTCATGCGACTGTGTTCCCTTTCAGCTCCTGAGCGCCTGCATGCAGCAGCAGGGGTTGGGGTGTCCAATGTGGGTGCAGTCCTGGACCTGGAGGACCGGCCATCCACCATCCACCTCCACTGGACACTGTGGACCGGATCGACTGCAGGTCAGCACCATTGTCCGTCCAGATGCCAGTGGCACGGGTGCGGACGAAGCTGTGGCTGCATTTCAGCATGACGCCAAGCATTTTGTCCTGTGTGCTGAGACATAGATGGCGTGGGGTCCACTGGCGACGGCGACACTCACATCCTGGACAGCGGCGTCATGGCACGCAGGGAGACACCTACGCCACACGCCTGGCATGGCAACACAGATGGTGACCCGGTGGTTGCCTTCACACTGGCCACTGTGGCCGGCATAGCCGAGGCTGTCACTGGTGCAGCTATGGTTGGCGGTGGTACTGTTGGTGATGCAGTCGCGCCAGTGTTACCCTGCGCATAGCGGCTGGAGGGGTGGCAGCAGCTGCTGGATGGCATTAGGGGGGCCTGAGGAAGTGCCCACTGTTGGTGCACTGCATGGTATCCAGCCCCAGGATGGGCCCGCTGTGCAGCGCCCACCTTCGCAGGGTGCTGGGCCGCAGGGTTGGGATACACCCATGGGTCAGCACAGTCCCCTGCACCCCAGGGTGCCGACCCCTTGGACGAGCACACTTGTCTGCTCCAGGCCTCTGTTGAGCAGCAGGTGCTGGTCATGGCAGAGGTGCATGCACTCTGCTTGGAGCTGCGCCAGGCAGCAGATTGGTGGGACAGGGACTTCGCCCTGCTCCTGGCTAAGAATACGCTTATGCAGGTGGACACGGTCGCAGCCATGGATCGGCTGACTGCTGTGGTCACAGCCGGAGTGGCACCACTGGCCACCCTAATGCGTGGCCATCTGCCGCTCACATCACGGAGTGCATTCTCCACCCCTCAGGCCCGGCATCATGCGACCCCCATGGTGTCGATGCCGGGGTTAGCTGTGGGCATCCCCAGCATGCCTGGTGCGGGCATGTTCAGGGGCCTGCAGACACCTACGTGGACCAAGTCATGGTCCTGCAATGTCACCCCCCTTGGGGTCCATCTGTGACACCCACTGTGGCGGACACTCAGCCTGTGACCACTGTGTGCATTCACGGTGGGGCCATCCACGTGTCCATGGAGGCTGTGCTACTGTGCGGTGGTCCTGACTCACCCACCTCGGCATCTGCTGTATGCTGCTGCCCTGTGTGCACATTGGTGCAGTGTGTGTGTGCGTCCCATGGCCGTGGCATCCATGGTTGATACTGCACATGGCTCATGTGCCCACCTGCATGGCTGCATGCTGCTGTGGCATGTGCATGATGATGCCAGCACTGTGCTGCTTGCCACTGTGCAGTGCAACTCAGCATCTGACACATGCCTAGTACCCACCTCTGGGCAGGGGCATGATGGGTCCTGTGTGCATGTGTACGTGCGCGTGTGTGTGTGGGTGTGTTTGTGTGGTGTGTGGGCCTGTGCTGCATTTTGCATTGGTGTTTGTTCCGCATGCCTGTCCACGCCTCCCTTCTGCTGACCCTTGCATGGTGCACGTCCATGCCTGCCTGTACACTGTGGCCCAGGTACTGGCCCTGCCTGTGTCCATGTACACCTACCAGCACGCTCCATAATGCTCCTCAGCGATTGTGTCCCTGTGCTGCTGGGCCGTCCTTGTCAGCTGGGGATCCCTTTGCTCGGAGAGGGGGCTGCCCACCACCACCAGGCCTGGCGACCATGTTGTCCCCACTGCTGTTCCCATCTTCGACTTTGACACCTATCCCATGGTCAGTGGCCATGTTGTGTAGTATACAGCAGGCCAGGAATAGGCTGCAGACCTTTGAGGGGCTGTGCTGTAGGGCACCACCAGACCTGTCCAGGCAACAGAACTGAGCCTTCAGCAGCTCAAACACCTGCTCGATGATGTTCTGTGTGCTGGTGTGTGCCTCATTGTGCTGCTTCAGTGCTGGGGTTGATGGGCACCGGCATGCGGTGAGCAGCCATGGCCGGAGTGGGTAGCCACTGTCACCTGTGTGGAAAGATCTCTGGTTAGCAAGGTGGCCTGTGTCAATGCACCCCCCCACCATCCTGGCCATACCCCCTGGCACCCATGCCCTGCCATCCACGCACCCTGCCCTGCTGTACCCAGTATACCACATCCACAACATACTCACTAACTAGGTGGCCAGTGGAGATGTCTCCATTCTTGAACCTTTGGCACAGTGCCGACTGGTGCCAGATGAAGGCACCATGTGCTCCTCCAGGGTGTGTGGAACAGACATGCGCTCCCTGGCATCGCACACCACCTGGCAGTTGACACTGGGGTAGCCCTTCCTGTTTATGTAGGCTACCCCCTCCGGGTCGGGTGGTGCGTGGATGCCTATGTGAGTGCAGTCAATGGCCCCTAGCATGCCAGACAACTGTGCCACCCTGTGGAATTCCTGCATGTTTGCTGTATGCTCTGCCTGTGTGCTGCGGAAATGGATGTACTCTGCAGCATGTGGTAGCAGTGTGCTGAGGAATTGTGTGAGGAGCCGTGATGCGGCTGACTGGGTTATGCCTGTGGTGTCCCCTGTGGGTCTCTGGAAGGTACCTGTGGTGAGCAGGCACATGACAGCCATGACCTTCATCTCCACTGACAGGGCATGGCTCTGTCTTGTGGGTGCCTGCATCTCCTCACTGCACAGCTCACAGAGCTGCCTCAGAATGGCCCAGTTCAGGTGGTACTGGCCCATGATCTCTGTGTCAGTATACTGTTCAAAGTTGATGTGGGCACAGTACCACCTGTTCTGGGCATCTGGAATATGGCACTGGCCATGTCCAGGGTCGTACGTCCTCCTCCTCCCTGGGCAGCACTCTTCCCTGCCCCCCCGGCTGTTGGCTGCTGTCTGTGCCCCTGCACTGAGTGCACCCCTGTTTGTGGCCACCTGGCCTGCAGTCTTTGGCCTACGCCTTCTACCTCTCCGTGGCCCTGTGCAGCCCCTCCTGTGCTGGGTGTCACTGGCACTCGCTGCATAAGGTCTTGCTTCCTGTCCCATGACACCACACACACACAATCTCACTCCCCCAGACTCTGGCTCTTTCAGGCTCCCTGGTCCCCATTCTGTGTCTCCACCAGCCTACCTCTCACTCTGTTGCTCCCCTTTGGCTGTTCTGCCTTCCCTCTCGCTCTCCCACTGTCTGGCTCCCCTGTGGCACAAGCGTCATTCCCTCACTTGCTCGCTCTTTTTATGGGCTCAAGTCTGCTCTGTGCAAGTCCTGTTTGCGCCATGCTTGCGCCGTTCACCTGCCATTAAATATCGCACTGCGCCGCATATTCTTGGTTATGCCCCTGCACTTGCACATGCGTTCATTACCACTGTGCATTGGCGAATTGGAAATTGCGCGACGCATCTGCAGCCGCTGATTATCGCTTTTCCGGCGCATTGGCGCAGTTGCGCCAGTGCATCAGTGTTGAGCATTGTGCAGATGCTCTGAATATCCTGCCCCCAGTATCCTGTAGTTGGGTTGCAAGATCTGCTATGGTGCAGCATGCATGGCAGGGTCCTGGTTGCTGCTTGTAGATCCTATTGTACAGTGCACTGTAGTTTTCGCAACTGGCAAGGTCAATTTTGTTTTTTAGTTGTTTTTTTTAAGTTGAGAGATAGTGCTGATTCCTGTTTCTTGGCAGGAAGTGTGGATGAAGAAGAAAACAAAACAGTGAGCTTTTTTTGTTCGTATTTTGTACCTTACTACCTCCTATCAGGTGTTGTGGGTGGCGCTACACACCTATAAAGCAAGAGCACTCGGGGAAGGGAGGTGGGCATATCTGACTGTTTCCTGTATGCTGAAGAAAACAATTAGGTGGTTTTTGAACAGACGAGGTCTAGTTTTTACTCCTGCAAGGTAAGAAGGAATCTGTTTACTAGCTCAGTTGTTCTGCCCTTTGACTCAGAACAACTCCTTGGAGTCCCTGCTGCTTGCAGTAAAACCCCCTGCCTGTGGTCTATGCGTCCCAACTCCCCCCTGCTGTGAGGGAGAGGGGACTGATCCACTGGTTGCAGGACAATACCCACCTTTCTCAAACACTGCAGTGCCCAGGGAACTGCTGCAGCAGAAGCCGACGACAAGAGTAGAAGCCGCCCACGAAATAGAACCTAGATGTGGCTATGCTGCTGCAAGTTCCGCTTATAGCGCTTCAGTCAGCAGATCTGTAGGCAAAAGCATGGGAGAATTTAAATCTCCTACTTGTGCTTTTCCCTCAGGTGAAGATCAGTGAAGCTCAGCAGACATTAAGGCTAGGTGCTGGACTGCACTTGGCATATGCCTTTCAAGGTTGCCCTTTGTATCTGAGCTATTCTGTTGGAGAGAATTGAAAGGTAGGAAAAAGAACATTTTTTCTAAAGTTTTTTTTTTTTTGCCTTCTAGTCAGTTCAGGTAGAAAGTGTGCAGTGACATGCAGAACCTATATAGGAAGAGGACCCGGGGATGGGTGAGAAGTAATCTAGCTGCTCTTGCACCTCCCTCCCCGCCTAATCTAAGACATTTATTTATTTTACTTTATTTGAAAGTTGACAACTGGGAAAGACACACTGAGCTGAGACTCATTTCCAGGTGCGACCTGGGGAGAGACAAATACAGGGGTGAGTAACACAGGTGAACACTGCAGATCAAATCAGTTGATCACATGAAATTCAGTTGGCTGAATAAATACAAGTATATACATAGCAACTTTCAGTAGGCAGAATAAATACAAATGAAATTTAGTAGGCAGAACTAAATACAAGTAGCGACATGATAAAACAGTATTACCACAAAATATAATAGAGTACTGTGGTACATACACGACATAAGCATGACTGCCCAGATTTTATACGAAGCAAGTAAGGTAGTGAGGATTAATTCTAGGCAGGTAAAGATAAGGGATTGAAGAGAGAAGATAGAAGAGGGAAAGGAGGAGGATATCAGAAATGGGGGGAAGTCGCAATGCATGGCAGACTAGGAGGATTGGCCTGTAGAGTTGGGGATGGGGAGGGGAGGCAAAAAGGGGGGAGAGGGGGGCAAGTGCAAAGTGCTGCTGGAATGGCATGGAGAAGGGATGTCAGGCTGGAGAAGGTAGCAACATAATGGGTATCCCAAGGGAGTTGGTTCCAGAGGTGAGGGAACCGGTAAGAGAAAACCGCCTGACCTGGGCATGCGCGAGGATGAGGGAGGGAGAACATGTAGGCATCCCTAGAGTGGAGGGGATATGAGGAGGAACTAACCAGGGAAAGACAGAAGTTGAGCTAGGAGGGGAGAGATCCAAACCAGAATTTGCCAGTGAATGTGAGGCTGTGTATCTGTCGCCTGGTTTTAGGAATGAGGGAGAGAGAGGAATAGCGGGTAACATAGAAACATAGAATTTGACGGCAGATAAGGACCGCTTGGCCCACCTAGTCTGCCCATTTTCCTACCCAACAGATAAGCTGCAGATCCTAATTAACCAACAGCTTACTACTTCCTACCCCCCACTAGGACTGCCTTATGTCTGTCCCATGCATTCTTGAATTTCCCCACTGTTCTCGACTCCACAACCTCCTCAGGGAGGCTGTTCCATGCATCCACAACCCTTCTGTTAAAAATACTTCCTCACATTACCTCTGAGCCGTCCCCACCCCCATCTTCAAATTGTGCTCCCTTGTTCTTGCACATCTCTTTTCTGAAAGATGCCACCCTCTTGACTTTGTTGATTCCCTTGAGGAACTTGAAAGTTTTATCATGTCTCTCTCTCCTCCTTTCCTCAAGGGTATACATATTGCTCCTTTAGTCTTTCTTCTGGTGACCCTGCACCATTTTAGTTGCCTCCTCCTGACAGCCTCCACTCTGCTCATGTCTTTGTGAGATGGGGTCTCCAGAACTGCACACAGTACTCCAGATGGGGTCTCACCAACTGTCTGTACAGAGGGATAACAACTTCCTGTTTTCTACTACTGATGCCTCTCCCTATGCATCCCAATATCCCCAGCCTTCCTACTGCCTTCTCACATTGCTTGCCCACCTTTACTGTAGGTCATCTGATATAATTACCCCAGGTCCCTTTCCATTTTACTGTTGTCAGTATCTCACCCACCCCATTGCATACTCTGCCCTGGGTTTTTGTTTCCCAGGTGCATTACGTTGCACTTTTTTGCATTGAATCTGAGCTGCCATACATTTGACCATTCCTCCAACCTTGCCAAAACAGTGGTGAGTGGGAGGGGAGGAGGAGGAGGTGGCAAAATGGTAGAATGAGTTAAGTAGGGTGTCAAGTCTAGCTAGTGAGGTTGCAGAAGTGGAGGCGTAACAAATATCTGTATAGCTGAACATGGGGAGAATAGTCTTGTTGACTAAGTCATGACGAGTAGACATAGGGAGACTTCAGACTTTTCGTCTTCTGAAAATGAGGGAGAATTCAAGAATGCATGGGACAATCATAAGACAATTTTTGTGGGGGGTAGGAAGAAATAGGCTGTTGGTTAAATAGGATCTGCAGCTTATCCTGTAGGTAGGGAAATGGGCAGACTAGGTGGGCCAAGTGGTCCTTATCTGCCATCAAAGTCTATGTTTCTATGAGACAATCTTTATGTCAGTAAAGGGCACCAAGTTTAGGGCAGAGCTTGGAACAAATATAGTCTATGCTGGTGGAGAAGTCAAAGCTGCAGTCCAGCCAGAACCCTAAGTATTTGAAGGAATTTAAAGACTGGAGGGAAGAACTGTTGAGGGTGAAGAAAATAGGGGGGCTTTGAGTTTTGGACAGTCTTTGCTTCGTGCCAAAAAACATGGAAACTGATTTTTTTGAATTAAGTTTCAGCTGATTCTTGAGACATATGCCGTCGTCTCAAAGAAACAGTGGTAAAAAGAATGTTTGGTGTTGGGTTTTTTTTTTTCGGGAGGGGGGTTCCCCACTACACTTGCCATATACTTTATAATATGATCCTTTAAACACTCCCAGCTTATTGTCTTGTAAAGACTGGTGGAGTGTCATTGGAAAACAGTAAATACTGGTATAATTAAGTGATAAACAGGGCTTTTAAACTCCTAGCAACTGGTGATCTACTAAACCTAACAATTAAACTATGAAAACTGAAAAGAAATTATTGTTGGCATTGGCTTCTGCTAGTTTACAGCCTGGAAAGTGACTGAAACATATGCAGTGGGGTAATGGCTGTGCTATTATTTAAACTCGGATCTTCTAAGAAATGTGCAGCCTGCTCTATTTATTTACCGGTTTTACCCACCAGGATAATTCCTTTGATATGAAGCATCTCCTTTGTGAGAGTGTCTCAGGGCAAGAGCAGTCAGCTGGTTACTACATCTACAGTACGCTAAGAGTAGATCTGGCAAAAGCATTTGATCTCAGTGATCACAATCTCTTAATAACAGAACTGCCAAACCTTGATGTATCCCCTGAGGCCACCTGCTGGTTTGCTTAGCTATGTTTCAGTTTGATCCCAGTGTTTTTTACTTGGAAACACGCTCTGTGCTGCTCAGTTCATAAAGTATGGGGCACTACAAGGATCCATACTACGCTCTCTCCTCTACTCCGTATTTGTGAACAACCTCCCCCAAGCCTGCAATGCAACAACTGTAACACTCTCCTGTTCACCAGTGATCTCATCATTTTCCATAGCTCAGTCACTGACCAATCTCTAGGGGCGCTGGAAAATTGTGGAAAATTTTCTCAGAATTTCTGCGAGTAAGCAATGTGATTTTGCTGGAATGATGTGGGGGGTGTTTTGAGGCATTAAATGGACAGTGAACAAGCCTCTTCTGTTGCTTTTTTCTACTTAATATGCCCAAAAAATCAAATGACAACACAAACAAGACCTGTAGTTCACTGAAGCTTTATTGGAAATACAAGTTAAAAAATAAGAAATCATGCAATATGGCACACTTAAATCATAAATGTAAAATCAAAATACAGGGTCAAATATTAGACATTTTGTTACTAGCAAAACAGTATGTCAATATATTTCAACATAATGTGGTGTCATATAATTCATATTATACAATATTGTTTACAGGAAAAGAGCAGATTCTGGAAGCTGTACCGGTTCCTCACAATGCCCTGCACTAATAATGCACAGCACTAAAATTTGTTACATTTCAGCATCAGTAAAAGTTTCATATTGTCATCTTTCAGGGTTCTTCTGTTGTCTTTCAACAGGTCTGTATAGACAGAGTAAGTCCTTTTTATGTCAGCTGAGCTGTCAGGCAACCATATATACTGTATCTGTCGGCCAGTAAAGACAATGTGCCCAGTAACTGTGACTGAGCTCCCCACCATTCTGCAATGCTGAAGTCTGTCGGAAGCGAGGCAGCTGCCGCCTGGTACACATGCCATTCAAAGTTTGAAATGCCTGCCAAGTCAGCAGTGTCACAGTGGTAGTATTCTTTCTGTTTCTCCAGTGCTGGTAGCTGTCTGGGGTAAAGACTTGCACTGCTTTAAACAAATTTATAGACGAATGGTTTTCCATCACTTTTTGCAGCTTCTGACTGCTTTCCAGCATCACCTGCTGAAACATTTCACAACATGCAGTTTTCTCAGTGTCACTGCATAGCAACAACTTCTCAACAGTTTCAGATCTGTGTTCCCCAACTCCAGCTGTGGAACAAAAATCAAGAAACACGTGCACATTTTGAAGCGGCTAAAAATGTTGTGTCCTTGTGGCACTGTTGTGGCTTGCAGCTCTTTAATGAGTTTGCAAAGTTCAGCGGCAGTTTCTGCAACAAATGTTCCCTGAGCAGTCAGCGCATTGAGTTTGCTTGCCAGCACTAACTTTGTTTGTATGTAGCTGCATCAGATGAACAGCAGTTCAAAAATTCTGCTAAGGCAGGCAGCTAGTCCACAAGATAGGCACATGCATTCACCCATGAGCACCAATGTGTTAGCACGGCATACACTGGCATCTTTGCTACCACCCCATCTTTTGCCACCATAAAGGCCAGATACTGGTGCTGGCGCATGGGGCTCTGGCAAAAAATCTTGTTGACCAAGCCAACCACCATGTTCAAGTCAACCAATGCAGTTGGCCAGATTTCCAGGACTAGATTTAACAGGTGCTCACAGCAAGTCACAAGCACCGCTTTGGGAAGGACCCCAGACAAAATGGTTTTAAAAGCTTTGTGCGTATTGCTTGCACTATCTGTGGCAACAGCAAAGACTTTTACATGATTATCATTTAGGATCCGCAGCAAGGACTGTGTTGTGATTTACATGGTTAAAAAAATCAACTCCAGTTAGAACAAGCTGCTCCCCTACTTTGTTCAGTGGCTGTGCCAAAACACCAAAAACACTCCATCCGCAGTGATCTGTGGTCTGATCCAAGATCAGGTAAATTTCTGTGTCCTTCACTTGCTTCCACACAAATTCTTCATGCTGAGGCCATAGATCCTGGAGGTACATCGATCTCAGGTGTGAAGGTCCAGGAAGGCAACTGTCATGTTTGGTGTACTTGCACAGAAATGTTTTGAAGGCAGAAGCTCTTTCCAAAGGAATGTCAGCTTGAGTCAAGTACTTAACAGAGTCCTTGATAAACTTCTTCTGGTCTTGTGCAGCTCTTCTGGCACAAGCAAAAGCTGAAGTCAATGCAAACTGTTGCTGGGGCTTGATGCCTTCTTGCCTTTTCTTTTCTCTACTGCTTTTCATTCAATATGTTTTTGAGACTTCATGTGAAGATTGATGGTGTGCTTCCATAGTTAAGCTATTGTGAGGCAGCAGAACCTGCAGAATAGTTTTCCACCATCTTTGCAGAGGTCCTGCAGAAACAGCTTGACTCTAGCTGAAGCTCGTACCATATAAGAAAGATGCAGTTGCTTGGCTTCTTCTTGGGTCAAACATGGGCATTTTGCTTGTGGCAGACATCTTTAGCACAGGTCAAGGTGCAGGCACTAATAAATGAAGTTCAAAAATTAAAACTAGGCAAAAGCATATATAGCCTGCTAGTTGAATGACGATTACATTAAAATAAAAAAAATGCATAACCTGCTTATCTGAACGACGGTCACATAAAAATAATAAAATACATAGCCTGCCTAACTGTATGGTGATCACATAAAAATAAAAATAAAATGCATAGTCTGCCTATCTGAACGATGGGCACATAAAATGCGTAGCCTGCCTAACTGAACGATGGTTACATAAAAATAAATGCATTGCCTGCCTATCTGAACGATGGACACATAAAATACATAGCCTGCCTAACTGAATGATGGTTACATAAAAATAAATACATAGCCTGCCTAACTGAACAATGATTACATAAAAATAAATGCATAGCCTGCCTCATAAAGGTTCACTGAGTTCAGCAAGGTGCAAGATGGCTGTGCGCCCATAACCGCACCTATGTTAATTGTAGTATTTTGTATCAAAACCTGATGAACTATGTCTGTCCAATCGGTTTTTAAATTCGGATTTATTTTTACTAATGACCACATCAAGGGGAAGACTGTTGCAGGAGTTGATAATTCTTTGAGTAAAGAAATATTTACGGTTGGTATGATGAAACCTTTTTCTCATTAATTGGAGAGGGTGCCCCCTTGTATCATAATGATTATTTTTAAACTCAAAATTCAAATCAGTGATACCTCTCTGATGCAAACAGCCTCAATGACAAACCAAGGGGGAAAGGGATGGACCTAGTGGGCTGGTATACATGTGAAAAAAAATGTTCTGAGCAAGTCTGCCCAGCTGCCCTTCTCTCCTCCATCACCAGAGGCCAGAGCAATTTTTTTTCAGCATGTGTGCCAGTCCTCTAGGCACGTCCATCCACCGACCATCAATGATAAACCACAAAAGGCAAACCACAGAAGTGAGGGATGGACCCAACGGGCTGGTATACATGTGGAAAAAAATTGTTCTGTGCCAGTCTGCCCAGCCGCTCATCCATCTCCAGGGGCCAGAGCAATTTTTTTCAGCAGGTGTGCCAGTCTGCCAGGCCCGTCCCTCCACCCACCATCAATGACAAACCACAGGAGCAAGGGAAGGACATAGTGGGCTGGCATACATGTGGAAAAAAATTGTTCTGTGCCAATCTGCCCAGCTGCCCCTTCCTCCTCACCAGAGTTCAGAACAATTTTTTTCAGCATGTGTGCCAGTCCACTAGACATTTCTGTTCACTGACCATCAATGACAAACCACAAATGGCTAAACACAGGAGCAAGGGATGGACCTCGCACCCTGGTATGAATGTGGAAAAACACTGTTCTGTGCTGGTCTGCCTGCCCCCCCTCCCATCTCCAGAGGCCAGAACAGTTTTTTTTCAGCATGAGTGCCAGTCTGTCAGGTGTGTCCCTCCACCCTCCATCAACGCAAACCACAGGAGCGAGGGAACGACATAGCAGGCTGGCATACATGTGGAAAAAAATTGTTCTTTGCAAGTCTGCCCAGCTGCCCCTTCCTCCTCCAAAACCAGATGCCAGAACAATTTTTTTCAGCATGTGTGCCAGTCCACTAGGTCTGTCCGTCCACCGACCATCAATGAAAAAAATACAAATGGTTAACCACAGGAGAGAGGGATGGACCTCATGTGCTAGTACACATGTGGAAAAAAATTGTTCTGTTCTAGTTTGCTCAGCCACCCCCCCCCCCATCACCAGAGGCCAGAACAATTTTTTTCAGCATGTGTGCCAGTCCGCTAGGGTCATTCGTCCACTGACCATCAATGACAAACCACAAATAGCAAACCACAGAAGTGAAAACTGGACCTAGTGAGATGGTATACATGTAGAAAAAAAATGTTCTATGCCAGCCTGCTCATCCACCCCTCTGCCCACCATCACCTGAGGCCAGAACACTTTTTTTCTGCATGTGCAACAGTCTGCCAGGCCCTACCCTAAGCTGACCATCAAATGACAAACCACAGGAGCATGGCACGGACCTGGTGTACTGGTATACATGTAGAAAAAAATTGTTCTGTGCCAGTCTGCTCAACTGTACTTCTGCCAATCACTTGAGGCCAGAACAATTGTTTTCAGCATGTGTACCAGTACGCCAGGCCCAACCCTAAGCTGACCACCGAGCAACAAAATACAGTGGCATGGCATGGACCTGACAGGCTGGTATACAGGTTAAAAAAAATTGTTCTGTGCCATCCTGCTTGTTCGCCCCTCTGCCCACCATCACCTGATGCCAGAACAATTTTTTTCTGCATGTGGCAAATCTGCCAAGCCTGACCCTAAGCTGAACATCAAGCAACAAACCACAGGAGTATGGCACAGACCTGATGGACTGGTATGCATGTAGAAAAATATTGTTCTGTGCCAGCCTGCCTGTCCGCACCTCTGCCCACCATCACCTGATGCCAGAACAATGTTTTTCTGCATGTGTACCAGTCTGCCAGGCCCGACCCTCAGCCTACCATTGATGACAAACTACAGGAGCATGGCATGGACCTGGCAGACTGGTATACATATAGAAAAAAACTGTTCTGTGCCAGTCCGCTCCTGCTGCCCTTTCGTCTGTTGCAGAAGAAGAAAAAAATGAACAAGAAGTGCAGCATACTCAGCAAAGGCCATATACCTTTTTTTCTTACCATGCCAGCTAGTGCCATCCCTCCACCCCATCTTGCACCTCCTCCCTCACTTTACCATCTTAAACTAACCAACAAAATAGACTTACCTTAGCAGACTCAGGCAAGCACTCAGGAAATCTAGGCAGTTCTCAAGTTGTCCTCAGGTGGCTGGGCAAGACAGCAGAAAGATGGCAAGATCCAGTGGGTACAGGGCATTAAGCAGGAAAGTGCAGCAGACAGTACACTTAGCAGGGTGGGCAGACAGGGTAGGACAGGACATATCAGGGCTTCTAGTTACGTTAAAACCCCCTGTGAAGCAAGTCCACTGACCACCAGCCAACTGCTACAGAGAGAAACGCGAAAAAGTGAATTACTGCTCTTTTGTGTGAGAGTTCTTCTTTTGGGTCTCTTAGGGCTCATCATCATGGCTTTTTTTCTGTCTAGGCTCCTTCTCGTTCGCCCTCAGCTGTTGCTCAGTTGTGCTGCCACTCGCTCTTCTTACCTCCATTCTCTCCTCAGGTGTTGTACATGTCCACCCTCAAAAACTGCTACATTTAAAAGGCTTAAGTGGACCTGAGGGGGACATCCAGCAAGCAAACAGCACAAAACTTTACTTTTTTTTTTTTAGCAGAGTAGGAACCTAGAGTCGTCCCATCCCTCTTGTGATGTCACAGCACTGGCTGACGCAAAACGATGTTGGAGGAGGGGGAGCACTAGAATGTCTCAACAAGGCGGTGAAAATCAGAGGAAGATTTTTCTTTTTTTATGAAGGGAGTCTGTTCATGGGGGTTGAGAGAGAGACAGCAGCGGGAAGTCAAGCACTACAATGGATTACCTCATGGGGGGGTTGGGGAACTAAAGAATGCCACAACCACACAGTGAGAAACAAAGTGTTTTTTTTTTAAGATGAAGTCTGAATTAGGGGATTGCCAGAGGTGTTCTGCCCCCTTGTTGACTTCACTCACAGACACTACGGGGCAGAACAGCCTCACCAGCAGAGGGAAAGCAACATATTTGTGTAGGATGCCAAAAACGTGTCGAGAGACAAAGGAATGGTGAATTTTTTTTATCATTCAAGCTAGTAAAAGAATATCTTGCTAGGGTCATGTGGGGACCCCAAAGTCATGGAAATGGCACAAAAATCCTGCCCGTGATTTTCCAGTGCCCCGCCAATCTCTCAGAACTTGAATGACAACTTTACCCTCATTCAAAGTTGGCTTCTGAGAAACAAGCTACTACTCCGTGTCAGAAAGACTAAATCCATGCTATTTGGCTCTAAACCTAAACCCTCCAACCAGTTCATCACTGCTAAATCTTGCATATTCTGAATGCCAGATTGTGGAGCAGGTACCCAGTTTCAAATAGCTAGGAGTTGCACTTGATCTGTCCCCTCACCTATTCAGATCACACTGATTCTCTGAGTAAAAGAATGCACCAAAAATGTGGTTTCGCATACAGGCTGAAGCACTCAAAGACACCTGAAGTTCGCCTCTCTGTTGCCATAAGTACCATTCTGCCTATACTGGATTATGCCTTTCCCATTTACTCACAGGCCACAATGAATGACATCTCTCAGCTAACCATAGTTAACAAGAGCATATGCCGATTTGCCTGATTGGCTCCATTTAGAAAACACAACTGTGAGCTTTACAGTAACCTTGGCTGGCTCTCCCCACAGGTGCGCAGGGACTGCACCCTCTGCTGCCTGATTGACAAGTCAATATGTACCCCAACCTCTCTCCCTTGTTGAAGTTCCTGAGGTGCAAAACAAATCCACGTGACCTGCGCTCCTCTGATCATCGTCTGCTTGAAGTACCATGGGTAAATTCCAACGTGCAAAAAGGCATTCTCCTCTGGGTGCATCCCTCTGAAATGCCATTCCAGTGTGAATTAGAACTGCCCCCTCCCACCCCCTCTTTAAATTACAGATTCTGGGTCACCAGTTCAGTGCATCCCACTGCAACTGAGCAGCTTAAGATACTAACTCCTGTCTTGTTTAGTCCATTTACATGTGCTGTGTTAGCACCAGCATCACATTCTTACAAAACGAATTGTTTAACTTGTGTGTTTTTGAGCCACTTTTCATGAAGTTGTATTCCATTTATTTACTTTGCTTTTATTTGTACTTTTAGTTACGCTTAAAAACGCATTTCTCATCTTATTTATAACTGTATCTCTGATCTGTACCCTTTTCTTTACGGATCTTGGCTGGGATCATTCCTAGAAACGGTCCCTTGGACCAGTGTATTTACCCAGTCAGCTAGCTAACTAATTAACTAACTAACTAACTAACTAACTAACTAACTAACTAACTAACACACAAAGGAAACCATAGCGGCTAGGGTAGAGACAGTTGAATAATTAGTAAGTTATTTTTGGATGGTGATCGGCCCCTGAATCCACTGGATATCAGAGGTATCAGCTTCACTGTATGATATTAATATGTTCTTTATCAACTCCTCAATAGTTCTGTTTTTTCTTTTAACTTTGTTTTTATTCATGTTTAAAATGAACATGTCATAGGCAATACAAACAATGGAACTAGAAAAGAATCAGCTCTTGGACAAGAGACATTACAGATATATTAGCATCAGGGTAAACAAGTCCATCAAGTTGTGACTCATGTGGGGTACTATACTAAAATAAGTTTATGAGCATGTTGTCAAAAGCCAGCATGCATAGGCAGGATTCTTCGGATGGCTAGCCACATTAAACCTGTGGGGTTAAAACAGAGTTCTTTTTCTGCAGTCTGTTACCCTTGTCTTTTGATTCGTATCACTTACTGTTGCTATTTTACTGAATTATCTGTATAGAGCTGATTCACTATGTTGTGGAGTTAAATGCCGCTACCGGATACCGTAACCTCCCTTTTACTCACTGTTGTAGGCTAAGTGGGAACAATGGCTTCAGAGGTCATACTTGTTTCCCTTAGTGTTTTGCCTAACTCAGTAGTTCTGTTTAACGTAAATGTTATGCTATATGTTTTTATTACAATATTGTGTTGTCCTCTGTTGTTCTTCACTGCTGGAATGGCTATTATTGAAGCGGTACTGTGAGTCAGCAGAATTAAAATGCAGATTTCAATAGAGAAAAGTATAAAAAGGACACCATAAAATCAGGAGGACACTAAATTAAACCATATTATTAAAACAAGCACACCTTAAAAGCATGCAGTGACTTTGGACATAGATATCCTGTATAATGCCCACTTTAAATCTTATTAGCACAAACAAGTAGTAATCAGGCCAGGGGTCACCCAATGTGGGTTCCTCTGATTTTCACCCATTTTCAGGTGGCATGTTTTTTGCAAAGGGACTCAAATTCGGATAGAAAAAGACACCGGGCAAGTTCAAAATTAATTTGATTTATTTAAAAGATTTTAGCAGGAAAGGTGTGCTGAGCTGGAACCAGGTGGGAGCGGGAGCCTGCAAGAGTGATGCGAAATGCACTGCGCACTTTTCTGAATAAAAACAAGCGTTACTTTTATATTCTGGAGTGCGGGCATGTTTTGTCCGGTGAGTGTGCTGTTTATTTTCTAGACACAGCGTAAACATAAAATTACTTTAAAAACAGGATGTGTGAAAACAACGAAAACTGCAGTGGCACGAGGTATCTGTATCAACAAAATATAGCAAATGAGGTACTGGTTCACCGGCGCTGTGGTTGGATTTCTGCTTGCGGCGTCGATGACCTGAGTTCAGATTCAAGCTCGGGGAGTCAGAGGGCCGGCCCGGAGGAGGAGGACTGAGTGTCTGATGGATTGCTCTCCTTCTCTGGGGGGAGGGTGGGGAAGCACTCAGTCCGTGACCGACTCCTAGCACAGGCTGGGAACCAGGGCAGGCAAGGCTTGGTATTTCCGGGAGGTGTGCCAGATGTGGGCGTATGTGCCCGTACATCATTACCTGACACACCTCCCATCACAGAGGGACAGAAATGGATGCTGAGGCCAGTAGCCAAAACCCCATGAAGCTGAGCCCGAAGATCCACACAGCCACTGGACCACATAACATGGCACCATTTGGACGGGTATGTAGGGGACCCTCCCAGCTGCCCCACTCCGGGGGGGCAATCAGGGGTGAACGCCAGTGGAGATGACCATGGTTTCAGGGGATGGGGGAGACGTGAACAGGATGAGGTTAGTCCACAAAAAAAAAATATAGCTAATGAGGAGGGGAAATATTAAGAACAGCAGCAGGTAGCCCTAACAAGGAACACAAACTGAGTTTTAAATACATTTCTCGAGGTGACCGAGAGCAACTCCACAGGAAGATATTGTTGGAAATATGTATGAGAGCCTCTCTTGGTCAGTTTTATGTGTAACCCCTATGTGGCGCTATCTCTAGAGTAACTACCCCTGCCTGTACTTCTGACAACAGGTTGAGGGGCCTGGGTTCAAACAACCGGGGTTTCCCTGCCCTTGGTAATCACAATATTTTGTTGCCTCCACCCAGAGTAATTCATATGGGGGTATCTACCAAATCTGGTACAGCCCTCTGGGAAGCTATAACTACCCACAAACCGGCCCAGTGACCACATACCTTGTAATGGGGGACAGCCCTTTACTGCAGTTAATATACAGTTAGCAATGAACATTAGCAATATGCCCGCACCCTTTGCCCTTACCACCAGGGTCTGGTCTTTCACAATTTCCCTAGAACCCCCTTTGAAACAGTATTCAATACAGGCATGCACATGTAAATATGTTTCCCCTGACACATTAACCTTCACCCAGATAATGAGGTATTCATCAGGCAATGTAACAGTGAAGCAAACCAATCAATTTATTAAGGGGGATTTGAACAGGGGAAGGGGCAGATCTAGATGAATGATTACTATACTGGATTTAAACCAGAGCACATTTGCATGTATGCATTTAGTACCACTGTAAAGTTTTGCAGCTGCTAGGTACCCAGATTGTTGGTGGCTAGCCTGCTCGTTGGCCGGGGTTGCAGCTGTTGTTGGGGCCCTTGGTAGAAAGAAAAGCAGTTAAACATGCAATAACAAAACTTTGGCTATTTGTATCCCTGGCTGGTTGGCCCAGTCCAAGGTAACCCTGTAACACACAGATAGAATCAGATGGTACCACAAAAATGATTAGCAGAACAGTTGCAGGGAGCCACCCTGAGTTTACTCACAACACTAGTTGGTAGTAGATGGTCTGGTGATATGAAGACCTGTTGCAGAGTACTGAAGAGCTTGGGGAAGCTGGGCCTGTATGACTCACCTCCACTTCACGGTCTTTCCCTCCAGGTGACTGCAACCTGTAATTCCTTGCTGCATAGGGGCTGGATTCCCAAGCTGGTCTCTCACTAAGAAAACAATAACTGGTGGAAGAATAGGTGGCTTGGGCCAGATTTGGCATGGGCCAGGGCTGGATAAACACTTCTGACAAAGTCCAGTTTATTTGCTGGTGATCCCTCCAGTTGGCAGACAGTTCAGTCACTCATAAAGGTAGGCTACTTTCTGGCAATCAGGAGTCCCTCGACAGTAGGCCTTGACCCACAATGAACATTCAGCACATTTAATGAAGACAACATTCACTTCTTTACCTTTCAGATCAGTTTCAGGCCGGTTCACAATTTTAGTCGCTTCACTGAGCAAACCTCTTAGTCTGTAGAAACAGTCTTTGATCACGGTTCTAGGGCTGAATGCTCCACAGAAGCTCCTCTCAGTCCAATAGCTTGAACTGCACTCTTCTGAGTCTCAGGGCTGTCAAAGTTTAAAGTTAGCTTTCAGATTAGTCCATTTTACTGCTAACAGGCAGTCCAATGCTAGAAATAGTAGCAGAGAGGCAAGTCAGGCCTCTTCCTGCCAATTCTCCTCTGCTTCTTTCCTGGATCAGCCTCTCGATGGCTTGAGCTGTTCACTCTCTGCACTCTAACAGCAGCCGCCCTTTTTTTGCGAACAGTTCTTGAACTAGTCCAGTTTTCCTGGACTCCAGTTGGCAAGTGGAGCTGTCAGTCACAGTTCTGGTGCTCCCATGTGTCAGTTTAGGTGCCAAGCTGTAAAACTACAAGAACTACAGCTTTTTCCCATGAGGCACCTGAACTAAGGACCCCTTGAGGTTCACTGTGTCCCAGCTAGTCCAAATTCCTGGAAGTCCCGGAACAAATATGGCAGCTCCCATTTGGATGCGTAAGCTACAAGAAGGCAGGCTAAAATGAGCACTCTAATTTAAATATAACAACAGATTAGAAGTAAATATTTACAGTGTTAAATAGAGCTCCCTCTGCTTTACTATCGACTGCAGAGCGGAGCAAATCAGGACGGTGTCTGGCCAGTCGTGAGCTTTGAAGCACTTGGACCCAACCCAGACCATTTACTGTATACACACTGGCTTTAGCCTTAAAGGGACAGGCGCAGAGGCACATTATAGCACTCTCATACAGATCAATGCAGGATGACAACAAATAACCATGGATTCCTAGGGGGTGGGGATAGGAAGAAGTAGGCTGCTGGTTAACTAGGATCTGCATCTTATCCAATAGGTAGGGAAATGGGCAGACTGGGTGGGCCAAGCGGTCCTTATCTGCCGTCAAAATCTATGTTTCTATGTTTCTATTCACTATCTCTGCAGGATGTCTGCCTGGCAGTGGGCATTGATGGAGCCCTGGCAGATGCTTAAGGTGAACCCCAAATTGGCGGGGAAGGGGCTACATATGCATTTGGGAGTTTGAAAAAAAAACAGTGTGATTGATTTCTAAGTACAGGTATACATTTTACAGTATTCCAGCATACTGCTGGAGCACTGGGGCTTTATTTACAGGGTCTTTCCTGAATAGAAACATGGTTGGGTAATAGAAGATAGAGAGTTGGCGTTGCAGGATATTATTCAGCTTGGGGTGTAGTGACTGGTGGGGTCCCACAGGGATGATAGTTGGGACCCACTTTAACATTGTTATCTCTACAATGTAAACCTCAAAACATTCTTGGTTAAGTAAATATGCTGATGACAGCAAAATAGGGTCAATCATACTTAACAAAGTATGTGTAAATGATCTTCAGCACAATCTGGAACAGTTAGAAAAGTGGGCAAAGCTGTAGAAATTTAGATTTAATGTAGACAAATGCAAGGTTATGCACCTTGATAGGAACAACCCAATGGCACAGTATACATTGAATAAGGTTACTGTTATAGTAACTGAAAATGGAAGACATCTGGGTGTTACTATTACAAGGGACTTGTCATTTAATACACATACCAGAAATATGATCAAGAAATGTAATAAAATACAAGAGTGCATTTTAAGACATATAAAAAGCAGAAATCCAGACGTGATATTCTCTTTGTATTCAACACTAGTGAGACCACATCTTGAATATTGCTGTACCTACTGTGCCCCTCAGAGCATAAATGGACAAAGGCTTATAGAGGGAGTGCAAAGAAGAATAACATAGCAATTAAAAACTGTACAGACAAAACATGTGAAGAGAGACTGAATAATCTGGGATTATATTCAATGCAGTACAGAAGGTTAAGAGGTGACCTGTGTTTGATTTTTAGGACAATAAATAACGAGGCGCTGTTGGAGAGTATTGGTTTAATAAGGAGGACATTAAATAAAACCACTAGTTACCTTAATTTACAGTTAAAAGGGGAAGGTCAAATACCACTAAAAGAACTAAGTGGGTTACACAAAGAATAATACCTACATGGAACTCATCACCGGGATGGGTTGTAACGTTTGAAACTATGGAAGCCTTTAAATTAGCCTTGGATAGACGCATGGGTAACCTTATACTCAGCTATATCCACTGGAAATAGTGGCACGTTTCTTTCATAGGTCTCTGACCTCCATACTCGTATCTCTTCTATGAATCTTGTTAGCTGATAAATGGCTTTTTGTTTTGAAAATAGTAAACTTTATGTTATTTTATAAACAGAACAATATACAAAACCAACTAAAGAGGAATAAATCAATAAGAAAGCAATAAGATACGACAGGGTGTGGGTTGTTGATTGATAAGAGCACACCCCCAGGTGCGTTGTTAGGCACGAGACGCTTGTACCGAGTGACTACAGTAGCTGGGTAGTGCTCTTATCAATCAACAACTCACACCCTAAAGTATCTTATTGCTTTTATAAAATGGGTAACAACTATTTCTATAACAATCAAACAAAACTCTGGACGCATTATAAAGATCTAATAATAGTATGTTATTTTATTTAAATATGGTGATAAAATAGTCCCCAGACTTCGGTGGAGGAGTAGTAAAATTGATTGAAAAGCAACTCACTGGAAAATGCTAAATCAGTGAGCTGAAGGGACAGCAATGTATTATTTCAGCAGTTTGGGTCTGCCTCTGTAACTGTGTTTTCCCACCTTTTCTTTTTGTTTATAAAGTATTACTGTATTGGCTACTTTCTTCATCCTGTGTTTTTTTTTTTCTGTTTTTTCCCTTATTCAAGGCACAGAATGTTTATCATGGAATGTTTACCATGGAAAACAGGGATTCAAAATTCTGCTCGGTTCCACTGGTAGAATGTTACTCTTCCCAACATACTGTACACACAGACAACAAATATTAAATAGTATATGGTTATGGCTTATTGTGACTAGAAAGCAGTGGCTTTCAAATTCTTGTTGTAGGACAGTTCAAAGGTCAAAAAAGTTGTTGTACTATCGTTCTGACGTCACATCGATAGTACAACAACTTTTCTGACTTGCCCTACCACCTGATTGGTTGAGTTACAGTGGGGATTCAAAAAACGCTAGAGAAAATGGTGGCTTCACTTAGCGAGCGGTCAGGCAAGCAGCTCACAAGTACAGTTTGGACACGGACTATATTGTCATGTCTCTGGTGCCCAAACTGTCAGTTTTCGTTATTTTTATGTGTTTAAATCTAGTGGCACAGTTACCGATGCCAAAGCAGAGTGGGATTTTCAGCGAGGAGTCGGGAGAACCGCTAACTTCTGCGGCAGGACTGCATCGCGGAGGACTGCAACTTTAGGTAGGGAACTGCAAGAATGACAAAATGACGACTTTTAATGCGGGAATGTGAACATTGAGGAACCATATACTATATAAAATAGTGGATGGTTGACCATCTGCTTAACCGATGTTTCCATCTCGAGTCGATGGCGTCACAGAAACCTCTCGAGCTTCACTCTCGAGGTTTCTGTGACACCATCGACTCCCTCGATGGAAACACAGCCTTGTTGTGGATGGTCAATCATCCACTATTCTATATATAGTGGATAGCCGATGATCCACAACAAGGCTGTGTTTCCATCGAGAGAGTTGATTATGTCATAGAGACCTCAAGAGTGAAACTTGAGCGATCCCCATGGCATCATCAATTCCCCGAGATGGAAACACAGACTTAGTTGTGGATAGTCAGCTATCCACTATTTTTTATAGTATATGGTTTCTCTCAAAACGGACAAGGTTCATACCTTGCATTAACACTCCTGCACTGGTCCTCGCTTGAGTCCCCCAGGATACTGGTCCTCTTCACTGCAGTTATGCGGTTCAGATCACATCCCCGAATACAGCGGCCCCACTCTACTTTCGCGTAACTGTGCCACAGATTAAAAAAAACAAAAAACAAAAAAAGCTGCAAATTGAGAGTTTGGATACACGGAGCCAATTATGGCAGTCCGTGTCCAAACTGTCTGCTCACCTGACCACTCGCTAAGTGAATGCGTCATTTTAGAATGTATTTTTTAAATCGGTGCCTGTTTCCACCAATCAGGTAGGAGCTCAAGGGGCAAAAGTTGTTGCACTATCAGTGTGATGTCAGAACGATAGTACAACAACTTTTTTGAGCTTTGAACTGTCCTACAACAGGATTTGGAAAACCATCATTTTCCAGCTACAACAAACCCTAACCATATACCATAGGCCTGTTTTAGAGCCAGTGACTCAATTATATCACTGTCAGGGCAAGCATAAGAGATTTTCCTGATGAGCAGGTAAAGACAGAAGGGGGATTTTTCACTGTTAGCAAACAAACAGTTGTAATGAAAACTATAAACAATACTTAATGTTTCTGATTTGTTCATGTGTGTAAGGAGAGTATGATGATCAGGGAAACATTTAATTAATTTGTTTTATTTTTTATTTAAGGTAGTTTTATTTTTAGGGCCCAGTTGAAGGTTTTTACAGTATAAAGGTAGCAGGTAGCCATGTTTGTGATGGAAGATCAGTTCTGGTTGCAGAGGGACTAATGGAAGATATCAGTTGCTCAGTGATATTGCTGCCCTTTCACCTATGGAGGTTAAGGTATTAGGAAAGTTGTGCCACCTTTCAGTTTGTTGACAGGTAAGGACATGCCTTTTGACCAATCAGGGTGAAGAGTTTATTTTACCCATTTTATAATAAATGATAAATGGCTTTGATTAATATTAGAATCCTTAAAATCCTCATTAACATAAAAAAACATAAATAGAAATCACCCCATTCACGTCAGTGGAGTGCTTCATACTGTCCCTGGTTAGATGTCATTAAACGTCAGAGTTTGGGGTAGACTGGCACATTGGGAAAGGGATCAGATGGTCACCTTCTTAAGTTAAAATATTATCTTTCCTTTCAGAAGGGGGATTAACAAAAAATATTTTAATATTAGTTAAAATGACTTTCACAAAGGTAAGGGACATATAGATTTTATGTTAAAGCTGTTATTGTAAAAAGGTATATCACATGACATATTTTGATTGACTGATTACATTCCAACAGTCCTACTTTAATCTTCAATTAATATACTTGTAGAGCCTGATCACGGGAGCATTGATCTAGGAGGTCACACATTGTTAGTAATTCTGTTTAAAAAAATTCACAGCTGTCATTAGACATACTGGTGAACCTTGTGAACAGATGCTAGAAAAAATTATGAATAAAAAACAGCAGTTCCTCTTTGTTGTAACTTAAAAAGATCTACCTTTTGTTTATAACTGCATACAGTATGTTGTCAGCCTTTGCTCTGCAGTTCGATGCGGTGTGATCTGGGTTGCGACCCCTTCAAAGCAGCCATATGGCCTGTCTCCTACTCGCACACTGGTTCAGCCCCTAAGAATTGTGAGGCACCATTTTTATATTCTCTGTCTGGCATTAGTTTCTCTTGCATCCCTATTGAACTGGAATTTTTAACTGACCGCTGGATGCTTCTTACTTCTTCATAATGCTGATTCACTTTTAATTTGTCAACCTGCCATGGTTGCTCTCTCTCCCCCACAAATTCTAACCCCTGCAAAAACAATGGACATCTTTGACAGCCCCCCCCCCAAGCTATGCTACTGATTTAACCTTTTCCCTGCAGCTCTGTGTGTAAAACAAATGCCACGCTTACATTTGTTCCATGCACAGTGGTCCTGCTGTTAGTTTTGAATGTAAATCTGCTCTGCTAACTAATCCAACTGCTGTGTGTCTTGAGATTCTTGTTGGCATGACAACGGCAATCACATGAATGCACACAAAAAATTTATAATTGAGGTCTCAGCATGTCTCCCTTTACTAAAATTGAATATTTCACTAGATCTGACATAAGCATTTTAAATGGGCCACATACTATCTTTTGGTTCTATAAATTATTTGGCATAAAAAATGACATTGATATGGAACTCAGGAGAACAAGCTGCACTCACATGGAGCTCAGAGAACACATGGCATGTTATCAACTTTCCACAGTAGTGCAGATGGACTATTTTGGATAAAAAAAAACTCAGTAAAATTAAATGTAAAGTATTTAAACAAAATGTACAACATTATCAACATGATCACCCCACTTTTCCTTAGACGGTTCCTTGGGGCTCCACAGTTAAATGGTCCAGGGACTAGGGAGAAAGTATAGACAGGAAGAGGCGCATAGTTTCCAGACTCCAGATCTGTAAAACAATTGAGAAATTATGATTAATGAATGCTAATATTGTAAGCCTACCAATAAGTCAAATATGAGGTGGTATGAGGTGGGGGTTTTGGGGGGTTTCAAGGAACAGTTCAAGGAAAGTGGGGTGATCACATGATGGAACTATGGGAGTGAGGATTTCTCTATTTTAGCAAAAGTCTTTGCATTAAATATTTTGTGCTTAGCTGCAGTACTTAATTGCTACTAGGATCCCAGAATCAAACAGATGTGTACATAATACTCTGTGATTTATTTTGATATGGGTTTTAGTATTTATTCTTTGGTACTAATATAAATTTATGTTTTTCACCTGTATCTTTCAATCAAATATGATGTTATCACTTTGAGACTATGTAAGGACTGGACTGTCTGTAATCCTCTGCCTCCTGATGAAGCCTTTACTAGTGAAGCACAGGGCTTTTGCTTCTTATAATGTGACTGGCTGTAAGCTCTGTGTTTAAATTTCACCATTTTGGCAATAAATTCTCTATTTTTGAGACATATGCTTGGTCTTACTTTGTTTCAGGAGTATAGCTTTACTTGGATCTTGGTACAGTAAGGATGAAATGATCTCTAGAAAGTTTCTGTAAACAGTTATAAGTAAGATACATGAATGGATTGAAAATTGTTGATGATATGTACATGCTTCAGGTCACAGAATCCAAAGAAGGCCAGGGTCATAGTTAGCAACTTGTAAATTAAGGTCAGCAACAGGTCCAACGAAGCTACTACTTAAGAGAAACATTAGCTGAAAGTAGTGGTTATATTCTATGGGTTTTCTTGGGAAAGAGTCCAGAGGAGTCTATTTCTTTCTACCTTGCAAGAAGGCTTTGATTGCTGGATTTGAGAGATATGATATTGGAATGTCAGGGCAGTAAGACATCAAGGTGAACTGAATTCCAGAAACATATTGTTTGGTTGTTGTGGCTGATAAATGAAAGGTTTTAAAACAGTATGATGCAAATGCCAAAATGAGAGCAATAGAACAGTGGAAGGGGTTCACTTTTTGTGAAATGCAGAAGGTAGAACATTTCTTCCAGGCTGTTTCATATGTGGCTTGAGTAGATGAAGCTCAGGAGTTCCATACAGCAAGTGAGGCATCATTGAGAAGCTGGGTTATGTCATTTGCAGTTCCAAAAGCATTGGTGCAGGAGGTCATCTTCTGATTGGCTTGAAGGAAGGCAGCTCCTTGAATTGCTAAAAATGGAATCATGAAGAACAATCAGCTAGAAAATTAAAATAACCAGGACAATACACACAGGGTAGGATATTCAAAGGAGTTGCGCCTGGTGCAACAGAGATGCGCTGGCGTAACCCTGCATTGTGCCCTGGTGGGATATTGAGAAGGCTGCCTGGTGCAGCGCAAATCCTGATGCACTGGGGCCCAATGATAATGTATGCAGCGCAGATGCAGGGGGCATGCCCATGCATATGCGGCACATCCTGATATTCAGCCCGGGATGTGCGGCGCATATGCTGGCACAACCCTTCATTACGCCACATAGGTGGGCTCAAAGTTGAGCCCCTGAACAGCAGAAACAGGTGGGATGCTGTATTGCATGGTGCAACACAGCAGCCGCCCCCTGTGGGTGGCCACCCGCCCACTCAGAACACCCTCCACATGCACCCATGACACCCCCCTTCCTCCCTCCTGAGTCCCCAGTTGCCTGGAAAAAAATGTACATGTTATCCCTGGTGGTCTAGCGGTACCCCCCCTCCCAATTCCCTGATCGTGGTACCGGTCGATGCAACCTATCCCTGGTAGTCTAGTGGTCCTCCCAAGTCCCTGATTCCCCGATACACGTAAGAAAGGACCATCCTTGGTGGTCTAGTGGTCCCTCCACCCACCCGATTCCCGAGACAGGTATAAATGTCCGTCCCTAGTGGTCTACTGGCGCCCCTCCTTAGCCTGTTGTCGCGATCACGGTAATCCGCCGTAAATATATGCCCTGGTGATCCAGTGGCACCCCCACCCCTCCCACTCACACTGAACTCCTTGTCCACCTCGCACCCCCCATCGCCGGGCGGCTGCAGCACACTTGCATACTGCCTGGCGCCTGCTGAATGACGGGTACAGTATGGGCTGCAAATTGTGGACCAATGGGCTGCATGGGGCATACTGTACTAGATAGTCCAGATATGTGAATGGCTTGCTCACATATATGGGACTGCCTGGCCCTGATATGCCCTTGATAGTCCACACTATTGACCAATGGGCTTGCAGACCACACTATACCTGTCATTTGGTGGGTGGCTGGGTGGAGTGCAGATGGGTTGCAGCTACCACTGATGATGGGGGTGAGGGTGGGCAAGGGTTCAGTATGGGTGGGAGGGTGGGGTGCCAATGGATCACCAGGGCATATATTTCTGATGGATTACCACAATCGCAGCAACGGGCAGAGGGTGCCACTAGACCACCAGGGATGGACATTTATACCTGTCTCGGGCAAACATAGAATTTGATGGCAGATAAGGACCACTTGGCCCACCTAGTCTGCCCATTTTCCTACCTAACAGATAAGCTGCAGATCCTAATTAACCAACAGCTTACTTCCTCCTGCCCCCCACTAGGACTGTCTTATGTCTGTCCCATGCATTCTTGAATTCCCCCACTGTTCTTGACTCCACGACCTCCTCAGGGAGGCTGTTCCACACATCCACAACCCTCTCCGTGAAAAAATACTTCCTCACATTACCTCTGAGCCATCCCCTCTATCTTCAAATTGTGCCCCTTGTTCTTGCACATCTCTTTCTGAAAGATGCTACCTCTTGGACTTTGTTGATTCCTTGAGGTACTTGAAAGTTTCTATCATTTCCCTCTCTCCTTCTTTCCTCAAGTGTATACATATTAAGCTCCTTTAGTCTTTCTTCGTATGTCTTCTGGTGCAGACCCTGCACCATTTTGGTTCCCTCCTCTGGACAGCCTCCACTCTGTCTATGTCTTTGCGGAGATGGGGTCTCCAGAACTGCACACACAGTACTCCAGATGGGGTCTCACCAACTGTCTGTACAGAGGGATAACAACTTCCTGTTTTCTACTATTGATGCCTCTCCCTATGCATCCCAGTATCCCCCCAGCCTTCCTTACTGCCTTCTCACATTGCTTGCCCACCTTTAGGTCATCGGATATAATTACCCCCAGGTCCCTTTCCATTTTTACTGTTGTCAATATCTCACCCCCCAATGTGTACTCTTCCCCTGGGTTTTTGTTTCCCATGTGCATTACCTTGCACTTCTTTGCATTGAATGTGAGCTGCCATACATTTGACCATTCCTCCAACCTTGCCAAGTCCCTTCTCATCCTTTCCACTCCATCTTGTGTATCAACCCTGTTGCAGATCTTTGTGTCGTCTGCAAAGAGACATACTTTTCCTTCCAGTTCCTCTGCAATGTCACTTTTAAAGACATTAAAAAGGACCGGTCCCAGTACTGAACCCTGTGGTACTCCACTAGTAACCCTCCTTTCTTCACTGTGTACTCCATTTACTACTACCCTTTGTGCCCTGTTGTCTAGCCAGTTTTTTATCCAGGCTACCACCTTGGGGCCCATTCCAAGGCTGGCTAACTTGTGTATTAATCTTTTGTGTGGGACTATATCAAATGCCTTGCTAAAATCTAGCGTAGGCCATGTCCACAGTCCCTCCCTGGTCTACTACTTTGGTCACCCAGTCAAAGAAATCTATTAGATTCGTCTGACATGACCTTCCCATCGTGAATCCATGCTGCATTGGGTCCTCTGCCCCACTAGCTTCTAGGTACTCAACATTTCTTTCCTTCAGAAGTGATTCCATCATTTTACCTACCACTGAGGTCAAACTAACTGGTCTGTAGTTTCCTGCCTCTGTCCTACTCTCACTTTTGTGAAGAGGAATCATATCTGCCCTCCTCCAGTCCTCAGGTACCACCCCATCCTCCCATGATTTGTTAAAGAGAGTAGTCAGCGGTGTCACTAGTTCTACTCTTAGTTCTTTTAGAATTCTTGGGTGAATCCCATCAGGTCCCATTGCTTTGTCCACCTTCAATTTTATTAGTTCTTTCAGAACCCTTTCTTCTGTAAATGGACTGGTATCCCCCGTCTTCAGAGTGTTTCTCTTGTTTGGTTTAGGTACCTCTCCTCCTCTTCCTTTGTGAATACTGAGCAGAAATATTCTGCTCAGTATCCCTGCTTTTCACTGTCCCCTCTACCCACATTCCCTCCCCTTTATTAAGCCTCAGTATCCCTCCTTTGGTCCTTCTTCGCTCCCTAATGTACCTATAAAAGATCTTATCCCCCTTCTTAACAGAATTGGCTATCCTTTCCTCGGTTTGGGCCTTTGCTATTCTGACTGCCTTCCCAGCCTCTTTCTGCTTTAACTGATAACGTTCTCTGTCCTGCTCCTTCTGTGTTTCCTTATATTTCCTGAATGCTATCCTTTTCTCCTTAACCTTCCCTGCCACCTCTTTTGAGAACCATCGCGTTTTTTTCCTTCGTTGTGTTTTATTGATTGGCTTTACACAAAGGCTTGTTGCCTCTGTGATGGCTGTTTTGATTACTCCCCATTGTTCCTCCACCCCTCCTTCTTGCCTGTTTGCTAGTGCTTTTCTAAGGCACTCTCTCATTTTCCCAAAGCCAACCCTCCTAAAGTCCAATACTCTTGCTTTTGCATGGCTTGATTGTATGGCTGTGTTTATCGTGAACCACACTGTTTGTTGGTCGCTTGTTCCCAGATGGCTACCCACCTCTAAATCTGAGATTCTTTCTCCGTCCCCATTTGAGAGTACCAGGTCTAAGATTGCTCCCTCCCGAGTGGGTTCCAATACTAGTTGTCTGAGGCATGCCCCCTGTAGGGCATTAAGAATGACCCTGCTCTTGGATGTGCCTGCAGCAAAGGTGCTCCAGTTAACATCTGGCATATTCAGGTCCCCGATCAACAATATCTCCCCTTTTTCTGCCATTCTAAGGAAGCCTTCTATCATTTCCTTGTCCATTCCCTCCCCCTGAGATGGGGGTCTGTATACAACCCCCGTGCGGATTGTGGTGCCATTTCCTGTCTCCAGGGTGACCCAGAGTGCCTCATCTGCTCCTTGTTTACTCTTTAGTTCTGTTGCTTTGATCCCTTCCTTTACATAGAGTGCTACTTCTCTTCCTCTTTTACCCTCCCTGTCCCTCCTGTAGATTGTGTATCCTGGTATGTTGACATCCCAGTCATGGTTCTCTGTGTACCATGTTTCTGTGACTGCCACAATATCCAGGCAACCCTCTTCCATCAAGGCCACTAGTTCAGGGAGCTTGTTACACAGACTACGGGCACTGGTACTCATCACCCTCCACTTTTTGATAGCCTTACCCCTTTTAGCCCCATTCCTGTCCTTACTGCCTTTGCCTTGTTTTACATTTATCTCTGTCCTGCTCCCTAATAACTTCTCTACCTTGGTGTTTACCTCACTAATTACCATGTTTTGTGGGGGGAGGCTGGGATTTCCCTGCTCCTTTTCAGTGCCTCCCCCCTTGGCTAGTTTAAATGCTTGCCAATGAAGCAGATCCTGGTCCCCCCCCCCCCGGACAGATGCAGACCATCGCACCAGTATAGGTCTGCATCCCTCCAGGTGGCTCCCCAGTTCCCAGTGAAGCCAAAACCCTGAGCTCCACACCAGTTTTTCAACCACTCATTGAATTCTCTGGTGAGGAGTTCCCTAGCATCACCCTTGCCACAGACAGGCAGCACCTCCGAGAAGGTTACCGTATGCGCTACTTGTCTAAGGCCCCTCCCCAACTCTACAAACTCCTCTTGCACTGCTCTGACCCCAATCCTAGCCAGGTCATTTGTCCCTAGGTGGACAATGACATCCAGCTCCCTCCCTCATGCAGCTCCTCCCACGATCCTGAGGATTCACTTCCTGTCCCTCCAAGCCGGGGTGCCAGGAAGACGCCTTACCTCCCTCTCCCCTTTCTCCTCCATTTCTACCCCCCTAATGATTGAGTCCCCCACCAGGAGTTGTTTACTTCCCCCTGTGGGGTCCCTTGCCACCCTCTTGTGGGTCTCCTTTGTGAAGGTTCCCAGCATCCTCCTTGGTCTCCACTGCAGGTGCCTCCATAGAGGAACCACTATCCACCAGAAGAGCTAATGAATTGTGGAGAGGTACAGCTGGAGGGATGCAACTCTGTTCCACCACCTCTCCCTCCCTGAGCCACCCTGGTCCAGCCTCTCCTCTTTCTTGGCAACCTCTGAGGTAGTGGCATTGGCCCTGGTGGTCCCTGGGTGGGGGAGGAGGTTTCACGAATCCTGGCCAGGTCAGCCTGGAGACGGGCAACCTCCTCTCTCAGACCAGAGAGGTGCCTGCAAATAGGGCAGCATTGCAGCCTCCAGAATGTCTCCCGGAACACTGCCGCCCCACAGTCATTGCACTGCACCACTCCTATCATGTCTTATTTTGTGTCCCCTCTCCTGTTTCTCTGTATGCTTATTCTATCCTCTCCTTACAACTCAGGTGGGTGGGGGGACCACTAGGCCACCAGGGATGGTCCTTTCTTACGTGTATCGGGGACTGGGGAGGGGGGACCACTAAACTACCAGGGATTGTTCCATATACATTTCCGCATTTGTGGCTACGGGTGGGGGATGCCCCAGGATCCTCACTGCACATGTCATGCTGTGCAGGGTGTCAGGCACAAGTTACCAGTTGCCCTGCGCAAAGCATGCAAATGGGGTCATAATGACATGCAGATGGCCCCATTTGCACCTTCAGTATTTTATGGCCTCATTTGCATGCCCCTTCTGAACATCGTGGGTGATGCACCTAGTGCAACTGCACTTGCACTGGCGCATCCCCGTGCTCCCTATCTGTGGCTTGCGCTGGTGTACTGCCACTGCACCACGTACAGTATGTACGCTGACCTTGCCGTATTCAATGGTGCTGCATCATTGCGCATCACCATTGAATATCACCTGGCACCGGCGCATCCCAGTTGCGCTGCGCCCAGGCTTGTGCCACTGCCTGGCACAGTCTGAATATCCGGGCCACAATGAATAGTAACGCGGTACAATAGGGAGGTCCTGGTTAATCGTCTCAGGAAATTCATTGTGGGATGGGAGGAAGAACACTCTTTTGTTTATCAGTGCTATGGCTGCTTGGTTGTCTATTTATATAGTTATGAATTGATTGTTCCATGCATGTTCCAAACTGAGTGCAGCTGCAACAATGGGGTAGATTCTGAGCAAAGATGAGGTTGAGTGGAACTGGGGAAGGTAGTGAGTCTCTCTAGTCCAGGTGCAGGCAAACCAAGAAGTTACATGGACGGCAGCAAAGCCAAATGAAGAAGTTGCATGTAAAGACTGAGATATGATTTGAGGAGGGTCGATCCTTTTAAAATATGGATATTCTACTCCATTCTGCTAGAAAATGGGACCCCATAGTCAGGTCAGAATGGGCAGCAGCAGTGATGGTTACTTGATGATCCATAGGTATAACTGAATGAGCTAGAGTGAGTAAGTAAGATGTGACAGTCTGGCCAAGTGGAACGATTCTCACAGTAAAGGTGAGATAGCCAAATAGAGAAGGGAGTTCTCATTTTGTACATGATTGTTTCATAGAAAATAGGGAGACCAAGTTTGAAATTCTGTGTAATTTCTTCCAAGGAAGGTGGGCTTGCATTTTTATGGTATCTAATTCAATACCTAGGAAGTCTAGTGTTTAAACTGGTCCTTCTGTTTTGTCATCTGCCAAAGGAATGTTAAGTGTGGAGAATAGGAGTGAGCTGAAGGCAGGTGATACTTCAGGCTAGAGGAGACTATGGGGTATCAAAGAGAAGGAAATCATCCAAAAGATTCAAAACAAATGGAAATCAGAAGACATTCAGTAGAATCCAATACAAAGAAATAGAGAGGTATCAAAGAAACCTGGACTACTTTTACATCTAAAAGTTAGACATACAGCAAAGTAGTACTGGTTACGCCAAGAGAGTCTGTAAACGTGCCACAGGGAAGGATGAATAGGCAACAACTTGACACCTTTGATATCTGCTTTATTTAAACATGCACCCTGTCCATTGAGTCTAATGAATTTAATAGCATCATCATTTTGTGCATAGGAAAGTGAATAATCTTCAGAAGGAATGAGGGAACTGATGCTTGGATCTGTTGTGGAATGAGGAGCTGACAGGTCAATCATCACATGTTTCTTCCCTGAACACTTTCAGGTGACTATACCTATAGGACTTATCTGTAAAAAATGGGAAAGGGGAAGCTACAGAGGGACCAATGAAAAACCCTTTAGACAATTATTTTGCCAGTAAGGTACCACAACTTGAGGTTCAGCTGTAGCAAATTTGAGATTGGGGTACTGGCTGGATGTGATGGGAACTACGTGGAGTCCGTTGGGATACACTGTGTATGAAAAGCACTATATAAATACTGATTCTTCTTCTTCTGTACGAAATCCATTGGAAAGGCCCAAAATAAGGAACTGCGCAAGAAATTGAGAAGGATGGTTTGGTTATAGCTGGTGAGCCTGGTGTAGACAAGACATGTTTACTGGTGTCAAGGGATGGACAGATTGTCATTGGTAAGCTGGAGCAGGGATACATTTGATTTTCAGTGGCAAACTAGTTTTTAGTGTGCTTCCCCACTGCAACATGTAGAACAATATAGGAAGGTGCAAAGCAGGTGGTTTCATTGAAATGAATACATACCACCCCCCTGGCAGAAAAAAAGTATTTGACGACCCTGTTTATCCATGAGATTTTCTGGTGCATGTAAGACGTGTTATGAAGTGGATAGATGAGTTGAAGTGGATGTGGTGGTCGATTATCAGTGTCCGTTAAAGGACACAGGTCAGCTAAATGAGAGAAGGAGCTGCAGATTGCACATGCCAATGCCCATTGCCCAGCAACATTTATGCAGAACAACTCATTGTCGAGAGAAGTCAAAGAAATGCATGAATTGAACTTCAGTAGGTAAACAGCCACCTTAGCCTAAAAGGATTTGTGATAACCATAGACATGAGTACTACCATTTTGAATAGCTAGTCAACTACAAGATAAAGGCAGGAGTCCAGCTCTTCACCCAGGGATGGAAATGCCTCACAAACAATTTCAAAATAAATGGAAAAGGCAGCAAGGAATTACAGTACCATTAATTTCTTTAGGAGCCACGGATCTGTAGCCTATAATACTACAGACACATTGCTGCTGGAAATTATCCTGTTTTCTATAGTTTTTTGAGATGATATAAGAAGGGCTATGAAACTTACATCTTTCCCTTCGATAATGTCCTTCCTGACATGATCTGGAAGCTGATGGGTAGGACAAGCATTAGTTGGTAATTGAATCTTGGAAATGGGAGTACAGTAGTACCAGAGATGGATGTAATTGGTATGGAGATGTGAAAACTCGCAGATGGACCTGATGATGGAGTTATGGTCAGAAATGAAAATGCCAGTGGTGCAGTAATGACTGGTAGGAACACTGATGGGACATCGAGAGCACGTAGGAGAGCAGGAGCAGGTTCTATTTCTTGAGCTCCAGATGGTCTGCATTCTAAGGCAACTAACTGTGGCATCTAGGCTTGAAGCTGAGAAGTTGATTTGGAGCAGCAAATCATGTACACTACTGGACAAAAGTTTTAGAACACCCCCAATTTTCCAGTTTTTATTGAAATGTAAGCAATTCAAGTCCAGTGAATAACCTGAAATGGTACAAAGGTAAGCGGTAAACTGCTAGAGGTTAAAAAAAAAAGTTTAGGTTAGCAAAAACTGAAAAATAATGTAAATTTCAGAGTTACAAAAAAAGGCCTTCTTTAGGGAACAAGTAATGGGTTAATAACTTACAACTGTTCTGCAGCAATGGAAGTAAATTAAGCCTTGAAAACTGATGCAAACAATTCCTACAGGTGTCCCAACTTTTGTTGATTACTTGATTACAACCCCCCTGTATGTATAAAAGCAGTGTTGGAACAGACTGTTATTACACCCTCTGAAGCATTATTTGGACAATATTGCACTGCAGAAAGTAGTATATTGCTATCATAATGGCGAGAAAAAGGCAATTAACAAAGGAAGACAGACAGACCATTATAACCCTTAAAAGTGTAGGTCTTTCCTTTAGAGAAATTGCAAAGAAAGCCAAGGTGTCAGTGAGTACAGTTTCCTACACCATCAAAAGGCACTTGGAAACTAGAGGAAACTCTGACAGGAAGAGGTCTGGCAGACCCAAAGCCACAACAGAATCAGAAGACAAGTTTCTGAGAGGAAAACAGCTTCAAGCACAGCTTAACACTGGTCGAAGTAAGCAAGTCTCAGTTTCAACTGTGAAGAGAAGACTTGAGCTGCAGGGTTCGACAGGTCGGTGGCAATAAGAAAGCCATTGCTAAGATGGCAAAATAAGAAAAAAGAGGCTTGCCTGGGCCATGAAGCACCGCCAGTGGACTACTGAAGACTGGACCGATGAATCAAAATTTGAAATCTTCGGTTCATCATGCAGGGTTTTTGTACGCTGTCGAGTAGGCGAAAGGATGGTTCCTCAGTGTGTGACACCAACTGTCAAATATGGAGGAGGAAGCGTGATGGTCTGGGGCTCTTTTGCTGGATCCAGAGTTGGCGACTTGCACAGAGTGACTGGCACCCTGAACCAAAAGGTCTACCACAGCATTTTGCAGCGCCATGCAATACCCTCTGGTCTATGCCTAGTTGGTTAGGGGTTCATCCTACAGCAAGATAATGAACCAAAACATACCTCCAGGCTATGTCAGAACTACCTTCGAGGAAAAGAACAAGATGGTAGGCTTCAAATCATGGAATGGCCAGCACAGTCTCCAGACTTAAACCCCATCGAGCAGGTATGGGATGAACTGGACAGAAGGGTGAAAGCAAAGCAACCTACAAGTGCAACACATTTGTGAGAACTTCTGCAACAGTGTTGGGAAGAACTTCCCGAACAATATTTGATGTCCATTGTAGGAAGAATGCCACGGTGTGTTCGGCGGTTATATCTGCAAAAGGTGGCTACTTTGATGAGTCAAAAATTTAGATTAAATTTTGTTAAACAAAATGATTCTATGATTTCTTTTTTATCTCCAATTGTTTATTTGTTCTATGCTTTAATTTAGAGTACACTGAGAGATTAAACTGCGTAAATTTCAATAAAAACTGGAAAAATGGGGGTGTTCTAAAACTTTTGTCCGGTAGTGTAGTTCCAAAAATTGAGAGGAGGCAGGAGGTTGAGCAGGAGTCAGAGATGCAACAGGAGTGGTGGAAGGAACGGGATTAGCAGAAATGACAGCTACATAAGGTTAAACAGTTCCTGCTTTTTTGCAGTAGCAGAAAAGGGTACTTTAAGGCTGGGGAAGGGCAGCCACAAGTTTGGGAAGTGTCTGTCTATTAATATTCTGCTGAGATTTGGGTGTGATCTTCCTGATAGTTGACGGACCATCAGAGTCTCTCAGGTCCAATGGACTGTCCATCGTAAGGGGGGAAAAATGGCAGCTAGAAAATAAAGAAACCAAGTAAATGAACTGGAAGACTCACAGTGAAAGCCTGTCACAAGGAGGCAACTGCTAAGGGTGGATGACCATTGACATCCGAGCGACACTCATGCATGGGACCCAGTTCCAAACACAGGCTGAGGCTAGGCACACAGCCATATGATTGTATTTCTTAAGGCACTTGCTCTACCATTACAGCACTTATCCAGGAGCCCTGGGACTGACTTGCCAAGTTTTTCTGAATAAAAAAACATCACCCACTAGAGTGTGTCATAGGAGGTTCGGGGCAGGGTCATACCATTGGCACACCGGAGCTAGTCATTAAAGCTTAGATGGCTGCAGAATAAGATGCACCTGATTAGTGGACAAGGAGAGCAGAAAGTGAAATAAGTACCAATAGAAAGGTGCCAAGAACCCAGAATAAACCAGTGCTTACAAAAACCAGAACTACAGAGTAGAATGCAGGCATCAATACAAATGCACTCAAAGGCAACAAGGAACAGATGAAAAACATCTACCAGAGCAGCAGGCAGGCAGCATCAAAAGTGGAACTAAAGACCAGGGAAGCAGAGTGGCAGGGACATGAAACAGAGCAACACAGGAGAAGCCAGGACACCTGGAGGCAGAGCAGCCAAATTGCTGGGACAAAGGAAGGACAAGATAGAGCTGTGGCTGAACCATAGAGAGAGAGAGAGGGAGAGGGCCGGGCAACAAGAACAGAGGACAGTAGAGGTGGCAGAGCTGCAGAAAAACAACAAATGTGTGTGTGTGTGTGTGTGTGTTTGGGGGGTGGGTGACAGAGAGAGTGAGAGAAAGCCATAGCTGAGCCACAGGGAAGGGGGAAACACACATCAGACAGAGGATAAAAGGTGTGGCAGAGCCACAGAAGAAGAATGAATGGGGGGGGGGATAGAGTGAGGGATAGGATGAGGATGCAGTGACAGAGCTGGGGGGGGGCAGACAAAGGGTGGAGGACAGCTGCAGAACAAACAACTAGAGGGTTGGTGGTGGAGCTGAGTGCAGATGAGGGACAGTAAACAGCAGCAAACCAAGCAGCTAAAAAAGTGGAACAGCAACAGGAGGAGGAATGAAGAAGAAGCAAGAGTCGAGCAACACACAGATGGAAGGTGTGTGAAGAGCCATTAGGCAGGGAGCTGATGGACTGTGGGGGATTTCAGTAGTTGGGAAGGGGAAGGAGTCTGACAGCCCCCACTGAACCGCAGGGTAAACCTTTCAATTATCATGAGTATATTCTTCTAGTATTTCTCTCAGATGTTTTTAAAATAGGTATTTTATTACTAATTTTATAATTAGTGACAAGTCATTTAAGATGGCCGACATTAGGAATTTTTGAAAATCCCTTCCCTTGAGGATTATTTTTGACTTTACATGCTGGAATAATAACGTGGAAGTATTAGGAGGGTGCTAGCACACAATTCCGAAGGTAAAAAGTACCACACCACACCAGAATGTTTAATTTATTCATGGTGGATGTGGCCAGAGAGCAGATACTTTTAAAACTTCCAAACCCCATGTCTCCATTCAGGAGTGAAATACAATGGAAAGAAAAACGGATACATTGATGTTTTGACAAAAATACATTAACACTAAAACAAAACTATATGATGCCTTGTTTTCCACTAATCAACACTGCTGCTTTAACTTTGCAGTCTGCTAGTGCACACACTTTTTAGTTCTAATCTTCAGTCTAATACCAGAATGAATTATCTGATACTGTTGCAGGTTAGCAAATTGTTCTTCTCCTTTGTGCAACATTTTAACATGCCCAATCTATTTTGAAATTATGACACATAATCTATTGTTTGTCCATATCTAAATAAATTGTGGTGTCAAAGCTACAATCAAAATAGGCAGTTCTTGCATCCGGAGGTCTAGATACACACCCATCAGTTAAGGTATTTGATTTGCATGCTTTCACATCTCTAAATATTTCTTCAGAAATGGATGGAGTGTTCAGCATTGGTTGGTCGAGCACCTACAGTAGTTCACACGTAAATTGCCACCCTTTTTATTCCTCTCCAGTCTAATAAGATTATCACTTGGAGGATATTTATTAATGCATGATTTTCCCCGGGGACCTGAGCTGTGATACAATATTTCATTGTCAGTGAAGTTATGCTTTTGCCTATTTTGACAGTGGGTGAACTGAGGCACTGAGAAGTTAAGCAAGAGCCTTGATCAATGTCACACTGTGAGTGGCTCTGGAGGGATTTGAATCTAGACCTTTGGGTTTACAAGCCTGTGATCTGGCCATTAGACCATGCTGCTTTTATAGCACTATTAATTACATTGTGAAATTAGTCATGTTTCTGTCAGAGCTATTTTGGTCCCCCTCCCGAAAGAAGCTCAGACCATGCCCGCACATCATCCCCTGATGCCCAGGGTTACCCCTGGGTGGGGCCACCAGGTAGGTGCCCCTCCTCATGGTCATTGGTAGCTTGCCCTGGCTTACCACCCAGGTGAGGCTGCGGGAGCAGGACCCTCCCCAGCAAACACTGGTGGCAGCGGGGATGGTGGCGGAACAGGGCCATATGCTTGGGGGACCAGATTTTTGTAGACGTGTGGCAATCTGGGGGTTGGGATGTGCAATGGTAGCCAGCATCTGCCCCACCCCCTTTGCATTATAGCACTGGCAGCGGCGGTCCCACAACCTCCACCAGAGGTCCGCAATGTACCAGACACTCTTCCCCCTTCCCCTAGAAAAGAAGAGCAGTCCATGGGATGCTCAATCCTTCTCCCCCCTTCTGACCCTCCAACTCTGGAGTCCATCTCCGAACTCATGATGTTGGCGCCACAAGTGGACACCTTGCCACTGTGCCAGTGGGCTGGCCTGTCAGTGCTGTTGTGTCAAAAGTGAATATTGTGCTAAGCAAAAATGAAATCTTTGATTTAGACAGGGCCTAGGACAAAGATGGAAATAATTTTTATGTTTGCTTGCTTGCATGTGCAAGAAACATAGTGCCATCATCTGAATTTTCGGAGGTGTGGCACCCCGTCCTCCAATTCAGTCAGTGAGTTTGCAGGCGCGGCTGCAGTTGTCCAATGACTGCTGCAGCTGTCTATGACAGCAGGAAAATGCAGTGGCATACAGTTGAAAGGGAGAGCTCCGCTTCAGTGAGCAGAGCTCCCCCCCAACACTCACGCATGCATATTGTGTGCTGACACGCGCTCCCCCCCACGCACATACGGTTTAGCCGACGGGGTGCCCAATGCCTCGTCGGATCCATGCCCTCCCCAAAAAAAAGCTTTCCTGGTGCCATGCTGGGAGCCCACCCCAGCGTGGCACACATCCGTATGGCCGACGGTGGTGCCCAATCCCCATCGCTCCAGCCTCCCAAACAGCCTTACAGCTGCCAGCTGCGAGCCCATAGCGTGGCACAAGCCCATTATGGCCGGCGGGGGTGCCCAATCCCCATCGGCTTCAGTCCCCTCAAACAGCTCTTCCTGCTGCCACGCTGAGAGCTCACCCCAGCGTGGCAAACGGCCCCGCTGCTGCCTGAATAATAATAAAAAACCCCAGAATTAAAACGGTCCTCACAGTCTCCTGCCCCACCGCACCCACCCTCTGCACACCCTGCCTCCCCACAACCCCTCTCACCCCATACTTACCTCCGAGTCCGGCGCGATGATCTTCGGTGGATCAGGAACACGTCTGCACTCTTCAAAGCTGACCGCAAACTGAGGAAATGCCGGTAAGCTGTATAATGTAATAGATAGGTTTTTTTCAACTTTGCTGCATATCTCAGGCATTTTTTGGAATTTTTACACCAAATTTTCAACATGGGGTTTTTGGGACCCCTTCTCATGAATGCTGTCACTGTCATGGCGTTATTCGGGCCCGCAGGGTGATTTCGCAGTCACTGTGCGAAATCATGTTTCGGGACTGATTAATGAAATGACACTGCCAGTGTTCATAAGGTGGGCTCTCAAGAAGCCTATTTTTAAATTTGGTGGAAAACTTCCTAAAATGACTGTTTTGATGAGCGCAAGGCTATGCAGTTCCTACGCACGTCAGAAAGTTCAAGAATTTTCAATATTTTCACTCCAGATTTTCAACATTGCCATTTTACCACACCTTCTTATGAGCAGTACAGCTGTCATTTTCACATCTCACCCAAAATATGTTTCCGCCCATGTAGCGCATTAATGGCACAGTCGGTGTGTGAAATCAATGTACGGGACAAATTAAGAAAATCACAGTGACACTGTTCATGAGCAGAGGTCTTTAAATGGCTATATTGAAAATTTGGTGAAAAAATTCCTAAAAATGACTGTTTTACGAGCGTGCGTTGCGCAGTTCCTACGCACGCTCAAAAGTTCACAAATTTTCACTATTTTCACTCCAGATTTTCAACATTGCCATTTTACCACACCTCCTTATGAGCAATACAGCTGTCATTTTTCACATCTTACCCAAAACATGTTTCCACCCATGTAGCGCACAGTGGCGCAGTCGGTGTGTGAAATCAGTGTACGGGACACATTAAGAAAATCACAGTGACATTGTTTATGAGCAGAGGTCTTAAAATGGCTATGTTGAAAATTTGGTGAAAAATTCACAAAAATGACTTTTTGGCGTGTGTTGCGCAGTTCCTACGCCACGCTAGCAAGTTTCGCAATTTGTAATATTTGCACACCAGATTTTCAACAGTGCCATTTTACCACACTTCCTTATGAGTAGTACAGCTACCATTTTTACATCTCACCCAAAATGTGTTTCACACATGTAGTGCACAATGGTGCAGTCGATGTGCATATGTTTGGGACAGATTAAGAAAATCACAGTGACACTGGTCATGAGCAGAGGTCTTAAAATGGCTATGTTGAAAATTTGGTGACAAAACTCCATAAAATGACTGTGTTATGAGGAGCATTACGCAGTTTCCACGCACCTCGTAAGTTCATGAATTTGTAATATTTTCAGTCCAGATTTTCACCAGTGGCATTTTTCCACACCTCCTTATGAACAGTACAGCTGTCATTTTCCATAACATGGCCGAAATGTGTTTTCACACTTTCAGCACAGAAATGCGAGATCGCTGGGGAAATCATTGTTCGGACAGATAAAAGAAATCACAGTGACACTGTTCATGATCGAGGTCCCAAATGCCTGTGTTAGCAATCTGCTGTAAAAATCCCAAACTAGTTACATTACGGGTGTGCGTCGCACAGTTTCTATGCACGCTCGTGACTTCACCAGTTTTTTTAAGATTTTCACAGCAGATTTTCAACATTGCCATTTTTTACACCTCCCCATGAACAGTACCGCTGTCATTTTTCACATCCTGTTCGGAATATGTTTTTGCGCCTGTGGTGCCAAATGCCGTAGTTGCTGTGCAAAAGCAGATTTCAGCTAACAAACTGATATTGCCACTGTTCATGAGGTGGGGGGTCACAAAAAAAACCATGTTGAAAATTTGGAGTGAAAATACCAACGAATGCCTGAGGCGTTAAGGTTTCCGACCATAACGCCCCACCCTGTAGAGAATGACAGGCATCAGGGGTGTGACTTGGGATTCTTGCCTGTAATGCTCATACCATTCCACCCCCACCCACACCCACACCCTGCAGCCAGTGAGAGGCATCAAGGTGTGCCTCGGACTCTTTGGGCCCAAATGTCACCCCATTCTCCTATACCGCACCCATCTCACCATATTTCCTGATGGAATGGGGTGCGCATAAGGGCCAAAGACCCCAAGGCACACTGTGACACTTGTCAGTGTCTGCAGGGTGGGGTGTGGTGAAATGACGTGGCCGTTATGCCTGACGACCCAAAGGCACACCCCAATGCCTGTCACTCTCTGCAGGGTGGTGGTGGTAGGGTTGGCTTCAGTTCAATACTTTCGCTGCCATTCCTATTATGCAGCTCTGTAACTTCTACACTACCAATGCCAATGCCAGCAAGCAAACATTCGGCATTGACAAATGCTTGTTATTGTTGCTTTTAACCTCAGATCAGTGTAACTGGGATCTTATTGCCTAGGGACATTGATAACAGATCTGTTTGAAATGCCTTCCCAGAGACATAGTTATGTCCAGGGAACCTAAACCAATAACAGTAGCTCTACAAGAGGCACCATGAAAATGTGCTGGGATGACATCACTGCTGTGGACTGGGAATTCACTTTTTAGTGGTTCAAACTTTTTTATTTGAAACCTTGGCAGTTTTATGTCAAGTGCTTCTGAATATGGTACAGAAGCTGAAGACTCCAGCTCTCAAATTATCTATGGCCCCATAGGAAAGGAAACCCGGAATAGGAAAAGCAGGACGGCATCGCAAGCCATGCACACAAATAAAGATCTAAACCTATGGCAGTTCCGAACTGCTCTGGCATTTGACATACTTATGATACATCTAATAACCAAATAGCCCAGATAGAGAGGTGCCATGTCATGAAACACCAGAAAGCTAAAGTGGTCTGTATAAAATAAACATATTTACTTTGAAGAATGAATGAGCCTGTCATTCTCTGCCCCTTTGTGATATTTCAGTGTTTCAGGATAAGGGCTCCTCAAATTAAGTTTAAACAGTGACTTGTTGATAAGGAGGTGGCCAGCCTGGAACACACCTGATGCCATAGTCTTATGTCAGAACCTCATGAGGAAAGATCTGCTATTTCTTTTTTTTTTTGCTTTGTGCTGGTGCCCCATATCCTCGGACCAAGCTTGCCCCTCTGGGCGGGGCTGCTGGTGGGCTCCCCCAATGGACACTATTGACAAGCCATGGCTCCCCCTCCCGGGTTGGAGCCATGGGAGCGGGACCCCCCCCCCCGCAGATGTCGGAGGCAGTAGGCAGAGCAGGTCGTCATGCTTGGGGCTGGCTGTTTTTGCTGCTTTTGCTCCCCTTGGTGGGCAGAGATGTGCAATGACATCCAGCGTCTGGCCCGCTCCCCCACAATGCAGTGGCGCCGGTCGCAGTGGTAACCTCAGCCTCCACCAGGGGTCCGTAAAGTGCCAAACACACTTCTCATCCCTCCCCCTGTAGAAGGAGAGCAGTCCCTGGGATGCACGTTCCTTTTCCCCCCAGCTGGCCTTCCGACTCCCGGGTCATCAGCGTTGCAAGCGGAAATCCAACCGCTGTGCTGGCGGGCCGACTAGATCTGATGTTTCTAAGAACTGACCACTCATCACATTTTGTAACTTAAAGGGAAGGTCCCATCAGCCTTTTATTCTGTTTTCCTGTGTACATTTTGTAACTTAAAGGGAAGGTCCCATCAGCCTTTTATTCTGTTTTCCTGTGTACATTTTGTAACTTAAAGGGAAGGTCCCATCAGCCTTTTATTCCATTTCCCTGTGTAGTTTGTAGACATGAACAATGATTGCCCCTATTGCACCCTCCTAATTTCATCAGAATTTACATGTAAATGAAGGTACTTATGTCTGGTGTGAAAACCAGCTTGACACCATTGCAAAGATCATGACCCCGACTCATTTAAGGCATCCTGGAATTTTATGTTTTGGTGCTAAAGCCTGCAGTAGTTATACTGTATCAGTGCTGTTGCTGTCCTCTGCAGTCCCTATGTTCTTGTCTTATGCTGGCCATGAAACTTCAAGGCATAGTAAGCACCTGCTGTTTTCTGTAGTTTAAAGCAGCAGTATCAGGAAGTGATTATCAAAATTCTGCAAAATAATGCACCTGGGAAACAAAAAATCCAGGGGAAGATTACACAGTGGGGGAGGGGGGGAGGTAGTAACAACAACAAAATGGAAAGGGACCTGGGGGTAATCATATCAGATGACCTTAAGGTAAGAAAGCAATGTGAGAAGGCAGTAGGGAGGGCTGGGAGGATACTGGGATGTATAGGGAGAGGCGTCACCAGTAGAGAACAGGAAGTTGTTATCCCTTTGTATAGACAGTTGGTGAGACCCCATCTGGAGAACTGCGTCCAGTTCTGGAGACCCCATCTATGCAAAGACATAGACAGGATAGAGGCAGTCTAGAGGAGGGCAACTAAAATGGTGCAGGGTCTGCAAGAGAAGCCATACAAGGAGAGACTAAAGGAGCTTGATATGTATATCCTTGGGGAAAGGAGGGGAGAGGTGAGACATGATGGAAACTTGTAAGTACCTCAATGGAATCAACAAAGTCCAAGAGGGTAGCATCTTTCAGAAAAAGAGTTGTGCAAGAACAAGGGGACACAGTTTGAAGATAGAGGGGGGGATGGCTCAGGGGCAATGTGAGGAAGTGTTTTTTCACAGAGAGGGTGGTGAACACATGGAACAGCCTTCCTGAGGAGGCTGTGGGGTCTAAAACTGTGAGAGAGTTCAAGAACACATGGGATAGACATAAGGCAATTCTTGTGGGGGGGTAGGAAGAAATAGGCTGTTGGTTAAATAGGATCTGCAGCTTATCCTGTAGGTAGGGAAATGGGTAGACTAGGTGGGCCAAGTGGTCCTTGTCTGCCATCAAAGTCTATGTTTCTATGTTTCTGGAAGCATGCAGCCATAGTTCTGGTTTCTGTATCTGTAAATATTTGTTTCTAGCGAGCTTTAGTTTTTTAGCTACTCAAGATTTATTTCCATTGTTGTGGATCCACAGCAAATATGGCTGGTGCCTAATTTGCAGCCGAGCTCCCTCCTCATATCGCATCATGTCTTTTGTTCACTTACATGGGAACCTGTGCTGCACATTCCTGCTGTCTCTGTGTAGTATTGCGAGTCATGCGCATGCGTGGTAGGCAGCAGAGAGTTCCATAGGAGCCAGGTTTGTAAACTTTTTGGTGGGGCCCAGGGGTCAAAGCCTGCCCCTTGGCCAGGGGTCAGAGGTCACCCCCCAAGCAACCAGGGCGCTATGGGAGCAGAGCATCCTGTACAGTAATGTTGGGGTCTGGGGGTTAAGCCCATGGCCCCAGGTATGAGAAAAGAATTGAAAATGCTTTTTAAAAGCCTTGTTTTTAAACTTCAAAGAGGAATCCAACTCAAAAAGACAACACATAATTCAAAAGCCAGCATGCGATGAAAGTAGCCTATTGCAGCTATGATACAGAACAACAAACCTGTGACAAAACTACGCTGTATTCTTTGTAGCTTAGTCAGTGTTACAGTGCTAAACAAGCATTTGTCAATGCTGAATGTTTGCTTACTGGCATTGGCAGTGGTAGTGTAGAAGTTACAGAGCTGCGTAATAGGAATGGCAGTGAAGTATTGAACTGAAGCCAACCCTACCACCACCACCCTGCAGAGAGTGACAGGCATAGGGGTGTGCATTTGGGTCGTCAGGCATAACGGCCACGCCATTTCACCACACCCCACTCTGCAGAGACTGACAAGTGTCACATGTTCCTTTGGGGCTTTGGCCCTTATGCGACCCCATTTCATTAGGAAATATGGTGGATGGGTGCAATATAGGAGAATGGGGTAAGTTTGGGGCCAAGAGTCCAAGGCATACCTCGATGCCTCTCAGTGACTGCAGGTGTGGAATGGTATGAGCATCACAGGCAAGAATCCCAAGTCACACCCGGATTCCTGTCATTCTATAGGGTTGGGTGATTTAGTTGAAAAGCCTAATACCTCAGGCATTCGCTGGTATTTTAACTCCAAATTTTCAACATGTTTGTTTTGTGACCCCACCTCATGAACAGGGGACTATCAGGTTGGTAGCGAAAGCTGCTTATGCACAGTGACTACGGGATTTAGGCACCACAGGTGCAAAAATATTCGAACAGGCTGTAAAAATGACAGCTGTATTCTGTCATGGGGAGGTGTAAAATGGCTATGTTGCAAATGTGTAGTAAAAATATTTAAAAAATGGTGAAGTCACTGATACATAGAAACTGTGCAACACACCGTTATATAAGTAGGTTGGGGATATTTTATAACAGATTGTCAACTCAGGCATTTTGGTGCCTCCGATCATGAACAGTGTCACTGTGATTTTTCTTTATCTGTGCGAACAATGATTTCCGACAGCGACCACGCATCTCTGCACTGAAAGTGTGAAAACACACTTCGACATATTTGCTGAAAAATGGCAGCTGTACTGTTCATAGAAGTGTTCAAAAATGCCACTAGTGAAAATCTGGACTGAAAATATTACTAAGTCATGAACTAACGAGGATGCGTGGAAACTGCACAATGCTCACTCGTAACACAGTCATTTTATGGACTTTGTCACCAAATTTTCAACATAGCCATTTTAAGACCTCTGCTCATGAACAGTGTAAGTGTGATTTTCTTAATGTGTCCTAAACATTGCTTTCGCACACCAACAGCACCATTATGCGCTACATGTGCGATAACACATTTAGCTGTACTGTTATAGAAGGAAGTTTAACAAAATGGACATGTTGAAAATCTAGAGTGAAAATATTAAATTTGCAAACTTACAAGCATGCATAGGAACTGTGCAACGACTCGTAAAAGTCATTTCTAGGCATTTTTCCACCAATTTTCAACATAGCCATTTTAAGACCTCTGCTCATGAACAGTGTAACTGTGGTTTTGTTAATGTGTCCCATACATTGAGCTTGCACACCGACTGCGCCATTGTGCGCTACATGGGCGGAAACACGTTTTGGGCAGGATGTGAAAAATGACAGCTGTACTGCTCATAAGGAGGTGTGGAAAAATGGCAATGTTGGAAATCTGGAGTGGAAATATTGAAAATTCTCAAACCTACGAGCATGCGTGGGAACTGTGCAATGCACACTCGTAAAACAGTCATTTTTAGGTATTCTGTCATCAAATTTTCAACATTGCCATTTTAAGATCTCTGCTCATGAACAGTGACACTGTGATTTCCTTAATGTGTCCCATACACTGAGTTCGCACGACTGTGCCATTGTGCGCTACATGGGCAGAAACACGTTTTGGGTGAGATGTGAAAAATGACAGCTATACTACTCATAAGAAGGTGTGGAAAAATGGCAATGTTGAAAATCTGGAGTGGAAATATTGAAAATTCGCAAACCTATGAGCGTGCGTAGGAACTGCGCAACGCACGCTCGTAAAACAGTCATTTTTAGGATTTTTTCACCAAATTTTCAACATAGCCATTTCAAGACCTCTGCTCATGAACAGTGTCACTGTGATTTTCTTAATTTGTCCCAGTACATTGATTTCGCACACCGACTGCGCCATTCTGCGCTACAAGGGCAGAAACACATTTTGGGTGAGATGTGAAAAATGACAGCTGTACTACTCATAAGACAGTGTCATGAAATGGCAATGTTGAAAATCTGATGAAATATTGAAATTCGAAATTACGAGCCTGTATTAGGAACTGCGCAGCATAACGCTTATCAAACAGTCATTTTTGGAATTTTGTACCAAATTTTCAACATGGGGTTTGGGCCCCCTTCTCATGAATGATGTCACTGTCATGGCGGTATTCGGTCGAAGGGTGATTTCGCAGTCGTGCGCGGTCACTCTTGCGAAATCACCCTTCGAGCCCGAATAACGCCATGACAGTGACATCATTCATGAGAAGGGGTCCCAAAAACCCCATGTTGAAAATTTGGTGCAAAAATTCCCAAAAATGCCTGAGATATGCAATAAAGTTGAACCCTCCTATCTAGCCCATTATACAGCTTACGGCATTTCCTCAGTTAGCGGTCGGCTTTGAAGTGTGCAGATGTTCCGGTCCACGAAGATCGTCGCGCCCGGAGTCAGGAGGTAAGTATGGGTGAGGGGTGTGGGAGGCTGGTGCACAGTGGGTGGGTGCGAGGATGTGGGAGGTGGGCTCGAGACGCGCCACGTGGACAGTTTTCGTTTTACAGGAAAAAAAAAAAAGACGTCATGGATTGCTTTGCCACGCTGGGGTGGGCTCCCAGCGTGGCACAACGACTTTGGGCGTTTATCCGACGGGGATTGGGCACCCCATCGGCAAAAAACTATTGGCACATTTGCCACGCTGGGGTGGGCTCCAGCATGGCACAAAGACCTTGGAGGGGGCGCTTGACATGGGGATTGGGCACCCCATCGGCAACATCATCATGCCACGCTGGGGTGGGCTCCCAGCGTGGCACCAAACTCTGGGAAGGGGGCGGGGAGGCGATGCAGGCGCGGCCCGGCGGGGATTGGGCACCCGTCGGCTATCGTGCGTCGGGCGCGCCCGTCCTGCTGGCGGGGGGGAGCTGCGCGGTGAGCAGCTTATCGCTGCTCACTAAGCGTGAAGCTTCCTTTCAATTGTAGTTACTGCATTTTGGAGCGGTCATAGACAGCTCCAAAATGCATTGACTTACAGGGGCCGCGCCTGCCAGGACACTGCCTGAATTGGAGGAGGAGGTGACACACCTCCGAAATCTCCGATGAAGGCACTATGTTTCTTGCACATGCATGCAAGCAAACATAAAAATGGCCTTGAAAAATAAAGCATGTAGCTTGTCTGTAAGCCATGGGCAGGCATGCATTTATTTTTCAGTAGATGCCCGGTGAAAAACAAGTGCCAGTTCGGGGTGCCTCATTACTTAGGGTATCATTGGACACCCCCCTTGACAGAAAAGACCTAGTCATACTTTCTGAACTGTGGAAATTGCCTCGGTGATGGTTTGCATTACATACCCTTAAACCACCACAAAGTCAGAGGTGGCAGTGATGTTATAACTTCAAAAGAAAGCTGTCAGATGCATGGTTTTACATTTTATTATGTATGCACTCACTGCAGGGAGCAGGTTTGAAAAAGGTGATTTATTTTCAGTTGAACACAGTATGTTACAATGTGAGTGCAGTGTTGACTGGTGTATGGAAATCTTTCCAGTGCCTGTTCTATGCAGTAAGCTGCATACACTTCATTTATAAAATACGTGCAAAACATTTTTGATTAAAATGTTTCTGATAACATTTTTACCTGGAATGAGCCAAGACAAAATAGTAATATAATAATTTATGGCCAGCTGGGGCAATAGGTCCATCATGTCCACTGCCCCCTGCTTCTCAAGTTGGGTTGAGAAAGTGTGTTATGCAAAGATGTACAGATTTGTAAGTATTCCCGTCCCACTCTACTGCCCAGGGCACCCTGTCATTCTGGTGGTAAGCTGTGCAGTAGTGTCTAGCATCAGGGTCCCTCATGTCGATTAGTATTTTGAGTGGTAACAGTCAAGGTTGGTTTTGCACAGCCCTATCTTCTTGCAGTTTGCCAGCTGGCTACTAGAGCCCTCCTATTCCGGAAGTACACATGTGCGTCACTGTTTCTGTACTATCTGACTTGCTGGTCTATTAATGGCCCTGCAGTTTATGATGTTTATTTTAGCATTTAAAATAAGTCTTTAGGGCTTGATCCACAAGCATATCCCTGCTGCTCAGCTGCATGTTCTAGGACCACATGGGGAAAGATGTGATCCTCAGCCTCTCACCCCCCCCCCACCACCCCGTACAGGTATGGAGCCCCATGTGGGAACTGTGGGTGGTGCCAGGGGTATCATGGCAGGGACTCCTAGGTATCCAATCAGATGCCCAGATCATTGCCTCAGCAGATCCCCTGCTATGTGCAGGGCTCCATGGGACATGCAACCCAAGTTGATTCTCCACGTGCTGCCATATCTCCTCTTGAAGAATAGGCATTTTGCCTTCATGTACTGACTGGTGCCGGTGACACTCCCAGCCCCATAATGGGGCTCCTGGGGGCAGGGGCTCAGTGGATGCAGGGCTGTTCTGGCACAGGAACAGACTGGATAGATGGAGAGAGGGAGACACATAGGCATAACAGCAACCCCTTGGAATGCATAGCATCCGCCCCTCCATTGGCTGTGTGCACTGCTCCAGCAGTGCTGTGAATTGGGCAGAATGCCACCCCCATCCTGGCTGATCAGAAGCTATTGGCATGACAGGTGTGGAGAGGGTGCACAGCCAAGGTTGTGGATGCTGCAGGGGTGGCCAACAGATGTGCATCTTGTGCACTGGGGGAACTCCATGACTTTCCACAGCACTTCACAGGTGCAGAACTGCAGGCACTATGCGGCTCGAGCCCTTAGCCATGAGAGAACATAATGCAGGGCACCTCGACCAGGCTGAACTTAAAGAGCTAGTTTGTCTTCATGTATATTGTCTCTGTTGGTAGAAAGTTGTATAGGTTCATTACTTCTGGGAGAAGAAATGCCTCCTTAACATTACCCCTGAATTTACCACACCAGAGTGTTAAACCATGCCCCTCATTCCTGCTGCTGGAGGTCACCACCAGTTCAGATGTGTCTGCCTGTAATTACTTCTGACATTCCTGGACTAGATATTCTCCTACAGCCACTGTTATATTAAAAATCTGAACACCTGATTGCCACAGTTCTGTAAAAAATGGCAATAATAGAAAGCTTTAAAGTAACTGCATGTCTAAACATACAGAAGCTTTACACTGTGAGCAGCACAATATTAAGGAAGCATGAAGACAAAAAAGGATATTCAATACTGCAGCGAATTTATACCATGAAACAAGTGCTGGGCACCCGTCTGCCTCCGTCCAGAAAGGAAAAGAATAGCCAAGATGAATGCAAACAAACATTTGTCTATTTGCAACACCACAACTAACAAGTAAGCAGACAGAGACCTCTGCACTGAACCAATATTTTGTGTGCCTCAGGCAATTTAGCAAAGGGATAACCTGCAGTCTGATACCAGGCTGACTCCTTCCATTTGCTTCAGTGCATTCTCGTTAACTTTCCTATACTCCATCCTCCCCTTGACCCCTTCTGCTGGCATTGCTGATGATGCTTCTCTGATCCCTCCCATCCCCACCGCACCTTACCAGGCTAGTGCTGGGACTTGCTGGCTGGCTCTTGTTTTTTTTTTTGAGGGGAGGTTAAGGGTATATATTACAATCACCCGGTGCTGCTTAGTGCTACCTGGCCTGCTGCTGCTGGTCCTGTCCTGACAGGGGTTCCTTCTCTCTAGTACTGGGCCTGCAACTCTCTCTGGGAGGGTGGAAGGTGGTTACTCCTCTCCCGTCCTCATCGTTCTCGGCCTCTGCTCCTCCTGGCTGCTGCTGGTCCTGTCCTGACAGGGGTTCCTTCTCTCTAGTACCGGGCCTGCAGCTCTCTCTGGGAGGGTGGCAGGTGGTCACTCCTCTCCCTTCCTCATCTTTCTCGGCTTCTGCTCCTCCTGGCTGCTGCTGGGGCTGGGCCCTGGCCCTAGCTGGCTCCCCTCCGACTCCAGCCTTGCCGTCTTCTTTATGCAGCTGCTGGTGGCTGCCCAACCTAGTCATCCGACCAACGTGATGACGACCCGCCTGGCCGCTTATGGCCCATCGACTCCCCTCTGGATTGAGCCACTACTGGCACCCATGCACGCAACACACTTTTCTCTGGGCTGGAACCCTGGTTGGCTGACTCCCTCTCTGTCACCCTCTGCTTGGCCTGACATGTGTCTCCTCTCTCCCAAAGGGTCCTGCAGTGTCGGTCACTCATCAGCCCCTCACCTTCTGCTTGTAGAGGCTGCCAGCTTCTTTTCTTGCCGATTTGCCCTGGCTTCTTCAGTTCTTCTTCCCTTATTCTGTGGAGCTGCGTACTCTTTCCTCCGCTCTTCACTGATGGCCAATCCAGACACTCAGATCATCCCACCCTACAAGTTGCCCCACTGGTCCTCGACACTCACCTCATTTTAAGCCCTCCTGCTGCCCAATCAGGATGCTTGCTTTCTTCTTTGGGCACATGCATGTCAAGGGATTTTGCCATTGGACCAGTGATTTAAGGATGAGGGTCTGGATCGCTGGGGGCACCAATTTTAAATTATACAATGGCAAGAAAAATTCTGTTCTCTGATTGGTCAGTGTGTGCCTCGAACAGTGATGATATTAAGCTATAACATCACTGTGTTAAGTTCAGGCACACAACTGACCGGACAACAGTGAAAAATCCCTCCCTGCCCACGCAAGCCACCGAGAAGCCAACAGTCCCTGAAGCTGTCACAGCTTAGGCAACATCGCCCCCCCAACCAAACACATGTTCTCTAACTGCCTCGCTTCTTCAGTCAATCAAACAAAACCATCAAGACTTAAACAAAAAAATGGCAGCTGTCCATTTTCAACTTCACTGTAGCTGCCTCTGAGTATGAAACCGCGCACACGCATGGCCGTTTCAACAAAAGTAAAACACTGGCAATTGCATTTTAAACCCTTGCTAGCTTCTCACCAGCCCCATAATTTGACGCTTTTTCCCAAAAAAAACAGTTGTACTAAAATAAAAAAGACGAGTAACTTACAGCTTGTGCTAATGAGCAGCTACGGAGTGGAGCGGGAAACCAGAAGTAACCGCTCGGCTTCGATGTTTTCTTTTTCACTGTTCATGGCTAACAAAATTAAAGTAAATAACATATTCAACTGTGCTCAGAAAAAGCAGAGGCAGCACAATGATAAAATGTAATACCAAAACTAAAAGATACCACATGATGACTGTGTGTGTGTGTGGGGGGGGGGGGCGTCAGGATGACCATGCACAAGAAAGGCATGTATTAGCACCACCTAGTGGACTACTTTTTCTTGTATTTGTAAAATATGCATGTCACACAAAAAACAACACAAATATTTACAAAAAAAGGTTTTTTTTGTTTTTTTTTTACTTTTTATTATTATTTTAAAATGAGCCATTGTATAATAGCAATAAGGCACTCCAGGGAGTGTGTTATTGTCTAATAATGTCACTCCTGGGGTGGGTTGAAGCACGAGGCGAAGGGGGTGGTGGAAGCACTCGGCTTCTCCTTGTGCTTCAACCCACCCCAGGAGTGACGTTATTAGACAATAACACACACACTGTCGTGCCTTATTGCTTAATTATACCAGCATTGACACCGGGTGGGGCATCCACACCCACCCCCACCTGGCCAGAACAGAAAGAAAAAAGAAAATGGTTCTGGGCCCACATCACAAAATATTGCTGGGCCCATGCTCCATGGACCCATACAACCCGGCACCTATGGAGGGTTCCAGTTCAGCATGGCAGGTAGGAGAAATGTAAACAAAAACAAATAAAAACTGAACAAATTACAGGGTGCTAGACCAGCGAAAACAAGAAGGATTACCGGGTCAGTGCTCAAAAGAGCACAACAGAGGTGTGCAAAAAAAACCAAAAAACATTTCCGCCAGTGGCATTTCCGTGAAAGTCAGAATTTCGCTTCCGCGAAAGTGCGAAAATTAAATTAGCAACTTTTGCGGAAATTCTGATTTAGAACAGCAGAATAAATGTATAAATTGTGGATTATTCTATTAAACTGCAGAGAAAAAAGTCTGCAGAACTGATAACTGAACTGTGGAATAATTACATGTATTGCGGAATAATTCATTAATCTGGGGGAAAAATTTCCTCAGAACTGTTATTTCACAGTTCAGCCAACAAATTCAGCAGAACAAGGCAAAAATCAACCAAACACATTCAGGCGATTCCGATCTCACCAATGGTGGAAGTTTGGAAAATTCCGTGAAATTTCCGAATTTTTGGAGAAGTTCCGCTAATGCGGAATTTGTAACTTTTGCCCACCTCTAGAGCACTGGGAACAAACTGTTGCAAAAGATCTGATTTTTTTATCTAGTACTGCAGCTTGAAAGTGTATCTGAGTTAGAAGAAAATGCTTTCAGAGAACACAAGGTTTTCAGAAGACATATAACAAAACTGTATCAGAGTGTAACTTCTACTGGCTTGTGCAGATATGCACCATCAACTCCTATGATGCCTTGCGTGAGTGGGGTCATGACTTTTGCAATATGTCACTACTATGATATGTGGCTAATTATACTGAACCTAAACACACATCAAATTTTGGATGTAAGCTGTGGATGTTCAGATGCATAAGTCACAGCCCCTTACTGTATGACAAAACAATTCAAAGTTCCCAGCAATTTATAAATCAAATGCAGGGTCCAGATGTCATTCAATATCCCAGCGTCTTGCTACCAGTGCCAGACAGAAAAAAAGGGCATAGAGCATTTCAGGACATTTTTACATCGTATTCTTTGGTTGTGCACTAACATCTTTGTGAGATGATTACAAAGAGAGCATCTGAGTTTTACCACCAAACCATAAATGAAAGCCTAATTATATAGTAGAGCCACAAAGACTGCTCCCAGGAACAAAGGAATTCATTCATTTACAAGCCACCATTGTCTAAAGGTAATATTTTGTTTCAGTTACATATTGTTTAGTAAATGAAGTAAACTTAAAGAAAAACTGTGGCTGTCACATGAGCACTGATAGGGGTGCAGCCGTGTGAAAATGATCATATGACTGCTACTGTTATTTTTTTACATAACTTGACTGTTATATATCATAGTAAATCAAAGACCAGTAGATGGCTGCCAAATATTGATTTATTTATTTCACTTTTGTTTACCAGGTAAGTGCACGAGATAAAATAAATCACTTATTTTCAGGAACAACCTGGGAGGTTACAATGAGATAAGCATGTTATGAAACAGACAGTGACACAATACAAGCAAGAAGTGATATAATATATTTTAGCAATTACAGGAATGTAGCAGGTAACAAATACAGTAATACACAATGCATATCAGGTCGTACAAATGATTAGCAATAATTCAATATTCAAATGGCTGGACTTATAAAAGGAATAATGTATGGGCAACCATACAAAATTAGTACGTTCCCACTGAGGGGTTGAGATGACAGCATATGGACCTTGTGAGGGAAGCTCGAGAGGTCCATACTGTTACCTCCATCCTGAGATGGAAACACAAAGTGAGTTTTGTATGGTCGCCCATATTTTATTTTTTATGGTGTATGGTTTTAGTAAAAATATTACTGTACTGGTTGTTTTTCCTCTGTGTGGCACTGTGGTAAACCAGGTCATATTCTTTTTTCCATATTGGTGTTTGTATCTCCTTTGGTGGGCCGCAGCTGCCATCCGCCCACCTACCGGACTTTGGGGCCTTTTGGGATCTTATGACGCTGTGCGTTCCTGGTGGACTCCCGGAGGCAGCCTGGAGACATTATCCCACAGCAGCCCCTGACCCTTTTCCTGGTTTACTCCCACATTACCCCAGGGCCCCAAACAGAGAGGTGCATGTACTTGGAGGTGCACATGCTCCCTCTTGCTCCAGTGATGGCCCCATCCTCCCACCCCCATTGGCCTAGCGCCCTTGGCTCCCTCGGCTGCGCTGCCCCTTAGCCTCCACCACGAGGCAGCCAAGCACCAAGGGAGGCTCAGTTTCCTCCCCAGAGAGGAGATCTACCTGTTGGCAGCTCATCCTGCACTGTGCTGACCTCTGGCAACCCACGCTTGCTCCCAAACAGAACACGGGTCATCAGTGTGGCGAAAGATAGGGCATCTGGTGCTTCAGCCCTCTGCACCACTGGGTTAGCAGGTCATATTATTTTTAATAATAATGAGTTTGGCATACATATGCCTTTATTACATTATTGTATCTCTGCCTGTGTTTTGCTGTATTGCTGGTGTTGTTATTGGCAGTTGCAAAGAGAAAGAGTAAGAAAAAGAGCGAGAGAGAGAGAGATGGAGCAAGCGCTTGCAGGTAGAAGTGCGGTGTGCTGTCATGGTAGACTGAGTGACACTGGAGGCTTGCAGGAGTGCTTCTTCCAAGTTTGTGAAGGAGTAAATTTTTAAACTTTAGGACATTATTTTAATGTAAAAAGATTGCTATTCAGCTAATAGGGCCACAAGCTTATGACTGAATGAGATACGAGAGAAGCTCTGGAAATCCTTGTGACGAGTGTACACTGAGTGCTGAAAAGAAACTAGGCGGATGTCAGTCGGCATAAGTGGAAAAGAAATTAAAAGTAGGCAGGTGGCAGTCGGCATGAGTGGGGGCACAGATGCTTTGATTATAAAACATGCACAACAACTTTAAGAATGTGCACAAAAACTTTTTGAGAGTCACTGACGTTTTATACTGAATAAGCCCTAACCATATACTATATAATAATTACTGGTTAGTATAGATTACAAGCCAAAACCAGTGCCTCCTTTTTCTCATTACACCCCTTCCCATTGCGTGTAATATAAATTTCTGCACACTTACTGCCGCAGCCCGCCCCCACAAAATCATACATAAACAAAATCAGCTGTATATGAGCTGTGTCTAGCGGTATACTGTTACCGCAATGACTGCAGCACAGCGAAGACCACCACAGTGACAGAAATTGAGCAAAACCCGCCCATTGCTGTGGTGGTTTGTGTGCCGATCAGAACTGCCTCGCTGGGTGTCCCCCCCCGGTCCAACTCCGACTTGGAGTTAGAATTCTAGAGACCAGGGGGGTGGGGGGCAGAGCCTCCCTATTGTGTGCACCAACATCCCCATGGCTACAAAGCTGACAGTCGGCATTGCAGCCATTGCTGTAGGGTGTGTCGGCGCTAGCGCTGTCAAAGCACTATAGGTAGAAGAGGGATTATAAGAGGGAGGTAATAATCTCTCTTTACAAGACACTGGTTAGGCCCCATCTGGAGTACTGTGTGCAGTACTGGAGGTGACACCTTCACAAGGACATTAACCAAAATGGTGCAGGGACTGCATCAGAAAACATATGAGGACAGATTAACTGAACTCAATATGTGTACCCTAGAGCAAAGGAGGGAGAGAGGTGATATGATTGAAACATTCAAACACCTTAAGGGCATTAACAAGGTGAAAGAGTCTAACATGCTTCAGTATAAGAAAAAATAGCAGGACGAGAGGACACAGCATGAGATTAGAGGGAGACCGATTAAGGAGTAATGTGAAGAAGTTCTTTTTCACAGAAAGGATGGTGGATGCATGGAACGGCCTACCTCAGGAAGTGGTGGATATGAATACAGTGCAGGGCTTCAAACAGGCATGGGATAGGCATAAGGGAGCAATACAGATGAGTATGAATAGGTAGGCCATTGACAGAGCAAAGGCCTATAGCACATTCATAAGGTAGAAAAAGAAATGGGCATACTGGTTGGGCCTTGCGGTCCTTATCTGCCGTCAACTTCTATGTTTCTATGTTTCTTTTCTTTGAAATATTTTTATTATTTACAGAAAAACGTCTAAACATACCGCTTATGGCCTAAATGTTCAAGGATTGTGTTAATTACATGTGCATAGGTCCACTTTAAAAGAAAAGCTGACATTACACAGAAGTAACAAAAAAGTATTATACGTTATACATAGATTCAGTCTGAGGGTAAACAGATAGGGTACAGATGCTATTTTACTACAATTCAGTATCTCGAAGTGCAATATCTTATAATTGTACTCACCAGGAGGGAGCTTCTCTCCATAAATCATTGCAGGACATAAGCACACCGAGTAGGCCTCTTCCTTGATTCAGACCAATCCCTCTTCAAGGCTTCAGGAGAGGAACAGAGTTGTGTGTGTGAGTATGTTCAGCAAGGTCCGGAGCATCTGGAACAGAAACAATAATCCCAGAGAATCTGTTGGATAGCTAAAGTGACCTATATCATGCTGAAATACCTTGAGAGACATATACAGAATGATAATAACCGCAATTATTATTTGCGTCTGTTGGGGATAATGTGTCCTTTGCTGTGTCGAGACATTACAAGTTGAACCCCTGACAGCTAAGGCATTATAGGGGTCTTAAAAAATCATCTGACCTGATAAAGCTACAAGGTTATGGCACCCCTACTGGAGCTGTTGTCTGCATTCCACTTAAAAGAGTGTGTCCCTGCGCCTATAGCAGCCAACAAGGTATACTCAACCTATGCCTACCTGAGGGTTTACACAGCTCAGATACAGGGCCCAAAATGGTCTGAATTTGGGGAGTTGGTCATTTTGAAGATGCGAAAGCCTGTCTAATTTGGCAAGGTCTGAGAGAGAGAGGCCAGAATTTCTGTCAGTGTGGGGATTATTACGGATCTCCATTTATAAAGCAGAGCTCTCTTTGTTTGAAGGGTCAAAAGTGCAAGCCATCTGAGTTCATAAAAGGATAACTTTGGAAGGTCCCCTCTAATTCCAAGGAGAAAGAAAAGGGGACGAGAGGGATCTGCTGTTGCAGAACCTTGGATGCTACATCTTGTTTTTCTGCCCAAAGCTGCTGAATCCGTGGACACAGCCACAGAATGTGTAGTAAGTCCCCTCCCACTCCTTGACATCTCCAACACTCATCTGAGTCCAGCAATTTAGCCTTGGCTAGAATCACCGGAGTGTTGTACCAGGAATGAGTGATCTTATTCTGGATAAATCTAGACCTGGCATCTCTAAACCAAATGTGTGTCTCTTCAGGCCTGCTCCCAGGCCTTAGAGGGAATGTGGTGGTGTAGTATATTTTCCCATTTATGTTTTGCTTCCTCAGATTGGGAAGAGAGTGTATCTCTGAGATCGGCATATATGCACCCTGCAAGGCCCTTTGTGTGTAGTAACCAAAGTTGTAGGGCTGATGGTGTACCTTGTATTGGGAGGGGGTCCAAGTGATGGCAGAGTGCGTCCCTGAGTTGGAGGTATTTCCAGAACTCTGATTGGGGAATGCCCCATATCTGTTGGAGTGCATGAAACGTATGAAGAACCATAGAGTTCTGATCAGTGATATCTCCAAGTCTGTAGATGCCCAGAGCCGCCCAATGTCTCCCAACAGACCAATCGTCCTCCTATAGTAATCGAGGGATTTTGCCAGAGAGGGATGAAAGCAGGTGGGACAGGGTTCATTTTCATCCTTGCATGTGAAGTAAACCAATTAGTTTTGGACACCTGTACTGTCGGTGAGAAAGGCCCATGGGGAGGCTTGTGGAGGAGGTCTGCTTTGGAATAATTGATAGAGTAAAGGAGTGAAGATGGGTGTATAGTCCCTGTGATATCTAATTCAATTTGACTCCATTGTGGGGCAAGAGGCGAGAGAGAAGACATCCATTTGACTGTTTGGGCTAGGAGAAAGGCTTGTCGATAGCCTTCAATCCAGGGGAGATTCCAACCCCCCAGTTTCCAGTGGGCCCTGAGCTTAGAGTGACTGAATCTGGGCTTAGTACCTTCCCAGAGGAAGTCTCCAAAGAGCTTGTCTATGGGCTTACACCACTGTTTAGGTAGGGAGATGGGAATGTGCATTAGCAAATAGAAAAGCTTGGGGGCAGAGACCATTTTTATAGCAGCAATTTTCCCTGCCAGAGTGAGCCTGAGAAGTTTCCATCTCTCAAATTCTGTCTTGATGGCAGAAAGAAGGGGTTCTATGTTTGCCTGCCAGAGGTTGTCCAGTGTTGGAGTAAGGAAAATGCCAAAAAGGTAATCCCTTTAGGGGCCCAAAGAAGATTTACTGCTTCTGTCAGCTGCTGCCCACAGTGGCTGTTCAGGGGAAGTAGTTCGGTCTTACTTTGGTTCAATTTGAGGCCAGAATACTTAGAGAAGGAGTTTAATAGGAAGAGTAGAGGAGATATGGAGCACTGAGCATTTGCCAAGGGAAGGAGGAGGTCATCAGCGTACATAAGAGTGGTATATGAGGAGGTCCCTACTGTTATTCCTACAATATCAGGATGACTTCTTATGGCATTGGCTAGTGGTTCGATAGTCAGGACAAACAGATGGGGGGATGAGGGCATCCTTGTCTTGTTCCTCTTTCCAACAAAAAGGAGGGAGAGAGGGTAGAGTCTGTGTTGACTCTAGCAGTCGGGGAGGTGTATATGGCTTGTATGTGGGAGAGGAAGTTGTTACTCATTCCCAGGTGGGTAAGGACTTGATACAGATAGGTTCATTCGATAGAGTCAAATGTCTTCTCGAAGTCCACTGCAATGGCCGCGGGAGGTGTGAAAAGGGATCTAGCAAGGTACATCAAATTAATAAGGGTTCTCAGGTGGTCAGAACTATGGTGGCCAGGGATAAAGCCCACCTGAGATGGGTGAATGAGGTCCGGAAGTAAGGGATGCAGCCTGGCTGCCAAAAGTTTGGCATACAGTTTGCTGTCTATGTTAATGAGAGCTCGGGCGATAGTTGCCCGGGTTTGTAGGGTCTTTTCCCTTTTTGGGGATGACTACAATAGTAGCTTCCCTCATAGAGGGAGGAATGGCGCCAGTTAGCTCTATCTCTTGAAACATTTCTGTAAGAATCGGAGTAATTGTTGGGGCTAGTGCCTGGTAGAAATCGACTGTGTCGCCATCATTACCCAGTGATTTCCCCAGTTTCAGACCTTGGATAGCTGAACTCACCTCTTCACTAGAAATAGGGAGATCCAGTACCTTGGCCTGTTGTGGGGTCATTTTAGGTAAGGACAGAGTATCTAGAAAGGTCTGAGTCTCTCTCTCTCTCTCTCTGTTGGTCTCCTGCTGTGTGGAGGTATAAAGGGATCTATAGAAGGAAGCCATGGTCTCATTAAGCTTCTCCGAAGAAGTGACCAGCACCCCTCGGTTATCTTTTAGGGCAGAGATGTGTTTGCTGGCTTGCTGTTTCCTTAATTGGTATGCCAGGACTTTGCCGACCTTATCACCACCCTCCCAAAAAGTGTGTCTGAGGTGTAGGATTGCTACTTCAGCTGTCTTATTAAGAAGCTGGTTAATTTCAAACCTGAGGCCCGGAATAGTTCGACCGATAGTAGATTTAGGGGAAGGGGTGGCATATCCATGAAGACAGCTTCGGCAGCTTTCAGTTTTTGCTCAAGAGTAGCCAAATGTCATTCTCTCTCTCTCCGTTTGACTGCTGCATAGCCCATATGCTACCTCGCATTGTGGCCTTAAAGGAAAACTACACCCAAAACTTGAAAAAATATATGCTGTGCAGAGTGTTTTAATTTGTATGTGAAGTTCTAGTGTTTCCTTTCCTCAGACTGGTATTAGGATTTTTTTCTAAATTAGCCTGCTAGCTTTAGGGTAGTTCTACGACCCCTGGATATCTCCATATCAAATAGGTTTATTGCATTTCTTTGTCCTACAATGCACCTTGTTTCATGTAATGGTGATGTAGCAGAGCCCATAAATCCAGCAGAAAGCATTGCATTACAATCGGTTCACAACAATAGAGATGGCTATATTTTAAAATCTGTAGAATTCAGCTTGGTGACCACCCTCATCCTAAAGGTTTTACTATCCTGAAAAACTTTGCTGCTGGTATTTTTTGTGCAGCTTGTAAAGCTTCCAAGATATTTAGTTTGTTTGGCATGTGTGTGCTGAATGTTGGGTCTCTCTTACATCACAGTCACGTGAGACAAGATGCACTGTGGGAAGAAGAAATACAATTACAATATCAGGTATGAAGATCCCCAGAGGTCGTAAAACTAGCATAAAGCTAGCAAGCTAATTTGGGAAAAACTCCTAATACCAGTCAGAGGGAAGGAAACACTAGAACTTCACATACAAATTAAAACACTCTGCACAACATATCTTTTTTCAAGTTTTGGGTGTAGTTTTCCTTTAAACGCTTCCCAGGTGTTACTCGGAGATGTGTCGGAGATGGGGTTTTCAACCAGGAAGAGGGATGCTTCATTTCGGGCCCAAGGGATAAAATCTGGGTCTGTCATTAAGAGAGTGTCTAGTCGCCATTGCCAAGGTGGGGGGTACAGGGTCCCATTGGATAAGGAGGGAAACAGGATATGATCTGAGATAACCCTTGGGAGGATATTTACATCCAGCACCTTTGTCATAATGTTAGATGAACAGAGCCAGAAATCAAGTCTGCTGCTAGAGGCATTCAACTCCGAATGAAAAGTGTATTTCCTTGTCCTGGGGTGAAAAACTCTCCAGATGTCTGTGAGGCCTTGATCCTCAATCAGTTGGTGTACTGCTTTCCCATTCCTGAGATGAGACTTCTTGCCCTTATCATTCCTATCTAGGGAGGGGACTAACGTTAAGTTAAAATCACCACCTATAAGGAGGGGACATTCACCAGGGGTGAACTCTTGTAGCACCTCAGCGAGATTGTGAAAAAATTGGGGGCTATCTTCGTTGGGGGCATACAGATTACAGAGGGTGATCAACCCTGTGGGAGTGTCAAAGGTTGCGATTACCCACCTGCCGTCAGGGCTGGAGAGAGTTTGAGTAAGAGACCAGGGCAGAGATTTGTGCAGGAGAATAAGAACCCCATGTTTACTGGAGGTAGCATTCGAATGTACTTGCTGACCCACCCAGTCCTTGGTCATGTACGTGTGGTCCTCCCCTGATAATTTCGTTTCCTGAAGAAAGGCTACTTTTGTGTGCATCCATTTCAAATGGGTCAGGATCTTTTTGTGCTTCATAGGGGAATTTAATCCCCTAACATTCCAGGTATGGAACATAATGTCTGACATATTGGCCTATTGTGGAGAAACGTGGATAGGGACTGGTTTAATTTCCCAGATACAGGTGAGAAGGGGCCTTGGGCTTCTGTTGAGAAAAGTCTAGATGGGTTATCTGAAAGGTTGTTTGGCCCCCTTCTGAAAATTGTCCCTTCTCAAGAAGGGTAAAAGGAGAACTGACTGTTTGTACAACAGACTAATCAGTAGTATAGCAGTTGGTTAATGTGGATTACTTCTGGTATCATACAATAGAATAGACCCAGCACCTTTATTTTAAGACTACAAGCATAAGCTAACTACTAAGAAACAAACAAAAAAATCCTAACATCGTTGTTTCGAACCGAACAAGAATAAAGAGTGCAAAAGGACTTAGCTGGCCGGATCACCAGCCAAAGAGCCCCTTGTATAGGAGGCGTTTAGTAGACCATCGAACTTGGGATAGAAGGGTCCGTAGGAAGTGGTGTGCTATGAACCAGATGGGGGAAATGAACATAGAAACTAAAGAGATGAGAGGAGGGAGCAGCTTAAGGGCTGGAAAGTTATTCAGGAGTAGCGGGGCACTACTTTTAGCTCCGTACTCCGAGTGTGATTACTGGGGGGTGGGGGGAGGTCTACTAGGGAGGGATTAAAGCAGGAGGGGAAAAAATCATCACAGTTTAGGAAGCATGGACATGCAAGACCTAAGACAACCATTAACCAACAATTAAACAGTTCGTAGCAGTCATAAGATATCACTTCTACACAACAATTATGAACAACGAACAGCTCTCTGAGGTAGCGTGTCTCCAGGGGGAAAGGCATCTGAGGCCCAGCCCGTCTTGTGTGTTATTTGTAGGCCCGAAGGGAGAAAGGCACAGTCAGAGGCTCTGATTCCCCTGCTCCCTTCAGCTTTTTGGCTTCCCACTTCCCCTACCCTTATTCCCTGAGACACAGAAGCTATAATACTTATTTAATTTCAGTCTCCCACTCAGCCTGGGTGTATTATTTGGGTAGATGGCTGTGTTGCAGATATGCTCTGAGCAGGGTCATGGCCTGTGGAAGAGGAGGAAGCTCCAGTGTACATGTCTGCAATTGGTTGTGCTGCTTCCATAGTCAAGGCCCAGGAACTGAGCGTATTTTCCGATTCGGAGTTAAATGGAAGTGTAACCGGATGAGTGTCCATGTCATCCCGACTAAGACTTTCTGGGTGGTTCCCCAAGGGGCAGTAATGATTTTGTAAAAAGTAGGGGCTGACATAGACATTTTCTTCTCCATCTGTGTCTACAGCACTGTAAGCATCTTTGCTGGGTGAACTTCTCTAGTCCTGGGGTGTTCTCGCTTCGAATGCGGTGATTTTGGTGGCCTTTTCCTCACCTTTGATCTGCGAGCATCTAGTGGATTACTGGGCATCTTGGGCAACATCTGCGATGTAGTCCTTAGCGTCTCTCCCTGATGCTGAGGGTGTCGCTCGAGCCCATTCCCTAGGGCTGTAGGCTCTGCCTGGTCGGTTTCAGTGCCAGATGGCCATGTGGCCGAAATAAAAGCTGTGGCAGCCTCCGGAGTATCGAATTGGTGAACAGTCCCATTAATTGTAAATTTTAAGATGGCCGGGTAGCGCAGTATAAAGGGAATCTTTAGGTCATGTAATCTCTGGCGCACCTCCGAAAAGGCCTTTCGTTTAGCTGCTAGTTCACTGGAATAGTCTTGGAAGATCACTATTTTATGGTTTTTCCAACGCAGTGTGCCCAAATCTCTGGCCCTGGCCTGGATGGCCTCCTTCTCTGCAAAATTCAGGATTCGGGCAATTATTGGTCTAGGTCGGTCGCCCTGAGCAGGTTTTGGCTGGAGGGAGCGGTGTGCCTTTTCGACCGTAATTCCAGTAGAAGGGGGGAGCTTCATTGTTTTGGGAAGCACTTGCTGGATGAAAGATAAAGTTTTTCCCCCTTCACAGCCTTCGGGGAACCCTAGGAGCCGCAAGTTGTTGTGTCGGCTCCTATTTTCCAGGTTGTCTAGCTTGTCTTGCAACTGTCGAATTTGCGCTGTCTGCTCCTACATTGTTGCACAGTGCCCATGGAGGATTTCTTCCTGAGCGGTAGTTTTTTGTTCTGTCCTTTCAATTCTACTGTCCAGTTGTTGGATAGAGAGTGCAGATGTAGTGGAAGCCAGGGTGAGGGCATCTATGCTGTGGATAATGATAGCAAACATATCTTTGACGGAAAGCTCTTCACCTTCCTTAGCAGAGTGTGCCATGCGGCCTGGAAAGTATGAGTCATCTGGCTGTACAAGATATTATCTCGGCGATCCTGCATCGTATGTTCTTGTTATTCGAGAGTGTCGTAGGATCTCATTTCCAATTGCCTGTATTAAAGAATTTTCGTCTTGGAGTCGACTATTCGCAGGAAATGTCGGGTGCTTGGCTCTGGAGTCGTGGAGAGATTCGTTTAAGCCGCCATCATGATCAGTGCTTGCCCACACCCCTATGTTTCTATGTAAACTGTGACTAGCAACTGCCACCTCCAAATTCACATGATAGTTAAGCTTTTTCACAATTTTTATCACCTTTTATACTGTTCGGTTAAATAAACAGTTGAGGAAATCAGTCTTTTGGTGTTTAACTGTATTATGTGAATGCTGACAAATTATAAGTTAAACTAGTAGTTATATAAAAAAAATTTGGGTAGCAATGTGGTAACTCCTTTTTTTCACACATCCTCAGTGTGTATTGCCAAAATGAACTATTCAATCTTCGGTCTTCTGGTTTATGTGGGGTGTGTATAAAAACTTATTACACACTCTTATCCGTACATTATTCTCCATTTTACATAGGTATGTGGCAATAAAGTGCACAGGAATTAGATATATGCATGTAGTTTAGTAAATGATCTATGGGTGGAGACAAAAGGTAATCTCTGCCTGTTGAAGGTAACCAATATCCTCAGAACACAGGTGTGATTAGATACAAGAGCACACCTAACTCAAAGACAAATGTTTCTAAGGTTAATCTGAACACCTGATGCTTATTTTTATAGTAAATATAAAGAGAGAGAGCGTTCCAGAGCTTTGGTTCATAATGAGAGAATGTGAGGTCACCCTAAGTGGTGTAGCTTTAAGTGGTGGTTAGCGATGTGTGACTGTGTGATGTTAGAGCATAGGCACGTGGCGTCAAAGCTAGAAGTACAGCTAAGGAAGCGCGGGCTTCATGATGAAGTTCATTATCTATGGGGCATATTAGATTAAAGGGACACATTCTTGTCCAGCAGCTGACATAGTTTGAGAGCCCATGAAAAGCTCTTTTGAATAAAGCTTTGGACTCACCTGTAGCTGAAAGCAGTCCAGAGACATAGATGACTGAGTCTGTTTAATTTTAGTACTAAACTGTAGCTATTTTTTAGAACCTTGTTATGTCACTGATGAACAAGCTGTGCTTGACTGGCATGGCTTGTTCATCAGTGACACCACAAGGTTCTAAAAATGGCTACAATTTAGTATAAGATTAAACAGGCTCAGTCATCTACAGTGTAACTCTGGACTGCTTCCAGCTACAGGTGAGTCCCATACCTTGTTAGTAAGAGCTTTTCATGAGCTTGCAAACTATGATTGCCTTTGTGCATGGATGTGTCCCTTTACATGCACATTTAGATACAGGGAAGAAGGGTGTCGTGTAACTCCCAGATATCTGAAGGAATTTACAGACGCATTTATGGAGCCGTCAAGACCAGATATGAATAATGGGCCAGGATGGTTTTGAAGTTTTGGTAATGATCTATATAGTATACCCTACATTTTAGTAGTATTCAAAACTAATTTGTTTTCCAGCCACCAGTGTTGGGCTGAATGAAAGTCTGTGTTAAGTTGCCTGTTTAAGCCATTGACACCACTAGAACTGTTCAGTAGGGCTGAGGCATCTGCATACAGGTGGGAGATACTGGAGTATAAGCAGAGCAGCAGGTTATTAATGTAGAAGTAAAAGAGTTGCAGACTAGTACAGAACACTGTGGGACATCAACTATAGTGGAGGCTACCTCAGAACTGTGTAATCCAAATCTAACCAGTTGTGTTTTACCTGCCAAATAATTTCTAAACCACAGTCCAGGATGAGACCCTCAGACCACTGCTATTCATAAACATGGTCACACTCTTAGCTTAGTCTTCCTCCTGGGGATCAAAGCCTTTGACCTGGGGGTGGAACCAGTTGGATGGTCCTATCACTACACCGTGGGGTTCAGTTTTAATGCCCTTCTTCATAGGTCTACCCCTGTGGAGATGGTCAGCTATCGCCCTTTATGAGATGTAAGCTCTCAAGGCCTGGTGGCGGTACTTGACCTATCGTCCCTCTTAGTGGCAAACAGTGACCCAGAGGCCCTCGTGATGGCTTATAACTCAGCCATTTTGGCGGCCCTGAATGTTATTGCTCCCATCCGTGTTTGTCCTCTCTCCCTTCGCCGTTGATCCCCATGGTTTGATGGGACTCTAAGGGAGATGCAGTGACTAGGACAAAGGTTAGAGTGTTGCTGGCGGAAATACGCCCTTGATGCCAACCACCTTATTGGTGTACCATTATCAAGTCTATCAATCTGCAATTACCCGTAAGAAGGCAGAGTTCCTGTCCGGGGAGATTGCGGCTGCTCAGAATCTACCAGCTCAGGTGTTTTAAACTGTGGACAGAGTGTGCAACCCAGCCTGTCTACAAGTCCGAAAAGCCTTTTCGCAAGTATAGTACAATGAACTTGCTTGATTCTTTGTGATTAAGGTAGCTGACATCAGGGCGGTACTCCAACCAGCACACTCTATGGACGTTGCTCTGGATCAGCACAAGGCCACTGCCTTTCAACTTTCCTGGAGTACTTTCAACTGACCGGAGTTCATGGATGTCATGTGGATTGTCCAGGGTGTGCACCCTATGTGCTGTAGTTTGGATCCAGGACCAACCTCCCTGATTTTGGGTTGTATTGATTCCATCAGTCCGGTCCTGGCATGGATAGTCTGGTGCTCCTTGGAAACAGTTGAGTTTCCAAGCTCCCTGAAAGAGGCGATGGTAACACCCCTCTTGAACAAAGCTTCTTTGGACCCAGACTGCCATGCAAACTACAGACCAATCTCTAACCTTCCCTTTTTAGGGAAGGTGATTGAGAAAGTAGTGGCTGTACAGCTGGAGAACCATTTGACCATCTATGACATCTATGAACCCCTTCAGTCCAGTTTCTGAAAGAGGTATAATACTGATACAGCACAAGTTCAGGTGCTCAATGATCTCCTGATGGCTAGAGATTGGAAGAGCCATTCCATCTTGGTCCTTCTTGATCTCTCATCAGCGTTTGACACTGTGGACCATGGGATTCTACTTGGTCACCTGAGGTTTATCTGTGGACTGTCAGGTACAGTTCTCAGGTGGTTTACGTCGTTCCTCATGGGCAGAACTCAGAGAGTGGTGTCCAGGATTCATTCCTCGGAACCAGTTTCTCTGTCATGTGGGGTTCCTCAGGGCTCAGTGTTGTCCCCCATGTTGTTCACAGTGTATATGGTGCCCCTCGGAGACATTGTAAGAAGGTATGGGCTAAGGTTTCACTGCTATGCTGATGATACCCAGCTCTACCTTTCTTTTGCATCTGACCAGGATGGAGCTCTCTCTGTCTTTAATAGCTGTATCGCAGAAATCCAGGAGTGGATGGATTCCAGTTGGCTGAAGTTGAACTCAGAAAAAACTGAGGTGCTGTTTCTGGATCCAGCACACCGGATAGGGAGGTTGGGGGCTGGTTCGCCCTCAGGACTTTTTCTTGGGGGTTTATTGCTCTCGACCTCTGAACAGGTGCAAAACCTGGGGATAATTTTTGATGAAGTGCCGACCCTGCATACGTAGGTGTCGGCCGTCATCAAATCCTCTCTGTACCATCTGAGGAATATCTCCAGGATTAAGCACCTTCTTCCATCTGGTGATCTTCCTATGCTGGTCCACACCTTTGTGTCCCCTTGCTTAGATTATTGCAACTCCCTTTATCTGGGGCTACCAGGGGTGGAAATCCGTCGCCTGCAGCGAGTGCAGAACACAGTGGCCCAGCTTTTGACGGGAACTCCCCAGTCCTGTCATATTTCGCTGGTTCTGCGTGGACTGCACTGGCTGCCGGTATGGTGGTGGATCACCTACAAAGTCAGTCGTCTGACTTTCAAAGCCCTACACGGACTGGGTCCAGACTACCTGAATGAGCTTCTGGTTCCTTACTGCCCTGGGCGATCGCTCTGCTCAGCCAATGAGGGGTTGCCAGAGATTCCAAGGGTATGTTTGAAATCTTCTGGGGCCTGAGCATTTATGCATGTGGCCCCAACCCTTTGGAATTCTCAACCCTGTCAGTTACTGGGCTGCATGGCCATGGAGGCATTTAAGCAAGCTTTAAAAACATACTTATGGCACCAAGCATTTGGCGAATGACTGTGCAATGGTATTAGTTGTTTCATGTAATTAATGTTGCTGGGATGTCTGACATGTGATTTTAAATTTTGTCAGGCACCTTGATATTTGAAAGGTGCCATAAAAATAAAGATATTATTATTGTTTAATTTGGCGAGTAGTGTACAAGATCAAAAGCCTTTGTTTAATCAATGAATAAGGCTCCAGATAGTTTATCACTCTCCATAGCTATGGGACCATCATTTGTAAGTTTGATCAGGGTATTAGTACATTAATGCCAGAATCTTTGTTAGGAAGATGAGAAAACATTATGATTATATGAGTATTCAGTTAATTGAGATGCAGCCAGTTCTCCAATGATTTTATTTTGTTCAGGTAGTATGGCAATAGGTTTATATGCAACTGTGTGTGATACTAACATATAGCGGATCCGTAGCGTGTAGGCATCCCAAATGCCAAAGCCGTGCACTGGGGTCCCGCAGACCTCTGCGTGCATGCATGGAAGGGGTGTCCCTTCTGAATTGGATCCCCCTTCCTGCCATGTGGCTACATGTGCAGATGGTCCAGGGGAGTGTCAGGGGCATGCCCACATTCCATGTCATTCACAAAGGCATGGAGTGCCAGGCAAGGAGGGGGTGCAAGAAGACATTGGCAGGGACCCTGCAGTAAGTGTTGCACTCCCCCCACTGAAGACACTCTCTGGCCAAGGGAAATGTGGGACTCCTACCATGCTGCCCCAGCCCTCTAGTCAGGCAGAGAGGTCTGGTAGCAGCCATTGGGGCACTCACCCAACATTTAAAAAAAAACAGGACCCACACACAGAGCAGGGGATCTACTGTAGGATCAGGTCAGACATCCCCTGCTCCACATAGAGCAGGGGATCTACTGTAGGATCAGGTCAGACATCCCCTGCTCCACACAGAGCAAGGGATCTACTGTAGGATCAGGTCAGGCATCCCATTGGATGCCTGCCTGTGTCCTCCACTCTGCACCTCGCCGGCCCTGTGATCCTGCATGCTGGAGGGTGGGGCCATGGACAGGTGACTGGTGATTGTGAATGCCAGCTAGTGCATGTCGGTCCATAGATGCGGAGCTGCACTGGCTAGATATGCGCCTCTTGCACATACCAGGACCCCTTTGTGCATAGAGCCCATAATTTGTAACAACATTTTGCTTGCCTTTCTTATAGTCAGTTACCAGGAGGACCAGCTCCAGGGGTCAGGTAGCATCCCTGTGGTTAAAGACATATTGAATAGTCTGGCAATAGGAACAAACAAACTATGCGCAGCAAGCCTTAGGAGCCTTGTTTCTATATCATCATAACCTGTACTTATATTGGAGAGGAAACACGATGTGGCAGTTTAAGGATTTCAGCAGGTCTGACTGTCCTGAGATAGAAAAAGGGGAGCAGAATTAATAGTAGAAGTCAGAGAGGGGTCAGTGGTAAAGGGAGACTGAGAGGAAGTGGTATGAGTGTCAGTAAAGGGAGATACATTAGAGAAATGGTAATTGAAGGCACTGTTAATGGTGATAGAATTATTGCAGTTTACACCATTTTTATCCATACCATGTAAAGTACCATTATAAAATGGGCACAAAAATCCTACTTACTTCATTGGTTAAAACCAGTCAGCTGACTGTACATTAATACAGCACAATGCATGGTCATCTTGGTGTTTAGTCACTTCACATATCAATATGCTGCCACACAATGTTAGCAAAATGTCTGGCAGTCATTTTTTATATTTGCTAACTCAGTAAACAATACACAGTCACAAAGCAACAATAGGTCATTTTTAACCCCCCCCCCACCACCACATTCAGCCTGAAGTCAGTGTACTAAAATTGTCAATCAGCCCCATTAAGTATTTGTAGTATTCTCTTTGCCAACTTAAACCCAAAGAAGCAATCGCATCGCATTGCTCCACTTGGTCCCACACCCTGCCATCCTCCAACTCTGTCCTGGCAAACACAATTCACAATTTCGGTCCGTAGTTCACTTGCAGTGCCTTAGTGCTGACACTCTTTACCTTACAGTGTTCCACTCTAGAAGCTGTTAAGGCTGACATTTGAAAAGAGGAAAAAAGAAACTCGGTCAGCTCCCACTGATTCCATTTTGCAATGTGTTGACAGTAGGCTGCCTCCAACGCTATTCAGCAGACACTCCTCCTGAGTCCCAATGCTATGTGCTGTGATGATCCACTGTAAAACAGCAGTGAGCAAGTTGTGTTTTGCAGCAGCTGTGCTGTGGGCTAAGTTCCTGTTGCCACTGAAATGCACAAGAGCTGCATAGTATAAACACTTCAAGTCAGATGACTCATTATCCAAAAAATGAATAGGGAGTGGGACAACCACCGCCAACAAATAGACTGACACTCACTAAGACCTTGTAATCAGTTTTTACTTACTATTCAGCAAGGCAGGGAGGGACATCAATCAGTATAACACTACAAAAGTTAAAGAAACTACAGCTGCTTGATCTGCATTGGGTCAAAAGACCTAAAGTAAATCAATAAATTCAGTGTCTTTCCAGTAGGTGAAAGGACTACTTTAAGTAATAAATACATAATCATTTAAATGTAATTCTGTGACTAAAACATACTTTTAAAAATTAAAAGCCCATTTTATAAGTGCAATAAGACACTCCAGGGTGTGCATTATGCTAAGATAACTGTATGTCCAGGTTGCTGTAAGCACTCAACTTGTGGTCTCATCTCTTACTATGCCCCTGGGCATGCAGTTTTCTCACCACAATACAAACCCCATCACGTCTTATTGCTTACTTATGAGTCAGACCCTTGATTTGTTTGATTTACTTCCAAAAGCATTGTGGGTCTCCAAAATACACACTAACCGACTCCTACAGTAAGAACCTTTGGTACTTTGTATCGTCTTTTTACACTAATTTCTTGGGTGTCTGTAATTCTCCCTGTCTGGCAGTAAGGCAGTGATTTTAAATTGCACCCAACATTTATCTTAACGGGTGAGAACAGACCACCATTTAGACATTTAGTACTTGTGCCTCTTACCCTCCTTTTAACATGTTGGCCATGTTTGTGTAACCCCTTTGTTACCCGGGGTTACTAGAATCCCAGTAAGACCCAGTGGTAGGCAGGGAAGACAGCTTGTGAAACTCCAGTTAAATGGGTTTCACACTGTCTCACTCTGTCCTCAGTCACAGCTGAGACTTGAGAGATGACATCACTATAGAACTGTCGCAGTTGCATGAGCCACTTTGGAATCTACAGCTCAGGGAGTGAGTTTAGAACTTTGGGAAATTCAAAGGAGTCTTCTGTTTGTCCTTAAGCAAGAAGGAAGCATTAGTCTGCAGTTTGATCTCTCACTAAGAAAAAAAGAGGTGTTCCTGTATTTTACCTTTTTAAAGTGGTGGAGAACGCTCCCCCGAAACTCTCAGTGCCCTTTTCCGGGGAGGAAAGTTCTTCTGTGGGTTCCAGGGCAATCCCTTTCCCCACCTGGGAAGGAAGCTGCCTGTTTTAATTTCAGTCTGTTCTTGTATAACAGCAAAGGTTACAGTACTTCGCCTGTGGGCACCTGCAACCAATGGGTAAGTGTTTGGCTCCATTGGAAGGGGCAAACATCTTGTTTTCTTCAGTTGGGAAATAAATGTGGACTGCTATTTGGGAGGACTATGTCAACTAGGACAAACAAATAGAGCAGTCAAACAGTTTAAAGTTTAAATGGATTTAAAGTTCACTGTAGAGGGGGTGCTTCAGGTCATCCACCGTTCAATCTACATTTTAAAGTCTAAAGATTTCTGTGTGTCCGGAGAAATGGCCGGGTATGGGCTGTGGGAGCTGGAGGTGGAAAAACCCCCCATCTTTAGTAACCAGGTCCACCTCTACGGATTTCTTCTGTGGTTTTGCTACTTGCCTCATGCACTTGGCCAGTGATGGGGTGGGTACCCAGACGTGAGGGCCAACTTGAAAATCTCTCTAGGAGTCGCAGACTCTAGGTGGTGTGGGGAGCCACAGGATGGGAAAATTACTCCTTGTTGGATGGGAGTCTCCTTGTTTGATGGGAGTTTCGATTGGAAGTACGAAAACAAATCTCTCTAGGAGTCGCAGACTTCAAGTGGTGTGGGGAGCCACAGTTTGGGAGTCTCCTTGTTTGATGGGATGTCTTTCCAAGTAAAGTTTGGGTTCATTCTTCAAGTGGACCGTCAGTCGAGTGGCCGGCAGGGGAGCCGGGCCAGTCGGGCTATGTATCCAATGCGCATGCAAAGTCCGGGCTGAGTGCCTGGTGGGTCCAAAGCCAGACAATTGTAGTAACGTGTTCATTCCTCAAATGGACCGCTGTGTTTAACCTCTAATCTGCACATACAGTAACGTAGCCCTTTGGGGGACCATGCAGTGCTTTGTTTATGTTCAGTTAGTTAATAAATAAAGCCACACTGAAAAATCCCAATTCTGGTTCTGGACATTACAGTTATTGCTTCCTGTAGTTGGATTTACTTGGGTGCCCCTGTGCAGAGTAGCCAGACCTAGGTCCCTTGTGCCAGGTAACCTCATCCTTCCCCGAAGCTGTAAATACATATATATATATATGTTACAAAAATGGAGGCACCGCTTTGGATTTGTTCGGGAAGGAAGGTGCTTGGGCAAGTGGGCTAGCGTTTTGGCTATCTGGCAGTCGGTAGCCCAAAAAGTTGAAGCAATTTCCCTAGTGTGTTGCTGTGTGCTGTGAATCTTGTGCTGCTATTTAAAAAATGCCAACTGTTTACCAAGGAGCTGTAAATCCAAAGTGTGTGTGTCCTTGTCCTGCATCAACATAGTTTACAGCGTTTGTCAGTTTTAAAATAAAGTTCTGTGAAGGAAAGTGTGGAAAACTAGGGGTAGCAACAGAGAAATTATGCCCTGGACGTTGGAAATGCTTTCTGTGCAATACTGGAGACTGCAGAGTTAATGGCAATGTTACATGGTTGAAATGGGCTCCCGCCGTGGAGTCAGTTGAAAAAAAAAAAATTGCATCTTTTCAGTTTAAATTTGCCTGCTCGATGATCGCCGTGAGGAGAGGAGCCCTTGTGAGGAAGAAGAGGCTCATTTGCATGGCATCGTGTGGTTCGTCAGTTTGCCATTAGTCCTGCCCCTCAGCCAGCTCTTCTGTGATTGCCTCAGCATTCGAGAGGGAGACAGAATAGTGCATGTACTGTCAGTGGAGGAGCGTTCGTGAAGTGTTCAAAGCGCTGTAAACAGTAAAAAGTGACTTTCTAGTTAAACATCGGGCTCAACCCGCTTATCGATCGTGGGATCAGTGAATTGTGTGGTTAATACTACGATCGCGGAGACTGCCCGCCCGTTTGCAATCTGAGGCCTTCAAAAATCTGGCTGCAGGCCATTTTACCCCATCGCAGCAATCTGCTACAATAACAGTGAGTAAACAAATTAAAACTGCTCAAATCAGTGATTTTCAGATAATGCCATATAAAATGTGTGTGCAGCTGTATAGTCACTTTGCAAGTAGCGATTGTGTGATGTCCTGCTGGCAAGTGCAAGTCTGTAAAGCCATTAAATGTGTGTATAGCAATGAAAGTAGCCTCAGTTTAAAGTTTGCACCAGAGAGAGACTGTGGGTTGTAAAATAAGTGCAACATTAGTAGAAGCAGGCAATCCTGTGCTGAAACCTGAAGTTTTAAAAGGGACTGTAATTAAATGAATGTTGTCAGCATGTGAAAAGTCCAAGGAAAATCCTGTAAATGTGTGAACAGCCAGAACAGAGCAAGTTGTGCAGTTCGAGTAAAAGTTATTAGTAGCTGATGTAAATCGGGTGCACAGTGGCTTGACCCAGAGTTCAAACGCTGATGCTGGTGAGTGCTGCCGCCCGCCATTACAGGGTGGGTAGTAAAGTAAACACAGCAGCAGAGGAGCCATTTTAAAGCTACAGAGTGTTCATTAAAGTGGGACTTTCAGTTACAGTGAACTTTGTTTGTTTTCTGCAGTTATGGCCTCAGGACCAGCTCGTTACCGGATCATGCCGGGTTGCAGTAACAACAGCAGTAAACAGATTGAGAGATATTGAAAATTGGTGCTATAGAGGGCAACTCCCTCCTGATGTGGCAATTCCTAATTATCCAGTGCGTGTATGCCAGATGTGCTTGAGTGCTGGAAGGGATGTCTTCATGATTCCTCACTGTGCTGGATGTCTACAAAAATATGGCTTGTATAAAGCGCCTCAAATTCGTTTGGCTCCCACATGGACACAACTTCAAGAATCTGCAGTTGGCAGCACACAGCATCAGGCGGAGCCTGTGGAGGAAGGTCCCTCGGGGGAGTGTGGCACAAAGTTAGAGAGTGCAGAATTAGAGATTGAATCTGAAATTGAAGCATTGGATGCTGGATCTCAGAAGGCAAGTTCAGATAAAGCATCAATAGTCCCCTGGGGAGCCTAGCCCAAGTCTCGAAGGTGAAGATGAGATGCGGGAGGCCTTTGAATGGGAGGTGTCGACCTCCGCTCCCAGTGATGAATGGATAGTCTCGGGGCTGAGAACTACTGCTCACTTCTGGGCTCAGATCCTCAGTGAAGAGGAAGATGAGGGGGAACCTATGTGGCCTTGTGAGAAAGGAACGGGTACACAGCCTCAAGATCTTGCCTCGGAGGAATGTGTTCAAGAAGGTGGTGATGCCACTGCCCTGGCTTCACCAGAAGAAGAAGAAGTCAGGGATCCGTTTTTAATTTCATTGAGGATGCGAAGCTGGCAGAACCAGGACTGGCCACCCCCAAGCCAGGCCAGTGGTCTCAGATTGACCAAAGCAAGTAAAGAGGAGAGACTGGTTCGTAGAAAGGCCAATGAAATCTTTGGTATGACCTTTCCTACCTTTCCTCGGAGAGTCTGGGAGGAGATTGAGAACTGCAGGAAATCCAGTATCTGGGATGAAGCAATGAAACATGTGCATCCTGGGGCTAACCAGCATGTAAAGAATAGACTGTTCCACGAAAAGTATACACAGTGGAAGAGAGGGAAGAGAGTCAGGACACTGTTTATGGACAGAGTGAGAATAGTGGACGGAGAGGGACGTGAAGTCTCCCACTTTGTGAATTATGTGCGTCCAGACAGAGTAATAATTCAAGCCCCTGACCCCCTCTACTATTGGCCTCAGTGCAAGGACCTCCCAGTAATTAAGCCCCGCCTACAAAATGGAGAGCCGAGCAGTGGTAGTCAATACTGCCACATCTAGACTGTGAAGTGCCCTTATTGAACTGCCAATATGAATAAACAAGGAATCAGGTGCCCCATATTCTTCAGTCCACAGTGTACTGCCCTGTTCAGCAACCATCTACTGGCACCACCAGATGACTTCAGATCCAGAGAGGACACCAGTCCAGCTGTTTCCTGTTCATCGCCTGGTAATCGGATGACGCCGGACCAGCTGTTTTTCTTTTTGTTCCTGTTCTAAGGTTCCTTCTTCAGTTATGACATCAGCCCAGCTGTTTCCAGATGTGCACTCCTGTGGGTTCCCACAAGATGTCCGCCCAGCTGTATCAGAAGAAATGCTGCCAGGGAGAGTCTTCGGAAGGGACCAGGTTTGTGAAACCCGAATACTTCAAGAGACTGGTAAGTCCGAAAAAAACCTTTTATTCTATCTTTATGACATTGCAATACACACCCTACACTACAGACTTCAAACAGTGTGTGAACTGTCTGCAAAGACTCTCCCCTTCGGGATTATTGCCTTAAAGAACTATGCTTCACGGGGCTCTGGCCCAGTAGAGACTCTTTAATGGACTGGCCTTCGGGCCTTGTGTAACCCCCCTGCAAATGGGGGTTCCCAAAAGACTTCCAGGAGCTTGCTTGAATGCTCCAAGCCTGAATGGTGTTTGGCATTTAAGCCATTTATCAGTGAGTGTTTTTAGAGCCTCTGGTACTGTCTCTTTAAGAGCTGTCTGCTTGCAGACATAATTAGTTTGTATGGGGGGACTGTGTGCTTCTCTGAGTACCACTCGAGCTGCTGCCAATTCACTTCATTTTGCAGTCACTAGAGTGCAAAGGAACCTATCTGAAAGATGTAACTGTTTGCCAGAAATTATTTAGAGTAATAATGAAATTACAGTTTGTCTAACCTGCTTTCTTTGCAGTCAGAACTGTGTCTGCTAGTTCCCATTCTAGTTTTGAACTGCTGAACTGGACCAATCAGTGTGGGTAAGCTACTCAAAATGGTGCCTTGACGAATCAGAACTTGACTCATAATCTGAGCCAGCCACAAGAGGATTGTATGGGCAGTGACTCTGGGAGATGTAGTTTAGACTTCAGTGCCTTTTGGACCAACAGCAGCAGTCTATTGTGAGTGACAGCCAATCCAGTCAAGAACTGGGAGGAACTCAAAGGAAGTGCGGTTTTGTCGGTTGGAGTTTCAGTTGAGCTTTGGCAGTGAAGAAGGAAGGAGCCCTGTGCTTTTTCAGTGTGCAGTTTTAGTCAAAAAGCGTGTAAGGCCCAGAGTTCCGGTCTGCAGCTTGTGTAACAGCTTGTTAGGACTGAACCGTCCTGTGAAAAGAATCAAAGGATCTCTGAAGAGTAGAAACCAGGCTCACCCTGTAGAAGACTGGAGGAATTGCTGAAAATTGCACTCGGTCTGTCAGGAACTGAATCTGCTGTGTGTTCTCCCGGGTATTGTAGCAATGTGCGATCGGGATACAGATGCAGCCTGCCTGGTATAGTGCTTTCTTATATGGATGTGTGAAGAGGTTTGTGTACCTCAAGTGAGCCCTGCTGACATTGAAGGACCCTATCTTATTTGGAGGTCGTGAGTACTAATTCAGGGTCGCTTCCTTGTTGAATTGCCACATTAAATCCAAATGGAATTACTGTACTGCTGACTGTTTAATTCTCCTTTTCTCAGTGTGAAAGGGCCCTACCAGCTGCCACGGTTTGGACTAGCCACTAGGGCTTGGGTACCCAGGGACAGTAATCGATAGGGATAGGCCTGTGCACAGAGCCATAGGTAGATTATTAGAGTGATAAGCTAATTAACCTGATTTCCCGTCCTTGTTATATCCCCTAAATAAATCAGAGCTGCTTGTTTCAGCAAAGTTATACTGCCTGAGGTATTTGTCTATGTTAAAGTACTGTACTGTGATTGTTGCACTGTATCTCATTTCACAGGAGGTCCCAGTGCGGAACCAGACCTGGGGGCAAGTGTATACTGTGAAGGTAATTCTGATATATTGTGGGGCCACTAGTGGGAAGAAAGGGGTTGCAGTGTCCCAGAGGGCTGTGACCAAGTTAGTTTAACTATTGCAAACCCTGACCTCTGGGTGGAGGCACCGCCATTGGATCCAGGCCCCTCAACCTGTTAGTGGCAAATCAGGCAGGGGTAGTAGCCCCTGGGATAGCGCCATCTAGGGGTTACATCTTGGAGGCTCACCGCTGGGATTGTGTGTCCTCTAGTGGCCATATTTACGAACCACTGTTAAGAAAAAATGGGTACCCGACAGAAGTGGCTGTGCACCGGCTGGTGGAGTGGTGTACTGGGAGGAGATCGACCCCAAATGCTATGCTTATCCTGGACATCCCCTGGGTATCAATACGGACACTGTGCAGGAGTACTTTCCAAGGTGGAAGGTTTACAAAACCCTGTGGTGGTGGGTTGGCATGCTAATCTGCTCACCCACACTTTCCTGGCCCTAGTAGAGTTTAAGGATCCCATAGATAGCTCCAAAGTGCCACAGACCATTACCCCAGAGGAGCCCTCACTGCTTGGAGAGTGATAACTAAGGACAGTAAAGACCCGGGGAATCAGCCCCCACCACTATCTGGAAACTTTTGAGGAGAAATTTGCTGAATGGTTGCTGGGAGAGGGAAAACTGTGGAGGACTTGAAGAAACTATTCTTGCCACCTGGGGTGTTCCTCCCCAACACCCTCTCCTGCTCCAGTGCCCGTAATGGTGGCTGAACCAATGCAGACTCCTATTTCTGCACCTGCCATTAGTCACGACTCTTACGAAGGTTGAGGGATCTTCTCTGGCACCTCCCCACCCCCAAGGGGAGGATGACTGGGAGACCTGGATAGACTATGTTGCCCCAAGTGCTAGAATGGCAATGCTCGGAAGGCAAAAGCTAAAGAGGGTTAGTGAGAGCCCGAGGTCCCGCCCTGGCTACCATCCGCGCTAAACGGGCCAGTAACCCTGAAGCGACTGCACAGGCCTATCTTGAGGCCTTGGAGAATGTGTATGGAGCCCAGATTCTGATGAGGACCTATGGTGGAGAGTAAGAAATGCACAACAGTACCAAGGGAGTTGTTGTCTGTGTATGTCTCTCGGCTGGAAAAATTGTTGCAAGAATGCCTCAGAAAGGGTAGTTTGCCAGCGATTGAACTGGACCGAACCAGACTGGACAGAATCCTAAGTCTGCCCCTCTCAGAACTGCTGTTGCTTCAATTCGCCTAGCAAATCGTGGAATCCCCACCCTCCTATGATGAGTTAATGAGAGAAATTCAGGAGTTGAGAAAGGCGACTCGGGAGGTACCTGCACAACAGCTGTGGCTACGACCGAGTGACTGAGGGTGACCCATCAAGTGAAGTTCAGGGGCAGAGGTTGACAGTCAATGAGTGCTCTGACAAGGAAAAGATATGCCACAATGGGGCGAACTGTTGAGAGAGATCCGGGAATTCAAAACAGTCCCTTTATGAAGGCCATGCAAGTCACAGGGCCCTGACCTATATCCGACTGCATCTGCTATGGGGGTGGGGTACCCACCCATGTATCTCCTACTGATAACAGCTCCAAACTCAATTCCTTGACCATGGAAGTGGAGAAACTGACGAGATGTCTCCAAATGCTTATCACGCTGCAGACAGAGATGGCACCCAGGTTTCCAGTTAGTAATACCCCGCCCTGGCTCCCAGTGTGGCCCCGGCCAGCTCAAACTCCAGAAAGTATGTTTTGCTATAATTGTGGGAAAGATGGGCACATGAAAAGGGAATGCCAGTCCCAAAAGACACTGACAAAGTTGCATATAGGCTACAAGGAGAGCTTGGAGAGAAATCAGTGGTTAAGAGGTCCGACATGATCCCAGTGAGGGCACCAAAAATGCTAATTCACGTCCTTTTGTGGCAAGGTCAGTTGCCCAGGCCCCCACTACCGCCTCTCCAGACTGGTCCAGAATAGTGGGTCCCTCCATGGAGACCACTGTAAAGGTGAATGGAGTGTCTACAAGAGCTGTATTAGACAGTGGCTCCCAAGTGACAATTATGTTCCAGGATTGGTATCAGAAGCATTTGTCAGACGTACCCTTACAACCATTAGAAGGACTGCATGTATGGGGGTTAAGTGAGAAGGCCTACCCCTATCGGTATATCCGAATTTGACTGTCTTTCCCCACCTCCGTGGCTGGAGTGGCGAACAAGTAGAGACCTAGCCTTAGTGTGTCCCCCACTGGACTGTATGATGGTGTCCCTTTGTTGATTGGAACAAATGCTCATATGTTGGAAGGCTGGCACAGTTGTGTTATGAAAACAGGGTCAAAGACTAGTAGAGCTTTAAGAGTTCTGGCTTTAATTAAGAAGGCCTATGAGGCACAGAGAGATGCTGAAAAACAGAACCAGAGGAACCGTCAGAATTGTATGGAAGAAGGATCCTGAGTCTCTGATCCTGGCGCTAAATGCCCAGTGTACCTTACAGGAGAGGTCCATATCAGAAAGGATGTTAAGAATAAAATATTAATGTTGGATGCACCAGGCGATGGAAAATTGCCAGAGGACTGCTGGTCAAGCCTAGTATTTTGCCCGCTAGAGCCCATGCTTATGCCAGAAGGGTAATGGTCCAAGTTCATAATGTGTCTGAAAAGACATTCAGTAAACAGAGGTTGCATCCTGGCTAATGTGCATTGTGCAGACACTGCAGTGCTACCCACAGCAAGAGTTCAAGGAAGAATGACAGAGTAGCATACTGACTTGTTTGATTCGCGACTCCCGCTGCCAGCTGAATGGAAAGTGAGGATCAGTGAAGCTTGCCCAGAGAGACCAGGTGTTTTCTTTAAAGGAATGGGATGTAGGATGCGTGCAAGGAGCTGAGTACAATATCCGGCTGCATGACGAAAGACCATTTCAGTGAGAGGTCTCGACGCCTGGCACCTGCTGACATAGATGATGTGAGACGGCATCTGCAAGAGATGTTAGCTGCTGGTGTAATACAAGAATCCAGAAGCCCTTATGCTTCCCCATTGTGGTAGTGAGGAAAAGAATGGAACAGTAAGGATGTATGCGGATTATCGCACATTAAACGGGCGGACTATCCTGATCAGTACAGAATGCCCGCATTCAGGATGCTTGGACGCTAAGCACGGGAGCAAGTGGTTCTCTGTGCTGGATCTCCGAGTGGGTACTACCAGATCCGATGGCCCCAGAGGACCGTGAGAAGATGGCCTTTATCTGTCCGGGCTTCTATGAATTCATGAGGATGCCTCAAGGATTTCAGGTGCCCCAGCCACTTTTCAACGATTGATGGGCGTGCAGTGGGGGACATGAACTTACTAGAGTGCCTGGTATACCTAGATGATGTTATTGTGTTTGGCAGCTCACTGGAGGAACGTGAGAGCAGATTATTTAAGGTATTGGACCGACTGGAGGACTTTGGCCTTAAACTGTCCATTGATAAGTGTCAATTTTTCAAACATCAGTAAAGTATGTGGGACACATAGTATCCACCGAGGGAAAGAGACCGACCCAAGTAAAGTTGAGGCCTTGACCACCTGGCCCAGCCCAAAAATCTAAAGAACTGCAGAGATTCCTGGGATTCTGTGGTTATTATCGGCGCTTCATCAAGGACTATTCAAGAGTGATCCGCCTTTACTAACCTTACTCAAGGGTATCCCCAACCCACAAAAATACAAAGTCAGCGTCCCTCAAGACTAAAGAGTGTATTTTCATCCGAGTGAAGTATTTGGCCCGCTGGACTCCTGATTGTGAGACTGCTTTTCATGAGATCATATATCAACTTACCCATGCTCCAGTGCTGGCCTATGCTGATCCAAGAAAACCTTACGTCCTGCACACTGATGCTAGCTTGCAAGGGTTGGGGCTGTGTTGTACCAAGAGCACGAGAATGGCCTGAGACCAGTGGCCTTTGCCAGTAGAAGCCTGACCCCATCCGAAAAGAACTATCCTGTACATAAGTTAGAGTTCCTAGCTTTGAAGTGGGCTATTGTTGACCAATTCCATGAGTACTTGTATGGGGCTAAAATACTAGTAAAACTGACAATAATCCTTTGACCTATGTGCAGACCTCAGCTAAGTTGGATGCCACTGGCCATAGGTGGCTTTCTGCATTATCTACATATGACTATGCTCTCGAATACCAGCAGGTCTGAACCCATAGATGCTGATGCTCTCTCCGGAGGCCTGTTCCCAGAATGATTGGGTCCGATTAGCAGAACCTGACATTCGGGCACTCTGCCGAAGTTTGACAGGGAGGAACAAATGTCCACGGACGCAGTGGACTGCATGGTGGATTGCTTGGGAGCCTCTGAGAATTGCATACCTGCTGCTTATTGCCACTTTTCTGCAATAGACATTGGTGCACTGCCTCAGCTGGACAATGACAGTATTCGGCGGGCTCAATCCTACGATCCCATGATCAAATCAGCTTTAGAAGCCCTCTATGCAGGAAAAGATGTGTCCAAATTACACTCCACTGATTTGAGAACTGCACTGTTATACAAAGAAGGTCCTGAGTTGAAACTGATCAATAAACTGTTATACAGAGAAACAGTAGACAGAGGAGGACAAGTAGACAAACAACAACTAGTGCTGCCCTGCCTTCGAGACTCAGTACTGAGGTCCTTGCACAACCACATGGGGCACCTTGGTATAGACAGAACACTTGACTTGGTGAGATCCAGATTCTATTGGCCTAAGATGGGGGCTGATGTGGAGCAACACATTCGAACTTGTAGTCGCTCTTACAGAGGAAAGCTTTGCCCCAGAGGGCTGCCCTTGTTAACATCACCACCAGTGCACCCATGGAGCTGGTCTGTATTGATTTTCTGAGTTTGGAGTCAGATCAAAGAAATATCAGTTAATGTGCTGGTGGTCACTGACCATTTCACGAAATATGCCCAAGCTTTCCCACCAAAGACCAGAAAGCATCCACTGTGGCCAAAGTACTTAGAAAACTTTTTGTTCACTATGGGGCTCCACAAAGAATCCATTCTGATCAAGGAGAGACTTTGAGAGTCATCTGATCAAAGAGATGCTTTTCTGTGGGAGTGCGAAGTCAGAACCACTCTCACCACCCCCAGGGGACCCACAGCCTGAACGTTTCAACCGCACTTTGCTAGATATGCTAGGCACCCTGCACCCAAAGGACAAGCCTAGATGGAGCCAACAAATTAGCACCCTGGTACATGCTTATAACTGCACCAAAAGTGATGCCACTGGATTCTCCCCTACCCCTGATGTTTGGAAGAGAAGCTCGACTACCAGTAGATGTGTGTTTTGGGGTCTCCTGATGGGGTTCAAGCTGACAACTATTTACAGTATGTGCAAAGTTAAAGGCCCAGCTAACTCATGCGTACCAACTGGCTCAAACCATGGCTGCAAAAGAAATCTGGCCAACAAAGAAAGGTATGATAAAAGGTGAAAGCACAGGAACTCCAGGAGGGAGATCGGGTATTGCTAAGAAATCTGGGACTGCATGGCAAGCACAAGATTGCTGACAGATGGCACCATCTCCCTCACATTGTAGTGGGCAAACTAGATGATCTGCCAGTGTACAAAGTAAGGCCTGAGAATAATTCAAAAGATGTAAAAAGAATGCATAGAAATCATTTACTGCCCATTGGACAAATCTTAATTGAGTCTGAGCCCCTAGAAGATGCCCCCTCTGGACCAGTGACTAGAGCTGCTGCTAAGAAAAGATCAAGAAAGTCTGCACCTACAGAAGCAAAGTTGAAGTGTTCCCCTCCACAAGTCCCAGTTGAGCATGACTGTCAGTCCATATCGGAAGAAAGTGAGAGTGACTTTGAATACTATCCTTCTTACGAACTGAGTCAATTGTTTCGGGCAATCCCTAGTCAATACTGGAGATGAAGCTGGGCCTTCTGGACTGTCTAAGCCCCAGCTTCATCCCTGGACCAATGCTCCCAGAAAGTGAAGTGCAAAGCATCAGATCAGATGAAATGGAATCATTGTGCATGGTTGAACTGTTTGAGCTTTCAGGGAGAAAATTATAGATTAGGGCAGACTGGTGATACACCCGAACAAGAAGAGTATTTTGGAGTGCCCTGACAGTCCACTGCCAGTGTCCAGCTCTCCATGCAGAGCCAAATGTTGTGGACTCAGAAACTGTAACTCCTGGAGCTGAAAGTGCCCCAAGTTCTAGCCTCTCTACCCCATGGAGACTCCCTGACAAGTGAGGACAATGCTGAAAATGAGGCTCAGAGTGCAGAGACTATAACAGTTCCCCTAGAAAGACTGGTCGAGCTGTAAAGCCTGTGGTGCACCTCAGTTATGATTCACTTGGGAGGCCTGTGGACTTGTCTCTCAATGTTGTCCATAAAGGAGTGTATATGTCCCCGAGCTCATTGCCCAAACTGAGCATCAGTGCTAACTCCAAGTTACTTGTGTTGCCCTCTAAGTATGGTGCCCTTGCCCCATCCAGCCCCAAGGTAACTGATAGGGAAGGGCCCCTCTTTCAGGTTTCATGTACAAGAGGTAATAACTTGAGTTATGGTACAATGTGTATGTAATACTGTGTAAAGAGTGACGTACTGCAATGTTTCAGAAATGTGTTCTTGGTAAAATGATATATTGACTGATGATTACATGATGCGAGCCTAATGCAAATGTATATGGTTGCAGTTGAAACTTATAGGGTACTTGCTTGACGCGGACGTCAAGCTTTCCCAGGCCAGGAAGGGTGTAACCCCCTGCAAATGGGGTTCCCAAAGACTTCCAGGAGCTTGCTTGAATGTTCCAAGCCTGAATGGTGTTTGGCATTTAAGCCATTTATCAGTGAGTGTTTTAGAGCCTCTGGTACTGTCTCTTTAAGAGCTGTCTGCTTGCAGACATAATTAGTTGTATGGGGGGACTGTGTGCTTCTCTGAGTACCACTCGAGCTGCTGCCAATTCACTTCATTTTTGCAGTCACTAGGAGTGCAAAGGGAACCTATCTGAAAGATGTAACTGTTTGCCAGAAATTATTTAGAGTAATAATGAAATTACAGTTTGTCTAACCTGCTTTCTTTGCAGTCAGAACTGTGTCTGCTAGTTCCCCATTCTAGTTTTGAACTGCTGAACTGGACCAATCAGTGTGGGGTAAGCTAGCTTTAAAATGGTGCCTTGACGAATCAGAACTTGGACTCATAATCTGAGCCAGCCACAAGAGGATTGTATAGGCAGTGACTCTGGGAGATGTAGTTTAGACTTCAGTGCCTTTTGGACCAACAGCAGCAGTCTATTGTGAGTGACAGCTAATCCAGTCAAGAACTGGGAGGAACTCAAAGGAAGTGCCCAGTTTTGTCGGTTGGAGTTTCAGTTGAGCTTTGGCAGTGAAGAAGGAAGGAGCCCTGTGCTTTTTCAGTGTGCAGTTTAGTCAAAAAACGTGTGTAAGGCCCAGAGTTCCGGTCTGCAGCTTGTGTAACAGCTTGTTAGGACTGAATCAGTCCTGTGAAAAGAATCAAGGATCTCTGAAGAGTAGAAACCAGGCTCACCCTGTAGAAGACTGGAGGAATTGCTGAAAATTGCACTCGGTCTGTCAGGAACTGAATCTGCTGTGTGTTCTCCGGGTATTGTGCAGTAATTGCGATGGATACAGATGCAGCCTGCCTGGTATAGTGCTTTCTTTTATATGGATGTGTGAAGAGGTTTGTGTACCTCAAGTGAGCCCTGCTGACATTGAAGGACCCTATCTTATTTGGAGGTCGTGAGTACTAATTCAGTTGGCTCCCTGTTGAATTGCCAATTAAATCCAAATGGAATTACTGTACTGCTGACTGTTTAATTCTCCCTTTCTCATGTGAAAGGCCCTACCAGCTGCCACGGTTTGGACTAGCCACTGGGCTTGGGTACCCAGGGACAGTAACTGATAGGGATAGGCCTGTGCACAGAGCCATAGGTAGATTATTAGAGTGATAAGCTAATTAACCTGATTTCCCTGTCCTTGTTATATCCCCTAAATAAATCAGAGCTGCTTGTTTCAGCAAAGTTATACTGCCTGAGGTATTTGTCTATGTTAAAGTACTGTACTGTGATTGTTGCACTGTATCTCATTTCACAGGAGGTCCCAGTGCCGGAACCAGACCTGGGGCAAGTGTATACTGTGAAGGTAATTCTGATATATTGTGTGGCCACTAGTGGGAAGAAAGGGGGTTGCAGTGTCCCAGAGGGCTGTGACCAAGTTAGTTTAACTATTGCAAACCCTGACCTCTGGGTGGAGGCACCCGCCATTGGATCCAGGCCCCTCAACCTGTTAGTGGCAAATCAGGCAGGGGTAGTAGCCCCTGGGATAGCGCCATCTAGGGGTTACACTTGTAGTCACTAGTTGGGACATTTAGGGCATTCCATCCCCCCAAAGGTGTATTGTTACCAGTGTCATTACTGTACTTTAATGTAAATACTGTTTTTCTACCTTTTCAAAAAAAAAAAAAAAAAAAGATCTTTTTCTTTTTGGGATTGTTCAGTGCTTTTTTCTGTATGGTAAGGGTTGTTGTTGTGGTTGTTGTTTAGATAGACTGTACATGCAGATTAGGATGTGTTTTTTTTTTTTTTTGTCTTTTCTTACAGGTGTTCCTGGAAGACAGAAGAGAAGACAAGAAGAGGAGGAGAGGCTCATCGGAGTTCCTCGTCAGTGCTTATGGTGTAGAATTTAAATGTACTGTGTTATTATTGCTAATGGTTGTAGTTGCAGGCTGCCCAAGGTCGGGGAGGTCCCCGGGTTTTGTTTTGTTTGGGATGTTATGTTAAGAGGCAGATAGGTTTTCTCTAGAAGGTTAAGGGGGATAGACAGGCTGTGGTCCTCAGTGGCCATAGGGATTGCAGTGCTGATCTATCAGGGCTATGCTCTGGATGGTTCTACCAGAGCCACTAGGTGTCCATAGTAAGTGGATAGAGTAGAGGCTGATATGTCAGCTATAGGCCTCTAGGCCCTGAGTGTTGCCTACCTGTGCTCGCACATGGTAGGAGGGGGCCTGATCACCCCCCTCCACAGGTAGCACATAGGATGGGATGGCCTAAGGCCGGGTGCATAATGACTGGGGACAGTCATTTTCCTGGTCAAGGGCGAGTGTAACCCCTTTGTTACCCGGGGTTACTAGAATCCCAGTAAGGCCTAGTGGTAGGCAGGGAAGGCAGCTTGTGAAACTTCAGTTAAATGGGTTTCACACTGTCTCACTCTGTCCTCAGTCACAGCTGAGACTTGAGAGATGACATCACTATAGAACTGTCGCAGCTGCATGAGCCACTTTGGAATCTACAGCTCAGGGAGTGAGTTTAGAACTTTGGGAAATTCAAAGGAGTCTTCTGTTTGTCCTTAAGCAAGAAGGAAGCATTAGTCTGCAGTTTGATCTCTCACTAAGAAAAAAGGAGGTGTTCCTGTATTTTACCTTTTTTAAAGTGGTGGAGACCGCTCCCCCAGTCTCAGTGCCCCCTCCCTCCGGGGGGGGGGGGTAGGAAAAGTTCTCTGTGGGTTCCAGGGGCAATCCCCTTCTCCCACACTGGGAAGAAAGCTGCCTGTTTTAATTTCAGTCTGTTCTTGTATAACAGCAAAGGTTACAGTACTTCGCCTGTGGGGCACCTGCAACGAATGGGTGAGTGTTTGGCTCCATTGGAAGGGGCAAACATCTTGTTTTCTTCAGTTGAGAAATAAATGTGGACTGCTATTTGGGAGGACTATGTCAACTAGGACAAACAAATAGAGCAGTCAAACAGTTTAAAGTTTAAATAGATTTAAAGTTCGCTGTAGAGGGGGTGCTTCAGGTCATCCACCGTTCAATCTACATTTTAAAGTCTAAAGATTTCTGTGTGTCCAGAGAAATGGCCGGGTATGGGCTGTGGGAGCTGAAGGTGGAAAAACCCCCCATCTTTAGTAACCAGGTCCACCTCTACGGATTTCTTCTGTGTTTTTGCTACTTGCCTCATGCACTTGGCCAGTGATGGGATGGGTACCCAGACGTGGGTCGCAACCTGAAAATCTCTCTAGGAGTCGCAGACTCTAAGTGGTGTGGGGAGCCACAGGATGGGAAAATTACTCCTTGTTGGATGGGAGTCTCCTTGTTTGATGGGAGTTTCGATTGGAAGTACGAAAACAAATCTCTCTAGGAGTCGCAGACTTCAAGTGGTGTGGGGAGCCACAGTTTGGGAGTCTCCTTGTTTGATGGGATGTCTTTCCAAGTAAAGTTTGGGTTCATTCTTCATGGACCATCAGTCGAAAGGCTGGCAGGGGAGCCGGGCCAGTCGGGCTATGTATCCAATGCGCATGCAAAGTCCGGGCTGAGTGCCTGGTGGGTCCAAAGCCAGACAATTGTAGTAATGTGTTCATTCCTCAAATGGACCGCTGTGTTTAACCTCTAATCTGCACATACAGTAACATAGCCCTTTGGGGGACCATGCAGTGCTTTGTTTATGTTCAGTTAGTTAATAAATAAAGCCACACTGAAAAATCCCAATTCTGGTTCTGGACATTACAGTTATTGCTTCCTGTAGTTGGATTTACTTGGGTGCCCCTGTGCAGAGTAGCCAAACCTAGGTCCCTTGTGCCAGGTAACCTCATCTTTCCCCGAACCCGTAAATACATATATATATATATATATATATTACATTTGTTTCTGAGGTCAGCAAACTGGGAGTTTAAAAAGGATAACACAACATTTATATCAGAAGTATTCCAGAGATCTGTCTAGTGTAACTTGTTTAGTTCCAATTGAAAGATGTTCGTATCAAGCATAGGGTAGTCCCTTGATTGAATTATTCTAGGAGGCACTTAGGGCATATTGCTCTCAAAATGCAGTAGGTAGGTCACTAATTGCATCTGGGAGGATATGAGCATTGGTAAGTCGTCACCCCCCCATTTGTGAAAATGCAGTCCATTAGTGTAGAATGTGTCCTCTTATTAGATAACCTGGTAGGTCCATTCATGACGTACACTCAAGTTGAGTCTACTTAGAAGTGAGCTGAGAGAGATACCTTTTTTAATCACTGAGACAGTCAAGGTTAAAGTCCCCAAATAAGATCATGTCATTATCCTTAACAGAAGGACCCCACTAGGTCAGTAAGAGGTGAAAGCGCAGCTGGCTGCCAGCTGGAGCACGATTACAGATGCAAAGAGGTAATAGTTGAAGAAAATATAGGTTGATTGAAAATATCACATTTATTTTATCTGCAAGTTTTGACTTTTATGACCTCAAGAGTGGCAGGACCATGATTGAGGTCTATAGAGGTCAAGCTGTGTAGATGAAAACAAATGTGATATTTTCAGTCAGCCCATGACATATCTCAGTTATACAATTACAGTGGTTCTCTGGCAAGGTTAGTTCTCTCAATGAAAATGTACCAGTTTGTTTGATTTAACTGTTCTATTTAAAAGTGCAGCAGAGACAGTGCAGCAGGGACCATTGTGATGTGGGCAGGCATTGTACAAGCTTTTCTCCCATTGGTTAAGAACACCACTGTGACCAGCATCAAGTGAAAATAAATGAAATGGAAATCTTACATGAAACTGAAAGATGGTCACTATCCTGTTATGTGTTATGTATATTGAAGTTCACAATATTGCCCATATTATTTGAATCAATAAACATTAAATCTAGAACACTTCCCCATAAATTTTGTTTGATAAGTTATTCTCCCCAGTGAGTCTCCTCTGGTCCTACCATTTAATACCCTCATAATAAAATTATCAGCCCAAGCAAGAACTGTGATGCTGTATTCATTCATTTTCTGGTCTTATGACTTTCTAACTAGGATTCCTAAACAGTCTTCCAAGGTCTTGGTTAGAGAAAGGGCTTCAATATTTTGACCAACTCTACAATTAAAGTCTCCTGATATACTTGTACAAATACCTGAGTAACATTGCCGTAACTGATACAATATATTTTCCAAGCATGCTGACGTAGGTAAACATTTGTTTTTTCCACAGTTGTAGTGAAATATATGCATTTGTAAGAACAAGAATAGGTCTAGAGCCATTGGTTATGACAGGATGAAGAAAATAAGGAACAGTAATTATGATATATTCATAATTAAGATTCATATGAGTTGCTACCATTGAGCCCTATGCACTGTTGTGCAGAGTGGCTATGCGCCATATGTATCTGTGGACATAAAGATAGCTGACTACTACAGCCCCTACACCAGATTTACTCCTCAAATGAGGAATGCAGACCCTAGGCACCTGATCCTCCAGCCACATGGACAGCAACACACCGTAGGTGGCAGGGGGCGTGTCTGCACTATGGTCCATGCATTAAGGCATGCAGTGCAACACACAGGGGGGCACAGAGGTGGAAAGGATATGCCAGGGGGACCCTGCCATAATGGCTGTATGTGGCCATACCCACGCACCCACAGGGTCTCCCCCTGGCACGGCAACCAGACTTAGGTGCCCGCACCCCAACACATGGAACCACCCCCCATCCTTGCAGCCCAGAGATCCCCCTGCAAGTGTATGCCTCATCCCCAGTGCAGGTGATGGGGTAAGTCTCCATTGGGCATTGCCACTGGCTGCCAATGGCTACAGCACCTCCTGCCAGGTCTGAGGGTGGTGTGGTCTGTGCAGCGGGGGGGTGTCAAGGATGTTTGCATCAGTGGTACTGCTATTCCAGTGCCCCACTGTGTGTGGGGGGGGGCGCGGCTGGGGAAGGAGCCCCTACTGTGTTTGTGGGCAGCAGGGGTCTGGGGTGGGTGCTGCCCCATGCTGGGGTGGGGGGGTGGCAGTGCTTCTGTAAGTGGGGGATGCCTCTGGGGCAGGGGTGGAGGGGGCTGTGCCACTGCCACTGGCCACCAGCGCAGTCTGCAGGTGCATCTGTGGCTCCATTCGTGCCCGATGCACGATCCCAGTCCTGCACCATCCTGCACAGGGGATCCCGTGGAGAGGGCGACCTACCGTATGACCATTGACCTGACAAAGGGGTATTGGCAGGTAGAGTTGATGGACAGAGCTAGGGAGAGGTCGGCCTTCATCACTCCGATAGGCTTATTTGAGTTCAAAGTAATGCCTTTCCGAATGAAGAATGCCCTGGCCACTTTCCAAAGGTTGGTGAACCAGGTGTTAAATGGTGCGGAGGAGTATGCCATGGCATACCTGGATGACATTGCCATCTTCAGTACCAGCTGGGAGGAACACCTTTCACATCTGATTGCTGTGTCAATTTTTTTTTTACATATAAAAAATGTGATGGGAAGGTCAGTTTGAGGAAACTACTGTCTTACTGCAACTGACACATCAAGACCTCCCAGGGATAAGTTTAAAGGACAGGACATAGCTAAACTGCAGATATCTGGGGTGCAATTACTTTGTCAATTTGCTTTCATCCCAGGAAATAAGATTAGCCATTCATAATTCCCTCAGGGAAAATCCTTTGACTTATAATAGTTATCAGGAAGAACTTGAGAGGGAAGGGTGTCAGAGAGAAGCCAGAATGGACATTGAAGAGAGGTCGATGTCTTGGCCAGGGAGGACCCAGACGAATTTGGAAGGTCCAATATACTTTCCCGGGGAACCCTTGAATTACATCAGAGAGACCTTTGAGGTGTAGATTCCAAGGTCCAGACGGGATTAAAGAGGCAAATACACTTTTGCTTTGAATACAGTGACTTAGATCAAAGAAACTTTTGAGATGTATGTGTAGCAGAGCACAAACCGGTTTTGTCTGGTTAACCTGTGGAGAGGAAAGTCATTGAGGTCACCTATTATGTTTTTTAAAATATTTTATTTGGACATCCTGTACTGTAACATATAACTTTTAATACACCAAGGTGGAGTTTAATGATCTCAGAGAGGAAGCCGGCTCAGGACTGTTTTTTATCCAACTGAGCAAGCCTTAGAGAGAGAAGAAGGACAACATCAGCACTGTAGGAGAGAAGTATTATGTGGATAAGAGAGCTTAGTTTGTACTTTTAAAAACCTGTTTTGTTTTTAAGATTGTATGTGTTTGGGATATTTATTCTGTATTTATTGTTCTGTTTTGATATTTTAAAGTAAAGATATGTTTTACCACGGAAACTGCTTGGAGTGCCTTGACATTTCTTTTTATTTAAGTAGAGCTTAGAATGGTTATAAGTGACACTGTATTTTAAGTTTATTGATATACCAAACTGGGAAATGGATAGTTTTCTAAAGTCTTGCATAGAGTTCTAAGGGTTCATTTGAAAGACCTGGTTGGGTGCCCGTAGGCAAAGATATCCGGCCCCACAAAGACAGAATTATCTGAGCCTGATAATTGGGTACGTTAACGAGAGGTTATCAGTTTGAATCCCTCCAGAGCTTGAGACTAAGGTGACTTGAACCCACAAAACAAACAAGAGAGTTACCTTGTTCTGTTCTCTGTACACAAATCATACGCTCAGAGGTTGGCACTTTGGGAGTAGAGGGCTGACCGGCTGAGCGAGTCTGTGACATAAGGTATAGGACAAGACACATGGGCCAGGATTAGATTCAGTGGGCCCGATTCTCAAAGCTCCCAGTGCAGCACAAGGGGCTTGCACCACAAGGAATGGTGCAAAGTGCCCCTTGCACTGAAAGATGCACTGGGAGCGATTCTCAAAGGCAGCCTGAGTCACATGCAGGCTACCTGCACCAAATGGGGCTTGCGCTGCCTGTGCACCACAGAACTTGCTGTGGCAAGGCACTAGTGGCTTTTTTAAGTGCCATTAGGTACTTAGAAATTTGCCCTCTGGGTGAGTTAAGCATTTTGTGCCAGTGTGCTGCAGTCCCTCATCCCAGCCCCGATCCCCCGTCATAAGACAGAAAATATTACTGATGGTCTAGTGGTCCATCCCAAGCCCTGGTCTCCTGTTATATATATTAAAAAAATATCCCTAGTAGTCTAGTGGTCCCCACCCAGGCCCCGATCTCTCATTATAATAATAAGAATATCCTTGATGGTCTAGGCAGACCACTCCACCCCAATCCCCTTAAATAAATTTTGAAATTCCTGATGGCTTAGTGGACCCCCACCCCCACCCCACAGTATCCTACCACCCCGCTTCCCCCATCTTGTACCGGAGCTGATGACTGGCACAGCCTACCACTCACCGTCACGGCCAGCTACCGACTGAGCTCTGAATGAGTGTCCACTATATTCAGTACATGCTCAGTGATTGACAGTTCAGGCCTGCAGCGGTCCGCTAGATCACCAGGGATATTCTTATTATTACAACGGGAGATTGGAGCTTGGGGGGACCAGTAGACTACCAGGAATAGTTTAATATTTATAACAGAAGACTGGGGAGGTGGGGGGTCCATTAGACCACCAGGGACATATCATTTTTATTTGTTTATTTAAATCTCAGATTACAATACCTTTGAGCAGAAAACAGCTCATTTACAAAGGTTCCACGTCAGAGAGGGTGGAAAAACGTACACTGGGTAACAAAACAAGAATCATTAGCTAAACAGTTATACAAATAAAAAAAAATGTAAGCATTCAAAAAACAGTTTGATATGGTAATGGAGATAAAATTGTAATACAAAAGAGTTTAAGAACTGTGCGGCGAAAAGCCTGGTCAAAAGGGAAAACAGGTGTAGCCTTAGGCGGCTTTGTCAAACATAAGAATAGGATTCAGGTAAAGCAAGTAAAGGAGAAAGGAAGCACAGTGAAGGGAGGGGATGGGAGAGTGAGCAGGAGGGCACAGTGAAGGGAGGGATGGGAGAGTGAGCAGGGAGGGCACAGTGAAGGGAGGGGATGGGAGAGTGAGCAGGGAGGGGCACAGTGAAGGAGGGATGGGAGGTGAGCAGGGAGGCACAGTGAGGGAATGGGAGAGTGAGCAGGGAGGGCATGAGTGAAGGAAGGGATGGGAGGGTGAGCAGGGAGGGCATGAGTGAAGGAAGGGATGGGAGGGTGAGCAGGGAGGGCATGAGTGAAGGGAGGGATGGGAGGGTGAGCAGGGCAGGGCATGAGTGAAGGGAGGGAAGGGAGGGTGAGCAGGGAGGGCATGAGTGAAGGGAGGGAGGGTGAGCAGAAGAGGGCATGAGTGAAGGGAGGAGGGAGGGTGAGCTGGAGAGGCATGAGTGAAGGGAGGGGATGGGAGGTGAGCAGGGAGGGCATGGAGTGAAGAGAGGGATGGGAGTGAGCAGGGAGGCATGAGTGAAGGAGGGGATGGGAGGGTGAGCAGGGAGGGCACAGTGAAGAGAGGGGATGGGAGAGTGAGCAAGGGAGGCATGAGTGAAGGGAGGGATGGGAGGTGAGCAGGGAGGCATGAGTGAAGGGAGGGATGGGAGGGTGAGCAGGGAGGCATGAGTGAAGGGAGGGGATAGGAGGGTGAGCAAGGGAGGCATGGTGAGGGAGGGATGGGAGGGTGAGCAGGGAGGGCATGAGTGAAGAGGGGATGGGAGAGTGAGCAGGGAGGGCATGAGTGAAGGGAGGGATGGGAGGTGAGCAGGGAGGGCATGAGTGAAGGGAGGGGATGGGAGGGTGAGCAGGGAGGACATGAGTGAAGGGAGGGATGGGAGAGTGAGCAGGGAGGGCATGAGTGAAGGAGGGATGGGAGGGTGAGCAGGGAGGCATGAGTGAAGAGAGGGATGGGAGAGTGAGCAGGGAGGGCATGAGTGAAGGAGGGGATGGGAGGGTGAGCAGGGAGGGCATGAGTGAAGGGAGGGAGGGAGGGAAGGGTGAGCAGGGAGGCATGAGTGAAGAGAGGGATGGGAGAGTGATCAGGGGAGGCATGAGTGAAGGGAGGGATGGGAGGGTGAGCAGGGAGGGCATGAGTGAAGGGAGGGATGGGAGGGTGAGCAGGGCAGGGCATGAGTGAAGGAAGGGGATGGGAGGGTGAGCAGGGAGGCATGAGTGAAGAGGGGATGGGAGGGTGAGCAGGGAGGGCATGAGTGAAGGGAGGGGATGGGAGGGTGAGCAGGGGACGGCATGAGTGAAGGGAGGGAGGAGAGTGAGCAGGGGAGGCATGAGTGAAGGGAGGGATGGGAGGGTGAGCAGGGGAGGGCATGAGTGAAGGGAGGAGGAGGAAGGGTGAGCAGGGAGGGCATGAGTGAAGAGAGGATGGGAGGTGAGCAGGAGGGCATGAGTGAAGGGAGGGATGGGAGGGTGAGCAGGGGAGGGCATGAGTGAAGGGAGGGATGGGAGGGTGAGCAGGAGGGCAAGTGAAGAGAGGGATGGGAGGGTGAGCAGGGAGGCATGAGTGAAGGGAGGGATGGGAGGGTGAGCAGGGAGGCAGTGAGTGAAGGGAGGGATGGGAGGGTGAGCAGGGGAGGCATGAGTGAAGGGAGGAGGGGAGGAAGGGTGAGCAGGAGGGCATGAGTGAAGGGAGGGATGGAAGGGTGAGCAGGGGACGCATGAGGGGAGGGAGGAGAGTGAGCAGGGAGGCATGAGTGAAGGGAGGGAGGGCAGGGTGAGCAGGGAGGGCATGAGTGAAGGGAGGGATGGAGGGGAGAGGAAGACAGGTGACTTACTAATGGGTTGAGGGAACAATTGGAGAGAAAAAGACAGTAAGAAGATGATTGGTAGTGTGGGGTAGTATGGAAAATTAGGGGAGAGCAATGACAGTATCAGGGAAAAACAGTGGGCAATTATCAGGAGCAGTCACAGTTACTGTTTTCTAGCAGATGTTGATGAAGTAGGCTTTAGAAAGGGCCCAGTTTTGGTGCTGAGGTGATTTTTGCACAGAGGTTGTTGAACCAGAGGGGGCCCGATACGTGTAAGACCACTGTCCTTGGGTAGTTCTGCATCTTGGAACTGTGAGCAGTTGATGGACGGAGTTTATGGTGTGCTGCGAGCCAGAGAATGGGCTTACAAGGTTTGCAACTCCAGGAGGTACGAATCCAAAAAGTGTTTTTTTGGCTAACAGGCAGGTTTGATAGCGAATTCTGTTGTTCAGTTGTAGCCATCCAGTTTGTGCATAAAGGTTGGAGGTGTGCATGAGGTAGGGGGAACTGACGAGCAACCTGCAGGCCTTATTGAGTGCCACTGCTATCCTGTGGAGGGAAGTAGTGGGGGCTGAGCTGTAAATGACCAGGCCGTAGTTGATAATGGAGATGATTGAGCTATGGATCGCAGTTCTTAGGGCTTCGGGTGTCAAGCAACGCTTGTGTCTGTGTAGGAGCCCTATTTTGATATTAACAGTTCTAGCCACATGTTCGATGTGCCTAGAGTAGGACAAGGAGTTGTGCACGGTTATCCCCAGGTATTTGGAATGATCGACTTATTCAAGTGGAAGTCCTAAACAGTTTCTGATAATGAGAAGGTAGGATTTGTGTTTACTCCTTGTAGTGCTGAACAATGTTACCTTTGTATTTTTTGTAGTTCAACACCAGTTTGTGCATTCTGAACTAGTCCTCAGCTTGCTCAAAAGTAAGTTGCAGGTGATTTTCAAGGTGGCAAGGGTCATGGTGGGCAGCGTAGATGACAGCATCATCCGCGTAAAGGAGGATCTGTTGATTACAGGAACAAGGTAGGTCATTGAGAAAAAATGCTGAAAAGAAGTGGCACCAGCATTGATCCCTGTGGTACCCCACAGCGGACAGGCAGACGTTCAGATGTGACATTTGCGATCTTCACTTGCTGGGAGTGATCAGACAAGTAGCTTTTGAACCAGTTGATAGTTTCGTTAAGAAGGCCAATAGACGATAGCTGTAGTAATAGTGAGTGATTGACAGTGTCGAAAGCCTTTGTTAAATCAATAAAGTCTGTGCCAACAAGGCTACTCTGGTCAAGTGAGTGATGTATGAGACTAGTGAATTCCAGAAATATGGTGGTGGTGCTGTGCCCTTTTCAAAATCCATGCTGTTGCGGGCATTGGATCCTGTATTTATTGACGTATTCCATCAACTGATCCGCAACAATACGCTCCAGTGCTTTAGACAAGGAGGGGAAGGATAGTGATTGGCCTATAGTTGGAATATAGTGCCTGGTCACCACTCTTATGCACAGGTGTTACCATAGCTGACTTCCAAACTTGGGGAAATTGAGCCAACCGTAGGGATAAGTTCAGAGGTTTAGTAAGGGGAATTAAAATCTCCAAGTGTGAGGGTGATTAGCTTGAGGTCAGAGGAGTCCCCGCTTTTTCTTGATTTCCCAAGTACCTTGTGAAGATACTTTCTAGCCAAATGCAGAGGGAGTGCTTGAAATAGAGTGGAGGAGGGGACGTGTGTTGATGTTTTGAACCTCGGTCACTGATGAGTGTGGATTCCTCAAAGAAGTTGTGTGGGAGGACACTACTCAGATCAGTAAATGCTTTATTAAACTTATCAGCAATTGTCACTGGGTCTAGAGTAGGAACACCATTAATGTTAAGCATATTCGGCACCACCTTATTGTCTTTCCCAGTGACATCCTTTAAATCATTCCAAAAATTCTTACTGTGACCCCAGGAGTTGCTTAGTGCCTCCCTAAAGTGGTTGTTTTTAGCAGCACAGATGGCTCAGGTGCAGTAGTTTCTTGATCTTTTGTATTTCTGTAGATCTGCTTGCTTACTGGTAGCTTTTACTCTGTGCCATAAATGGTCCCTGATTTTCATGCACTAGATAAGATCAGGTGTTATCCAACGGTTGTTGATACCCCGATCTTGGTCTTCTTTAAGGGTGCATGGATGTCACAAGCCTCATTATACAATGGCTAGAAAGAATCCTGGACTCTGATTGATCAGTATGACACTGGACCCGTGGTGTTATCCTAGCATAACACCATGGATCTAGTCCCATTACACAAGTGACTGCATGTAAAAAAATATTGCTCTGCTGCCTATGAACAGCTTCACCCATCCCGCTTTGCCGCTTTCCTCAAAAACCTGAAACCCACCCCCAACACACCAAGCACATAACCCTAAAAATACTCCCTCCCATACCACAGTAACCAGTCAAATTAAACCCACAACCCTCTGACATGCCTCCAAATCCCCAAAGTTTTTACTTTTAAAAATAAAGAAAACTGAACGTTACCAGGAAGCTGTCCACGTGATCTGTTTCAGCGCTCCCTGCCAGCCCCAAACGTAAACAGTGCATCTGTTACAAAAAAACACCAGTAACTCCCGACACCATATTTTTTTCTGTACCATTTTGTATTTGTTTCCCTGTACGAACAGAAGTAAACTGTACTGGGAGAACCACGAAAGAGCTGAGATCCTAAAAATGTTTTGGCATATTCAGAGAGGTGGGGGAAGGGAGTGCGGGACCGAGCGACTGTACGTCTCCACTGTACATAGCACTCACTCGGTCCTTGCCGCTCAGATCACACTTTTCTCTGTAAATAAAAATGTTTTTGCTATCCCTTTCTTCTCTCGGTACAAAGTAATGTTAACTGTACCGGAAAAACCAGAACTATAGTCCCAAAACAGAACCCAAAAGAGCGAAGTTGGGGAATGCAGGGCAGTGTGATGGCTTCAATATCACTGTCCTGCTCACTCCTCAGCATACAGGTCAGTGCTTTTCTATAAAAGCAAAAATCAAACATCTTCTCCTGGTCCCAGAGCAGGCAGCGGGACCAGTTCAATTAAAATTGTGACGTGTGTGTGTGTGTGTGTGTGTGTGTGTGTGTGTGGAGAGGTAGCCATAGAACCAGCCCACCTTGACAAAAAAAAAAGCAAAAACATCAGCACCATCTACAGGGCAAATACAACAGTAGGACGGTTGTTCCTCTTTATGTACCTGCTCAGTAAAAAAATGGTATAAAAATACTTTTAAACATATTTTCATCTTTTTTTTTTTGTATTTTATTACAAGAGAGCCATTGTATAATAGGAATAATGAACTCCAGGGTGTGTGTCATGCTGGGATAACACCACGCCTTGCGTGTTGGATGCACTCAGCCTGCGGCCCTGAGCCCAACCACCCAAGGCGTGGCGTTATGCCAGCACGACACACACCCTGTCGTGAGTTGTTCCTTTATTGAATTGATTGATGAAGTGCTCCAGTGCTATGTTTACATATGTCAACGTATCAAGTAGACCCCAGTTAAGGCTACGATGTCATTGTTTGAGGAGCTCGAGGTGTCCCCATTTTATCATTCTGCTGAATACTGTCAAGGAGGGAGATTTGTTAGATTTGTTAGTCCAGTTACAGGTGATTGGGGATTGGTCTCTTAGGGAGTCAGGGAGCACAGCGACATTAGAGATATGCTCCAGGTGATTGGTAAGGATCCAGTCCAGCAGGGTGCTTGTTCCTGTATTATAATTAGTTCTGGTAGGTGAGTCAATAAGTTGGGTGAGATGGAGTGCAGAGACCGTGTCCTTAAAGGAACCAACACAAGGTGAGATCCAATTAACATTGAAATCTCTCAGGACGATAGTTTAATAATTAAGGTGCTGACTTCTTATGTGCTCCATGACCTCGTCAAAGCCAGTGGATTGCTCTCCTGGAGGGATATCTACAGAGAGGATTGTAAGTGCCTTTTTGAGTGCTTCCAGTAGAACTTCTATGGGGAGAATCTGTGTGGCACAGCCTAGGTTAGGTTTAGGAAGGGCATACCCCTTAATTGTGTCCTTGGGGTAGATGGCACAGCCACTCCCTCTTTTTGTGACCCTGTGATGCCTGAATAGGGAGTATCCAGGTATCAGGTATTTTCAGTGAGAGCCATGTCTCAACGACTGAGAGGATGTCCAGGTTCTGCTGTGTGATCCAGACTTGAAAGTCATCCAGACTTTTGATCAAGCTGCAGATATTGATAGAGGCCAACGTTATAGTTCCCAGCTTTTTTTGCAGTGCTTGATGTGGACTGCCCATCTGGGCCAGGGTTTTGGTGCACGTTGCCCGATATTAGCAGGAGCATTAGGATGAGTCGAAGCAGGTAGGCTCTTCCATTGGGGTAAAGCGAGTATTTTTCTTTTCTTAAGCTGAGAGGTAAGGCTAAGGGGGATAGACAGGTGTTAATATGGCATAGAAGGGCTGGTGACCAGTCATCCCTGTAGTCTTAATGGGAGCCAACCAAAATAGTATAATCCTGAGACTGAGGTGTCAGATATACCTGTAACACAACCAGGTGTATAGTGCAGATTGCCATAGATCCTTGGGATAGAACATTGCAGTTGCAAGGCAACTTTTGGGGAAATATGACTGGAGAAAGTTACCAGCAGCGGTGCCTGGAGAAAGAGTTGCTGGAAAACCATGTCTAAGGCCTCTGAGGGACTGGAGCTATGAAGTATGTGATAGCACCTGATTTACAGAGATATTATGGTAAGCTGAAAAAAAGAGAGCCCTATGAAAGGAAGTTATGGCCCTCTAGTGGCAGGAACATATAACCTGCTAGTTGGAAAGTGGACACTTAGGTCATGTGACATTTCAGAGTATATCGGTAAGTGTTCAGATAGGGCAGGTGGGTGAAGTTTCCAAAGAGCTGCAGTTCCAAGAGTACAGCCGCTTTCCGAGCGGTGGCAAGGGTCAGGCCTGGAAGGGCAGGTGGCAGCTGAAGAAGCAGAGCCGCACTGCTGGGTGAGGTGAGAGCCCAATCAAGGGCCTCACAGCTGTGGGAGAGAGGGGAGAGTGTTAGGCTTTAGTAGTAGGGAACAGCCAGGGGCGGGGGAGGCTGGAGCCAGAGAGCTAGCGGGGGGTCAGTGAAGAACAAAAGGCGCAGATTAGGTGGGAGGGTTAGCAGAGGCATAGGCAAGAGAGAGACAATTAGCAAAACAGTAAGCCCAGTAAAATAGCTAGGCAAACACTTAGGCTGCAGTTAAACTATAGGAGAATTTAGCAAATTAAATACAAGCAATTCTACTTTCTACTTGGTCCACAAAATAGCTGTAATTACTTTTAAAAATAGCAGGCAGACATTTACAGTTGGAGAATAGGAAAAAAACAGCAGAGAGCTTCAGCACTAGTTGGGAAAACAGTCCAGCCAATAGACGGCTGGATAGTTTGTAAATTAGCCAATCAGAATAAATAATTAATTCACTCCAACATCAGGAATGGAGGTCCGCTAGTCCACCAGGGAGGGGGTTTATTTTACTATTTATTTGTATGGGGGGTAATCGGGGATCCACTAGACTACCAGGGAAGTATACTAACTACCTATTTCTGGGGGACATTGGGGAGAGGGATCGGCTAGACCAGCAAGGACTGTCTGGGGACATTGCTGCATGGCTACCACAGCTTGTGGCAACCTGTTCAGGTGCCCCTCTGTTGGCCGCTGCTACAGTTGCATAATGAGACTACCCAATTGAGAATTGGAGGTGCGGGTCCCTGGTGCACCCTAGGTTGCTGTAGCCCTAGATCACCACAAACTGCACTGATCTAACGGCTTTTTGAGAATCGGGCCCAACATCTCCTGATAGTAGTAAGTAAAGAGCAGCCACCAGGGCCGGCTTTAGGGTTTTGGGGGCCCCCAGCAGAATTAGTGAAGTCATGGGGCATCTCTACTTGGCCCAGCTTTAGCCCATGTGTTTTACTGTAGCCCATAGGTGCAAGATTTTATTTGTGGTGATACTATAGGCAGGGAAAAAGAGGTAGACTTGGTAGGCCAAGCAGTAGTTATCTATCGGCAAATTTTATATTTCTTTGTTTCTATGTATAAGCTTTAGTATAGCTAGTAGTATTTTAAAAACATTGTAGTAGAACACAGCAGTGACATTTCTTGGGGCTGTTCTTCCCATCCCATCCATTGCTGCCTATCCATTTCATATTGACTGGATCATAGCTTGTTGAGGTATTTCATGACATAACCAGAAGGATCTGCACAGTCCTCCATTGATGTTTTAAAGATATGTTAAGATAAAAAAAATGTTTAAAAATGAATAAGGTAACCCTCTCTGCTTGGGGGCCCCCCATGAGCAGGGGCTCCCAGCAACCGCAGGGTTCGCTGGTGCCTAAAACCGGCTATGGCAGCCACACTAGTCCAATGATTATGTATGTTTACAGAGATGAAGGAGGCCTGGTACCTGGTCATTTGTTTAAGGTAAACAGCTATATGTAGCAGAATTTTAAAGTGGAGGAGCCAGATAAAATCAATAGAGTACAATCTAAGCAACAGGAAATGGGACACAGTAAAATCATGATGGGGAAAGTGTCATTAGTCTGTTTTGTTAGTGCTCCTGGAATGGTGTCAGCTAGGAGGAGGGAGCACAGAAGGAAGCAGAGTACAATAGCAGCAACTTTTAGAGCAGACATTTTGAAAGAAATATAATTATACTGGTGGCAAAAGTAATATCACTACAGGGCACAGAGAATTAACAGATATTTATACCTTGCAATGAACCTGGGCTAGGTGATGACAATACCAAGGTGGAGGTACTAAGATCTACCCACAACAACCTATACACACAAGGGCCTTTCTAGTAACAAGTAAGTGGTGCTTACCATCCTCCTGTTAACATGAGAACACATAGAAGAGCACAAAAGGTCTTGGATCTCAAACTAGGGGTCTGAGTCTCCTGCCGACTGCTGCCCCATGCAGCCACCCCCAGTGTTATGCCCTTACACTTCGCCCCTTGAGCAATGGATTTCTGTGCATAGGATTGCTAGCAGATAGGGTATAATTCCCAAACCAGAAGTCCCAATGAAAAGCACGTTCAGCTGCCTGATTTACCAGGGCAGACCCAGCCACAGGGATAGATGAAGTCGATTGTGGGGCATCCCAACTGGCCTGTGACCCCCTCTTCACTGTTTATTTGTGGCTCTAGATGCTGGTGAACTGGTGCAGGACAAGAGGTAAAAAGGGACATAAAAGCACCAGAATCCCATTGAACTCCCCTGCAGCACCGATGCAGACTCTGACTGCTGCTGGCCAGCTGTTGTAGTGTAACCCCAGGGGCGCTATCCTAAGGGCTACTACCCCTGACTGTCTTAGCTGCAACAGGGTAAGGGGCCCAGATCCGTTGACGGGTGCCTCCACCCAGAGGTCGGGGCTAAGACAGTCAAGGTTGACTCAGTCACAGCCCTCTGGGTTACTGCAACCCCCCTTTCTTCCCACTAGTGGCTCACACGGGCTAATTACAATGCTCTCCCCCTGAACACTTACCCCCCGGCTCGAACCACTCAGCTCACTCCGGAGACCCCCTGGAAAGTAAGGTACAGTTATCAAATATTCACTGTGCAGTACATCCCCAGTAAGACACAAACCAGCCAGGGTACAATTGCAAAACAAACAATCTGATTTATTTGAGGGGAGATAACAAGGACCGGGGGAAATCAGGGTGATTGACTTATCACTATAAAATATATTTAACTACTTAGGGCTCTGTGCACAGGCCTAAACCTATCAGTTATTGTCTATGGGTACCCAATCCCTAATGGCTAGTTCCTCGATGCAGCTGGTTGGGGCCCTGACACAAAGGAGCATTCAATTCCTATGACGCTTAGATGAAGCCAGGAAGCTCAATTAGTACAGTCTGCAATACAACAAAACAACTGTGTCTTGGTTTACAACCTTTAACAGGGAGCTACCCTGATTTAGTACTCACAACTCCAACAGAGAACCACTCTTTCACCGCTTGCAGGGCTGAGCCTGAGCTTCAACGGCTTCCTCACACATTTATATGGAAAAACAACAAAGGGGTACCATACCAGGCAGCTGCTCCCTGAACTCGACCGAACTCACAGCTATGCGGGCGGTTTACTGCAGCTTCAACTTTCCTGACAGACTGAGCGTGATTCAGCAGATTCTCCAGTCCTCTACAGGTTGAGCCTGGTAGGTAGCTGTGTTTGTACACAGCCTCCTCTGACCGCACTCCGGCAGATTTAGTCCGAAGCTTTCTGGCTATGGGGAAATGGCCACCTAGGCCTTTCATGCGCTTCCTGCACGAACACTCAATGGCGCAGAAGCTCAGAGCTCCCTTCGGCTCCACAGTCACGACTCCTCTGATTCTCAAGCAGTGGGGGCAACCTTCTCACTCGCGTGCCACCCATTCCCATAGGTGGGCTGCAGACACCAGGCTATGAGACCTGTCCCGATTGGCGCAAAAAGGCGCCCTTGGTCAGACTTTACTTCCCATGATTACTAGCTAAGACCCCATTGGTCAGCCGGCTCTATCTAGAGTTCCGATGTACTGATTGGTCCAATTCGGCAGTTCGGGACCAAACGGAGGAGATAATCAGAACAGTCTTTGCTGCAAAGAAGGCAGGTTAGAACAACCACATTATCATTATTACTCTAAGTTATTTCCAGCAAATAGTTACATCCTTCAGCAGAGCTCCCTCTGCATACTTAGCGATGGCAGAATGGAGCTATTTCCAGCATTCCGGGCGGGACTAGAGCATAGAAACACTCAAACCCCCCCCCCCAGAGTAATTATGACTGCTCTTAGGCAGCTCTCAAAGAGACAGTACTGGAGGCTGTAAAAGCACTCACCACGTCTGCATTCAGCGGCCTTACTCCAAACACCAACCAGGCATGGAGCATCTAGGCAAGCTCCGGGAAAGCTTCTGGGAACCCCCATTTGTAGGGGGGTTACAGTAGGATAAGAGATATGAGGGGGCTAAAATGCCAAAGAGTACTGGTGAACTCCACCTCAGGTTGATAATTGTGGCTTCCAGTTGGCCCACCCAGGCAGATTTAGCAATATGGGGAGTTGGCATCCAGTGCAGGGGAGCTTGGCAGTCTTAGACCCCCTCTTCAGTGTTTGTGCATGACCCCCACCACTGGTTAAGTTCATGGAGAAAGCAGCTTCCAACTGGACCACCTGGGCAAGTGCAGCCATATAATGAGGAGATGACAGTTGATGAGGGGAGTCCGAATTGCTCATAACCCTCACTTCAGCATTTGTACACAGCTTCAAACACTGGTGAAGTGGTTCAGGGAGAGAGGAATAAAAAGGCTTAAAAGCCCAAAAGTCCCACTGAAACCCATGCAAGAACATAAACAGCATTTCAAGTAATAACCCTGCAGAACTGAAATACAATAACATATACAGTTACCAAATAACTATCTATTTATGGTGACTTAATGGTAACATTATAAAAACACCCAGTAATAAAACACTTTAATAGCAGAAAGTTTTATAATGAAATTGCATTACGGTGTTTCTGTACATACATTAAATGAAACAAAGAAGGGCCAGTGTTACAAAATTATGAGAATGAGCGTGGGAATTTACCAATGCAGATGCCATGCAGACTCAAAGTCCAGTGGAAACAATAATAGGAGTGATCTCATAGCATTTATAAAAGCTGAAAAAGTATTCTCCAGGGAAGAAGGAGAGAAATCCTGCCGGGCAGAGATAATACCAAGCTTGGCGGCCTCACATGTTCAGTGTTATAAGTTTGTGAACAAGGCTGCAGGGCTAGGTGAGGTGCATCTAAAGGTACACAAGGAGCTAGGTAGTGAGTTGAGTTAGCTGTCAATTTATTTTTTTAGGGAGCTACATAATACTGGAAAAGTGCCAAGGATTGGGCAAAGAGCAGTGTGGTCCCTATATTCATTGTGTATGCATACTGTATGTGAGTGTGAGAGTGTGTGTGTGTGTGTGTGTGTGTGTGTGTGTGTGTGTAGGAGAACATGTTAGACACCGTTATGAAGGAAACAATAGCATTCCCCAGAAAGAATGGTTTTGATAGGTTATGGTGATGACTAATTTGTCAAGAGACAGTCCTGTTAGACAAAACCAATGGATCCTGCACTAAGGGGATGTTGCACAGGCAGATAAACTCTATTTATCAGCAGTTAGCCATTTCAAATATTTCACTGTGAACAAACAGTACTTCCAGATGCAACTTTAATAATACTTAACAAATACAATTAAATATATTACTTAAAATCTCATAAATGTATTTAAAAGTAAATCTTTTATATACCCAGTATTTTTAGTATTGATGGCTAAGAACATACATTTTGCCACTCTTAATGTAGTTTTTCAGATTTTAAGTTAATCAAGTAATCCTGGTTATTATATTTACTTGTCAGATTATTTCTCAAAATTGACTTTGTCCATTTCTTCCTAGGTAGCATAGAAAATAGTAATGTGTCTTAGATATTCTATTTTGCCCTGTAAACATTTTTTTTTTTGATTTGGGGATTTCTTTTGCTTTCTGTTGGAGGTGCCATCTGTCAGATAAGTTAAACCAAGGTCCTGTCTCCCGGTTCTTGTGACTATCCAGGAGGAAGTTAAATATGTAAGCAGTAACACATGACAGGATGTGCACTTAATTGTATTGACAATCACCCCAGGTGTGTTGTGAGGTATGAGGCTGCTAGCCAAGTACCTTCAACCCCAAAGTAAGTGTGCCAATTTAGCTCAATGCACATCTTGGAGTGTGTTATTGCACTACTTTAGTTAAAATGTGTGTAAAATTAATACTAAATAGTATTAAATATAAAAACATATAAATCTTTGCCTACATTTTTAATCAAATAATTCTTCTGCCTGCTGTGATGATACAGAATTTTATTTTGCTTTTTTTTTTTTTGTCCTGATGAGGATTCCATAGTTGTAGTTTTTGTAGTTCTCTACAGGAATTGTGCATCTGATCAGTCAGTAGTAGCTCAGGTCTACAGTATTTGCTTTGTGTATAATGTGGAGTCTGAATTCAGTTGTCTGTTGTTAGCTGCTTTGCGCTGCAGTTGCTGGCTTCTCACCCCCTTCTGCTTTCCTTTGCCATTTCTGTTGCTTTTTTTAGCTGTATTGGAGAGCACCAGCTGGAGAACAGCAATGTCAAAAGAACTAGGAAACTGAGTCACAAAGATGAGTCAGGATCCTGAAGTACACAATGTCTATGACATTTTGAGCTTCACTGGAGTTTGTGATAAGAGATATAAAAGTCAGACATCCTAGCAAGAAGTGCAGTGCTTGCCAGAACTGCTCCCTAATGCAAGCAGAGTCTAGTAATGGTAAACCAAAAATACCTTGTGCCACTTCAGTGCAGTGTAGTGTGTTATATAAATGGGTAAATACATTGTCCGGCTATGTGCCTTTGTGTGTGTGTGTGAACAGTAATTGGAGCATAGGGTTTAGCAGACCTCTGTAGGGGTTGGCAGTTTTCTGAGGGGAAAAAAATTACTGTCACATTGTTTTTAAAAATTTTGTGGAGGTGTATTAATTTGTGATGAGGTTAAGTACCAGGATGACCATGCATTGAGCCATATCGATGGGTCATGTGACAGCTTTTCACAAATGATTTTTCTGTACATTATGAACCCATTTTATAAGTAAGGGATAACACATGACAGGGTTTGCAGTTATAAGGAATTAATGAATGCCTTTGGTGCTTGTTAGGCATGAGGCATAACTGAGTGCTGCAACCACCCAAGAAGTGCATTATCCCCTTATGACCACAGAACCTGTAGTGTGTTATACCATTTATAAAATGGGCTTTCATTTGTTAAAAATATGTGTCGTTCCAGTGAGGTGTGTGGCTACCAGAAAATATCTTTAACAATCATATAACGTGCTTCGACCAATGAGGTTATAGGATTTTCATGGTATATTTTATAACCCATGCTACTTTTCAAAAGAGTAGAGGGAGTTATCCCAGCATCTCAGCCAACGTGCTCTACCCAAATTACACAGGTGGTAATATATGACTGTGTGTGGTATTACCACAATTAGTCGCTACTGCGTGTATACCACATTCAGTTCCCCCCACTACCAGTATTTAACTCTATGCCTTGTAAAGCACTTCTGTAATACAGTGTGCATAAAAGCCACAATATAACATCAAATCATTGTGTTCTGTTCTTCAGTAATACATTTCCACATATGAAACAGTTGTACAAGGTCTTGGAACATGGCATGAGGGTGAGTGAAATGCTAAAGTGGCTCCAAACTTTGCTGAGTTGCAGACATCTATGAATGAATTCAAGCAGACTGTACGTGAAAAGGTTACAAGTAAAATCCCTCTGGGATCAGTGGTTGGTCATTTCTTGTTCAGTATGTAAAAAATAACATAGGACAACCCAGGGATTACGCAATAGTAACAAATCAACATGTATTGGCAGTCTGAGGCTGAAGGCTGAGGGCTTCAATCTCCATGAGGCATGTTATTATAAATCATAATCCCCAGTTTGCAACATGTTATTTCACTTAAAGCAGCAGTGCAATGGTAAATGTTTTTCCAAAAAAGCTAGCTTCAGCTACAGTTAATGGAAATATTAGCATACCTGTCAAATCTATGTTTCTAGGTGCTGCCTATGCTGTGCATCGTCAGTTTTTTGTTATTTTCCTGATCCTAAATACCTCATGGGGGTAAATAAGGTACAGGAGGGAAGTATTTTTTTCAGAAGAAAAGGTGCTCAAGAACAAGGGGACATGCTATGAAGCTTGAGGGAGGTAGTTTCAGGAGAGATCTGAGGAAGTACTGTATAGGTACTTCTTCACGGAATGAGTGGCGGATTCCTGAAATAGCCTTCCAGCAGAGGTGGTGGGGGTGAAACCAGTGGTGAGGTTCAAGAATGCATGGGATAAGCACAAGGGAATTGTAGTGAAAAGAAAGAGGAGGAGGAGAGAAAAAGAGCTGTAGATTGGGTTTGATCTGTGGTAATAGTGTAGGTAGTGAGAAATGGGCAGACTGGATTGGCCAAGCGGTACTTATCTGCCATCTAATCGTATATCTCTGTGTTTCTATGTATAGGCTGCTGCTGCCCCCAACAGCATTACAATGCTATCTATAGCCCTGCAGACCCTTCCCTACTTCATATTTTCAAAAAACCTTTTTGTGAGTGGGGCTGCAGCAAGTGCCCGGAGGCAAGCTGCTGAGCAGAAAGTTAGATCACAGGAATAGTAAGTCAAATATCTAAATAATTCCTTGCTGAAAATTTTAATTGTGGGCTAATTTAGGTCCTGGGATGGGCAGCATCTTGTCAGGAGTTGCCTGCCCCCAAACTGTCAGTTGTATTTTAATATATAAGGTAGGGACAATGGACTGCAGCACGGCATTATCAAGTGTAAGCTGCAATACCCAGCAGAGTGTGTGAGGATCAGTATCTCTGCTGCTTTCTACTTAGGGTATATACCTACTGCTCAGGACAGTTAGAATACCATAATGGAGACTGTGCAGGGTTTTACCTTGCACACTGTGATACATGGGAAATGCTTCAGGGGGGTGTCCACCGCTGTTGCCTAGAAGTAACACAGCCAGCATTAGGTGCCTTACAGTCATTAATTATGATTTCTAAAGTAACAGGAGGTTCAAGTGTTTTTCCATATGGTCATGCATTTCTAGCAGGTTGGTTGTTTGTAGCACATGGCATTCAGAAGCTTGGGAGATCTATGCAGATTGGGTTGGATAGCTGTCATTCTGCCAGGTGTCTGTCCGGCTTCCTCTGGCTGTAACACATAGCTACATTTTGCTTATTTGTCAGAGAGAGGGTCTTATTCTTTTCAGTGGCTACGTCAATCTATCTACAGGAAAACTCACCAGAATCAAGCCCAACTCTGCAGAATTCTGCAGTAGAGTTACTGCAGGGAACAATACAATTTCAATGGGAGTTAGTCTCTTTTGTCATGCAGGGAAACTGTGACACTGCGCTCGATCCTAATGGGCTTCACTCTATCTATCTATCTATCTGTCTGTCTGTCTGTCTGTCTGTCTGTCTGTCTGTCTGTCTGTCTGTCTATCTATCTATCTATCTATCTATCAGCATTTCTTTGATGCCAGTGGGGAGGGGGGCTAAACAATTATGCCAGGTCCAGCTCAGGCGAGTAGCCTTCTCTGTTCATGATTGGAACTTGTGCCGAGTCTCCCCAGTAGGAGTAGGACAGCCAGACTCAAAACAATAGCGAGTCAAAGGTGGATCCACATCTCGCACCCTCTTCTCTCTCACCCTCTTCTGTGAGAATAATCTATTCCTTCAGCAGAATTTTGTTCTAAAAAGTTACCTAGGGAGTGAAACAACAAAAGGTTAAAATTATACATTATCTCTGTTCTTCATTGCAGTAGAGTTATTTTTAATTTGAAAGTTTAGGCATATTGGTATCAAATTCATTATGGCACTACCAGTTTCATGTTTTTTTATAATCATTGCTGATCATTTTGTGCTTCTATCCTACATGAGAGAAACTTAGAAGGTATGTCATACAAATGCAGGATCCTCCATAGAACACTCTTAAGGAATCAAGGTACTACCTGAAATATCGAAACCATCATCCTTGGTGGTCTAAACCTGGATTGTCTCTTTGCCATATCCGCAGACCTAAAGGAACTTGATGATGAGCTAGGCCTAACCCAGCTGATAATGGAGTTCACCACACCTAATCCTAAGAATCTCACCAACACCTCTATCTTGGACATCATCCTAACCAGTAGACCACATAAAATCACACAGCTGTTTTTGATGACATCAGTGACCATAATGTAGTAGCATGTGTCAGCGGTGTAAAAAACTTGAGACCTCCATATATCCTGCCATTGAAATTTTCAACAAGGTTTTACTGGGTGTTGTGAATAAGAATGCACCCGTGGTGAAGCATAGGGTAAAAATGTGTAATTGTTCCTGGTTCACCAGTTATCTTCAGGCTGAGTTAAGAGGAAACAAATTGTGGGCCAAGGCTGGGAGCACAAAAATAGCTCATCATTGGGATTTTTTTCAGCTAAAAAGAAACCGTTGTACCTGATTAATATAGAGTGCCAAGGCAGTTTATTACCTTAAATTCATAGAAGATAACTCCCATGACCCTCCAAATTCTGGGAAACTGTTAAATCCCTATAAGGAGGGGCTGCTGCTGCTGTGTTGCCTATGGAGTTGCTGAGTAATGACAGGATAATCAGTGAAAGGCTTAGCATCATAATTGAGTTAAATAGTCATTTTGCTGCTACGGAACAAGCCTTTGACAACCCTTTGCCCTCCCCAGCCAGTCACTCACTCACCTCTAGAGAGACCTACGGTAACAATCCTTCATCAGACCAGTCAGCCAAAATTAAGTTGAATGGCTATTTAAAAAAGATTGACATGAAAATCCTGGAGCAGACAGTCTGGAACATTTTTTCCTTCGCTTGGGCCATACGTTCCTCCCTGCCCCCAATGCACATCTGTTTAATCTCTTACTACTCCAAAATTACCTCCCTGTGCTGTGGAAAAGCACTCATGTCATGCCCCTTTTCAAATGTGGCGATAAAAACAACATGAACAATTACAGACCTATGTCCATACTCCCAGTTCTTGTCAGACTGCTATAAAAGCTGGCAAGCACGCAGTTGCATGCTTACCTTGATGAATTTAACATCATCTCACCCCTTCAATCTGGATTCAGAGACACACACAGCACCACAACGGTGCTGGAAAGGGTCACAAATGACTAGCTTACCACCTTGGATCACAAATTAGTCTGAGGAGCTGTTTTTCTAGAGCTGAACAAAGCCTTTGACAGTGTTGTTCATGATGATGTTAATGAAAAACTCCTGCATATTAATGAGCCACTAGCTGCCTGGCAGGGGACTGTGTCTGTCTTTGAGCCCTAAATCAGCAGTCACTTAGGAGGAGCTACTGGACTAAGGAACAAAATGTGTTTGAAGACAATGTATCTTGGCTGCACGGACTCTTGAAAGTGGAGACTACCACATAAACTGCACAAAACTGTGTATTGGGCTGCCATGTTTGATACTATGACCCCAAAGGACAGCCAGTCCAGTTCTTAGGTACCCAAAGACTGGTGAACTGCTTTATGGGAGAGGTGTGAACCTTATTCCAAGCACCAAAACCCATTTACCAAGCAATAATCGAACTGGGTCAATGACTATTAATATTTGTGATTGTCAGCAGGCTCCTACCAATCAGAAGCTGAGATTTTCCGGTGAAAACCAAGGGACTTTTGGCAGTTGGGACAGTCTGTGCTGGGCTTCGCTCGAGTCAAGAGGGGCTCAGTGCAGTGAGTTGGAAAGATAGAAGGCCTTTTATAGGACTCAGTTGGTTGAACGGTGAATCTTTTGAGGATTGGAATAAAGGCTTTTCTTTGATAGAAAGAACTGTGGAGTTGCAGCTGAACATTCAAGGTATTTGTGGAAAGCTTTTGGTGTTTTGGAAGTTCAGTGTTGCATTGAGCCTGCATCAGCGTGGGAAAAAACTCTTGAGTCAGTGAAAAGGGTGGTTTGGAACTGTGTGTTTGTGCCAGAGCTAAAGTTGGCACTCGGCTTGAAATTTGAGGACATTGGAAGAAAAAGGGCTTGCAGGAGTCCAGAGTTCAGGAACCTGTTGTTTTGCTGAAAATCAGGGTGATAAGGTGGAAGTCCAGTCCAGAGTCTGCAAGGTTTTAGCTAAAAGCCACTGGTGAGGTAGAGTTCAGAAAAATTGTTGCTGCACCCCAGTGCTGCTTGTTCCTGTTCAGAAAAGGTGATTCTGCAATCCTAACAGCTGCAACCCAGAGCCAGGTAGGGAACCTGCAAAACCCTACTGAGTGAGGCAGACTGGGCTGCAGGGAGCCACTGGCATGCTCCTGAGTACTGGGGCACTCTAGACCCATTAGGGAAACCAGATCATGGGGTCACTCCTGGGTCTGGGCTCCTTGTGGCCTGGTAGGCTTGGTGTGTGTGCTCTATAATCTGGCCCACTGGGTTGGCTGAAGGTGACAAGCTGCAAGAATCTTTAAGCAAGTCAGAAGGTGACAGTCTGCAAGAGTCTTCCAGCAAGTCCAAGGTCGACCAGTTGTTAGCCATTGCTTTATTGTCCAGACCAGCATTTCACTGCCTATTTGTTGCTGCCTTTCGACTCAGTTGATCCTGAACTGCCTGAACCTACTGTGCCAGTAGCCGAATTCCAGCGCATCAGAACCATGAGTTATCCAGGGCTTGCCCTGGGAAAAGTGGGAGTAACTTTAAAACAGCTAGCATCCTAGGAAGGATTATTTCAAGGGCCCCAAAGCCAGTCAACCAACGGCATCTGGCAGGCCTGCATTTAGTCTGGGTACCCAGCTTGGACTGACAGGACATAGGGCGTGTGCACTGGTACCAGTGGGGATGGGCATTGCGTATGTTCCAGTCTACAGGCCCTGTTAACTCCATTAACGAATTTCTTTCTCCAGCAGCAATCCTGTGTTCCAGTACCCCTTATCCTATCCCGTCCCCCAAAATAAAGCTGTGTTTTGTTTGTTGCAATTCCTGCTTTACGAGCATTTCATTAGCAGTAGCTGTTAAATGTATATGTGTTACAGTATTGGTGGACAATGTGGTATCCAGTGTGTGGAGTGACTGGAAGGGGAGGTGGGTAGCTACAGCATCCCAGGGGATTGTACCAATCAGACACCGGGCACACTGTTACTTTACTCTGGGTGGAGGCACCACGTTATTTTCATTCCGCTCTGGAACAGAACCCCTGACCACCATCGCAACAGAACCCAGGCCCCTTAAACTGTATGGTAGTCATCAGGCAGGGGTAGTCGCCCACTGGCACATGGCGTCTGGGCTACCTACAGTATCTATGTTAAATTATGTTAATTTTAAAGAAATAACTGCTCATCCCATCAGCAAGATGTATGAATTAACCAACAGCTCAGATTTACCAGAACCCTTAATTTGGGATGCAGTAAAAGCAGTAGAGAAGCAAAATTATTAGTGTTGCATCAGCTAAGGATAAACAACGACAAGCAATACGGGAAGGCTTAAAGGGGACAGGAAATTTGTGCTGATTAGCAGCCATTTATAAAGTTACTGTTCTCAGAAATGATATGCATTCCCGAAAGTATCCATAGTTAACTGTACCTGAATAAAAAGTGATAGGAAAAACTGTATTTTACATTGTTTTTTTTTTTTGGGCAGCATTCTGCTGCAGTTCTCTTCATGGAACCAATAATTTGGAGTTTTTACCATGTCATGATTTGTGCACAGAATGCTAATTATGAGCTGTTGACCTATGAGAACTTTGCTTAGAGTTCTGTACACAAACTGTGACATAGTTAAAACTCCAAACTATTGATTCGATGAAGAGAACTGTAACAGAATGCTGCCTGTAAAAAGAAAACAATGCAAAATACTGTTTTTCCTATCATGTTTTACTCAGGTACAATTAAATATGGATACTTCAGGTGAATGCATATCATTTCTGAGAAAAAGAACTTTATAAACAGCTGCATGTTAGAAATGATTTCCTGTCCTCTTTAAGAGGAAAAATTAAAGAATTAGGACAACAACACAAAAGAGGTAATGGTGGCCAAGCTACTGTACTACAGAATATGTTCGCTCCCTTTAAAGTTTGCTCATTCGTCTATGGCAACGCGTTTGCATCCGTTAATTTTAGGCAAGGCAAGGGCAAGACAAATTTTATTTTTCTGGTGCCCAATCCCAGAGGCTCTGGGTGCCGTACAAACAATACAAAAATTTTAAAACATCACTTAATAATATAATAAATAATTACATAAATCATATAGGCTAAATCAGCAAATACATAAAAACCCTATTTACTAAAAAGGGCTAATAATTTGAGTTCTCATCCAGTATCAGGGAATGCCTGGCTAAACAGATGGTATTTTAGGTGGGCTTTGAATACCTCCACAGAGGGGGTCTCCCTTACCAATAATGGAAGCGAATTCCACAGGACGGGGCCAGCGACACTAAAGGCTCTGTCACCGGCAGTTTTCAACCTCATCCTGGGAATCGACAAGAGGCCCCTCGTGGAGGATCAAAGGGAGCGGACCGGGGCAGTGGGTGTAAGAAGGTCCACCAGGTAGCAAGAGCCCAGTCCATGTAGGGCCTTAAAGGTGAGCAAGCCCATCTTGAAGATCACCCTCCACTGAACTGGCAGCCAGTACAGTTCACGCAGCACCGGGGTGACATGACAGTATTTCAACAGCCTGGCAGCTGCGTTCTGCACCAGCTGCAGTTGACTGAGGATGCTCCCAGAGACCCCGAGGTAGAGCGCATTACAGTAGTCAAGCCTAGATGTTACAAAAGCATGCACCAAGGTGTGGAGGTCTGGGGCGGAACCAGGTGTTTGATCCTGGCAATGTTTCTGAGATGAAAAAAACTCACCTTGACAATGGGCGAGACTTGATGTTCCATTATCAGACCACTGTCGAGAACCAAGCCAAGATCACGCACCCTGGAGGAAGCCATCAATGGTACAGAGCCCAGAACAAATCCAGTATCTGCACCAGAGACCATCCTATCACGCCTCCTGTTCGACTCCACCACCAGTACCTCTGTCTTATTGGGGTTCAGTCGCAACCAGCTAGAGGCCATCCAATCACTGATCTCGGCAAGGCAGTTGTTTAATACTTCCACCGCATTTGCTGTCCCAGAGGCAAAGGATAAGTACAGCTGAGTATCATCAGCATAACAATGAAACCCCAAGCTATACTTCCTAATGATCTCACCCAGGGGTAGCATATACCAGGCAAACAACAGCGACGACAAGACCGAACTCTGGGGTACGCCACAAGACAGAAGGCTAGGGGAGGAGAAATTCCCCATCACCACCCTTTGCCTTCTGTTTGTCAAAAAGGACTCAAACCAGCTGATGACAGTGCCGGTGAGTCCACAAAAGTCCTCCAGGTGGTCAAGTAACACACGATGGTCCACCGTGTCAAATGCTTAGGAGAGATCGAGGAGAACAAGAATTGTCCCCTCTCAGTCCCTTGCCCTGAGGAGATCATTCTGCAGCCAAACTAATGCAGTTTCTGTAGAATGTTCTGCATGAAAACCTGACTGGAGCAGCTCATAGATCTCAAATGCCGCAAGGTGTTCTCCCAGCTGTTGCACCACAATCGTCTCCACAACCTTTCCCAGAAATGGCAGGTCGGAGACCGGTTGGTAATTCACCTCGATGTCAGGGTCCAATGATGGCTTTTTCAGAAGGGGTCTCACCAGCGCCTCCTTCAAGGCATCTGGGAAGACCCCCTCCAACAAGGAGCACTGGACAATCAAGGCGAACACCGGGCCAACAGTGTCAACACATCCAATTAAGAAATGAGTTGGCACCGGGTCCAGCTCACAATATGTGTGCTTCAGCTTCGAGGCCACCTTGATGACATCAGCCACCTCCACTGGTTTAAACTCCTTCCAACCTGATGGAGTGTCTTGTCGACGATCCAGGAGACCACTGTCGGCCATAACATGGCTCACTGGTGGAATGCCCTGCCTGATGGCAGACACTCTGTCCGAGAAGAACTGAGCAAACTCATTACACAAAGTCTCAGAAACTGCTTTTTTTGGCTGTAGACAGGCCGTATGTAAAAGCCTATCCACCATCTGAAAAAGCATAGCTGGTCGATTCTTCCCAGCAGCAATCTCCCTGGACAGGAACGCTGCATTTTTACGGTTGATTGCCCCCTGGTACACACTATAGTGTGTACACAGGGACAGTTTTCCCACCTCCAGCATGGTCCTCTGCCAGCAGCAATCCAACCTCTGACCCTTCTTCAATGTCTTGAGCTCCCCATCAAACCACGGGGACCTCAAGTGAGAAGATCTTGGTCATACACAGACTGGTGCAAGGGAGTCAAGTGCCTCAGTCATTAACCTATTATTGGCAGCAACTGCTTCGCCCACACCACCCCTGCATGCACTGTCCACACTAGATAGGTCTTCTTCTGCCAGAAAACCCTCCGGGGTCAAACCCCTTAAAGGGCGGTAGCTTACCATCTCGCAGGGGAGGGAACTCGTGGGGCTCTGAGTGAGAACTCCACTGTGCATTGATCAGACCAGATGACCCAATCAGTCCTGAGATTCTCAATCTCAAGCCCCAGCAAGAAGACCGGGTCCAACATGTGTCCACCCTGATGGGTCACGGTAGTAACTAATTGTGACAGGCCCAGAGATATCATCATCTGGAGGGTGCGCCCTGCCAATCAGCCATCATTATACACCATTGTAATCACAGTGTCTTTTTTATTTCACTGTCCTTTTAATTTAGCACTTTTTGTAGATCAGCGAATACAGCAAAAACAAAATGACAATGAACATTACCTGTAGTACAGTACCCTCCATGCATTAACTGCAGCAAAAGGGATATGAATGATGTCCTGGAAAGGATGGCCAAAGGGTACTTATAGTATGCCAGTTATAAATACTATGATGTGGGAAGAAAAGACACAAGGCTTATTAGCCTTTACATAAAAAAAGGCAGCTGAACTAACAATACTTAGCATCAAAGATCCACATGACTCCAGCAAAACCTGGATCACTCCAGATAAAATAGTACAGAGTTTCAAAACTTTCTATTTGGATTTATATTCTAAAATGTCCCAAACTGGAGAGACGCAGGCCAAAACAAGTGACTTGTTAAAATCACTTGACATAGAGTCCTTATTACTAAAAGATAGAGTACACTTAGCAAGGCCCATCAGTGCAGATAAGATTGAAAAAGTCATACAAGAAACTGAAAGTAACAAGACCTCTGGACTGGTTGGCTATGATGTCTATTTTCATAAAGCTTTTTATTATTGTTTACCTCCTTCTGCAGGCTCCACGGGGGCTATGTGCTATGACACCCCCCTCAGAGGGGGTACATCCTCCGGTCCGACCCCCAGCTCGTCTGCCCCCTGAGGTTCCCCTGTGGATTCTCCCTCCATGACAGGTCCAGGTGGGGGGGTGTCGGCATTCCTCCACCACCCTGGTACAACAAATCTGGTGGTGAAGGGCAGACTTGCCAGAGCGATCGGCACATCATGGGTCTCGTGGAGCCTAGGCACTTTCCATTTTCTCCCTTCCTCCCTTCTGACATAAGTATGTCAGCTTTCAAGCCTCCTGACCTATACTGCCCTCTGGCTAGCACCAGAGGGCAGTCAGTGAACAGGACAACTAGTCCCCTTCCCCAGAGAGAGGAGAGCAGTCCTCCAGATGCTCAATCCTCTCTCCCCCTGCCAACCCCTGGCAGCCCAGGCTCATTCCCGAACCCGGGTCGTCAGTGTGGCATGAGATGTGGCATCCAGCGCCTCAACCCTCAGTGCCACCAGGCCGGCCCTTTCATAAAGCTTTTAAAATAAATTCAACATGATACTACTCATGTATGGAAGAAGGAATCACCCCCTCTTCATGGAACGAGGCATTAGTCTCTGTTTTTTCAAAACCAGGGAAAGGGAGGCATACTTGTGCAGCCTTTCATCTTATTTCGTTACTGAATGAAAACATGAAGCTCTTCACGAAGATTCTTGAAAACAGATAAGCAGTTTATTGACACTAAACTTCCACATAGGGAGCTGATATTTACCCTCAAGCAGTATAAGCTAAATAACAATATAGTAAACTGGATTGATGCATGGCTCGAGGAGCGAAGGCAGAGAGTGGTAATTCAGGGTGAAATATCAAATTGGGAGACAGTGACTAGTGGGGTCCCCCAAGGGTCTGTTCTCGGACCTTGTCTCTTTAATATCTATATAACTTCCTTAAAGGTACCAAATAATGATATTTGGCTAACAAAATTTGCGGATGACTGCAGAATTGGAACTATAACAAATACCCCCAAAAATTCAAATGATCTGCAAGAAGCACTAAACAGCATATATGATTGGACATCAAAAACAAGCTTGAACTGAACAAAAATAAGTGTATAACTATGCACCTGAGTAAAAGAAATAACAATATTTGTTATAAATTAGATAGCACTGAACTTAATAGTGTCATTGAGGAAAGGGACTTGGGGATCATAATAAGCACCGATTTAAAATTCAGCCCCCATTGCACTAAAGTAGTAAGAAAAAGCAACCAGGTATTAAATTTCATTCTGAGACATATATCAAGTAGATAATTTTGTTGTTCCCCTCTATCTCCAGAGGTGTATAGACTGTGTAGGGGATTGGGAATAGCTAGGAGGGTTAGAGCAGGAACTCGGCCTGTTGGGGGAATGGGGAGGAGTGGGCGGATTGGGATTGTGGGGACAAGGAGATGCCCTGGGGTGAAGTGGGTCCAGGAAAGGGGTTCTCCCTGTCTGGTTCCCATACCCAAGGGTTCTGCTTATTGCAGACAAGAAACTCAGTCTCCCTCGGCTGCTCATTGAACTCGGGAGGTGTTATGCAATGCCAGGTCTATTAAAAACAAGACCGCCATAAGTGGGGATCTTGTTAATTTGACTGACCTGGCTTGCATCACCGAGACCTGGTTGGATGGAAATGCAGGCCCAATTTTGGCTTCAGCGATTCCACCCAGGTACTCGGTGATACATCGCCCAAGGATCGATCGTAGGGGCGGGGGTGTGGCCCTATGTTTTAAATCAGAACTGAACCTGAGGGAAATTCCAGTGGGAGCCACCAACTCCTTTTTTTTTTTTTTCACTTTATCTCTTTTTGTCTCCTTCATACTCTCGGAGTCCACTCATTCCTTCCTCTCATCCTCCATTCCACCTCCGGTGGGATCTGCCCCTAGAGTGCCTCCTTCTCCCCTCCTGCACAGTGGGGTCTGTCCTCTTTTTGGTGGTCCGGATGGTACCGAGAGGCTATCATTTAGGGCTGCTGAGAGGGTTTTTCTGTTTTTCCCCTGGTTTCCCTGCCCTCTGAGGCGTCGTGCGCTGGGACGTACATCCCAGTGGCGGTGTGCTGATACTGCCAAGCCCTCATCGCCGCTTCCGTCTCTCTCCCAGCCCAGGCGAGCGAGAGCCGCCTCCATCCCTCTTGTCGGGTGCTTCCACCGGCTGCGAGGGAGATGTAGAACGCGAAAAGGCCTTGGTCCACCTCAGGGGAGGAGAACATCCGCTGGGACGCCGATCCTCCCTCCCTGCGACCCCGGCCACCAGAGTCCGTTCCCGGAGCCCGGGTCGCTGGCGTAGGGCGAGGTGTGGCGTCCAGCGCCTCAACCCTCAGCGCTACCGGGCCGGCTCACCAACTCCTTTGAATGTATTGTGGGCGAGGGTGTGGGGTGCAGGATTCTTCTCATCTACCGTCGGTTGCAGACTTCATCGCCGGCCTAACATTGGGATCCCATAGATGGCTGATGCTTGGGGATTTCAGTGTGTGATTCGACGATGAACTCTCACAGCTTGGACAGGACTTCCTCCAGCTAATGAGCTTATTGGGCCTCACACAGGTTGTTTCCTCCTCGACTCACATTGGTGGTCATTCATTGGACTTGGAGTTTCTCCTGGGGATGGAGATATCCGACTTGGTGGTGGAACCAGTCAGATGGTCAGACCCTCATATCATCAGCTTCAGTTTTGAGGCCCCCCCTAAGAGGCCTGCCCCTATGGGGATGAGCCAGTGCCACTCTTTGAGGGGTGTATCCCCAGATGGTCTGATGGCGGTACTGGACCTATCGGGCATGCCGAGGGAATGCATGGATCCAGGGGATCTGGTATTTGCCTATAATAAAGCAGTGATGGAGGCCCTGGATTCCATTGCTTCTGTCTGTGTTCATCCACTCTCCCTTTGCCCTAGGTTCCCATGGTTTGATGGGGACCTTAGGGAATTGAGGAGAGGGGGACGAAGGATAGAGAGGCGATGGTGGAGGTCCGGCCTGGTATGTGACAGGCTTAGTTTGATGGACCATTATTTGGTTTATCAATCAACAATTTCCCATTTCCCATAATTCCTGTCCAGGGAAATTGCTGCCGTGTGGAATCGACCAGATCAACTTTTCCGGACTGTGGACAGACTGTGCAATCCACTCTGTCTTCAGCCCAGAAATGCTTTCTCACAAGAGCAATGTGAGGAGTTTGCTCGATTCTTCACGGATAAGGTTGCCACAATCAGGTCCGATATCCGCCTGACCCTTTCTCTAGGGAATGGCAGTGGTCAGCAGGAGATGTCGGACTCCCGGTTTGAGTGGTGTGACTTTGCCCAGCCTACAATCAATGATATTGTGATGGTTATCCAGACTTTATGTCCTACCAACTGTAGTTTGGATCTGGGCCCCAAGCACTTGCTCATTGGCTGTGTTGATGTTATCAGCGCAGTCCTTGTGAGATAGTCTGGTTATCCTTGGAGAGGGGAGTTTTTCCAGCTTCCCTTAAGGAGGCTGTAGTTCGACCTCTCCTTAAAAAGCCTTCCTTTGATCCCGACTGTCTAGCAAACTACAAGCCGGTCTCTAACCTTTCCTTTTTGGGTAAGGTTATTGAGAAGGTGGTGGCATTGCAGCTGGAAGACCATTTGACCAGCCACAATATCTATGATTCTCTTCAGTCCAGTTTCAGGAAAAGACATAGTACTGAGACGGCTCTTGTTCAGGTACTAAATGACCTCCTGATAGCGAGAGATCAAAGGGCCTGTTCCATTTTGGTCCTTCTTGATCTCTCTGCAGCATTTGATACTGTGGACCATGGTGTGCTGTTGGATCGCCTGCGGTTTATCTGCAGACTCTCAGAGGTTGTCCTCAGATGGTTTCAATCCTATCTCACGGGTAGGACTCAGAGTGGTGTCAGGGGTTTGTACCTCAGCTCCATTCTCCCTGCCCTGTGGGGTTCCACAGGGATCCATCTTAGCGCCCATGTTGTTTGCATTGTATATGCTGCGTGTTGGGAGTGATTATTAGATGGTATGGCTTGAGTTTTCACTGCTATGCAGATGACACTCAGCTATACATGTCTTTTGTTCTGGAACAAGATGATGCTGTCTCGGTGCTCAACAGCTGTCTGACTGAAATTCAGGCGTGGATGAATGTGAGCTGGCTACGGTTGAACCCTGAAGTAACTGAGGTGTTGGTCATGACCCCAGATCATCATGAGGTGGGTATGTTGGTAGGTTCACCTTCGGGTCTATGGCTCGGAGATGTTCAGCTGGCTACCTCAGACCGGGTGCGGAATCTGGGCGTTATGTTTGATGACTGCTTGACCCTGAAATCACAGGTGTCAACAGTTGTTAAAACTTCTTTTTACCATATAAGAAATATCACCTGGGTGAAACATTTGGTTCCTCCCAATGATCTTCCGACATTGGTTCACGCCTTCGTTTCCTCCCGTCTTGACTACTGCAATGCCCTTTACCTAGAGCTGCCGGGGGTTGATATCCACCACTTGCAGCTGGTGCAGAACGTGGCAGCCAGGCTATTGACTGGTTCATCAAGAACCAGTCATATGATGCCTGTGCTCCGTGGTGTGCACTGGCTGCCTATACAGTGGCGGATCACCTTTAAGGTTGCTTTGCTTACCTATAAGGCCCTACACGAACAGGGACTGGGTTACTTGAAAGATCTCCTTTGTCCCTACCATCCCTTCCGTCCTCTCCGATCCTCTGATGAGGGATTGCTAGAGGTTCCCAGGGTACGTCTGCAAACATCTGGAGCAAGGGCGTTGTGTTTTGCTGCCCTGTCCCTGTGGAACTCTCTACCTCATCGGGTTCAAGACTGCCTAACCGTCCAGAGTTTTAAAATAGCTTTGAAAACCTATCTCTTCAGCCTGGCATTTATTGATTGAGGTTTAGTCTGATTTCCTATGCTGCTATTATATTGTTGTCTGTTGGAATTATATGTTTGTTAGAATAATTTATTCTGTTTTATGTATTTATTGTACAGGTGCCTTGGTTTTAGAAAGGTGCCTTTTTATAAATAAAATTGATTTGATTTGATTTGATTTAGAGATAGGAAGGTGCTTATGGCCCTCTGTAGTGCCCTGGTCAGACCAAATCTGGAGTATTGCGCTCAAGTATGGGCCCCTCATAAAAAAGTTGACATTCTTAATATGGAGTGAATACAAAAAAGAGCTACAAAGTCCATCGTAGGGCTTGAGAAGAAGTCATATCCAGAGAGAGTAAAAGACTTAAATCTGTATACTTTGGAATATAGGAGAATTAGGGGAGATTATTGCTTATTATTCAGAAGCTTAAATGATCCTGCATTGCTAGCAGATTTAGGTTTAACTTGTAGGAAATACAAATATGAATCCAGGGGACATCCGTACCAGTCAGAGGTTCAAAAGTGGCAGACCTTACCCCCAAACATTGGTTTAGTCAAAGAGTGGTTGCAGATGGAATTCTCTGTCACCAGAAGTGGTAACCAGTACAAGCATGAATTCTTTTAAAAATAAACTTGATATGTACCTTTCTGGGCAAGAAGTAATATGCTGAAATACTAAAATACGAAACAAGTGGCAAGCACTATGGACGTAAGTCTAATTCAGCTTGAAATTACCTATGAACCTATCCTGCACCCGGGACAAGCAAGTTTCATACTTATTAGGCATCTCCAGAGCAACATTCTGGTTTACTGAATGTTGTCCTGTCCACCACTACACAATTAACTATTTTATTAGATGCAGAAGAGGCATTCAGTCACCTTAATGTGGCCTATTTGGCAGTGCTAATGCAGTGCATGCCTTGAGTAGTGTTTCCTGTTCTGGGGTTAAATGTTGTACAAGAAACCAGTGGGGAGGATTAATGTGAATGGCAAATTTCAAACTTTTTTGACATCCAAAGTGGGACCCGGCAGGAGTGCCTATTATCGCCACTGCTTTTTGCTCTTGGTATCGAGCCCTTGGCTGTAGCCCTGTAACAGGAAACTACATATAAGGTGATGCCAGTTGAGGGTTATGACAGTCGAATTTCTACGTAGGCAGAAAACACACTGATATATGTGAGGGAGCCAGCAGTGTCACTGCAGTCATTTCTTCATTTGTTAAAATAGTTTGTGGATGTTTCTGGTTTTAAAGTTAAAATAGAGAAGACAGAACCCTTACTAATTAGTGGTGAATTAACAGAGGGTTTCAAAAACGCATTCCCATTCAACTGTGTGAAGGATAGGGTTCGATATTTGGGGATACATATTCTTAAAAATTTAAACCATTTATATGAAAATAAATATGACAACTGAAATAGACAATTTAGGCAGATCTGAACCAGTGGCAGACGTTACCCTTAACGTTTTCTGCAATGTTGGAAACTTTCAAAATGAATGTTATGCCTCACTTCTATTTTTGTATGCCACCCTACATACTCCTATTTTCAGCAAGCTTTGAAAAGGATTGAAAAAGATGATTCTGAAATTCATTTGGGGGCAGGAGACCAAGTATCAGGTGGGACATACTGACTGGACACAGACATAAAAGAGTACGGGGGGGGGGTCCCCAGTTTATCACATTATTATGAGGCTGCTGAGATGAGTCATTTGGTGGAAATACTTAGGGACTCAGAAGATAGCGGCTGGATCAACCTAGAACAGAAGGCTTACACTACTGTCCCACCCTGTTATTTACCCTGGGCCTTACAAATATCAGATTTGGGTTTAGTTGCTAACAGATGGCCCAAACATACCATACAAAGCTGGCTGAAAATTAAGAAATGGTGGAACACTGTTGGGCCACAGTGGCATGGGCTACCCATATAATGGACCCTGCTGTTTCTGTCAGGGTGTCTAGATGGCACTTTCAGCAGATGGGGCTGGGCTGGGCTCAGTTTACATTTTTTCTGATTATACCCCCTTCTTCAGCTAGGCTCCCTTTATGCTGGCCTTCCCCAGCCCTGTCACCTGCCTTTTCCGGGGATTACCTTCCAGCTCCTGTTCTCCACTTGTCACAAACACACACTTCATTAGGGGGGCATGAGTCAAGCCATCGCACTGCTCAGACCAGGTCCAGATGAAGGAGAGCCACGTTGCAGGTGCTGAGCCTGTGGGAAGCCAGGTAGTTATCCTGCCTTCTGCCAGAGTGTTTTCCATTCTTCTTCTTGGCCCCCTCCCTCAGGATGAAGCTGCTTGGGTGCATATGTGCATGCATGCTAACATTCATTGAGCGGCACCAGCCTGAAGCTCCCCTCCCTTATGTTGCTCCAGCTGCACTGCCACCTATGGTCACCCAGGTGGCAGTATAGCAATGCAGCCTGCAGCCCTCTTTCCACAGAGGAGGAGGAGAGTGTCCAAGTCTGGGATGCTTAATCCTCCTCCCTCTGGCCGGCCTCTGATAACTTGGGCTTGCTACCGAATCTGGGTCACCAGTGTCATGAGTGGTAGTGCTACCACTGTGCTGATGAACTGGCCAGGACCCAGGTTGTTTAGACAACTGCTTAATGGCACTAATGCTATCAAGAGCGTTCAACATTTATAACTAGAATTTGGCCTCTAGAACACAGATATTTTTAGGTGCAATTAATTCTTCTTCTATGCACACTGCTGGGGAGAACAATATTTGTGAATACGTCCAAAATGGCATATATTCAGAAAAAGAACTATGCATATTAAAAGACAGCAGGAAGGTAAGGTTATCAGTACAGTAACTATCTATCACATTTATTCCAGGCAGGGAAGGTTTATCAGTTACACTTAATGATCTATGGAGAACACAGTTCTGTTGGTTTTCTCAGTTGTTTGGCAGGCAGCATACTGAGTTGGCAAGACTCCTCACACCTTTTAAGTAACACCTTCAACATTATTTAGTACCCAATTTCACCCCAAGTCTGAGTAAATACCCCTCAGATGGCTCAGAACACCAGGAACAAAGGCTAAAAAGTTGCATGCAACCAAAATTTGATATGCAAAACAAAAAATAAATAAATAAACTAAATAGAAAAACAATATTGAATAGGAAAAGATTTGGGACTGAAAAACATTTTGCATATAGCCAAACATTGCATTCATCTAAATAAGGATGAGCCAACCGGCTCTAGCGCAGTTCCAACCCCCCAACCCCAGACCGGGCTGACTCGACTCTGACCATGAAAACCAAGCCTTTCGTGGTATAAATTGGTAATAAAATTACCTTTCTCAGGTTCTTGATAGTATGGCACAAAGGAAGAGACAGCAGACAAGTGGTATGCTTGTAATAAATGAAATTTATTACAGGTCAATAATACAGACTTACAACCAACAGTGTTATCCCTGGGAGAACTAGCCAGTTTTCCTTACCTAGGTAAATGCAGTCTCTTGTCTCAGAGAAGCTACATGCTACACAGGGTCTTATACCCTGATAATTACTATGGTAACTACTAAGGACGATACGTAAAAAGTATATAATTGGATAAAAAACAGGTGGCCTGAGTAACTATCCTAACTAACATGAGAAGTTGCTTAGCTTGCATGGACATAACGAACAATGGGATCTTTAAGTCCCAAGGTCATTTGCAATTACAGTGATGCACAAGTACTAAAGATGGCACTGTTGCCTTACTTATCATAATACAGTAAAAACAGAGTGAAAAGCATCTCTTACAGCAATAAAACATAGTGGAGCATAATATGTATTAGTAAAATACAGCAGAACACAGATCCTGACACTTATGCTTATACGATAAGTGTCGTTGCCCTAAGGTTAGTACATATACCTACATATATGTTGCTGTCCATGCGGTGGGGGTACAATCAGGGATGCTGGGCCATGGATAACATCCCCCTCTTGCCTTAAAAAGAAAAGGCAACAACCACAGGAAAGTGGTGGGATGGAGCTAAAAAGTCATTTACAAGCCCGACATATGAGCCTTGTAAAGGAATTTGAGTTGTTCTCAGTGTTGTCTCAGAGTATGTCACAGACAGCAAAGGGTTAGTATCAGAAAAACAATCAAAAATGCTTGGAAAATAACAAAGGCTTTAAAAAGTAAATTCTAACCAAGTATTGGATAGAGCAGTGCTTAAATCACCATCATGAATAAGGCCATTAATAACATCACCAGTCTTAGAAATATTGTTGCTGATACAAATCAAATGCGAATCTTTTCTAGCTGAAAGAGACTTTAAAGAAAGAGTCTAAGAGTCAATGTGCATGTTAAACACGGGCAAATATTGAGACAAGGCTAGCAAGTATTGAGGATTGGTATCAGTAACATCTGTTTTGGGGAGAGGAACAGGAGTAATTACAGTGTGACTAATTACTGTCCTCTGCTGTGGAGTAAAACAGAAGTTAAGATCTGAAATAGCACAGATTTTTTCACCATAAGCAAAAGATTGATTATTTGTCACTACACAATACTACCCATCAGAATTGTAGGTAACTCTCATAGTTGGAACCCTCCATTGCAGTAGACGTATGGGACCTGCAAATGACTGGTTGGTAAGCCATGAAGTGAAGTGATGTACCTCTTCCAGGTAGCTTCAGGAGGCAGCTGTTTTGGCATCAGGCACTGAAGATGCAGCTTGCAGAGATTCGGATTCATCACTCTCATCAGTATCATTCAGGTTGGATGGCAGATCATCACCCAATGTAAAGGCCCAGTCAAGATGTTCCAGAGAGTAGCCACAGATAGGTTTCATGATGTCAAAGATGTCACAGTGGCAAAGGTAGTAATATCCCTTCTTGGCACAACAGTTCATATGAGGTGCCACCCAGGCATGGAGAACAGAGTGGTGGACCAGGAGGGAGCGCAGATCAGATCATTCTCGATAAATGTTGTCATCAAGATGTCTGATGGAATTAATAGCAGCCAATTTGCCAAAAACAGAAGTTTGAGGATCAAAGCGGGGCAGTGACACAGTGAAAATAATGAACATATTGTCATGGACTGAACATGTCTTAGCAAGGTGCTTGGTTTGGATATAGTGAGACATATCCAAGATTTCTAGCAGTAGACATAGAAATATTAATAGAATTTGACATACACATGGTAATGTATGCATTGGAGTTGCAATGAGGAAAATACCATTTAGACATTCTAATATCAGGAATGTGTCCTGTTTCCAAATCCCTGGAGAGATTGTTAACAGTGGCCATAACATATGACCCATAGGTGGAGCATAAAAGTTCACAGACTATATATTGCTTGTCTGCCTCCTTGTTATTTTGAAAAATCAGTTCATTAATCTTATTCTTAGTATCATTCTTGCATGTTATATACAGTAAAACGTTCTTCGTTACTTAAACCATCTACACCATGTAACAGTGGAGGTAGGATATCATTTTTAACAGCTTGCTGAAAATTAAGTGTTTCTGCTTTAATAGCAGTGAGATCTGCTTTATTCCAGACAGACATGCCTGAGCCAAAAAGGCCAGAGGTGGTGCCTGCTGCACCGGTAACATCTGCAGTGTCACGCCTAGTGTGTGGTCTAGCTTCAGAATTAGGTGCAGGTCTAAAGACTCCTACATGGTCAGTGGCATGAGGTCCACTAACTGGATCATTTGTGCGTGTTTGGTGTAACAGGGGGTCCCTGTTATGAAGTATAAGAAAGAAAGCCATAAGGTCCTATAGGAGATGCACCCCCCCCCCATTTTCTGTTCACTCTGTACTGTCCATTTTCTTATTCTTTTCTGAAGTTTATGAATGGGACACTACAAGCAGGCTAAAGATAATCTATTTCCCGTAGTGACCCAATAGAATAAAGTGCCCTTGTGTACTGACAGCCCCAGAAATGGATAATAAAGGGCTGCAGGAATATGCAGAAAGTGCAGCATGCCAAATGAAAGTACTGCCCGACGGCTGCAATTTCAGCCGTCAGCTAAAGAAATAATAACTGTGCAGCTCATGGGGATGTTAATAAGGCATGCAGAGCCAGCCAAATCATTTAAGAACAAATTTAGATTATTAAAAATGACAGTGTGGGAAGTTGTATGAGCCTGTATCAACATTAACATGGTTTAAGGAAAATATTGTTTTTCTTCTCTTTGTACAGAAACAAAATGCACTCATTATAGACTCCTGAGGTTGGCATGGAAATAGAAAACAAAGAGCACACCTTTATTATTCTATTTCCCTTGACCTTTCCCAAGGATTCTAAATGCCAAGTACCATAAAGTAAGGTGAGGAGGTCTTTACCTGGTCTGCTGCTAGAACTGTCTATAGGGCCAGCAGCCCATGAAATGGCTGTTTTTATAAGACTCCCTGCATGTGAGGTCATCCCTGGTGGGATGGCAGAGCCTATGACCCTCTTTATGGTAAAACCCATCAATTAAGGGATTTTGAGGCTTAAAACCCATATACAGGTACGAGGAGTATATAGTAAGGTAGATACTATGTCATAAATGAGAACCCATTTACTAGTAGGATACATTTGTGTATGTAACCCACAATTTTAAAAGTATATGGGCTAATGAGGTGTCACATGTCTTGATGTCATTCTAGAACCTCTATATAAATATTCCACTTGAGGGCCTAGGCAGATAGGTGGGTCAGTAGTGGAATGACCACAGTATGAGAAGGACGTCAGTGTGTATGCTTTCACACTAAATCAGATTGTTGAACTAAGAAAGGAAATTCAGGAGTCTTTGGAAATAATTATTTTCTGTTGCCGTTGGTGTGAAAATTAACACTCTATTCCTTTGAGTATATATTTTTTTAATTTTGGATTGTTTGGCAAATAAATTGATAAACTCATTTATTTATGTTTTTTATGCATCTTATTTACTGTCTGGGTGTCTGTTATTATCTCACACTTCTAGACTGGTGTTAGACGTGGGATAACCTGGTACGTCAAGACTGCCTGGGAGGTGTTACCAGGGGGTATTGCTACTAAGTACCCTAACAGATGCAGCCAGGAGACCAGACAGATCAAGGTGCAGACCATATTACAAGGTCAGTGATGGAGAAAACTGGAACTCAGTTATTGCCAGGCTTGGGCCCAGGAGCGAGACCCAAGATGAAGAAGATGCGGACGTGGATGAGGAGACCCTGAAGCAGGAGGCTGCCCAGATGACCACAGCACCTGATGACTCAGGAGAGCTTCTTAAATGGCTGTGTCTATGCCAGCTGGAGATGGAACATCAGAGGGAAGAGAATCGCCACCAAAGGGAGGAGGATAGGCATTTCGAAGTGAAAGAATGATGCAGGCAAGACGAGAAGTGGAATGACACTTTGAAAGCCATTCAGGCTCTGTCCCAAGGTCAGCCTGCTAGAACTGTGCCAAGAGACATTAAATTGACCAAACTGTCTGAAAGTGATGATACTGAGGCGTACCTCACCACTTTCAAATCTATTCCCCAAACATGTGCATGGCCCCATGACCAAGGCCACTGATTTACGGTGATTAAAACAATTACATTCCGTTTTCAAGACTTAAGATTCCAGAATTTCACCAGTGATTGTTACTCTAATTTCCGGATTTTACCGGGATTCTGTTATCATTCTTTTAGTATGTACATAAATAATCAGAATTAAAGAAGGCTTAATATACAGAGCATTAAATAAAGCAAACTAAAAACAGTACAGGAAGGAATTAAGAGAAAAACAGACTTTTTTGTAGATTTACTGATCTGATAGAAAATGCCAGATTCCATGAAATCTTCGTTTTTACCGGTTTTCAGGCAGCCCTAATTCCGGAATTTTACCGGATTTTCTGGTAAAAAACGAAAAACAGTGGCCTTGCCCATGACCAATGGGTCATAAGACTGGTTTCCTACTTGACAGGTAGAGCACAACTGGAGTATAGCCAGTTAAGTGGGGGTGGACGCTAATAAATATGGCTGAGTGAAGGAGGAGGTGTTGAGATGCTATGACATCAGTGTGGAAACACACAGACACCATTTCCGGTCACAGAAAATGACAATTTACGATAGTCCCAGGGAAACATATGCCAGGTTGAGAGACTACTGTGCCTAGGGAGGCAGTATAGCGCAGTGGTCTAAGGCTCTGAGCTGCAAATTTGGTGACATCCAGCAGACCAGACCTGGGTTTGAATCCCACAGCTTCCACTTGAATACTGTGTGACCCTGAGCAAGTCACTTAACCTCCTTGTGCTCCCAGGTCGCTCCTGTAAAAAAGCTTTCAGCTTAGTGTGCTATACCTGGTTAAACAACTAAATAAAAAAAAAAAAAATGGTTGCAACCTGCGGTAAAAACCAAAGAGCAGATAATGGACATGATTATAATTGAGCACTTCATCCAGGTGTTGCTCCATGATGTGCAGTTATGGGTGAAGGAACATCAACCTGAGTCAGCTGAGGACACTATAAAACTGGCGGAGGATTATTTGGCCGCTCGACCTACCAGACCCAGAGGACAACAAGGTACCCACCTTATGTTACGGAGCTGGTAAGACCTTTTTATGCTAATACTCACCAGAATAACTATACCAGGCAAGGTAGAGGGGGAAGAATTCCTTATTCTGAACTAATTTGTCATGGTTGCCTGGTCAAAGGCCATATTGTGAGGAACTGTCCTAATAAGAAAAGACCTGACATGACTCATTTAGCATTGGCAAATATTAGATATGTTGCTACAGTGGGGATCGGAGAACAACAGACTTTGGGCTTATTGGATTCTGGGAGTAGACAGACACTGATAAGAGTGGATTTGGTCCCAGACATGGAGGTCACACAGGATGATACAACTGTCATGTGTGTGCATGGGGATATCCATCAGTACCATACTACAAAAGTTGAACTAATGGTTAACAATGAGCAATGCTGCATGAGTAATTATTGGTCAGGACTTTCCCCATTTCTACTCATTGATGCAAACACACCAGGACTACCTTGAAACAGTAAATGTGGTAACCCGCTCCCAGGCCAAGAAACAACTAGAGCAGGTTTTCCCTTTTGAAGAGGACTTTTTTAAGGATGCGTGGAAAACAAGAAAATCAAGAAAAGAAAAGAGACAGCAGGTTGAACAACAGAAGAAAATTGTATCTGGCATAGCGCCAGGACTGCCTTTGAATGACACAATAAAGGAACAAAAAGCAGATGTGGCTTTACAGCCTTTTTTCTCACAGGTTCAACAGGACAGAAACACTGGACAGTCTCGTTTTAATTTTAAAACAGGTTGTTTTATATAGAGTTACTGTTGACCCTGTATCGAATGTACCCGTGGAGCAATTGATGGTACCAAAAGTTTATAGGGAGAAGGTAATGCAGCTGGCGTATGATATACCCATGGCAGGGCATGAAGGGAGAGACTGAATCTTGAAAAGGTTACTTTCTAGATTCAGCTAGCCAGGTATTCATCAAGATGTGGCAGAATAATGCTGTGCCTGTGCAGAATGCCAGTTAGTTGCCCAGGGTGGGAAACGAGACCAGGTACCTCTTCAGCCCATACCTTGTGTCACCACCCCGTTCGAAAGAATTGCAATGGATGTTGTGGACCCTCTTACTAAGAGTTCAAAGGATAACTGTTTTATCCTTGTGGTGTGTGACTATGCCACACGGTACCCAGAGGCTGTTCCCATGTGCAGTGTTACTGTGCCACGCATACCCGAGGAATTGGCTAAGATTTTTAGTAGGATGGTAATACCCCAGGAGATTCTCACTGACAGAGGCAGTAATTTCACCTCTGTTATATTAAGAGAGTTATGTCGCCTCCTTGGGGTAATTGCAGTCAGAACCTCTCCCTACCATCCTCAAATGGATGTTTTTGTGGAAAGATTCAACAAGACCTTGGAAAAAAATGCTGAAAAAGTATGTACAGGAGGAAGGTAGAGATTGGGACAAATATCTCCCTTACCTCCTGTTCGTCTACAGGGAAGTACCCCAAGCTACCACCGGGTTGTCACCTTTTTCCTTGTTGTATGGCAGGAAACCCAGGGGACCATTAGATGTGGTAAAAGAACACTGGGAGGAAGGTACCAACATTGGGTTCAGTAACATACTAGACTACATGTCAGCATTAAGGGAAAGGTTGGTAAAGTATGTCACCATGGCTCACTTGAATGTGACCCAGAAACAAATAGGGCAGAAAGAGACCTAGGATGTGGGCTTAAAGAATAAATGTTTCATGCCAGGGGAAAAGGTTTTATTATTGCTACCCTCAACTGAGAATAAACTGTTGATGTGATGGCAAGGGCCTTATGATGTGGTGAGGCAGACAGGAAATGTAAATTATGAAATCAAAATGCCTGGTCATAGACCTGTAAAAAAGGTGTAGCATGCCAACTTCTTAAGAAAATGGATAGAAAAACCCCAGAGTCAGACCCTGTACATACACACTGAACCAAAACAAAGAGAGTTGGATATGGCTTATGAGTGACTTAATCGTCCCATAAGTGATGGAGGTATACAGATGAATCCACTCTTAGAACCCAAGCAGTGATCAGAGGTGGATCAGCAGCTAAACTATTTTCACAAGTCCTTCACAAAAAACCCATGAAGAGCTATGGGAGTGAAACATGACATTAGAGTAAACCAGCAAAAGCCCATCCATCAGAAACCTTATCGATTACCAGAAAGAATTAGACAGGAGGTGATCGAAGAGGTGAAAAATGGAACAGTTGGGGGTTATTGTTCCCTCTCGAAGTGCATGGTCTTCCCCAATGGTGGTTGTAAATAAAGAGGAGGGGGGTATACGGGTGTGTCTAGATTTCCATAAAGTGAATGCCATTTCAGATTTTAATGGGTACTCGATGCCCAGAATAGACAACCTATTGGACAGAATAGGCACTGTTTGCTACATCAGCACTTTATATTTGACCAAGGGATATTGGCAAATTCCCTTGGACCCCCATGCCCAAGAAGTCACAGCTTTTCCTACCCCAGTAGGTTTGTACCAATTTACCACAATGCCATTCAGATTCCTTGTCATACCTGCCACCTTTCAGCGCTATATGGACCACATATTGAGACCCCATACCCAGTATAGCACAGCATATCTGGATGATGTGCTCATTTTTAGTCCTGACTGGCCCACTCATTTAGTCCATCTGTGTGCCATCATTGACACCATTAAAGATGCTGGGTTGACTATTAACCCTGAAAAATGCTCCATAGTAAAGACCGAAACTAGGTATCTTGGGTTTGGTATTGGAAATGGGACTTTGAAACCTGAAGTAGACAAAGTGAAGGCAGTTGCCAATAGTCCCATTCCCATCACCAAACATCATGTTAGATCGTTCTTGGGTTTAGCCAGCTATTACAGATGGTTTATACCGGATTTTGCCACTCTGGCAACTCCCTTAACAGAGCTCACCAAGAATAAACATCCTAACAAAGTCAAATGGACCCCAGAGTGTGAGAATGCCCTCAGGAATATCAAGGCAGTACTCTGTTCAGCCACAGTATTAACCAGTCCCAACTTCCAAAAGCCCTTTGAGATCCAAACAGATGCCTCTCACACAGGCATAGGGGCTATGCTAATACAACATGATGAAAAGGGGAACATTCAGTGTTGTATATTAGAAGGAAGCTTCACAAGAGAGAGAGAGAGAAAGTACTCTACCATTGAGAAGGAGTGATTGACCATGAAATGGGCCATAGAATCTCTTAAGTATTACCTTTGGGGCAATGACTTTGTAGGGATGACAGACCATAATTCGCTATGTTGGCTAAATCAAATGGAGGACAAGAACATGTGGATTATGATGTGATATCTGTCACTACAACCATACCGGTTTACAGTGAAACACAGATCTGGGTCACAGCATCAAAACACTGATTTCCTGTTAAGATATGGTGCAGAGAGTAACATTACTGTAGAAATATGAATGTGGATTGTTATGTACTGTTATTGAGTATGATGATTACTTAGTGCTACTAGAAACACTAACCTCGGGGAAAAGAACAGTTCCGTATGGAAATATAATGGTACATCTTGTACAAAAAACATTCAGAATATTTAATAAGGGTCCCTGAGGGGAACTTCTGGAGAGGGTGGGTGGAAGTTCCAACCCTTCCAAGGGTCAAGGGTTTCAGACAACAGCATCAAGATTGCGGTGCCTTCTTGTGGTGGGAGGTGTGTAACAGGGGTCCCTGTTATGAAGTATAATAAAGAAAGCCATAAGGCCCTATAGGAGATGCAACCCCCCCATTTTCTGTTCACTCTGTACTGTCCACTTTCTTATTCTTTTCTGTCCTTTCCTTTCTTGTCAGGGTGGCCGACCTGGCAATTCACTACTTTCTCTGTGCTATCCTTTTCTTTTGTCCTTGTAACATCATCTGATGCATCATGCTCTTAGCACTGTAAGTGCTTTCTGTTTAAAATAATGCATACAGGGCATATTATAATGCTGGCTGGGATTGAATAGCACATCTTGTGCTTTATATAAAAACCCCAGAATGAATAAGAGCCCAGGAGTGCATACCGTGTTCAGTAGTGATAAAAAAAATTGTTGCTTAGGAGCAATTCTAATTTTACCCCACTGCTCTGAAGCTGCTGTGGTACCCCAGATTGAAACAAATGGAGCTCCTCTCCGTAAAGAATCACAGCTGTGGTACAATAATGGGAGCCAAGGAATTGAGAAAGAGGCTCCCATTCATGCTGTCCAGCTGCTGCAAGCGGCTAATTCAAAATGGAAGTCAGTGGCTGAGATGAACACTATGGGCAGAGTTGTCAGAATAGTCCTGTAGTGTTCACATTAAGAATCAGCTACCTGACAGTGGTAAAGCCCTGTAAATACATAAGAAGGGCTAGATAAAGCAATCACGAGTTGTGAGTTGCAAGCAGAACGAGACAATGCTCCGACTCAAAGAGCAGAGGGCTAAATGAAGTTTATGAATGGGACACTACAGGCAGGCTAAAGATAATCTATTTCCCGTACTGTTCCAATAGAATAAAGTGCCCTTGTGTACTGACAGCCCTAGAAATGGATAATAAAGGGCTGCAGGAATATACAGAAAGTGCAGCATGATCAATGAAAGTACTGCCCGACGGCTGCAATTTCAGCCGTCAGCTTAAAGAGATAATAACTGTGCAGCTCATGGGGATGTTAATAAGGCATGCAGAGCCAGCCAAATCATTTAAGAATGAATTTAGATTATTAAAAATGACAGTGTGGAAAGTTGTATGAGTCTGTATCAACATTAACAATGTTTAAGGAAAATATTGTTTTTCTTCTCTTTGTACAGAAACAAAATGCACTCATCATAGACTCCTGAGGTTGGCATGGAAATAGAAAACAAGGAGCACACCCTTATTATTATATTTCCTTGACTTATCCAAGGATTCTAAATGCCAGGTACCATAAAATAAGTTGAGGAGGTATTTACCTGGTCTGCTGCTAGAACTGTCTATAGGGCCAGCAGCCCATGAAATGGCTGTTTTTATAAGACTCCCTGCATGTGAGGTCATCCCTGGGGGGCAGAGCTTATGACCCTCTTTATGGTAAAACCCATCAATTAAGGGATTATGAGGCTTAAAACCCATATACAGGTATGAGGAGTATATAGTAAGGTAGATACTATGTCATAAATAAGTACCTATTTACTAGTAGGATACATTTGTGTATGTAACCCACAATTTTAAAAGTATATTGGCTAATGAGGTGTCACATGTCTTGATGTCATTCTAGAACCTCTGTATAAACGTACCACTAGAGGGCCTAGACAGATAGGTGGATCAGTAGTGGTCTGTCCACAGTACAAGAAGGACATCAGTGTGCATGCTTTCACACTAAATCAAATTGTTGAACTAAGAAAGGACATTCAGGGGTCTTTGGAAATAATTATTTCCTGTTGCTGTTGGTGTGAAGATTAACACCCTTTTCCTTTCTGTGTATTTTTTTTATTTTTGGATTGTTTGGCAAATAAATTGATAAACGCATTTATTTGCATTTTTTATGCATCTTACTGTCTGGGTGTCTGTTATTGTCTCACACTTCTACATTTGGTAAGCAGCAACAATGTCTAAAAGCATCATACTGAAGAATTTAGAAGTGTTGGTCATGTGACAGAGACCAAACTCAGACATATTCCAATGTGTAAGATTGAAAATAACTGGGACATGCATAAATTGTGCATTGTTAATCAGGGCTCCTGGGAGGGAAGTGGCGGTCAGACCACTAGGGGGACCAGGCTCCTGGGAGGACAGTCAGTCATTTCTTCTTTCGTAGGTGGGACTTCAGAAAGAAACAGGGCTTCAGTAGCTACATAGTTATAAAGACAGAAAGCACGTGACTCCTCAGAGGTGAGGTGGTCACAAAAGGTAGGATCTATCAGAGCAGTCAAGGTATAATGACCAGTATGTATAGAAGAAGCTTGTCGAATAGAGAGGGTACCATTTTGTGCAATGCCGGTGTTGGGCCATCCATGGATTGTGCCTTTGGATTGACGAGCTACAGGAAGTGTGTAACCATTAAAGTCAGTTTCCCATTGTATCTGCAATGTGGACTTGTCTGGAGCTACTACCATGTCATTAAGTTAGGCATCTGAGCCTTCCTTAACAGTAATCATTTTGTTGGGGACATTAATATGAACTTCCATTAGGGCTGAATGTTCAAGTCTGCTAAGCAAATGTTGTACATGTTGTTTGTGTGCAGTCGATAGGGGTTTGTTCTGAGAGTCAGTCAGAGAAAGTAGTCCCACCAGGATGAGGAGGTGCAAGATAGCCATCTTGCCAGTGTACCTGAAAGAAACAGTAAAGGGTTATTAAGTGAGAGATACTATTCTGCACTAAGTCAGTAAGGAAAAATAATTTTAGTCACCTTTATACAACCTGAGCTGATTCGCATGGGACCACTTTTCAGTGGTCTGTCTCTGCTGTTGAACTCTGACCTGATAAACAGCAGGACTGAGTTTGTTGACAATGAGATATGGGCCTTCCCATTTGCTGGCAAATGAATGAGTTTGTTGTCTGTATTGGAGGAGCATGACCTGGTCTCCATCTTGCCAGTCGACTTCTTTGACATGCTTATCAAAATGAGCCTTAGCTTGTTGTTGAGCTTTACCCATTTGATTGGCAGTGAACAGGTGTGTCTTCATAATTTCATCATGAAGTTTTTCAACATACTTATCTACAGATACTCTATCTGCAGTAGGGGTGTGGAGATCAATCAACAGGTGCTCAGGTAATCTCATGGCTCTACCAGTCATAACCTCATAGGGTGTGCACTGGTAGTTGCTGCAGGAGTGCCTCTGATTGCCATCAGTAGTCGTGGCAAGGGGGAATCCCAATCCTTGAGATTGTCATGGATAAATTTGCATAACATCTATTTCATTCTTCTGTTGGCTCTTTCTACCTGGCCTGAGAATTGAGGATGGTAGGGGATATAGAGTTTCTGATCTACTCCAAGTAGTTGGAGTGTCTACTTCATCAGCTCAGCTGTAAAACTGATTCCCTGGTCTCAGTCTACCTTTAGGGGTAGGCCCCACCTGGAGAACAACTGATCCACAAGGATCTTGGCAGTTGTCTTTGCCGTGTTATTCTTAGTGGGGAATTCTTCCACCCACTTAGAAAACAAATCTGTGACCACAAGTGCATACTTGTTCTTCTTGCTGCAGTTGGTCAGGGGGCCACTGAAATCGATTTGTATCGAATTCCAGGGTCCAGTTTGCCTTTTGTGGCAACAATTTGGCATTTCTTTTCACTGAAATTGGGTTATTCTGGGCACACACTATGCAGTTGTCCACATAGTGCTCTACATCTTTGGCCATACCAGGCCATCAGACAATGGTTTTGAGTCTCTGGAGAGTATTGTCTTCCCCCTGGTGTCCACCAGTGGGGGTATCATGAACCATATGGATGAATTCAGCTTGCAGAAATTGTGGTGCAACCCACAATTTATCACCTGTATCTTCTTTTTGATACCAGATGACTTTCTGATCACTAGACAAGTGTATGTTGTCAGAGTGTCTCTTGTATGGACTACCAACAGGTAGTTCCTGTTCAATTACTTTGTCCAGGAATTTGAGCACATCTTTTAGCTCTGGGTCTGATTTCTGTGCAGCAGAAAGGTCCAGTGGGGGTTCTGGTACTGGTTTCTGCCTGGTATTGGTGGCTAGGAAAATAGCTGCCATAGCTATTGGGTGAGTCATTGTCCATGTCTTCCCCCTTGAGCGCCTGCTTTGGCAAGTGAGTCTGCTCGATCATTGAACTCATGGTAAGGGTCAGATTTACAGTGAGCCTTTACCTTGTGGATGTATAGTTTATGAGTAAACTGCTGTATTGGGGTTTATATATACACAAACAAATCCCTGTACTTGACAGGTGTGCCATTAGAGGAGGTGAAATGATTTTTCTCCCAGAATGATAGAAATTCGGTAAGGGATGAGCAGACCCAGTTGGAATCTGCAAAGATGATGGCATCCTTGTCGCCATGTGCTGTGACCTCTAAAGCACAGGCTACAGCTGCCAATTCAGCATACTGTGAGGAGATAACAGTACATTTCCTGGAAATGCACCTGAAATCACCATCTTGATCTAATATGAGCACACCAAATCCTGCTACCTACTCTCCTTCTACATAGGAGGCAGAGCCATCTGCAAAGATGCGATACATGCCGTTATCTTCTAAAACATCTGGTGTAGCCGGTAAGAATGGTCCCGGCTCAGGTAAATCAGGAGGTTGGAGTGCGCTGTCATGGGGCTTACCTGTGTAGAGCAGTCCATGGGCCAAGATAGATAGAATTTTTGCAGGTAGTACTTTGATGTCCCTCTCCTGCAAAAGAAAAGACCAGTGGGTGAGTCTGGTGTTGGAAACTGAACAATCTTTTACTTTGTCTGAAAGCAAGAAGTTGGTTGGGGTGTGGCAGGTATGCAAAGCAATAGGTGCATACCCAATGATGTGCATTAAATGTTTGACAGCCCAGTAGGTTGCCAAGAGTGTTCTTTCATAGCGACTATAATTTCTCTCTACTGGGGACAACATCTGAGATACATAGGTAATGGGCCTGAAGTACCCATTGTACATTTGTGCCAGCACTGCAGACATGGCCACATCAGATGTGGCAGTTTCCAAATGGAATGGGAGACTTGGGTTAGGAGTGACCAGTGCCTGCTTGAGCTATGTCACAACCTCAGTGTGAGTGGGGCCTCATGTCCATGGGATGTCCTTTTTCAGAAGTTCATATAAGGGACCAGCCTTCAATGCAGAATCAGGGATGAAATCCCTGGAGTAGTTTACCATTCCTAAGAAGTGTCTGAGTGTCACCACACTAGTAGGAAGTGGCAGATCTTGTAAGCCCAGGATTTTCTTGACAGCTGGGTTTCTGCCTTGGTCTGTAATGCATAGGCCAAGGAAGATGACCTCTTTTTCACATAATAGTGCCTTAGGGGGGTTGCACTTGAGATCTGCTCTTGAGAGCCAGAAGTTCATCTAGAAGGGCCAAATGATCTTCTTCTGTGGTGGTTGCTAGAAACAAGTCATCCACGTACTGCAGAAGATGCTGGGGTGTGGAGAACCCCTGCAGGGCATCCATCATGTGTAGATGGAAGGGGAAGGGCTGTTGTGAAAGCCCTGGGGAAGGCAGGTCCAGGTGTTCTGGCATCTATCAAAGGTGAAAGCAAATTTGTATTGGTTTTCCTGTGCTAATGGGAGTGACCAGAACCCATTTGAGATGTCAAGGGCTGTGAACCACTTTTTGTCAGGTGTCAACAGCTTGAGTACATCAGGTGCTGATGCTACTGTTGGGGCGCAGCTAGGGTTAACTTGATTAAGTTTCCTGTAATCAGTTGTGAGTCTACAAGCTCCATTTGGCACACAGGTTCTAATCACTCCTCGTTGAAGCAGTGATTGGATGGTCTCCCTCAGTGATGGCAAGGCTTCAGCAGGGAATGGATACTGCTTCTGCCTCACAGGGTCATGTCCTGAGAATTCAATTGTAGTGTGCATCCTACCACAGTTGTGCCTGTTGGTGGCAAACACGTCAAGGTGTTTTTGCAGCAAGGGTGCAAGCTCAAAAAACAGGTCATGGCTTTTAAATAAAGCCATGACTTCATACTCCTTGTTGTTATGGGAGATGGCTGCCACCACGTGCGAGTCTGGAATGGTGACAGCATGACATTGTCCTTTGATCTGAAGAAGTAGCCTGTTGGTTAGGTCCACTACACAGCTGTGTAGTGCTAGGAAGTCAATTCCCAGTATGCTGGGATGATAATGTAGTACCATGAGGTCAAAAGCAAAATCAGTTCTGAGGTGGCCTACCACCACAGGTAGAGGAACAGATCAGTAGTTGTGTAGCTGGGTACCATCTACACCCTGGGCACTGGTCTTCCAGCTGGTAGACCAGTCAGATGAGACTGGGTCCTCATCATGGAGGACTGACGTAGCTGCTCTGGTATCCAGAAGCATGGAAGTTGGTGGCCCCTGACCTTGGCCTTTACACAAGGCCATCCATTTGTGTCAATGACCAAATCACTTACAATCTGGACTGGGGCCTGTAATTGTTAATCATTATTTTCAGAATCATCATCATTATCTTGTTCATGGAATCTGAGGCCTGCAGGATCTTTCAAGGCCTCATGTATGTCTTGCACAGGATACAAATGTACCTGTGACATCACAGGCACTGCGATGGCCAGCATGCATGGTTCCTTCTTGATTGTTGCATCGGCCTGGCCAGTAACTGGTGCCACAAAAGGATTCTTCCCTCGGCTGTTCATCTGTTCAGCAGCTGAGGCAAGGAAAGGATTCCCCTGGCAGCGTGGTTGTCCAGCGGCCAGAGCAAGGGCCACTATAGTGCGTGTACCTTTAGCTTCCCTCTCAGCACGGATCTCCTCCAACAGCTTGTGGAGGGTCTGGTTTTCATCTTTGATCTGTTGATAGCTAGGACCGTTGTGGTTCTGGCTATTCTGTTGGGCATTTGGATTTTTCCAATTGCTTGTCTCTGTTCCTGTTGTTTCTGTAGTTCAAGCTCCCCCCCACTTTGTGCGACTGCTTGTCATCAGAAAGGGCGTCATTTTTCTGGTTGTTTCCCTCAATGGTGTAGTGGGTAGGGGTCTCTGGGGGGGCTGTATCACAGCCACTTTGTTGCATTTGCCTGAAGCAAGGTTACGGAAGGAGACCTGGTAGGCCCACTCTGTCTTGATGAAAATATTTGCAAAGGTATCAGTATTCGGGTAAACATTAAGCTCAACCTTTTCCTGCAGGGCCGGAGTCATGTTCCGGATATACAAATCCTTGTACTTAATTTGGTCTCAGTCTGCGAGTTTGCCTGCTAGGCCTTTGCCAGTGTTGTATGTGAGCCATAACCATTGGAGGTAGGCCGCAAGGCTTTCCTTCACATTCTGCTTAACCTTGTAGGCCAAGCGAGCTCCAACAACACCCAGGTAATTGGTGGCTATAAAAGCCACAGAAATGTCATCATAGACAAGGGTGTTAGAGTTACGCACTGTCTCTGGGAGCTTGGCCCAGAGGGTAGGTTCGAACGTCTGTCGCAAGACTTGAACCTGGTACTCAGGTTGGAGAGAAAGCTTCTTGCAGTGGGAGTTCACCTTCTCCAAATGGAAACTGAGATTGTCAGTTGGGCCCATCTGTCTGATACTTTGAGCAATCTGCTGGACAGAGTGAGCAACTTGCAGGGGGTTTGAGGTGTGCGTAGATGCATGGAATTCATCATGGTCCAGAGCTCCACAAAGTGCAGCTTCCACTGCGGCATCGGCAATTGACCTGTACCTGTGATCCTGATTGACCGATTCTCTGAGAATTTTCTCAGTTTGCTCCCGAATGGCTTTCTTTTGATCCTCTGGGACAGTGATTCTACTCATAGCTTCACTAATCATGCTGAGGATCTCTGACTCATCTCCCCTGGTGAGAGGAGCGATCGGAGATGAACCACAGAATATAGACCCTCCACCTGTGTCATGGGGTCTGCCACCTTGGTGTTGTATGTGGCATTCACTATGTTTGTGTAGACAAGGTGACGCAGAGTGCATGCTGACGTAGGTGCCATCTTGTGAATGGCTGGTGGAAGTTGCTCCTCCATGGGGTTTGGACTTGCGTGTGACGTGGCATACCTCATCATCACAGTCAGAGTCAACATTGCTGGATGACGCAATCTCAATGGGCGTATACTAAAACCCGTTCATGGCTTTAACATGGCTGGCAAGAACTTCCCATTGATGGCACAGCTTTGCCATCTTTTCTCTACACTTCTTGTGATAAACTCTTGCAGTGCCTTGCTCAATTCCTTTTTCAGCCTCATGCTACAACACTCCATATGCGGCGCCCAATTCGACGTGTTCCCTAAGTTCTTTCTCCATCTCTTGACTCACACGCTGATGCCCCTCTTTCAACTCAGCATTCTCCTCTCTCAAACCCTCATTTGTATCACTCAAAATATCATTCAGATATGCTAACTGTTTCTTATCACATTTCAACCTTTCACAATCATCTCTCAACATGCAAATTTCATGCTCAGTGTCTTGAGCAGTTCAGTGCAACAGTCTGTTATTGGCATCGCGGAGTGACAGTGTCTCCTCTGCTAGTTTCTGTTCCTTTTTTCTGTAACTCTGATGCCTGCAAACCCATCTCTTTTTTAGAGTGGCTTTTTTTGAAGTTCAAGGGAGGCACACCTCACTATGAGACCCTCAACTGCAGTATATAGAGCTGCAACCAAAAGACCTTTAAGGTTGTATTTCTTGGTTGTGGTTTTGGACAGTAAGTATTGGTCAGATATGAGCAGCAGTGTTTTTTCTGCAGACTTTGCATCCAGCATGAAATCTGTCCATCTGCCATGGGATGTGAGGTAGTTTGAGACATCCAATCTCAGTTCTGTGCACAAATCAGACATAACAAAGAAGGGGTATACAAACAAACAAATAAGCAGTTGGAAAACTAGTCAAAATGCCTCAGCACCATCACCAACTGCTTTTCAGTCCCGGTGGGTGAACGGTGATGCCAAGTTGGTACACTGTCACTTACAGAGGGTAAGGTGTGGGTCTGCTACACCCGAGACCAAGATGGTGTGGGTCCACCACAACCGTTACCACTGTAAGGCAAGGCAAGGCAAATTTTATTTGAAAAGACACCCATCCTGGAGGCTTTGGATGCCGAACATATCAAAACTTCATTATACAGATCATAAAAATACATAGCCAGCATACTCTGAACATAAAATACAATGTTTCCAACAATTTAAAATAAGATTATATAAATATTACCCTTAGCAACAATAACTAAACTCGAAATAGCCAAGGATTAAATTTAAACCTCAAATTTTAAGACCAGGTGAGGGCTATAAAACGCAATCTGGGATGGCTTGATTATACAAGAAGTGAAGTAAGTGCGAGTAGGTCCAAGTAGGCAAAAAGTGCACTACACTACTCGACATTCAAATAAATTGAATGGAATCTTCTTTTGTATCTTACAACCTGCACAGAGTTGTCAAAATGTAAGTTGGTAATAAAATTACCTTTCTCAGGTTCTTGGTGGAATGGAACAAAGGAAGAGACAACAGACAAGTGGTATGCAGGTAATAAATGAAATTTATTACAGGTCAGTAATACAGACTTACTACCAACAGTGTTATCACTGGGATAACTAGTCAGTTTTCCTTACCTAGGTAAATGCAGTCTCTTGTCTCAGAGAAGCTACGTGCTGCACAGGGTCTTATACCTTGATAGTTACTATGGTTACTACTAAGGAAGATACATAAAAAGTATATAATTGGATGAAAAAACAGGTGGCCTGAGTAACTGTCCTACTAACATGAGAAGTTGCTTAGCTTGCATAGACTTAACGAACAATGGGATCTCTAAAAGTTATAAGGTCACTTGCAATTATAATGATGCACAAGCACTAAAGATGGCACGATTGCCTTGCTTATCATAATACAGTAAACATAGAGTGAAAAGCATCTTTTATAGCAATAAAACATAGTGGAGCATAATATGCATTAGTAAAATACAGTAGAACACAGATCCTGACACATGCTTATACGATAAGTGTCTTTGTCCTGAGGTTAGTACATATACTTACATATATGTTGCTATCCATGAGGTGGGGGTACAATCTGGGATACTGGGCCATGGATAACAGTGGCTTGAACCAACTTGCTGAGTTGACCTGGTTCGGAAGTGCAGTCCAGTCTGGAATAACACTTTAATCACCAGTACTGAATTGAAAAGGCTGGGCAGGCAGCAAATATAAAAAAATAAAAGCACCCCCCAATCTCTGACTAATACTCTTGAGTCCCTGAACCATCACATGACTAGCATAGTCAAACACTCATGATCCTGGGGCACTAAAGGGAGTCAACCAATGAGGGTCTCTGTTCTGTGATTGACTCATGTTCTAGCCAATCCTCTGTGTCAGCTACCATAGGGCATACCTAGGAAACAGTGTATCAACTACATTTGGGGTTTTGCATTCAACAGAAACATAGAAACACAGACTTTGATGGCAGATAAGGACTGCTTGGCCCACCCAGTCTGCCCATTGCCCCTACCTGTTGGATGAGCTGTAGATTCTAGTTTACCAACAGCCTACTTCCTCCTACCCACCACTATAATTGCCTTATGTCTTTCCCATGCATTCTTGAATTCCCCCACTGTTTTTGACTCCACAACCTCCTCAGGAAGGTGGTTCCATACTTCCACCACTCTCTCCATGAAAAAATATTTCCGGAGACAGTCGTGTGTGTGAAGAGCTATTTCCCTCAAAAATGGCAAAAACATTTTTCATTTTGTTAGAGAGGGAGAGGGAGAGAGGCAGAGTAGAGATATCAATGAATTTAACAGCAGAGTACAGATGCTGCAGCAGAGTGCAGAGCAGTCTGTAAAAAAAAAACTATATTTTTCATGAGAAAGACAGAGAGAGAGAATATAGACAGAGACCAACAAATTCAGCAGCAGAGTAGACATCAGCAGAGTGCAGAGATGTTGCAGACTTCACAGTAAAAAAGCAAAAAAAAAAACACCCATTTTTGTTAGAGACGAGAGAGAGAGAGAGACAGACACCAATAAATTCAACAGCAGACAACAGCAGAGTGCAGAAAAAAAATGAAGGGGAGCAGAGTCAGACAGGACAGGAGGACTCTGTCTGAAGATCATAGTTGCTCAGTAATGATGAGGGGGGCTTATAGTGCTGTACAGATTTTGAAGAGGGGTGTCACCCATGCTTCAGACACTGTGTTGCCCATCTCTGTGCTGCCCTGGAAGGTCATACTGCTGTAGACTCTGTGTTGCCCATCTCTGTGCCTGAACTACTACTAGGTGATAGTGCCATATGGATTCTGAAGGGGGGATCACGTCTCAGACTCTGTGTTGCCCATCTTTCTACCTGAACTACTAGTAGGTCATAGTGTCATACTGCTTGTGAAGGGGGTGGAGCAGTCACATCTCAGTCTCTGTGTTGTCCATCTCTGTGCTTGAACTACTACTAGGTCATACTGCTGCAGTGTAGACTCTGTGTTGCCCATCTCTGTGCCTGAACGACTACTAGACACTAGTGCCATATGGATTGTGAAGGGGGGGAGTCATGTCTCAGACTCTGTGTTGGCCATTTCTGTGCATGAACTACTACTTGGAGGAGGCAGGGGGCCCAAGGGTAATCACATTTCTTTTTTCCTTTTAGGTCTGTGCATGGAGCCTACAGCCCTTCTGTTATCTATCAGACTGTAGCTCTAAAACGGCTTTTTGTGGAGCTCCCTTTTTAGACATTTGGATGTGTTCCTCCACAGCTGCAAAGTAGTACGCTCCTCCTCCTCTGATTTTTGCTATTTGCTGCTCTATGTTAAAGGCATCTGAAGGGGGGGATATGCTACTGTATTGTAACTCAAAACTTCTCAGGATAGTAACAAAAAAACTTGTTAAACTGCTGTTCCTGTCATCTGTCCAGCTCAGTCTAACAGATTTGTTCTATTTCTTTCAGCATCCTAGGGGTTAACTAATTTTCTCTGGCTTTTGTGAAAGTGAAAGTTAGACTCAGTGTCAGATTTCAGACAGTGCAACTGCAGTCTGTTAGCTGTCATTCCTAGGACAGGACAGGTTACACGGAAGCACACACACACACACAGAATTTACTCTGACTAAATAAATTCAAGAGGACTGATTTAGCAGCATGGCAGTTTTTGATAATTGTGACTAAACAGCACTATATGGCACCAACAAGAAAATAACTTTGGTAGCTCTTTACAGCCCAAGCGCACACGCAGACATGCACACACACACACACACACACACCAGGGATTCCAGATCTACAGGGATTCCTGTATTTTACAGGTAATTGGAGCCATCTACAGGGAAATTATTCCCATAGACTTGCATTAGGTATATGGGAAAACAAAGGAATTTGGCTTCCATTGGAAATAATGTAATCTGCAGGAAAACATTGGAAAATTGCCCTGCAGTTACAGGCAAAAGACAAACTTAATCTGGGAGCAGACACACACACACACACACACACACACACACACACACACACAGCAACATTTACTCTGACTAAATAAATTCAAGAGGACTGATTTAGTAGCATGGCAGTTTTTGATTGTGACTAAACAGCACTATATGACACCAACAAGAAAATAACTTTGGTCATTTGGTAGCTCTTCACAGCCCTATCGGCTCTGGCTAGAGTTTGTTAGTTCTGGTGGAGCTTGCCTGTATTCAGAAATTCACAGTCAAAATGACAAGTGGCCACTCTAGTTCCAAAAAACTGGTACTTGACACCAGTTGTAATTTTAATAATTAGAGTTCTTTATTTTCTTTACAAAATTAGTTGTCCCCAACATTTTGCCAAATTGGCTTTGTCTGGGGGACTATGAAATTAAAAGTTTTAGTATATATACATTAGTATTTCTTTATAAATGTTATTACACAAATAATAAGCTCTTAACTGCTAGTATAATTCCATTTTGCGTACTATGCAGATCTGTGTTTTTTTTAATATTTCAAACATTACATTTCATTGTTAAAATAAACTTAAACATTTATATAAGTATACTACATACATCAGTCAGCTTACTTTTCTTATTCGGTACAAAGTACTGCCTTCACATCTCAATTGCTCATTCATGCATTCAGAAATTGTCTTTTCCCACAGTTCTGTATATTTGCCTTTGTAAAAATATATATGCAAATGAAGTCTTACTGTTATTGTTTTTTCTTATTCATCTGGATAGACTTTTCATGTTTTTAAATCACTCTATTTACTTGGTTTACTTGGTTGAATAGGACAAATGAAGGCTGAAGCCCATCGTGATTGTCCCCCACCACTGTGATGGGAATATTGTAACATTTATCCCCTTAGTTTATATATATCATTTGACTCGAACCACAGGTCCAAGTCTCTTTTGAAGGAATCAATGGAATCACAGTCCACCAAGTCTTGAGGAAGACTATTCCATAGTGTAGGGGATCTTACAGTAAAATAATTTAATATTTTATTTGTTCTTGCTTTAGCTGCCACAAGTTGTTTGTTATGCAGCCAAGGTGAGGTCCTTCTATCAGTGAATTTTAGGCTAAATTGATCCATTAATTCTGGAGACGTTAAAATTTTATATAGAAATAACAGGTCACCTCTGGTACATCTACTCTGGAGGGTAAATAATCCTGTTTTCTGTAGTCTATCATGTTATTCCATATGGCCAATCTTGGAACTAATTTAGTAGCCCTTCTTTGGATTTTCTCAATTCTGTCAACATCATGTTTGAGATATGGGTTCCAAAAAGGAGACCCATAATCAGAGTGTGGCCTAACATGTGTTCTAAACAAAGGGATACTACATTCCTGAGTTCTAGAAATAAATGTTCTTTTAATACGAGTCAAAAATGCATTAGACGTTTTAGCCACTTTGGTACAGTGGTCGATAGAGGTTAATTTACTATTAATGATAATTCCAAGATCCCTCTCTGATTTTGGAACTTTAAGGGGAGGGTTGTTTAAAAAGTAACTCTGCTTTAGATTGTTTTTCCCATAATGAAGCACCATGCACTTATCAGCGTTCAGAGTCATTTTATTGTTAACTACCCATTGTTCAATGGTTTTAAGATTGTTAGTGAGTGTGAACCTTTCAGAGGGTGAGGAAACTTTCCCGCCTAGCTTGGTATCATCAGCTAATTTGAGTAATATATTATCGGGACTAATCTGCAGATCACTAATATACATATATATATATATATATATATATGTGTGTGTGTGTGTGTGTGTGTGTGTGTGTGTGTGTGTGTATATATTAAACAATAAGGGTCCCAGGACTGAGCCCTGAGGGACCCCACTGGTAACACTCCCGATCTCAGATAAGTATCCATTAACTCTGACATGTTGAGTTCTATTGGTTAACCAACTGAAAATCCATCTGACTAGAATATGTGAAAATCCCATACTCAGCATTTTCTCCACCAGTTTACCATGGGGTACCTTGTCAAAGGTCCTACTAAAATCAAGCAAATAACGTCCATTGTTTCCCCCTTATCTAATCCCTCGCTTATATGATTATAAAAAGAAACCAAATTGGTAGTACAGGAATATTGAGATCTAAACCCATGTTGAGTATGATCAGTTAGCTTGTTGGAAGTTATTTATAGTTCTAAAAGGAGTTTAATATGTTTTTCCATTAATTTACTCATGATGGATGTTAGGCTGACTGGATGATAGTTAGCAGGTTTGCTATGATCACCTTTTTTAAATATAGGAATTACTGTGGCAGCGGCCCAGTCTAGAGGAATGCAAACTTGCTGAAGAGACTTGTTAAATATAATAGTCAGTGGTATAGCTATGGCCTTAGCTGTCTTCAATAAGAATATCGAATTAATATCATCAGGGTCAGGGCTATTATAAGCTGTAGAGAGATTTCCCATGGTGATAATACTTGTAGGATTATCTTTTTTTGAAAAGGTTGAACAAAACTGTTGATTAAAAGCATCAGCAATCTCCTTATCCTTAGTTAGTATGACATTATTAACTGTAATAGGGCCCAAATGCCTTTTGTTAATTTTTTTATTTAAGTACAAGGGAAGGGATTTGTAATTGTCCTTACAGTGTGCCAAACAGAATTCAAGATTCCTTTTAGACTGTATTATACTACGTTTTACATGTTTTAAAACATTATTATATTTTTCGAGTGCCAGATCTTTATTAACCACCTCACTCTTCTTTAAAGCTATAAACAGCCTCTGTTTTCTTTTTATTAGTTTACAAATAGTATTATTAAACCATAATGGAATCTTCCCTTTTCTGTTATATTTCTTCTTAGTGGGTACATATAGGGACTCCAAATCATGGATTGCTGATTTTAAATACTTCCAGGACTCATCAACTGAGAGCGGGCTTAGAGTTTCTTCCCATAAAACATTAAAAAGATATTTATTAATGGAGGCAAAGTCAGCTTTGTCATAGTTCTTAAATTCATGAACCCTTGAAATATGCCTGAAGTTAAAGAGAAATTCAAATGACAGTGAATAGTGTTCACTTGAACCTAGGGGGTCACCTGTACTAACATTATGTATTATATTCCCTATATTGGTTATTAGCAGATCCAGAATATTCTCTCCCCGGGTTGGTTCAGTAACGAGTTGCTCAAGGCTCAAATCGACCATGAGTGAAATTAACTCTTTATCTGCTAGAGTCGTCCCTGTCAGAGTTTCCCAGTTAATAGAGGGCATATTAAAATCTCCTAAATCTAGAATATTGCCCTTAGAAGCCATGTGTGTAATCTCTTTTATTAATGTATAAGTGTATTCAGTATTGTCTGAGGGGGGGTCTATAGAATGTTCCAACTAGAATTTGAGGTTGTCCCTTTATTTGAACATTAACCCAAAGGGATTCAATGTCGCTGGATGAGGGAAGTTGATAAAATGTTATATCATCCCTAGTACAAAGGCAGATGCCACCACCTTTCTGACCTACATGATCTTTATGAAATAACCTGTATCCAGGAAGTTGTTTAATCCATGCGGAATCAGGATCCCACCACGTTTCAGTTATTGATATAATTCCATAATTCAATAGTAGGCATTTGGCTTCAAGCTCAGCCATTTTACCCTGATTTAGTGCTCTAGCATTAAGTAGAAGGACCTCACAAGGAGTAATGATATTGTCCAATTTTTTTTTTTTTTAGAGAACTGGATAGTAGCTTGTCCCCCTTCCCCCATCAACTAGTTTAAAAGATGATTAATTGCAGTATTCACATGGTTGCCGAGTAATGTACTCCCTCTCCTACTGAGATGTAATCCATCCCAGGAGTATAAGGGGGTTTTTGGTGAAATTGTTCCCAGCTAGTAATACACACAATTCCTTGCTTAAGGCACCATCTTCTCAACCAGTTGTTCAGTTGTTAAAGGTTTTTATTTTAGTGGTTATAAAACTGGATGCCCTGGGAACTGGAAGTATCTTGGAGAAGCAGACACAACTGTCTCTTATGGCCAGTAAATTATTTAAAGCAATGATGTCTTGTTTTAATTCATTCAGACTAGCTCTTTTAATATCATTAGTCCCAGCATGTATGACAAATATGTTTTTTTTCCTGCCCTCACTAGTACTTCTTTTACCACCGTGGTGATATCCGTTACTCTCGCACCCCTTTGACTAGTACATGTCCTATTGGCCTTATCCAAATTACAAACTGGGTGATCGATGTGTTTAATAATGGAATCTCCAAGTACAAAAATCTACCTATTATTATGGAAATTTGTAGAATTTACATTCAAATCCAGTACTTTAGCCTATCCTTGGATACTAAGATTATCTCTAGTATATAAATTGGAGGCTTCAAGAGAATTTGTATTTGTTATAACATTGTCCGAACATGATTTCAAAAAAGGACAGGCTAAATGATTTTTATTTGTTGAAGTTTCCTGGTTAGTATCTTGCTGTAGGCCTTTAGAATCAGTAGTAAGAATTTCAAAGCTATTATGTAGGGAATTATGGGAGCACTTTAATAAATTTGCCCACCCCTACATTTAGTTTTTTGTTTGGTAACTACTGTCCAAGGTTCTGTTTCCTCTGAAGGAATACCTGGGTGGCAGGGGGTACAAGTACCATTGTTAACAGAAGTAGGCTTCCGGTTTACATTCGTAGCTACCACTGAGGGTGAAATCTGACCTAGCATTAAGTCAATAAAATCTTCAAGAGCCTCAATCTCTTTGCTGACTGCTCTTGCAGTTTGTAACCAAGTAATTTCATCCTGGAGTGTATGGATTAGCAGACATCTATCACATGTAAATCCTGGAATTTGTGGCCCACAACTGAACATCTGGCAAGAAGCACAATAATTGCTAGGTTCCTCCATTATTTGTTACAAAACTAAAATAGGTTACTTACAGTAATACGTAGTAAGCGCTAATTAGTAAACCCTGTATAGCTACTGTCACAGCTGACACAGCAGAAACGCGCAGACGTATTTGTTAACATTAGCACATTTAATCTTTGCATTTTTATTCCATATGAGCCAGGATTCGGTCAGTCATAGCTTCATCTGTAGTGCAGGAAAAGACTCTTATTTGCCCTGGCGTCCTGTAATATATAGTAAATGATTATACTGTTTTATGAACTGTGTTAGGATGTTTAAACATTTGACATGGACTAATGTGATCTTAACACATTGTTGTCTGCTATACCTTTAATCCCACTTTCTTCCTTGTGCTTTTTCACTTTCAACTGTTTGTTTTCTTTCTGAAAGTTTTTTAAGAAATGCATTTTACTTTCTTCATTAATTTTAACTTTTTTAAAATTTCTTTAATGGCTAATTCAGTTTGATATCCTTAAGCTTTGCTTGCTATTGGATTCACATTTGCGTTTTAAAACACTTAATAGGTCAATACGTCTTGCAATCTTAGTAAATGTTTTTTCTTCAACCATTAGTGATTTCTTCACAGAGCATTACATGGATATAATAATTATAATTGGAAAGGCTTTGTCTGGAGTTCAGTGGCCAAGCATCCAGCCACTTCCTGAGCTATGTAAGCAGTTCCTCTCAGCCTCATTGTGAAGTATTTTTTCTTTGCAGCTGAAGGCTCTGTCGGTTTTTCCTCTGTGCTGTTTGGGCCTCCCTGGCTGGCTGGGTCCTGTGCTGCTCCCCCCACCTTGCTGCTCCTGCTTGTCTCTGCTGGGTTTCTGTGTTTATTTTCCTGCTTCTGGTTTGTATTTTGCCTTCAGCAGTGTGTGCTTTCTTCTGTTTTTGTTCCCTGTTTTCTGTGTTTGTTTGTCTTGGTTTCTAAGCTCCTAGCATACTGCTACTCCAGAGCTTATACTACTCGCTTTCAGTTACACACAACTCTCAAATTACTTGCACTGCAACTGCAAACCTGATCTGTGTGTTTCAGCTCAACTATAACTGCTCCATGTTGCATACTGAATTACTTTCACCTGTCTCAGATTAACTTTGAACCTAGCTATAGAGCTCACTCATGCTTGTTCTAATTATCTCATTGCAGCAGTCTCACTGCATTGCCTGGTGACAGTGCTTTCAGGGCATTGCGCCTCCTTTTATTTTGTTTATTGCAGTTACAACTCTGTGTACTCAGTTATTTTCACTACTGCTGCACAGACCTAATTGCTTACTGCTACTGCTTAATTTACTCCCATTGCTATTGTACCTTGTTCTACTCTAAGGTTAGCTAAAGCACCTGCTGAGGCTATTAAATTAGCTTTAAAATCTGCATATGGTTCTCGGCCCTTCCATTGCTTCCTTGTTTGTCCTACGGCGGGGACTGAGAGGTGTTTGGGGGGGTGTGGACAATGTGGGTAATTATTTCTGTTCTAAATCCTGTCTTCGCTGCCAAAAATCCTCAGAGTTTGTCACCTTGATTTGGCTTTGAAATGCCTGGCTGACTTTCCCCACTATTCAGTGCTGTTTGCCCTATGTTATGCAGACCTATGTGCAGGTCCACTTATTACTACTCTGTTTACAGACCTACGTGCAGGTCCACACTTGCTTACACAACCGTTGCTCCTTGCTTATGCAAACCATTGCTTCATGCCTACTGCCATCCCCTCGGCTTCAGCCTCTGGGATTCTGCTGCACTCAATCTGCATTCAACCTTGCAAGGTCTCAGCACTCAATGCTCATTACGATCTCAGCACGCCGTGCTCATTCAGCTCATCAGCTTTTCAGCGCTCAGTCAATATCTGGAGCATGCCAGCCATTCTAATCTGGCGCAGGGTTCCTGCAGCCGATAGTCTCACTCTGCATTTAGTCCGCATCTCGAGTGTGTCCAACTTGGGGCGGGATCCTTCTCACCTGGCCCATAGCTGGGAATGTCCTCGCCCTGGGCTTGGCTGTAACTGCCTGGTACACGACAGCAGCTCCTGGTGTAGAATTTAAGACTAGCGGTGAAGGGTCGAAAAAGTTACCTCCTTTCGCTCTAGTGTTCCACTATAATGGTTAGCCATTGACTTTAGTGGTTTTCCTAGCAAGGCACCTTCACCGCATTCTCCCTACAACTGCCTCTGGTTCACCTGGTTTGATTTAGGGTGGGTAGGCCAGGTGTGTGCCTCAGCAGTTGTTGCTGTCCTTCTGCACCTTGGATGCACATATTGTTGCAGAGTTATTTCGCAACCTTCCATGGCATTCCTGCTAGAGGGTTTGAGTGAGAGCCTTCCTCCAAATTGGAATATTTTCCACCTTCCTTTAATTGGGTTTTCCAAACTGCAGCTGCAGAGCCATCAATAACTAAACTATCCCAAGCCTGGAGGGAAGGCGACCTAGGCCTTGGATCCCCAGAGATTTTCTCTCCTCCATTACCTCAGGTCATAACACTTAGCATAGTTGTTTCCCCTAGTTTCTTTAGGTAGGTTCCACTGTTGGATGGAGGTGGAGGATGTCCTGCCATTCCCTCTCTCCTTAGGGTATCCCCTAATCTCAACGCAGTCCATCTGCATCTTGCTATGCAAGCCTGGGCATTCCTTACATTATCTAACTGAGCATCTCATTGCATTATCAAACTGCCTATGCTTCTACGAACATACAAAATTTGCCAGCAGATAAAGGCCTAGAGGTCTATCAAGTCTGCTCGAATGTGCAGCTAGCACCCCTTATTCTGCAGCTGCCCATCCCTTCCACCCTTCCCCTTCATTGACCCTCCCACTTGTCTTGTCCCATCCCCTTTTGAAGCAGTCCACTGTTCTACTGGATACCACTTCTGCAGGTAACGCATTACACCCAGCCACCACCCTCTCTGTAAACAAGTGTCTCCTCATCTCCCTCCTGAACCTTCCTCCCTCCAGTCTCATATCATGGCCCCTGGTGTCCCCTCCCTCCCTTACTTTGAACAGCACCTCTGTACCTGTCTTGTTTATTCCTTTCATGTACTTAAAGGTTTTAATCATATCCCCCGTCCCTCCTCTCCTCCAGTGAGTACATGTTCAACTCCCTCAGCCTCCTCTCCAGTAACTTAATGTCCCTCTTTAGATACGGGTGCCAGTACTGCACGCAGTACTCCAGGTGCAGTCTAACTAATGACCTATACAGTGGCAGAATCACCTCCTCCCTCCGTGAGGATATACTCCTTGCAGTACAACCCAGCATTTTGTTGGCCTTTGTAGCTACCTTTCTACATTGTGCCGAGTTGTTCTTTGACCCTGTAATGAGCACCCCCAGATCCTTCTCCTCCTCTGTCTGAGCTAGTTGCACTCCCCCCAGCTGGTAACTCCTCCTCCTTGGGTTCTTCATCCCAAAATGCAGCAACTTGCACTTTTTGGCATTAAACCCCAGTTGCCAGGTGTCTGACCAGGTTTCAAGCTTTGCCAGATCATCCTGCAACCCCTGCCATCTCCCTAGGTCATCCACCACTGCTCCTACCTTGGTATCATCAGCAAATAGACTGATCTTGCTCTTGATGTCCAATGATATGCCTGCAATGAATATCCCAAACAACACTGGTCCCAACACCGAGCCCTGTGGAACACTACTCATCACTTGTGAGATCTCCCCACCCACCACCACCCTCTGTTGCCTTCCCTGAAGCCAGTTCCCTACCCATCTCACCAACTTTGCACCTGCCCCTGTGCCTACTAACTTACTTCCCAGCCTTCCATGCGCACCGAGCTGAATGCCTTACTGAAGTCCAGATACAGGACATCCACTGCATGGCCCCTGTCCAGCTGCCTAGTTACCCAGTCATAGAACTCCACCAGGTTGGTTTGGCAGGATCTGCCCCATATGAAGCCATGCTGTCTGCTGTCCTGTAGTCCTTGGCCTCTAGGAGGGCCACCAGCCTTTCCTTCAAAATAGTCTCCATTAGCTTACCCATGATGGATGTGAGGCTCACTGGTCTGTAGTTTCCCAGTTCATCCTTGGGGCCACTCTTGTGGAGGGGCACCAAATGAGCCATCCTCCAGTCCTGAGGTACACACCCCGAATGTAGTGAGGCATTAAATAGGTCTGCCAAAGGTCCTGCAAGGACCTCTGCCAGCTCCTTCAGTACCCTAAGGTGGATGCCATCTGGACCTGGCACCTTATCCACCCTCAGTGCTTTCAAACCCTCCTGAACTCTGCCCTCCATGATTTCCCCATCTGTCACCCCTTCCACCCCATTTCTGCCATTTCTCCCCCCTTGGGTGTCACCCCTCTGTCTCTTTAGTAAATACTAAGCAGAAGTACTCATTTAGTGCTTCTGCCTAATCACACCCTGCTTCCACCCAACCCCCCTCCTTCCTAATCCTTACTATGTGTTCCTTACAGCTTCTTTTTATTTTATTTATATTGCAATCGGTTTACAACCTTTGAGCCAGAGGCTCATTTCCAAAGGTACCTCGTCAAGAGAACAGAAGATAATACAGGTACAAAATACATACTATACGCGAGCATATGCATAAGGAGACAGGCATAAATGGATCCTACCAGTTTACATTGGTAGTATTATACAGTGCAGGTACAGGTATAATAGATAACAGAGTAGAATACAGGGTTTAGCAGCATAAAAGTATGACATTTGCAAGGTGAAAACAGTCAAACAGGTTACACGGTATTAGATAACAAAGAAAGTAAGGCATGTGACAAGGACAGTACAGCCGGTAGTTTGATTCGGTAATAGTGTTGCATACTAGTGGGACAGCTTAGCAAGCAGTATAATAAGAATGCCATACATGGTTAGTTCTTGACAGTAGTGAGAAGGTAGGCAGTTGGATGAGGCAGTAATGTAGGTGGTAGGAATAAGATGGTGAGGAGACGGTGCAGCCCAGTGGGCTTTGTCAGGACAAAGGGTGTTTGTACACCCGTTATGCACAGGTGCAGCAGCGCTTGGTGAACAGCTCGCTTTTGAGTGCAGTTTTGAATTTGGAGATAGTGGGGATTTCAGTGATGGCGCGAGGAAGTGCGTTGTACCAAGAAGGGGCTCTATGGTGGAGAGACCTCTGTCCATGTGAGGTCCTAGATCGAGGAACCAGGAAGGTGGCCTTGCAGGAGGTCCGAGTACTGACTAGGGGCTGGGCTAGGAGGAGGGAGGATGTCAGCGCGGGAGGAGAAAGTCCTAGCAGGGGTTTTTTTAGATATAAGGCAAGTTTGGTATTGCAGCCGTTCGTCAAGGTTTAGCATTGTTGCCAAGTCATAAAGTTGGCATGTATGTGTGAGCCTAGGGGTTCCTGTGATTAGCCTGCATGCCTTATTTAGGATGAGGCGGATTTTGTTTAGGGCAGTTGTGTTGGCAGCACTGTAGACAGGTAGCCCATAGTCAACTAGGGATAGTATGAAGGATGTAACTGCAAGCCGGAGGGCATCGGGGGGAGACAGTTTTTATAGCGGTACAAGATACCATGCCGTATATTGGTTGCAGAAGCAAGTGCTTCGATGTGGGTATGGTAAGTGAGGGCTGAGTCAAATGAAACCCCTAGGTACTTATAGGAGTGGACTTGCTCCAGTTGCTGTTTGGAGTTGGAGAGGATATGGAGAGGGGAGTTGTAAGCTTTGTTTTGAGGGTGGGCAAAGAGCATGGTTTTAGATTTTTTAAGATTTAGGACCAATCTATGCTCTTTAAACCAGGTTTCAGCATCATTATAGGAACATTGTAGGGAAACCTGGAGGGAAGAGGGGTTAAGTTCGGTGGCAAAGATGACGGCATCATCTGCATACAGCAGAATTTTCCCAGTGCAAGCACTGGGCAGGGTGTTAAGGTATAGCGAGAAGAGAAGGGGTCCCAGGATGGAGCCCTGTGGAACCCCCGAGAGGATTGGTCGTGGATCGGAAAGTGTCCCACCAATATTGACACTTTGGGAGCGGGCGGATAGGTAGCTGGAGCACCAAGCAAGTGGTCCAGTGGCAAAACCAGCGTGACAGAGGGCTTCCAGCAGTAGGGGGTGAGAGACCGTGTCGAAGGCCTTTGATAGGTCGAGGAACACGGCCCCCGCTAGGGAGCCAGCGTCCAAGGAGGAGTGAAGGAAGGATGCGAATTCAATAAGAGCTGTGCTAGTACTGTGTCCTGCACGGAATTCGTGTTGTTCAGGGCAAAGGATGTTGTATTTGGTCAGGTATTCAGTGATTTGCGTGGCAACTAGTTTTTCCAGTGCCTTGGAAAGGGGTGGGAGAATGGAGATAGGTCGGTAGTTCCCTGCTAAGGACCTGTCACCCCCTTTATGGATTGGAGTAACAGTGGCAGTTTTCCATGAGGTGGGGAATTGTCCCAGGCAGAGGGATTTGTTGAGAAGGCTGGTGAGTGGGGTGAAGACCTGATCCAGAACCAGCTGGAGAATTCTGTGGTCCAGGTTGTTGTCACCGGGACTGTTGCCTTTTAGTGCACGGGTCAGGTGCGGTCTGGCTTCCTGGGCAGTTACCCTATGTAGGTAGAAGCAAGGGCGATGGAGGGCAGGGGCAGGTTGGGAGGGTGGTTGGTCAGAGAAGTTACAGGGGAGGATAGGGCTAAGGTCAGTAAAGACGGTGTTGAGGTGGTTTGCAATGTCAGCGAGGTCTGTGATGGTGGTGTTGTTGGTGGTAATCTGGGAAGGGGGAGGGGAGCGAGTGTTCCCATTCAGTTGTTTGACATTGTCCCAGAAGGTACGGGAGCACCCCCAGGAGGCGGTGAGGGTGGCCTGATAGTGGTCGGCCTTGGCTTTCCTGATTGCCCATGTGCACTTATTTCATGCAGCGTTGTAGGCCTGTCTGTCAACTGGTCACCTAGTTTCTATGGCACGGTGCCAAAGATTATCCCTGTGCCTGAGCAGCTGTGAGAGGGCAGGGGTAATCCAGGGCAGGTTATGTTTTTTGGATCGGACGGCTGAGAGGGGAGCAAAGAGGTCACAGGCTTTATTAAAGGTAAGGGTAAAGAAGGCAAGGGCGGTGTCAATATCAGGAGCATGGAGAATGGGGGACCAGTCTTGCTGTTCAAGGTATTGTTTAAGGTTTTTCAGACCACACGGTCTGAAACGCCGGCGGGGTGCGCACTGTGCAGTGGGTCGGGGTGAGGTGGCCTTCCAGCGAACAGCACAGGGAATGGTCACTGAATGAAACAGGAGGACTTGGATGTCCAGGATTTTTGGGGGGCGGTTAGTGATGATGACATCTAGGAGGGTGCTGGTACCTCTCTTAGGGTTCACTCGTGTGGGTTGGGAGACTAGTTGTGTTAGATCCAGGGCTGTGAAGGAGTCCTGAGTAGGGGAGGAGGAGGGGCACAGCCAGTTCACATTAAGGTCCCCAACAATGATTTGATCTAACCCCCCTCACAAAGGTGCTGGTAGAGGTACTTTAATTACCTCTTCTCAGCCCGCGGTGTTGTTTGGTGCTCCCTGGGGGGAGCTGAGGTGATCTGGGCTGGGTGGGTGAGCAGCGCGGCCTCTTCTCGGCCCGCGGTGTTGTTCGGTGCTCCCTGGGGGGAGCTGAGGTGATCTGGGCTGGGTGGGTGAGCAGCGCGGCCTCTTGGCCCGCGGTGTTGTTCGGTGCTCCCTGGGGGGAGCTGAGGTGATCTGGGCTGGGTGGGTGAGCAGCGCGGCCTCTTCTCGGCCCACAGTGTTGTTCGGTGCTCCCTGTGGGGAGCTGAAAAGTTCTGGGCTGGGTGGGTGAGCAGCGCGGCCTCTTCTCGGCCCGCGGTGTTGTTCGGTGCTCCCTGTGGGGAGCCGAGGTGATCTGGGCTTTTCTCCCTGATGTACCTAAAGAAGTCCTTTTTCCTCTTCGTAATGCCTTGTGCCAGCCTGAGTTCCGTAGATGCCTTGGCTCCCCTTACTGCCCTTGTCACCTCCTTCGATTCCATCAAGTACTCCTCCCTGTCCTCCCCTCTCCCTGTTTTCTTGTACTTCCTAAAGGCAGCTCTTTTCCTCCTTATCTTTTCCATGACCTCCTTGCTCAACCAGCTCGGTTTCTTAGCCCTAGCCTTTTTGCTCTGGGCCTTGCAGCAGGTTTTGGTTGCCTCCACTTTCCCCAGCTTTATGAGCTCCCACCTCTGGTTAGTGTCCATACTAGACTGAATTCTGGCCAGGTACCCTTTTACCACTTCCCCCATCCTCCCAAAGTCAGACCTCCTGAGGTCCAGCACTCTTGTGCCAGATTTCACTCCTTCCTTGCCCATATCTGATGTGAGCCATACTGAGTGGTGGTCACTCCCTGACAGCGGTTCCTCCACTGTAAGTTCTCTCACAAAGTCCCCATTTGCCAGCACAAGGTCAAGGGTATTCCCTAACCTGGTTGGCTCACTGACCATTTGCAGCAGGAAGCTGTCCTGGAAGGCATCCAGCAGTACCTGCTCCCTTCTGTTCCTGGTTGTTGGGGTACTCCAGTCCACTCCTGGCATGTTGAAGTCCCCCACAATCTCCACACTACCCTTCTTGCAGGTCCTCCTGATCTGTCCTGGTAGTTCCCTGTCTAACTCCTCTGTCTGAGATGGTGGCCTGTACACCACTCCCATTCTAAGAATCCTATTCTTGGAATCCTGGATTTGCATCCAAATTGACTCTGTTCTACCCTCCTCCCTTTCCACATTTCAGTCCTTCCTTCACATATAGTGCCACACCCCTCCTTTCCCAATCACCCTATCCCTATGAAATAACCTGTACCCTGGTACAGACAGGTCCCAGTCATTGTATTGGATGGCCCATTATTTCTGTGATGGCTGCAAAGTCCACCTCTCCCTCTGCCATGAGCACCTGTAACTCTGCAGTTTTCCTCCCAAAGCTCCTAGCATTAAGGGTAACCACCTTCCACCCTTCCCCCCATCCTGCCGTCCTTTACTAGCATCACCAATAGTACTTGCCATTTGTCCTTTGTCACTGTTATGGGGGGTAAGCTCATATGGTTTCCCAACCTGTGGTCTCTGCATGTTTCTTGCCCAATTGCCACCGCCAGCTTCTAGTTTAAATTCCCTACTTCCTCTATGTACTCCTCCATCCTCTGTTCCAACACTTTCTTTCCCTCCTCACTCAAGTGTAGTCTGTCCTTGGCATAGACACTACTGTCCTCCCAGGTCCCTCCCCACCCCCCAACAGCCCATACCCTTTAGCACAACATCAGGTTCTTAGCCATCCGTTAAATTCCTCTATTCTCAGCTTTCTTGTTGTGCTTGCCTTGGGCACTGGAAGTACCTCCGAAAAAGTTACTGATCTTCCTGCCACCTCACATAATTGTCCTAGTTCCTCAAACCTCCTCTGGACTATATCTACTGTCTTGTCAGCCAGGTCATTCGTACCAAGATGTATAATTAAATGAGGCTTGTCCCTACCCCTTGTAGCATATTTCAGAACAGATTGTCCCACCCTTTCCGCTGTCATTCCTGGCATGGCCTCCACCCAAATGTGACTATGCCTCTCCCCCTTGCTACCCCACCTGATTCTCCTTAGTATTGAGTCCCCCAGCACTAAGATTCCACCACGCTTACTCCCTGCTTGCTTCCATTCATCTCCCTTTCTCATTTCTGGCTCATCTTCTTCCTCCTGCACATTATTTCACTTTTTTGCCTCTGTTGCAATTCTCCCAGCAGAACTTCCCCCCCACTCCGGTTTGGTCCAGGCATTTATCAATTACTCCTCTAATTTCATCATTTCCCTCCTCCACCTTCTTCCTTTCTAGCAGTGCAAAACTATTTTCTGAATACCCTTCACAAATGCCCTCGCCCTCTCTTTTTTATAGTAACCTGTTCTCTCCTTTCCACTCATGACTTTTGCCACTTCTTCACCTCCCCTCACAAGTCCCTATCTCCTCCTTCCATTTGTCTTTTGTCTCCTGACCTGGTTTCCCTGGCAATTGTTCTTCCTGACCTGGGCCCCCTTGTCCCTCCGTCCCTTCTTCTGACCCTCTCCTCACCACTGTTGGCTTAAATCACCCTCCCTCAACTCCCATTCTTCCTCCCTCCAGTATTGGGCTAAACCCACCCCCAGTCTGCCTTGCCTGTCATAGTTCCTCCTGCAGACCCTCAATCTCCTTTCTGAGTTTCTCTATGTGGTTGCACACTAAACATCCTCCCACACTCCAGGCAATTTTTAGAAAGATTGGTGCACTGCAGTTGTTGCAGCCTACCACCGTACCCATTGCTGTCGTTGCCCACCAGCGACCCCCACCCTTCCAGATGCAGGATGCCAAACACTTCCCCAAGTCTCCCCTCTACCCCCTCTATCAGTACAAAACATTCTTTTCTTAAGTTCCCTTACCCCCTTTGTTGTACGTATTTAGATAGATTGAGCAACTGCTTTTTATATTCCTAACCTTCCCATCCAAACTCAAAAAGAGACTTTAAGCAGCTATTGCACAACCTTCTTCAAACTCCTACTCCTCCTTTCCACAATGCAATAGCAATGCAAAGAAGTAACAATGAAAGCTCCTAGACTTGCAGTTACTTCCCTTCCACTGAGATTACAGTCACCTCTTCACTCGCTGCTGTTCCTTTCCTGGATGTCTGCTTCTGCTATGACAGGTGCATATCCTTTGCTCGTTTGAGGAAGTGGTGTCAGAACCTCTGGTATAAAGGAAATCATGGACCAGGGGTGGGTGGGACCAACCCAAGTCTTCCAGAAACAATCAGGTAGCTGAGGCCCCTGGTCAGACCATTAGCACCCTTCCCCCACTATGCACTAACCTTTGCAGCTAGTGAAGCTAGCAAAAATGAATCACAATTCTACTCAAATCCCCCAAAATAGGTTTGCTGCCAAAAGAAACAGGTCTCCAATTCAAACAGCTTCACCAACAACACATCAAAATAGGCTTGAAATTAGAAGATATAGGTCTCTGATTCAAAGAAACAGTCCCAGTTAAATCACACCAAATGGGTTTTAAATCAGAAAAAATAGGCCTCTACAAATGCAGCCTGCTACACAGTGAAACATCAAACAGATGAGCCCACTTACAGCCACCAAAACAGTTTTCAAAATTCCAACAGCCCCAAAATACTACCCTGCTAGCCCCTTAGAAGTAGTAAGAAAGAAAATAAATAACCTTCTACCAAGTAAAATCCACAAGAAACAATGTAAAACCAACAAGAAGCTACTGTACTGTAACAAATCTGATCCTTTCCATTCTAGTTCCTTCTGAGAAGCCAAAGCAACTCTCTACTACTATGTTACAGTTACTACTCCTGTGTCAGTTACTGCTTGCTCATATGCTTCGTGTTGCCTTCTTCTTTGGGGGATGATGATACTACATTTCTTTTGGGGCTTCTTAAGGTACCTTTACCCGTGGGATCATCCCATGGCACTTCTAGGGGTGGAACCCTCTCTGAGGATTCCTTGCCTTTCATACCCCTACAGGGTGGTAATTCCTCTGGAACAGAGAGTGCGAATGGTCAAAACCAAACTAGCACAGTTCCAGAAGCATACCACCATACTGGCTGTGTAGGAGAGTGAATTGAAAAGGCTTTGCTTGGAGTTCAGTGGCCAAGCAGCCAGCCACTCCCACTTATTTATTTATTTATTTAGCTTTTGTTGACCGGGTAAGTGCACTAGACAAATCCTGCCTATTTTCAGGCACGACCCGGGGGAGGGGGATACAGATGAATGCCAACTGACATTGAACCAGATTAAGCTGTTGGTGGTATTTTTTTTTTTTTTAGTGAATGCTGAGCTACATAAGCAGTTCCTCTCAGCCTCATTGTGAAGCATTTTTTCTTTGTCCCACCATCTTCCCCTCCTCCTCCAGTGGCAGCACTCTCTCCTTAGGGGGATTGCTAAGGTACCTTTAGCCAAGGGATTGTCACGTGGTGCCTCTAGGGGTGGAACCCTCTCTGAGGGTTCCTTGCCTTTCATATCCCTACAGTGTGGTAATACCTCTGGAATAGAGAGTGTGAATGGCCAAAACCAAACTAACACAGTTGCACAAGCATAACACTATGCTGGCTGCATAGGTCAGTGAATAATAATTTTATTTTTGAAGTGCAATCTTTAAAATTAAAGCACTGTACAATTCGTAAAAACAGTTAAAAAATCTAAACATGGGTATCAAATACAGTTAAAATCAAGTAGTAAAAAATACAGAAACAATCAGGAGCATGTAACATAACAAGTCACCGAATGCCTGGCAGAATAAAAAGATCTTTAAAGCTGTTTTAAAGCTCCTCATGGTCTGGCACTCTCGAATCTGATGAGGCAGAGAATTCCACAGGGTCAGGACTGCAAACATAAAAGCATGTGAGCTAGAGGTTTTCAACCGTACCCTGGGAATCTCTAACAGCCCCTCAACGGAGTGGGTGGGTGGGGCAGTATGGAACCAGGAGCTCTTGCAGGTAGCCCGGGCCCTATCCAAGTAGGGCTTTAAAGGTCAGAAGACTGACCTTGAAGGTGATCCACCACTGAACAGGCAGCCAGTGCAGTTCGCACAGCACAGGCGTGATATGGCTCAAACGAGAAGCCCCAGTCAACAGCCGTACTGCAGTGTTCTGCACCAGCTTTTTAATTTTTTGTCCTGCTTATCATAGTTTCTGCAACTGTGACTTAGTTTGTTAAGGATATTTGTAATACCTGTACTTACTCATGCCTATAGAAGCTGTATTTGCAGTGGGATGTTGTTCGGATTGCAGATGCGGCAGCACTGAGCCCATGTTAGAGCTGACCTCTTGTACCCGTATGGAGCTACGTGACTGCACCTGAGTGCTGTCAGAACATTACCTGGGCAACATGTTACTCTAGTGACTGTGACTTTCATACAGGTACATAGCTGATGTACTGCAGTGTTCCGCATTGAGGAACTGTCAATTTCCTATTGGTATTTTATTTTATCTTTTCGTGATGGATTACAAGTATTCAACAGATGTTCATTTTTGCACATCCTTGTCATTTCTATGGACACTTCATAGTACAATATTTAAGTTTCCTTATGGTTTTATGTTCTTTTCCATTTTTGTGGGAGGTCATCATTTGACCTTTTATTGTGTGCATATTATCATTGGACACGGTGTTGTCCTTTACTGAACCATTTTTTTTAAGTTTCTCTGTGTTTTAGTCAGCTTATTCCATTTCCTTATCTTTCTATGTTTAATTGTGCTCTGCTTTATATCATAACTGTATGAGTGTCCGCATTGTGAATTTTACTTTTTTGTCAGTCTGTTATCTGTCTGAGGTGATTGGGTGGCATAGTGTTGCAGCTATCTAGGAGTTTTAGACATTGGTGAGGAGTCATCATGTTGACCTTCTGTAGTAGCTGTGGTGTTTCTGGCAGTATACAACCTGATCTGTTCCTTTCTAATTAATTTTTTGTATGGTATATGGTTTCATCCTGTGAGCTCTTATTTTCAGATGTATATTTTATGCACTGGTCCTTTACTTGTGCTATTAATCTGCCTCAACATTACGTGGTTTCCAGTTACATTTGTTATAACTACCAGCAGGACTGCCAATTGGCTCCTTCACTGAGCCCCCACACTTGAGAGAGTGCACCCATTTCATGGCTCCACCACATTTCTCTGTGTTCTATCACTGAAGAAATCAACTTCAGCACTTCTCCCACTTGTGTTGTAAAAAACAGGTCTAAGGCCCCTCCCTGACTTATCCTCACCCAGTTCCTCTATCCTATGCCCCCTCCCACCCTATTCTAATCCTCCTCCCCATACTCCTCTCACCCATCCTTCTCACCCTGCTCTAGCATTTACCCCCTTTTTTTGTGACACCACTGTACATTGTCCCTCTCTGTCACATCCTCACTCCATTCACTGCTCCCTCTCTCTCTCATCCTGCCTTCTTCTATTCTACCTCTCCACACCCCTCTTACCCTCTTTCTCTCACCCCATTCCCAGATCTGGCGCACCTCCTATATCATTCCAAATCCAGCCCTGACGGCATGCACCCCAGACTGCTCCACATCTCTGCCACCACCATAGCTGCCTCCTTGACACACATACTGAATCTCTCTCTATCTACAGTCACTGTTCCCACAGCCTGGAAACTGGCCAAGATCCTCCCTCTGCAAAAAGGCGGTGATCCATCCTTGCCGGGAAACTACAGGACCATCTCGCTCCTCTTCCTTGCCAAAGTCCAAGAATCCCTCATACTGTCCAAACTATCAGACTTTCTCTCCTCAAACAGCTCCCTCTCTCCCATACAGTCAGGATTCAGAATACACCACTCCACCATCACCACCTTGCTGTGCATTACCAACTTCATCCTCTCTGCCATGGACAATAGCCAAACCACTGCCGCCATCTTCATCGACGTGACTAAAGTCTTCGACCCCATCTCCCACCTTCTGCTATTCCGCAAATTTAGTTCCTTTGGCTTCGCCCAACCTGCTGTCAACTGGTTCCACTCGTACATCCAAAATAGACAGCAGTCTGTACAAATAGGTGACACCCTTTCCTCTCCTCTACCCATCCTATCAGGTGTCCCCAAGGCTCAATCCTTGGCTCCATCCTCTTCTCTCTCTTTTCATAAATGACCTTCCCTCCGCTTGCCTCTCCTCCAATGTGCATCTGTACGCTGATGACACTATCATCTATGTCTTGGGCCCCTCCCACGACAGTGTCCTCCCCAGTCTCCAGAATGACTTCAACAGTCCAATCGTGGTTCCTGAAAAACCAGCTTAAACTCAATGCCAAAAAACAGTCACCATGGTTTTTGGATCTAGACAGAAGCTTGCCTCCCAGCCTGCCCACCCAGTGATCACCACCCTGGATGGCTCACCCCTTCAGTTGGTCCCAGCCTTCAAGTACCTGGGAGTTTGGCTGAACAGCCACCTCAATTTCTTCACTCACATCAAGGCTATCTGCACCTAACTCCAGCTCAAACTTGCCATCCTCTACCGCCACAAAGCCAGTCTTCCTCTTTCCACCCGTTGTGAGCTTGTATGTAAAACAATCTTGCCAGAGATGGACTACACCGACATCGTCTTTGGAATGGCCCCAACCTCCTCTCTCTCCAAATTAGACATCCTACTCAATTTCTTCTGCTGCTTTCCCACTGCCTCCCCCCACTAACTCATCACTGCCTCCTCTATGCATCTCTCTGTCCCTGTCCCCACTCTCCCACAGGAGAACCAATCACAGTGCCTCCCTCACAGCAAAATACCGGTTTGGTTCCTTACCTCCTACCTCTCTTCCTGCCTTACCACAGCCAATTCCCTAGATTACCTTCTTCGCCACAGGGACTCATGCACCTTCCACCTCCCCCACCCTCACACTGTTACCGGCCAAGCTGCCTTTTCATACCATCTCCCTCTCCCCTTGAATAACCTTCCCTCTGACCTGCACCTGGCCTCCTCTCTTTCATCCCTCAAACAACTCCTCAGGCTCCTTTCCTCCCTTCTCTGTCCCAGATACTCCTTAGGATCCACTCCTACTCGAGCCTAACCCTCGAATCGGAAGCCTCATACGGCCTCAAATTATAAACCCTAGCCTGCAAATAGAAATCTTCTTTCACTCCTGTGCATTTATCTTGTACTTGTATATATTGTATTGTAAAAATAATATTTTGCATTGTATGGAAATGTTGTACATACTGGCCCAGATATTCAGAAATGCGCCAAAGGCCAGTGCAAGTCTGGCGCAGTGCATATCCGATGCACTGTGGTGCAACAGGAGCCCTATTCAGAGGTTGCACTGGCCGCACTATGCCAGCACAACATGGCTGAATATGGCACAGTTGCACCATGGCACAAACACAGTCGCGCCATGGCGCAGACAGAGATGCCTCAGCGCATCTATGGGAGCAGAGCAACAGAGGGGGCATGGCACAGAGAAGAGACCCAGAGACAGAGCCAGGGAAGCACAGTGACAGGCCACAGGAGGCCACCACAAGCAGGGTGCACACAGGCACCCAGACCCTCCCAGAACACAACAGTGGCACAGATAGTAGGCAACAGGAGGAGCCAGTGGTGGGCTACCAAGGGAGCCCCCCCACAGGCTGCAGGCCATGCCCCCCCACACACCCAGACCAGAGCAGGCCACACCCAGGACCAAGCAGCCAAGCACACGCACACAAGCGCCACACAGTTGGCTCACACAGCAGGCACGGAACACGCCGGGAGCCACATAGTGTGGCAGACCACATGGGACAGGCCGCACAATGCCAAGCAGGGGTCCCAACACAGCATGTGGCCAGTACCTGACCAAAGACCATGGCCATGTGCCATCACCGCGCACACACCCGCCACACACCCCTGACAGCCACCCAATGGGCACCCGAAGGCACAGCCACTGACCAAGGGGAGGGACACCACCACAGTGGGACACACCACAGCACACAGCAGTGAACCACAGAAGCACAACATGTGCCCCAACACATGCACACCACACAGACAGGCACTGGGCCACTGCAGCATGGCTCCTCATGCCACCTGCAAAGCAGACACTGACACAGTCAGGTAAGTCAAAAGAGATATAATTTCAAAAAACTATTTACAGCAAGAAGGGGTTGGGAAAGGGTAGGAAAGTGAGAGAAGGGAACAGGGACTGTACAGTGGGATGAGGGACTGTAGGGGGAGGTACAGCAGGGAAAACAGGAGAATGCTGGGGTCCATTCATCGGCGGCCACGGCCTGCCACCCCTTGGCGCCCTCGCCGCCTCTGATCTTTGAGGAACATGCAGCGAACTTGCAGCATAGCCTCCATGGTGGTAGAACAGATTAAAATCAGCTGCCACAGCAGCTGGTAGTACTCGGGCCTCCGTCTTCTATGCTGGACACCTTTGACAAGGGACAGGAAAGGTGATCAGTGCAATGTCCCAAGGAACCATGCCCACCCACAGTGTGCAATGGGCAGTGGGAAAATGCACCCCCCGGAGGGCCTGTACCAGCCACCTGCCGGGGGGGGTGGGCCAATGTCTGCCAGCAATGCGGCAGACCATGACAGTGCACAGTGGTGGTCCCCACCGCACAATGGCCACCCGACTGCACAATGACAGTCATATGTCACAGTGTACTGGCAGCACCACAGCAAAGTCAATGGCAGCCGGGTGCACACCCACCCTACCAACAGCTGGTACATGTGTCCAGTGGATCTGCCACAGTGGCAAGCACCAGGCACAGTGCTACACACACAGCCGCCACGGCACAGGCGGCCATGCCTGCAGCCACCCCCCCATGTAAAGTGCAAAGGAATGTGACAGTGCCTACCTGCCCTCCATGGCCTCGCTGGTGCCAGAGCCACTCTTGCACTGCCTCCACATCCTGCTGTGGCCTGCTGCCCTGCTACTGTCACTGCCGCCACCCTGCAGCAATTCTCAGGCTCTGAGAATGGAACATAGACAGGTACACATCAGTAAACATCCACAGCAGCTGCACAGCACCCCCACCCCTGTGCACAGGATGAGTCCCTGCACGACACATCCCACGCAGCAGCAGCGCAAAGCAAGCGGTGGCTGCCACTGCCACCACACAATGTACATGATGGCAGTGCACCACTCTGCAGGGCATGCCAGGCTACCTAGCCAACACCACTGTACAGTACCAGGTCACACATGCAATATGGGCCTACTCACCTGGCTGTGGCACGGCCCCACACCTGACATGTATCTCCAGCCTCCTCAGGTGCTCTGGGTCCCTCCTCACGAGGTCTCCAAATTGGTGGTGGCACTGCTTCCCCATCCTGGCCACCTCGGTCCGCTGCTGCAGTGTGGCAGCAATCCCCTGCCACACCGCGACCCTGGGCTGCTGCAGGGGTGCCTGTCCAAACAGTTGGGGTACTGGGGGCTGGACACAGGTGACCAGGTTCACCAACCTGACCTGCGTCCAGTTTTGTGCCCTTCACTGCGCCATGCTGTGAGTTGTAGCTGGTGAGCAAAATGATGGTAGTAAGCGCACGTGGCCATGACATGTGCCAGATGCGCGATACGAGGGGACATGCGCTGTGTCTGCCCATCGCGTAATCTCAGAGCTGTGCAGCATGGGTGTGGCTAGGCGGGGTCATGGGTGAGGGGTGACCCAGGGGTCGCAGCAGGGGTCACCTGCTCTGTGCAGTGCGCACATGCGCAGTAGCAGGTCTGGCACAGCATGCGCCATGCCCCCATCATGCAGTCAGTGCACAGTGTGCAATTGACACCATGTTACCGTTCAGTGCATGCGCACTGTGGGCCTGCACACCACGCATGCGTATATGCATTGTGCCACAACTTGCTCCAGAGCAATCTCAGTGCGCATGGAGCAAAATCACAATATTCAGATGCCACATGCAAATGAGGTCATCAGCCAATGCGTGGCACACTGGGGGACATTAGCATGTCATTACCATTGTGCCAAAGCTCATTTGTATGCGTTGCGCTACATAAGCGCTATGGAACAGCACAGGCCATGGAGCGATATTGCATCATTTCAGGGTAAGTTGCGCCTGTCGCAGCTGCTCACTGAGAGCAGCTGGCACAGCAGGGTGGGACGGAACAGGGTGATGCTGCCACTGACACACTGTGATGTCCATGTCCACAGAAGCGTCATGTCAGAACGTGAGGAGCATGGGCCTGCTCGCAAGCGCAGGCCCAATTTCACAAAGGCAGAGACAGAGGCCCTGTTTGATGCCTACCTTGACAGGGAGCCCCTGTTGAGTGGTGCCACGGTCACACCACAGGCCGGGGCTGGGGCCTGGGAGGAGGTGGCAGCATGTGTCAACTAGCAGGGCAGCCACCAGTGGTCAGTGCAGGAAGAAGGTGGGCACAGACAAGAGGCACATCAAGGAGAAGGTGGTAGCCATCTGTGCTTCCCAGAATGCCACCGGAGGGGGGCTGCAGATACGCCACTGCTCACGGCGCAGGAGGGGATGGTGGCAGACACCATGCACTGCAGCGCAGTCGAGGGTGTGCCTTGCAGTGGATTCCAGATGGGTGGCAGCCCATCACTGCATGGTAAGTATGTCGATCCGCATTACGCTGGGCGGGTGTGCATACACGGCCATGCTGGTGTGCATGCAGCCGATATGCATGTCATGTGCTTGTGTGCGCACCATGCTCAAGCCATGCTGCAGGACACATGCAGTGGCAGTGTGGGGGGGCACATGTGAACAGTGCATCACTAACACGCCTCTCTTTCTCTTGCAGCACCAGCATGCCTCTGTGCAGATGATGGGGTGGTGGCCGCAGCAGCCGTGGTCACTGGACCAGGCCCGGAGGACCAGCTTTCTACCTCCATGGATATACGGGAGCCTGACAGGCTGCAGCTCACCACCACTGTGCAGGCAGATGTCCTGGACCTGGGGTCAGACGAGGCCCTGGATGTGTTCCTGCAAGATGCCAGCCTTGGGGTCCTGTGTGCAGAGACACAGATCGGGGCAGGGTCCGACACCAATGACGACATAATGCCCATCCTGGACAGCATGGCCACTGTTGTGGGGGAGATGCTCCTGCTGGCTACTGACACAGGGCAGCATGCCCAGCGCTCTGCCAGTGGCGGAACAGCTGCCCACCACCACAGTGGGTGCAGTGGTGTGTGCTGCCCTGTGGTGGAGGTGGTGCAGCCGCACAGGCACTGGGTGGCGTATAGTGGCCGGACAGGTGACAGCAGCAGGCTGCAGGTGCCACCAGGCAGCTGGACACAGGGTCTGCCACCGGTGCGCCTGACATACCCAATCCCCCTGCAGACCCCACTATGCAGCGTCCACCAGAGAGGGGGGCTGTGCAGCATGGCCAGCCACCACATGGGGATTGGTGTCCAGTCTGGGAGCCCCAGGATGCCGACCCGCTGGCCGAGCACACCCGTTTGCTGCAGTAGTCCATTCAGCAACAGGTGCTGCTTGCCAATGGGGTGCTTGCACTGCGCACGGAGGTGCACCAGTTAGCTGAGCAGCAGGAGTGGGGCACTGCGCAGATCCTGGCAGGGATGCTGCACAAGCAGAAGACCATGACTACATCCCTAGATCGCATTGCCATTGTGATCTCGGATGACTTTGCACTGCTGGCTGCCACAGGGTGTGGCCGGGCACAGTTGACCCCCACAGTTTGCTGTCTACTCCACATACCCGGCATCGGGTCACCCCTGCGCAGTCGATGCCGGGCTCTGATGTCGGCATCCCAGGCATGCCCAGGACTGGGCTGTTTGTGCGCCTCTACACCTCCGCGCGGACATGGTCGCAGTCCCGCGGTTCCACCCTGGGGGGCTGTTGCACCCCCCATGGCTAATAAGCAGCCTGTGGCTGCCGAGTGGCCCAGGCATGGCCACCCTGTGGCTGTGGTGGCCATGGGTCTGTGCAGAGGACCTGATGTGCGGGCCTCCCCGCCTGCAGTATGCAGCTGCTGCCCAGTGCGCACATGGGCAGTGTGTGTTCGCCTGCTGCAGGTGTGGTGCCTGTGTGTCGCATCACATGCTGCCTGTGTGCATGCTTTCCCAGCCGCTGGGCCATGTGGTGTGGGCATGATGATAGCAGTCTTGTGCTGGTTGCACCTGTGAACCGGTGCGATGCATCTGATCCATGCCACATACCCACGGCCATGTGTGTGGGTGCGTGTGTGTGTGGGGGGGCTGTGAGGGGTGCTGTGTGTGGGTGTGTGCCCCTGTCATCCTTACCCCTGCTTCCCACCTTAGTGTGTGCATGTCCATTGCCATGCACATCCCTGCATGTGTGCCGTACCTGTTTGTGTGGCCTATGCATGTGTATTGCACCACCTACCTGTGTGCACCATAGTGCTCCCATGCTATGGTGTCCTAGTGACGTCTTGCCTGCTGGATCAGCCGGGGATCCCTCCACCCAGGCGGTGGCTGTCCACCTCCCTCTGGCCCATTGCCTCCATTGTCCCCACTACTGTCACCCTTATCAGCCTTGACAACTATCCCACAGTCAATGGCCATGTTGTGCAGTATGCAACAGGCCAGGAATAGGCCACAGGCTTTCGAGGGGCTTTACTGTAGGACACCGCCTGACTTGTCTATGCAACAGAACCGTGCTTTCAGCATGCCAAAGACTCGCTCAATGATATTGCACATGCTGGCATGTGCCTTGTTGTAGCATTCCTCTGCTGGGGGTGAGCAGCCAGGGCCACAGTGGATAGGCACTGTCCCCTACGTGGATATTAACATGGTTAGCCCTCTGCTATGCTGTGCCCCTTGCTTGTCCCTGGTGCCCACGCCAACATGCACACCCTGCCCTCCCCCATCCCAAGGTATGTTCTGGTCATCACCCCTTGCCTGTGCCATACTTACCCACTAGGTGGCCTATGGGACACATACAGAAGGACAAAGGGCAAGAGATTAGCAAAGGTTGGGGGGTAACCAGAAATTGGGAGGGGAGGAGATAGGGAAGACAGAAAATATATCCTAAAGACCAAACTGTTTTAAACTGTATACAGAGCCATTATTAGTAAGCAGTTTAGCAGTATTTTAAGTGAGTATACATTAAATAACACATTATAAGCAGTCTACAAATGGCAGCATTTGGAATTATGAAGCAGAAAGGTATACTGTAAGGCAGTGCACTTTAAAAATACAATAGAAGTGTTACAGTTTAAAATTCAGGTTAAGAAACAGCACTCAGTCGAGAATCATCTGGCACCAGAGAGCTTAGCTGAGATTCAAAGGCACTCTACTGTAGCAGCCAATAGGCAGCTTACTAAAGTTGTAAAATGACCAAATTGTTGGCCTTGAATTTGCTGAAAGCTCTGGGGTCTGGAGCTCAAAATCGCACCAGTTAATTCTTCTTCTTCAGGGGCGGGTGGCTGAGAAGCTGTGAGCGACCATCCCGGTCAGGTTCAAGGGCTGCAAAAAGTGCATTGTCCTTGCTCAAGTTCTGGCTGGAGCCCAAAATTGAGGAAACTCTTCCCTGGGGCTGGCGGTCAGTTGCTTAGGATTGCGGCTGGCCTTTGAAAGGGTCAGTGCCACAAACGCTGCCATTGAGCCTGCTCAGGGCTTGGGCTGTTAATTCTTCTTCAGGGGCGGCTGGCTGAGAAGCTGTGAGTGGCCATCCTGGTCAGGTTCAAGGGCCACAAAAAGTTCAGTGCCCTTGCCCGAGTGTGAGCTGGAGCCCAGAATTGAAGAAATTCTGCCCTGCTGCTGGTGGTCAGTTGCTTGGGATTGCAGCCAGCTTTTGAATGGGCAGGTGCTGCAAGCACTGCCATCATGCCCACTCAGGGCTTGGACTGTTAATTCTTCTTCAGGGGCGGGTGGCCGAGAAGCCATGAGAGGCTGTCCCAGTCAGGTTCAAGGGCAGCGGAAGTTCAGTGTCCTTCTTCGAGTGTGGGCTGGAGCCCAGAATCGAGGAAATTCTGCCCTGGGGATGGCAGTCAGTGCCGCAAGCACTGCTGTAGGACCCATTCAGGGCTTGGGCTGTTTATTCAGCAAAAATACAAATAGGCAGTGGATTGCTGGACATCTAGGGTGGAGGGTGGGATCAAGGGAGCAACACAAAGAAAAAATAACTATGTGCATACCTGGCCACCGTGAGTGCCAGCCCCCATGGTCTCTGGTTCTTGCACCATGTAGATGCCCCCAGCTTGATGATGGGGGCAGTGGGATGGTGGGTGGGCTTCACGGCAAGAGTAGGTGGTGGTTGGGGCCAAACAGCTCTATAAAACAAAACAAAAAAAATTGACTGCAATTATTAGTTGTGGAAGCTTGTAGGATGTGTCCCAAAACTGCAATGCCAGGTGAAGGGGCAAGATCAACTAGATAAAAAGTCAATTACAAAACACAAGTGATAAATAATTGATCAATCAGGCTGGAGTGCATGGGATGGCTTTGGGCCCATGATGCTTACTATAACACCAAGTAGACGAGCAAAATAATTATAAATAGAAAAAATAACATCTAATGTCAAAAGGGTGAGAGGGATGGCTGGGACCCCATCACATATCCTGCTCACGCTGCCTGTCTCCCGCCAAAAAGCATGCCATCCACAGTTCCAAAGATTGCTATTCACATCCGCGGCAGCTATGGAAGATGTTATGGCTGGTCCCACAGGTCGTAACATTTTCCGCAGCTGTGGGAATTCCCATGGCAACACCACCCACAAGCTGCCGTAAATCGTAGAGCCGGTTGTAAACCAGATCCCCTTTGGAGAATACCGCAGCTGTGGGAGAAACTGCGGTTCCACAAGTGGTAGCCCACTTGCACCACGTTTTTTCTGCAGCTGTGGGATTTTCAAGAGTTTTGTGAATCCAGCCCACTGTTTCCTACAAATGTCATGTGGTGGCTGACACACAGGATTGGGAAGAACAACAGTCAGTTTATTCATTTCATTACTGTTGGCTGCTTGCTGACCTTGAACAGACAATAAAAATACAGATACAATTTTTTTTTAAAGCAGTTAAATTTTATTTATTATTTTAACAGAGGGATCTTAAAGAACACTTCTGATGCATTTCTCATACTCAAATTGACTAAAAATAAGTCTACAGTTCAACAGAGTAAGAGTAAATCAGAACCTTTTGGAAATAAAATCAGAGTCGGAATCAGAACTGGGTCACAGGAGTTTCACCCATCCCTACATCCGAATTGCATACACTTGGAATTGACTGTACCTTCAATGTAAAGATTTTAAGGACAATAACAATGGAGGATATCATGATAGAATTAACACAGGAATTAATATGTATATCTTCAAAGGCACAAGGGCTAGGACAGAAAGGATTTGTTTCTCAAATGTACTTAAAACTCGAGCGGTCTGACTGGAGTAGCACTGGCTGCTGTTCCTGTGCATACCAAAGAATGATGCATACTGTGCCGAGCCGTGAGTAAACTCATTCATGGTGAGTTTGAGATACAATGCTGGTGTGGTGAGTGCAAGTGGAAATCAAGCTACAGAAACATAGGAACACAGAAACATAGACTTTGACGGCAGATAAGGACCACTAGGCCCATCTAGTCTGCCCATTTCCCTACCTACAGGATAGGCCGCAGATCATAGTTAACCAACAGCCTATTTCTTCCTACCCCCCACAAGAATTGCCTTGTGTCTGTCCCATGCATTCTTGAATTCTCCCACAGTTTTAGACCTCACAACCTCCTCAGGAAGGCTGTTCCATGCATCCACTACCCTCTCTGTGAAATAATACTTCCTCACATTGCCCCTGAACCGCCCTCCTTCTATCTTTAAATTGTGTCCCCTTGTTCTTGCAAGTCTTTTTTTCTGAAAAATGCTACCCTCTTGGACTTTGTTGATTCCACTGAGGTACTTAAAGTTTCTATCATGTCCCCCTCTCCTTCTTTCCTCAAGGGTATACATATTAAGCTCCTTTAGTCTCTCCTCATACGGCTTCTCTTGCAGACCCTGCACCATTTTAGTTGCCCTCCTCTGGACTGCCTCTATCCTGTCTATGTCCTTGCAGAGATGGGGTCTCCAGAACTGGACACAGTACTCCAGATGGGGTCTCACCAACTGTCTGTACAGAGGGATAACAACTTCCTGTTTTCTGCTGCTGATGCCTCTCCCTATACATCCCAGTATACCCCCAGCCCTCCCTACTGCCTTCTCACATTGCTTGCTAACCTTAAGGTCATCTGATATGATTACCCCCAGGTCCCTTTCCTCTTTTGTTGTTGTTACTACCTCCCCACCCATTGTGTATTCTTCCCCTGGGTTCTTGTTTCCCAGGTGCATTATTTTGCACTTCTTTGCATTGAATCCTAGCTGCCATACTTCTGACCATTCCTCCAACCTTGCCAAGTCCCTTTTCATCCTTTCCACGCCTCCTTGTGTATCAACCCTTTTGCAGATTTTTGTGTCATCTGCAAAAAGGCATACTTTTCCTTCCAGTCCCTCTGCAATGTCACTGATGAAGACATCAAAAAAGACTGAACCCAATACTGAACCCTGCGGTACCCCACTAGTAACCCCCCTTTCTTCAGAATGGACTCCATTATCAATTACCTTCTGTGTCCTGTTGTCCAGCCAATGTTTTACCCAGGCTACCACCCTGGGTCCCACTCCCAGGCTGGTTAATTTGACTATTAATCTTTTGTGTGGGACTGTGTCAAATGCCTTGCTAAAGTCTAGGTAGGCCATGTCCACAGCCCCTCCCTGGTCTACTACTTTGGTCACCCAGTCAAAGAAATCTATTAGATTCGCCTGACATGACCTTTCCGCTGTGAACCCATGCTGCCTTGGGTCCTGTGCTCCACTGGCCTCTAGGTACTCAACTATTCTTTCCTTCAGAAGTGACTCCATCACTTTCCCTACCACAGAGGTCAGACTGACAGGTCTGTAGTTTCCTGCCTCTGTCTTGGACCCACTTTTGTGAAGGGAATCACATCCGCCTTCCTCCAGTCCTCGGGTACCACACCATCCTCCCATGATTTATTAAAAAGAGTAGCCAGTGGTTTCACTAGTTCCTCCCTTAATTCTTTTAGAATTCAGGAGTGAATTCCATCAGGACCCATTGCTTTGTCCACCTTCAGTTTTAGGAGTTCTTGAACCCTTTCTTCTGTGAAAGGACTGGGATTGACCCCTATCAAGAGTGCTTCTGTTAATTGGATTAGGCACTTCCTCCTCTTTGTGAATACTGAGCAGAAATATTCGTTCAGTATTCCTGCTTTGTCACTGTCCCCTCTGCCCACCCACTGTTCATTCTATTCAGCCTCACTATCCTCCCTTTGCCTTTCTACGCCGCTGATGTACCTATAAAAGGTTTTATCCTTCTTAACTGAGTTGGCTATCTTTTCCTCAGTTTGGGCCTTTGCTATTCTGACTTCCCTCCCTGCTTCCTTCTGCCTTAACTGGTACAGCTCTGTCCTGCTCCTTCTGTGTTTCCTTATACTTCGGAATGCTATCTTTTTCTTCCTGACTTTCACAGCCACCTCTTTGAGAACCATAGTGGCTTTTCTTTCATTTTGATTTGTTCATTTGCTTCACACAAAGGCTTGTTGCCTCTGTGATGGCAGTTTGATAATTCCCCATTATTGCTCCACACCTCCTTCTAGCCTGTTTGCTAGTGCTTTTCTGAGGCACTCTCCCATCTTGCCAAAGTCAGCCCTCCTAAAGTCCAGTACCCTCACTTTTATATGGCTTGACTCTGTAGCTGAGTTTAAAGTGAACCACACTGTTTGATGGTCACTTGTCCCCAGATGGCAACCCACTTCTAGATCTGAGATCCTCTCACTGCCCCCATTTGAGAGTACGAGGTTTAAGATTGCTCCCTCATGAGTGGGTTCCAAAACTAGCTGTCTAATGCCTGCCACCTGTAGGGCATCAAGAATGGCCCTGCTCTTGGATGTGGCTGCAGCAAATGTGCTCCAGTTAACATCTGGCTTATTCAGGTCTCCCATCAACAGTATCTCCCCTTTCTCTGCCATTCTAAGAATGCCTTCTATCATATCCTTGTCCATTCCTTCCCCCTGACATGGGGGTCTGTACACAACCCCTGTGCAGATTGTGGTGCCCTTTCCAGTCTCCAAGGTGACCCACAGTGCCTCCTCTCCTCCCTGTTTACTCTTTTGTTCAGTTGCTTTTATCCCTTCCTTTACATAGCGAGCTACTCCTCCCCCTCTTCTCCCCTGCCTGTCTCTCCTGTAGGTTATGTACCCTGGTATGTTAACATCCCAGTCATGGTTCTCTGTGTACCATGTTTCTGTGACTGCTACGATATCCAGGCATCCCTCTTCCATTAAGGCCATCAGCTCAGGGAGCTTGTTGCCCAGACTACGGCCATTGGTACTCATTACCCTCCATTTCCTGATGGCCTTACTCCCTTTTGCCCCATCCCTGTCCTTCTTGCCTTTGTCACTTTCTCCATTTACCCCTACCCTTCTCCCTATTGACACCTCTATGTTGGTGTTTGCCGCACTTACTACCGTGATTATTTGGGGTGGGGCTAGGATTTTCCTGCTCCTTTCCAGTGCCTCCCCCCATGGCTAGTTTAAAAGCTTGCCAATGAAGCATTTAAACCTATCATCTAGGATCCTGGTTCCCCTCCTGGACAGATGCAGCCCATCATGCCAGTATAGGCTTGCATCACTCCAGGTGGACCCCCAGTCCCCCAATGAAGCCAAATCCCTGAGCTCCACACCAGTTTTTCAACCACTGATTGAATCCCATGGTGCGAAACACCTAGCCTCTCCTATGGCATAGATGGGTAGCACCTCCAGAAGGTTACCGGCGTGCTACTTGACTAAGGCCCTCCCAATTCCACAAACTCTTCCTGCACTTCTCTAATCCCTTTCTTAGCCAGGTCATTTGTCCCTAGGTGGACAATGACATCCAGCTCCCTCCCCAGTGCAGCTGCTCCGGCAATCCTGAGGATTCGCTTCCTGTCCCTGCAAGCCATGGTGCCAGGAAGGCACCTTACCTCCCTCTCCCCTTCCTCCCCCAGTTCTACCTTCCTAACAATGGAGTCCCCCACCAGGAGTTGTTTCCTTCCCCTGCAGGGTCCCCTGCCACCCTCCTGTGGGTCTCCTTTGTGGAGGTTCCCAGCATCCTCCTTGGTCTCCACTGTGGGTGCCTCCATAGAGGAACCACACTTTGCCAGAATGGCATAGGAATTATGGAGAGGTACAATGGGAGGGATGCACCTCTGTTCCACCACCCTCACCCACCCTGAGCCCACTGTGGTCCAACCGCTCCTCTTTCTTGGCAACCTCTGAGGCAACGGCAGTGGCACTGGTGGTCCCTGGATGGAAGAGGAGGTCCCACAAATCCTGGCCAACTCAGCCTGGAGATGAGCAACCTCCTCCCTCAGCCCGGAGAGGTGCCTGCAGATGGGACAACACCGCATCCTCCAGAACATCTCCCGGAAGACTGCTGCTCCACAGCCACTGCACTGCACCACTCCAATCATGTCTTATTTCTGGCCCCTTAACTGTTTGCAATCCTTACTCTTTCCTCTGTTTTGTTTTCTCTCTCCTTACTTTCTGCCTGTGTGCCCTTTAAGCTCCTGATTGTCCTGTTCTGAGACAAGAATATCCTATATTTCGCAGTAGACCACTTACTTGCTCAGAGGCAGACCTCCAGCAGCTAGAGGGGGCTGGAGAGCTACTCTTGCCCTTCTAGGATGGTGGGTCCTTGGTGGTTCTGTGATCACTCACTTCCTGCCCCTAAACAGGAAGTTCCTGTTGTCAGTCAAATTCTGTGCCTATAAAAATAGAACTAGCTTTGCGTGAGGGGGTGGAGGGGAGGGAAGGCGGGCAATATAGTCCCAGCAGAGAAGTTCAGTCACACAGCAGTCCTTTCTCCTGGTGTCTTCTGCCAAGCTATTAGCAGAAACTTTCTAAGGCAGTCTTTAAATGTAGCTTCCTTCTAGCTAAGCCACTCCCCCTACTTACCAGATCTTTCTACAAGTAATTTAAACCTCACAGCAGTTAAGTCCTTTCAGTCACCTGAGATTTACAAATAGATAACTCTTCAGACACCCATTCAGTTCAGTTAACCCAAACACACACTTTTTTTTTTGTATGTTAGTTTTTTTACCCTAAATTAAAGGTCAAATACAAAAGTTCTTCTACTTTAGTCCCAGCAGAGAAGTTCAGTCACACAGCAGTCCTTTCTCCTGGTGTCTTCTACAGGAACAAGAAACGTCATTATACTACAGTCGTTCCATGCTCTGGCAAAAATGAGTAGAGGCAGCACAAAAGAGCTAGCAGCACACCTCCAATAAGGGAACTAGTCTTTGTTAAAATTAAGTGCAGTGTAACAAATTACATAAATACAGAAAGCCTCAATGGCTGGCAAAAATGCTCATGCTACAGACAACTCAACTGGTTTTACTGGAACAGCTTCCTAAGGAGTCCCAGATGTTGCATACCATTCCTATCTTATAGGGGGATATTTAAAGTGACAGTGCAAGTGCAACAATCACAATTACAATTCATAATATTAAAAATATGTAGAGAAAACAAGATTGGTAAAGCGGAATAAAAAGTCATGTTTAGTAATTAAATGGAGATTTACAGTGCATCTGCTATTTTGCTCTCAATACAGCAACACAGTGGCTGTATTTGAACAGCTATGCAGAGGATTTTAGAACCCTGCTAGAGACACAAACCAGGAATCATGCTGTATGTGAATATCGCATAAGATGAGAGAGCTGTGTGATACAGAATCGTGAGAGGGATCATTCAAAAACTATAAAACCAGCAGATGAGGATGGCTCTGTGGTGGTCATAGACACTAACAAATACATGACAGAAGTTCAGAGTCAATTAGAAAATAGTGCCTTCTACCAGAAACTACCACCATCTGACCCTACCCCCAGGCTTTAAAGAAAAATTGATGCTTTTCTTTGAGACGACCTACTAAACCACCCTATTCCAGAGCAAGTGTTTGAATTCGTAGTACTGGATAACCCTATAAGGGCAACTATTTATATTAAGGGGTTATACTAGGGTGGAAAACTGAAGAAAACCATGAGGTCCATCAAGACTACCTGTTCTGTTTAGTAAAGAACTATTTAATATTCATGCCATCTAGAATTAAATTATCAATTTTATGTTTGAAGATCTCTTTATTTGAGCTACTGATTGTAGGAGGTTGTTCTACACACCAGTCATATAGTGGATATTGTCCCCCCCTGTTGTGTTACACCGCTTGACAAATCTAACCAGCATATTGTATTGCTTGCTGGAATGAATGTATTTTTGATTTCAATACCAAGGCTGTTCCTTAAAATCAGATTGTTTATCATGCCAAACATGAGAAGAAGGTCGTCCTTTTTTCTCCTGTCTTCTAGTGACATTAACCTACATTGATTGTGGCATTCATTATGTGGCACTAAAAATACTAGTGTCACACCTAAAGCGCCTGTGCTCATAACTTAGGCTTACAGCAGAAATGAAAATATGGTACAAGGAGCATACAGTACTGGCACAAAAAATTTCTTTATTGTGCAGATCAATCAGGAGAATGCTACTGTAGTGAAACTGGTAGAGGGGTTGTGTGAGTGTGCTCTCTTTTTTTCTGTTTTGGGACATTTTAGATACGCACTTCGGTATATTGATTTGCACAATAAAATACTTTTTTTGTGCTAGTGCTCTGTGCATCTGGTGCTGTATTTTTGTTTCTGCTATTATATGGTTGATCCCTAAATTCCCAAATAAATCCAGTAGCGTGTTTCTGGACCTTTTCTCAAATCAGTTTGTTTTCATTAAAGGGCCACTGTCAACCTCCTTAGTCCTCAAAGTGTTGCTAGTTTAAAAAATACATGTTATGATTGTTCACATTCTGTAGAGACTGCAGATGTAGCTGGTAGTTTTATTCAGATTCTTTTTTTCTTTTAAAAAGTTAAAAACTGAGTGCCCACCGTACTGGTGTTACTATACCAAAACATGTTTGTTTGCATTTCTTGACCAACTCCCACTGCATCTTTTCTGGATGTACAGTATAGTAGGAACATCCCCAACACAATCTAGCCGCTCATTATGCAGTGGGAGTAGAGAAACATCCCAATCCCAGCCCACCCTCTAACTCGGAAACTCCTGCAAAAAATATAGGAGCACTTAAAATGGCTGCAATCAGTATCTGCTGCCTGCTTCCTAAACTGGATGGTTTAAAGGTATGGATCATGCAGCACAAACCTGATGTCATCTCTGTATTAGAAACCTGGCTTACCCCTGACATCCCCGTTTCCTCAATTCTTGTTGCAGGATACATGGTGTTCAGGCAGGACCGGCTCAGTAAGAGAGGGGGAGGCTGTGCAGTCTACATAAGAGATACAGTCTAGGGCCTCGCTGTCCCTGTACCTAACTCTGGTGACCAAGTACAAATGCTGGCAATCAAACTTCTCAGAGCCCACAACAAAACACTTACTATGATCTCCGTCTACATCTCATCAAAGAATACAGCAACCAGTTTCATGACACTGCTAAACGCTCTATGCCATCTGAGCCTGCACTCAGAAATATTAATGCTTGGAGACTTCAACATCAACTGGCTGTCCCCCACAACCTCTGCGCACAAAGATGCACTTTCAGCCATTCACCTTACACAACTATTGGAGATCCAAACTAGACTAAATTACCGATCCGAATCTGGTACCCTACTGGACTGGGTTTTATCTAACCAGCCAGAGCATATATCAGATAACACCATGCTCCCAGACTGTTTCAGTGACCACTCCCCCGTCACATGCTGCTGGTCTAATAAGTATTACAAATCCCCTGCTAGAACTGTCACCAACCGGGTGCTGCTCTGAGGTCATATTGAACAACTAAAATCTGACCTTAGGCACCAAGACTGTTCAGAAATTTTCACCGCACAAATGTGGACTTGGCGCTCGATCAGCTCATTACCCGATTCTGTAAAGTGTGCAACAAGCGTGCACTTTTTTAAATTAGGAAAGTAAAGGGGACAAGCAACCCCTGGAACACCCCCGACCTTATTGAACTCCTAAAAGCAAGGGATCACCTATGGCAGAAGGCACAGGCCTTGGGAACCAAATCTAACCTCCAAAATTATAGAACAGCTAGAAATGAATGCACCAGGGCAATCTGCTTGGCCAAAAGTCAATATTTCAAAGATGCCCTCTCTAACAGCTGGAATAACAGCAGGGTATTCTGAAAAAATATTCAGGATATCACAGGAAAAGACCCCAAGACTACGCCTAACATGTTAAATCTTGATGGCACCCCAACCATGGAGTCAAAAGTAATCGCAGACGCATTCAATAAGGCGTTCTCAGATCTAAGCAGTGTCCTGCCTCCTGACTATTTCAACCATACCCAAACAAGTGGTAGTCAGGGGAACCCAGCCCCACAACCTAACCACCCTCCATTCTACTTCAAGGCTGTCCCTGAAAGTGTAGCTAGACGCTACCTGAAGAAAGCACTTGGGAACTCGAGGCACAATGGGGATACCCTCAACTTCAAGTTTATAACCCTTGCAAAAAAATAATCAACCTGTCACTTAGCCTCTCATAATTCTCTCAATGATGGAAATCTGCGATGGTCACCCCAGTGCAAAAGAGTGGAGACCATGCGCTCTTTGGGAATTATCACCCAATTTTAATACTCCCTCCACTTTCCAAGGCCCTGGAGCACATCATGTCAGATCAACTTGTGGAGTACTTGTAGCTGCATCAGCTGCAATGCACCCAACAGCACGGGTTCTGGCATGGGCATAGTACTGTCACAGTTTTACTTGAAGTTACTGGATTCATACATAACTCTCTGGAACAAGGCTCTTGGTTGGAGCAACTTTTATAGACCTAACCAAGGCCTCTGACACTGTGAACCACGCACTCCTGATTGACCAACTGCACTGCATCGGACTTTCCCCAGACACTACAACATGGTTCTCGCGCTACCTAAACATGGGTGTAAGAACCAGGGGAGTGAAAGGGGCAGTAGCCCCCCCACTTTTTTTTGTATGGCAAAAATTAGTTTAGAAAAAGTGCCCTTTGTACCCTCATTAAGTGCCCTTTCGTTTGTCCCCCCCCCCAGCTTTTACTATCTTCCGGCACCCTTGTACCTAAACAATCATTCACAGCACGTTAGAATTGGAGACATACACTCTGAAAGTATGCCAGTACACTCTGGGGTCCCACAAGGCTCCATCTTAGGTCTGCTATTATTTAGTATATTTCTAAATACTCTCCCGATCTCCTGTCAAGGCCGCATCCTGCTGTATATGGATGATGCTGTTATTTTCAGCAATCACTCTCATCCAAAGCACCATCAAGACCAGCTCCAGAATGGCTTCACATCTGCAGAACAATGGTGTACTGATCACAAACTTATACTTGTTTACAAAAAAAACAAAACTACGTTGTTCACCAGTAACCTCAGCAAACACAAGAACTTTCCTCTCACCATCAAAAATGGTGAGGGATCACCCCTCAAGCTAGTCCAGCAATTTAAGTATCTGGGTATAACTGTTCACTCTACCTTATCTTACACTTGGCACATTGATAACACCGCAAAGGCGATAAACAGGAGAACAGGGATGCTGCACAGGCACAAACGCAACCTGACCTCTGATGCACTACACCTCACCATCTGTAGTTCAGTAATCTTCCTTGCTGAGTATGGCATTGCCATTTATGAATCTGCCACCAACACTACCATCCGGCGCATCAAAGCAGCCTTGAATAAAGCTTGCTACCTACTCACTGGTGCTGATCGTCTTACCCACACATGTGATCTCTACACTCAGGTCAACTGGCTACAATTTGACAGCAGGCTGAGATGCCAAACCTGCCTGATTGCTAAAAATGTTAGTTTTGGAATGATGCCACCCAGTGTCCAAGCTCTCCTAACCCCACCGCTGAACCAGTGTTCTACCAGGAAATCCAGCAACCATGTGTTCAGAACCCCACATTGTCATACAGCATTTGGGCAGTGAGCCTTCACTTATAGAACCCCACTCTGGATCAACTTGCTACCACCCGAGATAACCAAAGCAATGACTCTGGGCTCCTTCAAACATCAGCTCAGGCAGCATCTAGCCACTGAGGCAACCTGTGACTGCTGCCACTAGGCCACCTACTCCTCTCTGCACCTGTTACACAAGGACAGCAAACCTGTAAGCACTTCCCCTCAATGCACCCTAGCTTTTTGCACTTACTCATTCCCTCCTTCCTCCCTTGCCTCCCGCCTTCTCCCATACTACTCCCAATAAGTTACTTCCTCCTCTCTCCCATCACCTTCTCACCACCCCCTTCTGTCCTTAGTGCTAGGAAATTTTCTGACTCAGGCATACATTGTACAATGCCTCCACTGTATATATGAAATATGTTGCTACCAGTGACACTTTCTTTGTTTACCCTACTTCCTGTACCCATTGCCTAGCCTCTACCTCAATCTGTATTTGCCCCCCCCCTTAGCCCTTGATGTTGATCTGTAACTTACATAGATGTGTTTTGCCTGGTAACACTTACAATGTAACCTTAAACTGTAACTGTTGCCATGTCAAGGTTGCTCCTCTGATGTGGAACCTATGTAAAGAGCTTCTACTCACAGGTTTTATCGGCGATGTCAATAAATAAATAAAATAAATAAGTAATTAAAAGTATCCCTTTAAGGTAAGGGTTCCAGACTGGAGTGCATTACTACAGGTGGAGTCTGACAAGATTTCTGTAAAGGGAGAATACTACCTATTTACATCTAGATGTAAAATGTTGGTTGATACAGACAGTTATCCTGTTGTCTTTGGCAGTGGTGTCTTTACGGTGTTTGGCCTGTTTTATTTGTTATAATAATTCCTGGGTCTTTCTATTCCTCTGTTTCAGTAATTTCAATGCCACTTATGAAATATTGGATTTACATCCATGGAGGCAGTATAGCGCAGTACAGCACAGTGGTTTAAAGCTCTGAGATGCAAATCTGGAGACCTGGGTTTGAATCCTACAGCCCCAACTTGTATACTGTGTGACCCTAAGCAAGTTGCTTTACTTCCCTGTGCTCCCAGGTCACACCTGTAAACAAACTTTCAGCTTACTTTGCCACTCCTGGTTAAATAATTGGATTAAAAAGAAACAAAAAAACATCTTGTCCAAAGTCCATAAAAAGGCTGGGCAATCCTCCAGGACTCCCAACAGCTGCAGATATTGGTTTCCTTTTTTTGAGCTGCTGTCACAGTGAGTAGATATAATCATCAAAATTATCTTCATGTGTTAAGGACACATCTGACATTTTGGACATCCTGGATGATTTATAAATGGAGGAAGATTGGTGGCTCATTTCCGTGGTTACAGACTTGTTATGTAAGCAATAAGACACGATGGGGTGTGCACTTTGGTGTGATAACCACACTCCTAGGGGTGTAGTTAAGCACAAGGCCAAAGGCCGCATGCTGGTCGTCCCTAGGAGTGTGGTTATCACACTGTAATGCACAACCCTGGAGTGTCTTATTGCGCTTATAAAATGGCCCTTTATTTTTAGGAGCACTTGTTTTATTTTGAAACACATTTTTAAATAAGTAAAAATGTAAGTGAATATATGCTTTTAACATAAAATAGTCCTGTCACCTATTGGTGCTAGATTAAAGTAGTGTTATATAGTGTGTGCTTCCCTGCCCACTTAAACTTCATATTCACACACACCCCTGAGGAAGATTTGCGAGGAGTCAAAGTGCTTGGTGGTCAGTCGGTGTGCTATTTGTTTCCGGAGCTTTATTAAAAGTTTACTTGCTTCTTTACTCCTCTGTGCATATTTGAGCAACTGTGGGTTTGCACATTTGTACGTTATCTGGTCAGAGTGCCACAAATTCTGTGTTTTGTTCTAAACTTCATATTCCCCTGCCAGCCACAACAATTCACAAATGCTGTTTTTCTCATTCTAATTATGACACATAGCCCCCTTACTTTATTTCATTCTCCTCACTCTGTAGACAAAAGTAAAAGGAAGCCATAACAGAGGCTTCTCAGTTCCCCGATGCTGCAAGCATGAGCGTGGTTCAAAACTGCCACACTCACTGACAGCATCATGAACTGCTTGCTCTGTCCTAAAAGATAAAACAGCAAGGTGAGTCATTTATTACCTTTTCTCTTTGTTTATATAGTATTATTGCTTACTTTCTTCATTCTGTTTTTTTTTTCTCTGTGTTTACCCACATTCAAGAAATGGAATGTTTATCATGGGATGTTTACCATGGAATATAGGGATTCAAAATTATGCTCAGTTCTACTAGCAGAATGTTTCTCTACTAACATACTGTACGCACACAACACAGGCCTGTTTTAGAGCCAGAGACTCAATTTTCTAATTGTTAGGGCAAGCAGAAGGGATTTCCCAGATGAGCAGGTAAAGATAGAAGGGGGATTTTTCACTGTTAGCAAAGACACAATTGTAATGAAAACTATACATAATACTTACTGTTTCTAATTTATGTGTGTAACGAGAGTGTGATGATCTGGTAAACAACATTTAATTAATTTAATTTTTTTTGTATTTAAGGTAGTTTTATTTTTAGGGCCCAGTTGAAGGTTTTTACAGTGTAAATGTAGCAGCCATGTTTGTGGTGGAAGATCAGTTCTGGTTGCAGGGAGATTGATGGAAGATAGTTCTGGTTGTAGGAGGACTGATTTGCTCATTGTGTGATGTGGTTTAGGACCAGGGTGACTGTGTGTATATTAAGAGTTAAGTACAGTCAACTGATCTCTCTTAGCCAATGAGATTTCTTGATTTTTTTCTTGACATTTTATAATCACCCAATATTCCTCATACTGGGAGTTTGGCTGCATTACACTACTGGTTGGAAATGCAGGTAGAGTACAATGATGCATTTATTGAATTCTTACTGCAATATGCAAAGTATGTTTTGATTTTAAAACCTTTTTGTTTCAGGATGAGTATTTTCTGCAGATCTGGGGTATGGCTATGGGAGCCATGTTTGTGCCCAATTATGTCAATTTGTACTTGAGACTATGGAAGAAAGCACATGTGTGTAACTCCCAGACTAATCCTTTTTACAGCAGGCTGGACCTATGGAGGAGATACACAGACCACATATTTATGGCTGGTGGGGTGTAACAGGTGAAATGGAGGAATGTGTCAACTACGAGGAGAAAACAAACCCACATTTGAGGTTCATGGTCCAGGCTAGAAAAGACAATATCAGTTTTCTTAACCTTGTGATTCATAAGAGGCCTGATGGTACAGCTAAGATGGACCTGTTCCCAAAAATGACCAGCAGAAATATCATATTTCTGTCATCTAGCTGCCACCCTAGCCACACCATGCAGAACATTTCTAAATCTGACTTTCCTCGTATATGTAACTCTTGATAACCTGTGAGTTATCTCCCACTGTACCCCCCACCCCACAGGTCGCACCGGGAGACGAGCATCTTTTTGATCAGTGTGCCATCCTGGTGAAACAATTTAAATAAATAAATAAATAAATAAGTCCCAGTTTTTAAGGATCCACAGGAATTGTTGTAATAACAGTGATTTTGTGAACAGAAGCAAAGAAATGTGCCGAAGGTTCCAACAAAGGGCCTATTTCAGTGTCTGTACTGAGGAAGCACGAGCACATGCTGAGATGATGGCGTGAGTAGCCCTTCTCACAGTAAAACCAAAAGAGATATCAAAGCAACATTATACAATGGCAAGAAGGAATCCTGCTCCCTGATTGGTCAGATTGAGACTGGAGTCAGGATGTTATTTTAGCATAACATCCTGGCTGTAGTCCCAGTACACTTGGGACCGCATAAATGTTTGGAAAAAAATCACTCTGCAACCGTCCATATGAGCAGCTTCATCTGCTCGTTATCGGTGCTCCCTCACCCGCTAACAATCGGTGTCCCCACCCCACTAACAATCGGCACTCTGCCCCACAAACTTCAAAATAAAAACAAAATCTCCACATTGCTGTCGTGTTTTTTTTTTCTTCACATGAGGCTCACTCATTGCCTTCCTCGCCAATGCCAACACAATCTTCTTCACAAACAGTTGCTGCTTGCAGCAGTGCATCCACAGTGCAGTCAGCACTCCAGTAAAGAAACTGTGCTGTTCCCGCCTTTCTTTGAACCTACCGATGGAGTGGATGTCTTTAAAATCACAGAATATTTTTTTTCCCCCTGCAATGTCCTGCCGATAGGAACTGACAGCGCTGTAACAATAAAGAATCTGTCAGCGCGTGTCCTATTTAAAGCACCGCACTCCAAGTATCTTTCTTTGGCTCTGTTTCCCGTTCCCCCACACACAGTCAGCATAACTTTTCCAGTGTCTCCTGTTTTTAAAACATACAAACATGCAGCAGTTTAAGTGAAAGTGGAGACCATCAGTTTCAGGGCTGGTGGGTTGGGGGGGAGATGGCAAACCATAGAAACTCAGTAAGACCTGGGCACACAAAGTGTGGGGGAAGGAGTTGTGAAGCAGCAGCCCCACCTGTAAGACAAAACTGAAAATCTGTACTGTTTTTTCCTTATGTATACCTACTCATTAAAAAAAAAAAAAACTACTGAAAATATACTTTTAAATGTATTTTTTTATTTTATTTTTTTACTTTTCACACAAACGAGCCATTGTATAATAGGAATAATGCACTCCAGGGTGGGAGTTATGCTGGGATAACATCCCTTCTTGGGTGTTGGATGCCCTCGGCCTGTGGCCGCAGGCCCAGGCCCAACTACCCGAGGTGGGATGTTATCCCAGCATAACTCCCACTCTGTTGTGCATTATTCCTTTATCCAATTTGTGTTGTTACTACCTACTGCCAGCACTCTGGAGCAGTGAGGAGTATAATTTGAAAGGAATTGGAACATTTATTCTGACCCAGCCTTTGGAAATCACAGCCAGCAACTGCCGAAGGTAGAGTACTGTACAAGAAGGCACCAAATTTGGCAAACACTCTGTTGCACAGCCTCCAGCTTGTTGTGAGACAACAGACATCAGACTAGTTATCCCCACTTCCACATGATAATTTCACATGTGGCAGATGCACATTTTGCAGCTCACTGATTAAAGAAGTAGTTTTACCACTACCAACACTAGAAAAACATACTGTATAATATTAGAACATTTACAGACATAGAAACAGAGAATTCGTCAGCAGAAAAGGAACAGTAGGCCCATCCAATCTTCTTTTGTTTTCCTGCCTCTTCTGACACCTTTGACCCTATTTGGTCATTGGTATACCTCCTGCCTCACTTGCCTCAACTTATTATACCTGTATGCCTATCCCACACATGCTTGAAGCTTCCCACTGTTTTCACCCCCACCACCTCTTCTGGCAGGCTACTCCAGGCATTCACCACAATTATTGTGAACAAGTACTTCCTCATATTCCTCAACCTCCTTCCCAGCTTCATTTCATGCCTCCATGTTCTGGTGCTTTTCCTCCTCTGAAACAGACTCCCCGTCTGCACCTTATTCACCCCTGTGAAGTACCTATAGGTCTCAATCAAGTCCCCCCTCACTGTCCTCTATTACAGGAGTATATGTTGAGATCCCACAGGCTCTCCTCATTTAACTTCTTGTGCAACCCATGCACCATTCATGTAGCCCTCCTCAGGACCACGTTAACCCTGTCAATGTCCTTGAAGAGGTGCAGCCTCCAGAAATGGACACAGTACCGTAGATGGGGTCTCAGTAGTGACCAGTAACAGTGATAACACAACCTCCTTCCTCCCTCCTCCTGCTAGGAATCCCCCTCCTCTGTACCCCAGCACCTCAATAGGCTTGCCTATTGCCTTGTCTTACTGTCCTGCCAACTTGAAATCCATCAGATATGAGTACCTGAGGTCTCTTTCTTGCTTGGTTACTATCAGTACATGCCCCAAAATGTTGTACCCAACAACCTGTGTATGTAGCTCATTTTATGTGGGGAAAGACAAAACTTCATTTCAAAATCAGGATAAGTGAACACCACAGGGCAATAACCAAAAATGATAAAAACACAGCACTAGCAAAACGTGCATATCCAAAGTGTAAAAGCAGACCATGTTTTTAAATGTGGTGGTGTGGAGCAGGTCCAGGTAAGGAGAAAGGGAAGGGACATTGACAATTGGTTATTACAAAGTGATAGAATGTCTGTGGTGCAACTGGTTGCATTGCACTCCCCCCTCCACCAGCATTAAATGTCTGGCTGGATTATGTCCCATTCCTTACTAAAATATAATGTATAATACATTGCAAAAAACTTCACTAATGCATCAGTCAGGGTTAAAGTGATAAAAGCAGGGAAATGTGGCATTAAGGTTTCCAACTCTAACACCCCACCCCCAACCTGAACATACCAAGAGGCATTAGGGGGTGGCATTGGGATTGTCAGCCCTAACGTTCACCCCATTCCATTAGAAAATAAGCTGGGTGGGTACAGCATAGGAGAATGGGGTGGTTGTTAGGGCTGACAATCCCAATGCTGCCCCCGATGCCTCTTGGTCTGTGTGGGGGTTGACAACCCTAACACCACATTTCCCTGCTTTTGTCACTTTAACCCTAACTGATGCATTAGCGAAGTTTTTTGCAATTATTTTCCTGATGTTTTGAGATAGTTTACTTGTGTCCTTATTTGCCTGTGGAAAGGACCCTGCGCTCCCACCCTCCATAACTTTACTGCCCTTCTTTGGCTGTAGGAGCACAGGGGCCCTTCAGACCCTACAATCCTACCCTCCATAACTGTCGTTCTTTGGCTGTGGGAGCGTGGGGGCCCTTCCCATGAGTTTTGGGGTGGGAGCACAGGGTATGCATTTTGAGGTGGGATCAGAGTCACATTTTGTGGTGGGAGTGCAGGGTCCTTCATACCCTGCACTCCCACACTTTTTGAGGCAGCAGCACTGGGTCCTTTTAACCCTGCATTCCTCCTGAGTCTCATGGTAGGAGCGCAGAGTACTTCAAACCCTGCACTTATTTTTCATGAAAAAGAAAGAATCCTTTTTCACAAACTCACGCAAAAGGAATCGGCTCATGGAAAAGGAATTCTTTCTCTGCAAGCTCATGAAAAAAGAATCAGCTCACGAAAAGGGAATCCATTTTCTCGGGCTTGCAAAAAATGAATCAGCTGATGAAAAAGGAATTAAGTAAGTCATGAAAAAGATTTTAAAATGCTAAGGAAAAAATCCTCCAAGGTTGCTTTTCCACCAAATGACTTCAGAATCTACCTAACAGAGTCTCGATGTCCAAGATACATGAGTTGGTGTCTCTGTATAACTTCATTTTTGTGGGCTTTCAATTTTTTTTTTAAACGGAAAACAAGATGGCGGCTCGCGAACAAAGAATTATTTTCTCACGAAAAAGGATTTTGCTCTAAGGAAAGAGGAACAGCCTTGGGAAAGTGAATCCTTTTTCACAATTTTTGATTTTTCTAATTCTATCCTGAAAAGTGCTCTTCCCATTGAAAACAATGGGAAATGAAAAATTGTTGTAACTTTGCAACAGATCAATAGTTTTTCACGAAGGCTGGCATGTCAATTCTGTTACCCAAGCTGGTTCTACCACAAGAAAAATCACACCAAAATGCCGTACCTTCTGGACACAGGGTGATGAGGAAAAAACTGCAGAGAAAACAGATGACTTCATGACTTTTTGCACTGTCCGGATCTCAGAACACACACATCTAACCATAATGAAACTTGCCACATCAAGAGACCTATGCCATGGGACAGTGCATACCAAATTTTGAGCAAATCCATTGATTGATTGTAAAGTTATTAAAGTGCAAAATTTGAGGCTTAACATTAAACATGCTACTCGACCCTAACTATAGGGGCACTCGTGCTCCTATAATACATTATGTTGCTAATTTTGTTTGCTTTTGCCAGTACTTAACATTCTCACCACAAGTGACTCAGTGAGCATTGCCATATGTAAAATAGCATGGACTGGCAATGGACTTCCATAAGCATATTATTAGATGCACTGGACATCACTATATAATTGCTAACCATAAATTGTTGTTTGTCTTTACCATATTCTTGTTTTTCTCTACATTTTTTGTTTGCTTGCACAGACATGCTCAGCAGACATTTTGTTGCAAGAACAGCATTTGAGAGGTGTGTCACTGTCTGGTCCAGTGCACAACAGGCTGCAATGGGTGCGACAGTGGCTGACCAACCAGGAGAAGGCTGATGGTGGTGCTGTTCAGCCTGGCTGATGGGTGTAAACTTCACCTATTTGAAAGGATAGCACCTCAGCTTTCCTAGTGCAGCGCCATCCTTTCAAGTGCAACGTGCAGCCAGCTGGGCAAGGTAATCATCAACCTGTGGCAGTCCCACTGCGTCCCTTCCCCGCATGTCACCCCTGAGACATTCCAACTGTCAATGGGTCACAGTATTTGTGAGAGGAATGCAGGCTGCTCAGCAGCTCATGAAGGTGTTCGTGACCTGACAGTTCAGCTGCTGCCACCTTCATCATGTCCCACCTGATCTGTTCCAGCCCTTCCAGATCACTTCCCCCATCAGACCACAGAGACAAACCGGTGATAATGGAGAATGCTGGACCACTGCTATGTGAGTAATGTAAAACTTTTGTGAATACAGCGCGGGCTTGTGCTTGCTGTTGATTTTGGTTTCTGTTTGTTTGAATTGGGGGGCTTTGCCCCCCACATCCCCCTTATTTTTTTTAAAGGGGGTGTGGGGGGGGGCAAAGCCCCCAACTCAAATAAATGAATACAAAATAACCAAAAAGGTAGTTTTTATAGAGTGGCATAACTTAACCACTATGCTAATAGCGTAGGTCTGGCAGTGCTCTGGTATTCTCCACTATCACCAACAAACCTATCCACTAATCCCCTAGCCCCTCCTCATCAGCTGTAATGCTTCCATCCCTGCTGCTCATTGTTTGTGGGGGTGGGGGGAGTGAAGAATTCTGTGTGAGTCGCTGGCTACATATTTTCAATAATGAATGTATGCTGTCCTTATTTCGTGAGTTTCTGTATATCTGTATGTGAGTAAGGTCCCATACAAACTATGGGAACATTTGGTAACATTTTTCATTTACTGCAGTCACATCACTGCTAAGCTGCATTTAACCATGATTTTGAAGCATGCTGCAGCAGACACATTGGTGAAAGTTCAGTGCTGCTTACAATGCTCACACCAACTTGGTTTGCTAATAGGTGTTCATAATGCTCTGCACAGTTGCCTAGTAACCTGTGATACCAGCAGCACAAGTCTGTATGACTGCAATACATACAACTAAAAATATTGTGGAGGCAGCATCTGATAGGGATGAGCAGAGAATTAAGTGTGACTGCAGTTTACTGCACACATCCTGTAAGTCAGCTGTCAGCCTGCCACTTCCTTGTTCTACTACTGCTCCTACTCCTGCTATCAGGCAATGTGCACCTGAACCCCGGCCCACCATCCCACTGGTTCAGTCTATCACCTAAGCCAAGAGGGCTTACTCTTGCCTCTAAAAATATCTGCAGTTTACTTCCAAAGAGGGATAACCTGAAAGTAAGGATTACTCGGCACAACTCTGACATTCTCTCTGTAGTTGAGTCACGGCTCTCTCCCAAAATACCTGACTCTGCCATCATACTGCCAGGATACACCCTGCTCAGACAGGACAGCCTCTCAAAAAGAGGTGGGGTCTGTGTCTTGTACATCAGGGATTCCCTTCAGGGACATACCTTACCCAAACCCAGTTGTAGTAACAACCTGCAGGTCCTGGCCATAAAACTACTACTGGGATCACATAACTGGGCTCTTACAGTAGTCTCTGTTTACATCCCACCTAAACTAACCGTGACTGGCACCAGTGACCTGATGGAATGTATGAGCACCCTGAGCCTGAATACTGAAATCGTGGTACTGGGAGATTTCGACATCAACTGGCTCTCCCCTGCTGCTGCCCCATTCAAGTATACCTTATCAGCCGTCCACTTCTCCCAAATGGTCGAGACACCAACCAGAGTCAATTACACAACTGGGACCAGCACTCTCCTTGATTGGATACTTTGTAACCGGCCTGCTCACATCTCTAGTACTACTGTTCTCCCTAATTCATTGAGTGACCACTTCCCGTTACATGTACTTGGACCTACAATTTCTGCAAACCACCTCCCAGAACTATAACAAACCGTATACTACTAAAAGGTAACCTTGTGCTGCTAAAAGTGGACCTCCACTGTATAGACTGATCAGACCTCTATGAAGCCAATGACATGGATACAGCCCTGAACCACTTCATAAATAAATTTAACACTGTCTGTGACAAGCATGCTCTGATAAAAGCTAGAAAAATAAAAGGACATTGCAACCCCTGGATCACCCCAGACCTCTTGGATCAGCTCCACACCAGGGATCACCTGTGGCAGAAAATGAGAGCACATGGTACCACCGCTAACATCCAGAGGTACAAAAAGGCTCATAATGAGTGCACGAAAGCCATCTGTCTCGCCAAAAGCAAATTCTACAAGGAAGCCCTCTTCAGCTCCTGGAGTAACAGCAAGTCGTTCTGGGACAACCTCAACTACATAACCGGCAAGGATCCCAAAACTGCCCTGTCAATGCTCATGGTTGATGGTGCACCATCCTTGGACCATCTTCACATGACCAATGCACTTAACACATTCACAGACCTAAGCAGTGTACTACCAGCAGACTACTTTAATGCCCCAACCCCGGCTGTTCATAATGCGACCCAGCAACCATCTTCTAACCAACCACTCTTCCACTTTAAAGAAGTCTCAGAAGCTAAAGTCAGAAAGTACCTGGAGAAGGCTTTTGGGAAATCATGGCACAGAGGGTACACCCTGGACCTTAAATTTGTCAACCTGGCCCTGGCAGAAGTCCTTGGTCCACTCACTAAAATAATCAACCTCTCCCTTTACCTCTCACAGTTCCCCCAGTGATGAAAATCAGCAACAGTAACCCCAGTGCATAAAGGTGGGGAGCAGACTCTGCACAACAACTACAGACCTATCACCATACTACCCCCCTCTCCAAAGCTCTAGAGCGAATTGTGGCAGATCAGCTTGTCGAGCACCTGAACCAGTACCAACTCCTCTGTCCTGAACAACACGGCTTCTGATCTGGACACAGTACCATCACGGCCTTACTTGAATTTACTGGTTTCATCCACCACTCACTAGACCAAGGTCTTCTGGTGGGGCAACTTTCATCGACCTATCAAAAGCATTTGATACGGTGCACCATGAGCTCCTTCTGGAGCAGTTGTCTGCCACTGGCCTCTCTCCAGAATCTGTATGCTGTTCAACAGTTACCTTCACAACCGCTCCCAAAAGGTCAGGATTGGTGATATCATCTCCGATAGCAGACCAGTTCATTCCAGGGTCCCACAGGGGTCAATTCTGGAACCCCTACTATTCAGCTTATTCTTAAACCAACTGCCGGCCACCTGCCTGAGACGAATGCTCCTATACATGGATGACATGTTTATATTCACCAGCAACCCTCATCCTAAACAGCTGGTGGTACATCTCCAAAGAGAGTTTTCATCTGCTGAAAAATGGTTTAAGGAGCACAAGCTAATCATGAACTGCAAAAAAACAAAGACAGTGATGTACTCCAGCTCCCAAAGCAAGTTCAAGGCCTTCTCTCTTACAATCATGAATGACAGTGGAGACACTCTGGAACACTTCCAGCAGTTCAGATACCTGGGCATCACAATGTACTCCACACTGTCATATTTCCAGCACATAGACAGTACAGCTAGGGAGATCAGCACAAGAATAGGGAATCTTTACTGTCACAAGCACTGTTTAACATATGAAGCACTGAACCTGTAAATCAACAGTTCAATAGTCTCCCTCATCGACTATGGCCTGGCTTTTTATGGGTCAGCGACTGACATGGCCCTGCATCGCATGTCGATTGCTCTAAACAAGGCATGCTGCCTTCTCACAGGTGCTGCAAGACTCATGTACACCTGTGATCTTTACACCTGGGCAGTATGGCTCCAACTGAAGGATAGAATAAAATACAAATCCTGCCTCCTCGCCAAGAAAGGCTCTCTCAGTCAACTACCTGCAGGGGTTCAGAACCTCCTAACCCTGCACTCGAGCACCTGACTCACAAGAAACCCCCCCACTCATGTCTACAAAGTACCTAGATGACGCACTGCCATGACACAAACTGCTTTCTCCTATCATGCTCCTCTCTGGACCAATGCCTTACCACCTCACATTATCAGTGCTGCAACTATTGGCTCATTCAAATGCAAACTTCGGCAGCACATTATTACAGCCAGCAGCTGTGGCTGCTACCATTAGCACCCTCTTTTAACTACAACCATCTACTTGCACTTTGCTTCACGTCAACACTATACGTTGATGCATCCCAACCTCAGCACTTCAGGTCACCACCCTACCTCACACCCGGTGCCTCCTCTACTCCTCCCAAACATGACACTCCACCCACTCCCACTCTCCCCTGTCATCCCCCTACGCCTGCTCCTCCTACTTTCCTCTATGTGCTTACAACTCAGTAGGGTGTCCTAACATCAGACACTGGCAAACTGTTATACTGCCTAAGCTGCTAAATTTTGTGTGTACCTTATTGCAACTCTGTCTGTAACAAATGTAATCCTGTAATGCTGTACATTTCTATCTTTGTAAGCTGACGTGGAACCTATAAATGAGCATCCGCTCACTGGTGTAATCCAATATCTCAATAAAATAATAATAAAAAAAGTGCTAGTCATTGGGATTGGAAAAGTCTGGGAGAAACAGAATGCAGCAATGCAGGGAATGGGGTCAATGGATAGGTATAGGAGGGTGAGGGGATAGGATAAGTGCTAAACGTAGGGATAAGTGAAACAGGTAGTCTCCTGCTAGTCTTGACTGACCTGCTGTGAAGGGGGGGGAGGAGACAGACTAGAAGCAGGAGCAGTTTGGGGAGAGGAAGTTGTGCAGTGATATAGAGAGGGAGTGTGGGGAGGAAGAATGTTGGATTTGAGTAGGCAGTTGATTCCATAGTTTGTGGAAGTGGTACGAGAAGGTGGACTGGCCTGTAGAGGTACCATGGCAGGGGCCAGCCAAGGAGAGCGTATCTTGAGATCTGGGAAAATGAGAAGGGGGGGATGAGGATGTAATTGAGGAGGAGAGGTAGTGTGGGAAAGAGCTGAACTAAAATTTGGAGATAAATTTGGCACAGTGGCCTGGGTGCCTGTTTTCTAGTGAGGGAAAGGCTAAGGAATGATAAAGGGCGCAGTGATGGGTGATGAGGGGACAGTCCAAAGCAAAGTGACAGCATGAGTCGAAGTGGGTGTCCAATCTGGATAGGGAGGACTTGGGAGCAGCACTGAGCAGTCAGAAATGGGGAGGATCATTTTCTACACAAGTCTGCACCTTACGGTAAAGTTAAACAACTACAGTTCCTGTACAGAGCGCCTAACTTGGGGCACAGTTTCTGAGGATGGCATCCATGTGGGCAGAAAAGTTGAGGTTTTAGTCAAGCCAAATCCCCAGATATCTAAAGAAGGAGGTGTTCTCAAGTGTAGTCCCATCAAGGGTGTGGAAGTAGGGCATGGTCGGGAGCCTAGAGAGTCTCTGCCTAGTGCCAAAGGTCATGAGACAGTCTTCTTGGCATTCAGTATTAATTTATGTGAGGCAAGCCAGAGCTGGACTTTGTCAAAGTCCACTTGATGTCTGGTTGCCACATCAGTGTGAGACTGATCTGAGGTGAACAGGACAGTGTCATTGGCATACATATGAATGGATGACGTGGTGCAGGCGGAGGGAAGGTCATTTAGGAATACTGAGAAAAGTATGGGGCCTAGCATGGAACCCTGTGGCACACCAGTATTAATTGGGAATGGGGGTGATATGGAGTTGGCAATTTTAACTGACTGAGACCTTCTGATGAGATAAGACCTGAACCAGTTTACCGCGGAGTCTGATAGACCTGCCGAAGTTAGGTTGGTTAGAAGGAGGGGGTTGGAGTCAGTACCGAAGGCCTTAGCAAGGTCGATAAAGATGGCAGAAGTGATCTGGCCACTATCCATCCTGGAGAGGATAGTCAGTGAGCCTGAGGAGGGAGGTGGAGGTGGAGTGATCCTTCCAGAACCCAGATTGGAAAGGTGTGAAGAAGGAGGATTCAGAAAGAAAGGTAGTGAGTTGGGAAATGGCCAAGTGCTCTTGAAGCTTGGGTAGGGAGCAAAGAAATAGGGCATTAGTTACCTAGGGTAGAGGGATCACCTCCTTTTGGTAGTTGAAGGACAATAGCATACTTCCAGGCATTTGGAACTACAGCGGTCGAGAAGGATAGGTTTAGAAGATCTGCTAGCAGTACAGAGATTGGCGGGGCAGATAAGTGTAATCATTTGGGATTAAGACCATCTGGAGAGCTTCCTTTTGAAGGATTAATTGCAAGGAGGGCTGCTAGGGTATCAGCTGGAGTGACATCTGAGAACATGAATGAGTCGTGCATTGTTTGTTTTGGAGTGAGGCGAAGAGGGGGAAGGGGAGTGGAGCGAGGATAGAAGGGATGTGGCACAGGAAGTAAAGTACTGTAAGTGTTGAATTCCATGGTTACAGCAGGGGGATCTGAAATTAACGAACCATTTATTTTAAGGAGAGGTGTTGGTGGTGTTGGGCGGGGGAGTATGGCATGGACAACTTTCCAGAATTGTGATGTTATGTCTATGTTGGACTGGAACATTATTTGGAAGTATTCAGCCTTAGTCAGCCTGGTAGCCTTAGTGCAGGGGTTGTGAAGTCTTGATGAAAGCTGGAGAGCACTCACCAATGGTGAGGTTTTATAGGCCTTCCAAGCAATATCTCGAGCGCATTGACATGTCAGCAATTCAGGGGTGATCCAGGGATGGTGATTTCCGCGTATCCTGGTGCATCTGATAGGGGCATGCATGTCCCAGATTTGAAGGAAGTTAGTTCTGAAGCATTCTAGGGCCTCATCCACTGAGTTAGCTGTGGAGATGGAGGACCAATCTGTGTACACAAGGTCATGGAGAAGGGGGGAGAGGTCAAGGGATTTGAAGGATCTGGTTTGCAGGATTTTATGTGGTGCCTGGGGTCTGTGGATTTTGTGGACTAGATAGATCATATGATGGTCACTTAAGGAGTCCAGAAGAAGGCAAGATTGGATGACCCTAGGAGGGTGGTAGGTGAGTGCCCAATCAATAAGGGAATGGTTGTGAGTTTTATGGTTTAAGTGAGTTGGCTCCTGTGTCAGTCATGTTAGATTCAGGGCATCAGTGTTATTCTGTGTCTTACTAAGGGAGGAAGATAACCAGTTCAGATTAAAGTCTCCCATAACATACAGTTTGCCAGAAGAGGTGAGAGAGATTATGTTTTTTAGGAGATCTGTGGCTGTGGTGGGAGTAAGGCCAGGGCAGCAATAAATTCCAGTGATGAAAATGAGGGCTGAGAAAGGGAAGGAGAGGCGGTTTATGAGCACCTCGTAAGCTGATGGTACCGTGGTCAAGAGAATAATAGTGTACTGGATAGTGGAGGAGATGTACATAGCCACTCCTTCTCCCCTTCCAGTATGATCTTGCCGAGAGAGGGCAAAACCTGGGATTGCAAGGGGTGAGTTGGGTATTTTATCATTGAGCCAGAACTCTGTTAGTATGAGGACGTCGGGGTCGAGAGATATTGTAAGTGATGGAAACATGTCTATTTTAGGGAGGAGGCTCCTTATGTTCAGATAGCACAGTTTAAGTCCACCGGGGAGGGTGGGGAAGTTGGAAGGAGAAGGGCCAGGACTAGTGATGGGGGCAGAAGGGCCAGGATTAGGGTTTATATCTCCAGCTGCTAAAAGTATGAGTGAGATGATTAAGTAGTTGAACATAGAGTATTTGTACCACTGTAGGGCAGATGATTGGCATTTTTTAGGTGGGCAGGAAGGGGAGATATAGAAATTAAGTTTCAGCAAGTGAATTATAGCACTAGAGCTGGGCACTGAGAGGAGAGATGCAAAGGGTAGGGATGGGTAGTGGGACCAGGGTAGGAAGAGGGGAGCCAGAGGGTACTGGAAGTGTGAGTAGGGAAGCAGGTGGCATGTGGACACGGTAAGGGCAGTGATGTGGATATACTAGTGGGAGGGTAAATGGAGAGGGGTGAGCAGACAAAAGGTATGAAGAGGAGGAAGGAAAAAGTTGAAATTATCATTTTGATAGGTTTTAGTGAATTAGGTGAGTAGACAATGGAAGCTGGGAACAGAATCAAGGTAGAGAAGAGTACTGTAGAGCTTGCAGGAAAATCAGAGTAACAGGAAGATATCTAGAGGGCAAGGGCAGACTGAATGGGTAGAGAGAAGACAGGTGAATGGAGAAATGGTAGGTGGATACAGAGACAGGGTGGGAAGAATCACTATATGCACAAACTAGCAAGGTGAGATCAGAGGGAAGTAGAAACAGGCAGGTGGCAGGGTAGCTGTAGGGGCGGAGCATGATCACTCTACAGCAGAGCCCCTAGTGGTTACGTGGTATAAGGAGCTAATGAGAAAGTCAGTACTTACACTAATCAGCGACAGCACGAGCTGTCATATGACTACCAGCAACTATAAAGTTAAATGTCCAGATAGGGTGGGAGGGAGGGGGATGGTGGAGGCAGTGCATAGCGCGGCAGGGCTTGCAGGCGGCAGCTTCACTGGGCTGTGTACCTTGTTGTGGATGTGACTGAATTGTTGCTGGAGTGGGTGGCTGGATGGAAAGCTGCCACAGGAGGGGTTGGGAGGAGGGCCTCAGGGACCGCTAATCTGCTGAAGAGAAGGAGAAGGATAAGGGTTAGTTAAATGGCCCAGAGTCAGTGGGCGGGAGCAAACGGGCAAGAGACAAGATAGCAGCAGGAGCTGGACGACCTTAGTGAACCTAAATCGGGGGAGATGGAGGGCAGTGAGCAAGGCACAGAGGAGAAGAAATGGGGGAGGGCGGATCAATGCTAGGCAGCAGATACGGTAAAAGCTTGGTGAGAGATTAAGGAAAGAGGAAGAATATTAGCTTGCAGATCTGGAGGGGGGCAGAAAAATAAATATTCAGAACAGAGAGGGCAGATAGGAAAAGTGAAATCAACTGCAATAATTAAGGCAGCAGAAAGAAAAAATAATCTTTGGCTGAAAATACAGTAGCAGTAAGCAGTAAATTGACTTATGCTAATTAACACACTGTTGTAGTAATTAGGTAAAAAGCACTAATTTAAACAGTTACTATTGGCTGTCCTATATTTAAATATTGCTAGTAGAAAAAAAAGAGCAGTGTTACAACAGTAAAAGCAGCTACATTCGTTAATGAGGTTTAAATTAGTTAAAAATAGCGCTCAGACTGCAAAGTTCAAAACCAGAGAAGAAAAGCAGAGAAGCCCATAGGGAAGTAATAGATCAAAAGAAGGACCAATCAGTGTGTAGCACCCGATGTCAAGTAAAAAAGGCGCTCGGCTTCACCAGGCAGCATACCTTGCCATGGATGGGAGTCATGTGATGGCAGCTGGCTAAATGGCAGCTTAGGCACAGAGCTCTCCCCTCCCGACGTTCTATCTGCCGAAATCAGCGGTTTTAAAAGCCCTACCTCAGCCAGATCACGCTCATTGGGTCATCTAGGCTTTATCCATTGACCCTCAGGTGCATCCGTGTCAGTACTTTGGTGTTTTGTGAGGAGATGGAGGGAGATAGGAAGCAGGCCGCGGCTAGACGCTCACATACCAGCGACCCCTGAGAAGCAGGCAAAGAAACTGCGGAATCAAGCGGTGCTGGATCCGAAAAGTCGGAGATAAATCCCAAACGTCAAGTCTACTGACCAAGATAAATTTCTACAAGAGCTGGCCCCAATAAGATCCATCCTTCAAGATATCACAGCGGACTTAAAGTCGCTGCAGGGGGATCTTTCTTCCCTCACCATGAGGGTATCAGATTCCGAAGTGAAAATCTTTTCCCTGGAACAGTGGAAGGTGAAGGCCGAGGTGGAGATGTCCGGATTGACCCTTCAGGTGCGGAAACTCCAGTTAAAAACCGAAGACTTGAGGGTCGCAATCAAGGAACAACCTTCTCTTTGGGCCTCCCAGAGCTAGAGGAAGGGCCAGACCTGATGGCCTTCCTGCAACGTTTTCATCAAAATAGTAGGCCCTCGCTGATTAACCCGATTATCATCTTGAGAGGCCCATAGGTTGCTGAGACCCCAACCACCATCTGGATCCCCGGCCCATAATTATTAAATTTTTAAGCTACGTTGAGAGGCAACATGTCTTTAGTAAAGCCCGAATCTACAAGCAATTTCTTGGGGGTCAGCTCATCTGCGGATTGCCCAGGACCTCCCTAAGGAGATGAGAGTCAAGAGAGCTGCGTTCCATCCTACTGTTCAAAAATTAATCGCAGCATCTATCCCGTTTAGGATGGTTTACCCCGCTACCCTCAGAGTCACAGTAGGCAACATTACCCACGGTTACGACTCCCGGAGGCAGCCCAAAGAGATCTCGCTGTCAAGCTTCCCGACCTTTTCAAGTCGAAGGGCTGAAATGTGCTGTAGATAATATGTCTGGAATGTGCTTGGAAAGTTTTGGATCTGTGACTTTTTGACCATATTTTCTGTTCCCTTTCTCTCGGTTTAAATTTTTTCCCTTTTTTCTAAATAGAACAGTATACCCTGATGCCCTTGTCGCCCATCTCCCTGGCTGACTAGAATGTTTTCTTTTTTTTTACCTGCTCTGGCGGTCCCTGGGCTCCTGCTGTGTGGTGAGATCTTGGTGGGCTGTGCAGAGTGTGGTAGGCCACTACTATGGGCTGATTGGTCCTTCCCCGGAACTGTGTACCAGAGGGGGGTCTCCCGGTGGTTCTGATTAGAGGTGTGGGACCTGGTTTTGGTCCTACTGCTGTCTAATGCCCCCCGGGAACATGCGGCCTGGTCGATGGTTAGCCTCCTACCCCGCGATCCACTTAGCTTGCATTTTGGCACCCCTTTTCCTGCTTCACTTCAAGGAGTGAGTAAATGAGTTGTTCCTTTATTGTTGGGGCATCCTTTATTACTGATCCCAAGCGGAGGAGGCTGTGGACATCATCGATCGCTATTTGCCTATGTGGCTTTTTCCATTTGTTAATACGATGATGGACGGTGGGTGGGGGAGTGCTCTTTAGCCTGGCTCCTGGTGGTAGCTGAGTCGCGAACCTATGGAGGGGGGATCGCTAATCCAGGCCTGTTGGTAGGTTGTTTGCTGGGTTATGCTGTGTGGGTTAGGAGGATTTTTTCCTCCAGGGAGATTTCTCTCAGACAACTACTTTTCTTGATGGCTTCATATATATTAGAAGGCTCTGGATTCGCACTGGGGAGGTGGTATTCAGAACTTTGGATTTCTGGGTTTAGTTCTGATGGCTTCATGTTCTGGTACCACACTGTACATAGTTTTTTGGTGGGGTTAGTTAGGGAGGTTTTTGTGGGAGGGTGGAAGGAAGGGGTGGGGTGGGAGGTGGGGGATGGGGAGGGAAGGGGGCCAGCTTGCCAGTTTTACTTAGCACAGTTTAGGAACCGGACTGTATTGGATACTGTTAAATGGAGGATAGTTCTAAGGGGTTCTCGATGGCAAGCTGGGAAGGGTTGGACTTTTGGGGTCTGCAGTTTGATGGGGGGGAGGGAGTAACCTGCCAAATTGGATATTTCTATGACCGCTTCTTAACTGGGGTAATTTCTGCCAGGTTGGTGTTACTTATTTCTGGTTTATCTTGGCAGGTTGTGGGGATATGGGTCTCTGGGGTTCTAGTGTGCCGCAATTTCTGTTTCACTTCTGGATGTCTCAGGTTTTGCCTCCCTCTCATTCTTTATTTAAAATGGCTACAAGTGCTATTAAAATAGTGTCCTGGAATGTGCGCGGGCTCAGGGAACGGGTCAAAAGAGCTCAGGTTTTCAATCATTGCTCCTTACTGCAGGTGGATATACTTTTCCTTCAAGAAACCCACTTAGGCCAAACAGAGGTTAAGTGGCTATCTCGATCCGGCTTTTCGCAGATCTATGTGGCGGGTGGATCCAGTTTTAGCAAAGGGGTAGCTGTCCTCATCAAAAAACATGTTCTGTTTATGAGAGACCTGGTCGTACTGGATCTGGATGGGAGGTTTGTTTTGGTTAAAGGTACCCTAAATGGGAGTACAGTAGTCTTGGGTTCCATCTATGGGCCTGTTGGGGGGAGTCCTGAATTCTTTATGAGCTTAGCCGATAAAATTAGCGCTCTCCTCCCCTCGCAACTCATTTTGGGAGGGGACTGGAATGTCTCACCTTCATATGTGTTGGATAGAGATCCCCAGGATAACAGACCCCTACATCTGTCCAAAGGGCTCTACATGATTTCTTGCTGATGCTAGGGCTGTGCGATCCCTGGAGACTCTCTAATCCTCACTTGGCTTTCGCTTTCTCTCAACCCCATAGGTCAAGGTCGAGAATTGACTATGTTTTGCTCAGTAAAACTCTCCTTCCTGGTCTTCTTCAGTCTGACATTGAGCCGATTATTCTCTCGGACCATGCAATAGTATGGATTAAAATCTCCCCGGATCCTGATTTTCATCGGGACACTACCTGGAGGCTTAATACCCAGTTGCTCAAAGATCCCCATACGGTTTCGCAGATAAGATCCCTGATCTCCTTTTTCCTTGCAGAAAACCTTGAGTCTACCCCGAGATTTGATATGATCTGGTGTTCTCTAAAATGTTATCTCAGGGGTGAGTTAATAAAGATAGCTTCTGCAAGGAAGAAAGCCCGACAAGCCCGAGTCTTCTCTTTAATGAATAAAATTAAAGACTTAGAAGCCGCTTACTCCCCAGACTCTCCGTTATCGTCTTTAGAGGCCGTCTTGGCAGCTAAGGACGAGTACACAGACCTCCTGAAAGAGAAGGCCGAATACTGCATTATTAGGACCCAAGCTAGGTATTTGGATCATGGGGAAAAAGCCGGGAAACTTCTAGCTTTGCGTCTTCGGGCATTGGAAGGTTCAAGGATAATCCCGACTCTGCATTCGCCCACTGGCTCCATAGAAACTTCTCCCAGAGGAATTGCTCAAGTATTTGAGAATTACTGTAAGGAGTTATACAGTTTGCCTCTATCCCCTGCCTCTCTCTCGGACATTGCAGCATACTTAGCTGACACTGACATCCCTCAGCTTTTGTCATCTCACAAAGAGGTTTTGACTGCTCCCCTTTCTCTTGGTGAGATAGAGAAGGTCACTGCCTCTATGGCTTCAGATAAGGCACCGGGTCCTGATGGCTTCCCTGCCAATTTCTATAAGGTTTTTTCCAAGGAGCTTGCTCCTATACTTCTTAGACTATATGAGTATCTTTCCTCTTCCTGTGTTATAGATCCTACTCTTCTTGAGGCCACTATTATTTTAATTCCCAAACCCGGTAAAACTCTCACGGACCCAGCAAGCTATCGGCCTATATCCCTTCAGAATTATAACATGAAGATCTTTTCTAAGGTTCTGGCTGAAAGGATCAAGAGGGTCTGGACTGGTTTGCTTAGTCCGGAGCAAGTGGGTTTTGTGTATTCTAGATCTCCATCAGATCACTTAAGAACTCTGTCTAACATCTCTCAGCATGCTCAGGTATTCCGTTGTCCCATGGCCTTAGTTTCGTTAGATGCAGAGAAGGCCTTTGACCGAGTGGACTGGTCCTTCCTCTGGGCTGTGATGGCGAAGATGGCCTTCCCGACCTCTTTTTTAAAGTGGGTTCAGGTCTTTTACAGCTTTCTCTCGGCCAAAATATACTGCAATGGGGTTTTTTCCTCACTTTTCCGGCTGTACACTGGTACTAGGCAGGGTTGCCCTCTTTCACCCTTTCTATTTAATTTATATTTGGAACCCCTCCTTATCAGGCTTAAATCTTCTCCACTTATTAAAGGCTGTTTAGTGCAACAGCGGGAGCTGGTTCTTTCTGCTTATGCGGATGATATACTCCTGCATGTTGAATGTCCTGCTGACTCCTTAAAAGCGGCATTAGGTGTTATTAGGCAGTATGGGGCCCTCTCTCAATATAGATTAAATATTTCTAAATCTGAAATTTTTCCGTTAAATGTTCTTACATATAAGCAGGATTTTGTTAATTTTGGTATGAGATGGTCCCCCAGATCGATCAAGTACCTAGGGATTCACTTCTCAACAGAGCCTTCCCTCCTTAGGAAGCTTAATTTGGACAACATTAAAGGTCTCATCCAGCAGGACTTACTGCGTTGGTCCACCCTTCCCATTTCTCTCTGGGGCGGATCAATATCATTAAAATGAATGTTCTCCCCGTGTCTTCTATCCCCTTAATCTGTTAAATCTCTGGTTGCCTGTCTCCTATTTTCAGCAATTTCATGCAATGTTTTCTAAGTTCATTTGACGGTAAAGGGAGCTAGGCGTCAGACGGTTATCCCTTCCTAAAGATAAGGTGGTCTCCGCTTCCTAACCTTTTGTTTTACCATTGGGCGGCTCACCTTGCTAAGTTAGGGAGATGGCTTTCTGTGAACTCGGATCTCCCATGCCCGGTCTGGCTTCAAATTGAAAGGTCGATCCTTTTGGAGGCTAAGTTGGATACCTATGCAATTTTTTATACCTCTCCGTCGGTAACTTCGCAATGGATTGCGGACTGTACGATTCTTGTATCCCTTAAATCTCTTTTTCAATGTCTGTGTACTATGAATATCTTCTCCGGGCAGGACTTGGGTCAACTGGTTGTCTTTAATCCTAATATTAAGTTGGGTAAATCAATGATCACTTCCGAGTGGCTTCCACAAATTAAGGAAACCAGGCTGGAACACTTTTATGATCAAGGATCTCTTCTTTCCTCAGCTGATATACTTGCAAAATACGCCATCCCAAATGTTCAGATTTTCAAAATTTACCAGTTAAGGCATCTTATTGCTGAGAAATTTGGCACCTCCTTTAGTGAATCGATGGTCTACCCCTTCCTGTCTCAAATAAAAACCCTTGCTTCTAAACCGCATCCCATCTCGTTAATTTATTCCTTTCTTTTAAATTATAAATTTCCGGAATCTGTTAAGGGCTCTAATATTTGGTCTCCTTTGCTGCCTGAGGGCTACCTTGAATTGGCCCTGCATCTAGAAGGACCTTCATAGGTATCATACTCAGGATAGAGAGTAAGGCTTACTCAATATTACATTGTGAATAATCTGTATTACACCTCAGGAGCTTTTCAAGCTTAAGAAGCTCCCCCACTCTACCTGCTCTAGGTGTATGCAGGATGAAGGGATTCTTTACATATTTTTTGGTCTTGTAGCAAGGTAGCCCCTCTGTGGTCTTCTATCCGAGATAATTTAGATCCCCTGCTAGGTCTCTCAGGTTTTTTTACCCCTGAGATTTGTGTTCTGGGTGACTACTCTAGCATAGATAGTGTGGAGCGCCGGTATCATATGGCCTTGGTGTCCATTGCGGTTAAGAGGCTGGTCCTTAGACATTGGACCGATCAATTGGCTTTGACATATGCTGAATGGCTGGTTGAGCTTTCTGCTTATCTTAATTCTGAAAGTCTGGTAGCCAGCCTACGTTGCCGCCTGGACTTGTTTCAGAAAAGATGGGGTAGATTACAGACGCTATATTTGCACCAATGAGTTCCTGACCTTTTCCCTGATGCTCGCAAAGACAACCTGTGTCTTGTCATATATTGTCAGATCATCTTCTATTGTTGGGGTGAAGCATAGTTATAGATGGTTGGTACCTTTACATATCCAGTTTGAAGGCAATGCTTGTTTGGCACACTAGTTTTGGGTGGAGGAGGGAGTGGGAGGAAGGGATACTGGTTGGGGGGTGGTGATGGGGGAGGGAGGGATTTGGGGGGTTTCGGTATGTGGGGGTTGGGGGGGGGGTTTGTGGGGTTTTTTTTGGTTTTACCGTGTATTATTTGTATTTTATCTACTTGTCATGTGTTAGCATTTTGTTTTTGTTTGTGAAATCAATAAACTTAAATTTCAAAAAAAAAAAAAAAAATACCTTGCCATGGATGTGGCTGAAGTGTTGCTGGAGCAGGTGACTGGATGGGATGCCACGCCACAGGAGGGGTCAGGAGGGGCGCCCTCAGGGGCCATTGATCTTGCGTGGATGTGGCTGAAGTGCTGCTGGAGTGGGCAGCTGGATGGAGTGCCATGCCACAGGAGGGATCGGGAGGGAGTGCCTTCAGGGGCCATCGATCTGCTTGCCGTGGATGCAGCTGAAGTGTTGCTGGAGTGGGTGGCTGGATGGCGCGCCGTGCCATAGGAGGGGTTGGAAGGGAGCACACTCAGGGGCCGTCAATTTTGCCATGGATGCAGCTGAAGTGTTACTGGAGTGGGCGGCTGGATGGATCGCCGTGCCACAGAAGGGAACGAGAGGGAATGCCCATAGGGGTTGTCGATCTTGCCGTGGATGTGGCTGAAGTGTTGCTGGAGTGGGCGGCTAGATGGAGCGCTGCGCCACAGGAGAGTCAGGCGGGAGCGCCCCCAAGGGCTGTTGATCTTGCTGTGGATGTGGCTGAAATGTTGCTGGAGTGGGCACTGGATGGAGCGCCACGCCACAGGAGGGGTAGGAAGGGAGCACCCTCAGGGGCTGTTGATCTGCTTGCTGTGGATGCGGTTGAAATGTTGCTGGAGCGGGTGGCTGGATGGAGCGCCACACCACAGGAGGGGTAGGGAGGGAGTGCCCTCAGGGGCCATTGATCTTGCCGTGGATGTGGCTGAAGTGTTGCTGGGGCGAGTGGCTAGATGGAGCGCTGCATTGCAGGAGGGATCAAGAGGGAACACCCCCAGGGGCCGTCACTGTAGTCTGTACATGGCCTAATAAGACCAGTTGGAGGGGGGTGGAGCACAGCACATCGTGAAGCACAAGGGTTTGTTGTTCTAGTAAGACAGTGGGAGGGAGGCGTTCATCAGTACCAGCAGTCTGGAGTTCTATCTGGGTTTACTCTGTGATTGGCTACCACCAGTACCCTTGACTGGCCTGATAATGAGCTTAGACTGCTTTACTGGCCACAGTAAGGAAAGAGATGGTTATCGCTGTAATGATTGACTGCTTTGTGTGGGGTAAGTCAGCCAGTGGGAAGTTTAAAATGCCATTCATTTCCTCATTTCAGCACCATTGTCTGTTGGAGATGACAAGCTGGACTTTTGAGTGAGCATACTGCTTGCCTTCAGGGTCAGGCTAGCATATCTAATCATGGCAATTCCACAGAGTGAAGCGGCTGCAGGTGGATTCCAGAAGCAGGACAAATGAGGAAGGATGAGTGGGGAAGAAGAAGAAAAGAGTGACCGACCAGTACAAGAATTTACCTACTCACCAGACCAAGAGAGATCAAGTCTCAGAGCCTTACTCTATGAAAATAGTACATACAGTGGTGCCTGGCACTTCTTTTGAGTTTTATATGTGGCATGAATATGAATCTTAGTCATCCTTTCCAACGTAATTCAGCACAGCTCACCCAACTTATCATGGGGCACTGGTAGCTACTATCCTGGAAATTATTGTGGATGAGTGAGTTGGATAAGTCTCCGATCTAAGCAGCAGGTAAGGTGCTATCATGTACTAATAAATACTAGGAAATCTGCAGATGGCCACCCCTCACATACCTGTTCTGGGCTGATAGTCACCACTGCAGCTGGACACAATGATCGTGTCAGTACTGATGTGGGGCCCAGTTACAGGGTAGGAGTCAGTCACCCACAGTTGTGAGATGAGCACTCAGAATTTCTGCCTACCCAGGGTGGGGGATTAGGGAGTTGGGAGACGGACTCTAGTAATTGAGCTTCCCCATTCAGACCGTGATGCTGCAGGGCATTGGATAGACACAGGGAGAAAAGGTAAGGAACATTCTGCTCCTTGCTGGCCACTGCTACTGTAGCTCTGATTTTCATGTGGTCTCACAGAATATATATATATATATATATATATATATATATATATTTATATATATTATAAACAGAATTAATTAACGTCAGAAAAATAGTGCCTTCTAATCTGACTGTAAATAAATAAAGCATAGCCCACTGTAAATAAATAATAATGGCCTTGTGGTTTAGGATGTTGAGGGCTATGTGGAGACTAAACATACTGTACTGAATCCTATTATAATGTCTGAGGCGTATAACAGAAGGCCTTCTTTAAATACAAAAAAAAGCATTAAAGATCAACTGCAAAGCTTGTAATTAACTATCCATTTTTTTCACAGGTATCAGCAGATTAATAAATATAGTATTTAAATATCAGTTGCCTGTGTGTTTTTATTTTAGAATGCTGTTATTTTATGCCACAACAGGATTGAGGATGCCTAGTGTCTGTGCCGCCCAGCGGGGTTTTCTTCTCCGTAACACAGTGTTCTGACAGTTCTTGATGTCATTCTTGGAGTGACTTATGCTTGGACAGCGCATGCATACATCAGCCCAGCATGTCTCGAGATCCACCTTGTCACACACTTGTAAAAAACAAAGATTAAATAAATATCGGAGTCCCTGTATTGCCTATTGTTATATCCATATACTGTCACCTGTAACGTTAAAGATCTAAAAAGAAAAATATATAAACTGTTCCTGTGAGTCTTGAGCTCCTCCATGACTGTGTTTGAATACTAGAGCTCTCTTTAGTGGTTAATCTGTTGCCAGAGGTAGGAGTAGAGGTTCGTTTTAAGCTTACATTTCTCAAACGTATAGTAAAATACTGCCTAACATGGTGCTAAAAGCCAGTTCAGTAATTATTACAGCGACCGGTTTTTAAGTATTTAATTACTTAGAGTAGCGTGATCACGATCGGTGCCTCAATGCCACTGCTATGATTTCTTTATGCAAAGTGTTTAAAAAAAATCTTTCTTTAACATACTTAAGTAATTAATCAGGGCTATTCTTTCTACCCCATAGTACTGACAGGAGCACAATCGTGATGAGGGTACCACTGCCACAGGTCTGAAATTGTTAGGAATAGAAATAGACAGTTTTTTTTAAGTTGAGTACATTGTAATTTTTACCCTCCCAACAGGTTTTAGTCCAGTGTTAGAAGGGAGACTGTCATGAATCAGCAAGATGATTATGGTGGAAGACTCATATGTAGATGCTAAATTTGTGTTCCCTCTCTCTATCTTTCCCTTTGTCTGCTGCTCTCTCTCCCTCTGCCTCCCCCCCTACCCCCCTCTCGGCTCGCTCAATCTCTTTGCTGACTGGACTGGTTACTGCTTCAATTTATGGCAAGCTCAGTTAAAAATTATAACTGCAGCAGATTTTGTTTATTCTGAACGAAATAAAACAAAATACATGTAAGGAAACCACTGAGATGTCACTCAGAAATTAATAAACTGATTAAAAGGCTTGACTGGTCAGGCACCTTTTTTTACTATGCTGAGTAGCGCGATCGCGATTGGGTCCTCACTGCCACTGCTCTGATTTGTTCATGCAACAATGCCTATTTTAAGAATGCTTCTTCTTTAACATATTTAAGAAATGAAGTAGGGCTATTCTACCTACGCCAGAGTACTGAGAGGATTGCAATTGCGATCCATGCGCCACTGCCAAAGAGCTGAAATTGTTAGGCAAGTTGCTTATTTTAAATGGTCTCATATCATTTGTTTACATCCTTATCATTTCCTTTTTTTTTTTTTTGACAGCATCGAGATATTCTTTTTGGCTTACTGAGTTGGCTATCTTTATTATGGCTACAGGAGAAAATGAGTACGATGGCTCGTTAATTCCTCCTAGAGAGATTATGCCATGTGCATTTGAGCCCATAATTATACCAGATTCAGTCACTGAGGTGCACATTGAACCGGTAGAGCTTGCAGATGTAATATCAGTTGATGAATGGTGTGTTCTGCTGATTTAACTTTGATTTAACTTGTATTCTGATAAAAGGAAAAAAAAATCAGTTTGACCTGGCAATATAGAGGATAATGTATGAGGAGCAGTTAACAACCGGGTTGTTTTCTCATCGAGAGGTTACCATGGTCTGTAAACCTCGAGAGCGAAGCTCAAGAGGTTTTCAGTAACCATGGTAACCTCAAGATGAGAATTCAACGTGGTTGTTAACTGCTCCCCATATGTTGTCTTTTATAGTGTATGGGGAAGCAGTCCAGGCACATAGTTCACAAAAATAGGAAGGGAAAACAAATGTTTACCTGAGTGAAGACGTGGACAGGATAAAAAAAAAAAAATCGCTGTCCGCCTTGCGACTAGGAAGTTTATAACTAGAGGTCAAAACGGGTCGATGTCAACAGTGCGCCATCCGGAAACACTTTGAGGGTACTCTTCTCGATTACCAGGTACCTGACGAGAAAAGTAAATTAAAAACTAAGCAAACGAGTAACCGCCGTTTTTGAATGCTGCCGAGTACGGTGAAAGACTGTGATGCGCTGGTGCGGTGGAATGTTTATCTCGGCTGCATTCTGTTTTGTTATGCCATCGATGTGACGTACCATCAATGGGTTAACAACTTCGTCACGTCACATCGATGGCATAACAACATGAGGAAAAAATAAAAAACACCAGATAACAACGTTCCACCATACATTATAACATTATGGTGCTTATATTATTTACAAGTATCTTTTTATTATTCCAACAGTACAGAGTATAGGTTACAGTTAGGGGTACTTAATCATTTTTTGTGACAGTCTGCACACCAGGGTTTGAATCCCACAACTTCCACTAGCTTACTGATTAATTCTGAGCAAGTCAGTTATGCACATTATTGCTCTCAGTTGGACACTGGTAATAGTCAAACCACCTTGTGGATTTGTAACCCTACAGCTAATAAAATAAAATCCTATATGTATCAATTTACTGTAAACATTTTTTTTTAGTTTGGTGTTAAGTTTTGTTGGGGTGAGTTTATAAGTATGAATATACAATTTTGTGCAAGTTTGTAGCGAATGCTGTTAGATGAATAGGTATCACTACAATGAATGCTATGCTTATGTAACTGTTTCTATTGATGTCTCATGAGGAAGGAGTAGTTTATTCTCTATCATAAATGTTGATGTGTTTAAACCAGCAGATTCACACACTTGTCAGACGTTCTAGCCATGGCTCTTCTAAGTAATTCGGATGTGTATCATAATACCATATTTGTGGACGTGGGAATAAATGGAGTCCAGATGTTGATTCAGGATTCAAAACAAAGAAACTGAGTTTATTTCTCCAACAGACAAAATTAGTGGACTGAGCACGGAAAATAATAAAGGCATAAAGCAAAATCAAATTTACAGAATTTAAGTCAACTTCAAACATAAATTCATTCATCCACCTAGTATCAAGCTAGGGGACTGGCAGGGAACAGCTCCTACCAAACAACTAACTCACATTACAATTTGCAGTGCTTTTATACAGAAAAATCATCACATGTCCACATTAGCCCCTCCCATACCTAGCTTGAAACAAAAGTTATACTTTAGAGGGATTAAATTCTTAATACAATAACTTAATAATGCTATAACACAGACTTGAAAAGGATTTGAGGCACAGAAATGCAATAATTTGTAATTTAAACCAAAAGAAATAGTTTATACTAGAGTTTCAGGCACCGCCCCCTTTCTGACATCATAAAAAAGGGAGGAGCCACAGCCGGTCGGCCCTAAGGAAAACATGTAAACTGCAGGGAGGATCTGGGAGCTCTGAACAAGGAAGTCCCATAAAAAAAGGTAAAACTTCCTTAGTTTCACAAATACTTCAAACAATGTTTAACATATGTCCTAAAGAGAAAGAATTATATTCATATTTAAGCTTGTTTAAAAGCTGACAGCAAATATTCTTACCTCATTTGTATTTTAATGCGGTACAATACTTCACTCTACATACAATCTGCTTTTATAACTTGAAACTATGCTTATATGAATAATATTTCCTATTCAACTTTTTTCAAGGGCTTGGAGTGTTTATTTTGACAAAAGAAATGTGAATTTTCCATAATTCAAGCAGACAAATGATTTATTTTAAGCCTGGCTTGAATTGTAGTACTAGAACATGGCTGAAACCCAAGTCTGAGAGCAACAGGAAGGATTCACTGGCTTCTAAGAAGCCCATATCTCTACTTTCTTGTTTTTCCTCTTTCATAACAGGTGGGCATCAAAAACAGCTTAATCCAGTCTAAATTACAAACCCTTAAAGCAATGAGAGGGTTTACAACAAGCGAGATGCTAGCGCTTGCTTTCCTGGAACATTCACATGTTCGCGAGGCTCCATGCACACGTTTATACGATGCAATAGTGCGCACGTATGAGGAGTTTAGTTTTTACCAAACAAAACACAAACGGATATACAGGCAAAACTATTCTGGCATTTGAACATACAGAGAGACTAGAACAGAGAAACAGGGACAGCAAGACACCTACATGTGGCCAAAATGCAGGTAGGGAAAGTGCAGGGCTGAAAGGATAGTAAGAGGAAAGATAAAAGTACTGTTTTTAAGGAGGAAACATCTCTCGAGATGGTCCAAATACCTAACAATTGGTCCCAAAAGGGCAACCAAAGCCAATTCTGAATATCTCTAAAACACTAGAGGTTTACAGTTGTGACATCTCTACTTTAGACAACACAAACCTCGAAAAGTAAACAAAAAAAAAAAAGAAGGGGGTGGTTACTAAGCCCCTATTACATTCCTCCTCTCTTAAGAAAAAACTTATAGGTTTTCTAACAAACAGATGTAGTGAGTAGATCTCTCCCAGGGGAGAGATGGAACATCAGCCCACTCTCTCCCAAAGCTCCATCCCGGGGTCCCACACAAACTATTTCCTTAAATTATATACTCTCAAAGGCTTTTCTTTAAGGAACATACAAAAACAATACCCCGGGGTCTACTTATTTTCTTTATTCTACTATACCTGCCCCAAAACCGGACATGAAATCAGCATTACTATGTGCCTTGCCTACTCTGTGACGCACTGTGAATTCATAAGGCTGTAGTGCTATGTACCACCTCATAATTGTCGGGTTTTTGTCCTTCATTTGTTGAATCCAACAAAGCGGATTATGTGACAGTCCATATTTCAAAATTTGTTCCTCACAAATAATACTTTAAGGCTTCCACTGCCCATTTAAGAGCCAGACATACTTCTCTACTGTAGCATACTTGGTTTGTCTTACATGCAGTTTCCAGTTAATGTACAGAATGGGATGCTCCTCTCCATCCTGTACTTGCGATAGTACTGCTTCGATGCCTACATTGGAAGCATCTGTCTGGACAATAAAGGGCTTTATAAAATCTGGACTCCCCAACACAGGTGCTGCACACAAGACAGCTTTTATGGCACAAAATGCTTCCTCACGGGCAGGGGTCCATTGAACAATTAAAGGTTTGTTCTTTTTGGTTAGTTCTATTAAGGGACTGGCTAGAGTTGCAAATTGTGGCACAAATTGCCTATAGTATCCTGCCAGCCCCCAAAAAAGGAGCGTACATGGGTTTTTGTAGAAGGACAGGGACTTTTTGCCACAGCATCGACTTTATTGATTTCTGGTTTTACCTGTCCTCCACCGATTACAAAACCCAAGTGCTTTGTCTCTCTCATAGCTAGAGAGCAATTTGAGAGGTTTATGGTAAGTCCTGCTTGGGAAATAGTGTTTAAGACATTATTGAGGTGTTGAAGATTTTCCTGCCATGTAGGTCTAAAGATAATAACATCATCCAAATAGGCAGAACTATACGAAAGGTGAGGCATAGCAGCTGATCCATCAACCTTTGAAAGGTGGCCGGGGCCCCGTGATGGCCAAAGGGCATCATGGTAAACTGGAACAGTCCCGAAGGGGTACTGAAGGCAGTTTTCTCTTTTGCTTCCTGGTCTAATGGTATCTGCCAGTACCCCTTGGTAAGGTCCAGCATACTGATGTATTTAGCATTGCCTAATTGATCGATAATGTCATCAACACGGGGCATAGGATACCCGTCAAACTGGGATACAGCATTCAATTTGCGAAAGTCCAGGCATATTCTAATGCCACCCTCGTTCTTCGGCACTATCACCATAGGGAAACTCCAACTACAACTAGATTCTTCAATTACACCCAAGTCTTTCATTTTTTTAATTTCTTGTATTACTTCTATTTTTACTTTTTCTGGAATTCTGCAAGGCTTAACACTAATGGGTGTTTCTTGAGACACATTAATATGATGCATTATACAATGGGTTTTGCCTGGGGTATTGATAAAGGTACCTTGGTATTTTTTAGCACTTGATTTAACTATATGGTTTGTTTTTCTGAAAGAATTTCATTTATTAAGGGTGCCTTTGGGCCTTCTGTTTCTAGCCTATCATAAGCCAGATACATTTCACTATCAGGAGAATCAGGACATACATACATAGTAGGTGCCAATGCAGGGCGGTCATACCATTTTTTTAACAGATTGGCATGATATATTTTGATTTTCTGTCTTTTGTCCAGTATTTCAATGGCATAAGTCACAGGTCCAATTTGCTTTTGTAACACATAGGGGCCCTGCCACTTCATAGTTAACTTATTGTCAGTGGAGGGAAGTAGTAACAAAACATGGTCTCCTGGTTGAAACTACTTATCACCAACCTCCACATCATACTTTTCTTTTTGGTACATTTGTTTCTCCTGATTCTGTGAATGTGCCAGCTGAACATACTTGGCCACCCTTTGACGCATTCGTGTCACATACTCAGCTGAAGTTGTTGGTGACATGTTCTTGTCTCCTTCCCACTGTCCCCTAACTACATCCAACAAGCCTCTTGGATTTTTGCCAAATAATAATTCAAAAGGTGGAAATTCAGTAGACGCTTGTGACACCTCTCCGTAAGCAAGCAGAAACAGTGGTAGGTGCACATCCCATTGCTTTCCCTCATCTTCTACATATTTCGGAAATTGTCCTCTTTAGAGTCTTATTAAAACATTCTACTAGCCCTTCGGTTTGTGGATAATAGGGACAAGTGTATACAGCTTCTACACCTAGGGCTAGATAGAGGCGTTTCAAAAGGGTCGAACAAAAATTAGTACCCCTATCTGAAAGGATTGTATTTTGGATCCCTATTTTACTAAAAAAACTTTAACAATTCATCAGCAAGTTTGTCAGCTGTAACAGTGCGTAATGGTATGGCTTCTGAGTACTTTGTTGCATAGTCGCTTAATACTAATACAAAACAATTTCACTTTGTACTTTTTGGAAGAGGACCCACTATGTCCATTGCCACTCTTTCAAAGAGGGATTAGTTACCAATGGCAGAGGCTGTAATGGAACCGTGTCAGATTTTTTTATGAGGGCCACTTTTTGGCAGGTGATACAACTCTTGCAGTAGTCAGCCACCTGCTCATGGATACCAGGCCAGAAGAACCACCTTAGAAGTCTACTGAGAGTTCTATCCCTACCAGCATGCCCTGCACAAGGAACATCATGAGCTAAATATAGCAGATGGGCCTGATGTTGGTGAGGGACCACTAGCTGTTCCACAGTTTCATTAGTTTTTGCGTTATTGCATTGTCTATACAATTTTCCTTTGATTATCCTGTACACAGGAGTAGTGGACTCAACCCCCTCAGGAACCACCTGTGAAAACAAAGGTGTTAAAATGTGATGACTTGTTAATCAATAAAAGCATGTTAGATACTTTTAAGGCACATCAAAAACAAGATCCATTTTTAAGTCCTGTTTTTGAGTCCACTGTTGTTTCACCTGTCTCTTCTGTCTTTTTGACTTTTTGTCCTTTCCTGGGGGATCAAACAGTTCCTCATCAAAAGAATAAATGTCCATTACATTTAGGTCTTGTTTAGCCATGGCCCGTGTTGTTACTGCACACACAGAGGATGCAGAAGACAGTAATTGTCCAAAAAGGGGAAAATCTTGTCCAAGAATGACAGATACAGGCAAACTGGGCACCAGACCTACTTTTACTGATTGTACCTGTGCAGTCACTGAAAAAAAATACCACCAACAGCTTCATCTGGTTCAAGGTCAGTTGGCATTCATCTGTATCCCCCTCCCCCTGGTCGTGCCTGAAAATAGGCAGGATTTGTCTAGTGCACTTACCCGGTCAACAAAAATGAAATAAAAATAAATAAATTAACAGTCATCTCTTTTGAAGGATAGCAATGGACATCTCCGTGAATACATGTGACTCCCATCTGCTCTGTTCCTGGGTCTGTATGCACAAAGTCGGACCATACTAGGGACAGACGACTTCCAGAGTCAGTTAAAGCTATCACATCATTCCCTTCAATAGTGATAGGAATGGCATATTGTCCCCAATTAGCTAGGGCCAGGTGGGTAGGTTCACATTTTTGCTTTGTACAATATCTAGCTATGTGTCCTTTAGACTTGCATTCATGGCAGACAATGTCTGGGTTGCAATACTTTGGGGACCTCACTATATTAACAGTACCAGAATCACCAGATGTTTTAACACAAGAAGAAAGTCTTACTGGTGGTGAAGAAGGGCTGGTCCAAGTATGAGCCTTCTGATGTATAGGACATGCTGTCAAAAAATCTTCAGCTAGGCTGATTGCCTTTTCAGCAGATTCCGGCCGATGTTCCCTTACCCACATTTGTACCTCATGGGGTAAGATCTTAATAAATTGTTCCAGGACAACAGCTTCTACCACCTGGTCCATAGTTTTTACTGCTGGTTGTAACCACTTCTTACACAGGTCCTGCAGTCGTACATAGGCCTCCTGAGGAGAGTCAGCTGAGTGATACTTAAAAGTACGAAATCTCTGGCGATAAGTCTCTATACTGATGTCATATCATTTCAGAATAGCCTGACGTACATGTTCATAATTGGTGGCATATCTAGCTTTGACATAACTATATGCCAGTTGAGCCTTTCCAGTGAGATAAGGGGCCAGTCTGACCACCCATTGGTCCCAAGGCCACCCACAAACTGTAGCCACTCTTTCAAATGTAGTAATATAGGCTTCTATATCATCAGACTCGGCCAGTTTAGATAACTTAATGTCTCTAGGTCCCTCAGCTGGAGGATTTTGTTGACGTGCCCCCAATGTCTGTATGGCATTTAATGTATCCACCCACCTGGCCTCACTTTGAAGTCTGTCTCTCTCCCCCTTTGCTTTTCCATATTTATTTGCTTTTGACAAAGCCATCTCAATAAGTCCTGCATCTCAGAGGGAGGTGCTTCCTCTTCCTCTTCCTCTGAGTCAGATTTTCCTCCTACTGCCCCCTCCTCCTTCATATCTTTCTTTGGATCCTTCTTTGCCTCCTTCTGTCTCATATCGCCCAAACCACTGTACAGGGGAATTTGAAATTGTTCTGCCATAGCTCTTGTCAGAGCTCCTCCTGGGATGAGCGCCTCCACCTTAACCTGCTCTGTCTGGTCTTCCATGGATTTGCAGTAACAATAATCCACCAGGAGCAATGTTCGCTCTCAGTATCCCACCTCTGACAGCATATGTGGACATGGGAACAAATGGAGTCCAGATGTTGATTCAGGATTCAAAACAAAAGAACTGAATTTATTTCTCCAACAGACAAAATAAGCAGACTGAGCACAGAAAATAATAAAGGCATAAAGCAAAATCAAATTTACAGAATTTAAGTCAACTTCAAACATAAATTCATTCATCCACCTAGTATCAAGCTAGGGGACTGGCAGGGAACAGCTCCTACCAAACAACTAACTCACATTACAATTTGCAGTGCTTTTATACAGAAAAATCGTCACATGTCCACATTAGCCCCTCCCATACCTAGCTTGAAACAAAAGTTATCCTTTAGAGGGATTAAATTCTTAATACAATAACTTAATAATGCTATAACACAGACTTGAAAAGGATTTGAGGCACAGAAATGCAATAATTTGTAATTTAAACCAAAAGAAATAGTTTATACTAGAGTTTCAGGCACCGCCCCCTTTCTGACATCATAAAAAAGGGAGGAGCCACAGCCGGTCGGCCCTAAGGAAAACATGTAAACTGCAGGGAGGATCTGGGAGCTCTGAACAAGGAAGTCCCATAAAAAAAGGTAAAACTTCCTTAGTTTCACAAATACTTCAAACAATGTTTAACACATGTCCTAAAGAGAAAGAATTATATTCATATTTAAGCTTGTTTAAAAGCTGACAGCAAATATTCTTACCTCATTTGTATTTTAATGCAGCACAGTACTTCACTCTACATACAAGCTGCTTTTATAACTTGAAACTATGCTTATATGAATAATATTTCCTATTCAACTTTTTTCAAGGGCTTGGAGTGTTTATTTTGACAAAAGAAATGTGAATTTTCCATAATTCAAGCAGACAAATGATTTATTTTAAGCCTGGCTTGAATTGTAGCACTAGAACACGGCTGAAATCCAAGTCTGAGAGCAACAGGAAGGATTCACCGGCTTCTAAGAAGCCCACATCTCTACTTGCTTGTTTTCCTCTTTCATAATAGGGGGGGCATCAAAAACAGCTTAATCCAGTCTAAATTACAAAACCTTAAAGCAATGAGGAGGTTTACAACAAAGCGAGGCCTGCTTTTTCCTTTCGGGCATTATCGCGTTCACGAGGCTCCGTGCTTGCATTCACAGTGCGATAGTGTGCCTGTTCGAGGAGTTTCGGTTTTACCAAATAAAACGCAAACGGACATACAGGCAAAATTATTCTGCCATTTGAACATACAGAGAGACTAGAATAGAGAAACAGGGACAGCAAGACACCTACATGTGGCCAAAATGTAGGTAGGGAAAGTGCAGGGCTGAAAGGATAGTAAGAGGAAAAATAAAAGTACTGTTTTTAAGGAGGAAACATCTGTCTAGATGGTCCAAATGCCTAACAATTGGTCTCAAAAGGGCAACCAAAGTCAATTCTAAATACCTCTAAAATACTAGAGGTTTACAGTAGTGACATCTATACTTTAGATAACACAAACCCAGAAAAATAAACAAATAAAAAAAAAAAGAAAGAAGGGGGATTACTAAGCCCCTATTACATTACTCATCATAATAGTCTTGTACCACGTTGGTTTTGATCCATTTATTTGTCCTGTTTATTTATTTTATTATTACTTTTTTTAGATTTGTTTTTAACTGTTAAAGGCCTCATTAATTTCTCTCATCTTTCACCATCAAATTATGTGTAACAGTCTTGTAATATTACTCATCAAGTGTATACATTTATGTTCATATCCATTGAACATGACTGTCCCAGTGATGATCTATTAGGTACCTCACTGGTCACTCCCTTCTCTCTGGATTGGAACCATGTACTTTCAGCCAGAACCCCATTTTACCAATTTGTCTACGTGCCTTCCTTTTATATTTACTTTTTCTTGCCTGTCAGTCCAGGGCATCTCTTAGGCGGACCCGATCAGCGTCCACACCTAACCACTCACTTGTATCACTCCTCCAAATGAAGCATCGGTATCAGGATCCCCCTTCTCTCCCTCCGGCCCACATATGAGGAGGCAAATGATCCCCAATGGGTAAGGTTGGGATTGTGGCCGGCACTGGTTGTGTGGGATTACTGAACCGGGAGACCTTTCATTGCCTCACCTAGCTGCCTGGGGTTCTGCCCACAATTAGCATGGCCTATCTTAATTTCTCCAGTACTTAACAAAATGTCGACAGTTTTAATCTTTCATTCCCTCATCACATAAACCATCAAAATGAAACTCAGAACCATGACGTATGTCTCAAAATATCTATTAGTTTTCTCCCCCCTGCCCCCACCCCATAAAAAGGAAAAGAGTGTTGTGAAAGCCATGTTTGTGATTGGCTTCACATCAGCCCACCAACTGAACTGGCAAGCATGGGTGTTGGCAGGCATACACACTGTGCCTCAGCAGAGTACAGTTAAAAAATCAGGCAGAGACAACAAAAAGAGGAACGCAAGGGCACTGTGAGTCACATTGTGTCTATGTCATGCTGAATCCTTTTTCCTTTGTTGTTTGCTATGGGGCATTGATGCCACCAGCCAAATACACAAACAGGAGCAACTTACCAGGCAGGCCGAAACATAAAGGAAGGAGGATTACAGGAAGAAACTGATTACTTGAACTCAGACATGGCAAACAATGTGGGGTGGGCCTATTGTTGGTGTGGCATGGCAGCGCATATTTTGGTTTATGTTTGCATAACGCGGGGGGGGGTAACAGTGCATCGGTTTTGAGTACAAGTTTAAAATTCCTGGATACACTACCGTCCTGACCCCCACCACCTCTTTTCCTCCTTTAACTTGTGCCTTCTTCATGTGTTTCCCCCAAAAGGTCCTCCCCTTTTTTGGGCAATTTCCCAGCTCCCAATAGAACTTGTCCCTTGTCTCCCAGCTTCTGTACCCCTGAACCCTCCTCCTACGAGGTGTGTCTCTCATCGTCCTTGCTGATGCTCCTTCCTCCAATGGTTCATCGCAGTTGCTTCCTTCCCCTTTCAGTGTGACGAGGGGTGCATAACTGTTTTCCTGCTGAACCCCCATACTTGTCTTTCCCATGTTTGTTGCACCTGAATTTAGGCCCACAGTATCTGGCTTCTGCCTTCTTTTTCCTGAGCCTACTATCTTCCACCCCTCCTGAGCCATTTTTGCCTCAATGCTTCTTGACCTACTAGAAGTCCCCATCTCCTGTGTCATTTCTTCCTGCCTGGTTTGTACCTGCACAGCTCTAACAGTTCCCTGTCTTAATATTGATGATATGTCATTTATACCCCCCCCCGCTCCCCTCTTCTACTATTAACTGCAAATTAATACTATACTAATATGATAATAGGAAACAATCAGTGGAGCAGTAGGCCCCCATCTCCAACCTTCCTTTTCCTATATATCTGACCACCGCGCTAATGATAATATTAGTTTTCTTAACTTCTGTTTAATTAAATAAGTAGTTTAAAATTAGTATATGCATTATTAACTTTATCTTTTTATTGACTCTAATATACATGCATTGTTTTTATTCTTATTATAAGTTAAAATTACGGTTTTATAAATAAGTTACAAGTGCAACAAAATATAAGAAATTGAAATTACATTGACTACTGTCACTTTCTCCCCATTAACTTTGATAGGTGTACTTGTCAAAACTACACCAACATGCCCACTGTAATAGAGAACAGATGCTGTTCATCATACAGAGAAGTAAAGCGCAAGATGAAAAAATATAAAGGCCTGAAATGCATAACCGATCATCCAGGTTTTAGGTCTTGTTGTTTGAACCAATATGTCATGCAAGCATCACTAAATGAATTCATTGAACATGATGGTCCAATGGGTGATGACATTTCACAAGAGGAGTTAGTATTAAGTTTTCTACATTTATTCCCTTATTAATTCTTGCATTTAGTGATATATAAATGTAGCAATTGGGGACAGATAATGAATAGTCAGCCTTTAACTCCTATATTAATTAGCGGCCTCAACCATATCACATGACTTTGAATTGTCATCTTACAGGCCATACCTATTGTATCTGCTGAACATACAAACCCCACCTTAGCATACATAAATTGTAATTCAGATTGCTGCTGTCTAGTTTCTTACTTGTATGCTGTTTGATTAGGGAGAGGGGGGACATGATAAAAACTTTCAAGTACCTCAAGGGAATCAACAAAGTCCAAGAGGGTAGCATCTTTCAGAAAAAGAGACTTGCAAGAACAAGGGGACACAATTTAAAGATAGAAGGAGGGTGGTTCAGGGGCAATGTGAGGAAGTATTATTTCACAGAGAGGGTAGTGGATGCATGGAACAGCCTTCCTGAGGAAGTTGTGGGGTCTAAAACTGTGGGAGAATTCAAGAATGCATGGGACAGACATAAGGCAATTCTTGTGGGGGGCAGGAAGATATAGGCTGTTGGTTAACTAGGATCTGCGGCCTATCCTGTAGGTAGGGAAATGGGCAGACTAGATGGGCCTAGCGGTCCTTATCTGCCGTCAAAGTCTATGTTTCTATGATTTTATCAATGTTGCAATATCCATTGTGATATGGGCTGGCAGTATAGCCTAGAGGTTAGAGGAACAAGGTGTGAATGAGCTTGGTACATCCAGCAGACTAGACCTGAGTTTGATTCTCACAACCTCCACTTGCATACTGTGTGACTCTGAGCAAGTCACTTAACCGCCCAGTGCTCCCAGGTCGCCTCTGAAAACAGGCACTTGTGTCTAGTGGGCCTTACCTGGTTACCAAAGACTAAAATAAAAATAAAAAAAAAATATTATTGCCTTCTATTTAGCTCCATGATACACAGTATTTTTTGTTTGTTTTATTTGTATCAAATTGATATAATATCAGGATTACAGATAACTTAACCATAGCCCTGATATAGATGTATAAATTCTGTTCTCTATTGTTCACAGGCGGTTCAGGTATCTGGCATATCGCAAATTTGTATACTGGATTTTTGGAAGAATGGGACATGGGAATAGGAAAGTTATACCATCTTGTACTGTAACCAAAATACGAGAAAAATTCCCATCTGACTCATACACCGGTTTTCATTTTGCTTAGTGTGTAAACAGATTTATAATATATGACTGCAGATCATGCTGTTTTTTATTTTGTCATTTTGATTAACAGATTGACAGGCAGTGATATTTAGAGATACATATAATGATAGAGTAGTTAGAGCGAGAGGGAGAGAGAGAGATATAGAGATTGAAAGATAGACAGAAATAGAAAAAGAGAGATAGCTAGACAGACAGAGACATTCTGTGACTACTAATATTCAAGTTCAATTAATTTTATTCCATTAACAGAATTTATTGATTTCTTTATGTGTATTTAAAAGATCAGTTTCATCAATTTGTTTTAGAATGTAATTTTTCAAATATATCATTTTAATCTCACGACAATAACAATATATGATAATTGCTAGCAAATATGTTGTTAGTATATTCAGCTTAAAATAAAAAGTAAATAAATTATTTAGTTAGGTATTAATAAATCAATACCAATGATGTATATACACTACAGTAATGACTGTTTATAGCTACGATCATAATAACATACTGGCACACCATCAATTCAGCAGATTAGGCCCTGTGGTCTAGTGAGTATGCTTGATGGTCAGTGTCTTCCCAGGGCACCGATAGTAGCCCCCTCTCCCTCCCTACAAGGTTCTCCATTTCCCAGTGGGGCTCCGGGATGCACTCCCTATAACTATCCCTGCCTTTCTTGAAACTCTTCATAGTAGTAGCAGCCACCAATTCCCGGGCAGTGCATTCCAGGGCTCCACCACCCTCTCAGTGAAGTGGCGCCTCCTTGTTCCCCCCCCCAGCCTCCCCCCATTCAGCTTAATTGAGTGTACCCTGATGGCCTCCACCTCCCTCAGCTGAAAGACCCCCTCAATGCTTACGCTATTCATTCCCTTGAGACACTTGGAACATGTGGTCTAACCAGGCAGTTGTACAGCGGAAGGAGCACCTCACTACTCCTTGAGGTTATCCCCATGGCTATGCACCCTAATGTTATGTTTGTTTGGGCTGCAGCCCTTCTACACTGCACTGACTTATTCATTCTGGCATCCACACCACCAGGAAGTCTTTCTTCCCCAAAGAAACCTGCAGTCCCCCCCCCCAAAGGTATATGCATGAGTTGGATTTTTGGCCTCCAGGTGCAGAACCATGCATTTCCCAGCATTAAACGTCATCTTCCATGCTCGTGTTCATCTTCTCAGAGTATCCAGATCCTCCTGGGGATCCAGCTTTCCCTCCTCCCACTCCACCACCACCCACAGCTTCGAGTCATCTGAAAAGAGGCTCATCCCACTCCTGACACAACTTCTGATGTCTGAGATATAAGTGTTAAACAGGAGCGGGCTCAGTACCAGCCCATGTGGGACCACATTAGTGACTAACCTGGATGATGAGACCCCCCCCAACCTCACCTACTGTACATGCCCTGCTTTCCAGTTTCCTAGCTACCTGACCATCTGATCCCCCACCGAAATATTATCCACAATAAGATTTCCATATGTATGCTTGTCTTTTTTTATTGTTCTCCAACGTTCAGTACCAAATTTCTATGCTGATATAGTACACATTTTCATATTATGAAATAGTTATTAAATTAATTGATACTGTACAAATATTCTAAAAATTAAAAATCTTTATGTCACTTGCATTATATGTACTTACATATTTTTTTTTTACTTGTGTTTTATTGGATTAATAAATGGTATTGGGTAATGACTGTTAAGAGAAAAAATATCTATTTGTCTTTTCTTCTAAATCCATGCAATAATATTCTGCCATACTTTTGAATTATGGTATTTTTATTCCTCCAAGTGAAGCTCTGGATTATCAGTTATCATTTCATGACCATGGCTACAAAAAGAAAACAATAAAATCAGTAAGATACCCCACTTCAAATAGACAGGTAAAACTGCATATACAGTTTTACATCAGTATGATTTTATTAGTCGTGTCACCAAAGCCGAAACAATCAAGAATATTAAAAGGGCGCTTGGCAAGACCAGGATGGGGGTGGATCTGCTTGACATTAAGCTAGTTGGTCTACTCCTTCACAAACTTGCTGGTCCGCTTACCATGGTGTTTAATGCCTTTCTGAAATCAGGAGCATTTCCAAATGCATGGAAGTCAGCTAAAATAACGCCTGTCTTTAAAGCGGGGGATAAAACCCATACATCCTACTACAGACCTATATTCATCCTCTCTTCCCTTTTGAAAGTACTCAGGAGAATGGTCTCGGAGCAGCTTACTGAATACTTTGATAACCATAACCTACTCTGCCCGCAACAGCACGGCTTCTGTAAAAAGCACTGCACACTCACCGCTCTAGTTGATTATTCATCCCAACTATACAATGCCCTGGATAGTGGTCAGGCCGTTGGATCAATCACACCAATTGCCCCATCCCCACATGGGAGGCACATAATTGAGGTTGCAACTCTTATACACCAGATTCCACAACCACGCATTCACTAACAGGATTCTATGCGCCTTATGATCTGACTGTTTTAATTGCCACACATCACATTAAAACATCTAAACTTCTTGTGTCATGGTTTCCCTCATACACCTGGCACTCATTTGTCACAATTACATGTTGATACTACTTTGAACGTTGCAACTGTATTAATCACTGTTTCTGACACTGGTTTGTCCACCCATGTTAACTGTATGTTGTCTGTCGAATTTACCTTTTTTTTTTAATTAAAAAAAACATCACCACATATGATGTAAACATAAGAAATGCATCTGACTGATATCACGGTTGACTGATTTCACACTGAATCAAAGCAGTAAAAAGTATAACATTTGCTTTATAGAAGTTACTAATTAATTATAACAATGTTATTATATTTTTTATTTCCGCCCCCCGCCGGTGCTCGCTGGTCCCCCACTCCTTCGGGCTCCACAGGCTCCCTCCAGCCCCGCTGTCCTTACCCAGCCCTCCTCTGGTCCTCATATGGCGGCCAGTCCCTGGGATATCCCGGCATATCCCTTCGCTGGGTGGGTCCCCCTCCTCCGAGGGGGAAGGCACCGGGGAGAGGGGATGGCCGAAGCACACACTACTAGGGCCCAGGGATGCTGCTGAGGAGCAGGAGGCCCTGGGAAGGCACTGGAGGCTCAGGGAGTTGAGAGCTGTCATCTGGCAGCCAGCGAGCAATTTTTCCCTTTTTCTGTTGGGGGCAGTGTAGTGACGTCATGGCTTACGCCGACATCAGCTCCTCCCCCAGTAAGCATTGGGCTGTGCATCCTGTGATACTCCCAGCCTCTGCTAGGAGCCAGCAGGCGCCGGACCAGTCCCCTACAGTCCCCCAGGAGAAGGAGAGCTGTCCATGGGATGCTTAATCCTTCTCCCCCCGGCTGGCCCTCCAGTGACCAGTGCTCATTCCTGAACCCGGGTCGCTGATGTCACAAGCAGAAATCCAACCGCTGCGCCGGCGGGCTGGCCTAACAGTGTTATTATATTAATGGAACTGAACATATTTTCGAAGGACTACTACCTCTGGTCGAACAGAAATTTGTTAAATCTACTCCTGTGCATTGCTACTAGTGTTTCTTTGTCTGTCTTGTCAAAGGATGATGCAATCGGAGAGGGAATTGGCATGTTATATGCTTCATGACTTGCAGCAGATCTATAGCTTGGATACTGATGTCTTTGTGATATGACCTCTGACATTAGGTCTCCAACATATTCTGACAGAGAAAGTTTAAAATTTAGAACACATATAACAATTTATTTTTTTATCATATACAGTTTTTATTGGTTTCTCAATAGTCAAGTAGGCTGAAATAAAGTACACATAATAAGCATACAGAACGGAATTCTTAAAAACAACACTTCAGGTGATACATATGTTACTTGAGCATAAAGAGTTGCATGAATTATTAAATCAACAAGATCATATCCATGCAACCCTACAGTGCCTAAACCAAAGAACATTACTTGTGCAGGCCTAGGTAAAAGGGAAGATCCTGGGCACGGCTTCTATTCTCATTGACATTATCACCACAATTACATAGCAGCTGGGAAAGAAAGGTAAGTGCTTATAACAATAGTATACAATGACGACCAGAAAGGTAGGACAGGATCAGGATAGAAGAAGAGGTACAAAGTGAGGAAGCTTAGTTGTTTAAACAGGAAATGTCCTAGATATACAGCAACAATCAAATCTTAGTTCTTGGGTGTATAGCCTTCTGTTAAAACTGTGCCTCCGAGAGGTCTCAATATACGGGGGGAGGGGGGTTACCCGGTGGGGTGGAGCCTTACACAAAGAGGATTGGAGATAAACTCCCCATTTCTTATGGTATTCAGGGAGTTGTCCTCTGTTGGTGTAGGTAAGTCTTTCAAAAGTGGCCGTTCTGGCTGGGGATGGAATGCCAGAGAGAGACAGAGAGGGGTGATGTTTGACTCCATGCCAGGAGTACAAGCCTTTTAGCCTCTAGAAGTGCTACTAAAAGCCATTGTACATGTGGCTTCAGTAACTGAGACGGGTGCAGAGTCCCCCAATAGGAGCAGCAGGTTATGGACATCAGTGGCTTGGCCGAGCACCCACGCACAGTCCGTGGTTATGGTGGACCAGAAGGAATTAGAAATGGACACTCCCACAACAGGTGCAGGATATTTGCTGGATCATGCTTACATCTCCAACACTTTGCATGGGGAAGTATACCACATGAGTGAAGAGCGGCCAGGGTACGGTACCACATGAGAAGGATTTTGAGTTGTATTAGCTGGCTCTTAACATCTTTATATATGGAATGGGCATGTCGTAAGCACTGGGACCATGTTTTTGAAGTAATTGGGGTGTTGAGATCCATACTCCAGGCGGCCCTGCATGTCTCGGTGTGGTCTGGTTGTGCCTCATGCCATGTACCATAGAATCACCCTACAAGAACCTGTGAGGAGGACTTTAAGTGCAGGGAAGCCAGCCAATATCACTTAGGGTCTGCCCAATATGACCAGTTACACGATTGCACCATACTACACAGCTGCAGATATCTCCAGAAATCAGTGGTCTGAAGAGAGTAAAGAGTCTGAAGCTGTTCAAATAACATCAATATAGAGGTGTTAGTTACAAAGAGATCTTGGACTATTCAAATCCCTTTAGTTTCCCATGTTGGCTGGTAGAGTGGCTTGTTGTCCACCAAAATGATTGGGTTATGCCAAAGACCTAGGTAACGGAATGGCAAGACACTTGCCACTTTCCCCATGTTACAAGCTGCCATGAGCTTGAACAATGCTTTCCTGATCTCAACCATGACTGGGGTGAGTCTGCTGGTTTCTATAGGGGTATTGGTTAATAGCTGACTTAAGGGGTTATTCTGCAGTAGTTGAGATTCCAATTGCACCCATTGTGGAGGCGAGGAGAGAGATGGAACAAATCATTTAGTGGCCTGGGCAGAGAGGTAGGCCCAATGATACCCTTGCAGCCAGGGGAGTCCCATGCCCCCCTTGGACTAGTGGGCCCGCATTTTACCGCGGCTCCATCTTGGTGTCTTCCCTTTCCAGAGGAAGAAGGATATTAGTTTGTACAAAGGATGGAATACTTTTGCTAGATAAGGTAATGGAGAGGTTGTTGAGAAGGTATGCCACTCTGGGAAGAAGAAGCATTCGAATCGCAGCCACCTTCCCTGGAAGGAAGAGGTTAAGGCAGACCCAGCGGTTCACCTCTATTGTTAACAGATTTAATAAGGGGCTAAAGTTCCTATGTTCTAGATGATTCCAGTTAAAGGGGATGATTACGCCTAGGTATGAGAAATTGTGTGGTGCCCATGTTAGTTCTAAGCCCTGCAGGTATGCATTTGTGAAGGCTGAGTTAAGGGGAGTGACACTGGTCTTTTTCTGATTGATTTGCAAGTCGGACAGCTGAGCGTACTCCCTTAATGCATCTAAGACAACAGGGAGAGCTTCTTTGGGATGATTTAGCATCAGAAGCAGATCATCTGTATACACTGTGGTGAGGTAAGTGTGTTGACCTACCTGTATGCCCTTGACCCCTTCATTTGCTTGTAGCTTCTGTATAAGCGGGTCTAAGGCTACTAGAAATAGGAGGGGGGATAGTGGACAGCCCTGCCTTGTGCCCCATTGGAGTGGAAAGGAGGGTGATATGTCTTTGTTGGTTAGTATTCTTGCACATGGTACAGCATATAATACTTGAACCCATTGCCTGAAGAATGGTTCGAATCTGTAGAGCCTCAGTGTTTCGTGGAGATAAGGCCATTCTACTGAATTGAAGGCCTTAGAAAAATCTATTGCCATCCCTGCCATTGGGTTTGTAGAGTGCATGGCAATCCACTTAAGATTCAGAACCAATCTTATATTGTCAACCGCAGCCCACCCTTTAGTGAATCCGTCTTGGGATGGATGTATTATAGAAGGTAAAGCCTTCATCAGCTGGCTAGCGAGCATCTTATCTACAATTTTGTTATCGACCAAGATGAGAGAAATGGGCAGATAGCTGGCACAGTTTAAAGGGTCATCAGATTTTTTTGTGAGGAGGGTAATCAAAGCCTCCCACATGGTGCGGGGGGGAGAGTGCCAGTCCCATGGGCCTCTTGAAGTACAGCCAGCAAAGGAGCACTGATTTCCACACTAATGGCTTGGTATAGTTTGGTGGTCATACCATCTAACCCGGGGGATTTACCTGGGGCCAGCTGGTGGATGGCCTTCAGGAATTCCGATTCAGTGAAGGGTTCATCCAGGGCACTTCCCATAAGTTGAGGCAGTTGGGGGATATTGGAAGTATCACAGAAGGTTGCCATCTGACATTCCAGCTGCTTGGTGTCCAGGGTGGTATGTGATTGATATAGCTTCTGATGGAAGTGTTGCATACATTCATTGATCTGCTTGGGGCCCATAACCACTTGACCTCTCGAATTTTTGAGGGCATGTATGCGAGAAGCAACCTGTTGTTTCCTTAATTGAAATGCCAGGAGTTTACTCCCTTTATCCCCTCCCTCCCAATAAGCATGTTTGGACCTGAGCAGCGTCCATTCCGCTTTTGGTTGTAATATGGTATTTATGCAGTATTTAAGTTCAAAAATCTCTTGGAGGAGTAGTGGGTCAGTTGTGTGGGTAGAGGATGTCGTGAATCTAGCTTCCAGAAGTGAGAGTTGCAATTGTAGGGAATTTAGGGTTTCCCTCCTGGTTTTATTTTGCTGGGCCATGTAACCAATAATTTGTCCTCACAGGACAGCCTTGAAGGCCTCCCAAACCGTAGCGGCAGAGGTATCCATGACATGATTCAGGGAGAAGTACTCTCTGGTTGTTTCACGTATCATAGATCGAAAGTTGGGGTCCCTAAGGATTAGGGGGGTTGCAACACCATCGGGTGCTGGATCTATTTTGCCTGGAGGGGGTATAGAGGCAGGAGACTGGGGCATGGTCAGACACAAGGATGTTGTTTATTTTAGTGGCCTTGATATCTCGGGCCGCCGCAATGTTGGCAAGCCAAAAGTCAATCCGACTATATGTTGTGCGAGCAGAGGAGAAAAAGGAGTAATCTCGCCCAGTCGGATGATCTCTATACCATACATCGGACATTCACCACTCCGTCATAATCCTTTATAGGACCAACACCGTTTGGGGGTGTGCTTGGGGGGTTGGTTTAGATTTGTCCAAAAAAATATCTACGGTAAGGTTGAAGTCCCCTTTAATCATGATTGGAATGTGTGGATACTCCGACTACTAAGGATTCTACGGCCTGGTTAAGATCCAATAGAGTACCTGGATTATCCATATTTGGACCATAAATGTTTGCTAGCACCACATGGCCCCCTGGGGATGAGAACTGGACCGCTAGCCATCATCCTTGGGTATCTGAGGCCACTTGCTTCTGTACCCAGGAGCATGTTTTCCTGATCAGAATGGCTACGCCTCTTGATTTAGTTGTTGCTGAACTCGCTGTCACCCTACCTACCCTGGCCTTTTTTAGCCACAATACAGTTCTTGCAGTGAGATGTGTCTCCTCGATAAGTGCAATATCCGCTTGCAAGGAGTGTAGGTGCCTAAGGACCATGGATTGCTTAACCGGGTGGTTTAATCCCTTCACATTCCATGACACAAGCTTAACCCCTATGTCTGAATTCTGCATTGTAGTTCCCAGGGTTAAATAGTATATCAGTACTCACCACCCGGTTCCAGTATGGATAGAAAAGTGGGAGCAGGTAAGTTGCCAGAGGCGAAGGAGAAGAAGTCAGCAGATTGAGGAAGAAAAGGGTATTTTGTTCACTAAGTATACTGCCAATAACAGCCTACAGCCTAAAGCAGAAAGGAGAACAAATGTGTTAACACACTGAAAATGTCACCAATATAAGTGTTTTAAAAGGTTAAAATTCACTACAAACATTAACCCCACTAAGGAGAAGAAATGAGAAATCTTTAACAATTGGTAAAGTCAGAACTATAAAAGCTTAAATAAGCACAGAGCTAACGGTGAATAGGTGTATGCACAAAGGTGCAGTCCTCAACACTATCAGAGAGAAGCACTCAGCTGTGCTGACCGTTCACCTTTTTGGGAAATAGTGGAAACTAAACAGCTAGGTTGCCTATAGCACCATCCCCAACTATCGCAAATTTTGTATTAGTTAGATGTAACAACTAGAGATATGGGAGGGAGGGGAAGAAGATTGCCTAATGAGGGAACCTGTATCATGAGGAGGGGGGGGTACAGGTAGGGAGATGAAATTTGCTGTTGCTAGCACCGGAGAGGTTCTGGGTATATATAGCCCTACAGGCTAATTGCTCGAGCTGAAGTTAAATATAGTATCTTTGGTGGTCCTGAAGCGTGACCTCATCCACCGCACAGGGTGTACTTTTTAAGCCTGACCCCCCCCTCCTGTATGTCACTCTAAAGAGAGAGATCCCCACACCAACAGGAGATCAAGGGGAGGTATTAGTATCATGCCACGTGTAAATACTATCATAGAGGTGTCCCCTAATTTTAGAAAATGAACATCCTCCCAGGTCGCCTTGGGAGAAAGGTCCATGCTAACCAAAACCTCACACGGAGCGAGGGGGGAGACCGCCCCTTAAGTACACTGCATAACATCATTATATTAAAATAGAGGCAATACAAATGTAGTATGTTCAATCATTAGGGGCTTGCTCCCCAGTGGAGACAGGACCAGTTGTACAGAGTAAGGAATTCTGGGATAGTGCCTCTGCGAAAGTGTGCAACCCAGGTTTGACTGGAACGTGTGAATAGTCCTGACAGTTAGCCAGTTCCAAAGGTAAATCTGCCCATGATGTAGTGGCTGCGACCTCCATGATGAGTTTGTCTGGGATTTCTTGCTGTTCAGATTGAGCCAGGGTGGAGAGGTCATCTTTAGTCTGTTTTGCGGGTGGCGCTGTACCTGGGCCTTTAGTCGGTGATCCCTGACCGCTTAATGAGCGTTGCCATATTCGGTTCCCTTGGGTGGAACCTCGCTGAGGTAAAGAGGGGGTGGATTGGGCTGCTGGCCACCTCATAATTGCATTGATGGTGTTGTTATTTAGCCCCAGTGCTTTCTGGCGTGGAGGGGACCTGGGGGAATTGTTTGGCCGTTGCGCTGTCCAGGTGGTATTATGTTCCTCCCTGAAACCATCCCTTGCAAACTGGTTCCTCCTGTCTCTCTTTCTAGGTCATGGAGTCCATAGTCTCCTAGGAGTTGCAGCACTAAGGGACAACTGGGACCAGTATTTGGAGGCTTAGCCTTCAATCTCTGTTGGCATCTCAGCTACAATGTCCTTACCATCCTGGGATACATAGAGGTAAGCTAGATTCCTGAAGCCATATTTAAATCCTTGTGCTGCCAGCAGCTTCTTAATAGGGATGAAAGCTTTCCTGCAAACGGCAACCTCAGTAGAAAAGTCTCTAAAAATAGATATTTTAGCCCCTTGCCATAGCAGCTCACCCCTGTCTCGAGCTACTCTCAGGATTCTCTCTTTGGTGGAATATCGCAATATATAGGCTATTATGGGCCTGGGGGAAGCACCACGTGTACGAATGCTGCTGGGTATGCTTTGTGCTCTTTTTTGATTAGGCCCTGCCATCTGTCCCCGAGCATTTTAGGGATCTCTTCATTCAAAAATCTTTCAGTGTTCTGGCCTTCTGAGCCCTCGGGAATCCCCAGGATTCTGATATTGTTCTGTCTCCCCTGGTTCTCTTGATTTTCTGCACGTCGCCACAAGGTAGCCAATTTTTCATCCTGTTTCTGAAATCACTGTAGTATTTTAGCTTGGCCCACTTCCAGATCGTCTGTATGTTGTTCTGATACATTTTGCCTGTCGTTGAGCACCCATACTTCAGCGACTGTGCCAGATAGGGTTGCGGATATGGTGTCCACCCGTGTTAGGAGAGTCTCCAGCATGGCAGTTATGTTCTGTAACGAAGCACCAACATCTGCAGAAGAGACAGGGATTTCTTTAAGAGAGGTGTCCAGGCCTTGTAAATGGGGTTTAGGTTAAGCCATGCCAAGGCTGTAGTGATAGCCCAGTGATTAATACGAGGTAGGTCCTTGTATGGAGAGTTCAGCTGATACCCCTCCCGACACCTTATGTTAGGTACCAAGTGAGGTAAACAGAATCAGCGGCAGTCAAGCCAGGTCGGTGGCTCTGGGTCTACTCTTGATCTTAGGAGTGACTGGCGCTATGAAGCGATAAGCTGGATCTCCTAATCGCAATCTAACCCTCTCTGAACAACTGTTAAGATGTACGGCAGTGAGCGATTGCCTCGGGAGGGTCGGGGGTCTCTGGATGTCCGTGATATGAAATGGATGGCGATAGCTGTGGATTGAGCCAGTGGTTTAAGCGTCCATCCTCCTTGGCGTTCAGGCCACGCCCCCCACGTATAACAATTTAAACTGAAAAAACACTCATACGATGAGGAATAAAAAATGAAGTATATTAACAGACTGTTAATCAATTTCTAATGGCAGTAAGCACCCGCACTATGCAGGAATGACTTTAAGCCGGTAACAGGAATGTTTGAACTAGTGGACATTACATGTGTGGAAAAGGGGCACACTGAAATGGCCCATCAGTCATTTTTTTCCTGTCAACAATTACTGTGTTTCTCTGTTTTTATATAACTCGCATAACAAAATACAGTGTATAGAAGAATAGCATTAATTAGAGGTTAAGAATTTAGTTTTTCAATTTCATATAATAAATACCATCTGTTGCTGCTACTTTTATTTGCTTTACGACAGGTGCTCCTGATCTCACTTTGGGGAAGGATACAACCCATTTCCTTTTCCCAGATCTAGTGACTGCCTGCATTCTTGATGAATTTTCATTAAAATGTAATGCTGCAATTATCAATCTATGCAATATAAATAGTAAAGTTCAGACACAGTCCATTTGTACAACCATTTATCCACAGCTTGTAATTATCTTTCTATATACTGTACTCTATTGCTGACTAGTATCTTCATGTGCAGTAATAAATTATATTTTTGATTGTATAAATAGCTGGTGGGGAAGGTATGGTGGGAGAAATGGCAAAGAGATCACCTATGTGGCTGCACCAAGCACTAAAGACATTCGCATAGGGAGAGGAGCACAGGGGTGTACTCAGAGGGCACATGGGGACCCTAACAGAGGGGGTCCACATGGAGGAAACTACCAAAGAAGCAGACAGGCATCTGGGGTTGTACAGAGGGAACCAGGATGGGGTGGTAGAATGGGAGAGGGAGTTTTGTTGTCTGGCATTAGGCTCAGCAACTGTTTCAATCCCCTATGTCTGGTACTAGAGGAGGGGAGTGCTGGGGTGGAGGATCCAGCTATGACGAGGGAGGATAGGGATGAGAGGGGAAGGGGATAAGAGGAAGGGACTGTAAAGCAGGAAGAACAGGGGGAGCATAGAGTGCGAGAAGATGCAGCTACAATGAGGGCAGATAGGGATGAGACAGGAGGAGGGACAGAGACAGGGCCCAGAAATCAGGAGGATCGGTGGGGGTTGGCAAGGAGTGCAAGACAACTTTGGGTGGGGGGATCAGATCAGGCTGAGGGAAGGGGTAGCATAATGGAAAAGGCCAAGGAGGAGGAGTGGGGGGGGGAGGTGGAATAAATGAGGTTGAGGGTTTGGGTCATGGGGGCATGGCAGACAAAGAGGGGTTAGACACAGATGGGACAGATGGGAGTATGAGCCAGGATGTGGCAGCTATCACTGAGACCTGGGCCATCACAGGGCATGACTGGGACATGAACCTGGATGGCTACACTATGTTCAGGAGGGACAGGGAGTAGGAAAGGGAAGGGGGGTGCAGGAGGCTACCAGGACCTGTTCAAGTGTGAGGCGAAAATGTGGTAAGGCCGAATACCCTGTTGGTGGACCAAGGAGGTTCAGGATGTGGTGTGGAAAAAGAAGGCTGCCTATAGGCGTTTCAAGCACTCCAAGGACCGAAAGGGATCAGGGAAAGTATGAGCTGATGACCAGAAGGGCCACTAGGGTGGTGAAGTCGGCTAAGGCAAGGAAGGAGCAGAACCTGGCCAGGGAAATCGGGAGGGAGAGGGAACTGAGGGTGGCGATGGATGTCAAGATGAACAACTCTGATAACTGTAGGATGGCAGTAGCCAACAGGGTGATGGAATGTATCACTACAGGGATTTCCTCCAGAAGGATGGAAGTGGTACTCCCTCTGTATAACTGCTTGGTTAGGCTAAACCTCGAGTACTGAGTTCATTTTTGAAGGCTGCACTCAAAAAGAAACATTGCATTCCTGGAAAGGGTTCAGAGGAGGGCAACCAAAATGGAATGCGCTGCCTGGGGGACTAGTGGAGGCAGAGACTGTGGAGGGGTTCAAGAGGGGTTGGGAGAGGTACAGGGGAAGGGTTGTGCAGGCAATGTCCAATGCAAGTGAAATAACCTGGTCTGGAAATGGAGGATCTTAAGAGGGCGGGAGGGCTGCAAGGTCAGCTCACAGAGTGGGGGCTGACCAAACGAGCAGACACGAAAGACCACTACACCCACTATGCTGGATTTTTAGTATGTTAGTATGTAAATAGTAATGATATTAAACATTTACACTAATTAACAAAAAAAGTAGTAAACACATGAATTTGGATTACTTTAAAAGCAAAAAACATTTGCTATAGATTTACTGTGAATACAACTAATAAGTTGTGACCAGTTGAGTTGTGATACATCATAGATATGTTATATTAATAGAGACATACTTGGCCTCCATACTTTCTTAAAAGTAATGCACGCTTTTTGGAGCGAAAAAAGTTATGATTTTGTGGAACGACTCCAACAAAGATGTTTGCTCGGCTGGAGATATTTTTTAATGTCGTTTCGCAACAGTTTACTCTTTACTATCAGTTCCATTTCCTTGTGTGGTTTACTATCCACAAATTATAATCACAGACTACTAAGTTTGCTGTCTTTTTCACAAGGGGTTAAATAATGTAGAAATATCAACTCAGTATATAACAATAAAAGATGCACAAACCCATTGGGATCCAAGGACGATTTTCATGAACATCATGATGGCACTCGTTGAATGGCTCACCATGTCCTGAATGTATGTTCGATACATGGTTTAAAATTGAACACCATTTTGCTTTGACTAATTCACTGTCACCTCCACTAGTTGATCCGCACCAGTACAGGTGATTACTAACAGCCTTAGACCACTGTTTGAGGAGCACATAGTCTCTTCTTCTACCTTTTATGTCTAACTCCTTCCTAATACCTGCCACAGAAATGATAAATTGTCTAATGCATAACTGTAACATTATACACATTAATAGTTGTGGACTTTGTGCATAGTACTTCTATTATTTCAAAATATGCCATGCTATCACATGAACTCCCCACATATATAATTATTGTTTCCCTGTTCAACCATAGACCCCCCAAAAAAATGTAATACCTATATTACTAAGCAAGGTTGCCATAGTTGGAGTTAACCCAAAGTTAACAGTAAATCAGACTTTCCATGGCATATAAACATGAGTCAGTACACACAGAATAAGCGTGTATCACGTTAAGAAGTAGTTAGTGTACTAATTTTCAAAAGTGTGTTCCTCTGTCTTAATTAGGATATAGAATGCTATGTGGAAATATTCTATACAATAATATAGCTTTATTAACGTACATATGTTAAGAGTAGAGAAATAATATACCTTTGGCTATGTGCCATACGTCGAACCAGTGTATTCTGTTCGGTTTCTCTGAGATATTTTTTTACAGAAGAATGACGATCTGTTGTTAAACTGTTAATTACAACACCTGCATCTTTCAATACATGTATTCCTCTTTTTAATCCCTCCAATTCCATTGCATATGAGTTTTGGACCTCGTTGCTCTGTCACGTAACATAATATAAAATTTAGGTTAACAAGAATGTAACATTTTGTTATTATTTTGAATAGTATATACGTTTTTCTTATTTCGATTAATATATTGGTATGATTAGATTAACCTAGTGCAACTTTATACTTAGGGATAAGCAGGGTTAAGGAAGCAGGGGATCAGTTGGAGGCCTTATGGGTCACCCTGCATGCTGTAGGGGGGAAGAGGGTGAAGATGGGGGTAGTATATAGACTGCCTAGGCAGGGGGAGGGACAAGAGGAAGGGCATGGTGACTAGTCTTAGGGACCACTGTGGTGGTGGAGAGGGCCAAACTGAGGTGCTGGGAGACCTGAATGTGCCAGGAGCAGACAGGGGACCTATGGGAAAGTGGAAGGGGCAGATTAGTAGGTGAAGGATATGCAACATAGGAGCTCTGGAGAGGTGGACAAGAAGAGGAGAAACAAGAATACGCTACTCCACTGAGAGGGTGATGGAGCCCTGTGATGTACTGCCCGGTGAGTTGGTGGCTGCTGCGACTGTTGAGTGGTTCAAGAAAGGCTGGGCTAGGTATAGGGGGAGGGTGCATCCCAGAGCCCAGCTGGAGGCAGACCTTGTAAGGAGAGAGGGGGAGGGGCAAACAATGGTGCCCTGGGAAGGCACTGATTATTGAGCAGATTTGATAGACCATAGGTCCTAATCTGCCAGCTTCTTAGTATGTTGGTATGTACATGAACAGAGAGCATTGCATATCAGGAATAAGAAAGGAAAGGCCTAAGATAAAATAGTCATTTAATATAATGTACACACCTTCTGAACCATAACATAGGTAAAAGTTCTTAATCTTCATGCATCACTCTCCCACATTAAACAGATTAAAAATGTTGTTACCTGCACCAGTTGAATATATACAATTTTAGATCTGTCTAAGTCCATTAGAGTATATGCTTCAAATTTCGCAGCATGCCCTGGTGAGCAACACCAACCATCACCTCCAAGATTTGCCTTCCTATCAGTGAAGAATTTCATGAACTCACTTTGTTTCCTTGCCCAAACACTGCGTGCTGAAGGTATCAAATAACTTTTTTGTATAAGATAGTATGTCCACACTGATATTGTTGGGATGCAAAGAGTCTTAAACATATTTATTATTCTAACGGCACTGCCTCCGGTAAAGAAAATATTGCATGCAGTCAATAAATTCCCAATTGGCATAAATGAATGAGAGGGTTGGTTTTGCCAATAACGTTGGTGGCCATTATTGCAGATCTGCTTCAGTTCAATCAATGATCCAAAAATACGTCTTAAAAATACTTTGCATGATGAGTGACATATGTAGCATGACTGCATTAGTAACATAAGAGCACTTTCGAAAGCTATAAATTTTCTTTCATCTGATGTAATCTAAGACTTCATGTCCTGGACTCTATTAAATTAATGCAAATAAATAAATGGGAACAAATGATAACTATATATGTTAAAAAAATGGTTAAACATTTAGCCAGATATTCAAAAGGGTTGCGCTATGCGCAATAGGGTTGTGCCAGCGCAAAGTCCAGAATCTTCATTCTGCAATATTCAGCAGGAGGCAGTTGCGCTACTGAAAACATGCTGAGCAACAGCGCACAGTGCAAATGAAGGCATGCGCGACCGGAAGAGGTGGATCCATGCATAAAAAGGCGCCAGTACGTTTAAGAGGCTATGCAATGCGCTAACCGGATCAGCCGGAAGGTGCGCCACGGTGGAAATGAGCCAGAATAAAAGGCTCAAGGAAGAGGCGCAAGAACGCTACAGGAAGCCACATGGCAGGAGAGAGACAAGGCAAGAGGAACAAAGAGGGCAGGCCAGGGAGATCTGAGGACAAAATAGGGGCAAGGGAAGGTGTGTGGGGCCACAGACTGCAGAGGCCAGTAGGTGTACCCGGTGCAGTGGAGGTAGCAGTCAGGACAGCGTGGGTAACAGAGCAACAACAGCCAGGGGGGAACACAAGCCAGGGACATGGACAGTGCCAGCTTCCACATGGAAGCTGTAATGAGGGGGGTGAGAAGGCATGCTGCAGGGGGACGTGGCCATGGAAGGGCCCAGTAGCGGTATGCCCCCAACAGGCAGTACCGTGCCCGCATCAGCTTTGAGCTGTACACGGATGTTGAGATTGTGGGCTGGTACCGCCTGAATAGGGCAATACTGAGGCGGCTCTGTGAGCTGTGCAGTGATGTGATGCAGGCACCCTCATGACGGAGTCACGCTCTGTCAGTGGAGACAAAGGTAACAGCCTGCATGTGCCTGCTTGCCATAGGTACCTTCCAGAGGCCAACAGGGGACACCACAGGCATAACACAGTCGGCCACGTCATGCATCCTCACCCAATTCCTCAGCACACTGCTGCCACATGCTGCAGAGTACATCCATTTCCCCAGCAACGCGGCAGAGCGTACAGCAAACATGCAGGAGTTCCACAGGGTAGCACATATGCCTGGCATGCTAGGGGTGATAGACTGCACCCATGTGGCTATACGCATGCCACCTGGCACCGATGGGGCCACATACCGAAACCGGAAGGGCTTCACCAGTGTCAACTGCCAGGTGGTGTGTGATGCCAGTGGGCGCATCATCAATGTCTGTGCCACACACCCTGGTGGAGCACATGATGCCTTCATATGGTACCAATCTGCACTGTGCCATCGATTCGAGAGTGGGGACATCCCCACAGGACATCTAGTGGGTGAGTATGCATGTAGGAGTGGCAAAGTTGGGGCAAGGGTGGGAAAGCCACAGGTGCCATGCTAGTGGCACACGGGGTTATGGGCAATATGGACCTGAATATGATACTTATCTCCACTATCTCCACACAGGTGACAGCGGATACCCAGTCCGTCCCTGGCTGCTCACATCCTACCGGTGCCCCACGACCCCATCGCAGCAACGCTATAATGAGGCACATGCCGCCACACACAACATCATCGAGCGGGTGTTTGGGATGCTTAAGGCATGCTTCCGATGCCTAGACACCTCCGTCGGTGCCCTACAGTACAGCCCCTCAAAGGCCTGTGGGGTATTCCTGGCCTGTTGTATCCTGCACAACATGACCAAAGACTGCGGGATAGCCGTACAGGTCAAGGAGGGGGACAGCGATGGGGACGCCGGTGATGATGGGGATGAGCAGCCCCCTCTTGGACGGTGGGACCCCCGACTGATCTGGCAGGCCCAGCTGCACCGGGACACCATCACGGAGGAGCATTTTGCATGACACAGGTAAGTCATGGGGCCATGTGCAACCAACACTGTCTAGGCGCAACCCACAGGCACACAGGGTAACACACCAGGGGTGCATGACGGCAAGGGGAGTGGAAGGGTCCAGGCGCACAAACACACCATCAGGGAGGGGTGAATAGTTACATGCTATATGGACACACACACACACACCAGGCACAAAGCGTACATGGGCAGGTGCACAGCAGAGCAGGAACAGACATGTCAAACACACAGATCCACGGACCACCCCCACCACTTGTACTGTCCAAGTACGTGTGTCAGATGCTGGGCACCCTTGCACCTTGGTGTACAGTACAATGCAGGCATCATCATGCACACGCACCTGTGGACAGCAGTTGGGTGGTGTGCAGGTGGTCCGTGTGTCGTCTTGTTGGGCAGGGCACCCACCAGTGCACTGCCTACCATGACACACATTGCACACAGGGCAGCACCAGACAGGGCCCGCACTGGGAGACAGATCAGTCAGGTGGCACTGTGCCACGGCCACCTCGGATGCGTGGGCGGCCCCGCCGTGACCCAGCAGCACTGGCAGGCTGAGCATGGGCCACATGGGGTGGCACCGATGTACACCAGGGGTCCCACTGCCGGCGCGACCTTGTCACACAGGGGTCTGCAGCATGCCGAACATACCTGCACCAGGTGTGCCGGGATGCCCACAGCAGAACCCGCGTTGACAGGCGGGTGTCGCCGCGATGCCGAGAATGAGGTGGAAGCGTACTGTGTGGGGTGATGCGGTACAGGGCACCTGACTGTGAGCCAATGCAGCCACGACAGCGACCAATGCCTGGGTCAGCCTGTCAATGGTGGCGTCACATCCATCCGCATTTGACCATCTCTGCAAGGATCATTGCATTGTCCCTGCTGTGCCTCTCCACAGCCACGCACAGTGCCTCCACGGACGTTGCAACCCGCATCTGCTGCTGTACTGATGCCCGCAGCAGGGGTGTGCTCGTCAAATGGGTCGTCTGCCACATCGGCAATCTGTCCCCCAGGGTATGGAAGGTCCTGATGCTCAACACCCCTTGAGGGTGGGCGCTGTTCACCAGGACCAGGTATGGGCAAGTCAACAGGCGGTGTGCATGTGCCACCACTGAACCCTGTACCCCCAGACCTGGTGGGTGACTGCTGCTGCTGCCCCTCCAACTGCTGTGCCCCAGGGACCAGTCGTTCCACTGCTGTGTCTGTAACAGTGCCAGGGACCTGCACAGCCACTGGTGCTGCCCCACTGGTGCCGACAGGCACAGCCTGGGACTATGTTGACGTGCTGGCACACACGTGGAACCAGCTAGGTCCAGGGGCACGTGCTGTCCTGCTGTGTGTCTGTTATGAGACACACACGTGTCACTGCCCATTGTGGTCCTTGCATCATCAATGGTGCAGGTTCGTGCCACAGTCATAGCATGCTGGCATGCTTGCATGCCAGACTGCTGTGACACAGGATGGGCACCTCCACACCTGACTCACCGACATCGGAGATGGCAGCCAGGCGTGCACACTGGTGCAATGCATGCTGGCTGGCAGCAGAGGTGGATGGACCCTCCTCCAACTCTGGCTGGATGTCCACACTGCATGGTCCCACCACCACTGTCCCCTGCAGATGCACAGGATCTGTAACAGAAAGTGAGAACATGTTAGTGCATGGGATCAACCTCCGCCCCCCCCACCACCACGTCATACCGTGCAGTGATGGGCTTCCACTTGTCTGGAAGCCACCTCCTGGAATGCCCTCTGTTGCACTGCGCTGCATGGATGCAGCCAGACGGTCCTCCGCCGGGGTCAGCTGCACCATCTCTGGCTGGCCCCCGCCTGTGGCAGCGCGTGCCACCCTGAGGGCTGCCACCTTCTCTTTCACCCGTCTCCTGTCGGTCCCAATCTTTTTCTTACATTCCTGCACGGAGCGATGGTGGCTTCCGTGCAGGTTTATGACGCGAGCTACCCCCTCCTTTGCAGCAGCACGGGCCTGAGGGGTGCCCCGCCATCCACTAAGTAGTGGCTCCTCATCCAGGTAGGCCTGGAAGAGTGCCTCTGTCTCAGATATCGTGAAGTTGGGCCTCCTCCTTCGCCCACCATCATCCTCCTCACCCAGTCCTTACTCGGCCATGTCGGTCTGTATGGATGGAAGTGGACACCTGTCACTGTGCAGTTTACAGCATTATCCCATGACCATTGCCCAGAACATCACACAGCATGCAACTCACCTCTCACCTGCAGTAACCGAATCTGGCCACCGCAGATCACTGTCGCACATTTATAGCGCAATGCATGCAAATTAGGAGTGGAGCAACTTTAGTGAGATGCAAATTGCGCCACTGCACCTTTGAATGGCTGATCAGATGATTTGCATATGTCGGCTGAATATCGCGCTGTTGCGCTTTGCGCAGTACGGTTGAGCCGGCTGAGCCAATGGCGCATTTCTGTGACTGCGTAGTACACCACATTGCGCATGCCCAGGTAGCTTACACAGGTGTCTGCCATGCTGATGACGTGCTGTGCTCGACCAGCAATTCAGGACACGGCCACCATTGTGCCAGTGGCGCTACAGCGCTGGTCACCACATAAGCGCTGTGGCACAACTCGCAATAGTCCACTGGCACTGGCACTGGTGGCGATCGCTGGGCGTGTAGACGTCCGATGGTGCTGTCGCGTGGCCTTGCGCCACAGACCCATGACCTTGTGCCTGACCTTTGCCCCTGGCACTGTCGCGTCTGGCATGTCTACGACTCTCGCTGTTCGTTAACAGCGCGATGTGGACGGCAATGCCAGAACAACCGCGATAGAGACTGATGGAGTTGTATTGCGCAACATTTCCACGTGGGGTTGCCGGGCTGCGGAGCACCATATTGCCTATTATACAACTGCAGGGATGGCACGCAGGAGAGCTCCACAGTGGAGTGCGTTGGAGGTGGCCAACCTGGTGGCTGTGGTGGAGCCTCACCATGGGTCACTGTTTGGGGGAGAACCCCTGCACATGGCCCTCACCCATGTGTGGCAGCAGGTGGCCACCGATCTGGAGCAGGCCACTGGGCGGCGGAGGACACCGGAGCAGTGCAGGCACCAGTATAGTGACCTGCGCAGGAGGGAGCAGGAACTGCTGGAGCACCTCAGGTCACGTGCCAGGAGGGGCATTGTGCCTAGGCCAGGTGGGTGTGCTGTCTATGCACCTGTATTGTCCGCATGGGTGACACTGTGTAATGTGACCAGCGCATGGGGGAGGGTTGGGCTATGGTTTGCTGTGACGGTGTTTGCAGATGTGTGATGTATGGGTCTGGCTGTGTGGGCAAGCACACTAAATGGGGCAGGGGGCTGTCTGCTTTGGGATCTCACTGATGTGTTTCTCAACATTTGTCTCCCACAGGCATGGAGGAGCGGAGGCGGGCCAGGCTGAGGCAAGGAGTGGTGGTGCAGAGGTGGCTGGTAGAGGTGGCATAAGTGTTGGGCCACAGCAGCAGCAGCAGCAGCAGCTGCAGCTGCAGCAGCAACAGCGGCTTGATGAGGGTGAGTGTCATTACATCATGGATGCTATTGCATGCTGTGGGGGGGCACAGCCACCATCCATGGACAACACTACCATGCATGCAACAAGTGACAGTCATCACTGTCAGTGGCACTGCATGTCTGAGTGCGTCACTGGTGGTCCATGCATGCACTGGGCACATGGCTGTGGCACTAGCCCCACCCGCGTAGCCGCGTCACTGGACAGCCTTGGTTGTGCTGTGATGGACATGGGCGGTGTGTGTGTGCAGTGGTGCACATGGCTGTTGCTGCCTGGTTGGGCATGTCTTGTGCACGGTCACTGTGGGTGGTGCAGTCCATCACAGGAGCGGGGCACTTGACTGTATGCCATGCATGATGGGTGGGATTCAGGGATATGGACAGTCACAGTCATTGACTCTGATCCCTTGTCCTAGGTATCCGGATCCTGCAACGCATGGAGCAGTCATTGCAGCGGCTGACACAGTTGGCCATTGATTCACTCACCATCCTGTTAGACCTTCAGCGTCATGGAGTGAGGCGCAGGAGGAGGCCCCGGGCCCAGCACCAGGCGGCAGGAGGGCAGGCTGGCAGGCAGTAGCTGCCCATCACCTCACCCCACCTTCCCTCTCCCGGTTGTTCACCCCTGCCCCTTACCCACCCCTACCTTGTACCCATACCCCCAACCCTGATTTGTATATATATGTAAATAGTTCTATTTGTTGTTCTTCTTATTCTTGTTTATTAGAATTATATATTTTGATATGAATACTGTGGTGGCCTCTGATTTGCAGCTGGCTATAGGTGCTCAGTTGTAGTGGTGTGCATGGCATCTGGGGTGGTATGGTCATGGGTATGTGTGTGCGCGTGTGTGGGGAGGTGTCTCTGGTGTGGGTGTGGCTTTCAGTCAGTATTGCTGTGTGCTGCCACCCACTGCTGGGTGCTCATGGTGGGCCTGGCTTGTATGGTTCTGTGGTATATGAGGTTGCAGTGTGACAGGGGGGATGCGTGGGGTTTCCTGCAGTGATGGTCACTGCTCATGGGTGGTATCTTGGGGTCACAGTACAGGGTGTGCTGTGCACAAGGGGGGGGCTGATGTACACTGGGGTGGTCCACCCCCTTTGTGTGGCAGTCTCAGCTTGCCAGTGGGTGTGCTGGGGTAACACGGCCCGGATGTGCTTTGTTTGCTTGTCCCCATGGGCCGGTGGATATTCCATCCCTCCCCTAGTTATGCTGTGCTTGGGGTGTGGGGGTACATTGTTAGTTCTGCAGTGTGTCCCTGTGCCCATCTGTGGCATAAGTGGTGGGCCCCTGCCTACCTCCCTGGTTGTGCAGTTCCATTGCTCTGCTGCTGGGGGTCTCTCTGCTTGCACTATGGCGCCTCTGGACTGCTCAGCTGGGCTGCCTTTGTTGCGTTATGGCGCATTGTCTCTGCTCAGCTTCCCCTTCCTGGTTGCGCTATGGCGCAGGTTGTGCGATATTCAGACGTTGGCTGGTTGCGCAATTTGTCTTGCTCCATGTTTGACTATCGCGTCTATTGCGCATGTGCACAATTGACTTGTGCTTGCTCCTGCTGTTGCGCACTTTTTGGGCGCAGTTTGAATATCCAGCCCATTATTTATATAAGTAAAATATACCAATGGAAAAATATATCATTAAGAATAGTCATGTGCACATATCACAACCACAATGGTAGTAACTACAGTCAAGGAATGGGATCAGTTCTTTGTGCCATATACTGAGTTGATAAGATGGATATGGAAGTCTTGCTGAGCAGTACAAGAGAGATCTACCAACCCCATAGACACCACTCAAGGGGTGGCAGGGGCAGGACTCCTTACAGGCCTTATTTTCAGCCCCAAGTTTTACCCCAGTACCAGCCTTGAGGATACTTTAGGGACAGGGGTAGGAGAGGCATTGACTGTACTAGCCCCACTGCCCAGCCAGTAGCTCAATTGAAACAGACTCTCTGAGCAGAATGTCCGGGTCGCCTCCCCATTACCACAGACAAGTGAGTTTTGGAAGTAGTGGGCCAGGTTTGGTCCTCAGCTTCAAAACCAGACCAAGGCTGAGATCAAGGGCATTCAAGCCCTCTCCCCTATCAGAATTGTAGGCCAGTCACAGCAGCAAGTGAGAGAGGTTCTCTCAGTCACTCACACCACCCTGTTCTCCCTGGGGTTCTTAGTGAATCAAAAGAAGTCTGTCCTAGAACCGGTGCAGTTGCTCAAGTTCATGGGGCAGAATTGGATACAAGGACAGAAATGGCCTATCTTCCTCAGGAAAGCCATCTTTGCGATTGGCTTCACATTAGCCTGCCGTCTTACAATCCATATCCAGCACTGTGATCAATCCACACCTATTACACACATCCACCCATCCAAATATACCTCCTGCACTTTCAGTCTATGTTCCTTGTCTTATCCCAGTTCCCGTTCCTCACCAATTTCCCCCCCCCAATATTGGTTTCGCCATCATTCTCCCAGCTATATTACAAGTACAATAGAACTATATGTTTGTGATCTTAAATCTGACACCTTTGATTACAAGTACAGCAACAACTCCATATGTTTTTACTTAAACTGACACTTTGCCGCTTCACTACTTAAAAAATGTACATAATAGCGAATTTTAAGTGTTGAAAATAAAGTTTGTATTTTTGGGGTAAAATATGAATCAAAAGAACTCACAGGTCAATACGTTTTGTACTTGCATTCGCCTATTTGAGGTCATCCCTTAAGTCAAGTTGCTCATCCCAGTCTGGACCATTGTCTAAATCCATTAGGTTGTCAGTGTCCATATCAATGTCGTTTGAATCATGACTATCATACATATGACTGGTGAAGTCATACTGCACACCAACAGAAAATGTCTCTACAGTTATGAGCTTTCTGGGTACCTTTATGCACTCCATGCAGTACAGTTTGACATCATCTGGAGTTATGAGTTTTACCAAACCCATGTGGGACATTTTTAATAGTCTGTGTTCCTCTAGAAGTTAGAATCTATAAACACACATATTAAATTATGGCACAGCTATAATAATTACAATTTCTGCCTAAAATGTACTACATTACTACCTACATTCATGAAGTTTACAGTATGTCAACCCAGAGCATGAAAATTGCAATTCATTTGCTCTATATATACTACTGTGCTGTTTTATTTTGTCAACAACTCCACGTTATGCAACCTCTTATTCCTAGCATAAGCCAGCAAATGTTCTCAATTTAGAACATATAGGATAGTGAATGGAAAACTATGCATGCTCATGTCCCAACTGGGGTACTGATTTCCTGTGACATCAATAGCAAAGTCCAAGGGAGTCGGATCCCCGATGTGGCACAACACACTGGGTGTACATAGAGTTTTCCATCTGCTCTTACCAAAAAGGTGTCAGCACAGAGCCAAATTTCATTTCTTCCTTGTTCAGACATCACTCATATGGGGACTATTTTTTAAAACATTTAATTGTGGATCAACAGTAGTCTGATTAAATGCATTCACATATAGAACAATTATCTACTGCAAATACTGTGTCATTACTGATAATGGTAAAAAAGTTATTCAGAGCCATATAGTAATATATTACATACCATATTATCTGGTTGTACTGATGAGTTAGAAAAGGTTGTCTGTGCAGCTGATTGAATACTAACTGTGGCTGAATCATTCACTGGATGCAGACTTCTCATCTGTGTTATAAATGCCCTATTGGTTACCTAACACAAGAAGTTGGCATACACGTTAGTATAAGATTCTCAATATACAACAACATTAACAATTTATATTAAAATAACCACTGCTTGTAAATTTGTAATTCAGAACTTATAATGATTATATTATATCAAAAGGGTAAACCTGACCAACAGTGCCATTAGTATAATGAGGGATACACTAAACCAGGGGTGCACAATGTGCGGGCCGGGGACCACAAATAGCCCGTAAAGCAGCTGTCTGTGGTCCCTGAGGACATAGCAGCTTCCATTTGCAGTCCTTGTTTATTTTTTTTTTTTATTTTTAGTTTCAGTAACATGTTGATAAATAAATAAATAGATAAATGTCTGTTTTGATCTGTTTTGTGTGCACATTTAATAATGTTTTGCTGGACATTTGCAACTTCGGGCCATTTTATAGTGTCTCTTGGCCTTGACTCAAGTCTTCAGCCTGGCCCTCCACAAAAAAAAAAGTTGTGCACCACTACACTAAATAGTTATAACAGTGTTATAATTAATCAGTAGTTAATTACATAATGTAAATGCTATCATTATCGAGATAGTGCGAGATATGTCATATGACCAGTAACCAAACTAATCAATTTCTCTGTCTCTGTCTGCATCTCACAGTTACTGCAGACATGTCCATCAGTTCAGTTACTTGAGCATAACACTCGACTACACATTTGTACACCCAACACATTGTCAAAACAGCAAGGGTGATTAAAATACAAGAACAAGGATCCTATACAGGCATAGTCACTGCCTACCACACAAGATACTGAACTGTCAATCAATAACTTGATAGTCTCCCTCGCCGAATATGGCTTGGCAATATATGGGTCAGCGTCAGACAAAGCCACAAACCACATAGCTACTGAACTAAACATGGCAGACCATCTGCTCACTGGTAGGGAAAGACTAATGCACATCTGTGAGCTCTACACATGTACATATAGGCTATAACTGAAGGACAGAATAAACTACAAAAGCTTGTATTGTCTTGGTAACTGACGTGGAACTTATTAATAAGCATTTGCTCAGTGGTGCAAACCAAAACCTCAATAATTAATAAATAATATTTTTCTTTTTGTTTTGTTTTTTAATCAAAAGAGACTCACCAAGCTGAAAGCTTGTTTACAGGTGTGACCTGGGAGCACAAGGAAGTTAAGTGACTTGCTCAGGGTCACACAGTATGCAAGTGGGGGCTGTGGAATTCAAACCCAGGTCTCCAGGTTTGCAGCTCAGAGCCTTAAACCACTGTGCTTAAATAAAATAAATATATAAATATATAAAAATAAATAAATAGCAAGCATTTGTCAATGCCAAATGTTGTCTTGCTGACACTGGCATCAGTAGTGCAGGAGTTGAACAGATGCATAATAGGAATGGCAGTGAAGCATGAAAGTGACGTCTAACCCCGCATCACCCTATAGAGACTGACAGGCACTGAGGTGTGCCTTTGGGCATCAGCCATGATGTTCGTGGCATTTCAGCTCACCCTACCTTTCAGTGCTACAAATATCTAGTTGTGCCTTGGGGTCCTCGGGCCTTACGCTCACCCCATTTGGCCATAACACTCATGACATTTTACCTCACCCTATCCTGCAGACACCAACAAGTGCTGAGGTGTGCCTTGGGGTGTTTGACTTTACAGTCACCCCATTTCATAAGGACATACGCTGAAATGGGTGCAGCATATGAGAATGGGGCAAACTGTGGGGCCGAAGAGTCCAAGGCACCCTCTATACCTGTCAGTGGCTTGAGGGTGGTGGCATGTTTTCTGAACTGCTGTCATAGATAGCATGTTATGCCACTGGCACCACAGAGCCCAGCCACAAAAAGTGCCATTGGCTGCAGTGGGACCGAACCTCCGATACCCGCTTCTCCACTGAAGCAACCACAATATGTTATCACGCACAAGATAACATAAAAAGTAGATATTACTCATTAAAAAAGAAAACTCTGTGGTTGTCTGATCATATATCTCAATCTGAAGCCACCCCGGTGGCACTGAGGGTTGAGGCGCTGGACACCACACCTCGCGTCACACCGGTGAACCAGGTTCAGGGACAGACTTGGGGAACCGAGGGTTGGTGTGGGAGGGAGAGGATGGTGTGTCTCCTCTCCCAGGGAGGGATCCAGTGGTTGCTCAGTGTCTTGGCGGCCCCAGATGGAGATCAAGGGCACTGCAGGAACACCAGCCAGAAGTCAGGAATGGAATGTGGCAGATGCCAGCAGGTTAGCCATACTTAGGTGTCACTGCATGCTGCGCTATGAGGGGGCAACGTAAAAGTGAAAACCCCATCAATGAGGATAGGTGATGGCATCCTGCCTCGATGTGCCACACTCCAGTACCGGGCTATCCTCCATCTTGGCCAGGCACATAAGATTGGCAGGTAGAGCGCACTGGGAGGATAGAGTGGCCCCACCTATGGGGGGGGGTGCAGAGCCAGGGGATCTACCTGGTCATAGTAAGATGGAGAGAGGTCTTCAGGTAGGACTTAGAGCACTCGGGTAGCAGGGATGGAGAGAAAACAGAGTATACCAAAACATATATATATATATATCAATTTAAAATCATGTAGATGTATAATATAAATTCTACACAATATGTACTCTGATAATATGTACATGTCATATCTGGTAACAAACCTCCAAACTTCTTTGTTTTTCAATAGCATTGTTAGTATCTTCTCTACTCATTGTGAAAATATTGAATATTGTTGGAACAGCAGTATGTTTCAGTCGCTTTTGGCCTGGTGTGAATCCAATACTCTTAAGAACAGTAGATCAAGGAAATACTGGCTGTCATCAAAAGGATCAGAACATAATACATGATGATTTGATGGTTGCCAGTCTGCCCTACGCATTGCAGTGACCCACTGCTTTCTTCTGTTGGAACTCTTCGGAAAAGTATGAAAACTTTGCCTGAGCTAGAATTACTATTGCACCCCGTAGCACTACAATATGGCATTGTGATTTATCTACAATAGAGAAATTAAAAGAAGATTAAATATATTTTTACAACATAAATAGTATCGAATTCGAGCCCACAATAATTACTATATATACTCATGTCTATCTTGCAAAGTATTTACAACTGTAAAAAAGGATATCAGGAAAGGGGCTCAGTCACCTGTCCCATAGGGAAAGGTTGGGAGAATTGAACAAGTACTCCATGGAACAGAGCAGGGAGAGGGGGGACCTGATGGAGACCTTCAAGTACCTTAAGAGTATAAACCAGATGCCAATGGAGAGCATCTTCCAGCTGAAGTGTAGTCAGAGGACGAGGGGGTATGGGTTACAGGTTGAGGGGGAACAGTTCAAGGGTAACATTAGGAAGTACTGTTTCACTGAGAGGATGGTGAATAAGTGGAATAGGCTCCTGGAGGAGTTGGTTGGAGAAGCAACAATGGAGAGATTCAAAAAGACATGGAACAGCAACAGGGGAGTGTTGGGGGGGGGGGTGTCCTAGAAGATAGCTAGACAAAAGGGCAGACTAGGTGAGCCTGTCAATCCTTTTCTGCCATCACACTTGTATGAATCTATGAGAAAAAAAATACTCCATTACGTGCAAATCACAATATAAAAAAGGTCATGACCAGTCATGCCTTGTAATTAATTTATTAATTTATGAGAGACAAATCAGTGATTTCCTTACATTTATTTCATATTATTTCGTTCAGAGTAAACAAAATTCAAGGGAATCATAATTTTAAACTTCCCTTCCCTGAAGTGAAGTCAGTAATCAGTCCAGTCATCAAAGAGATTAAGTGAGCTGTGTGTGTGTATTGGGGGGATATTACAGCGTGCTCCAATAAAAAAGCTATGTCTATTCCAGAATAATTAATTAAGGTTGTTAGGGTGAGACCATTTAAAATAAGCATCTTGCCTAACAATTTCAGCTGTTTGGCAGAGGCGCCCAGATCGCGATCGCGATCCTCTCAGTACTCTGGTGTAGGTAGAATAGCCCTAATTAATTTCTTAAATATGTTAAAGAAGGAGCATTCTTAAAATAGGTGTTGCATGATCAAATCATAGCAGTGGCAGTGAGGACCCAATCGCAATCGCGTTACTCAGCACAGTAAAAAAAGGTGCCTGACCAGTCAAGCCTTTTAATCAGTTTATTCATTTCTGAGTGACATCTCAGTGGTTTCATTACATGTATTTCATTTTATTTAGTTCAGAATAAACGCAATCTACTGCAATTATAATTTTAAACTGAGCTTGCCATAAATTGAAGCAGTAACCAGTCCAGTCAGCAAAGAGATTGAGCGAGCTGGGGGTGGGTGGGTGGGTGGGGAGGCAGAGGAGTGAGAGCAGCAGAAAAAGGGAAAGAGAGAGAGAGAGAGAGAGAAAAAATTTGGGCATCTACACATGATTCTTCCACCATAATCATCTTGCTGATTCATGACGGTCTCCCTTCTGACACATTGTGATATACTACCGCTCTTCAGAATAATTTAAAGCTTTCCTGGACTGAAACCTGCTGGGAGGGTATAAATTACAATGTGCTCAACTTAAAAAAAAAACTCAAAAATGTCTATTTCAATTCCTAATAATTTCAGCTCTTTGGCAGTGGCGCCTGGATCATGATTGCAATCCTCTCAGTACTCTGGCATAGGTAGAATAGCCCTAATTAATTTCTTAAATATGTTAAATAAGGAGCATTCTTAAAATAGACATTGTTGCATGAACAAATCAGAGCAGTGACAGTGAGGACCCAATCACGATCGTGCTACTCAGCACAGTAAAAAAAGGTACCTGGCCAGTCATGCCTTTTAATCATTTTATTCATTTCTGAGTGACATCTCAGTAGTTTCCTTGCATGTATTTCATTTTATTTCGTTCAGAATAAGTAAAATCTACTGCAGTTACAATTTTTAACTGAGCTTACCATAAATTGAAACAGTGACCAGTCCAGTCAGCAAAGAGATTGAGTGAGCTGGAGGGGGCGGGGGAGGCAGAGGGAGTGAGAGCAGCAGACAAAGGGAAAGATAGAGAGAAAAAATGAGCATCTACTTATGATTCTTCCACCATAAGTATCTTGCTGATTCATGACGGCTTCGCTTCTGACACTGGACTGAAACCTGCTGGGAGGGTAAAAATTACAATGTGCTCAACTTTAATAAAAAACTGTCCATTTCTATTCCTAACAATTTCAGACCTGTGGCAGTGGTACCTTGATCGCAATCGTGCACTTGTCAGTACTATGGGGCAGGAAGAATAGCCCTGATTAATTACTTAAATATGTTAAAGAAGGATATTTTTTTTAAACACTTTGCATAAAGAAATCATAGCAGTGGCATTGAGGCACCGATCGTGATCATGCTACTCTAAGTAATTAAATACTTAAAAACCCGTCGCTGTAATAATTACTGAACTGGCAAGCTTTAGCACCATGTTAGGCAGTATTTTACTATACGTTTGAGAAATGTAAGCTTAAAACGAACCTCTATTCCTACCTGTGGCAACAGATTAACCACTAAAGAGAGCTCTAGGGCCAGATATTCAAAAGGGTTGCGCCATGCGCAATAGGGTTGCGCCTGCGCAAGTCTGAACTTGCTCCATTCTGCGATATTCAGCAGGAGGCAGTTGCGCCACAGAAAACATGCTGACCAACAGCGCAATGCAAATGAATGCATGCTGAACTGGAGGGGGAGGAACCATGCATAAACTGCACAGCTCGATATTCAACCGGGCTGTGCAGAGTTGTGCAGGCGCAACCCCCAACCTGCGCCTGCAGGACTTTGAGCCAAAAAAAAAAGGCTTAAGTCGAGGGCCACCCACAGGTGAGCTGCTGTATTGCAGGGCGCAACACAGCAGCTGCCACCTGTGGCTGGCCCTCAACCCACTCTCTGTGCCCCCCCTCACCAGCCCAATCGCGGGCAGCAATGTGTCCCCCCAACACATCCCTGGTGGTCCAGTGGACTGATAAGCCTGATCGCGGGCTGACGTAATGAAACACCCCCCACCTCCCGAATATATCCCTGGTGGTCCAGTGGACGATAGCCCGATTGCGGGCTGAGTAATTAAACACTCCCCACCTCGATCATATCCCTGGTGGTCCAGTGGACCGATAAGCCTGATCGCGGGCTGGAGTATTCAAACACACACCCTCACCTCCCGATCCATACCCCTGGTGGTCAGTGGACCAAAAATCAGATGATGGGATGTGGTTGTAACCCCCACAAACATCATCCTGGTGACCTAGTGTCCCCCCACCAGCCGCTGCCCCGCTCCCCGCGGCCCGCTGAGCGGCAGCATCCCACCTGCCTGCCACCCGCTCCTGCTGACTGACTGCCCGGTAGGAGCTGAGGGCTGCACGCCCATTAGTGCCGAAGCAGAGCCAATGGGCATGCAGCCCATACCACTCTAAAGACAGTTCAGTTTTGTGAATGAAATTCATTTGCAAAACTGGACTGTCTAGTATAGATGGGCTGCATGCTCATTAGCTTTGCTCGCACAAGTGTGCACGTCTGGCAGTCAGTCGGCGGGGTAGCGACGGCGGGCAGCAGTGAAGGATGCTGCCGCCCGCCCGGCTGCGGGGAGCGGGTGGTGAGGCTTCATGAGTGGGTGGGGGTGGGGACACTGGGTCACCAGGGATGTGTTTGGGGGTTGCCAACTACATCCCACGATCGGATTTTTGGTCCACTGGATCACCAGGGATATGATTGGGAGGTGGGGGGGTGTTTAATTACTTCAGCCCGCGATTGGGCTTATCGGTCCACTGGACCACCAGGGATATGATCGGGAGGTGAGGCGGTGTTTAATTACTTCAGCCCGCGATCGGGCTTATCGGTCCACTGGACCACCAGGGCTGTGTTAGGGGGGGAGACACATTGCTGCCCGCGATCGGGCTGGTGAGGCAGGGGTATTTACGCTATGCCCGCGATCGGGCCAGTGGGGGGTGGTGGTGGGATTTTTACGCTCTTTTGCCCGCGATTGGGCTGCAGGGGGCGTCCTTTCCCGATGGCTGCTGCCTGGCAGGGTGCCAGGTGCAAGTCCTCGGGGATCAGCGCACCTGCATGCTAATGGCATGCAAATGGGGCCATAATCAGATGCAAATGCCCCCCCCGTGCCTTGCATGAATTATAGCCCCATTTGCATGTCACCTTTTGAATATATCGAGTTTTTGCGCATGGCGCGCGTGGTACTGCGCCACCGCAGGTGGAATACTCCACTTTGTCAACTTGCAGTGGCAAGTTCCCTGCGCTATACGCACAGTGGTTGTGGTTAAGGTGATATTCCAAAGGAGTTGTTCAATAGTGCAACTCCTTTGAATATCGCCCCGGACACACCCCTGCGCAACTATTTTGTGCAGTGCAAGGGCTTGCGCCTATGAATGGCGCAGTTTGAATATCCAGCCCCTAGTATTCAAACACAGTCACGGAGGAGCTCAAGACTCACAAGAACAGTTTATATATTTTTCTTTTTAGATCTTTAACATTACAGGCAACAGTATATGGATATAACAATAGGCAATACAGGGACTCCGATATTTATTTAATCTTTGTTTTTTACAAGTGTGTGACAAGGTGGATCTCGAGACATGCTGGGCTGATATATGCATGCACTGTCCAAACATACGTCACTCCAAGAATGACATCAAGAACTGTCAGAACACTGTGTTATGGAGAAGAAAACCCCGCTGGATGGCACAAACACTAGGCATCCTCAATCCTGTTGTGGCATAAAATAACAGCACTCTAAAATAAAAACACACAGGCAACTGATATTTAAATACTATGTTTATTAATCTGCTGATACCTGTGGAAAAAAAAAACAAGTAATTAATTACAAGCTTTGCAGTTGATCTTTAAAGGGAAATGTCCATTTACTGGCCACTTGCACAGTGACATATGGTTCGTGACATACTGCTTGAATAAAAAACTCGATTTTCTTGCTTGCACCCGTGTTTGTGTGTCTCACTCACAAAATACTAATGCCACTGCTTAGTCCCTCCGTGAGCTGTGACATTTGCTTCTTGATTGCACCTGCGCATTGAGCTCTATACGACCATGATGTCGGATGCGAGTAGACGGGGAAACTGCATATATATATATATATATATATATATATATATATATATATATATATATACACACACAGTTGGGGTGAGTGGTAAATGAGTGAGATAAAACAGTGTATCATCCACTGCAGTGTAATATTTTTACCCTTTGCTCTTCTGTGATGATATGAGATATTTACACAGGTCACAAAGGTCACTGATATCATCACCCTAGGCAGCTTTCCCTCAGCATGAAAGAAACACCTGTGCTGTTACCATAGACACAAATGCAGAACTACCTGAGAGGTCTCACTGCTGCCTACAGCTAACTCAGTGAGCATTACAAAATACACCTATCCCCCACTTCCAGCTCATTACTGTGATGCTCTCAACTTGATGCAGCCAAATTCCAAACAGCACAGCTTCACAGAACAGTATAAACTACTGCCTGCAGCTAACTCAACTACCACTGAAACACACTCTCACTTGTTCCTCAAACTCTGATTCTCACCCATTACAATTACTGTGACAATTTCAACTTCACTGCAGCCAGAATCCTAAAGAGCACAATTTCACAGAACACTCTGCACTCTGCCTGCAGCTAACTTAATTACCACTGAAAACAGTATCAGTTGTTCTGACACTCTGCCTCTCAGTTCATTACAATTACTGTGATGCTTTTAACTTCACTGCAGCCAGACAAACAATACAGCTTCACAAAAGTATGTTTCTCATTCCTATCTAAAACTAACTCATTTAGCATTGCAAAACACACTCATGTGTCTCTCAGAGTTTATAACACTGCCAGCCCATTCAGAAAAGCTCACACACAGAATGAGCAAACACATTAACAGGAACAGAACACAAGACAGCATAATAAAACTTCTGAAACTCTTGGCCCTATTGTATATATATCGAATACATGATGGGCAGATTGTGTGCTATGGCAAATATTGTCACTCCTGCATCGTGAGCAGTTTATCTCACCTTGCCTTTGGCACTCGTGGAGATATCCAGAGCTCACTCTGCAGGAGTGACAATATTTGCCATATCACACTCATGCCCATCATGTATCCCCTATATATATATATATATATATATATAGAGAGAGAGAGAATTTATCACCCAGTGTCATTGCGTATAAAACATTCAGGGAAACAGTTAGTCCGGAGTAGGTAGGCAGGCAAGTATTTTCAAAGTGCCATTCAGTCAGTCCCAATATTTTTCAATAGTAATAGATGCCTGTATATGTCCATGTCCATTTCCAAACCTTTGCAAAATACCAAGGCACTCTCCTTGTGAGTCTCTGCTATCTTTCTGATCTCCAGCTTTTACTCCAAATAGTGCTTTTGAAAGCTCCGGACCAGTGTCTGAGAAGACTGCACACACTGTTATTGTTCCCATATTTGGCTGACCCCACAGATTTTGCCTATGCATGGTGTAGTCAAGTCAAGAAGTAGCTCCAGTTCCTGTCATGCTGCTGTTATAGTTCAGTAACGATCCAGTAGAATAAGAGTACGGACCATCTGTAGTAAAGAGTTTTTTTATTTATTTCTTGCATGGATCAAGAGCAAACACTTCCAAGTTACAACATGTAAGAACGATTATCCCACTAGCTCAATGCGTGAAACTGGTTGGGGCTAGTGGGATAAGTGTTCATATATGTTAATCAACTTGAAAGATGCTGCTCTTCTTCATCTGAAATAAATCTAAAAATCATTTACTACACATGGTTGGTGCTCTTATTCTACTATACACAGTGGCCTAGATATTCAAACTGAGCCCAGAAAGGGCACAAGTGGTTGCTCCGAGCAACTGAGATGCACCGCAGTGCAAAATTGCTATATTCAGAAGATGTGTGGGAGAGATGTGCCAGCTCATCCCAAGCTGGATATAGCAAAGATGCACCATAACGCAACCAGACATGTGCCTTCTCATCCTGAAATGCGCTGGAGCAACTGGGCAGGACTGAAGATAGCAAAAGGAGCAACCAGGCCTGGGGCACTGGAACAACGGGGAAGGATGTGCAATGGCACATGAGTGAGGTACAACAGCTACAGTAGGGAGGGAAGCAAGCAACCCAAGTCCAAAGGGGTGGAGGAAGGCACTGACAAAGTGCACAATGGACACAGACCCAGACCTCATGGGCATAGTATGAGTCACCACACAGACACCACCAACCTAGGGGAGAAAAGGGCACACTGTGCATGGCACAGAGGAGGGCAGGGACAGAGCACCCCAGCACTAGAGGCCCAGCCAAGCATTGTAACAACAGTGCAGAGGAACCAAGCAGGGCAGTTACGGTAGCCTCAGCACAGGCACAGTGGTCCAGAGGCAGACTGGTATACAGGCTGGTGGCAGTATGCAATTGGCATATGCCCACAGGGACACAGGGCTGCAAACAGTGCAGCACAGCAGCAGGCAGACCAGAAAAACAGCAGAGGTGTGCTAAGCACTAGAACTGGGGCCATGTGCAAGTGACAATGTGAGCAACACTGATGGACACCCCAGAAGTGGCCCAGGGGACATCATGACAGAGTGTGGTACAACAATGTGGAGATGGCAAATGGTTGTGGCAAGGCACAGACACAAATGGGCAGTGGTACAGAAGGGGCAGTCAGTCAACCATGCAAACATATTGTGCATGTCCCCAGACATGCACCATATAGGGCACATGCGCAGCACTTGGCAGTGCGCAGTACATGGCCTAGTATGTCGAGCATGCTCCGCCGCTCATGTCAACTGTAGTACTGCGCATTGCGCATGCATGGGAAATGCACCATGTGGAGCTGCTTGGTGCATTTCAGATGCACAGCATGCTCCAGGGCTCATTTGCATGAGACGGGCCATAAAAGTGCTACATCACACCACAGTTCACTAACAGGAACTGCAGCCTGGAAGGTAGGCTTGTTTACATTCCTTTTGCTACAGCCTCTTTTGTACTGCATTATGTGTGACATTGCACAACTTCAGGGCATGTTGCCCATGCTTGCCCCATTCCTGTCCACAGGGAACAGGATGTCAGATAGCGAGAATTAGGGGGAGCAGGCTAAATGACATAGCTCAATTTCACGGAGGATAAGGAGCGTGCTGTGGTGGAGGCCTACATCCAGAGGGAGCTGCTGCCGTCTGGAACTACTGAGACCCAGCAGGAGAGGGCGAAGGGCTGGGATGAGGTTGCCACCTATGTCAATAACTACAAAGAATCTTGGAGCAAATGTCCTGAGGCATGGGTTACCCTGGAGGATTTTGGCCACACAGCCAAATTTTAAAATGAACACAGCTGCACATACTCCCATAATGCAAACCATCATGGGAAACATATGCAAATTCCCATGACAGAATCTGGACTGGCTCAGCTTTAAGCAGAATTGCATTGTGCCAGAAGGCATCACAGTGCAATCAGCAAAGGCTAAGAACAGCAGACACATACACATGTTTCATTCTCATTTGGACTCATCAGTGTGCCATATCTGTGTCTTAGCCCAGGGAGAGGGAGCCGGCCACCCCTTAAGTGGGATGTTATTTGTTTGGGTCATGGGGCCCAAAATAGAGAAGGAAAAGAACTACAAAGAACCCCAGAGCAAATGTCCTGAGGCATGGGTTATCCCGGAGGATGGGGGCTGCCTTTGCATCCCTCAATGAGGGGTAATGTCATCATCATGGGCACGTTAGCCACACTCCCCAGGATTGCATTAAGAAAATGAATACAGATAGGCGGATGGCCAAGTAGAAGGTTGCTGTTATTTGTGCATCCCTGGCATGCACCAGTGATGGCCCCTCCACAGCACTGATCCTCACACCAGTGGAGGAGCTGCTTGTGCCCACTCTCAACCAGGCATCCATCATGGGTGTCGGGTCCAGACCATGGGCAGCCCATCACAGCACTGTGAGTATGCATATGGAAACCCCAGTTGAGGGTGGTGTGTGCAGGCCACCGGTGTGCCTGGTGTACCACCCAGGGGCTTGTACCGTGTCCACGTGCACCATGCAGAGCTGCTGTGAATGCACAGCCACACTGTGGGGACACAGGATGGTATGGCCCAACAACACAAGCCAACAATGGCATGCATGCCCTCGGGGGCCACCATGTTGGTTGTAGTGCCACATTGCCATCCACAGAGGGCCCATGCACCATCTGGCCACAGTGGTCAGGTGTTCCACAGTAGGGCTGAGGTTTCTGTGGCAGGGCTGGGGGGAGGCAATGGCCTGGCCACAGCCTGTGCATTGAGGCCCTGTGCCACACACCACCATGTGTGTGCACCCTTCCACACATGCGTGTCTTACAACACCAGTGTGTTGGTTGTACACAGGCCACAATGGTAGTCCCAGGCATGTGTGACATCACAGGCACACCTGTGGTCCACATGCACACGCCCCCTCATCTAGCTGTCTACCTGCCATACAGACATGTGTCACTAACCAAGTTTCTTTTCTGTCTTTCAGCTCCATCACACCTCAGGGGTGCCATACCAGCTGGGGCAAGCCCTGTGGCACCAGTGGAGGGATGATGTGGTGCCTTCCACATCCTCCAGTGCCATGGCCGGTGCTGGTGGCCTTCGCCCAGCAACTCAGCTGTCGGACATACTGGGGTTGTGTACAGATGACCCTTTATTCAGCATTCTCATGCAGGAGGACCTCACCGTTCTTGCACTGGTCTTGGTGGAGGATGATGATGACATTACCCCTCGTTGAGGGATGCACAGGCAACCCCCACCCTCCCACCGGTCTGGTACACACACAGGTGGCAACAGGCAGCGTTGGTGGTCCTGTGCCTGCACACGCACTCCCACAATGTGCCCCACTGCCACCAGCTGCTGCAGCGACTGGCGGTGGACAGGGACAGGGCACTGCTGTGGGGCATGGGACTGCCAGCACAGTACAACAGGGTTCTGCAGTGGCCAGTGGGGGGACACTGTCTAGCCTGCCCCTGGGCACTGCTGTGCATGCCTGCACCCAGTCTCCACCTGAACAGTGGCCTCCTGTGTGGCATTCCCGGACAGGGAACATGGCACAGCAGGTCAGGACCCACCTGTCTGTCGGTGACCAGCCCCCAAAACACCACCCACTGACAGAGTCGATGAGCACACTCAACTCCTGTGGGAAACCATTGTGGGCCAGTCGGTGCTCAGGGAGGAGCTCCATGGACTGCATGTGCAGGTTGGGCAACTGGTGGAGCATGAGGCCACGGGACATGCCCAGCTGCTTGGTGAGTTACACCTACTGCGGGAGGCCACAACCACATTGCTGAATTGGATTGCGGAGAACATTGCAGTGGGCTTTGCATCCCTGGCGTCTCGTGGTTGCAGTGTGTACCGCTGCACACCACGCTGTAACGTGAACACCCCCAGGGCATGGCATCAGGTGACCCTAATTGGGCTGATGCTGCCCCCAGCCACGCCATCCCCGGCACCCCCAGGTCCAGTCTGTTTTGCTGGAGGGACACAACCATGAGGATCCGGTCACATTCTCAGGAGTTGACCCCTGGCAGGGAGGTGTCATCACCCCCTTTGGCTGGTGAGCTGCCTGTGGCTGCCTCCCAGTCAGGGTGTGGCTGCCCATGTGGCTGTAGCTGCCGTACTGTCTCATGGTGAGTCCTGCCGGGTGTGGTTGCCAGGTTCATGTACCCTGCTGCTGTTGTCTACTGCACACCAGGCCGGCTGAGGCCCAGGCCACATATTGTGGCACACGCATGCCCTGGTGTCAACCTGCCTGTGCTGTCTGTGTGTTGTAGAGGCCATGTGGGGGGGAGGCAGTGGTGTTGTACTGTGTGGCATGGGTGTGATGAGTGCAGCACTGTGTCTGCCATACTTGTGTGCTGGCACATACCCTCTGATCCATGTCAGTCTCCACAATACCACAGTGCCTCTCCCTGTCCTTGGTGGCACTGTTGTGGATTCATGTGCATGGTAGTGTGAGCTCTACTGTGCAGCCTGCAGCTGTTGTGCAGTGTCTGCCTACCTGTGTGTGTCCTTCAAACACCCACATCCTGTCTCAGTGTGTGTGTATATGTGTGTGTGTCCTTCAAACACCCACATCCTGTCTCAGTGTGTGTGTATATGTGTGTGTGTGTCATTGCTGGCCAATTCATTCATCCTGGGTCACTCACCTGCAGTTTCCAAAATGCTCCTCCACAATGATGTCCCGGTGCCTCCTGGCTCAGGCTGCCAGCCTTGGGTCCCTCCTCTCCATGGGTGGCTTCCCACCCTACTTCCTGTGGTTTCCCCTGGACAGGTAATCCACTGTCAATGGCCATGTTGTGTAGCATGCAACAGGTCAGGAATATGCCTCAGAGGTTGCCAAGAAAGAGGAATGGTTGGACCATGGTGGCTCAGGGAGGGTGAGAGTGGTGGAACAGAGGCGCATCCCTCCAGTTGTCCCTCTCCACAATTCATTCACCACTCTGGTGGAGCATGGTTCCTCTATGGAGGCACCCGCAGTGGAAACCAAGGAGGATGCTGGGAACCTCCACAATGGAGACCCTCAGGAGGGTGGCACAGGACCCCACAGGGGAAGGAAACCACTGCTGGTGGGGGACTAGATTGTTGGGGGGGTAGAACTGAGGGAGGGAAGGGAAAGGGAGGTAAGGTGCCTACCCGGCACCATGGCTTGGAGGGACAGGAAATGAATTCTCAGCATCGTGGGAGCAGCTGCAAGGGGGAGTGAGCTGGATATCATTATCCACCTAGGGATGAATGACCTGGCTGTGAATGGGATCAGAGCAGTGCAACAGGAGTTTGTGGAGTTGGGGAGAGGCTTTAGACAAGTAGCACACACGGTAACTTTCTCAGACGTGCTACCTGTCTATGGCATGGATGAGGCTAGGGTACTCTGCACCTTGGGATTCAATGACTGATTGAAGAACTGGTGCCAAGCGCAGGGATTTGGGTTCAATGGGGACTGGGGCTCCACCTGGAAGGATGCAGGCCTATACAGGCATGATGGTCTGCATCTATCCTGGAGGGGAACCAGGATCCTAGGTGATAGGTTTAAATGCTTCATTGGCAAGCATTTAAACTAGCCAAGGGGGGGGGGCACTGAAAAAGAGAAGGGAAATCCTAGTCCTCCCCCCAAAAATCAGGGTGGTTAGTGAGGTAAGCACCAAGATAGAGCAGTTGATAGGGATAAGGGCAGGGGTAAATGGAGAAAAAGACAAAGGCAGTAAGGACAGGGATGGGGCAAAAAGAAATAAAGCCATAAAAAAATGGAGGGTAATGAGTACCAATGCCCATAGTCTAGGTAAAAAGCTCCCTGAAATGGTGGCCTTGATGGAAGAGGGATTCTTGGATATCGTGGCAGTCACAGAAACATGGTACACAGAGAACCATGACTGGGATGTCGACATACTAGGGTACACAATCTACAGGAGGGACAGGGAGGGAAGAAGAGGAGGAGGAGTAGCTCTCTATGTAAGGAAAGAGATCAAAGCAACAGAACTAAAGGGTAAACAGGGAGGAGAAGAGGCACGGTGGGTCACCCTGGAGACTGGAAATGGCTCCACGATCTGCACAGGGGTTGTCTACAGACCCCCATCTCAGGGGGAAGAAATAGACATGGAAATAATAGAAGGCATCTTTGGGATGGCAGAGAAAGGTGAGATATTGCTGATATGCCAGATGTTAACTGGAGTACCTTTGCTGCAGCCACATCCAAGAGCAGGGCCATTCTTGATGCCCTACAGGGGGCATGCCTCAGACAGCTAGTTTTGGAACCCACTCGGGAGGGAGCACTCTTAGACCTGGTACTCTCAAATGGGGAAGGAGAGAAGATCTCTGATCTTGAAGTGGGTAGCCATCTGTGAACAAGCGACCACCAAACAGCGTGTTTCACGATAAACTTAGCTGTAGAGTCAAGCCACACAAAAGTGAAGGTACTGGACTTCAGGAGGGCTGATTTTGTCAAAATGGGAGAGTGCCTCAGAAAAGCACTAACAAACAGGCAAGAAGGTGGGGTGGAGCAACAATGGGGAAACATCAAAACTACCATCACAGAGGCAACAAGCCTTTGTGTGAAGCAAATAAACAAATCAAAATGAAAGAAAAAACACTATGGTTCTCAAAAGAAGTGGCGGGGAAGGTAAGGGAGAAAAAGACAGCATTCAGGAATGTAAGGAAAAACAGAAGGAGCAGGACAGAGGACTGTACCAGTTAAAGCAGAAGGAAGTGGGGAAGACAGTCAGAATAGCAAAGGCCCAAACTGAGGAAAAGACAGCAAACTCAGTTAAGAAGGGGTATAAAACCTTTTATAGGTACATTAGGAAGCAAAGAAAGATGAATGCAGGGATACTGAGGCTGAATAAAGAGGAAGGTGGTTGGACAAAGAGCGACAGTGATAAAGCAGGAATACTGAATGAATACTTCTGCTCAGTATTCACAATGGAAAATCAGCGGTAGAGACCTAATCCAGTCAATAGAAGCTCTCTGGATAGGGGGGTTGATATTAGTCCTTTCACAAAGAAAGGGTTCTGAAAGAACTCTTAAAACTCACGGTGGATAAAGCAATGGGGCCTGATGGGATTCACCACAGAATTCTAAAAGAACTAAGGGAAGAACTAGTAACACCACTGACTACCCTTTTTAATAAATCATGGGAGGATGGTGTGGTATCTGAGAACTGGAGAAAGGCAAATGTGTTTCCCCTTCACAAAAGTGGGAGCAAGACCGAGGCAGGAAACTACAGACCTGTCAGTTTGACCTCAGTGGTAGGGAAAATTATGGAATCACTTCTGTAAGAAAGAATTGTTGAGTACCTAGAGGCCAGGGGGCACAGGACCCAAGCAGCATGGATTCACAGCAGGAAGGTCATGTCAAACAAATCTAATTGATTTCTTTGACTGGGTAACCAAAGTAGTAGACCAAGGAGGGGCTGTGGACATGGCCTACCTAGACTTTAGCAAGGCATTTGACGCAGTCCCACACAAAAGATTAATGAACAAATCAGCCAGCCTGGGAGTGGGTCCCAGGGTGGTAGCCTGGCTAAAACACTGGCTGGACAACAGGACACAGGGGTAATAGTAAATGGAGTCCACAGTGAAGAAAGGAGGGTTACTAGTGGGGTACCACAGGGATCAGTACTGGGACCGGTCCTTTTTAACGTTTTCTTAAGTGACATTGCAGAGGGACTGGAAGGGAAGGTATGTCTCTTTGCAGATGACACAAAGATCTGCAACAGGGTTGATACGCAAGGTGGGGTAGACAGGATGAAAAGGGACTTGGCAAGGTTGGAGGAATGGTCAAATGTATGGCAGCTTAGATTCAACACAGAGAAGTGCAAAGTGATGCACCTGAGAAACAAAAACCCAGGGCAAGAGTACACAATAGGGGGGTGAGATACTGACAACAACAAAAATGGAAAGGGACCTGGGGGTAGTCATATCAGATGACCTAAAGGTGGACCAGCAATGTGAGAAGGCAGTAAGGAGGGCTGGGGGAATACTGGGATGCACTGGGAGAGGCATCACCAGTCGAAAACAGAAAGTTGTTGTCCCTCTGTACAGACAGTTGGTATGACCACATCTGGAGTACTGTGTACAGTTCTGGAGACCCCACTTTCTCAAAGACATAGACAGGGTGGAGACTGTCCAGAGGAGGGCAACCAAAATGGTGCAGGGTCTGTAGCAGAAGACATATGAAGAAAGACTAAAGGAGTTTAAGATATATAGCCTTGAGGAAAGGGGGGGGGCATGATAGAAACTTTCAAATACCTCAAGAGAATCAACAAAGTCCAAGAGGGTAGCGTCTTTCAAACAAGTGATGTGCAAGAACAAGGGGGCACAATTTGAAGATGGGGAGAGATGGCTTAGAGGTAATATGAAAAAGTATTTCTTCACAAAGAGGGTTGTAGATGCATGGAACAGACTTCCTGAGGAGGCCATAGAGTCAAAACAGTGGGGGAATTCAAGAAAGCATGGGACAGACATAAGGCGATTCTAGTGGGGGGTAGGAGGAAGTAGGCTGTTGGTTAACTAGGATCTGCAGCTTATCTGTTAGGTAGGGAAATGGGCAGACTAGGTGGGCCAAGCGGTCCTTATCTGCCATCAAATTCTATGTTTCTGTTTATTGTAGGGCACCACCGGATCTGTCTAGGCAACAGAATTGCATTTTTAGCATGCCAAACACATGCTCTTTCATATTGCATGTTGCGGTGTGTGCCTCATTATATTTGTCCTCGGCCCCACTGTTGGGCCACCATATCAGGTTGAGCAACCATGGTTGGAGGGGGTACGTACTGTCACCTAGGGGGCAGACACGTGTTAGTTGCACTCAGGTGTGCGCATGACCTGTTATGACTGCCAAAACACCTTGCTTATCTATGCTGCTACTACCTGTCTACCTGTTTGCCATTCCCACCACCCCACATGCACAGGCCCTGTCCCTTCATTGCAGGACCCCGTATATATGTCCTGCTTGCAGCCTGGCCAGTCTCGGCTGGTTTGACCCCTCCCCAGGCCTGTGGGCCCCATCCCTGCTTGTGTGGACAGCATGCCACTGTCCTGTCCAGCCATTGTGCTTACCTCTCTCACCTGTACAATGGTGGTGTCTGGGGGCATCTGTTGCCCCTCGCAGCGTAGCATTTGGCTGCTGTGCTGCACCCCTGCCATGCTTTTCCTGTAGCCCTCCAACCCAATATTTCTGTATCTGTGTGTACCAGTCTGGCAGGTCTTCTGGTTCCACAGTTCAACATGGCTTTTGGCCGTTGCACTGTCCCTGTCACTCTTCCCCCCCACCCATGCACTTCCAGCGGCTGTGTGCTGTGCCACAGTGTTCATGGTGTAGTCATGGGCTCCTGCACAACTCACCCAATAGGTTCCCTGTGGGGATGTCCCCACCCTCAAATCTGCGGCACAGGACAGTTTGGTGCCAGATGAAGACATCAAGTGTACTCCCAGGGTGCATGGCGCAGACACTGATGATGCACCCTGTGGCATTGCACACCACCTGGCAGTTGATGGAATAGTACCCCTTCCTGTTCATGTATGCAGCACTGTCTGGGCCAGGTGGTGTACATATTGCCACATGGGTGCAGTCAATGGCCAATATCATGCCTGGCATGTGTGCCACTCTGTGAAATTCCTGCATGTTTTCTGTACACTGTCTGTGTGCTTGGGAATTTGATGAACTCTGAAGTATGTGGCAGCAGAACGTTGAGGAACTGTGTAAGGAGGTGGGACATGGCCAACTGTGTGATACCAGTGGTGTCATCCACTGGTTTCTGGAAAGTGCCCATGGTGAGCAAGCACATTGCTGCTGTCACCTTGGTCTCCACTGACATGGCATGACCTCTTCTGGTGGATACCTGCAGTTCATCATAGCACAGCTGACAGAGCTGCCTCAGGATGGCCCTGTTAAGTCAGTACCGGATCACTATCTCGATATCACTATGCTGTTCAAAGGTGACACAGGCATGGTACTGTCTCTGTGCATACCACCTATGGGTCCTTCCATGGCCATGTTGCTGTTCCACCTGCCTCCTCACACCCCTCATTACCTCTGCCATGAGAAACACAGCCCCATCCATCTTGCTTCTATTAGTTCAGCTGGCTGCCTGTAGGTGGCTTGCAGTTAGGCCACTTCCTTTTATGCTTAACTTTGTGCTGCCCATCTTGGGGGATGCGCTGCAGATGCACCGCCTGTTTTGAGTGAACATAGAGATGTGCGGAACATTCATGGGAACGCCTCCTCCAGATGCTCCGCATACATTATCTTTGTGCTGCGGTGCATCCGGAATTGCGCTGCGCTTCCCTTCCTTTTGAATATGGCCCAGGGGTGCATTTGTGGGGATGCACTGGTGCAACTCAGTTGTGCCAAGCGCATCTCCTTTGAAAATATAGGCCACTGTACCCAATGTGAGCCAGCAGTGCCCCAAATCAGGTGAGCTGTTTTTGACACCATATACTGCTTAGCAAGTAATGTCAGTGTCCATCCCTCTGTAAGGTAGTAAAGCATATTGTGCATGTGAAGTTAGCCACTTCAACAACAATTGTTGCCATCTGCACAGTTTCATACTGCTTCCTACCAGATCACAGCACATACATCTACTAAGCTCGCATAAGTCAAGTGCCCACGTTTTATTTCCCCACATGACATGTCCGAATCGCGATCCCTCACTAGTGGCACTTCACAGTGAATTACTAATTTCCAGCATAGAGGAATTCCTTCCCAGATAGAATCCAGTACACATCACTATATTACTTTTTGTTATTGCTATCTCTCACCATCTGGAAAGTTGCCACCTAGCCTGCCACCTCCAATGAGAGGTCAAACAGGATGCACGAGGAGGGGGGTCATATTCACCGCTACTACAATTTCCAGATAAGTGTAACACAGGTCCAAATAGTTCACATACAGCGGCACAGCTTGGTAACCACAAGGGGGAATTACTGTCCTCTAATGGGGAGACATCTGCACAAATCAAGCTAGCATTTCACCTTGGATATTGATCCTAAGTACTGACTACCATGGCAGGTTGATGTGGTCAGATGAGGGCTAATAGGCACATCCTTCGAATGAGGACAACACTGTAAATAACCAGTAGCCCTACCAAGACACCCCATAGTAATTTTGGGCACTTTCTGTTTCACTGTGGGGAAAAAAATGTATTCCGTTATGTTTCCTGTGCTACAGATTGTGATTGGACCCCCCCCCCCGCAGTCGAAGCAGGAATACATAACAGGCTTCGTTTCATGTGTTACCAGCATACTTCCAGTCAGGGTACGCCTGTCACAATACCGTATGTAATTTGGCATGAAGTGAAGATTCCCAGGTTCTTCTTGATTTATATTGCACACATATTCTTAGAGCTGCACTACAATACCACTATTCCGAATGGTCCAGTTGACAGGAAAGTGCTTATGTAACTGTGCACCACAAATCATTATTGTTATTGTAACAGTATTATGCATGTACTGGCACTATAAGGAAGGTGTACACTTGTCCACCGTGGAATAAAGTGCAGAAATGAAGTAGAGAAGCAGATGTGGTTCCACAATTATACACTTTACAGCAGTGGTGCACAGACAATGTGCTTACCAACAAAACCAGCATGGAATACTGTTGCATGCTTCCATACCTGTCAACTCTGGCTTTCCACATACTCACTCTTTGTTTTGGAGCTGCATAATAAGGAAGCCTACACAAAAATCCTTGTTCTGTAGCATACCTTGCAACTGTACCACATTATGAGGAATGTTCCTCATTTTACTTCACAAAAGCTCGCTGTTCCACATTGTGAGGACTCGTCCCACATTCAGTGTTAACATTTTAAAGCAAAACTCTATAGTAAATTATCCAAATGTAACCCCTAGATGGCGCTATCCCAGGGGCTACTACCCCTGCCTGATTTGCCACTAACAGGTTGAGGGGCCTGGATCCAATGGCGGGTGCCTCCACCCAGAGGTCAGGGTTTGCAATAGTTAAACTTACTTGGTCACAGCCCTCTGGGACACTGCAACCCCCCTTTCTTCCCACTAGTGGCCCACACAATATAGCAGAATTACCTTCACAGTATACACTTACCCCAAGGCTGGTTCAGGCACGGGACATCCTGTAAAATAAGATACAGTGCAACAATCACAGTACAGTACTTTAACATAGACAAATACCTCAGGCAGTATAACTTTGTTGAAACAAACAGCTCTGATTTATTTAGGGGATATAACAAGGACAGGGGAAATCAGGTTAATTAGCTTATCACTTTACTATCTACCTATGGCTCTGTGCACAGGCCTATCCCTACCAGTTACTGTCCCTGGGTACCCAGGCCCTAGTGGCTAGTCCAAACCGTGGCAGCTGGTAGGGCCCTTTCTACACAGAGAAAGGAAAATTAAACAGTCAGCAGTACAGTAATTCCATTTGGATTTAATGTGGCAATTCAACAGGAGCGACCCGAATTAGTACTCACGACCTCAAAGAAGATATGGTCCTTCAATGTCAGCAGGGCTACTTTTGATCTCAAGAGACTCCTCACACATTTATATGGTAAAAAGAAAGCACTATACCAGGCAGGCTGCATCTGTATCCCAATCGCAATTACTGCACAATAACCAGGAGAACACACAGCAGATTCAGTTCCTGACAGACCGAGTGTAATTCAACAATTTCTTCAGTCTTCTACAGGGTGAGCCTGGTTTCTACTCTTCAGAGATCCTTTGATTCTTTTCACAGGATGGATTCAGTCCTAACAAGCAGTTACACAAGTTGTAGACCGGAACTCTGGGCCTTGCACACGTTTTGACTGAAACTGTGCACTGAAGGAGCACAGGGTTTCTTTCCCTTCACTTTCAGATCTCAAACTGAAACTCCCAACAGACAAAACCGGGCACTTCCTTTGAGTTCCTCCCAGTTCTTGACTGGATTGGCTGTCACTCACAATAGACTGCTGCTGTTGGTCCAAAAGGCACCGAAGTCTAAACTACATCTCCCAGAGTCACTGCCCATACAATCCTCTTGTGGCTGGCTCAGATTAAGATCCCAAGTTCTGATTCGTCCAAGGCATCATTTTAGAGCTAGTTTACCCCACACTGATTGGTCCAGTTCAGCAGTTCAAAACCAGAATGGGGAACTAGGCAGACAGTTCTGACTGCAAAGAAAGCAGGTTAGACAAACTGTAATTTTATTATTACTGTAAATGATTTCTGGCAATCAGTTACATCTTTCAGACAGGTTCCTTTGCACTCCTAGTGACTGCAAAATGGGGTGAATTGGCAGCAGCTTGAGTGGTACTCAATCAAAAACACACAGTCCCCATACAAACTAATTATGTCTGCAAGCAGACAGCTCTTAAAGAGACAGTACCAGAGGTTCTAAAAACACTCACTGATAAATGGCTTAAACGCCAAACACCATTCAGGCTTGGAGCATTCAAGCAAGCTCCTGGAAGTCTTTTGGGAACCCCCATTTGCAGGGGGGTTACACCCTTCCTGGCCTGGGAAAAGCTTGACGTCCGCGTCAAGCAAGTACCCCCATAAGTTTCAACTGCAACCATATACATTTGCATTAGGCTCACACATGTAATCATCAGTCAATACATCATTTTACCAAGAACCATTTCTGAAACATTGCAGTACGTCCTCTTTACACAGTATAACACACATTGTACCATAACTCAAGTTATTACCTCTTGTACATGAAACCTGAAGAGGGGACCCTTCCTATCAGTTACCTTGGGGCTGGACGGGGCAAGGGCACCATACTTAGAGGAGCAACACAAGTAACTTGGAGTTAGCACTAACGCTCAGTTTGGGCAATGAGCTCGGGGACACATACACTCCTTTATGGACAACATTGAGCGGGTCCACTGGCGGCCCAGGAATCATAACTGAGGTGCACCACAGGCTTTACAGCTCGACCAGTCTTTCTAGGGGCTGTTACAGTCTCTGCACTCTGAGCCTCATTTTCAGCATTGTTCTCACTTGTCAGGGAGTCTCCATGGGGTAGAGAGGCTAGAACTTGGGGCACTTTCAGCTCCAGGAGTTACAGTTTCTGAGTCCACAACATTTGGCTCGCATGGAGAGCTTTCAGACACTGGCAGTGGACTGTCAGGGCACTCAAAATACTCTTCTTGTTCGGGTGTATCACCAGTCTGCCCCAATCTATCATTTTCCTCCCTGAAAGCTCAAACAGTTCAACCATGCACAATGATTCCATTTCATCTGATCTGATGCTTTGCACTTCACTTTCTGGGAGCATTGGCTCCAGGGATGAAGCTGGGGCATAGACAGTCAGAAGGCCCAGCTTTGTCTCCAGTATTGACTAGGGGATTGCCCGAAAACAATTGACTCAGTTCGTAAGAAGGATAGTATTCAAAGTCACTCTCACTTTCTTCTGATATGGACTGACAGTCATGCTCAACTGGGACTTGTGCAGGGGAACACTTTAACTCTGCTTCTGTGGTGCAGACTTCCTTGATCTTTTCTTGCAGCAGCTCTAGTCACTGGTCCAGAGGGGCATCTTCTGGGGGCTCAGACTCAATCAGGATTTGTCCAATGGGTAGTAAATGATTTCTATGCATTGTTTTACATCTTTTGAATTGTTCTCAGGCCTTACTTTGTACACTGGCAGATCATCTAGTTTGCCCACTACAATGTGAGGAGATGGTGCCATCTGTCAGCAATCTTGTGTTTGCCATGCAGTCCCAGATTTCTTAGCAATACCGATCTCCCTCCTGGAGTTCCTGTGCTTTCACCTTTTATCATACCTTTCTTTGTTGGCCAGATTTCTTTTGGCAGCCATGGTTTGAGCCAGTTGAGTACGCATGAGTTAGCTGGGCCTTTAACTTTTGCACATACTGTAAATAGTTGTCAGCTTGAACCCCATCAGGAGAGACCCCAAAACACACATCTACCGGTAGTCGAGCTTCTCTTCCAAACATCAGGGGTAGGGGAGAACCCAGTGGCATCACTTTTGGTGCAGTTATAAGCATGTACCAGGTGCTAATTTGTTGGCTCCATCTAGGCTTGTCCTTTGGGTGCAGGGTGCCTAGCATATCTAGCAAAGTGCGGTTGAAACGCTTCAGGCTGTGGGTCCCCTGGGGTGGTGTGAGTGGTTCTGGACTTTCTCACTCCCCACAGAGAAAGCATCTCTTTGATCAGCGACTCTCAAAGTCTCCCTTGATCAGAATGGATTCTTTGTGGAGCCCATAGTGAACAAAAAGTTTTCTACAGTACTTTGGCTACAGTGGATGCTTTCTGGTCTTTGGTGGGGAAAGCTTGGGCATATCTCGTGAAATGGTCAGTGACCACCAGCACATTACTGATATTTCTTTGATCTGACTCCAAACTCAGAAAATCAATACAGACCAGCTCCATGGGTGCACTGGTGGTTATGTTAACAAGGGGCAGCCCTCTGGGAGCAAAGCTTTCCTCTGTAAGCTAGCGACTACAAGATTCGTATGTGTTGCTCCACATCAGCCCCATCTTAGGCCAATAGAATCTGGATCTCACCAAGTCAAGTGTTCTGTCTATACCAAGGTGCCCCATGTGGTTGTGCAAGGACCTCAATACTGAGTCTCGAAGGCAGTGGGCAGCACCAGTTTGTTGTTTGTCTACTTGTCCCCCTCTGTCTACTGTTTCTCTATATAACAGTTTATTGATCAGTTTCAACTTAGGACCTTCTTTGTATAACAGTGCAGTTCTCAAATCAGTGGGCGTAATTTGGACACATCTTTTCCTGCATAGAGGGCTTCTAAAGCTGATTTGATCATAGGATCGGGATTGAGCCCGTCGAATACTGTCATTGTCCAGCTGAGGCAGTGCACCAATGTCTATTGCAGAAAAGTGGCAATAAGCAGCAGGTATGCAATTCTCAGAGGTCCCAAGCAATCCACCATGCAGTCCACTGCGTCCGTGGACATTTGTTCCTCCTGTCAAACTTCCGGCAGAGTGCCCGAATGTCAGGTTCTGCCAATCGGACCCAATCATTCTGGGAACAGGCCTCCGGGAGAGCATCAGCATCTATGTGGTTCAGACCTGCTCGTATTCGAGAGCATAGTCATATGTAGATAATGCGAAAGCCACCTGTGGCCAGTGGCATCCAACAGCTGAGGTCTGCACATAGGTCAAGGATTATTGTCAGTTTTACTAGTGTTTTGCCCATACAAGTACTCATGGAATTGGTCAACAATAGCCCACTTCAAAGCTAGGAACTCTAACTATGTACAGGATAGTTCTTTTCGGATGGGGTCAGGCTTCTACTGGCAAAGGCCACTGGTCTCAGGCCATTCTCGTGCTCTTGGTACAACACAGCCCCCAACCCTTGCAAGCTAGCATCAGTGTGCAGGGCGTAAGGTTTTCTTGGATCGGCATAGGCCAGCACTGGAGCATGGGTAAGTTGATATATGATCTCATGAAAAGCAGTCTCACAATCAGGAGTCCAGTGGGCCCCAAATACTTCACTCGGATGAAAATACACTCTTTCAGTCTTGAGGGCGCTGACTTTTGGTATTTTTGTGGGTTGGGGATACCCTTGAGTAAGGTTAAGTAAAGGCGGATCACTCCGAATAGTCCTTGATGAAGCATCGATAATAACCACAGAATCCAGGAATCTTTGCAGTTCTTTTAGATTTTGGGCTGTGGCCAGGTGGTCAAGGCCTCAACTTTACTTGGGTCGGTCTCTATTCCTCAGTGGATACTATGTGTCCACATACTTTACTGATGTTTGAAGAATTGACACTTATCAATGGACAGTTTAAGGCCAAAGTCCTCCAGTCGATCCAATACCTTAAATAATCTGCTCTCATGTTCCTCAGTGAGCTGCCAAAATAACATCATCTAGGTATACCAGGCACTCTAGTAAGTTCATGTCCCCACTGCACGCTCCATCAATCGTTGAAAAGTGGCTGGGGCACCTGAAATCCCTTGAGGCATCCTCATGAATTCATAGAAGCCAAGCGGACAGAAAAGGCTGTCTTCTCACGGTCCTCTAGGGCCATCGGGATCTGGTAGTACCCACTGCGGAGATCCAGCACAGAGAACCACTTGCTCCCGTTTAGGCAGTCCAAAGCATCCTGAATGCGGGGCATTGTGTACTGATCAGGGATAGTCCGCGGTTTAAGAGTGCGATAATCCACGCACATCCTTACTGTCCCATTCTTTTCCTCACTACCACAATGGGGAAGCATAAGGCTTCTGGATTCTTGTATTACACCAGCCGCTAACATCTCTTGCAGATGCCGTCTCACATCATCTATATCAGCAGGTGCCAGGCGTCGAGACCTCTCACGAAATGGTCTTCGTCATGCAGCGGATATTGTGCTCAGCTCCTTGCGCATCCTACGTCCCATTCCTTTAAAGAAAACACCTGGTCTCTCTGGGCAAGCTTCTCACTGATCCTCACTTTCCATTCAGCTGGCAGCGGGAGTTGCGAAATCAAACAAGTCAGGCGTTACTCTGTCATTCTTCCTTGAACTCTTGCTGCTGGGTAGCACTGCAGTGTCTGCACAATGCACATTAGCCAGGATGCAACCTCTATTTACTCGAATGTCTCTTTCAGACACATTATGAACTTGGACCATTACCTTCTGGCATAAGCATGGGCTCTAGCGGGCAAAATACAAGCTTGACCAGCAGTCCCTCTACAATTTTCCATCGCCTGGTGCATCCAACATTAATATTTTATTCTTAACATCCTTTCTGATACGGACCTCTCCCTGTAAGGTACACTGGGCATTTGGTGCCAGGATCAGAGACTCAGGATCCTTCTTCCATACAATTCCGACCGGTTCCTCTGGTTCTATATTTTCAGCATCTCTCTGTGCCTCATAGGCCTTCTTAATTAAAGCCGGAACTCTTAAAGCTCTACTAGTCTTTGACCCCTGTTTTTCATAACACAAATGTGCCAGCCTTCTGAACATATGAGCATTTGTTCCAATCAACAAAGGACACCATCATACAGTCCAGTGGGGGACACACTAGGCTAGGGTCTCTACTTGTTCGGCCACTCCAGCCACGGAGGTGGGGAAAGACAGCCAAATTGGATATACCCAGAATAGGGGTAGGCCTTCTCACTTAACCCCCATACATGCAGTCCTTCTAATGGTTGTAAGAGGTACGTCTGACAAATGCTTCTGATACCAATCTTGAAACATAATTGTCACTTGGGAGCCACTGTCTAATACAGCTCTTGTAGACACTCCATTTACCTTTACAGTGGTCTCCATGGAGGGACCCACTATTCTGGACCAGTCTGAGAGGCGGTAGTGGGGGCCTGGGCAACTGACCTTGCCACAAAGGACGTGAATTAGCATTTTGGTGCCTCACTGGGATCATTTCGTGCACCTCTAACCACTGATTTGTTCTCGAAGCTCTCCTTGTAGCCTATATGCAACTTTGTCAGTGTCTTTTGGGATTGGCATTCCCTTTTCATGTGCCCATCCTTCCCACAATTATAGCAAAACATACTTTTGGAGTTTGAGCTGGCAGGTGCCACACTGGGAGCCAGGGCGGGGTATTACTAACTGGAAACCTTGGTGCCATCTCTGTCTGGCGTGATAAGCATTTGGAGACATCTCGTCAGTTTCTCCACTTCCATGGTCAAGGAATCGAGTTCGGAGCTGTTATCAGCAGGAGATACATGGTGGGTATCCCCACCCCATAGCAGATGCAGTCGGATATAGGTCGGGGCCGCATCTTGCAGGCGTGGCCTTCATAAAGGGACTGTTTTGAATTCCCGGATCTCTCTCAACAGTTCGCCCCATTGTGGCATATCTTTCCTTATCAGAGCACTCATTGACTGCCAACCTCTGCCCCTGAACTTCACTTGATGGGCCACCCTCAGTCACTCGGTCATAGCCACAGCTATTGGTGCAGATCCTCCCGAGTCGCCTTTTCTCAACTCCTCAATTTCTCTCATTAACTCATCATAGGAGGTGGGGATTCAGTCGATTTGCCAGGCGTAACTGAAGCAACAGCAGTTCTGAGAAGGGGCAGACTTAAGGATTCTGTCCAGTCTGGTTCGGTCCAGTTCAATCGCTGGCAAACTACCCTTTCTGAGGCATTCTTGCAACAATTTTTCCAGCAGAGACATACACAGACAACAACTCCCCTTGGTACTGTTGTGCATTTCTTACTCTCCACCATAGGTCCTCATCAGAATCTGGGCTCCCATACACATTCTCCAAGGCCTCAAGATAGGCTTGTGCAGTCGCTTCAGGGTTACTGGCCTGCTTAGCACGGATGGTAGCGGGCAGGACCTCGGAGGCTCTCACTACCCTCTTTCGCTTCGCTTCCGAGCATTGCCATTCTAGCACTTGGGGGCAACATAGTTCATCCAGGTCTCCCAGTCATCCTCCCTTGGGGGTGGGAGGGTGCCAGAGAAGATCCTCAACCTTGGTAAGAGTCGTGACTAATGGCAGGTGCAGAAATAGGAGTCTGCATTGGTTCAGCCACCATTACGGGTACTGGAGCAGGAGAGGGTGTTGGGGGAGGAACACCCCCAGGTGGCAAGAATAGTTTCTTCAAGTCCTCCACAGTTTTCCCTTCTCCCAGCAACCATTTAGCAAATTTCTCCTCAAAAGTTTCAGATAGTGGTGGGGGCTCATTCCCCCCCGGGTCTTTACTGTCCTTAGTTATCACTCTCCAAGCAGTGAGGGCTCCCTCTGGGGTAATGGTCTGTGGTACTTTGGAGCTATCTATGGGATCCTTAAACTCTACTAGGGCCAGGAAAGTGTGGGTGAGCAGATTAGCGTGCCGACCCACCACCACAGGATTTTGTAAACCTTCCACCTTGGAAAGTACTCCCTGCACAGTGTCCGTATTGATACCCAGGGGGATGTCCAGGATAAGCATAGCATTTGGGGTCGATTCTCCCCAGTACACCACTCCACCAGCCGGTGCACAGCCACTTCTGTCGGGTACCCATTTATTTATTTATTTATTTTTTTTCCTAACAGTGGTTTGTAAATATGGCCACTAGAGGACACACAATCCCAGCGGTGAGCCTCAAAATGTAACCCTAGATGGCGCTATCCCAGGGGCTACTACCCTGCCTGATTTGCCACTAACAGGTTGAGGGGCCTGGATCCAATGGCGGTGCCTCCACCCAGAGGTCAGGGTTTGCAATAGTTAAACTTACTTGGTCACAGCCCTCTGGGACACTGCAACCTCCTTTCTTCCCACTAGTGGCCCACACAATATAGCAGAATTACCTTCACAGTATACACTTACCCCAAGGCTGGTTCAGGCACGGGACATCCTGTAAAATAAGATACAGTGCAACAATCACAGTACAGTACTTTAACATAGACAAATACCTCAGGCAGTATAACTTTGTTGAAACAAACAGCTCTGATTTATTTAGGGGATATAACAAGGACAGGGAAATCAGGTTAATTAGCTTATCACTTTACTATCTACCTATGGCTCTGTGCACAGGCCTATCCTACCAGTTACTGTCCCTGGTGCCCAGGCCCTAGTAGCTAGTCCAAACCGTGGCAGCTGGTGAGGGCCTTTCACACAGAGAAAAGGAAAATTAAACAGTCAGCAGTACAGTAATTCCATTTGGATTTAATGTGGCAATTCAACAGGGAGCGACCGAATTAGTACTCACGACCTCCAAAGAAGATATGGTCCTTCAATGTCAGCAGGGCTACTTTTGATCTCCAAGAGACTCCTCACACATTTATATGGTAAAAAGAAAGCACTATACCAGGCAGGCTGCATCTGTATCCCAATCGCAATTACTGCACAATAACCAGGAGAACACACAGCAGATTCAGTTCCTGACAGACCGAGTGTAATTCAACAATTTCTTCAGTCTTCTACAGGGTGAGCCTGGTTTCTACTCTTCAGAGATCCTTTGATTCTTTTCACAGGACAGTTCAGTCCTAACAAGCAGTTACACAAGTTGTGAGCCGGAACTCTGGGCCTTGCACGTTTTTGACTGAAACTGTGCACTGAAGAACACAGGGTTTCTTTCCCTTCACTTTCAGATCTCAAACTGAAACTCCCAACAGACAAAACCGGGCACTTCCTTTGAGTTCCTCCCAGTTCTTGACTGGATTGGCTGTCACTCACAATAGACTGCTGCTGTTGGTCCAAAAGGCACGAAGTCTAAACTACATCTCCCAGAGTCACTGCCCATACAATCCTCTTGTGGCTGGCTCAGATTATGAGTCCCAAGTTCTGATTCGTCCAAGGCATCATTTTAGAGCTAGTTTACCCCACACTGATTGGTCCAGTTCAGCAGTTCAAAACCAGAATGGGGAACTAGGCAGACAGTTCTGACTGCAAAGAAAGCAGGTTAGACAAACTGTAATTTTATTATTACTGTAAATGATTTCTGGCAATCAGTTACATCTTTCAGACAGGTTCCCTTTGCACTCCTAGTGACTGCAAAAATGGGGTGAATTGCAGCAGCTTGAGTGGTACTCAATCAAAGAAACACACAGTCCCCATACAAACTAATTATGTCTGCAAGCAGACAGCTCTTAAAGAGACAGTACCAGAGGTTCTAAAAACACTCACTGATAAATGGCTTAAACGCCAAACACCATTCAGGCTTGGAGCATTCAAGCAAGCTCCTGGAAGTCTTTTGGGAACCCCCATTTGCAGGGGGGTTACACAAAAAATACATTATTCAATTAATAACAGACTTTTTGAACATAAATGCGAACATTTTAAGTGTTCTGAGCTTCTTAGGTAAAGATTTGATTAAGTGTTCCACATTTTGCTCATTTGTTCCACATTTTCAGAGGCAATGTTCCACATTTGGGGAGACAAAAGGTTGAGGGATATGCTCTGTAGTCCAGCATACCATGATATTATATCATATGCCATGTCACATACACCATATAGAATCACAATATAGAAATGTCTAAAGTCAAACAAATAACTCAGCAGATGACACTTTCACTTTCGCTGTGACACCACACTCAGGTCAGCGAGTTGCAACCCTGCCTCGCATAACTATGTAATAAGGCAGACCATGATAAAAACCAAGCTGAGACATTCATAATGCAGTGGCTCTATTTCATATATATATATATATATATATATATATATATATATATCATTATACAGAAATGGTGTGGAAACATATAGGGATTGTGAGCCGCGGGATAAGAAAAAATAAAGGACATGACACTAGCGGTGTGTGTTGAGGGATTCAGTGCACCGAGTGGCTTCCCTGCGTGGAACGTCACTTCCAGTGCAGCGGGAGTCAGCAGCCATCTCAGGGGGTCGAGCTGTATGCAAAATGGAGGAGGGACAGCAGTATTCAGAAAAAGAGAAAAATAACAGGTAAACTATTGGTTTTCCACTTTGTTTGCATTGCAATACTGATACTGCTGCTTTTAGGGACCTGATGCTGCTGTTTGCAGGACATGGATGTTTCCCTTTAACAGAGGCCCACAGGGCTCAGCTGGAGACCCCACCTACTACACTCAAAGAAATCCAGTCTGCCATCTCCCCCTTCTCTCCACATAAGGTGCCCAGATGGTATACCTGTTGACCTCTACCAGTTAATTTCTGAAATAGTCTCCCCATCCTCCAGTTTGTTTACCTTGAATCCCGTCCTCCAAATGCCTCCCCCCAATGACGCAAGAGGTAGTGATTACGATTTTACCAAAGAAGGTTAAGGATGTCACTACCCTGAGTAGTTACAGGCCTAACTCGCTTTATAAATGCTGATGCAAAAATTCCTGTCAAAGCGCTGGCCGCAAGATTGGAGTTGATCCTTCGCCACCTCATTCACCCCTCCCAAGTGGGTTTTTTGTGTTACAGTCTTAGCTCTGATCCTCTTCTCCTCGATATTACAAGCATCTTCTACCTCAACCCCAGCCACAGAAGTCACTAATGACTTTGTAAAAGCATCTGATTCAGTGGCGTGGGGGTAGTTACATGCTGTATTAGACAACATAGGATTTGGCCTTCACTTTGGGAGGTGGATACAAATGTTGTATACCCAGCCTCCTGCAAGGATCCTGACTAATTTAACCCTGTCCGACCCCTTCAGGCTAGAGAGAGATGCCTGTAAGGGTTGCCCCCTCTCCATTCTACTTTTTGTTTTAGCCATAGAACCCTTAGCCCTGGCCGTCTGACATCACCCCTTTAGACTCAAACCTTAGATGTTCACATGCTGTCCTACATGAATGACTGCCTGATCCTTCTGCAGAATGCCCTCTCCAGCATCCCCATTCTTCTCTGCCTGTTGGCCTCCTTTTGAGAATTGTCGGGTCCCAAAACTAACCCCAATAAGATGGAGGTCCTGCCACTTAATACTCACTGTACACAGCTGGACATTGCCACCTTTGGTCTTAAATTCCCCCCCATGGGTATAAAATACTTGGGAATTTGTGTCAGTGCAGATTTGGCTGGAATGGTGTACAGGACAACTTAATGTCATTTCTGAAAAAACGTAAAGGTGATTGCGACTAGTGGAAGCTTTTGCATTGTACAATAGTGGGTAAAACTGCAGTGATTAAAATGGTTCTGACCCCCAAACTGATTCATTGCTTGGCTCATTTATCTCTAAATTCTGGGTGGCTTCTCTCACCCTCTACCTCAGCTCTCTCCTCTTCCCTCTGCCCCACTCCCCATACACCCTCCGTAACTCAGGCTTTCATTCCCTCATGCTTCCTTCTCATAAATCCCTTGCTGGTCAGGTTGCTTCTCGTTTCACTTTTCTAAACTCTGGAATTCTCTCCTCCTAACCATTTGCTCTGCATCTTCCAAATGCTGTCTCTCTCCTCTCTACTCTATGCTTATACTGCCCCCTCCTGTGAATGCCCTTAGTCATAACTCTTCACCTATCCACTTTTTCCACCTCTCCATTTTTCCTTCAATACCCTGCTCCTCCCCACTCCTACCTCTTCCCTTCATCTATCCTTCCCTATTCTCCTCCTTCACCACCTCTTCCATCCTTTCCATAATGCACTCCTGCCTTTCTCCTTCACTCTCCTTCCTTTCTCTTCCCTCTTCTCCCTCCCCTTTCCCTTCTTCACTACTTCTATACCTCCCTTCCTCCTCCTCTTCTGCTCTCCTCCCACTACACCCTATCTCATTCTTTGCACACCAATTTAAGGTTCCTTTTCCCTGTTCCCACAGGATATACCCCCTCCCTGGACTTGTGTTACTTGTTACTTATTTGATACGTATTTTACATTGCGGGTGCCTAGTTCACTCACACTCCTTATGTATAGAGCTTGCACTGTCTAATCTCCATTGGACGTTTTGTTTTATTGTATAATCCATTGTTCTATTCTGTACCTATATCCATATCCCCCACCCCCACCCCGGATGAATCTGGAAATGAGCTATTTTTAGCTTAGTACTGTATGTCTTTCCTGGTGAAACATTTAAAAATAAATAAATACATAAATAAAATTTAGCCATGGACATTCCTGCCAGTTGGTTTTCCAAAATGGATAAGGTGATTGGTGATTTTCTGTGGGAGGACAAATGTCTCCATTTCAGTAGAGCCAAATTAAGGACCAGTTGGAGAAAAGGAGGCTGAAGGCTTCCTTGGTTCTGTGCCTACTGTGTGGTTTTTCAGTGTGCACAAGCCCTGCATATGCTCTCCTCATTTACATCACATGACCTCCCTATATGGGTAGAGACTGAGTGACAGGTGGCCCCATGTATAATACCATAAGTCCACCTTTTTGGATAATTTCCTGGTGCTTTGTCATCATGACCTACCATCATTCCTACATTAAGTAAGTGGAAGAAATTAGAAACCTGGTTGCTGGAGTCCCTTATCCCTCTCTCATTACTTTCCATTTGGAAGAACCGATTAATTAAAGTGGGGAGATAGCCAGTGCTGTGGGAGCCCTGGTGCTCTGGAGGGATTCATGTTTTGGTTGATTTTTGGGAACCAACCACCATGCACTTGGATCTGTTTGAGAACCTCGGCCTGCTTTGATCTTCCGAAGGTGGTCTTGTGAAAGTGTCTCCAGCTTTCGAGAGCCATTACTGCCTGCCAGAAATCAATTCCCTCCCAACTACCTCTATCACCCCCTGCTCATTTATAAGCATGATTAACCAGCCCTAGGGGCCTGGCTGTACTGATTTATAACAGCATACTGCACAAAGTGCCAGATTCCTCTGATGGTGCTAAGTGTAAATGCCCACGGGCACTGTGATTGGACATTTCTGAGGGGTGTTGGACCCAGTTATGGCAGCTTATAAAATTGCAAGAAAAAATCTAGAAATCTCATTGGCCAAGAGACATCAGCTTACCGTACATTAAATCTTTATAAATGCACAGTCATCCTGGTCCTAAATCACATCACACAATGAGCAAATCAGTCCTCCTACAACCAGAACTATCTTCCATCAGTCCCCCTACAACCAGAACTGATCTTCCATCACAAACATGGCTGCTACCTTTACACTGTAAAAACATTCAACTGGGCCCTAAAAATAAAACTACCTTAAATAAAAAAATAAAACAAATTAATTAAATGTCATTTCCCTGATAATCACACTCTCCTTACACACATAAATGAATTAGAAACATTAACTATTGTTAATAGTTTTCATTACAACTATTTCTTTGTTGGCAGTGAAAAAGTCCCCTTCTAGCTTTACCTGATCATCAGGGAAATCTGTTCTGCTTGCTCTGACAGTGAGATAATTGAGTCTCTGGCTCTAGAACAGGCCTTTTTTTTGTGTGTGTACAGTATGTTAGGAGAGGAACATTCTGCCAGTGGGACTGAGCAGAATTTTGAATCCCTGTATTCCATGGTAAACATTCCAAGATAAACAGTCCATATCTTGAATGTGGGGAACAAGCGAGAGAAAAAAAAAAGATGAAGAAAGTAGGCAGTAATACTTCATAAACAAAGAGAAAAGATGGGAAAACAGTTACATGGGCAGAGGGAGGCCCAAACTACTCAAATACATTCCTGAAGTTTATAAAAGTATGTACATTTGAATCATACAAGGGTGTTTCCAGGTGAAATCTACCTCCCTCCCACCAAAAGAAAAAAAAACAACCTGGCAGGTTTTAAGCTTTTTTTTTTTTTTTACTAACCTTTCACCTCAGTCCTATAGTAGTGTTCTTGCTAAGTACTAGACCATGACACATAACTAAAGAACAAAAAATAAAAAGAATGTTGCCTTCAATTAAACTGTATTACTACAGTGTAATGAAAATGAGATTTTAAGCACTGCTTATTTTTACAAATTTACAGATGTTACAGTGCATTTATGTGAGCATTTACATGTAGAAAATATATATTTTTGACCAACATGAATAATACATTCTTTTGGTGCAAAGCACTAGTTAATATATTGCTGAAATATGCTATTTTATGCATTATTAGGGACCACTTTTTTCAGTTTTTAGAAGCTTTAGAAGTAATGTATTGTACACTTTTATGAAAATAGTAAAGAAATTTTAATCTCTGTCAGAGTAACTCAAACAATTTTTTTTATGATGGTGGCCTATTTTGTAAGTGTGATAAGCCACTCCAGGGTGTGCGGCTTAAGGACACTTGGCCTTCAGCCTCATGCCTTAGCACACCCCTGGGGCATGCATTAAAATCCTTTAATGCACACCCTGTTGTGGCGTATTACTTACTTGTTCACAAAGCTTGCCCAGATACCAGAAGCCTTCTTATTCAGAACACGATTATGCACCTCTGGTATCATACTCCTGTCAAATTGAAATCCTTGGGGCTTCTGGATCATGACAGATGTTGGCAGTGTGACACTCTGGACACTGATCTGTTACACATTTTATGGATTTGTCCCAAGCCTCAGCCATACTAGGTACAAATATATATGTGTTGTAACCAGATTTTGGGTGGCTCTGTACTGTTGTCTCCTCAGTTATTTATCCTGGGCCTCGCTGACCCAGCACTCTCCCCTTCAAGGCTGCATTTACATTGGCTGCTGATGGTCAGTGTTGAAGCCACACATTTAGTCGTTCAAAAACAGTGATCCAAAGAGGTGCCATTAATTACCCACTGGCTAACTGCAGTCAGGAACCTGGCTATTTTGGATAAAATGTCACATTTTGCCAAGAAAACTGTTGCCTCCTATGAAGACGTGGGTGCCCCCTTCCTTCCTTTCTTTCATATATGCAGTCCAAGATCCTGTATGACTGTCTGGCATTACCAGACTCCTGTCTGTTGATAATGATGGATATGTCTTATTTCTGTTACTTAAACTGTACTTTATATCCATGTGTATTTCTATGTTTAAGTTTTGTTAGTATGCAGCCTACATTGTCTTTGATGTTTGCCATTTGTGACTTTATTCTTGAGAAAGTATTAAAAAAGGATTTACAGCAAACAAAACAATGCTGTTATAGGACTGTGGGGATGTGGCCTTTTTTTCTGGTCACAAGGTTTGGAACAATGTGATGGCGTGGGGATTTTACTGTGTGGTTTAAAGTTAACGGTGTCCTAACTGGTGGATATTTCCCCAGCTTGAGCACTGCTGCTAGATATTTCATATGGTGATACACAAAATAGATTTATTAATTTATATGAGCCTAAGACCAAGATGGGGAGGCTCTCTCACTAGTGCAAGACATGCAACCCTTTTTACACACAAGTAAACTAATCATCTTGGGTGGTGATTCTTTTTTTTTTTCAGATATGATTAAAACAGTAGGCCTAAAATATGTATTTTTTAGAGGGAAATAACCAAAGCAATTTTATGTTTACTTATGGGAAACTAACCACCAGGATTGACATTTCGTTTATTTCACAAAAACTGAAAATTAAATTTTCCATAGTAGATTTTGCCATCTACAAAACATCACACTGATCAAGCCTTATCTCAAGCCGTCTGACCGGGCAACACTGGTTCATGCCTTGGTCATGTCAAGGCTGGATTACTGCAATGCTCTTTACTTTGGATTGTGCCATTTGCAGCTAGTCCAAAATACGGCAGCCTGTCTGGTTGTGGGGACCTCTTAGTCCAAGCATATCACACTGGCTCCCAACGCTCTGCACTGGCTGCCAGTGCAGTGGCATTTAGTCTTCAAGGTATGCGTGTACACACTGGATCCAGGTTACCTGAGAGACCTCTTGGTGCCTTATGCTTGTGGTCATCCCCTCCAGTCAGTGGTGGTCTTGTCTGAAGTCATCTGGTGATAGGGCATCTGGGGTCACTGCTCTGATTTCATGGAACACCCTTCCTCGCGAAATAAGAGATGCTCCCTTGCATAAAAAACATTTATTTATGTTACGTTTTGGGCCTAGCTCTGTAACCTAATGTCATAACTTATATTGTATCATTTTAGTATGCACATTGTTTATCTGTACTTATTGTGAGACACCCAGAGCCTCCGGGATTGGGCGCCATATTAATAAAATTGCATCGTCTTGCCTTGCCTATAACAATTGCCATAGAAACATCTGTTCATCTTACCCTAATGTGTCAATTTATTTTGTGTCTGGATAATACTTTCCATTCTGGCTCAGAGATTGAACCATATCCTACTACTATCTTGGCACATTAGGTACACCAGGCAAGACTATCTATTCAGCAAGCCTATTATTCCCTGGAGGAATGGTGGGAGGACTAAAAAACGTTATAGGCACATATTTACAAAAGTGGCAAAAAAGGCAAATAGGGATAAATATCTGACTTATTTTGATCTATGAGCTCATCTGCAAAAACTCATTTCCAGAATGCAAATGGATTTAATAGACCTGGCACACCAGGTAGGAAATATAAGAAACAAATGCAGCAATATCAATACGACAGGGCCACATTATTGGCACAGGAAGAAAATTTGGAATAATAGGCCAAACTCAGCTGTCTGACCCTCTTAAAAGGGTGTCAAAATAGGATATCTAAATAAATAATTACAGGCTTCTGACTCATAGGAGGTGGAGACCCTCCCTCCAACATGCAGAACATCATGTGCGTGGTTTCTGATTTTGTGATGTCTCAGTCTGGTAGGACTGTAGAGCTCAACTTGACTGACAATTTTTTCAGGGACTTGAATATTCATACACTATCAGAAGCAGAGAAAGCTTTACTGACCAGACCGATATGTGCAAAGAAGGCAAAACTGACCATTACAAATCTATGGAATGGTATGGCACCTGGATCAGATGGGCTCACAACAGAATTTTAGAAAATTATTTTGGAACGGTTAGTCCTGACTTTGACACAGGTTTCAATTATCATCTGTCATCTGGGTCTCTTCCTTGTATCCATAACACAGATATTGATGTTTTTTACTTATAAATCTACAGATAAATATGAGATCCACACAGACCAAAAAATTCTGTCCAAAATTCTGGCAGACAGATTGTCATTAGTGGCTTCCAAAGTGATTGCCTCAGTGCAATCCTGTGATACTCCACATACAAATATGCAGGACAGTTTGAATTAGGAGAATTAATTGAGTGGGGAGAACAAGGTCTAGTATCAGGTCATCTCCTATCCCTAGATCAGTCAAAAAATTTCAACAGAGTGGTGCTCTCAGATTTGTACAAGATCCTAAAAGGATATGGCATCCCACCACTATTTGTAAATTGGATCTCTATTTTATATAGCAATGCAGTCATAGCTCTGTTTGTGAATGGATGACTTGAATCCCCTATATCTGTACACAGAGGAGTCTGACAGGGACATCTACTGGGCCAGCATTTATGCATTTTTTCAATAGACCCCCTCCTAAGGGAAATATAAGTTAATCCCAAGATTAGAGGAATAACAATGACACAAGACTTTCTCCCACTTAAAATTCTGAGTTATGCAGATGATGTGTGTGTGAGTTTACAGGATACCAACTCATGTCAACATATTATTGACACAATAACATCATTCTCGTACTGATTTGTTTCCTGCATAAGTTATTCAGAAAGCAAAAGAATCCCCATAGGAATGCTTCTCCACTCTGTACAACAGATAGCAGGCATACAAATTACTTCAGACCCAATTCAGATCCTGGGAGTTTTATATGGACATGATAGTCTAGCGACATTAAATTGGGAGGCCTGTATTAGACGGGTGGAGTCTCACTTTACAAGTGTGGAAAGCCGGATTTCTATCAAAATGGAAAACACTATTTTTGATTAAATCTCTTCTGCCTCCATTTTTTTTTGTTTATTAGTCATACATTTTCTCAATCTTTGGAACTGGGGACAAAGTGCTATAGCATATTTTTTCAGGGATTATGGGATAGCCTGTTAAACTCTGTGAAGAGAAATGTGACATACAAAAATATATCGGAAGGGGAGTGGTAACGATTAACCCTATAGCTGTTTTTCATTCAGTATTTTTGAATAGTAACATTATCCCGGTTATACGAGGCTTAGAGCAGATATGGGTTCCCTTAGAAGAAGAATGGCTCACCCCCCACTCATCAGGTCTGGAACTCGGGTAGGCCTATGGTACTTAATAGACAACAGAACTGGTCCACTCCTGAAAACTTGAGAATAATGGTAAAAAACTCAGAAAGGGGCCATTGACTACTGCTTAAGTAGGAGACAACACAAGGAAACAATTATACAGTCTTGTCCAACAATACAATTTTTCCGAGCCAGTAAAATACAGGTGTTGTCCAGTAAGCATGGTAATAATGGTAAAAAAGCAAGTCACAGAGCTGAGACTATCTAAATTTATATGGGATATTGTCTGTCTGAGATGCCTTGGGAAGATTATGGTGAAGGATGCCATGAAGCATAAATCCATCTCTGAAAGAGAGTGCCCTTTTTGAACTGCACTGGAATTTTGGAGAATCAGATGTACTTTGTCCTTCAGTGTTCATTTGCTTCACAATTCTGTAATACATTGGGTCATAACTGTAATGATTCCTTGTTTTCCAAAACCTCATGTCAGGCAGTTGTACCAGGAATGTATCAAGGCAGATGGAAAAAATATCATGAATTCACATTGTGAATTTGCTTTGCTGCTTGCAAATACTTTCTGTAGCAGGCTAGTGTGCTTTCACCATACAAAAAAATATAACCTACCATGTAAAGTGGCATCCAAATGATACAAAACGTGTTCACACTGGAGTGTAATACCTTAAACAGCAGTCAATTTACTGTATACTGGAATATTTATAATTGGTTGTATTAATCAGAACAGCAGAAGGCACCCGCTGGTTATAAAATAAGTTTTCCTTCTATATACTTATTGTTGTTTCTTTTTTGATTTAACAAGTAAAATATTGTTTTCACCTGTGATATATTTGGTAGTTACGATGATACCGTATATTGTTGCTTACATCTTTAGTTAGTATATTTCTATCTTTGTTTTCTGTGATTTGATTGATTTGATTGGTTCTTTTGATTTTAGTAAGAAAATACCCATCACTTTATCAGTAAATGCCTTGGGATCTTTACTCCTATCTGGACAGTGACCAAGGATAACTAGAAGGAACCTTGGTTTGTCTCATCTGTAGGATGACACCTCAGCAGTGCCCCCCCCCCCCGTCTGCACCACTGTTACAATTTATGAATATTGACACAAGTACATGGTGTGGACTAGAACACACAGCCTTCTGATCTTCTGGCCCCAGGGTGGAGCATGCTAACTACTGAGTCACTGATACTGATTTTTAGAATAAGACAACCCCATGTGACCAACTCTTGACCAATGAGGAGGGAGGATTAGGCAGACCTCATTTTATAAATGTCATTAATGACTTACAAAAGGCTGAAGATTAGTTACATGTCTAAGTTTTTTATATTTACAACATCTATATTCAGGACAGCCCAGCTGAGATGTAACATCTAATTTCTGATGATGTCTTGATTCTACTGATTTCTAACACTGGGTGGAATGAGGCACTGAGAGGTTAAATGACTTACTCAAGGTCACAGAGTGCGTATTTGATTCTTAATGGGATTTGAATTTATGATCTCCCACTTCCCAAGCCGATGATGTAACCACTAAAGCACACTTTCTCTTAGATGACAGATCATACCAAGCTTATTGGAATAGGCCCTCAAGGTCATGCACTATTTCTGAAATGGTGCTGCAGTGCACATGTGTGGAACTTCTTAGGAAGTAGAACACTGACTGCAAAAGTAATGTCATGCATTTAGTAAGGCCTGTGGCTGTGTATTTTTTATCTTGTGGATCTGTTGCACAGCATTAAACTGTTGATAAATCAAACCCTTGAAATAGATTGGCCATGTTAATTATTGCTGTTTTCCTCACACTACACCCTAGTGTCTGGGTTCAGTAGTACTTCAAAAGCATTTTATGTGACTATGCTTACATTTGTTTTACAGAAAATGGGGATATAAAAAGATGCATAAAGTGTCACTGAGAGGCCATAGACTATATCTCATGATGCTACTGCACCATGTAATTAATCACTTGCTGCCTGATTTATGTGTAATAAAATAAACTGCAAAAACTACATTTAGGCACCAGTTAGAGATGCAGCACAGAGTCACAAAAGTAGACAAATGTGCTGTTAGAGTGAAAGTTCACTTGAATCCTGGTGAATGTGTGCTGTGGTATTCTTCAGGGTTTGAACAATTACTTGAAGCTACGTTGTCATCACCAGAACATTTTGGCACTGTCTTTCAAGAATTTACTTACACACCAATTATTTCAGAGAGGGTGCAAAGGTTGGGGCAACACCAGTGGTGCTTTGAGAAGTTGCCCAAACTTGAGGAATACCATACAATGCATTTGCCAAGGTTCATGGGAATTTTTAACCTCACTTGTCACTTAACTGCTTCATGGCTTTCTGCATCAACTCTAACTGATAACTAAATGTGTAATTTTTTTTGCAGCCAATGCCAGGGCTGTCCCCAGATCTTTAAGATGATACACAAACTGTTGAAAATGTATTTTCTGTGGTGGCACCACCACCATGATTTACCCACAGGACAGTCCCAACTTAAAGCCAGTGCTGCAACCACTAGGACTGCACTTCTTCCTCCAAATCACACACTGTAATTGTAAACAAAAAAACCTCAGCACATCATGCTGCCAGTGAGCACCGATGGATGGAAACACATTCTGTCTGTCACATGTTTGCTTGTCATCAGAAGGTTTGCCTTAACAGGACACCACTGTAAATGAGCTCTGTTCCGTGGTTTTTATCCTGAATAAAACTGACTTGAAGCAGTTCTTTTTCATAGAGGTTTTCATCCTCCTTAGGCAGAACAGGCAGCTCCTCAGACCTGTCCCCATGCATTTGTGGCTGTCTCTTACCACCTCTCGGTCTGGGAGTCCTATCTCCCACAGATTCCCACCTCCATGGCTGGGGCTGGGGCCAGGGCTGGGGGGGGATATCCTCCCTCTGGGTCACACCTTCAGATCCACCTTGGACCGGAGTGGCACAGCTGACCACAGTGCAATGGGCAGGGCTTCACAAAGCCCATACTCCATTTTTTCCTCCTGTTTTCTCCATGGGCCCAGGGCTGTGCAGTGAGCACATGCTGTATGCAGCACCTCTGCAGACTCCCCAACCCCCCATGGCACACTATATGTGGGATCCCTTCCCATTGTGAGACTTGCTTGTGCTGCAGCCCAGATACCTCCAGTAAAAAGAGCAGATACAGTAGTAAAACAACCCATTCTAACTATCTGACTAAGCATCTCACAAATAAAGAGTTCCCTTACATACCTAAGGCACTAGGTTGGATATTTTTAGCAGATCTACAGATCAAACACCCTGCTAATGGCAAGCGGTCCCCATTCAGATAATGAGAGTTAGTTAGCAGGTTAGTCAATTTGAAAGCCTCTGCTTAACAAACATGGATTTCAAAATTTTTATAGTGCTACAGAAGGATTAATTTAGTCTGGTAGTGTAGGCTAGACGTTAGAGTAATGAGCTGTGAATGAGCTTGGTACATCCAGCAGACCAGGGTTTGAATCCCACAACTTCCACTTGCATACTGTGTGACTTTAAGCAAGTCACTCAACTTCCCCAGTCCTCCTGTCACCCTTAAAAACAGGCACTTGTGCCTAGTGGGCTTTAACTGATTACCAAAGAATTAAAAAATGCTTTTACATTTCATGTAGCTGCCCTTAACTGGGTTGCCTTGCACAAACAGCAACCGTTTTTGCTCTTTTTTTTTTGCTGTTATATTAAGTCCACCCCTTTCTTTTTCAGTCTGTAGCCACCCATGGTTGGCATTGGCAACTTATATAACTCACGGAGGGGGGACTGCTTTAAACATTGGGTGCTTACTCTCTGCATGGATATTTCTTTAGTATTACGTCTTATATCTTGGGTTTTACACAAGCAGACAAAATAGAGGACTCAAGAATAACAGTAATAATACCAAATAAAAGTAGTGAGCTATGTAAGACAATTGAATTTGAATGATAAGTTTACTCTCTCTGGCTCCCTTGATCACTGCCAACATTAACGGTATGAATTATTGCTTTGAGTCACAAATCTTTATCCTTCAAAACACGCTATATTAATATTTGGATCCTTCCAGACTGTGAAGAGGCGTTTATCAGAATTCTGCATTACTGTGGTTTAGCCTAATGCATTATAAAACATGTTGTGGTGTTCTGCTGTGTAGTAGAGAAAGACAACATTGAATGAGGGGCTGCTAGTATAGACACGAAGTTCTTCAGTTGTTATGGAAATAAGAGCAGGAAGCCCTGCAGTCATGCAGAGCTGAAAAAAAATACCAAGGAAAAAAAGGACAGAATGTAATTTGCAAATCATTAACAATTTATCAGAACTTGAAATTCAGAAAGTGACCTCTTTTGTTTAATAAGAAATATATTTATGTGAAATCCAATCTTCATTTGGCAGTTTTTCATAATAAATGATGTATGCTGAAGTATTTAAACAGAGATTGTTTTAAAAATACATCTTTGGGTTCTCTAGTCACAGATTTTTGTAAAAGAATGATACTGAAATGGATATTTCTCATAAGGCTTTCATAACCAAGTTTTAACCAAAATGGTAAATCTGGAACTGTAATTTTCAGCATCATATGTCTTTAAGCAGTTAAGTAAGAAAACACTAAGCGGGGATTTGCAATATTATGAATAAAATCCATCAGTAAAGATAAAAATATGTGTCTGAAATGCGTGATGGTGCATAGCTAGATTTAAATCCAGAGAGCAACCATCCGAAAAGCTGAGTCTACCAAGATGAGTTAAATTCCCCATTCTGGTACGTCACCTGCATTTTTATCTGGGCTTCTGTAACAAGGCTATTAACCACTACTTCTTCAGTTTGTGCATTTCCTCTCATCCAGATATGCATACTAAAGCCACAAATATTGTGCAAACCAGCATAGGTCACAGTACACAAATGTTTATATGATGCAGGCTGTTGAGGTCTTAGTAGAATACTAGGATCCAAAGTTACACCAAACAGGTTTTGATATTTGATCCAGTACAGTTAAAAGCAAATAATCCTAGACATGGGTTTCATCCTTTTGTGACTCATCAGCATGACACAGATACTGTCTCGGCCCAAAACTCAAAAAGGAAAAGATGGGAAAGAAAATAATTTGTTTTTATAACACCTTTTATACAGGCTGTATGCTAAAGCCTTCCACAGTCCTTGTGAGGGAGAGGAGAAAATGTTGCTGCTGCTTGCAGCTAGGGAGATTAAAAAAAAAGTCACAAAAATACATGAGGTAGGGGTGGGAGGATAGAGAGAGAGAGAGAAAGATGTTAAAGGAGTAGTACACCTAGAATTTGTAAAAACATATGTTGTGCAGAGTGTTTTGATTTTTTTTTTGTGTGCAGTCCTAGTGTGTCCTACCCTCTGTCTGCTATTAGGAGTTTTTCTTAAATTAGCCTGCTAGCTCTAAGGTACTTTTACAACCCCTGGGGATCTCTATCAGAGTTAGATTTATTGCTTTTCTTGCTCCTATAATGCATCCTGTCTCATGTGACAGTGATGTAACAGAGACCATAGATTTAGCTGCAAGCACTGCTTTAGAATTAGTTCACAACAGCAGAGCCGTGAAACTTTTCTTATCCACTGTGCACAAATGGCAACATATACAGTTTAGAAAATACTTGAGAGCTAACTGAGTGGGGTTTCTGTTACTTCACATTTGTAAAACAAAAAAAAAATGACAATTATATCACAAAGCAAAAGCAGCACTAACTGCCAGTTCTACCTAATAGAATGCTGGTACCTACATTTACAGTTTAGTAAATATGAAAAAATTACTCACCATAGTAATGTTGATTCTTCTAATGGAGTCTTGCTGTATTCTGACTTAATGCAGTTAGCCCCAGCACTTGAACTGCCACAGAGAGTAAGGAGTTAATTCTATGGTGAAGCATAGAATGTTGAGCTCGAGCTTGGTTTTCAAACCTCTGTCTGTGGTACTTCCCAGTGTAACTGTCAGATTCTTATGAGCAACTAACTAACTGAGTATAAAATATGTAAATCTTTTGAATATAAGCCAAAAGGCAACAATTTGTGCCCAGAAGACTCAAGTCAAGAACCCAAGAAGACAAAAGGTAGTGACAACACTAACCACATCTATAATGCAAGAGAAAACTCAAAATAACTAATCCACACAGAGGGAGGGTACAAGGTACACCCCTGAGGTGCAACACTGTACCTGCCAGCCCGCTTCCAAAAAACTAGGTTCTGAGAGGGGAGGCGGGGGGAGGTCAGAATACAGCAAGACTCCATTAGAAGAAACAACATTACTATGGTGAGTAATTATTTCTTCAAACAACATGAAATCTTGCCGTATTCTGACTTAATGCAGACTACCAAGCAGTTCCCTATGGAGGAGGGAATGCAGAACCTACTTTGAGAACAGGCTCTGCAGTACTGCTGTACCAAACCTAGCATCGCTCCTAGCATGGATATCCAGAGAGTAATGCTTGGTGAATGTGTGTACTGTTTTCCAGGTGGCTGCTTTACAGATCTCTAACAAGGCTATATCTCTGGCCACAGCCAGAGAAGCAGCTGTACTCCTAGACGAGTGAGCCCTCAGGCCTGAGGGGGGTGCTTTAACCAACTTATCATGGCAGAATTGTATGCAAGAGACAATCCACCTGGCAATAGTTCTTTTAGTGGCAGGCTTACATTTTCCCACCTCACCATAGGTGAGAAACAATTGAAGACAGTCATTCCTGTGAGCCTTAGTGTGCTCTATGTAGTAGCTAAGAGCTCTTTTAACATCCAAACTGTGTAATCTTCTCTCCCCTGCAGAAGAGTGGTCAGTGAAAAACACAGGGAGAGACATGGACTGGTTCAGATGAAAATCTGACACCACCTTGGGAAAGAACTTTCTATTGGTTCTTAGGACCACTTTATCCCTATGGAAGGATATAAAGCCAGGCTCAACTGACAAGGCTTGTACCTCACTAATCTGCCTGGCAGAAGTAATGGCTCCCAGGAACACAGTTTTCCAGGTCAAATACTTCAGCTCGGCCAAAGCCATAGGTTCAAAGGGGGGCTGCATGAGTTGTGCAATGCAGACATTGAGATCCCAAGCAGGAGTCGGTTCTCTAAATGGAGGGTTTGTGTGAACCAGACCCTTGAAAAACTTTTTAAAAACATGATGAGAGGCCAGGGAAGAGCCCTTTCCTGCTGAAAGGAAAGCAGAAACAGCTGCTAGGTGAACCTTCAGGGTTGCAGGCCTAAGGCCTAGACCATTGAGGTGAACCAGATAATCTAAGGCTGCAGAGATGCCTACAGAATCAGGCACAATGCCTTTCTGAAAACACCAAATGCTAAATCTCTTCCATTTGGAGTTATAAGTCTTTCTAGTAGAAGGTTTCCTGGAAACCTTCAAGATATCCAGAACTGCCTGAGAAAGATGCAGGCCTGTGTATTTTAACTCTTCAAGAACCAGGCCTTGAGACTGAGAGACTGGAGATTGGGATACCAGATCCTCTCCTGAGAGGAGGACAGAAGATCGTGTCTTCTGGGAAGGGAAAGGGGACGTGATACTGTCTGTGACAGCAGCAGAGCATACCAAGGCTGTCTGGCCCAGTCTGGAGCCACTAGTATCACTGTGCAGGGCTGAGTTCTGATTTTGATCAGGACTCTGAACAGCAGAGGGAATGGAGGGAAGGCATAGAGGAACCTGCCCTTCCAATCCAAAATCAGGGCATCCTTGGGCACAGTCCCCAGGAGTGGAGGTTTTCAACAGAACAGAAGGAGTTGGTGATTGTCTGGGGCTGCAAAGAAATCTATCTCTGGAGTGCCCCATCTGGAGAAGATGACCTGCAGGATGAGAGGATCCAGGGACCATTCGTGGTGTCCCTAGGATATTCTGCTCAGAGCATCTGCTAGTACATTGTCCTTCCCTTGAAGGTGAACTGCTACTAGGGAAGTCTGAAGAGAATAGGCCAGAGACCACAGTTTCATGGCTTCTGTTCACAAGGCCATGGACCGAGTGCCTCCTTGTTTGTTGCTATACCACATTGTGGTCGTGTTGTCAGTTCTGACTTAGACCACCCTGCCCTTGACCGAATCTGAGAAACATTGAAGGGCTAGGAACACTGCCCTGAGTTCCAGAAGGTTGATGTGAAGGAGAGACTCCTGTGGAGACCAGACCCCTCAAGCTGTCAGGGCTCCCAGGTGGGCTCCCCAACCTAGGAGAGAAGCATCTGCAGTCATAACTACTGAGGGGGCTTGAGAAAGGAATGGGACTCCTTGTCTGAGGTTGTCCAGATCCAGCCACCACTGGAGAGCTTGGACCAGAGTCTGAGTCACTGGAATTAGTTTGGTGAGGGAATCCTTTTTCTGAGCCCAAAAAGACCTTAGGTGAAACTGAATGTCCCTCATCTGAAATTTTGCTCCTTGTACCACTGCAGTGGAAACTGCCATGTGGCCCAGGAGTTAGAGGAACTGCCTTGCTGGATGAGAGACCTGAGGTCGAAAAGATGAAGCAAGATCTACTAGGGCCTTCACCTTTGCCAGTGGAAAGAAAGCTTTTGCTTGGGTAGTGTCCAGTTCTATTCCTATAAAGGTAAGAAGTTGAACTGGTTCGAGAACAGACTTTGGAAGATTGAGAAGAAACCCCAGGACACTGAGCAGGTCCTGGGTGGTTTGTAGAGCTGATCTGACCTGTTAAGACGACTGGCCTACGATGACCCAGTCATCCAGATATGGGAAGATGGTGATACCCTGTCTTCTGAGGCAAGGCACCTTGTGAACACCCTAGGAGCTGATGTTAGACCGAATGGCATGGCTCTGAATTGGTAATGGCCTGAAGGCAGCTCGAACCTGAGGTATTTTCTGTGGGAGCACCTGATAGGAATATGGAAGTTGGTATCCTTGAGGTCCAGGGATGCTAGCCAATCTCCTGGCCTTAGAGAGGGAAGGATAATTCCCAGAGTTACCATTTTGAATTTGGGTTTTGAAATGTGTTTGTTCAAATACCTTAGATCTAGGATGGGTCGCCACTCCCCTGTTTTGTTTGGGGTAAGGAAGTACCTGGAGTACAGTCCTTTTTCCTTGTGATGAGTAGGAACCTTCTGTATAGCTCTGAGAGCTAGAAGAGAGGAAATCTCTGCCTCTAATGCAAGGGTTTCTGATATTAATGCAGGTGGAAAAGACTTGGCCCTCTTGTTTGGAAACTTTTTGAAGCTGAGGGCTAGTCCCTGGCTTAGTACTTCCAGGATCCACCTGTCTGAGGTCACAGACTTCCAGGCCTGGAAGTAGTAAGCCACCCTGCCTTCTACTGGGATTGGGGAGTCGACCCGGGCTGACACATCAGGGTGTCTGCTTGGCAGGAGCCTTAGACTGGGAGGAGGAGGAGGAGGAAGCAGCCCTGCTCATCCCCCTCCTGTCCTTCCCTCTGAAGAACCCCCTCTATGGGAAGGGAGAGGAGGCCTGGGCTTGGTAGAAAGGCCTGTGAAAGGGTCTGCCCCTGCCCCAGACTGCTGCTTTTGTGGAGTGGCTTGCCTTTCTTTGGCCTGTGCACCCCTGTAAGTGGTCCTGTATTCATCCATTTTCTTCATGTAAGCCTCTGTCTGCTCCCCAAACAGAGTTACCCACTACAGGAAAATCCATAACCTTAGTCTGGGTATCCTGTGAGAGGCTAGTATATCTGAGCCAAGCATGTCTTCTGAGAGACACAGATGTAGCCATAACTCTAGATGCTACATCATTGGAGTCCACAGCAGCATGAAATTGTACTTTCAATGCCTCAATTCCATCAGCAGCCACCTCCTCCAGCTCTTTGGCTAGCTGGGGGGAGGCCTGCTTAGCCAGTTCCAGAACCGTATCCCACCTGGACTTCTGGTACCTGGCTGTGTAGGCCATATAGTTCACCTGCCTGAGTCCCAAAGAGGATGTCAAATACTGTTTTTTGGCCATGGCATCCACTTTCCTGGAGTCCTTGTCCAGGAGATGTGAAGCCAAAGGAATATTAGCCTTGTCACAGGCTGCAGCCTGCACTACTCCAACATGGCTGCTATGATTATAAAGGAACTCCATAGTTGAGCCTGATAACATATACCTCCTGTCCATTCTTTTGTCCACAGGAGGTATTGAATTACGAGTTTGTAACATTTTTTGTGTCTGTTTCCCCAAGGACTTATGAAGAGGGATAGAGAGCCTTTTGGACTCTGGGATGTCCATCATTTCCACAAAATCAGGCTCTTCTTCCTCCTCTGCAGCTTCAACCAAGGGAAGCTGAAGGGTTTCGGCCACCTTTTTGTAAAACAAAAAGTGTGAAGGGGACTCAGAGAGCCTGGGAGGGGAGACATCTGAGGGCCTGTCTGGGGAGATGTCCATTTCAATGGGCACATCATCATCGGAAAAGTCTTCATCTCCCTTCCATTCCTCATAAAGAGCATCTGGATCATAATCCGGAGGAGACGGATCCGACCAAACTGACTGCCTAACCAGCGGTACCAGTTTGGAGGGAACCGGTCTAAGCGATTGGACAATGCTAATCACTTTGGCTATTTTGTCCGCTGTTGGAAAATGAGGTAAAGGATCTGAACCGGCAGACTTACATTTTCTTTTTGATGGAACTGGCCCCTCAGGGTTGGCTCTCCTTTTGCCTGAGGAGGTATCGCCTAGGTCAGTAGGCACCCCCTCAGGTTTGGCCGCAACCAAACCGGGCTGGCCATCTGGATCTATGGACTTCTTGGCCTCCCTTTCCTTCAGCCTACTCAGTCTTTTATCTAGAGTGGATTTAGGAAAGTTTTTACAAATTTGGCAGTCTGACTAGAGGTGGTCAATCCCCAGACAATAAACACAGATGAGGTGGGGGTTGGCCTTGGCAAAGGCCTCCCCACACTCAGTACAGTGTTGAAACCCAGTGGGACTGGTTTTCGTCTTGGGTTTCTCAGACATGGCCAACCTACCAAATTACCCTATAGCAGCTTTCAAGCCAGGTAATAAAGTAACCGATCAGTTACAAACCATGTCACGGGTTTTGAAAAAGAACCAGTAAAGGCCTGGTTCTTTTGAAACCAATCGGCACCAGAACACCACTCTAATCTCAGAAAAATTCAATTTAGAAAAACAGAAGAAAATACAAGGTTGGTTCCTAACTGGACCGACCAATAAGAAACCGAGGAAAAAAACAATTTCCACACTTTTTCAAAATAAACAGTCACTACTTTTCTACAACACTACCTGTACCGTAGACAGAGGCTGGAAATCCGAAAAAATAACAAATAGAATGGTTTAAAACTGAACTCTTTACTTTTTACCGAACTGAGCAGAGGAAATCTCCGGAGCGACTTCAATGTTAGGCGGAGTAAAGATTCTGATGGTTACACTGGGAAGTACCACAGACAGAGGTTTGAAAACCGAGCTTGAGCTCAAAGTTCTATGCTTCAGCATAGAGTTAACTCCTTACTCTCTGGGGCAGTTCAAGTGCTGGGGCTAACTGCATTAAGACAGAATACAGCAATACTTCATGTTGTTTGAATTGAGAGCTAACCAAGTGTTTTTTTGTAAGAAAATAGCAAGAGTCTTTACTAGTTATAGCATTGATGGTCTGGGTGCGATTTCTGTGCTTTTTATGGTTGTGTGTAGTTGGATGAAATCAAAACACTTACTCCTGCTAGCTAGACAAGACAGACACAGTAAACAAAAATATTGAATTAGGGCTATTTTGTAGCTGTTTTCTTACAGAAAACCTACTCAGTTAGCTCTCAAGTATTTGCTAAACTATACATATAGCCATTTGATAAGAAATGTTACACAGCTCTGCTGTTGTGAACTAATTCTAAAGCAGTGTTTGCAGCTAAATCTATGGTCTCTGCCACATCACTGTCACATGAGACAGGACACATTGTAGGTACAAGAAAAGCAATAAAGTTGCCTCAGATGGAGATCCCCGGGGTCATGAAACTACCATGAAGCTAACAGGCTAATTTAGGAAAAAACCCTAATAGCAGGCAGAGGGAAGGACACACTAGGACTTTTTTTTTTTTACCAATTATTTTACCAGGTGAGACACATTAAGCTGAAAGCTTGTTTGCAGGTGCAACCTGGGAGTATAATGAAGTTAAGTGACTTGCTCAGGGTCACACAGTATGCAAGTGGGGGCTGTGGGATTTAAACCCAGGTCTCCAGATTTGCAGCTCAGAGCCTTAAACCACTGTGCCATACTGCCTCCTAGCTCCAGGACTTCACACACAAATCAAAACATTTTGCACAACATATTTTTTTTGCAAATTCTGGGTGTACTACTCCTTTAAGTGATTTGCTTATTGTCATTCAGTAAAGAAATATTGATTGTGGGATTAAAGCCTGGGTCTCCAGCTACATACTGTAGCTCTATGTTCTAACCCTAATGGCCTTTCTAATTTAGAAATTTTGAGGTTGAAAATGAAATTTAGTACATTCATAGGTAGCACACAAGAAGCAGTTTGCAAAGAAAGTGGCATGTAGACTTTTAAACCAGGATGCAGTGAAAGAACAAATACAATTATGTGTCCATTTCTTAGTGTGTCTCCCAAACACTTGCACACACTCCAGTGCCAAACCCAGTGAGCATCATGGGTAGCAGTATGCAATCTTGTATAGCAGGCTGACAAGATTTTCAGCAGGATCAAAAGTTATCCAGTTTTCGGCATGTGTAATATTGTACAGTACTTTGAAATTTAAAGGAGAACAGTACTTAAGTAAAGCTCCCCATCCCCTGAAACCTGACTGCCTAATTTAGCTTTTGGCAATAAAAATAAAAAATTTAGTGTTTGCACTTACTCTCTCCAACACTAGTAAACTCTGCCAGCAGGCAACATGGCGGGCGCTGCACGGTGTCATCTCGTGTTAGTGTGCGGCGCCGCACTGCTCATCAGCACAGCTGGGTAACAGACGTGAAGGGGAGGGGTAGAGGTAAACACAAGTCCATTCACAGTGGACAGTGTCCTGGAGGAGCTCACAAAACTAAAGGTGGACAAAGCAATGGGGCCAGATGGCATACACCAGAGGATATTAAGAGAGCTGCGAAGAGAGCTAGCTGTGCCTCTGTCAGTACTGTTCACAGAGTCATTAAACACTCATGGAAGCACTGCTTAAAAAAAGAATAGTGGCACACTTGGAATCCAGCAGTGCCCAGGATCCAAGGCAACATGGATTCACAGCAGGAAGGTCATGTCAGACGAATCTGATAGATTTTTTGACTGGGTGACAAAGGAAGTAAATCGGGGGGGGGGGTAGACGTCACCTGCCTCGATTTCAGCAAGGCCTTTGACACCGTCAACAAAATGAGTAATCTGGGTATGGGGCACAAGGTAGTAAACTGGGTTAGGAACTGGCTAATGGACAGGAATCAGAGGATGGTGGTAACTGGGATCCAATCAGGGGAGGGAGGGAAGGTGACCAGCGGGTTACCTCAGGGATCAGTCCTTGGGCCAGTCCTGTTTAATGTCTTCATTTTTGACATTGTGGTAGGACTGGAGGGAAATGTGTGCCTATTTGCAGATGACACCAAGGTCTGCAATAGGGTGGATACTCTGGAAGGGGTGGAAACAATGAGGAGGGACCTGGAGAAGCTTGAAAAATGGTCTGAAGTGTGGCAACTAAGGTTCAATTCCAAGAAGTGCAAAATAATGTACCTGGGAAGAGGGAACCCTAGGGAGAGCTACAGAATGAGAGGAGTTGCTGACTATCACCAAGGAAGAAAGGGAACTGGGGGTTATCATTTCTGATGACCTAAAGGTGCCTAAGCAGAGTACAAAGGCTGCAGGGAGGGTAAGTGGCATGCTGGGGTTCATAGGCAGAGGTATCACTAGCAGAAGGTGGGAGGTGGTGATGCCATTGTACAAAATGCCTCACCTAGAGTACTGTGAACAGTTCTGGAGGCTGCACCTTCCTAAGGACATTGACAGGGTGGAGGCGATCCAGAGAAGGGTGACTAATATGGTGCGGGCTTGTATCTGAACACATATGAGGAGAGAATAAAGGACCTCAATATGTACTTGCTGCAGGAGAGGAGGGATTGGAGGGACATGATAGAAACATTCAGGTACCTAATGTAAGATTTGTACAAGAACGAGAGGGCATGATATGAAATTGGAAGGTGGCAGGCTGAGGGGAAATGTGAGGAAGTTTTTCTTCACAGAGGTGGTGGTGGACACGTGGACTAGACTGCCACTGGAGGTGTTGGGGCGAGCACAGTGGAGGGTTCTAAACATGCATGGGACAGGCATAAGTGTACCGAAGAGCTGGAAGGGAGGAGTGAACAGCCATTGACCAGGTGGGGTCAGAGGCCACAAAATAGTGTAGGGCTTTCGGGCAGACTGGATGGGCCTGGCGGTCCTTATCTGCTGACAATTTCTATGTTTCTACGGTATCTGCAACAAAAATCCAGAAATACTGTATATCATAGGACACTGTCATCATGCTTTGCTGCAGAAATTGACAGAACGAGTATGAGTGGGCATATAAAAGTGTACAGTAAACTGCAGCCCAGTCATCAGATGGTTGTATATAATTACTGCCATGTAACCCCCCCACCACCACCACCAAAGCATTTACTTTTGAATGACTTTGGTTAGTGTAGAAAATAGGCATACCTTTGAACCCTCTATCACCTAGAGTGATTTAGGAAAAACAGATTAAGTGTTGGACACGTGATCATATCAAGGAGAAAAAGGATGTAAAGTTGGATGTGCTGCTTGCAGGAAGTGATCACCACATGGTATGGTTCCACCAGGACATAGGCAGAGGGATGGTCAGGACCAAGATGAGGGTTTTGGATTTTCAGAGGGCTGACTTTCGTAGGATGGGAGAAGTTTGAAGGGACATCTTGCTGGGATCAGAGAGGGGATAGATGTGGAACAGAAATGGGCCCTAATAAAGAAAGGATTGATGTTGACTAGTGTGCTAAAATCAAAAGTAAGAAAGCTAAGCCCAAAAGACCCAGTTGGTTCGGCAAGGAGGTGGCAAAAGTGGTGAGAGGCAAGAGGACAGCCTTCAGAAAGAACAGGCGTATTCAGAAAGAGGAGGATAGGGTGGAATACGCTGCTAAATCAATAGAGGCAAGCAGGATGGTAAGAGAGGCAAAGGTACTTGAGAAATACAGAACTAGCTGGCAGTATAGCCTAGAGGTTAGAGTAATGAGCTGTGAATGAGCTTGGTACATCCAGCAGACCTGGGTTTGAGTCCCACAACCTTCACTTGCATACCGTGTGACTCTGAAGAAGTCACTTAATCTCCCCAGTACTCCTAGGTTGAGCCTGAAAACAGGCACCTGTGACTAGTAAGCCTTACTCAGTGAGCAACAAATTTAAAACAAAGTACAGCTAGTACAGAGGGTAAAAGTGGATGAGAAGGCCTTTTTCAGGCATATAAGGGAAGAAAGAAACATGAAGGATGAGACTGTCAGGTTAAAGAAAGAGGAGTTGGGCAGATGGTAGTGAAGAAAAAGCAGAGGTGCTTAACAAGCACTTCTGTTCAGTCTTCCCTAGGGTGAAGGATGGACCAGTACCACAAGGGAGCATGGGGTGGGAACTGGAAGGAGGGAAGTCACAGACAGCACACTTCAAGCTGACAGGGTATTCAAGGGCCTAAGTACCCTAAAGCTGGAGAAATCACCAGGGCGAGATGATGTGCACCTGAGGGTCCTAAAAGAATTGGCAGAGATTCTGGTGAGTCCCCTGGAAGACCTGTTCAACCCCCTCTTTAGAGTCCAGAAGCATGTCCCAGGACTGGAGAATGGTGCATGTGGCACCTCTCCATAAAAGTGGGCTGAGGGATGAACCAGAGAACTACAGGCCAGTCAGCCTGACCTCAGTAGTGGGTAAGCTGATGCAGACCATCCTGAAAAAGAGACTGACTGGTTTTCTGGAGGAAAATGGGCTCCAGGATGGGAGGAAGCCTGTGTTTATCTCAGGGAGGTCCTGCCAGACTAACCTAATCGACTTCTTTGAGTGGGTCACTAGGACAGTGAACAAGGGTCAGGTAGTTGATGTCCTGTATCAGAACTCAGTAAGTCCTTCTACTTGGTGTCTCATAGGAGACTAGTCAGGAAGCTAGTATACTTGGGGATGGAGGCTAAGCTCATGGGATTGGTCAGAAGCCAAAATGTGGTAATCTGGGAAGAATTCTCAGAAGCAAGGCCTGTGATCAGTGGGGTTCCACAGGGCTCAGTTCTTGATCCGGTGTTGTTTAACATCTTCATAAGTGACTACACAGATAGGATCAAGGGTAAAATCTGTTTGTTCTCAGATGACAGTGAGCTTTGTGGGAGGGTGGATATGGAGGAGGAAGGACTGGAACTCGTGGAGGACCTGGCTAGAACTAGAAAAGTGGTCTTTCATTTGGCAGCTGTGGTTCAATTTTAAAAAGTGTAGAGTTCTAGGGACATGGATATGTTGTTCATCCACACTGTCTGGCAGGTTCCTTGCCACTTTAAATCTTGCCAGAAGGTCTTCAAGCGGGCTCCTCCCACCCACCCGGGTGGTAAAACTCTCGGCTCCACCCCTTGATGCCAGATCTTCCATACTGCTTGGAAGATCAGGTCCCCTCCTTAATGCTGTGCGTGTAGACTGGATCCTAGTTCTTTGGTTCACCCAAAACTTATTCTCAAATTTTCAAGACTTTGGTCAAATTAATTACTCCCTCGCGGCTGCAATTGACAAATCGACTCCCGGATTTCAGCGGTGCCCATGTGGGCAGAAAATGTCCAGGACGGATCCACACTCCACGTGCGTCTACTGCCTTGGTCTAGACCATGACCCGCAGGCCTGCGAGTTATGCCGTTCGTTTTCGGCCAATGTCCTGGAAGACTGCGCTGCCCGGTTACAGCTTGGCGCCCGAGCGCTTACCACCGTGAAGGTCAAGGAGGCCGCTAGGCGGTGATCAGTGTGGCTGGCTCGGTGAGCAACTCGAGCAGATGATCGCCTCGAGGAGGAGGCGGCGAGACCAAGCATCCTCTTCCTCGTCGCTGCATTTATCCTCTCTTTGGGTTCTTCCTACTCAGCTTCTTTTAGGAGCTTTGCCAATCCCTTTCCACGAAGGGAGGGGCCATCAGGACATTCTTCTCGGTCCAAGAAGGACTCGAAAGGTAAGTCCCACCGCCCGGCGTTCATGGGAGCGGAGGAGAGTCCCTTCCCAGACAGTCGACACTCGACTTCCAGTCGAGTTATGACCAAGGCCGCTGGCTTCACAGTGTCCCTGTCAGATCAGCCGGCTGAGACACCCGTCGACTCTGTCGAGATGTTTCTCGACCCGTTGGACGGGTTGTCGACTGGTGAAGCCGACAACCCTTCTTCACCGGTTCCCCCAGTGGAGACCGAGAACTTGCCTGCGCCTCCTGTGCCGGAGTCCCCAGTCGAGGCTTCCGAGCCAAGGGAAGAGCGGGTGTCCCCCGGCCCTTCCCAGACCCGTCCTCGGAAACACAGAGGATCTCGGTCTTGGTCTCGGACATCGTCTCGTTCCAGCCGATCCCGCTGACATCGGCGGTCTCGGCACTGAAGTAAGCAGCACCGCTGCTCGCCCTCGTCTTCCTCCTCAGAAAAGGAGAGGCTTCAGCGCAAATTGCGTCAACGCTACGAGGAACTGATGTGGCAGCAGTTACTTCTGTCCGGGAACAAGCCGACGCATTCGCCTTCCCCAGCCATCAAGTGGCTGTCACCCGAACGGCCAAAACAACCCCTCACCGTAGTAGAGGTGCCGAAGGCTGGGTCAGTTGTTTGTCCGAAACCAGCTGCCCCACCGATTGTGGTGGAACCTCCACCTCCACAACCGAAATTGGGGGCGCTGACCAAGGACTCTCAGTCGGATCAGGGCCTGCCCCGCAGGTTGTCGGTCACCCTCACTCTCGACCATCCTCGGCAGGTGGAGGGTGGCTCAGGCTCCAGACTGCTCTTCGTGGACTCCTCGGAGTCCGACGATGACTCCTCCCTGTTCTCCAGGCCCATTGACCTGGAGTCCTCGAGGGCCAGTCAATGGACAAAAGCCCATCGTCCTTTATGGGTCTGCTTCGGCTCATCTCGGAGTCCACCGGGATGCAGCTCGAGCCCGTATCTAAGCCGGCCAAGTATCCCCTAACGGAGATACTGGACCGAGAGGATTCACCCACAGAGGCCTTTCCGGTGGCTGAAGCCATTGTTGGCCCAGCCTTGGAGCTCTGGCAGCAGCCTGCTTCATGTCTTGTGCCTTCAGCCAGGATGGCCAGGAAGTATGCAGTCCCTACCGGTTCTTTGTCCAGTTTTTTGGAACACCCCTCTGCCGAGGGGTTGGTCACCGATAGTGTTTTCCGGTGTTCCGGGAACACTAGGAATATGGATAAGCCCCCCGACAAGGAGTCCAAAAAGCTGGACTATGCCGGGCGCAAGGTGTACACTGCATCCTCCCTTGGCCTCCACCAGGCCAGCTCAGCTGTGCTGATGGCACACTTCTCCCATGCCCTCATGGGCTCCCTGGATGAGGTGATCCCTCATCTCCTGGCCGACCTGCAGACCACGGTCAGGCAGGTACAGGACCAGGAAAGGGCAGTGGCAAAACAGCAGCTCCAAATGGCTCTGGACATTGGAGACTCCTGTGCCAGATCAGTTGCGGCCACAGTGGCCATGCACCGCAGAGCATGGCTGAGGATATCCACCTTCACAGCGGATACCCAGCATAAACTGGAGGATGTCCCCTTCCTTGGGACCGACCTCTTCGGCCCTGGAGTGGAAGGTCAACTCCAGTGGATCAAAAAGTCCAGTGCCACTCTGGACTCGGTCACCCCTGCCCAGAAGGACAAGGGCCGTCAACAACAACAACATAAGTCCTTTCGCCCTTTTGTGCCAGCAGCACGTCCAGTCCAACAGCACCAACACCAGGGCCAGCAGGCTCGTGCTTGGCACACCAAAGCCAAGCCTGTGGCTTCCTTTAATAGGAAGCAGGGAGGAAAAGGCCCAGGAGGTCCCTCAGCCAGTCCCTCCTCCAAGCCTGCCCAGTGACGGGTTGAGGCGTGTCGCCCCCAGCCTTGTCACTCCCCCTTGGGATCCCCTCATGGGGGGACGGCTCCGCCACTTCCTTTCCTCCTGGTCCACTATCACCACGGACTGCTGGGTGTTGGAGGTGGTAGGAAAGGGCCTGCCCCTGGAGTTCAAGCAGGCTCCACCCTTCCGAGCCATCGCCCCTCGAGGGGCTACGGGGTCCGCAGCCTCTCTGTCAGCTTGCCGAGCCGATATAGCCCTGCTCCTCGAAAAAGAGGTGATCAGAAAGGTGGCAGATCCTCCTCCAGACCCGGGGTTTGTGTCCAGGTACTTCCTGAGCCCAAAACGGACGGGGGGCTGGCACCCCATTCTCGACCTGCATGACCTGAACAGGTTCCTAAGGTCTCAGACCTTCAGGATGGTCACTCTGTCTCAGATAATCCCATCCTTGGAACAAGGTGTGTGGTTCTGTTCTCTGGACCTCCAGGACGTGTTCTTTCACGCCCCAATCCGTCCATCCCACCAGAGATTCCTCCACTTCAGGGCAGAGGGATCCCTTTACGAGTTCTGGGCCATGCCCTTCGGCCTTTCCCTAACTCCCAGGGTCTTCACCAAATGCATGGCAGTGGTGACAGCATTCCTGCGGCACCGAAGGGTCCGGGTGTACCCCTAACTGGACGACTGGCTGATTGCAGACCCTCCGAACGAGGAGGTGGGCCGTCCAGAGATCTGGCCCTCCAGGTTTGCTCTCAGGTTGGCCTCCTCATCAATGAGGCCAAGTCAGAGCTCGTGCCAAAGCAGGTGATACAATTCATTGGGGCAGAGCTTGACTCTCTACGAGCCAGAGCACGGCTCTTGGTGGACAGGGCTGAGGTTCTTCTCTCCTTTGCCCAATCATTTCAGGTTGGGCAATTGTGCCCTGCCTGGGACTTCCTGCGCCTCCTGGGCCTCATGGCAGCTTGCACCAGTGTGGTCCATTGGGCCCGTTGGTTCATGCATCCCCTTCAATGGGGTCTGGCCAGCCAATGTTCACAGCACTTCGATCTGCTGGATCAGCTAGTGACAGTGACCCAGGGGATGTGGAACGCTGTCTAGTGGTGGACCGTTCCAGCACATCTGCAGGAGGGCATCCCATTTGTCCGCCCCGAGCTGATGGTCTCTCTATCGACTGATGCCTCTCTGATGGGTTGGGGTGCCCATCTGGGGGAGCACAGAGCGCATGGCTTCTGGTCCCCTCGGGAATCCCGATGCCACATCAACCTGCTGGAGCTTTGAGCGGTTCATCTAACCCTCACTGCCTTCGCTCCGTTTCTACGGGGTCAAGTGGTTCAGGTCCAGACAGACAATACCACAACCATGTACTACCTAAACCGCCAGGGCGGGACGCACTCTATGCCTCTGTGCAGAGAAGCTCTCCACATTTGGTCACTCGTGCGCAGCCTGGAGGTGGATCTCCTTGCCATCCATGTGGCAGGAGCCTCCAACACCCTGGCCGATGCCCTAAGCTGGATAGGGGCTGCATCCCACGAGTGATCTCTCCTGCTGGAGGTAGTACAAGATCTGTTCTACCACTGGGGCATGCCTCAGGTGGACCTGTTTGCCTCCAGGGAGAATGTGAAGCTGAGACTGTTTCATGCCCGCCCCCCTCAGCAGGGCTCGCTGCAGGGGGATGCCTTCTCGAGGCCGTGGACCCCGGGCCTCTTCTATGCCTTTCCCCCATTTCCCTTGATTCACAAGGTGCTTCTCAAGGCGAGGAGGGACAAGGCGCAGGTGATTCTGGTAGCCCCAGACTGGCCCCACCAGTTCTGGTATCCAGATCTCCTCAGTCTCAGCTCTAGGCTTCGAGGCAGCTTCCAGCCCACCCGGACCTGATCTCAGTCAATCAGGGGAAGGTATTCCATCCGGACCTTCAATCCCTGCACCTGACGGCCTGGTTCCTGAGCGGCTAGAGTTCCAGGCCTTGGGTCTTTCCAACGAGGTCCTCAGCGTCATTGAGACAACCCGTAAGGAGTCGACCAGAAAATGCTACACCTTCAAATGGAAGAGATTCTCCATTTGGTGTCAGGGCAAGGGTCTGGACCCTTCCTCCTGTTCCTTGGCAAGCATTCTGGACTACCTGTGGTCTCTTTCTCAGCAAGGGCTTTGGTCGACGACCCTTAAGGTGCACCTGGCAGCCATCTCTGCTTTGGGTGCAGGCCGGGAAGCAGTCGGTGGTGCAGGAGAAGGTGGTTGGGCGCTTTTTCAAAGGCCTTGATCACATATCCCCTCCGGTGCGAGAACCTCCACCTCCATGGGATCTACTGCTGGTATTGGCTAAGCTCATGGGCAAGCCATTCGAACTGATGCACAGGTGTGATATCTCTCACCTGTCATGGAAGACTGCCTTCTTGGTGGCTATCACATCAGCCAGAAGGATGGGAGAGCTCCAGGCGCTTTCCATCGAGTCTCCTTATCTGGTCTTCCACAGGGACAAGGTTGTCCTGTGCCCCCACCCGAAATTCCTTCTAAAGATGGTGTCAGAGTTTCACCTTAACCAGGTGTTGACTCTGCCGGTGTTCTACCCCAGTTACACCTCAGAGGCCGAATATAGGCTCCATACTTTGGACCCTACAAGAGCACTCACTTATTATAAGGAGCGGATGGCTGAAGTTCGGGGAGAGGTTTGCCAGCTGTTTGTCACCTACGCTGAAGCCGCACCTGGCTGACCTGCAGCCAAGCAGACGATAGGCAGGTGGGTCACCTCCTGCATAGATCTCTGCTATAGGTTGGCGGACATGGAGCCTCCCAGAGGGTTAAGAGCTCATTCTACCCGCCATACTGCTGCATCAGTGGCTGCTTCCAGGGATGTCCCTATCCAGGAAATCTGCAGGGCTGCTACCTGGAAGTCAGCACACACCTTCATCACCCACTACGACATCGACCTTGAGTCACGCCGGGATGCTGGTTTTGGGGCCTTGGTTCTCCAGTCTTTATTCCCTAAGTAGGGGGTGTGCGCCTTGCCTCCCTCCTCCCGGAGAACTGCTAGGAGTCTGCCAGACAGTGTGGATGAACAACATATCCATGTCCCTAGAAATACAGGTTACTCACCTGTAACAGGAGTTCTAGGAATGGTATATGTTGTTCATCCACATGACCCACCCGACCTCCCCAGCTTCGGCACACAACCTGGCTTCCAGCGGGCTAGATCTGGCATCATGGGGCGGAGCCGAGAGTTTTACCACCCAGGTGGGTGGGAGGAGCCAGCTTGAAGACCTTCCGGCAAGATTTAAAGTGGCAAGTTACCTGCCAGACAATGTGGATGAACAACATATAGCATTCCCAGAACTCCTGTTACAGGTGAGTAACCTGTATTTATGCACTTGGGGGCGAAGAAGCCAGGGACCAAATACTGGTTGGTTGGAGTGCAAGTAACTTGGTCAGAGGAACAAAAAAGGACCTGGGAGTAATAATCACAAGTGACCTGAAGTACTTTGCACACTTTAGGAGAGCAGCAGCCAAAGCATATTGAATACTAAGCTGCATATCTAGGCCATTATCACCAGGAAGGAGGAGGAGGTCATTCTGCCAATGTGCAGGTCACTAGTAAGACCACACCGGGAGTACAGTGTGCAGTTTTGGTGCACATATCTTAAGAAAGATATCATCTTGCCGGAGATGGTCCAGAGAAGGGCAGCCAAGATGATCTGGAGGCAGCAGGGCACCATCTATGAGGAGACTCTCAGGGAGCTCAGCATGTACTGTCCTGAGGAAAGAAGATAGAGGGGAGACATGATTGAGACCTTCATGTACCTTAAGGGTCTTAACAGGGTAAACACTTCATCCTTAGAGGGAACAAGACCATTAGAGGGCATAGCCTAAAGTTTGTGGGAGGATGGTTCAGGAGGGAGATGAGGAGACACTTTTTCATCAAGAGGGTGGTGGTCAGGTGGAATGAGCTGCCAGAGGCGGTGGTATGCCTAAAAATGGAGGACAGCTTCAAGAGGAGGTGAGACAGGGAGAAGGGGAAAGTTGTGAATAGTTGGGGGAGGACAGCTTCAAGAGGGGGTGAGACAGGGTGAGGGGGAAAGTTGCAGATAGTTGGGGGTGAGTGGGGGGAGAGGGAGGAGTTGAGAGAGATCAGAAGGGAAACAGGGATGGGGGACAGGTCCCTCTGTAAATACACTGGGAACTGTACACTCGAACAGACTAGACAGACTGTAAGGCCTTTATCTGCTGCCATGTTTGCATGTTCATATGTCTGTATATACGTAGAGAAAAGCTCAGAACAATGAGCGAATTAATGTCTTATACTTGTGTTTGCTGTTGATTGAGCAACACAGCTAAATATGGATTACTGCTTGAAAATTTTCTGGGTACAATGTGGGACCAAACTTGGTTCCTGAGTGGTGAAATGAGGGACGTCCCGCTTTTTAATGTGAGACAGTTAAGTGGTGTGAAAGAAGGTCAGTTGCCCATGTTTTCTAACTAGCTGACACCTAAGAATTTTAATCTGATCAGTATTTATCGAGTACCAGTATTGACACCTAAGAATTGTATTCTGATCAGTATTTATCGATTACCAGTATTGACACCTAAGAATTGTATTCTGAGCAGTATTTATCGATTACCAGCATTGACACCTAAGAATTGTATTCTGAGCAGTATTTATCAATTACCAGCATTGACACTTAATAATGTTAATCTGATCAGTATTTATCGATTACCAGCATAGACACCTAAGAATTGTATTCTGATCAGTATTTATCGATTACCAGCATTGACACCTAAGAATTGTATTCTGATCAGTATTTATCGATTACCAGCATTGACACCTAAGAATTTTAATCTGATCAGAATTTATCGATGACCAGCATTGACACCTAAGAATTGTATTCTGATCAGTATTTATCGATTACCAGCATTGACACCTAAGAATTTTAATCTGATCAGAATTTATCGATGACCAGCATTGACACCTAAGAATTGTATTCTGATCAGTATTTATCGATTACCAGCATTTTCAACTAAGAATTGAATTCTGAGCAGTATTTATCGATTACCAGCACTGACACCTAAGAATTTTAATCTCATCAGTATTTCTCGATTACCAGCATTGACACCTAAGAATTGTATTCGGATCAGTATTTATCGATTACCAGCATTGACACCTAAGAATTGTATTCTGAGCAGTATTTATCGATTACCAGCATTGACACCTAAGAATTTTAATCTGATCAGAATTTATCGATGACCAGCATTGACACCTAAGAATTGTATTCTGATCAGTATTTATCGATTACCAGCACTGACACCTAAGAATTGTATTGTGGTCAGTATTTATCGATTACCAGCATTGACAACTAAGAATTGTATTCTGAGCAGTATTTATCGGTTACCAGCACTGACACCTAAGAATTTTAATCTGATCAGTATTTATCGATTACCAGCACTGACACCTAAGAATTGTATTCTGAGCAGTATTTGTCGATTACCAGCATTGACACCTAAGAATTGTGTTCTGATCAGTATTTATCGATTACCAGCATTAACACCTAAGAATTGTATTCTGATCAGTATTTATTGATTACCAGCATTGACACCTAAGAATTGTATTCTGTGCAGTATTTATCGATTACCAGCATGTTTGCACATGATGGAGTAGGCACCTGTTCTGACAGTTCTAGTTTCTAACATGCATAGAGCACATGTACTGGTTCCCGGAACTTCTGGTCTGCAACAGTGCCAGACACAACAATCATTCCAGCCATATGCTACATAGTATTGCAGAATTTGTCCAACACTTCAGTATATACTGTTCCACTATTAAGCATTGGTAACATGTAAAGGTGGTGGCCCCAGATAGATTCAGCCACACACAAATGATCCCTCCTGTCGGATAGCTCTTCAAGTATGAATCTGAGGAAAGTTAAATAAATAGGATAGAAATAAAGATAGTTTAGCATTATACAGTGCTTCTCATTTCTGGCAGATCTCAGAGTAATTACAGTAGCTAAGAGTAAAAACAGTGACCCACACAAATAATTCAGTAGTATTACTGCATTCTTGCAGTCTGGTCTAGGCAGAGTCAGTCACCCACACTTCTAGCAGTGCATTCTCTACCTGAATGGGGGTTCAGTCACACAAAGTGAAGAACACATACTGCAGATGAAAACAGACCCCACAGAGCTTCTAGCCTTAAACTGAAATCCATGTCTGGATTTATATGACCAATATTCATTAAACTGGGATCTGGCAGTCACTAAATATTTGGAATTAACATCTTCAGCACTGTGCTGAAACTGTTGGATCAAAACTATGACCATACCAAAGAAATTCGGATCTTCCCATGGTACTGCAAAATTGAGAAAACTCAAATCGGAGTAATCTGCACCTAAGAGTCAATAAAAATCTACAAAAACATAGGATTAAGTGACCACTTACTCAGAATAATCAATGTAATTAGTTTATCTCTACAGAACCTCTGTAGCACCTTCTGTGACCACGTACATTTCTGGATGTAAAATAACCCATTTGTCAGGGTACACATGTGTAAAGCATAAGATTAGGATTGTTACTGCTGTAGGTTAAAATCAATTATAAAGTGAGGTATAAAAAACTGACCAAATTGAGCAACTTCATTGGTTAAAACACAGAACCTGACTGCTAATTGTTTATCAAGAATCTGCACCGTTATAACTGACCTGCTCTAGTCTATCTAGCAACAATCTCACTAAATAAATATAAAACCTTTTTCCATCAAAACAGAAATGTTTTTCACTTTTTAAACACAAAAACCCACTACAGGTCATAGGGTTCTTCAAAGTAAATGCAGTTCCAGGGTTCATTCAAAGGCACATGGCATTTGTTTATAAACTTACCTATTCTATCTAACTAAAGGAAAATAAAACCCTTTTCCATTTAATTTTCCCCCCATTTTATAAGTACAGTAACCCACTGCAGGGCATGGGTTTCTTGAAAATTACTGCACTCTCCTGGTGCATTGTAAGTCACTCAGCCGTTGGCCCCTGGCCTTCCAGTTTACCTGAGACATGCATTAATTATTTTTTTTCCCCAATTGTTTAACTGAGTGAGACACACTAAGCTGATAGCTTGTTTACAGGTGCAAATTGGGAGCACAGGGAAGCTAAGTGACTTGCTCAGGGCCACTCAGTATGCAAGTGGGGGCAGTGGGATTCAAACCCAGGTCTCCAGATTTGCAGCTCAGAGCCTTAAACCACTGTGCTGTACTGCCGCTCTTCTTTCTTCTTAAAAATTCTTGAGAATGCATGCCCTACTGTGAGTTATGCTTACATAACACACTGTAAAATATAATGTCTCTTTTGTTATAAATTAATTTTAATGCCACAACTTCATGTACCACCACCATCAAAGTGTTATGCATATAAAATTCACCATTGTCATCAGTAGGAATTACATGCCTCAGTTCTGTATCATTCTCACAGGCCTCAGATGCACATACATTTATATACACTGTTAAACAAGAGGAAAAACAGTAATAAACCTCTAAATAAAACTTTTGAATAAATCTTGTTCTAGTGGCCAAAAAAGGCTTCATACAACTTTTTTGTCAACTGCATGGGAACAATGGATTCATCTGTAGCTAGACACCTTTTTCCCTCGTAAATCCTAGGGGTCATCGCAGGCAGACTCTCAGCCCTGTTCCTGCCTCTCCCAGTCGGCATCCACCTCCCCTGGACTCAACTGAATTGAAGACTCCCACAGACTGCTCTTCTATGGAGGAGCTGGGAAGGGGAAGGCTTCTCCCCATGCGGTGACCCTCATTCAGTGATGGGCCATCATCCAAGTGGCAGTATGAGCTGGGGGAAGATGGGCTGGGCCTCATTTAGCCTGCACTGACCTTTTCTGTTTTCTCCCCTGGTTTCCCTGCCATGGCAGCATATAAGCATGTGCACGTGGAGGTGTACACACACTACGGAACCGTGGCCTCTCCAATTCAAGTCATTTGCAGGCTGGCACTATCCACAAATCTCCCACTGGTGTCAGCCAAGGTCCGAGTCAGTATGCCTCCCCATTCTGGGAGAGGAGAGCTGTCTGTCAGATGAATGTTCTTCTCTCCCCCCACTGACCCCCAGCAACTTGAGTTCACTCCCAAATCTGGGCCACTGGCGTAGTACAAGAAAATACACCCTGTGCCTGTGCCTTCTGCATCACTGAGACTGCTCTGCAGCTAGTCACTATAAGGAAATGAGGCATGCAATCCCAAGTGAGAATGATAAAGATCTAAAATACTGAGTCCATAGTGATGGCAATGATGAATTTTATACAGTATGCGTAACAGTCTGTTGGTGGTGGCACATAAAGCTGTGGCATTAAATTAATGTTTTGTTGATGATGGTACATAAAGTTGTGGCATGAAATAAATTTTTAACAAAAGAAGCACTATATTGTACAGCATACATAGGTACACCTGCCCATCCTGAGGAAGGGGTTCGATTACACACTGAAATGTAAGTGGTCACAGAAGGTGACACGGAAGTTCTGTATATACATAAACCAATTGCATTGATTATTCTAGGTGAGAGGTTGTACATTCCTATGTTCTTGGAAACAAAACTATGATCCACTAATGTGACAGCTAGTTTTAGATTCAGAATGTTGGGATCTGTTAGCCCTTTCCCTAGTACTTCATATATAAACAGTCTGAATGGTGGCTTTTCCTAAATTTCTTTATCATTTTAAGTCAGTATCACTCCTGACCAAGGATTGCATGTGGAATAGATTAATTAAATTGATTTCTAGATCTAATTAGACAGGTTAAATCTCCTAGTATCCAATATAGTACATCCAATAAAATATACTATATAGAGTCTTGAGACCCAAAACTGTAATGTTTTTTCCTTTTGCTGCTTTGGTGGTTATGGTCATGGGCAGTTAGGGTTGGAAACCCTAATGCCATGCTTCCCTATTTTTGTTGCTTTAAGTTGAACCCTAACTGGTGCATTAATGCAGTTGTTTGCAATTAATTTCCTTTCTTCTTGAGATAGCAGAATAATATCCACATCCAACTGGATCTGAAAGTGTGGTGCCCTGTTGGCCATGTGCTTCCAACATCTATAGATGCAGATATGCAGGGCCCTTTGGGTCCTGTGCAAATGTGGAGCCCATCATGCTGCAGAAGCACAGGACCCTCTGGATCCTGCAGTTCTATGTGGTTACAGATGCAGACACATAGGGCCCTCTGGGACTTGCACCAGCTGAGGAGTCAATGTGGGCACAGAAGCATAGGGCCTTGCAGGCCATGCACTTCTGTGTTGCTACAGATGCAGATGCATATGAGTGTCTGGGTATGGAAGGGGACCTGCACCTCTGTGCAGCTACAGGTGCACTTTTTTGATCATGTGTCAAGTACTGTATGTTTCCACAATGGTTCATGAGATATAGCAGGGTCATAAAAAACACATGCTAAAATTTGGCTGTGAAATGATCAGAAATGGCATAGTTATGAGCAAAGGTCTTCATTCTTTCAATATAAAGAAATTCTTCTATCGTGAGTCCATATTTCTGTTTCTGGAGCCAGCACTCTTATTTTGTGAGGGTGACAAAAGAAAATTGTTGGCTTATGAAACAAAATTTTGAAAACAAATCTTGTTTCATGAGCCCACCTTCTTGTTTCAAGAGATTCTATGAGTTCATGAAGCAAGATGTGTTCCCACAAAAAAGATTCTGAAAAAAAAAACTAAATTAAAAATCTTATTTCATGAGCCAAAATTCTTGTTTTGTGAGACCATATTCCTGTTTTGTGAGCCTCATAAAAAAGAAAATCAGCTCATGGAACAAGCCTTGCTAAGGATTATTGGGATGTCCCCAAATCATATTTCAGGGTTCTTTTTCTAAAAACAAAGTACAGATTAGAGCTAAACAGGTCATGTTTTGCTAGATTCATGTGTTGCTTTCTTTCTAGGGCATCATATTTATGGGTTTTCCCAAAAAATTGTTTTTGGGGAAAAAAAAAACAGAAACAAAATGGCCATCATAAGAAAGAAGAATTTCTCATCACAAAACAAGATGTTCAGCTCACAAAACAAGAACCTTCTTCCATGAGCAGAAATTATTTTTTTGTGTCAAACATCTATCTGAAAGATAATATTGAGCATGCTCAGAACCAAAATTTCAAATCATATAACTTGGGAATGGATTCATATTTTTTTTTCACCAAACTACTGAAAGGCACCATTCTGGGGCAAACTCTTTCTACCCTGAAAATTTTAGAATAAAATTCCAGACTGTCTGGGCTGTAGGTATGAGCAAAAGAACAGCAAAATAAATAAATAAATAACCAGGTTTTTCCTCTTTTGCACTATCTGGGTCTTAGAATCCACACATCTGACCAGAACAAAACTTGCCAAATCAAGGCAGCTTGCCTGCCAGACTGTGCATGCAAAATTTTGTGAAATTCTGTTGAATGGGGGGGGGGGGCAAAGCTAATAAGGTGCAAAGTTACAGGTTTAAACACCCCACTCCAGCCTAAATATAGGAGCGTGCCTCTATAATTTCAGATTATAACAGTCAACTAAACCTCGCCTATAGAAAATTATTATATCCTCTATTAGATTTAATATAATTACATATGGAGGCAACCAGAACCTGCAGCAAGGCCCAGAGCAAGAATGCTAGGACAAAGAAACCTAGATGGATGAGCAAAGAGGTAATGGAAAAGGTAAGGAGGAAAAGAGCTGCCTTTAGGAGGTACAAAAAAAACCATGGAGGGGAGGACAGGGAGGAGTACCTGAAGGAATCAAAGGAGGTGACAAGGGCAGCCAAGGCATCTATGGAGCTCAGGCTGATGCAGGGCATTAAGAAGGGGGAGGAGGACTTCTTCAGATACATCAGGGAGAAAAGGAACTGTAAGGACCATATAGTAAGGATTAGGAAAGAGGGGGTCGGGTGGAAGCAAGGGGTGATAAGGCAGAAGCACTAAATGATTACTTCTGTTTGGTATTTACTAAGGAGAAGGGGGGGTAAAACCCAAGGGGGAGGGAGAGCAGAAACAGAGGGGGAGGGGTGACGGATGGGGAAATCATGGAGGGCAGGGTTCTGGAGAGTTTGAAGGCACTGAGGGTGGACAAGGTACCAGGCCCAGATGGCATCCACCCCAGGGTACTGAAAGAGCTGACAGAGGTCCTGGTGGGACCTTTGGCAGACCTATAAATGCCTCACTACACTCAGGATGTGTACCCCAGGATTGGAGGATGACTCACGTGGTGTCCCTCCTCAAGAGTGGCCCCAAGGATGAACCGGGAAACTACAGATCAGTGAGCCTCACACCCATCGTGGATAAGCAGATGGAGACTATCCTGAAGGAGAGGCTGGTGGCCCTCCTGGAGGCCAAAGGACTAAAGGACAGCAGACAGCACAGCTTCGTAAGTGGCAGATCTTGCCAAACCAACCTGGTGGAATTCTATGACTGGGTAACTAGGCAATAGGATGGGGGCCATGCAGTGGATGTCCTGTACCTGGACTTCAGTAAGGCATTTGACTCGGTGCCATATGAGAGGCTGGGAAGTAATTTAGAAAGCACAGGGGCAGGTGCAAAGCTAGTGAGATGGGTAGGGAACTGGCCTCAGGGAAGGCAACAAAGGGCGGCGGTGAGTGGGGAGCTCTCATCCCCAAGGGTAGTGATGAGCGATGTTCTGCAGGGCACAGTACTGGGACCAGTGTTGTTTGGGATGTTCATTGCAGACATATCATTGGGCATCAAGAGCAAGACCAGTCTGTTTGCTGATGACACCATGATGGGAGCGGTGATGGATGACCTAGGGGGATGGCAGGGGTTGAAGGATGATCTGGCGAAGCTGGAAACCTGGTCAGAAACCTGGCAACTGGGGTTTGAGCAGACTTGATAGACCAGTAGGCCTTTATCTGCTGGCAAATTTCGTATGTTCGTACATATATTCTAATTAATCACAGAAGAGGAAATATACTGTAATATTACTAACATACTAAAATGCCAGTAGAATAGGCCTAATGGTCTTTCGAGTCTGCTCGATTGGTCAGACCCCACCCTGGGTGCTGACCTTGCTGCCCCCCTCACCTTCTCTGGCTTCTCCCTTCCCAGTTCTGGATATTCTTGCTGCATTGGATTTTGCTTCCAGAACCCTTCCCCTGTACCTGTCCCAGCCCCTCTTGAACCCCTCCACTGTCTCTAACTCCACCAGCCCCCTAGGCAGTGCATTCCATGGCTCCACCACCATCTCAGTGAAGTAGCACCTCCTCCTTTCTCCCCTGAATCTTCCCCCCCTCCAGCTTCCACCCATGCCCTCTAGTGGCCCCCTCCTCCTTCCTTCGAAGCACCCTGACTGTTACTCCCTATTTACCCTCTTCATGCACTTGAAGACCTGTATCAAGTCCCCGGTCCCTTCTCTCTTCCAATGTGTGTACATATTTAGCTCTTCTAGCCTCATAGGTCCTGTCCCTAAACCCCAAATCATTTTGGTTGCCCTCCTCTGGACCCTCTCCAGGAGTTTAATGTCCCTCTTTAAGTGTGGCCTCCAAAACTGCATGCAGTACTCAAGGTGTGGCCTCACCAAGCAGTTATACAGAGGGAGTATCACTTCCCTCTTTCTGGAGGTGATCCCCCTAGTGATGCATCCCAGCATCCTGTTGGCCTTGGCTGCTGCCCTCCTACAAGTCTCCGAGTTGTTCTTCTTGATATCCACCACCACCACCAGGTCCCTCTCAGCCATTGAGACTTGTAGCATTTCCCCCCTCAGGGTGTACTCTTGGCCCGGGTTTCTGGCCCCCAGGTGGAGTACCTTGCATTTCCCTGCATTGAACCTCAGCTTCCACTTTCTAGACCATCTTTCCAGAGCCTCCAGGTCCCCCTACAGGGCCACATTCCCCTCCTCCCCATCCACCACCACCCCCAGTTTTGAGTCATCCGCAAAAAGACTCATCTCACTCCTGATTCCTGTCCTTATGTCAGAGACATAGGCATTGAACAGGAGGGGCCCAAGGACTGATCCCTGTGGGACCCCACTAATGACCCTCTTTGGGGATGAGACTATCCCGCCAACTACGACCCTCTGGGTCCGGTCCTGGAGCCAATTGCCTATCCATCTGATCTTCTGGTTCCCCACCCCCATTTCTCCCAGCTTATCCAACAGACCCACGTGAGGAACAGAGTCAAATGCCTTGCTGAAGTCTAGAAAGAAGACGTCCACTGGTCTACCCAGGTCCAAGGCACTCATCATCCAGTCATAGAACTCCACAAGGTTTGTCTGACGTGATATCCCCGGGACGAATCCATGCTGTCTATCATCCAGGCACTCTGACTTTTCCAGGTCCCCCCCCAGCCTCTCCTTGACAGTGCCCTCCATCACCTTGCCCACCACCGATGTCAGGCTGACAGGCCTGTAGTTCCCTGCCACCTCCCTTGATCCCCCCTTGTGGATAGGCACTATATGCACCACCTTCCAGTCCTGGGGCACCCACCCTGTCCTCAGAGAGATGGTGAAAAGGTCTGCTAGGGGTTTCACCAGGACATCCGCAAGTTCCTTCAGCACTCTGGGATGTAATTTATCCAGCCCCGGTGCTTTCTCTGTCTTAAGGGAGCTGAGGGCTTCCCTCACTCTCTCTGTTGTGATTTCCACTTCCAGTACCTCTTCTCCCTGCTTAGCCCTCCCCCTCTCCCCAGACCCGCCAATCGGTAAGGGTCCCCCCCCTTCTCAGTATCTCTGTCTCCTCCCATGTATGATGCAGCACCCTCATTTTCCTTGGCGAAAACTGAGGTGAAGTACTCATTTAGTACCTCAGCCTGCTCCCCCAGGTCTTGTACCCATCTCTCCCCTGATTTAATCCTGCTAATCTGCCCCTTCACCCTTCGTTTTTCCCCAGTGTATCTAAAGAACCCCTTGTTCCCTCTCCTAATTTCCCTGGCCAGGTTCTGCTCCTTCTTTGCCTTAGCCACCCTCACCACCCTAGTGGCCCTTCTAGCCATCATCTCATACTCCCCTCGATCCCTTTCACTCCTTGAGCACTTGAATTGCCTATAGGCTGCCTTCTTTCCCCGCACCACCTCCTGGACCTCCCTGGTCCACCAGCAGGGTTTTCGGGCCCTACCGCATTTTCATCTTACTCTTGCACAGATGCTGGTAGCATCTTGCACCCCTCTCCTGATGATTTCCCACCTACTATCAGCGTCCATGTCTGACCCAATCACATCCAAATGCTCCTTAAGGATCCTTCCCATTTCCTTAATATCCGTTCCCCTGAAGTCAGTTACCTCCGTCTTTGTGCAGCCTTCTAGCCCTCCTAGGTCCAGGCAGAACCAGACCACGGCATGGTCACTCCCCGCCAACGGGTCCCTTTCCTCCAGGCCCCTAATCTGGTCACTGTCTGCCAGGACCACATCCAGTACCCGTGGCTCCCTGGTCGGTTCCCCCACCTGCTGAGTTAGGAACACGTCTTGAAATCGCATCTTGACCTTTTTGAATTGGAGAGTGTCCATATATATGGTGATCAAAAATCAATAATATATACTGTTAAGCACTATATGCAGCAATTCTACTTTATCAGTCTATGTTATATAGCAAACAAACTCTTCTCTTTTGCTGTTCCAATTGCAATCTTCCATAGCCTGTCTATAATTTGAATTTGCTTCCTAATAAAATCAGAAATCCAAGGTTGAGATTTCTTTCTAAGACAATTATTTTTATAACAGCAACTTTTTTTACATAACCATGTAAAAATTGCTGTGAAGTCTTCCACTGCTACAGCTACTTTAGGGATTAAAAATAACCTGTGCCATCTCTTGTGCATCACTGTTCTTCTAAAATAACCCTTATCTTAATTTTTAAAACATCTTTTGATTATCAGATTCTGGTCTGGCAGAATACCAATACCTTTATTTATTGCAATCTACCAGCATGGAAACCAATAACCAGAAGTGTCCCACATGGGGTTGCACTCAAACCAATACTTTTCAGTAAATGTATAAGTGACTTGGAGGGAACTTAACTTTCCTTTTTTGAAGTGACCCAGGGTCAATAAAAATATATACAAAGTAAATTGCACATTACAATCCAGATAAAATAACACACACATGACAAACATCAAGTACAAAAAAGTAAATTATGTGAAACAAGTGAATTTGCACAAATCACAATAATGAGTTTTTAGAGCCATATTGAAAGTATTAATCAGATAAAGATTTGAGATGGTGAGGGATAGTATTCCAAGTAGTGGAGGCACAACAAAAAAAGAAGACAAAGAGCACTGACCCATCAATTAATAATTAAAAAAGTACATGCAAGTTGCTGTAAGCAGAAGATCTTCTAGAATCATAATTACTGTTATAAAATGAGAGTTGCTCAGCTACACAATTGGAAGATCCTGTTTTCAGCACCTTGCAGTTAAACTGAGTAAGGATGAATGAGATTGGTGCTGTGGTAGATGGCGTGGAGGGGACTGCAGAAAGATCTGACCAAACTACAGGAATGGTTGGAGACATGGCAGATGGGGTTCAACGCCAAGAAGTGCAAGGTACTGTACTTCAGAGCAAAGAACCAGGAGAGGAACTGTCAGTTGGGAGGGGTGCAGTGGGAAAGCACAGTGGAGGAAAAGGGTCTAGGGGTACTAATAAAGGGGAGTATGACCCACTCAGCTCAGTGCAGGAAGGCAGCTGCAAAGGCAAACAAGATGCTGGAGTGCATAGCAAGGGGAATCTCCTCCAGGCACAGAGAAGTGATCCTACCCCTGTACAGGTCACTGGTCAGGCTGCACCTGGAATACTGCATGCAGTACTGACATCCATTCCTGAAGAGGGACATCAGATGGCTGGAGGGGGTGCAGCATAGGGCAACGAAGATGATCCAGGGACTTGAGGGAAAATCCTATGAGGAGAGGCTGGGAAAGTTGCAAATGTATTCCCTGGAAGAGAGGAGGGATGGGGGATATGATCGAAACCTTTAAGTACCAAAAGGGTATCAACATGATTAATACAGAAGGGATTCTTCAGATCAGAAGGGGAAGGGACATGGGAAGGCATCGGCTGAGATTGTAAGGGGGAGATTCAGGAGGGACATCAGGAGACACTTTTTCACAGAAAGGGTGGTAGACAAGTGGAACACTCTGCCTGAGGAGGTGGTATCATGTAGAACTGAGAGTATTTAAGAGAGGGTGGGACAGAGTGAGGGGGTAGTTATGAGGAGGGGAGGGTGGGGCAGCTGCAAGTTGAGGGGCTAGCTGCACAATCGAGCAGACTCAACAGACCATGAGGCCTGTTTCTGCTAGCATTTCGTATGTTTGTATTTAAAATTCATCTCCAGTTTAACTGTAACAAAATAGTACATTGATAGGCCTAGTGAGACTTTATCGATTCAAATTTCCCTATCTTAGCATGCAGCTGAGATCTCTTTGATAAGACTGAGACAGGTGCCAAGTCAGTGACAATACTACCATAATTCAAAATAGGAAGTAAATTGTGAATTGCAATCGCAATTGTGTTTCCTTAATTAAACAATTCTTATTTTGTGTAGTTATCCCAGTTTTGAATGTATTTTTGATATGACATAGTTTAGGCATGATACGTAATTTATAGTTCAGCTTAAGTTAACTGCTAGGTATGTAAAAGATGCAACCCATCCCAAACAAGACCCATCAAGAGTGGTCACTGTTAAATCCAGATTACATTTTTTAAGCTACTAGCAGTACCAAACAGCATACATTTTTCTTTCATTTAAAACAATTTGTCATCAAAAATTCATGTTTGAAGTTTGTTAATATCAAATACAAGCAAACTGTTGATATGACTCACAGAATTAGAACAGCGTAAAAGAGCAGCATTGTCAGAATACAAGATTAAATCAGATTCAGAGAAAATATTTGAAATGGAGTCTATACACAGAGACTGGAGTAATGGACCTCAAATTGTCCTTTGGAACATTCCATACTTGCCTCTATTCTTTTAATTACAAACTTCACCAAATGTATCAATCTACTGTCCATTGTTTAAATAAATGGAAAACCATGACAAGATGACAGACCTAACCCAAGTTTTTGTATTTACTTATAAGAATTTAGTGATCTACCAGGTTGAATAAATTGGTCAGCTCCATGAATGTTAAACAATGCAGTTTCTCATTACCTACTGCATGATGTGTCTCATCCATGAACCTGACGAAACATTCTCTGTCCCATGCCCCTTTCTGAATCAATGTCGCCTTCTCAATAGTTAACTGAATTTGTTAATATGAGCTGTGAACTGTGTATGAACTATCTTCTCCTGTAGCTTTGCTAAAACAGATAATATGAAAGGTCTGTAGTAATCTGTATTTAAAACCGAACTTGACTGATTAACTGGTATGACATACCAAGGGTTACAAAGGAGAGCAAGTTTGTTCAAGGAAAATAAATTAAAAATTGCACAAAGGGGCTTTGCAATCAGGGGCAGCAAGCAGAATTAATTTAGGAACTAATCCATCTCTACCCTCTGATTTTCATGTTTGACAGAGTTAGAAAAACAGCTATTGCACTAATAACTTAAGGAGCACTATGGAACATTTATTTATTGGTACATTTAACTACACTTTTCCCCTGTTTCAAAGGCTTACAGTCAGTGGTTAAAGCAGGCATTTATAACGGGGGAACTCTATCTACCCCTACTACTACTATAACACTAATGTGTACCATGATGGGGTGCGGGGGCGGCTGGGGACTAGTTCCCCCGAGGTCCCCTTTGCTTTAGTAACTGCTTACAGTATACAGCATATCACATGGAGTCTTAAACATTGCTACTTAAAAAATAAAAAATGGCTTCAACCTCTGCATACAACTATGGTGTGACTCCATACAGTGACTGACATGTGAAAGAGAATTCCATAGGCTTAGCACAGTATATCTAAGATCTTATGATTTTATATGATATTGTGTCAAAGAGATGTTGCAATTAGATGTTCTACCTCATCATAACATGATGAAGCATATGCTGAAAGGCTACCAACTTTACCAGCTTTTTGATAAAATATTGTAATATTCCACAATGTACTAAATGACAGGTTAAAACTTTAAACTTGATCCTTGCTTTGATTCTTAGTCAGTGGATCTAGAAAAAAATGTAGAGAAACATAGGCAATGACTGAGTGAGTTTGTCCAGTTTTCTGTTTCTTTCATTTTCCTGTCTTTAAAAGATCATACAAGCTACTTACATTTTGTATCTGATGCAAATTATGATAATAGGAAACCAGAAGGTAAATGTGTTTAGAATTATTAGAGCATGAACCAGCTGTTTTGTAACCATTATAGCCAGGAACTTACAAAATTATGAAATATTCAGCAAACGATAGTGATAAAATTTATGTCAGTTATCTAATATGTTTATTATTCTTAAATACTATATTTTGTATTGCCAAATTGAGATTTACAACATATGAGTATCTGAACAACACACATACTATACAAAAAACATACAGTATTTGAATCTCTGATATAGATACAAAATGTTGTTAAAGGGTAATCCTAAAGAGCAAATGAAAGATTTCTCAAAACAGGCATTGTATTGATATAAAATAGGAGGTAATTTATACAAATAGTGTTTAAAAAAAGAACTATTACATTTGGCGGCATCATAGATTTTGCAGTCTGTTGGTATAACCTTCAATGGCCTAGAGTCCTGTACATGGAAATCTGTATTAGGTAGAATGGAATGGAAATGAAGGTGACAGTCCATACAAGAAGAAAAAATCACACACCTTGTCATCATCTGCAAGCAAAATCCACAGGCCAAATACCAGTGTGGCTAGAGGGGGTGTCTTGAAGACATACCTCTCAACCTCTTGCCTCACGAATCAGGGACAAGGCTTAAAAAAATCAGGAACAAAGACCTCAAATCAGGGACATATCTTAAAAACTGGTACTATTCACTCAAAAAGCTGATAGAATAAAGGAATTTGTGTTAAGATGCATTTTCTGAAGAACAACAAGTCTGAAATTTTAATGTTTGACATTATTTTGTGTTATTAATCCCCACTGTTCTGTCACAAAAAACACTAATTTTATGAGGGACAGAGGAAAATGTTGAGGCCAAATCAGGGACGTCCCTGAAAATCAGGGACAGTTGAGAGGTATGCTTGAATATCCAAACGCAAAACCAGCTACGAGACGAACAGTCAAAGTGGACAGAATAACATTTTTGGGAATGTCAAAGACATAAAAGTCTAACCTCAGTGTATCTTAGAGTTTGGAATATCTTAAGAGTATGAAGTCCCAAGGACACATTATCCTTGACTGCATTATATATAAGCCTTAATAGTACAATAATACATAAATGAGAAGTAAGGCATTTTGTCCCATTTTTTATGATATTTTGAAAAGTTTCCAGTAGTTAAATAATTTAATCTTTCAGAAATAGCTAATTTTGCAACAGCTGATCTCCATTCAGTGAGCAAAGGAGATTCTGGCATCTTCCATTTAAAAAGGATCAGCCTTTTCACTTCAAACAAGACTGCTATGCCAATCCTCATTTAATGAAGAGAGCATTGGAGAGGACAGACAAATAGTTAAAAGGATGCATTCTAGGGTGTTGGTTATCTGGGTAGAGAAAATAGTTGAGCAATCCTGTAAGGCATCACTCCAAAAACCTTTGATTAGATTACAATTCTATAAGATATAAGTAAGATGTACCTCATTTGAGCCACATCTCTAACATTTAGTGGCACCCCGAGATACATAGGGCCAGATATTCAAAACTGTGCTCCGTGGCTAAAGTAGCACTGCCTGGCAGGCAAACTTAGCCCGGAGCAAAAAGCAAGCTATGTTCAAAAGGAATAGCCCAGAGCAAAACCAGCTAACTATAATGAGCAAAGTAAGCCGGGCAAACAGGGCCAGAAGTGCAAGGCTAAAATAGCCCAGGAATAAGACAGCACTGAATATAGCAACAAGGAAGTGCACACTGCCACTGTAGCCCATTAGACCCTGGAGAAAGCCAGTGTTGCAGGTGGAGAACATTGAGTGTGATTGCACAGAGCTGTCTCACATCTACTGCAAACAACAATGTAAGCCACATGCTGCAGAACTGCACTGTGCTGAAGTGAGGTTTGCCCATACTAACCTGATAATACAGTGCTAGCACATTAGCCCGGTGCAAGCTGGTTAGTGTGGGGCAAATGGAAGCTATATTCAAAGCTCCCATGCAAATGAGTCTACGTAGGTAATCTGTGGGCAAACAGGTACATTTCCATCTCATTAAGTGCTGATTAGCATACATTACCATGCAGTTTGCCTGGTGCTACTGCATGGAGCACACAGTGCCACCTATTGGTCGGAATGGTAGTACAGGCAGGATGCAGCAGGCCAAGGCATGCCCACAGTGTCCCTTGTTGGTCGGCAGGGAAGAACAGGCTGGAAGCAGCAGGAACTGTGTGCTGGCAGGCACAAACAGAGCAGACATCCTGCCCATGCAGCACTGCAAGCTGTACAACACAAGGTACATATATATAGAGAGAGGGACACAGGGGGAGAGTGATAACTATGTGACACATAGCAAGATATACAAATGATACACACACACACACATATATATATATATATAGAGAGAGAGAGAGAGAGAGATAGTCACACACATGTCCACTGGCCATATGTGCCCTTGCAGATGCCCCCCCAACAACATAGGCACCCCACGGCAGGTGTTGGTGAAACACAGTGGGGGGACCCATGAATGTATGGGACAAGCATAAGGCACGCCTGGTGGGGGTGGGAGGACATGTGCTGTAGGTTATGTAGGTTGTGCAGCATATCATAGAAACATAGAGGTTGATGGCAGATAAGGACCACAAGGCCCATCCAGTCTGCCCATGTCTTCTACCTTATAAATGTGCCATCAGCCTTTGCTCTATCAATGGTCTATCTATTCATACTCATCTGTATTGCTCCCTTATGCCTATCCCATGCCTGTTTGAAGCCCTGCACTGTATTCATATCCACCACTTCCTGAGGTAGGCTGTTCCATGCATCCACCACCCTTTCTGTGACAAAGAACTTCCTCACATTACCCCTTCATATCTATTCATTAGGGACCTGGGCAGGCTGGCTGGGCCAGGCAGACCCCCCTGCCATCATGATCCCTGTTGCCATGTGTGCCTGTTGCACACCCTGGTAGGCTAGTGGTCCCCCCACCCCCAGCACATTTCCCAACCCTCGTTTCATGTACAATATCTTAATTATCCTGGTGGTCTAGTGGTTCCCCCCACCCCTGTTGCATTACCTGACCCCATTCCTCATAATATATCATATTTCCCTAATAGTCTGGTGGTCCTCCCACCGGCAGCGCCACCCAAACATCCCTCCCATCTGCCATGATTTGAGCAGTGACTGGCTCAGCCCTCTCACGCAACTCGGATGTAGTCATTAATTGAGAGTTTGAAAATGAGCTGTACTGCATTCATTACAGTACAGCTCCTTCATTCCTCAGTCGGCGGCTGGCCATGGTGGTGTGAGGAGGGCTTAGCCGGTCACCGGCTCAATTTGTGGCAGATGGAAGGGATGTGTGGAGGCAGCACTGCCAGGTGGGGGGTACCACTGGACTGCCAGGGACATGGGTGGTGTCTGGGGAACGGGGTCAGGAAATGTGCTGGGGGGTCAGGGAACCACTAGACTACCAGGGATATTGGGATATTCTACAGGGAATGGGGGTTGGGATACATGCTGGGAAGGGGAACCACTAGACTACCAGAGAAATGAGGATATTCTATGGGGAACGGGGTCGGGATACATGCTGGGGTGGGGAACCACTAGACTACCAGGGATATTGAGATATACCAAGGGAACAGGGTAGGTATACATGCTGGGGGTGGGGAACCACTAGACTACCAGGGAGATGATGATATTCTACGGGGAATGAGGGTCGGGGATCGTGCTGGGGGTTGGAGGGACCAGGAGAACACCAGGGATTAATTTTGCTGTTACTGAACATGGGGGTTGGGATTCGTGATGGGGGTTTGATGCACTGCCGCTATTAGCGCTGCATTAAAAGCAGCTTTTTCTTGGCAGTAACTAGCGCCACGCTACAGGTCACGCTAATGCCTGTAGCGCAGCGCTATGCTTTTGATTATGCCAGTGCGCCAGCATTCAGGGCCCCCTCCCCTCTGTCCCTCCTCTGCATACATTATGGTTAGCGCCAGAGCTAACATCTAGCGCTAGCACTAGCGCTAACTGTACCTTTCAATATTGCAATTGGGCGTAAGGTCAGCACTAGTCCAGTGCAATGGCTTTGTGCCCAGTGCTGGGCTCTGAATATCTGGCCCACAATGTCATTGTGGTTAGGTACCATCTACAGTAAGAAACACCTTATTCTGAATTAGCCAGATGCTGGTATCTCTGCAGGCTTTATGGGCCTTTAAGAGACATACTGACCATGTTGCATAATTAATGGGACAACCCAATTTCGATTCCCATTATAATCTGGCCTTTAACGTAGTGGGGCAATGAATGAAGCATGGAATTATACCATGCAGCTTCTATCTTTAACGTAGGGGGCAATGAATAAAGCATGGAATTATACACACAGCTTACAATAGATTTAGTCATATAACCCCAAAGAGTGAGCCAAGAAATAATAGGCTGAGATATAGGGATCGTACTAGGTCACAGATATGGGCTACGCAGGGTGCCTAGTGGTAAGTTTTCACAAAAATCTATTTTAGATGCATGAAACTCATTTTGAAGATGAGAAAGACTTAAGTAGCTTTATAATGGATCTAAGAAATGATTAACATACCTGATACAATTTAAATGGCAATTATACCAATTTACAGTAGCTGTTTCCTTTTAACAGTGATCTTTGAATTGCCCCAAAGAGGCATAGAAGGAATAGATGGGAGTGAATGACTGTTGGGAAGGCAAGAATGAAGTACTGCTTCCCAGGTAGCTTTAGTACGTTTAATAGTTGGATGTCTGATGGTTCTTGGAAGAGCATTATAAAAAATATACAAAGTGTAAATGATGACCTAGGGGACTCCTCAAGGCATTACCATAGGGGAGAATGGAGAAAGCAGATTCCAGGTTTAGCCCTTTTTTAAGTTCACTGTAAGTATGCCTTGTAATAACCCTTCAGTGTTGATAAGTTCCAGCCACCTAATTACCAGGGTGCCTGAAGTTTTCTTTTAGCTAGATATGATTGCTTCCCCTCTTATAAGAATTTTCATATAATCGGATCATGTCTTACATCTTGGGGAGAACTATCAACTTAATGACTTCTATTTTCACTCCAAGGGACAATCCAAGTTTCTCCCACCTATTACGATCAATTTAATTTCCTTTAATACAGGTAAAATATTGGCACAGAGTAAGCCAGATAAATTGGCTGAGATCTGATTACCCAAATAATAATCTGCTTCTGTATGTCAGTTTCCATCTGTATCTTCTGTGTCTCCCCTTGAATGAGGCTGAAAATATGCAGAATTGCCTAGTCCTCCTTTCCCAGTCAACAAAAACTAAATAAATAAAATAAGCAAAGCCTTTGTCCTTCACTGAAGACTGAAACTATTAAGTAGTTGAACCATATGTGGAGAACTCAAAGGCATAACCTCTGTTTTATTTTTATTAATGCTAAAACCAAAGTATGGTGAAAAAGCCCCTGGGTATGTAACAATGGGGGAACTAATAGTGTCAGATTTGAAAAAGTTAAAAGAAGGTCATCTGTAAAGTTAGTACTTCGACTCTGGTTGGATACGGAAATCATTTCTTACTCAGAGTGGTTGCAGGAACTTTTGTTCAGTCTTTCAGTAGAGAAGGTAATTGCTAGTGTGCACAATAGGATGCCTAAATTCGAGAAGTATTGGAGTAAATTGCAAACACGATACTCCATTTAACAGGCATTGTGGATGTTCTGATGGCATGATGTCGGGGAATGCATTGGAGACCACGCCCATGGAGGGAATGAGAGGCTACGTGGAGTCTCAAAATGCTATGTGAGTACAAGCTGACAACATGCTCGCACAACTTACACCGCGCTGGAAATGTAATATCATGTTAAGGTATGAACAAGGCTCCATTTGAACAAATGGATTCCTCTGCCAGAAAGAACTCTAAACTATTTAAAGATTATGTTCTGAATTTAACTTGTCAAAGGATGAAGAAGTCTGCAGGGTTGATAACTTCGGGCCGTGTAAAAACCAAACGGCAGCTAAATTTAGAAGCTCATAAACTACAGGCGAGCCTAGTAAACCGAAATGTGCCTTTACAAAGTAGTGCTGAAGTGAAAGAAGTTATGCAAGGGGAAGGAACTTCCAAATTATTTCCATTGTTTCTACCAGCATCCCTACCAATGGAAAGTATGTCCAAAATTAAAATCTTGGATGGGAACAATTCTGAAAAAACTGACCGCGTACCTATTGAATCCTTAACTACCCCAGTTCAGCCTTCAGAGTTGGCAGACAAGCAAGTAGAGAGATTGTCGATGAGTGAACCCATGACTTCGTATCCAGATGTTCGGTCCAAGAATGATGGGGGAAACAGAACTGTCGATTCTACTTTAGTTTTACAAGAGCAAGGAACTATGAGGGTGGCAGATGTCATTTTGGAGCCACAGAGAATGTCATTGTCCTTAATGTTTAATCAGGACACATTGTTGGAGAAGGCCAACACTGTGCATGCAACTAAATTTTCCAGAGTCATCTGTGAACTGGGGAAGCGGCAGGACAATGTGCAAGTCGGTTCAGGGGTAAGAGATTCTTTCTCTGATCTTCATTCTAAGTCTGTGCAAAATGTTTCTCCTGTAAATAACACTGTACAAAATCTGCCAGAAAATAATGATAGGGATGTTAGCAGGGAAAGCATTTCATCCAAGGAAGATTTTTATTTTTCTGACCAAGAATCCAAAGGAACTGAGGACTCTGCCCCCCTCCCATGGGCAAAACTTTTATTTCAAAAAGACAGTTCCATATCTTTGACTCTAGAGTCCATGTGTAGACATCAGGAGAAACTGAAGCAGTACTTTGTTACAACTCAGAATTTAATGGAAGAAAACAAAGTGATTGAACAAGATTTAATAGATATTAAAAAACACCTGGCCACATTGGCTGATGATATGGCACCCTATGCTAAACAGTTGAGGAAACTAGAAATATCTAATGTTTCTCTGAATGAAAAGATTCTAGACCAAGAAGCAAGGTATAGGAGGAATAATGTTAGAATTCTTTGACTGCCTGAAACATGGGACTCTTCCAGATCATTGAGGGACTCTTTCAAAATTATTGCTGCTGCTTACATGGACTTAGGGGTGCCTGAAATAAATTGGGTTGTGGAGAGGATTCATAGAGGGGCCCAAAACAAAGCCAACAAGAACAACTATCTCAGACCTGTTATTCTAAAGTTTTTAAACTATGCAGAAAAAGAACTGTTTATGTCAAATGTTTATGAAAAAAATAAATTGTCTATAATGGGGCGGATATTTCTGTTTGCAATGATTTGCCGTATGAAATTATTCTCCAAAGGAAACAATTTGATGAGATTAGGAGGACAGTATGGTCTTTGGGTCATAAAGCTACAATGATTTCCCCTTCTAAATTGAAAATTGTTATTATGGGGATTAGATACATTTTTGAGGATGTCAAGAAAGCTTGGGAAGAATTACCTGTCATAATTGATAATTGGTCTTGATTAAGGTCAAGTGAGCCTAACTTTAAAGAGAATTGTTTTTTCTAGGGTCTGTGGCAATGGATTAATTAGCGTGGGGGAAGGGGCAAATTTAAGGTTCAGCATTACAAGAGGAACAGGATGTCTCTAGATATAGAATGTATGGGGTATTTTATATTGATATGTGAATTATTAAAGAAAAATGAAGTTTACTTGGGCAATTTTTTTCTGTGTATTTACCAAGGGTGAGAATATTAAACAGTTTTATTGGTTTATTCTTACGAGAGACCATGTGGAGATAGTTACTAACTTTAAAGATTTATTATGTCCAATTTAGTAAATGTTAAAATAGTATCCATGAATGTTAATGGCTTGAACTCTCCAATGAAAAGAGCACATATATTGGCTTATTTTAAAAAAAGTAAAGCAGATATAATCTGTATTCAGGAATCACATTTACAAGACAAGGATGCTGATAAATCAAAAATGAATTGGATACAATCAATATATCATTCAGTGGGGACTAGGAAAAGCAGGGGCGTTACCATTATGCTCAAAAAGAGACAGGATATTTCTGTTACTAATTATTATAAAGATACATCAGGTAGAGTTTTGCTACTAAAAATTCAAACCCATAAGCAGGAGTTTGGTATTGGTTCAGTATATGCCCCTTTTACACACTATGGTGATTTTTTGGCTAAAATTACTGAAGGATTACAATTTATTCAATTTCAGGATATTATTTTAGCTGGTGACTATAAAGCTTTGCACTCCCCTGTCTTGGATAAATCTAACCCTCCTACTATACAGAACATAGTAATATCCAATAAATTAAATAGTTTTTTGGAGCAAGAAAATCTTATAGATGTTTGGAGACAGAATAATGGATTGAAAAAAAAAGTTACTCATTATGATAGGAAACAGAGAATTTTTATTAGACTAGATTATTTTTTTATATCCAAGTCATTAGTGAAAAGAGTTAAAAGTTCTGTAATTGACTCAATCTGTTTGAAAGATCATGCAGTGATTTCGTTGAAATTGGTGTTACGTGATGATGAAAGAAAGTGGACCAAATCATGGTCTTTTAATAATGTCTTATTAAAGGATCCCAAATTTGTGGCATTGATTAAGGATTCTATGAATGAATTCTGGTATTATAACTTTTCAGGAGCCAAAACTGTTCTTTCAATATGGGATGCTTTTAAGGCAACTATTCACAGTAATATCATATCTTATCAAATAAAAATTAACAAATTAAGAATAGGGAAAACACACTAATGAACACCAGATTGAGTCAATTAGATAAATTGGTACTGAGGCCCAGATATTCAAAAGGGTTGCACATGGCACAACAGTGTTGCGCCATGTGCAACCCACTGCTGTTCCCCGGCGATATTCAAAAGGGAAAAGTGCACGGCACAAATCTCGATGTGCCAGAGCGCATCAGTAATGTATGCAGGCGCAGGTGGGGGGGGTCTTCCCATGCATAACCTGCACAGCCCGATTTTCAGCCCGGGATATGCAGAGCCATGTATGCGCAAACCCTACCTGCGCCAGCACAAAGTTGATCCAAAAAAAAAAAGGAACAACTGATGGCCACCCACAGGTGAGCTGCCACATTGCAGGGTGCAACACGGCAGCTGCCATCTGTGGGTGGCCACCAGAGCTCCAGCTGCGCTAGACGGCGCCCCCATGCCCGATTGCGGGCATCTGTGAAAAAGAATAATACACTGTCCTATATCCCTGGTGGTCCAGTGGACCGCTATCTGTCAGATCGGGCATCTGTTAAAAAAAAAATGTCCTCTATCCCTGGAGGTCTTGTGGTACCCACCCACTGAGCCCCACCACCCTGCTCCCCGGTCAGCCGGCAGGCGGCAGCACCCACCGCCTGCCACCCACCGCCTGCCGACTGCAGCAACTGACGTGAGGGCTACCGCCCATTAGTTCTAGCGTGACCAATGGGCGTCTTCATCTACATTCCAGATATGTGAATTTATCTGAATATGTAGTACTGTGAGGGCTGCATGCCCATTGGTCACGCTGTGAACCAATGGGTGTGCAGCCCTGCCGAGGTGTCAGTGGGTGGAGTGCTACCGCCCGCCGGCTGGGGGGGAGCGGGCGGTGGGGCTCAGTGGGCGGGTTGGGGGTACCACTAGACCACCAGTAATATAGGACATATTTGTTTTTTAACAGATGCCTGATCGGGCAGATAGCGGTCCACTGGACCACCAGGGATATAGGACGAATTCTGATTTTACACAGATGCCCAATCAGGCAGATAGTGGTCCACTGGACCACCAGGGATATAGGACTGTGTATTATTCCTTTTCACAGATGCCCACGATCAGGCAGATAGCGGTCCACTGGACCACCAGGGATATAGGATGAATTCTGATTTTACACAGATGCCTGATCGGGCAGATAGCGGTCCACTGGACCACCAGAGATATTGTGAATATTTCCTTTGTTATACAAATGCCCGCGATCGGGCTGTAGGGAGCGTCAGTCCCTAACGGCCGCTGCCCTGGCAGGCACTCAGGCACAAGTCGTCGGGGATCCGTTTCACTGCAAATGGGCCATAGATGACATGCAATGGCCCCATGTCGCCTTCATACATTATGGCCCCATTTGCATGTCAAGTTTTGAATATCGCGGTTGCTGTGCATGGCGCAATGGAACTTGCGCTAGTGCATCTCCATGCTCCACTCTGGCCACTTGCACTGGCACAGTGCCACTGTGCCATGCACACTGGGGGTGGCCAGGGTGTGGTATTCAATGCTGCTGAGCCATGGCGCAGCTCCGTTGAATATCGCCCAGTCCACAGCCTGGCGCAGTTTGAATATCCGGGCCTGAGTGATTATGATAGATATTTTAAAGAGTGGCAAGAACTGAAGTTAAAGAAAGTAGATTTAATTAATCAAGAGACTATTAGGGTGATGACATATATGAAAAGCTATAAATATCATATCGATAAGTCGGGGAAGTTGTTAGCAAATTTATTAAAAAATGAAAAACAAAAGAACTTGATTACTAAAATAATTAATGATCAAGGAAAACCTTTTACTTCTAACATGGATATTGCAAAATAATTTTTCAAAACTTATCACAAAACATCAACATGATTTTGTACCAAATAAGGGAAATATAGAACAGTTTTTTCAAAGGGCTAAATTGACTCCTAGACCTTTTGAGTGTTCACAGGTCTCTATAAAGGAAATAGAAATCACAATTAAACAACTACCCAGAGGTAAAGCTTCCAGTTTGGATAGGTATACAAATGAATTTTTCCAAACATTTATATCAGAACTTGCTCCTTGAATAAGAAGGATGTTGGAGGACTTATTAGAGAATAAAGGGGAAATATGAATTCCTGACTCAATGTACTTGGCCAAGGTTATTCTAATCCATAAAGAAGGTAAACCTGCTGAATCCACTGAGAGTTACAGACCTATTGCATTTTTAAATACTGACTACAAGATTATTGCTAAACTGATTAATAATATAATTCTCCCACATTTGGAAAATTATATAGATGCTGATCAATATCGGTTTATGAAAAATAGAAATCTTTATCAAGCTAATAAAAAACTTCAGATAATAAACCATATAATAAATTCTGATCCAAGTTATAAAAAAGATAATTATTATGCTGTTGCTTTAGATGCTAGTAATACTTTTGATGTAATAAATAGACAGTATGTTTATGAGGTCCTTACAGCATATGGTATACCAGAATCCTTAATTATTTTAATTAAAAAACTATATGCTAACACTTTAGTAAAATTTCAAATAAATGGATACTTGACTGGTAATTTTGAAATGCGAAATGGTGTTAGACAAGGCTGTCCCCTTCCCCCTACTCTTTTTATTTTGGCATAGGAGCCTTATCTATCAGCCATAAGAAATAATTCTAAAATTCAGAGTTTTGTATGTAACGATATACATTCAAAAATAAGTGTCTTCGCCGATGATATCCTTTTGATACTTAAAAATATAAATACTTCTTTAGAAGCATTTCTATCTTTAACTTCTTTCTTTTCAAGTTTATCAGGATATCAATTAAATAAGAATAAATCAGTTATCATGTGTTTATCCAAATTACCTACTGTTCAGGAGACTATTGTCAATCATGACTTTAAGCAACAAGATTATATTAAGTATTTAGGTATCCACTTTACTAATAATCAACAATTAAATATTAAAATTAACTACAATAATGCCAAAGAAAAAATAACCAATTTACTGAGTAATTGGAAAAATGTAACTATTTCTTTATGGGACAGAGTGGATACATTGAAAATGATGGCATTACCACATTTAATATTTGTTATGAAAAATATTATAGGCTGCCCTAATCATAATTGGTTTCTGGATGTAAAATTAATATTTTGTAAATTTTTATGGAGAGGAAGGAAGCCACGGATAGCATGGAGGGTATTATGTGCTCCTAGAAAGCAAGGAGGGATGGGTTGCCCAAATCCAATTAAGCATATGGAAGCCAACATACTTTTCAATTATTTTTCATGGACATATTTTCCTGATAGAGACTTGTATCTCTGTCATAAAATGATATTCGGAAATAAGCAGAATATAACAACATACTAGATTTGGTTAGATCAAGAATTTCATAAGAATTCCACTCATATGTTGTCTTCCTGGTTCCCTTTTATCAAGAAATATATAGATTGTCCAGCAATTATATCCACTCCTTGTTTATTAATGCCTATACAATATAATCAAAGGATTTGGGGTAATTGTAGAGACTTTAATTTTCAGGTATTAAGCAGAAACAAAGTGAAAGTTTGGGCAGCTCTTTTGATCGAGGGCAAGTTGGCCTCTTTTAATCAGGCATCAATTAAATAGAAAGAGAAATGATGGGATATGCTTTTTCATTATACAATTATGGCCAAATTTAGAAGATTTTTGAAAATATATAAGATACAAGAGGAGGGTCTGTCCAGTGTTTTAGATCTTCAGACTGAACAAATAAATTTAGGAATGGAAAAAATATTATCAAGATTATATGTTACTATATTAGATTCACCTCAAGGGAATTTCCATCATATTCAAAATAAATGGAATGAAGAAAATAATATTGGAATTACTCAAGAAGAATGGAATTATTTAAGACTATTTAATAATACTATTTCTAGGGACATGGATATGTTGTTCATCCACACTCATTGGCAGGTATCCTTGCCGCTTTAAATCTTGCCGGAAGGTCTTCAAGCTTGCTCCTCCCACCCACCCGGGTGGTATAACTCTCGGCTCCGCCCCATGACGCCAGATCTTCCTTACCGCTTGGAAGCTCAGGTTCCCTCCTTAACGCTCTGCGTTTGAGACTGGTTCCTATTTCTCCGTTTGCGGATTTAAAAATAAATTTTGCGAAAAAGACTTCAGTCTTCGATCCCTCGCGGCTGCGATGGACAAATCGACTCCCGGATTTCGGAGATGCCCATGCGGGCAGAAGATGTCTCGGACGGATCCACACTCCACGTGTGTCTACTGCTTAGGCCTTGAGCACGACCCGCAGGCTTGCGACCTGTGCTCATCTTTCTCGGCCTACGTCCTCGAAGACCGTGCTGCCCGAGTGCAACTGGGCCGTCCCGAGAAGCGTTTCCCTCCGGTGAAGTCCAAGGAGGCCCGGTTGGCGGTGTCCGCGGCGGCGGGCTCGGCGGATCAGCTCGAGCGGATGGTCGCCCTCGAAGAGGAGGCGGCGCGGGCCGTATCTTCCTCGGCCGTGGCATTTATCCCACTCTCTCTGGGTTCTTCCTACACGGCTTCTTTTAAGGAGCTTTGTCTGTCCCTCTCCACTAAGGGAGAAGGGCCTACGTCTGCTGGACCTTATTCTCGGTCCAAAAAGGACAGGGGTAAGTCCCTCCGTCGACGCTCTTGGGAGTGGGAAGGTCCCTCTCCCAGTCGTCGAGGCCGTGGAGCTGGTTGACCGCTCGGCTCGCCACTGGCCTCACGGTGTCCCCGCCAGGTCAGTTGACCGAGACTCCACCGATGAAGCCTAGATTTTCGACCCATTGGAGGGCTGTCGCCTTTAGCAGCCGAGATTCCTCTCCTGGTTCCCCGGGAGGAGTTGAGGATCCGTGGGCTCGCCTGTGCCTCCGGTTCCGGAGCCCTCGGATGGACCATCCGAGCCGAAGGGAGTGCCGGTTCCGGCCGACACCTCCCCGCACCGACCTCGGAAATTCCGGGACTCTCGGTCTCGGTCTCGGACCTCTTCGTGGTCCAGCCAATCCCACCGTCATAGGCGGTCTCGGTCTCGGCACCGCGGTAAGCGGCGTCGCCGCTCGTCCTCGTCCTCCTCCTCGGATGAGGGGAGGCTTCGGCGTAAATTACGTCGACGGTACGAGGACCTTATGTTGCAACAGCTCCTCCTGGCCGGGAGTAAGCCGACCCCGTCGCCTTCCCCGGCCATTAAGTGGCTGTCACGGAGCAGCCGACACAACCCTCGACTTATCGAGCCTATACCCAGGCGGTTGTTGGCCAAAACCAGCTGCTCCACGATTCCGGTGGAACCTCCGCCTCCACAGCCACCAATTGGGCTCCGACCAAGGATTCTCGGTCGGCTAAGGTCTACCCCATCGGCTGTCAGTTACCCTCACTCCCGACCGACCTCGGCAGGTGAAGGTGGCTCAGGCCAGAGGCAGCTCTTGAGGACTCTTCCGAGTCGAAGATGATTCCTCCTTCTCTCCAAGCGACTGGACTTGGGTCTTCAGGAGGTCAGTCAATGGATGATAGCCCGTCGTCCTTCCTAGGACTGCTTCGGCTCATCTCGGAGTCACGGGATGGGCTCGAACCCGTTCAAATGGGCCAGGTATCCTCACGAGATTCTGGACGAGGATTCTCCGGAGGCCTTTCCGGTGGCCGAGGCCATAGTGGGTCCGGCACTGGAGCTTTGGCAGCGCCCTGCTTCCTGCCCCGCGCCTTTGGCCAGGATGGCCAGGAAGTATGCGGTCCCTACCGGTTCCTTGTCCGGTTTTTCGGAACACCCCTCTGCTGAGGGGTTGGTTACCGACAGCGTTTTCCGGCGTGCCGGCAACGCCAGGGATGTGGACAAACCTCCTGACAAGGAGTCCAAGAAATTGGACTATGTCGGGCGAAAAGTCTACGCTGCGTCCTCTCGTGCCAAGTCAAGCCAGTTCGGCCGTCCTCATGGCACATTTTCTCATGCCCTGTTGGGCTCCTGGATGGTCATCCCTCATCTTCCGCCCGATCTGCAGACTACGGTTAAGCAGGTGCGGGACCAGGGCAGGCAGTGGCCAAACAGCAGCTCCAGACTGCTTTGGATATAGGGGACTCATGTGCCAGATCGGTGGCGCCGCAGTGGCTATGTCGTCATGGGCTTGGCTGAGGATATCCACCTTACCGGATACCCAGCACAAGTTGGCGGATGTTCCCTTTTGGGGACTGACCTCTTGACCCTGGGGTGGAAGGTCACCTGCAGAGGATCGAGAAGTCCAATGCTACCTTGGACTCGGTCTCTTCCGCTCAGAAGGACAAGGCGCAAACCACAGCCTAAGCCCTTTAAGTCCTTCTGTGCCCCAGCGCCCGGCCAGCAACATCAGGGCCAGCAGGCTCGGCCTTGGCATCCCAAACCCACAGCCGGCTTCTCTAACAGGAGGCAGGGAGGAAAGGCCCAGGAGGTCCCTCGGCGGTCCCTCCTCAAGCTGCCCAGTGACGGGCTGAGGGTGTCGCCCCATTCCGTCACCTTACCCCTGGGTCCCCGTGGGGGCAGCTCTAGCACTTCCGTTCTGCCTGGTCCACTGTTACCACGGACAGGTGGGTCTTGGAGTGGTGGGAAGAGGCCTGCCTCTGGAATCGAGCAGGCACCACCCTTCAGGCAAGTAGCCCCTCGGGAAACCGGGGTCCCAGCCTCACTGGCGGCTCGTCGAGCCGACATCGCTCTCCTCCTCCAGAAGGAGGTGATAAGAGAGGTGGTGGACCCTCCTTCAGACCCAGGGTTTGTGTCCAGGTACTTCCTGGTTCCGAAGCGGATGGGGGGCTGGCGCCCCATTCTCGACCTACACGACCTAAACAAGTTCCTAAGGTCTCGAACCTTCAGGATGGTCACTCTGGCTCAGATAATACCATCCTTGGAACGCGGCGTGTGGTTCTGCTCTCTGGACTTGCAGGACGCGTTTTTTCACGTCCCTATCCGTCCGTCTCACCAGAGATTCCTTCGCTTCGGCGGAAGGATCTCTCTCGAGTTCAAGCCATGCCCTTGACTTTCTCCAGCTCCAGGGTCTTCACCAAATGCATGGCAGTGGTGACAGCATTCCTCTTGGCGCCGAGGGTCGGGTGTACCCTTACCTGGACGACTGGCTGATAGCAGCTTCCTCCAGGAAGGGGCGGAGTGGTCCAGAGATCTGGCCCTCCAGGTCTGCTCTCAACTGGGCCTCCTTATCAACGAGGCCAAGTCGAACTCGAGCCAGAGCAGGTGATTCTATTCATCGGGGCGCAGCTCGACTCTCTTCGAGCCAGAGCGCGGCTCCCGGCGGACAGGGCCGAGGTTCTTTCCTCCTTTGCCCGATCATTTCTGGTTGGGCAGTTGCGCCCTGCCCGGGACTTCCTGCGCCTCCTGGGTCTCATGGCGGCCTGCACCAGCGTGGTCCGTTGGGCCCGCTGGAACATGCGTCCCCTTCAATGGGGACTGGCCAGCCAGTGGTCACAACGCTGCGATCCTTTGGACCAGCTTGTGTCGGTGACTCAGGGGATGTGGGCAGCTCTCCAGTGGTGGACCGTTCAGATCATTTGCAGGAGGGCATCCCGTTAAATCCGAGCCGGCGGTCTCTCTTGACCGATGCCTCTCTGATGGGTTGGGGTGCCCATCTGGGGAACACGGGCTCATGGCCTCTGGTCCCAGCGGGAGTCGATGCCACATCAACCTGCTGGAGCTCCGGCGGTCCGCCTAGCTCTCACCGCCTTTGCTCCGTTCCTCCGGGGTCAAGTGGTCCGAGTCAGGCGGACAATACCACGACCATGTACTATCTAAACCGCCAGGGCGGGACGCTACCCATGCTTCTATGCAAGGAAGCTCTCCGCATTTGGTCACTCGTGCGCAGCCTGGAGGCGGATCTCCTAGCCATTCATGTGGCAGGAGCCTCCAACACCCTGGCCGATGCCCTGAGCCGGATAGGGGCTGCATCCCACAGTGGTCTGTCCTGCGGAGGTAGTACAGCATCTGTTCTCCCATTGGGGCACACCTCAGGTGGACCTGTTAGCCTCCAGGAGGAGCTGGCTGAGACTGTTCCATGCCGCCCCTCAGCAGGGCTCGCTGCAGGGGATGCCTTCTCGAGGCAGTGGACCCCGGGCCTCTTTACGCCTTTCCCCATTTCCCTTGATCACAAGGTGCTTCTCAAGGCGAGGAGGGACAAGGCGCAGGTGATTCTGATAGCCCCAGACTGGCCTCGCCAGTTCTGGTACCAGATCTCCTCAGTCTCAGCTCCAGGACTCATGACAGCTTCCAGCTCGCCGGACCTGCTCTCAGTCAATCAGGGAAGGTGTTCCATCCGGACCTTCAATCCCTGCACCTGATGGCCTGGTTCCTGGCGGCTAGAGTTCCAGGCCTTGGGTCTTTCCGACGAGGTCCTCAATGTAGTTGAGGCGTCCCGTAAGGAGTCGACCAGAAAATGCTATGCCTTCAAATGGAAAAGGTTTTCCATTTGGTGTCAGGGCAAGGGCTTGGACCCTTCCTCCTGTTCCTTGGCAAGCATCTTGGACTATTTATGGTCCCTTTCTAATCAAGGGCTTAGGTCGACGACCCTAAGGGTGCACCTGGCAGCCATCTCTGCTTACCGGGCGCGGGCCGGGAAGCAGTCGGTGGCGCAGGAGAAGGTGGTCTGGCGCTTTTTCAAAGGCCTTGATCACATTTCCCCTCCAGTGCGGGAACCCCCACCTCCATGAGATCTACTGCTGGTACTGGCAAAGCTCATGGGCAAGCCATTCGAACCTATGCACAGGTGTGCTCTCTCTCACCTGTCATGGAAGACCGCCTTCTTGGTGGCTATCACGTCAGCCAGAAGGATGGGAGAGCTCCAGGCGCTTTCCATCGAGTCTCCTTACCTGGTCTTCCACAGGGACAAGGTTGTCCTGCGCCCCACCGATTCCTTCCGAAGGTGGTGTCGGAGTTTCACCTTAACCAGGTGTTGACTCTGCCGGTGTTCTACCCCAATCACACCTCGGAGGCGAATATAGGCTCCATGCTTTGGACCCTAGAAGGCGCTCGCCTATTACAAGCGCCTGGCGGCTGAGGATCGGGGAGAGGTTAGCCAGCTGTTTGTCACCTACGCTGAAGCCGCATCTGGCAGACCTGCAGCCAGCTGGACGATAAGCAGGTGGGTCACTTCCTGCATAGATCTCTGCTATAAGTTGGCGGGCATGGAGCCTCCCAGAGGATAAGAGCTCATTCTACCCGCCATACTGCTGCAACGGTGGCTGCTTCCAGGACGCCCCTATCCAGGAAATCTGCAGGGCTGCTACCTGAAGTCAGCAAACACCTTCATTACCCATTACCACATCGACCTTGAGTCACGCCGGGATGCTGGTTTTGGGGCCTCGGTTCTCAGTCTCTCTTTCCCAAGTAAGTATTGGGGTGTCGTCTTGCCTCCTCCCTCCCGGAGAACTGCTAGAGTCTGCCAATGAGTGTGGATGAACAACATATCCATGTCCCTAGAAATACAGGTTACTCACCTGTAACAGGAGTTCTAGGAATGGCATGTTGTTCATCCACGAGACTCCACCCGACCTCTCTCTGCTCGGACAAGACAACCTGAGCTTCCAGCGGGCCAGATCTGGCGTCATGGGGCGGAGCCGAGAGTTATACCACCCGGGTGGGTGGGAGGAGCAAGCTTGAAGACCTTCCGGCAAGATTTAAAGCGGCAAGGATACCTGCCAATGAGTGTGGATGAACAACATATACCATTCCTAGAACTCCTGTTACAGGTGAGTAACCTGTATATATGTTTTTCCAAGAAATAAGGCCATCCAATACAATATTATGAATAGAGCCTATTTGACCCCTACACGCTTGGCTAAGATTAATCCAAACTACTCAGAATTATGTTGGCATGGCTGTTTGCAGCATGCAGCCATAACTCACTGTTTATGGTTATGCCCTAAAATTTGACCTTGGTGGATAAATTTACAAAAAAATTTACAGACTTTATTGAAGATTGAGATTTCCTTGACAATGGATACATTTTTGTTTAATAATGTTAATAAAACATTTTTTTGGGGTAGAAAAAAAATATTTTCATTGGCCACAATGACCCTTAAAAGATTAATTTTGAAAAATTGGAAAAGTGACATGATACCTACCTTTCAGCATTCTAAATGGGGTTATATATTCAAGGAGACTCTACAATATGAAGAGATTATTTACACAATGGACTCTAATATTGATGATCTGACTGGGAGATCTTGGAAAGAAATTATGGACAATATCCCTCCACTTTATTAATATATTCATTACTATTTAAAATTTTGTATTCGCATGGTCCACTTTAAATATGTATTTATATATATATATATATATATATATATATATACACAGTATGTAAGAATATGAAACGCCCCATTGTATGGTAACATTAATCACTGTATGTATTTGATTGTCCAAGTTAAGAGATGGGGGGGTAAAATATTACTGAATTATATATGTTAAATTGGATATTATGATAATTAAGTAATTACTGTAAGATGCATTATGGACAATGTACGTCTTATGATGGTTGATGCTGAAAACATCTCAATAATAAAAAAAATAAGCATAAAAAAAGGCATTGTGGATGTTCTGAGGGTGCACCTCTCATACTAAATTTCACCGTAATAATATTGATACCATGGGTGGGGTGGGGGGAGTGGGGGGTTCTGTATGTGTTGTTTGTTTACTTCACTGTTTGTGATCATGTTGTGTGGTAAACCAGCCTTTTAGGACCAAATGTAAAAAAAGAAATAAAGCATTTTAAATTTCAAAAAAAAAAAAAAGAAGGTAATATGTACAAATGTATACGTAAATTATCTACTTTCACTGTAATGCTTTGGATAGTAGTAGAATCTTGCAACTTTAATGCTAAGGGTTCAATTGCAATTATAAAAAGTAAGGCTGATAAAGGACACACCTGTCTTGTGCCTCTTTGCAGGGTAAATGGTTCAGATAGTATCATATTGGTTAATATTGCAGATACCTACCTGTCCTGTGTACAAAATATTCACCCAATGTATGAAAGATGAAATAAAATCAAGGCATTGTAGGGCTTGGCTAAGTATGGCCATTCAACGATATCAAAAGTCTTTTAGAAATACACAGTACAGCCAGTGCTACAGATTGGATCTGTTTAAATTTAATATGCCATATAAGGTAAAATGAGCATCCTACTATTGTCAGAACCACAAAGACACACACGTTTTGTGTGCTCAGGCCCATGTGTGAGGGTGCTAGCTGGTACAAACCAAAAGCTGTAGACAAACAAACAAATAGAAGCAAGCAGCACTCTGGTATGGAAAAAAGGACAAGTATTTCAATGAAAAAAAAAAAGACTCATGTTTTAATTAGCAGAGCTCCATGGGAACAATGGCACTAAGCCATAATGCTTTACGTCTCCTCATGACCCTTCATCAGGCGATGTGGAGTAAGGAATACCAGTGGCTTATATAAGTAATTTCTTTAAAGACATAGTGACACATTTATCTTTCCATACCCACACCATTGTTTTCTGGGTTAGGTACATAGATGATATCATTGTTTTATGGGATGGGGTCTGAGTTATGGCAACAGAGTTTGTTCCTGAACTAAATACTAATGATTTAAATTTATGTTTTATGTCTGACATGAGTGAAACTGAGTTAACCTTTTTGGGTATCAAGATACAGATGGATGATGATGGTAAGATTCATACAAGTATATATCTGAATTTTGAAAGAGGGACAAGAAATATGTGCTTCAGATAACCATCACTGGTTTGCAAAATTTAGTTGAAAGTCTATCCTTTCCTGGTGCCTTATCATTTTTCACAAGTTTTACTTCCTCCTGAGGAATAGGGGAATCTAAACTTTCTTTATTCTGGGTAGATATTTTGGAAAGGATGGCAGTACCCAAGAAACTGTTCAGGCTGGGTGGGGGGGGTGGATATTTTGAGGAGTATAATTTTTCATAGAACTTTCTCAAATAGTTGTTAGTACAGTAGCTCAAGAAGATGAATAGGTAAAATGAAAATGATCTATACAGGCTAAAAGATGGGATTCAGCTTGTTGTTTCCTAAGCCTATATGCTAACAATTTTTCAGATTTTTCCCCAAACCCCTATTTAGTACAGTGTAACATCCATTCTGCTTTAATATATTAAAATTCATTAAGTTTGTGTTTTGTGCCTGTTATCAGAGTCCTTTGTTGAGCAGAAATGTTCCTTCCAGACTGATACTTCCACACTAATGAAAATAACATTTTTCCTATTTCTGTTTTAACTTTTCCCTTTTCGTCTGTCTGTATATTCCACATGACTGATTGTGGTACCCTTTGTGAAGGGGGAAGCAGGGGTGGGGAGGATGGGGTTACAAATGTGCTGAATACATTGCAACAGAGAGGGTCCTTAAAGGGCTACTAGACTAGAAGGTGGATAAGTTTTCTAGACTGGACAGGATACACCCTAGGGTGCTGAGGGAAATGGCAGAAATACTGACAGTGCCTTAGCAGACCTGTACAGTGACTTCCTGGAGACAGGAGAGGTACCAAGGGAATGGAGAGCAGCAGATGTAGTATCCCTATAGAAAAGCAGGGCCAGAGATGAGCTGGGGAATTGCAGGCTAGAGAGCTTGTCTTCCAGAGTTGGGAAACTAATGTAAACCATGTTGAAAGAATGGTAGAATTCCTAGAGGCTAATGGGGTGCAGGACAACTGGTAGTGCTGGTTTTGTGTCAGGAAAGTTGTGTCAAGCAAATTTGATGGACATCTTTGACTGGGTCATGAAGGCCATCTGAGGGGGACAGGTGGTAGACATACTGTACGTGGACTTTAGCAAGGCCTTTGACCTAGTCCCCCACAGGAGACTAATATAGAAGCTAGGGGATCTCAGGGTGGGAGAAAAAAAACTAACGGGGTGGGAAAGTGACTGGGAGGAAAACACAGAGGGTGGTGGTAAACTTGGAATACTTGGGCATGATGGATGTTATGAATGAAGTTCCACAGGGCTTGGTGCTCGGGCTGGTGCTGTTAATGCTGCTCAGTGTGTTCATTAGGGATATCAGGATATCTGTGAGAACATGAAGGGCAAAATCGGGCTTTTTGCAGATGATACCAAGCTCTGCATCAGGGTTAATAGTGAAAAGGGTGTAAAGGACTTGCGGGAAGACCTGGAGAAGATGAGGTGATCTGGAATCTGACAGCTGGGCTTCAGTGCTAAGATGTGCAAAGGCGTGCATGTTGGGAGAAAGGATTGAGTATGGGTTGTGGGGGCACTGTCACGGTGTCAGATGAAGAAAAGGACTTTGGGGTAGCAATCTTGTGCTCATGTCATTTGCACAACACAGTAAGGCAGTGGAGAAAGAAAACAGAATGTTGGGATGTGTAAGTATCAGGAGTAAGGTTATACTGTCCTTATACGGATCCCTGGTGCATCTGTACCTGGAATACCATGTTCAGTTCTGGAACCTCTATCTGAGGAGGGTTGTGAACTAGCTGGAGGCTGTGCAGAGGACAGCCACTAAGATGATTCAAGGACAGGATGACAACACAAATGAGCAGAGTTTGGAGATCCTGGATAGGTACTTGCTAGAGACAGAGAGAGAAAGAGGAAGAATTAGTATTTATATGGCACTTTTCATACACATTGTACCCCAAAGTACCTTACAAGCAATGAGGGACTGGTAGTGAAGTGACTGTAAATACACTGTGGCAGCCACTTGGCACATCAACACCTACACACAACCTTGGACAGTTGCATGAACTAGTTTTATGCAAAGGGGAATGTCGGTGAGGATACCAGGAACAATCTATGAACTTTGTGAAACGTGCCTTGGGTTCTTTCCCTTCTACCGAGACACATGCCAGGGCAATGCCAGAGATGGGAAGAAGGGACCGTGGTTTCACATTTCATCTCAAAGATGGTGCACCACAACAGTACATCCCCCTAATACTGCATTTAGATGCCAGCAGTTATCGTATGAGCCTAATCCCAGTGTGGGACAAGAAACCACAACATTCTGGCCCAGAGGTAAATGTGCTACCAACTAAGCCATACTGACACCTCATAGACATGATAGAGACCTTGAAATACACAAAGGGAGTTAATGAAGTGGACTCTGGGGAATTCTTCAGACCCAGTGAGAAATTACATATATCTGAGGGAGCACCAGCAAGTTGGGAGGGGGGTGTTCAAGAGGTATGCCAGAAGGTACTAGTATATGGAAAAGGTGATGGAGGGGTGGGACAGGCTGCCAGAGGAGGAGGTAAATGCTAAAATCATGGAGTGGTTCAAGAGGAGGTCAGACGTCTACATGGGAAAGATCAGGCAGGGCAAGGGTGCAGGAGGAGTGACTTGGATCTATAAAGGATGAGCACCTTCACATCAGATGGGCTCAACAGACCACAAGGTGTTCTTCTGTTGGTAGATTTCTATGTTATTGTGTTTCCATTATTGTTCTAAAAGAAACATCGAGGTAAAAACACCAGCCCCTCAAATCACTCCCTTATTGACTGGATCTGATGATGTCCCTCCCAAATTATTAAAACTGGGTGTGCCCACAACTGCTGTGCCCTGGATCATGTTTGCAACTGCTCCCTCATTTAAGGGATCTTTCTCTACCCCTGAAACATGCAGTCATCATCCCACTCTATAGTGGTGGCCCCACAACCACTCCTGCTAATTACAGACCAATCTCTCTGCTCCCAGTGCTCTCTAAAGTCCTCGAGAGAAGGTTGCAAATCAGCTATCCATTTTTATACCAGGGCTTATTTCTTTACCAACTTCCATTTTGGCTTCCAGACTTCCAGACTGCCCACTCCACTGCTGCTTCTCTCCCAAGACTAACTGATTTCATCATCGTTTCAATGAGGGCTTACCTACTGGTGGTATCTTCAATCTCGTGAAGGCATTTGACACTGTTGATCATTCACTTCTGTCCATGAAACTATCTGCCTCTGATATCTCCAGCCATTAACTACACTGATTTTCCTCTTACCTTATGGGGTACCCCCAAAAGGCCTTCATTGGTTCTGCGCTTTCTGTATGATTGCAGATGTGCATCGGTGTCCCCCAGGGTTCTGTGCTGGGTCCCCTCCTATCTAACATCTTTGTAAATGGCTACCCTCTTGCTGTCCAGTCTTGCAATCTTCATATGTATAAATGAATTCTAGAATTCTGGCAGCAGCAGAGTGGCTGTGTTTGTGAGGCGCTCTCCCTAAGCTAAGTGCCATTTGCAATATTGTTCACATTTAAAACATTTTTCTTTCATGTCAGTTGTGATGATTGTGAAAGAGGACATTGTTATCTCCAGGAAGGTGTAACATTTATTTGATGGATGTTGGTTGGGAGTCAGGAAAGTCATCATTTTTCTTTTGTGACTGCCTAAATCTGATATGGTTCATTTTATTAATATATTTTTAACAATTTTTGTGAGCGCCTTTTGTGGTATCTGATCTTGAGGACATACTGTAGATGTCATTTCTGGGTATTTTTGGTGCTTTGGTGGCTTTTTTGTTTGTTAAACATTGAATTTTTTGAGAGATGTGTGCCTAATACACAATAGTACATCAGATTTTATTGAGTCTTCTGTTATTTTTTATGTGTCATATCTTTTGGATTTTTTGATCTTTTGTTGTAGTCTCTTCATGGGTGTTTTACAATGATCTTGTCTATTGTTTAAGGAACCCTCTGGGCTGCTAATTTCTACTTTTTTTTTTTTATTGTTTTTTGTGTTTGTTTTTGTAAGACAACACCATAAATGCTTTTTTTGCCAGTGGCTGACTGTTGCTAAGAGCAAGTGTTCCAGCATTATGTTTTGGTTCTCTGATGGAATCAGTAGGAGCAACATGCTGAGTTCTTTGAGTTTACTCAGTCCACTACTGTAAGTTCTAGAATACCAGGAATAAAATTCTAGAATGCTAAGTGTTTTGTGAGTCTCTTTTTTTTTCAGTCAAGATTTTATTGGATTTTTTCCAAAATAATGCATGTACAGATTCATAAAAGTATCATCCAAACTGTATCATATACAATCACATTTGTGTTTTGAGCACTGATTTGGATATTATAGCAACCTTGTCATCTACAATAAATACACTATCAAATTCTTTTTTAGTTACAAGACTTAAGACACCTCCACTGTTTTTTATGTTTGCTTGCATGCATGTGCAAGAAACATAGTGCCACCATACGAGTTTTCATAGGTGTGGTACCCCCGCTTCCAGTGCCCTCAGCGTTTTTGCAGGCGTGACACACTTTCAATAGAATGTCCCAGCTGTCTATGACAGCAGTTCAGATGCAGTAGTGTACAGTTGAGAAAGCAAACCACCGCTATAATCGGCAGTGGTAGCGTGTGAGCAATTTGCATACTGCCACTACCGTCAGCTTATTATGCAAATTGCTTCCACATCACCACTGCTGATTGTAGTGAGGGTTGTATGCACGCGCCCCCTTTGTTGTGTGCTGAGGTGCCCAATCCTCGGCTCATGCACACCCTCCAAGCACACTGTATGTCCATGGGTGCCCAATCCCCGCCGCCCAGTACGTCCCTCCACCAAAAAACGTCTTCCAGGTGCCATGCTGGGAGCCCACCCCAGCATGGCAGACGTCCAACGTCCTCATGTGTCCCCCCACACTGTGGCCAACGGTGCCCAATCCCCCATTGGCTCCACTGCCCCCAAAACTTCCAGGTGCCACACTGGGAGGCCACCTAGCATGGCAAAGTCCCATGTCGTCCATCTAAAATAAAAATAAAAACTGTAACAAGGAAACGGTCCTCGTTGACTCTCTTGCCCCTCCTGCAACCTGCACCACCCTCTGTACCCCACCTCCCCACACACCCCTTACCCCATACTCACCTCCAGAGGCCAGCGCAATGATCTTCGGTGGATCGAGAACACGTCTGCACTCTTCAAAGCCGACCGTGAACTGAAGAAATGCCGGTAAGCTGTATAATGGTATAAATAGTGTTTTTTCAACTGTGGTGCATATCTCAGTAATTTTTTCAAATTTTTGCACCAAATTTTCAACATGGGATTCTTGGGACCTCATCTCAGGAATTCAGTGATTGTCATTTGGTTTTTCACTCCCGAATGGTGATTTCGCGATCACTGCGCGGAATCACCTTTTGAGATCAAGTAACGAAATGACAGTGTCACTGTTCATGAGGTGGGCTCTCAAAAAGCCTGTGTTGTAAATTTGGTGAAAAAAGTACCCAAAATGACTGTGTCATGAGCGTGCATTGCGCAGTTTCCATGCATGCTCGCAAATTCATGAATTTGTAATATTTTCACTCCAGATTTTCAACATTGGCATTTTTTTACATTTCCTTATGAACAGCACAGCTGTCATTTTTCACATCCTGGCCAAAATGTTTTTTCGCACTTCCAGAGCAGAATAGCGCAGTCGTTGTGGGAAATCAGTGTTCGGGACAGATTAAGAAAATCACAGTGACACTGTTCACGAGCAGAGGTCCTAAAATGCCTATGTTGAAAATTTGGTCACAAAAGTCCATAAAATGACTATGTTACAAGCGTGGGAAATCAGTGTTCGGGACAGATTAAGAAAATCACAGTAACACTGCTCATGTGGAGGTCCCAAAATGCCTATATTGAAAATATGGTGAAAATAATTCCCCAAATAATTGCATTATGGGTTTGTTTTGCGCAGTTTCTATGCATGCTCATGGCTTCACCAGTTTTTTTATATTTTCGCTTCAGATTTTCAACATTACCATTTTTTTACACCTCCTCATGAACAGTACAGCTGTCATTTTTCACATTGTGTTGGAAATCTGTTTTCGCACCTGTGGCATTAATGGCACAGTCACTGCAAAATCACCTTTTAGCTAACAAACTGATAGTGTCACTGTTCATGCGGTGGGGTCAAAAGTAGGGACTGACAGGTGTCAGGGGTGTAACTTGCGATTGTCGACAGTAATGCTCATGCCATTCCACCCCCCACCCCCCCGTAGCCAGTGACAGGCGTCGAGGTGCACCTGGGACTCTTTGGCCCCAGAGTTCACCCAATTCTCCTATACAGCACCCATTTCAGCATATTTCCTTATGGAATGAGGTGATTGTAAAGCCCAAACACCCCAAGGCACACCTCAACACTTGTCAGTGTCTGCAGGATAGGGTGAGGTGAAATGTCATGACCATCATGGGTGATGACCCAAAGGCACACCCCAATGCTTGTCCATCTCTGCAGGGTGGGGGTGGAGTTGGTGTCAGTTCAGTACATCACTGCCATTCCTATACTGCATCTGTCTAACTCCTGCATTTCCACTGCTAATGCCAGCAAGCAAATATTCGGCATTGACAAATGCTTGTTATTTTAGGTGATATAACAGGAAATCATGGCATACATAGGCCTGGGAAAATATGGATTCTTTCGGCTGCTTTGTCCTTTAAAAGATTAATTTTACTTACCTGGAAAGAGGAGAAGGTTCCAACAGTTACGTAATGGATGGATTCAGTAGGGGTATTAGCAAACTATGAGAGAAGGCAATTATTTAGCATGGAGAGTGCATCATTCTGTCTAGGCAGAAAGGACATATACAGCTGAGTGTCATCTGCATAGCAGTGAAAACTCAAACTGTATCGCCTGATGATATCTCCCTATGGCAGCATATACACTGCAAACAACATGGTGGCCAAAATGGAGCCCTGTGGCACCCCGAAGGGCAGGGGGTGAGCAGCAGAGGAATAAATTCTGGTGGCAACTCTCTGATATCTGCCCACGAGGAGCGAACGGAACCATTTAAGGACTGTACCAGACAGCGCACAAAAAAGCTGCAGGCACTCTAGCAACACACCATGGTCTACAGTGTCCAGTGCAGCAGAGAGATCAAGAAGGACCAGAATGGTACGTGCCTTTCAATCTCTTGCCATTAAGAGGTCATTCAGTACCTGGACAAGTGCAGTCTCCATGCTATGCTTCTTCCTAAAACCAGACTGGAGAGTATTATAGACATTGTGAGTTGTAAGATGATCATCCAATTGCAGCGCAACCACCTTTTCAATAACCTTTCCAACAAATGACAGGTTAGAGGTAGGCCGGCAGTTAGCTAGACAGTCTGGACCTAAGGAGAATTTCTTAAAGAGTGGTCAAACGACCACCTCCTTGAGGGGGTCTGGGAAGACTCCCCTCTCCAAGGACTTCAAGACAATTTCAGCAAGGGTCGGGCAGATAACATCTACACATTCCATTAAAAGGGGTGTAGGGCTCAGATCCAAAGTACAACTGGTTGGGCACAGTGTTTGGATGATCTTCACAATGTCCATGAATTCCAGACAGCAGAAATCTGACCAGACAGACCGAGTGCATGCCACTTCCTGTCGATCTCTGCAATCCCTCATAGGAGAGGTTGGACCGATGTCATACCTGATGCTGGCAACCTTATCTGCGAAGAATCACGCAAACTCCTCGTATCTCAGCTGAAAAAAGGCTTCTCTGGGCTAGAGACAGATTGGATTGCACAATCTGTCAACAGTCCGGAAAAACTGAGCCGGTCAATTCCGCGCAGCAGAAATCTCCCTGGACAAGAATTCTGCCTTCTTACGGGTGATTTCTGATTGATAGCTATCATAATGTGCCATCAACCTAAGCCTGTCAGCATCATGGCTGGACTTCCTTCAGGCTCTCTCCATCCTTCAGCCGACTCACCTCAACTCCTTCAAGGAGCCATCAAACCAAGGGCTCCTTGGGTGAAGGGTGAGAGGCTGAACATGAACAGGAGCAATCTTGTCCAGAGCATCTCCCACAGCCTTATTATAGGCTAGTATGAGATCATCTGGACTCATGCATTCACCCGACAGGCCGGATAGGTCCAGCACTGCCGATAGGTCACTGGGGGTAACTCCCCTTAAAGGGCGGTACTGAACCATCTCCGTAGAGACAGACCTATTGGGGGGGCCCTGAAGCTTAACCTTATGGTGTGATGGTCAGACCAGCTGACTGGTTCCACCCCTAGGTCAGCTATCTCCATACCCAAAAGAAAGATCAGATCCAACGAGTGACCCCCTACGTGGGTCAAGGAGGTATCTACCTGTGTAAGGCCCAGCATCGTCATCAGCTGGAGGAGATTTTAACCAAAATGCGAGAGTTCATCGTCAACCCAGGCAGTGAAGTTCCCCAGAACTGTTCCTCTGGGGGACCTCAACACCATGTCGATGACGAAGTCTGCTATCTCCTGCAGGAATTCTCCACCATCTCCTGGTGGACGGTAGATGAGGAGAATCCTGCAACCTACACCCTCTCCAAGGATATACTCGAAGGATCTGGTACTTCCCAATGGCACATCCACAAGGCCCAGCTCAGTCTTAAATATAATGGCCACACCCCCACCCCTATGATCCAACCTTGGACGGCATATCACCGAGAACCTGGCCGGAGTTGCCGAGGCCAATACAGGGCCTGCATGTTCGTCCAGCCAGGTCTCGGTGATGCAAGACAGATCAGTTGTTCCAACAAGATCAGCTATAATAGCTGTCTTGTTTTTATGATTTTATGCTTCTATAGCTTATTCCCTACATGAAATTATAATGCTCTGTTGTGACATCACAATCTGTTGCCATGTGAACAATTTTTATTTTTTTTAATATAATGTTTATTGAAGTTTCTACAAAACACCAGGCAGGATCATGATATCAAAACCAGATACACATATACAAGAACAGGATACATGATCCCATCCCCCTCACTCCCAAATATACCCCAAAATACCCTTCCCCACACAGTCTTGCTATGTATCAATCCAGAAATCCCAGGTATGTGAAGAAAGATCTAAATAGAATATAGAGTGTGTAACAGGGCCCACATCCTCTCATATTTAGAATTATTATTGTTAAGACTCAAAATGACCCTCTCCACTCGAAGGTTGGCTAGCAGCTCATTAAGCCATTCAGAATAAGAGACAATATCCATACATTTCCGATATTTAAGTACCAGCTTTTTAACTGATATGGAAATCAAAGCAATATATTTCCGTTTCTTAACTGAGATCCGTGAATAATTCCCCAGCAAACAAACCTCTAGGGTAAATAGGTCTGTTAATCCAAGCAAGGGGTCGGCCTTACCCTTAGTACTCTCCCATGGGGGGGGTTATCTTAGGACATTCCCAGAAAATATGAAACAATGAACCCTCCACCTGCAAGCACCTCACACATTTATTAGAACCTAATGCTCCCCATTTGGCCAATTTCTGTGGAAAGTGGTAGAGATTATGCAGGATATTAAACTGCATTAAGCACAACCTATCTTGTGTGACAAAACAGTGGCAATTCCTCCATATGGCTGACCAGTCTTTGTCCCAATGTGGGAAAGAAGCAGACCAATATTCTGTGGGTCCAAATGGGTCCGGGAAACGCCAGTCGTATAGGGTGTTATATAGTTTGGAAATTGCCTTAGGGGAATAAGCTAAGGGGCCCAGATCCAATTGAAAGGAAAAATTGGAGAATAAAGGATAGTCATCTTCAAATTTTTTAATAAGGAAATGTCTGAGCTGCAAAACTTTGAAATATTCCGTCTTTTGTAGTCTAAACTTCAACATGAAACCGTCTATAGATAACCAAGTTCCATCTTCCTTGAGGAACGAAGACAGCTTACCTTCCCCCTGTTTAGATAGCCATGAAGGGGATAACATCTTACTGTCTGTTTTAAAAGCAGGGGAGTTCCAAATCGATTGTGACGCATCTAAACAATGTTTATATTTTAAAAATCTACACAACTGTGAATGAATTCTAATAGATGTTGCGATTGTAGTCTCTTTTAATTTTTTTCAGCAGGGAAGATGTGTTAAGAAACAGTAATGTGGAAGGGGCTAACTTAACAGATCAAATCAGTTCCCGTTCTATTTGGAGCCAAGCTGGGACGTATGTGGGAATCTCAGGATCCAGCCACTTGAGGTATTTGGCCACATTACAAGCCCAATAATACAAACTGAGGTGTGGTAGTCGTAAGCCTCCCTTAGCTTTAGGTGCCACAAGCTTATGGTAGGCTAGTCTTGGCTTCTTTTTAGCCCAAATAAAATCTGTTATTAAGCTTTGAGCTTTTTTGAACCAACCTCCGGATATGAAGATATTAAGTAATTGAAGGGGATATAGTAGCCTCGGTAGAACATTCATCTTGATCAAATTTATTCTCCCCCATAGAGAAATGGGGAGGGTCGACCAGCGAGTTAAATCCTGGGACACTGTCAATAATGTCGCCTCCACGTTTTTCTTAATAGTAAGTTGTGTATCTCTGGTTAATTTGACGCCCAAATACCTCAAGGAGTCCCTAGACCACAATACACTGAGGCCTGTAATATTATTCTTAAAGACTCTATGGTTTAGGGGGAATACAATAGACTTTCCAATGTTCAGCTTATAGTTCAATAATTTACTGAATTGCTCGATTATGTCCAGCATAGCGGGAATAGATGTTTCTGGATTAGATAACTGTAGGAGCAGGTCATCCGCATAAGCGGCCACTTTGAGTTCGGTACCTAAAATAGCAATCCCCTGGACCTTTGGACACAGGACTAATCTGTGGATTAATGGTTCCAAATAAAGGTTAAAGAGCAGGGGGGAAAGGGGACATTCTTGCCTTGTACCCAAATATAAGGTAAAAGACTCAGAAAATGCCCCATTTCCAGAAATTCTGGCAGTGGGATTCTGATAAAGAGCTTTCACCCAGATCTGGAATTGTTAGGGAAAGCCGAAGGCTTTTAAGGTTTCAAGCAAAAAATTCCAATTCACTCTGTCAAAGGCCTTCTCGGCATCCAAGAACACCAACGCCACTGGAAAGGGAGCATCCCTGGAGGCTGGAAAGACATGTGTGAGAGTGCGAAGGTGATCTGTAGATGATCTGCCCTTCATGAAACCCGCCTGATGTGAACCTATGAGGCCAGGGAGAACTAAGTCAACCCTGTCCGCCAAAATTTTGGTTAGAATTTTGATATCCCGGTTCAACAATGAAATGGGTCTATAGCTTTCCACACACTCTTAACTTTTTACATGCCTTCGGCAGTAATACAATAAGTGCTTCAAAGTGAGTGGGGTCAACCTGAATGCCAGATAGAATACATTGAAAAAGGGAAAGGAGATGTGGGGCGACTAATTCTTTAAAACACTATAAAAGTTAGAAGAAAAAACATCTGTTCCTGGTGTTTTGTCAGAAGGGAAGCCCTGAATCACCTCCATAATTTCTGAGGTAGCAATAGGGGCTATCAACTTCCTACCCAGAGATTCTGAAAGACGGGGTAAGTGAGTTTCAGACAAGTAGGAGGAGAGCATGGAATCAGAGGACGGATTGGGCATATCACCATATAACTTTTTATAATAATTGGCAAACTCTGAAACTATCTCTTGAGGGGAACATTTCAGGGCTCCATCCATACTGGAACGAATAGGGGGGATAAATCGGGCCGATTTGAGTTGCTTAACTCTTTGGGCAAACAATCTCCCTGCTTTCTCCCCCTGATCTATATAAGAGGCTTTCATGCGAAGGATGGCAAATTCCGCTTTTTCATTTAGCATACTTATATAGGAATCCCTCAGTTTAGCCAGATTTTGTTTAGCCTCATCCGAATGAGTCAGTTGTGGATTAGTTTCCAGCGATCTAATTTGGACAGGTAACGCCTTCAGCTTTCCTCCTGCTTCTTCTTCCACGCAGAGGCCATCCCAATTAATATACCCCAAAGATATGCCTTGAAGGCACACCATAATATGTCAGGCCTGATCCCTTGGGTACAATTTAACTCAAAGAATTGTATGATGTGTTCTTTAATACAGTCCCTACTTTTGGAGTTCTTAAGCAATTGGTCATTCAATTTCCACCTAGCTTGACACTTGGGAAGGGAGGTTAGAACTAATTTACATGACACCAGGGAATGATCAGAAGGGCGGCCAGGGTGAATGTCTGAGGCTGCTACACCCGGCAGAAGACAAACACACACTCTGTTGGTTCCTGACTGTGCCCTCCCAACCCTCCCCCACTCCCAATCCACCCTATTTCCCAGTGTCCCCAAAAGTAGCTAAAAAGTATCCCTCCCTATACATTCTTAAGTCCCCAGCCCACCTCACCCCCTTTTTCTTGTGCTACGCTTAGCAGCTCTCCACAAAAATCACCTTCCCCCTTCTGCCCTCCCACCTCCAAAATCTCTCCACTAAGCCCATGTATGAAAATTAGCGGGAGGCAAGGAGCAACTCGATAGGTTTCTTAACTGCAGAAAACTGTCTAACCTGACTGTTTACTCGATCCCAAGGAAACCTGCTCTTTTAGCCCCTCTTAAGCTTAACTACGCCTTCCACCCATTCTATAATCCACTTGATTCCTAGTTGGCCCCCCTTATTTGAAACTCCCACGAGTACCCAGACACTGGGTCGACCATTGGTCTTTCCCAGTGCTGTGACTCAAAAGAATATCCCTTCAAATATTCCTCGGAGTGAAGTAAAAGGCATAACCCCATTTGTTCCAGCAGCTCCTTCAATCATGGAGCACCCTCGACTGCCGAATCCATCAGCAAGCTAGGGTATAATCCTATAAGAATATTCCATCAAGGAGAGAGGTTATGCAAAGTAAAAAGCAGCACAACCCCCCACAATAAAGGAGTTGTCAGGACATTTGTTAGCAACCTCTCCCTGACTATTCGATCGAAGGGTAGCGCTAAACAAATCAAGCTCCTCAGTTTGGTGATAATCGCTCCCAAAACTAGTGCTGTGCTCCCCTCGTGTGGCACCCAACTATCATTGCCACATCTCTTATCCCTATTAAGTCCACTCTCCAGTCTTAAAGTGAAGGAAGACGGGAAGAAAAAAGAAAAAAAACAAAACAAAAGCAAGCCCCTCCACTATGACTGGTGTACCTCCCCCACCTGTTTTCCATCCAACTGCTCCCTCATTGAAAGGTTGTCTTCCCTATATATTCTTATACACGCCCACCTCTGGGAGGGAACACCTACCCCTAACCAGGCGTCTGATTCCAGGAGGGAGGAGAAAAGGTAGGAGATTTAGCCCCCAAAGTATAATCCTACCAAATTAATCCCTCAAAGAGAGAGGTTATACAAAATGAAGAGCAGGAACCCGCCCCCCGATAAAGGACTTATCGGAGCATTCATTAACACCCCTTCCCCAGCTATTCCATCAAAGTGAAGCACAAAACAAACCAAGCTCCTCAGCTTGGTAATAATCGCCTCCAAAACTAGCGCTATGCTCCCCTCGTGTGGCAACCAGCTGCAACTGTCCCTTCTCTTATCCCATACAAGTCCACCCTCCGGTCTTAAAGAAAAGGAAAATGAAGAAAGAGAAAAAAAAAACCTCAACAAACTCCAAACAAAAGAAATCCATGGAGGGCTTCAGTAAAAAAATAAAGTGCAAGCCCCTCCGCTAACACAGCTGTACCCCCCTAGCTGTCTTCCATCCAACTGCTCCCTCACTACCAAATTATCCTCCCTGTGAACTCTTATACATGCCCACATCTAGGAGGGAACATTTGCCCCTAGCCAATTATCTGAATCAGGATGGGGAGGGAAGTAGGGGACTGAACCAAAACAGATTAGTATTCCTGGTTCATACAGTAAATGAGGCCTAGCCCAAACTAAACAGTGGACAATAATTATCCATGGGGACATCCTTTTTATATTTCCCATCTATAAATCCCACACCAAATCCCTGAGGCTTGCCCATAACTACCAACCAAGGCCATTAGTAATTCGACTAACCCTGCAAACATGGCCCCAGAATATTATCCCCCTATAGAATCCAACATTAACCTTATAATAATATTAACTGTAACAAAGATTAAATCAACAGAAAATACCACAAATACAACAATAACATTATATTGTCCAGTCTAGACCTCGCTGGTCTAGTCGTGTCTGATGATGCTCCATACAGCCGATCTTAATTCCTGCACTCAGGATAGAGCTTTGCAGTGACACCTAGTGCATCCTCTAGTGTCTCTAAATAAGTCAGGCATAGCAGTCTTAAGGCCTGCAGTTGCTGATTCCACATCATCATCATACAAATGCCACAGACCTGAAAACTGTACCTGCAATTTAGCAGGGTATTGCATCCTAAATTTACGACCGGCGGCGATCAGTTTAGTGACCAAGGGGTGGAAGGTGGACCTCTGTTGCTGTACTGTGAGCGGTAAGTCCTGGGCAACTCTGAATTTTACCCCTTCCCGTTGTAATTCCTGTATGGCCCTTATTTTAGCGAAAAAATGCTGCTTCTCCAAAAAATTCAAGAAGCAGAAGATTAATGGACGAGGAGGAGCCCCGATCAGAGGTTTTGGCCTCAGTGCTCTATGGGCCCACTCAGTAATATAGCGGAGATCATAGGAAGAGGACCCTACAACTTTCTCTGTGAACTTCTGTACAAATAAAACAGGATCATGCCCTTCTTCCAACTCAGGGAGGCCGATGATCACCGTGTTGTTCCTGTGACTACGACCCTCTAGATCTTCCAATTTCTGCTCCATTTTGGTGATTTTTTTTGCTTGACTTGAACCAGCTCAGGCTCCTGCTTATCTACTCTTCTTTCCAGTGAGGTGAGACGGGCCTCGGAATCCGATGTCTTCAAAGCTAAGTCTTCTATAGCCTGAGAGATGGTTTTAATCTCAGAAGTAAGATTTTTCACCTCCTCTTGAAATGGGCGAAACTTGGCCAAGAACCCGGCTAGCATTAGGGACTCTTGATCGGAATTCTGCTGTGCTGATGCCTACGCGGTGGTCAAAGCGTTAGCATGTGGCTTCTTTGGGGCCTTCTCAGGGGTGGCTCGAGGCATGTATTTAGGCTGTAGCTTCTTCATATCAACCTCCATCCTCCCAAAACTTCCCCGGTGCAGATCTGCTGAGCTTCCTACACCACTGGGTTACCTTTGCTAAGTTCACAGCTTTATTTTTTAAACAGAAAAATTGGAAAATAGCGGTGGTGAGCAGGAGAGGTTAGAAAAGGCATCTTCTTAGGCTCGCTGCATCACATGACCCCCCATGTGAACAATTGTGATGTCACAAGCAGAGTATTATGACATCAGATTGGGAAAAAGTAATTGGAGCTGATGAACCCTCAAGGGACAGCTATCCTGTTTTCATACATATGACCTCAGTAATAAATAATGTGGATAAGAAATACGTAGCTAATGAGAAATGTAAGCTGGTTTGTGTCCAAATAGTATGTTTTTTCAAAGTTCATCTTGAGGCGTCGTGTAGTTAAATCTTCTAGTTACACTCTGTCTGGGTGTAGCTGTACAAGTTAATTTAGTAATTGTGTTATAGTTGAGTCTTAAAGCTATACCCTATCTGTGTGTGCACTACAAGGTAGTTTTTATTCCTGTTTCCTATACTACAGCTGAGCCTAACAACTGTACCGTATCTGGGTGAGCACTATGAGCTGACTGTGAATCTGTTTGCAACCCCCCTGTTACCCGGGGTTACTAGAATCCCAGTAAGACCTAGTGGTAGGCAGGGAAAGGCAGCTTGTGAAACTCCAGTTAAATGGATTTCACACTGTCTCACTCTGTTCTCAGTCTCAGCTAAGACTGAGGGATGACATCATTATAGAACTTTCACTGCTGCATAAGCCACAATAGAATGTTGCAGTTGGAGGTTAGTGTAGAACGTTGGGGATTTTGAATTCAGTCTGTGTACAGTCTGAGTGAGAGACAGTAGTACAGCTGAGTGTGTGCAGGCTCTCAGAGCTTTAAGCTCTGTTTTAGAGCTACTTTTGGAAGGTGTGTGTGTTTCCACCAGAAGAGGAACACAGGAACTGGTAATTGAAGTGGTGGAGACCGCTTTCAATGGTTCAAGAGCCCCATCCCTGAGGGGATGGGGGGGGGAAGGTTTTTGCCTGTTTTCCAGGGGGCAACTCTCCTGGGTCCGGCTAAGGGAAAGAAGCTGCCTGTTCAAGTTGTGCTGAGGCACAAGAAGCTCTGAGAGAGAAATTCCTTGTGGAGGAAATGCCTGTGGGGCACCTGCAACCAAAGGGGGAGTTCGCTCTGAAAAAGGCCCAAGTGTTTTTCACCTGAACAGAAGGAAACTAAAGGGACTGTTACTGTGGGGTCAGGAAAAGACAGCCAAGTACAGTTGGAAAGTAAGGATTGGACTGCTTAATCTGTAGGAGGTCTAGAGTAATGGACATTGCCACTTAATTCAAGTATGTTTAAGTCCAGCACAAAGAATGAAGGAAATTGGGGATTGGATTGCTTAACTCAGTGGGGGGTCTAGAGTAATGGACAATGCCACTTAAAAGTATGTTCAAGTCCAGGATAAATGGGAAGCAAGACAAGTAGATGGAATGTGAAATACATTTAGCAAGAATCTACATTGCAAAGCTTTACAGGATGAGGTGTTTACTGTCCAGAGAAATGGCCGGGTATGAATTTTGGGAGTGAGAGGTGGGAGACCCCCCATCAGTAGTTACCAAATTCACCTCTATGGATTTGCTCTGAGACTCCTTTTACTTTCTCTCAGGTAATTGGCCAGTGCTTGAGGAAAGTACCCAGATGTGGGATTGACGGAAGAATTCTCTGATGGAGCCGAGGTGCTCTTAGGTGGTTTAGGGAGCCACCAGAAAATGTTTCCATGAAGTACGGAAGGTGTCCAAGTGGCTGGCAAGGGAGCCAAGCCAGGGAAAATCCAGAACAGTGTACAAGTTTGGGCTGTGTAACCCATAGCAGCTTGCAAGTCTGGGCTGTGTGCCCAGTGGGTTCAGAGCCTGAGGGCTAAAGTTTTGAGGAAGTGTTCTTGTTTCTTTTAATCTGCATTACCAGGAGTGTAGCCCCGTGGGGGTTCATCTATGCTTTGTTTATTCTGTTTGGATGTGAATAAAAGCCACACTTTAGAATCCCACTGCTGGTATTGGACATTACAGTTATTGCTTCCTGTGTTCGGAATTACTTGAGTGCGCCTGTGCAGAGTAGCCGAACCTAGCCTTTGTGCCGAGTGACCTATTCCTCCCTGAACCCAGCCCACCTGGTATTGCTGTCAGATACAAACGGCATACCTGCCCTGGGTTACAAAAATGGAGGCACCACTGAGGATTTGGGTTTGGAACTTTGGGAAGAATGCAAGAAAGGTGCTCAGGCAAAGGGCTAGCAGTTTTGTTATCTGGCAGTGGGTAGCCCAAAAATCTGAAGCAAGGTTAACTAATGTGCCACTGTGTGCTGTTGTCCACATGCTGCTGTTAAAATGCCAACTGTTTACCAAGGAGCAGTAAAGCCTGAGAGAGTATGCCATTGTCCTGCATCAAAAGTTGCAGCGTTTGCCAGCTTTTTAAAACTGTTGTGACAAAGAAAAATGTGGAAAACTAGGGGTAGCAAAAGGAAAATTGTGCTCTGGATGTTGGAAATGCTTTCTGAGTGAATTGAGAGACTTGTGTTAATGGCCATGAAAAATGGTTGAAATGGGCTCCCGCTATGGAGTCAGTCGTGAAAAAAAAAAAGTGTGGTTTTGCAGTTTAAATTTGTCTGCTCGACGATTGCCGTGAGGAGAAGAGCACTTGAGAGGAAAGAGGCTCATTTGCATGGCGTTGTGTGATTGGTGAGACTGCAATCAGTCCCACCCCCAAGTCAGCTCTACAGCGACTGCCCAGCATTCGAGAGGGAGTGTGAGTGGAGTGTTCGTACTGGCTTACAGGAGGAGCGTCGCGGTGACTGAAACCGCTGTAAAAAAAGAGTAAAAAAATGATTTTTCTATTTAAATTCAGGCTCAACCCGCATCTTGATCGACTGGACTGTGAGTGTGGTGTTCGGAGGGACAATCGGTAGGACTGCCAACCTGCTTCTGTTCAGAGGCCTCCAAGACTGGCTGCAGGCCATTTTCCATTGCAGCAAACAGCTACTGATAACAGTCAGTACCAACAGAAATAATTGCTCAAACAAGTGATTTTTGCCAAAAGCCAGTTGAATCTGTGTGCAGCAGTGTAGTCACTTTGCAATCAAAGACTGTGTTAAGTTTACCAGCAAAAGCAAGCCTTTTAAGCCATTGACTGTGAGCATAGTTATGGGTTCAGCGTCAGTGTAAGTTTCAAAGCCATGAGAGAGACTGTGAGTTGTATCAAGATATGCAGCAAGAGTTACAGGCAATCCTGTACTTGAAATACTGAGGCTTTAAGGGACTGTGAGCTAGAGCAATGTCTTCAGCAAGTGAAAAGTCTGTAGTAAATCATATAAATGTGCTAGGAAAAAGAAGAGTGCAAGTTTGTGCAGTTTGAGAAAAGTTATCAGTAGAGTGTGTAAATCGGATGCGCAGTGGCTTGACCCAATTTCAGAATGTTGATGCGTAGGAGTGCTGCTGCCGCCATTACAGGGTGGGGTAGTAATGTAAACACAGCAGCAGAGGAGCCATTTTGAAAGTGAAAGAAAGTGTTCAGTGATGTGGGACTTTCAATAACAGTGAGCGTTTGTTTGTTTTTCTCTGCAGTCATGGCCTCAGGACCAGCCCGCTACCTGGATCATGCCCGGGCTGTGGTAGCAGTAGAAGTAAACAAGTTAAGGGACATTGAGAGATGTTACTACAGAGGACGACTGCCTCCTCATGTGGCGATTCCTGGATATTCAGTGCAAGTATGTTTAATGTACTTAAATGCTGGAAGGGACGTCTTCATGGTACCTCACTGTTCTGGGTGCCTAGAGAAATACGGTTTATTTAAAGCACACAAGATTCACTTGGCTTCCACATGGACAAAAGTTCAAGAATCTGCAGTTGGCAGCACACAGCACCAGGCGGAGCCTGTTGGAGAAGACCCCTCAGAGGAGTGTGGCACAAAGCTAGAGGGTGCAAATTTACAGACAGAACTATGTGCTGATGTTTCGGATTCTGGATGGCAAAGAGACAATTCAGGAATAGCATCAGTAGACCATTGGAGAGAGAGGCCTTTCCCAAATCCCTTAGGAGAAGACGAGATGAGGGAGGCCTTTGAATGGGAGGTTTCGACCTCCGTGCCCAGCAAAGAGTGGATAGTCTCAGGAGTGAAGACAACTGCTCACTCCTGGGCACAGATTCTCAGTGAGAAATAAGAAGAGGGGGAACCTATGTGGCCTTGTGAAAAAGGAACTGGTACGCAGCCTCAAGCTCTTGCCTCGGACCCCTGACTTCTTCTTGCACAGCCAGGGAAGTGGAATCACCACTCTCTTCCATGCATTTCTCTATTTTTTGTGTCTTTGAGAATGTGTAGCTGGCAGAACCAGGACTGGCCGGCCCCAAGCCAGGCCAGAGGTCTCAAGTTGACCAAAGCTAGTAAAGAGGAGAGACTGGTTCATAGGAAGGCAAATGAAATCTATGGGATGTCCTTTCCTACCTTTCCTCGGAGAGTCTGGGAGGAGATTGAGAACAACAGGAAATCCTGGATTTGGGCAGAAGCAATGAAATGTGTGCATTCTGGTGCAAACAAGCATGTCAGGAACAGAATGTTTCATGACAAATGTTTCATGACAAATACAGCCAGTGGAAAAGAGGCAGGACACAGTTAATGGGCACTGTTCGAATAGTGAATGAAGAGGGACGTGAAACCTTTCATAGTGTGAATTATGTGCACCCAGACGGGGTAATAATTCAAACACCTGACCCATTGTGCTATTGGCCACAATGCAAAGACCTTCCTGCGAATGTGCCCATGCCTACTAAATGGAAAGCAGAGCAGTGGTAGCCAGTGCTGCCACCCCAGCCATTGCAGTGCCTTTGTTGTTCCACTAGTATGGACGTCCAGGACTCAGGTGCCCCACATTCATCAGTTCTACAGTGTACTGACTTTCCAGAATCCATCTACTGGCTCACCAGATGACTTCAGATCCAGAGAGGACGCCAGCCCAGCTGATTCCTAATTCATCGCCTGATAACCAGATGACATCAGACCAGCTGTTTTCCTTTTTGTTCCTGTTCCAAGGTTCCATCTCCAGAGATGACATCATCCCAGCAGTTTCCAGATGTGCCCTCCTGTCGTTCCCGGAAGATGTCCTCCCAGCTGTATCGGAAGAATGCTGCCAGGGAGAGTCTTCGGCTGAGGACCAGGTTGGTGCTGTTTTCGTTCTACAAGGGACTGGTAAGTCCAGACTTTTCTATGCTAATGACATTGCAGTACACACCCTACACTAGAAGACTCCAGAGGTGTGAACTGTCCTCAAAGACTCTCCCCTTTGGGACTTTGGCCTGCTAGAACTGTGCTTCACCGGTCTCCGGCCCAGGAGAGACTCTTTAATGGACTAGCCTTCGGGCACTGTGGTCACAAGATGGGACTTTTAGGGCACTCCATCCCCCAAATATGTGTATTGTAAATAATGTAATTGTTTTCTACTGTTTTCTAATGTTTATACTGTTTTTCTACCTTTTAAAAAAAAAAAAAAAACTTTTGGGATTCTCCAGTGTTCTGATGGTAGGGGATTAGATAGACTGTGTATGCAGATTAGGAGTGTGTGTTGTCTTTCTTTTTTCTTGCAGGTGTTCCTGAAGAAGATAGAAGAGAAGACAAGAAGAGGAGGAGGAGGGACTCATCGGAGTTCCTCACTAGTACTTTAGAGTGTAGTATTTAAAGTACTGTTGCTGTTGTTGTTACTGTGTGTAACCTTTTTTTTCCACAGGTATGGTTGTGGGGGATGTGGGAGTAATGCAATGGTATGGTATTAGCTCCTAGTGTGTGGTTGCATGGTGTCCAGGGTCGGGGAGGTCCCCTGTTTGTTTTGTTTTGGAATTTGAGTTTGAGGCAGACAGGTTTTCCCTAGAGGGCTAGGGGGATAGAGAGGCTGTGGTCCTGAACAGCAGTAGGGGCTGCAGTGCTGATCTATTAGGGCTATGCTCTGGGCAGTTCTACCAGAGCTACTAGGTACCCATAGTCAGTGGGTAGAGTGGAGCCTGATGCGTCAGCAAAAAGGCCTCTAGGCCGTTAGTGTTGGCTGCCTGTGCTGGCACATGGTAGGGGAGAAGGTAGCGCTACTTCCCCGAGTCAACACGTGGGCGAGATGGCCTAAGCCGGGTGATTAATGACTGCGGACAGTCATTTTCCTGGCCCAGGGTGAGTGTAATCCCCCCTGTTACCCGAGGTTACTAGAATCCTAGTAAGACCTAGAGGTAGGCAGGGAAGGCAGCTTGTGAAACTCCAGTTGAATGGATTTCACGCTGTCTCACTCTGTTCTCAGTCTCAGCTGAGACTGAGGGATGACATCATTATAGAACTTTCACAGCTGCATAAGCCACACTGGAATGTTACAGTTGGAGGTTAGTGTAGAACGTTGGGGATTTTGAATTCAGTCTGTGTGCAGTCTGAATGAGAGACAGTAGTACAGCTGAGTGTGTGCAGGCTCTCAGAGTTTTAAGCTCTGTTTTAGAGCTACTTTTGGAAGGTGTGTGTTTCCACCTGAAAAGGAACACAGGAACTGGTATTTGAAGTAGTAGAGACCGCTTTCAATGTTCAAGAGCCCCATCCCCTCAGGTTTTTGCCTGTTTTCCAGGGGCAACCCTCCTGGGTCCAGCTAAGGGAAAGAAGCTGCCTGTTCAAGTTGTGCTGAGGCACCAGAAGCTCAGAGAGAGAAATTCCTTGTGGAGGAAACGCCTGTGGGGCACCTGCAACCAAAGGGGGAGTTCGCTCTGAAAAAGGGCCAAGTGTTTTTCACCTGAACAGAAGGAAACTAAAGGGGCTGTTACTGTGGGGTCAGGAAAAGACAGCCAAGTACAGTTGGAAAGTGGGGATTGGACTGCTTAATCTGTGGGAGGTCTAGAGTAATGGACATTGCCACTTAAAAGTATGTTTAAGTCCAGCACAAAGAATGAAGGAAATTGGGGATTGGACTGCTTAACTCAGTGGGGGGTCTAGAGTAATGGACAATGCCACTTAATAGTATGTTCAAGTCCAGGATAAATGGGAAGCAAGACAAGTAGATGGAATGTGAAATACATTTAGCAAGAATCTACATTGCAAAGCTTTACAGGATGAGGTGTTTACTGTCCAGAGAAATGGCCGGGTATGAATTTTGGGAGTGAGAGGTGGGAGACCCCCATCAGTAGTAACCAAATTCACCTCTATGGATTTGCTCTGAGACACCTTTTACTTTCTCTCAGGTACTTGGCCAGTGCCTGAGGAAAGTACCCAGATGTGGGATTGAAAGGAAGAATTCCCTGATGGAGCCGAGGTGCTCTTAGGTGGTTTAGGGAGCCACCAGAAAATGTTTCCATGAAGTATGGAAGGTGTCCAAGTGGCTGGCAAGGGAGCCAAGCCAGGGAAAATCCAGAACAGTGTACAAGTTTGGGCTGTGTAACCCATAGCAGCTTGCAAGTCCGGGCTGTGTGCCCAGTGGGTTCAGAGTCTGAGGGCTAAAGTTTTTAGGAAGTGTTCTTGTTTCTTTTAATCTGCAATACCAGGAGTGTAGCCCCGTGGGGGTTCATCTATGCTTTGTTTATTCTGTTTGGATGTGAATAAAAGCCACACTTTAGAATCCCAATGCTGGTATTGGGCATTACAGTTATTGCTTCCTGTGTTCAGAATTACTTGGGTACCCCTGTGCAGAGCAGCCAAACCTAGCCTTTGTGCCGAGTGACCTATTCCTCCCCGAACCCAACCCACCTGGTATTGCTGTCAGATATAAATGGCATACCGGCCCTGGGTTACATGTTGATAGAAATCCACATCAGCTAGGTTTAGCCTCATTCAATGGCCTGTATAGGGATGGAGTTTGGAGGGGAGGCAGTGAGTTGTGGCAGTTGTGGGGCACTCTTCTCTAGGAATATGTTCTGGAGGAGGGGGCACTGCCCCATCTGCAGGACCATGGCAGAGCTCCAGGGTTAGCTGGTGGCAGCAAGGGTAGAAATATCTCAGCTGCATCACCAGCTCAGCCAGTGCCCAACCCCCACATCTCCACTCCCCAGAGACCCACTGGTCCAGGGGGATGGAAAGTAGTGGGAAAACAGGAGAGGCAGGGGGAAAGGGTAGCCATAAGGAGGATGGCCAGCCCAGCACCATCCAAATGGTGAATTGCTTTGTACCCCTAGAGAAGGCTCAGGCACCTGACTTTATTGGGAGGGACTCCAGATCAGTCAACAGGAAAGGGCAGGATGTGATGACACTCAGGGGGAGCAAATCTACCAGGAGAGTCTTGGTGGTCAGGTACTTGATGATTAGAGGGGTAGAGAGGATGGTGGAGTGGGGGTTGGATGGGAAGAAGATGGTCTGGTGCCTTCCTCATGCATCAGCTGTCAGGGATTTAAACAGGATAGCGAGGATGGCAGAGAGGGAGCAGGGGGAGTTGGGGGTGCTGGGACACCTGGGTACCAATGATCTGGTGAAGCAGTTGATAGAGATGGTGAAGCAGAACTTCTATAGACTGGGGGACAGACTGGTGGCACACTCAGCTTCCCTGACCTTTTCCTAAGTTCTCCCTGTGTGGGACAGGGAGGGGAAGCAGGATAGGATAAGGAGCAATGTAACTGAGGAATTTAAAAAGTGGCTTAAGGGATGGTGTCAGGAGAAGGGGCACCAGTTTTGGGGGGTTTGGGGAAACGTCTGGGCTTGGAGATTCTTCAAGGGTGATCGACTTCACCTGATAAAATAGGAGGCCTGTGCACTGGGGCAGAAGGTTGACATTTATATCAGACATTTAAGCTGACTGCAGGGGAGACTGGAACTAGGGGAACAACAGTGGCGGTGAGATGAAGGGGATTTTAACTAGTACTCCCCACATCTGAGGGCTTGTAACAACACAGCTGATGCAGTGAGGGTTGTGGCTCCAATTGGACTAGGTCAGGACACAGTGGAGAGGGGTAATGCAAAGTGTGCAAGCACAAAAAACTCCCCAAAAAACAAAAACAAGAAAAAAGGAAGAGAGGATAAAGAAAGTACAAGGGTAGCAGCAATGGAGGATCAGGGGTCAGATGGAAGGGGGTATACCTTAATGTCAGGAGCATGAGTAACAAACTCACTGAGCTCCAGACCGTGATAGCAGACACTGACGTGGAGCTAGTGGCCATCATAGAAATGTGTTCTTCAGAAAATAACGACTAGGACCTGACTGTTCCTGAGTATTCATTGTTTAGGAAAGATAGAGGAACAGGTAGAAGGGGAGGAGTCACCCTTTTTGTCAAGGAGGGCATCAAGGTGGTGGAAGGTGGGTTCATCAGTGGTAGTGATGGAGAGGCTGAGTGGCTGTGGGCCCAACTCATGGCAGCCTCAGGCAAGTAACTGCACTTGGGAATGATATATAGACCTTCAGAGCAAGGGGAAGACAGAGAGCTCAGGGAACAACTTGAAAGAGTAATGGCAAAGGGGGTTGTAGCGGTGATAGATGATCTGAACCTGTCAGACATCATGGAAACAGAAATATAGACTCTGGCGACAGATAAGGACCACTTGGCCCATTGAGTCTGTCCATTTCTCCCTACCTACACTATTACCACAGACCATGCCTGATCTACAGCACTTTCACCCTACCCCTTCCTTTCCACCATGATTTCCTTGTGCTTATCCCATGCATTCTTAAACCCCACCACTGTTTTTGCCCCCACCACCTGTGCCGAAAGGCTGTTTCTGGAATCCACCACTCTTTCTCTGAAGAAGTACTTCCTTACATCTCATCAGAATGTGCACCCCTCCAGCTTCATAGCATGTCCCCTTGTTATTGAGCACATTTTCTTCTGAAAGATACTTCCCTCCTGTACCTTATTTACCCCATGAGGTATTTAAAGGTCTCTATCATACCTCCTCTCTCCCTCCTCTGTTCCAGGGTGTACATATTTAAGTCCTTTAGCCTCTCTTCGTAGGGCTTTTGATGTAGACTCTGCCCCATTTTGTTTGCCCTCCTCTGGACTGCCTCCACTCTGTCTATATCCTTCTGGTGATGTGGTCTCCAGAACTGGACACAGTACTCTAGGTGGTGTCCTACCAGTGATCTACACAAAGGCAACACCACCTCCCTCTTTCTGCTGGTGATACCCATTCCCATGCACCCCAGCATCCCACTCGTTCTCCCTACTGCCCTGTTGCACTGCCTGCCCACCTTTTGTTTATCCAGTACGATTACCCCCAGGTCTCTTTCCTGCTTGGTGGTCATCAACACCACTCCACCCATTCTGTACTCCACTCTTGGTTTTCTGTGTCCTAACAACATTATTTTGCACTTTTTTGCATTGAAACCCAGCTGTCATATCCTTGACCACTCCTCTAGTTTTCATAGGCCTCTGCTTATCCTTTCCACCCCCCCCCGGAGTGTCCACCCTATTGCAGATTTTGGTGTCATCTGCAAAGAGACAGAGCTTCCCTTGCAGCTCCTCTGCAATGTCACTTACAAAAACATTAATGAGGAATGGTCCCAGCACTGACCCCTGAGATACTCTGTTGGTCTCCCTCCCTTCCTTGGAGTAAACTCCATTTACTGCCACCCTCTGTCGCCTATCCCCTAACCAATTTCTTATCCAGTTTAATACCTTTTTATCCACTCCTAAGCTACTCAGCTTACTTACTAGTCTGCTATGTGGAACAGTGTTGAAAGTCTTACTGAAATCTAGGTAGCATAAAGTAGAGCCAGCCACATCCAAAAGCTTATTCAAACAGTTTCTTGCTTTATATCAAATGCATAACCTTAGATCCTGAACAACCCAGTGTTTCACCTATGAAGCTTTTTCAGGGATTAGGATCTGTATTTGGTTTAGAAGAGGAGATCTCCCCCTATTTTAATCTCTTTACTGGAGATCTTCTGAGAAGTAGTCATTTTCTTATGCACCTTGTATTCAGTTTTTCTTAGTTCAGTTCAGAAGTGTTGTTCTGACCAACTTGGCAGCCTTCCATAACAGGAATATGGATGGATGGACTTTGTTTTCTAATTTTGAACATATATACACAAAGCTTTGTTTAGCCCACTGCAACATCACATTTGGGCACAGGTCTGATCTGTAATTAACCACTTTCTTTGACTTGTCATTGTTTGGAAATTAGATCTTTACAGCATATCACCTGTGACAATTTTTACATAGATGGATAATTTTGCTGAAGCAGGGGGCAGTGTAGAATCCAGGCAGTTAAGGCAGTCTGTCATGGAAGGCTGCCAGGATGGTCAGAACAACACTTCTGAACCGAACTACAAAAAAATAAAAACAAGATGCATAAGAAAATGACTACTTCTCAGAAGATCACCAGTAAAGAGATTAAAATAGGGGGAGATTGTCTCTTCTAAACCAAATACAGATCCTAATCCCTGAAGAAGGCTCATAGGTGAAACATTGGGTTGTTCAAGATCTAAGGTTATGCATTTCAAATAAAGCAAGAAACTGTTTGAAGAAGTTTTTGGATGTGGCTGGCTCTACTTTATACTTTATGACATTTTGCCTACCAGCCCCCACAGAATCGGTTGAAATTTTGAAGGGGACCCACCCAACACTCTGTTCTAAAATCTAGGTAGGCCACGTCTACCGTTCTACCCTGATCTAGTTCCTTGGAAACCCAGTCAAAGAAATCTATCAGAGTAATTTGACATGACCTCTCTCCTGTGAAACCATGCTGCTTTGAGTCTTGTAACCCACTGGATTCAATATATTACACAATCCTTTCTTCTAGCAGTGATCCCATTAACTTCTCCACCTCAATTAGGGTATTCCAGTGGCCAGGAGCATCAGACATGAGGGCTCACTGGACACCTTCCAGGACTATCAGCTGGTACAACTAGTTAAGGAATCCACCAGGAAGACTGCAGTTCTTGATGTGGTGCTTATCAACTCAAAGGTGACGAGCTGTGAGAATAGGGGAGCCACTGGGGAGCAGCAACCAGAACTCCATTTGGTTTGAGCTTTTCCTTAGGTCCAGAAAACCCCAGTCGAGAGCTGAAGTTCTGGATTTCAGAAGCGTCAACTTCAACAGGCTGAGGAAGCTGGTCAGGGAAAAGTTAATCAGGATGGACAACATTGGGGGGGTGAAAGAGAGATGGGGGGAAATTAAGGGAGCCATTCCTGAGGCATCTGAGTTATGCATGAGAATGGTAAGCAAAAAGGACAGGCTCAAGAGACCAGTATGGTTCTCAGTAGCAGTCTGGGAAGCAGTGAGAGCAATGACAAAAGTCTTCTACTAGTACAGAGAAAAGTAGGCAGAGGAGGAAGAATAGGGAAAATACATACTGAAAAATACGGAGACAGAGAGGGTGCTTAGATAGGAAAATGCAGATGTAGAGCTGCATATTGCAAAGGGGGGTCAAGAGCAGACAATAACAGTTCTTCTGACATATTAAGGAAAAAAATGGAAGAGAGGAGTGGGAATCATAAGGTTAGCAGGGGGGTAGGGTGATAGAGGAAGACGGGCAAAAGGCTGCCATCCTTAATGATTATTTTAGGTCAGTTTTCACTAAGAAGAATGATGGACCTTTGCCAGAGAGTGACATCAAAGCCACCATTAAGGAGGTCTTGGAGATGAGGCAGCTGATATTTACAAGTGAAAGGACCTAGAAAGGGTGGGCGGCACTAAAATTAGATAAGGCCCTGTGACTAGTTGGGTTACATCTGAGGTTACTCAAGGAGCTGGCAGCAGAACTCACTGAACCCATTGGTACTTTTACTCAACAGCTTGCTAAGGACTGGGATAGTTCTGAAGAACTGGAGGGCATCAGACATAGTTCCACTCCATAAGAGGGGAACAAGGAACATTCAGGGAACTAGAGACCTGTTAGTCTTACCTCTATTGTAGAGAAGCTGATGGGGTCACTGGTCAAAGAGGACCTTGTGGACTACTTGGAGAGCAGCGGGCTCCAGGATAGTAAACAGCATGGATCTGTGGCAGGGAGGTCCTGTCAGACTAACCTGATAGTTTTCTTTGACAGAGTGATGAGGGAATTGTTTTTTTATTGAAGTTTATTCAATTTTTAAGGTACATCACAAGATATTCACTTTAGATCTCAAGATACATACTTGGATTAGGTATATTCACCATACTTAATACATCTAAGTTAATTAGTACAGAACAATGCATCCTATTTCATTTTTAACATTCCTAGGGTCGAATTACCATTATATACCCATTTCATCTCTTCTTACAATTGACTTCCCTGTCCTTCTTGATCTCAAACATTTCCCAGTAGATGTATCTCCAGGGTTACCCAACTCTCCCTTTATTCCACATCTCTCAAAGTCTGACTGTCAGTCACAGGTGTCAGCGAAGCAGACCACTGGTCCAAGAACAGCTCCCTGCCTGCCTCCCCACCTACGGTCCCTCCTCCTCCTCCCAGGATCCACACCACACAATCCAACTGGTCCAGTGGTATATATATATATATATATATATGTATATATTTGATGTGCCCCTTTTATTTCTGGTGGGGGGAGGCCCAATATCAATTGTGGTATTTCAAGGGGAGAATTGATATTGAACACACCCCTGAGTGCTTGTTTGATTTGTTGCCAATAAGGGTGTATCTCTGGGCATAGGTAGAAAATATGTGAATGATGGGCCCAGGTTTCAGAGCACTCTCTCCAGCAGTCCGAGGTGCTGTCAGTGTTCCATTTACTTTTTATTAGGGGAGCGTAGAAGAAGCGAGTCTTGACCTTCCACTCAAACTCCTGCCACAGGGGAGAGTGCGTGACTTTACCAGCTAGGCCGTAAATTTCCCCCCATTCGTTCTCTGTCAGTTGAATATTGACTTCCTGCTCTCATCTCCTTTTGAGGGGTTGTGTGCAGTCTATTTTAAAATGTCGAAGTGCTTTATACAAAGCTGATACTGACCCTTCGGGAGTCCCTGCTGTAGAATTGCTCTTATTACTACTAGTAAAGGCTGAGCCTGTGTTAGAGTTGGAGTTTGAGTAGTTTTTTGTAGGTTTTGTATATAGGATCTTAACTGTAGGTAGCGGAAGTGATCAGAGTTCCTAAGGTGGTACTGATCTCTAATTGTACTAAATTCCTGTACTGAATCTCCTTCAAGTAACTGACACATATTACACAGACCCCTATAAGCCCACCTCCTGAACTCAAGGTCCATGTTTGCTGGTGGAAAAAAAAAAACTCCTAAGCAAACCATTTAAAGGGCCAGATTATTGCTGTAAAGCTGTATCTCTTTCAGGCTGTATGGATTGCGTCCAAAGTGTGGTACGTCGAAGCCAGTGGGGCCGATCTATCTTTAAATTGTAGCATGGGTTCCATTACCCGAGCACCCAGGGGAATTCCCTCAGTATATATTTCTTCAATCTCCTTCCAGTGGGCCTGGTATTCTTTTACTGACCACAGCAATGCATACCTCATCTGAGCCACTATGTAGCAATCTGTGAAGTCCAGAAGTGCCCGACCACTGTTTGTTTTATCAGATTGCATTATTCTTTGTTTAATTCTAGGCTTACCTTGAGACCATATGTATTTGGTGATTATCTGCTTCCAATTCTGGAATTGGGCTTCTGTTATTCCCAGTGGCAGGCAGTTAAACAGATATAGGAATCTGGGCAGGAGATTCATAGTCACTGACTGAATCCTAGAATACACTGGGAAGTTTAGCAAAGACCATCTGTTAATATCCTGTCTGATTTGGGCCGTCAGGAGGTCGAAGTTAGTAGAGTATAATTTGTTCAGGTTTTTGGGAATATTTATGCCCAGTTATTTGATTTTTTAAGCAGTCTAGTCCAGTGGAAGGATTTGCCATATCCTTGGGGACAGGTTATAGTGGAATTTGAGGACTTCCATCTTTGTTTTATTTAGGGAGTAGCCTGAGTGGGTGCCAAATTTCTCCAGGAGGGACCACACCCTTGGGATTGACTTCTCTGGCCCTATGAGTTATAGAAGAACATCATCAGCGTAGAGGGAAATTTTATGTTCTGTGTCTCCAACTCTAACTCCTATCACCTCAGGGTCCTCCCGAATCATCCTGGCCAGCAGTTCTATATACAGGGCAAAAAGGATAGGCAACAGGGGGCAGCCCTGGCCTGTACACCTGCCCAATGCGAATCTAGTGGACAAGCCACCATTAACCCTAACATTGGCTTGTGGTGCCACGTAGAGGGCTTTCAGACTAGCTATGAAGGGTAGAGGGAAGCCTAAGTGCTCCAGGATGAGAAAAAGGGAGCTCCAGGATACTTTTATCAAATGCTTTCTCCACATCAAGTCCCATTATACAAGCTGGGGTATGGTCTCGCCTGATAATGTCAATTACAGTATGTTGATTGTTTCTCTTACACTGTCAGAGGCTTGTCTACCTGAGATAAAACCAGTTTGGTCTGAGTGTACAATTTGTGGGATCACTAGGTTGAGGCGTGCCGTTATTATAGCTGTAAATATTTTATAGTCTGTATTAATAATGAGATAGGGAGATATGATCCATGCTCCAAGGGGTCTTTCTCTATTTTAGGCATGACTAAGATGGTCGTGTAGTTCCAGGATGGGAGTACCCGTCCACCCTCCACACATATCTCATTGAAGGTGTCAGATAGTAAGGGAACAACATCCCCCAAGAGGGTTTTGTAAAACTCTCCCCTGAACCCATCAGGGCCCAGGCATTTCCCAGGTTTTAGATTCTTAATGGTGTTAATGATTTCTGGTCAGGTTATTGGCCGTAGGAGATCCTGCCCTTGTTCCTGTGTTAATTTAAGGAGGTCCAATGTTTCAAGAAAGTGGCTCTTATCAGTTGCATTTGTTTCATGCTGTGGTTGGTAAAGAGCTTTGTAATATGAGACTAATGCTTCCACTATCTGTTCCCCCTTGTGCAGCGAGCCCATCTTAGGGTGTTTAATTTTGACTGTATGTGCCCTTGCTGCCCTCTGTCTAAGCCTGTAGGCAAGAAATTTGCTTGCCATAGCCTCTCCCTCATAATAGACTTGCTTTAAGTAATCTAATGATTTTTCCATCTCTATCTTCTGTATGTCTTGTATTGTGGCTTTAAGCCTTTTAATTTCCGCCTCCACCTGTCTGTCCTATTTCTGTTTTTGTTGTATTTCTAGAGTCTTTAATTGCCCTAGCCAGTCATCAAGTTATCTTTGTCTTCCCCTCTTTTTGTGTACTGCTATAGAAATCATTTTACCCCTCACCATCATCTTTACAGTGTCCCATAGTATTTGCAGGGATACCTCTGGGCCAGAATTTAGTTCTATTGTTGTCTTAATTACTTTTTTAACCTCCAATATCATGGCCTTGTCCCTAAGCAGGGAGACATTCAGTCTCCATTGTGTTTTTTTCCTGGGTAGTTGAAATTCAACTTCCAATAAGATTGGCTGATGGTCCGAGTGTGTGGCAGTGCCTACCCACATTGAGGGATATAAAGTCAGATCCTTAGCGTACGCCATGAACACGTCTAACCTGGAATAGGTTTTAAAGCGGGGGTAGTAGTATGTATAATCTTTTGCTTGAGGGTATTTAGCCCTCCATATGTCCGCTATGCCCAGATCTGAAAGTAGAAGTAGTTTCTGAAAGAGCCTTGCTGTCCTATTCCTGAAGTTCAGAATCTGAGAGGTTGAGTCCAATTCCCTATTTAGTGTTAGGTTCCAGTCTCCCCCCATTATTAACTGACTCTTAGACTTTTCAACCACCAGCTTAAGGAGGCCCGTATAGAACTCAGTTTTGGAGCCGGGGGTGGCATACAAATTAACAAGTGTGACCATGGTCTCTTGGATTTTGCCTATTGCAATAATATACCTGACTCCTTGGTCAACTATGACCTCCTCCTTCTCAAAAGGCAGGGAGCCGGCAAGAAGGATTGTGACCCCTCTCTTTCTACCCCTCTCCAAGGATGCATCGTATAGGGTGGGGAGTACTCTTGTTTTCAGCTTCAAAGCTTCCCCTGGGGTAAAATGTGTTTCCTGGAGGAAGTTAATCTCACATTTCTGAGAAGTGACAAATTTAAGAATCTGTTTTCTTTTTATAGGACCAATAATGCCATTTATATTATATGAGAGAATTCTAGTTGCTGTGTTAATCATTTTCAAACAGTAAAGTACCTTTGAGCTGAATTAATACAAGTTCTGTAAGATGCCTTAATCCACTATTTTCAATTGCTATGAGATACCCTGTGTACTGTTTGGTAACATACAACCTTCTATAAAAAACATTAACTAGTACGAAACCCATAACTCTATGTACCAACAAATGCAGTTTCAACAGAATGCAGGTGGAAACATCCTGCTCAACATTCAAGATTGTTATGGCCCAAAGCTCGGGCCTTAGAGTGTTTAGGGGAGCACCAGAGGATCCCCCCCCCAAAAGCAAGTCGGCTTCCTAAGTCAGTCAGAGATGGAAGGTCCTGACTGGGGTGCACCGTACATGCAGCACAGTGGGTCCCATTATAACAAGTAAGGAACCAAAAGAGTAGGCTCCAGCAAAGCCGCATGAAGCCTTTCTGTGTTTTTGATGTCAACGCTTGGTTCGGGTGTGCTAATGACCAAGCCTCCCCAACCCCCCCCCATCTCTCACTTTTCCTAGATAAGTAAATACAAGCATTTTTGTCATCATCCATTGTGTTCTCCCTTTTTAAATCCTTATTTGCCCATGTCTATGTGATTATGGTGCCCTTCTAGGCATTTGTATTGTAACCATTGCTGCCTCTGTACACTTCTGACTTTTTATGTTAAAAGTAAATACAGAGCTTATCAGTTGATTGGGTTATGAGACGCCGAGGCACCGCAAGTCTCCTCTATGGAGGAAAGCCTGGTCAGGTCCCATGTCGTGCTCTCGGGTGGCTATCTAAACATCACCTCACCAGGGCACAGAGGGTGGTGAAGCTTCTGGAGCCTCCTCCTACCATACCCCAAGTTGGATACTTTCACACCCTGTGGGTGTCTAACCTTCTCCTTTAATGGACCCGAGAGCTCTATCCTGCTTCCCTCTGTCCGAGAAGCCCCCTGCAACCAGCAACCATATCTACATGTTACTATCTTAATATTAACATTGTCATTTTACTAGTTGAAGTATGACATGTTCATCAAAAGCCTCAGATTTTAAGGCCACACACAGTGAGTGTCAGTCATATTAGCCATGGTGCATGGTAAATGGCACCATTTTCTAAAGTTCATTGAGTCAGAGTTCCACCGTGCTCACTGCATGGTGGCATCATAATGAAAATAAAAGACTGTCTTACCACCAGTCTTGGTGATCGTTGTTACTGATCCAGGGGAGGGAAAAGGGAAGGGGAACAAGAGACAGGGAACATCAATTAGGGGGGCATCGACATGGACACTCAAACCTCAAGTAAAAGCAGTGTAAGTCCCCGTGAGTAAAAATGTCTTCAGGTGTATGCTGAAGCTCCAGGCCCCATCTTCTTCTGCTCCCTGCAGGTGATGCGCTGCTTTATCCATCGTGGAGGAGTCCCTGTAGGTCAGCAGAAGTGAGCCTATATTTGCCCAAAGATTGGTTGCAGAAGCTCTGTGCCGATGTCCTGGGTGAGAGGAGCCTTTGCGGGCAATGGTACAGGCTGAATCCAACAGATCTCTTTCCAGTTGCTCCTTAGCTGAGGGTGGAACTGTAATACTGAGGTCCTGGAGGTGGGGTGCTGCTGCAAGCAAGTCGGCGAATGTTTTAGATCCCTTCCCCATGTCAGTTTTGAACTTTGCTGGGTATAATATTTCTGCTTTAATGTTCCTGGCTTTTATCTGTTTTAAGATTAGCCAAATGAGCTTTCTTTGGTTCTGCACAGCTGTGGTATAATAGTTATCCAGTGACACTCTGTTATTTTGGAAGAGTATTTCACTGCTCCTCCAGGCCCTCCGCAGCAGTTCCTCTTTTGTTGCATAATTCATGAGTTTTACTACGAAGGACCTTGGGCGCGCTTCGGCATGGGTGGGCTTTGGCCCAAGGGACCTGTGGGCCCAGGCCATCGAGATGTCTGTGTCTTCAGGTAGATATAAGAGGTCCCTTAAAACTTTTTGTAGAAAAGTGATGACACTGGGGTATCTTGTTTCAAACCCTTCTGGTATGCCATATATTCTTATGTTCTGTCAGCGGCTTCTTCCCTCTAAGTCATCAATCTGATGTGTCAGCTTGCAGTCTCTGGTGAGCAAATAGAGGAGCAGCCTGTCCCCCTGCTCTACGACATTACTGAGACCGAGTTCTAGCTGATCTGTTTTATGTTTGATTTTGTTTATATCTGACTGGAGCTCTGTGAGGGTATTATTGATTTTGGTAACCTTCTTCGCGGTCTGCGGGATTGAAGCAATGAGCTCATCTGGGTCTGCATGATCCGAGTCCACCTCCACTGCATTGTTGGCTGAGCCCACCAGCATATTCAAATGCCTTTTTTTCTTGGGAGATGAGCTCTTTAAGCCGTTGAGTCAGTGTCCCTGAATTCCTTGTGAGTATGACTTTAGCTCTGGTGCTCTTAGCAGGAGAATCCATTTGTTTTACTGCCTATGTTAAAGAATTTTGGTCGGGAGTTGGAGGTAGCCCGATACTCAAGTGGCCATTAGGGCGCTGACATCACCGGTAGTCAGTGATGAGGGAATTGAAGGATTGGAGGCAGCGGATGTAGTTCTGCTTCATGGGGGGGGGGGGGAGTAAGGAACATGCAGGGAACTACAGGTCTGTCATTCTTATCTCTAGTGTAGGGAAGCTGATGGAGTCACTGGTCAAAGAGGACCTTGTGGACTACTTGGAGAGCTATGAGCTCCAGGATAGTAAACATCACGGATTAATGGCAGGGAGGTCTTGGCAGACTAGCCTGATAGATTTCTTTGACTGGGTGATGAGGGAATTGGACCGGAGCCATGCTGTGGATTTTCTGTACTTTGACTTTAACAAGGCTTTTGACTTGGTATCTTACAAGTGCTTGCTGAAGATACTGGAAGATCTAGGTGCAACTAAGGTCATAGTAAACTGAACAGGTAACTGGCTAAAGGGGAGGCAGCAAAGGATTGTAGTCAGTAGGGTCAAGTCAGCAGAGAGGCACGTCATGAGTGGGGTACCACAGGGATCTGTTCTGGTACCAGTCTTCTACAATATAGTCATCAGCAACATTGGTGAGGGTATTCAAGCAAGACTGTCTCTCTTTGCAGATGACACAAAGCTCTGGGGGGGGGATGTTGGATAACAGTGAGGGAATCAGGGAAATGCAGAGTGATGTATGAAAGCTAGAGTGGTGGTCTAAGATTTGGCAGTTGAAATTCTATGCCAGAAAGTGCAAGACAATGCACCTAGGGAAGAAGAACCCCAGAGAAGAGTACTGGATGGGTAGGGTGAGACTCAGCACTACGGTTGAGGAATGGGACCTTGGAATTATCATCATTGACTCCCTCAAACATTTGTGTCAGTGCAACAAGGCATATGTGAAAGCAAGTAGGATACTGAGATGAATTGGGAGGGGTATTGATAGCAGAAGGGAAGAGGTAATGCTTCCCCTGTATAGATCTTCAGTGAGGCCACACCTGGGATACTGCACCCAGTTCTGGAGTCCTCATAGAAACATAGAAACATAGAATTTGATGGCAGATAAGGACTGCTTGGCCCACCCAGTCTGCTCATTTCCCTACCTGATGGATAAGTTGCAGATCCTAGTTAACCAGCAGCCTACTTCTTCCTACCCCCACCCCCTAGAATTGCCTTATGACTGTCCCATGCATGCTTGAATTCCACCACTGTTTTTGACTCCACAACCTCCTCTGGAAGGCCGTTCCATACATCCACAACCCTCTCTGTGAAAAAATACTTCCTTAAATTACCTCTGAGCCGCCCCCTTCTATCTTCAAATTGTGCCCCCTTGTTCTTGCACACCTCTTTTTTTGAAAGATGCTACCCTCTTGGACTTTGTTGATTCCCTTGAGGTACTTGAAAGTTTCTATCATGTCCCCCTCTCCCTCCTTTCCTCAAGGCTATACATATTAAGCTCCTTAAGTCTCTCTTCATATGTCTTCCGGTGCAGACCCTGCACCATTTTAGTTGCCCTCCTCTGGACAGCTTCCATCCTGTCTATGTCTTTGCGGAGATTGGGTCTCCAGAACTGCACGCAGTACTCTAGATGTGGTCTCACCAGCTGTCTGTACAGAGGGATAATAACTTCTTGTTTTCTACTGGTGATACCTCTCCCTATGCATCCCAGTATTCCCCAGCCCTCCTTGCTGCCCTCTCACATTGCTTGCCCACCTTTAGGTCATCTGATATGACTACCCCCAGGTCCCTTTCCATTTTTGTTGTTGTTAGTATCTCACCCCCTATTGTGTACTCTTCCCCTGGGTTTTTGTTTCCCAGGTGCATTACCTTGCACTTCTTAGCATTGAATCTAAGCTGCCATACATTTGACCATTCCTCTAACCTTGCCAAGTCCTTCTCATCCTTTCCACCCCACCTTGTGCATCAACTCTGTTGCAGATCTTTGTGTCATCTGCAAAGAGACATACTTTCCTTCCAGTCCCTCTGCAATGTAAGCATAAAGACATTGAAGAGGACCAGTCTAATACTGAATCCTGCGGTACCCCACTACTAACCCCCCTTTTTTCAGAGCGGACTCCATTTACTATTACTCTCTGTGTCCTATTCTCCAGCCAATTCTTTACCCAGGCTGTCATCTTGGGACCCACTCTCAGGCTGGCTAACCTGCATATTAATCTTTTGTGTGGGACTGTGTCAGATGCTTTGCTAAAGTCTAGGTAGGCCATGTCCACAGCCCCTCCCTGATCAACTACTTTGGTCACCCAGTCAAAGAAATCTATCAGATTTGTCTGGCATGACCTTCCCGCTGTGAATCCATGCTGCCTTGGGTCCTGTGCCCCTCTGGCCTCTAGATACTCAACAATTCTTTCCTTCAGAAGTGATTCCATCATTTTCCCTACCACTGAGGTTAAACTAACAGGTCTGTAGTTTCCTGCTTCTGCCTTGCTCCCACTTTTGTGAAGGGGAATCACATCTGCCCTCCTCCAGTCCTCAGGTACCACCCCATCCTCCCATGATTTGTTAAAGAGGGTAGTCAGTGGTGTCACTAGTTCTACCCTTAGTTCTTTTAGAATTCTGGGATGAATCCCATCAGGCCCCATTGCTTTGTCCACCTTCAGTTTTAAGAGCTCTTTCAGAACCCTTTCTTCTGTAAATGGGCTGGTATCAACTTCTGTATCCAGAGTGTTTCTACTGTTTGTTTTAGGTACCTCCCCCTCTTCCTTTGTAAATACTGAGCAAAAATATTTGTTTAGTATCTCTGCCTTTTCACAGTCACCCTCTGCCCACCCTCCCTCCCTTTATTAAGCCTCACTATCCCTCCCTTGGTCTTCCTTCACTCCCTGATGTACCTATAAAAGGTTTTATCCCCCTTCTTAACTGAGTTGGCTATCTTTTCCTCGGTTTGGGCCTTTGCTGTTCTGACTGCCTTTCCAGCCTCCTTTTGCTTTAACTGATACAGTTCTCTGTCTTGTTCCTTCTGTGATTCCTTGTACTTCCTAAATGCTTTCTTTTTCTCTTGAACCTTCACTGCCACTTCCTTTGAGAACCATAGTGGTTTCTTACCTCGTTTCATTTTGTTTATTTGCTTTACACAAAGGCTTGTTACCTCTGTGATGGCAGTTTTTATTATTCCCCGTTGTTCTTCCATCCCTCCTTCCTGCCCATTTGCTAGTGCATTCCTTAGGCACTCACCCATTTTGGCAAAGTCAGCCCTCCTAAAATCCAGTACCTTTGTCTTTGTAGAGCTTGACTCTATTGCTGGGTTTATTGTGAACCATACTGTTCGATGGTCGCTAGTTCCCAGATGGCTACCCACTTCTACATCTGTGATCCTCTCTTCATCTCCATTTGAGAGAACCAGATCTAAGATTGCTCCCTCTCGAGTGGGCTCCAATACTAGTTGTCTAAGGCATGCCCCCTGTAGGGCATCTAGAATAACCCCACTCTTAGAAGTGGCTGCTGCAACTGCACTCCAGTTAACATCTGGCATATTCAGATCACCCATCAGCAATATCTCCCCTTTATCTGCCATTCTAAGTATACTTTCTATCATTTCCTTGTCCATTTCCTCCCCCTGAGAGGGGGGTCTGTATACAACCCCTGTGCGGATTGTGGTGCCATTGCCTGCCTTCAAATTGACCCACAGTGCTTCTTCTCCTCCCTGTTTACCCTTTTGTTCTGTTGCTTTGATTTCTTCTCTTATGTAGAGAGCTACTCCTCCTCCTTTTACCCTCCCTGTCCCTCCTGTAGATAGTGTATCCTGGTATGTTTACGTCCCAGTCATGGTTCTGTGTGTACCATGTTTCTGTGACTGCCACGATATCCAGATCTTCCTCTTCCATCAAGGCCACTAATTCAGGAAGCTTGTAACCCAGACTGTGGGCATTGGTACTCACTGCTCTCCATTTTTTGATGGCTTTACCTTCTGTAGCGGCATCCCCCACTGACCTTTCTACCTTGGTCTTTTTCTCATTTAGTACCCTGTTTTGTAGGGGGAGGCTGGGATTTTCCTGCTGCTTATCAGTGCCTCCCACCTTGACTAGTTTAAAGGCTTGCCAATGAAGCATTTAAACTGATTGCCCAAAGACTTGTTCCTTCCTGGACAGATGCAGACCATCCTGCCAGTATAGGCTGGTGTCCCTCAAGGTGGAACCCCAGTCTAATGAAGCCAAACCCTGTGCTCCACACCATTTTTTCAACCATTTGTTAAACTGCATGGCGCAAGTACCCTCGCCTCACCCATGCCACTGACAGGCAGTACCTCTGAGAAGGATACTGTGTGTGCTACTTGTCTTAAGCCCCTCCCCAACTCTACAAAGTCCTTCTGTACTGCTCTACTCTCATGATGAGCTAAGTCATTTGTCCCTAGGTGGACAATGACGTCCAGCTCAGACTCCCGTGCAACTGTTCTCGTGATCCTAAGGATGCGCTTCCTGTCCCTCCAAGCCATGGCACCAGGCAGGCACCTTACTTCAGTTTTCCCTGCTCCCCCCAGTTCTATCCCCCTAATAATTGAATCCCCCACCAGGAGCTGCTTTCTTTCCCTGTGGTGCCCTCTGCCTCCTTCCTGAGGGCCTCCCTTGTGACAGTTGTCTGCACCCTCCTTAGTCTCCTCTGCGGGTGCATCCATAGGGGAACTATGCTCTCCCAGAATGGTGTATGGATTGTGGAGTGGAACAACTGACTGGGTGTGCCTCTGTTCCACCACCCTTACCCTCCCTGAGCCCACTGTGGTCCAACTGCTGTGCTTTCTTCGCAACCTCTGAGGTAGTGGTGGTGGCTCTGGTGCTCCCTGGATGGGGGAGGTTCCCTTGCCACTGTCCAGTGCGGCCTGAAGACGGGCAACTTCCTCCCTCAGGGCAGATAGTTTTCTGCAAACAGGGCAGCATCTCAGCCTCCAGAAGGACTCCCGGAAGACTGCTGCCCCACAGCCATTACATTGTACTACTGCCCACATAACTGTCTACCTTGTTTAGTTTTTTTTTTTGTGTGTGTGTGTGTGTGATTGGTGTGTTATATAGAAATATATGTATTTATATAATGTGTATGCTTATATTGTCAGTGCAGTGTGCTAGACAGGATATGACAGTGATATGTACCTTGCCCTCTTAAGGAAATTATGTCAGAACCCCAGGTATAAATGAACTATTTCCAGGGGTGGGTGGGTGGGTTGAGGGGTGGGAAGGGGTTCCTCACCTCAGGAGGATAGAGATAAGCTGGAAGCAGTGCAGTACAGCGTAACAAAAATAATTCAGGGCCAACAGGGCACGTCCTATGAGGAGCGCTTCAAGGCACTCAACATGTACTTTGCTGGAGACCAGAAGGGGGAGGGAGATATGATAGAGACCTTCAAGTTCCTAAAAAGAATTAGTAAGGTGAATTGCGGGGAAATATTTCATTTGAATACTAGGTTAGGGTCATGTGGACACGAGTGGAAACTAATAGGAGTGAGGCTCAGAAGAGACACGAGGAAGTATTATTTTACACAGGTGTAGTTCCAAAGGACTGGAGGAGGGCACATGTAGTCCCACTGCACAAAAGTGACACTAGGGAGGAGGTGGGGAACTACAGGCCAGTCAATCTCACCTCAGTGGTGGAAAAGATCATGGAGACACTGCTGAAAGAAAGGATAGTGGCACATATGGAATCCAGAGGTGATCAGGATCTGAGGCAACACGGATTCACAGCAGGAAGGTCATGTCAAACAAATCTAATAGATTTTTTTGATTGGGTGACTATGGAAATAAATCAGGGAGGGGCAGTAGACGTCGCCTACCTAGATTTCAGCAAAGTCTTCAACACTGTCCCACATAGAAGGCTGATTAACAAGATGGGTAGTCTGGGCTTGGGAGAAAGGTGGTGAACTGGGTTAGGAACTGGTTAATAGACAGGAGACAGAGGGTGGTGGTAAATGGGGTACAATCTGGGGAGAGGGGGGTGACCAGTGGGATACCACAGGGATCAGTACTAGGACTGGTCCTGTTCAATGTCTTCATTAGTGACATTGTAGAGGGGCTAGAAGGAAAGGTCTATCTGTTTGCAGATGACACCAAGATCTGCAACAGGGTAGATACTCCAGAAGGGGTGCAGAAAATAAAGAGGGACCTGGAGAAGCTTGAAAGATGGTCAGAGATGTGGCAACTGAGGTTCAATGCAAAGAAGTGCAAAATAATGCACCTGGGTAGAGGGAACCCTGGGGAGAGCTACAGGTTGGGGTGGAGGCGACTGTCACCAAAGAGGAAAGGGACCTAGGGGGTTATCATCTCTGATGACCTTAAGGTATCAAAGTAGTGCACAAAGGCAGCAGGGAGGGCCAGTGGCATGCTGGGGTGCATAGGCAGGGATATCACTAGCAGGAGGTGGGAGATGGTGATGCCATTGTATAAAACATTGGTTAGGCCTCACCTGGAGTACTGCATGCAGTTCTGGAGGCCACACCTGCACAAGGACATAGATAAGGTAGAGACTATCCAGAGAAGGGCAACAAAGATGGTGCAGGGCTTGCACCACAAAACATATGAAGAGAGACTAAAGGACCTCAATATGTACTCACTGGAGAAGAGGAGACAGTGGAGGGACACGATTGAAACTTTCAAGTACCTCAAGGGCTAAACAAGATGCAGGTGGGGGGGGGGGCTTTTCCAATGTAGAAAAAGTACTAGAACAAGGGGCACAATATGAAATTGGAAGGGGATAGATTAAGAGGTAATATGAGAATGTTTTTCTACACAGAAAGGGTAGTTAATGCTTGGAATAGTCTTGACACAGGAGGTAGTGGTGGCAAGCACAGTGCAGGGATTTAAGCATGTCTGGGACAGGCACAAGGGAAGCTTGAGTCAGGACGGAGTGATGAAAAGCCATTGAGCACATAGGGTCAGTGGCCACATACAATGTATAGGGCCTACGGGCAGACTGGATGGGCCTAGCAGTCCTTATTTGCTGACAATTTCTATGTTTCTATGAAAGGGTGGTAGAGCCATGGAACACTGCCTGCCAAAGTGGTGGATGCTGAAACTGTTGGTTGGTTCAAGCATGGTTTTGATAGAATGAAGGGTATAGTGGTTACTTAGGGTGGCAGAAGCTAGGTGGGGAAGGGGGAAAAGGATGTGGAGGGCTAAAACGCTAGAGAGACAGTAGGTCCCATGGCTAAATAGGGAACTTAGGCAGACTGAATGTACCATTGGTCTTTTTGTGCCATCATTGTCTATGTTTCTGTGTATGCTGATGGCACCATTATTTTTACAACTGGCTCCAACTCAGCTGCGATCTCAGTCTCTCTTCAGTCTGTCTACAACAGTCTCTTAACTTGGTTCTCAGCAATCTGCCTAGCACTTAACCAGTCTAAAACTGTCTCTGATTTTTGGTATCAGAAGCTGCCTGTTGAGCAGTTCAAACCTGAATGTTATTAAATGTGGTATAGCACTATAAATATCTTGGGTTTACTTTTGGGCAGTTCCTTGATTTGCACCTCTCATATTCAGTCATTGGTCAACAAATGTTACTCACTTGGTGCCCTCTGTAGAGTAATAAGCTGCATCCCAAGGTACTATATGAGACAATATCAAGCTGAATGCATGATTCAAGTTCAAGATGGCTGCTACATTCACTTGCTATTAACTCGTAGTCGTTTACTAATTTTACTTTCAGTAGAAATATTGTTTTACTGTATTTGTGTCTAAAAACTTTTAAATGTATTATTTTTATTGTTTATCATATATTGACATTTTTATGATGATTTTGTTACTGAAAAGTGCCTGTTTGCTGTAAACTGTTTTTGCTGATTTCTGACCAGCTGGAGGAGGAAATCCTGTGAGCTGTTTGAAACCATCTGATTGCTGAGTTTCCTGTGTGGAGTATGCCAGGATGCCAGGAGTAGCTTTGTGTAACAATGTTGTTCCTGCAGGGCTAATTTTGCTCTTTCAAGGAATTTGTTATTGGGCATCTCCATATGAAGCTCTTACTGAGCTGTGTTGATCTTTTTGGACTGACTGCTCATCCTTTGGTGCTTGCTGAAACCTGGATTCCTCTCTACTACTGCCATCTAATTGGAAATCCTAACATTTTGGAGTTCAATATTTGTTTGATATCTGCTTTGTACCATATATGTTCAGATTAAAAAAAAACGTTTCTGTGTTTCAATTAAGACTCCTATGCAACATGTTTGGGATTTTATGACAGCTGTCCATAGCAACCAGTTGTCCACATAAAACAAGAAGAGTCAAACAGAATTCAGCATATTTTGACAGCCTTCTAAACTTTTCTTCTATTATATTTTGTAGAGATTGCATTTATGTAATTATAAGGGGCAAGGCATGCGTGTAATGGGATCATAGAGACATCCTATCTGGGGTAGCTTTATTGCACTAATTGCAACTGAGTAGGGCTGGCTGTGTAGAGGGCTCTAGGGTTACACTACCTGGGGTGGCATATTAGAAAAAAGTCTGAACAGAAAATAAAAACGATGTACAGAGTCTGAGTTCTGATAGGGTACTGGAAACAACACACTAATCCCTCATCACAGCTGCATACATTCAGCACAAATACACCATGAAGCAGGAGGGACATGTTGTTTGGATGTGTAGTGAGTGCAGAAGGTGTGGGACAGTGGTGAACCAGAGGGTACACTGGGAGTTTGGTAACTGTCACAACTGTATGAGGTTCCAGGCCATGAGAGTGGAACTGGAAGCTGCAAGGGCTGAAATATCCCACTTGAAAGCTGCAGTCATCAATCCTCATAGGGCAGTACTGCCACAGCCACTCCAAGGCCAACACAGACCAGAGAAGAGGGCCAAATAGTAGTGTGGAGAGAAAGGGGGAGGGAAGTCCAAGCCTGAGGAACCAGGGCTGTGTACCAGCAATAGGTTCACTATATTGCAACAAGTGGTACCCCAATCTCCCCCTACAGTGGAAGAGTGAGTCACCATGCCTAGCAGGCAGGCAGCGCTGGAGAACATACCTGTGAGTAGGAAGATCCCCAAAGGGATCATGAGAAAGGTTCATACAGTGGGGGAATCAACTGTAAGGGGCAGAAGGAGGGATCTGGGGCTCACGCCCGATAAAACAGAGATGGTCTGCTTTTTCCCTAGAGTTGCAGCAGGCAAACTGATAGCCAGCATGGTGGAACTCATGGGAAAGTGGGAGGGAAGGCCAAATATACAGTGGCGTGAAAAAGTATTTGCCCCCTTCCTGATTTTCTCTATTATTGCATATTTGTCACACTGGATGTTTTCAGGTCTTTAGACAAAATGTAATATTAGATAAAGGGAACCTGAGTGAACAAATAACACTTGTTTTTTTTACTTTTTTTCATTTATTTATTGAAAACAGTTAACCAACACCAACTGGCACTGTGTGAAAAAGTAATTGCCCCCTTACACTTAATAACAGGTTATGCCACTTTTAGCTGCAATGACTGCAACCAAACGCTTCTTATAATTCAATATCAGTCTTTCACATCATTGTGGAGGAATTTTAGCCCACTCTTCCTCGCAGAACTGCTTTAATTCAGTAACATTGGTAGGTTTTCGAGCATGAACTGCTCGTTTCAGGTCCTGCCACAGCATCTCTATTGAGTTTAGGTCTGGACTTTGACTAGGCCACTCCAAAACTTTAATTTTACTTCTTTTCAGCCATTCTGATGTGGACTTGCTTTTGTGTTTGGATCATTGTCTTGCTGCATGACCCAACTACGCTTCAGCTTCAGCTGATGGACGGATGACCAGACATTCTCCTTAAGAATTTTCTGGTACAGAGCAGAATTCATGGTTCCTTCAATTATGGCAAGTCGTCCAGGTCCTGAGGCAGCAAAGCATCCCCACACCATCACACTACCACCACCATGTTTGACTGTTGGTATGATGTTCTTACTGTGGAATGCTGTGTTTGCTTTACGCCAGACATAATGGGATCCATGCTGTCCAAAAAGTTCCACTTTGGACTCATTTGTCCATAGAACATTTTTCCAAAAGGCTTGTGGATCATCCAGGGTAGGTACTAATCATCTGAGCAGATTGAGCATGTAACAGTGGAAGTCAGACTTCTGTGCTCTGGGAAAGGTAGCAAAGGAGAGAGCAAGGATGGTAACCTTCTCCGTGGTGATGCCATGGCCAAGCTTGAATGACAGGGAAAAATTGAATGTGTTCCAGTTCAATGCATGGCTAAAGGACTGATGGAGGTAGGAGGGATTTTGGTTCCTTATGGACTGGGGCCTAACTGGGTGAGATTGGAGGCTGTTTAAAAATGGGACAGCTTGCATTCCAAAAAGGATGGCAGGAGGGTACCAGGAAGAAAGGCTGGCACAGCATATAGTTAGTTTAAACTAGTGAGAGGAGTCAGAGTGAAAAGATATACATAAGTCATAAACAAGGGGTGGCCTTGCTGGCCTCTCTCCATTGACCAATGCAGCAGAATCAATCATACCCAGTACAAAGGGAAAATAGGTGGTACGCTTGAATGTTGAAAGATGTTGTGCACCAACACAATGAGTCTTGGCAGCAAAATGCTAGAATTTCAGGCAGTGGTCACAGAAGGGAGCACTGACCTGGTCACTCTCACAGAGGCATGGGCAACCTCAAACCACAAATGGGAAATGACCATACCAGGGTACTCAGGGTTCAGGAAGGACAGAGCAAAGGACAGGAGAGAGGGAGTAGTGCTGTATGTAAGAGAGGGAATAGATGCAACTGAAATAGACAGCCTAGAGGAGTCAGATAAACTAGAAACCTTGTGTGTGCTAGCAGCAATAGAATATGTGAAACAAATCAGAACTGAGGTGGTCTACAGAATATTGGGTCAGGATCAGGATGCATACAAGGAACTTGGAAAGATACTTAGGGTGGCGGTCAGTTATGGGGTGATGATAGTAGTAGAAGACTTTAATATGATGGATGAGGGCTGGAATGTGCCAGCTGTAACAAGTACTAGGAATTAATGCCTGGTGGATGCATACCAAGAGGCGTTCCTAGTTCAGCTAGTCCAGGGCCCAACAAGGGAGGGGGCTTCACTGCATCTGCTGCTTACCAACAGTGAGAGGGTCCAATTTGTAACAGCCCTGGAACTACTCAGTTCAGTGATCATAGAACAGCGGCGCTGGAGGTCCAAATAGGGACCATCAACAAAGTAAGGTATGGGACTTTAAAAAGCAGATTTTGACAGGATGAAGAATCATTTGGAAAAAAGCACAAGGAATGTAGAGCAGGTAGAAGGGCAGAGGAAAAATAAGAGAATTAAAAAAAACAATGATATAAGTGGCAGAAAACTCAGTTGCCAAGATATTAAATGAAAAAATAAATAGGGGTACAGTGTGGTTCACTGCCAAAGAAAGACAGTGATAAGAACATTAATGAGGACATTCTTAAAGTATAAGAGAAGTCAACAAGAGGAGTATATGTTGAAGTACCCGGAGGCAATAAAGGTAGCCAGCAGGTAGGTAAGGGAGGCCATGGTGGAGACCGAACTCCAGCTGGCAAAGAGAGTGAAGCAAGGGGGAAAGGTATTCTTTAGGTATATCCAGGAGAAGTGTAAGGTCAAAATGGGTATTGTGAGACTGAATAGTGTAGAAAGATTGGAGGAGGGGGACAAAAGGAAATCACAGATACTGAACAAATATTTTTGTTCTGTATTTACTTGGGAGAAGGTTTGGTCACTACCATAATGCTGAGTAAAGAATGAAGGGAAGAGATGAAGGTCTCAAGTGGCTTGATCAAAATAATGGAGAAAAGGGTGCTGAAAATGCTTACAGGGTTCAAAGTAGATATCTATAGGACCTGATGGATAATGCCTAAGGATGTTGAAGGAGGTATCAGAAGTGATAGCAGGGCTACTTGCAGACATATTTAACAACTTGCTGATGGGGTGGTCCCTCGGCACTGGAAGACAGCAGATGTGGTCCTTCTGTGCAAGCGCAGAAGGAAGGAAGGATGAGCCAGGGAACTATACACCAGTTAGCTTGATGCCTGTAGTGTGAAAAAGTATGGAGTCTTTACTAAAGGAGGAACTGGTGGACTTCCTGGAGGGAAATGGGCTGCAGCATCCCAGATAACATGAGTTCCAGAGAGTAAGGTCTTGCCAGACAAATCTGGTTAACTTCTTTGACTAGATGACCAGAGCAGCAGATAGGGGGCAAGCAGTAAATGCGGTATACCTGAATTCTAGCAAGGCCTTTAACTCAATCCCCTGCAGGAGGCTGGTCGAAAGATAAGAGACTTAGGGATTGGGGGACAAAATTGGTATCTTAGGTGGAAAACTGGCTGAGGGGAAGAACACAAAGGGAAGTAGTAAATGGGGAGTTTTCAGGGTAAGGGAAGCAGCAGGTGGAGTACCTCAGGGGTCGGTGCTGGGCCCAGTCCTTTTCAGTGTATTTATCTGTGACATACAGGAAGGCAGCAAGGACAAAATCTGCCTCTTTGAAGATGACACAAAGATTTGCCCAAGGGTTGATACAGAGAGAGAGATAAGGGAAATCAGGGATGATCTTGGCAGGTTGGAAATAGGATTGGGCAGACTGACCTGCTAAGAATCAGAACCCCTCTCAGACCCAAAGCAGTCCGGAGGAACAGGATAAATTCTTTAATTGTACGGAGTCTGAGTCCACCATGCTGCTCCATTTTTACTTTACTCCAGACATTACAGTCCTTCTGTACCCTCTGAGGTGAATGCTGCTGTCAGCTCTGCACATTGCATTTACTGATCTGAGGTTTCTGCTTGTCTCTTCACTCTTTCAATGGTGCTGGCATGGAGGAGGATTCAGGGATCACAGGGAATTATTGCAGTGTCACCACACACACACACACCGCTCCACCACATGATCCCTGTGATGTAAATCTCAGTCAGCTGGTGTGGTGGTATAAGAGTGAGTGTGGTTGCTGATTATGTTTTCCTTTAACTCTCTAAGGTGGACATTTCTCTCCCTGAAGCTTGGAAAACCACAGAAGCATTTGGTAAAATCTCTGGACTTCAACTCTACAAAAACAAAGCTTCTTCCACTAACAGGAGGTGAAAAAGAGTGGACTCATGTGGGCACGTATAAACTACATATTAATACAAATGGTCTGAAGTACTTAGGTATGACTTGTCACTCCAGATCTGAAAAACACTATTTCTAGAAATCTTAACCCACTTCTTGACAAAATCTGCAGTGACATGCAAAGATGGTAAAAGCTAAACCTTACCTTCACCAGGAAAATTGCAGCTATTAAAATGAAGGCACTCCCCCAATTACACTATTATATTAGCAATCTGCCAATTACTATAAATTCCAAAATATGGAATCAAATAGATAAAATGTTTTCAGATTTTCTATGCGAAACACAAAAGCCATGTTTTAGTAAACAAATACTTAAGGTGCCCCCCCTTAAAGGCATTTGGAATTTGTTGTGGCTAAAGACATATCATGAATATGATAGCCATGGTATTAGGCAGACAATGCAATGGCTAGAGGCAGAAAACCCTCAGTCTCCGCTTTGGTTAGAAATCGAACAAGGAATGGTAGGTTCCATGCCGTAGTGCAATGTTAACGGGAACATTTAAAATAAATAGTCCTCTGGTGACTCCAATATTACATACATTACAAGCCTGGAGACACTTAAAGGGGCACCGCTAGCTTTGCCTCTCATTTATTTTTGTCAGTTTCTATCAGTGGTCTGTAGGCACATGCCTGTAAGGAGGTTACTGTAGAATGGCTCAGCATAAAACAAAAAGTTACCAGTTTGTCTGTTTTTGTAAATCTCTCATTATTTTCATCAGTGGTGGTCTGAATTTAAATCCCTTTGCCACCGGAAGTGGATCCGTGCCAAGAAAGCGCACCTACAGGGAATGCTGTCCTGATGTGCACATTTTAACATCCTCATGGCAAAAAAGATTAAATCCATTACTGCGAATTGTTGTAAAATGTTCCTGGTATCTGCAAAAAAAAAAATGAGGACTCGTTCAGCTGCAAAATACTTTTTAAAGCTGGTGCTCAAATCCCACGCATGCGCAATAGTCGTCAGGGAAAAAATTCTGCACATGCTCGAGAATGTGCCTCTACTGCACATGTGCAGGATTTGGGCACTAGCTTTAAAAAGTGTTTTGTGGCTGAACGAGTCTTCGATCATCAATGGATAGTTTTCTCTTTTGCAGAGTTTTAAAAAAAACATTGAGAGATGGATGGTTACAGATGCATTCTGACACTGGGATTGGGCACTCCAGTGTTGGGCTTTTTGTAACAGGGTGGTTGACCTGGAGGGGAGGGTGAAGAGAAGTGGGGGTGGGCACCCCACTCTGCTTACATTAAAAAAAATATATATATTATATATATATATATATATATATAAAATATATATCATGGCAAAAAACTCCATTTAATGCATCAGTTAGGGTTGATAGCACACCTACAAAAGTTGGGAATTTTGGTGTTAAGGTTGCTAGACCCTACCACCCCATGACTCCCCAGCCTCCACACACCAACAGGCATCACACCAAATTTCCCAACCGTTTTAGGTGTGCAATCACCCATAACTGATGCATTAATGGAGTTTTTTTGCAATGAATTTCCCTTCTTTTTGAGAAAGTGTAATATAAATAGTACGTGGTATGTCATTGAGGTCAATCTGTAATTTTTAGTGTATGGTATGCGTATGTGGGAGTGTGGGCCCTCTGGACCCTGCAGTCCCACTTACACATAAGTTCAGGGACATAATGCAGGCTTAGAGACATGAAAACGAACCCTCTGAACACTAAATTCCCAATTTCTCAGTAACCGTAACAGCTACAAAAAAATTTAAAATCGGTGTTATTCATGACTTTCTAACCTACACCCATGTTTAGTCCACCTGAGCTGTGAGAAGCAATAATCTGTACCTCAAACCATTTTCGAGATACAGGCATTGAAAGGCACCATGGGTGCTGCAATGTTATCCTATGGGAAGTTTTGCAAGAAATTGCACAACGGACACTTGTAACACCAGGATTTTTTGGGATGTTTTAACCAAATTTTCAACATGGCCTTTTTGTGACCTCCTATCATAAACTCTGGCACTGTGATTTTATTACTCCATTCTGAAAGTTGATTTTACACAGCGACCACGCCATTCTGTGGCACAGGTGAGAAAACACATTTCAGGCACGATGTAAAAAATGACAGCTGTACTACTCATGAGGAGGTGTGACAAAATGTCAATATTGAAAATCTGGAGCGAAAATATGAAAAATTTGTGACGTTTCAAGCGTGTGTAGAAACTGCGCAACGCACGCTTATAACATGGTCATTTATTTTTTTCACCACATTTTCAACGTGTGCTTTTTGAGACCTCCCCTCTTGAACAATGGCACAGTGATTTTGTTACTCTGTCCTGAAAGCTGATTTCACACAGTGATCATGCCATTCTGTGCCACAGGTGTGAAAACACATTCTGGGCAGGATGTGCAAAATGACAACTGTACTGTTCATAAGGATGTGTGAAAAAATGGCAACATTGAAAATCTGAAGTGAAAATATTAAAAATTGGCAAACTTATGAGCAGGCATAGAAACTGTGCAACGTACACTCATGATGCAGTCATTTGCAACATGGGCTTTTTAGGACCCCACCTCATGAACAGTGGCACTGTCATTTTGTGAATCAGTCCCAAAAGGTGATTCTGCATAGTGACCATGAAATCTCCTTTCAGGATGGAGAAACAAAATGACTGTGCCAGATTTCATGAGGCTGGGTTCCAAGAACCCCATGTTGAAAATTTGGTGCAAACAATCCTAAAATTGGCCGAGATATTAACATAAGTTGACCCCCGCCCACTGACTCCCATTATTCGGCTTACCTTGATTCCTCAGATCGCAGTTTGACTTTGAAGAGTGCAGACATGTTCCCAGTCCCAAGAAGATCACTGCTCATGACCTCCAGAGGGTAAGTATGGGTGAGGGGGGGCACGGGGAGGTGTGTGCTCAGTGGGATGGGGGAGAATGGACTGGGGAGATGACGAGAGACTGTTTTGTTTTTTACAGAAAAAAAAGACAGCGGTGGATGGTTTTCTTTGCTTACAGGTAAACAAAGAAAAAAATCTTTTGTGTACACTGGAGTGGGCTCCCAATGTGCCGCATGAGTTTTGGGGGGTGGACATGCTGCCGACAGGGGGACTGGGCACTCCCATGGACAAGTTTGGAAAAACAATAACTTTTTGGCACACTGGGATGGACTCCCAGTGTGCCACATGAGTTTGGGGGGTACATGCTGCCGACAGGGGGATTGGACACCCCTGTCAGCAAGTTTTAAAAAAACAATGTGTTAGCATACTGGGGTGGGCTCCCAGTGCACCACATGAGTTGAGGGGGACATGATGCCGACAGGGGGACTGGACACCCTTGTCGGCAAGTTAGAAATAATTAATTTTGGGCACACTGGGGTGGTCTCCCAGTGTGCCATGGGACGGGGGGGCATGATTCTGACACCGGGTCGAACATGAAAACGGGCCTTTGGCTCATTGTACTTACCTGGTTAACAAATGTTTAAAATAAAAATAAAATAAAAAAAAAAGGGGATTGGACACCCTGATTTCGGAGCATTTACTGGTGCAGAGAACAGTAGTTTGATGCAGGATCCTGCATCAAAACATTCAATGCAGAATTCTGCATTGAATGTAAAAGATGTCAGGGCCTGGGCAGGTTTTCTTAAGTTTATTTATTTATTTGCTTTTGTTAACCGGGTAAGCACACTAGACAGCCAAGTGCCTATTTTCAGATGCGACCCGGGAGGGTTACAAAGTAGATACATACAAGAACAGTAAAGGAGTCAAATTAAACACACAGAAAACAACAGGCATAACAGGGATTGAATAGGTAGATAATAGCATTTGAGACAATTTGGCACATGATCAATACAGAATGGTACATACACGATGGATTAGGTAGCGAACGGCAGAATACATAACGGGTTCAATCAGTGCAAACAGGACTAAAAATAAGTGCCAGCAGGGGGAGGATGCACTAGGCAAGTAGTCAAGTACTAGTTACTCGATCAATTACAGGAGGATAAGAGTAGGTAGGAGAATCACTGCTTTTATTGACAGGCTAACAAGATTAGAACACCCAAGATCCGCTAAGAGATCAGATTAAAAATTGCATTGGGTTACAGACACAAAGCTGCCGGTAGCTAACAAGGTGACACATGCACCGGTGGTGAAATGTTTATTTATTGGCTTTTGGTAGCCGGGTAAGTGCATTAGGCAAAAATCCTGTCTATTTTCAAGCACGACCCAGGACAGTACAGTTTTCAAACAGTGAACACATCACAATACAGGTACATACAGTTTTCAGTTACAGGATTGCAAAATACAGGGTGAATACAACTGTACAGGAAATTACAGAGTAGTAATTTAAACAAGGACTTAACAGAGATGACCCCCAAGGAGGGTGTCATTTTGCATCAACGATGCTAAAGACAGGAAACAGTAACAGTAAAGTAAAGAGAAACCTGGGTATAGCAAGGGTATAGATAAGCAGGACACATGATTCAGGGAGGAATTAGGTACAGACACAGGAAATTAGGTGCATGAAGGTGGGAAAAAAGTGCAGATCTGAAGGCTGAGAGATGTGGAGCCCCGTAAGCTGGCAGGTAGGGATGTCCACTATAAAGGGGTTCTCTAGATTGTTATGAAATGGATGTTTTGACACTAAGGTCATACTGCTTGGCTTCTTACAACTCATACTTGTTCGCTCAATTTTGTTTCCATGAGGAATGATGTAATTAGGCTCAGTGAACAAGGCCTGTAACTCTGAAATCTTCCTGGCAGATGTAATGGCCACCAGGAAGACAGATTTCCAGGTTACAAATTTGAGATATGCAGTCGCCATAGGCTCAAAGGGTGGTTCCATGATCCTGGCAATGCAGAGATTCAGGCTCCAAGGAGAAACTGGCTCCCTGAGTGGAGGCTGAAGGTGCAAGAGGCCTTTGAAAAACTGAACACAGTGTGGGAAAAAATTTACTTTTCTTCCCCACCGAAAGATAGGCTGAAATTTCAGCCACGTGTAGCTTGAGAGAAGAGGGTTTCAAGTCTGATGCCTGCAGGCAGGGTATGAAATTTGTGAAAAAAAAAAACTGACATGCCCATTTGAGCATGTAGGCAGTAAAAATACATGTCCAAGAATTTTTTTTTTTTTTTTTTTATATGCCACCTTTTTTTTTTTTTAAACACATATAATTTCAGTTTTGTCTTCAAAGCACCATCATCACTACTAATGCTGGCAGCATCCACATGCAATTTTTTTGTTTGTTAGGTAAACACCTGTGTTTACCTAATGGGGGGCCAAGGAACATGGGGAGAGCATTAGTTTGGCTCAAAAATGGCCTGAAAAGGTTGTTTTTTTTTACATGAGGAGAACATGGGGTCAAATAGTGCTGGCAGCTTTCTCAAATTGTGAAAGAGAATAGCGACAGTACAGCGGTGCGAATTGTGAAAAATGCATTTTGGGGATTCAGATTAAAAATCTGATGCCCCTGGTGTATTTCTTGGCCCCCCGAATAGGTAAACACAACCGTCTGTGTTTACTTAGGGGCCGGCCGTTTTAAGCCACCGTTAACTGAAACAAGATGGCATCCCTAATGTCACAAATAGGGCATTTGCAAAAGCAGCTGGTGCTTTTGTAAAAGCACCCCGGTGCTTTCGAGAGGCACATATATTTTTTCCCATTGGCTATAATGGGAAACATTTTTTTTAAATAACTTTTGAATGGATTAATATTTTTACACCAAAGCTTCAAAAGGCACATCAATGATCCAGACTGCATCTTCCCTGAAGATTTCAGACCAGATGGACAAATCATTTGGGCTGTAGCCGTGAGCAAATAAATATGCAAAACCCCCAGTTTTGCAAATTTTTTGGTGCTCTCCAGCTCCGCAACCACTCACTCGACCCTAACACAACTTACCAGATCCAGAGAGCTGTGGTGCCCCACCATGCATGCAACATTTCAGGCAAATCTGTAATAGGGTAGTAAAGTTATTAAAGTGCAAACATTTGGGTTTAACATAGAAGTGGCTGGGCAACCCTAACTATATCTACACTACCGTGCAGCTAATATATATATATAGAAAGGGTGATTGGTTGGGCAGGCAAGCCACCTGGAGGGGACAGGGAGAAGGAAGAGGGAGTGGGCACCCTGCTCCGCTTACATAAAAAAATATATATAAAGATGGGAAGACGGGTGGGTTGGCAAGCCATCTGGAGGAGATGGGGAGAAGGAAGAAGTAGTAGTGGGAGCAGGCACCCCTCTTCGCTTACTTTACAAAAAAATATATTTATTAAGGTGGGAAGGGCATGTGGGCAGGCGAGCCACCTGGAGGGAACAGAGAAAGAAGTGATAGTGGGAGTGGACACCCTGCTCTGCTTACATTAAAGGGACACTGTCAATTTCCTTACTTAGTCCCCGCACTGTACCTGAGTTCGGCTAAATATGTTTTTAGGTACTAGAAAGAAAGTTGAACTTGGGAATCTAGTTACTTTTTTGAAACAAGGGCTAAAAAGTACTTTTATCATGCTCCAAAAGTGGAGCTGTGATAGTGGGTATGCGTGTATGCATATTCATATAAATATGCATACTCACATGCCCCAGTATCATAGCTCACTGTTGAAGCTATGGTCGCTGCACAGCCCTTGATATGCTGTTTAAAAAGCTAATTAGGTTTCAAGGTCAGCTTTCTTTTTAGTGCCTAGAAACAGATTTAGTGACCTCAGGTACAGTGGTCCGTAAGGGACCGAGAGTAACAAAGACAGGCTGCTGGTGTTGACAGCCGATCAGCTACTTGCTGAATGGCCAGCTTCATGCATATCAAAGGACCTTAGCCCTCTGATTGGTGCAGCTTCCAGTCCTTTGAAATACATGAAGTTTCCACCCAGCAAGCAGCAAATGGTGTAACGACCACAGTGCATGGTCATTGGTCTAGACTGCCGAGCCCCTGCTATTTTCAGCTGCAGTGGGTTCGGCAGTGACACCCGCCGAAATTCCCTTTCACTGTAGCAAAATGTTCGGTGTGAACACATGCATCAAACGTAAAAAAGGAAGTAATAACTAAAGGGAAAAAAACTAGAGGAATGTGGCGGGGGGGACAATAACTGACTGCCTCAGGCTGGATTCAGACTGGCCTAGGCTGACAGTTGCACTTTCTGATTCTGAATCTGGCTGCAGTGCAGTAGTCAGCATTGTCAAATCCAACCAGCTGGCTTAAAAAGACCAAAGAAGTTATGACATTTTTTTTCCTGTGGACTTAGCCATTGAACTAAATGGAAGAGATAGACATTTCTACACTTTAGTTAGCCTGTATTACTGACTGACTTGAAATAAATCAGTGACTGACTGAACACTTTTTTTTATTCTGGAAACTTTTGGGAAGCTATAGGCTGCAATTGCTATGAGATATATTACTATTATGTCACACATGTCAGTTCATTTGCCTTTCTGTGTTGACTGTGTGATTATCTGCTGTTACCTGTGATTATGTTTTGTGGCCTTCTACTTCTCCTGCCATTGCTGCATAATGAGTTCCCTGCTAAATAAAATATCACTTAACTCCCACCCCTGACTGTGGCAGTGTAATACAGTCTATCCTGGAAAAAGGAAGGGGATCTCATTCAGTATACAGGGGAGGCAGTAATAATAGATTGCACTTGCTATGAGACTCTATATCTGCTGTGTTTTTTGTGACCTTGCATTGCAGACACTAATACAAAATAAAAAAAAATAATTAGGGCTGCAGTGGGTGGAGCCCTGCCGACCTCTTTCTATCAAAAAAGGACTCTGTATTTCTTTTTACTGAACAACCTGTTGGAGTTGCACCACAGTCACCTCTGTGTCCGTGAAGCACTCCTCTCACACTGCACTATTTTATATTTAAAATATAAATTGGTGCCATTCTGATCCTTGATACTGAGGATTGGGCACTAGTTTACTCTTGTGTTTCTGGGAGGGTAGTGGGAGCTGAGAGGGAGGGTTGGGTGGGGTAGATATATTTAATATTAAAGATAACACAAACAGCAGTCACGGCAGACCATGGCACACTCCACCATGTCCAAGATGGCCTCCACAATCTACTGCACATTTGCTAGTAGTTGTACATGTGCAATAAAGTGCGCCAGCCATCTTGGACATGGCAGAGTATGCCGAGTTCTGCAGTGACTGCCATTCATTTTTTTTTTTTTTTAATTAGAGCTATCCCCCCACCCGACCCTCATTCTCAGAACCCCCCTAGAAACATAAGAGTGACACTGGGGGTGCCCAATCCCCCAGTGTCCTGATCAGGACTTCTATCTTTTTTTTTACTTACTCCCCAACCTTCCTTCTCAGTGTCCACCACCCCACCCCCAGAAATATTAAAGTGACACTGGAGGTGCCCAGTGCCCCAGTGTCACGATGGGAATCCTTGGTCTTGTTTTTTTTTGACACCTATAGAAAGAAAACTGTCCATTGATGTCTTTTTCACCATTTCTTACCCCACCCGATTCTCCCACTCAGCATCCACCATCCCATACCCCCCAAGCCCTTACTTACTAATTGGGGGTCCAACGCCATAATCCTCTCTGTACTGCAGACATGTCTTCACTATTCAAAACTGGACCATGAACTGAAGAAACAGGTATGCAGTTCAATATATTTTAATGGGGTTTTGAACTTAGTGGCATAACTTGGGCATTTTTGCATATTTTTGGCCCAAAGTTTCGACATGCCTCTTTGGGACCCTCCCTCATGAGCAATTGAACTGTCATTAGGCAGATCTGACCCAAAAGGTGATTTTGATGTTCCTGCATGAAATAATTTTTTGAGCAGGAGTTGAACATTTTCTATGCCCTTGTTCATGAGGTGGGGTCATAAGAAGGCTATGTTGGACTGGTCTGCTGGCACAGGGCACCCATCTGCAATGCTGATGACCTGGGTTCAGGAATTGATTCAGGACAACAGAGGGCTGGCTGGGGGAGAGGGACTGAGCATCCTACGGACTGCTCTCTTCTGGGGGGAGGAGGGTAGAGTGCCCAGCCAGTGCTGTTATTTGAGTGGGACTAGGTGGATGCAGTACATTATTGCATGTTCCCACTCCCAGGGAAACATTGAAATAAACAAAAATGCTGGCTCCCTGGCATGATGACCTGCTCTGCTACTGTCTCCACTGCCGTCAGTGTCCACCGGGGGAGGTCCTGCTCCCATGGCCTTGCCCTGGGGTAAGCTGGGGCTCACCTATAGTGCTGTTGGGGGGCCCTCCCAGTGGCCCCACCCAGGGGGGGTAAGCCTGGGCATAGGGGGATGGTGAGCATAGCAGGTCTGATCTCTGACCCAAGGCTTGGGAGTTCAGAGGAAAAAAAAGAAGGCTATGTTGAAAATTTGGTGTAAAAATATTGAAACACAAAGTTATGAGTCTTTGTTGAATTTTGTGAACATAATGTCATAACTTTGGTAATTTTCAATATTTTTATCATAAAATTTACAACATAGCCATATGATTACAGCACCTCATAAATGTGACAGATGTCATTTTTCAAATTCTGACAGAATTTCTTTTTTTACATCCTGGAAGGTGATTTCATGGTCCCTGCACAAAATCACCTTTCAGGTAGGAGTTGAACATTTTCTCTGCCATTGTTCATGAGGTGGGGTCATAAGAAGGCTATGTTGAAAATTTGGTGTAAATATATTAAAAACAAACAAAGTTGTAAGCCTACATTGAATTTTGTGAATGCAGGCTCGTAACTGTGGTCATTTTAAATATTTTTACCCCAAATTTACAACATAGCCATTTCTTTATAGCACCTCACGAGTGTGACAGGTGTCATTTTTCAAATCCTGTCCAATTTGTTTTTACATCCCAGAAGGTGATTTCACAACTACTATGCAAAATCACCATTTGGCCAGTAGCTGAACATTTTCTCTGCCAATGTTTATGAGGTGGGGTCATAAGAAGGCTATGTTCTCAGTTTGGTGTAAAATATTTAAAAACAAAAAAGTTATCAGACTATGCTGAATTTTTCAAATACAGGCTTTTAAGTTTGGTAATATTCAATATTTTTAACCCAAATTTTCAACATAGCCATTTATTTACAGCATTTCATGAATGTGACAGCTGTCATTTTTCAACTCCTGCACAAAATGTGTTTTTGTGTCCTGAACTTTGACTTTACAGTCTCCGCGTGAAATCACCTTTCTGGCAGGAGTTGAACATTTGCTCTGTCATTGTTCATGAGGTGGAATCATAAGAAGGCTATGTTGAAAATTTGTAAAAATATTGAAAAAAACAACAAACTTATAAGCCTACATTGAATTTTACAAATGCAGGCTAACAACTTTGATAATTTTCAGTATCTGAACCCCAGATTTACAACATAGCCATGTCTTTACAGCACCTCATGAATGTGACAGCTGTCATTTTTGAAATCCTGGCTGAAATGTTTTTCTTTTTTACATCCTGGAAGGTGATTTCACAGTCTCTGCATAAAATCACCTTTCGGGAAGGAGTTGAAAATTTTCTCTGCTATTGTTCATGAGGTGGGGTCTTAAGAAGGCTATGTTCTCAATTTGGTGTAAACATATTTAAAAACAAAAACGTTATCAGGCTATGTTGAAATTTGCAAATGCAGGCTTGTACATTTGGTAATATTCAATATTTCTAACCCAAATTTTCAACATAGCCATTTCTTTATGGCACCTCATGAATGTGACAGCTGTCATTTTTCAATTCCTTCCAAAAATGTGTTTTTGCATCCTGAAAGTTGATTTTACAGTTCCTGCATGAAATCACCTTTCAGGCAGGATTTGAACATTAGCTCTGCCCTTCTTCATGAGACAGGGTCATAACAAGGCTATGTTAAAAATTTGGTGTACAAATATTACAAAACATCAAATTTAGGAGCCTACGTTACATTTTGTTAACAAAAGCTTGTAACTTTGCTTTTTTTTTCAATATTTTTACACCAAATTCCTCACCTGCAGCCCTACAGGCTCTGGCCAGAGTCTGTTTTCATATGGTATGTGCTGCTGTGAATATATTTTGTGGTCTACTATTTCTCCTACCATTGCTGCTTGATGAGCCCCCTGCTGAATAAAATCTCACTTGATCTGGTCCCCCTTTTCCTCCTACTGTAGCAGTGTAACACTACAGTACCTATCCTGGGAAATGAAGGGGATCTCATTCAGTATACTGAGGAAGCAGTAATAATGAGTGGCATTTACTCAGATACTCGACTGCACCTGGTGTGTTTATTTTCTTGCCTTGCAGAGTGTACTGCAAGCATTAATAAACAATTAAATAATTTTTTCGTATAACTACATGACTCTTGCACATGCCAGTTTCTTTCTTAGTTGATGTGTGATTATCTGCTGTTGTGAATATATCTTTTGGCCTACTTCTTCTGACATTGATGTGTGCTGAGCTTCCTGCCAAATAAACTCTGTCCTGGCCAGTTTCATATACCATTATGTCAACATAGCCATTTCTTTATGGCACCTCATGAATGTGACAGCTGTCATTTTCAGCTCTTGCCAAAAATGTGTTTTTGCATTCTAGAAGTTGATTTTATAGTTCCTGCATGACATCACCTTTCAGGCAGGATTTGCACATTAGCTCTGCCCTTCTTCATGAGGCAGGGTCATAACAAGGCTATGTTGAAAATTTGGTGTACAAATATTACAAAATATTACAAAAATAGGCCAAAAAAAACTGTTTACTATGAGCAGCAGGCAGTGAGATAAGGCGGCACAAATGGGGAAAGGGATGAAGAAATATTGAGCCCATATCATATTGCAGACTGGTAAAAGAGCGGTTCTCGGTAATGATGCATTATCCAGTTGTACTAGTCATAAATTCCCATTGCTGTCCAGTCAGAAAAGCTAAAATCACAGTTTTTTTAAAACAAAGGGGGTGGTGAGCACCACAAAGAGTGGCAAGCAAAATTATGCTACCCATGTGTACTGGTCAATTACAAATTTGAATGAAACTGATGAGGACAAATCTGAGTCTAATGAAGGTGGTGAAATGGAGGCTGTAGATGTAGACAAGGAGGGAGAGCACTTAAAGGAGGTAGAAAGACTGAATGAGGAGGAAGAGTTGGCAGCTGAGCATGTGCAGGAGAAATGTGATGATTTTGTGGTAACAGATTTGTAGTATGAGGAAGTGAACAGTGTGGTGCAGGAGGAACAAGAGGAGGAGCAGTGCATTCAGACGTGGGTTCTGTGATTACCCTGGAAGAGCTGGATGAAGATAGGAGTGATTCAGTCCTTGAGCAACCCTCTGTTTAGAAAGAACAACAGGGTGCTACAGTAGTGACAGATGTCAGTATAATATGCCTGCTAATGAAACAAAAGGTGACCTCTTATGTGTGGTCTTACTCTTCTCTGGCCGTAAATAATGAATTGTGAATAGTATGATCTATATGCTGAAAGGCAATCAGCAGAGGGAACAAATGGGTGCTCTGGTTACCTCAGCATTAAAACAACATTTCGAGAGATGTCACCCAGTATGTCTGAGGTATGATGTATGAGGTCTGAGGACAGAGAGAAAGATGAAAACACCATGCAGTCAGAGATAGTTCAGATTCCCATTCCACTTCTTCCTTTTGTAGCAACTGACAGCAGTCCTGCCGATACGGTTTTAATGTCCCCTCATTCTCAGTCTTCAAGAGAAAGTAATGCAAACAGTCCTCACTTCATTTTTATTTTTATACTGGAATGGCATCTGAGCAAAATTGCTCGTTTTCACAAGCATCCAGTGACAGACAAACATAAATTAAACAAACAGCCTCTTTTGCCCTTATCATCATTCCGCGCTCCTCATCTGGCCTGTCTGAAGAAAACCTCTGCTGGAAGGCAGCTCACTATTTTTCAAATGCGTGAGCATAACGCTAAATACCAACATACTCATCCAGAAGCAATTGCTATAACATAACTAATTTCTAAGATGATAGCACTACTTACTTATTCAGAGCTGTGGAGCAAGTTGGCTTCAAAAGGCTATTGAATCACCTGTCACAATGATACAACATTCCATACAGGAAGTTTTTTTTCAATTGTTGCTGTGCCTCAGGTTTATGAGATAGTTAGTGCAAAACTAAAAAATGCTTTAAAAGATGCAGTTGCTAGTGTTGTACATATGACTACTCACATATAAACAAGTTGATAGCCGAATCATTTATGTCACTGACTGCGTGTTGGGTGTCATTTACTCCCTGCAGTGACACAAGCAAATTCAACCTGAAACTGGCTTCCCTTCAAATGCAGTATAGCCCACAGGATCATACAGCTTCCAACATACTAGATGAGCTTAACAGAGATACAGTACTGTCTTACATCGTAAGGACTTTCTGCAGGTTTTACCATGGCTGACAATGGTTCAGACATAAAGAAACAATTGTCTAATGGGGCTTTGTCTACATTCGGGAAGAGGATAGAGATAAAGAAGCTCTTGCATATGAGGGAAATAGAATATTGTGGTGTTTTGGTATTGATCTGCCACAACAGAACCGTACCTTCTTCCAGGTTCTGCCAGGCCCATCTCTTGCTTCTGTGGTGGACACCTTCTGGACTATAGGAATAACAGACTGAAGAATAAATTAAATGTAGAAGTAAAGAAGTTTATTCTCATACTACAGAGACAGCATACCAAAAGAGTCTAGCCCGAACGGCAGACTCACACTGACTGACTGACCACTGAGAATCCCAAATATTCCCCCCAAACCCTCCTAAAACAGTAAGAATACACCAACATCTGTTCAGAGCTCTTAAAGGGGGTGGCAGCAGGCCTTAGCCCAATGCTAAAGTGTACTCCACCCCCAGGGCAGTGAATGTGAGCACCACTTGAACAAGCAAACATTATAGAATACAAGAGAAGTTTAAAATAAATGTAAGCAGGACACTCAACATTAGACCGCTGTGATGGGAGGGGAAGGATCATGACCACAATGGTGACCAGGTGGAGATGTACTAGGGGAATGGGAACCACCATAGCAACTTGAAGTTCACTTGGGGCATCACGTTGCACAGTGCAGGGGAGGAGGAAAGCACACAAGATATGAATAGTGCAATAAACAGTGGCAGAGCAATACAATATACATGGAACTGTGCATTTGAAGACATTCCTGCAAGGAAAAAGTTTAATGCCATGCATGCCGTGCCATGAGCAACAGGTGCACTGGAATGAGGTACCAGAAAGCATTTTCTGCAGGAACCATTAAGAGAGAATACCACTAGAAGAATTACTGAGTCCAGCTGCACAAAAGTTCAAGACCTTCATTGGCTTTTCTAGTCAGTGGGAACAGTGGCATGTGTTCCCTGAACCAGTTGTTGACTGGCTGGAGTTATGGCATCATAAGCAACCCACGAGTTCTGTGAGCTGTCAAAGTCACACCACTTGACTCTGTAAGTCCAGAATCCATTTACATATTTTTTCTTAAAATCTTCTCTATCTGGTACACAGGGGTGTGCTCAAGAGAGTCCTGAGAAGAGGAAGAAGGCTGAGACATCCCAAAAAGTTTATCTGGCTGATGATAAGGCAAAGCAGAATCTGGCTGGAGAGTGTTAGGAGTGTGAGGGGCAAAAGCAACTGGTTGCAGGTTATCGGGAGGAACTTCTGATTCAGACAGGATAGCAGGCTCAAGTGCAGCTTCATTACTGGGTGGATTGGGATCATCTGGAATGGTGTTACTCAAGCACCCATGTTTCAGATGATTGATGTAGACCTTGTTATGTATGAGCTTTCCATCAGATCTGCGTTGTAAATGGATGTGAACTGGAGGAAGCTTTTCCCCGATGTAGAAAGGACCAGTCCAAGGGCGGACAGTTTCTTTGTGGAGCCCAGAACTAGGACAGGTCAATACAGGTAGACAATGTCCCCTACAGAAAATGAAGGCTCTTGAGATTTGGCTGCTGACATGTGCTACATGGAAGATTTTCTCTGTGCAATGTGGTGAATGCCATACATCTAGCTAGTTCAAGCTGTCCCAGTACAGGAATGATGAAGGAAGAAGCTGAATTTGGAACCTCTAGCAGTGAGAGATTCCTGTCCAAGGGAATTCTTGGAAGGCGTCCATGGACCAAAAAAAAGGGTGCGTACTCTGTACTGTCAATACAAGGGCTGGTGTTATAGGTGAATTGCACAAATGGAACAAAGTGGTCCCAACTGTTGTGAGTTTCATCCAGGTACTTGGAGAGTGTGTTTAGAATGGTAGACATCATTCTTTCACTCTATTGCACAGTGGATGATAACTGGTTGTGTGTGTCTTCTTAATGTTTAGACGTTTGCACGTTTCTCGAATAATTGCTGAAAGGTAGTTAGTGCCTCTGTCGGACTGCAGATACAAGGGGGTACCATGACGACAAATTACAGTGTTGAGGAAGACACTTGCTACTGTAGTGGCTTTTATGTCTTTCAGGGTAATTAGTTACAAATACTTTGTAAGGTAGTCCACAGAAACAAGAATGCATTTGTTGCCAGAGTCAGAGCATGTAGGTAACGGTCCCAGAATGTCTGTGCTAACTGTTTGAAATGGTTCAGTAGCTACAGGCATTGGTATGATGTGTGCTTTTGTTGGTTTGGCAGGAGGCTTCCTTTGGGAGCAGGGCTGGCAGGATTTGACAAATCGGACAATGTCCTTGTTCATGTGAGGCCAGAAGAAGTGAAGCCTTGTCTTTTCGAGAGTTGTGTGGATTCTCATATGACCTCCAGAAAGTGAAGAGGCATGAATGGAGAGAAGAACTTTGTCAACTAGACAGGCTGGCACAACTAACCGTACACGAGTTCTGTCCGTGCGATGTCCCTTGCCTTCCTTGGTCCAAATGTGAAAAAGCACACCGCCATTGAGGAAGTATTGTGACGCAAGGAGAAGTACATTCTGGTGATGTTGCTTCTGTTGCAGTAAAGTTCCAGGCTCTAAGTAAGAGAGTATGTCTGTGAATTGAGGATCTGCTCTTTGTTGCTTTTGAACAGTTGCTAGGGAGAGATCAGAAGTAGAGAAGGTGAGAAGCTCTTCAGTTGCTTGCTGCAAGTGAGGATTTGTGTTCTTTTCAGATGACACAGATGGTAGCAACAAGGCAACTTGTTTTTGCACACTGCCAAAACCCTCTCAGTAATGCCCAGCTCTCAATCTCAAGCCTGCATGGTAACCGCATTGAATAGGTCCCACATTTTAAATATCTAGGTATCACACTGGACACATCCCTCACCTACCACGCCCATATTAATCACCTCTCCTTCTCTGTTAACACCCGTCTAGAGATTCTCTTCAGACATAAACACTGCCTTACCCCCCAGTCCCTACGGCTGGCTGCTACCTGCTCAATCCTATCATTGGTCCATTATGGTATACTTATTTATGGCACTGCTGACCAAACAGCCCTTAAGTGCATCAGTCTAGCACTCAACAAAGCCTGCCGTCTGGTTACAAGCAGTGAAAGGCTTACCCATACATGTGTTCTCTATAAACTAGCTGACTGGATGACCTTTGAAGGGAGGCTAAAATACCACACCTGCCTTCAAGCCAAAAAAATACTTTTCAAGCTCACACCTACTGGTCTACACCCCCTCATCCAACCAGACCCCCATAGGGGTACCCCCAGATGCCAGGCTGGCACCTCCCTCATAGTCCCCCACTGCAGGACCTCTTTAGGGCAAAGGTCTTTCTGCTATCGTGCTCCCCTCTGGCTTAACAACCTACCACCCTCCATCTCACTTGCCCCTAGTCTGGGCCAATTCAAAGCAGGAATCAAGAGTCTTCTTTTTGACTGAGACCTGTAGCTGTTTCCATAGCCCTACCTAGGCTGAAGCTGTTAAAAATGGCCTACAACATAAGGGGTTTGTCCAAATGAAAGGCTAGGTAAATTATGCCTGGACAGATAATCCTTTGCCACCATAACTTGCTTGACTCAGGGTCCTCTATCAACCCTTGAGATGATAACCAAGCATTGTAAATATACCATGTACTGTGATTTTCTGCACAACTTGTCAATCTGTAAGGTCTTGTTTTGTAAACTATGTACAATCTGTCTTGATGTATTGTTCTGTTGTGCTGACGTGGAACCTTTGCAAAGGAGTCTTTGACTCAAAGGATTGTAATTCTGAAAATTTCAATAAATAAATAAAATAAAACTTGAGGTGCTGTTGGAGTGTCCTCAGGAAGCACATCTGTAGCATGGAAGGGTAGAGCTTGTAAGTAGGAGTCTTCGTCTGTTGAGGATGATGCGGAGGAATACTGTCTCCAGCTTACACTATCAGCATTGGAGTGAACTCGACCTGGTCTGTACTGAATTTCAAAGTTGTAGCATTGCAACATGGCAATCCATTGGGCGAACTTGCCTACTGGCTCCTTTATTTTGAACAACCATCTGAGAGATGAGTGAGTAACGAAAGCTTTAAAGGAGGAGTAATGAAGATAACAATCAAATTTCTTTACAGCAAATACCATGGCTAGACATTCTTTTTCTGTGATGCCATAGTTTTGCTCAGCTGAGGAAAGGGAACACCCGGCATAGGAGATGACCCGTTCTGTTCCATCTTGTACCTAACATAGCACAGCACCCACTGCAAAGGAATTAGAATCTGAGTAGAGTTTGAAGGGTTGGTCAAACCTTGGGTAGTCCAGTATTGGAGAGGAGATCAGTTTGCCTTTCAGGGTTTCAAAGGCCTCTTGGCACTCAGAAGTCCAGGAATATTCACACCCCTTTTTGGTTAGGGCATAAAGTGGAGCTGCAATCTGTGCATAGTTACAAATGAACTTTCTGTAGTATCCAGACAAGCCTAGGAAAGCTCTAAGGTCCTTGAGATTGTTAGGTTCTGGATAGTCTCTGACTGCTGAGAGCTTGTCTGGGTCTGGAGAAATGCCTTGAGAACTGACAACATGTCCCAGGTAAAGAATTTGTTGCTGAGCAAAACAACGCTTCTCTGGGTGAAGCTTGAGGTTGGCTTGTCGGAGACATTCAAATACTTACTTGAGGTGTTGGAGGTGTTCTGGTAAAGTTCTGCTGAAAACAATAACATCATCTAGGTAAACTAAGCAAGATTTCCAAGACGACCCATGTAGCACAGCTTCCGTAACACACTGAAATGTAGTGGGACTGTTTCAAAGTCCCATAGGCAGTCATTTAAATTGAAAGAGTCCCAAGTGACAGGGCCAGGCTGTGTATGGATGAGAGGCTGGATCAATGGAGATGTGCTAGAACCCACTCTGTTGGTTTAGAGTGGTGAAGTAAGCTGGGATCACTGTGCCAAGACTCTCTAAAAGGTCCTCTGTTGTGGGTAAGGGATGAGCATCTTGCACTGTGTAAGCGTTAAGCTTTCTGTAGTCTACCATGAAGTGATACCCATTGTCCTTCTTTACCACTAGCAGGCATGGTGCACCCCAGGGACTCGTAAACTCTTCAGTGATGTCCTGGTCAAGTATGTCTTTGATCATGTTTTCTAGGACTTGTTTCTGTTTGTGTCCCACCTTGTACGCTTACTGATGGATGAGTTGCTGACTGGGATGCACCTCAATAGTGTGTTGTAGGATATCACAACATCTGAGCTTGTTATCTGGACTCACAAAGACATCTGGGTAGCCCTCTAGGAATTTTAAAACTTGCTCTGCCTCTGTTGGGGATGCCGGGAGTTTAGAAGAGGGTAGTTGCATATTGAGGGGTAATGCTGGTGATGCTGGGGTGGTTGTGATAGAACTGACTGGATTAGAACTGGTAGAATCAGGCTGAGGTTTTTAAATAGGATGGAGCTGGTCCCCTGTAGACAAGCAAACAAACTTTCTGATAGTGGCACCCTTGGAAATGACTACTGGCTCATCTGTGAAGTTGCAGCATTTCTTGGAAAACTGTTCTGCCATGTACAGCAGACAAGGTGTTCCCTGGTTGAAGACCTGATGAATGCAGAGCAGTGGAGCCTGTGACGATGCCAATCACACCTTGTGGAAGAGGTTCATCCCAGATCTTGGCAATCAGAACCATCTCAGTCTTAGGAGGTACAGTGACAGACCCTGTAGCCATGAGTTGCCGCCGAGGATCTAGTGACAGTTTGTTTGATGCAAAATCTAGGATGGCTTTGTGAGCTTTAAGGAAATCCATACCAAGATTCACTGATGGTTGTAGCTCAGGTACTAGATAGAATCTGACAGTAGCTTGCTCTGAGCCAAAGCATAGCTAGAGATGGACCACCCCTGTGATAGGTACCTTAGCAGCATTGGCTGTGATAATGTACTTTAGGTCAGCTGGAGAGACATTAGGTAAGTGATGAACCGCTTCAGTGGTCAAAATACTAATGTTAATAACTGAGATTTCATTTCCAGTGTCAATCAAGGCATGCGTGGACCAATATCCGATGGTTAGGGGGACATAGTTGGATAAGAGTGGTGATCTATTGTCAGGGACATTGGCCTCTGGAAGTAGGAGGGTGCCAGAATGGGTAGTTGGAGGATGCTGTCTGCTTGAATTGTGAGAGTCAGAAGGTGGTCATTTAAAGTGTTCCCCTGCCCAACAGGAGCCCCTAGTGTGTTGGGCAGCTTTTGTTTCCCTGATCCTGGAAGTAGTTGTGATCATTGTTCTGACTGTACTGTGGTAGGCACCTTTGGTTCCTGTTATCTTGGCTGTTATTATGGTACCTTAGCTTTCAGCAAACTGCAGCAGTGTGTCCTCTGTATCCACACCACTGGCAGGTCACCAGCTCTCGTGAAGGCAGAGGTGGTGCAGGTGGCTGTCGAGGTGGCTGCAGAGCATTGACAGAGGTAGTCGAAGAAGAAGTTGAGCTCAGGTGTAAACTATTGACAGTCGTAATGAGCTTGTCTATTATGGCCTGTTGCTGCTGGACACATGTTGTGAGTGCAGTCAATTGTGATGAATGAGGTGTTGGTGCACTAGTGGCCTGGAACAGTGAAATGGACTCCTGTGTAAGTCGTGCTGTTTGGATTGTGTCCATCCATGTTGTTGGCTTCTACTGAATGACGTAAGTACAAAGCTGAGGAAGCAGGCCTCAAACAAAAGCCGTGATTTGATCTTTTTCTGTTTTCTGTAGATGCTTGCAGCATGACTCAATGTCAACTATTAAGGTTTCCAGGGACTCCAAAGGTTGCATTGTGCATTCCCATGGCTGTTGTTCTAGTAACCAAGGGGATGTGCTTGGATAAAATGGTCTCTGAATGTCATATACAGAGTAGCAGTATTTCCTTTGACTTGTTCTAGAAATGCGTTAAACTAGGAAATGGCAGTCCCTCTCAGAAGCAAGCGCAAAGTGTTGGAAATATGCAAGGGATCAGTCCAACCGTTGAAAGCAATCCAGGCTTGGAATTGCTTGAGCCAGTCGACAGCGTCTTCATGAGGCAAAGCTGAGGAGGCAACTGGGTGTAGGCTGGTATGGACAGGGGACTGGGGTGACATGGTTCTAATGTAGACAAGGTCTGCTTGAATGGCTTGCATAGCTGGTGCCCTTTGGAGTCAGAGGAAAGCTCGGATGTCCTGCAGGATGGTTTCTATGTTATTGCTCCACTCCAGTGAGGTGGGTAAGGGTGGAACTGCGGATGCTGCGGCTTGTTTAATGGTGTCATTTTTAGACATTGTAGTTGGAGGTATGCTTCGCATCCCTGAGCAAAGATTGTAATTATGAGAAAGAGTTGCCTTCATACAGGAGATGGGACATTGTGGCACAGATGGAGTGCTGTGGAGAAAATTGTTTTTGTAGACCAAAGTACAATTATTTGTAAGCAAAGTCCATCAAATGACGTCTCAATAAACAATTCCAACTCAATTCTGTGTCATATGTTATTTCAATAACGTTTCTTTTGCAAGATGCAACTATTTATTGCAGTAAACAAAAACAAGGCGCTGCATCAGCATGTGGTCTAAAAGCAAAACAAAATGGTTATATTAAATGCATGCTGAAAATAGAAAATAGGGTTAAAAATCTACATTTCAACCTTAGGTCTTCTTCAGGAAATATCTAAAAGAGAAAAAAACAAAGTTGGGGAGTCACGTGATGCAGCAAACCTGAATGGATGCCTAGTTTAACCTCTCCTGCCGGACACCATTATTTTTCTATTATTTCAACATTTGACTCGGTTAGAAAGCTTAGTAAAAGCAAACCGGGGGAATCTGAGGTGCCAGCACATCTGGTCGGGTTGTTTTGGGAGGGATGGATGCTGAAATGAAGAAATCACAGCCTAGGCATACCCCTCCTGCCACGCCTGAAAAGGCCCCTAAGAAGCAGCGAGCTCACATTCCTGCTACCGGCCAGTCGGCACCGCAACTTGCTTCAGACCAGGAACCCCTGACACTGGCTGGTTTCTTAGTTGAATTCCATCCCTTTAAAGAATAACTGAAGAGTCTTACTGTGGAAATTAAGACAATCTCACAAGCAATCGAGGAAATCACCCTGCGGACGTCTGACACTGAAGCCCGACTTACCTCCCTCAAAAGAAGAGTGGATAAACAGGATCCCGAGGTGGTCCTTATTAAGCAAAAGCTAACAAAGATTGATATGAAGTTGGAGGACTTAGAAGGGCAAAGCCACAGAAATAACGTGGTGATCTTGGCCCTTCCTGAGTCCGAGGAAGGGCAGGATGCGGTGCTCTTCGTGCAGAAATTCATTGAAAAAATAGTCGGGTCTTCTCCACATGGCACCCGTTACATTATAGAAAGGGCTCACAGAGCACTCAGGCCCACACCTCTGGCAGGGGCTCCACCCTGTCCCTTGATCTTTAGATTTCTGAATTTTTTTGGAAAAACAGCATTTTTTTCATGAAAACGAGGAGCATTCAAGATTTGGAATGGGGGGGGTGAAGATTCGAGTTGCCCAGGATCTACCGCTCACTGTTCTTCAGCGCCGAGCTACCTTTCATCCTCTGGCTACTAAACTAATCGCTGCCAGTATCAAATTTAAGATGGGGTATCCCGCAAAGCTGCAGGTCCTGATTTCGGGTACATAGCATACCTTCGAAGATTTAGATGATACACAAGGAGGCGTGGAAAGGATAAAAAGGGACTTGACAAGGTTGGAGGAATGGTCAGAAGTATGGCAGCTAGGATTCAATGCAAAGAAGTGCAAAATAATGCACCTGGGAAACAAGAACCCAGGGGAAGAATACACAATGGGTGGGGAGGTAGTAACAACAACAAAAGGAAAGGGACCTGGGGTAATCATATCAGATGACCTTAAGGTTAGCAAGCAGTGTGAGAAGGCAGTAGGGAGGGCTGGGGTATACTGGGATGTATAGGAGAGGCATCATCAGCAGAAAACAGAAAGTTGTTATCCTCTGTACAGACAGTTGGTGAGACCCCATCAGGAGTACTGTGTCCAGTTCTGGAGACCCCATCTCCGCAAGGACATAGACAGGATAGAGGCAGTCCAGAGAAGGTCAACTAAAAAGGTGCAGGGTCTGCAAGAGAAGCTGTATGAGGAGGGACTAAAGGAGCTTAATATGTATACCCTTGAGGAAAGAAGGAAGAGGGGGGACATGATAGAAACTTTTAAGTACCTCAGTGGAATCAACAAAGTCCAAGAGGGTAGCATCTTTCAGAAAAGAGACTTGCAAGAACAAGGGACACAATTTAAAGATAGAAGGAGGCGGTTCAAGGGGCAATGTGAAAGTATTATTTCACAGAGAGGGTAGTGGATGCATGGAACAGCCTTCCTGAGGAGGTTGTGGAGTCTAAAACTGTGGGAGAATTCAAGAATGCATGGGACAGACATAAGGCAATTCTTGTGGGGGGTAGGAAGAAATAGGCTGTTGGTTAACTAGGATCTGCGGCCTATCCTGTAGGTAGGGAAATGGGCAGACTAGATGGGCCTAGCGGTCCTTATCTGCCATCAAAGTCTATGTTTCTATGTGGCAACTTCAGGCCTCAAGGCTGCCATGCCTGAGCTTTTCAAAGCTACCTGAACACGGGGTCGAGTTTACTCCAAGATCTTCCCCAGTATTCTCCTTGTGATTGGGACTCAAGAAGTACTCTTAATGTCATCCTGATCTGGGTTCTCGGACAGACTCTTATGGCACAAAGGACATTCAGTTCATAAGTTCTAAGACTCTTTCCAGGAAATATCGAGAGTATGTGTATCCTACAAGTGGTGATGTTTGCCAAAAGGACTTTTAACCATACCTCAAAATAGTATTGGGGAAGATAATTTGGGGTTAAGTTAGAATTATCAACTTAATGTTTTGTCATAATAGCGGATACAGAATCCTGACTATATAATATATAGGCTGATTAGGGCTATAAGACTATGGGTTATGTTAGGGAATCCTGTGGTAGGGCACTTGATTAAATGCTCAATCCTGATAGGAGGTAACTACTTCTGGGTCAGTGGAGATCATAGCATAGCGCCCACTGGATTTAGTTTATTATACTGGTTTGGGTACGTGGGCTACAATTTCAGGTCTACATGCGAGGGGTGGCTGGGCTTAAGCAGGAGACAGGCAGTAGTCAACTTTTTTGTCTCTTCTTAGAAAGGGCGTAGTTTGGAATTATACGGTGCCGATGGAGGTGCTGCAATGAGCCGACAAGCCCTGAGGGCCATTTGCTAGTTAAGTGGTGGCCTATTGACCGTGGCACTGCGTGCTGCGACAATTGCAGGTGAAATTATGTTAACAGGGCATAAGATCTACTGATGGTGAGGTTATGATTGTTATTAGGCAGATTGGGCAGAGACAATGGGTTAGCAGCAGGGGTAAGAGTTTAGTCCAGGGATTCTTCTGCCTAATCACTTGATACCTCCCTTAGAAGATCGAAGGGAAAACGTAGCCACGGCATGGTTAGCAGATGCTGACATGTCCATAGAGTCAAACACGGAGGCCCTGCTCTTACCTTATTGGTGTGTGGTCCAATTCTGCTGGCCCTTTATTATTTGAAGGAGCCCCGTCTTATGGGCAGCGCTCAGTTAGAGAGCAGCATCTTTCCCGGGTGAAACTTTCAAGTAGCCTTATTCAGACTCAGCCAGGAAGGTGAGAGCTTTTATTTCAGTTCACCAGGGGATTATATACAGTAGCGAAGTTTGGGCTGATAAAGGAGGCTGCTATTGCATCTCAGAACTGCACGGGGGGGGGGTGTAATGCTTAGAGCACTCTGGTGCAAACGCAGGATTCTAGAAAGACAATTGCTCTCCTTCATAGTAATGGGGCACTTGCTGAGAGGATACTTTTAGTCCTGGATACAGAGGATTAGGCATGGATGTTGGCCCTGAGAGTCAATTATTAGCGTGGCCAAAGTTGAGGCAGTAGGAGGAATTACGTACTAATTAATATCAGGTCATTTTTCCTTCTTTCTTACCTCCTTTACCATCAATATTCCTCTGGTTTGTGGCTACTGATGAAAAATGACCTGTGCATGTTAGTAGGTAAATAGGCGAGACAGAGGCTTCTATCTAGGCTAGATTATCGGGGGGACGGTTACAACATGGGGATTAATCCCCAGGTATACTATTGAGTTTAGAGTTAGGGGACGTTAGTAGTAAGAATTATTAGGATAACCGCTTATTGGGATACTGAAGGTAGAGGTCACTCGGCATCCTTTGTTTTTTTTTAGTTTTTTTTTTACTTGGCATTTAGTTGATAGTTAGTGTGCTTTATTTACAGACAGTGTTAGTAGGCGAAACCTTGAAGGCAGTGAGGCAGGAGGGGGTAGGCACAATTTGGTGGGAACTGCATAGCGAATCATGGAAGGGGTGGGGAGGGGCAGGGCTCTGTAATTTCTAAGGGTGGGTAATGGGGCACTTTATTGGTTTACTTTCTGGGAACTGGGGGTATATGGGGGTTGGGGAGGGCTGGGGGAGGGGGATGGGGGACACAGTCTGGCGCAAGAGGCCCTTCACAGTTTCATAATATCCTACCCTGTTTCAGATCTTTCACGTTACATGGGCAGGAAGGATGGGTAATGATACTTGTTTTGCTACTTGGAATGTTAAAGGAGCTCGCAAAAAGTTAAAACAGTATAAGATTTTGAAGCACTTGGGTTTCTTATGTGCTAACATTTCTTTTATACAAGAATCTCATTTACTAGATTTGGAGGCCTTTCAGATGAGACGGTTGCAAATAGGGCAGGTTTTTGCAATCCAAGATACCTCTAATAGTTGTAGGGTTTTGATACTGGTTAACAGGAATATTCTGTTTAAGGTTGTGCAGGAAGTTAAGGACCCACATGGGAGATTTATCCTGGTGCGAGGTGCTCTTTATTCTACTGAAATCTTATTGGGTAGCATTTATGCTCCCAATAAGGACGACCCCTCTTTTTTCATGCAGCTTCTGAAGTGTATTCTCCCATTATTACCCCCGTCCATAATATTAGGGGGAGACCTGAACCTAGTATTGGATCCTGATAAAGACCGCTCCAGTAAGGTGTCAGGTATACTTTCCCCGGCGCAGCGGGCATTGCATGACCTAATGGAACACCTGGGCTTGTGCGATGTTCAGAGGGTTTTGCACCCAGATAGTCAGGAGTTTACATTCACGTCACCGGTTCACAGATCCTCGTCTCAACTTGATTATTTGTTGATATCTCAGTCCCTTTTACCTGGAGTAATAATTTCCAATTTTCAACCCGGTCCTCCTTCCGACCATTCTCTCATTCTGGCTAGGGTTTCTCTCACCTCAGTGATCAAGCAGCAAACTAGGTGGAAACTGAATGAGCAATTGCTTAAAGACTCTAAAAATAGGGAATGTATTAAAGAACATATCACACAATTTTTCGATTAAAATTGTACCCCAGATACTAGGCCTGATATTCTCTGGTGTGCGTTTAAATCATACCTCCGGGGTATCTTCATCGGGATGGCTTCTGCCCGGAAAAAAGAGCAGGAGGCAAAACAGAGGGCTGTATTATCCCAAATTAGATCTTTGGAAATACATGCTCATGCTCACTCAGCAGAGGAGGTCAAGTTAAAACTAGCAAAATTAAAGGACTCATATATAGAGATGCTGAACGAAAAGGCTGAATTCACAATGCTGTGTACCAGGATGCATTACTCTGATCAAGAGGAGAAGGCGGGTAAGTTACTGCCCCAGAGAATTAAGCAACATGAGTCTGCCCGGTTTATTCCCCCAATCCGTTCCTCGAGAGACGGAGCCCTGAGATCTTCCTCTCAGGAGATTGTTTCAGAATTTACTTGGTATTACAAACAACTGTACGGTGAGATGCCCAACCTGCCTTCTGATCAGGTGGTGGACTCTTACCTAGTGGGGGCCCAATTACCTCTCCTCTCTGAAGCTCAGTGTAGAAAATTAGTTGCCCCTATCTCAGCTCTTGAAATCTCGACAGTGATACAGGGCCTTCCATTAGATAAAACATTGGGAATGGATGGCTTTTCTGCCGATTTTTATAAATGTTTCAAAGAGCAAATTATACCACACCTTCTCTCATTATACCAGCATAATCTCTCGGGGGCATGAGTGGACTCCACTTTATTTGAAGCATTTATTGTGCTGTTGCCTAAGACGGGCAAAAACCCGGAACTGGTGGAGGGTTACAGACCTATCTCTCTGTTGAATCAGGATGTTAAGATTTTAACCAGAATATTAGCTGATAGGCTTGCCTCCATCCTCCCTGAGTTGATAGGTACGCAGCAGGTGGGCTTCATGAAAGGCAGATCCTCTGTGGATCACCTCCGCACTCTTTCTCATGTCTTCTTGGCATCCAGGGATGCCCCATTCCCAGCAATCTTGGTGTCCCTGGACCGAGAAGACTTTCAATAGAGTCAATTGGACTTTTCTACTCCAGACATTAAAGTCCTTTGGTTTTCCACAACAATTTTTAGGGTGAGTGAAAGCACTTTATCAAAACCCAACTGCCAGAATTTCAGGGAATGGGGTAATCTCTGAATCATTCTCGCTATATTCTGGTACTAGGCAAGGTTGTCCTCTCTCTCCATTACTGTTTAATCTATATTTGGAACCCTTAATTAGTAAGTTGTCCCTATGTCCAAAAGTTTGTGGGCTCACAATCTTTGATACTGAGGTCAAAGTTTCTGCTTACGCGGACAATCTCCTTTTACAGCTTTCTTATCCTGAATCCTCCATCCCATTAATGTTGGACATCATAGAGAAACATAGTGGTCTCTCAAACTATAAGTTAAATGTTAATAAATCTGTAGTATTTCCTCTGAATCATAAGGTCTTTAAGAACAACATTACTGCTCTAAGTCTCTCGTGGTCCGGGGACTCTTTGCGTTACTTGGGTATCGAGTTAATCAGGAATATGTGACTTACTATCAAGAAAAACTTGGGTTCGTTATTAATAACATTGAAGCAGGATTTAGATAGGTGGTCGATGCTTCCCATCTCTCTGTGGGGAAAAATAAATCTGATTAAGATGAATGTTTTCCCCTGGCTATTATATCCCTTGCAACTACTCAATATCTATCTTCCGATGAGTTGGTTTAATAAAGCCCAGGGGATGATGATAAACTTTATCTGGTCTAAAAAACAATTGAGACTAGCATATTACAAATTATCGGTGCCTAAAAGTAAAGGGGGTTTACGACTTCCTTACCTTGGTTTATATTATTGGGCCAGTCATCTGGCCAAATATCTCAGATGGCTAGACCCTAACCCTTTCTCCGTCTCTTCTCCTTGGCTCAGGATAGAGTTGGAAATGATTCAGTTAAGTAATATAGCCCCTTCCACTCTTTTATATTTAAATACTTCGACTTTGCTGAAAAAGTTGAAAGATACCACGGTGGCGATTTCCATTAGAATTCACTCACAGTTATGTGGTTTCTTGAAATACAAACAATATTTGGACCCATCTCAGTCGATCTGGAACTCCCCAGCTTTTAAAATCGATGGTAAGACTTTACCCCCCTCTTGGTTACCAAAACTAGGAGAGGGCAGGGCAAACTATCCTCCTTTCTTATGGTGGACAGATCATGGCTATCAACACAGGATTTCATGAGAAAGTTTTGGCTGCAGGCAAAGGATTTCTTTAAAGTTCTCCAACTCCGACACCTTCTTAGCAATAAATTCGAGAAAAGAGCACTCATACCTCCCAAATTTTCTTTCCATTCGGATTTGTATCAGTTCGCCAATACCTCCAAGGTAGTTTCTAAATTGTACAATACATTGTATGAATGATGCTTTCTGGACTCATTTGGGCCTACAGAATTTTGGTTGAACTTTTTCCCGCAATGGAATAAAGAGTGGTCCGTCCTGTGGAACAATTGTCATCGCTTCATTACACAGGATAGGTTACGTCTCATGCAATTTAACATCTTGCATAACCTTTAATTTTCCCCACAGAAGCTGGCCAAATGAGGTGTATTAAACTCAGGCCAATGTACAAGGTGTTCATGGAATGAATGCACTCTGCTCCATATTTTTTGGGACTGTCCCAAAATATCCCCTCTCTGGAATAGTATTAAGGCTAATGCATACCCATTGCTTGGTTTAACCGACCTATTTACCCCGGAGGTCTGTCTTTTGGGTGACTACTCACAGATTTTGGTGAACTCCCGCAAATTCCATATTGCACTGATCTCCATGTCAGTTAAAAAATCGGTCCTCAAATATTGGAAAAGTACGGGAATTGTCTCTTATTCTGAATGGCTTAACGAACTCTTAGCTAATCTTAGAATAGAGCAAACTATATCTAGTCTTAAAAATAATAAATCTAAATATGAAAGGATCTGGGCTCCTTTACATTCGTTGTATACAATTTAGGTTGTATCTTGTATACCAATCTTTTAGCTTGGATCAACAGATTGTTGGACTGTGTGTGGGAGGGGGAAGTTGGGGGAGGGTGGGGGTGGGATGGGACCATGTATCTCATTGTGTATGTATCGGTTTGAGTTGGATGGACATGGCCCCAGCTGGGGTTTTGTAAAAATCTTTAATAAACTTTATATTGAAAAAAAAAAAGAAAAAAAAGTTATTTATTGCAGTGTCCATTTATTTCAATGGGTTGCCCCTCAAAAACATGGCCACCATTACTTTCCATGAAGTGAGATAATTTTGAACAAGCTGGTACCCCTCACAAAGATGGCTGCTAGACCTGTAGCATAGGCTTCTTGGCTAATTTGACATTCCCAATATGGCTGCCAACAGGGGGTAAAAGTTGCTTCCTGTTTTGTAGCTGTAGGCAATGGCTGATGTCAGGGCAGCAGAAAGAATGCAAGATGGCCATTCTGCAGTCTATTCAAAAGATAAATGGCGGGCTTTGGTTTGGTTGAGTGATTCCCAGGCTATCCAAAGTATTTGTGTTGAGAGATTTATTGTTCTCTTAATGGTTTAGAAGCCTGGGACACTTTCTTTAGACAGAATTGGTAAAACAAATGTCTGTGTATTGGAAGGCACCTCCAGTTAAAATAATAGAAAGCCATAAGTCTCTGGTTTAAGAGTTAATGAACAGGCAGTACACAGCTGTGCTCAAGCATGCATGATTGTAATTTACAGTTCATTCAGTTAGTAGGCTTATAATATGCAGCACACATTTTTTTTGCTTTCACAGCCTACAATGTTAGAGAAGGGCTGCTGCATAAGCTGGAGAGAGTTCATTGTTTTTTTCTTGTTTGTTTGTTTGTTTTTTTACTGCAGCTAAGGCTGTGGTGCAAGCAATATGTAAGCTGTGCAGGCATACTGGAACAATGAATTGGGGTACCCAGTGACACAGACAAGTGAGATAGGGCCTGGGCAGAAGAAGGGCTGCATTCTCCACCATGTATAGTGTTTTGGTATTGGTCTGCCACAACGGACCCTTATATTCTTCCAAGTTCTGCCAGGCCCATCTTTTGCTTCTGTGGTGGACACCTTCTGGACCATAGGAATAACAGACCAACGCATAAAATAAATGTTGAAATAAAGGAGTTTATTCTCATACTACAGAAACAGCATACCAAAAGAGAGACAGCCAGGAAGGTACGGGAAAGCTGCGGCCAATCGGGAGGTGAGCACTGACTGAGCCTTGCAGCCAATTGGTCCTCCCTCTCCATAGACTTCTGTATTAACCTTACACTGCTGAAGCTGGTCAGGGATTGTGCGTTTTTGGTCTAAACTGTCTAGAAAGAGCTGTTCTCCTGTTTATTTTTGCTAAAATAACTAAGGACTCTGTTAACTGTTAAAGTGAAATGTGAATTACAGCCTTTTGGTGGGATTTCTAGTGAGCCAGACGCTAAGGCGCCAAACCCCCCCCCCAGCCTTTTGTTGTGTAAATTAAGTCACACTGCTTGCAAAATCACTTGATTTCTGCTATTTTCTTTATATTAACTGTGCCTTCCTGTTTCTTCCTCCAGTCAAGCCTTCCCTGCCCTCAAGCACCCAGTGAGTGCCGGGGCTACGCTCTGCCAGAGGGCGGTCGGCGACCGCAAGGCCGACCTAGGGGACCAGGAGGCTGGGAGAGACAGCCAGGAAGGTACGGGAAAGCCGTGGCCAATCGGGAGGCGAGCGCAGACTGAGCCTTGCAGCCGATTGGTCCTCCTGCTCCATAGACTTCTGTATTAACCTTACACTGCTGAAGTTGGTCGGGGATTGTGCGTTTTTGGTCTAAACTGTCTAAAAAGAGCTGTTCTGGTTTTTTTTTGGCTAAAATAACTAAGGACTCTGTTAACTGTTAAAGTGAAATGTGAATTACAGCCTTTTGGTGGGATTTCTAGTGGGCCCAGGCAGCTAAGTCAAAACCCCCAGCCTTTTGTTGTGTAAATTAAGGCACACTGCTTGCAGAATCACTTGATTTCTGCTATTTTCTTTACTATTATGGCCTTCCTGTGTCTCCCTCCAGTCAAGCCTTCCCTGCCCTCAAGCACCCAGTGAGCGCCCGAGCTACGCTTACCCAGCGAGGCGGTCGGCGACCACAAGGCCAACTCAGGGGACCAGGAGGCCGAGAGACAGCCAGAAGTACCGGAGCTGCCGGCCAATCGAGGCGTAGCGCTGACTGAGCCTTGCAGCCGATTGGTCCTCCTCCTCCATAGACTTCTGTATTAACCTTACACTGCTGAAGCTGGTCGGAGATTGTGCGTTTTGGTCTAAACTGTCTAAAAGAGCTGTTCTCCTGTTTTTTTTGCTAAAATAACTAAGGACTCTGTTAACTGTTAAAGTGAAATGTGAATTACAGCCTTTGGTGGGATTTCTAGTGGGCCAGACGCTAAGGCGCCAAACCCCCCCCCAGCCTTTTGTTGTGTTAATTAAGTCACACTGCTTGCAGAATCACTTGATTTCTGCTATTTTCTTTATATTAACTGTGCCTTCCTGTGACTCCCTCCAGTCAAGCCTTCCCTGCCTTCAAGCACCCAGTGAGCGCCGGGGCTACGCTCCGCCAGCGGGCGGTCGGCGACCACAAGGCCAACCTAGGGGACCAGGAGGCCGGGAGAGACAGCCAGGAAGGTACGGGAAAGCCGCAAAATTTTTGCCCACCCGCCTCCCGTGTGTTACACTTATAGGCATCTTCCTGAAATTCTTATCTCCGCCCACAGCATTACTCTAACCAATAATCTGTCAGTGGCCCTGTGGCACCACCTACTCTGCAGTCCTTCCCCTGTTCTCATTGTAGGTAACTAATAACTGCCGCATTCAAAATGGGGAGACTCCTCTTACTGTTTCTCTCTCTCTCATTTGTGATGTTTAGTGAGGATGAAGACATCCCGATCCATACCATACTGAATAATGCGGCCCACCAGCCTAGCCTCTCTGTTACACCTGCAGTGGATGTTGACCGGATCCTCACATTTGCCCTACCGATGTTACATCATAATCAGTGGGGTAACCCACAAAAAGGGACGCAACCTGTCATGTACTTTTTATGCTCAATGCTCCATTTTTGGGTCCACAGTTCCCCCTTACACCTGTCCACCAAATTAGCACTCTGTGACAGGATACCAAGTCGCAACCCCAAGTGGATCACCTCAAAGCAGTGGCCTCAAGCAAGAAGAGAAGGCCCAAAGACAGTCCCATCTTCCTGTCTTTGAAGCCCTTCTGAAACTCTTATTCCTTCTGCTGATCTGTATTGGTAATGTTGAAATCAATCCAGGCCCTCCAGAGGGCATCACCTCCCAGCAGATCTTGCCTCCATCAAAGGACTAAGCTTCCTTCATATCAATGCATGCAGCCTCCTGAAAAAGCTTTCATTATTACAAGCCTGGGTGCGCCCATACTTTTGCCAGACTTTCTCGTAATATCGAGACATGGCTCAAACCTGCAACAACAGACAGGGAGGTAAATCTACCCAACTACCAAATATTCAGAGCAGATCCCTGACAAGAGGGTGGTGGAAGTAACTATTTATGTAAAGTCAAATATATCTGCATCTTGCCTTAGTGCAACATCATTGCCCAAAGAATTCAGAATGTATATCCCTTAAAATAACTCTCCCCAACATGGCAGCTTTTCAACTGGTTGGTTTATTGGCCCCCTCCTCTGACCACAGACTCTTAACCCATCTAGAACTAATCAAATTGCCCCTGAAGATATCATAATCCTAGGTGATCTAAACCTAAACTGGCTCTCCAAGACAGCTGCACCTCTAGTATCATTCTGTGATACACATGGGCTTACACAACTGATAAATGAACCAACAAGAATCAATTTAAAGAATAGAAGTAGTAGCTCCCTACTTGACATTATGCTGGTAAACAAACCCCACCTATTCTCACACGCTGGAGTGCTATTCAGTGACATAAGTGACCACTGTCTCATAGCAGGAATAAGATCATCCGGCAAACCAGCTAACCCAGTAAAATTCCTTCTGAGAAGAGCTAAGAAAAACCTTAATATTGAGGGATATCTTCATGACCTAAGCCTCTCTACATGCTGGCAGGAGTTCTACCTTACGCATTCTGTGGAAAAAGCACATCAGGTGTTAAATAGCATAATCATAGGTGCCCTTAACACTCATGCACCAATCACTAGTGTCAGAACAAAAAGCAAATCTTGCCGCTGGTTCTCAGCCGACCTTAAATCTGCACTGTTGGACAGAGATAAACTATGGAAACTGACAAGGAAGACTAAGGAACCAAATGACTGGATGCTGTTCAAAAAAAGCCAGAAATAGCTGCACCAAGAAAGTAAGGGATGCTAAGGCTGCTTTCTATATGGCTGAACTTGACGCCTCTTACCACAGTCCTGCTAGATTCTGGGGCACCATCAAGGGGATCTTAGGACAGGACTCTAGCACCTCTCTGCCATCTCAAGTGCACCTTAATAAGGTTGCTATCTCTGATAAACAGGAAGTACTGGATGCATTCAATAATCATTTCACTACGGCTGGCCTTGCTTTTGACACCTCTCCAGCTAATCTACTGCGGGCACAACTAAACTCCCAGTCTACTGAGGTTCAGAGGGCTGTTTCTTCCTTCTCCTTCAAACTGGTTTTATTGAAGCAAGTAGAGGACCTAATGCTGCATTTGGACACTAAAAAAAGCGCAGGTGCAGACTCTCTTGACCCCTATTTTCTAAAAATTGCAATTCATGTGCTTGCAGTTCCATTAACACATCTTTTTAATCTATCATTAACCTCTGGCTCTATTCCTTTGATATGGAAAACAGCCCAAGTGTTTCCCTCCTAAAATCAGGGACCCCATGGACCTCAACAACTACAGGCCCATATCCATTCTTCCTGTGCTTTCCAAGATGCTAGAGAATTAGTGAGCATCCAATTAAGAGACTACCTTGAAGTTAACAACCTCTTAAATCCTGCTCAATCTGGATTTAGGGCCAGGCACAGCACCATCTCTGCACTGGCCAAAGTCACAAATAACTGGCAAACTGAGCTTGACAAAAAGAGCAGTGTCTGTGCTGTATTCCTTGATCTAAGCAAAGCATTCGACACCGTGGATCATGAGCTGCTACTCTCTTCACTGCACTCCATAGGCTTAGACCCACCATCTCTTAAGTGGTTCAGATGTTACCTCACTGATAGAACACAGCAGGTGAAAGCTGAAGGTGACTTATCCTCATTAAAATCGCTTCTAAGAGGAGTTCCTCAAGGATCTATCCTGGGCCCCATCCTTTTTGCCATTTACATTGACAACATTGACACTAATCTCACCAAACCAATGTTCACCTCTTTGCAGATGACACTGTTTTATATGTGGTAACCCATATCGCCTGCAGTGGCCTGTGAAATTTTACAATCAGAATTCTCCTCTTACAACACCAATTACTTGAGAAAAACTCCTAAATGCAAAGAAGACAAAAGCTATGTTCTTCTCCACTAATAACCATACTAACACCTCCTCACCAAGCAATCTTCCATTTATCCACCATCCTTGGAAAAGCCTGGACTATGTAGATAAATTCAAATACTTAGGGTGTGGATTGATAGCAGGCTTGACTACACTCATCATATTGAAGAACTTCTGAAAAGACTTCGCCAGAGGCTCGGCCTATTCTTCAGAATTAAACATTTTCTAACCAGAGACTCAAGTCTGAGACTAATCCAGGCCTCATTTATCTCACTTATCAACTATGCAGACTTCCTTTGTGGTCACTGTCCTATTTCCTACTTAAGCAAATTGGATACCTTGTATCACAGAGCACTAAGGTTTATTACAGATCTTCCATTCAACACTCATCATTGCTTTCTCTATGCTGCAGTTGGTTGGACATCCCTACACCTCAGAAGGAACAGAAATGCTGCACTATGGATATGCAAAGCCTTGTCTAATAAACTTCCATCCTATATTTTAGACTGCTTTACACTGGCCACAGCTAGGTCCTATGCCCTAAGAAGCAACAACTTCATCACGCTTAAGTTACCCAAAGCCTACACCCGGCATGGGAGGTCTGCAATCAGCTACTCTCTAGCATTGGCATGGATTTCTCTACAGAAGACCCTAAAGTTGACCAACTTTATACCTCTAGCATCCTTTAAAAAGTTCTACGTAAGTCTCTTCCCAGAGAAATGCAATTGCTATCACAAGGTCTAGTCCAGTCACATTCACAACCCTCCCCCTTTCAGTCAGCAATTATTATTGACAGCTGTTCCATAAATCTTCCCCTTAGTTTTCCTCCTCGCAGCCCTTGTATCTCAGCCCCTTTCATACCGCTTTTACAGCTTAGCTTCACCTGACTAAGACCTCCACACCAATTCCTGGCACTTACTTCTACCCCAACCACTCCTCCATACCTCCTACTACTAGTAGCATTAGCCCCTCTCTGAATCTCCCACCAGCACCTCCATGTCATTCATCAGAGGCTGCTTATCATCATTTTTGCAGTCATAAATCATTACATCTGTTTGTCTGCATTAGTTTGTCCTGGAGCCTGTAACCACCTGTTACCATGTAGTGCGTGCTTGCTTTGGCTCCTCTATTGGATCTTGGACATTCTGGTTTCTTCTAGGGTACTTCTACTGTATCCTACCTTGTCCTGTTAGGTTGAATCATCCTTATCCTTCATTTGTATATATGTTTATATTACTGTATCTGTTTAAATATAAGTGTTCTGTATATGTCTGCTATTGTACCTTCAATTTGATCCTTGACCTATCAGGTCCATCTTGTAAATGAGCTTTGCTCAATGATGTCCGCCTGAATAAATAAAGATTTGATTGATTGATTGAGTCTAGCCCGGAATGGGAGACTCACACTGACTTACTGACCACTGAGAATCCCAGAGACTCCCCTCAAGCCCCTCCTAAAACAGTAATAATACACTAACATCTGTTCAGAGCTCTTAAAGGTGTGGCAGCAGGCCTTAGCCCAATGCTAAAGTGTATTCCATAATATGTACACATTTCAGCCACTCCTGAAAAGCAGGTCAGTGACTGCTGGTAATACAGGAATAACACAGATTGCCTCCAAATGAGCTCATCCAGGATATTGCAACAGTATGAACTTTACCTTTTACATGTTATAGTGACTGCTGTAGCAAAACATGCATCGGTCAGTGATGAATGTTTACTGTTTGCATTGCTGTTGTACCAGGTCTTGCTTGAACACATTTTTTACTATGTATTTACCCAGGATTGACCAGAAGAGATGCAACATATTATTTTCAGTGGTGTACTGGTTTATACATTTTTAGATTGTATTTACCAGAGATAGGCCACCTGAAAGGCAATATCTAATTTTCAGTGGGCTCCCACATTTTGACCCCAAATTTCCAACGGTCTTTTCATGACCTGACATTATGATCAAGACAGGTGGATTTTTTTAAATGCCATCCAAAAGGTGATTTTGACATGTGACTGCAAAAACAAGTTTTGCAGGGGTTTGAAAAATGACACCTGTCATGTTCATGAGGTAGGGGTAACACAAATAATTTGTTGAACATTAGGGGCCAAAATCTACAAAATTTATGAGTAAATGTTGGAATAATTCAATGTTTCTTCATAACCTAGTTTTTTTTTCACATTTTGACCCCAAGTTTTCAGTATAGTCTTTTTATGACTATATTTTCTGAACATGACAAGTGTCATTTATAGAAGAGTGTCCAATTCATCATTTCACACAACAAATATGAAAACACATTCTATCCAGGATTTAAAAAATGACAGCTGTCACATTCATGAGGTGGTGTGACAAAATTGATATATTGAAAATTTGGGGTCAAAATATTGAAAATGACCAAAGTTATGAGTGTGTGTTGAAAAATTTCAATGTACACTTATAACTTGCTTTTATTATTTTTACTCTGAAGTTTCATCAAGCCTTCTTATGATCCTCCCTCATGAACAAGGGCAGAGAAAATGTTCCAATCCTGCCTGAAAGGTGGTTTCACGCAGCTGCCATGAAATCACCTTTCAGGATGGATTTACATAATTTTACTGACATTGTTCATGAGGTGCAGTCCCAAAAAGGCCCATACCGAAAATTTGGGGAAAAAGTATTCAAAAATTACCAAGTTATGAGGAAATGTTCAAAACACATTGAAATACATTAAACTGCATATCTGATTTCCTCAGTTCCTGGTGTGGCTTTGAAGAGTGAAGACATGTCTCTGATCCAGAGAAGATTATGGTGTTGGACCCCTGGTAGGTAAGTAAGGGGTGGGGGTGGGGTGAAGATAACGGTGGTGGCAACAGAGACCAATGGATGTTTTTCTTTTTTACAGGGTGTATAAAAATAAAAAAGCATATGAGGGGTGGTTTTCTTTATTTCAAATACTTCCACTGAAGATTGGGCACACCAGTATCGGTGTTATGTTTGGTGGTATGGGAAGGGCTCCCCAGTACTGCACAGTGAAAACGGGCAGTGTGGGGAAGGGTAGTAGCTGACACCAGGAATTAGGCATACCAGTGTTGGAAAATGAATGGATGCTGATTGGGAGGGTTGGGTGGGGAGAGGGTAATGGTGACATCAACAGACATCGATAAATGGTTTTCTTTTTTACAGGGCATATAAAAATTAAAAAAAAAAAGACTAGGAGGGACAGTTTTCTTTATTTCAGGTACCAACACTGGGGACTGGGCACCCCAGTGTTGGTGTTATGGTTGGCAGCACCAGGGCTGGGCTCCCTGGTGTTGAACTATGAAACTGGGGAGAGTTGGGGTGGTAGTTGCTGGCACCAGGGACTGGGCACTCCATTGTTGGAAAATTATCAAGAAAGGAGTGGGAGGGATTGAGGGACAGTTTTCTTATATTTGGCAGCAAAGGAGGTGGGCTCCATGGTGTTGCACAGTGAAAATGGATGGGGGGTAATAACTAGCACCGAGGACTGGGCACTTCAGTGTCAGAAAGTTAAGAAGGAAGGGTTGGGAGGGATTGAGGGATTGTTTTCTTTATTTCAAGTTATCTTCATGATCAGCTCTGCTCGCTGGGCGGCGTTATGCAGATGAAAGGAAAGAGCTGCACTGTGACTGGGCTGGATCATTCCTTAGAACTACATGACATTTCTGCCAATCAGTATCCGAACAGTGTCATGATCAGCCTGGCTGATGATTGGTCTGACACTGATGAGTCCCTTGCAACCTGCCTTGCATGGACTAACAGTGATGTACTGTACCTCTCAAAACCCACTGTCGTACCAAAATGTTTGCTTTGCACACAAGCTCAAGGACTATCATAAAAAGGTTATAAGACAGTACATATTGAAGTATAGCATAGGGGATGATGATGTGTACATTAATCCTCAACAGCGGGCTGTTTTAGAATTTCTCATCAAGATCCTGCAACCCTTTGAAGAAATTACTAGGGAAGTGAGTTTGAACAGTGCCACACTCAGCCATATCATCCCATTAATTGAGATTCTTAGATTTCAGCTAACTGCAATCAGGGATAACTTTGACATTCTAGAAAGACAGTTTTAGGTGGGAGAATGTCACGGCATGGAAAGGGACTTACCACCCAAAATAAAAAAAAAAGACATAGTCCATTAAATGATTAAAAAGTCAGAGATGATGAGAAACTCTGTGAAATGCTGGAGGCAGAACATTATATTATACCAACAATACTGGACCAATGGTACAAGATGAAGCAGCTCCCATAGCATGACCCCAATGTTACTAAAACTGCAGAGAGAAAAAAAATTCAAGAAGCAGAGTCAATCTTGAAAACAACAGTGACAACAGATGCAGCCCCCTAATCCATTCATCCTACATGTTCACAGTACTCTTCTCCATCAGGCTACACACAAGTCAGCAGCTGCCATTCGTTCCACTCCCACTAGTCAACTTTGGGGTCACTTGGTGCTGTTGTCATTGAAATATCAGACCTTCCTTCTCCACATATCACTACCTCTGCCCAGGCTATAATTGATTGCTATTTGGCAGAAAAAGGTATTGAGTAGAATAAAGATCCCATAAATACTGGCAAAACAAGGAGTCTGTGTGGCCTGCACTTGTTCAGGTAGCTTTGAAATACATTGTCTGTCCCCCAACCAGTGTATTTTCAGAGTGACTCTTCAGCTGTGCAGGTAATGCGGCAACAGATTTATGATCTAGGCTACTGCCAGGAAATGTGGAAAAATTAACTTTCTCAAAAACAAGCTTTCCCCAGTTGGTTACAGTTATAACTGCAGCCTGCATCCAGTGACCACAAAGCTGACATTATGGAAGAGCTGAAAAAGTAAGGTTTTGAAAATGGAATAAACTAATTCAGTAAGTCCTTTAGTGGGCTACAAAGTTTTTGCAGCATGTCCTATTGGACCGAATTAATTTTTGCATTACCCGAACCTGATGGGACAATTTTTGCAGCAAGCCCTATTGGACTGCGCTAATGTTTGGATTGCCTGAACCTGATGGCCAAACCAATGCAAGGCAGTTCGGTGACCCAAGCTCTTTCTACCACAAAAATTTCACTTCAAAATTCCACACCATCTAGATGCAAGGTGATGAGAAAAAAACTGCAAAAAGGGCAAATTTTAAGGTTTTTGCACTATTTGCATCTCAGAATCTACACATCTGACCAGAACAAAACTTGCCACATCAACAGATTTCCATGAGACAGCACATGCCAAATTCTGTGCAAATCCATTGAATGGTTGCAGAGCTATTAAAGTGCACAATTTGAGGTTTAACATTAAAGTGCTTACTCAACCCTAACTATAGGGACATGCTTGCACTTCTATAATATAATATATGTGTCTACACTGGAAAAATAACAGTGACTGATGATAGGTGATAACAATGGCCTGAGTCTAAAATAGTACACTGACACTTTCAGCAAGGGTGAAGTAGTGAGGGCCACAAGTGGTGAAAAGCTGGAAAACAATGGTTGGGGTGGCATAATATTTCAAAGGAAGGACAAGAAATAAGTGGGTTATATCAGTAAGGTTTCACAAACCAAAATTAGCATATCTCGAGAAGGAAGACACAAGACTGAAGAGCCTCTTCTGGTGGGACACTGGAGAGAAGATTGTGAAAGTTGAAGAAGAAATAATTCAACATAACTTCAGGCGCAGGAGTTTTCCATGACTGGTGCTTCTTTGTCTGTCAAAGATTTCAGCTGTTGAGATACAGCACCTGTGTCACCCTTTATATGTGGCACAACAGATATGCTTGCAGTTCTCTATCAAGAGTTTAGTAATGCTGGAATCAGAATCCATCTGAATAGTTAGGACTCATCCTACTACCTCTGCTGTAACCCGACAATAACAATGGAACCACAATCCATGCAAAACAGTCCATGCAAAACAGTCCATGGTGCAACTGATAGAAGATGTGCTGTTCCTCTTCTTCAGACCAGAAACACAATAGAGAAGTGCACTCAAGGAAGGCAGGCTGGGCACAGCAAATATCTTAAAAACTGTCTTTATTCCTCTGTAAATAGCACAGTAACAGGAACTAAGAACAAAACAAAGAACACAAGGGCAAAGCTGAAACCCCAGTGCTTTGACCAGCAGTCTTCCTCAGGGAGTCAGTTTTCAGCTCCCATGCCCCTGCTTAAATACTCATTGGGCTGCTTACATCATAATAAAATTATAACAGGTGCAAATACCTTTTGAAAGAATTAATTAGCAGCCCCATTGCATTTAGCAGAGTCAATCCCACACATCTTTTAGACAACAAACCAGTGTAGATAGTAAAATTAATGCACCAAAAATGCTTCTGACTTCCCATACTAAACAACCTGTATAAATTTTAGGTCAACAGTAGTGAATCACAGTGAAAACATTTTAACACCTTATTAGACAAAAACCTAATTCCCATACATATGTAAAACACTTGTTTGTTTCAGTCTAAACCCTCACACATCAGAATGATTTGGATAAATGCAGTAACTTGGAATCATCGAAAACAGAGGAAATTGGTACCACTGTCATATCAAGATAGAAAGGATCCCCAAGATTCCAAGAGCTCTGAAGCAGTAAATTCCTGCCTCCAATAGCTGCTTCAAAAACCTCTAGGGAATCTAGTTCTGTCTTAGTCTTGATCTAGAAAAAGGGAAGGAAAGACAGTAAATATTCTATGACGACTAACAGAAAAGAAGTAAAAACATTGTCACAGAAAAGGTTTTAAAACACTGGAGGCAGGAAACAGTGATATTCAGGACCCACTCTAGTTAAATGTCCATTCTCTCTTGTCCAAGTCAGAACCTTTTCTTTCATGGAAAATAGGTAATGGCAGGTCTGTGTCTGGCCCCAGGTGGAGCTGCTGGCCCTAATGAGTAATGAGTTCCTTCAACTGACAGATCAGGTGGCATTTAAGGTCCTAGCATTTGGGGCATAAAGTAGTTTAAAACAAGCTATTCCATTTGGCTCCTCCACTCCCTCCGAGATGCCTACTATTCTGATATTATTGTGCTTGCCTCTGTGACTTGAGATCTTCCGTCCTCTCATAAAGTGTACAAAGCTGTTGGCCATGGCCTTCCTCAATTTCCATGAGCCAATGACTGTCCTAGTCGTTCCCTGAGACTTGTCTATCCAGGACGTCCAGGCTCTCCCCAAGCACCTGAATGCCCTCATTAGCATTGCAAACTGATACTTTTGGGATGACATATCGGTTTCTATTATCTTCTGCAAATTAGAGACGTATGAAAGCCTTTCCGCTAATGTTTGTCTCACTGTCACTACCTTACCTGTCCCTGGTGCTTCTTCTTTGTTTTGGGTATGCACTACTATTTTGAGGGCTAAATAGATCAATGCTTTTCATTTGACAAAGAAACAGTGCTAAGGAAAGTAGCATGGTACCTGTGATTAGTGAGGTAGTAGGGTAGCCGAAATATAAATTTGTCTTCCACATATAAATATGAGGCAGGTGTCTTGGGGCAATTAATGGGTACTGAAGAGAGCCCTTAGACTAAATGGATATGATTGTCAGTGCCATATATGTAAACTTCATATCCAACACACTATGGTTCCCATCAGTGAACAGTCATCACACAGGAGAGCAGTTTCCAGGTATAGGTGTCAGAGTGAAAGCAGACACAGTTAATAGTAATGATTCCCAGATATACCAGGTTATGTCATAGTCTTCCTGAGGTACCAAGGAAAGATTAGAAGGATCCTTGTGTTGTGCCTCACTTATTTAAGCTAACTTGCTTATGGGCACAGTATCATTAGAGTGTAGTATTATAAAGGATACTAGACTTCAGTTTTTGTCTACAAAGATGACTGTTCAGCAGATTCACTTTACCTCTGACCAAATACCTTTCCATACACCAGCAAGCTCACATTGATTGTGGAAGAACGGTTCATAGGTTAAAATCATAGTCATTTAGGCCCTCAAGACACAAATCCAATCTCTCAGCCTGATGTCCCTGAAACCAGCAAAAGTGAGCTATTGCCAGTACCACACCACACTGTGGTTGCAAGTGGGAACTTATTGTACCAATGAGGAGAGAACTTAAGATGATGACCGAGCATGAAAAAGGTTCTATCAAGTGTCTCTCACCAAAGCCCAGGACTTACACCCACTGATGCTGTTCACTAATTGTGGCAGAACTGTGTCCTCATGGATACTGACAGATTTGTTAGGATTGTGCTGATGAGCTGTTAGTTCAGGCATCCATACTGATTGGCACTGTATGTGTTCCCCCCACCCAATCTGTTGTTTAAAGTAGAGGGGAGGGTACAAAATTCAACCTAAATTCCACATGGATGGTATATTATAGTTTTATGGTCTCATCCTGCACTTTAATTGCAATACTGTACAGTATATTGAATAGATGCCTTTTTTTTTTTTTGCCAATTGTGTCAGGAATAGTGCGATGACATGGGGCTCAGTATTGCACCCACACATAGATTGTCTGTTACAGTTCCCCAACTGTGGGTTTTTTTCCCACTTATTCTTTCTCACCCTTGTTTGTATGCGTTCTACAAAATATGCACACCACATTCCTGTGTGATTGTTAGAAATAAATATTTGTGTTGCCATTGGGTTGTGCATTTGAGAAAGAGTAATGTGCCCAGGGACATCCCAGGTTCCAGTTGTCTCAGTGGCACAGCTGGTTAGTGTGGTTGGAATGGTGTTCTGGGTGGCCTGGGTTCAAGTCCCAGCTGAGGCACTTATTCTTTCTCACCCTTGTTCGTATGTGTTTATTTTTTCCTGCCATTAGACATGACTAGAATATTTTAGTTTAGCAAAGATGACTGCTTGCTGAAAACTGCTCCCTCAAGCATCTATAAGGTGAGAAAACTCACACAACTGGAAAATAATTGGAAACTTACTCAGAAATCTACTGCAAATGATGGCTCTGACAGAGCAGGAGCTTGCAATGGCAGAATTCCATTGACTTGTGAAAACATTTATAAATCTAGCCTGAGATATTGTCATAGGTTTCTGGGGTAAGACAAAACATGATGTAAAGGTATAGGAGGACTGGCACCATCCATTGTATACAACCCACATATCTTATGGGTTATTGTGAAATGTTAAACCTAGAACCTTGCTTGAATACCTTTATGGTCAAACTGGACTTTGCAACTTTTTTTTTTTTTTTTTTAGCAAAAGTTCCCTTCAATGACAGGTTTGGCTCTTTCTCATTAATAAATTTAGTGCAATAATTTCTTAAAAAGGGACAGGTGCAGCAATCTTTTAAATTTTGATAACACAGGAAACATATTGGCGTCCTTGAAATTTTCAAAAAAAGTTCAGTATGTGATCACCGGAATGACTTTCAAGGTGTGCTTTTTAGTGTCTTTATTGCACTTGAGGGTAGTAGTTGGGCAAGGTCTTATTCATTAGGGTTCATATAACAAAGATAACAAACTCTAGCCAGAGTCGATACGGCTGTGGCGAGGTGCTAAATGACCAAAGTTACATGTGCGCATAGAAAATTTTGAACGCCTGGATGTAACTCGATCATTTTTTGGAGTTGTTTCACCAAATTTTCAACATGGCCTTTTTGGAACCCCACCTCATGAAGAGTTCCACTGTCATTTCTTTCACTTGTCCCAAAAGGTGATTTTGCAGAGCAACTGCGCCATTCTGTGCCACAGGTGCAAAAACATGTTTCAGGGAGGATGTGAAAAATGACAGCTGTACTTTTAATATGGAGGTGTGCAAAACTGGCAATTTTGAAAATCTGGAGTGCAAATATAAAAAATTGGTGAAGTTAGGAGCGTGCGTAGAAACAGCACAATGCACACATGTAACACAGTCATTTTTTGGAATTTTTTTACCAAATTTACAACATGGGCTTTTTGGGACCCCACCTCATGACAGTAGCACTGATGTTTTGTTAATCAGTCCTGAAAGGTGATTCTGTGCAGTGACCATGAAATCACCTTTCAGGACCGAGTAATAAAATGACAGTGACAGTATTCACAAGGTGGGGTCCCAAGAACCCTATGTTGAAAATTTGGGGCCAAAATTACTAAAAATGGCTGCTATATCAACATAAGTTTAAAACCCCATTGACTGCCATTATACCACGTTTACCTTTGATTCTTCAGTTTGCGGTTCGGCTTTGAAGAGTGAAGATGTGTCCTGGTCCAGAGAAGATGACAGCACCAACTTTCAGAGGTAAGTATGGGGTGGGGGGTGTGGGGAGGTGGTTGCTCAGTGAGAGGGTGGGGATGGGAGAGCGGGACTGGGGCAATGACGAGGGACCATTTTCTTTTTTACAGGTAAAAAAAAGACATCTGGGGACGGTTTTCTTTACAGTAAAAAGAGATAGATAAAAACCCATAAATTTAGGCACACTGGAGTGGGCTCCCAGTATGCCACATGAGTTGGGGATTACATGATGCTGACATGGGGATTGGGCACCCCGATGTTGGCACGGGGGGAAAAGGAAAAACCATAAATTTGGGCACACTGGAATGGGCTCCCAGTGTGCCACATGAGTTGGGAGGTACATAATGGCAACATGGGGACTGGGCATCTCAATGTTGGCACGGGCAAAAAAAAAATAGAAAAAAACTAATTTGGGCACACTGGGGTGGGCTCCCAGTGTGCCACATCCATTGGCGGGGATTACATGATGCTGACACGGGGATTGGACACCCTGATGTCAGGATGGGGAACAGAGGGAGTGGGGAGGACAGCAGCAGTGGGAGGGAGCAGGAGGGTTTTATTTTCTGCCAGTGCTGGGAGGGAACAGAGGGAATGGAGAGGACAGGAGCAGTGGCAGGGTGAGTAAGAAGAATCCCATTCGTGAGATGGCAGTAGCAATACAACTGCACATGCTCGGCATTTGCACATGCATAGTAGTGATGAGTGTCATTATGCTGTTCACAATATGGCGGTGCCAGCAGAACTGCGCATGTGTGTGAGGCACACACGCACAGTTCTTGTCCCGAAATACAGAAGTAGCAGCCAAAATAGTGCGTCTGTTACTCCATAGCGGCCAGTCATAGTAGAGTGTTACAAGCTCTGTAGGACTTTCTAAAGGATACTTCCTAAATGTCCAATGGAAGGTGCCACGATCGGCCGTTTTAAGGCAACAGATCGATCTCAAAATGGCTGTAGGCTCCACCCACAGCAGTAAAAAAGAACAAAGATGAAATCTCATTATTTCAATTTATGATATAAGACTGTAGCCAATAAACCATAAATTGGTGCTGGAAAACAGAGCAGATGTCATGGTCAATTCCATAGTTGAATTGGAGAAGATGGCGAATAAAGCGATGGTAGCTTTTGCAACTACTATCAAGGAACAACTTCTACTTGATCCAGAACTGAGCAGTTAGAAAATGCAGTAAGAGCTGCTAATGTCAGACTGCTAGAAGTCCCAGAGAGCTCTTTGGGAGATGATCTACCAACATTTCTAGAGTGTTGACTCCCAGGGGCAGTGGATCTTGGCCATACGCTCCCAATTGTGAAAGCATATCAAGTGAACCCTAGATGAGCCACAGCTGCCTTGGATGGGCCAAGGACAATCTTGATGGTGGCTGCCTCAGTTAATGTACAAGATCAAGTGCTGTGAGCTGTTAAAGAGCATGTGCCTGTGGTGTTGGGGGTAGTCAGGGGCTTTTTTCCATGACTATTCCTATACCACAAGGCTCAGGGGAAAAGCACTGGAAGGAGTATTGACTAAACTTTGATCTGCTGGGACTGTGTACAGCATCAGCTTCCCAGCCTGACTCCAATTCTCCTATAAAAAGAAGTAATATTCTTTTATAGACCCAAAGGTTGCTGGGGAGTTTGCTTCACAACTTTAGCTACCTAACAATGTTGAACAATTGCAACCTCCTTAATCTGATTAGGATCACTAACTACATCATACTTCAGTTGTAACTCAGTGGTAATCTGAGATCTTTTTGGCTAATGCATCATGTTAGTAATAACTGGACATGATTCACTGGAGATAGGCCATTCACCAGGTATAATGCTGGTTTGTACCACAATGTGTTAGACTGGAACAGTTACCTAATAACCATTGTTGTATTGCAACACATGGCTTTAGCATATATATGTTTTATCTGGGTTTAAGTATTATTTAGGAGCTTGCATGAACAGGGGTAACAGAATAAATTCTCAATACACATCCTTTACTCTGGGCACAGTACTGTCAGTAGTGAGAGACTAGGTATCAGTAGTGGTGAGATACGAAGTGAGACAGTGTGTAGAGTGCTACACGTACTCACTGGAAAATCGAGTTTTGTCTGTCTCTACTGGAGGTTCTGGCTTCTGAGTCAATCGGCCATGCACCAGTTTCAACATTCAAGTAGCGTAAGTCCCACCAACTTTCCAGATCTCCAGCATGTCATGATGTAAATCCTCCTACTTTTTAGTACTGTTTCTGTCATATACCCCTGTAGCTGAGCTCCAGTTTAAAGTTACAAAAGTTACCGTTTTGTCTTGATAAAAAAGGGTAGATTACACTACTTCTGCAAGGTATCCCATGTAATCAGCGACCGCAATTGAGCACTTTCAAAAAGGGTGACTCAGTCATGGCACTTTTACACATAGCTGCTCGGCAGAGGGTAGACAGGATAGAGGTCGGCGATAACGACAGGATGTTGCTATGAATACACGCTGCAGGGGAGGAACCACACCTTATGGCGAGAGGAAGGGAGGGAGGGTTTGTGGGGCATAGTGTGACAGTGGGCTGCTGAGCTGGCTGTGTGGCATGGTGGATTGGTGGCAGGCTGGGGTTGGAAGGGCATTGGGTTTTGGTTCTGGGGCGCTCTCATGTTTTGCACTGGGTTTAAATTTTTTTCTTCGTTTGCATCCCCCAGACTCCACCCCTGGAGTTGAGAATCCCCTTTAGTAGGGGGTGTGAGGCATGGGGTGCAGCCCCATAAAACATTAAAACCTAAGTGTCGAGGCGCTGTCTTGCTATGCGTCCCAAGTTTACATCACCGAAATATATTTTCGGCGATGTAGACGCACCCAAACAGCGATCGGTATTATGCAGTCACCGTTATCACATGGAACCCTTCTACAGTGTTAAATGACTGTTCCAGGGAGTCATTTAGAGTGTGCAGCAGTTTCTTCTTTATGGGGACTCATATAAAGCACTGAATTATGTAATTTCACTTTGAGTTATGTTCGTTTTTGTAAAATCACCATCAGGGCTGGACCTTTAGTTAAGAGCTTTTACCCTACTGTGTTGAACTTGGAGCACTGGCTGCATTAGTGGATCCATATTTGTGGACATTATCTTTGAACTTTTTAAACATCTGGGTACTCCCAACAGAGGTACCTCAAAAAAAACTGTGTCTTTATTTCCTGTATTGATATTACTTTGAACAATATCCAGTATTGTTATTTCTTGCTTGCATTGATGCATGTAATTCAGTTTATTCAAAACACAATTAAATACAAATAAGAAAAACAGAAATTAAACAATATGCTGAATTGCTCCATTTTGGTTGTTGGACATGGGATGAATGATCCATTCTTCCAGCCAGCCAGACCAAAAGGATTCTGTTGAAATTATGGGATTAGCTTCCCTTAAGCAAGTGACACAACACAACAAGAGAGTTTAGGATCCTGGGTGTCAAAAGAAATTTAAGGAAATACTTCATAAGCAGATAACACAATGGGCATGTTGCTGATTTTGCTGGGATAGTTTATTGCCTCAGTTTTCCATAAACTGCTCACCTCAACACTAAACCGGTATAACAAGAACTGCAGACACCAAGACCAATGTCGGATGAAATATTTGCTCACCCCGTTTGAACTGAACTACTGCCTTCTTATGGCCAGGACCACAGACTGGTATAGAACATCATCAAAACCTCATGCAGCATCTATAAAAGCAGAAAACTGATTAGCAAATTACCATGCATTGACACAGGCACATGACGTACACGGCAATGTTACAGTGCTTAATATCCTGTTTCAGCTCTGTGGTTTACAAAATGTTATTAACACTATTATCCTGTATCAATAAGGATACAGATTTTATATTTCCTGTTCATTTCCCTTGAGCACTAGGCATGGGTAAACAAAGAGGGAAAAGAGAAACGGTAACAAAGAGACATCTTAATATAGCTCTGTACTGGGCAACACAACTATGCAAGCAATTGTATTCCATACAGCATGCTTCAATTACTGTATCTGTCTCCGAATGTTGACTGATTGTTTAATTTCAACTGAAACACAATGTTCTCTGTTGGCAGCTAGGGATGGTTCAACAGCTGTTAGAGTCTCAGATCAGGAAATTTAGTTTGACATGGATTAAGGTCACAGCTGGTCCATAGGCAATTTCTGCTTAAATTAGAACGCTGGTGTGAATTCATAGAGGTGAGGCGGTTTGGCTGGCAAAGGTACTGTGTTTTAGGAGAAAACATAAAAACAAGACTGCTGCAAAGGTGCTTGTGGTGCACTTCCCTAAACAGGGCTCAATAAAAATAGCAGAGAACACACATGAAATGCTGCACTGATTAAAAGCACTGCTTAAGCATAACATTATCTTTGAGGAAGTAGCAAGGAAGGGATTGAAATGCCCTCTGTTTCTGGATGTTCTATTTGGCATCCTAGGGTATAACTAGTTTGCCTACTTGATTTTTGAACAGGAAGAACTCTGGCATACTGTATGGAGAACTGTGTGCCAAGAATTGTACACTGTATTTTTTTAATTCAATAAAAATATTAAGTTTTGAAAAAAGAAGAAGCAAATAATAAACTTTTTAACGTGATAACATTCCCAGTCTTTCCAGTGATGCTTTTAATGCATGCAGGGTAACATGTGCAGCCTTATTGTATTTAGAGAGTGTTGCAAGAGACTCAGGGCGGGATTTTCAAAACTCTTAGATAGCCACAAGCCCCGGTGTGCTGACAATATGACACGTGGGGCTGCGGCGATCTAACTGGATTTTCCATCCCGTGTAGCAATTGCCGCATGTTAGACCAACTTTTCCTGGTGTAACTTGAGGCACTCCTGGGACCTGTGTTATAGAACTTGCACCAGATATGTGGTGCAAGCTGCCATAACTCATGAAAACTGTTGCAACTGTACCCAAGATTGCAAAATTGGGTGCAGTTGCAGCGACAGGGTTGGCGCACTGCCAAAACCAAAGTGTTGTGGTGCAGGGCTGGACACTAACCCTGCACCACATTTCGAAAATCCGGCCCTCTAAATCCAACCTGTAGTCAGGCACCTACTGGTGTGCACTACCAGTGCTCTACATGTTCTTTCTATCCGGCTGGCCAGGAGATCTAATTTCTTCAGCATCACGTCACAGCCCATCCCCCACACACAGACTTGGGAACCAGGGACTAGATTCACAAAAAATTGCAAAGCACAGTGCAACATTTTGTGTTGCACTTTACATTTGGCCAGGTGGGTAAGTTTGTTATTCACAGTTGGATAGCACGTTGTGCTGTCTGACTGATAATAGGGCTAGGTTGAGTCAGCGGTAACACCATTACCACTACCTCTAACCCCACTAGTGCTGCTCTGACATGCAGCCAGGGCATGGGACCGGGTAGAGGGAGGACCACTAGACACTGGGGATAATGTCTCTGCACGTCGGGCATGGGTGCGGGTAGGGGGAGGGTCCACTAGACACCAGGTACAATGTTTAGCAGGTTGGGTGAGGGATCGTGTGGGGGAGGGACCACTGGCCACCAGAGAATATGTATTCTGACATCAGGCGAGGGGTCGAGTGGGGGAAGGGACCACTGAACACCAGGGAGAAATATGTGTGCACAGCGATTTGGTGATTGGCGAGGGGAACGACTAGCACCAGTGAAAATACTGTAGAACTATTATATTTTGCTTGCTGAAATTTTTGCACTCCAGGCATGTCAGACTCATTAGCCCTTGCATATTTTTGCGCATCCCTTCCTGCCTCACTATAATTTATCTGCATTTCCGCGCTAGGTCCAGACCGGTGCAGCTTGTGTGTATAACACGCTGAGTCACTTATAAACTGTACAGCATGCTGCATTTTTAAAGGGTAGTGCTTTGTAACAGTACATAGATGGGACAAATGCTAAATAGGGACATCAGTGCGAGGGGTGTTAGCTGCTGTCACTTATCAGCTCAAATGTGCTTCTCAATACCTTTTTGTTGTCATGCTGAACTCGCAGCAGATTACTCAAGACAACTGCAGCTGAGGGAGGGTGGCCAGGGTGCTTTGTTACAGTACACAGATGGGACAGATGCTGAGTAGGGATATTATCAAGGAGCACAGCTGCTTGAAATACCTTCATCTCACTATATTAATGTTGCTGCCTTTAACATACTGTTCTAATCCTCGTTCATGTTTTAACATGCTGTGGGATAAATGCTGCTATAAATGCTGCTTGAAGTACTGTAAACTGGGATCAGAGACATATACCGAAACAATCTCTGAGGGAGGGGGAGAGTTGTTTGCTGCTAATAAATGCTACTCGAAGTACTGTAAACTGGGATTTGGAGGATTTGTGGTAACGTGTTTGTATGACATGTTTGTTACTGTTTGTATAACAAGATGCTGATGCTTACTTTACTGTGTCTCTAATTTTACATGCTTTTAACAGTCATTTTAACTGCTACTGAACATTAAATACTGCACTGTGATTTAGATTTGTAAAACTTATTGCTACTGTATTTTGTTATTATTGTTTTTTGCTGTGTGTCAATGAGTGAGAAACCAATTTTTTTTTTATCCGCACCCCGCCTCTCCAAGCTCCACTTCGTCTGGAGCCCCAGTGGGGTCTGCCCCCGCTTCTGCCACCTTACCTGGACCTTCTCTCTCTTCCCCATGGAGCTGCGTTTCTTCCCCCCGGGTGAGGTGGGGCTGCAACACCCCAAACAATTCAAGACTCGTCTGGATCTGGTCGGCCAGACAAGTGTGAGCTAGGAGGGGTCTGCCCCGGTGCTCCATCTTCTTGGAGCCTGGAGAGAATTTTTCCCTGTTCTGTGGACATGATGGGTGCCCAGGACATCAAGGCATGATCGCCAATGTCCGTCACATCCTCCCCCCTGTATCTGGCTTAGTGCTTGCCGTACCCTGGGCCTCTGTCCCCTCCCTCCCTGGAGAAGTACTTGGAGCAGTACTTGGAATGCTCAGCTTCTTCCCCCCAGCTGGCCCTCTGACACACAGGTTCATTCCCAAACCTGGGTTGTTGGCGTCGTGAGCAGTAGCACTACCACTGTGCCAGTGGGCCGGTCCTGAGAAAATTATTTTTAAAAGCAGTACTCGATCACAATATAATAGGAAAATATTCATGACTGTATAATTTTCACTAAGGCAATATTTCACTTTAACAATATTTTCACAGGATATCCTCAGTCTGCGAATATAGTGAAAAAAAAATGTAAGTGAAATAAATTAGTTCTACAGTATATTTTTCATTTCTGGCCGGTGATTGGGGGAGGGGAACTAGGCACGAGGGAACCTGATATACAACTATCGAGCTGGCAATCGGTGGGTGGGGGCCACTAGCACCAGGGAAAAACATATTTTCATTTCGGGCTAGTGACCAGTGGTTGCAGGGGAGGGATCACTGAGCAAGCAGGGAAACTGATATACAACCACCGGGCCGGTGATCAATGGGGGTGGTGGTCGCCACAGTACCTCTAGGGTTGTGTAGGATAAGGCAAGGTCTTGGTTGGTGGTATTTGCTCCACACAAGGGGACTGCAGAGCAAATGCTTTGTAAATTGGACAGCACCGATATTCATGTTCCCTCCCCTTCATTTGCATTGCGGCCCCCTCCACAATTTGTCCCACCTGAAACCCGGTGTGTGCGTGCAAACCGGGGTTTTGTGAATACCAGCTTGGCATGAAACCCGGTTTGCTCACAAAAAAAATGGGTTTGTGCCAGTCAAAGTTTTGTGAATCCTGGCCCAGGTGACTCATTTTAAAATCCCACTAGAATAACTTATTTAGTAGTAGCAGTAATAAATTTTTATTCAACAAATTGAATAGGGTCATGCTCACTGAGCTTACGCTCATTTACAAGAGATACACTTTTGTATAATCCTGGTTACAAGGGAAAACATTACAGTAAAAAAACACTTAACATGACTAGACAATTCTTAAATAATATTATTTACTTCATGATCCTGAGAAGGTCATATCAGTTCTTATCTCAGAGCCAACATTCCTCAACTGAATGTCTCCTCATCTGAGATCCTGCTCTTGGGCAAGAAGAGCACAATCCAGCTAAACCCCATGTCCTGTGTCAACCTTTGTGTGCTCCATCATCAGTCATAATAGTGTTTGTTATGTTGGACTGCTATATTTTACTAAAACTAACTTTCTCATCCTACTGTGTGTGAGCACCTACAAATCAGCCTTCTTTTATCTCCTAGTTTGTAACTTGCTACTCTTTGGTATTCAAAACTCTCAGATGACTAAATTCTAGGCTGTCCAGCCACCCTCTGCCTGTCTTTATATATACTGCATATGCAGACATGGGCCACATTGCCCCACTTCTGAAAGGAATTGGTTGGATTCAACTCACCCATGGGGACAAACATCCTAAAGCCTGCAGAATTGTTAACAGAATTCTTAAAACAGCAGTCTGGTCCATCTTATCTTTCTGATCTCATTCATCACTTGCTACTGCTGCTCTCCGAGTCACCCATGCACTTGAACGTTGCAGGAGGAACATCTGATCAAGACAGGAGATAACTCAGTACTGTGTACAAATAAACTGGAATTGACAGCTTAAGGTTAAGCAGCTGAAGGTATCTGTAGTAGGGTAACAACTAGGGGTAATAAGTAGTAGACATTAGAAAGGTAGTAACTGTTAGAAGGATTCAAAAAGGGAAGGTAGGAGACACTCTATTTATAGTAGGGTAATAAACACATTTCAAACAAGTAAGGGAAGAGGTAGAAAGTCAAAGGACATAGAAAAGAGGCATGAAGATGCAGAAAAGGTTCAGCAGAAAAAAACCCAGACAACAGACTAAAAAGTTAAGAAAGGAAAGCACATGGGAGTGATGCAGTACAATGGGTGTGGCCCTGCAGTCTTTTGGGATCCATTCTGGAGAATTAGGTGTTGACCTATTTGTACTCACCTCTCTGGGCTGAGGGTAAAGGTTGTTGGACCCCAGCCAGAACTGGCAAGAGTGCAGAAAACCTTTTGAACCAACCAGGTGCCACCAAGTCTGCCACCCCCCAGAGGTTGCCTAGGCAGAGGCAGAGTGTTTGGACCTTGATGGGCTTTGGGAGGGTGGGGGTAGTGGGAATGGAACATACTCCTCAGCCTATACTAATGCAGAATTCCTTCACCATACTGGTGGGAAGGGGCAGCTGGAAGGAGACAACCATAGCAGTGGGAAGGGAGGAAGTGGGGGTGCTCAGAAGGGGAGGCCTCAAGGAGTGAGGAAGATGTCACAGGCTGAGGAGTAAGCAGTTGCTGGTGGGGGACTCTATTTTTAGGAGACTAGACTTGGAAGTGGGGGGAGAAAGGGAGAGGGAGGTGAAGTTCCTCCCTTGTGCTTCAGCTTGTAGGGATGGAGAGTGAATCTAGAGGATCACTAGGGTGGCAGGGATTTGGAGGGTGCTAGATGTCATTGTCAACTTAGGGACAGATTATCTGGAAAGAGATAGGGTAGGGGTAGTGCAGGGCAATTTCAGGGAGCTGGGGAGGGGCCTGAAGCAGATAGCATGCACTGTAGCACTTACTGAGGTGTTACCTGTGTACAGCCACAGCGAGGAAAGGCCACTCTACACCACGGCTTTTAACAACTGGTTTAAGGCATGGTGCATGGAGGAGGGGTTCAGCTACACTGGGAACTAAGGCCAGCCTGGGAGGATATGTGCCTTTTGAGGCGAGATGGCCTGCATCCTTCCAGGAGGGGGACCACTGTCCTTAGGGGGAGATTTAAATGCTTCTTAGATGAGTATTTAAACTAGCCGAAGGGAAAGCTATAATACCTAAGGAGGCAATGACTGCCTCTCCCAGACAATGAAGTGACAAGGAGAAACAGCCAGAGGGAAATGCTCCCACAGGGCATGGATGCAGGGACACAGGGTTGGAGACAAGGTGGAGGACAAGGGGGGAATAAATAAAGATAGCATAAAGAAAGGTGTAAAGGAGACAGGTAACAGAGAAGGTAACAAGGAAAGAGGGTGGTCATGGGGAGCTTCAGGAAACAGCACAGATGGGAGGCAGAATCAGGGAGGCAGGTGGGGGGCAGTAAGTATGGAGAGACATGTACACCTGTGTCTTGGACCCCCTGACAAAGCCTTGTGGCGAAGTGCTGGGGTAGTGTCCTCCACTGTGATGCTTTGTTTGTGTACCCCCCCCCCCCGTTTCCTGGGGTTATTCGAATCCCATCAGTGTCAGTGTTATGTAGGGAAGGCAGCTGGTGAATAACTAGTTAAATAGATTTTCACCTGGTCCCTCTCCGCTTGCTTGGTCTCAGCTGAGAACAGAGAGGTGATGTCATTTAGAACGCTTGAAGCATCATAAGCCACATAGCTTGCTGTGAGTGGGGGAAGTTTTAGAATATTGAGGAGTCTTAGTTTTGTGTTCAGTGTGAGCAGTTGGAGGAGTGAAGACCTGCTGTGTGGGCTCTGAGGAGAGCCTAATTTTTCTCACTGTAGTCTGAGAATCTTTTACCTTCCTTGTTAAAGTGGTGGATACCGTCTTCAGGAGTTCCTGATGTCCTCATCCCCAGTGGGATGAGGAGAACTGCCAAGGGATCTGAGGGGCAATCCTCTGTTTGATCCAGGACTTTTGAGGCTGCCTTTTCATACAAACTGAGAGTAATTTTGTCTGTGGGTTCCTAGGAGAGATGTACCTACTTTGTTTTCTTTGGGGTGTTACTCTGATGAAGGGACCTATTCACCCAGTTCTGTGTTTGAGACTGATCTCAAGAAGTTGTCCCAAAGTTGGCTGACAATAGTGGAGTCCCAGGTGTGACTTAGCACTTTTTACTTTGTAGTGTTTTCTCATGCTGAATGTGCCAAACATTCTAAAGAAGCACAGTTCTACTGTTTATTAACTGTTGAGGTGTAACTCTGAAAGAATGGCTGGGTATGAACGAGGAAGCAAGAGGTGAGCAACCCCCATCCGGAGTGACCAGTTCAGCACTTCAGGTTCTGTAAGGGTGCCTGTGTTTCAGGTTATTTGGCCAATGCCTGAAGATGAAGTTTACCCCTTGATGTGGGTTTTGCTAGTCTTGAGCACCTATGTGCTCCATCATGGCAAGATGTAACATTTCCTACTTTAAAAGCCTATGTCATATAGGAATATGTTCTAAGTCATGGCCTAGTGCCACTAGAAGAAGAAACTGTGTGTTTCATCGTGGCCAGTGCCACATTTCCAGATGTCTAATCCTATGCTATATGGGAAGTTCAAGTTTCTGTCAGAGTACAGATGTTGGTTCTGCATTGCCTTGTGCCATGAAGTGAAAACCCTTGAGGTCCATGTTTGCTTTTGTGTACCAACTGTTTAGAATCCCACCCTGGTATGGATAATCTAGTTACTGCTTCTTGTGTGGATTTACTGGGTACCCCTTCAGAAGTGCAAACCTAGCATAGCCCTTAGCAAAAGTTCTCTCCTCAGGACCTGTGTTTGGTAAAGGTCTGTTTGTGTCTTATATACTCTTTGTGTTCATATTACTTTGTACCCCCACCCCTCTCTTTTCCCCTAGACAGAAATGGTATGGGAGGTGTGTTTACTAGTTAAACAAGTGGCCGGTGGAGGTTACAAAAATGAGGGCTGGTCCAAGGATATTGTTGAATCTGAGGAGAGAACAAGAGATTTTTGCTGAGGGTATGGCTAGTGTTTTGTCTGTCTGGTAGTATGGTAGCCCATAACAGGAAAGGAATCTTTGCACAAAAGGATTTTGCCCAGGAGAGTGCCATCCATATGTGCCGCTGTGTGTCTGCTGGTATAGCGCTGCTGTGTGTTTGTGTCAACTAGCAATGGACTGTAAAGCCAGAAAGTGTATGTCCTTGTCTTTGCATCTAGAGCATTTTAAATAACTTTTTTATCTGCAGTTCATTGCCAAAAGTAGTGTGAACTTTAGGAAATAAAGAGAGAAGTGTGCCCTGAATGTTTCATGTGCTTTGTGTGCAAACTGGGGCAGTCACTAGAGAAATTGCCAAAATCTGTGGAGAAAAAGATCACAATGGCACTCCCGCCACTGAAATTGCAGCCGAGAAAAAAAGTTACTGTTTGCAATTTAAATTTTCCCTGCTCGACAATCGCCGTGAAGGAAGAGTGAGAGTGAGAGAGAGGGAGGCTCACTTGCATGGCTTCGAGTGATTTGTGCGATTGCAATCAGTCCCGCCCCCTAGCCAGCTTCTGTGTGCAGTTGAGTGTTCAATGAGGAGAGAAAGAGTGGCATGCGAGCTGGTCAGACCAGGATCAACCATCGAGGGGCCTGTGAACATTCTAGTCTGTGAAAAACAGACTTCTGTTGTACGAATTTGGGCTCAACCCATTCTCTGACCGAATGGAAAGTAAGCAAGGCGTCTGAGGCTACGATCGGCGGGACCGCCAGCCCGTTTCACCCCAGAGGCCTTCCGGGATTGGCACCAGGCCGAAAATTTCCACTGGAGAAAGTCAGCTACTGATTTCAGTGAGTACAACCCAAACTACTGTGCATCAAACTGTGCTGTGATTTTCAAGCCAGCCGAATCTGTGTGCAAGCAGTGAGATTGTTTTGCAAAGAAGGACTGTAAGTTGTAAGGAGCAAGGCAACAAACAAAATTCTGAGCATAGACTGTAAGCATTTATGATGAGTTCAACAACAGTAAAATGTTCTAAGCATGTGAGAGACTGTGACTGGTATATTAGGCTGCAGGAAACAGGCAATCCTGCGAAGAGAAATACTGTGGCTTGCAAGTGACTTTGAGCATGTGTAAATAGTCTTGATTCGTATGCTGATTGCAAAGTCCTGTAAAATCATGTGAATGTGCTGAGAGATACAAACAGTGCAATTGACTACAGTTTTGAGTAAAAATCAGTAGCAAGGAAAGGTCAGAAATGCAGTTTTTGAGTCAGAAACAGATTTGACGCATGAGGCGAGCTACCGCCACCATGACAGGGTGGGGTTAGCAAATGTAAACACAGCAGCAGGGAGCCATTTTGTGAGACTGTATTGGGACTAGTAGATGAATGAGTAACAATGAACTTTTATGTGTTTTGATTGCAGACATGGTTTTGGGAACTTCCCACTACCCTACCCGGATCATGCCCGAGATATGGTCGCAGAGGAGGTGGCCACAGTAAGAGAAATAGAGAGAACTTTCTATGGTGAAGGGTTGCCTCCAGATGTAGCAGTCCCTAGCTATCCAGTGAGACTATGCAGCACGTGCCTCAGGGCTGGAAGGGATGTGTTCTTGATACCCCATTGTTCGGATTGCCTCGTGAAGTATGATATGAGCAGGGGTGCAGTGCCAGAGAGGGCATCACAAACTCAATTGACTCCCACTTGGGCCAAAGTAAGAAACCCTACAAGTAGCAGCATGCAGCACCAGGTTGAACCTGTTAGGGGAGGCCCCAGAGAGTGTGGCACAGAAGGAGAGAGTATGGATCTACTGCAAGGGCAGACACAAAGAGATGTTTCCACTCCTGTGTCCCAGATGGACAGTGCAACAGAAGGATTCGTGGACCCATGGAAGGAGGGTCCTAGTCCTAGCCTAGTAGGGGAGGATGAACTGCAAGAGACACTGAACTGAGAGGTGTCTACCTCCGTGCCCAGTGAGGAGTGGACTGTTTCCGGAGTGAGGACATCTGCTCACTCATCGGCTCAGATCCTGAGTGAGGAAAAGGAGGATGAAGATATGTATCTTCGTGTTGAGGGTCCTTGTGTGTCACCTCAAGCTCTTGCCTCAGTGGAGCCATAGAGAGAAGAAGAAGGCTCCAGTACCCTGCCTACAGAGATGGTAGGGGACAAGTTATTTCATTCGTTAAGTATGCGGCACTGGCTTAACCAGGACTGGCCACCCCCACGCCGAGCCAGGGACCACATACTTGTGAAGAGTAGTAAGGAGGAGAGATTGGTACATAGGAGGACCAATGCCATATATGGGAGGTCCTTTCCTACCTTTCCTCGTAGAGTCTGGGAGGAAATTGAACAGAACAGGAAGTCCTGGTTATTGGAAGAGGCAAGCAAGAATTTGCACCCTGGTGCAGTAGCATATGTCAGGGACAGAGTCATAAATGATCAACTGCAATTCTGGAAATTGGGCAGAACTTTGTTTATGGACACTGTACGAGCTGTGGACAAGGCAGGGAATGAGACATTCCATAGCATCAACTTTAAATGTCCAGGTGGTGTCACAGTTCTTGCACCTCACCCCAAGTGGTAATACCCTTAATGGTGCCACTCCCTGTGAATGTGCCCAGCATGCCCAGAGGTAAGCAAAGCAATGGCAGTGCAGTGTTTGTCATCCAGCAGCAGCAGTATCCAAGGAGGAAGATGCACCTGTACTGGTGTTCCAGGATTCTTCAGGTGCGTCCAGATTCGTCAGCCCATTAGTGTTTTCCCATTTCCATTGCCTGCCTTCCAGATGAAAAATTCCCAGCTGTTTTCCTGTTTCATCGCCTGGTTTCCCAGATGACATTCAGCCAGCCATTTTCCTGTTTCATTGTTTGATTTCCAAGATGACATCATCCCAGCTGTTTTCCTGTTTCATCGCCTGGTCTTCCAGAGGACATTAGCCCAACTGTATCCGAAGATGCCGCCAGAGGGGGAGAGTCCTCAGCTTGGAGAAGTAAGGTGATCCTTTGTTTTCGGACTTCAAGGAACTGGTAAGATACATTTTTCTATATTTTACTGACTTTGCACAACACACCTTACATTGACAGACTACCACAAACTGTTTGAATTGTCCTCAGATACTCTCCCCATGGATTGCATTGCTTTTCAGGCCCTGCCCTATTCCAGGACTGTTCTTCAGCAGGCTCCGGCCCAGGAGAGACTCTTTTATGTACTTTGCCTTCAAGCAACAGCATTCTGTCACTAGTATGGGACATTTAGGGCATTCCATCCCCCAAAATGTGTTGTATAAATGTCTGTTTTCCATTTTTTACTCTTGTATTTTTCTAGAAAAATATTTTTGGATTTCTTTAGTGTTCAGGTGGAGGTTTAGACACTGTGTGGTATACAGAATGTGTTTTTCTTCTTTCGCAGGTGTTCCTGTAGAAGAAAAGAAGAGGATGTGGGAGCCCAGACGAGTTCCTCTTTTTTCCTAGAGTTTTAGGATTGTTGTGGTTAACAGGGTGTTAACATGTTTTTCCTTCACAGGTGTAAGAGTGTGGGGAAATTTTGTGGGAAATGTAGTGCATTGTAATGTATTGTTTCCTTGTTGTTTTGGTTTGCAGGTACCCTGAGAGCTTGGGAGAAAGTTCCCTGAGGGGTAGCTTGGTCAGATAGATTTTCCCTAGAGGGCTATGGTCCTGACCTGCAGTAGCGGCCTCAGTTCTGGTCTATTAGGGCATGCTTCAGGCAGTTTTCTTGGGGCCACTGATTTTCCATAGATATATCAAAGGATAGGGGCTGAAATTTCATCAGCTGGTCTCTGGGCTTTTAGTGTTGCCTGCCTGTGCCTGGCACATGGTAGGGGAGAAGTAGCGCTACCTCCCCGTAGGTAACACAGAGGGTAGGATGGCCTGGTGCCGGGTAGAGAAATGACTGCGGATAGTCATTTACCTGGCTACGGGCAAGTGTAACTCCCCTGTTCCCTGGGGTTAATAGAAGCCCTTCAGTGTCAGTGTTAGGTAGGGAAGGCAGCTGGTGAATGACTAGTTAAATAGATTTTCACCTGGTCCCTCTCTACTTGCTTGGTCTAAGTTGAGAACAGAGAGGTGATGTCATTTAGAACTCTCGCAGCATCATAAGCCACATAGCTTGTTGTGAATAGAGGAGTTTTAGAATTTTGAGGAGTCTTAGTTCTGTGTTCAGTGTGAGCAGTTGGAGGAGTGAAAATCTGCTGTGTGGGCTCTGAGGTGAGCATACTTTTTCACACCCTAGTCTGAGAATCTTTTACCTGCCTTGTTGAAGTGGTGGATACCGTCTTTAGGAGTTCCTGATGTCCTCATCCCCAGTGGGATGTGGAGGACTGCTGAGGGACCTGAGAGGCAGTCCCCTGTTTGATGCAGGACATTTGAAGCTGCCTTTGTGTACAAACTATGAGTAATTCTGTCTGTGAGTTCCCAGGAGAGATGTACCTGCTTTGTTTTCTTTGGGTGTTACTCTGATAAAGGGACCTATTCACCCAGTTCTGTGTTTGAGACTGTTCTGAAGAAGCTGTCCCAAAGTTGGCTGACAATAGTGGAGTCCCAGGTGTGACTTAGCACTTTGTACAGAACTTTAATTTTACACTCCTTTGTAGTGTTTTCTCATGCTGAATGTGCCAAACATTCTAAAGAAGCATAGTTCTAGTGTTTATTAACTGTAGAAGTGTAACTCTGAAAGAATGGCTGGGTATGGACTAGGAAGCAAAAGGTGGGCAACTCCCCCCCCATCTGGAGTGACCAGTCCAGCACTTCAGGTTCTGTAAGTGTACCTGTGTTTCAGGTCATTTGGCCAATGCCTGAAGATGAATTTTAGCCCCTTGATGTGGGTTTTGCTAGTCTTGAGCACCTGTGTACTCCATCGTGGCAAGATGCCACATTTCCTACTTTAAAAGTCAGTGCCATATAGGAATGTGTTCTAAGTCATGGCCTAGTGCCACTAGAAGAATAAATTGTGTGTTTCATCGTGGCCAGTGCCACATTTCCAGATGTCTAGTCCTATGCTATATGTGAAGTTTGAGTTTCTGTCAGAGTACAGATGTTGGTTCTGCATTGCCTTGTGCCATGATGTGAAAACCCTTGGGGTCCATCTTTGCTTTTGTGTACCAACTGTTTGGAATAAAGCCACACTCTAGAATCCAAACCTGTTATGGACAATCTAGTTACTGCTTCTTGTGTGGATTTACTGGGTACCTCTTCAGAAGTGCAAACCTAGCTCAGCCCTTAGCAAAAGTTCTGTTCTTAGGACTGGGTTTGGTAAAGGTCTGTTTGTGTCTTATACACTCTTTGGACCAGATTCTAGAAGAGTTACGCCTGGCGTAACAGCAGTTGTGCCAAGTAGAATGGCGCGATCTAGCAACTTCGCCAGCAGTTGTAACATTCATTGATTCTACAATGTGGCCTCTCTGACATGGGCATGGTACGCAGCAGATTATGCATTTGCGCCATAGACCCCCTTCGACATGGCGCCAGGGGGTTTATGGCAGCAGTTGTGCCACATTCTAGAAGGGCAGCCACAAAGTCCTCACCGTCGAGATTCTACAAGAACCCCTCGGAGGAGAACTGGCAACGTAAGTTACACCTGCATTTAGCTGGTGTAACTTACAGTCTCCTCTGAGGGTCCTGTAGACCCGGGCCATGTGCCCTCCTCCCCATGCCCAGACCTCCACTGTTGATGCCCCGATGGGCATAGCACACCCCGCCCTATCCCCCATTGGGTACATGCCCCCCCATACCCCTACACAGTAGCTGCCCCAGGGATGCCCACCCCCTGCCCCTGACTCCTGTGTTATCCATGCCCTGCAGAGTCATCCCATACCCCAAATCTCAGTGTAATGCACCCCTACAGGGTGGCGCTGTCATCCTTCCACCTGTCGTGTCCTGACCCCAGTCGCTGGCCCATATCAGACATATATCCCAAGAAGCCCTGGTAGTCTAGTGCTCCCCGATTAATGTAGAATGATCTAATAACTCCCCCAGTTCCCTGGTAATCTAGTGTGCCCACCGAGCATTGCAATATAATAAATTAACACCACCATTTCCTGGTAGTCTAGTGGCCCCCCACCCAGCCATGCCACCACCCGAACCCCCCACCCATTCCCAGCCGGCGACTGGCACAGCCTACCTCCACCTCCATGGCCGAAGTGGGCCCAGGTGCTGTAAGTGCTCCTGTACAGATGCACTCAGAAGTGTAATCTGGTGCGTCTTTGCAGGAGTGCTCCCCAACTCCAATCGATGTCTGGCTGTGGAGAGAGTGGGAATGAGCTGTGCCAGTCACGGCTGAAAACTTGAGGCAGAGATCTTGAGAATGAGCTGTACTGTTTCGATAGGTGGGTGAGTGCCACTAGACTACCTCAGAAATGGTGGTGTTACTTTATTATATTTCCGGTGCTGAGAGGCGCCTGAGGAACTGGGGAGTTATTAAGTATTCTACATTGATCGAGAGGTGGGGGCACTAGACTACCAGGGCTTCTCGGGATGTTTGCCGCATATGTGGCGGCGACTCGGGAGTGATTGGGGCATGCACAGGTGGGGGATGACAGCACTGGTCTGCGGGACACGTTACACTGGGGTTCGAGGGCTGAGGTATGGGATGCCAGCAGGCATATACTATAGGCATGGGGGCCAGTTGGTGTGGCACGCCCTGCAGCCTCATTATGCAGCGTCTGGGGGCCACGGGTGTGGCCACCCTGCAGGGCACATACTGAGGCTTGGGGGCAGGTGGTGGGGCCGCCCTGCGGGGCAGCTATCGTGGCTTGCTGGGCAGGGGGTTGCACTTGCAGCCGGTGAAAGCAGGTTACGGCATGCTGGCCAAGTATGCCCTCTCTGCAGCGTATCTAGCCACATGTCGCAAGTTGCAGGACTTTGCTGTGGAGACCCTGCCCCTTCTAGAATAGGGCACAGGGTCAATGCTGCAGTTGCAGTGGCGCAAGTCATGCTCGCCAAGCATCAATCCTGCCTCCCTTCTAGAATCGGGCCCTTTGTGTTTATATTGCTTTGTACCCCCACCCCTCTCTTTTCCCCTAGGCAGAAATGGTATGGGAGGTGTGCTTATTAGTCAAACAAGTGGCCGGTGGGGAGTTACATTTGTATGCCTTGAGCTCATATGCTTATGTAAGTTTGAAAGTATACCAGAGACAATAAATATATTTTTGAGCACATTCTGTGCAGCAATTGAATTTCATTTCCCTGTGAGTGTAGCTTTCTTTTGGAGTGTTTGCACCAATGCAAGGAATCTGGGAAATAAAATTCTAGAAAATGGCTAAAAAAAATAGGTGCTATTACATAGGGAGTTCTGTGTATGACATGTCAAAAATAGCAACCAACCACAGAGAAATCCTGACATCTCACTAAATCAGCATACTGCAATAATAGGCAAAAGGCTTAATTTGCCATAGAAAAACTGTTTTATTAAATACAAATGGTCACTATTTAAAAGACAGGGCGATCAGCAAACAAACCTAGACAGTTTCATGCAAAGCACTTTCTCAAGATGACTGTTATAGCATGGTCCAGCAAGTACACATAAATACACTCATCAATAAAAACATTTAACATAATTTACAGAGACCGCATGCAAATATGACATAACTTACAAAGAACTCATGACACACAGATTTAGTTTAGTTGCCGTATTAGTCCTTGTAAGAACAGATCCAGAAGCAAATGGTTTAATACTTTTTATTGGACCAACATAGATGTTACAAAAAAGAACAGAGTAGTGCTGGATGCCACACCTCACAACACACCAGCGACCCGGGTTTGGGAGTGGACTCGGGCCGCCTGGGGTTGGCCGGGGAGATAGGCTGGATCATCTGATGACAGCTCACCTTCTCTGGGGGGATGGATGGGTTTCAACCCGGTATGTGTTGACCCCTGGCAGAGGCTGGGGGCATGCTGGTACATTGGCGCCTTAGGGATTTGATTGGCCACAGGTGAAGGTCTGTGGACCTGTCAACACTGGGGATTGCACCAGTGGAGGTGGACGCTGCAGACATCGACGTTTGCGCCTTGACATCTGTGCATGCTGCATCCGTACAGGAAAAAGGGAAAATCACCCTCTGGAGCCGGGAAGATGGAGCGGCGAGCCCAGTCCTGATGTGCCACCCTCTGCCGCTGTCTCAGGGACCTGACGAGACATGAATGTATAGGGGTATCCTGCCCCACCCCGACCCCACCCAGGGGGCAGTCCACGGCAGGATGGAGGGACCGAAACAGCCGGTGAGACAGTGGCAGTGATGGGTTTCATTGGTGACTCCTGATGGGGAGGCACTGGTAGGAATGTAGGTGGGGTAAAAAGAAAAAAAAAAAAAACTAAGTACTTAGGCTTTCGGACCAACCAAGTCCTTCCTCTGAAGCTTAAAAGAACTCATGCAAATGTATCCAGTTCCCATAACTAGTGAATCCATCCACATTAATTACCCATAAACCTTTAACATTAAAAACACATTCAAAACAAATCCTATAGCACTTAGAGATGACTACTAAATACATCAAAATTCAATATGCATTTCTTTCTTCATGCCGAAACTATCTGGACTTCATTAATTTTTTACAGTTCTTGTTAGCTTATTTAGAATTTGTATGATGTCATCTCATGCTATTTGTATGAGACTCTGGTTGGCAATTTCAGAGCTTCTCAGGTTTCATAACCATCACTATGGTAACTATAGACACAAATAAAAAAAAACAACAGAAATATGAGTTACACATCCATGACAATCATTTCAATACTTCAAACATGGCTCCATGCTGAATGCTACAGAAAAGGGGGTTAATGTTTTTATTATTAGGGAGATTGGGGACTGGAGAGGGACACTATACTATGGCATTAATGTTTTATTATTACGGAGATTGGGGACTGGGGTCGGGGAGGGACAATAAACTACGGAAAAGGGGGTTAACGTTTATACTATTATGGGGAATGGGGAGAGACACCATACTACAGAAAAGGGGAGTAATGTTTTATTATTATGGGGATCGGAGACCGGGGTTGGGGAGGGACACTATATTATGGAAAAAGGCATTAATGTTTTATTATTATGGGGATTGGGCACTGGGGTAGTGGGAGGAACACTATACTATGGAAAAGGGCCCATGAAATGTGGAATTTTGCCACTTGCTGGCAAAATTCTGCATTTTGCAGGTGGGATTTCGTATTTCGCACCCTTGAAATATTCCATGAAATGTGTAAAATTCACAAAACATTTCACAGGGGAAATTCCCATTTTCACTGGAACTTCGCCAGTGAAACTGAATTTTGCAGCATAGTTGGTGACTTTAGTCTGCTAGATGTTGATTGGAACCTTCCAGCTGCAGCTTCATCAAGGAGCAGGGTGATCCTTGACTCCGTACTATGGGCTGTTCTCAGGCAGAACCCACAAGGGATTGGACAGTGCTGGACCTGGTGCTTAGAAACAGGGACATCATTGCAGACATCACCATGGGCAGTCCCCTAGGTACCAGTGATCATCATATAGTGTGGTTTACTTTAAAACAGGAGCAAATGCATACCACATGAGGAGTAGGGTCCTGGCCTTCAGCAGGGAAGATTTTAAGGAAATGGGAGACTGCCACAGAAACTGTCTTGTGGGGAGGAGAAAATGCCGAGGAGGGACAGAGGAACAGTGAGGAAAAATAAGGGAGGTCATAATTAAAGTAACCAGCCTCTGTGTGAAGGTAGTGAGTAAATGCAAAGGGAAAAATAGATTGTTATGGTACTGTAGGGAAGTGCTCATGGTGGTGAAGCAAAAAAGGTTGGCATTCATGTGGTATAAGGAAATGCAGAGGTCGGAATGCAGGGAAGTGTACCAGGTAAAACAGAGGAAAGCAGGTAAGGTAATAAGGGAAGCAAAGGCGCATGGAGAGGAATAGCTAGCCAAATGGGTAGCAAATGGGGATAAGACTTTCTTCAGTTACATTAGTGAGACGAAGAAAGAAAGGGGAGAGATACTGAGGCAGGGTGCAGAGGTAGAATGCGTAGAAGAGGGCCAAGAAAAAGCAGACATCCTTAACAGGTACTTCTGCTCTGTCTTCACAGTGGAGGAAGGGGAAGGGGGACACACCACCACTACTCAGCAGGAACAAAGGAGGGAGGGGAGGTGGACTCTAGTCCATTTTTAGAGGAGCATCTTGAAGGGACTTGCAGCTCTGAAAGCAGACAAGGCTATGGGACTGGACAGATATAGCCAAGAGTACTGAAATAACTCAGGGATGTGCTGGCTATCCCGCTCACAGCTTTATTTAACAGTTCACTGGAATCAGGCATGTTCTGGAGGACTGGAGGAGACCAAATGTGGTCCCTGGACCCTCTAGTTAAGGGCAGCAGCAGAGAAGAGGCTAGTAACTTAAGGCTTGTGAACTTCACCTCACTTATGTCAGTGGTGGGGAAATTAATGGAAACACTGTTAAAGGAAAGATTGGTAGAGTAACTTGAGTCTAGTGGTCTGGAAGACCAAAGGCAGTGTGGATTAATTGGGGGGTTGGGGTAATGCCAGACAAATCTGCTTGAGTTCTTTAACTGGGTAACTAGGGAAATAGATTGGGGAAGTCAGTGGATGTAGCCTATCTGGACTTTAGCAAGGCCTTCAACACCGTGCTGCATAGAGACTGATGAAGAAATTAAACAGCCTATTGGTGGGATCCAAAGTGATGAAAAGGTCCCAGGACCTCCTTGAAAATAAGCTTGCTCAATGGAGTCTTTTCCTGGTAAAAAAAACTTGAACCTAAATTGGGTTAGAAACTGGTTAATGGATAGGCATCAGAGGGTGGTGGTTAACAGCACTCATTCTAGTGATAGGAGAGTGACCAGTGGGGTGCTGCAGGGCTCAGTACTGAGACTGGTCCTCTTCAATGTCCAGCTGGGGGATTAGTTTTGCCCCTAATTTTGCTAACCTGTACTTCGGGCTATGGTAGAGAGGGTGGTTTGCAGTGCAGTCACCGATGTGTATTTCTCCAAAATAATTATTTGGAGAACACAGATTGATCACACTCTTATGGTGTGGAGGTGGTCAATCCATGACTTTGAAGATTACAAGAATTTTTTTGAATCCACAGACCAAAACTTTAAATTTTCTATGTCCTCTAGTTTAACTAATATCTCATTTTTGGAAATCTGTATTGTAAAAAATCAGGATCATGATATTGATTTGGATCTTTACAGGAAATTTACTGATAGGGACACCGTCTTATTGGCTAGTTCCTGTCATCCCCGCCACACCGTATGGTACATGACTATGAGTCAGTTCCTTAGGGCTCATAGGATTTGTAAGCATTTGAATGCAGTGCAGTGGATCTTAGCAACAGATTCAGGAATAGAAGGTTCAGGAAGCAAGACATTGATAGGGCTCTGAGCAGGGCCAAGCACACTGACAGAGCCAAACTAATTCTTCAGTTTTAATGTGGGGTGGTAGAGTCTGATGATCTATTATGACTTAATTTTGTGACTGCATTTATCACACAATCTTCCGCGATGGAAGCCATTATTAGGAAAACTGTTGTATCTTAAGGATAGAGGCTAGACTGCACCAGCATGTTGAATGTTTCCCCTAGCATGGTCTATAAGTGGGCATGCAACTTTTGGGATAGGGTTATCCAAAGTTTGCAACCCCCTCTGGCACAATCAGCTTGGCTTCCACCCATACTCAGTGGATGTTGCTGGTGTAGCAGTTGTAAGTAATGCAAAGTGGTCTATGTAACTGACACCTGCACCGACCCTAGCAATGGTGAATCACACCATATCCTCAAATTCATCAACTGTGGTACCACTCATTTTTGTACACCTTGCTACCTGCACATTTGGGTCCTACTATGTAGGAAAAACCAAAAGGAAATTCAAAGAGAGGGTGGGCAGCCATATAAGAACCATGAGGGTGGGCAATATGGAGTATGCCACTGCAGCCATACTTGACTGGCTAGTGAATCAAATGCCCACATTTGGACCTTTACAGGCACTGAAAAAGTGGCATAGGGCACTGGGGTGGGGATCTGGAGAATCTCATAGCCTGCAGGAGAATTTCTGGATTTTCAGACTTTGGGTAACTACCTTAATTGGCCATAATGATAGGGTTGAGGTTACACCCTTCCAGTGATCTGACTGGTTTATCATCCTTCACCCATTCCTTTTAATGTTTGCTTGCGCGCATGCACGCTGCGCTTGAGCAAGAAACATCTTGGGACAGTACAACATTTTAGAGGTGTGTGAGTTTCTGCCCAATGCAGTTGACACTTTATGGTACTTGTGCCTGAGGCACCAATGAATTGGCGGGCTGTCGATGCCAGCAGTTTGAGAGAAGCAGTCTTCACTTGAAAGAAAAGTGCTGCACCTATCAGGGTTAGTTATGAGTTGACGCTTTGTGGGGCTCGTCCCTCAGACACCAATGAATCAGTGATCTGTCTATGACAGCAGTTTTTGAGAGAGGACTGCACTTGAAAGAAATCTACCACTGCAATGAGGGATAGTTTCCTCATTGCAGTGGGACCTTCCCTCTCCCTTGCAACCATGCACACAGACATACCTTCTCTCTGTTGGCAGCAGCTGACAAGACTCCGGCCATGTGCGTTACAGTGCACAGTAATGCATATGGCCAGAGTTACAGTTCTTGTCGGTTCCTGCCGCTGAGCACCTTGTTTGTTCGGTGTGCCTTTCCTGGTGAACCATTTCAATAAATAAATAAATGAGCTGTGGCGCGACTTTCCACATTGGTGACTCCTGCCGCCCACCACACACTCCCAGGAAAGCTGATATCAGGGTGCCCAATCCCTGTGTTGGCATGTATTCCCCCTCCCCCCCATTAATGTGACACACTGGGAGCCCATCCCAGTGTGCCCAAATAATTTTTTATTTATGTTTCTGACACTGGGATGCTCACTCCCGGTGTCAGATGACACCCCCCCCACCAGCTCGAATATTTTAAGTGCTGACATCGGGGTGCCCAGTCTGCACGTCGGCACCCCACACACACACACACACACTACTGTGGCACACTGGGAGCCCAACCCAGTGTGCTTAAATATTTTTGGTAACCTGTGAAATAAAGAAAACTGTCCCTGAAGTCTTTTTTTCCCCCCTGTAAAAAAGAACATTTCAATATAGGCTCATAACATTGTTGTTTTTTTAATATTTTTACCCCAAATGTTCAACATAGCCTTCTTATTACCCCACCTCATGAACAAGGCTGAGAAAATTTTCAACTCCAGCTCAAAAGGTGATTTTCCACAGTGACCGCAAAATCACCTTTTGGAATTCGAAAACACATTTTGGCCAGGATTTGAAAAATGACAGCTATTACATTCATGAGGTGCTATGAAGGGTGTACAGTGATATGAGCAAGTATTATTGAGTGGCTCAATATGAGAGACTCAGTAATACTGCTCACACTGAGAGTGAGTGGTAAAAAACATTGCTATATACTGTAGAGCAAGTGTAGCAGGGAACTATACTCGCTACAACAGCATATATGATGTTGTTTGGCCAAGCCCTGATGAGCTGGCCATTTAGCATAGTGGTGTAAGCCACTGCCTACCATGCCAGCAAACCCAGGTTTGGGCCTGGTTCTAGGGGGAACATTTTTAATCTTTTTTAAAAATTGCAACTTTCCCCTGGAGTTGATTATTTTAAGTTTGGGGGGTGTGGGGGGGCGTGGCCCCCCACATAATAATACCCTTTTCAGTAGTTGTGTCCTTTGTATGTAGCGACCATCGCTATTTGCGATGGTCATTGTAATATCCATCACCCTTTTGACGATGGTCTCTTTTTGATTCAGTTTTTGTGATTGGCAGTGTTTAAGACTCACCCTTATCACATAAAACCGCTGTGAAGAAATGGATATGCTGAAAATTTGTGGTCAAAATTTTGAAAATTACCAAAGTTATGATCCTGCGTTCACAAATTTCAATGTAGGCTTATACCTTTATTGTTTTTTAATATTTGTGCCCCAAATTTTCAACATAGCCTTGTTATGACATCACCTCATGAACAAGGGGAGAGAAAATGTTTAACTCCTGCCCAAAAGATAATTTTGTTCAGCGACCACAAAATCATCTTTCAGGACAGATTTGTCTAAGCTCACTGCCATTGTTCATGAGGTGGGGTCCCAAAAAGGCTTGTTGAAAATGTAGGACAAAAATATTCAAAATGGCCAAGTTATGCCACTAAGTTCAAAGAGAGGATTACAGGACTGACCCTGGTGGGTAAGTAGGGGCTTGGAGGGGTGTCTGGGGGTTGGTGGGTGCTGAGTGGGAGGGTCAGGTGGGGGGACAAACAACGCAGCAGCAACAGACACTGATGGATGGTTTTCTTTTTCACAGGGTACATTTACAAAAAAATAATACCTGCTAAGGATGGTTTTCTTTATTTCAGGTGGTGACAGTGGGGGATTGGGCACGCCCAGGGTTGGTGTTATGTTTGTGGTGTGTGTGTGTGTGTGATGAGTGGAAGGGTCAGGAGGGGGAACAGTAACAGTGATGGCAGCACCCGACATCGATGGATGGTTTTCTTTTTCGCAGGGTGTAATGCCTCAGCAGGCTGATTATAATAAATCAGATGTGCTTGCTGAGCACCGTAGATCAAAGGAATAAGCCGACCTATGATTGGGTTGTCTCTCTTCTTTGAAATATACAAAGTTTCCGACCAGCAAGCCAGAACAGCGTCATGATCAGTCTGGATGACACTTGGTATGACACTGACCAGATGCTTGCAGACCACTCTGAATTGGATCGACAGTGTCTCACCCCTTAAAAGCAGCTCTCGTAACAAAATCTTTACTGTACATGCGCAGATGGCAAACATAAAGAAGATCACAAAATTAACTCAGAAAGAAAAAAAAAAAGCAATAATAAGGAGCTCTGGAGTCAGTTGTAGGAGACAGCTTTTCATAAAAATTCCAGGGCTTTGGAGGATTTAGTTGCCCTCTGCGCTAATAATAAACAGAGAACTGCTCTCAGTAATTTCAGCCGCCACCGGCATGCTCATTTCTCAGAGCCGCACTCTGTGGATTCAAGCTCTACTGTTACACGAGGTATCACTGACATGGCCAAATCACACTTGTCTGTGACAAACATGCCTCAGCTAACCCAGTAATTGTTACTCCCTTAGATGTCAGGCAGCCATTCTTGCTCAAAACATTATAAGGCCTCGGGATGTGATAGCTTCCCAGATGAGGTGTTCCATTCCCATTTGGAGAGGTGGACAAAGTTTTCAGCACAGTTTTTTAATGAAATAAGGTTTCTCCCCAAAATCCTAGATACCTGGGTATCATCATACTGTCTGACCTGTTATAGGCCCACAATTTTGCTATGTGTGGCACAATTTTTTTTACCAGAATTGTCCTTAGAAAACTAGAAGACTGGATAGAAAATAAACTTTTTTGCATCTATCAAGATGGTTTGGGGGCAGTCCAGGTGACAGTGGACCAAATCTTTGTACTCAGCTTTATGATAGAAAAGTAGGTTCTGCATTAAAGTTTAAAATTCTTAACTGCTTTAATTGATATAAGGACAGCAACTGATAACGTAAAAAGGGAGACTCTTTGGCAGATCATAGGTAAGCATAGTATTAATCCTGTCTTATTGAAACTCATACAATTGTTGCATGTAGACACAAGATCTAAAGTTAAAGTGGGTAGGGATGGCTCTCTGTTAGATGATATTCCAATACAGAAGAGCATTAAGCATGGGTGACTATTAGCCCCCCAGATTTTCAGCTTTTACTAGGATGCTCTTATCAAGGCTTTGGATTAGGTGGGCACTTTTCTACCAATGAATGAGAAAAAGAAAATCCAACTATTAATCTATGCAGATGACTTACTCCTTATTTCTAGGACTTCCCTGAGTCTAAAAAGGGCCTGAGAAGCTACCATGGTGCACATTCCTAGCTTAGGTTTACAAATCAATGTGAACAGATAAAAAACAATTGTTTTCTGATGCAAAACAAATTTCTGGGGTCAACTGGGGTGTAAACGGCTGTTGTTTTGAGGAAATCAATAATTTTAAATACTAAGGAGTACATAGATAGATGCTGCTTGTTCATGGAAAATACAGGCTCTGTGCAAAGAAAGTTGAGTCTCATCTTCTGCATGAAGCATGTTATACTTCTGAATCTATTCTTTCTCAAAAAGTAAGGAAATTCATTGTAAACATACTTTAATGCAGCATTTGGATTACAAAGCCACAAAAGAAGGAAAATGTGCTGTTTAGGCATTTCAACCGTAATGCCCCCCCCCATCTCCCTACCCTTGTGACCCAAGGTCAGTCTAAAGATCTAGGGACATTCCCCATGTCCCTAAGCTACAGGTCTGAGGCCATGTCGCAAGTTCAGAGCCATCTCCCACAGGTCTGCTTCTCCACATAGGACCCACAGAGCCCTATGTGAAGCAAGTTTCAGGTCCACTGCCATTCTCCTCAGGTCTTTTGCTTCACACAGGGCTACGTAAAGCAAGCTACAGATCTGGTTAAATTCCCCTCCAGCTTTCCTGCTTCTCCTAGAGCCTGTAGGACCCTGTGAAAAGCAAGTTACAGCACAGGGCTTGTGCCACATGGGTCTGCCGATTCACTTAGGGACTGTAGGTTTGGGGCCATGTACTATTGGTCTGCTTCTTTTACCCTAAAAAGCAGGCTTCATATCTAGAGCCATGCCTGATGCCTTTAGTTCTATGTGTATGATTGTACACCAAATATCAAACCTATGGGGAACCCATGGGGCACAGTCCCAGACCTGGAACTTGAAGCACAAGGGTAGGGAATGGGGAAGGGGGTGGACATTAGGGTTGAAAAAACCTTAACAGCACATTTCCTTGCTTTTATAACTTTGTAACACGAATGTATGTATTAATGTTTCTGGGACAACATTAAGGGTCCAAAGGGCATACAAAAATTCCACTCTATTTTGAATATTAACCTGTATGGGAAAAACAGTAAAAAACCTGGAACAATTGCCACCACTTTAGAAAATTCACTGACCTTTCTGCCTTTATCAGTGGTCCCAGTACTCCCATCCCAGCAGCCTCTACTATGCCTCCTGCTGGTTACTCACCCTCGCCTCCTACTATCTCAAGAAAGTAAAAGTGCTTGAGGTTCAAAAGCTCCTGATCAGCATCCCCCTGACAACAATTAAGGTACTGACAATTTGGAATCAAAACTACGGAAATTGGCAGCCCCATTTACAGTGGTGCCAGCCAGGATGGAATGCAGTACATTGCAATAAATGACATGTCACAAAATACTGCATGGCAAAAGGACTTCATTGCCACTGAATTCCTCTATTCACTGCAGCACTGTGCAACACTCTGCAGTAGTGATGCAAGGTACTGCAATGCATCCTGGCTGGTACGGCTGTACATCTGTCCCAGTAACTTACACCTCTCATCTCTGAATTATGTCTGTGGAGGTCCCATGCTTATGGAAAATTGCCAGAGCTGTCCCTGTGTTTGAAAATGGTGACCTAAAAAGTTTGGATAACAACCTCCCAACTGCCATTTTTCCAGTTCTAGCAAAACTTGCAAGAGATTGGTTGTTCGGCAACTCACAGAATACCTTACTAAATGTAGTGTAACCCCTAGATGGCGCTATCCCAGGGGCTACTACCCCTGCCTGATTTGCCACTAACAGGTTGAGGGGCCTGGATCCAATGGCGGGTGCCTCCACCCAGAGGTCAGGGTTTGCAATAGTTAAACTTACTTGGTCACAGCCCTCTGGGACACTGCAACCCCCCTTTCTTCCCACTAGTGGCCCACACAATATAGCAGAATTACCTTCACAGTATACACTTACCCCAAGGCTGGTTCAGGCACCGGGACATCCTGTAAAATAAGATACAGTGCAACAATCACAGTACAGTACTTTAACATAGACAAATACCTCAGGCAGTATAACTTTGTTGAAACAAACAGCTCTGATTTATTTAGGGGATATAACAAGGACAGGGGAAATCAGGTTAATTAGCTTATCACTTTACTATCTACTTGATGGCTCTGTGCACAGGCCTATCCCTACCAGCTACTGTCCCTGGGTACCCAGGCCCAGTGGCTAGTCCAAACCGTGGCAGTTGGTAGGGCCCTTTCACAGAGAAAAAGGAAAATTAAACAGTCAGCAGTACAGTAATTCCATTTGGATTTAATGTGGCAATTCAACAGGGAGCGACCCAATTAGTACTCGACCTCCAAAGAAGATATGGTCCTTCAATGTCAGCAGGGCTACTTTTGATCTCAAGAGACTCCTCACACATTTATATGGTAAAAAAAAGCACTATACCAGGCAGGCTGCATCTGTATCCCAATCGCAATTACTGCACAATAACCAGGAGAACACACAGCAGATTCAGTTCCTGACAGACCGAGTGTAATTCAACAATTTCTTCAGTCTTCACAGGGTGAGCCTGGTTTCTACTCTTCAGAGATCCTTTGATTCTTTTCACAGGACGGATTCAGTCCTAACAAGCAGTTACACAAGTTGTAGACCGGAACTCTGGGCCTTGCACACGTTTTTGACTGAAACTGTGCACTGAAGGAGCACAGGGTTTCTTTCCCTTCACTTTCAGATCTCAAACTGAAACTCCCAACAGACAAAACCGGCACTTCCTTTGAGTTCCTCCCAGTTCTTGACTGGATTGGCTGTCACCACAATAGACTGCTGCTGTTGGTCCAAAAGGCACGAAGTCTAAACTACATCTCCCAGAGTCACTGCCCATACAATCCTCTTGTGGCTGGCTCAGATTATGAGTCCCAAGTTCTGATTCGTCCAAGGCATCATTTTAGAGCTAGTTTACCCTACACTGATTGGTCCAGTTCAGCAGTTCAAAACCAGAATGGGGAACTAGGCAGACAGTTCTGACTGCAAAAGAAAGCAGGTTAGACAAACTGTAATTTTATTATTACTGTAAATGATTTCTGGCAATCAGTTACATCTTTCAGACAGGTTCCCTTTGCACTCCTAGTGACTGCAAAATGGGGTGAATTGGCAGCAGCTCAAGTGGTACTCAATCAAAGAAACACACAGTCCCCCATACAAACTAATTATGTCTGCAAGCAGACAGCTCTTAAAGAGACAGTACCAGAGGTTCTAAAAACACTCACTGATAAATGGCTTAAACGCCAAACACCATTCAGGCTTGGAGCATTCAAGCAAGCTCCTGGAAGTCTTTTGGGAACCCCCATTTGCAGGGGGGTTACAGTAGCATACTATCCAAAGGTCAGCATGGCTTCAGGAAGGGGTATAGCACTTCAACTGCTGTAACCAAGCTTATTAATTGCATAAGTCAGGCCAGGGATGCTGGTCTTCTAACTGGTGCCATATTCTTTGATCATACAAAGGCATTTGACCTAGTACACTATTTTTTTTCAATGTTCAAAGCTATCTGCACTAGGTTTCTCCCCTGCTTCAAACTGTTGGTTTGCTAACTATCTTTATGGGAGAAAACAAGTTAAGTTACATTCCTGCATGACACCCTTGGCCGATGTTACAGTCGGGGTTCCCCAAGGATCAATATAAGGAGACTACTTTTCACACTATTTATCAACAGTCTCGTGGATGTGGTTAACAGTTGTAACACATTGCTTTATGGAGATGGCCTTGTTGTGTAGCACAGTGCATCAGACACCTCAGACTCACCGTAACGTCATGCAGCTGTTTACCCTCATAAAACCAGACTGCTCAATAATAAGCTGGTATTAAACTGTAACAAAACTAAGGCCATGCTGTTCGGCTGTAAACTTCAGCTCAGTCTTGGATCCCCTAGCCTTTCTAGCACCTGTAACAATGGCATCCTACTGGGGGAGGGTACCATTATAAAATACATAGGAATCACTTAAGACCAGTCGCTGGGTTTCTAATCTCACATCCTGTCAGTTTGTAGGGCAGTTACTTCTAAACTCAGTATAGCGCACAATGCTAAGCATTGCCTCTCTCCAAAGGTTACCTCCCCATAGCCGATGATGTGCTGCTTTCTGGCCTCAGTTATGGTCTGCTGGTCTATACTAATGTTATCAAAGCAGACCTTAAGAAGTGTAATGTTCAGCAACATATGCCAGTTTGCCTTGGCCGCCCCCATACTTACCCATAACTGCCAGCTCTACTCAAGGCCGGGCTGTCTACCTCATATGGGCTAGGTTCTGATTTTTTTTTTTTCCCCACAAAGTTTTTCCACTCATGGTTGATGCGGGCAAGCTATTGAGTCTGGTCCCAGCTGCACCCCGCCTGGCACCTGCCTCCCTCCCTCAGACTCACTTTGCTCATGAATCCCCCATAGCTCCTCCGCCATGATGGGGCCAGGTTGAGGAGGGCCATCCTCCACTGACCCAGTATCTCTCATCCAGAACTGAGGCCAGTGGTCTAGGTGGCAGTGCGGGGACAGGGGCAGGCAGGCAGGGCTTCATGAATCCCTACACCAATCCTTTTCAATTTTCTCCCATGTTTCCCAGCCACCGCGGCCCCTCCCTGCTGAGTCTTTGTGGTAGAGAGACCCCCCCTTCGTTTGCAGGCATAGAATGGGCACACAATCTCTTCCCCATGTTTAAAAGTCTACTGCAGTAGCTTTTTTTCACTCTAGCCTGAATGTTTTCCTTTTCTACTGTAATGGATAGGCCACCCACTGCAATATCTCTTTATACTATCCTCACCCCTCTGTAATATTCCTTTTTCTTCCTTGCCCTTCTGCCTGTGCCCATGGTAGCAGACACACATTGTGTCTGCATTGTGGAGAAGACACATGTTGTGTCTAGAATATGTAGCATCAATTACGTGAAAAGAAGAGCCAGTTGCCCTTTCAAAAGGGGAGGCCGTAAACAGTGAAGTGTTGGCCCTTGTTTGAACCTTGTGGCTCTGAATTGTGAATAAAATACCCAAGAACCTTGACCGGAGAGCGAAATGAAGTGCTCCAGTCTGGGATTCGCTCCCTTTAAAACTATCGCGCCTAGCAGTAGTGAAGCCCCGGAGCACAAATAAAAGCTCCTTTAATATGTGGCTATGAGAGTTTGTTCTGTAGCTATAGTAAATACATTACGGAGCGAAGGTATGCTCCAAACAGAAATTAGAACTTTCCCAGTGGCTTCCATTATAATGGCATGAAGTAAAGGTGCCTTGTCCCTTAACCTCGTAGTAGCACGTGGCTGGAGAAGCAAAAATAGGAAATAGCTTCCTGTCTATCGCTATAAGTGGTATCAAAAGCCTTAGAAAATAAGTGACCCCGTAATGGCTTTTTGAGCCATATGCAGGAACCAGGAAAAGCCAGGTAGGAAGTTGAAAGCCCTGAACCCTTTAAAAGGGCCCAAATGAAAGTTTTAACAATGGCTTGAAATTTCAGTCATCGGACAAACAGAGGTGTCTAAATAAAAGTCTCAAATAATATTCTCTAAGGCTAAAATAAGCCCTAGGAGAAGAGTTTTTTTCTTGGTTTTGGTTTGTTATTCCTGGAAAAGATAGGAAATAAAGAGAGTTTCTTTCCCTACCTGTTGCCTGCTGCTCTGTGCCAAAAGAATGGGCTCCTAGGAGCCAGAGGCCTCAAACAGAGGCCACTTTATGGGAGCAGATGCTGTCCATCTCAGAATAGTGGGATGAGTTTCACCTTATTAACAGGCAATTTAAAATGTAGGATTAAAATCCTTTGTTCTAGAGACGTTAAAATGAGTTGATCCATATAAAATATGTTGTCTCTTGTTTTGACAAATGAAATAAAGGTCACTCTGATCCCCCATTGCTTGTATTACTGCAGTAAAAACGGTTGTATTAGAACAGGGGTGGTTCAGGTGTCCAGTTCTTAGGGTATAAAAAGCCCTCCTCTTGGCAGATACAGCAGATCAGCCTGGGAAGCTGTACAGAGAGGTTGTATGCACAGATGACGGTGGAAACTACTGAAGTTTAAGTATTCTACTCTGTGGCAGAACTACCAAGAGAGGGTAGCTCTGGGGCTCGAGGAGAGGCTAGTTTTATTTTATTATTTTCTGCATTATGAAATAAATATCACACAAACCTTGTGTGTTTTAAAGCTTCAAACTGTGTCCCGTATCTAAGTTATCCTAACCCACAACCTGGTCACAGTCTTGTATTCTGGCTCTACCACCCAGCCTCCAGCAGGTGGTAGCCCAGGACTGAGCTGGTGTGCCCTTCCACCCCGGGAGAGGAAAGCTGTCCAGTGGATGCTCAGTCCTCTCCCTCTCCAGCTGACCCTTGACAACCAGAGCTTGTTCCTGAACCCATGTGGTCAGCATGGTATGAGGTAAGGTGCACAGTGCCTCAGTCCTCTGTGCCACTGAGTCAACAGTGGGCTATGTTTTTTCCATATTGGCTACTTTGGGGACAGACTGCTTAGATCTCGATCTCCTGCTGTCCTAGAAAACCTCCTTCAATACTCTACCACATCTTTCTTTCTCATATCTACTGAGCCCCCTGCTCTCATGGAACACAGATGAAAAAGAACCTGGGCCAATAAGCCTTTGCTCACCACACCCCATAAACTTGGAACTCTCTGCCTGTTCCATGCACAGTGGCCCCAGTCATTCATCATTCATTGCACATTACTGAAGTCTTTCCTGCTTTTGCCTGGCTCCTGCTCCTGCACGTGATTATTTTCATTGCGACTGTGTAACATATTACTGTCTTTATACATAATTGTTGTTAATTACTTGATTCCTGGCATTAATATGCTAATTTGCTATTTAGTTTTCTGCCAAACTACCCATTAATGCATATTGCACATATTGTTTCTTAATGACCGTACTCCTTGTAGACTGGGTGGGCCAAGCAGTTCTTTTCGGCCGACAAATTCTATGTTTTTATATCTCTGCCTCCTATTTTAAAAACAATTACCGGATGTACAGTACTTACAGCTTTGAACATTTGTAATAGCTTCTAGTTTCTATTGACTCTTGATGCTGAAGAATTCTACAGCAGAGTTACTGCAGGAAACAAAGGGATTTCAATGGGACTTAATTCCTTTTATAATGCAGGAACTGTGACATTGTGTATCATCCTGAGGGGCTTCACTGTCGAAATAATCACAAATGATGATAGGTAGGTGTGGTACATAGAGAAATATACCCACTAATGATGTAATAATGCTAGGAGCCTGGATGGTGGGTGGCATTACAAACTCATTAGGCTCCAAAGATTGTATATTTCTCCAAAGGACTCTTACCTGCCATTTATTTTATATAACTCATTAGGCTGGTCGTCTTGGTCACATTTGTGATCATTACTGGGTTTTGCTTTTGTGATTTATTTGCCCAACTGTGTTTTGCAAATGTAAAGACATTTTTGCTGGTTTCATTTTTTTGTGTTGCTTAAGTTTCCATAGTGTAGAGTCCTGGAGGCAAGGTTGAGGTGGAACATCCTTTTTTTAATTCTATTTTAGACTCCCTTGAGCCGTTGGGATGTATTCTATATCATTCTTTAAAGCTGCCATCCCCACTCCCCCTCATACACACACATCCAGGACTCACTGGGAGACTGCTGTGACTTGTGCAGTGTCCCCCCTGTGGAGGCTGAGAGGGGATGGAGTAGAAGTATGCTAATTTGGGGCCCCTGCTGGCAAAGAGAGTGGATCCAAAAGCCAGGCTTCATGTCATGAGACTAAAGGGTTTTTCTCCTGTTAGATTCCTCTGGTGGAGTGGATGTGCAGTGACGACTAGATCAAGGCAGATGTGCTGTCACACCCGATGTGCCAATGTCCATTTATTTATTTATTTATTTAATTTTTGTTTACTGGATAAGTAGACTAGCCAGAAAGATTATTTTCAGGCATGACCCAGGAGAGTACAGAGACAAACTTCCAGAGAACAATCATGAATACAAAACACAAGTTACATGTAGATATTTGAGCATAACAATGGTAATTTTGACAAAGGAATTTTAGGTAGCAAAAACCAAACAAACAACAAAATGCAGTATTTAGGTTACATAAGGCAACACTCCACCAATCCTGCAGCTTGCTCCAGACGCGGGCAAAACAGCTCCCAGCCATCGCTAGGCATCAGACTATTGCCAGTGCCATGACCCTAACAACCCTGAGGAGGGGAGCTGTCCTTTAGATGCTCCAACTTCCTCCCCCAGGGGGGCGCTTGAGAGCTGATCTCCTGGCAGGACACAATTCATAACTGCCTTGCATATCAGCTCTAAAAAATTGCTGATTTTTGCAGTCTAAATCAAAGAATTTAAAAATAAGTAAGAAATCCTTAGTGGTGAAGCTAGCAACTATCAGAAGATACAAAATTTGTGATGGGGAAGCAGAAAAATTCAGCGCCAGTTTCCTCCAAAACTACCGGGGTGAAAACAGCTCAGTTTGTTGAATTCCCAGCCTCTGAAGGGGAGAACATAGCTGAAAACTGTACCATCCCTACTTGGCACCAAATGCTGGCCATGATGAACTCGATGGACATCAAGATGTAAAAAACTCTAGCCCGCTTGGAGAAGCACGATGCTGCTCTTACCAAACTCTCTTCCATTATGACCAAAAGTGAGAGAAGATCGATTACCACACAGGCAGCAGTAGCCACATTAACCTAGGAAAATGTCCAACTTTGTGGCAGGCTCTAGGCCTTAGAGAATGAGGCACAAACAGGGAACATTTCCCTGATCGACATACCTGAGGGTGCTGAGGGCCTCAATCTATTGTCTTTTTTAAAAGACTAGATGCAATCTTCGATTCCAGTGCCCAAGGACTTTGACTGAGGGTCACTGCAATGGGCCTACAGAGTCAACCCCAGAGTGCAGCCTACTAATAGTAACATACCCCACACTGTTCCCCTGTGGACCGCTGGGGTAGAAATTCAAGATGTCTTAATCTCCGCAGCAAGGGCAGCCTACCCACTGGCCATCAATGATTTGGATGTTAAATTCTTTCTGGATCTTTCTTTTCAGACCTGCTCTCACCGTAAAAGATTTGATGGGGTCCAACAGAGGTTAAGAGCAGTGGGGGTCGTACATGCCTACCTACTGCCAGCAAGACTCAGGATTACCTATGGGGGAAAGTCCTGGCAGTTCACAGATTCGGCTGATGCAGGGCAGCGGCTGGAGAAAACAGAAAAGGAGTTTGCTGCTCAAGACAATGTTCCAGTAGAGGAGGAGGCTACAGAGGAGGACTGAGGGCCTGTTTGACTCTTGTTGTTTTTCCCTGTTGGAAATGTAAGACTGCCAACTAGAGGGACTAGAGGCCTGTTTAAAACTGTCCCTTGGGCTCCCCGCCCTCACAGTAAGTCTAGCAGAGATGTTGGTTGAAGTTTTGGGGATTAGATCTGTCTACTGGTCATGTGGATCTACTGAGAGGTTGTGTTTTGGATGCAGCCCTCTTTTTTCTCTCTGCTTTTCCCTGTTTGGGGGGAAGGCACTGATTATACAGCTCCATGTTGAGGTGTGCCCCATTACAATTTAGTTTGTTCATTGTTTACATTTAAAATTTCAAATGATTATTTCAGTTATGAGTTGCTAAAGAATATCTAAGCAAGGTCACATATGTTGATTTATAGCTGTCTGTAGGAAGTTATGAACAGCATTCATTTTCCAGTTGTTTTACATTTTTGTATGCATGGATAAACAGCATTCCTTAGAGATTGCTTTTAATGTTCCTCTGCAATTCTACCTAATTAAGGACATTACAAAGCTGTTGAGACGGCTAACATTTCTGTACAATTAATGGACTCTAACTTCTGGATATCCCCCCACTCCTTTTTTTTTAATTTAATATGCTTTATTGAATTTTCAAAAATACAAAATCACAAAATCCAACATCACAAAAAAAACATACAACAAATACGCATACAACGAACACAAAAAAAACAGATGACCTCCCCAACCATCTCTCCCATAACCAAGAAAAAAAATCAAACTCCTGCTCTGTTCTGGAGGAGATCAAATGAAATAGTCTACACAATCCAATTAGGTCTTTGGAATGCATTAATAACATAATTAACTAGGAAGGGTATAAAGTAGTATCATACCCAAGCTACCCAACAAAATACTTCCCATTTGCGAACAGGGATAAAGGTCATACCCAATGTCTGGACCACTCTGGTAAATAAAAAGTATACTCTGTCTAGCTCATATAGTTAATAAGGTATGCTACGGCTCCCACACCTTTTCATAAGTTGAAAGGTGGTCTGCTAAACTGGCAATGATCTTTTCTGCCTGTAATGCAAATAAAATCTCCCTATACCATTCCACATACATAAGAATGACCTGATCACACCAGTGCCTTAAAATAACCTTTTTAGCACAGGCAGAGATCAGATCCATGTGGTATCACTGATTGCCAAGAAATAGACCATCAGAGACCCCCAAAAGGCATACTTCAGGTAGAAGACCAGAGTCTAATTCCAGCAGAGGGTCCAAATGCAGATGCATGGCCTCCCAAAAAGGAGATACTTTTTCACATGTCCATAATATATGTAATAACGTGCCTTGGTCCTTATTGCATCGAGAACATACATCAGAAGAAATATTCCTCATTTTATGTAACTTAACTGGTATATAATATAAATTATGAAATATCTGAAATTGCATGAACCAGTATCTATCTCATCTTAAGTATTTATAGGTGTGTTTCCATAAAAGTGGCCAATTATCGGACCCGCCCTCCAGGGGAAGAACCTGATCCCAATAAACAGCCGTCCCTGATTCTCTATTGGGAGGAAATTCATAACATTGATTATAAAAAAAAAGATATAGTATGAGGGGAGGATGCATGAGGGGCTAGGCTAAGGATTTGCTTTCCATAAAGAGAGGACCAAAGCCCTGTACCAAAATGCTGAAGCAACAAATGAGTTATTTAAAAGTATTTAAAATATTGTGAGGTGGGTATCTTAAATTTCTGCTGTGCATCAAGGAATTTCAGCAGGGTACCATCTTGGAGAAAATAATCCACTGTTCTAGCTTCCACATAAGGCCAAAAGGTCTGTGTAAGGAGGTGACCAGCAATTTTAAAGTCTGGGTTCCCTAACACGGGCTGTGAGACATCCTTAGTAGGGTCCAGTTTAAGAAGAAGACACAATTGCTTGTGAGCTCTCAATGATATTTTTAAGGGAGTACCATACAGGGAGCGAGGAAGCTTCTTAAGGGGGACATGCAATAGAGCCGTGATATCTATTTTTAATTGAGAGCATTGATATCACTCAATTTCCAGCCATTGTGGGATATAGTCTGTAGAAGGATCAGCAGAAAGTATTCTATACCATTTTTATGTATTTATTTATTTCAATCTAGGATTACAATACCTTTGAGCCGAGGCTCTTTTGCAAAGGTTCCACGTCAGCATGTGCAACAGTCATCATTTTTAGTTACAAACATATAGTCATTGACTTATAGACATGTAATAACCAATACAAAAACTTGAGCTATGAGCAAAACAAGGAAAAGTTGGTGGGGAAGTGAGGGTAGGAGGTCGGAGGAGGTGCAGGGGGTAAGGGGGAGTATGGGAGGTGGTTGGGGCGGGGGCAGGAGTGGAGATACAGGGGGGAAGGTGGGCGAGGGTGGGAGACAATGCAGCCAGGGGGCCTTGTCGAGCCAGTAATTGAAAGTAATGGGTGCCATGTACAGCAAGGCAGTACAGGAAGAAATTGGAGACACGAAGGCCTCCACTAGTTTTTGGAGCAGACAACTTAGCCAACACTCTCCTGTGTGGTTTATCCTGCCAGAGAAAATTAGAAACAATTCTATGTAAATTGTTAAACCAAGCTCGAGGGATAACCTGGGTAAGCATGAGGCGAGGATAAAAGATTAGTGGAAGCACATTCATTTTTATTATATGCAGCCGTCCTCAAAAAGAAATATGGAGAAAGGTCCAGCAGACCAAATCATGTGTAATTTGATCGACTACTGAATCTAGATTATATTGTTTCATTCTGGTGGATGAAACACTGAGATAAATTCTGAGGTACTTAAATTTATCTTTTATCCTCGCCAATCCCAAGTGCTCCACACTCGCTCTAGTAGTCACAGCATTCAACGGCATAATTTCAGTTTTCGCTAGGTTTAATTTGTAATTTAAGCCCCCCACTCATATTGTAAAAGAATACAGGGGCAATTATGAATGTCACAATTTTACTGTAATTTTTGTCAGCAATTACTATTGCCCTATATGAGGGACTGTGTGTATATTTCGCCTAAACCAATAAACACAAAGTATAAAAAAAAAACTTCCTCCCCCAGATGACCCTCTAATGCTTTGGGCTCATTCTCGAACTGAGGTTGTTGGCAGCATAAGCGAGAGAACTACTGTAGCACCGATGGGCCTGCCCAAGGTTGTCCATTCTTTAGTTTGGTGTGGTTGATGCTGGGAAGTGGCATGGTGTTTGTGGTTGTAAGGGGTGTGGCATCTGCAACTGGGTGCAGTGGTGGCATGTAGCATGGGAGAAACTGGTGTAACCCACCCTCGAGGGCTTACTTTAAATGCCCCTCATTGCTCCTGGTTCTCCCCTCTACCTCTGGTGTCCCATATTTTTCCCTGATGCTGCCCAAGTCTTCCTGGTGCCCCAGTGCTCCCCAGTGTTTCCCCCAAGCATCCCTTGTAATTATTTTAGCCCTGTTTGTGCTTAAAGTTTAAACCTCAATCCCCCTCCGCTCTCTGCTAATTCCTGAGTGGACGGGTGATTGCGCATGCACAAGTAGCACATTTGATGTGCCGACTGCCAAATTTGTGGTCATTCGGGGAGTCTTTCAGCGGTCCTGATGCCCCTCCTGACCTAAATGGGGCCCGGTGACCTAAATGAGGCAAAAGTGAAGCCTCATTTCTTTTTTAAAAATATAGTTTGAGCAAGGGCATTTTCGGTGACTAATGAAAATGTAACTGCCCTCATTCATATTCATGAGCTGCTGCCTGCAGCCTAGGTGGACAGTATTTTGGCAGCATCGACAGCAAAAGTACCGGGATTAAATGCATAAATGTGGGCTTATTAAAGAGGGCATTATTGGGGCTATTTATCATGGGGAAAATTGTAAATAAATAACTTCATTCCTGGCAGCACCAAAACTTTAAACCTGTGAGACTGCATAACTTGTGTAAAACTGTGTAGTGCAGCCACCATCTTGTCAGCCCAATAGTCAATCACAAACTGGGATTTCAGCCAGGTACTCATGGGACAATACTAAAGACTGGTGGGAGATAAACACGGACAAAGGTTGGGTGCCCAAACTCCAGCCAATAAAAAGATTAAAACTGTTTTAGACAGCTTAGGCAGCCAATCAAAGCTTAAGGATTTTGCCTTTATTTAAGAGGGACAGTTTGAATTTGAGTCAGTCTTAGTGGAGTTGTTAGCAGTCTGAGATCTGTTTGGCTCTCCAGTAAAAACCTCAGAGGAGAGAAGCCTGTGTGTCTTTGCAAGAGGGGCCTGTTTGCCTCCAGCGAGCTGTCTTCAATCCACAAGGGGATTGATTTTCAGGGACTACCTGTCTGCAGATTAAGAGGTTTGCTCAGCAAAGTGGCTGTAACTGCGAATCAGCCTGAAGCTGAACTGAGAAGTGGATCTGTTTCCGTTTAATGTGCTGAATTCCCGAGGTATGCCGAGACCTACTTACCAGGAATGCCTGTTTTCCACTGGGAGCCAGTTGCCTTGTTTGGCCAAGTTGTTAGCCAGCTGGAGGCATTCACCAGCTAAAAAGACTGAATTTTGTCAGAAGTATTTATTCAGTCTTGGGCTCATGCCAAACCCAGACCAAGCTGTCTGTTCCTGAACCAGTTTCAGTTTTCTTGGTGAGAGACCAGCTTGGGGATCCAGCCCCTGCACAGCAAGGTTTTGCAGATTGCGGCCACCTGGAGGGAAAGGCCGAGAAGCGGAGGTGAGTTGTGTCGGCCCAGCTTTCCCATGCTCTGCAGTGCTCTGCAACAGGTCTTCATTTCACCAGGCCATCTTCTACCAACTGGTGTTGTGAGTAAACTCAGGGTAGCTCCCTGCAACAGTTCCTTAAATCATTCTGCGGTACCATCTGATTTCTTCAGTGTGTTTACAGAATTACAGTGAACTAGGCCAACTATCTGTGGATACAATTAGCCAAGGTCTTTGTTTATGCATGCTTAACTGCCTTTTCTTCCCATCAAGGGTCCCAACAACAGCTGCAACCCTGGGCACCATTCTGGCTAACCACCAACATTCTGGGTACCCAGCCATTGCGAGACAGCTATAGTGGGACTGAATGCATGCATTCAGAGTATCCTGGTTTAAATCCAGTATAGTAGTCATTCATTTAGATCTACCCCTTCCCTTGTTCACATCCCCTCAATAAATTCAGATTTGTTGTTTCACTGTTGAATTGACTCACAAATATCTCATTGCCTAGTTTAAGGTTAATGTGCTGGCAAAAGAGCATTTAAAAAGTGCATGCCTGTTTTGAATACTGCTTTACAAGGGGCTCCAGGGTGTTTGCCAAAGACCAGACCGTGGTGGTAAGTGCAAGGGGTGTGTGCATATCATTAATGTTCATTGCTAACTGTGTGGTAACTGCTGAACTAGGTGGGCTTGCGGGTGGTCATAGCTTCCCAGAGGGCTGTACCAGGTTAGGTGGATACCCCCACATACTTTACTCTGGGTGGAGGCACCATTTCATTGTAGCTACTGAGGGTAAGGGAACCCTGGTAATTGTTAAGTTTGAATCCAGGCCCTTCAACCTGTTGTCAGAAGTACAGGCAGGGGTGGTAACCCTAGGGATAGCGCCGCCGAGGGGGGTTACATGGGAATCTGTGGTTGGTAGAAGAATGTGAGTGAAGTATTATGTCATCTGGAGCAGCTGAAGTATGCAGTCAGAAGTGGCATGTGTCCAGCATGCTTTCTGCAGCCTGGAAGACAGCAGCATGGAGGCCCTGGTTTCTGAGAGTGAAGAAATTAGGGTTGTGCAGATAGTTCTTATTTAAATCAGACCGCCCCTCCTCCCCGATCCAGCGTTCACTCCAGAACTCAGATAAATAAGGATTCAGCTGCAGAAGTCCAGTTTCAAGTCCTTATTTATTTATTTTACTTTTATTTTATAATGTTTTGTCCAGGAAAGGCGCATTGAACTGAAACTCATTTCCAGGTGCATCCTGGGAACACTTGGAAGGTAAGTGACTTGCTCAGGGTCGCAGAGTATACAGATGGTAGCTGTGGGATTCAAACCCATGTCTCCAGGTTTCTCCAGGAGTTGTTTAATGAGAGCACCAAAGAAAAACTGCAGCCAGGATTAAGAAGTCAGGGACTGGAGACTTACCTTGCCACTCTCTCCACCTCCTGCCTCCACTGCTGGCACGTGTGATTCAAGGGTGCATCAGTCCTGCATTTCCACATTTCCATATGGGAATGCATTCAATTGCATAAGCAGCCAGGGCATTTCTGCATTGGGGGAGGAGTTGAGGCTGAGGTGGAGGAACAGACATGAAGTGAAGGAATTCTGACAGTCATGGGCCAGAGCTGAGAGCCATTTGAAAAGAAGTTGTTTTTTTAAACAGGCAAACCTAGGACTTTTCCCTGAGAGAAGAGTGACCTTTAAATAGACACTGGAGTAAGTTAACCCTGAGGTCCTTAACGTGGATAAGTTTTCCATGCTTCACTATCACTAATCTCGTTGGCAATGGCTAGAAGTGCTTTGTGACTCAAATAGTGTGAGTGATTAGCTGCAACAAGTGGTGGAGCAGCTGGTACAACTGACTTCTTAGGTCAAGCTTGGTGACAATCAATGTAGATCACGTTGTTTGTAGTACTTGTTAGGAGTGGGTGGACTGTTCCACAACAGATTGAATCCTCCCCCCCTCGGATTCAGGACTCACTCACAGACTTGGATCAGTAGAGACTCTGATGCTGTAGTTCGGCTCCCAGTCCGTGAGGGAGCTGCAGTTTTCACTTTCAGTACTTGTTTATGCACATTGCTATCGCATTCCCTCTCACGCTCCACATGAATGCTTTATGTGATTGGGTGGGTGGAGGCAGGAACTGGAGGAGGTCACCTGATGTGACTTGCTGCTGCATCTGGCTGTGCATGGGGGGGGCATCTCAGTGTTGAGGATATAGCTAGGTCTGCAGTATCGCAAGTCTTGTGTGAGCTGTTCCTCTCTTTTGGCATTTCTCAGTGAATCTTCATGAGATCTGGCTCAACATGCTGGCATGCCTTGCAGAGATCAGTTGAGAACTAGGCAGCAAGAGATAAGGAGGGACTGAGAGAATGAGCAAGATCAAGGGAAAGTGGGATTTTAAACATTTTAAAGGGAGACTGTGACTGAGAGAGTGAGAGGCAGGGAATGACAAGGCATATAAGAGAGAACAGAGACAGACAATGCAACTCTAAAGAGACAAACAGATCAGGGTAGAAACAGAATGAGAGAGAGAGAGAGATCTCAATAGAGAAATACTGTAAAGCAGCACTGGACTCGACTGCCTGTTTCAGCTGAGTGATCCTCACTACTTAGTGACTGTACAAAAAAAAACATGAAACAGCACAAGGAAAAAAAGGTGCAGAGAAAGGTTGAAAGAGAAAAATGGGGAACAATGTAGAGAGGGAAAGAGATTCCTCAGAATATACATACTAAACAAGCATTTGTCAATGCCGAATGTTTGCTTGCTGGCATTGGCATTGGTAGTGTAGAAGTTACAGAGCTGCATAATAGGAATGGCAGTGAAGTATTGAACTGAAGCCAACTCCACCATAGGAACCGGGTTTATAAAATTTTTGGTGGGGTCAGGGGTCAAACCCCGCCCCCTGGCCCAGGGTCAGAAGTGAAACACTGGGGTTCTAGGGGTCAAAGCCCTATACCCATGGGCTGGGTGTCAGATATCAACCCCACGACCACCAGGGATCTATGGGAGCAGAGCACCTTGTATCATAATGTGGGGGTCTGCATGTTAAGCCCATATCCCCAGATACAACAGCAGACCTGAAATATTCCTACATAGAATACCACACCAGTAGTAATGCCTACTTGATTTGGTAGCTAGTTGTGATGTAATCAAGGCAACAAGATTCAAGAGAGCTGCAGCTCCATAGACCTAGTCTGCTTTTGTCCTGCAAATAGAAAAAAGTTTTCCAAAGGTCCCTTCATTCTTGTCTAATTATTCTGTTCTGTGCATCAAAAGGTGGAGCACACTTTAGCAGACAGGGCTGAATTCTAGACAGTGAGGTTTGAATAAATCACTGTCTCTAGCAAGTGCATGGACTAGATTTACAAAGAGCAGCAAACATTTGCCATGGGCAGCAACTCCCCTTACAGTAGTCTGTCTGGTGGTAATCCACACTTAGAATGTTTTATGGAATGGAATGGCTGCCATGAGATCATATAGCAAAATGACTCCCAGTAAACCACAAGGATGTCTTCAACTCCCAGATCTCAAACTTTAATATTTAGCTTCTAGGGCTAGCCAGTTCTCATGGTGGAAAGATGTGACTGGGGACCAATATGAAATAGGTGCAGACCACAGTGGCAGCTCATGGAAAGTGATCTGTGCTCCAGTTCAAGACAGGCATAAATATCAGAGCCCTGGTAATGTACCCCAAGGCCGTTGACGGAGTTCTACAAGAAGGTTCTTTTTTGGGAGTCTGGCTTCTTCAAAAAAGCCAGGGGTCTGGGGGCCGCCAGGCCCCCAGAAGCCCATGGGTTCTAGATGTTCTGTGGTGCATTTTCTGGCTTATTGTGAAGCTAAATAACTCTTATCTTAGCTCTCCTCTACCCCTTGCTCTAAACTTATGCATTGTCTGGCTGAAGGTTGAATATATAGAGAATATTGGATGGGCAACTATGCAGAACCAGTGTGTTTTGCCACAGAGGGATTCTGATTCCCTCTGACCTCGAGAGCGAAGCTCTAGAGGTCCATGGGAATCAGAATCCTGAGGTGGCAAAACACACTGGTTGTGCATCGAGTTGCTCATCCTGTATTTTTTATAGTGTTTAGTACCATGTGAAAAATGTGTTTTGTGAGTTCTTTTGCTTTCAAAATGAAAGTGACTCATGCACTCTAGAGGTTCTAGAATGCTGCTCTACAATAGGGTAGAACAGCATTCCATGACCTTGGAACTCTGGTAGAACAGCATTTTTGACCTTGGAACTCTGGTAGAACAGCATTTTGAAAGGGATGGAATTCTATACAGAACAACATTCCACTATACACTATATACTTGTATTCTTTACATGAGGTTAGCAAAAAGCTGATTGTCGTACAAGTGATATATTTATTGTCTGCAGCTGTCACCTGCTGGCTTGACATAGGCCAGGCAATGAATGTTAGCATTTTCTTCCTTAGGTACAGAACAGAAGTATTTATTCACCCTGTAGCCAGTCAGATAATTGGGATTGAGGTGCTGGTAGGCCCCAACCAGGATTTTCTCAAGTGGTGTTTTTTTTTTTTCTTTTAATAGACTGTTACTCTTGCTAGATGCTCTGTGGTGCATTTCCTGGCTTATTCTGATGCTACATAAATCTTATCTTAGCTCTACTCTACCCCCTTGTTCTAAAATGATGGTGTCTGGCTGTAGGGTGAATACATAACACTATTCTGTATGTGAGTTTAGCAAAATGCTGATATTCATTATAATTGATACATAGATTGAGTGCAGCCATCACCTGTCGTCTTAACATAGGCCAGGCTAATATCAACGTTTTGCTAACCTCACATACAGAGCTGAAGCATGATTTTACCCTGCAGCCACCAGCCAGCCAGATATTATGGATCTGGGGGAAGCTAGGCCCAAGGAAGCCCTGGATTACTGTGGTTCATTTTGTGGTTAACTGTAAAGCTTAAGAAGTCATCTGTCACCATTTCTGGCTGTCAGGACAGTTACCATCCATGTGGCTCACAACATACTAATAATATATTCCTTACCAGAGGATAGCCAGGGTCAGTGTTCTGACCACCATTTTACTCATGCAAATACAAGCCCTGCCCATTAGTTTTTATGTTTGCTTGCATGCATGTGCAAGAAACATAGTGCCATCTTCCGAGTTTTCGGAGGTGTGGCAGCCCTCTTCCAATTCAGTCAGTGTGTTTGCAGGCGCGGCCACAGTTCTCCAATGTCTGCTGGAGCTGTCTATGACAGCAGTCCAAAATGCAGTGGAGTACAGTTAAAAGGGGGAGCTACGCTTCAGTGAGCAGCGATAAGATATCGCCTGTTCATGCACTCCCCCACACACACACACACACACACACACAGGCATACTGTGTGCTCACCCCCCACGACACTGTGTAGGCCGGCCGGGGTGCCCAATCCCTGTCGGCTGTGCTGCACCCCCAAAAACTGAGTTCCATGCCACGCTGGGTGCCCACCCCAGCTGTGGCTGCACATGCATACTTACAGGTGCCTTAATCCCTGTCCGGCTCCACTGGTTCCCTCTGTGAGTACAGGGTGCCATGCTGGGACACCTCACCCCAGCATGGCAACAGATGCTGCCACTGACGGGGTGCCCACCTGTGGCTCCATGCCCCCCCACCAGCCATCCTTGTGCCACGCTGGGAGCCCACCCCAGCATGGCAAATGTCCACGTCGTCATTTTAAAACAAAACAACCTGAAACTGAAAAACAGTCCTCGCTGTCTCTGCCCTACCTCGCCCACCGCTGTACCCCTCCCACCCCCCACCCCATACTTACCTCTGGACTCTGGCACCACGATTTGGTGGACTGGGAACATGTCTGCACTCTTCAAAGCTGACCGTGAACTGAGGAAATGCCGTAAGCTGTATAATGGGATAGATAAGGTTTTTCAACTTTGCTGCATATCTCAGACATTTTTTGGAATTTTGCAAATTTTCAACATGGGGTTTTGGGACCCCTTCTCATAGATACTCTCACTGTCATGGCGTTAGTCGGACCCGAAGAAGTGATTTATGATCACTGCAGAAATCACTGGTTTAGTGTAACCGACACTGCCACTGTTCATAAGTTGGGCTCTCAAAAAGCCTATGTTGAAAATTTGGGTGAAAAATTCTAAAATTACTGTTTTACTTAGCTGCAGTGCTGCACAGTTCCTCACATGACGTCAGAAGTTGCGAATTTTCAATATTACTCAGATTTTCAACATTGCCATTTTACCACCTCCTTATGAGCAGTACAGCTGTCATTTTCACATCTTGCCCAAAACGTGTTTCCACCCATGTAGCGCACAATGGCGCAGTCAGTGTGTGAAATCAATATATGGGACAAATTAAGAAAATCACAGTGACACTGTTAATGAGCAGAGGTCTTAAAATGGCTATGTTGAAAATTTGGTGAACAAATTCCTTAAAATGACTGTTTTACGAGCGCGTGGCTGCATGCATTTTGTACAGTGAGTCTCATAGTCCAACTGCAGCTGAGCAAATGTCTGATGCATTTTTATTTCTGGCCTTTTGTTGTGTATAGATTGTTTTTCTACATTTGCTTTATGGGTCAAAACAGGTGTGTGGATTAGGATGCTGAAGTAATCTTTTGTCCTGTATTATGTGTAGGTATTTTTCTACAACTCAGTCAAAGTACTACAAATCCTTGGCTCCTACAGGGTTTTTTTTGTGTCCAGCCCTGTGATCTAGCTACAGGGGGTCTGTCACAGTTTAAGCAAGATAAGCAGTATTGGTTTAAGTACACCAGCTTGTGAACTAGGGATAAAGTTTTCATCCAGAGCCAAATACTGTGTAACATTGGGCAAGTCACAGTAAAATCCTAGTGCTAGTCCACCTAGATACATATTCAGGGTTCATTTCAGACATTTATCTTGATGGAATAATTGAGCCATTGGACAGAAAAAGTAAGGGTCAAATGAAACAAGCATTTGTCAATGCCGAATGTGTGCTTGCTGGCATTGGAAGTGTAGAAGTTACAGAGCTGCATAACAGAAATGGCAGTGAAGTACTGAACTGAAGCCAACCCCACCACCACCCTGCAGAGAGTGACAGGCATTGGGGTGTGCCTTTGGGTCGTCAGGCATAATGGCCACGCCATTTCACCACACCCTATCAATGGCAATATCAGTTTGTTAGCCGAAAGCTGCTTATGCACAGCGACTACGGCATTTAGCACCACAGGTGCAAAAACACATTCCGAACAGGATGTGAAAAATGACAGCTGTACTATTCATGGGGAGGTGTAAAAAATGGCAATGTTGCAAATCTGCAGTAAAAATATTAAAAAAACTGGTGAAGTCACGAGCATGCATAGAAACTGTGCAATGCACACCTATAATGTAATTAGTTTGGGGATTTTTTACAGCAGATTGTCAACACAGGCATTTTGGGACCTCCGATCATGAACAGTGTCACTGTGATATTCTTTATCTGTCCTGAACAATGATTTCCCACAGCGACCATGCATCTCTGCGCTGAAAGTGTGAAAACACATTTTGGCCACATTGTGAAAAATGACAGCTGTACTGTTCATGAGGAAGTGTGGAAAAATGCCACTGGTGAAAATCTGGACTGAAAATATTACAAAGTCATGAACTTACGAGGGTGCGTGGAAACTGCGCAATGCTCACTCGTAACACAATCATTTTATGGACTTTTGTCACCAAATTTTCCACATAGCCATTTTAAGACCTCTGCTCATGAACAGTGTAACTGTGATTTTCTTAATCTGTTCCAAACATTGCTTTTGCACACCGACTGCACCATTGTGCGCTACATGTGCGGAAACACATTTGGGGCTACATGTGAAAAATGGCAGCTGTACTGTTCATAAGGAAGTGTAATAAAATGGCAATGTTGAAAATCTGGAGTGAAAATATAGAAAATTCTCAAACTTACGGTACGTGTGATAGGAACTCGTAAAGCAGCTAAATAAAACAGTCATTTTGGAATTTTTTCACCAAATTTTCAATATAGCCATTTAAGACCTCTGCTCAGAACAATGTCATGTGACTTTTTAGTGTGTCACATACATTGATTTCACACACAACCGACTAGCCCATTGTGCTACATGAGGCAGAAACATGTTTTGGGCAAGATGTGAAAATGACAGCTGTACTGCTCATAAGGAAGTGTAATAAAATGGCAATGTAGAAAATCTGGAGTGAAAATATTTAAATTCGCAAACTTACGGCGTGCGTAGGAACTGCTGCAGCGTCTCGTAAAAACAGTCATTTTAAGAATTTTTCACCAAATTTTCAACATAGCCATTTTAAGACCTTTGCTCATTAACAGTGTCACTGTGATTTTCTTAAAGTGTCCGTACATTGATTTCACAACGACTCGCCTGCTCAGCGCTACATGGGAGGAAACACGCTTTTGGGCAAGATGTGAAAAGTGACAGCTGTACTGTTCATAAGGAAGTGTGGTAAAATGGCAATGTTGAAAATCTGGAGTGAAAATATAGAAAATTCACAAACTTATGGTGCGTGAGGAAGTGCGCATATGCGCTAGTAAAACAGTAATTTTAGGAATTTTCACCAAATTTTCAACATAGTCTTTTGGAGCCCACCTTATGAACAGTGGCAGTGTCGCTTCATTACTTGGTCCCGAAGGTGATTTCCGCAGTGACTGGCGAAATCACCCTTCGCCCGATTAACGCCATGACAGTGAGAGTATTCATGAGAAGGGGTCCCAAAAACCCCATGTTGAAAATTTGGTGCAAAAATTCCAAAAAATACCTGAGATATGCAGCAAAGTTGAAAAAACCTTATCTATCCCATTATACAGCTTACCGGCATTTCCTCAGTTTGCAGTCGGCTTTGAAGAGTGCAGACGTGTTCCCGGTCCACCGAAGATCGTCACGCCGGAGTCCGGAGGTAAGTATAGGGTGAGAGGTGGTGGAGGGAGGTGGGGTGCAGTGGGTGGGCGCGGGTGGGAGCAGAGACAGCGAGGGACCGTTTTTCAGTTTCAGGTTGTTTTTGTTTTAAAATAGCGAGCCTGGAGCTTGCCTACGCTAGGTGGGCCCTCTGCAAGCGCTGGCACCGCTGGTGGGAGGGACATGGAGCTGATGGGGATTGGGCACCCCATCGGTGACAAGATCTGTTGCCACGCTGGGGTGGGCTCCCAGCGTGGCACCCTGTACCCGGGGACCAGTGGAGCCGACGGTTGGGCACCCGCCAGCTATAATCTGTAGCCACGCTGGGGGTGGGCACCCAGCGTGGCATATCAGAAACTCTGTTTGGGGGTGCAGCTGGCCGGGCAGAGTTGGGCACCCGTCGGCTCACCGTGTGTGCATGGGGGGGCGAGCACTTGCAGTATGCATGTGTGTGTGTTTGCATAGGGGGAGCACGCATGAGCAGGCGATATCTTATCGCTGCTCACTGAAGCGTAGCTCCCCCTTTCAATTGTACTCCACTGCATTTTGGACTGCTGTCATAGACAGCTCCAGCAGGCATTGGAGAACTGCAGCCGTGCCTGCAAACACACTGACTGAATTGGAAGAGGGCTGCCACACCTCTGAAAACTCGGATGATGGCACTATGTTTCTTGCACATGCGTGCAAGCAAACATAAAAACACTCAGCAGAGAGAGCGAGAGAGAGAGAGTGAGAGGATGGGATACACTGGGAGAACTGAGAGAGAGAGATCAGTGAGAGAAATCAAAGAGAGTGTATTCTGACCTGCTGTGCTGGGTCCAGGCTGGTGTGTCAAGGGAGGCCACAAAAGAACTACTGTATGCTGCTGACTGTGCTACATGTGTCATTGTTGCCCTAACTCCCTTCCACATTAGCAATTCTACTTTAATTTTCATACAGATAATTATTTAAAGTATTTTCTTTGCCCCACTGTGTTGAATAGTATAATGTACACCCTATTATGTATTTTAACACATCTATTGACATTTTTATGAAAAATCAGAACTAATCAGAACCCCCTCATGTTTGAGTTCTTATTTAATGAGTCAGAACTTCTTGGAGTTCTCCCAGCCCTAGAAGAAATTCAAGTGATGTGATGGGATCAGCAAGGAGTGACTTGCGTCTGAGCAGAGAGTTGGTGCTTTGAGGGACCTGGCTGTTGGTTAGAAAGAGGAAAGTTTTTTTTAGGTTACTGTGAGGCTGTAGTTTATATTATTTTTTGTTTATTTGAATTGTGTTTTTGTAGGTCAGGGAGTCTTTTGAGTGTGCTCCTTGGTAAGTGTCTCAACAGGTGTGGGAATTGATGTCATTGGTATGGTAGGTATGTTAATTGATGAGTTACTTGGTTTAATTGGTATACAGTCAGAAGAGATGCAAGTCACAAGTGGGGTACCTCAGGGATCAGTCCTGGGGCCAGTCCTCTTCAGCATCTTCATTAGTGACATTGCAGATGGACTGGAGGGTAAGGTTTGTCTGTTTGCAGATGACACCAAGATCTGCAACAGAGTAGATGATCCAGATGGGGTGGGCAGAATGAGAAGAGATCTGGATAAACTAGCAAACTGGTTGGAAGAGTGGCAATTGGGGTTTAATGCAAAGAAGTGCAAGATCATGCACATAGGGAAGAGAAACCCTGAAGTCACCTATAGGCTGGGAGGGGAGTTGCTGGCAGTCACAAGAGAAGAAAGAGACTTGGTCATCATCATCACAGATGACCTGAAATCATCCAAGCAAACCACTAAAGCAGTAGGTAATGCTAGGCAGATGTTGGGGTGCATTAGAAGGGGTATCACAAGTCAGAAGAGGGAGGTAATAATCCCACTTTACAAGACACTGGTTAGGTCCCATCTGGAGTACTGCATGCAGTACTGGAGGCCACACCTTCACAAGGACATTAACCAAATTGAGGCAGTCCAGAGAAGGGCAACCAAAATGGTGCAGGGACTGCATCAGAAAACATATGAGGACAGATTAACGGAGCTCAATATGTATACCCTAGAGCAAAGGAGGGGAGAGAGGTGATATGACCGAATCATTCAAACACCTTAAGGGCATTAACAAGATATAACAGTCTAACATGTTTCAAAATAAGAAAAATATCAGCACAAGAGGACACAGCATGAGATTAGAAGGAGGCCGATTAAGGGGTAATGTGAGGAAGTTCTTTTTCACAGAAAGGGTGGTGTATACATGGAACGGCCTACCTCAGGAAGTAGTGTGGATATGAATACAGTGCAGGGCTTCAAACAGGCATGGGATAGGCATAAGAGAGCAATACAGATGAGTATGAATAGATAGGACATTGACAGAGCAAAGGCCGATGTCACATTCATAAGGTAGAAAAAGAAATGGGCAGACTGGATGGGCCTAGCAGTCCTTATCTGCCATCAACTTCTATGTTTCTATATTTCTATTCATTTGTTTGTTTTGGTCTCTGTAACGTTGAATGGATGGTGTTTTCCAGTGGCATACAGCATTGATTGCAGTGGTATATAGCTTTAATCAGTGTGGCATATAACTTTAACTCTCATGGAATATGGATTTAATTGCCCTGGTATACAGGAAAATAACTGCCAATGAGTCCTATGAAACAAAAGTCCCATCCATGTATTATTATACATGCACACTAGTGCCTGTACTATATATTAGGGTTGAGAAGGCAATGTAATGTTAAACCCCGAACTGTGAACCTTAATGACACAGCCATACCTGGTCTGAATTGCCTGGAATTTGGTATATGTAGTTTCAGTACCAGGGTCTTGGGATCCTATAAATTTAGTATCAGTCAGTTCAAGCTTAAGAATTTGGAAATACATTTTTTTTTCTAGATAAGACATTCTGGAAGGTTCTTTTACTTTCATTCCGGAAAGCTGAAACCGTCTTAAAATTCTCTCATATTTTATTAGTTGTGTGTCTGTCCCTCTTACTTCAAATGGTACACAGCATAACGTAACTAGTAAATTTGGAAACAGTTACTAATATACATTATTTTACTGAGATTTGCTGTCAAAAGGGCAAACAAATGCTACATATTCATCTGTTTTTGTACTGCCCAGTAGTGTGGCTCCCTTTCACGATGAGCCTATTCTAATACATTATGGCTAAGTGAGTCCATTTATCCAACAAGTTGCCGGTGTTGTCTTAGGATCTAGTTGGGCTCAGACTCCTTGTTGTGTTTTTCTATGTTTTGCATATCAGCGGGCCATGAGGGATCTGTTGTAGTGCATCATTAGGGTTTGGCCCAAGGATAATTCCTGGATGGGTAGTTTTACTGAAAAATATGCAGTTTTTGAATTATTAAGAAATCATAATGCAGTTTTGCATTTGTGCAGAAAGTTTTTTGAATGCCCTTGGGATAACTATATTTTTGCAAAACTGACCTACATCAGTTATATCAGGGGGACCTAATCTGAGTCAAGAAATGTCCCTCCCATTTATTTATTTATTGAATTTTGTTGACCCGGTAAGCCCACTGGGCCTAGAAGTCCCTTTTTCAGGGGCGACCAAGGGGAGGAGGGATACAGATGGTAAGCAACTGAAACTGAACCAGATTAAGCTGTTGGTGGTATTTTTCTATTAGTGAATGGGAGAAATTTGGCCAGGACACCGGGAAATTCCCCTACTCTTTTTCAATAAGTACCATGGGATCTTTAGCATCCACCGAACTACCACCAATCCAGACAGATGGGACCTCGGTTTAACGCTCTCATTCAAAAGACGGCACCTCAGAAGTTCAGCCCCCCGCTACACTACAGTATCAGTATTGGGATATTAACCCAAGTGCCAGATGTGGGAACTGAACACACAGCCCTCTGATCTCCCAGCCTCAGAGGCAAGTGTGCTACCTACTGAAAAAAAACAGCAGCAGGTGCCCAACCATGCCACTGGTATTCCCCCTCCTGCCAGCCTGATCTTTAAAGTCCCTGACAGAGGATGCATAAACCTACTGCTGGTGTTTCTCCTCCAGACCCATATGTAAAATGACTGAATCATCAGCAGTAGTTGCATACCCCACCACTGTTGTCTCTTCTCTCACCCAACCCATGTGTAAAATAAATGAATCATCAGCAGTGGGTCCCCATCCCTGCCACCAGTATCTCACCTCCCACCTGACTCGTGTAAAAAAATGAATCACTGACAGCGAGTGCCCAACCCCACTGTTGGTATCCCAGCATCTCCACCCCAACTCCTGCCTTGCCAAAGTGTAAAATAAATGAATCACCAGAGGCAGATTCCCAACCTTGCCATCAGTATCCCCTCCCACCTCACCCAAGTGTAGAATAAAAGAAACACTGATGGCAGGTGTCCAACCTCACCGACGGCATACCCCCTCCCACCTGACCCAAGTGTACAATAAATAAATCACTGGTGGCAGGTGCCCAACCCCATCATCAGTATCTCTCCTCCCATCCAACCCAAGTATAGAATAAATAAATCACTAGTAGCACGTACCCACCCCACCACCAGCATACCACCTCCCGGCTGACTCAAGTGTAGAAATGAAAATTAAGTACCTACTGTAATTCTTGATCTTTCTGTGTATCTTCACCATTCATCACTATTGGGTAATGAGCTGGAGGATCAGGACCCAGCAGGAGCTTTCTTTTTTCTTTTTTGCAAGGGGAGGAGTCAATGTCGGGATGGTGCAGCCCTCAAGGCCAACGACAGTGGTGCCCAGGCTGGCCAGTAATCGACGCTGCCCTCTCCCTCAGTCCCAGTTCTGCATGCCAGAGAGTGACAGAGAAATAGGAGGGGGGGGGCAAGGGAGCCTGAGAGATAGCAAAAGGAAAGGATGTAAAACTAAAAGGAGGAATAAAGCCATAGAGAGGACAGAAGAGAAGGAAGCCTTAGGGATTGGTACAAGAGGGCCCTAATCTCTGGCCGAGTAAGGGAGGGGTGAAAGGGTGAGGGGTAGAAGGAAGAGAGAAAGAAAGGAGCGAGGATAGAGGAGACACCACCCCTGAGGATACAGCCCTTGACTGCTCAAGGGAGGATGCTATGCCCCAGACTGGACCAATTTAAGCCAGAAGAGGATCCAAAGGCTGGAACAGCAGAATGGCACCAATCCAGGGGGAGGCAGTTGAGTCACCCAGAGGGCCAAGGATGTGTTGGTGTTTCGCCTTCCTGCCTAGAAAATTGAAGTGGAAAACCACTTAGAAACATCCTTGGTGAGGAAAAACCCCAAGGGATTGTCTTTTAGTTTGTTGTATAGAGGGAGTCACGTCCAGAGGAGGAACTGAAAAAGAATACATATTCTCCTGGAACTAGGAGAGGATAAAAGTAAACCACATATGGATTGGCACAATGTGGTTGGAGGGGAAATAACTGAGGGAGTCACCAGTGCCCCCGTCTATACTTCCTCAAGACTAGGCTGGAGGAAGCAGGGTAATCCAAGAATACCTGGACTGAGAAGGGGCCCTGGGAACTCCTAACAGAGGGAAGACTCCCTCCCTGTCTGTCAACCCAGGGGGAAAAAACTCTGACCCCAAGGGGTGAGAAGGTAGGAGGTGCTGGAGATGGACCGAGGTCCTGACTGACAGACAAACAGGGAGGAGGAGGATCATCCAGAGACTGAGGCCTGAGAGGGGAAGGTGGGCGGGATTCAGTGATGAATGGTGAAGATACTCAGAAAGATCAATAATTACAGTAGGTATGTAATTTTCATATCTTATATGTGTCAATCTTTACCATTCGTCACTATTGGGTGATTACCAAGCCCCCCAAAGGGGGTACAGAACCTCCCTAAGGGACAAAGTCCCTCAGCCTCCAGTGGGGAGACACTAGAGGAGGGAACCCTAACAGGCCTGGCTAGGCCTGAGGCTGGTCTGAGGTGAGGTGAGGTTCTCCTAGCAGGAGAAGGAAGGTGCCCCTGAAGCTCTTATCTCACCCTATGGGAAAAGAGATGGGTTCCCCGTAAAGAGGAGGCAGTCACCCTACGCCGGGCCAAGGGTGACAACCGGAAGAGATGAAACAATTCAGTCCGCCTGATGCAGATCACTGTCCCCGCCATCCTGGAAGCCACCTTGTTGGTATCATAAGATGCCCTTGCTTGGTGCCTCGCAAGCTCCAGGCCCTGCACGGAGAGGGCAATGGCTTGTCTGGTTGCCTCCAAGTCAGGCAAAGAGGCTAGGACCTGACCTAGCAGAGACCACAAGTGCCTGTTATAGGCAGCATGATGGGTCTGATGAGCTGAAAGACAAAGCAGAAGGTGTGCCTACGAGAAGGCTCTTCTCCCCCAAAAATCAAACTCAGCTGAGTCAGATTCTGGGGGTTGGTCACTCCTTGGGCTTCTACACCCAGAGGGTGTGTCCAGGAGAGTCACGCCCGAAAGGGGGTGAGGCAAGGCTCCTGGAGACCGGAGGGTTGTACAGTACTTCTGGTGGAGGTCCCTCGGGGCTGGTGCTTGGGTTGAGGGACATCGTCAAGCCCAGTACGACAGTACGATGCCTCCTGAAAGGGAGTAGGCCAGGCAGGAACCAACAGGTTGGCCACACTGAACTCGCCTAAGAAGGCGCATGCTGACTGGTCAGGATTGCGGCTGCCCAGGGTGGAAATATGGAGCTCATCAAGCAACCCCAACAGGAAGTGCTGATAGCTGAAAAGATCAGCAGCTGGGGAAAGGTGGACAGAGGACTCCTTTCCCTCAGAGGAGGAAGATGAGGGAGCCGACGAGCCAGGAGAGTTAGGTTCCTGCTGCACCGGGGAGTGGTGGAACGCCTCCTGGTCCGTGGCCTGGTAGTAAGTGGGGAATAGTGCAGCTGTGGACTTAAACTTCTCCCAGGTAAGGGGTCCCACAGGACCAGAATGACCTGGGAGAGAGGGAGGGGTTGGCAAAGGCAAAGGAGCCAGTTACATTTGGGGAAGGGCACGCCCGCTGCCTGGACTAGGGGACCTGCCAGGAAACATCAAAGGAGGACGAGACCCAGTAGTTCTGGGAGACAAAAGGCTGCTAAACCAAGCTGGAATGGTCAGAGCTGAGCCCCAAAAAGAAAATTCCCCCCACGAGGTGACTGGGGCCACATGAGCCCAGAAGGGCGGCCCCTAACCTCAATAGATGAGGTTCCTCCTGAAGATACCTCAGGAGAGGTCAGACCAGTACTGCAATTCCTCCCTGAACCCTTGCAGGTTCCCAGGAAAGGGTGCCGCCCTGAATCCAGCCCCCTCAACCCCTCAGACTCCGAGAGAGCCCTCTTCCTCGCCATCAGCCGAGGCAACTGACACCCGTAACTGACTCCTGAGAGACAGCTGGAGGTGGAGCACCCTCTGCTGCCAGAGGCACTCCAGCCGGCCCAGTAGTAGGGCCAGCAAGAACTGTCACAGGAGGGGGTACACCTCCCAAGGTGGCAGACGGACCACCGATCCCAGGCTGCCCTGCGGTACCCCCTGGGGCACCTGAGAACTGGTCGGTGTCACCGATCCCAGAATCAGTGGAAGCCATCCGCTCCTTGGAAGTGGGCTGAACTGGAGCCGATGCACTGGAGGAGAAAGAATTGGAGGGTTCCAAAGGACCTGGGAGCCTGTCTGGGTCAGCCTCAGCATTGTCCTCCCCAGAGGAGGCTTGAACCCAGACCACTCCCTGATTCCTCCCAGCTGCGGCACTGTGAGCGGCACCACAAACCGGCTGTGCACTGCTTACAGTGCTGTCTCCATCACTGGCACTGTGAACAGTGTTGGAGTCAGAGACAGTGCTAGAGACCGGCCCCGTGCCATCCACAAAGCTGCCCTGATCTCCAGAACCACAAGCGGCACCGGGATCTGGGGCGGCACCAGTGGATGGTGCCGAGAACAGTGCCAGCCCAGGCTCAGAGGCCTTGGACCGCAACGCCAGGGGAGCCCTCACCTCCAAGGAGGTGATTGTTTGGACGGTGCCTCCCGAATGACCCCTGAGGGGGTCAGGCTAAGCCTCCTGCCCCATGGAAGGGATTCCCACCAAGGCAAGGCTAGAACAGTGGAAACCTCCTCCTCTGCAGGCCATATAGGACCAGGAGGGGACCCACAGGAAGGGTCAAGAACCCTGCTTTTGGCGACCCGGGTAAACGCCTGTCCCCCGAAAGTCGGCAGCACATGTCTGACTTTTAACACGTGCAACCCCAACACACATTGATCCATGGAGAAACAGGAGTCGCATCTATCCATGTCATGGCTAGATTCCAAGCAGGTAAGACATCGGTCATGCTGATCCATGACGGAGTGCAGTTGGCCGCAGGGACAGTGATGCTTTGGAGGCCAACCCACCCTGGAAGATTTCTTTTTGTCCTCCAAACCACACATGACCAGACAGAAAAAATAACAACCAAAACCATCACTCAGCTTTCAATGGAGAAAATAAAAGGAAAGTTCTTACCGGTCGATCGCCGAGGAAATGCAGCAGCAGACTAGGACTTGAGGTAAGCGACAGGCTAGGCCGCAGATCAAAATGGTGCTCATAAGCGAGGTCTTACTCACTCAATGGCGGGAGAAAGCAGAACTGGGCCAGAGGAGAATTCGGTGTTGGTTACTGGCCAACCTGAGTGCCACATAATCGTCACGACCTCGAGGCGGCGCCGTCCTCCCGACGTTGACTCCTCCCTTTGCAAAAAAAAAAGAAAAAAAAAGCTCCTGTGGGGTCCTGATCCTCAGGCTCGCTACCCAACAGTGATGAATGGTGAAGACTGACACAGATAAGATTAAATAAATCACTGATAGTAGGTGCCCAATCTCCCACCGGCATACCCCCTCCCACCTGTCCCAAGTGTAGAATAAATAAATCACTGGTGGCTGGTGCTCAACCTCACTGCCGGCATACCGCCTCCCATCTGACTGTAGTGTAAAATAAATGAATAATTGAAAACGAGTGCCCAAGCACCACTGTCGGTATTCCAGCATTCCCCCAGCCTTACCAAAGTGTAGAATAAATAAATTACTGGTGGCAGGTGCCCAACCTCACTGCCGGCATACCCCCTCCCACCTGATCCAAATGTAGAGTAAATAAATCACTGGTGGCTGGTGCCCAACCCCACTGCCAGCATAACCCCCCCCCCGATCTAAGTGTAGAGTAAATAATCCCGGTGGCTGGTGCCCAACCCCACCGCCAGCATACCCGATCCGGTGTAGAGTAAATAAATCACCGGTGGTTGAGCCCAACCCCACCACCAGCATACCCCCCAGATCCAAGTGTAGAGTAAATAAATCACCGGTGGCAGGTGCCCAACCCTATTGCCGGTATCTCTCCTCCCACCTGACCCAAGTATAGAGTAAATAAATCACCGGTGGTAGGTGCCCAACCCTATTGCCGGTATCTCTCCTCCCACCTGACCCAAGTGTAGAATAAATAAATCACTGGTGGCAGGTGCCTACCCCAACCCACCGCCGGCATACCCCCTCCCACCTGATCCAAGTGTAGAGTAAATAAATCACTGGTGGTAGGTGCCCAACCCTGCCACCAGTATCCCCCCACCTGACCCAAGTGTAGAGTAAATAAATCACCAGTGACAGGTGCCCAACACCATCGCAAGTATCTCTCCTCCCACCTGACCCAAGTGTAGAATTAAAAAAAAATTACTGGTGGCAGGTGCCCAACCCCACTGCCGGAATACCCCTTCCCACCTGACCCATGTGTAGAGTAAATAAATCACCGGTGGCAGGTGCCCAACCCCACTGCCAGCATACACCCTCCCACAAAGAGTGAGATTGTGAGACTAAATGGGAAGGAGGGAAGTGTGCAGAGAGGGAGACTAAGAAAAAGCAGAAATCATGAACAAAGTATTTTTGTTCAGTAATCACTGAAGAAGAGGAAGGGGAGAGACCAGAGTTAGGAGTCAGAAGCAGCACTGGGTGGGAAGTGGACATCAGTACATTTACAGAGGAGAGAGTCCTAAAGGAGCTCGAAAAGCTGAAAGTAGACAAGGCAATGAAGCCGGACGGGATACGTCCCAGAGTGTTAAAAGAACTCAGGAAGGTGCTGGCAGCACCACTGGCAGATCTGTTTAACAGATCACTAGAAACAGAGGTAGTACCAATGGACTGGAGAAGGGCAAATGTAGTCTGTCTACACAAAAGTGGGAGCAGAGAGGAGGCTGGCAATTACAGGCCAGTAAACCAGAAATTCAGTGGTGGGGAAACTAGTGGAGTCATTACTAAAAGAAAGGTTGATGTTATGTCTCAAATTCAGAGGAGCACAGGATCTGAGGCAGCATGGAGTCACAGTGGGAAGATTTTGTCAAACAAATCTGATAGATTTCTTTCACTGGGTGACTAGGGAGGTGGATCAGGGAGGGGTGGTGGACGTGGCCTACCTGGATTTCAGCAAGGCCTTCGACACTGTCCCACATAGGAGGTTGGTAAACAAGCTGGGCAGCCTGGGGGTGGGTTCCAGGGTAGTAAACTGGATCAAAAATTGGCTAAACAATAGGACACAGAGTGGTGGTGGTGAACGGAGTTAAATCCGAGGAGAGGGTGTGACCAGTGGGGTCCCACAGGGATCAGTATTGGGTTTGGTCCTCTATAATGTCTTCATAAGTGACATTGCAGAAGGGCTGGAAAGGAAGGTTAGTTATGTCTCATTGCAGACAACATGAAGATCTGCAACTGGGTGGACACTCCAGGAGGGGTGGAGAAAATGAAAAGGAACCTAAGCAAGCTTGAGGAGTGGACAAGGGTGTGGCAGCTAGGATTCAGTGCAAGGAAGTGCAAGATAATGCACTTGGGACATAGAAATGCAGGGGAGGAGTGCATGACGGGGGGAGGTACTGACAGACACCAAATGAGAATGGGACCTGGGGGTAATCATATGTGATGACCTAAAGGTTACCAAACAATGTGAGAAGTTTGTGAGGAGAGCCAGCAGAATGCTAGGGTGCATAGGGAGAGGTATCTCCAGCAGAAGGAAGGAGATGGTGATGCCACTGTACAGAACATTGCTGAGATCTCATCTGGAGTACTGTGTCCAGTTCTGGAGGCCACATCTCTAAAAGGACATTGACAGAGTGGAGTTGGTTGAGAGAAGTGTAATCCAGGCACCATGTGCCAGTGGGCTACTACCCCTGCCTAATGACTACCACACAGGTTAAGAGGCCTGGGTTCTGTTGCAATGGTGGTTGGGGGTTCTGTCCCAAAATAGAAAGAAAATAGCTCAGTGCCTGTACCCAAAGTAAAGTAACAGTTGGCCAGGTGTTTGATTGGTACGACCCCGGGATGATTTACCCACCCTTCCAGCCATTCCACACACTGGATATCATGTTGTTCACTAATATTGTACACCACATATACTTGACAGTTTATAGCAACAAAATGCCCATCACACAGGAATTGCAACAAACAAATTACAGCTTTATTTAGGGGAGGGCTAGGAAAGGGGGTACTGGGAACAGGACAGCTGTGAGGGAGGAGAACTGGTTAAAGGAGCTAATAATAGTAATAGTAAAATTTATTTGTTAAGCACCTTTCAAATTTCAAGGCACTGTACAATTCACATAAAACAAAGTACAATAGATACAGAATAAAATCAAGAAAATACTGGAAATGCTTTCCCCCATAAAAAAGTCTCAAGTGCCTGCTTAAAACTCCCCACCGTCCTGCACTCCTGAAGCTGACAGGGCGGAGAATTCCAGAGGGTAGGTGCCGCAAATTCAAAGGCACGCACACCAGATGACTTCAGACTAACCTCGGAATCTCCAGCAACCCTCATCAGCCGTGAAATGGAGCTGCTCGTTTGTAAAGGTGTAAGGAACCAGGAGCTTCTTTCAAGTAATTGGGACCCAAACTGCAGGGGCTTTGTAAGTCAAAAGACTTACCTTAAAGGTGATCCGCCACTGAATAGGCAGCCAATGCAGATCGTGCAGGACAGGGGTAATATGGGATCTTCTAGATGCCCCTGTCAACAAACATACTGACGCGTTCTGCACTAGCTGCAAGCGGTGGATATCAACCCCAGGAAGCCCTAGGTAAATGGAGTTGCAGTAATCAAGGCGCAATGTTACAAAGGCATGGACCAAGACAGGTAGGTCGCTGGACGGAACAAGGTGCCTAATCCTAGTGATGTTCCTAAGATGGTAAAAGGCCAGCTTGACGTCTGCCAAAACCTGATGACGAAGAGACAGACCATCATCAAGCACCATCCCTAGGTTACGCACCCATTCAGAGGTGAGGATCTGGGCCTCCCCCAGGACTAAACCGGAAGGGAGCCCAGTCCTCAACTCCTCTGCCCTACGACCCATGTCCACAACCAAAACCTCAGTCTTTCCTGGGTTCAACTTTAAACCGCTGGTATTCATCCAGTCTTGGATTTCTACGAGGCAGCTGTTCAGCACTGAGATAGCACTAACCTGGTCAGGAGCAAAAGATAGGTAGAGCTGGGTATCATCAGCATAGCAATGAAACCTCAGCCCATACCGTCTTACAGTGTCTCCGAGGGGTAGCATGTATACTGCGAATAACATGGGAGACAGCACCGAACCCTGAGGAACCCCGCAAGGCAGAGAGAAAGCCCCAGAAGAAAATAAACCCGAGATCACTTTCTGCGTTCTACCAGTGAGGAAGGATGAAAACCATCTGAGGAGTCCAGAGTTAACAGAGTCTGTAGGCCAAAACATATACTGTGTCCACCTTCACTAGTACCAGTGTACACCCCCTTTATCCAGACTGTCCTGACTGGGTACCTAGGTTGTGTACAGACCTGCTAGATGCTGCAGGTTGGCCAGCGTTGGAGCCCTAGAAACAATTCTTTATAGAGTGCTAGCAATTTTTAAACCTTTACTCCCATTTTAGTCAGGGCAAGCCCTGAGTTACTCACAATTGTGAAGCCAGGGATTCAGTCACTGGCATGGTGGGTTCTGGCAGTTCGGGGATCCACCAATAAATTGCAGGGGGCAGCAAGCAGATGAGAAGAAAAGATTTGTTGGAACAGCCTTGGACTTGCTTGAAGGTCTAGCCGCTTGTCTCCTTCCGACTTGTTTGGAGGTCTAGCAATTTGTCCCCTTCAACATGTTTCCAGGCCCGGTGCAGAGCCCAAGCACAAGGTTTACAAGGCCACAAAGAACCCAGACCCAGGAGTGACTCCACAGTCTGGTTCCCCCAATGGATCCAGAGTGCCCTAGCACTCAGGCATGTGCCCGTGGCCCCCTGCAGCCAAGTCTACTCCACTCGGTAGGGGTTGGCAGGTTCTCTACCTGGCTCCAAGTTGCACTGTGAAGACTCTCAGACTCCACCTTTCTCCTGAACAAAGACAGACAGCTCCAGTGTGCAGCAAACAGGTTCTCAGATCTTTCCACCTTCCCAGTGGCTTTTGTCTAATGATTGTCAGTCTCTGATTCAAACCTCCACCTTTTCAAAGCTTGCTTTCAGCAAGTCGCAGGCTCATGAAACACTGGACGCCTGCAGACCTTTTCCTTCCAATGTCCTCAGCTTCAAACAGCAGTGCCCTTTTGTCTCTGGAACTCACAGTTCCAAAACACCCCTTTTACTGTCTCAGGCTTTTGCCCTCACACCAATGCAGGCTCTGCAAAATTTCTGAATCTCCAACACCTCCAGGAGCTTTTCACCAAAATGTCTTAAGCGTTCAGATGCAATATCACAATTCTCTCAGCCAGAATAATGTCCTTTTCCGATCTTCAAACACTTGACTGTCCAAACTAAGGCCTGAAAAAGGCCTTCTGCTTTTCAGACATGCAGCCTGAGCCCTTCTTGACTTGAGAGGAGCCCAGAAAAGACTGCCCTAACTGCACAAAGTCCCAGGGGTTGCAGCCAAAAATCCTGGCTTCTGATTGGTTAATTCTTGCTGTCAGTCACCAATATTAATATTTATTAGCCCAGTTCGATTATTGATTGGCAAAGGTCTTTGTCACCTAGAATTAGTTCACACCTCTTTCCATAAGTCAGTTCAGCTGCTTTTTGGGCACCTAAGTTAATGATTGGCTGTCCATAGGGGTCATAGTATCACAAAATGGCTGCTGTCCCAATAGTTCACATACCACTAGCAGTCCCAACTTTCATGTCCTGATGCAGCCCAAATAAATACTTTTACTTATTCTTTACTCCACTGATTTGTAGCAGTCCCTCTGCCCTTTTATACCATGTCACCATTTAACATTTTTGTTTATTCCCCTGCCTGTCACTAGTGCCAATACTTACTGCCCCAGGTGCTAGGCAGGCTTGCTCATTATTATTCATACCGCCCCCTCATTACTATTCACTCTGCCCCTTGATTCTGAAGCGCTTATTGGCACTCTTTATTTAAACACTTAAGAGGCTCCTCATTCACCTCCCGCTGGTCTCCGGTCCCTGATTAGCTAGACAGGGGGACTGGGACTTTTCAAATGGCCTGTGTTTGGCTGTAGCACATCGGGATGTTCCTCTGCGCATACGCGAGCCGCTGCAGCACAAATGTGCAGCACCAAATGCGGTGGCTCTGCTATTTAGCTTCTAAGGTTCCACTCTGAACAAAAAACTACTGCGGGGGCCGGACGGAGACTCCAGGGGGCAAACAAGGACCTGTGCCAGCAGCTGGGACCAGTGGGGGGAAACAGAGCACTGGGGAAATGGAAGGCATCCAGGTAAGCCCCCGGGGGGGTTACAGAAGGGCAACCAAAATGGTGCCGGAACTGCACCAGAAGTCATATGAGGGGAGACTGAAGGATCACAATATGTATTCCCTTGATGAGAGGAGAGAGAGGGGTATATGATAGAGACTTTCAAATACCTTAATTGTATCAATAAAGTACACGAAGGCAGCATCTTTCAAGAATGAAGATGTACATAAACAAGGGGACATGATTTGAGAATAGAGGGGGGTAGACTCAAGGATAATGTGAGGGAAGTATTTTTTCATGGAAAGGGTTGTGGATTCATGGAACAACCTCCCGGCAGAAGTGTTGGGGGCCAAAATGGTACAGGAATTCAAAAATGCATGGGATAGACATAAAGGAACTCAGGTAAGAGAGGGTAAGCTCCAGATCAGTTAGGATCTGTGGTATATGAAACAGGTAGGGAAATGGGCAGACTAGATGGGCCAAGTGGTCCTTAACTGCTGTCAAATTCTATGTTTCTGTTATCTCTAGGGTGACCCTCCATACCTCTGCCCCCCTTATTCCCTGTATATCCATCATTTTCATGCCCTTCCTAATATAAAGTATCACACCCTCCTTTCCTTTCTACCCAGTCCTTCCCGAAAAGAGTATGGCCTGGCATGGTTTTAAGTGCACCATGACTCAGTAATGGCCACAATACCCAGATCAGCCTTTGCCATTGTGGCTTCTAGGTCGGGAATTTTATTTCCTAGTATTCGCACTCATGGCTTTTGAGGTTTTGTTACCACTCCATTTGTTACCCCACTTTTTACCTTTTTGCTTTCCCACCTTCATTCCTCTTTTTTCTTTAATGCACCTGCTCCCATCCCCCTCCATTTCTTCCTCCCTGCTTCCTGTATTAATTTGCATCCCAGGGGATTCAACTCCTCTTGGGTTCTTGCTACTTTCTACTTCCCTATTAGAAGGCTATAAGCCAAGGTGCTAGGGATTGCCTGCGCCACTTCACTGCATTACTGCTTTGTTTGGTGAATAAAAAAACTTTTATTTGAAATTTCCTCTTCTGTGTGTGTGACTTCTAAAAAGTTCACTGGGAGTGCTTTCCACCATTGCAGTTTTCATACAAATGGGCTGGCTGCCCTGAAAGCACCCCCTCCAGCTGGGCTCACAGCTACCTCCTGTTGCTTTCACTCTGTACTTCAGCCTGTGGGGGGGGGGTGCAGTTTCTGCCTCCCCGATCTCTTCTGCCACTCCCTTGACTAGTTTAAACATTCATCACAGTAACATTTAAACCTTCCACCGAGGACTGCGGTTCCCCTCCTGGATGGATAGCTGCCATCAACCTTGTATCCACCTTTATCCTCCCAGGTGTGTCCCCAGTCCACAATGTAGCTGAACCCTTCCTGTCTGCACCATTCCTTCAGTCATGAGTTGAAGCTCCTGGTGTGGAGATCCCACTCCTTCCCCTGTCATAGGGAGCACCTCAAAGAAAGCCACTGTGGGCACTACAGTACGTGACCCCTCCCCAGCTCCCTAAACTCCCCCTGCACTATCCCAGCCCCATCTCTAGCCAGGTCATTAGTCCCCAGGTAGACAACAACAGCCAGCTCTGCCTCCTGTTCTGCTGCTGTAGCGATTTTTAGTATATGCTTCCCAATCCTCCAGGTTGTGGTGCCATGTAGGCACTGAACCTCCCTCTTCCCTCTCTTTCCTATTCCTAAATCTATCCCCCTCACAAATGATTCCACCCCCCCCCCCGGCACACACCACTGCAAACCCTGAGCAAAGCTCCAAGTGCACTAAGCGGCAAGGCGCTTCCGCTCCAGTAAGGCTCCCACTACCATACCGGTGGCAGTACGACTGACGGATAAGAGGTTTCTGGGGGAGCTGCAACCACTCAAGTCCATCTTTCAAGAATTGCTTCATCCTCCTCTGGGGTCCTTTTCCATGGTATGGAGGACCCTCACATCTTCCCTGACCTCTTCCATGGCTGCTTATTCCTGGCAGTCTGCCACACCAGAGAAATATAGGAACTGTGTAGAGGTACTAGTTGAGGAATGTGACTTTCACCCACAACCCCACCCTTCCAGAGCCCACCACAGTCCAGATGTTCCTCCTTCCTGGCACCCTCTGAGGCAACAGTGGCAGACTTGCTGGCCCCGGTAGGGGAAGAGGTCACCCGATTCACAGCCATCTCAGCCTGGAGCCTAGCGACCTCCTTCCTCAACCCAGTGAGGTGTGTGCAGACGGGGAAGCATCGCAGTCTCCAGAGGGTCTCTCTGAAAACTGCCACCCGACAGCCACTGCATTGCACCACTCACAGTATACTCAACTTGGGTTCTGCCTCTGTTACCTGGAAATATTCTTGCATCCTTACCCCTGATAGGGTGTTTCCAGTTTTCCCCAATTTATTTTTTTTCTATTTGTGTACAAGAAACAGAGAATGTAGGAGGAATGATTTTCTGTTCTAATTAAAAAGCTGTTGTACAGTATGACAGAACATAGAAACATAGAACTTGACGACAGATAAGGGCCCCTTGACCCACCAAGTTTACCCATTTATTTTCTACCTTCATTTTTGACGCAGACCCTAATTGATCTGCAGTTCTTTCTCTTTCCCCTCCTTCCTAGCCTCTGTGATTCACTTGTACCTGTCCTAGCCATTTTTGAACCGCCTCCACTGTAATCTCCCACCACATCCTCAGGAATGCTATTCCAGGAATCAACTCTTTCTGTGAAGAAGTATTTTCTCACAGCTCTCCTGAATCTATCCCCTTCCAGCTTTAGAGCATGTCTCCTTGTTCTAGAGACCCTTTTTTTCTGAAAAATACTCCCCTCTGATACCTTATTTACCCCAGTGAGGTATTTAACAGTCTTTATCATATCCCCCCCCTCTCTTCCAGGGTGTACATATTGAGGTCCTTTTGCTTCTCCTCATAAGGCTTTTGATGCAGATGCTGCACCATTTTAGTTGCCCTTCTCTGGACCACCTCCACTCTGTCTATGTCCTTCCAGAGATGTGGTCTCCAGAACTGGACACAGTACCCAAGGTGGGATCTTACCAGCCATCTATACAGTGGCAATACCACCTCCCTCCTTCTGTTGGTGACACCCCTCCCTATGCACCCCAGCATCCCACTAGCTCTGCCGACTGCCTTGTCACACTGCCTGGCCACCTTTAGGTCATCAGATACGATAACCCCAGGTCTCTTTCCTGCTTGTTGATTGTCAATAACACTCCTCCCATTTTGTATTCTGCCCCATATTTCCGTGCCTTAAATGCAATATTTTGTACCTTTTTGCACTGAAACACAGCTGCCATGCAGGGCAGAAGGGTACAGTAGCATTCCAGCTTTTCATTTAGGATGAAATTTATGCAGAACAGGCCCTAACCATATACTATGTAGAAATGTTTATGAAAGTAAATGGCAGATGAGGGAGAGTATGTAGTCCAGGATGGCATCCCGTGAATAGAGCAACTATTTTTGAGTGAGTCAATATGGGTGAAGTAAAAATAACAAAGATGAAATGGGCAATGTGTTCTTAATAGCTATTAATAGCACATTGTAATGTGAGCATGTACTTTCCGTAGTGCTTTTGAAGAGTATCTAAGGGGTGGTTGATCAGGCCTGTTCTGAGCTGGCTGTCTGGTGTGCTGGTTAAAGTCACTGCCTTTGAGTCAGGTGATCTGGGTTTGGGACTGGCTGCACAAATAGTGTTCTTTTTTCTTTAGTGATACTTGAGGTTTTTGTCCCTGTTTTGATGTCCCGTACCCCCGTCCTCCTGACTTTGTTCCCTCCCACCTGTAGGTTGCCTTCCCTTCTTTCCCCTGAATTAGCCCCCCTCCCAAGTTTTCCCCTCTCCACCATTATCATGCCCCCTCCCCAGAGTTGATTATATAAAGTTTGGGGGGTGTGGGGGGCACAGGATGGCCTGAAAGTAGGTTAAAATCATCATGTATAGTGAAAACAAGTGAGTGTAGCTGTTTGTGATGGGCACTATATTGCACATCACCGTTTTGGTTTTTGGTGATGTGCAGTAGCTTTTTTTCTCTGTGCCATTATTCAAGTGCTATTATGACATGGAACCATCAAGGGCAGATGGCTAGGTGATTGTAGAATAAGGATAATGAAGGAGGGAGCCATATTTAATGGGCTGCTACATACATTATTCTTAAAAAAAATCTAAATCTAAAAAATACTAAAGCAAACTCAAAATGGGAGTAAAATGGTATCTTATGAGGCAAGAGAAAAAGGGCAATCTAAACCAGAATGAAAATTTACCGGTACCTAATTTGCACCATAACATGCACAGCTGCATTAAGTTTGTATTATCTGATCAGCTGGATAGGGATCCCTTCAGATTTGGATAAATCCTGTGCAGTTTTACAGAATCTGGAGATCAGGGGCCTGATTTTCAAGAAGGGACAAAGTGCAGCGCCAAGTGTTGCACTGCACTTTGTCCTTGCCCAGGAGCCTGAGGGTGCTATATTCAGTCGGATAGTGCTCTGGCACAATACGGGGGCATTTCAATACAGCTCTGCCCACACATGGATCCCTGCTGTGCAGGGAATAGCGGCACCAGATCTGATAGCACCAAAGTGCTAGGCGCAATATTCAAGGGGACCCATGCAAATGAGCCCATTGGGCATGCAAGGTGCTAAGGGGTTAATGGCATGCCCATAATGGGCTTCTTTGCATGGGAAGCATGGCAGGTTAACACGGCGCCACCCCCACCCCACTTGCTGGTCCCATAGATGTATGGAAGTCCCTGGTGCCCAATTGCTGTCCCCCTGCTCCATTCAGTAATCCCTGGTGCCTAGTGATCCCCCACCGACTGATCATTGTCTCCATGCTTCAGTCAGTAATTCTTGGTGCCTAGTGGCCCCGCCCACCCACAGATCACTGTCCCCATGCTCCAATCTGTGATTCCAGGTGCTTAGTTGTCCCCCTCCCCCGATCACAATTCCCATGTTCCAGTCAGTAATCTCTGGTGCCTAGTAGTCCCTCCCACCCACCAATCACCAGTCAGTGAAACAAATAAAGTCCTCCTGGTGCCCAGTGTCCCAACCCTGCTATGGTCACAGTCTGTTAATGATCACAGATATCCCTGGCATCCACTGGTCTCCCCTCAGTCACTGATCCCCAGCCTCATAACACGCACACTATCCAGTCCTGTGCTGATGCTCATAGTATACTGTAAGGTGCAGCAAAAAAATAGTCCCTGGTGTGTCCTGGAACCCTCTACCTCCCTGATCACTGGTACCACCTGTGCCAATTAAGTAATCCCTGGCATCTTGTGGCCTCACCCGTGGCACTGACTACCCACCCTGTCAACCTCTCTCTCTTACCAGACTCGTCAGTGCCACAGGCGCCCATACGACGACTGGCACAGCCCTCCTCACACCTCCTCAGCTGGCCACCTTATGCAAATCCACAGAGAACATGCATCCTCTGTACTGTACAGACCGTGTGTCCTTTACACAGTACAGAGGACATGCACTCTCTGTGGATTTACATCCGGCAGTCAGTCTAGGAGGTGTGAGGAGGGCTGTGCTGGTCACCATATGTGCCCCCGCTGCACTGATGATACCGGTAAGGGCGGGGGAGTCGGGGCAGGTGGTCTGTGCTGTGCCTGAGGGACCATTGGACACCAGAGACATCTCTTACCATTAATGGGCTGGGTCTGGTGGGGGGTTTGGAACACCAGGCACGAGCGTGATTTTATTTGTTTCACTGACCAGTGATTAGTGGGTGGGGGAGCCACTAGGCACCAGGGTTTACTGACCAGAGCATGGGGATACCAATCAATGGGAGGGGGGGGCCAATGGGCACCAGGGGCATGTTTGGTGGGTCAGATCGGGCCAGGGCAGGTGGCTGCAGTACAGCTGGCCACTGCTAGGGCCTTTTGTCCCATTAAGAGGGGGCTTACAATAGCAGTAGTTTGTGCCCCTTTGGGTAGGAATTACTGTCAGTGCAACTGTTAATATTTTGATGTGCCTGTCTGCAGAGAGGACCCCCTCCTTTGCATAGGCGCAGCATTACCATAGCACACGGGTGTAAATGGGTTTTGCTGGTGCTGTGGTGGTGTCTGCAAATAGACCATATCCACACACCTGGTACAAAACCTGGTTTGCATGAGCAAACTCCAGTTTGTCCCAGCACAACCTTTTGAATATTGGGCACCAGATGCTTTGTGGAGTCCCTGATATCTTATGTAATATGTAAGTGTACGAAAAGTAAATACTGATTTTCTTTTCTTGCAGTGTTTGATGTCTCAACAAACAATTTCAAGTCGACTAATTTACGTAGTGTCGGGTTCAGAGGATAAATAAAAAATGAAAAGGGGAGGAGGTCTTTAAAAATGGACTTAGAATATAGAGCATAATTGTACTGGGTCAATACTGCGCATGTAAGACAGCGTGGTATTAACTGCGCTGTAGAGATAGCTCCTGTATGTACAGCGATAGGGGTAGAACAGCAGTAGGGAATACTGCTACCCCTGTTGCTGTACGCTGTTATGGGGAGTGAACAAGTTGCTGTGTGCTGGGTGCCTGGTCAAGCCACTGCCGTGGTGGAGTGACTAGAGCACCAGCACAGGGCACAGTCAGGAGACCTGGGATCGTGGTTCAGTCCCCTCCCACCCAGTCTCCCTGCTACTTCTTTTGCTGGCTTTTTTTTTTTTTTTTGTTTAAACAAACTTCCCCCCTCCCAAGTTTCTCCCTGTCCCTGAAGCCTCCCCTGGAGTTAGTTATTTAAGTTCTGGGGGGGTGGAGGGTGAAGCCACCCACAGAAAAACATGTGCTCCCATTGTTTTCAATGGGCACACTATTTGTGAGTGGTCTTTGTTGTGGCCGACTTTGTTTGTGGTTGGCGCTGTTGTTGCTGAGGCTTTTGTAGCTGCGCTGTTTTTGTCGATGGTGAAATGACCCCATGCTGAGCATAATGCAGGGCAACAATGCACAACAAGGCTGTATTTCTATTTGGGGGTGCTCTAATTACATCATATGGGCCTTAAGAGTGAAGCTTGAGAAATCTATGATATCGATGATAACAGCAGAACCCCATGATGAACACACGGCCAAGTTGTGCATGGGTGCCCACCTATGTTATTTTGTATAGGATATGGTTTCACTCCCATGTGTTATTTTGTATAGTGTATAGTTTGTCCCATTTGTTATTTTATATGGTCTATAGTTTGAAAAATGTTTGGGCAGGATTCCCAAAGTAGATGGGCTTGGCGCTAATGAGATGCGCCGTCTCAAAACAGTGGGATTCACAGAAGGATGCGCCGCAAGATGCACTGTGCGCATCCCCACTGTGAATCGCACTGAAGCAATATGGTGCAACCTGAAATGCCGCAGCACAACCAGGATGCACAGAAACACCCTGGACAGCACAATACTGAATATGGAGCAAGTAAGCAAGGGACACAGGAGCAAAAGGGGGAGACTGCAGTGGCACACAGGATGCAGGGGAACAGATCGGCAGGGACTGGCCAGCATGCCAAAGGGCTGAAGAGTGGCCACAGCAGACAAGATGCATAGACAGAGCACAAACGGAGACACCTGGAAGCACCAGATACACACCCCACACAGGGGCCCATCAGGCACAGATGCCATGCACAGCGGTCCCTGGTAAGGTGGGCCACAGCAGCAGCAGTGGTGCACTGTGCAGCTAGGCAGAGGGTGCCATACATATCCCGGTGCACAGGAATCCTGTAGTGTGGACAAGGGAGATGCCACACAGGTGCATACAGGTGGACAGGCGCAATGGCGGACAGGTCGAAGGCCATGCCCTGCACAGGTGGAACATGCCCACAGGCAATGTGGACCACAAGAAGAGCAGCACAACAAGAGGGAACCAGCACAACAGAAGCAGCCATCATGCACCACACACAGAATAGGGGAACTGTGAAAGGCAGCATGTTGCAATGCTCACCAATAGGCCAGAGGACTCAAGGAGGGGGGGCACGCTGAAGCGGGCATGAAAGGGGGACAGGATGCATGTGTGCACAGTACCACAGGTGCACAAGTGTGAATGGGAACAAAGGTACAATGGAAACCAGCAAGTACAACAGAGCACATGCACAAGGTACAGTATAAAACACTTTAGTAACAAAAGAATGAAAACAGATGAAACTATGTACAATAACAACCATCACTAGGAACAGGGAAGGTGTGGTGTGGGAATCAGAACAGGAACAATACTAACAGTACACAGGAGGGTGATGGTATGGAGGTGGGGGAACAAGGGACAGCTACAGACAATGGAGATGGGCAAGGAGTGCGGGGTTAGAACAACAAAGGGGCTAAATACAAGTGTCCGTGGCCCTATCGTGCTGGATGGGCCGCAGCACGGCAGCCACCCCTCCGTCCCCTGGTACTCAGCACCCAGACCAGCAAAGTGAGTGCCTGCAGGAGCTTCCCCTGCCGCCTGTACACCAGTTGAATGGTCCTCCTCAGCGCCCTCCAGAGCTGCAACCCTGCCAGCCGCCCAACAACTTGCCAACACCCTGGCATACCTGGCCGTACTCTCCATGGACCTACAGTGGGGACACAGACAACAGGTACTAAGTGCCATGTTCCACCCCCCCGCCCACCATGTGAGTGTGCAGGAGGCAGCCACCATGGCAATGGCCGACAGCCCGCCAGGCACACTGCACGCCAGCAACAGGCTGGCACACAGTGCCACACTGTGACCGTGCAGTGGTACTCGGACAGCACAAGGAGCACATGTGCATGTACAGGTAGGTTCAGAGGGGCATGCAGCCATGTCCCGCACAGCATTTGCAGATGCCAGAAGGCTGCACAAGCATGCAGGCCCCATCTGAACACCACTGGAGCACCACAGTGTGCCCATGGTCTGCGGTAGATGTGCACAAGATGGACGGACACACAGGGACCATGTGCACTGTGGCCCAAGCACACGCTGCCAAGGCCACACCCCATGCGTGTGCGCAACATGCATCACAAAAACATGCACAAGGAATCGGCAACAGCCTGCAGTGGGCACCGCCCCCCCCGAAACACTCAGAGGATGCACAAGAAGGACACTCACCTGCACCCGCATGACCTTGTCCCTGGGCTCCACCACCGGCCCCAGCAAGCATGGACTCCACTGCTGCTACGGCCCTTCACCTGTCTGCTGGCCCTGCAAGGGGAACACAAGCAAAAAACACCATGAGGTGATGGTAGGTGTGTAAAGCCCCCTGGCCCACAGCAACAACATCGGTGACAGCATGCAGTGATGGATCCATCCCCACAGTGCCCCAATAAAGGCGCCCCGGTCAGCGTGCAGCAACACACAGCACCCCAGCCCATGCCCACCATGTTTGTGTGCAGCTGGATGTGTGCCAAGCCAATGGCTGCACCACACTGCATCCACCACAGTGTCCATGCACCCCTCTAACGTGCAGCATGATGCACACGGCTTTGCACGGTGGTCATGCCTGCACCCCATGTGCCAAAGGGGCATGGCATGCCACACATGTGTGTGTGGGTGTGTGTGTGGTGGTGGGCATTGAGGCAGCCCCCCTGGACACAAACCCCTGCCTGCTTGTGTATTTGTAGGATGATGTGACTTACCTGGTCGTGGCACTGCACTCATGTGTGCATGATCTCGGAGCCTCTGGAGCCTGTCCAGGTCCTGGTGCTGCAGATCCCCGTACCAGTGCCTGCATTGCTTCCCTGTGCATTCCACCCCAGTCCTGTACACCAGACGTTCTGCCATCCTCACCCACGCTGCTGTCCGTGGCCCTGTGAGGTCATCAGAGCCAAACAGCTGTCCCTCCACATGCATCACCAGTATCACAAGGTTGACCAGCTCAACCTCCCCCCAGTTCATAGCCCTGGGCTCTGCTGCCTGAGCATGTGGCATGTGTCCTCTCTGTGTCTCCTGGGCAGGTGTGCCTGGGTTCTGGTCAGCACTCCAGAAGCAACATCACTCTTCTGCTTCTCATCCTTGTCCTCCATATCTCTTTACCTTGTACCAGGACTGGTACTGGATACTGATTTCCCCCTCCAAATCTGGACAACCAATGATCCCACTACAGGCAGAAATTTCTGTGACCAGATATGTGGGTAGGAAAACTGAGGCACAGGACACAGTCTGAAGTTTTAGAACACACAAGATTGTGTGATATGTGTTTTATATCTCAAAATACTAAAAAGAAACAAAAAACAAACAAAATGAAAAAAGAAAAAGAAATCTCAAGAACTTTGCTCTCCTTGAGCTCCAGAACTACCCTTCCTTGGTAGTTCTGCCGCAGGGTAGAATACTTAAACTTCAGTAACTTCTACCATCATCTGTGCAAACAACCACAACCTCTCTGTACAGCTTCCCAGGCTGATCTGCTCTGAGCACCAGAAGTGCTTTTATACTGATAGACAGCAGCATATTGAGGTCAGCTACTCCGCCCCTATTCTAATACATGAGAATATCTACTCTAATACAAACTTGTGAGAGATCAGCATGACACAACAAACTTTTAGAAAAATGCACAGCACTGTTAGCCTTCATATTATTATTTTAAAGTTGTTAACAGAAGTATTTTACACCATCCATATGAAATTGCCTGTAAATGAGGCACAACTCCTACTATCCTGTGAGTGACAGTAAGAAATCCCATAAAATAACTTCTGTTTGGGGCCACTGGCTCCTAAGAGCCCATTCTATTGGCACCAAGAAGCAGGCAGCAGGTAGGAAATGAACTCTCACACTACTTTTATAAAGAAAACAAAGATAAAAAAAATGTGACAACCAAAGAAACAACCTTTGTTTCTTTATGGGGTCTTTTAGCCTGCAATAAATGGTGATGAGACTTTAATCTGGTCTTGTTTACTTTTCCAACGGCTGAAATGTCAAGCCATTCAGGGAAAAACTTCCATTTGGGCCCCTTTTTGGATACAGGGTTTTTAGCCCTCAGATAAACTGTCTTCACAGTTTTTTCCCATTTATTTGAAGAGGCAGCTCTATAAGCCATCACAGGGCCATTTGCTTTATAAAATTATGTTACCACTGATAGCGGTAATCAGGCAGCTCTCTCTGAACCATGTCGGGGCTTTAGGGACAAAGGGACACTACTTCCTTTTTGGTTCCCCAGCCACTTTCTGCGGCAAACCCAGCATACACTGAGCTGCCCCTCCTTTCCCTTGGAGCTTCTTCTCCTTGCTCTGGGCTTTCGGCAGCTATGGAGAAATCATTCACTCTTTCACTTTTCCCGTAGCTGTGTTACAGCCCCTTACAGTTTAGTGATTTAATTCATTCAATGAATAATTCAGTAGAGATATTTGTCATGAGGTGGGTCAATAGACCGAAGTTCCTCACTATACCATACCTCTCGATTTAAACAAATAATAGTGCCATTTTTTACCTCGGGGTCCCGTTCAACAAAAGAAAAAGGACATGAAAATACATTTAAGTTCAGCATACTGTGTGTCCTTTCCTTCGTGGCACAATACAGTTTGCACATAGTAGCCCTATTATGAAGGGCAAACAGGTGCGATTTGTGCAGACATAAAGTTTTTCTGATACCACAGGCACAGGTGCAAGGCAGGGGAGAGAATTGAAATTTACAGAGGGTGCAGGATAGAGTTCAGAGATACTGCAGTGGGTGGCCTATCCACTACAGTAGAAAAGGGAAAAATAGACATAGGATAAGGAAAAGAAAGGTACTGCAGTAGACTTTTTAAAGGTAGAGGGAAAGAGAATAGTGTGCCCTCTTGGCCTGCAAAGGGGGTGGTTGTTTTACCACATCCCTGAGCTATAAATGTTCCTGAATGCACCTCCGCAGAGCTCAGGTGACCAACAGGAATTACATCCTTGAAGGTAGGTTTGTTTACATTCTACCATATTCAGTGTGTCAGCACAATATGACAGTGGGGATTTTAGGGCATGCAGGCATATCTCTCAACTATTCCTGTTCTTCAGGCACATCCCTGAGTGTGCCTCACAGTGTTCCACTGTTCCAGCTACAGTTGGGGGGTCTGTTGCCAATGACTAAGGAATCATAGTACAACAGACTGCCAGACATGTGTGTTACAGTCTTGCTCCCGTTCAGACAGTACCTGGCAAACAAAGCCAGACAATTTTGCAGGACATGTTAGCTACTATTACCATCGTTAACAGTGTATCCCTGATGTTGCCCACCTGTCCCTGACTATTCTAAGTCTTATTCCAGATATGCAATGCAGGTGGTTGGGAGGTATGCATGTGCTGTGACGCTGCAGCAGCCAGCCACTGTGCTTGCACACATTCATAGTTGCCTGTACTGTGCTAATGCCTGCATATTGTCACCCACAGAAACCACTATGTCCAGACAGGACGCAGCTGCGGGATGAAGACATCCAAATTTCACAGTGGACAAGGACAGGGCACTGGTAGAAGCCTACCTCATATGGCAGGACATCCTGGCTGGCAGGGGTGGCAGCTGCCAGCAGAGGGATGAGGGCTGGGAGGCAGCAGCAAGGCATGTCAGTGCGCAAGGGAAGTTTAACAGAACACCTCAGGAGTGCAGGAAGCACTTCAATGATGAGAAGAGGAGCGCAAAGGAGAAGGTGGCACACATCGAGGCCTCCCTGGGTGGGACAGGGGGTGGACCGCAGACAGGTGTGCGCCTCACACACACTGAGGATCTGCTGGTGGCCAGCATGGGTTCCGGGTGGGGGCTTCCAGACAGGTGGCAATCCATCACAGCATTGTAAGTATACATGTCCCAAGAACTGTGCCGGTCTGTGTGTATGTGTGTCCATGGATGCCCCGACCATCCTCACTGTGGGACACTAGGCAACCATATGCCTGTGTGCACTGATGATGTAGCTGTACACCCCGTCCGTCTACTGCATGTCGCATGACAAGCCACTCGTGCAGGTGGGGGAGGCTCGGGGGAGGGGGCCCGGGGGTGCTGGTGGTCATCTGGGATGATATTCCTGTGGGTGGTTTCCAGGGTGTTGGGCCGGTCACACACATGTCCATGGGCACCTGTACAGGCACTGGTGCATGCCTGCATTCACTGGTGCTTGGTCACATCAGTGGCCCCATGGTTGACTGTCACCTGCATGGCATGCCAGCCACACTTATGGCACAAGTGTATGTTCCCCTGTACATACCTGTCTGAACACAACAGTCACACATGTCAGTAACCATGTTTCCCTTCTTTCTTTCTTTTACAGCTCATCACACCTCACATGTGCTGCCGTGTTGGCCGGTCCACGTGATGGCCTTGCGGGGGTGGATGCTGGGCCATCACACCGGGCTGCAGCCAGGCCTGTGGATGATGCCATGCTGCGCCCTTCTAATTCCACCACAGTCCCAGCTGCAGTGCCGATAGTAGCAGGGTCGTCCGACCCCTCTGTGATCTGTGCAGTGGCTGGAGGCCAGGACCGATCATGGCTGGTCAGCATTCTGGGTTTGGCTGATGACGACCCAGTGGACAGGGTGGACAGTGTGGACTCTCTGCTAGTGCTGGTATCTGGTACACAGGGGATGTACCATGATGATGATGATCCAGACACCACACAAATATGGGGGGACATGGCCGACAGTGAACTGGCTGAGGCACAGGTGCATGCACAAGTGGCACCATGCGGCATCAGTGGTCCTGTGGCCCCTGGCACACCTGCAGGGGCTGCACACCCACTCACGATGATGGTTGATGGGGGTCCTGTGTCTGGTACTGCTGTGGGGACAGGGACCACCAGCATGGTTCAGAAGGGTGCTGTGGTGCAGCAGTGGGTGGTGTGGGACCGTGATGCGAGTGTCCCTAGATGCGCAGTGGTTGCCCAAGCCCAGTCCCCGCCCATTCAGTGGCCTGCTGTGGTGCATCCACCTATGGTGGATGCAGTGCAGCAGGCCGGCACCCCACCTGCCCGTCAGCACCATCCCTGTGACACATCCCCTGCCGATGAGATTGAAGGCTACGCATGCTTCCTGTGGGGCACCATGGAGGGGCAGGTGGCATCCCTACGGGTGGAGCTCAGGGGCATTGAGATGCAGCTGGCCATGGAACATGAGTTGTCGGCTGCGTGGCATGCCCAGATGTTGGCAGAGGCTCACCTACTGCGGGTGGGCACGACCGCAGCCCTGGAGCGTAGTGCGCTCACTGCCAAGGTGGAGAGTGCAAGCAGTGCACCACGTGGCTGCCAGGCTGCAAGCTGCTACCCCAGGAGTGCCTCATGCACCCCCAGATCACAGCATCAGATGAACCCATTGCTGCTGATGCCGTCACCGTGCATGGCCATCCCCAGCAACCCCGGATCCCACATGGATCTCGGGGACGACACACCAGTGACCACTCATTTATGGTCTCGCTGCAGTACCCCTCCAGGGGTGGTGGTCACAGATACATAGATACATACACAGTGTCAGCAGATAAGGGCCTACGGCCCACCCAGTCTACCCATTTGAGCTTGTAAGTTCACTTTATGTTTTCCTAGATGTCTGTTGCCCCTCACCCCTGACCTCCAGAATTCCTTTATGTCTATCCCATGCATTCTTAAATCCAGTGATTGTTTCAGCCCCCAACCCTTCCTCTGGCAGGGTGTTCCACTTGTCCACCACCTGTTCTGTGAAGAAATTCTTTCTCACATTTCCTCTGAATCATCCTCCCTCCAACTTCTTCCCATGCTCTCTAGTCCTGGAACATCTTTTTTGCTTAAAAATAGTGTATTCCTGCACCCTGTTCATCCTTGTAAGATACTTGTATGTCTCTATCATATCCCCTCTCTCCCTCCTCTCCTCCAGGGAGTACATATTTGAGTCCTTCAACCTGTCCTCAGAGAACTTGTGATGCAATCCATGTACCATCTTTGTTGCCCTCCTCTGAACCTTCTCTACCCTATCTATGTCCTTACATAGGTAAGATCTCCAGAACTGTACACTGTACTCCAGGTGGGGCCTCACTAGTGTCTTGTACAGTGAAATTATGACCTCCCTTTTCCTGCTGGTGATGCCCCTGCCTATGCATCCCAGCATCCTATTTGCTTTACCTGCTGCCTTGTTGCCCTGTTTCCCTACCTTGAGGTCGTCAGAGATGATAACCCCAAGATCTCTTTCCTGCTTGGTGCATGCTATATCCTAACCCCCCAACTGATATATATTGTGCTAGGGTTTTTGTGCCCCATATGCATTATCTTGCACTTCTTTGCATTAAATGTCAACTGCCAAACCCCTGACCATTCTTTAAGTTTCTGCAGGTCCCTTCTCATTCTGTGTGTCCACTCTGTTACAGAGCTTTGTGTCATCAGCGAACAGGGAAATTCTGCCTTCTAGGTCCAGCACAATGCCACTGATGAGGACTGGTCCCAGCACTGATCTCTGTGGTACCCCAGTGGTCACCCTTTCCTCTGTGGAGTGACAGCCATTTACCGCCACCCTCTGTGTCCTGCCGCCCAGTGCACTACTGTCCTGCCCACACCCTTATTCCCCAGTTTGTGTAATAGCCTTCTATGTGGCACAGTGTCAAAGGCCTTGCTGAAGTCCAGATAGGCCACGTCCACTGCCATCCCCTGATCCACCTCCTAGTCACCCAGTCGAAAAATTCAATGAGGTTGGTCTGACATGACCTCCCCCTGGTAAAACCATGCTGCCTTGGGTCCTGTGGTCCGTTGACAACCAGATGTTCCACCAATCTCTCCTTCAGTAGTGCTTCCATGATCTTCCCCACTACTGAGGTGAGGCTGACTAGTCTGTAGTTCCCTGCTTCCTCTTTGTTCCCACTTTTGTATAAGGGGACTACATCTGTTGTCCTCCACTCTTTGGGTACCTCCCCTGTTTCCAGTGATTGGCTAAACAGGATTGCCAGAGGTTCAGCCACCACCTCTCTTAGTTTCTTAAGGACCCTGGGGTGCACCTCATCTGGCCCCATTGCTTTATCAACTCTTATTCCTTCCAGTTCCTTCAGGACCCTTTCTCATGTAAAGGGACTTGTGTCCATTTCTGCATCATTCCCACCCCTTGTACTCCCTTCAGGCCATTACCCTCCTCTTCCTCAGTAAAGACAGAGCAGAAATATGTGTTCAATATGTCAGCTTTACTGTTGTCATCCTCCACGCGGCCCCCATCCTCCCCCTTCAGTCTCACTATCCCTCCCTTTGCCTTTCTTTTTTCACTTATGTACCTGTAAAAGGTTTTTCTCTCTACCCACTGATTTTGCAATGTGCTTTTCTGTCTGAGCTTTGGCTTCCCTTACTGACCTCCCTGCCTCCCTTTGCTTCTCCTGGTACTTCTCCCTATCCCCTTCTGCCTGTGTCTTTTGGATTGCCTGAATGCAATTATAACCCCTGCAAATGGGGTTCCCAAAAGACTTCAGGAGCTTGCTTGAATGCTCAAGCCTGAATGGTGTTTGGCGTTTAAGCCATTTATCAGTGAGTGTTTTAGAACCTCTGGTACTGTCTCTTTAAGAGCTGTCTGCTTGCAGACAAAATTAGTTATATGGGGGACTGTGTGTTTCTTTGATTGAGTACCACTCAAGCTGCTGCCAATTCACTCCATTTTGCAGTCACTAGGAGTGCAAGGAACCTATCTGAAAGATGTAACTGTTTGCCAGAAATCATTTACAGTAATAATGAAATTACAGTTTGTCTAACCTGCTTTCTTTTGCAGTCAGAACAGTGTCTGCCTAGTTCCCCATTCTGGTTTTGAACTGCTGAACTGGACCAATCAGTGTGGGGTAAGCTAGCTCTAAAATGGTGCCTTGGACGAATCAGAACTTGGACTCATAATCTGAGCCAGCCACAAGAGGATTGTATGGGCAGTGACTCTGGGAGATGTAGTTTAGACTTCAGTGCCTTTTTGGACCAACAGCAGCAGTCTATTGTGAGTGACAGCCAATCCAGTCAAGAACTGGGAGGAACTCAAAGGAAGTGCTCGGTTTTGTCGGTTGAGTTTCAGTTGAGCTTTGGCAGTGAAGAAGGAAGGAGCCCTGTGCTTTTTCAGTGTGCAGTTTAGTCAAAAAACATGTGTAAGGCCCAGAGTTCCGGTCTGCAGCTTGTGTAACAGCTTGTTAGGACAGAATCCGTCCTGTGAAAAGAATCAAAGGATCTCTGAAGAGTAGAAACCAGGCTCACCCTGTAGAAGACTGGAGGAATTGCTGAAAATTGCACTTCGGTCTGTCAGGAACTGAATCTGCTGTGTGTTCTCCCGGGTATTGTGCAGTAATTGCGATCGGGATACAGATGCAGCCTGCCTGGTATAGTGCTTTCTTTTATATGGATGTGTGAAGAGGTTTGTGTACCTCAAGTGAGCCCTGCTGACACTGAAGGACCCTATCTTATTTGGAGGTCGTGAGTACTAATTCAGGGTCGCTCCTGTTGAATTGCCACATTAAATCCAAATGGAATTACTGTACTTCTGACTGTTTAATTCTCCTTTTCTCTGTGAAAGGGCCTACCAGCTGCCACAGTTTGGACTAGCCACTAGGGCTTGGGTGCCCAGGGACAGTAACTGATAGGGATAGGCCTGTGCACAGAGCCATAAAGGTAGATTATTAGAGTGATAAGCTAATTAACCTGATTTCCCCTGTCCTTGTTATATCCCCCTAAATAAATCAGAGCTGCTTGTTTCAGCAAAGTTATACTGCCTGAGGTATTTGTCTATGTTAAAGTACTGTATCAGTGATTGTTGCACTGTATCTCATTTCACAGGAGGTCCCAGTGCCGGAACCAGACCTGGGGGTAAATGTATACTGTGAGAGTAATTCCTAATATATTGTGTGGGCCACTAGTGGGAAGAAGAGGGGTTGCAGTGTCCCAGAGGCTGTGACCAAGTTGAGTTTAACTATTGCAACCCTGACCTCTGGGTGGAGGCACCCGCCATTGGATCCAGGCCCTCAACCTGTTAGTGGCAAATCAGGCAGGGTAGTAGCCCCTGGGATAGCGCCATCTAGGGGTTACATCTTGGAGGCTCACCGCTGGGATTGTGTGTCCTCTAGTAGCCATATTCAGAACCACTGTTAAGAAAAAATGGGTACCCGACAGAAGTGGCTGTGCACGGCTGGTGGAGTGGTGTACTGGGAGGAGATCGACCCCAAAATGCTATGCTTATCCTGGACATCCCCCTGGGTATCAATACGGACACTGTGCAGGGAGTACTTTCCAAGGTGGAAGGTTTAGAAAACCCTGTGGTGGTGGGTCGGCATGCTAATCTGCTCACCCACACTTTCCTGGCCCTAGTAGAGTTTAAGGATCCATAGATAGCTCCAAAGTGCCACAGACCATTACCCCAGAGGAGCCCTCACTGCTTGGAGAGTGATAACTAAGGACAGTAAAGACCGGGGAATCAGCCCACTATCTGAAACTTTTGAGGAGAAATTTGCTAAATGGCTGCTGGGAGAAGGGAAAACTGTGGAGGACTTGAAGAAACTATTCTTGCCACCTGGGGTGTTCCTCCCCAACACCCTCTCCTGCTCAGTGCCCGTAATGGTGGCTGAACCAATGCAGACTCTATTTCTGCACTGCCATTAGTCGACTCTTGCAGGTTGAGGATCTTCTCTGGCACCCTCCCACCCCAGGGGAGGATGACTGAGAGACCTGGATAACTATGTTGCCCCCAAGTGCTGAAGGGTAACAGTACTCGGGAAGGCAAGCGAAGAGGGTTAGTGAGCCTCGGTCCTGCCCTGGCTACCATCCGTGCTAAACGGCCAGTAACCTGAGCGACTGCACAGGCCTATCTTGAGGCTTGGAGAATGTGTATGGGAGCCCAGATTCTGATGAGGACCTATGGTGGAGAGTAAAAATGCACAGACAGTACCAAGGGAGTTGTTGTCTCGTATGTCTCGGCTGGAAAAGTTGTTGCAAGAATGCCTCAGAAAGGTAGTTTGCCAGCTGATTGAACTGGACCCGAACCAGACTGGACAGAATCCTTAAGTCTGCCCCTTCTCAGAACTGCTGTTGCTTCAGTTACACCTGGCAAATCGACTGGAATCCCCACCCTCCTATGATGAGTTAATGAGAGAAATTGAGGAGTTGAGAAAAGGCGACCTCGGGAGGACCTGCACCAACAGCTGTGGCTACGACCCGAGTGACTGGGGTGACCCATCAAGTGAAGTTCAGGGGCAGAGGTTGACAGTCAATGAGTGCTCTGACAAGAAAAAGATATGCCACAATTGGGCGAACTGTTGAGAGATCCGAGAATTCAAAACAGTCCCTTTATGAAGGCCACGCCTGCAAGTATGGGCCCTGACCTATATCCGACTGCATCTGCTATGGGGGTGGGGTACCCACCATGTATCTCCCAGATAACAGCTCCAAACTCATTCCTTGACCATGGAAGTGAGAAACTGACGAGATGTCTCCAAATGCTTATCACGCGCAGACAGAGATGGCACCCAGGTTTCCAGTTAGTAATACCCCCACCCTGGCTCCCAGTGTGGGCGCCTCGGCCAGCTCAAACTCCAAAAGTATGTTTTGCTATAATTGTGGAAAGATGGGCACATGAAAGGAATGCCAGTCCCCAAAAGACACTGACAAAGTTGCATATAGGCTACAAGGAGAGCTTGGAGAACAAATCAGTGGTTAAGAGGTGCCGACACAGTCCCAGTGAGGGCACCAAAATGCTAATTCACGTCCTTTTGGCAAGGTCAGTTGCCCAGCCCCCCTACCGCCTCTCAGACTGGTCCAGAATAGTGGGTCCCTCCATGGAGACCACTGTAAGGTGAATGGAGTGTCTACAAGAGCTGTATTAGACAGTGGCTCCCAAGTGACAATTATGTTCCAGGATTGGTATCGAAGCATTTTCAGACGTACCCTTACAACCATTAGAAGGACTGCATGTATGGGGGTTAAGTGAGAGGCCTACCCCTATTCCGGTATATCCGAATTTGGCTGTCTTCCCACCTCAGTGGCTGGAGTGGCGAACAAGTAGAACCCTAGCCTTAGTGTGTCCCCACTGGACTGTATGATGGTGTCCTTTGTTGATTGGAACAAATGCTCATATGTTCGAAGGCTGGCACAGTTGTGTTATGAAAACAGGGTCAAAGACTAGTAGAGCTTTAAGAGTTCGGCTTTAATTAAGAAGGCCTATGAGGCACAGAGAGATGCTGAAAAACAGAACCAGAGGAACCCGGTCGGAATTGTATGGAAGAAGGATCCTGAGTCTCTGATCCTGGCCAAATGCCCAGTGTACCTTACAGGAGAGGTCCGTATCAGAAAGGATGTTAAGAATAAAATATTAATGTTGGATGCACCAGGCGATGGAAAATTGCCAGAGGACTGCTGGTCAAGCCTAGTATTTTGCCCGCTAGAGCCATGCTTATGCCAGAAGGGTAATGGTCCAAGTTCATAATGTGTCTGAAAGAGACATTCGAGTAAACAGAGGTTGCATCCTGGCTAATGTGCATTGTGCAGACACTGCAGTGCTACCCAGCAGCAAGAGTTCAAGGAAGAATGACAGAATGCGCCTGACTTGTTTGATTTGGCGACTCGCTGCCAGCTGAATGGAAAGTGAGGATCAGTGAGAAGCTTGCCCAGAGAGACCAGGTGTTTTCTTTAAAGGAATGGGATGTAGGATCGTGCAGGAGCTGAGCACAATATCCGCTGCATGACGAAAGACCATTTCGTGAGAGGTCTCGACGCCTGGCACCTGCTGACATAGATGATGTGAGACGGCATCTGCAAGAGATGTTAGCTGCTGGTGTAATACAAGAATCCAGAAGCCCTTATGCTTCCCCCATTGTGGTAGTGAGGAAAAAAGAATGGAACAGTAAGGATGTGTGGATTATCGGCACATTAACCGGCGGACTATCCCTATCAGTACACAATGCCCGCATTCAGGATGCTTGGACTGCCTAAGCGGGAGCAAGTGGTTCTCTGTGCTGGATCTCCGCTGTGGGTACTACCAGATCCGGATGGCCCCAGAGGACCGTGGAGAAGACGGCCTTTATCTGTCCGCTTATTTATGAATTCATGAGGATGCCTCAAGGGATTTCAGGTGCCCCAGCCACTTTTCAACGATTGATGGAGCGTGCAGTGGGGACATGAACTTACTAGAGTGCCTGGTATACCTAGATGATGTTATTGTGTTTGGCAGCTCACTGGAGGAACATGAGAGCAGATTATTTAAGGTATTGGACCGACTGGAGGACTTTGGCCTTAAACTGTCCATTGATAAGTGTCAATTCTTTCAAACATCAGTAAAGTATGTAGGACACATAGTATCCACCGAGGAATAGAGACCGACCAGTAAAGTTGAGGCCTTGACCACCTGGCTAAGCCCAAAATCTAAAAAGAACTGCAAAGATTCCTGGGATTTGTGGTTATTATTGGCGCTTCATCAAGGACTATTCAAGAGTGATCCACCCTTTACTTAACCTTACTCAAGGGAATCCCCAACCCACAAAAATACCAAAAGTCAGCGTCCCTCAAGACTGAAAGAGTGTATTTTCATCCGGTGAGTATTTGGGGCCCGCTGGACTCCTGATTATGAGACTGCTTTTCATGAGATCATATATCAACTACCCATGCTCCAGTGCTGGCCTATGCCGATCCAAGAAAACCTTACGTCCCTGCACACTGATGCTAGCTTGCAAGGGTTGGGGCTGTGTTGTACCAAGAGCACGAGAATGGTACAGAGACCAGTGGCCTTTGCCAGTAAAACCTGACCCCATCCGAAGAAAGAACTATCCTGTACATAAGTTAGAGTTCCTAGCTTTGAAGTGGGCTATTGTTGACCAATTCCATGAGTACTTGTATGGGGCTAAAATACTAGTAAAACTGACAATAATCCTTTGACCTATGTGCAGACCTCAGCTAAGTTGGATGCCACTGGCCATAGGTGGCTTTCTGCATTATCTACATATGACTATGCTCTCGAATACCGAGCAGGTCTGAACCACATAGATGCTGATGCTCTCTCGGAGGCCTGTTCCCCAGAATGATTGGGTCCGATTGGCAGAACCTGACATTCGGGCACTCTGCCGGAAGTTTGACAGGGAGGAACAAATGTCCTGGGCCTTGATGGACTGCATGGTGGATTGCTTGGGACCCTCTGAGAATGCATACCCGCTGCTTATTGCCACTTTTCTGCAATAGACATTGGTGCACTGCCTCAGCTGGACAATGACAGTATTCGCGGCTCAATCCCGCGATCCCATGATCAAAGCAGCTTTAGAAGCCCTCTATACAGGAAAAGATGTGTCCAAATGCACTCCACTGATTTGAGAACTGCACTGTTATACAAGAAGGTCCTAAGTTGAAACTGATCAATAAACTGTTATACAGAGAAACAGTAGACAGAGGGGACAAATGAGACAAACAACAACTAGTGCTGCCCACTGCCTTTGAGACTCAGTACTGAGGTCCTTGCACAACCACATGGGGCACCTTGGTATAGACAGAACACTTGACTTGGTGAGATCCAGATTCTATTGGCCTAAGATGGGGGCTGATGTGGAGCAACACATTCGAACTTGTAGTCGCTGCTTACAGAGGAAAGCTTTGCCCAGAGGGCTGCCCCTTGTTAACATCACCACCAGTGCACCCATGGAGCTGGTCTGTATTGATTTTCTGAGTTTGGAGTCGGATCAAAGAAATATCAGTAATGTGCTGGTGGTCACTGACCATTTCACGAGATATGCCCAAGCTTTCCCACCAAAGACCAGAAAGCATCCACTGTGGCCAAAGTACTTGTAGAAAACTTTTTGTTCACTATGGGGCTCCACAAAGAATCCATTCTGATCAAGGGAGAGACTTTGAGAGTCGTCTGATCAAAGAGATGCTCTCTGTAGAAGTCCGAAAGTCAGAACCACTCCTTACCACCCCGGGGGAGACCCACAGCCTGAACATTTCAACCGCACTTTGCTAGATATGCTAGGCACCCTGCACCCAAAGGACAAGCCTAGATGGAGCCAACAAATTAGCACCCTGTACATGCTTATAACTGCACCAAAAGTGATGCCACTGGATTCTCCCCTACCGCCTGATGTTTGGAAGAGAAGCTCGACTACCAGTAGATGTGTGTTTTGGGGTCTCTCCTGATGGGGTTCAAGCTGACAACTATTTACAGTATGTGCAAAAGTTAAAGGCCCAGCTAACTCATGCGTACCAACTGGCTCAAACCATGGCTGCCAAAAGAAATCTGGCCAACAAAGAAAGGTATGATAAAAAGGTGAAAGCACAGGAACTCCAGGAGGGAGATCGGGTATTGCTAAGAAATCTGGGACTGCATGGCAAGCACAAGATTGCTGACAGATGGCACCATCTCCCTCACATGTAGTGGGCAAACTAGATGATCTGCCAGTGTACAAAGTAAGGCCTGAGAATAATTCAAAAGATGTAAAACAATGCATAGAAATCATTTACTGCCCATTGGACAAATCTTAATTGGTCTGAGCCCTAGAAGATGCCCTCTGGACCAGTGACTAGAGCTGCTGCTAAGAAAGATCAAGAAAGTCTGCACCTACAGAAGCAAAGTTAAAGTGTTCCCTCCACAAGTCCCAGTTGAGCATGACTGTCAGTCCATCTCGGAAGAAAGTGAGAGTGACTTTGAATACTATCCTTCTTACGAACTGAGTCAATTGTTTCTGGGCAATCCTCAGTCAATACTGAGATGAAGCTGGGCCTTCTTGACTGTCCAAGCCCCCAGCTTCGTCCCTGAAGCGATGCTCCCAGAAAGTGAAGTGCAAAGCATCAGATCAGATGAAATGGAATCATTGTGCATGGTTGAACTGTTTGAGCTTTCAGGAGAAAATGATGGATTAGGTCAGACTGGTGATACACCAGAACAAGAAGAGTATTTTGAGTGCCCTGACAGTCCACTGCCAGTGTCAGAAAGCTCTCCCTCACTGAGCCAAATGTTGTGGACTCAGAAACTGTAACTCCTGGAGCTGAAAGTGCCCCAAGTTCTAGCCTCTCTACCCCCATGGAGACTCCCTGACAAGTGAGGACAATGCTGAAAATGAGGCTCAGAGTGCAGAGACTGTAACAGTTCCCCTAGAAAGACTGGTCGAGCTGTAAAGCCTGTGGTGCACCTCAGTTATGATTCCTTGGGAGGCCTGTGGATTTGCCTCTCAATGTTGTCCATAAAGGAGTGTATGTGTCCCAGAGCTCATTGCCCAAACTGAGCGTCAGTGCTAACTCAAGTTACTTGTGTTGCCCTCTAAGTATGGTGCCTTGTCCCGTCCAGCCCCAAGGTAACTGATAGGGAAGGGCCCCCTCTCAGGTTTCATGTACAAGAGGTAATAACTTGAGTTATGGTACCATGTGTGTAATACTGTGTAAAGAGTGACGCGCTGCAATGTTTCAGAAATGTGTTCTTGGTAAAATGATATATTGACTGATGATTACGTGTGTGAGCCTAATGCAAATGTATATGGTTGCAGTTAAAACTTATGGGAGTACTTGCTTGACACGGACGTCAAGCTTTCCCAGGCCAGGAAGGGTGTAACCCCCTGCAAATGGGGGTTCCCAAAAGACTTCAGGAGCTTGCTTGAATGCTCCAAGCCTGAATGGTGTTTGGCGTTAAGCCATTTATCAGTGAGTGTTTTAGAACCTCTGGTACTGTCTCTTTAAGAGCTGTCTGCTTGCAGACAAAATTAGTTGTATGGGGGACTGTGTGTTTCTTTGATTGAGTACCACTCAAGCTGCTGCCAATTCACTCCATTTTTGCAGTCACTAGGAGTGCAAGGAACCTATCTGAAAGATGTAACTGTTTGCCAGAAATCATTTACAGTAATAATGAAATTACAGTTTGTCTAACCTGCTTTCTTTTTGCAGTCAGAACAGTGTCTGCCTAGTTCCCATTCTGGTTTTGAACTGCTGAACTGGACCAATCAGTGTGGGGTAAGCTAGCTCTAAAATGGTGCCTTGGACGAATCAGAACTTGGACTCATAATCTGAGCCAGCCACAAGAGGATTGTATGGGCAGTGACTCTGGGAGATGTAGTTTAGACTTCAGTGCCTTTTGGACCAACAGCAGCAGTCTATTGTGATGACAGCCAATCCAGTCAAGAACTGGGAGGAACTCAAAGGAAGTGCCCGGTTTTGTCGGTTGGAGTTTCAGTTGAGCTTTGGCAGTGAAGAAGGAAGGAGCCCTGTGCTTTTTCAGTGTGCAGTTTAGTCAAAAACGTGTGTAAGGCCCAGAGTTCCGGTCTGCAGCTGTGTAACAGCTTGTTAGGACTGAATCCGTCCTGTGAAAAGAATCAAAGGATCTCTGAAGAGTAGAAACCAGTCTCACCCTGTAGAAGACTGGAGGAATTGCTGAAAATTGCACTCGGTCTGTCCAGGAACTGAATCTGCTGTGTGTTCTCCGGGTATTGTGCAGTAATTGCGATCGGGATACAGATGCAGCCTGCCTGGTATAGTGCTTTCTTTTATATGGATGTGTGAAGAGGTTTGTGTACCTCAAGTGAGCCCTGCTGACACTGAAGGACCCTATCTTATTTGGAGGTCGTGAGTACTAATTCAGGGTTGCTCCCTGTTGAATTGCCACATTAAATCCAAATGGAATTACTGTACTGCTGACTGTTTAATTCTCCTTTTCTCTGTGTGAAAGGGCCCTACCAGCTGCCACAGTTTGGACTAGCCACTAGGGCTTGGGTACCCAGGGACAGTAACTGATAGGGATAGGCCTGCACAGAGCCATAGGTAGATTATTAGAGTGATAAGCTAATTAACCTGATTTCCCCTGTCCTTGTTATATCCCCTAAATAAATCAGAGCTGCTTGTTTCAGCAAAGTTATACTGCCTGAGGTATTTGTCTATGTTAAAGTACTGTACTGTGATTGTTGCACTGTATCTCATTTCACAGGAGGTCCCAGTGCGGAACCAGACCTGGGGTAAGTGTATACTGTGAAGGTAATTCTGATATATTGTGTGGGCCACTAGTGGGAAGAAAGGGGTTGCAGTGTCCCAGAGGGCTGTGACCAAGTTAGTTTAACTATTGCAAACCCTGACCTCTGGGTGGAGGCACCGCCATTGGATCCAGGCCCCTCAACCTGTTAGTGGCAAATCAGGCAGGGTAGTAGCCCCTGGGATAGCGCCATCTAGGGTTACACAATCTTTTGGCTTTCACTTTCTCTGCTACCTCCTTGGAAAACCATAATGGCCTCCTCTTCCTTTTCCCTTGCTAACCTGCTCAATGCATAATTCTGTTGCTCTTGTAATCCCTGTTTTAAATACTGCCACTGTTCCTCAACCCTGATTCCACCCCATTCCCTTAATGCCTCTTTCAAGCATCTCCCCATTTTCCCAAAGTTTGCCCCCTAAAATCCAGGATACGATTTTTTGTGGTTTGGTTCTGCTCCTTCTGTGATTTCAAACCACAATGACTGGTGGTCACTGTTCCCCAGGTGCTCCCCCACTGTTAGCCCCATCACACTGTCCATGTTTGTGAGCACGAGGTCCAGTATTGCCTTCTGCTGAGTTGGTTCCATGACCAGTTGCTTGAGGAAGGCACCTTGAAGGGAGTCCAGGATAAATCTGTTCCTGGTTGGTGCTGCTGCTGGGATACTCCAGTCCACATCTGGAATATTGAGGTCTCCAACTAGCACTACCACAACCTTGTCTGATATCCTTTGGATGGCTAGAATCAGCTCCCTATCTGTTTCTTCCTCCTGGGCTGGTGGTCTATAGACCACACCTGTGTGGATGGCTGGCCCCATTTTCCTTTCCAGCTTAACCCACAATATCTCTCCCCCATTTTGTTCATCCTGGATCTCTGTGGCCTTTATGTCATTTTTCACATAACGTGCCACTCCTCCTCCCTTCCTACCTGCCCTGCCTCTTCTGAATATGTTATAGCCAGGTATGGCCATCTCCCAGTCATGGTTATCATTACACCAGGTTTCTGTGATGGCCACAATGTCCAGGTCCGACTGCACCATGACAGCCTCCAGATCCTCCATCTTGTTGCTGAGGCTCCTGACATTGGCACACATGGCTTTCCATGATTTGAACTCCCTATACTGTTTAGCTGTTCTACTCCAGCCCCTTCCCTGGTTGTTCTTTATCCCTGGTTCTCCCTACTGTCTGCCCTTCTGTTGAATTTTGCCCCTTTTCTGCCTATCCACCTCTTGGATGCTTATCTCCATCTTTTTCACACTGCTTTGTAGAGATACCCACTCCTCCTGTTCACTGGTTCCACTGCTTGCTGTGGGGGGTGGGCAATTAGATACCCTCCTTGCTGGCCTGCAACCCCTCCTTGGCTAGTTTAAATGCTAGTCCATGTAGCATTTATTCGTTAAAAGTTTTTATTATTTTGTTAACAGAAAAACAAACAGAACACACAGAACAGCATTAATCTCGGCTGTAGGCAACATAACAGCAAGTTGTGGCGTGATGAGGAATTGTTTGAATTACATCATAGTTCTAAAGGGAGATTATAAGAAACCCATTATGTCTAAGGCCACCTACCTTAGTTCTTGTCAGTGAATCCGGAACCACAAGGAGGTACTACTGCAGAGTAAGACAAGGCTTCATGTATTATGGTAGCCATACCTTCTTATGGCCGAATCTAAGGGAGCATCTGAAAAATAAATAGGTATGGTGCCACAAAGTAACTAAAGGTGATTAAAATAATTCCTGACGCAGCAGGATACAGTGTACATCTCCCAGCCTTGCCTCCTATATATTAGACATAAAGTATAAGGAGAATGTACAAATAGCCTAACTGTAACAGTGTGTAGTAACAATAACAACTATTTATAGTGTCCTTCTTCATTAAGTAAGTGATACAAAGCGCATGCTGACAATAGTAGGGAGCAAAAAGAAAGGCTACATTACATGGTCACAATTCACTATACATCTTATTGGAAAACAGAGCTGTGTAATACCACAATGCACCAAGTCAACCAACACCTGCTCTGGAGGCCAGATATGCCATGTATGGAGCCCAGCAACAATGGTAAAGAAGCATTCGCCCTGTCATCAGGTGAGAGCATCTATCTAATTCGGAATTATATGTAAGGGTGGATAGAATCTCCGTTATGTTAGGTATAATAGAGGATCTCCAGTTTTTAAGAATAGAACGCTTCACCTGCATGCTGAGGAGCATCAGCCATCTAAATGCATAGGGGTTGAGAGTGGGGGCTTCAGATTTAAGACCCAACAGCATAAGGGAGGGACTAAAAGGGATGTTACACTGCAGGACTAGGTTCACAGCATTAAGAGCAGCTTTCCAAACACCTGTGATCAAGGGGCAGAGCCAGAGAATGTGATAGAGGTCTCCTTCATGTGCTAGGCATCTCCAGTATTTATCATGAGGGAGCACTTTCATTTTTTTTTTTAGCATTATAGGAGTTCTATACCAAGAGTGCATTATTTTATTATGAATCAGTCTGCTTCTAGCGTCCATAAACACTTTATGCCCTACCCTCCAACATTGATTCCACTGGGTTTCGGTCAATGGCATTTTTAAGGCCTTCTCCTACTTATACCTTGAAGATTGATTTGAGTTAGGCAAAGTATCTCTAATTAGGGCATACATTGCACCTGCTGTTCCCTTCTGTAAAGCAAGCCACGCATGCACTGGTGGTGAGAGGTCTTTAGAAGTGTCTGACTGTTGCAGTTTTTGTTTCAGGGCATCTCTGATCTGTAAATACCTCCCAGAATTCAGAGCTTTGTAGTTTCCACTTGTTTTGGAGTCGTTGAAATATATCTACCACCAAAGAGCCCTTGACCAATAGGTCCTTTACAAATAAAATCCCTTTCCCCTGCCAAGTAGGCCATAACACAGATTTGTTCCCTATGGAGACATTAGGGTTAGACCACAGGGGAGTATATAGTATGGGAAGGGATGACACATTTAATTTTTTATGAAGGATTCGCCAATACTGAATAGAGGGGCCTATGGTGGGATGCGACAAAAGTTCCTTAGGGGATCCAGGCCACAGTAGTGTAGCTGCAACCGGGGGTCCACTAAGGCCTTGTTCAATTATTAGCCAATGGGGTGACTCTTCAGACTGTGGGTTAAACCATTTCAAGGTCTGTGTAGATTGATATGCAACTTTATAGCCCTCTATCCATGGGAGGCCCCATCTGACGTATTTCCAATGCGCTCTTAATAAATTTTTGCCAAAACGAGGTTTAGTATTACCACATAGGAAATAGCCAATGATTTTTTCAAGTTTTTTAATCCATACCATAGATAGAAATAAGGGAATGTGGGATAATACATAAAGGATTTTAGGTGCGATTGACATTTTAAAAGCCGATATCTTCCCGGCTAGCGTAAGATTAAGACGAGACCAGCAGTCCAGATCAGATCTGCAGCTAGATAATAAGGGGCCTAGATTGTAGTCCCACCACTTCCCAATATCAGCACCCACTTTGATTTCCAAATATGTAATGGTGTGTTGTGCCCATTTAAGGCCAAAGTGGGACATGGTATGGGGGAGACATTTAGAGTTAAGTGGCAGGATCTCTGTTTTTGCCTGATTAATTTTGAGTCCAGAGATATGTGAAAAGATTTCTAGAAGGCTAAGAAGCGGTCGAATGGCCTTAGGGCATCTCCCAGTATAACCAGCAAGTCATCAGCATTCATAAGAGTGGTGGGTTGCGTCAGACCCGCAGTAATTCCAGCAAGAAGAGGGTGTTGTTGGATTTTGGCCAGTCATAGGTTCCACCACTAGAAGAAACAGCAAGCGGGACAGGGGCAGCCCTGTCTAGTGTCTCTATGAAGTTGGAATGGGTTAGATAATGCAGAGTTGGTGAGTACCTTAGCGAGGGGCTGTATAGAGAGCTGTTATAGCAGCTCGAAAATGAGGGCAGTCCGATATGCTGAAGGACAATGTGAAGGTAGTCTCATTCCACAGATTGAGCCTTCTCTCAAAGTCAATGGCCAATGCAGCGCGGGGTCGGAGCGGATTTGGCTCTGTAAATGAGATTGAGAAGAGTCCGTAAGTGGTCTGAACTGTATCTACCTTTCACAAATCCTACTTGGGATGGGTGTATCAGAAAGGGAAGTATAGGGTTGAGTCTGTTTGCCCACCCTAGCATATACCTTACTGTCAGCGTTGATCAGGGAAATAGGGCGGTAGCTAGCGGGATCTTCAGGAGCTTTCCCCTTTTTAGGGAGGACAATTATAGTGGCCTGTCTTAGGGTTTAAGGTAGGATGCCCTTATCTTCTGCCTCCTTAAAGACCTGACATAACAGAGGGGAGATCATGGGAGACATTAGCTGAAGGAACTCTACAGGGTACCCATCGCCACCTGGTACTTTTCCTGATTTGAGAGCCATCAAAGCCGCATTAACTTCTTGTGTTGTGAGGGGGGCTTCAAGGGTATCTATATGGGAGGGGGATAGTTTCAGTAGCTTAATAGATTGAAAGAATGTTTGAGTTGCAGAGATGTTTTTAGGTCTGGAGGAGGTGTAAAGTTGTGAGTAAAATAATGCCATAATTTCGTTTACCTTTTGGGAGCTAGTTTGAACCTTACCGGTATTGGGGTTTCTCAAACCTGCTATATAGCAATGGGCTTGTTGGCTTCGGAGTTGATATGCTAAAACTTTCCCACTTTTGTCCCCCCCTTCCCAGTATGTGTGACGTATCCTAAGGAGTGCTAGATCAGCCTTCCTAGATAATAGTTCATTCAGTTTAATACGGAGTTGTAAAACTTTCCTACCAGATACTGAGTGGAATGATGGGTGGAGTAAGGCCTTATGCTCCCGTTCAGCTTTGACGAGTTCATTTTCGAGGAAGGTAAGTTCCTTTTCTTTACATCTCCTTCTATGGGAGGCATATCCAATAATTTTACCCCGTATGGTGGCTTTATATGCTTCCCACGTGGTGGAGGCAGAAGTCTCTGACACGGGGTTCTCTTGCAGGAAAAGTTGAGTTTGTGTTTTGGCCCATTCCCTAAATTTTGGATCATGCATAAGGAGAGGGTCCAGTCTCCAGGCTGTTGACTGTGGTGTAAATGTTCCCCATTTTAGTGTCAGCTGCACCGGTGCATGATCTGAGATAACTGTGGGCAGGATATTGGCAGCTAAAACAAGTTTCGTCAGAGACTGGGAGATTAGCCAAAAGTCAAGTCTGCTGGAGGAGCCATGCACCTCGGAATGAAAAGTATAGTCCCTATCTGAGGGGTTGACTAACCGCCAGATGTCCACCAGTTGGTATTCGGAACTAAGATTAAGTACGTCCTGTGCTCCTCGAGTATATGATACTTTCTCCCATGTCCACTTCTATCTAATGCAGGGCAAAGCGTTAAGTTGAAATCCCTAGAATTGGCGTATCTGGTTTCAGCATCATCCCTAGTTTAGAACTGAGTTCTAGGAAAAAGGCTGGGTTATCTTCATTTGGTGCATATATATTAGCAATTAGTAGCTGCTCATGTGGGGTATCCACTAAGGCAATCGACCATCTTCCCTGAGGGTCGGCTTTACTCTGCAGAATGGACCAAGGGAGTGATTTGTGCAATAAAATGACAACACCTCTTTTTTGTAGTAGCACTGGCGTGGATTTCTGATCCTACCCATTCCTTCACCAAATATCTGTGATCCTGCTTGGTTAGTTTAGTCTCTTGCAAAAGAGCCACCTGGGCTTTAGTCTGCTTTAGATGGGTTAAAACTTGTTTCCGCTTGGAGGAAATTCAAACCCCTGACATTCCATGTCACAAAGGTGATTTCATCCATGGTCAGACCAAAGGTGAGATATGATAACTGAAATGACCTTCTATAAGAGGGAATTGTCGGGGAGTGATAATGTAATGAGTCAACCATTGTTCCTAGGCTCATACTGCGAGAGGTGATGGTTATCAGTCATATATGCATACATATACATTGTACAGCATGCAATCCATGGATAATATTTGCAAAAATAGAAGAGACAGCAGTGATATACAGAGGCAGCACAAGTGCCTGAACTATATACAAAAATACGCAACTTTTGTGGTAATATGAGGGCATTAAGGGCCCAAGGTCAGGGACCTTATTGGCCCACCCACCTACCAGACTATGGGGAGTAGACTGTAGTCCCATTCACAAGGCTAGCCCAGGGCAGGGGAAAAATGAACAAAACAGAACGCATTTCCCGGGTGGTATGAGGATGGAGTCCCTTGCTTGGTAAGCTTCATGACCTTATGCCATCAAACCCTAAACATTATACTAGAACCAGAATTGACCATGGGGTTACTAAATAATTCTAATAAAGTATAGGAAGGTTATTGCCCTGAAGGATGCATAGCATTTGCTGGTAACTAGCCTGGCCTATTAAATTCTTGAAATGTTCCTTCAACCTCGAAGGGGGTAGCAACGTACATACACAGGGCCCGGGGTTCCCTTTAAGATTGCTAAATCATGCATCCGAGCACTGAGACATTATGACAATACCCCCTAGTTTGAATCTAAATACAGTGCCTGTGCTCTCAAACTTATCCCCTTCCCTTTAAACCATTTTTTACTACACTATTATGTCCTGCCTAGGCAGGGACTGGGATACGTGGTCTGCGATACTGAGAGAGAGAAAGGAAAGAAGTCCAGTATCAAGTCCAGGCGTTGCTTTCAGTCGCAGACCACCCTCCAAAAGTCGCTGCCAAGTTGAATGTTAAAGTACAGTAAAGAGAGAAAAAAGAACAAGAGCACTTATCTAAGTCCATGCTCGGTAATCATCCGTCTGCAGGAGCTCTGCATCTGAGGGGGCATGCGGAGACCATTCTTCGGCAGGGGTTGCAGCAGATGAAGATGAAAGATGCGGTGCCACATCCGTCGCAGCTGGAGATTGTTTGGGCGATGAAACTGTAGCCTGAGTTTAAGTTGAGGGTTCAGATTTAGCATTTTCCTGAGCCATTTCCTCCTCTGATTGGATACAAGAGTCAGCTGCAACTTCGTCCAACTCCTCAGGGGCTAAGAGTGCAAAGCGGTTTGGCATGGAAAATCGTGTTACCAGATCCTCTGGGTTGTTTGACGGAGATCGGGGTGCACCTTCGTTTCTGTCATGTGGGTGTTCTCATCTCGGATGACTTCCAGATTGCTGCCGCTTGCGAGTTCTAACTGGAAGGGCTGGTTGGTAGCCATGAAATTGGAAGTTGGGGGGGGGGTCGCGGTGATTTTGCAAGTGTTAGCCATCCCGCTGTGCCAGCTTTGTTCTGTTTCTGTCTGATGATTATTGTTTTGCTCTGATGGAGGTTGGGGAGGCCAGTAGGACTGAAGGTACTGCAATAGGCTGCCTGGTGTGTCAAAGGTTATGTGAGGCCATTCACCTCTAGCCACATAGTTGCTGGGTACACGTGAAAACTTAATTTTAAGTGAGTGCATCAATTTCCTGGCCTCTGAATATTCTTTCCATCTGGCAGCCAGTTCCCTAGAGTAGTCCTGAAAGATTAGGATTTAATGGCCTTGCCAAGACAGACCTCCAAGCTCTCGCGCCCTTACAGTGATCCACTCCTTGTCTGCAAAGTTCAAGATGCAAGCCATGATGACCCTCGGTCTTTCCCCGCCCTTCGGAGTCGGGCTGAGCATTCTATGGGCTCTTTCTATTGTGAGCCCAGGCAGAATCTCACACTTCAACAGATCCAGCAAAACATCATGTAGAAAGTCTAAAGGATTGCCGCATTCCACACCCTCAGTAAAGCCGAGGAACCAGAGGTTGTTCCGACGGCTTCTGTTCTCCATGTCGTCCGATTTGCTTTGTAGTTGCTGTATCACTCTGCTTTGATCCCTGATTATGACGGTGAGTTTCTCTATTTCCATAGAGTTTTGAACTGATTTTTGCTCTGTGCGGTTTATACGTGCCTCAAGCTGTTGAATAGCTAGTGTAGTCTTATTAGATGCGAGAGTAACTTCTGCCATCTGCTTGAGTAGTGCTGTAAACATTTGATGTAGTCTGTAATGCTACTGACTTTGTCAGGCCTCTGATTTTATGCTGCGCCATAGTGTTACGCCGATGTACAATCTATAGAGGAGTTGTCGGTGGTCAAGGTGTCTCTTTCCGATTCGGTGTGTTAAGCACATGTTTTCCTGGTTGTCTCTGATGATCAATCCAGCAGGTTTTAGCGATGTAAAATTCGAGAAGTTACCGGGGAGTTATAGTCTTGGCATTCGTTTTAGGCAGCCATTGCGTCCGGAGCCAAGCCACGCCCCCGTCCATGTAGCATTTAAACTTATCATTGAGTGCTTGGATTCCCCTCCAGGATGGATGCAGGCCGTCAGGCTTGAACAAGCCTCCATTCCTCCAGGTGGGTCCCCAATCACCAATGAATCCAAACCCTTACTAACAGCACCAGTTCTTCAACCATGAGTTAAAGTTTCTGGTGCATGCGCCCCATGCTCTTCCATGCCTCTCGCAGGTAGTACTTCTGAGAAGGTGACAGAAGTAGCTACTTGCTTGAGACCCCTCCCCAATTTCCTAAACTCTTCCTGAGCTTCCTTTGGCTCCCCCATTGGTGACCCCCCCTGTGGCCAGTGGTGCTGACACAGCATCCACCAGGTATGGGCATGCACTCACATGTCTGTGGCGGCCGTGGTGCCTCCCACTGACACCTGGGTTGACAGCCCACATGTCCCCTGTTGTCTGCACCCATTGCAGCCCACACACCAGGCTGACTGTGCCTGGGCCGGCGTGGGTGGCACATGCCTGCCCCTGTATGATGCCTCTGTGGGTCACCTGTGCATTGCACTGTGCATGGCTGGGGGTTCCGTTGTTGTGCTGTGTAGCATGGATGTGATGAGTGCAGACCTGTGTCTGCTGTGCACGTGTGCCGGCAGTTGTACACTGATCCATGCCATCCCCAGCACACACAGCATTCCCCCCGGCCATGTGTCCATGTGTGTCCTGTTGTGTGTGTGTGCAGCGCTGTCACCCCTCACAGGTATGCTACACAATGGCTGTGTTGCTGTTGTCTGCCCTGTGGTGTGGTTGTGGGTCTATGTGTGTGTGTGTGTGGGTTGGGGGCTTCGTGTTTGTCCCACCTGTGTTCTCACCTACGGTCCCCAAAGTGCTCTTCCACGATGGTGTCCCTGTGCCGCTGGGACTTGGCGACCAGGTGTGGGTTTCTACATGCCAGTGGCGGTCCACCACAGGGCCCTTGCTCCACTGCCTCCCCCTCCTCTTCCCCGGAACTGTTGCCCTCCTCAGCCTGGACAGCTATTCCACAGTCAATGGCCATGTTGTTCAGCATACAACAGGCCAGGAATATGCCACAGGCCTTCTCTGGGCTGTATTTTAGGGTACCACCTGACCTATCCAGGCACCTAAAGCGCATCTTCAGCATGCCGAAGACACCCTTGATGATCGCACTTGTAGCAATGTATGCTTCATTGTAGCACTCCTCTTCCTCTGTGCCAGGTTGGCAGAATGGTGTGAGGAGCCAGGGTCAGAGGGGGCACGCTGCATCACCTGTGGGGGGCAAGAGCAGTCTGTTACAACCCCGCATACATGTGCATTGTGTACCACAGCCCCCCCTTCCACCATGGCACACTGGTGCGGCTGCTGACTGTGGCACCCCCTCCTGGTGCATTTCTCTCCCCCACAGTGGGCCGGTACCATCCTGCACACACCAGTGACTGCATGCCCTGGCTGCACTCAGCTGCCCTTTACCTGCCCATGCATGCTGCCACGGCTATCCACACCTGTCCCATCTGGCATTGCCTGCCCTCCATTACCCAGTGGTCACCTGTGCCTGGCTGCATGTGGTGCATTCCGCCCTGCCATTCATGCCTGGTGTTGTGCATCACCTCACCTACCATGCTGCGCTGTCATGCTGCACTCTCCTCATGTCATGTACACAGTTCCCTTGGTGTGCCCACCTCCAATGTCCCACCTGTGCACTCTCCCTCTGTGCAGGCCCTGCTGTGGGCCATGCACATCTGCTCTCCCTCCCGTAATTTGTTGTGCCATAGTATCCTGTTTGTGGGCATGTCTGTATGCCCACCCACCCACTAGGTGGCCGCTGGTATGTCCCCAATCTCAAACCGGCGGCACAGGGTGGAGTGGTGCCATATGAAGGCATTGTGTGTACTCCTAGGGTGTGTGGTGCAGACATTGCGGATGCGCCCTGTGGCATTGCACACCACATGGCAGTTGACGGAGTGGAACCCCTTGCGATTTATGTATGGCATGGCCTCTTCACCATGTAGTGCACGAATTGCCACATGGGTGCAGTCAGTGGCCCCATGATGCCTGGCATGTGTGCCACCCTGTGGAACTGCTGCTTGACTTTTGTCTGCTCTGCCTGTGTGCTTGGGAAGCGAATGACTTCCGAAGCGTGTGGGAGCAGTGCGGTGAGGAATTATGTGAGGATACAGGACATGGATGGCTGAGATATGCCAGTAGTGTCTCCAACTGAGCTCTGGAAGATTCCCATGGCAAGCAGGCACATTGCTGTTGTCATCTTGGTCTCCACCGATATGGCATGACCCCTTCCAGTGGGGGCCTGCATTTCCTCATGGCACAGATCACAGAGCTGACTCAGAATAGTCCCATTCAGGCGGTATAGGCTGACTCTTTTTGTTTCTGTCAGTTATTCAAACATCAGTCTGGCACAATACCGCCGCGAGGCAGGCTGCCTATGGTGCCTTCTGCCAAGGGTGCCAGAAGATGGTAAAAACTGAGGGTCTGAGAATCAAAAGGGCACTTATGAGGGTGCAAAGGGCACTTTTTCTATACTAATTTTTGCCATACAGAAATAAAAGTGGAGTAGTTACGCCTTTGCCCCCGTTCTGGCACCTATGCCTTCTGCCACCACATTGTTGGTTTGCCCGTCTCCTCATCCCCATTATCATTTCCACCATCAGGAATGGCGCGTCATCCATCTCCGTGACCTATGTTCTGCTGCTGCTGTTCTGCCTGTTGCTGCTGCTATCCTGCAGTGTGCCTGCTGGGGGCTTGCACTTAAGTCTACTTCTTTTATACTTACCTCCTTATGGCGCAATTGGTAGATGCGCTGTGAATGCACCGTGTTTGCGCATTCATTTTGCTTTGTGAATGGCTCTGCGCTATGTATGCAGCTACACGCTCCCTCCAGATGCGCCGCATATTATTATTTTTGCTCTCTGGCGCATCCGGGATGCACCAGGGCATTTCTGCAGTTTCTGAATGGTGCCATGGTGCATTTTTGTGTTGCGCTGGCACATCTCACTACGCTTCAGCACATCTGCTTTTGTGAATCCTGCTATGTTTTTCCTTCCTAGAGACTATTTTTTTATTATTATTATTTTAAAACAAAACCCACCATTCATCAAGCTGCTGAAACCCCACCTGAGGCCACTTATACAACTATTTGGCAAGTTAAATATAATTATTTAAAAAGAAAAAATATTTTTTATGCCCTTTCTCCTGGTGTGGCCTGCTTCCCGGGTTGGGCCCAGCCCTATCCGCCTGCATCACTAGCACTAGAACCCTGTTTCCTCCCAGCCTTACCCCAAGGTGGGGCTGGCCACAACTCATGCAGCATTGCCTAACCCCTCCTTCACAGTCCAGGGCCAGGCAAAGCTCATGCTGAATGGGAGTATAGTACCAGTAGGTAGGGCCTGATCATGCCACAGGCCATCCCTCGCACCACAGGTGTTTCCTGATTTTTGATTCCTTACACTTTCAAGACATCAGCTGGCATAAACCTTCAAGGATGCACATGGGAGGATGCCACACAGAGCCCTGATGGCATCCTCCCATCTGCCAGCTCTGCACTGCACTGCTGGTTGTGGTCACCCAGGTGGCAGTATAGAAGCTGGGTTTGCAACTTTCCATCTCTGAAGGAGGAGAACGTGCTTTGAGACACTTAATCTTCCTTCCTTCCTTCCTCCAGCCATACCCCGATGACTCACATTCCTTCCTGAACTCCAGTCACGGCGCTGGGTGGTAGTGCTACTGCTGTGTCAGTGTGCTGGCTCAAATATAATTACATATTAAAATGAATCAGTTGTGTGTGCTGACCACCAACCTTCTGTTTAAGTTCTCCTGTTTAAATTTTAAATCAGAAGTGCCGAAACAGAGGATTGGAGGTTGGCAACTGCAATATAGTTATCACATAGCTGTATAAATGACCTTGGGTGGGTTTCCAGCAGCGGGTGAGGGGTGGGTTTCAGTTTTTAAAATTATGAAATAACTGAAGGTTTTGTGTTTGGGAGAGGGACTGGGTTCTGTGAGTGGATAAACAAAAGAATAACGGCAGGAGGATGAGTTTTGATTGTACTTAAAAAGCTGTTTTACCACATGAAGATACTACAGCATTCTGTGAGCTCTGAACTGGTACAACAGCTTTTAATTAGGATGAAACCATGTACACTAAGAGATAACCATGTACTAGAAACTGTAATTTCCAACACTATACTAAAAATAAGGCATAATCAAGCACTAATAGTATCTCTGCCTTGGTTCCCAGTACGTCTTTGTTTCTAAAAGTTTAATTTTATTAAAAGTTCTTACTGTGGTAGTCTAGTGACTAGTAATCTTTTGCGCGTTTACCCTCCGAGACAAATGGACCTCTGCCCACAGCCAAATGAGGCCACCCTTTCAAACATGATCAGTACAAATCCATTTTAGTTGTTAGTATTTGGGTTTAACTGACTGTGGAGTGCACATGCACTTTCAGGGGTGGAATAACATTTACAAGCCATCCTCCATTAAAAAAGCAGTATTTGGATGGACATGGGGGGGGGGGCACATGCCCCCCTAAGATTCTATGAACATGACATCCCTAATTCACACTCAAAGTAATTTGCTTTAAAATATTGGACCCATCCTTTTCATTTGTGATTCTCCTCTGAGAGATTTGATATTTTGAAGACTGTGAAGGTCAGGCCTTGTCATTTGACCTTAAATGGCTCTCTGCATGCTGCCTGAGACATGCAGTGCAGAAATGGACGTGAACACCATGAGACAAGCACAGAGCTGAGAGCGGCAGCATTAGCATAAATGATAAAATGTGTCATTCATAAGGCAGACTTTCAGAGTCAGAGCTTTCTCCGATCCATTCAGTTCACAAGTCTGGCTCATCTGTTATCATGCCACCGAATGGTGCTGAAATGACATGCCATTTAAGCTCTCGGGCAAAGTTCACTATGAGTTGTAAGTTTTGCATTTTGCAAAGCACACACAGTCCTCTGGAAGTGATTGTTCTATGAAATTCAGCACTCCTTTCAGATAATGACAGTATGGTACTACCAGGGAAAATATTTCAGAGAAAAAACTGCTCCTGTTTTCTTTTTTCAACTTTTTATTTATAATTTTTATATTCTTTAGAATTTAGTTCAGTACAACAAAAATTTCACACAGATTAAATATCTGTTTTCAAATTCCTACAATCCTCTCAAAAGTAAAGACCAAGAAAATCATTATACTACAAAAGTATTTATATTTATAAAATGGATAGGAAAAAAATCAGTGACAATTAGGGTCACTGACTGGATGAAATATACTGTATGACTATGCATTATCCTACAATGACTGCATGCCTTCCACGATGACCGAACGCCTGCACTGCTTTCCATCCCTCAGATCCGTCTCACTAGTAGCCTAGACAAGAAGATCACTCCACACCTGGCACATGCAGACTGCCACACACATAGCACAACATTAACAACCGTAACCAAGTAAATCTATGTAGGTATCCCACACTGCAAACAGTTATCTGGTTTATCCTGTCATGATTCTGGTACATACAAACTGATAAAAAAAACACTTGTTTGGTTGATTTTGCCATGTTTACACTGTCTCTGGAGTAATGACTTTCACTTATGTGTTCCAGTGGGTTCCACCATGCTGCGGCGACATGGAATTTGCCGACCGTCAGCACAGCGATGGCACAACATTACCAACTGATATTGTGCCATCGCTGGGGGAACTTGTGTTTTCTGTGGGGGACTTTGCCCCACACCCCCATGTGGGGCTCTGCCCCCGCACCTGCACTCAATTAACCAACTGCGACTCAGAGTTTGTTTGGGAGAGGCAAACACCCGGAGGCAACAGTGTCAGGAACCAGTAGACCATCACTGTGAACTGCCGAAATGTCGCTGTGATGGTCTTTGTGTATTCCCGTCACTGTTGCGACGTGATACCATTCAGCTTGTGTGACCAAAGTGGCATTCACTGCAGTAAACAAAATGCTGGCAAAGGTTTATAGTGAGAGACGTTTTCTACAAAAGATGTATACTGTGTGGTTTAAAGTCACTTCATTTAGTTTCATGTAAAAATAGCGCTAAGTGTACAGCAAGCAGAGTAAGCAAGCTGGTAGCTTCACAAGTGTGAACCAACATTAGCAACACTTGCTTATGCTTGTATCTACACTTGTGAAGCTGCTGACTCGCTCACTCTACTTGCTGTACACATGGCGGCTTTTTTTTTAGACAAAACTGAATGAATTGACTTTAAACAATGCAGCTTACATCTTCTTGCAGAAAACCTTCCTCATTATAAACCTTTGCCAGCATTTTGTTTACTGCAATGAACCCCACTCGGTCACGCTACACTGGAACACAAAAGTGAAAGTCATTACACTAGAGACAGTGTAAAAATGGCAGGATTAACCACATTGTTTTTATCACTCTTAAACTATCAAAATCATGGCAGGATTGACCAGATGACATAAATGAAACTCTAATTTCTGCCAGACAAGGACTACTTTTTGCGCCCCCCCCCCCCCAAGAAAAAACATTTCTAGCCATTTGATGAGATATTTAATCCACTACAGGGTGTGTGGTCATGCTGTGATATACGCATGCCTTCGGTGGTTGAATGCACACCAAAGCATGCGTATATCAGGCTGTATTCCTCAACATAGAAACATAGAGATTGTCGGCAGATAGGACCTCCAGACCCATCTAGTCTGCCATTTTTCCTAACTTAGTTGGTAAACGATTTCTATGTGGTCATCGGCTTTAGCCTCTCTTACCCACCTCTAGGGTTCCTTTTGCCTATCCCATGTATGTTTAAAACCTCCCACTGTGGATGCTCCCACAACCTCCTGGGGCAGTTCATTCCATGCATACACCACCTTTTCTGTGAAAAAGAACTTCCTTATCTTTCCCCTTATCCTACCCCTCCAATCTCATATATGCTCCCTTGTTCTTGTCCCCTCCTATATTTAAAGGTATCCCCCCTTGCACCTTGTTTATGTCCTTAAGATACTTGAAAGTTTCCATCATGTACCCCCATTCCCTCCTTTCTTTCAGTATATACATATTGAGGTCCTTCAGTCTCTCCCCATATGCTTTCTGGTGCAAGCCCTGCACCATCTGTGTTGCCCTTCTCTGAACCGCCTCCACTCTGTCTATGTCCTTTCAAAGATGTGGTCTCCAGAACTGTACACAGTATTCCAGATGAGGCCTCACCAGTGTTTCGTATAATGGTATCACCACCTCCCTTCTTCTACTAGTGATACCCCTTGCTATGCATCCCAACATGCCACTGGCCTTCTCAACTACCTTCATACTCTGCTTGGTTCCCTTTAGGTCATCTGAGATAATAATCCTCAAATCCCTTTCCACCCTGGTGTCTGTCAGTAACTCCCCCCACCCCATCCTTTAGCTCTCTCCAGGGTTTCTGCAGCCCAGGTGCATGATCTTACATTTCTTTGCATTAAATTTTAGTTGCCAGTCTTTGGATCACTTTTCCAGTTTCTCTAGGTCCCCCTCATTTGCTTTACACCATCAGGAGTGTCTGCCCTGTTGCACATCTTGGTGTCATTTGCAAACAGGCACACCTTCCCTTCCAGCCCCTCTGCAATATTGCTAATGAAGATATTAAAAAGGACTGGCCCCAGGACTGACCCCTGAGGCACCCCACTAGTCACTCCCCTTTCCTCAGACTGGATCCCATTTACCACCACCCTCTGCTTCCTATCCTCTAACCAGCATCTGACCCAGTTTACCATCTTGTGCCCCATGCTCAGGCTTCCCAATTTGTTCAGCAGTCTCCTGTGTGGAATGGTTTTGAAGGCCTTGCTGAAATCAAGGTAGGCAACATCGACCGCTCCCCTCGGTCCACCTCCCTCATCACTCAGTCAAAGAAATCTGCCAGATTTGTTTGACGTGATCTTCCTGCAGTGAATCCATGCTGCCTCGGGTCCTGTGCACCGGTGGATTCCAAGTGTTTTACAGTCTTCTCCTTGAGTAATGCCTCCATTAGTTTTCCTACTGTTGAAGTGAGGCTGAGTGATCTGTAGTTTGCTGCCTCCTCTCTGCTACCACTTTTGTGTAGGGGGACTATGTGTGCCCTCCTCCAATCCTCTGGAACCACCCCTGTGCTGAGGGACTCAATCAACAAGGCTGCCAGTGGTGCTACTAGCTCCCCCCTTAGTTCCCTCAATATCCTGGGATGTATCCCATCTGTTCCCCTTCCACATACTCTTCCCTCTTCCCTGTAGTGGATTATCTCTTACTTCTATCTATCTCTATTTATCTATATCTATATCTATCTATATATATATATATATATATATACTATATATACATACATATATCTATATATATTTAGAGTGAGAGAGAGATAGAATATCTTATAAATCAGTGTCAGATTTGAGGAAATATCACCATCGAGGGTCCAAACAAGCCATAAAGTTGTGAGCCCGAAGGACAAGTGGCCTTTATGAGCTTGTTTGAATCTGCGATGGTGATATTTCATGAATATCTGGAACTTACCATGAGCTGAACAGAAGAGGTGGCAGGAGCAGGGATCAGCAGCTCGGTGGAGCTCTGTGAGGGAGCCTATCCACACAAAGCTGCGCGCCCCCCCCCCCAACTGCAGCAATTATCAACAGCTGCTTGCCATAACATGGAATTCCAGGTACCTACAAAAGGAGCTGGCCATCAAGCGACTCCCTGCTTGCAGCCCTCGCACTAATGACCCATGCCAAGGACAGCAACAAGTGGAGTCTGCCCGAGTTAGCCCAAGAGACAGCCAACAGCCAGGGATCCCGTCCAGTGGACCTCAGGGCAGGAGACAGGAGAGGGGACCAGAGTGTCAGAAGCAATCCATCAGGTAAGTACAGCACAGTATATCGAAAGTACTAGGGGGAATATCTTGAGGGTGTGAAACTGATATTGCATCTTTTACAGGGGTTATTTTCCTGGGGTTGTGATTGTGAAGTAGGATTTGTGAGTTAATATTGCAACTGCTACAGGGGTTATTATCCTGGGGTTGTGATTGTGAGGTAGGGGTTGTGAGTTAATATTGCATCTTACAGGGGTTATTATCCTGGGGTCATGACTGTGAAGCAGGGATTGTAAGTTAATACTGCATCTTAAAGGGGCTATTATCCTGGGGTTGTGACTGTGAAGTAGGGGTTGTGAGTTAATATTGTATCTTACAGGGGTTATTATCCTGGGGCTGTGACTGTGAAGTAGGGGGTGTGAGTTAATATTGCATCTTACAGGGGTTATTATCCTGGGGCTGTGACTGTGAAGTAGGGGTTGTGAGTTAATCTTGCATCTGTTACAGGGGTTATTATCCTGGGGGCGTGATTGTGAATATGAGGCTGTGAGATTGAAAGTACAGTACATCTGCTTCAAATAGTTATTATTTTGAGTTTGTAGGGGGAGAGAGGGAGAGACAGACAGACAGAAAAAAGGGGTAGTGGGTTAAGGTAGTGGGTAAGGTCTAGCAACAGGTGGCTAGTTATGCTAGAGTGTTGCAGTGCAGCGGCTGTGGGGCGCCAGTCTTCAGGGAGACTTTCTTGAGGCTGCATAGCTGCCTATATGTATGTACCTCACTGGGTTGAGGGAGGAGCTGGCCAGACTCAAGGCTGAGTTAGCTTGGGTTCGGAGGACCTTCTCCCCTGCCCAGGGACCACCTAGTCCACTGCCATTACCTCAGAGGTTGCCCAGTAGGAGGAATGGCTGGACAAAAGTGGGCTCAGGGATGGTTAGGGTGGTGGAGCGTAGGCGTATCCCACAACCAGTTCCACTACAAAACTCCTTTGTCACCCTGGTGGAGTGGGAAGGTCCCACCGAGGCATGTATAATAGTGACTGGGATGGATGTGGGGGTCCTCCACAGTGGAGACCCCAGAGGAGGAGGAGGAGGAGGAGGAAATTAATCCTGGTGGGGGACTCCATAGTGAGGAAGATAGAGCTGGGGGTAGGTAGAGATGAGGAGAAGGAGATTTGGTGCCTTCTCGGTGGCATGGCATGCAGGGATAAAAAGAGGATCAAGGGTCACTGGGACAGCAGGAAGGAGGGAGAGCTGGAAGTCCTTGTCCATCTCAGGACAAATGACCTGGCTAGGGATGAAGCAGAAATAGTTCAGGAGGAGTTCAGGGATTGGGAGGGTCTTAGGTAAGTAGCATGCTCTGTGACATTCTCAGAAGTGCTACCTGTCTATGCAGAGGGCTGACAGGACTCTCCACACCAGGAAATTCAACACATGGGTGAAGAAATGATGCAGAGAGGAGGGTTTCAGTTTCACTGAGGACTGGAGCCCCACCTGGAGAGATAAGGGCCCGTACAGCGGTGATGGCCTGCATCCATCCAGAAGGAGAACCGTGGTCCTCAGTGAGTGGTTTAAATGCTACATTGGCAAGCATTTAAACTAGCTGGGGAGGGTCAGAATGAGGCAGGGAGAAATAAACTCCCCACACAAGCTGAAGAGGTCAGCAATCTGGTGGGAGTAAAGAAACTAAAAAATAATGAAATCCAGGGGGTAGAAGAAAAGGATGATGCCAAGGTAATGAATGAGCAAAATAAGGGAAGGCAAATGGAAAAGAGGAGGGAAGTGGCAGCACATCCTGGAAAGCCATGTATGCAAATGCTCATAGTCTGGGTAACAAGATTGCAGAGTTAGAGGCCACCAAGGTGGAAGCAGACCTGGATTTAGTCACCATTACAGAGACCTGGGTGTAGTGAAAACCTGGACTGGGATGTGGCCGTACCAGGTTATGTTCTGTTCAGAAGGGACAGAGTAGGTAGAAAAGGGACAAAGCCCAGAAAAATACAGCACTTGAAAAACAAACATACAGTTGAAATGCAAGTGTTATTACATGCACAGATGTCCATATGGCAAAGCAAACAGCAGTCAGCAATGGCATACAATATGCAGCAGGTTACAGCAATGGCTAGTACAATGGCAATGACAAACTACTCATAGCAAATCACCCGGCACTACAGCTGTCCCAGCCTTCCTCCGGGGCGGTTTCAGTGGTAGAATGAACTGCGTTTAAGTAGCCAGTGTATCAATGACATCATCATCCTGAAGCGCCCATGTGCAGAAAGTGAAAATTTATATAGCAAAGAGTGCAAAATAAATGTGACAGCAAGTGCAATAAAATCATTGTATATGTGATAAACGAACAAGTTATTATACAGAATTCATTAAAAGAAAAGGACTACATATGAACATATGAATTTGCCAGCAGAAACAGGCCACATGGTCTATCAAGTCTGCTCGAGTGTGCAGCTAGCACCTTACCTTGCAGCTGCCCCACCCCCCACCCTGTCCCATCCTTTGAAATTACCCACTGTCTTACAGGATACCACCTCCTCCGGCAGAGTGTTACATTTCCTCATTTCCTCCAATATCTTACCCCTCCAATCTAAGACCATGCCCTCTCATGTCCCTCCCCCTTATCTTAAATATCTCTTCAGTACATGTCTTGTTTATCCTTTTAACTACTTAAGAGCTCAATCATATCCCCCGATCCCTTCTCTCCTCCAGAGAGTATATATTCAGCTCACTCAGCCTCTCCTCATATGGCCTGTCCTTCAATCCCTGGATCATCTTCTTCGCTTTGCATTGTACCCCTTCCAGTAATTTTACATCCTTCTTCAGATAAGGCAACCAGTACTGCATGCAGTACTCCAGGTGTGGCCTGACCAGTGACCTGTAGAGAGGCAGGATCACCTCCCTGCTTCTGGAGGAGATTCCTCTCGTAATACATCTCAGCATCCTGTTGGCTTTTGCTGCTGCCTTCCTACACTGCTCTAGATTGTTCATTTTCCCCATTACAACCACCCGTATATCCTTTTCCTGCTTGGTGGTACCTAGCTGCAGTCCTCCCAGCTGATAACTCCTCCCTGGGTTCTTTGCTCCGAAGTGCAATACTTTGCACTTTTTAACATTGAACCCCAACTACCACGCTTCAGTCCACTCTTCAAGTTTGGTCAGGTCATCCTGCAGCCACTGCCATCCTGCTATGTTGTCCACTACCTCCCCCAACTTGTTGTCATCAGCAAACAGACTGATCTTATTCCTGATGCCATGCGAGATGTCTGCTATATATCCCAAACAGCACCGGCTGCAGTACTGATTCCTGTGGCACCCCACTCGTCACAGCCCTTAGAGATGAGAGCTCCCTCCTCCACCACTACCCTCTGCTGTCTCCCCTGCAGCCAGTTCTTGATCCATTTAACTATCTTAGTCCCCACCCCCACGTCAACTTTACCCCCAACCTCCCATGTGACACTGAATCAAAGGCCTTGCTGAAGTCCAAATACATGACACCCACAGCATGGCCCTTGTCCAGTTCCCTCATTACCAATCATACTACTCAACCAGGTTAGTCTGCCAGGATCTTCCAGAGACAAACCCATGTTGATGACTGTCCTGGAGCAAATTGCCTTCCAGAATGGACACCAGCCTCTCCTTTAGGATTGTCTCCATCAGCTTCCCCACAATGGATATTAGGCTTACTGGTCTGTAATTGTCCGGTTCATCCTTTGGGCCACTTTTATGGAGGGGTACCACGTGGGCCATCCTCCAGTCATGTGCTATGCACCCAGTGTCTAGGGAGATATTGAATAGGTCAGCCAGTGACCCAGCCAGGACCTCCGCCATTTCCTTCAGCACCTTGGGATGTATGCCGTCTGGCCTTGGTGCTTTATCCACCCTCAGAGCCCTTAGACCTTCCAATACCCTGCCCTCAGTGATCACCCCATCCGTTACCCCCTCCCCAACCCCTGTGGTAGTTTCCCACCCTTCTCCATCATGAATACAGAACAGAAGTACACATTTAATGCTTCTGCCTGTTCCACCCCTTTCTCTGCCCACCCCCCTTCCTTCCTGATCTTCACTATCTGGTCCTTGCAGCTCCTTCTCTCCATATGTATCTGAAGAAGTCCTTTTCCCTGTCCTTGATGCCCTGTGCCAGCCTCAACTCCTGGAAGCTTTGGCCACCCTGACTCCACTGGTAACTTCTTTGGACTTCTTCTCATACTCCTCCCTATCCTCCCCTTCTCTGATTTTCTGTAGCCTCCTGAATGCTGCTTTTTGCCTCTCACATTTTCTAAGACTCCCTGCTCATCCAGCTTGGTTTCTTAGACCTTCCATTTTTGCTCTGTGATCTGGTATAGGTCTCAGTGACCTCCACAAGCCCCATTTTGATTTTTCCCATTTCTGGTTTGCATCCCAGTGTGGCTGAATTCCAGTCAGTGCCCCAAGATTTCACCCATCCTTCCAAAATCAGCCTGTCTAAACTCAACCACCCTGGTGCCTGTACCCACCTTCCCTGCTCATGTTGGCGTGAACCACACCAGTTGACACTCCCAGCCAGCGGGTCCTCCACCCCATCTCCCTTACAGTCTCCCATTGACAGTACTAGATCCAGCGCATTTCCTTCCTAGTCTGCTTGGTAACCATCTGTGCCAAGAAGCCATCCTGGAAGGCTTCCAGGAGTATCTGTTCCCTAGCACCTGAGATGGCTGGGATACCCCAATCCACTACTGGCAGGTTGAAGTTTCCCACGATCATTGTGTTACCTTTCCTGCACACCTTCCTAATTTGCTCTACTAGCTCCCTGTCCAGGTCCTCCCATTGAGCTGGTGGCCTGTATACCACCCCCATCCTGAGAGTCCTATTTTTCGTGTCATGGAATTGCATCCACAAGGCTTTTGTTCTACCCTCCTCCCCCTCTTCCATTGCACACTTTATCCCTTTCCTCACCTCATCGCCACCCCTCCCTCTTTCCTTTGCCTCTATCCCTCCTGTAATCCAATACCCTAGGATCATCAGGTCCCAGTCCTGGTATTGGTTGGCCCATGTTTCTGTGATGGCCGCTATGTCCACCTTCCCCTCTGCCAATAGAGCCTGTAGTTCAGCAGGTTTGTTCCCCAGGCTTCTTGCATTCAAGGAGACAACCCTCCAAGATGTTCCCTTTCTGTCCTTACCCCATGTCCCACCCATCTTAACCCTCCCTTTGACCCTTCCCACGATTCTGTCCCTGTTTGTATGGGGGGGGTAAGCTTATTTGTCTCCCCTCTCCGGAGACCCTGCATCCCAGCTTCCCATTTGCCACCCCCCGACTAGTTTAAATTTACCTTTGTTGCTATGTACTCCTCTATCCTTTGTTTTAAAACCCCCTGCCCTTCCCTGCTCAAGTGTAATCTGTCCCCTGTGAACAGATCACTATTGTTCAGACCCTGCCCCAGCCTCCCACTATCCTACCCCTTGGATCGACTTCATTCCCCAGCCAAGTGTTGAACTCTCTATCCTCCCTTCCTCACTGTACTTGCACAGGGCACTGGGAGTACCTTCAAGAAGGCTACTGACCCCCTACCTCCTCACACAACCTTCCCAGTTCCTCAAACCTCTCCCTTACCACTTCAACCATTTCATCCGCCAAGTCATTCGTACCCATGTGCACCACAACATGCGGTTTCTGCCTTCCCCTCCTTATGCACTAGAGAAAAGATTGTCCTGCCCTATCAGCCGTCAACCCAGGTACAGACTCTATCCATATGGGACTATATCTTTCCCATTTACTTCCCCTTTTAGTATGGACTCTCCCAGCACAAGTACGCTCCCCTCTTCATTTTGCTTCCCTTCCCCAATCCATTTTCCCTTGTACCTGCTTTGAGAGTCCACCCTGCCCTGCACATTTGCATCTCTATCCCTTACCCTTGGCATCATTCCCAGCCTCCACACCTGTCTTGCCTCCCTAATGCCCCCCATGTTTGACTTGCCCCTCCCCTCAAAGCTCTCCCACTATCATCTTCCCTCACCTTCACATTGAGCACCCTCCTCTCATCTCCCTCCTCTGCTGTGTCTCCCTTGTCCACCCTTTTAGCTGGACCCTTGCCCCCTTCCTCTGGCTGAATGTTGTCCCTCGGGAATTCACTACTACTCCCTCCTCCTCCAGGCCCCTCTCAGAGATCCCTTCCTCCTCATCCACCATTGTAGCCAGCACCTCAAACCCATTTCCTGTCACTGCTGTACTTCTGAGCATTGGTTATTCTTACTGTCCCAAGACTTACGGCTTTGCTGCTGGCCCTCTGTACTCTTTAACTTCATACCCCAAACTCTTCCCCCCTGGTTTCAGAGCTCATGCTACTCCTTGGTCCTGAACTCTTGCTATTCCATGCAGGTGGCCATACTGCTCCTGTTTTCTCCCCTCTCCCCACCTTCTTTAACTCCCTACTAAGCCACTGCACCTCTGCCTCCAGTCTCCTCTGCCTCTGGCAAATTGGACACCCCTAGCTTCCACAGTATGTTCATCCAAACAGCCACCCCACATCCATTACAGCCCACTATTCTCCCTGACTTTTCCCCTATCATCCTGTTGCCCCTGTTCCATTCTCCCATCTTCTGCCACCAACCTCCCCTATGTTGGTTAATCCCCCTCCCATTGTAACCTTCACTAGCATGCACCATTTTTATACTTCCAGTTCCCACCCTGTTGCTCCTAAATGTCCTCAATACTAATCAATGCTAACTATAGTGAGAGGGTTCCCACTTAACTTTTTTAAGATTCCTTAAATCTCCTTAGAAGTGAGTATAGTAAAGGAGTAACCCCCTAACTTTACTGTAGTTTGAAATTCTGGAAGAGAGTTAAAAAACCAAACTCAGTACTAATTACTTACTGTACCCCAGTCCCCCACTTTTGCTGCCTCCAGTAAATCCTGGCCTGAGTGTTATGTTCCTCCCGTTCACCTATTCCATTCCACCCTGCACACTTTATACTGTGAGGCCAATTCCAGCAATTCCACCTAACATATACCCTCTATAACAGAAACAAATAAATAAATAGAGTCCGCCCTAAAACACTGTCAAAAGTAATAGCCCTTCCTAAGACACAGCCTCGACTCCAAGTAAACACTTAGCTAAATGGCTCTTGGCTAATTGCCCCCTCTCCAAGTCTAAATCTGCTTGCAGTTTCATAACTGCCACAGACTGAATTGAAGTTGAACTCAAATACAGCTCCAACCCAAAACAGCACTGGTTAAACACCCTAATCCATATCACCCTCCCAGTACAAACTATTTGAACAACATCAATAACTGACTAGCATCAATAACTGATACAAGAACCATTGTTCTGGGTATAAAATTCATATTCAATATCATCATTTAATATTCATTATATGTAACAATATACCACCGTTAGTCTAAATAATCATACAACATACTGATCATGAGGGAAATCATATTTATACTGTGTTAAATTATTACATAAAAGGACCCTAGAAAAAATAAGTGCAATCAAAATTAGAAAAATTTGAAAAAAAATCTTTACTAATACCTAGTAACTTCATTTCATTTCTCACATTGCAATGTTAAATACAAGAAGCAGAATTACAAAACTAACTACTCAGCTTACTTTCTATTTATCAATTTATTCAATTAAACACATTTGTATTCTATAGAAGTAAGGCAGAAGTTATTGTAGTTCAGACCCCTGTCGAGAGAGAGAGTGTTTATCTGGATAAATGCACATGATCACCCGTTTCTGGATTCTTGTATTCAAGGGGATCTAGATGATATTTCCCCAGTTGACAGTATAGGCAGATAGGTAGAAGGCAATAGCCCTGTGGAAAAAAATAAGATACATGTAAGTGGAGATAAATTAATGTAATTAAAAGGTTTCAGGTCCCATTGCTCATTTAGACCTGCTGGTTTAACACTTTCTAAGCAACAAATTCAATAATGTTCTCATCTTAACAGGAGATTTTGTCTGTCACCACCAGATTTTTGAGATGTAATATATTTGAGCCCCATAAATCAGAGATTTTCAGATCTTGATTCCTGAACACTGTGAAAGTGTATGCCAACTGGTGTATCCAGTTTTTTATTTTTAGTGTTGTGAACATGATCCTGAGTTCTAGTTTACAAGGCGCATGCAGTTTTACCAACATACTGTAAGTCAACCCACACAGGCACCACAATGCATAAACAACAAATGAAGTGTCACGCCTTTTGAATTCTCTAGAGTCTACATTTTTCTGAATTTTGGGGTGAATGAAAGTCTTGTCTGGTGCACAGTATTTGCATATATTGCACCTGTGGCATTTACACATCCACTTTGGTCTTTCAGGTAGCCAATTACAGTAGCCTGGTGTTTTTATCTTGGTGCAGAGTTGACTGTGGATTAACTTGTCTATCAGACTAGAGGCACAGCTAAAACTAACTTGCAATTCTTGGTCCCACACTATTGCCTACCACTTCATCCCCAGTAAAACTGACCAGTTTTGAAAATTATGTGCCCAATTTGCCTTCCAATCGTTGTACTCTGTTGTGAAACATGACAGGGTTTGTATCATATTGTTTATTTTTGTTACAGTTCAGAAGTTGATTTTATCATTGACTAATGCTTTTCTTTAGATTGTTTAAGAAGATTTTGTCATAGCCCTTGCTAGGAATCGTGATTCAGGTCTTCTGTCTGCTTTTGTAATATGTCTACATCACTGCAATTTCTTCTGAGATGCAGGAACTGACTATGAAGGACTGATCTTTCAACACCACTGGATGGGCACGCTCTAGCATGTAAAACCAAATAGGTGGCTGTAGATTTTGGATAGAACACTCACACCTTGCTGGCTGTACTCTCAGCTTTCAGTTTCTGGTTTGCACTTACTGCTGACTTACACAGTGCTACTTCTCCTAATTCCCCCTCATCCTAACTCCCTCATTTAAAGCTGAATACCAAATCCTGTCATATTGCTTACCACTCTATGCACTTACAGTATGAATTGTGTTGTTTCCTTTTTATGTCTTGCTGCTTTCATATCCCTAAAGGCATATAATATATTGTTAACTTATTGTTAATTTCTGACTGCTGTATGTTTGTGTAATTGTACAATTACTGCTGTACAGTGCTATTGTTTTACTGTTGTACCATGTAATTGTTTTGCCTCTATATTACTGCCTGTTGGTAATGTTTACTGATTTTGTTCCTCGTTTCATATCATGTTCTACATTAATGCACTCTGTTCAATTAACTGTACTATGAATTGTTGACTTGTATATTGTTGACTTGTACAGTACAAGTCACATTAAACTGTTCTATCAACTCACTGGTGTAGCATTTTTTTTTTGCGATGCTACTGCAGTGGCAGCTCAAACTGTTGAAGCTTTAAACTTTTTTTCAACTATCCTTCACTGCCTATTCAACTCACTTGTACCTGTTTAGTGAAATGGCAGTAGCCGTTTTTCAGTGTTTATGCAATGCATTTTCATGGCATTGTTTATAAGTATCACAGCATTCCTTAAGAGCATTGTTTATAAATATCACAGCATTCCTTAAGAGTTGTTTAGTCTGCCTTCTGAAATGAAACTCATAAGCACTCAGATGAAAATAAAGCTTATAGTACATCACAGCTAGTTGCAAACCAATACTAACCTTTTACTAATTCATTGAATTAAACACTGCACAGATTAAGAAACTCATTGAACAATGCTACACCAGTGAGTTGAGGGAACAGTTTAATGTGACTTGTACTGTACTCCGGTCTGAGTCTGAAAATAGGCATTTCCTATGTCTAGTGCACTTACCCAGTTACCAAAAATAGATAAATAAAGAAAATAAAATAAATAAAGCATTTGGTACCAATTTGTTTTGTTCTCATTTGAGTACTGTATATTGAGACATCAAGAAAATTAAGTACTTCATTGCTAGCTTTATGTGTGAATTGTAAATTCAGATTGTTGTCATGCAGCCAGTCCATGAATTCATCAATGTCAGAGGCATTGCCTCACCATATGCAAACTATATCGTCTATAAAACGATACCATGACATGGTTTTATTAAAAAAATGGATTTGTATATGGGTTTAGCACACACATTTCCTCCCATTTTCCCCAAAAGAGGTTTGCATATGGTGGGGCCATAAAAGCCCCCACAGCAGTCCACACATCTGTAGGTAATGCTTACGATTAAATTCAAAGTGATCATGTGTTAGTAAAAAGTTCAATGCTGACATGACAAATTCAATCAGAATTGTTCCCCCAGCGTCATCCTTCTCCAAAAAATAATGACAGGCTTCTAATCCCTGTTGATGTTGAATGGAGGTATAAAGTGCCCCCATGTCAGTCCCTAGCCAGATGTAGTTTTCTTCCCACACAGTGTTAATCAATTTGTGCAATAAACTGTTGCATCTTTTAGGTATGATTTTAGCTGCACCGCATGTTTTTGATGCAAGCGTGCCTGTTGGGGCCAGTGACACTTTGTGAACCTTTGGTAATATATAAAAAACAGGTGTCATGGGAAACTCATTTCAGATAAAGTTAAATTCATTGGCCCAGATATTCAAAGAGGTTGTGTGGTGCAATAGGGTTGCACCATGCGCAACCCCCCAGTGTGCCCCAGCACGATATTCAAACAGGCAATTTGCACTGCACAAATCCCAATGTGCCAGGGTGCATTGGTTATGTATGTGGTGCAAATGCAGGGAGCATGCCCATGCATATGCAGCACATCCTGATATTCAGCCGGATGTGCATTGCATATGCTAGCACAACCCTGATGTCGCCCTTAGAGGGGCACAATGTTGTGCCCGTAAAAAGGAACAAATCCTGGCCTCCCGCAGGTGGGAAGCTGTATTGCAAGGCACAACACACCAGCCATTGGTGGCCACACGCCCAGCAGGAACACCGGCCACAGACACCAGAACACACCCTGATGGGCTAGTGTACCCCCCTTCCGCATACCTGATCATGGGCTGTATGTCAAATAAGAAGTACCCTGTTGGTCCAGAGGATCCCCCCCTCCTGCATGCCCGATCGCGGGCTTTAGTTAGAAATATAAGTACCCTGGTGGTCCAGTGTTTCCACCTTCCTTCCGGTATGCCTGATTGCAAGCATCTGCATGCAAACATAGTGCCCAGTGTGCGAGTCCCCCCCCCATTCCACCTAATCATGGGCAGTATTGTCCCAAAGCCCGAATCCTAGGTGCTTATCCTCCCCAGTCCATCTGATCATGGGCATGTGTTATAGAGAACATCTGGTGGCCCAGTGGGCCCCCTCCCACCCACCCACGGAGGACCCAGCCACCCAGCTCCGCTCCATCATCGGGGGCGGCAGCACCCCACCTGCATAATGTCCATCCGCCTGGCCAGATGACACCATATGTGCAGTATGTGCTGTATGCCTATTGATCCACAGTGTGGACCAATGGGCTTGCAGACCGTGCTGCACTACACAGCACAAATATGTGAATAGATACTTCATTCACATATTTGTATATCTGATGTGAGTCTGCAAGCCCATTGGTCCACACTGTGGACCAGTGGCATACAGCACATACTGTATGCCGTCATTTGGTGGGTGGCTGGGCAGTACGTGGGTGGGGTGCTGCTGCTGCCCGCCGATGATGGGGGGGGATGCTGGGTGGCTGGGTCCTTCATGGATGGTTGGGGGGGTCCACTGGGCCACCAGATATTCTCTATACATCACATGCCCACAATCAGGCAGACCGGGGGGTTGGGGAGGAATATGCACCTACAGGATTCGGGCTTTGGGCTACTACCACTGGCAATCAGGTGGAACGGTGGGGGACATCTTGCACACCGGGTGTTATGTTTGCATACAGATGGCCGTGATCGGGCATGTCGGTGGGAGGGTGGTGCCACTGGACCACCAAGTGGCCTCTTCATCTATGGGAGCCTGGATTTGGGCATACAGGTGGAGGGGGGACCAGGGAACCAGTACTTGCTGCAGGCAGCTCCGCAGGGTGCCAGGTGCATTTCGCCAGGCTGCCCTGCACAACGCATGCAAATGGGGCCATAATGACATGCAAATGGCCCCATTTGTGCCTTGCATATATTATGGCCCCATTTGCATGCCCTCTTCTGAATATCATGGGTGCTGCACCCAGCGCAACTGCATTTGTGCTGGCGCATCCCCGGTGCTCCCTATCTGTGGCTTGTGCTGGCGCACTGTCACTGCACCGTGCGCATTCTGTGCCATATTCAGCGGTGCTGCACCATGGTGCATCGCCATTGAATATCACCTGGTCCTGATCCTGGCGCATCCCAGATGCACTGCGCCCATGCTTGCGCTATTGCCAGGCGCAGTCTGAATATCCAGGCCTTGTTGGTAACAGCGCCTTCTAAAGTGGCCTCTTGCAACAGCTGGTATAGTTCATTTTTGAACTTGAATAAGGGGGTTGACAACAAATTAATGTAGTTAGCATTATCATTCAGCAGAGTATTTCCAATCTGTATGTAGTGGTCCTTGATAAGGACCACTAACCACATTTCCACCCTTGTCTTCTGGTTTTATAATGATTTTGTCACAATTAATCAACTCTTTCAGTGCTGTGTTTTCTATTTTAGTTAAATTGTGACTACTTAGTATACCAACATTTGCAAGGAGATCACTAACTTGTTTCATCAGTACTTTTTCCAAAACTGTGATGACAGGATTGTAAATGCTAGGCATAAATGTAGATTTACCCTTAAATAATTCTTGTCTCTCCCTTAATATGACATTCACTGAGAAGTCACAGCTATCAGTTGCACCAACAGCAGTATTAGTAAGTCATTTATGGTCATCAGTTTCTTCATTCCCAAGTAACTGCTCCAAAGTCTCGGAATTAATTGCTTCAATATTAAATTCAATCTCTGCGGTTGTGAGGTTCGAATCCCCCAACACTTGTTCAGTCTCGTAGTCTGCAATTTCTGATAGAATATAATCAATATCTTCTGGAAAATCAACAATTATTTCCTCCGTGAACCCCATGTTGTTAGATAGAGTGGTATTTTTGTTAAATAAGTATTTTATACATATTTTGTTTGGAAAAATTAATAGAGATGAATGTTTATTTTGCACTGTTTGTTATATGAATTTGCGCATTCTGCACATCGGCACTTCAGTATGATCACGTCATTGATACACTGGCTTCATAAATGCAGTTCATTCTACCACTTGATACACCCCCTGAAGAAGGCTGGGATAGCCAAAGTGCTGGGGTCAATTGCTATTGTAGCTCAAGCTGAGCAGTCTGTGAGCAGTATTTGCAGTGCCATTGTACTAGCCATTGCTGTAACTGCTGCATATCATATGCCATTGCTGACTGTTGTTTGCTATTTGCCTTATGGACATCTGAGCATGTAAAATACTGTTGCTTTTCAACTGAACATTTGTTTTTTGAGTGCTGCATTTTCTGGACTTTTTGAATTTTCACTGAAGGGCTGGCAGCCTTTCCATGTCCAGCACTGAACCCTGCACCACTGTCACTGCTTCTTTGAGGAAGAGATAGATAGAAAAGGTGGAGTAGTGGCACTTTATGAAGGGACAACATGAAGGCTACGGAATTTCATGGGGAGCAGGGGAAGCAGAGGTACTGTGGGTCACCCTGGAAAAAAGGAAAGGTGCTGTTATTCACATTAGTGTGATCTACAGACCTCCAACATGGGGAAGAAGTGAACAGGAAAATGATGGAAGCAATCCATAAGATGGCTCGCAAGGGGGAGGTGATACTAGTAGGGGACTTCAATCTACCAGCCATGGATTGAAGCCTCTCAGCTGTGGCAAAAGCCAGGAGTAGAGACATCCTGGACTTGCAGCAGGGGACGTTCCTAAAGCAACTTGTAATGGAACCCACTCATGAGGAGGGCTTTGCTGGACCTGGTACTGACAAGCAGGGACAGTATTGCTGATGTCACAGTGGGGACCACCTGGGGACCAGTGACCATCGTACAGTGTGGTTTAATATTAGAATCGGGTTAGAACTGAGCCCAATGAGGACGCGGTCCAATTTAAGAACATGGGGAATACCTCAGGGATGCCTTGACTATGCCCAGGGATATGGAAACAAGGGGAGTCAAGAATCAGTAGGCAAAAATAAAGAGGGCATTGAAAAGCTACAAATCTTTGTGTCAAGCAAGTTAGCAAGGGTAAGAGAAAAAAGAAACCACTATGGTTCCCTAGTGAAGTAGTGGAAAAAGAAAGAGCAAAAAAAATTAAAACTGTCTTTCAGAAAGTATACAAAACACAGAAAAAGGAGGATAGGGAGATTTATCAGGAGAAACAAAGGGAGGCAGGGAAGGCAGTTAGGAGCACAAAACCACAAACAGAGGAGAATATTGCCAAATCAGTAAAAAAAAGGACAAGAAATGTTTTAGATACATAAGTGAAAAGAGAAAGACCAAGGAGTGGATAGTAAGTCTGAAAGGGGGAGGAGGGGTGTGTGTGTGTGTGTGTGTGTGTGAAGAGGGCCACCAAATAGCGGACATATTGAACAAATACTTCTGTTCAGTATTTACAGAGTGAGTAGGTAGCGGGACTATGATAAAAGACAAGAGCATCAAGAGAAGGGAGGTGGACACTACCCCTTTTACAGTGGGAAGAGTCATAAGGTAATTGTCACAGTTAAAAGTAGACAAGGCAATGGGACCAGATGGGATACACCCCAGGTTACTGAGGGAACTCAAGGAGGAACTGGCTACACCTCTGAAAGTCCTGTTCAACCTGTCACTTGAAATGGCAGAGGTCTCACCGGCCCGGTGGCGCTGAGGGTTGAGGCGCTGGACGCAACACCTTGCGCTACACCGGCGACCCGAGTTCAGGAATGGACTCAGGTCATTGGGGGTCGGAGGGCAGAGGGAGGATCAAGCATCCCAATGGATGCTCTCCTCCCTCTGGGGTGGGAAACCAGGGGTGCTTCTAGCACCCGATGCCCCTGAAGCCGGTGGATGCACGGGCTTTCAGGGCACTGGTGGCTCTACAAGAGTCGGGAGGGGGGACGCTGTTTTGCGCGTGGCTGTCGGCGTGCGTCAGCATGTCGGTAAGCCTGGACATCAGTCCTAAGTGCAGGCATCTCAGGGGAATGGGAGAAAAACAGGGGAAAAATGAAACACCCCTGGCCCTATGAGCAGATGAAACTAGGGGATGGGATGCTGTGGGGATCGCCCTGGCAGACGGAGTAGGAGGAGGTACGAGGCCTCCTCTGAAAGCCGTGGGAGCCAGGCAAATTACAAAAAAAAAAAAAAAAAGAAATGGCAGGGGTCCCAGGAGTGGAGGTGAGCTGATGTAGTCGCACTCCACAGAAATGGAAACAGAGAGGAGACTGGAAATGAAAGGCCTGTCAGTCTGACTTTGGTAGTGGGCAAAGTAATGGAATCACTATTGAAGGAAATAATTTGGGAATACCTTGTTTCCAATTGTCTTCAAGATCCGTGGCAACATGGGTTCATGGGGGGAGGTCTTGCCAGATAAACCTGATTGAGTTCTTTGACTGGGTGACCAAGGAAATGGATCAGGAAGGAATGGTTGATGTAGGCTACTTGGACTTCAGTAAGGCCTTTGACACTGTTCCACATAGAAGATTGGTGAGCAAGCTGAAAAGCATGAGAGTGGGTCCTAAAGTAATAAGATGGGCAGAGAGTTGGCTGGACAATTGGATTCAGTGGGTGGTGGTAAACTCTGGAGAGATCAAAGTGACCAGTGGGGTGCCACAAGAGTCAGTACTGGCCTAGTCCTCGTCAATATCTTTATAACTGACATTGTGGAAGGACTGGAAGGAAGGCATGTCTGTTGCAGATAACACAAAATCTGCAACAGAGTAGACACACTGGGATGGGGGTGGAAAGAATGTGAGAGGATCCAAAAAAGCTGGAAGAATGGTCACGGGTTTGTCAGCTGGACTTCAATGCAAAAAAGTTCAAAATAATGTACTTGGGGCGCAGAAACCTGGGGACAATGTGCCAACTGGGAGGAGAAGTACTAGCGGTCACAAAACAGGGAAGGGACCTGGGAGTAATCATTTCTGATGACCTGAAGGTAGCTAAACAGTGTGACAAGGCAGTGGAAGAGGCTAGCTGGCTGCTTGGATGCATAGGCAGGGGTATCACTAGCAAAAAGAGAGAGGTAAAAATACCCCTGCACAGAACACTAGTGAGACAACACCTCAACTACTGTGTCCAGTTCTGGAGGCCCCATCTTCAAAAGGACATATATAGGGTGGAGGTGGTCAGAGAAGGACAACCAAAATGGTGCAGGGCTCTGCATCAGAAGCCTTACAACAAAAGGCTTAAGGAATTAATACAATTGCAGCCAAAGACTTGGTCAGATATTTCCTAAAATTTCTGTAATATTTCTAAAGAAATGTTCTGCCTGCCTGCAGTAAGCGTAATGGGCTACAACAGAGAATCTGTTTAGACATATTGGAAATATCTGGAAATATATGACCATGTCTTTGGCTGCAACTTTGTATTCCTAGAAGAAAGAAGGAAAAGGGGATATGATAGAAAAATACAAATACCTCACAGGAATAAACAAAGGTACTGGAAGGGAGCATTTTCCAGACAAAAAGATGCTCGAGGACAAGGGATCACAATATGAAACTGGGGGAGGGGAGGCTGAGAGTAAATGTGAGGAAGTACTTCTTCATGGAAAGGCGATGGATTCTTGGAACAGCCTCCCAGTGGAGGAGGAGGTGGGGGCTAAAACCGTTATAGGATTCAAGAAAGTGTGAGATAGACACAATGGGATTTTAGAAGTAATGTGGGGGCAGGGTGCAAAGCGGAGAACAAGTAGGATCTGCGGTGGCACAGTAGGTAGGGAAAATAGGGCAGATTAGGTGGGCCAAGAGGTCCTTATCTGCCAACAACTTCTATGTTTCTATGTTAGCTATCAGATGTTTTATATATTACATAAGGTTGGTCTGTTGGCTTTTAGAAAAAAATTTGCTGTTTTGGGTATAAGAAAAAGCATTCGGTTTAGACTGCATAGTTTTGGCCCTTTCAGGTTTCCATAGTGTACTTCCTATAAAAAGAGGTGTGGTTCCAGCATTTTTCCCATTAGTGTTTTTAAGGTTCAGCATGGAAGGGAACAGCTACAATGTTTGGTAAGTGATTCAGGACACTTTTTTTATACCGTTTAACTTTGATTTCCATGTGTGACTGTTAGTTCTGCAAGTGATATGGAGACAGCAGTAAAAGGGGAACTGAGTTTATTGCTCAGAGACATGTTTTTTAGGTGAGTAATTGTTTTATTAGGTAGGTGTTAATTCGGTGTAATTAGATTAGTCACAACTCTTAGGTGTATTGTAGTGGGTTGTTACACATGTTAATGTCCACTGCCACTTCCCTCCTCATACTCTCTGACTCCATCCTTACTGGTATGGATCAAGGCCACATCACCTCAGCCATATTTATAGATCTGACAAAGGTGTTTGACACAGTCTCACACTCACTTCTCCTGTCTAAACTCTCTCTTGCAGTGCTTTCTAGCAAGACCACTAGCTGGTTCCACTCTTACCTGGTAGGCAGGTCCCAATCTGTCAGAACTGGTGACTCCACCTCTGCCTCCCTCCCAGTTACCTCTTGTGTACCCCAGGGCTCAGTCCTTTGCCCACTACTGTTCTCCCTTTTTTTTTAACGACCTGCCCTCTGCCTGCCCCCACACACCTGTTCACACGAATGCAGATGACATAGTGCTGTATACATCCAGTCCCTCACCCACTATTGTGGCATCCAGTCTTCAGCAGGACTTCAATGATGTCCACCTCTGGTTTCTCTCAATTCAGCTTTTTCTCAATGCCAAGAAAACTGTCTCAATGACAATTGGCACAAGGCAGTGACTTTCGGCTCCCCCATCCCACTTTCCACACCCTGGATGGGACTCCGTTAGAGGTATGCACCTCCTTTGAATACCTCAGGGTCTGGCTTGACCAGCACCTTGACTTTTCTGTACACATAGATACCATCCACAAAAAGCTGCACTCCAAGTTGGGTGCCCTATACTGCAACCGTGGATGCATCCTGCTGCCGCACGCCATGCATGTGCAGAAAATTATCCTCCCTACTCTAGACTACAGTGATGTTGTCTACAGTGCTGCTCACAAGTCCACCCTAGCCAGACTGGACCCTGTCTTCCTCTCCTTCTGTTGCTTGTCCCTTGACTGTCCTCCCACCACTCACCACTGCATCTTCTACAAAACCCTCGACCTCCCCTCACTCCATGATCAGAAACAATCCCACTGCACTAGGCTAACAGCGAAGTTCTGGACACAGTCCTTGCTACCATACCTCTCCTCAGTTCTAACAGCTGTTCCTCCTCCAGCATACCTACTTAGAAAATTCAACTCACGCTTCATGGCTGTTCCACATATGGCCACCATGGCAGGTCAGGAAGCCTTTAAGTATCGCATGCCTAAACTGTGGAACTCCCTCCCTGCGGACATTCGGCATGCCCCCCCCCCACTCAGCACCTCAACTCCCTACTCAAAACTCATTTTACCTTTGCCTGCACATGTGACTAGGACCTGTTCTTGCATTAGCCTAGCATCTCCTGGTGATGGTTTACTTGCACAGTACTGTACTTGTGTATGTTCTAGTGCCTCACACAACAACTACCTACCACTGCAGTGTATGCCTACCCTAGGAGTTGTTGGGTTGCTCTTTTACTTCAGTACCCTGTAACAGATTAGTTATGTACATGCTCGCTATCCTCTGTAACCTTTCTCAGTATTTTTGCTATGTTATGTAAGCTCTGTAACTATGTATTCTCCTCTGCCTCACCCACAGGACGCATCTGGAATCGAGCAATACTCTGCTCAGTATGCCTTCCTGGTAAAACTTTTAATAAATTAATAAATAGTTCTGTAATAACATGTATATGTTTGTCCACACTTGTAATAGAGTGTTAATAGTGTGGAAATTATAATGTAATAGAGTGTTGTAATTACTTAATGTTAGGTAATTGCCATTGGAATAGTTATATTAAAACTAAAGAAAGAAGAAGGTTCATCAGATTCAGAGAAAATCAAAAATAACCGTTAGTCAAATATGCCACACCTGGTTCCTTCTGACCCCCCACCCCCTCCATTCTCCACTCCTTCTTCCAGGGATTAAGGTTGGGGGGCAGAATGGTGGGGAGGGGAATCTCCTTCTACTGTACTACAATTTCTAGAGCCAATTTTTTTTTGTATTTTCTGTTTATGCTCCTCCCACATGGCATTCCCTGTCCAGCCACTCCTTCAGAGTGCCTAGGTCCCTGACACCCTCCCGACCCTTACTGACATCCACCAGCCCCAACTGCAGCTTACCTGGGTAGCCTGATGTATCCCTATGTCAGGAGGGTCCCTCTCTTCTGGGGGGAAGTGCCTTACCAGTTAATTTGCATCCCAGGGCTGCAGAGCTGGTCTGAGCTGACTCCAGGGCTTTGTGGCAGCAGAAGCCAGTGCTCGTCATCCGGTTTGATGGGGTGCCTTTTTCTCATTTGTCTGCTCCACCCATCACAGTTCCCGGCCTTGCGTGAGCACGGGTGACCTTGGGTTGGGATGTGCAGAGGGCATGTCGAGGCAGCACATCCCCCAAGCATGGCACTCAATCCGCCCACAGGTGCCAAGGCTAGTCCCTCCTGTAGGGAAGTGTCCAATGGATGCTTGTAAAATCCCCTCTGACTGTTTCCCCGCCTCATACCAGTGCTCAAGGCACAAACCTGGCTGCCAGCATGCCAAGTGAACCCTTCGCTCATGCAACAGAGCCGCCCTAGAACCCATTTTAATTTAATGGCTCGATTAGAAGGAAGTATCAGTGGTATTACATGCACAGAGCAAAGAAAAAAGTATCTCTGCAATGTAAAGACCAGAAAGGTTCAAGTAAATTAAAGTAGTCTTTAAAAAATGTATAGCTCCAGGGGCAGCATATCTTAATGTATAGTGCACTGTAAGAGAGTTTGGTTCCTTCTGTATTATAATCCTAATGTTATCTTTCTCATCATAATTCACTGCATTTGCTATTTCCTGTTTATGTTGTTCCAACAGTTTTTCCCTTTGTCTGTCTTTGACAAATGTTTTAATTTGTTTGGTGTCAAATAATTACAATTGCAGTCCTTTATACTGTACCTAATCAGGCATTTTGCAAGGAAAGATGTTCATACTGTGGCATTAAGTTCCAGTAAATCATCATGGTACATGAGAATTTTTTTCCTTTGTTGAAGTGACATGTAAGACATGCATGGGTAAGTGTGGAATTTATGATCTTGGTAAAAAGAGTGCCTCCTTTTTATCTGTAGTTTGATGTATTATTTCTCTATCTGTTTCACATGTAACTGTAAATACTATTGTTGCAGCTTTTTTGTTTAGTTGAAGTTTGATTTGTTTCCTCTGTTACTATGGGTATCGATTTCTTAGCACACGAATATATTTCAAATGCCTTACTAACAAAAGGCCGATTTTCAACTGGCAATTTTTGTTATTCTTTGTTAACTGGCTAAGGCCCACTTGGGACAAGGCCTCTTTTCAGGGTGACCAGGAAGCACTGAGGAGGCTAAGTGACTTGCTCAAGGTCATGTAGTATGTAAATGGAGACTGTGGGAATCAAACCCAGGTCTACTGGATGTACTGAACTTATTCAAAGCTTGTTATTCTAACCTCTAGGCTATACAGTTATTGATGTGCCACTATAAAAATCCCTTTAAACAATTCATGAGTATTAGGGTATTTAGTATCTAGCTGTTTTGGAATTCCCACCAGACTCAAATATCTGAATTTTACACTATTTTCAAGTGCCTCTAATTGTCTGAGTAAACCACGCTATTGCAGTGTGTATGTTTACGATAGCTAGATCATTATTGATTTTGTAACTCTTCCAAGTCCATCAGATTTTCTTTATTTTTTAAATTTGTTATTCAATCCCAGTATCTTCACAGAAATTATTTAGAGCTACAGCGTGTCCATTTCATCTAAGCGTTTTAACAGAGTATCAGTTTTTTCCAATCAGTCAATGCATGAAAGGAACACCTCAGCAGAAGTTGTCATTTCTGGGCTTGTATACCTCTAGTTGGAGAATACTCCACTAGCTCACCTTGGGATAAATTCAGAGGTTTAGCAATCATTGTCTGCGTTGGGGACATCAGTGCTGCCAAGGCTATGGCCAGCAGTACTCCCTGTAGTCACTTTCCTCAGGTGGTATCGCCATCAATGCTGCTTCCTGGGCGTTGGTCAGTCATACAAATAGATCCAATGGTCCTCACTTTGGTGTGCTCTGCTCTGCATCTCCATTTCTGAAGAGTCACTCTGCTTCATCTTTCTTTTCATGTTTATGTATAACTGGGGCTTGGAGAAGCTGGGCTGGGAGGATGTGGGGAATAGGGCATGTATGGGAAGCAGGAGAGCGGTAAACTGCAATAGCGGTGGGGCACCAGTCTTTCTGGGGGTGATGTGAAGTAAAGGGGGATGTCCTGTGTGTAAGAGCATGGAGCAGCTAAGGGCCAAAATAAGGCTGCTCAGACGGGAGTTGGGGAGGATGATGTGGGAAGTCAGAAGAGCAGAGCAGTGGAGGGAAAGGCAGAGGGGTGATGCTCAGGGGAGTGATGGCATCAGGCAGGGGATGGGAGTGGGGAGGAGCACTCAGTATACAGGAGTATCTCTTCTTCAGAGGAATAGAGAGCCCAGGGTGGAGGAATGGCAAGTGGAAAAGGGGAAGGGGTGGGATTGTGAGAGTAGCATCATGGATGGGAAATTCTAAAGGTGTGCCTTTATTAAATAGATTTGCACCACTGCCTGGAAGGATTGGGGGCTGGGGGCAGCAGGAGGTGAGGTAGGAGGTCAGGTTGACCCAGGGCTGAGAGTAGGAGTACAGGGGAGGGGAGAGGGAACTAATCAGGGTGGGCAGGGAAGAGGAGGCAGGCAAAATGGAGTGGAGGATGGGGGGAGGGAGAGGAAAGGAAAGAAAAGGAAGAGGGGAGGGAAACTGAAAGCAGATACAGATAGTCAGAAGGGGAGGGGCAGAGTGGGAGATTGAAAAACAGTTAAGGGGATAAATTGTGGATGTGGAGATAAGTTCACCAGGGTGCAGAGGGAGCAGTTAGGTGGGGAAGAAGCTAGTACCATAGGTAAGAAAGGAAGGACGGGGAGCACGGGTGCAGGGGATGGAAGGGTGGCAATCATAGGGAGCTCCACAATTAGGGGTATTCACTAGAGAAGGAAAGGGGACCCAGATGCAAGCAGGAGGGTGGTTTGTATGCCAGGGATGACAGCGGGGAAGGTGGGTCCAAGAATAAGGGAAATAGTAAGGGAGGTTGGAGGAAAACCTAATTTAGTTATACACTTGGGAACCAATGACCTAGCTGGGGAGGAGGTTGAGGCAGTGCAAAGTAGGTTCAGGGAGGAAGGGAAGATCTGCAGGGAGGAAGGACGTTTGCTGGCCTTCTCAGAGGTGATACCAGTACCAAGGGCTAGTATAGCCAGGGAAAGAACATTAACCTGCTGGAGAAGGTCCAGAGGAGGCTACAAAGATGATAGTGGGTCAGCAGGGTAAGGCATATGAGTAGAGGTTGAGGGCACTGAACAAGTACTCCCTGGAAGACAGGAGAGAGAAAGGAACATGATTGGGGCCTTCAAGTACTTGAAAGGGATAAATAAAGTTGATAAGGAGAGTTTTGTTAAGCTGAGTGGCATCCATAACATGAGGGGGCACAGTCTTAAGCTGGAGGGTGGGAGGTCAGGAAGCACTTCTTCACAGAGAGGATGGTGGACACTTGGAATGCACTACCAGAAGAGGTAATCTCGTTGAAGACAGTGGGCAGATTTAAGAGTGGCTGGGATAGGCATTGGGGGAAGGTAAGGATCATGGGTAGGGAGGATGGGAGGAGTGGGGAAAGAGGGCAGGGACATTAGCTCAAGCTGTGGACCCTGCAATATGAGCAGACTTGATAAACCAAATGGCATTCTCCTGGCTGCTTTTAGATGTTCATATATTTGCTTGTTCACGCACAAAGCAAACATATTGTTACAATAATGGGTTTCAGAGGTGTGTCACTGTCAGGCCCAGTGCAGCTCAGGCTGCAGGGGCTTGACATTGATAGCCACTAATCACTGAGGCTAATCATGACAGTGTTCTCTGCTTGTGGATGGATATTTCATGTAATTGAAAGGAGTGAGCTGCACCTATCACAGAGCAGCCTCGATCCTTTCATCTGCGTGACACCACCCAACAAGCAGCTGAGCAAAGTCAAAATTCTACGCCTCCCCCGCTGCTAGGCAGACAGGAGACACACAAAGACTACCCTCCCTCCTCTGAGAAATATCCTGCCACCTCCTGATCCTTCACCATGCCCCATCTGTAAAAACAAAACACCCACCACTTCAAGTATCCCACCCACCTCCGATTCTTCCCCATGTCCTGTCCATGAAAAAATACCCTCCCACTGTCAAGTATCCCACTCACCTCCTGATCCTTCCCCATGTCCTGTCCATGAAAAAATACCCTCCCACTGCCAGGTATCCCACCCACCTCCTGATACTTCCCCGTGCTCTGTCCTTGCATCTGTGACACCCTCCCACTGCCAATTATCCTGCCCATCTCCCCTTCCTTCCCCATGACCTGTTAATGAAAATAAAATACCCTTCCACTGTTAAGTATCCCGCCCAACTCCTGATCCTTCCTCATGCCCCATCTGTGAAAATAGAACACCCTTCTACTGCCACGTACCCCATCCACCTCCCAGTCCTTCCCGTGCCCTGTCCATGTAAATAAATTACCCTTCCACTGCCAAGTACACTGCCCACCTGCTGATCCTTTCCCCATGCCCTCTCCCTAAACCTGTAAAAGAAGAAAATGGTCCAGTGATTATTCCTGCACTCCCATGCTCCCACCCTTCCCAACCCCCTCTCAGCACCAACCTCCATCCTATACTTCCCATTCCATACTTACCAATCCAGTCCAGAGCTGCTCCTTATCAAGTGTTCTGCTTCTTTTGAACTTCACTGAGAAGTGACTGAAAACATGGTAAGTTTGGTTAATGGCTGTTATGCATAAATCTTTTGTCATTTCTAATATTTTTACCCCAAATTTTCAGTATGGCCTTTTTTAACCGCACCTCATGAACCAGGAAGGTGACATTTTTCAAATCCCCTGAATCCTGTTTTTAGAATTGCTCTGTCTTGATCATAAGGAGGGGAAATAAAAAGATTATTTTGAAAATTTGGGGTAAAAATCTCAAAAAACACCGAAGTTATGAAGTAACATTGAAATTCTCCAGTGCTGCTCATAACTTTATTATTTTTCCAGATTTTGACCCCATATTTTCAACATAGCTTTTTTTAACCTTTTGTACCCCGCCCCATGAACAAGGCTGCTGTAATTTTTCAAATTAACTCTGACATTTATATTTTATACCTCCATTGAATGAACATGGCAGGTGTAATTATCAAATCCCCCTCTAAAACCTGTTTTAGCTGTTCTTTCACAAAACAATGTTTTGGGTCGCATTTAATAAAATGTTGGGACTCAAAAAAATACTAGTATTTTGAAAATTCAAGGTCACAATCTAGAAAATTAAAACACTATGTGTGAACCTCTTTGTTTCCCCATCATGACAATTTCAGTATTATAATTCATATTATTAATTTAATTATTGTCTCTGCACTATCAATGCCAAACACCTACACAGCAAATATAAGCAAGCAAACATTCGGTATTGGCAAATGCTTGTTTGTTACTGGTGTAGTTTAGGAAAGCCCTTTCCAGAGTCTTTCTTTATAATGAGTGTGTATGTGTGTGTGTGTACCATGGAGTGCAAATACATTTGGAAGATAAAAGCTGTTATTTTCACTGGAGATACAGGTACTGTACAAATAACATGTTACTTGCATAGTAGCTATGTTATTTGTATGAGTAGCTACAACCATGCTTTTCACACAAACTGGCTCCTCAGTAGTTTTGACAATAAAAGTAAACAGCTCAGCTTTTGTCATTAATAAAGTGGAAAGAAAGAAGTCTGTGAACAGATAATCCATTTACATAAGGGGAGATTCAGAGGAATTGTGAGAAATACTTTTTATGGAAATAGTGGTGAATGAGTGGGACAGCCTTCCGGCAGAGGTTGTGGAGTCAGAAACAATTACAGGATTCAAGAAAGCATGGGACAGACACAGAGAGATCTTAGTACTAAAAAGGGGGGGGGGGCAGGAGACAGAATAGGGTCTACGTTGTCTCAGTGGATAGAAGAAATAGGGCAGACTAGGTGGGCCAAGAGGCTCTTATCTGCCGACACCTTCTGTGTTTCTATGTATGTTATGTTTCTATCATATGGAATGTTTTTTTATCAGCTGGCCCGGTGGCACTGCCAACCAGGTCATACAGTAATGTTGCATGCTTAATAGCATACGACATTATGGCTAACCCGGTACTGCATAGTATGCTAGCACTACTGATGCAATACCATGTATACTGCTGTACATGGTATTGCACCAGTAGCGCTTTCCCAGGCAGAGGATAAGACCTCTGCTGGGAGCAGGTTCTGTTGAGCAGCTGCCATGGCTCACAGTACTGAGCCACAGCAGTAGGAACCCAGGCGCTGCGTCTGGGACTGGGTTTGATTCGATCCCAGGAACTTTTTTTTCCAACTTGCGCTTCGAGTTGAACCCCCGGAGTTGAGAATCTTTATTGGGGGTCAGGTGCGCAGCCCCCCCAGAAAAATATTTATTTCTCATGGCAGAAATCACGCTGTATTGGCAGCGTGATTTTGCCATGCAACATTATGATCCCATGCCATGGCGCTGAGGGTTGAGGCACTGGACACCTCACCTCATGCTGCATCGGTGACCCGGGTTTGGGAATGACCTCAGGTCATCAGGGTGCTGGCATGGGGGGTGGGAGGAGCGAGATTGAGTGAGCCATCGGGCTGCTCTCCTCTCCCGGGTGGTAGGGGTGGGTTGTCACCCTCCCATAGCCCGTGCCACTAGTGGTGATCCAGTGGAGTACGCAAGCAGTGGGGGCAGCATGTAGGGTGGGAGAAAGGGCTGAGCTGGCTTCCGATGTGCATGCACCGTCCCACACCCGTACAACCATGAGCCTGGGCCCGGGAGGATGGGAAAAAACAGGAAAAACAAAAATGTATGAGGGGCACAAAAAAAATAATGTTTTTACCATAGAGAGACACACAAAAAATAGGAACTCCCTCGGTAAGGTATACATCGATTATCCCATGAGGTAGCTTTAAATATTCTTATTTGGTTTGAAATGTTGCTACTGCCATTGTGCAGTCATGGCTGTGCTAATCATGCATGTGTGTAATAACAACAACATTCTAAACCAGATAAAATGTATATTTGAAGCTCTCCCATGAGATAATCCTATATATAATACAGGCGTGGGAATTAAAATTGACAAGATAAAAAGAGCAGCTTTCACATTGCTGATGACATCACAATGAAGATGTGCGAGAAGAAGAGAGATAGATAGATATATGTGGATGGGAGATATTTGGAATGAATGAGAGTCACGTAATTCTGAAGCCATATGAAGTGAGACAAAGAGATGAATGTCAGGCTCTTCAAATACACCCACCAAGGTGGTAAGGCAGTTCTTTTCCTATTTGACTACGAGTTGTAATTCTTCACCAAAATGGAGTGGCAGGAAGCATGATTAGAGAAAAGGAACTAGTTTATTAGCAACTGATTGTAGGGTAGGGACGCAAGAGGGACAATCATCACATACACGATCTTACTATTCTTATCTTGTGCCCAGAGGCTTATATTTTGCTCTATACAAGAGGAACAGTGGAATAATCAGCTGTAACAGCTACGCTGTAAGAGCGTCTTATTTCTATTTGCACCTCCCTATAAGAGGGAAACTCTATAGCATAAAATACCAGAATGGATCAATCAACTGTAACAGCTATGCTGTAAGAGCGTTTCTCACCCTCAGATATCTACTTCCGCCCTGAGGTGAACCTCTCCCTAAACTTAGGTTTTAAAGATACAGCCACTCTAATGCTACAAGAAGAGTCTATGCAGTAGATGATTATCAGTTGGTGCACGTAAATTTCTCTGTCAACGAAATAAATGTGGAATCACTCTACTGGTTTCCCAAGGAAATACAGAACCTTTGTGGCAAAACTAAGGATGCAGAGAGGATTTAACTGACCATGGTTTCTTGGCCACACCCCACATCTCTAGGGTTGCTGGAAAGAAATACAAGATCCGGCTGCAGTCCGCTTTTGGACTGCCCGGAAAGAAGAAGCAATGCAAACCACCTGGCCACGATCCGCTTATGGATTGCCACGTGAAGGGATGAAGAAGAAGAACCAACAGTCCGCTTCTGGACTGAAGATGCACTCTGGGTTGATGAACACACTGGATCGGGAAAATCGGAACCTCTGGACCACTCTAGGACTCCAGGCAAGCACTCCCTTTGAACTGAAGACACACACTGGCTGACACTCCCACTGCATCAGGACCTCTGGACCACTCTTGGCCTCCAGGCAACCACTCTCTCTCTGGGCGTTGAAGTGCATCGGTCTTCTGAGTTCCAAGGCCGGATGAGCCAAGGTACTCACCAGAACAATAAATCGTATGTCGAACTATGACCAAACTTGGAGTCCACAGCCGGACAAGCCAGGACACACTAAAACAACAAACTGAACATCACTCGGAGAACTGACACTGACGAGTCGAAGGGTACTCCTCTACGGACATGAAAACAAGAAAACGGATGGCAGATGTCTGCACGGGGCCAAGCCATACTGGGAAACTGTAAGAGGAAAATAACAAATGGGACGATGCAACTTCGAGATGACTGCAGTATGGCTCTTCGTGGATTGGCTGTTGTCTGCTTCTGGATGCACTGGAGGATGATTCTTGAAGATAGGTGAAGACTGACAGAGTTGCACTGGGTTGAAGTGACTCCGAAGACAGTTGAAGACTGATTCAGATGGTTGTCCAGCACCGAAATGCTGGCACAAAGCAATGCAAGACAGTTCTGACACTCAATAATGTTCATAGAATGAATAATAATGCAGGAAAATGCAAACAGAGTCTCAGTTCCTTCTGTAATGGTAAATAAATATACAGTTTCAGTGTCCAGACCACAGCAAATATACAGGCAATTTATTATACTGATTCAACCCTAGCTCTGGTGGACCTAACTATAACTGGGGTCCCTTTAGCTAAATCGGGTTCTCCTTTTACTGTGGAAACACTACAGTGGGGAATAGGATCTCTGGAAGGCTATACAATAGATAGGTGACCAGGCCCCTTTAAAAATGGAGGGCTTACGTGGCCAGCTAGGCTCCTATCCTATCTGGGGGGTCGCTTCTGTTGCTGGGTCCCTATCACATCTGTGGGCCTAAATAGCTAGCTATGGGTCCTGGGCCTTGTGTTACCCCTTTAAATATCTGTGGCCTTTCCTTTGAGTGGGCCCCTCCAAGTACAGGTGGGCCTAAGTGTGCCCTAGCTTTATTACTGTTGGGCCTGGTGCCCTACTTACTACTGGGCCTGGTGCCCTAATTACTACTGGGCCTGGTGCCCTTTGCTTCACTGGGCCTCGTGCCCTACTTGCTGCTGGGCCTGTTGCCCTTTAGTACCACTGGGTCTGGTCTGCCCTAACTCGCTAGGCCTGGTGCCTTACTTACTACCAGGGCCTAGTCTGCCCTAACTCACTAGGCCTGGCGCCTTACTTACTACTTGGGCCTGGTGCCCTCAGTACCACTGGGCCTGGTGCCCTCTTAATTGTGCACCTGGAGCCCTCTTAATTGGGCTGAGCATTGCCTTTTTAATCATTAGGAGGCAGGGCCCTTTACAGTGGCTGAGTCAGAGGGTGGGCTGGGAGGGTGGTCGCCCCTCCTGGCTGCCCCAGTGTGAGTAATGGTGCCCCACCACCATCTTCATTCAATGCTTAGTGCCCGTTGTGGAGCCCATAATTGACTGAGAGGCCCCCAGCTCCCAAATGCTCCCAAACCTGGCTCCGCCACTGCCCCTTTAACTCTTCGGCCCTGAGAGCCTGCTGTCACTCTTCTGTCTTTGTCCCATCTTGTCCCGCCTCCCTAATGAATATTTATGGCCTCTTCTGTGGCCTTGCTGCACTAGTCCCTCCCATGGGCATTACTGAACCCGACTCTCTTGAATAATTAATAAGGGCCTTGCACCCAACCTCCCCATGTGCGTCTCAGCTGCTTCTCCAGGCACCTAGTGTTCAAGAAATAAAATAATAAAAAAAAAAAAAAAGAAACAGTCTGTTTTCTTTCAGATGGACAGCATGAATCATGCTGCCACCGACTCACCACTCTGCAGGCTGGTGGACCGGGATTGAGAGGTAGGAGGTATACTGGCAGAGGGAGGGAACATACCGGCAGTGCGGTGAGCATTCAGGGGGCCTCTGAAAGGCTGACAGGACAATCGGTGATGCAGCACTAGCGAGCCGCCATGTGGGACCGAGACACTTTTTAAATTTAATAAGGGGGTTAAAACAAATAACCGGACGGGGCTCTCAGCCCAACGGCAACACCAGACAGCTTCTTTTTACTTTCAGTGCTCCAGTGGCACCAACGATCGCACCAGAGCTCTTCTGGACTGTCTTCAGGTGCTGGAGGCGGAGCAGGCATGCAGGCAAGTTCTCAGGGATGGCTTCAACATCAGGTAAGCCTCTTCCCTTGTCCCCTTAACTTGCTGCATCCTCCCTCCTCCACAGCTACCCAGGAACTCTCAGAAAACTGTTAAAACTTTTGAAACCAGGGCTTCTGGTTCCAGAATGGTTGAGGTGGAATGCTGTGCATGAGCAGCTCAGCACAGCATTCCATCCAAGCCATTATTGCTGCAGCTGCAAAAAAATATATTTAAAGAAACAGACTTTGACGGCAGATAAGGACCACTTGGGACACCTAGCCTGCCAGTTTCCCTACCTACAGGATAAGCTGCAGATCCTAGTTAACCAACAGCCAATTTCTTCCTACCCCCCACAAGAATTGCCTTATGTCTGTCCCATGCATTCTTGAATTCTCCCACAGTTTTAGACTCCACGACCTCCTCAGGAAGGCTGTTCCATGTGTCCACCACCCTCTCTTGAAAAATACTTCCTCACATTGCCCGGAGCCATCTTCAAATTGTGTTCCTTGTTCTTGCACATCTCTTTTCTGAAAGATGCTACCCTCTTGGACTTTATTGATTCCACTGAGGTACTTGAAAGTTTCCATCATGTCCCTCTCTCTCCTTTTCTCAAGAACATACATATTAAGCTCCTTTAGTCTCTCCTCGTGATGACTTCATTTGCAGACTCTGCACCATTTTAGTTGCCCTCCCTCTGGACTGTTTGCATCCTATCTATGTCCTTGTGGAGATGGTCTCCAGAACTGGACGCAGTACTCAGATGGGGTCTTACCAACTGTCTGTACAAAGGGATAGCAAACTTCTTGTTTTCTACTGGTGATGCCTCTCCCTATACATCCCAGTATCCCCCCAGCCCTCCCTACTGCCTTCTCACATTGCTTGGTAACCTTAAGGTCATCTGATATGATTATCCCCAGGTCCCTTTCCATTTTTGTTGTTGTTACTAACTCTCCCCATTGTGTACTCTTCCCCTGGGTTTTTGTTTCCCAGGTGCATTATTTTGCACTTCTTTACATTGAATCCAAGCTGCCATACTTCTGACCATTCCTCCAACCTTGCCAAGTCCCTTCTCATCCTTTCCATGCCTCCTTGTGTATCAACCCTGTTGCAGATCTTTGTGTCATCTGCAAAGAGGCATACTTTTCCTTCCAGTCCCTCTGCAATGTCACTTATAAAGACATTAAAAAGGACTGGACCCAGTACTGAACTCTGCAGTACCCCACTAGTAACCCCTCTTTCTTCAGAGTGGACTCCATTTACAATTACCTTCTGTGTCCTGTTGTCCAGCCAATGTTTTACCCAGGCTACCACCCTGGGACCCACTCCCAGGCTAGTTAATTTGATTATTAATCTTTTGTGTGGGACTGTGTCAAATGCCTTGCTAAAGTCTAGGTAGGCCATGTCCACAGCCCCTCCCTGGTCTACTACTTTGGTCACCCAGTCAAAGAAATCAATTAGATTTGCCTGACATAACCTTCTCGCTGTGAACCCATGCTGCCTTGAGTCCTGTGCACCACTGGCCTCTAGGTACTCAACAGTTCTTTCCTTCAGAAGTGATTCCATCACTTTCCCTACCACAGAGCTCAAATTGACAGGTCTGTAGTTTTCTGCCTCTGTCTTGCTCCCATTTTTGTGCAGGGGAGTCACATCTGCCTTCCTCTAGTCCTCAGGTACCCACCATCCTCCCATGATTTGTTAAAAAGGGTAGTCAGTGGTGTCACTAGTTCTCCCCTAAATTCTTTTAGAATTCCAGGGTGAATTCCGTCATGCCCCATTGCTTTGTCCACCTCTTCAGTTTTAGGGAGTTCTTTCAGAACCCTTTCTTCTGTGAAAGGACTGGGATCGATCCCCACTATCCAGAGTGCTTCTGTTAATTGGATTAGGTTCCTCCTCCTCCTCCTGCTCCTCTTTTGAGAATACTGAGCAGAAGTATTCATTCAGTATCCCTGCTTTTTCACTGTCCTCTCTGCCCACCCACCATCCATTCAGTTCAGCCTCACTATCCTCCCTTTCTTTTCTGCACTGCCTGATGTGCCTGTAAAGGTTTATCCCCTTCTTAACCGAGTTGGCTATTTTTCCTCAGTTTGGGCCTTTGCTATTCTGACTTCCCTCCCTGCTTCCTTCTGCCTTAACTGGTACAGTTCTCTGTCCTGCTCCTTCTGTGTTTCCTTACACTTCCTAAATGCTATCTTTTTCTCCCTAACCTTCCCCGCCACCTCTTTCGAGAACCATAGTGGCTTTTTCTTTTGTTTTGACTTATTTATTTGCTTCACACAAAGGCTTGTTGCCTCTGTGATGGCAGTTTTGATGTTTTTCCATTGTTGCTCCACCCCTCCTTCTAGCCTGTTTGCTAGTGCTTTTCTAAGGCACTCTTCCCATCTTGCCAAATTCGGCCCTGCTGAAGTCCAGTACCCTCACTTTTGTATGGCTTGACTCTGTAGCTGAATTTATCGTGAACCACACTGTTTGGTGATCACTTGTTCCAGATAGCTACCAGCTTCTAGATCTGAGATCCTCTCACTGTCCCTATTTGAGAGTGCGAGGTCTAAGATTGCTCCCTCACGAGTGGGTTCCAAAACTAGCTGTCTGAGGCATGCCACCTGTAGGGCATCAAGAGCGGCCCTGCTCTTGGATGTGGCTGCAGCAAAGGTGCTCCAGTTAACATCTGGCATATTCAGGTCTTCCATCAACAGTATCTCCCCTTTCTCTGCCATCCTAAGGATACCTTCTATCATATCCTTGTCCATTCCCTTCCCCTGACATGGGGGTCTGTATACAACCCCTGTGTGGATTGTGGTCCTATTTCCAGTCTCTAAGGTGACCCACAGTGCCTCCTCTCCTCCCTGTTTACTCTTTTGTTCCATTGCTTTTATCCCTTCCCTTACATAGAGAGAAACTCCTCCCCCTCTTCTCCCCTCCCTGTCTCTCCTGTAGGTTGTGTACCCTTGTATGTTAACATCCCAGTCATGGTTCTCTGTGTACCATGTTTCTGTGACTGCTACGGTATCCAGGCATCCCTCTTCCATCAAGGCCACCAGTTCAGGGAGCTTGTTGCCCAGACTACGGGCATTGGTACTCATTACCCTCCATTTCTTGAATGCCGTACCCCTTTTTGCCTCATCCTTGTCCTTATTACCTTTATCATTTTCTCCATTTACCCTTGCCCTTCTCCCTATTGACGTCTCTAACTTGGTGTTTACCTCACTTACTACCCTGATTTTTTGGGCGGGCTAGGATTTTCCTGCTTCTTTCCAGTGCCTCCCCCCTTGGCTAGTTTAAATGCTTGCCAATGAAGCATTTAAATTTATCACCTAGGTTCCTGGTTCCCCTTCTGGACAGATGCAGACCATCATGCCAGTTTAGGTCTGCATCACTCCAGGTGGACCCCAGTCCCCAGTGAAGCCAAATCCGTGAGCTCTGCACCAGTTTTAAACCACTGATTGAATCCATGGTGTGGAGCACTCTAGGCTCACCATGCCATAGACAGGCAGCACCTCCGAGAAGATTACTGTGCATGCTACTGTTCAAGGCCCCCTCCCCAACTCCACAAACTTTTCCTGCACTGCTCTGATCCTTTACTCAGCCAGGTCATTTGTCCCTGTTGGACAATGACATCCAGCTCTCTCCCCCGTGCAGCTGCTCTGGCGATCCTGGGTATTCGCTCCCTGTCCCTCCAGGCCATGGCACCAGGCAGGCACCTTACCTCCCTCCCCCCAGTTCTACCCCCCTAACAATGGAGTCCCCCACCAGGAGTTGTTTTCTTCCCCTGTGGGGTCCCATGTCACCCTCCTGTGGGTCTACTTTGTGGAGGTTCCCAACATCCTCCTTGGTCTCCACTTGGTGCCTCCGTAGAGGAACCACACTTTGCCAGAACAGCATATGATTGTGGAGAGTACAACTGGAGGATGCACCTCTGTTCCCACCTCCCCTCCTGAGCACACTGTGGTCCAACCGCTCCTGTTTCTTGGCAACCTCTGAGGCAACAGCAGTGGCCCTGGTGGTCCCTGGGTGGGAGGAGGTCCCAAATCCTGGCCAAGTCATCCTGAAGATGAGCAACCTCCTCCATCAGCCCTGCCTGCAGATGGGGCAACACCACATCCTCCAGAACGTCTCCCGGAAGACTGCTGCTCCACAGCCACTGCACTGCACCACTCCCATCATGTCTTATTTCTGGACCCTTAACTGTTTGGAATATTTACTCTTTCCTCTGTTTATTTTTTTTCTCTCCATACTTACTTACTGCCTCTGTGCCCTTTAAGCTCCAGATCTTCCTGTTCTGAGGCAAGAAGTTCCTATCTTTCTCAGTAGTCTCCTTACTTGCTCAGAGTCAGACCTCCAACAGCTTGGGGGGGTGGAGAGATACTGTTTTCCTTCTAGGATGGTGAGTCTTTTGTGGCTCTGTGATTACTCACTTCCTGCTCCCAAACAGAAAGTTCCTGCTGTCAGTCATATCCTGTGCCTATAAAAGTAGAACTGGCTTAGGGTGGAGGGGGAAGGAAGGAGGGCAATGTAGTCCCAGTAGAGAAGTAGAGTTATAACAGCAGCTTCCGCTTGGTGTTCTCTGCCTGTTCTCTGGCAGAAGCTGTCTAGGGCAGTTTTAAATTGGCTTTAACATGGCTTCCTTCTAGCTGCTTTACCCCCTACTTTACAGCTCTTTCTACACTTAGTTAATTGCACAGATAACAATTTCCTTCAGCCACCTGAGACAAACACCTATTTATTTATTGTTTGTTGTCCGGGTAAGTGCACTAGACAAATCCTGCCTATTTTTAGGCACGACCCAGGGGAAGGGGATACAGATGAATGCCAACTGACCTTGAACCAGATTAAGCTGTTGGTGGTATTTTTTTTTTTTTTTAGTGAATGAGGGAAATTTGGCCAGGACACCGGGGAAATTCCCCTTCTATTTTCGATAAGTGCCATGGGATCTTTAACATTCACCTGAACTACCACCAATCCAGGCAGATGGGACCTCGGTTTAACGTCTCATCCGAAAGACGGCACCTCAGAAGTGCAGCACCCTCTCATGCTGCACCACAGTGTCAGTACTGGGATATTAACACAAGTGCCAGATGTGGGAACTGAACCCAAGCCTTCTGATCTCCCGGCCTCAGAGGGCTAGTGCAGTACCTACTGAGCCACTGACACTGCTATATAACTAGATACCTAGATAACTGCACAGATGACAATTCACTTCAGCCAACTCAGACAAACACACTAACTTGTTTTGTTTGTTTTGTTTTTACTCTAAATTGAAGGTCCCAGTTGTAGAGTTCTGGTTCTTTAGTCCCAGTAGAGAAGTATAGTTATAACAGCAGCTCCTTCCTCTTGGTGTTCTCTGGTAGAAGCTATTTATTTATTTTTTCAGTGTGCATTTAATGTACTGGGCACCTTACTTTGCAACTGGGGAACTGGGGACTACTGGTGACCACTAACTTTGGCATATTACAACAATACCTAATGCCACACTGAAACCAGCTGTGAAAATCAGAGAAAAATTGCAAAATCTTCAAACGAACTGCAAATTTCAAAGTTATAACTTGTAAACTACTGTTGTATATAGAAGATATGCAATGAGCTGACTGAAAATATGCAATTAGTCTTCAAGCATGAGAGGATGGGGCAATAATGTGTAAGTGGCACAGCCATGAGTAAGTTATGAAAGTCCTGCCTACTCACAAGTGAAGATAAACTGCCTGTTTTGAGTTAGGCTGTTGTATTATACAGGTGCGGTCATGCCGGTATATTAGGGTTGAGTAAACACTTTCATGCTAAACCCCATTTATTGCACCTTAATAATTTTGCCCCCATTTAACCAATTTACATGAAATTTGGAACCACAGCCTTTTTGCCAGGATCTCTTGATCCTGAAAATGTACTACAGATCAGTTCAGTGGGGGCAAAGTTACCGAAGGTCAAAAAAATGTAAAAGTCTCCATTTTTGAAAATGTTAAGACTTATTTTGCCATCTGACAACTAAAAAAATAGGAAGCTTTGAAAACTGAAACTTTCAGGTTTGATAGAGGTTGGTCCAAGGTGTGTGCTTTTGTTGATTATAGGTCCAAATGTTAAATGGTTTTAAATTATTTAAGGAAAAAATTCCATTTGTGAGCATGCGCAGTTCAAAAAATTAATGTTCTACAGATAACTGAATTTTTGCGACAACAGCTGGTTGCATCATACAACACAGCTCTCATTTACTAACAAACAACAGCTGTGTCAGATAGCAACCCCTGCTGTGTCATAACTCATATGTCAGGGACGGGGCCACTGTTATTACAGCCCCACCATCCTGACTGTGCCTGAATAAACTATTATCTGCACACCGGGGGCTCCAATCCCCAGTGGCAGTGTATTTATTTATGTGTATAATCTGACACCGGGATGCCCACCCCGGTGTTGCATGCCCCTTCCCACAGACCGTTGTTTTATTAATAGTGCCAAAACTGGGGACCCAATCCCATGTCAGCATTTCCAAGCCTCCCCAGCAGTGTGGGACACTGGGGAGCCATCACCAGTGTCCCAAATGGTTTCATTTATTTCCTCGAGTTCCTGCAAAGGAAAAGCACTGCAAGTGTCTTTTTGTAAACCTGAAAGAAGAAAACCATCCCTCGTCGTCCCTGCCACCTCCCATCTTCGACTCTCCACTAGCTTCCCACCTCCACCCTCCTTTATCCTATACTTACCTGTGAAGGTCATACGCTGTCATCCTCTATGGACTGAGACACATCTGCACTCTTCAAAGCCAAACCGTGAACTGACGAATAAAGGTAAGTGCCTTATAATGTATTTCAATAACATTTTTGAACTTATGTTCATATCATTGCCATTTGTAGGATTTGTTTCACCAAATTTTCAACATAACCTTTTTGGGACCCCACCTCATGGACACTGGCAGTGTCATTTTGTTTATCTGGCCTGGAAGGTGATTTCACGGTCACTGTGTGAAATCACCTTTTGGGCCTGAATAATGAAATTTCACTGACAGTGTTCATGAGGTGGGGTCCCAAAAAAGATGTTGAAAATTTGGTGAAAAAGTTCCTAAAAATGCTCAGATTATGAGCATACATTGAAATTGTTCTACACACGCTCATAACTTTGATAATTTTTAATATTTTTACCCCAAATTTTCAACATAGCCATTTTTCCACACCACCTCATGAACATTACTGCTGTCACTTTTCACATCCTGGCCGAAATGTGTTTTCACTCCTGTGGCGTGAAATGGCATTTTGGCAGGGATTTGAACATTTTCACCTACCGGGTTTATGAGGTGGGATCATAGGAAGACTATGTTGAAAGTTTTGGGTCAGAATATTAAAAAACAAAGAATTTATTAAGTAATGTTGTTTGCAGGGATGTCCGTTGCACCACTGGGGAACATGCTGCCTTACTGAGCCAGTGAGCTGAGTTCAGGTGTGAATTCAGTGATCCAGTTTAATGGGCCAAGGCTGATGGGGAAGGTACTGCAGCATGTGCAGACACCACTCCCTGTGGTGGGTCAGGAAACCTCACCCACAAGGAATCAACATGTGTGCTGGGGCCTGCTGGGCCCATGCACTGTGTTCGGACTGTCTCCAGTATTGTATTTATCTCATTTTGCACAGGTTCCAAAGGGACCTGCAAAATGAGGATAGAATTGCATTATCAGAAAAAGAAGGGAAATTCAATGCAAAAAACTATGTTAATGCAGACATTAGGGTTGCAGAACACAAAGTGCACAAAGAGGGGAAATGAGAAACATTAGGAATTTGGGTCTCCGGAATATTAATCCATAATGAAAAACATTAGGGATTTGGGTCTCTGGAGTATTGGTGAATCAGTGGTGGGGTCTTATTGTGGTTGTCAACCCTAATACCCATCCCTGCCCCTGATAAGATGAGGTCAAATGTGATGTCTTCACATAGGGCCCATATGGCTGTGACAGATTATGTTGGCCATACAGTATCACTATGAAGCACTAGGTTGGATCTGTATCTTGTCCTTCGGACAGGAGCCTATGGGCTGGGGGGAGGGGGCATTAGGGTTGACAGCTACAAATAAGACACTCTCCACTGATTCACCAGCCTCAAGACAAATCTGTTTCATTCAACTGTGCTTTTATGCTCTACAACCCTAATATCTGCATTAACGTAGTTTTTTTCAAAGAATATTCAATATATACAACAGCAGTTTACAAGTTATAGCTTTCTTTTTCTTTTAAATTGTTTTTTGTTTGTTTTTCTGTGTAAGAATTTAGTGCTTGTAAAAGGTGCTGGACTGACAGCACCGGACTCTAAAGTCCTCCATTTATTCACGTGATAGGTTCAACACAGGTGATCACAGTGCAAGCTTCCCCACACTGTCCCGTCAATGTGCCTCAACCCTGCCATGGAGGGACACTACATAGGTGAGAGGATAGTTCAGACTCCATGCCCATTCAGTGCTTGGCCTCTCATGTGAGACTGCCAACAAGGGTACCAAATTAGTGCCAAATGTGTTGGTGGTTTTGTGATGTGGACACCTACCCACTTGGAACTGGACTGAGACCACCACAACTCATTTCACATAGGCCACTGAACAATCCTCAGGTGATAATGGATTTCAACTTATACCAACCTGTGCTGAATTTGAACCCGTGACCTAGATGTGCAAGGCTCATAACCTACTATCGAGCCACTGAACCATCCAGTTCCCCCTTAAGTTATAGCTTTTTTTTTTAAACTTGGTTTATTGAGTTTTCTTCAGTTTTACAAATATAATTCTACCAAGAATAGGCAGAATCACCATATAATAAAACATCATACAGAATATTAATGCAAGACAATTGATACGCTATTCTTCATTTAACCTCATGGGGAGTGCACAACTCTTACGTTTGCATATATTTTAACGCTATAGGGAGCATAAACGCAGCCAATTCTTCACATTTACTAGATTACATTTTAAAACAGGATTTGATTACCAGACTCATTGGAGCCTATCCTGTAACTTAAAAATATAGGACAAACAACTTATTTTAACCTTTCAGAGACTTTCCAGTAGCACAACATTGATAATAAACTTTCAAAGCTAGCATTCTTATGACTTCCCCATAATTGTCACCTGTGGATAGAGAAATACTCAGGGGAGAAACTCTGCAGCACTAACAACAGTAAAGAACCAAATAAACAGGAGTTATCCCCAAGACTGAGCCAATACCATGACAACGCATGTACAGTGGCGTCCCCCAGGATGAAACACACGTTTAACGCACTCTGCAGTATGCTGCAGCAGACCTACTGAATGAAGCAATGTAATTTCAATGGCAATTAGTCTCCTTTGTCATGCAGGAAACTGTGGCATTCACTTCATCCTGGCAGTGTCACATTTTCCTGAATGACAAAGGGGAGTAATTACTATTGAAATTACATAGCTTTGTTCAGTAGGTCTTCTGCAGCATTCTGCAGAGTGCCACAAAATGCTGCAGACTTGCGTTTCATCCTGGGGGATGTCTGTATGTCTGATCCTTACATTATCTGGAGTTGCACATACTTGACAGACCATCCAGTCTCACCAGGCCTCCAATTAAGCAATGAACACCAAAGAGCTTAACCAGCAGACACCATTTTGTGACATGGCCGTTAATTACCCTGTGTCAGCAACCACATTTTGTAACGCCCTGACTAAACACAGATTTATGTTAACACAGATAATCTTCTCTTTACATGGCTATAATAGCCATTCCCCAGCCTCATCAACCCTTTCACACAGTAACCCACTAATTAAGTAGGTCGGAAGTCTTGATCACCACAAGGCACAGGCATCATTAAATTTTAAACCAAGAACCAAACCTCTGAGTAGATTGGGAAACCCCAGGCCACGAGGCACTTGCGACATCAAAAAGGCAAAACCTTTAAACAATCACCATACTGTACATTTTTTAATTAGACTGGAAGTCTTTAAGCGCAATGAGGCACAGCAAAAATGGGTAGATCATTACTGTACCGTTAGTAGAGGAACTGGTGCTATGATCAATCTACTTCCCTGAGCTAGGAACTCTGACTCTAGTTCCGCGGTAGTACCCCTCGTACTTACTGCTCATTCCCCATCTCCTACCGCTTCATCACCGGAGTTGGGGCTCTCCCAGTTGTGGTCTTTTGTTCGAGTCTGGACTTTTGTAATGCAAGCCCCTGCTGCCCTGGGATCTGTAAATACATACATCCCTGATCTTGTTTCTGTGCATTGTGGATTTGTCCCATGGTTGTTAAAATCAGATTTTCCAGTTCCTTGTATTGTTATCCAGAATCTGATGATTAAATTAGTACCAAAAGTCCACTTAAAGAAATTAAATGCTCAATTTTAAAATTCTCTGCTGAGGAGCTCTCTGAAGGTCAACTTCCAGATCCACCCCCCAAGTTATAGCTTTTTAATCTGAAGTTTGTTTGAAGATGTTTCTGTTTTCTTTGATTTTAACAGCTTCATGCAGTGCTATACTATGCATTATGATATCATCAGGATTGTGAAAGCTGCTCTCTGATTGGTTCAGTACTCTACTGTGATGACAGTAACCTTACAAATATCGATTATGACAACAGTAACAAAAGTATTTGTTGATATGTTGCTGTTACTGATGTCACTAGCTAAGGTATCTTTTTTATCTTGTCATTTTTACCCCACTCTGGATATATATATATATATAGGGGATACATGATGGGCATGAGTGTGATATGGCAAATATTGTCACTCCTGCAGAGTGAGCTCTGGATGTCTCACGAGTGCCGAGGCACTGAGTGAAATATCAAACTCCTGGGCTGGGAGTGACAACTGTGCCATAGCACCACCATCATGTATTCGATACATACAGTAGGTCCAAGGTTTTAGAAGTTTTTATGCTCTCTTGTGTTCTGTTCCTATTTATGTGTTTGCTCATTTGTGTGTGAGCTTTTCTGAATGGGCTGGCAGTGTTATAAACTCTGGGAGACACATGGTGTGTTTTACAATGCTAAATGAGTTAGTTTTAGGTAGGGTGAGAAACATACTTTTGTGAGGCTGTATTGTTTAGAGTCTGGCTGCAGTGAAGCTGAGAACATCACAGTAATTGTAATGAGCTGAGAGGCAGAGTGTCAGAACAGCTGATACTGTTTTTAGTGGTAATTAAGTTAGCTGCAGGCAGACTGCAGAGCGTTCTGTGAAATTGTGCTCTTTAGAATTCTGGCTGTAGTCAAGCTGATAGTATCACAGTAATTGTAATGGGTGAGAATCAGAGTTTGAGGAACAAGTGAGAGTGTGTTTCAGTGGTAGTTGACTTAGCTGCAGGCAGTAGTTTAGATTGTTCTGTGAAGCTGTGCTGTTTAGAATTCTGGCTGCAGTCACAGTAATGAGCTGGAAGTTGATTGGGGGGGGTATAGGTGTGTTTTGTAATGCTCAGTGAGTTAGCTGTAGGCAGCAGTGAGACCTCTGAAGTAGTTCTGCATTTGTGTCTATGGTAACAGCACAGGTGTTTCTTGCATGCTGAGGGGAAAGCTGCCTAGGTGGATGACCTTTTGTGACCTGTGTGTGTAAGTGGCTGATGTCATCACAGTACAGCAGAGGATAAAATATCACACTGCAGTGGATGATACACTGTTTTGTCTCACTCATTTACCACTCACCTATATATATATATATATATATATATATATATATATATATATATATATACATACACACACACACACACACACACTATATATATATATATATATATATATATATATATAAGTGGCATGGTAGTACCTCTATAGCTAGGGTTGCCAGGACACTTCTATGTTAAAGAGCTAGTGGATCAAGGAGACTGTTTGTTTAATACTTTTTGTGTAATAGATCATCATTAATTTGAATTTCCTTTTTTTATTTCCTTTTTGCTCATCTGACTTTGAGATACATTTATTTTTTTGCTTTTTTCAAATGTATGCTGCCTGACGTAATATGCGGTGCCATGCCTTGCCATTATACCAGAAGTGACACTTTGGGAGGAAAGTTTGAAACACTTTTGAATCAGGTTCATCAGCACAAAACAAAATGCCGTGTTACCAAAGATCACAGTCAAACAAACCCTGTCAGGATTGGCACCAACAGCCCAGAATCAACTTTTAAGTGTGACACTTTGAGGACTAAGGGTGGCAACATCAATGTTTGCCTATGAGTGCACATCGTTTTACCCCCTTATCTTCTTTAACAGGATGAAAACTAAGAAGCAGTACTTACGGCTTGCTCTATTTTGCAGGAGCGTAGTTTACTAATTTACATCTTTAGCACTTACAGATTATACGATTTTATAAACAAACAGGATGAATACTTAGAATAATAGAAACACAGAAACATAGAATTTGACGGCAGATAAGGACCGCTTGGCCCACCCAGTCTGCCCATTTCCCTACCTAATGTATAAGCTGCAGATCCTAGTTAACCAGCAGCCTACTTCTTCCTACCCCCAACCCCTATTATAACTAATGTGGAAACAATTAGCATTGTGGAACAATGGCATTGAGAAATTCAGTGACAAAGGTGGACTTGGAAACATGGATACAAGATATCAGAAATACACAGACCCTGAAAGCACATCATGCCGATCTCAGCCAGATGGTGGTATCCCATGTTTTACTCCCCAGAGCCCTTGGCCAGTTTGCTTATTTGAGTGCTGTCAGTTCTAACCCTGATAAGATGCATCCAATTAAGACTACTAGTAAAAAGGTACCCTGCCTTGCAGTGATGACCCCGATCAAAAAATAGCCCCCCATCTACACTGTCCTTGCCGTTCCATCCCTGCACCAATGATACCCAAACTCCAGTTGCAGTGATGCCGCCAACACTGTGACACAGTTTTCCCAACATCAGCAGCCTCGGTTCTACGACATTCTAAAATAAATATGTAACCCCCCTGCAAATGGGGGTTCCCAAAAGACTTCCAGGAGCTTGCTTGAATGCTCCAAGCCTGAATGGTGTTTGGCGTTTAAGCCATTTATCAGTGAGTGTTTTTAGAGCCTCTGGTACTGTCTCTTTAAGAGCTGTCTGCTTGCAGACATAATTAGTTGTATGGGGCTGCATATAAACACATATTCTATGATTGTCCGAAAATAATTACTTTTTGGTCTACAATTTCGGCCATATTGTAAATATATTAGGTTGTCATCACCCAGTGACTGAGATTAACCTATTGTTTAGTAGCACTGGAAGGAATGATTGACAGGCACACCTTATACAGTATCTGTGGGCTAGTTTATTGGAGCAGCATACAAGACAATTAAAAATGGCTCCAGAATGCCTCACCCACTGTAGGGGAATGGAAATCTATAGTTCAGAATATACAACACAATGAACAAATATCATATGCTCTAAATAATAGAATGGAAACTTATATTACACGCTGGACCAGATGGGAATTAAGTCAGGAACAGATTCTGTAAAGTATGCAGTGGGGTTGTTTTTTATAAAATAAGAGAATATCCATCGAAAACAGGCAACTCTGACCCGTGGGGCCTCCCCCCAGAAGCCCTCTCCTTCTATAGGTAGAAAATGAAATAAAAAATTTATTTTTTGAATAACACTATATAATACTATAACTAATCAGGTCTGCCTTTTTGTCAAATGTCTGTCTTCAACCCAAAACTTATCTTTGTTTTTACTTGGAACTATATTACTTACATACAATGTTTGGTTCCTTTGTATGGTTTTAAAGTTTAGACTAATTTGATATGAACAACAAAAAACATGTATATGTTACAAGCTATATTTCAGAATAGCTACGATTTGTGAAACCTGAAAGTATGAAAATATGTATTTGAATGCTATGGAAGAATGTGAAAGCATTAATTAAATAAAGGAAGTATAAAAAAAAGTCTCCAACACTCATTCACACTAATGGAGATACGCAGCGGAGGCTAGGACCCGTGGGGAGCCAAACTGTTTCAGGAGGGCGGCACGAGATGGAGCATGAGAGCGGCACCGTCGCTAGGAGCTTGCGCAGTATGAACTATCTCGATTTCGATCCTCCAACCACCTCAGTTCCTTTTTTTTTCCCACCATCAGTGTGCTTCAGTGGCGATGACACTCACCTGCTGGGAGTCAAACTTCAAACTAGCAGCTTAGTTTTCAATTTTATTATTTTGTATTTTATCACGAAAAGTACTGATTACATTTAATAAAATTACTTTTGTACAAGAAGAAGTCTTCAGCCCTCCATTGGCGGAGTCCCCATGAGTGGAGGCAGGTGGCGGTGAGGAGACTCATTATGAATGCTGTTCAGTCAGCAAGCGGGTCTGTTTACCGCCCTCTCAGAGAGGGAGTTGTCTGACAATGGATGGTCCAGTGCTCGGGGAGATGGGCTGTTCCTCAAAGCATAAAAGAAACGGTCCCATTTATGGCAACTTCTGTTTCTCGTTCTTCTTCGCCCACCGTTGAAGAAGAAACAGCATCACTCGAGGTTGCCCTCTGGTACATCTCATGGTAGATGGTCGGTTGTTGGGGTCAAGGGCTGGTCTCCATCTCTTTTGGAGTCTCCGTTTCTGTCTTTGACCACTGGCTTCTTCGATATCAGAGCCCCTCACTGCCTATTGAGGGGCTTCTGATGAGCAGTTTCACCATTGGGCACGCTCTTATGGAGGAGGGCTCGGAGGTTGTCCTGACTGCCCAAACCCGCCTGTCCATCGCTGGAGCCTTCAGGCCTGTCATTTTCAGATGGGCAGGTGGGACAGTTAGGACTTCCTGGTCACTCGCCTCTCTTTGGTGCTGTCAGCTCCACGCCTCCGGAGTCTATCCCTCACGTGGCTGCAGCACAGGTCCACACTAATGTCTTTATCTCCTGCCATTTTTCATTCTTTTACCTTCAAATTGCAGTTCGTAGTCTTCTGCTGGTTGTGCCACTGCCTGTGCACGAGGGGTGGTGTCAGTGCCGTGTATGGTGCCGCCTCCCTGTTGATGTTACGCACAGCACCAGGGGTAGTGTTGGCGCCATGTACGGGTGCCGGAGCCCCTGTCGGTGCCTTGTGCACCACGCTTTCTGTGTCGGTGCCGCTCTGTTCTCGGGCGCTGCTCACTCAATGGTGCTGCATAGTTTCCAGAGGTTTTCGACTCCTATTCTGTCTACTCCTCTTCTTCTTCCTCCTGGTTTTCATTCCTTTCCTGTCTATACAGTCTCCCCTGGACTGTCAGGAGATGATATTGAGCCTGATCCTGATCTTTGGCTGGGTGATGTTGATGCTGATTCTGCCCTGGGGCAGGGATCAATCCTCCTGCAGAGTCTGTGGTGGAAGACCTTCACTAAGGAAAGCTGCCCACCCTTGCCCTGGGCTCCCGCCCAACAGGAGCTGCTCCTTGACACCGCCACACTAAGGAAAGCTTCCCACCCTCCCCCCAGGCTCCCACCCGACAGGAGCTGCTCTTGACGCCACCACACCTAGGAAAGCTGCCCACCCTCCCCAGACTCCCCACCCAGCAGGAGCTGTTCCTGATGCCGCCACACTAAGGAAAGCTGCCACCCTTGCCCTGGCTTCCGCCCGACAGGAGCTGCTCCTTGATGCTGCCACACTAAGGAAAGCTGCCCACCCTTGTCCCAGGCTCCTGCCCGACAGGAGCTGCTCCTTGACACCGCCACACTAAGGAAAGGTACGAGTAACTTAAGCCCCCGTTTGAATCTGCCGTCTGATTTGAAATTGGCGCCAACTCGGTTTGCTGAAGCTACAAGGTGTTTCTCTGAGCTTGGGCTGGTCTCTACTGCCTAATGTGCTGAAACAGCTGGAGCAGGAAAATTATTTTTCTGCTTTCCCTAGGAGATTTTCCTTCTCTTCTGTTTTCTTATCCGATTGTGCTGCTAGTCAGCTGGTAAACTATCGGTGCTTTGCTCCAGGCCCGATCTCCGGTGACACTATTAATAATGAGATAGGCTCTCTCTCTCTCTCTCTCCTGCTAGCTGCCAGGACAGTAGCTCAAACTGAGTTTATTTGCAGCAGTGTCTAATGTTAAATTTGGCTACCAGCACTGAAAGTATTTAATATATACTTTGTAACTGCTGCATGTACCATGTGATCTACTGACTGCCTCAATTGCTGTAATTAATAGCCACTGTCTGCAGACTGTATAAATAGTGTTTCTCTGGCTGTATCTACACTAACGCTGCTAAATCTGAATCAATCTGCTTTGTACTTCAAACTGTGTGTAATTTCTGTAATGGTGCAGAAACTGAATTGATTTATTTGTGCTTTCAATCTGTCTGGCATTCTCTTGCCTCCTCCTATCCCTCTTACTTGACCTATCCCACTGAATACCTCTGCTTGTTTTCTCTCTCAACCCCTGCTGCATCTCCCACCCCCATCTCAGCACCCCACCACGTCATACAGCTGTTTTCATTGTCCTCTCTGTCCTAATCAGCCTATTCTCTGTGTCCTCAGGTATCTTTTGTCTGCTGTCCCCTCCCTCCTGCTAATATTACCTCTCTTCTCTTGTCCTCAGCTGCCCACCCTCACCCCAGGCTCCCCCGACAGGGGCTGCTCCTTGACACCACCACACTAAGGAAAGGTACGAGTAACTTGAGCCCTGTTTGAATCTGCTGTCTGATTTGAAATTGGCGCCAACTCGGTTTGCTGAAGCTACAAGGTGTTTCTCCGAGCTCGGGCTGGTTTCTACTGCCTAATGCGCTGAAACAGCTGGAGCAGGAAAATTATTTTTACTGCTTTCCCTATGAGATTTTCTTGCCGTCTGTTCTCTTATCCATGTGCTGCTAGTCAGCTGGGCTAGGCTATCAGTGCTTTTGCTCCACGGCTGATCTCGGTGCACAGCTAAGCCCACAGGAGCAGGCTCTCTGTCTCTCTCTCCTGCTAACTGCTAGCCCCGACACCTTCAGTGTCTCCCCACCCACCCACCCGCCCTATCTGGGTGTTTACTTTTATAGCGTGTGTTAACCAATCGCTAAAGATTATCTCCTCATTTTCCATTGGCTCATTATACCAACCAGCCACTGAGGCACCCTAAACTAGTTTTCCTCATTCTTTTCACTTCATTGACTATTTCGATTACATAGTTACAGAAATCTTTCTAGCTTAATCACTGTTTTCTGATCTTTTATAGCCAAAGCTCTTGAGGTTGAAGTTTCCTTTCTTCTTATAGGTACATAAACTAACTGGTTGTCTCGTCATCTTAGCATAGCTTTTCAAGATGGCTCGCTACATCTCCTAAAAATCTTGTTGGAGTTTTCAAGGTTCATTTTGTGGCAGCTACTTTTGCCCTTCACTGCATCCCCAAACTCACCTTTCCAGCCTATCCAAATTATGCTACTATTAATTTCTACAGAATGGCTTCGATATCTCTAATTGCACCCTCCTTTATCCTACTTCTGATGTTACTTGGTACCCTCATAGGGCCTGATCCCCCAAATCACTTCCACAATAGTGACATGAATCTAAACGATTTTGCTTACTCTAACTTGCTAATCCTAAAAGAAGAAGGTCTTGATGTGACCCCTACCCTCCTCCCAAAACTGCTCATCTAATGATCTACAGCATCTGTTACTAAATGGTGGTGTAACTATAGCAAAAATAGCCCTCAATTCACCCTGCATAAGTTAGGGTATATCATACTGTTGATTCTCTTGCTATCTGGTGACATTGAACTGAACCCTGGACCAATGCCGAAAACATTACCTCCTAATTGTGCTGGCCAAGGAAATAAAGGTTTACACTGGTCCATATAAATGTTAGGAATGTCTCTCCATAATCATGCAGATCTTGAAGCATGGGTGGCACACCACCACCCTGATGTGCTCTGTCTATCGAGACATGGCTAAAGCCCTCTATCCCAGATACCTACTGCATGCTCCCTAATTACAACCTTTTAGGTGTGATAGGCCACCTCCTAAGCATCATGGGGTGTCTAATCTGTTTTCAAAATACTCTAAACCTAACTATGTTAACAGATAAGAATAACTCCTCATGTGAATTCATCCATGCCATACTCAGACTAGGAGCTGAGAAATTCCATGTAGTATGTTCCTATAATCCCCTAATAGTGGACTAAATGGCCTCGTGGACTTGCTGGATCAGTCTACTGCACATGCAGGAAAGAATTAACTTATCATTCTTGGAGATTTAAACTTAAACTGGTTTAGCAAATCTCAAGAAAACCTACAAGTCCTGGTGCAGAGCAATAATTTACACCAAATAATTACTGATCCAACAAGAGTGTCTGTTACCTCTGACTCTAGCACCCTCATTGTTTGGGTCTTAACAAATGCATGGATAGAATTGTAGAAACAGGTATGCTGCCGGATAATGTTAGAGATCATTCTCCTATTTTCTGCAAATGGAGTCCATCTACATCCTCCACGTCCCCCCAGCACTGTATAAGTTTCAGAAACTATGCTAACTTTAAGCCAGGCTCATTTTCTATATGATGTGTCTCATACTGAATGGTCCCCTGTATACCAATCAGTGAGTATGGGTGCTGCACTCCATGCCTTCCTCAGTAGGTTTGTGCTCCTTCAAGATAAGCACACTCCGGTCATTGCTCGGCGCATCCATGGCAAACAAACCAGATGTCTACACAGAGTTCTCCTTACAGCCCTCAAATACAGGGACAAGTGCTGGAAGAAGTTTAAAATCTCTGGTCTCATAGCAGACTTCAACAACTACAGAGAACAAAGATCCAAGAGCAAAACACAAATAAGACATGCAAAAAGCCAGTACTGTAAGGGCCTTCTGATGGATGCAGCTGGTGACTCTAAGACGTTTTGGTCCCATATCAAAACTTTCCTCAGATCTAAGCAAACTCTCCTAAACAATGATATGATACTGAAAGGTGTTCACTGTAATGACTTGGGCACAAATGTCAATGCATTTAATTCTCACTTCTCTGACCTCTCCAGTTATACCTCTGTGATCTCTTCTGATAACCTTATGCCTGGACCCCCCAACACCGTCAGTCACTACAATGACGCCTCCTTTCTACTTTAAAGTCACTTCTAGAAGGCTGTCCTCAAACATCTAAATTCCATATCAGATGGTACTGCCATTGGTTCTGACTGCCTTGAACCTAAACTCATAAAGCTTGCAGCTCTGCTTATTGCAGGTCCACTGTCCAGGATTCTCAACTTGTCCCTGTGTGAAAGTGTGGTGCCCAATATATGGAAACTGGCCAGTGTCATGCCGTTGTTTAAAAGGTGATAAAAAGATACAACCAACTACAGACCAATAGCTATACTGTCAGTACTAAATAAAGTCCTGGAAAGGCTCCTCTGCTCAGATCTCAGAACACCTTACAAAGTATGACCTCCTCCACACTAACCAACATGGCTTCAGAAAAGGCCATAGCACTCAAACTGCACTACTACAGCTGACAAATGATGTTCTACAAGCCATGGATCAGGGTCAGCAAATGGTGCAGTTTTCATAGATCTGATGAATGCTTTCTATCTTGTAAACCACTGTCTTCTGCTTGTTAATCTCAAACTATGGGTTTTTCGACTGGAGTCGTAACTTGGTTCCATAGCTACCTATCAAACAGAACTCAAGCTGTAAAATTCAACCCAGCCATCTCTGAAACAGCAGCTATAAATGTTGGTGTACCACAAGGATCTATCTCGGACACCTCCTCTTCTAATTTTATTAATAATATAACACAAAATATATCCTCCTGTTCATCATTGCTATATGCCATGATCTTGTCCTTTACATTAGCTCTGATAATGTCCATTCTATTAATCATAAGCTCTCTTTGGACCTGCGAAATATTCACTCCTGGATCACCAAAAATAAGCTTGTTCTCAACACTGTAAAACCCAGGCCATGTTGTTTGGGTCCTTTTATCAAACTAAACAGTGCCGTGAGTTTTTCTGGGTGTCTTGGGCTGATGGCTCCCATTGGAGATGGTAACCTCCTTTAAATATCTGGGTGTCTTGCTTGACGAATCCCTCACTTATGATACCCATGTAACTGCCTCATGTAAGGCTGTAAATGCCAAACTGGGCTTAGCCTACAAAACAAGTCATATTCCTAACCCTTCTGCTAGGACAGCCATTGCAAGAGGAATCCTACTCCGGTCACCCTCTTATGGATCAGTAATCTATACCAGTGCATCTAAAGCTACTCTTCATAGGTGGGACACAACTTACAACAGTATATGCCATTATGCCTCTGCATCACTCTAGACTCAGACATCACTGCCTACTGTATTCAGACTTACATTGGCCCTCTCCCATTGCACATATTGCTCTCTCTGATGAATCTTTTAGACAGTATACTGCAATCCAGTATGCCAAATTATCTCTCCTCCTTGCTGACCCCCCAGCCCATCTCCTACGGTCTCTGATCTTCTGACCTTTCCTTGCTTAGTATCCCCAGATGTAGAACTACCGAAGGGAAATCAGATTTCTCGCACGTAGGTCCCTTGTATTGGAATTCACTGCCCCTAGACGTATGCCTGGACCCTAATCATGCTACTTTTAAGAAAAGGCACTACTTCTCATTACATATATGATCGTTGCACTTGCTTCAACCCACTGTAGATATTGGCTCCCTTTGCCCCAGTTGCCCACTGTTTTGCTTCCTTCTGTGGTGTGTGTCAGACACCCTGCTTTTCAGCCTCCCCCATATTCCTCTCCTCCCCCAGTCTCTCTGTTATTTCTATCCTTCCCCTTTTCCCATCCTTCTCCTTTGCACTCCTCTCTCTTATTAGGCTGTTCTCAGCATTTACCTCTCTCCTACCTCCTTCCAATTAGCTGTTTTTAGTTTCAGTTGGATGTAATGTTACCCCATGGTATATTTTTTCTTTAAATGTTGTTAATACTACTAATGCAATATACATGGGCACTTACCTTCTATTTGTATAATTATACCTCTATGTGCCTTAGTACAAATATTGTCTTAAATGTGTCTCACCTCTGACTGTGATGTATTTGCATATTTTTTTACATTGTATTCTATGTACTTCTATCTCTCCGGGTCATGCCTGAAAATAGTCACTCTTGTGTCTAGTGCATCTACCCGGTCACCAAAAAATAAATAAAATGAATTAAATAAAAGAGCTTTCCTTTAAGACTCTGCTCAAGAACTTAAATTCTACTCTTTCTCTCCAGATCACAGAAATTGATCCTGGGAAGCTTCTGCACCTCTAGTATCTGCATGTCCCGGAAATCCCTATGAATTTAACCCCTCCGGTCCAGCCCTCTTTCGAGACTCTTTCCCAGATGGTGTGGAAGAATCCGGCTCTTTTTCCCCTCTGTGGCCAAGTCCATAGATAGGAAATATGCCCCTCCTGTGGATTGCCCCATCTTGGCCTCACAGGCCTTTGCTGATGCCATAGTGGTCCTAGCAGAGAATAAGGCTGTCCTTCTTCAGGAATCCACAGCCTGTCCTATAAACAAAGAATCTCACTAGATCGACACCTTGGGTAAGTGGGTCTTTGTTGCCTCAACTCTGGGCATGCGTATTGCTAGCTACCAGGGTTATTTTTCTCAATACGAGTATGGTCTTTGGCATTCGCTCAAAGCAATAGTAGAAGCTCTGCCCGAGTCGGAGGTTACCTCAGAGCTACTGCAGACCATAACTAGAGGTATCGAGTCCAATAATCAACAGATTAAAGCTGCAATGGACGCTTTCGATACTGCTTTCAGGGAGGCGGCAGCTGGCATTTGCACCCATCGCCATTCCTGGCTGAGAACCTCAAGCTTTATGAATGATGCCCAACAAAAAGTCATGGCCTTACCCTTCCTCGGTATGTATCTGTTTGGGCCTCAGGTGGAACAAGCACCAGAGGCTACTCAGAAGACTAGGTCTGCCATTAAGACAAATGGGTCCTCAGGATAATCCGCGAGGGGTACTCTCTCAATCTGTCGGAAACCCCCTCGGATCATCCTCCCAAGCGACAGCCCAGGCTGTCTGCTGTGCAGTCAGACCTTCTTGCTTCTGAGGTGCAACGCCTTCTGAACAACAGGGCAGTAGAAGTAGTTCAAACAACATGAAGTCTTGCTATATTATAGACATTAGCAGTTTGTTCCAGCTCTAGAACTGCCCCGGAGTGAAATGGTTAAAACCATTCCAAAATAGAATTTTGGCACGAGAGCAGCTCTATCTGTGTCATTTCAAACTTGAACTGTCAGATTCTTTACTCCACCTCAGTGAACAGTCGCCGGAGATTTCTCCTTCTGCTCGGTTCATTTCTCGTTTAAAAGTGTTTTCTGTTGGATTTAACCGAGAATAGTTTTATTTTAACACGAAAACCGTCTCGGTTCAAGCTCTATCTGTGGTAACCGTAAGTAAATGAAGGTTTTGTCTGTGTGGAACTTGTAAGTTATCGGTTGGTTTTGAACCGATCAGTGGGTTTAAAACTCATTTAAAACTAAAAGTTACTATTTTAGAGTCGGGTTCTCGGTTCTTATCGGTTCTAAAAAAGCGGATTTATTCGTTTTTCCAATACCGTAACACGGTTTAGGAACCGATAAGGGTGTCTTCCCTTTTTACTGCCGTTAAAGGGCAAGTTTTTGGTTAGGCTGGCATTATGTCTGAGAAACCCAAAGAAAACCGGGCCCATTGGTTTCAACACTGTGATGTTTGTGGGGAAGTCTTTGCACAGGCTGACCCACACACCATGTGTTTATTGTCTGGGGTTTGACCACCTCCAGTCAGACTGCCAGGTATGTAAGAATTTCCTGCAGCCACCCTGGAAAAGATTGGGGCAGGCTCAGGGAACGAGAGCCCAAAAGTCCGCTGGACCGGATGGCCAGCCCGGTTCGGTGCCAACCGAACCAGAGGGGAGCGCCTCTTGACCAGGCCAGACTTCCTGGCAAAGAAAAGCTGGTTCTGAGGAACCAATTCCAGTAAAGAAAACAAGAAAATCAGCAGGTCTGAGTCCAAAATTCCTTCTCCAACTGCTGCAGAGATAGCAAAAGCCATACAAATTGTCCAGTCACTGTCTCGGGTCCGTCCGAACCACCACTATCTGGTAAAGGTCGGTTCGTCCGGTCCCAGTGGTTCAGGATTATGATATTGAGGAATTTTATGAACCAGAGGAGGGGAGGAGGATTATGAACAGTATGAATGTGGCTGGGAAGGTCTGGTGTGCCCATGACCAGACATCTCCCCAGACAGACCTTTAGATTCTCCCCTATGCTGTCTGAGTCCCCATCTCATTTTATGTTTTATAAAAGTTGCTGAAACCCTCAGCTTCCTTTAGAAGAGGCTGTGGATGAGCAAGAGGAGCCTGATTTTGTAGAAATGATGGATATTCCAGAGTCTAGGAGATTGTCTATTCCTTTACATAAGTTTTTAGGAAACAAACAATTAAAATGTTAAAAGCTCCTAATTCTGTGCCTCCTGTAGATAAAAAGATGGACAGAAGGTATACATTGTCAGGCCCTGATACAGAATTCCTTTCTCAGCAATGCAGTCATGTTGGGGTAGTTCAGGCTACTGCCTGTGATAAAGCTAATATTCCTTGGCTTCACATCCTCCTGACAAGGATTCCAGGAAGATTGATGCCATGGCAAAAACAGTATATGGCAGCCTCTCTGGGACTCAGGCAAGCAAATTATATGGCTTATGTTGCTAGGTATCAGAAATCTCAGATGGGATACTGTTATGCAATTGCTAAGCAGGCCCATGGCCAGCTGGCTAGTGAACTAGAACAGGTGGCTGCTGATGGCATTGAAGCCTCTAAGGTTCAGTTTCATGCTGCTGTGGATGTTAATGATGTTTCCTCTAGGGTCATGGCCACATCTGTAGCTTTTCGTAGGTTGGCCTGGCTCAGGTGTACTAGTTTGTCACAGGATACCCAGACTAAGGCTATGGATTTTCCTGTGGTGGGAAATTCTCTGTTTGGAGAGCAGACAGAGAACTACATGAAGAAGATGGATGAATATAGACTACTTACAAGAGTGCCCAGGCTAAGGAGCGCAAGCCACTCCTCAAAGGCATGCCCCCAGGGGTAGGGGAGGCCTTTTCACAAGCCTTTCTACCAGACTCAGGCCTCCTCTGCCTATGCTCAGAGGGGCTTCTTCAGAGGCAGGGCAGACGAGGTGGGCAGACCTGCTCCCACCCCAGCCTAAAGCTCCTCAGAAACAGGCACCCTGATGGGGTGCCCAGGGCCGATTCTCCTGTACCAGTGGGGGGCAGGCAGGCTGGCTTACTTCAGTCAGGAATTGGGCTTCTTTAACCTCAGACAAGTGGGTTCTGGAAGTAGTAAGCCAGGGTCTGGTTCTCAGTTTCAAAAAGTTTCCAAGTTGAGAAGCAGACTTTTCTACCTGCAAGTGCTTCAGAGACCCTCGCTCTGGAAACAGAGGTCTCATCCTGTTAGCTCTCAGAGCAGTAGAAGGGTTCCTCCCTGCATCAGGGCAGGGTCTGTGTTCAGATACTTCCTTACCCCAAAAGACAGGAGAGTGGCGGCTCATTTTAGATCTCAGATATCTGAACAAGCATCTTTTGAGACCAAAGTTCAAAATGGTAACTCTGGCAATGATTTTACCTTCCCTAAGGCCAGGGACTGGCTAGCCTCCCTGGACCTCAAGGATGCCTATTTCCATGTCCTAATCAGAAGATCCCATCGAAAGTACCTCAGATTCGAACTGCCCTCAGGTCATTACCAGTTCAAGAGCAATGCCCTTCGGCCTTACCTCTGCTCAAGGGTATTCACAAAGTGTCTAGCAGTGGCAGTGGCCCATAAGGAGGCAGAGGATTGCTGTTTTCCCTATCTAGACGACTGGCTCATTGTAGGCCAGTCCCCAGAACAGGTAAATCTCACCTGCAGGTCACCCAGCAGCTTCTCACCTCCCTGGGTTTTCTGCTAAACCTACCAAAGTCGGTTCTGGAACCAGTCCAGGTACTCACCTTTATAGGGGCAGAATTGGACACAAAGCTAGCCAGAGCCTTTCTTCCCCAGAAAGGGTAAGAATTTAGTGGCTCTGGCCTCTTCCTTCACTCTGCAGGTCTCTCGATCAGCAAGACACTTTCTGCAGCTCCTGGGGCACATGGCTGCATCCACAGCTGTTGTGCAGGAGCCAGATTTCAGATGAGAGATATTCAGTTTCACTTGAGAACCTTTTGGTCTCAGAGAAGAGACCCCCTTTCCAAGTTGGTCCCAGTGACTCGAACCTTGATCCTAGCTCTGCAGTGGTGGCAGGATCAGAGCAATTTAAGAGCGGGGGTCCCCTTCATTTCCCCTTCTCACGACTTGACTCCCACTACAGATGCTTCCCTTCTGGGTTGGGGAGCCCACATGGGCGACCTTTCCACTCAGGGAGTTTGGTCCCCCCAAGAATCTCTGCTCCACATCAATTTGCTGGAACTCAGAGCTGTCTTTTTAGCTCTTCAAGCTTTTTCTGCATCTGTCCACGACAAGGTGATACAAGTCAGAACAGACAACACCACAACAATGTGGTACATCAACAAACAGGGGCACTCAGTCTTCGGCCTTGTGCACCGAGGCAATGAAGTTGTGGTCTCTGGCCTATTCCTGAACACTTCCCTCATAGCAGTTCATCTTCCAGGAAGGACAATGTCCTAGCGGATGCCCTCAGCAGGATTTCCCAGGCCATCACGAATGGTCCCTGGATCCTCAAGTGCTGGTATGTTTTGCCGGTGGGGCATCCCTCAGATAGATCTTTTGCAGCCCCAGACAATCACAAACTTCCTCTGTTCTGTTGTAGACCTCCAGTGCTGGGCTCAGTTCCCCTGGATGCCCTTCTTCTGGATTGGGAGGGGAAGTTCCTCTATGCTTCCCCTTCCTCTCCTATTCAAAGTACTAGTCAAAATCAGATCTCAGCCTTGTAGGGTGATTCTGATTGCCCCGGATTGGGCCAGGCAGCCCTGGTACCCACTCCTTCTGTCTCTGACAGTCCATCTTCCCCTGTGCCTCCCCAGGAATCACAATCTGTTGACTTGTGCCCAGGGAAGGGTTTGGTATCCGGACCTCAAATCCCTCAACCTCAGGCCTGGCTCTTGAGGAGTTAGAGTTGCTGATTTACACCTCTCTCAGGGTGTTCTTGAGATCCTAAAGGCTTCCAGAAAGCCTTCCAGTAGGGCTACTAATAGTTCTAAATGGAAAAGGTTTTCCATTTGGTGTGCTGGGAAAAATATTTCCCAGAATCTGCTGAATTGCCCATTTTGTTAGATTACATGGTACATCTTAATTCCTTGGGTCTCAGACCAGCTACCCTGAGAGTTCATTTGGCAGCTGTGTCTGCTTTTGTGTCAAGCAGAAAAGTCATCCCTTTTCCTCTCATCCTGTGTTTTCCAAGTTTTTTAAGGGATTACTCATACTAATCCTCCCTTTGAGGAACCGGCCCTCTTGGGACCTTAATGTTTGCATTGCCCAGTTAATGCAACCCCTTTTGAACCTCTGTCTTCTGCAGAGCTTAAGTACCTAACTTGGAAAACTGTTTTCTAGTGGCTATCACTTCTGCCAGATGCATAAGTGAATTGCAGCCTTGTCAGTGGAGACTGACTTTATTTCTTTCCAAGGATAAGGTAGTCCTTAGGACTAATAGGAAGTTTTTGCCTAAGGTGGTTTCAGATTTCCATCTTAATCAATCTATCTCCCTTCCAGTATTTTCACTGATCACTCCTCTTCAGGTGAGAGGAGGTTGCACAGCCTGCATGTTAAGAGAGCTCTTAGTTATTATATAGAGCGTACAAAGGTCACAGGTTCGAATCCTCCAACTTTTCCTTACCTATGGTGAAGTTGGGAAAGGCAAACCTGCCACTAAGAGATCAGTAGCCAGGTGGATTGTCTCTTGTATCCAATTTTGTTATCAGAAAGTGGTAGAGCCTCCGGTTTGAGGGCTCATTCTACCAGGGTACAGCTGCGTCTCTAGCTGCTGCCAGAGATATCCCTTTATTAGAGATTTGCCAGGTTGCTAATTGGAAAATGGTACACACTTTTTCCAAGCATTACTCCCTGGATGTCCAGGCCAGGAGAGATGCTCGGTTTGGCACAGCTGTTCTTCAGAGCCTATTCCCTAAGTAGGTTCTGCCCCTCCTCCATGGAGGTACTGCTGTGTATTCTGCTAATGTCTATAATATAGCAAGACTTCATGTTGTTTGAAGAAAAATTACTCACCTTAGTAATGTTGTTTCTTCTAATGAAGTCTTGCTATATTATAGACCTCCCCACCTGCCCCTCTCAGAACCTCTACTTGGTGGGGTGGGCAACTTAATGTGGGCACTACTTATGTCCTGTTAGCATTTTGTCCCCTTGGGACTTTGGGGGTGTGTATGTGTACGCGTGTGTGTGTTTTATTATACTTATGTTCCATTTTCATATTATTAGAATGGTGTTAGTATTTCTGGTCCCCTGACTTGAGTCTTGGGTGTTGGGATCATCAATGGTTGTTATTATTTAGGTAGCCATTTGGCTAGTGTAGGTTACAGCTTCCACACAGACCTTAGTGAGTTTGGCTCGTAAAGATCTGACAGTTCAAGTTTGAAATGACACAGATAGAGCTGCTCTCTTGCCAAAATTCTATTTTGGAATGGTTTTAACCATTTCATTCCGGGGCAGTTCTAGAGCTGGATCAAACTGCTAATGTCTATAATATAGCAAGACTCCATTAGAAGAAACAACATTACTAAGGTGAGTAATTTTTTCTTCCGGTGTCTCAATGAAACACAGGTTTCTACTCCCATTACTTTCTGGTTCCAAAGAAAACTGGCAGCATGCGCCCTATTCTTGATCTCAGAAAGTTAAACAATTCTTCTACAAAGAAAAGTTCAAGATGATATCCCTCGGGGTAACCCGTGAAGTGGACGCATGAGGAAGGGCGCCGTCCTTACAGGCGACACCTTCCTCCGCAATCCACTAATGGCGACCGGCCAGGTAGGGCGACCGGATGAGGGGTGGGTGAACTAGGCAATAGGATGTCGCTATACATTCGCCGCGGGGAGCGAGCACGGTGAGTGTGGGCTGGGGGGTTGAGAGGCTGTAGGGGGTGGCCCTGTGGTCGCCCGTCGAGCTGTGGCATGGCGTTGGGGATTGGGGAATGGCTAGGGTGGCTGAGGTACTCGGTTCGGGTCTGGGCGCTGGTGCAATTTTTATTGCGCCTGCCCGAACCTTTTCATTTTGACTACTTTCACCCCCCTGACATGCACCCTCCTGGAGTTGAGAATCCTTAAGTAGGGGGGGTACGGGGGCACAGCCCCCCCACAGAAAGTAGTGAAAATATGTCCTGGCGCCCTTGTGCTGGTGCACTAGGGTTGTCAGAGTGCCGAAAATGTGTTCGCACTTGACTGGAGGATAACGGCGATCGCTTTAGGCGCTCGCCATTATCACGAGACCCATCACCCAGTACCCCTGCTACCTTTGAGTCATCAACACAATTGTTAGCCTTCCTGGACATGCAGGATGCCTACCAACACATTCTCATACACCCAAAACACCACAAATACCTAAGTTCATGGTGTTGGGTCAACACTATCAATTCAGAGTCCTGCCCTTTGGGCTATCCTCGGCGCCTCGAGTTTTTACAAAGTGCTGTGCAATTCTCATGGCACATTTAAGGAAAATCAGAATTCAAGTACTCCCATATCTAGATGACTGACTTCTTGCAAGTCCCTCCAGACAAGAGACTCTGAGGCGTGGCCACGGCCTCTAAATTCCTCACATCCAGGGGAGTCCTGCTGAATGTCAAAAGTCACAGTTTCAGCCTTCCCAGAAGCTTCTATTCATAGGAGCCCTTCTGAACACTTTCATGCGAAGGCCTTCCTTCTGGAGGACAGAAGGAGCGATATTCTTCAGATGGCCTGCTTCATCAAGGAGAACAGCTCAGTTTGAGCTCTTCAATGCAGTGGATGCTGGGTATCATGGCATCCTTGGTTTTCAATGTGCCCTTGGCTCATCTCCATATGAGCTCCACTCAGTGGATGCTCAGTATTCAGTGGTCGCCAACCACTCATCCTCAGTCCTTTCACGTCAAGGTGACAGAACCTCTGAAACGGTCCCTCCCCTGGTGGTCTCAGGATGACAACTTTCTGGAAGGATATCCCTTCGCCACTCTGGATCCTCAGATCTCCATTACCATGGATGCGTCCCTGATGGGCTGGGGAGCTCACTGCCAGGATCTCCACACCCAGGGCAGGTGTTCCCAGGACGAGTCTCAGCTCCACATAAATGTCCTGGAAATGAGAGCTGTCCTCTGTGCAGTCCAAGCTTTGAAGGACATAGTCTGTCACAAGAACATTCTCCTTCAAACGGACAGCAAGGCAGTGATGTAGTACATCAACAAGTAGGCGGTGCACACTCTCCCATTATGCAGAGAAGCAATGAGAGTGTGGAATGGTGTCTGGAGCACAAAGCTCTGATTCAGGTGGTTCACCTGCCAGGAGTACAAAACGAGCTGGCAGACCGTCTCAGCAGAACGGAGACAGATCATCATGAGTGGTCTCTCGACTGAACCATATTTCAGTCACTCTTCGTAGAGTGGGGAACTCTGGACCTGAACCTTTTTGTGTCCCCACTCAATGCAAAACTGCCTCTCTTCTGCTCCAGAAATCCAGGACCTGGCGTTTTTTGTCAGGGTGCATACAGGCTGCGGTGGACAGAACGCTTTCTTTATGCATTTCCTCTTCTTCCCCTAGTTCAGAGAGTACTGCTCAAATTGAAGGCACGGGGGGGGGCAGAATGATTCTCATTGCCCCAGTTTGGCCTCATCAGATCTGGTTTCTCTAATCAACAGACTGTCGGAAACCCTCCAAACTGCTTCCCTTCAGATGAACCTGAGCCCTGTAGTTCATCCCAACCTGAGGTCTCTTCACCTCCATGCATGGCTCCTGAGGAGATATAGGTGAACAGGTTAATGTTTCTTGTTGTGTTTCAGATATTCTTTTAGCTGCCCGCAAGCCAGCTACCAGAAAACCTACACAGCTAAGTGGAAACGCTTCTATCTAGTGCAAAATCCTCTTGGAATCCTTTTTCCTGCCCACCGAATAAAGTCCTGAGTATATCTCTCAGACCTCTCAAACACAGGTCTGCTATACTTTACAGTCGAGGTTCATCTTTGCACAATTTCCACATATCATGAGCCAGTACATTCCATGTCTTTGGCTTCTTTCTTAAGTGCATTCTGCACACCAGACCACCTGATAGATGTCCAGTTGCAGCCTGGGACATTAACCTTGTGCTAGACATGCTCACTGGAAAACCTTTCAAGCCTCAAGCCACTTGCAAGTTGAAATTCCTTACTTGGAAGATGTCCTTCCTGGTGGCCATTACTTCTGCTCAGAGAGTATCAGAAATACACGCTTCAAACAACATAAGTCTTGCTATATTATAGACATTAGCAGTTTGTTCCAGCTCTAGAACTGCTCCGAGTGAAATGGTTAAAACCATTCCAAAATAGAATTTTGGCACGAGCAGCTCTATCTGTGTCATTTCAAACTTGAACTGTCAGATTCTTTACTCGCCTCAGTGAACAGTCGTCCGGAGATTTCTCCTTCTGCTCGGTTCATTTCTCGGTTTAAAAAGTGTTTTCTCGGTTGGATTTAACCGAGAATAGTTTTATTTAACATAAAACCGTTCGGTTCAAGCTCTATCTGTGGTAACCGTAAGTAAATGAAGGTTTTGTCTGTGTGGAACTTGTAAGTTATCGGTTCGGTTTTGAACCGATCAGTGGGTTTAAAACTCATTTAAAACTAAAAGTTACTATTTTAGAGTGCGGTTCTCGGTTCTTATCGGTTCTAAAAAAAGCGGATTTATTACGTTTTTCCAATACCGTGACACGGTTAGGAACCGATAAAGTGTCTTGCCTGCACTGCCGTTAAAAGGCAAGTTTTTGGTTAGGCTGGCATTATGTCTAGAAACCAAAAGAAAACCGGGCCACTGGGTTTCAACACTGTGATGTTTGTGGGAAGTCTTTGCCAAGGCTGACCCACACACCACATGTGTTTATTGTCTGGGTTTGACCACCTCCAGTCAGACTGCCAGGTATGTAAGAATTTCCTGCAGCCACCCTGGAAAAGATTGGCAGGCTCAGGAACGAGAGCCAAAAGTCCGCTGACCCGATGGCCAGCCCGGTTCGGTGCCAACCGAACCAGAGGGAGTGCCCTCTGACCAGGGCCAGACTTCCTGGGCAAAGAAAAGCTGGTTCTGAGGAACCAATTCAGTAAAGAAAACAAGAAAATCAGCAGGTCTGAGTCCAAAATTCCTTCTCCAACTGCTGCAGAGATAGCAAAAGCCATACAAATTGTCCAGTCACTGTCTCAGGTCCGTCCGAACCACCACTATCTGGTAAAAGGTCGGTTCGTCGGTCCCAGTGGTTCAGGATTATGATATTGAGGAATTTTATGAACCAGAGGAGGGAGGAGGATTATGAACAGTATGAATGTGGCTGGAAGGTCTGGTGTGCCCATTGAACCAGACATCTCCCCAGACAGACCTTTAGAATCTCCCCTATGCTGTCTGAGTCCCCATCTCATTTATGTTTTATAAAAGTTGCTGAAACCCTCCAGCTTCCTTTAGAAGAGGCTGTGGATGAGCAAGAGGAGCCTGATTTTGTAGAAATGATGGATATTCCAGAGTCTAGGAGATTGTCTATTCCTTTACATAAGTTTTTAGGAAACAAACAATTAAAATGTTAAAAGCTCCTAATTCTGTGCCTCCTGTAGATAAAAAGATGGACAGAAGGTATACATTGTCAGGCCTGATACAGAATTCCTTTCTCAGCAATGCAGTCATGTTAGTAGTTCAGGCTGCTGCCTGTGATAAAGCTAATATTCCTTGGCTTCACATCCTCCTGACAAGGATTCCAGGAAGATTGATGCCATGGCAAAAACAGTATATGGCAGCCTCTGGGACTCAGGCAAGCAAATTATATGGCTTATGTTGCTAGGTATCAGAAATCTAGATGGGATACTGTTATGCAATTGGCCAAGCAGGCCCATGGCCAGCTGGCTAGTGAACTAGAACAGGTGGCTGCTGATGGCATTGAAGCCTCTAAGGTTCAGTTTCATGCTGCTGTGGATGTTAATGATGTTTCCTCTAGGGTCATGGCCACATCTGTAGCTTTTCGTAGGTTGGCCTGGCTCAGGTGTACTACTTTGTCACAGGATACCCAGACTAAGGCTATGGATTTTCCTGTGGTGGGAAATTCTCTGTTTGGAGAGCAGACAGAGAACTACATGAAGAAGATGGATGAATATAGGACTACTTACAAGAGTGCCCAGGCTAAGGAGCGCAAGCCACTCTCAAAGGCATGCCCCCAGGGGTAGGGAGAGCCTTTTCACAAGCCTTTCTACCGACTCAGGCCTCCTCTGCCTATGCTCAGAGGGGCTTCTTCAGAGGCAGGGCAGACGAGGGTGGGCAGACCTGCTCCCACCCCCAGCCTAAAGCTTCTGAAACAGGCACCCTGATGGGTGCCCAGGGCCGATTCTCCTGTACCAGTGGGGGCAGGCAGGCTGGCTTACTTCAGTCAGAATTGGGCTTCTTTAACCTCAGACAAGTGGGTTCTGGAAGTAGTAAGCCAGGGTCTGGTTCTCAGCTTCAAAAGTTTCCAAGTTGAGAAGCAGACTTTTCTACCTGCAAGTGCTTCAGAGACCTCGCTCTGGAAACAGAGGTCTCATCCTGTTAGCTCTCAGAGCAGTAGAAAGGTTCCTCCCTGCATCAGGGCAGGGGTCTGTATTCAGATACTTCCTTACCCCAAAAGACAGGAGAGTGGCGTCCATTTTAGATCTCAGATATCTGAACAAGCATCTTTTGAAACCAAAGTTCAAAATGGTAACTCTGGCAATGATTTTACCTTCCCTAAGGCCAGGGGACTGGCTAGCCTCCTGGACCTCAAGGATGCCTATTTCCATGTCCTAATCAGAAGATCCCATCGAAAGTACCTCAGATCTGAACTGCCCTCAGGTCATTACCAGTTCAGAGCAATGCCCTTCAGCCTTACCTCTGCTCAAGGGTATTCACAAAGTGTCTAGCAGTGGCAGTGGCCCATAAGGAGGCAGAGGATTGCTGTTTTCCCTATCTAGACGACTGGCTCATTGTAGGCCAGTCCCCAGAACAGGTAAAATCTCACCTGCAGGTCACCCAGCAGCTTCTCACCTCCCTGGGTTTTCTGCTAAACCTACCAAAGTCGGTTCTGGAACCAGTCCAGGTACTTACCTTTATAGGGGCAGAATTGGACACAAAGCTAGCCAGAGCCTTTCTTCCCCAGAAAGGGTAAGAATTTAGTGGCTCTGGCCTCTTCCTTCACTCTGCAGGTCTCTCGATCAGCAAGACACTTTCTGCAGCTCCTGGGGCACATGGCTGCATCCACAGCTGTTGTGCAGGAGCCAGATTTCAGATGAGAGATATTCAGTTTCACTTGAGAACCTTTTGGTCTCAGAGAAGAGACCCCTTTCCAAGTTGGTCCCAGTGACTCGAACCTTGATCCTAGCTCTGCAGTGGTGGCAGGATCAGAGCAATTTAAGCGGGGGTCCCTTCATTTCCTTCTCACGACTTGACTCTCACTACAGATGCTTCCCTTCTGGGTTGGGGAGCCCCATGGGCGACCTTTCCACTCAGGGAGTTTGGTCCCCAGAATCTCTGCTCCACATCAATTTGCTGGAACTCAGAGCTGTCTTTTAGCTCTTCAAGCTTTTTCTGCATCTGTCCACGACAAGGTGATACAAGTCAGAACAGACAACACCACAACAATGTGGTACATCAACAAACAGGGGGCACTCGGTCTTCGGCCTTGTGCACCGAGGCAATGAAGTTGTGGTCTCTGGCCTATTCCTGAACACTTCCCTCATAGCAGTTCATCTTCCAGGAAGGACAATGTCCTAGCGGATGCCCTCAGCAGGATTTCCCAGGGCCATCACGAATGGTCCCTGGATCCTCAAGTGCTGGGGATAGTTTTTGCCGGTGGGGCATCCCTCAGATAGATCTTTTGCAGCCCCAGACAATCACAAACTTCCTCTGTTCTGTTGCAGACCTCCAGTGCTGGGCTCAGTTCCCTGGATGCCCTTCTTCTGGATTGGGAGGGAAGTTCCTCTATGCTTTCCCCTTTCCTCTCCTATTCAAGTACTAGTCAAAATCAGATCTCAGCCTTGCAGGGTGATTCTGATTGCCCCGGATTGGGCCAGGCAGCCCTGGTACCCACTCCTTCTGTCTCTGACAGTCCATCTTCCCTGTGCCTCCCAGGAATCACAATCTGTTGACTTGTGCCCAGGAAGGGTTTGGTATCCGGACCTCAAATCCCTCAACCTCAAGGCCTGGCTCTTGAGGAGTTAGAGTTTCTGATTTACACCTCTCTCAGGGTGTTCTTGAGATCCTAAAGGCTTCCGGAAAGCCTTCCAGTAGGGCTACTTATAGTTCTAAATGGAAAAGATTTTCCATTTGGTGTGCTGGGAAAATATTTCCCAGAATCTGCTGAATTGCCCATTTTGTTAGATTACATGGTACATCTTAATTCCTTGGGTCTCAGACCAGCTACCCTGAGAGTTCATTTGGCAGCTGTGTCTGCTTTTGTGTCAGCAGGAAAGTCATCCCCTTTTTCCTCTCATCCTGTGTTTTCCAAGTTTTTTAAGGGATTACTCTATACTAATCCTCCCTTTCGGGAACCGGCCCCTGCTTTGGACCTTAATGTTTGCATTGCCCAGTTAATGCAACCCCCTTTTGAACCTCTGTCTTCTGCAGAGCTTAAGTACCTAACTTGGAAAACTGTTTTTCTAGTGGCTATCACTTCTGCCAGACGCATAAGTGAATTGCAAGCCTTGTCAGTGGAGACTGACTTTATTTCTTTCCACAGGGATAAGGTAGTCCTTAGGACTAATAGGAAGTTTTGCCTAAGGTGGTTTCAGATTTCCATCTTAATCAATCTATCTCCCTTCCAGTATTTTTCACTGATCACTCCTCTTCGGGTGAGAGGAGGTTGCACAGCCTGGATGTTAAGAGAGCTCTTAGTTATTATATAGAGCGTACCAAAGGTCACAGGTTCGAATTCCTCCAACTTTTCCTTACCTATGGTGAAGTTGGGAAAGGCAAACCTGCCACTAAGAGATCAATAGCCAGGTGGATTGTCTCTTGTATCCAATTTTGTTATCCGAAAGTGGGCAGAGCCCCCGGTTTGAGGGCTCATTCTACCAGGGGTACAGCTGCGTCTCTAGCTGCTGCCAGAGATATCCCTTTATTAGAGATTTGCCAGGTTGCTACTTGGAAAACGGTACACACTTTTCCAAGCATTACTCCCTGGATGTCCAGGCCAGGAGAGATGCTCGGTTTGGCACAGCTGTTCTTCAGAGCCTATTCCCTAAGTAGGTTGTGCCCCTCCTCCATGGAGGTACTGCTGTGTATTCTGCTAATGTCTATAACATGGCAAGACTTCATGTTGTTTGAAGAAAAAATTACTCACCTTAGTAATGTTGTTTCTTCTAATGAAGTCTTGCTATATTATAGACCTCCCCCCAACCTGCCCCTCTCAGAACCTCTACTTGGTGGGGTGCGGGCAACTTAATGTGGGCACTACTTATGTCCTGTTAGCATTTTGTCCACTTTGGGACTTTGGGGGTGTGTATGTGTACGCGTGTGTGTGTTTTATTATACTTATGTTCCATTTTCATATTATTAGAATGGTGTTAGTATTTCTGGTCCCTGACTTGAGTCTTGGTGTTGGGATCATCAATGGTTGTTATTATTTAGGTAGCCATTTGGCTAGTGTAGGTTACAGCTTCCACACAGACCTTAGTGAGTTTGGCTCGTAAAGATCTGACAGTTCAAGTTTGAAATGACACAGATAGAGCTGCTCTCTTGCCAAAATTCTATTTTGGAATGGTTTTAACCATTTCATTCCGGGGCAGTTCTAGAGCTGGATCAAACTGCTAATGTCTATAATATAGCAAGACTCCATTAGAAGAAACAACATTACTAAGGTGAGTAATTTTTTCTTCCGGTGTCTCAATGAAACACAGGTTTCTACTCCCATTACTTTCTGGTTCCAAAGAAAACTGGCAGCATGCGCCCTATTCTTGATCTCAGAAAGTTAAACAATTCTTCTACAAAGAAAAGTTCAAGATGATATCCCTCGGGGTAACCCGTGAAGTGGACGCATGAGGAAGGGCGCCATCCGTTACAGCGACACCTTCCTCACGCAATCCACTAATGGCGACCGGCCGGTAGGGCGACGGATGAGGGGGGGTGAACTGGCAATAGGATGTCGCTATACATTCGCGCACGGGGAGCGAGCACGGTGAGTGTGGGCTGGGGTGGAGAGGCTGTAGGGGTGGCCTGTGGTCGCCTGCGAGCTGTGGCATGGCGTTGGGGATTGGGGAATGGCTAGGGTGGCTGAGGTACGGTTCGGTCTGGCGCTGGTGCAATTTTATTGGCCTGCCCGAACCTTTTCATTTTGACTACTTTCACCCCCCTGACATGCACCCTCCTGGAGTTGAGAATCCTTAAGTAGGGGGGGTACGGGGGCACAGCCCCCCCACAGAAAGTAGTGAAAATATGTCCTGGCGCCCTTGTGCTGGTGCACCAGGGTTGTCAGAGTGCCGAAAATGTGTTCGGCACTCTGACTGAGCGATAACGGCGATCGCCTTTAGGCGTTCGCCATTATCACGTAGACCCATCACTCAGTACCCTGCTACCTTTGAGTCATCAACACAATTGGTTAGCCTTCCTGGACATGCAGGATGCCTACCAACACATTCTCATACACCCAAAACACCACAAATACCTAAGTTCATGGTGTTGGGTCAACACTATCAATTCAGAGTCCTGCCCTTTGGGCTATCCTCGGCGCCTCGAGTTTTTACAAAGTGCTGTGCAATTCTCATGGCACATTTAAGGAAAATCAGAATTCAAGTACTCCCATATCTAGATGACTGACTTCTTGCAAGTCCCTCCAGACAAGAGACTCTGGAGGCCGTGGCCATGGCCTCTAAATTCCTCACATCCAGGGGAGTCCTGCTGAATGTCAAAAAGTCACAGTTTCAGCCTTCCCAGAAGCTTCTATTCATAGGAGCCCTTCTGAACACTTTCTGCGTGAAGGCCTTCCTTCTGGAGGACAGAAGGAGCGATATTCTTCAGATGGCCTGCTTCATCAAGGAGAACAGCTCAGTTTGAGCTCTCTCAATGCAGTGGATGCTGGGTATCATGGCATCCTTGGTTTTCAATGTGCCCTTGGCTCATCTCCATATGAGCTCCACTCAGTGGATGCTCAGTATTCAGTGGTCGCCAACCACTCATCCTCAGTCCTTTCACGTCAAGGTGACAGAACCTCTGAAACGGTCCCTCCCCTGGTGGTCTCAGGATGACAACTTTCTGGAAGGATATCCCTCCGCCACTCTGGATCCTCAGATCTCCATTACCATGGATGTGTCCCTGATGGGCTGGGGAGCTCACTGCCAGGATCTCCACACCCAGGGCAGGTGTTCCCAGGACGAGTCTCAGCTCCACATAAATGTCCTGGAAATGAGAGTCTCTCTGTGCAGTCCAAGCTTTGAAGGACATAGTCTGTCACAAGAACATTCTCCTTCAAACGGACAGCAAGGCAGTGATGTAGTACATCAACAAGCAGGGCGGTGCACACTCTCACCCATTATGCAGAGAAGCAATGAGAGTGTGGGAATGGTGTCTGGAGCACAAAGCTCTGATTCAGGTGGTTCACCTGCCAGGAGTACAAAACGAGCTGGCAGACCGTCTCAGCAGAACGGAGACAGATCATCATGAGTGGTCTCTCGACTGAACCATATTTCAGTCACTCTTCGTAGAGTGGGGAACTCTGGACCTGAACCTTTTTGTGTCCCCACTCAATGCAAACTGCCTCTCTTCTGCTCCAGAAATCCAGGACCTGGCGTTTTTAGGGTGCATACAGGCGGTGGACAGAACGCTTTTTATGCATTTCTCTTCCCTAGTTCAGAGAGTACTGCTCAAATTGAAGGCACGGGAGGGGCAGAATGATTCTCATTGCCCCAGTTTGGCCTCATCAGATCTGGTTTCCTCTAATCAACAGACTGTCGGAAACCCCTCCGAAACTGCTTCCCCTTCAGATGAACCTGAGCCCTGTAGTTCATCCCAACCTGAGGTCTCTTCACCTCCATGCATGGCTCCTGAGGAGATATAGGTGAACAGGTTAATGTTTCTTGTTGTGTTTCAGATATTCTTTTAGCTGCCCGCAAGCCAGCTACCAGAAAAACCTACACAGCTAAGTGGAAACGCTTCTCTATCTAGTGCGCAAAATCCTCTTGGAATCCTTTTTCCTGCCCACCGAATAAAGTCCTGGAGTATATCTCTCAGACCTCTCAAACACAGGTCTGCTATACTTTACAGTCGAGGTTCATCTTTGCACAATTTCCACATATCATGAGCCAGTACATTCCATGTCTTTGGCTTCTTTCTTAAGTGCATTCTGCACACCAGACCACCTGATAGATGTCCAGTTGCAGCCTGGGACATTAACCTTGTGCTAGACATGCTCACTGGAAAACCTTTCAAGCCTCAAGCCACTTGCAAGTTGAAATTCCTTACTTGGAAGATGTCCTTCCTGGTGGCCATTACTTCTGCTCGTAGAGTATCAGAAATACACGCTTCAAACAACATAAAGTCTTGCTATATTATAGACATTAGCAGTTTGTTCCAGCTCTAGAACTGCCCCGGAGTGAAATGGTTAAAACCATTCCAAAATAGAATTTTGGCACGAGAGCAGCTCTATCTGTGTCATTTCAAACTTGAACTGTCAGATTCTTTACTCCGCCTCAGTGAACAGTCGCTCCGAGATTTCTCCTTCTGCTCGGTTTATTTCTCGGTTTAAAATTGTTTTCGGTTGGATTTAACCGAGAATAGTTTTATTTAACCGAAAACCGCTCGTTCAAGTTCATCTGTGGTAACCGTAAGTAAATGAAGGTTTTGTCTGTGTGGAACTTGTAAGTTATCGGTTCGGTTTTGAACCGATCAGTGGGTTTAAAACTCATTTAAAACTAAAAGTTACTATTTTAGAGTGCGGTTCCCGGTTCTTATCGGTTCTAAAAAAAACGGATTTATTACGGTTTTTCCAATACCCGTGACACGGTTAGGAACCGATAAGGGTGTCTTGCCTGGCACTGCCGTTAAAAGGGCAAGTTTTTGGTTAGGCTGGCATTATGTCTGAGAAACCCAAAAGAAAAACCGGGCCCACTGGGTTTCAACACTGTGATGTTTGTGGGGAAGTCTTTGCCAAGGCTGACCCACACACCACATGTGTTTATTGTCTGGGGTTTGACCACCTCCAGTCAGACTGCCAGGTATGTAAGAATTTCCTGCAGCCACCCTGGAAAAAGATTGGGCAGGCTCAGGGAACGAGAGGCCAAAAGTCCGCTGACCCGATGGCAGCCCGGTTCGGTGCCAACCGAACCAGAGGGAGTGCCCTCTGACCAGGCCAGACTTCCTCGGCAAAGAAAAGCTGGTTCTGAGGAACCAATTCCAGTAAAGAAAACAAGAAAATCAGCAGGTCTGGAGTCCAAAATTCTTCTCCAACTGCTGCAGAGATAGCAAAAGCCATACAAATTGTCCAGTCACTGTCTCAGGGTCCGTCCGAACCACCACTATCTGGTAAAAGGTCGGTTCGTCCGGTCCCAGTGGTTCAGGATTATGATATTGAGGAATTTTATGAACCAGAGGAGGGGAGGAGGATTATGAACAGTATGAATGTGGCTGGGAAGGTCTGGGTGTGCCCATTGAACCAGACATCTCCCAGACAGACCTTTAGAATCTCCCCTATGCTGTCTGAGTCCCCATCTCATTTATGTTTTATAAAAGTTGTTGAAACCTCCAGCTTCCTTTAGAAGAGGCTGTGGATGAGCAAGAGGAGCCTGATTTTGTAGAAATGATGGATATTCCAGAGTCTAGGAGATTGTCTATTCCTTTACATAAGTCTTTAGGAAACAAACAATTACAATTTTAAAAGCTCCTAATTCTGTGCCTCCTGTAGATAAAAAGATGGACAGAAGGTATACATTGTCAGGCCCTGATACAGAATTCCTTTCTCAGCAATGCAGTCATGTTAGTAGTTCAGGCTGCTGCCTGTGATAAAGCTAATATTCCCTTGGCTTCACATCCTCCTGACAAGGATTCCAGGAAGATTGATGCCATGGCAAAAAACAGTATATGGCAGCTCTCTGGGACTCAGGCAAGCAAATTATATGGCTTATGTTGCTAGGTATCAGAAATCTAGATGGATACTGTTATGCAATTGGCCCAGCAGGCCCATGGCCAGCTGGCTAGTGAACTAGAACAGGTGGCTGCTGATGGCATTGAAGCCTCTAGGGTTCAGTTTCATGCTGCTGTGGATGTTAATGATGTTTCCTCTGGGGTCATGGCCACATCTGTAGCTTTCGTAGGTTGGCCTGGCTCAGGTGTACTACTTTGTCACAGGATACCCAGACTAAGGCTATGGATTTTCCTGGTGGGAAATTCTCTGTTTGGAGAGCAGACAGAGAACTCATGAAGAAGATGGATGAATATAGGACTACTTACAAGAGTGCCCAGGCTAAGGAGCTGCAAGCCACTCCTCAAAGGCATGCCCCCAGTGGGGTAGTAGGCCTTTCACAAGTCTTTCTACCCGACTCAGGCCTCCTCTGCCTATGCTCAGAGGGCTTCTTCAGAGGCAGGGCAGATGAGGGGTGGGCAGACCTGCTCCCACCCCCAGCCTAAAGCTCTGCAAAACAGGCACCCTGATGGGGTGCCCAGGGCCGATTCTCCTGTACCAGTGGGAGCAAGCAGGCTGGCTTACTTCAGTCAGAATTGGGCTTCTTTAACCTCACAGACAAGTGGGTTCTGGAAGTAGTAAGCCAGGTCTGGTTCTCAGCTTCAAAAGTTTCCAAGTTGAGAAGCAGACTTTTCTACCTGCAAGTGCTTCAGAGACCCTCGCTCTGGAAACAGAGGTCTCATCCCTGTTAGCTCTCAGAGCAGTAGAAAGGTTCCTCCCTGCATTAGGGCAGGGTCTGTATTCTAGATACTTCCTTACCCCAAAAGACAGGAGAGTGGCGGCCCATTTTAGATCTCAGATATCTGAACAAGCATCTTTTGAAACCAAAGTTCAAAATGGTAACTCTGGCAATGATTTTACCTTCCCTAAGGCCAGGGGACTGGCTAGCCTCCCTGGACCTCAAGGATGCCTATTTCCATGTCCTAATCAGAAGATCCCATCGAAGTACCTCAGATTCGAACTGCCCTCAGGTCATTACCAGTTCAGAGCAATGCCCTTCGCCTTACCTCTGCTCCAAGGGTATTCACAAAGTGTCTAGCAGTGGCAGTGGCCCACTTAAGGAGGCAGAGGATTGCTGTTTTTCCATATCTAGATGACTAGCTCATTGTAGGCCAGTCCCAGAACAGGTAAAATCTCACCTGCAGGTCACCAGCAGCTTCTCACCTCCCTGGGTTTTCTGCTAAACCTACCAAAGTCGGTTCTGGAACCAGTCCAGGTACTCACTTTATAGGGGCAGAATTGGACACAAAGCTAGCCAGAGCCTTTCTTCCCCAGAAAGGGTAAGGAATTTAGTGGCTCTGGCCTCTTCCTTCCTCTGCAGTTCTCTCGACCAGCAAGACACTTTCTGCAGCTCCTGGGGCACGTGGCTGCATCCACAGCTGTTGTGCAGGGAGCCAGATTTCAGATGAGAGACATTCAGTTTCACTTGAGAACATTTTGGTCTCAGAGAAGAGACCCCTTTCCAAGTTGGTCCCAGTGACTCGAACCTTGATCCTAGCTCTCCAGTGGTGGCAGGAGCAGAGCAATTTAAGGCGGGGTCCCTCATTTTCCCTTCTCACGACTTGACTCTCACTACAGATGCTTCCTTCTGGGTTGGGGGCCCACATGGGCGACCTTTCCACTCAGGAGTTTGGTCCCCAGGAATCTCTGCTCCACATCAATTTGCTGGAACTCAGAGCTGTCTTTTAGCTCTTCAAGCTTTTTCTGCATCTGTCCACGACAAGGTGATACAAGTCAGAACAGACAACACCACAACAATGTGGTACATCAACAAACAGGGGACACTGGTCTTCGGCCTTGTGCACGAGGCAATGAAGTTGTGGTCTCTGGCCTATTCCCTGAACACTTCCCTCATAGGAGTTCATCTTCCAGGGAAGGACAATGTCCTAGCGGATGCCCTCAGCAGGATTTCCTGGGCCACTGCAATGGTCCCTGGATCCTCAAGTGCTGGGATAGTTTTTGCCAGGTGGGGCATCCCTCAGATAGATCTTTTGCAGCCCCAGACAATCACAAACTTCCTCGTTCTGTTGCAGGCCTCCAGTGCTGGGCTCAGTTCCCTGGATGCCCTTCTTCTGGATTGGGAGGGAAGTTCCTCTATGCTTTCCCCTTTCCTCTCCTTTTCAAAGTACTAGTCAAAATCAGATCTCAGCCTTGCAGGTGATTCTGATTGCCCCGATTGGGCCAGGCAGCCCTGGTACCCACTCCTTCTGTCTCTGACAGTCCATCTTCCCTGTGCCTCCCAGGAATCACAATCTGTTGACTTGTGCCCAGGGAAGGGTTTGGTATCCGGACCTCAAATCCCTCAACCTCAAGGCCTGGCTCTTGAGGAGTTAGAGTTTGCTGATTTACACCTCTCTCAGGGTGTTCTTGAGATCCTAAAGGCTTCCAGAAAGCCTCCACTAGGGTTACTTATAGTTCTAAATGGAAAATGTTTTCCATTTGGTGTGCTGGGAAAAATATTTCCCAGAATCTGCTGAATTGCCCATTTTGTTAGATTACATGGTACATCTTAATTCCTTGGTCTCAGACCAGCTACCCTGAGAGTTCATTTGGCAGCTGTGTCTGCTTTTGTGTCAGCAGGAAAGTCATCCCTCTTTCCTCTCATCCTGTGTTTTCTAAGTTTTTAGGGATTACTCATACTAATCCTCCTTTCGGGAACCGCCCCTGCTTGGGACCTTAATGTTTGCATTGCCCAGTTAATGCAATCCCTTTTGAACCTCTGTCTTCTGCAGAGCTTAAGTACCTAACTTGGAAAACTGTTTTTTAGTGGCTATCACTTCTGCCAGACGATAAGTGAATTGCATGCCTTGTCAGTGGAGACTGACTTTATTTCTTTCCACAGGGATAAGGTAGTCCTTAGGACTAATAGGAAGTTTTTGCCTAAGGTGGTTTCAGATTTCCATCTTAATCAATCTATCTCCTTCCAGTATTTTTCACTGATCACTCTTCGGGTGAGAGGGAGGTTGCACAGCCTGGATGTTAAGAGAGCTCTTAGTTATTATATAGGCGTGCAAAGGTCACAGGGTTGAATCCCTCCAACTTTTCCCTACCTATTGTGAAGTTGGGAAAGGCAAACCTGCCACTAAGAGATCAATAGCCAGGTGGATTGTCTCTTGTATCCAATTTTGTTATCAGAAGTGGGCAGAGCCCCCGGTTTGAGGGCTCATTCTACCAGGGTGACAGCTGCCTCTAGCTGCTGCCAGAGATATCCCTTATTAGAGATTTGCCAGGCTGCTACTTGGAAACGGTACACACTTTTACCAAGCATTACTCCCTGGATGTCCAGGCCAGGAGAGATGCTCGGTTTGGCACAGCTGTTCTTCAGAGCCTATTCCCTAAGTCGGTTCTGCCCTCCTCCATGGAGGTACTGCTGTATATTCTGCTAATGTCTATAATATAGCAAGACTTCATGTTGTTTGAAGAAAAATTACTCACCTTAGTAATGTTGTTTCTTCTAATGGAGTCTTGCTATTATAGACCTCCCCAACCTGCCCCTCTCAGAACCTTTACTTGGTGGTGCGGGCAACTTAGTGTGGGCACTACTTATGTCCTGTTAGCGTTTTGTCTCCTTTGGGACTTTGGGGGTGTGTATGTGTACTGCGTGTGTGTTTTATTATACTTATGTTCCATTTTCATATTATTAGAATGGTGTTAGTATTTCTGGTCCCCTGACTTGAGTCTTGGGTGTTGGGATCATCAATGGTTGTTATTATTTAGGTAGCCATTTGGCTAGTGTAGGTTACAGCTCCACACAGACCTTAGTGAGTTTGGCTGGTAAAGATCTGACAAGTTCAAGTTTGAAATGACACAGATAGAGCTGCTCTCGTGCCAAAATTCTATTTTGGAATGGTTTTAACCATTTCACTCTGGGGCAGTTCTAGAGCTGGAACAAACTGCTAATGTCTATAATATAGCAAGACTCCATTAGAAGAAACAATATTACTAAGGTGAGTAATTTTTTCTTTGGTCACAGACCACCGTATACTGTATTTCACAAAGACAAAGTAGTTCTTAGGACTCATCCTAAGTTCCTCCCTAAGGTTGTCTCAGAATTTCATCTAAATCAACCTTTAGTCCTTCCTACCTACTTGCCAACTTCCAGAATGAGGGAGAGCGTACCCTTCATTCCCTATATGTCAAAAGATCTTTGGGATTCTATCTGGACAGAATTAAAGACATTCGCAAGGCTCAGCAACTGTTTGTCTCCTTCAGCACGACCCGACTGGGTCAGCCTGTTGCTATCAGGTGCATTTCAGCTTGACTGGTGGCATGTCTTCGCCACTGCTACTCCATGGTCCAATGTTGCACTACTAAGATACCACAAGGACAACGGTACGCGCGTTGGTGCCCAATGAGGCTCTACACTCCCACTCTCTGTTCTGATTATGTAGCAAAACAAATCCACTACATAGGCTGAAGGTACCTATTACTGCACATCCTGTTCATTTGGAACTGTCCCCCTTCTGGGCGTCATCCAGAATGGTAATCCTATAGATACCCGTCCCCTTCTGTGTTTGCCACTGCTGATCACCATTCACTGATACAAGTAAGGAAGCTTGCTAAACTATTCCAGTGGAGGGGAAAGAAGGGAAAGCTGCTGGCTCTCAGCTCACTTGACCCCCTCTTTCCCCACCCTCCTCCAAATGCCACCACCTCTGAGCAGCCTTATGGGACCTCCCCGCATGGCATTGCCATGACATGCGTTCTCCCCAGAGGAGGTCCCCTTCATTCCTTCCAGATCCAGGGAGGGAGGGCTGCAGACAATTGGCCAGCTGCTGTGATGCCTTGCAGCCTCTCTAATCTGTTCAATATTTAGGGAGAAATATATAGAAAAAATGACCCCTTTAGATACTTCCCACCCCTCCAGTGTACACATGGCAAATATCAACAAACTAATAGAAATAAATAGTGGTATAACAGTAGAGTAAGACTTGATTCAGAAACAGAATTTATAACATTTTAACTGTAAATTACTTTGGTACAGTACCATAAACTGAGCAGACTGCAAGTCCATTTACCACAGTACCCTGAGGCGTGTAACTCAACAAGAAGGAGCCCCAAAATGGCAGGAAAGCCTGCATTTGACATGCAGCTTAAAACCCAGTGTTAATACCTGGAAGAAAATAACAATGGCTCCCCTTCTGTCCCACCCCAGTAAATACAAATGGGTAAATACAGAAAAAGTAATGTCCCCCAATATCTCAGGTAAACATAATACTAGGATTAACACTGCATTCTTAATCAAGACCTGCTGTGACAAAGAGTTAGCTCATTGTTCTAGCGTCCTCTGAGTTAGGATGAGTGGATTCTGGGGCTTCATGGCGTGCAGCATATTCTTGTTTGGCTTTCTCAGTCCACCGACCCGCATCCTGGGGATCGGTTAAGTGCCAGGACTTTCCACCGTACACCACCCTGAGCCAAGCAGGTAGTAAAAAAGAATGTATACCCCCGGTCGGCCCAATGGGGGCTGAGGCACTGTTAATGCCTTGTCTCGTGGCATGCTGGCGACTTGGGTTTAGGCTGCCAGGGGCCGGCCGGGGGCGGGGCTGAGAGGGGATTGAGTGGCCGACTGGTAGCTCTCCTTTCTCAGGTTGGGAGATGTGCTGTGCTGGCTCTTGGCTACTCCCAGGTGGACACCTGGGTGCAGCACTAATGCCCGGCAGGCAGATGGTAGTCAGGGAGGGTGGAAGGAGCTGCGGTCCCAGAGCGCATGTGTGCCTCCACTTGCATGCAAGCATCTGAGCATGCTGCAGCTTTGGGAGGGATGTCGGACAGGGGACGAAAAAAACAGCTAGAGCAAAGTAGAGCAGACCAGGCTCCATGACGCCCTGCCTAGATGCCTTGACCCGCCTCTTCCACTCCAACTGACGGCCTTTCTGGATTGTGTGCTCTGGGAGGGAGGGCCCTTCCCTCTCTGGCTCCACCGGAGCGGGGGTTATCTGCAGGGGAACTGGGCTGCCAGAGTGGAGGGAGGAGGGGGGATGGTCAGAGGCATCCAGGGAAGGGGCTGATGAGCTGCCTGGGATGGCTGGAGGATAAAGACCTTTTATTTAAAAAAAAAAAATGTATAATCCCCAGCGCCTTAACCATTGTCTCACAGCATCAAAATTTTTCCTCCTAGCATGAGTCTTAAATGATTTATCCAGGTAGAGCTTCTATTTAATACACAGTTAGGTGATGACTCTTGGCCAATGAAATCTCTAGATTATTTCTTGCCATTTTGTAAATGTCACTAAACCAGGCCCAGAACCCTGGTGCACAGCGCTACTTCCATAATATTCCCCCCACAGTAAAACAACTGTGACTGTGTTTAGTGTGTCAGGTAAAGGAAAGAGCAGAGCAGGCTTGACCAAAATTACAGGCCAGTCAAATGCTCCTTTAAGGAGCTTGTACCGACAGGTAAAGCAGGCAGAAAATGTTATTCATTTAAGTAGTCTGTTGTTACTTTCTATTTCTGAAGTATTTGTCTTTTTCCATTTGCTTATACGAAGATTCACAGGTTTTCTTCCTAACAGTGTTATGTGGGTTGTAAAGAGCAGTACTTTACTGGGAGTCTGGCTTATCTAGTTTTATTCCTTCCCATACCTCATCAGCATTGAGACCTTACGTACTGTGACATAACAAGTGACTGATCTGGCAGTAGGGTTGCTCTTCGCTCATCTGGTCTGATCATTGCACCATGGAGTTCAGCTTTGGGGCCCCCCCCTGAAAATCCCTCCCCTGTGGAGATGGTCAGCTATCGCCTCTTAAGGGGTGTTGACCCAGAGGGGCTATTGGCATTAGCTGACCTATCTAGGGTTGATGCAGCAGGTGCGATTGGAACTGGAGAGGCTGTGGCCTCCTATAATAAGGCAGTTACTGAAGCTCTAGATGCCATCGCACCAGTCCGTATAGGCCCAGATCCTCTCACTTGAGATTCCCTTGGTTTTATTTATTTATTTATTTCTGATCTCGGATTAACCATTTGCGCTCAGAGCTCTTTACCTAGGTTTCACGTTAGTATATTTAGAAAAAGTAGCTGATTATACAGAGGATTGAGACAAACAAGGCAATAGAATTAGAATGAGAACATTTAGGTACATTTGGTCCTTGAACAAAGGAATGCAAAAATTACAGCGAAAACTAAAATTGGAATAGGTAAACACAGTCAGATACATACAGGAACAGACTAAATAACTGCACAACAGGGAGCCTGTTAGTTGTCAGCAACACGAGGGGGTTCGCGCATAGAAATGCTGGAGACATGGGTTTGAGGGTTGAGCCCCAAATGCAGGGTGAGAGAGAGAGAGAGAGAGATCTGTTTGGCAGAAAGGCAGCTGGTAGGAGATGCCTTTGCTAAGTGCTAGCGATGGCAGACACATTGAGATTCCTATATTAAATGGTTCTTTAGGTTCTTTTTGAAGGTCCACAGAGTTGGCAGGCTAATAATATTCTCATGGAGGGAGCTGAACCACAACGGTGCCTGATAGGCAAAGGACCTTTGTCCTTGAGATGTCCGACATTTTGGAGTCAGGAAGGACTGCAGTTCCGAATTTCAGGTGGGCCTGGGATTAGTGCTGGGAACTAGGAGTTGTTGGACCCCAGTCAGGAGCTGACCAAGGCGGATCTTTTTGGCCATGAGGCAGGATTGATATTTTAAGTGACATAAGAGCATTAGCCAGTGAACCTTTGCATAGAGATCACAGGTGTGGGTTAGTCGGTGTGCCCCTAAGGTGAGCCTGCAGGCATTGTGGTTTGATGGAGATCTCAAGGTGATGAAGTGCAGGGGTCATAAGTTAGAGTGTTGCTGGTGGAAGACCCGGACGGAGGCCGACAGGCTGGCCCTACGTTCTCACTATGCTGAGTACCAGGGGGCAATTTCCTGTAAGAAGGCAGAATTTCTGTCCAGGAAAATTGCTGCGGGGAGAAACAGACCATCTCAGCTGTTTCAGACCATGGACAGGCTTTTACATCTTGCCTGTGTCCAGCCAAAAAAAGCTTTTTCAACCTCTTTCATGTGAAAGTTTGCTGTTTTTCTCCAACAGAGTGTCAGCCATCCAGTCAGGGATTCTGCCAGGGAGGCTTTTGCCTTGCAGTGATCAAGTTGGGAGTTTCAGAGGCACTCCATCTGCTTAGGAGGAGTTTAGGCCAGTGGAGGTATCTGAACTGACTAAGGTAATCTTGGAGCTGAAGCACACCTTCTGCAAACTGGACCCAGCACTGACGTGTTTCTTAATGGGATGGGTTGATGCCATTGGCCCGATGTTCATTAGGATTGCCCGCTGCTCGATGACAGAGGGGGTCTTCCCAGTTGCTTTGAAAGAAGCACTGGTGAAGCCCCTCCTAAAGAAATCCTCTCTCGACCCAGACATCCTGGCAAATTACCATCCAATCTCCAACCTGCCTTTCTTGAGCAAGGTTGTTGGGAAGTTGGTGGCACATCAGCTTGAGGATCACCTGGTGTCCTCGAATATCTATGAGCCTTTCCAGTCAGGTTTTTGGGTAAGACATAGCACTGAAACGGCTCTAGTGAGAATACATAACGATCTGCTCGGGGCTAGAGATAGAGGAGACAGATCAATTCTTGTGCTCCTTGATCTCTTCTCAGCTTTTGACACTGTGGATCATGTCGTGCTTCTTGATCAGCTCTGTGAGTTTTGTGGACTTGCCGGCACTGTTATCAAATGGTTTGAGTACTATCTGTTGGACGGAGTGCAGCGGGTGGTGATGGGGAATTTCTCCTCCTCCCCAATGCCTCTGTCTTGTGGAGTACCTCAGGGCTTGATTTTGTCACTGATGTTGTTCTCAGTGTATATCCTACCCCTGTGCAAGATCATTCGACAATACAGTGTGGAGTTTCCCTGCTATGCAGATGACACCCAACTGTAGTTGTCTTTTGCACCTGGAACATCGGGAGCGGTCGATGTACTTAACAACTGTCTGGTTAAAATCAATGACTGGATGGCTTCCAGCTGGCTGAGACACAACCTGGCTAAGACTGAGGTGCTGGTTATTGAGCCTGGTTGTGGGCGTAATGGGTTGCGACTGGGGGCTGAGTCTGGACTTGTTCTAGGGTCTGTGCCATTGGTGATTTCTCCGAGGGTGCAAAATCTGGGTGTAATCCTTGATTGCAGATTGACCTTTGACGATCAGGTGCCAGCTGTAGTCAGCAGTGGTTTTTACCACTTGTGGAACATTGCCGGATTAAGCCCCTCATTCCATCTGAGGACCTGCTGACACTAGTACGTGCCTTCGTGACTTCTAGGCTTGACTACTGCAATGCTCTGTACTTTGGGGTTACAGGAGGGACCCTCTGCAGGCTGCAGCTAGTGCAGAACGCAGCAGCCCAGTTGCTGACAGGCCTTTCGAGGTCCAGTCATGTGACTCCGGTCCTGCGTGCTCTGCAGTGGCTGCCGGTCAAGTGGAGGGTCCTTTTCAAGGTGGGTCTTCTCACCTTTAAGGCCCTATATGGGCTGGGTCCTGGTTACCTGTCTGATCTCCTGGCACTGGTGTCCTCTGCTCGCTCCCTCCTCTCCTCCTCGAGGGGCCTCCTAGATGTTCCCAGGGTTCAGCTCAAGACCTTGGGAGATCGTGCTTTTAGTGTCTCTGGGCCGACCCGTGGAACTCGCTTCCACCTGCAATCTGTGAGGCTCCCTCGATTGAGGTATTCAAGGAGAGGCTAAAGGCTCACCTGTTCAACCTGGCCTTTGACTGTTGACATCTTTTTTAGTTTTGGCCAGTCATTTGAAGCCTGACTTCTGGAAACCTCTATTTTACTGAATTTTAATCTTGATATGTTTTAATGAGGTTTTATTATGTTTTAATCAATTGCTGTGTGTCCTCATTTGTGTTCGGCGCCCAGAGCCTCTGGGATTGGGCGCCCTATAATAAAATTGCCTTGCCTTGCCTTCTAAGTCAGCTGTGATGCCATTGTCAGTGAGATCACAGGACAGATGCTGTAGTAAGAGGAACAGGACTAGATATGTCAGTCTTCAGACAGAGTACTGTTCCACACATCAAACCTAGTACTGTCAGGTAGAGAATCTTCTAGTTAGCAAAAAAAAAAAAAATATGACTTCAGATATAAGAAGTAATGGTGCATTACTTTTGAAAGTTAATGTTCACTTCAGGCAGCACACTTTAATTAAAGTACTGGAATTCTCCATAAGTGCAGTCTTTTTTCATAAAGTGCAAAAAATGTATTGCAAATTTAGCAGCAAAGTGAAAATTGCATTGCTTAGGTCTCTTACAAACACCCATTTACCTGACTTGCGTGTGGTTACAGTTGCTTTACTGTGCACTGGAATGAGGGTTATTAGTTGCCTCTTAGCTGTACCTCCTTCCAGCACTGAGTGTGCCCTCATTTTGTAAGTCTGCATAATGCCCCCGTAAAACCCTCCCCTTTAGGCTCACTTCAGCACCAGCACTGAAAGTATTTTCCAAAAATCTTCTTTTCCTTCCTAGTTGTCTAGTGCCTGCTCTCCTCTCCACAACCAAGACACAAATCACTCCATGGCATCCAGTGGAACCTCCCCTCCCTAGCTCCATTCCCCCATGTTGATCATGCACATGTTTCATCAACCAGCAAACTCCATTACCGATCAGCTCTGTCTGATCTTGTTGCTCATTTGGTCCCCCTACTGCCCGCCCATATTGCCTGCTACTAACAGTTCTACAGGTGGGGGTGTCAAAACCTCTATGCTGGGATTAGCAGGGTTCTGCATGCCTTGAGCATGGCCCTGCAGGCTATTGGCATAGTGACCCCTGACCCTTCCTCGAGTGATCCCTATGTGTTTAGTGACTGCATGGGGAAGACTTGTGACTCCCATTGGGCATAAATATGTTACATTATCTAGTATTTATTACATTATAGTGTACAGTAGAGCATTGTTCTATATAGAATTCCATCCTTTTCAAAATGCTGTTGTACCACATTTCAAAGGTTATGGAATGTGACTGTATCCTTCTGTGGTACAACAGCATTCTGAAACCTTTAGAGACTGCACCATTCAATTTCGTTCTGAAAGCAAAAGAACCACCATGTGCACATTTTACATAATACTATACACTATTAAAAAAAAAACACAGGATGAGCAACTTTATGCACACAACCAGTGTTTTTTGCCACCTTAGGGTTCTGATTTCCACAGATCTTTTGAACTTCACTCTTGAGGTCAGAGGGAATCAGAACCCCTCTTCAGCAGAATACACTGGCTATGCAGAGTTGCCCATCCAGTATTCTCTGTGTACTATATGGCTGACCATTTTTTCTCATAAGGAGTCATTAACATCAAAAACTCATAACACCATTGTTCTGACATCAAAAACTCATAATACCACTAGGTAAAGTTGCTTAAACCAAAACCACTTCCACTGACTATGTTGATAGACAGTCTTAAAGAGCTACTGACACCACAAAGAAAACTTTAAAAAACATAATAATTAGGTAAAATTCTGCTTGTATTCCATATATATTCTAGGTTTTTCCTCCCCATTATTTATTGCTGAGAAAATGTGCATGAATACATGACTTTTATCCCTTGCAGTTACTTTAAAGTTAATCTGCCTCTATAGCTTACTCCCTACTTCAAGTCATAATGCTCTGTTGTGACATCACAATCTGTTGCCATGAGAGTAACTGATGTCACAGGCAGTGCATTATGGCCTCAGGTAAGGAGACAGCAAGCACAGGAATAGATGAACTCTTTAGGAGCAAAAATCCTGTTTTCATGCAAATGACCTCAGCAATAAACAATGGGGAGGAGGAATAAAGAACTAATGTGAAATACAAGCTGAACTTTATCTAAATATTATGTTTTGTTAAAGTTCTCTTGAAGGTGTCAGCTACTCTTTAATGGTAATGTCTGGGGGTATCTTACAGGCCAACTCTACTGGGTCTTTGGGGATGCACTGGGTGATACAATTCCTCTACAATATCCTAAAGAATGAGGGACTTGTGAAGGAAATGGGCATCAAATTCAATGGAAGAAATACGAATGTAAAGTCCCATACTAAGCAGCTTATGGTACAGATGGCTAAGACAAATAAAATATTTCACTTTTTTACCATTGTTACACGAGGTCCTGCACCCTAATTGATACTCTAGAGGTACACTGCAGACAGCTAGCATTTATGTATATGTTATACTAACATATAGGGCTAAGGACATCTACCGGTACAAGAGTAGATGTCAGGATATGTGTGCACGTGATTGCTATACGCTTTACTTTCTAATATACACATGTATTTCTTGCTTACAAGATGTTAGAACACTTGTGTCCTTGTAGTATTATGATATATGAGTCAGCATTGCCATCTTCTGATGATTTGTATTATTACAAGACCATGTACACAAACTGTACTTTCATTGTTTCCACAAAGTGATGACTATAACAAAATTGTATAATGTTATCAAGGACTGTGGAGCCACCTCTAATTTAGCCAATAGGGCTCATCTCTATAACTAGAAATGTTTCTATCTTACAGTAACTATGGTAACTATCTTAGGTATATAATGTAAGACATTACGTCTTCTACCTCAGAGACCTGGAGATTTCTACATTCCTTGAGGTATAGGGAATTCATAGCATTGTCTCCCAGTTCCTGTGGTAAAAACTGCTTGGGGCAACTGTGATTTTCCTTTTGGTAGTAATAAACAAGATTTATTACTCTTATGCAACGTGTTTGTGATTACTTGCATTCCCATTATTGCCAAAAACCTGACAGTGAGGGTTTAGACCTCCTGACACCATAAGATCAGTACGTGCATGGAATTCTTTGCCAGCCCATTTAGTTAGCCTTCAGTCACGGGACAGTTTCAAGTGAGAACTTGATAAATATATTATTCAGATTAGGTAAATTCAATAACTCTGTAATAGTGTGAGACAATCTCGATGGGCTACGACCTTCTTTTGTCTTATTCACCAAGATACCAAGAATCTGTTTTAGATTTTTGGAACAAAAATCTTGGCCTCATGGTACCCCTGGATATTTGAGTGAAATCTGCACTCCCAGCAGTGAAACTTACTTTTTCCTCAGTTTGGAGGGAATATACATCTAAGTGCCAATATAGGTACTTCAGATCACCTGCAGTACTTGTAAAATACTTGCCACCGTCATATGGAGTATGTTGGAGAGGATGTAGGTGTCAGATAGATGACCTGGGACATATATTTTGGTTATGCCCATTATTGACTCCTTTTTGGTGCAACTTGCAGGAAGAATTACAGGAATGCCTAGGGGACCCAGTTGAAATACTGGCCAAAATGGTGTTATCGATTATGCCCCAGCACCATCCCCCTTGGTATCAAACTTTATTACCATTATACGTACTGGTGGCCAAGAAGGCCATTACTTGAAGCTGAATGACCTCAGTTATTCCTTTAGTAGGTGACTGGAGGACAATTGTTACGGATATTTACCAATTGGAAAAACTGATGGCAGGTCTCCATGAAAAGCAGGGGGCTTTTAATACAAAATGGCAAAGATGGGTATGGTATATGGCCAAGATAGATTCTGATTTTGTCCCTTGAATGGCTTCCTGTGGGGTACGGGATGATGCTGCTTTCACTGGGGGGGAAGTTGTGGGAAAGACATGGGATGTTTTTATTTCTTTCCTTTGCCAATTTTATAAAATGGAGCTAAGTTTTGTGGAAGTGTCTACTATATGTCAATGCGATGTTTAAAGAATGGAGACATCATAGAATTTGGGGTAATTGTTTCTGTGACCTCAACAATACCTAGTCAGTATATCAATACCATTGCTATTGTATTAAATATGTGTTTTTTGATGTGCCTCACACAATGCCAAGGAAAATTATATTTTAAAAAGAAACTCATAATACCATTGTTCTGACATCAGAAAGTCATAATACCATTGTTCTGATATCAAAAAGTTATAATACCATTGTTCTGATATCAAAAAGTCATAATACCATTGTTCTGACATCAAAACCTCATAATACTATTGTTCTGATGTCAGAAACTCATAATACCATTGTTCTGACATCAAAAAGTCATAATACCATTGTTCTGACATCAGAAACTCATAATACCATCGTTCTGACACGAAAAAGTCATAATACCATTGTTCTGACATCAGATCAATGGTATTATGAGAAGGAATGATCAGAGAGTTCCATATATTATAAAAAAATAACAGGAAATCAGTAACACAGATGCAATTCTGAGGGATTCTGGTGACATCTTAAACCATGAGAGCCAAGCTGGAGTAATGAGGTTCAGCCTGATCTGAGCATAGCCCTGCAGGTTATTTACATAGTGGCCACTGACCCTTCCTTGAATGAGTCCTGTGTGCTTAGTGACTACGCAGGGAAGGCTTTGTAACTCCCATTGTCCGTGAATCTTTTACATTGTCTAGTATTTATTACACTATATTTCAGAAGCAGTTGCTTTGTTTGTGACATCACAGTCTGTTGACAAGTTGGGCATTATGATGTCAGTAAATCCTGATGAAAGCTTTATATTCACAGTTCATGGATACATTGGCAAAAATATACTGCAAAACCTGAAAAAGGCAAATGAAATTTAAATGTTTTCTCTAGTAAATTTTATCACCTGAAGAGAGCAGTCACCCCAAAGTCAGCTCCGGTATCTCTGGTCTTCAGATTTTTATTTATTTATTTATTTATTTATTGAAGTCTTGGATTAATACTTTTGAGCTAGAAGCTCATTTACAAAGGTTCCATGTCCAGTATACAGACAAAATACAAGAACATTACCAATGCTTGCCAACACACGAGTATTAAACAATAGTGAGTATAACAATAATAATACAGAAAAATTAAGTTCTTAACATGGCAACTTATAGACATTAACTTTAATGGTAGATAAGGACTGCTTATCCCTCTCAGCCTGCTCATTTACTACCTATTGGGTAAGCTGCTGATCCTAGCTGCCCAACAGCCTACTTCTTCTTGACCCAAGAAGAGAGGTATGACAAGTGTCACTGAGAATAAATTGAGACAATGGGGCAGAGGTAGTTGGGGGGGAGCTGGAGTGGAATGATGAGAAACTAACTACATGGGAAAGAGCAGATCAAGTAGAGGAGGGACCGTGAAGAAGGTAAGGGAAGGGGGTAGAAAATATAATAGAGAGGTAATGAGGAGAAGTTGAGCAGTAAAAAGGGGGGCCCCCAGGGGTTGTTTTGAGAGAAGAGAGTAGTTTTGTATAGGGGTCGAGAGGTGTGGTACAAGAAGGGGAGCCAACTAGCAGGGTTGAATAGGCATGATGCTTGTGGCAGAGGTGGTCCATGAGGGAAAGGAGCTGGAGCAGTGTTTGGGTTAGAGACAAGGAGAAGGAAGGGGAAGGGCAGGGGGGACAGGTGGGGAGGAAGAGAAGAGCCATGAGGGTGTATTCCAAGGGAAGGAGTTGGGATCTGGGTTGAGTTTGGGAGGGGGAAGAAGGAGGTAGGGTAGGAAGGGTGGGGAGGAGGAAAGTTGTGTCGAGGGGTGAATGCCATGGTGGCTCTAGTAAGTTGTGAGTAAGTAAGGTTTTTTTTAAAAGGTCTTTAGTCAGTATTTGATAATTCTTTTTTTATTTTATTTTTATTGCTATTTCCAACAAACTATATACACACATGTTGACAGATCTATGAAATTACATTTCATTTGTGCAGAATAGAAAGGCTTGTGACAGCTACATATCATACAATGCAAATTCAATAAGGAGTCTATTAAACAGTATTATATATCAGTACATCATGTTTTGAACAATGCAGCATATCAGTCCTTAGAAATCATTTGCCCAGCATATTCTCTTCGGCTATAGGAGCCCTAACAGGTCCTGCAACCCTCCGTAAATCCATAAGTAATCCCATTTATCTCCTAACAGTGTTACATTCTGTGGCTAATCCCAGGCTTCTGGTGTTGCCATTAGAGTTTTACACCCCTCTATTCACCTATATCTCAGCATTACTGTGGTGAAAAGGGTGTCGAAGTAGGTAACTAGCACTTTAATATTTCTAGAGCCCTTGTGCGGAGGAGAGTCCGGGGGGGGGGTTGATATGGGGAAGAGGGATGGGACTGGGATTCTCTATTGCTTAACTTTCCCCCCAGGGCAATCCAATGTTAATGCCAGGTGTTTAGGTGTGGTAAATTTTAGCTAAGGATGAGGCTGATTGGGCCTACAGAGTCATTTCATGAGATGAATGAATTGTCTTTTAGCATATAATATAATTGCCATCGAGTCCACCTCGAAGCAAAGTGTTCTGCTCTTTCATTCAGGTTATAAGTTATTCATTCCATTTGGTAAATCTGTTTAGTGATGGCCCCCCAATCCCGTATTGCTGGGATTTTTGTAGTTAGCCAGGTCTTGGTAACTACCTTCTTTGCCGGCGTTATGAGAAGGTGTAGAAGGTATCGGGCATCTGGATTTCTGAATGCTTTAGGGAGTATGAGAAAAAGATACAACCCTTTTGTCAAATGAAGCTGAGGACCATAGAGTTCTTGCAGGTATACCTGTATTTGCTGGAGGAAAGGTCTGAGTTTGGGGCAGGCCCACATTATATGAATGTGAGTTGCCTTAGCCTCTCCACATAATCGGCAACATGCTGCTGTGCCAGTGAGGGAGTAGTGAACAGTAATGGCTGGGGTTCTGAAGTACTGGATAAGGTGTTTCCATGTGTATTCATGCCATTGGTGCGAGCTGGTAACTCGCGCTGCATAGTGGCAAGCAAGTTTCCAATCTTCAGGCATGAGGAGACTACCCAACTCCTCCTGCCATTGAAGACGTACATTTTCTGTGAGGGATCCCCTTTGTGTGTTTAGAGATTGGTAATATAGCAAGACCAGGTGTCCCTGGTCCGGGGAGGTGTTATGGTGTGTCTGAGTATTAATCGGGGGGGTATCTCTCAGGCATTCAAACTGCCATTGGCAGGGTTTCAAAGTAGTGACGTAGTTGCAGATATCGGTAAAAGTCTCATTGTGGAAGAGAAAATCACCTTTGGATTTCCACAAAAGCCCAAAGCTTTTCTTGGGACATGATTTGGGTGAGATATCTTAGGCCATATCTTTTCCAACTCCAGAAACCGTGATCCAGTCTGTTGGGGGAAATGAGCTTAGGCTGGACATCGAGCAGATGGGAGCCTGGAAGGGTGTTAGTTGTTGTGTTTTCTTTATGGAGTACCAGTTTTTCAAATAATGCTTTAACCAAGGGTTTGAAAGGTGCAGTTGTCCCGGTTCCATTACCTGCTGGTACATGGATTGGAAGTACTCATCGTTGCCCATGAAAGATTGTTCAATCTCCAACCAATGTGGCACAGAGGTTGTATTTTGTCTGAACATCAGGTGTGTTAGGGTCATTGGTAACTACCTTCTTTGCCGCCGTTATGAGAAGGTGTAGAAAGTATTGGGCATCTGGATTTCTGAATGCTTTATGGAATATGAGAAAGAATACAACTCTTTTGTCAAATGAAGCTGATGACCATAGAGTTCTTGCAGGTGTACCTGTATTTGCTGGAGGAAAGGTTTGAGTTTGGGGCAGACCCACATTATATGAGTGTGAGTTGCCTTAGCCTCTCCACATAGTTGCCAACATGCTACTGTGCCAGTGAGAGAGTAGTGAACAGTAATGGCTGGGGTTCTGAAGTACTGGATAAGGTTTTCCATACATATTCATGCCATTGGTGCGAGCTGGTAACTCGAGCTGCATAGCATCAAGCAAGTTGCCAATCCTCAGGCGTGAGGAGACTACCCAACTTCTCCTGCCATTGAAGACATACATTTTCTGTGAGGGATCCCCTTTGTGTGTTTAGAGTTTGGTAATATAGCGAGACCAGGTGTCCCTGGTCCAGGGAGGTGTTATGGTGTATCTGAGTATTAATCGGGGTTATCTCTCATGCATTCGAACTACCATTGATAGGGTTTCAAAGTAGTGACGTAGTTGCAGATATCGGTAAAAGTCTCATTGTGGAAGAAAAATCACCTTTGATTGCCACAAAGCCCAAAGCTTCCCTTGGGACATGATTTGGGTGAGATATCTTAAGCCATATCTTTCCCAACTCCGGAAACCGTGATCCAGTCTGTTGGGGGAAAGGAGCTTAGGCTGGAGATCGGGCAGATGGGAGCCTGGAAGGGTTTTAGTTGTCGTGTTTTCTTTATGGAGTACCAGTTTTTCAAATAATGCTTTAACCAAGAGTTTGAAAGGTGCAGTTGTCCTGGTTCCATTACCTGCTGGTACATGGATTGGAAGTACTCATCGTTGCCCATGAAAGATTGTTCAATCTCCAACCAATGTGGCACAGAGGTTATATTTTGTCTGGACATCAGGTGTGTTAGGGTCGCTGCCTTATGGTATAACTGTAGGTCAGGGAGAGATAACCCTCCCTCAGGGCGGGGTAGGGTGAGTATTTTTAGCCGGAACCATGGCCTCTGGCCTGCCCATATAAATTTGGAAATAAGACGATTCCATTCCCGAAATGTTTTCTGGGGTATAAAAATAGGAACATTTTGGAACAGGTAAAGTGCTCTGGGAAGTGTAACCATTCTAACCAGCTCAATTCTCCTTGTAAGGCTTAGGAGGAGTGTGTTCCAGGAGGCCAAGTCAGACCGGAGCTGCATAGTAAAGGGGGTGTAGTTATTCTTATAAAATGCTTCCGGGGACTGTGACAGATAAATACCTAGGTATTTTAGTTTTGTTAAATCCCATTTACCAGGGATAATATCCTGGATACGTGTTGAAGGGGAGTAGTGAAAAGTGAGGACTTCCGTTTTTGTTAGGTTTAGCTTATATCCTGACAACTGGCCAATATTATCTAGGATTTGTTTTACTATTGGGAGTGTTCTCTCCGGCTCCTGGAGGTACAGCAAAATGTCATCTATATATAATGCTATGCGGTGCTCAGAATCCCCAAGTGTCACCCCTTTCATATTGTTTGCTTCCCGAATCTGTTGCGCTAATGGTTTTAGAAAGGCCACAAACAATAGAGGGGCATCCCTGTCTTGTCCCCCACTTCAAGGCGAAGTATGTGGAATGGTGTCCATCAATTTTCACGCAGGCCATGGGGGACAGATAAATATTTTGTATGACTGTAATTTAGGGTCGCGGGATTCCCAATTTATCTAATACCTGGTAAAGAAAGGACCAAGCTACCCTATCAGACACTTTTTTCTGCATCGAGGCTAACCAAGACTGAGGGGGAATGGGAGATTTGCATTTGATGGGTAATATGTAGGGTGTGTTTGATATTATCTGTAGTGGAGCGGGTCCTCACAAATCCCGTCTGGTCATTCGTTATTAGGAGAGGGAAATAGGTATCTATACCATGAGCCAGAATACTCATAAATAATTTATAGTCTATGTTTAATACCGAAATTGGCCTATGTGAGCTGCAGAGTTGTAAATTCTTACCGGGTTTGGGAATAACTGAAATAGTAGCACATGACCAGGAAGGCGGAGGGAGATCCCCCTCTAGGATTGAGTTAAATAATGTTAAGAGTCTAGGGCAAGTGTGTGGTCTTGTTGCTTTATAAAATTCTATGCCATAGCCATCTGGCCCCGGAGATTTAAGGGTCTTTGCTTTTGCTATCACTGCCATAAGTTAGGCCTCTGTAATAGGGGTAGCCAATGCCTCACCTTGATTGGTACTAAGTTTGGGTAGTGTGATAGTCTGGAGGTAGTCTGTAATCTGTTGTTTGGATGGGTTTTGTTCAGAGGTGTTCAGGGTGGAATAGTAGGAAGTGAAGGCATCTGCTATATCTTGAGTTTTAGTTAGAGGTTGTCCCCGGTTGGGTGCCTAAGTATAGAAATGGTAGATGCCTTCCTCTGCCTGCGGATCTGATAGGCCAATAATCTCGAGGCACGAGGGCCCACCTCGTAGTACCTCTGCCTTAAAAATGTCAAGGCTCAGATTCAATGCAAAGAAGTGCACGGTAATGCATCTAGAAACATAGAAACATAGAAGTTGACAGCAGATAAGGACCGCAAGGCCCATCCAGTCTGCCCATTTCTTTTTCTACCTTATAAATGTGCCATCGGCCTTTGCTCTGTCAGTGACCTATCTATTCATAGTCATTTGTATTGCTCCCTTATGCCTATCCCATGCCTGTTTGAAGCCCTGCACTGTATTCATAGCCACCACTTCTTGTGGTAAGCCATTCCCTGCATCCACCACCCTTTCTGTGAAAAATAATTTCCACATTCCCCTTAATCGGCCTCTCTAATCTCATGCTGTGTCCTCTTGTCCTGCTATTTTTCTTATATTTAAACATGTTAGACTCTTTCACCTTGTTTATGCCCTTAAGGTGTTTGAATGCCTCGATCATATCACCTCTCTCCTCCTTTGCTCAAGGGTATACATATTGAGCTCCGTTAATCTGTCCTCATATGTCTTCTGATGCAGTCCCTGCACCATTTTGTTGCCTTTCTCTGGACTGCCTCAATTTGGTTAATGTCCTTGTGAAGGTGTGGCCTCCAATACTGCACGCAGTACTCCAGATGGGGCCTAACCAATGTCTTGTACAGAGGGATTATTACCTCCCTCTTACGACTTGTGATACCCCTATTAATACACCCTAACACCCCCCTAGCCTTACCTACTGCTTTAGAGGTCTGCTTGGATGATTTTAGGTCATCAGTGATGATGATGCCCAAGTCTCTTTCTTCCTTTGTGACTGCTAGCAACTCCCCTCCCAGCCTATAAGTGGCTTCAGGGTTTCTCTCTCCCTATGTGCATGATTTTGCACTTTTTGCATTAAATCTCAGTTGCCACTCTTTCTGACCATTCTGCTAGTTTATCCAGATCTCTTCTCATTCTGCCCACCCCATCTGGCTCATCTACTCTGTTGCAGATCTTGGTGTCATCTGCAAACAGACAAGCCTTACCCTCTAGTCCATCTGCAAGGTCACTAATGAAGATGTTGAATAGGACTGCCCAGGACTGATCCTAGAGTTACCCACTTGTGACTTGCATCTCTTCTGACTGTATACCATTTACCACCACTCTCTGTTTTCTGTCAGTCAACCAGTTTCACCCAGTTGACCAACTTCTGACCCACCCCGAGCCTACCCAGCTTATTTATCAATCTTCTATGTGGAACAGTGTCAAAAGCTTTGCTGAAGTCAAGGTAGGCGACATCAACTGCTCCCCTTGGTCCACCACTCTGGTTACCCAGTCAAAGAAATCTATGAGATTAGTTTGACAGGACCTTCCTTTGTAAACCCATGCTGTCTTGGATCCTGTGCCCTATGGGTTCCAGGTGTTGCACTATCCTTTCCTTAAGGAGTGCCTCCATAATCTTGCCCACTACTGAGGTAAGACTGACTGGTCTGTAGTTCCCGCCTCCTCCCTGCTACCACTCTTGTGGAGCGGGATCACATGAGCCCTTCTCCAGTCTTCTGGGACCTCTCCTGTGCTCAGAGACTCACTAAACAATTCTGCTAATGGCTCTGCTAGTTCCTCCTTTAGCTCCTTAAGTACCTTGGGATGTATGCCATCAGGTCCCATTGCCTTATCCACTCTGAGCTTAGCAAGCTATTGTAGGACCCTTTCTTTTGTGAAGGGAGTAGTGCTCACCTCCCTTCCCCCTGTGTCCATGATGCTGAGCTGTGGGCCCTGCCCTACCTTCTCTTCAGTAAATACTAGAAGTATCTATTTAGGATAGATGCCTTTACAGGGTCCTCCTCCACATGCTCCCTTTTCTCCATTAAGCTTAGCAATACCCCTCTGGACTTTTCTCCTTTCACTAATGTATCTATATCTGGGAAACAAAAACCCAGGGGAAGAGTACACAATGGGGGGTGAGTTAATAACAACAATAAAAATCGAAAGAGACCTAGGAGTAATTATATCAGGTGACCTAAAGGTGGGCAGGCAATGTTAGAAGGCAGTAAGGAGGGCTGGGGGGATACTGCGATGCATAGGGAGAGGCATCAACAGTAGAAAACAGGAAGTTGTTATCCCTCTGTACAGACAGTTAGTGAGACCCCATCTGGAGTACTGGGTGCAATTCTGGAGACCCCATCTCCACAAATACATAGACAGAGTGGAGGCTGTTCAGAGGAGGGCAACCAAAATGGTGTAGGGTCTGCACCAGAAGACGTACAAGGAGAGACTAAAGCAGCTTAATATGTATACCCTTGAGGAAAGGAGGGAGAGGGGGACATGATAGAAACTTTAAAGTATCTCAAGGGAATTAACAAAGTGCAAGAGGGTAGTATCTTTCAGAAGAAAAGATGTGCAAGAACAAAGGGCACAATTTGAAGATAGAGGGGGGACGGCTCAGTGGTAATGTTAGAAAGCATTATTTCACAGAGAGGGTTGTGGATACATGGAACAGCCTTCCTGAGGAGGTTGTGGAGTCAGGAACAGTGGGAGAATTCAAGAATGCATGGGACAGGCATAAGGCAATTCTAGTGGGGGTAGGAGGAAGTAAGCTGTTGATTAACTAGAATCTGCAGCTTATCCATCAGGTAGGGACATGGGCAGACTAGGTGGGCCAAGCGGTCCTTATCTGCCATCAAGTTCTATGTTTCTATGCTATTTCTGTCTGTTGGAGAGCTAGACGATCAAGCTCTGCCTTAATCTGCTGTAGCTGAGGCACCACTGAGGTGTCACCCTGTTTGTGTGCCATTTGTAAAAAGTGGAAGGTGTCTTCCGGTGTGGCCCTCTGCTCCTTGCACTGTCCATTTAGCTCCATGGTATGCTGCATAATGTGGCCTCGGAGAACCGATTTTATAGTGTCCCAGTGTATTGCTGGGGTGGTATCAGCTGGAGGGTTGTCTCCGAGGATTTTGGTAATCCATTCTGAAATATATTCTTGGAACTGTCGGGATCGCAGGTAATAAGGGTTAAGCCTCCAATGTGTGCCCTTAGCTTGGAGACCCATGTCCCAGGTGGAGACCAGGGGAGCATGGTCCGAGTGGAAGATGTCATCTATTCGGGCATCCTCCAGGGCGCCCAGGCTTTCCACTTGTGTATAGGTTTGGTCAATGCATGAGTAAGTTTGGTGGGCAGAGGAGTATTGGGAGTAATTTCTTGTACAGGGGTGGAGGTGTCACCACACATCATACCATCCAACTTCAGTAGGGAATTCTTTAAAGAATTTTTGAGCGGCTGATTGCCTAGGGGGTCTCAGGTTCGTGGAATCAAGAACAGGATCAGGGATAAGATCGAAATCCCCTGTGAGCAAGAGGATTCCCTTTGTATTTTGTACTATTTTGTCCAGCAACATTTTTAGCTGGGGAATGGGTAAAGCCAGAGGGAAGTAAGCACTGGCCAGAGTGACCTGTTTACAGTTATTATTCCCTGGACAATGACCAGTCTACCCTCCGGATCCACCCATGTGTGCCCTGGTTGGAATAGGGAGTGTGGGGGTATCATTATTGCAACTCCTCTTCATCTACCCCTTTACCGGGGGAATAGAACACCTTTCCACTACTAAGCTTAGCCAGCTTTCCATGCACCGAGTCACCTAGGTGAGTCTCTTGCAGGTATATAAAATAGGCCTTACTTTTCTTCAGATAGGTGAGAACCTACGTCCTCTTGATTGGGGAGGTTAAGCCATTAATGTTGAGGGACAAGAGCTTCAAGTCGGGAGTATGCATCTTAAAATCTGGGGGAGAAGGTTTGCTTGGGGGCCCCTTTTTATCTCCCTATTGGGAGGGTCTCCGCTTTCGGGCAGTAGTCTAATGATCTCAGAACCTTTCAGATAGCATATGTCGACATTCTTAACAAACCAGTAACAACAGATACACAATTGTTGATAACAAACAACATGAACTATAAAACATAACATTATGATTAAACTGACCCGTGATGAGGCTAACTGGACTCTTGCGATGGGTAAATGGTGAACTGTGACTTCCATTTGCCAGAATTAAAACCTGATCCTGGGGTAAGGACGAATCCTTATTATGAGGCTCTATCTCGGATGAGATGCCTCTAGACACATAGTGTCCAATGAAAGAAAGGGAAAGGTGAAATTGGGGCTTCTAAGGTGGTACACCGAGATCTTCTTGCTATACAGTAGTTCATCTGTGGGGGGTGAAAGTCAGAATTAGTCTGAAAAATCTTTTCACTTCCAGGATGAAGTAGGCTGTAACACAGGTCCCTAAACCCACTGCTACGTGCATGTGTGTGTGGGGGGAAGGGACCAGAGGTCAATGTCTTGACCCTCTATACCTGGATTGCCCGTCACGGCACTCCCACTGCGGCGAGCGCCATCACCAGGACAGCAGGCAAGGAAGAGGGGCCAAATAGCATTATGGTTACCAGTATATTAGTCAAAGTCAAGCCCATATGGTACTGTATCCTTTAGGTTTTTTTTGAGACAGCGATTAAGGGGGGCCCATCCCTCGAACAGCAGAAGCTCGTACATGGACTTTGCTTTTTAGCGTGGTCCTCTAGTTTTAACTGCACTAGTGAGACTGTCTCTCTTTGCACCAGGTACTTGTTTATAACACTCCTCCCGCCCCCCACCTGAAAATATTTATGCCCTTTGCAATCTCAGACCCATTCCCCGAGCCCTCGCGTCTCCATCCCCCCAATTCGCTCAATATAAGGGAAAGGAAATCCCCCATCCCCACTGCGAAAGCCAATCCGGGCTGCCATGTGTTTCAGCCTGATAGTGGCCTCCTCGATGTAATATTTGGCCAGTCATGCTCAAGGGGTAGTTAAGAATTCTACCCAGCATTCAGGAACCGCAGTGAACCTAAAGGGTAAACAATTGGGGGGGTTAATGAGAAATCTGGGGGAGGGTTAAGTGCCCATCCTGAGTGTCTGTGCTAACCCCAGCCCCATGGGGGTGAGGTAGGTAGGGAATGTTGTTTTATTGCAAAGCATTTTGGAGTTTTTATGCATGATGGCCTGTGGTAAAGGAGGGGAAGAGAAAAGAAAAAAACTGACCTCCCAGCCATGTCCAAATGTTATTCAGGCAGTGAGCCCAGAGAAATCTATCAGATTAGGCTCAGTGCAGCCCCTGTTTAACAGAGGGGCTAGATTACAACGTGTTGTAGGATTGCTTGCTGCGTCTCACCCCTCTGCATTTCGACTCTCCGGGAGGTCGGTTTTAGTAGTCTTCTGTCGGGCCTTCAGTGTGCTGACAATATCTTGAATCGCTTCAGCTCCTTGGTGGCTTCTTGCCTCTCGATGGTTGCTGCTCCATACTTGCTTTGCCAGTTTGGAAGTGATTGAGGTGTCTGTGTTGGATCTCTGCTGTGGGACATCCATCTTCCAGATTTTCAGCTCCCCCAGGGCTGCCGCTGCATTCTCAAAGGTGAGGGGGCCATCAGCTAAGTATATAGTAATTTTCGCTGGTAGGGTGTTCTGAAATGGATGTTGACTGCTTTGAGGGTTCTCATCATGGGGATATAGGCCCTGCACCTAGCCATGATTTCCGGGGCACAATCATTCGGTCACATCTTCTATACTGTCCCTTGTGGATTATGGGCTGCCAATGTATGGTGCTGCAGATCAGACCGCCCACAACAAAATTCACATTACACTAAACAAGGCCTGTAGGCTAATTACAGGGGTCCCTAGGTTAACGCACACTTGCCAGCTATATGCAAAGGCCATGCTGCTTGACCTAGATGAACGTCTCAGATATCAAACCTGTATCATAACAAAAAAAACTCTCCTTGGTCTATCCCCACCAGGTTTGTCAGCCTCCATCCACCATACAAAATCCCTAGTACAAACTTGAACCTCCTGCAAAACCACCCTGTCAATTTCCAGGGCTAAGACCTCGCACGGTCAAAGGGCCTATTGCTACAGAGCCCCATCCTGGTTCAACACGCTTCCCCCCTCTATCTCTGATGCTCTCACAATCTCCAGTTTCAAAACCTCCCTTTGAAATCACCTATTTAATACACGAAGCTGTGACTGTTACTAAGTTGGTCTTGCTCAAATGCTATGACAAAACTCCCTGAGTGGCTGCACCCAACCTACTACCAGTCACCACCCGTTGCGTCTTCAATCATCGCCCCCACTTTTCTGAATGCCCCATGCATATAAACTAACTCCATTGTTTTGCCAATCAAGTACTAAACATCGGTACCTACCTGTCTCTACTGAACCTGAAACCTAAAATTTCTATAACTAATAGAAGACAGCTTGATTTTTACTAATTTATTGTATACCACATTGTTGAAACTTACTTGTTGTACTAATTTGTTGTAAACCACATTGTTGTAACATACTGATTGTACTGTGTTTGTCATTTTTTGTGACGAGGTACCTTTGAAAATGAGCCCATGGCTCAAAGGTTTGTAAACTGATGTACAAATAAATAAATAAATAAAAATTCTCAAAAAACAGTCTCTGGCCGGAGAAGAGTACAGAGCCACTTTTCCACGCGGTATGGAGTACACTCTCTTTTTCTGTAAACCACAGAAATCTGACAAGGATGGTTCGTGGGCATGCTCCAAGTGCTGGTTTCGGGCCCAGGGTACAATGGGCACGATCTATTTCCAGGGACAGGCCATCTGGCAGGGTTAAGGCTTCTTGGAGGATTTTTCTGGATAAATTTGAATATGTCGGGACCCTCAGCCCCCTCTGGAACACCAGAGATTCTTAAATTATTCTGACAGTTTCTGCTCTCCACATCTTCAGCTCTGTCCTGTAGCATCCTGATGCTTTGTTGAAGCTGCACTATGGCCCATTCAGCATCATCCATCCACTTGTCCGTGGTTGTAACTTGAGCTTCAGTGGTCTCCTGCCATTTCTCTAGTTTGGAGATGTCTGTTCGGAGAGCTGTGGCTGTAGACCGCAATTCTTTATGAAAATCTCTGAGCTCTGTGAGCACTTGGGCCATTTGCCTTTGGAGGGTGGAGAAGGGGATCTGGCTGCATGCTGTGCTACTGTCACGGGAAGCAGATGAGGCCTGCGAGCCTTCGCTCTCGAGCCGTCTTTCAGCAGTCGCTCTTCATCCTGCGTATTTGGATATCTGATTTTCACACGATCCTTCCTTCTTGGCATGCTGTAACCCCTGTTATTGATTTTAGTTGGTATTTGTTTGAAATAGCTGTAATTCAGAGATTTTTGTGTCAATCTTGGTGGGAGCCTCCTTTATTAGACTGCAGACAGGAGCATCACGTCACCAGAAGTCCCAGTATTCGATAATTCTACATTAATTAGGAATATTGTTTATATTTTTATTAACTTTTAGAGAATTTCTGCAGTTTCTTCAGTTCCTGATTGGTTCCCAGGAACCAGAGAAGGCTGGAGCACAATGCGATTTCTGCCTTAAGGGTTTATTTTAGAAAATTCAAGTTTTGTTTTGCTTTAAACAGACATAAAAAAAACCTGCTTTTTAAATTTAAAAATGCAGTGGCTTATACTTCTCAGTCACAGTTCCTGCTTAGAGGGAACCGGACCAGCTAACTAACTTTTTTTAGAGAAATTACGTGTTAAAACCACTTAAAAATTCTTTACGTTTCTGGTTTTCATCCAATTAACATTGGTTCCTGATAGAGATAACCGGAATTGTCATTTTTTTCTCTTCAGAACTGCCTTTTGTTTTATAGGTTTTGACAGAGTGTTTTTTTGGGGAAACAAGATTTTTATTGAAGGTCTTCAGTGTTTGGCATGACTGATAGACCCACGCAAAGGCAAACAGGACCAATAGGTTTTAAAAACTGTAAAAATTGCATTCAGCTCCTGGCAAAGGCAGATTGCCATGAGCTCTGTTTAAGGTGCCTGGGTCCAGATCACGATTTTACAAGTTGTGAGCTCTGTAAAATTTTTTGCCCTAAAACTCTAAAGAAAAGGGCTGAAAAAAGAGTTTATTGCTTCTCAGTCTGTATCCATGTCACTAAAACACAATAAAGGCTCTGAGGGAGTTCCTAATGATGGTGGAAAGCACGCATCAGAGAGTCTGTCTTCTATATATACAGCAGCAGTCCCTGCCAGAGGGACAGAGAAAAAAGTTAAAGCTGTATAGCCATCAGATAAGAATCGAAAATATGGTAAAGATATCAGGGTGTCCGAAAGGAGAAACTGTGAGTCCAGTGATGGCAAAAATGCCAATAAAAAAGCCTCAAAACAGGCACTGGAAACAGTGTCTGCCAAGAAAAAAAACCCAAAAGAAAATAATGTCCTTGCTATTCCTCCTAAAAAAGAAAAGGAACAGGCAATGGATACAAGACAAATGCCCTCAACAGAGGACATGGCAAAAGTGTGGCAAGTTTCCAGGCCTTCCAGAAAATGTAGGTGAGGGTGTACAGACAAAGTGGGCAAGCATTAAAGATGCAATACTTGAAGCAACATCCCATTGTGTTAGAGAGAAAAGGACATGCAAAAGAAGAAGGAAACCACTTTGGTTCTCAAAAACAGTAGCAGAAAAGGTCAGAGCCAAAAGGCTGGCCTTCAGGAAATATAAGGGAATGCAGCAGGGTGAAGATAGGGAGGCATACCAAACTTTCCTAAGGGAAGCAGGGAAGGCAATAAGGCAGGCAAAGGCCCAAACCAAGGAAACACTAGCACAAACAGTAAAAGAAGGTGACAAGACTTTCTATAGATACATTAGTGAAAGGAAAAAGTCCAGAGGGGGTATTGCTAAGCTCAGAGGAAATAAGGGGGCATGTGAGGAGGAGGACCCTGTAAAAGCATCTATCCTAAATAGATACTTCTGCTTAGTATTTACTGAAGAGAAGGTAGGGCAGGGCCCACAGCTCAGCACCATGGATACAGGGGGGGAGGGAGGTATGCACAAGTCCCTTCACAAAAGAAAGGGTCCTACAAGAGCTCGATAAGCTCAGGATGGACAAGGCGATGGGTCCTGATGGCATACATCCCAGGGTACTAAAGGAGCTAAGGGTGGAACTAACAGAGCCATTATCAGAACTGTTTAGTGAGTCTCTGGACACAGGAGAGGTCCCAGAAGACTGGAGAATAGCTCATGTGATCCTGCTCCACAAGAGTGGTAGCAGGGAGGAGGCAGGGAACTATAGTCCAGTCAGTCTTACCTCAGTAGTGGGCAAGATTATGGAGGCACTCCTTAAGGAAAGGATAGTGCAACACCTGGAATCCATAGGAGCACAGGATCCAAGACAACATGGGTTTACAAAGGAAGGTCCTGTCAAACTAATCTCATGGAATTTCTTTGACTGGAGTACCAGAGTGGTGCTGGACCCGAGGAGAGCAGTTGATGTCCCACCTTGACTTGACAAAGTTTTCGATACTGTTCCACATAGAAGATCGATTAATAAACTGGGTAGGCCTGGTGGGTCAGAATTTGGTCAACTGAGTGGCAAACTGGTTGACGGGCAGAAAACAGAGAGTGGTGGTAAATGGCATACAGTCAGAAGAGATGCAAGTCACAAGTGGGGTACCTCAGGATGTCCTGGGGCAGTCCTCTTCAATATCTTCATCAGTGACATTGCAGAAGGACTGAGGGTAGGTTTGTCTGTTTGCAGATGACACCAAGATCTGCAACAGAGTAGATGATCCAGATGGGGTGGGCAGAATGAGAAGAGATCTGGATAAACTAGCAAAATGGTCAGAAGAGTGGCAATTAGAGTTTAATGCAAAGAAATGCAAGATCATGCACATAGGAAAGAGAAACCCTGAAGCCACCTATAGGCTGGGAGGGGAGTTGCTCGCAGTCACAAGGGAAGAAAGAGACTTGGGAGTCATAATCACCGATGACCTGAAATCATCCAAGCAGACCACTAAAGCAATAAGTAAGGCTAGAGGGATGTTGGGGTGTATTAGTAGGGGCATCACAAGTCAGAAGAGGGAGGTAATACTCCCTGTTTACAAGACACTGGTTAGGCCCCATCTTGAGTACTGCATGCAGTACTGGAGGCCACACGTTCACAAAGACATTAACCAAACTGAGGCAGTCCAGAGAAAGGCAACCAAAATGGTGCAGAGACCGCATGAGAACACATATGAGGATAGATTAACGGAGCTCAATATGTATACCCTAGAGCAAAGGAGGGAGAGAGGTGATACGATCGAAACATTCAGACACCTTAAGGGCATTAACAAGGTGAAAGTGTCTAACATGTTTCAATATAAGAAAAATAGCAGGTCAAGAGGACACAGCATGCGATTAGAGGGAGGCCGATTAAGGGGTGATGTAAGGAAGTTCTTTTTCACAGAAAGGGTGGTGGATGCATGGAACGACCTACCTCAGGAAGTGGTGGATATGAATACAGTGCAGGGCTTCAAACAGGCATGGGATAGGCATAAGGGAGCGATACAGATTAGTATGAATAGATAGGCCATTGACAGAGCAAAGGCCGATGGCACATTCATAAGGCAGAAAAAGAAATGGGCAGACTGGATGGGCCTTGCAGTCCTCATCTGCCATCAACTTCTATGTTTCTAGTTCATGGGAAATTTCATGAATATGCCTGCCTACCCAGCCTCAGGCTCCAGCTTACCTGCTGGTGGAAGAGGAGGACATGTACTATGAAGAAGAGGAGGAGGAAGCTGAACCTATTGAACCAGATGGTTCACTTGAGCAAGAATCTGGCACCCCTTCAAGGCCTACAGACAGTTTCTCATCATATACCTCTTTTATTAGGCAAATGTTGAACACCCTTAACATTCCTCCTCAGGAAACAGTGGAGGATGAGGAGGGAGCAGAATTTATAGATGTGATGGGTCTAGCTCTTAAAAGAAGGCTTCTGGTCCCCATACACAAATCTTTACAAAAAGCCACTTTAAATATCATGTCTGCACCTACCTCAGTTGCAGCAATAGAAAAAAAAAATTGAAAAACGTTTCAGGTGGGCAGATGAGGGGTGGAATACCTGTATGCCCGCCCTGATCATCAAGGTATAGTCCAAGTGGCTGCCTGTGAGAGGGCTAAAGTTCTTTTCTCTGCACAGCCCCTTGAGAAGGACTCTAGAAAATTGGCTGCTATGGCGAAAAAGGTTTATGTAACAGCTTCCCTGCTCATCAGACAGGCAGCTTATTCAGCTCATACAACCCAGTTCCAGAAAGTATTGTGGAATACAATACCGGCATTAGCAGATAAAGCTGGTGAGTTGGCACAGGATCTGACTGCCACAGCAAAGTTATCCTTGGATGCCACCGAATGCCAGTTCCTCTTGGCTGTGGACACTAATGACTCTGCTTCAAGGGTCTTAGCCCATGCAGTGTCATTGAGGAGATTCTCCTGGCTAAGGGCAACAGTCCTTTCTCAGGACACTCAGACCAAAATCATGGATTTCCAATTTGAGGAAATTCTCTTTTTGGTGACAAAACAGAGGCATACAAAAACACTGATGAATACAAAAAACACTTACAAAAACGATACAGCTAAAGAAAAGGCTTTTACTTCCCACAGGCCTTATGGTATGTGAGGCAGGGATAGGGGCTACTTTCCTAGAGCCTAGCCCCCCATGTCTCTGATGAGTACCAAACCCAGAGAGGTTACTACAGGGACATAGGAGCTTCAAGCGTGCTGTGACAGCACCAGCCCCCAAACCTCAGCCAAAACAAAACCCCTAACAATTCTGCCCAGATCATGCAACCATTGCCAGTGGAGGGAGGGCTGGCCCACTACTTCCAGAAATGGGTGAACATTACCACAGACCAGTGGGTCCTAGCGGTAGTATGCCAGGGACTGGCCCTGCAGTTCAGACAGTTCCCAAAACTGCAGAAACAGACGTTTTTTAGCCCATTCTCCCACAGAAAGAATTCTGCTGGAACTGGAGGTAAACAAATTGTGACAAACAAAAGTAGTGGGAAAGGCCCCTACCTTACAGTAGTAGGACAAGAGTCTGTTTTCAAGGGACTTCCTGACACACAAGAAAAATAGGTAGCGGCGACACATTTTAGAACTAAGATATCTGAACAAGCATATCAAAAAAGAAATATTCAAGATGGTCACACTGGGCACAGTGATCATATCCTTACAATCAGGGGATTGGCTAAGGTCTCTGGATCCGAAAGATGCCTATTTTCACATTCCAGTCAGATCTACCCACAGAAAATGTCTCGGGTTCCCTCTAGAAAACTGCTAGTACCAGTTTGCTGCCCCTCCCTTTGGCCTCACTTCAGCACCGAGGGTCTTCACAAAGTGTTTAGCTGTGGTGAAAGCACACCTGAGAAAGCAAAATGTGGTGTTTTTTTTTCCTACCTGGACAACTGGCTAGCCTTAGTAAAAATGGAACAAGAGACAAGGTGCTCTATCCAGAAGGTGAAAAGCACCCTAGAAAACCTGGGTTTTTCTGATAAATCTGCAGAAGTCCCAAACAGAACCTATTCAGGTGTTGGACTTCATAGGTAGAACTGAATATCCAGCAGGGAAAGGCCTTTCTCCCTCAGGGGAGGGTGGCGAATTTGATTGACAAAGCAAAATCCTTCACAGTGGGCCAGCCAAGGCCTGCAATGGATTTTCTACAGCTACTGGGCCACATGGTAGCATCCACAGCAGGTGTGCCATGGGCCAGATTTTAGATGAGGGACATTCAGTACCACATAAGAGCCCATTGGTCTCAAAGATGGGACTCTTTCCAAACTAGTGCTAGTCACAAAAACAATAGTATGGGCACTAGAGTGGTGGAAGGACAAAATCAATCTCCGAAAGGGACCAGCAATCCCCAGCGAATATCCTCACAACAGATGCTTCACTCTTGGGGTGGGGCACCCACCTGGAGGACCTTACCGTAAGTGGCATCTGGAGCGCACAGGAGACCCAGGAGCACATCAGTCTGCTGAAACTCTGGGCAGTATTACTGGCAATGCAACCCTTCTTCTCTCAGCTGCAAGGTCAGTCTGTCCACATCCGAACAGACAACACCACAACAATGCATTACATAAACAAGCAGGGAGGTACAGGATCCTCAAGACTGTGCACCGAAGCAATGAGGATCTGGGAACTGGCTCACTCTCTGGATGCGAAGATCACTGTAGTGCACTTGCCAGGCAAAGACAATATCCTGGCAGACTCCCTAAGCAAACTCAGCCAAGGGAACTATGAATGGACCCTGAACCAGCAGGTTCTGATGGGGCACTCCAGAAACAGATTTGTTTGCCTCCTGGGAGAACAATCAGGTACCAATATTTTTTTACAGGCCACCAGCAACGGTCATAGACCAAAAGAACACCCTAGCTTTGAACTGGACAGAGATTTCTGTATGCCTTCCCACCATTCCCACTCATAAAGAGAGTGCTCCTAAAGCTCAGAAGAGAACCAGCAACATTAATCCTAATAACCCCAGACTGGGCCAGGTAACCTAGGTACTCAGTGCTCCTGGACCTGTCCAGCAAGAAATTCAATCAGCCTGCCACTGAGTTACAACTTACTGACCCTGTCTCAGGGCAGGATAACATTTCCAGACCCCAAAACCTTACACCTGAGGGCATGGTGCTTGAAGAGCTAGAGTTTTCTAGGTTAAATTTGTAGGTTAAATCTATCAGAGGAGGTCCTGAGGGTGCTTAAAGTTTCCTGGAAATCAGCAACCAGGAAAGCATGCTCCTCTAAGTGGAAGAGATTCTCATAATGGTATGGCCCCAGAAAGATAATCTCAATGCAGGCAGTGTTGCCTACAGTCCTGAACTACCTAATACACTTGCAGTCCTGAGGCTTGAGGCCATCAACTCTAAAGGTACATCTAGCAGCAGTGTCAGCCTACACATCAGCAGACAAGAGCAAGTTATTGGCCTCTCAACCTGTTTTTAAAAGATTCTTTAAAGACCTCAACTACCTATACCCACCTGTGAGGGACTGAGTCCCTCCATGGCACCTGAACATCTGCCTTGCCCAGCTGGCGGAGACCCCCTTTGAGCCTATGGCTACTGCTGATTTAAAATATCTCACATAGAAAACCATTTCCTGTTTGCCATGACATCTGCTAGGAGGGTAAGCAAGCAGCAAGCCCTCTACACAGAACCAAATTACATTAATCTTCCATATGGACAAAATAGTCCTTAGAACCAATGGGAAGCTCCTACCTAAGGTGGTATCGGAATTCTAACTGAACCAGTCAGTGGCCCTTCATGTGCTCTACCCTGAGCATTCCAGCCCAGACAAGCAGAAATTGCTCTACCTGGATCTGTGGTGAGCACTTGGACACTACTTGAACCAGACAAAGAATGACAGTCCCAGGGCACTCAACTTTTTGTTACCTGTGGTGAGGTAGGCAAAGGTAAACCAGCAACCAAGGTAACTGTTTCTTGCTGGATAGTCTCTTGCATACAGTTCTGTTATGAAAAAGCAAGGAAAATATCCCCAGAGGCCTAAGGGCACATTCCACAAGGAATATCTCTGTCTCAGTGACATCCACAAGGGGCATACCACTATTGGACATTTGTAATTCATAATTTATTTAATTTCATTAAGCAGAAAAAAACAACAACATGGGCATATTATATCACAGGTACAGGTAATACATGTACAGTAATAAAAGTTGAAAAAGGGGGAGTGGCCAGCAGCTGAGCGATAAAACTACACTTTAACCGACTCTTTTGAACTGAGCAAAGGAGAAATCTCCGGAGCGACTGTTCAGTGAGGCGGAGTAAAGAATCTGACAGTTGGAGTTTAAACAACAGCAGACAGAGACTTCAACCGAGCTCGCGCTGAACGTTCCATGCTGGCCATGGAAAGTTAACTCTTCATTCTCCAGGGCAGTTGAAAGGCAGGACCTAACTGCAATAGTCAGAATACAGCAAGACTTCATGTTGTTTGAAAAACCCTCTTTAACTGGCCTTAGAGGAAAGAGCAGCACAAGAGCTATCACCCGATACCACAATTTCAGCAGAGTGCTTGTCGGCAAGATGACCATGGTCTGAACAAGTAAAGTGGGTGCACCCGCGGATGGAACCCGCCAGAAAGAGACGGGAGTAGGAGGTAGTAAAGACCTCCACCCTGATACATAGATACATAGACAGTGTCGGCAGATAAGGGTCTACGGCCCACCCAGTCTGCCCATTTGAGCTTGTAAGTTTACTTTATGTTTTCCTAGAAGTCTGTTGCCCCTTAACCCTGACCTCCAGAATTCCTTTATGTCTATCCCATGCATTTTTAAATCCCGTGATTGTTTCAGCACCCACAACTTCCTCTGGCAGGGTGTTCCACTTGTCCACCACCCATTCTGTGAAGAAATTCTTCCTCACGTTTCCTCTGAATCGTCCTCCCTCCAACTTCATCCCATGCCCTCTAGTCCTGGAACATCTTTTTCACTTAAAAATAGTGTATTCCTGCACCCTGTTTCTCCCTGTAAGATACTTGTATGTCTCTATCATATCCCCTCTCTCCCTCCTCTCCTCCAGGGAGTACATATTCAATTCCTTCAACCTGTCCTCATAGGACTTGTGATGCAATCCATGTACCATCTTTGTTGCCCTCCTCTGAACCTTCTCTACCCTGTCTATGTGCTTACGTAAGTAAGGTCTGCAGAACTGTACACTGTACTCCAGGTGGGGCCTCACTAGTGTCTTGTATAATGGAATTATGACCTCCCTTTTCCTGCTGGTGATGCCCTGCCTATGCATCCCAGCATCCTATTTGCTTTACCTGTTGCCTTGTCACACTGTTTCCCTACCTTGAGGTCATCAGAGATGATAACCCCAAGATCCCTTTCCTGCTTGGTGCATGCTATGTCCTCACTCCAAAACTGATCTATTATGCCAGGGTTTTTGTGCCCCATATGCATTACCTTGCACTTCTTTGCATTGAATTTCAAATGCCAAACCCCTGACCATTCTTCAAGTTTCTGCAGGCCCCTTCTCATTCTGTCTACACCCTCTGGTGTGTCTACTCTGTTACAGAGCTTTGTGTCATCAGCAAACAGGGAAATTCTGCCTTCTAGGTCCTGCGCAATGTCACTGATGAAGATGTTGACTAGAACCGGTCCCAGCACTGATCCCTGTGGTCTCCCACTGGTCACTATTCCCTCTGTGGAGTGACAACCATTTACCACCATCCTCTGTGTCCTACCGCCCAGCCAGTTACCTACCCACTGCACTACTGTCCTGCCCACACCCATATTCCCCAGTTTGTGTAATAGTCTTCTATGTGGCACAGTGTCAAAGGCCTTGCTGAAGTCCAGATAGGCCATGTCCACTGCCCTCCCCTGCAGGGCCAGATAAAGGCAACCTGAGGCCCTAGGCCCAAGAGAAATCTGGGGGCCCCTCATCACAACCATGCCCCTTTACCACGACTGTGCCCCTTCGCTGTGACCACACCCAAAGTTGGCCCTTGCATATCAGTCACTAAAATTTGAATAAAAAATATCTTACTGTCCCTAAAAAGTTGCATAACACATAAATAATCTAACAAAAAAGATTCAAAATCAATGAAACATACTAACATACTAAAATGCCAGCAGAATAGGCCTAATGGTCTTTCATGTCTGCTCGTTTGGTCAGCCCCCACCCTGAGAGCTGACCTTGCTGCCCTCCTCTCCCTCTCTGGCTTCTGCCTTCCCAGTCCCAGATGTTCTCGCTGCACTAATTTTTGCTTCCAGAACCCTTCCCCTGTATCTGTCCCACCCCCTCTTGAACCCCTCCACCGTTTCTGCCTTCACTAGCCCCCTAGGCAGCGCATTCCATGGCTCCACCACCCTCTCAGTGAAGTAGCACCTCCTCTTTTCTCCCCTGAATCTCCCCTCCAGCTTCCACCCATGCCCTCTAGTGGCCCCTCCTTCCTTCTCGGAGCACCCCGACTGCTCCTCCCCATTTACCCCTTCATGTACCTGAAGCCTCTATCATGTCCCCCAGTCCCTTCTCTCTTCCAATGTGTAAATATTTAGCTGTTTGAGACTCTCCCCATAGGTCCTATCCCCAAGCCCCAAATCATTTTGGTTGCCCTCCTCTGGACCCTCTCCAGGAGTTCAATGTCTCTCTTTAAATGTGGCCTCCAAAACTGCACGCAGTACTCGAGGTGTGGCCTCATCAAGCAGTTATACAGTGGGAATATCACTTTCCTCCTGGAGGTGAGCCCCCTAGCGATGCATCCAAGCATCCTGTTGGCCTTTGCCGCTGCCCTCCTACAAGTCTCCGAGTTGTTCTTCTTGACATCCACCATAACCCCCAGGTCCCTCTCAGCCATCGAGACTTGTAGCATTCCCCCCCCCAGGTGTACACTTGGCCCAGGTTTCTGGCTCCCAGGTGCAATACCTTGCATTTTCCTGCATTGAACCTCAGCTTCCGCTTTCTAGACCACCTTTCCAGAGCCTCCAGGTCCCCCTGTAGGGCCACCCTCCCATCCTCCCCATCCACCACGGCCTCCAGTTTTGAGTCATCCGCAAAGAGACTCATCTCACTCCTGATACACTTCCTTATGTCAGAGACATAAGCGTTGAACAGGAGGGGCCAAAGGACCAATCCCTGAGGGACTCCACTAATGACCCTCCTTGTGTATGAGACTATCCCTCCAACCACAACCCTCTGGGTCCAGTTCTGGAGCCAATTTCCTATCCATCTGATCATCTGGTTCCCCACCCCCATTTCTCCCAGATTATCCAACAGGTCCCCGTGAGGAACAAAGTCAAACGCCTTGCTGAAGTCAAGAAAGAGGAAGTCCACTGGTCTACCCAGGTCCAAGGCACTCATCACCCAGTCATAGAACTCCACAAGGTTTGTCTGGCACGATTTCCCTGGGACGAATCCATGCTGTCTATCATCCAGGCACCCCAACTTTTCCAGGTCCCCCAGTCTCTCCTTGATAATGCCCTCCATCACCTTGCCCCACCACCCGATGTCAGGCTGATGGGCCTGTAGTTCCTGCCACCTCCTTGATCCCCCCTTGTGGATAGGCACTATATGCGCCACCTTCCAGTCCTGGGGCACCCACCCTGTCCTCAGAGAGATGCTGAAGAGCTCCACCAGGGGTTTCACCAGGACATCCGCCAGTTCCTTCAGCACTCTGGGATGTAATTTATCCAGCCCTGTTGCTTTCTCCGTCTTAAGGAACCTGAGGGCTTCCCTCACTCTCTCTGCTGTGATTTCCACCTCCGCTACCTCGTCCCCCTGCTTTGCCTTCCTCCCACCTGCCAGTGATGCCCCCCTCCCCAGACCCACCAATTGGTAAGGGTTCCCCTCCTCAGTTTCACCATCTCCTCCCATGTATGATGCAGCCCCCATTTTCCTTGGTGAAAACTGAGGCGGAAGTACTCATTTAGTACCTCAGCCTGCTCCCCGGGTCTTGTGCCCATTCCTCCCTTTTTAATCCTGCTAATCTGCCCCTTCGCCTTCGTTTTCCCCAATGTATCTAAAGAACCCCTTATTCCCTCTCCTAATTTCCCTGGCCAGGTTCTGCTCCTTCCTTGCCTTAGTCGCTCTCACCACCCTAGTGGCCCTTCTGGCCATCAGCTCATACTCCCCTCGGTCCCTTTCACTCCTTGAGCACTTGAATTGCCTATAGGCCGCCTTCTTTCCCCTCACCACCTCCTGAACCTCCCTAGTCCACCAGCAGGGTTTTCAGGCCCTACCGCATTTTCATCTTACTCTTACGCAGGTGATGGTAGCATCCTGCACCCCCTCCTGATGATTTCTCACCTACTGTCAGCGTCCATGTCTGGCCCAATCCCATCCAAATGCTCCTTAAAGATCCTTCCCATTTCCTTGAAATCCACCCCCCTGAAGTCAGTTACCTCCGTCTTTGTGCAGCCTTCTACCCCTCCTGGGTTCAGGCAGAACCAGACCATGGCATGGTCACTCCCCGCCAGGTCCCTTACCTCCAGGCCCCCAATCTAGTCACTGTCTGCCAGGATCACATCCAGTATCCGTTCCTCCTGGTCGGTTCCCCCACCTGCTGAGTTAGGAATGTGTTCTGAAAGACATCCAACAACCTCTGTTCCCTGGCCACCGAGGATGTCATAGTCTCCCAGTCTGTTCCTGGCATGTTTTAGTCCTCCAACACCACCACCCTTCCCCTTCCCAATCTGCAGCGTCTCCCAACATCTGCCACCAGACTCTCCTCCAACTCCTCTGCCAGTGCAGGGGGTCTATACACCACTCCTATTTTTACTCTCTTGCCCCCCCTTGTTATCAAGGTGACTCAAATTGCCTCCACAGTTCCCTCTGCCTCCTCCACTCCTCCTATGGCAATGCAGTTTTTGACTATTATTGCTACCCCTCCTCCCCTTCCCTCCCCCTGTCCTTCCTGAACATGGTGTAACCCTCCAGGTTCAGGTCCCAGTCGTGCCCTGCAGTGGCCCAGGTCTCAGTGACCGCTGCCACATCCACCTCTCCCTCAGTTAGCATCGTCTGGAGCTCAGGCATTATATTGCCCAAGCTCCTGGCATTTAGGAGGACTACCTTCCACCCTTTCCCTATACTTCCATTTCCCCTGCTTATGTTCCTGTGGGGATTCTGTCTTCCCCTGGTCTGCACCTTACCAGTCGGCCTTTTTCTGCATTCCTCCAGCTCCCGGGGGTGGAGACAGAGTCCCTCCTTTACTGGACCCCCCTCAACAGCCTTTTCTCCCATCCCTCCCCCCTTCACAAGTTTAAACCCCACCTTTCACCAATGAACCCCTCTGTTTTCAACTTAAGATTTCCTTCCCTTGATTGAGATGGAGCCTATCTCTAGCATACAGCCCCTTTTCAAACAACATGAAGTCTTGCTATATTATAGACATTAGCAGTTTGTTCCAGCTCTAGAACTGCCCGAGTGAAATGGTTAAAACCATTCCAAAATAGAATTTTGGCATGAGGCAGCTCTATCTGTGTCATTTCAAACTTGAACTGTCAGATTCTTTACTCCGCCTCAGTGAACAGTCGCTCCGGAGATTTCTCCTTCTGCTCGGTTCATTTCTCGGTTTAAAGGTGTTTTCTCGGTTGGATTTAACCGAGAATAGTTTATTTTAACCCCAAAACCGTTCGGTTCAAGTTCTATCTGTTGGTAACCGTAAGTAAATGAAGGTTTTGTCTGTGTGGAACTTATGAGATTATCGGTTCGGTTTTGAACCGATCAGTGAGTTAAAACTCATTTAAAACTAAAAGTTACTATTTTAGAGTGCGGTTCCGTTCTTATCGGTTCTAAAAAACGGATTTATTACGTTTTCCAATACCCGTGACACGGTTAGGAACCGATAAGAGTGTCTTGCCTGGCACTGCCGTTAAAAGGGCAAGTTTTTGGTTAGGCTGGCATTATGTCTGAGAAACCCAAAAGAAAAACCGGGCCCACTGGGTTTCAACACTGTGATGTTTGTGGGGAAGTCTTTGCCAAGGCTGACCCACACCACATGTGTTTATTGTCTGGGGTTTGACCACCTCAGTCAGACTGCCAGGTATGTAAGAATTTCCCTGCAGCCACCCTGGAAAAAGATTGGGCAGGCTCCAGGGCGAGAGGCAAAAGTCCGCTGACCGGATGGCCAGCCCGGTTCGGTGCCAGCGAACCAGAGAATGCCCTCTGACCAGGGCCAGACTTCCTCGGGCAAAGAAAAGCTGGATCTGAGAGCGAATTCCAGTAAAGAAAACAAGAAAATCAGCAGGTCTGGAGTCCAAAATTCCTTCTCCAACTGCTGCAGAGATAGCAAAAGCCATACAAATTGTCCAGTCACTGTCTCAGGGTCCGTCCGAACCACCACTATCTGGTAAAGGTCGGTTCGTCCGGTCCCAGTGGTTCAGGATTATGATATTGAGGAATTTTCTGAACCAGAGGAGGGGGAGGAGGATTATGAACAGTATGAATGTGGCTGGGAAGGTCTGGGTGTGCCCATTGAACCGGACATCTCCCAGACAGACCTTTAGAATCTCCCCCATGCTGTCTGAGTCCCCATCTCATTTTATGTTTTATAAAAAGTTGCTGAAACCCTCCAGCTTCCTTTAGAAGAGGCTGTGGATGAGCAAGAGGAGCCTGATTTTGTAGAAATGATGGATATTCCAGAGTCTAGGAGATTGTCTATTCCTTTACATAAGTCTTTTAGGAAACAAACAATTACAATTTTAAAAGCTCTAATTCTGTGCCTCCTGTAGATAAAAAGATGGACAGAAGGTATACATTGTCAGGCCCTGATACAGAATTCCTTTCTCAACAATGCAGTCATGTTGGGGTAGTTCAGGCTGCTGCCTGTGATAAAGCTAATATTCCCTTGGCTTCACATCCTCCTGACAAGGATTCCAGGAAGATTGATGCCATGGCAAAAAACAGTATATGGCAGCCTCTCTGGGACTCAGGCAAGCAAATTATATGGCTTATGTAGCTAGGTATCAGAAATCTAGATGGGATACTGTTATGCAATTGGCCAAGCAGGCCCATGGCCAGCTGGCTAGTGAACTAGAACAGGTGGCTGCTGATGGCATTGAAGCCTCTAAGGTTCAGTTTCATGCTGCTGTGGATGTTAATGATGTTTCCTCTAGGGTCATGGCCACATCTGTAGCTTTTCGTAGGTTGGCCTGGCTCAGGTGTACTACTTGTCACAGGATACCCAGACTAAGGCTATGGATTTTCCTGTGGTGGGAAATTCTCTGTTTGGAGAGCAGACAGAGAATTACATGAAAAAGATGGATGAATATAGGACTATTTACAAAAGTGCCCAGGCTAAGGAGGCGGCAAGCCACTCCTCAAAGGCATGCCCCCAGGGGTAGGGGTAGGCCTTTTCACAGGCCTTTCTACCAGACTCAGGCCTCCTCTGCCTATGCTCAGAGGGGCTTCTTCAGAGGCAGGGGGCAGACGAGGGGTGGGCAGACCTGCTCCCACCCCCCAGCCTAAAGCTCCTGCGAAACAGGCACCCTGATGGGGTGCCCAGGGCCGATTCTCCTGTACCAGTGGGGGGCAGGCAGTCTGGCTTACTTCAGTCAGAATTGGGCTTCTTTAACCTCAGACAAGTGGGTTCTGGAAGTAGTAAGCCAGGGTCTGGTTCTCAGCTTCAAAAAGTTTCCCAAGCTGAGAAGCAGACTTTTTCTACCTGCAAGTGCTTCAGAGACCCTTGCTCTGGAAACAGAGGTCTCATCCCTGTTAGCTCTCAGAGCAGTAGAAAGGGTTCCTCCCCTGCATCAGGGCAGGGGTCTGTATTCCAGATACTTCCTTACCCCAAAAAAGACAGGAGAATGGCGGCCCATTTTAGATCTCAGATATCTGAACAAGCATCTTTTGAAACCAAAGTTCAAAATGGTAACTCTGGCAATGATTTTACCTTCCCTAAGGCCAGGGGACTGGCTAGCCTCCCTGGACCTCAAGGATGCCTATTTCCATGTCCTAATCAGAAGATCCCATCGAAAGTACCTCAGATTCGAACTGCCCTCAGGTCATTACCAGTTCAGAGCAATGCCCTTGCCTTACCTCTGCTCCAAGGTATTCACAAAGTGTCTAGCAGTGGCAGTGGCCCACTTAAGGAGGCAGAGGATTGCTGTTTTCCCTATCTAGACGACTGGCTCATTGTAGGCCAGTCCCCAGAACAGGTAAAATCTTACCTGCAGGTCACCCAGCAGCTTCTCACCTCCCTGGGTTTTTCTGCTAAACCTACCAAAGTCGGTTCTGGAACCAGTCCAGGTACTCACCTTTATAGGCAAAGCTAGCCAGAGCCTTTCTTCCCCCAGAAAGGGTAAGGAATTTAGTGGCTCTGGCCTCTTCCTTCACTCTGCAGGTCTCTCGACCAGCAAGACACTTTCTGCAGCTCCTGGGGCACATGGCTGCATCCACAGCTGTTGTGCAGGGAGCCAGATTTCAGATGAGAGACATTCAGTTTCACTTGAGAACCTTTTGGTCTCAGAGAAGAGACCCCCTTTCCAAGTTGGTCCCAGTGACTCGAACCTTGATCCTAGCTCTCCAGTGGTGGCAGGATCAGAGCAATTTAAGAGCGGGGGTCCCCTTCATTTCCCCTTCTCACGACTTGACTCTCACTACAGATGCTTCCCTTCTGGGTTGGGGAGCCCACATGGGCGACCTTTCCACTCAGGGAGTCTGGTCCCCCCAGGAATCTCTGCTCCACATCAATTTGCTGGAACTCAGAGCTGTCTTTTTAGCTCTTCAAGCTTTTTCTGCATCTGTCCACGACAAGGTGATACAAGTCAGAACAGACAACACCACAACAATGTGGTACATCAACAAACAGGGGGCACTCGGTCTTGACCTTGTGCACCAAGGCAATGAAGTTGTGGTCTCTGGCCTATTCCTGAACACTTCCCTCATAGCAGTTCATCTTCCAGGGAAGGACAATATCCTAGCGGATGCCCTCAGCAGGATTTCCCAGGGCCATCACGAATGGTCCCTGGATCCTCAAGTGCTGGGGATAGTTTTTGCCAGGTGGGGCATCCCTCAGATAGATCTTTTTGCAGCCCCAGACAATCACAAACTTCCTCTGTTCTGTTGCAGGCCTCCAGTGCTGGGCTCAGTTCCCCTGGATGCCCTTCTTCTGGATTGGGAGGGGAAGTTCCTCTATGCTTCCCCTTTCCTCTCCTATTCAAAGTACTAGTCAAAATCAGATCTCAGCCTTGCAGGGTGATTCTGATTGCCCGGATTGGGCCAGGCAGCCCTGGTACCCACTCCTTCTGTCTCTGACAGTCCATCTTCCCCTGTGCCTCCCCAGGAATCACAATCTGTTGACTTGTGCCCAGGGAAGGGTTTGGTATCCGGACCTCAAATCCCTCAACCTCAAGGCCTGGCTCTTGAGGAGTTAGAGTTTGCTGATTTACACCTCTCTCAGGGTGTTCTTGAGATCCTAAAGGCTTCCAGAAAGTCTTCCACTAGGGCTACTTAGTTCTAAATGGAAAAGGTTTTCCATTTGGTGTGCTGGGAAAAATATTTCCCAGAATCTGCTGAATTGCCCATTTTGTTAGATTACATGGTACATCTTAATTCCTTGGTCTCAGACCAGCTACCCTGAGAGTTCATTTGGCAGCTGTGTCTGCTTTTTGTGTCAACAGGAAAGTCATCCCTCTTTCCTCTCATCCTGTGTTTTCCAAGTTTTTAAGGATTACTCCATACTAATCCTCCCTTTCGGGAACCGGCCTGCTTGGGACCTTAATGTTTGCATTGCCCAGTTAATGCAACCCCTTGAACCTCTGTCTTCTGCAGAGCTTAAGTTCCTAACTTGGAAAACTGTTTTCTAGTGGCTATCACTTCTGCCCGATGCATAAGTGAATTGCAAGCCTTGTCAGTGGAGACTGACTTTATTTCTTTCCACAGGGATAAGGTAGTCCTTAGGATTAATAGGAAGTTTTGCCTAAGGTGGTTTCAGATTTCCATCTTAATCAATCTATCTCCCTTCCAGTATTTTTCACTGATCACTCCTCTTGGTGAGAGGAGGTTGCACAGCCTGGATGTTAAGAGGCTCTTAGTTATTATATAGAGCATACCAAAGGTCACAGGTTGAATCCTCCAACTTTCCTTACCTATGGTGAAGTTGGGAAAGCAAACCTGCCACTAAGAGATCAATAGCCAGGTGGATTGTCTCTTGTATCCAATTTTGTTATCAGAGAGTGGGCAGAGCCCCCCCGGTTTGAGAGCTCATTCTACCAGGGGGTACAGCTCGTCTGGCTGCTGCCAGAGATATCCCTTTATTAGAGATTTGCCAGGCTGCTACTTGGAAAACGGTACACACTTTTACCAAGCATTACTCCCTGGATGTCCAGGCCAGGAGAGATGCTCGGTTTGGCACAGCTGTTCTTCAGAGCCTATTCCCTAAGTAGGTTCTGCCCCTCCTCCATGGAGGTACTGCTGTGTATTCTGCTAATGTCTATAATATAGCATGACTTCATGTTGTTTGAAGAAAAAATTACTCACCTTAGTAATGTTGTTTCTTCTAATGGAGTCTTGCTATATTATGACCTCCCCAACCTGCCCTCTCAGAACCTCTACTTGGTGGGTGCGGGCAACTTAGTGTAGGGCACTACTTGTCCTGTTAGCATTTTGTCCCCTTTGGGACTTTGGGGTGTGTATGTGCAGCGTGTGTGTGTTTTATTATACTTATGTTCCATTTTCATATTATTAGAATGGTGTTAGTATTTCTGGTCCCCTGACTTGAGTCTTGGGTGTTGGGACCATCAATGGTTGTTATTATTTAGGTAGCCATTTGGCTAGTAGGTTACATTCCACACAGACCTTAGTGAGTTTGGCTCGTAAAGATCTGACAGTTCAAGTTTGAAATGACACAGATAGAGCTGCTCTCGTGCCAAAATTCTATTTTGGAATGGTTTTAACCATTTCACTCCGGGGCAGTTCTAGAGCTGGAACAAACTGCTAATGTCTATAATATAGCAAGACTCCATTAGAAGAAACAACATTACTAAGGTGAGTAATTTTTTCATCTTCCCATGTCTCCTCCCAATCCCCCATCAACCCATACCCTCTTGCCCCACACCACTCCCAGAGCCACTGGTTTTATCACCCTAATCTTCCTCTTGTGTTCCCCACTAGCCCTTGGCACTGTGGCAGGATTTCGAGAAGAAATTGTGCATCCTGTATCATGACAGACCCTGGCAAGCTCCTGAACCTTGCCTGTATCTCTAGCTCACTATTTCCCTCAATGTCATTGGTACCCAGGTGGACCAGTATGTTAGGGAACCTCCACAATCCTTTGCCAGCTGATATACCTCATGCTTGGCCCTGTGCACCGTTAGTCCAGGAAGCATTTTGTTCTAACTGGGCAGGCTTTTCCTCCCTATCCCATTTGATCCCCTGATCATGGAATCACCCAACAGGACACTCTGGCCACCCTTTTCCTCCATTTCCTCCCCTTTCATGTCCCTCATCCTTTCTACTGGCCCCTCTCCCCAGCCGGCTCCTTGCTTCTCCCCTATCTGGGTACCACCTGCCATGCCCTCCTTATTTAACCTGGCCACCTCCCCTCAGATCCCTATGCCCTGTCCTCCTGAGTATCCTTCTGTCCTCGCTACCCCCACTGTTACTGCTTACGACTGGTCCTCCCCCATCTGCTAAACTAGCCTGTCTCGTCCTCCTTTCTTTCCCATCTCTGTTCAGTCCCTCCTTGCTTGTCGTGTTTCCCTGGCCTAAACCCTCAGCTCCCTTTATTGTATCCTCCTTGTAGTTCTGGTCCTTCTCCTTGCCCTTTCCTCCCAACTGGTCCTTCTCCTTGTGCTTTCCTCCCTCTACCCCCTCATCCTCCTGCTCTGATCCCCTGCTGCCCCGTTTTCACATTCCAAATCCTCCCGTTCCTCCGCTATCCAGCCCCTGCCTCCTGCCCCCTACTCCCTTTCTATCTCTAACTGCCCTTGTCATGGCTACATCACCCCCCTCATCCTCAAGCATAAGAAGAGAATTGAAGTGGTTACTGAGCTTAAGGTCCAATCCACCTCCCCCCATTTCTTCCTTCTGTCCAGCCCCAGCCATCTGCCTACTTCTCTGAGAATGTACTCCTTTTGCCCCCATCTTTGAGGTCCCCAGGTACTTGCCAGCTTCCTTCATAGTATCCTCCTTTTGGGCACCATCTGCCAGGGTCCCTATGTGACCCCAGAGTACTCTCCTGCACTCCTTTCCCTATGCCCCCGCTCCTAGTGTTTGGTGCAACCGTGTGGAGCCCTGCCTATTCCCAACCACTAATAATATCAGTATGGAAAAAAAATATCAGTATGGAAAAAAAACAGTAGCCTGAGTTTTGATCATTTAAATAAAATAATTACTTATTGACCTGGTAAAAATAATTTTGGGGGTGTGAAATGTCATGATTTGCACTTCTCCAAAGTCCCCCCCTCACAAACACACATGTGTGTGCTTGCAGTGTGGGTGTTATCGTTTTGTCCTGTCAGGTAGTATGAACCAGGATGTGGGAGTTTTGTTGGGTAGGGTAGGGACCCATCTTTAAGAGAGGCTAGGTCCTGCCATGTGTAACAGTTAACTCTGTGTATTACGTAAGCATTAATCCATGACGAAGGTGGCATCTAATGGGGAGTTAATGCATGGTTGGGACCGTTGTTGCCTGAGGCCATAGGCCAAGTGCCTACAACGGACCAACCATGCATTAACTCCCCATCAGATGCCACCTTCGGAGTGGATTAATGTGCTTGTAACATGGTCTGCATATCTCTTTGAATGTCACAGATCTGTTTGTAGTGCTGTCATTATGTAGACCATCACACTATTCAAGTTATACAGTTCAGTTTACTGTTACTTTCAAAAGTTTCTGCTATGCTCTCTTACATACATATATGTTTTTTTCATACTTTGGCACAGTAGTACATTACTGTATTGTATGATTGCTACAGATTTTTACATTTCTGATGGCTGTTCGTTTCTTATGCTTCTTAGGAGGACCACAGTTTCCTGGTTTTCCTGCTTACGCCGTGAAGTTGTGTGTCTCATTTGCATACAGCTTTTAGCGCTTTATATGCATATATAACATTTTTTACCTGACTCGGTTCTCTTTTACTCGATCCATTACACCAGTCAGATTTCCCCAGTCTCTTTTGTTTTCCCTCTCGATGGATTTGGTTGGATTATTGCGGTTTACTATCCCATATCTGATAGCGTCTCCAACTTATATCTGCTTCAAGTTGCTCGCTGTCTGCCTCTGTGTTCCCTTCAGTTGTATGCCGTATGGCTCACTGCTTCAACAGGTTCCTTGCATTTTTCCTATTTCGCCCCCCGCCCTCTCCGCTATTTCGGCACATCTAACCATTTGTCTGTCACTGCCAAAGTTCTGTTCTATGCATGCTTCCATGCCTCTCGCTCCACATAAGCTACACCTTACTGAGCTTTTCTCTATGTCTACGCCGCCTACTTGACTCCTACACCTTTTTTTTACTGTGTCTCTCTAATACTTGTCCTACTCATCATCTAAACTACCTACTTGCTCTTAATAAACTTCATTCTACCATTCTTTCCCTTTCTTTTTTTTACACACTGCTCGTTTTTGCCTGTGGCTACTTGTATTATTACAACACGGCATTATCATCGTTGCTAATGCTATTAAAAATTACCTAGTGTTTCCACCAATTGTTTTGCTAGTTTTGCCTACTCTTCGTTTTGCCATGTTACAATAGAGGTTGTAAACTTCAGAGATTATAGCACAAAGCAAGTGATTGTTGGAATAAATTGTTGCTGGGAACAAATATTTCTGTTATTGTTGAGTAGTAAGCATCCCCGGCCTCTCAATTCGTCTGACTGCGTGAATATATTCACTAGTCTTCTGTACCAGAGTTATCTGTACTCATTGGCTCAGACAATGCTTAAAATGTTATGGTTTGTACCTCATCCTCCTTGAACTGTGTTGTTCAAAATGTTATGGTTTGTAACTGATCCTGCCTGAAACTGTATTGTTTTCTACTGACTGTTCTATTGTTGTCCTACAGTTCTGTAACCTCTAGGTTGTGCTTGAAATAGGCAGTGTTTTGTCTAGTACACTTGCCGGTCAACAAAATGAAATAAATAAATAAAAGCCAGGATCAATAAATGGCAAGATTTACTGATGGGAATCTGGAAATACATTCATTTGTTCACCATGAAAATGGAGCTATATCAAGATCAGAACTTCAATATGAGTGAGATAAGGAATTAAAAAAGAGTACTATTTTAATTGTACCATTGAAATGCTTTGTAGTTTTCTTAATTTTAGAATTGTGATTAAATATAAAGCATTACCCATTAAACTGCACTCTTAATCTTTTATAGTTAAGAGTAAGACTTGATTCTAAATGGGGATTCTAAGTGGGGCTGGTAGACAAAGCAAAGGAAATGGACCTGTTCACACTTTAATGGTCAACCTGGCCAGGGCCCCCCTGTGTTATCACCTGCACTTAACACCTCATCAGGGAGGTGAGAATATGTCACAGTTTAGCCCTACCTTGTTCAGATTGTTTAGTGGCTGGTCCTTTGCAAAAAAAATGTAGCTCAGGCAGGAAGAAAAAGCTGTACTGAAAATATCTGTTGGGGATTGTTGGGGGCCCCCCAGCAGGCAGGGATCCTAGGGCTGTGCCTATGTTGCCCATGCCATAATCTGTCCCTGCTCCCCTGATCCACCTCCCTAGTCACCCAGTCAAAAAATTCAACAAGGTTGGTCTGACATGACCTCCCCCTGGTGAAACCATACTGCCTTGGGTCCTGTAGTCCACTGACAACCAGATGTTCCACCAATCTCTCCTTCAGTAGTGCTGCCATGATCTTCCCCACTACCGAGGTGAGGCTGACTGGTCTGTGGTTCCCCGCTTCCTCTTTGTTTCCACTTTTGTATAAGAGGACTACATCTGCTGTCCTCCATAAGAGGACTACATCTGCTGTCCTCCAGTCTTTGGGTACCTCCCCTGTTTCCAGTGATCGGCGAAACAGGATTGCCAGAGGTTCAGCCACCACTCCTCTTAGTTCTTTAAGGACCCTGGGATGCACCCCATCTGGCCCCATTGCTTTATCAACTCTTATTACTTCCAGTTCCTTCAGGACCCTTTCTCGTGTAAAGGGACTTGTGTCCATTTCTGCACCATTCCCAACCCTTGTACTCCTTCAGACTCATTACCCTCCTTCCCTCAGTAAAGACCGAGCAGAAATACCTGTTCAATATGTCAGCTTTACTGTTGTCATCCTCCCACGGCCCCCATCCTCCCCTTCAGTCTCACTATCCTCCTTTGCTTTTATTTTTTCCTTATGTACCTGTAAAAGGTTTTGTCCCCTCTACCCACTGATTTTGCAATGTGCTCTTCTATCTGAGCTTTGGCTTCCCTTACTGACCTCCCTGCCTCCTTTTGCTTCTCCTGGTACTTCTCCCTATCCCCTTCTGCCTGTGTCTTTTTGTATTGCCTGAATGCAATTGTAACCCCCCTGCAAATGGGGGTTCCCAAAAGACTTCCAGGAGCTTGCTTGAATGCTCCAAGCCTGAATGGTGTTTGGCATTTAAGCCATATATCAGTGAGTGTTTTTAGAACCTCTGGTACTGTCTCTTTAAGAGCTGTCTGCTTGCAGGCATAATTAGTTTGTATGGGGGACTGTATGTTTCTTTGATTGAGTACCACTCAAGCTGCTGCCAATTCACTTCATTTTTGCAGTCACTAGGAGTGCAAAGGGAACCTATCTGAAAGATGTAACTGTTTGCCAGAAATTATTTAGAGTAATAATGAAATTACAGTTTGTCTAACCTGCTTTCTTTGCAGTCAGAACTGTGTCTGCTAGTTCCCATTCTAGTTTTGAACTGCTGAACTGGACCAATCAGTGTGGGGTAAGCTAGCTCTAAAATGGTGCCTTGGACGAATCAGAACTTGGACTCATAATCTGAGCCAGCCACAAGAGGATTGTATGGGCAGTGACTCTGGGAGATGTAGTTTAGACTTCAGTGCCTTTTTGGACCAACAGCAGCAGTCTATTGTGAGTGACAGCCAATCCAGTCAAGAACTGGGAGGAACTCAAAGGAAGTGCCGGTTTTGTCGGTTGGAGTTTCAGTTGAGCTTTGGCAGTGAAGAAGGAAGGAGCCCTGTGCTTTTCAGTGTGCAGTTTTAGTCAAAAACGTGTGTAAGCCCAGAGTTCCGGTCTGCAGCTTGTGTAACAGCTTGTTAGGACTGAATCCGTCCTGTGAAAGAATCAAAGGATCTCTGAAGAGTAGAAACCAGGCTCACCCTGTAGAAGACTGGAGGAATTGCTGAAAATTACACTCGGTCTGTCAGGAACTGAATCTGCTGTGTGTTCTCCGGGTATTGTGCAGTAATGCGATCGGGATACAGATGCAGCCTGCCTGGTATAGTGCTTTCTTTTATATGGATGTGTGAAGAGGTTTGTGTACCTCAAGTGAGCCCTGCTGACATTGAAGGACCCTTATCTTATTTGGAGGTCGTGAGTACTAATTCAGGGTCACTCCTGTTGAATTGCCACATTAAATCCAAATGGAATTACTGTACTGCTGACTGTTTAATTCTCCTTTTCTCTGTGTGAAAGGGCCCCTACCAGCTGCCACCGGTTTGGACTAGCCACTGGGGCTTGGGTACCCAGGACAGTAACTGATAGGGATAGGCCTGTGCACAGAGCCATAGGTAGATTATTAGAGTGATAAGCTAATTAACCTGATTTCCCCTGTCCTTGTTATATCCCCTAAATAAATCAGAGCTGCTTGTTTCAGCAAAGTTATACTGCCTGAGGTATTTGTCTATGTTAAAGTACTGTACTGTGATTGTTGCACTGTATCTCATTTCACAGGAGGTCCCAGTGCGGAACCAGACCTGGGGTAAGTGTATACTGTGAAGTAATTCTGATATATTGTGTGGGCCACTAGTGGGAAGAAAGGGGTTGCAGTGTCCCAGAGGGCTGTGACCAAGTTAGTTTAACTGACCTCTGGGTGGAGGCACCCGCCATTGGCTCCAGGCCCCTCAACCTGTTAGTGGCAAATCAGGCAGGGGTAGTAGCCCCTGGGATAGCGCCATCTAGGGGTTACATCTTGGAGGCTCACCGCTGGGATTGTGTGTCCTCTAGTAGCCATATTCTGAACCACTGTTAAGAAAAAATGGGTACCCAGACAGAAGTGGCTGTGCACCGGCTGGTGGAGTGGTGTACTAGGGAGGAGATCGACCCCAAATGCTATCTTATCCTGGACATCCCCCTGGTATCAATACGGACACTGTGCAGGAGTACTTTCCAAGGTGGAAGGTTTAGAAAACCCTGTGGTGGTGGGTCGGCATGCTAATCTGCTCACCCACACTTTCCTGAAGCCCTAGTAGAGTTTAAGGATCCCATAGATGGCTCCAAAGTGCCACAGACCATTACCCCAGAGGGCCTCACTGCTTGGAGAGTGATAACTAAGGACAGTAAAGACCGGGAGAATCACACCACCACTATCTGAAACTTTGAGGAGAAATTTGCTAAATGGCTGCTGGGAGAGGGAAAACTGTGGAGGACTTGAAGAAACTATTCTTGCCACCTGGGGTGTTCCTATCCCAACACCTCTCCTGCTCAGTGCCCGTAATGAAGGCTGGAACCAATGCAGACTCATTTCTGCACTGCGCATCAGTCGACTGAAGGTTGAGGATCTTCTCAGCACCATCCCACCCCAAAGGAGATGACTGGGAGACCTGGATGAACTATGTTGCCCCAAGTGCTAGAATGGCAGTACGCCGGAAGCTGGCGAAAGAGGGTTAGAGAGCCTCCGAGTCCTGCCCTGGCTACCATCCGTGCTAAACAGGCCAGTAACCCTGAAGCGACTGCACAGGCTATCTTGAGGCCTTGGAGAATTGTATGGGAGCCCAGATTCTGATGAGGACCTATGGTGGAGAGTAAGAAATGCACAACAGTACAAGAGGAGTTGTTGTCTGCGTATGTCTCTCGGCTGGAAAATTATGCAAGAATGCCTCAGAAGGGAGTTTGCCAGCGATTGGAACTGGACCGAACCAGACTGGACAGAATCCTTAAGTCCTGCCCCTTCTCAGAACTGCTGTTGCTTCAGTTACACCTGGCAAACCACTGAATCCCACCCTCCGAGGATGAGAATTGAGAGAAATTGAGGAGTTGAAAAAAGCGACTCGGAGGGACCTGCACCAACAGCTGTGGCTACGACCCAGTAGACTGAGGGGTGACCCATCAAGTGAAGTTCAGGGGCAGAGGTTGACAGTCAATGAGTGCTCTGACAAGGAAAAAGATATGCCACAATTGGGCGAACTGTTGAGAGAGATCCGGGAATTCAAAAACAGTCCCTTTATGAAGGCCACGCCTGCAAGTACGGGCCCTGACCTATATCCGACTGCATCTGCTATGGGGGTGGGGTACCCACCATGTATCTCCCAAGATAACAGCTCCAAACTCATTCCTTGACCATGGAAGTGAGAAACTGACGAGATGTCTCCAAATGCTTATCACGCGCAGACAGAGATGGCACCCAGGTATCCAGTTAATAATACCCCCACCCTGGCTCCCAGTGTGGCGCCTGGCCAGCTCAAACTCAAAAAGTATGTTTTGCTATAATTGTAGAAGAGATGGGCACATGAAAAGAGATACCAGTCCCCAAAAGACACTGACAAAGTTGCATATAGGCTACAAGGAGAGCTGGAGAACAAATCAGTGGTTAAGAGGTGCACGACATATCCAGTGAGGGCACCAAAATGCTAAGTCCGTCCTTTTGGCAAGGTCAGTTGCCCAGGCCCCCCTACCACTTCTCTCAGACTGGTCCAGAATATTGGGTCCCTCATGGAGACCACTGTAAGGTGGAATGGAGTGTCTACAAGAGCTGTATTAGACAGTGGCTCCCAAGTGACAATTATGTTCCAGGATTGGTATCAAAGCATTTTCAGACGTACCCTTACAACCATTAGAAGGACTGCATGTATGGGGGTTAAGTGAGAGGCCTACCCCTATTCGGGTATATCCAATTTGGCTATCTTCCCCACCTCGTGGCTGGAGTGGCCGAACAAGTAGAGACCTAACCTTAGTGTGTCCCCCACTGGACTGTATGATGGTGTCCCTTTGTTGATTGGAACAAATGCTCATATGTTGGAAGGCTGGCACAGTTGTGTTATGAAAACAGGGGTCAAAGACTAGTAGAGCTTTAAGAGTTCGGCCTTTTAATTAAGAGGCCTATGAGGCACAGAGATGCTGCAAAAACAGAACCAGAGGAACCGGGTCGAATTGTATGGAAGAAGGATCCTGAGTCTCTGATCCTGGCGCCAAATGCCCAGTGTACTTACAGGAGAGGTCCGTATCAGAAAGGATGTTAAGATAAAATATTAATGTTGGATGCACCAGGCGATGGAAAATTGCCAGAGGGACTGCTGGTCAAGCTTCAGTATTTTGCCGCTAGAGCCTATGCTTATGCCAGAAGGGTAATGGTCCAAGTTCATAATGTGTCTGAAAGAGACATTCGAGAAACAGAGGTTGCATCCTGGCTAATGTGCATTGTGCAGACACTGCAGTGCTACCCAGCAGCAAGAGTTCAAGGAAGAATGACAGAGTAACGCCTGACTTGTTTGATTTGCGACTCCGCTGCCAGCTGAATGGAAAGTGAGGATCAGTGAGAAGCTTAGAGAGACCAGGTGTTTTCTTTAAAGGAATGGGATGTAGGATCGTGCAAGGAGCTGAGCACAATATCCGACTGCATGACAAAGACCATTTCTGTGAGAGGTCTCGACGCCTGGCACCTGCTGACATAGATGATGTGAGACGGCATCTGCAAGAGATGTTAGCTGCTGTGTAATACAAGAATCCAGAAGCCCTTATGCTTCCCCATTGTGGTAGTGAGGAAAAAAGAATGGAACAGTAAGGATGTGTGGATTATGGCACATAAACCGTGAGGACTACTCCTGATCAGTACACAATGCCCGCATTCAGGATGCTTGGACTGCCTAAGCGGAGAGCAGTGGTTCTCTGTGCTGGATTCCGCAGTGGGTACTACCAGATCCGATAGCCCCAGAGGACCGTGGAGAAGACGGCCTTTATCTGTCCGCTTTATGAATTCATGAGGATGCCTCAAGGGATTTCAGGTGCCCCAGCCACTTTCAACGATTGATGGAGCGTGCAGTGGGGGACATGAACTTATTAAGTGCCTGGTATACCTAGATGATGTTATTGTGTTTGGCAGCTCACTGGAGGAACATGAGAGCAGATTATTTAAGGTATTGGACCGACTGGAGGACTTTGGCCTTAAACTGTCCATTGATAAGTGTCAATTCTTTCAAACATCAGTAAAGTATGTGGGACACATAGTATCACCGAGGAATAGAGACCGACCGTAAAGTTGAGGCCTTGACCACCTGGCCACAGCCCAAAATCTAAAAAGAACTGCAAAGATTCCTGGGATTCTGTGGTTATTATCGGCGTTTCATCAAGGACTATTCAAGAGTGATCCACCCTTTACTTAACCTTACTCAAGGGAATCCCCCAACCCACAAAAAATACCAAAAGTCAGCGTCCCTCAAGACTGAAAGAGTGTATTTTCATCCGAGTGAAGTATTTGGGGCCCGCTGGACTCCTGATTGTGAGACTGCTTTTCATGAGATCATATATCAACTTACCCATGCTCCAGTGCTGGCCTATGCCGATCCAAGAAAACCTTACGTCCTGCACACTGATGCTAGCTTGCAAGGGTTGGGGCTGTGTTGTACCAAGAGCACGAGAATGGCCTGAGACCAGTGGCCTTTGCCAGTAAAACCTGACCCCATCCGAAAAAGAACTATCCTGTACATAAGTTAGAGTTCCTAGCTTTGAAGTGGCTATTGTTGACCAATTCCATGAGTACTTGTATGGGGCTAAAATACTAGTAAAACTGACAATAATCCTTTGACCTATGTGCAGACCTCAGCTAAGTTGGATGCCACTGGCACAGGTGGCTTTCTGCATTATCTACATATGACTATGCTCTCGAATACCGAGCAGGTCTGAACCACATAGATGCTGATGCTCTCTCGGAGGCCTGTTCCCCAGAATGATTGGGTCCGATTGGCAGAACCTGACATTCGGGCACTCTGCCGGAAGTTTGACAGGGAGGAACAAATGTCCACGGACGCATGGACTGCATGGTGGGATTGCTTGGGACCTCTGAGAATTGCATACCCGCTGCTTATTGCCACTTTTCTGCAATAGACATTGGTGCACTGCCTCAGCTGGACAATGACAGTATTCGCGGCTCAATCCCGCGATCCCATGATCAAAGCAGCTTTAAAGCCCTCTATACAGGAAAAGATGTGTCCAAATACGCTCCACTGATTTGAGAACTGCACTGTTATACAAGAAGGTCCTAAGTTGAAACTGATCAATAAACTGTTATACAGAGAAACAGTAGACAGAGACAAGTAGACAAACAACAACTAGTGCTGCCCACTGCCTTTGAGACTCAGTACTGAGGTCCTTGCACAACCACATGGGGCACCTTGGTATAGACAGAACACTTGACTTGGTGAGATCCAGATTCTATTGGCCTAAGATGGGGGCTGATGTGGAGCAACACATTCGAACTTGTAGTCGCTGCTTACAGAGAAGCTTTGCCCCAGAGGCTGCCCCTTGTTAACATCACCACCAGTGCACCCATGGAGCTGGTCTGTGATTGATTTTCTGAGTTTGGAGTCGGATCAAAGAAATATCAGTAATGTGCTGGTGGTCACTGACCATTTCACGAGATATGCCCAAGCTTTCCCACCAAAGACCAGAAAGCATCCACTGTGGCCAAAGTACTTGTAGAAACTTTTTGTTCACTATGGGGCTCCACAAGAATCCATTCTGATCAAGGGAGAGACTTTGAGAGTCGTCTGATCAAAGAGATGCTTCTCTGTAGAAGTGCGAAAGTCAGAACCCTCCTTACCACCCCAGGGGGAACCCACAGCCTGAACATTTCAACCACTTTGCTAGATATGCTAGGCACCCTGCACCCAAAGGACAAGCCTAGATGGAGCCAACAAATTAGCACCCTGGTACATGCTTATAACTGCACAAAAGTGATGCCACTGGATTCTCCCCTACCGCCTGATGTTTGGAAGAGAAGCTCGACTACCAGTAGATGTGTGTTTTGGGGTCTCTCCTGATGGGGTTCAAGCTGACAACTATTTACAGTATGTGCAAAAGTTAAAGGCCCAGCTAATCTCATGCGTACCAACTGGCTCAAACCATGGCTGCCAAAAGAAATCTGGCCAACAAAGAAAGGTATGATAAAAGGTGAAAGCACAGGAACTCCAGGAGGGAGATCGGGTATTGCTAAGAAATCTGGGACTGCATGGCAAGCACAAGATTGCTGACAGATGGCACCATCTCCCTCACATGTAGTGGGCAAACTAGATGATCTGCCAGTGTACAAAGTAAGGCCTGAGAATAATTCAAAAGATGTAAAACAATGCATAGAAATCATTTACTGCCCATTGGACAAATCTTAATTGAGTCTGAGCCCTAGAAGATGCCCTCTGGACCAGTGACTAGAGCTGCTGCTAAGAAAGATCAAGAAAGTCTGCACCTACAGAAGCAAAGTTAAAGTGTTCCCTCCACAAGTCCCAGTTGAGCATGACTGTCAGTCCATCTCGGAAGAAAGTGAGAGTGACTTTGAATACTATCCTTCTTACGAACTGAGTCAATTGTTTCTGGGCAATCCTCTAGTCAATACTGAGATGAAGCTGGGCCTTCTTGACTGTCCAAGCCCCCAGCTTCGTCCCTGAAGCCGATGCTCCCAGAAAGTGAAGCAAAGCATCAGATCAGATGAAATGGAATCATTGTGCATGGTTGAACTGTTTGAGCTTTCAGGGAGAAAATGATGGATTGGGTCAGACTGGTGATACACCAGAACAAGAAGAAGAGTATTTTGAGTGCCCTGACAGTCCACTGCCAGTGTCCGAAAGCTCTCCCTACGAGCCAAATGTTGTGGACTCAGAAACTGTAACTCCTGGAGCTGAAAGTGCCCCAAGTTCTAGCCTCTCTACCCCCATGGAGACTCCCCTGACAAGTGAGGACAATGCTGAAAATGAGGCTCAGAGTGCAGAGACTGTAACAGTTCCCCCTAGAAAGACTGGTCGAGCTGTAAAGCCTGTGGTGCACCTCAGTTATGATTCCTTGGGAGGCCTGTGGATTTGCCTCTCAATGTTGTCCATAAAGGAGTGTATGTGTCCCGAGCTCATTGCCCAAACTGAGCGTCAGTGCTAACTCAAGTTACTTGTGTTGCCCTCTAAGTATGGTGCCTTGTCCCGTCCAGCCCCAAGGTAACTGATAGGGAAGGGCCCTCTCTCAGGTTTCATGTACAAGAGGTAATAACTTGAGTTATGGTACCATGTGTGTAATACTGTGTAAAGAGATGCTGCAATGTTTCAGAAATGTGTTCTTGGTAAAATGATATATTGACTGATGATTACGTGTGTGAGCCTAATGCAAATGTATATGGTTGCAGTTAAAACTTATAGGTACTTGCTTGACACGACGCCAAGCTTTCCCAGGCCAGGAAGGGTGTAACCCCCTGCAAATGGGGGTTCCCAAAAGACTTCAGGAGCTTGCTTGAATGCTCCAAGCCTGAATGGTGTTTTGGCGTTTAAGCCATTTATCAGTGAGTGTTTTAGAACCTCTGGTACTGTGTCTTTAAGAGCTGTCTGCTTGCAGACAAAATTAGTTTAGTATGGGGACTGTGTGTTTCTTTGATTGAGTACCACTCAAGCTGCTGCCAATTCACTCCATTTTTGCAGTCACTAGGAGTGCAAAGGAACCTATCTGAAAGATGTAACTGTTTGCCAGAAATCATTTACAGTAATAATGAAATTACAGTTTGTCTAACCTGCTTTCTTTTTGCAGTCAGAACAGTGTCTGCCTAGTTCCCATTCTGGTTTTGAACTGCTGAACTGGACCAATCAGTGTGGGGTAAGCTAGCTCTAAAATGGTGCCTTGGACGAATCAGAACTTGGACTCATAATCTGAGCCAGCCACAAGAGGATTGTATGGGCAGTGACTCTGGGAGATGTAGTTTAGACTTCAGTGCCTTTTGGACCAACAGCAGCAGTCTATTGTGAGTGACAGCCAATCCAGTCAAGAACTGGGAGGAACTCAAAGGAAGTGCCCGGTTTTGTCGGTTGGAGTTTCAGTTGAGCTTTGGCAGTGAAGAAGGAAGGAGCCCTGTGCTTTTCAGTGTGCAGTTTAGTCAAAAACGTGTGTAAGGCCCAGAGTTCCGGTCTGCAGCTTGTGTAACAGCTTGTTAGGACTGAATCCGTCCGTGAAAAGAATCAAAGGATCTCTGAAGAGTAGAAACCAGTCTCACCCTGTAGAAGACTGGAGAATTGCTGAAAATTGCACTCGGTCTTTCAGGAACTGAATCTGCTGTGTGTTCTCCCGGGTATTGTGCAGTAATTGCGATCGGGATACAGATGCAGCCTGCCTGGTATAGTGCTTTCTTTTATATGGATGTGTGAAGAGGTTTGTGTACCTCAAGTGAGCCCTGCTGACACTGAAGGACCCTATCTTATTTGGAGGTCGTGAGTACTAATTCAGGGTTGCTCCCTGTTGAATTGCCACATTAAATCCAAATGGAATTACTGTACTGCTGACTGTTTAATTCTCCTTTTCTCTGTGTGAAAGGGCCCTACCAGCTCGCCACAGTTTGGACTAGCCACTAGGGCTTGGGTACCCAGGGACAGTAACTGATAGGGATAGGCCGTGCACAGAGCCATAGGTAGATTATTAGAGTGATAAGCTAATTAACCTGATTTCCCCTGTCCTGTTATATCCCCTAAATAAATCAGAGCTGCTTGTTTCAGCAAAGTTATACTGCCTGAGGTATTTGTCTATGTTAAAGTACTGTACTGTGATTGTTGCACTGTATCTCATTTCACAGGAGGTCCCAGTGCGGAACCAGACCTGGGGTAAGTGTATACTGTGAAGGTAATTCTGATATATTGTGTGGGCCACTAGTGGGAAGAAAGGGGTTGCAGTGTCCCAGAGGGCTGTGACCAAGTTAGTTTAACTATTGCAAACCCTGACCTCTGGGTGGAGGCACCGCCATTGGATCCAGGCCCTCAACCTGTTAGTGGCAAATCAGGCAGGGTAGTAGCCCTGGGATAGCGCCATCTAGGGGTTACACAATCTTTTGGCTTTCACTTCTCTGCTACCTCCTTGGAAAACCATAATGGCCTCCTCTTCCTTTTCCCCTTGCTAACCTGCTCAATGCATAATTCTGTTGCTCTTGTAATCCCTGTTTTAAATACTGCCCACTGTTCCTCAACCCCTGATTCCGACCCCATTCCCCTTAATGCCTCTTTCAAGCATCTCCCCATTTTCCCAAAGTTTGCCCCCCTAAAATCCAGGATACGTATTTTTTTGTGGTTTGGTTCTGCTCCTTCTGTGATTTCAAACCACAATGACTGGTGGTCACTGTTCCCCAGGTGCTCCCCCACTGTTAGCCCCATCACACTGTCCATGTTTGTGAGCACGAGGTCCAGTATTGCCTTCTGCTGAGTTGGTTCCATGACCAGTTGCTTGAGGAAGGCACCTTGAAGGGAGTCCAGGATAAATCTGTTCCTGGTTGGTGCTGCTGCTGGGATACTCCAGTCCACATCTGGAATATTGAGGTCTCCAACTAGCACTACCACAACCTTGTCTGATATCCTTTGGATGGCTAGAATCAGCTCCCTATCTGTTTCTTCCTCCTGGGCTGGTGGTCTATAGACCACACCTGTGTGGATGGCTGGCCCCATTTTCCTTTCCAGCTTAACCCACAATATCTCTCCCCCATTTTGTTCATCCTGGATCTCTGTGGCCTTTATGTCATTTTTCACATAACGTGCCACTCCTCCTCCCTTCCTACCTGCCCTGCCTCTTCTGAATATGTTATAGCCAGGTATGGCCATCTCCCAGTCATGGTTATCATTACACCAGGTTTCTGTGATGGCCACAATGTCCAGGTCCGACTGCACCATGACAGCCTCCAGATCCTCCATCTTGTTGCTGAGGCTCTGACGCATTGGCACACATGGCTTTCCATGATTTGAACTCCTATACTGTTTAGCTGTTCTACTCCAGCCCCTTCCCTGGTTGTTCTTTATCCCTGGTTCTCCTACTGTCTGCCCTTCTGTTGAATTTTGCCCCTTTTCTGCCTATCCACCTCTTGGATGCTTATCTCCATCTTTTTCACACTGCTTTGTAGAGATACCCACTCCTCCTGTTCACTGGTTCCACTGCTTGCTGTGGGGGGTGGGCAATTAGATACCCTCCTTGCTGGCCTGCAACCCCTCCTTGGCTAGTTTAAATGCTAGTCCATGTAGCATTTATTCGTTAAAAGTTTTTATTATTTTGTTAACAGAAAAAACAAACAGAACACACAGAACAGCATTAATCTCGGCTGTAGGCAACATAACAGCAAGTTGTGGCGTATGAGGAATTGTTTGAATTACATCATAGTTCTAAAGGGAGATTATAAGAAACCCATTATGTCTAAGGCCACCTACCTTAGTTCTTGTCAGTGAATCCGGAACCACAAGGAGGTACTACTGCAGAGTAAGACAAGGCTTCATGTATTATGGTAGCCATACCTTCTTATGGCCGAATCTAAGGGAGCATCTGAAAAATAAATAGGTATGGTGCCACAAAGTAACTAAAGGTGATTAAAATAATTCCTGACGCAGCAGGATACAGTGTACATCTCCCAGCCTTGCCTCCTATATATTAGACATAAAGTATAAGGAGAATGTACAAATAGCCTAACTGTAACAGTGTGTAGTAACAATAACAACTATTTATAGTGTCCTTCTTCATTAAGTAAGTGATACAAAGCGCATGCTGACAATAGTAGGGAGCAAAAAGAAAGGCTACATTACATGGTCACAATTCACTATACATCTTATTGGAAAACAGAGCTGTGTAATACCACAATGCACCAAGTCAACCAACACCTGCTCTGGAGGCCAGATATGCCATGTATGGAGCCCAGCAACAATGGTAAAGAAGCATTCGCCCTGTCATCAGGTGAGAGCATCTATCTAATTGAATATATATGAAGGGTGGATAGAATCTCCGTTATGTTAGGTATAATAGAGGATCTCAGTTTTAAGAATAGAACGCTTCACCTGCATGCTGAGGACATCAGCCATCTAAATGCATAGGGGTTGAGAGTGGGGCTTCAGATTTAAGACCCAACAGCATAAGGGAGGGACTAAAAGGGATGTTACACTGCAGGACTAGGTTCACAGCATTAAGAGCAGCTTTCCAAACACCTGTGATCAAGGGGCAGAGCCAGAGAATGTGATAGAGGTCTCCTTCATGTGCTAGGCATCTCCAGTATTTATCATGAGGGAGCACTTTCATTTTTAGCATTATAGAGTTCTATACCAAGAGTGCATTATTTTATTATGAATCAGTCTGCTTCTAGCGTCCATAAACACTTTATGCCCTACCTCCAACATTGATTCCACTGGGTTTGGTCAATGGCATTTTAAGGCCTTCTCCTACTTATACCTTGAAGATTGATTTGAGTTAGGCAAAGTATCTCTAATTAGGGCATACATTGCACCTGCTGTTCCCTTCTGTAAAGCAAGCCACGCATGCACTGGTGGTGAGAGGTCTTTAGAAGTGTCTGACTGTTGCAGTTTTTGTTTCAGGGCATCTCTGATCTGTAAATACCTCCAGAATTCAGAGCTTTGTAGTTTCCACTTGTTTTGGAGTCGTTGAAATATATCTACCACCAAAGAGCCCTTGACCAATAGGTCCTTTACAAATAAAATCCCTTTCCCCTGCCAAGTAGGCCATAACACAGATTTGTTCCCTATGGAGACATTAGGGTTAACCACAGGGAGTATATAGTATGGGAAGGGATGACACATTTAATTTTTTATGAAGGATTCGCCAATACTGAATAGAGGGGCCTATGGTGGGATGCGACAAAAGTTCCTTAGGGGATCCAGGCCACAGTAGTGTAGCTGCAACCGGGGGTCCACTAAGGCCTTGTTCAATTATTAGCCAATGGGGTGACTCTTCAGACTGTGGGTTAAACCATTTCAAGGTCTGTGTAGATTGATATGCAACTTTATAGCCCTCTATCCATGGGAGGCCCCATCTGACGTATTTCCAATGCGCTCTTAATAAATTTTTGGCAAAACGAGGTTTAGTATTACCACATAGGAAATAGCCAATGATTTTTTCAAGTTTTTTAATCCATACCATAGATAGAAATAAGGGAATGTGGGATAATACATAAAGGATTTTAGGCGCGATTGACATTTTAAAAGCCGATATCTTCCGGCTAGCGTAAGATTAAAGGCGAGACCAGCAGTCCAGATCAGATCTGCAGCTAGATAATAAGGGGCCTAGATTGTAGTCCCACCACTTCCCAATATCAGCACCCACTTTGATTTCCAAATATGTAATGGTGTGTTGTGCCCATTTAAGGCCAAAGTGGGACATGGTATGGGGGAGACATTTAGAGTTAAGTGGCAGGATCTCTGTTTTTGCCTGATTAATTTTGAGTCCAGAGATATGTGAAAAGATTTCTAGAAGGCTAAGAAGCGGTCGAATGGCCTTAGGGGCATCTCCCAGTATAACCAGCAAGTCATCAGCATTCATAAGAGTGGTGGGTTGCGTCAGACCCGCAGTAATTCCAGCAAGAAGAGGGTGTTGTTGGATTGCAGCCGCCATAGGTTCCACCACTAGAAGAAACAGCAGCGGGGACAGGGGGCAGCCCTGTCTAGTGTCTCTATGAAGTTGGAATGGGTTAGATAATGCAGAGTTGGTGAGTACCTTAGCGAGGGGGGCTGTATAGAGAGCTGTTATAGCAGCTCGAAAATGAGGTCCGAGTCCGATATGCTGAAGGACAATGTGAAGGTAGTCTCATTCCACAGAGTCGAACGCCTTCTCAAAGTCAATGGCCAATGCAGCCGCGGGGGTCGGAGCGGATTTGGCTCTGTAAATGAGATTGAGAAGAGTCCGTAAGTGGTCTGAACTGTATCTACCTTTCACAAATCCTACTTGGGATGGGTGTATCAGAAAGGGAAGTATAGGGTTGAGTCTGTTTGCCCACCCTAGCATATACCTTACTGTCAGCGTTGATCAGGGAAATAGGGCGGTAGCTAGCGGGATCTTCAGGAGCTTTCCCCTTTTTAGGGAGGACAATTATAGTGGCCTGTCTTAGGGTTTAAGGTAGGATGCCCTTATCTTCTGCCTCCTTAAAGACCTGACATAACAGAGGGGAGATCATGGGAGACATTAGCTGAAGGAACTCTACAGGGTACCCATCGCCACCTGGTACTTTTCCTGATTTGAGAGCCATCAAAGCCGCATTAACTTCTTGTGTTGTGAGGGGGGCTTCAAGGGTATCTATATGGGAGGGATAGTTTCAGTAGCAATAGATTGAAAGAATGTTTGAGTTGCAGAGATGTTTTTAGGTCTGGAGGAGGTGTAAAGTTGTGAGTAAAATAATGCCATAATTTCGCTTTACCTTTGGGAGCTAGTTTGAACCTTACCGGTATTGGGGTTTTCAAACCTGCTATATAGCAATGGGCTTGTTGGCTTCGGAGTTGATATGCTAAAACTTTCCACTTTGTCCCCCTTCCCAGTATGTGTGACGTATCCCAAGGAGTGCTAGATCAGCCTTCCTAGATAATAGTTCATTCAGTTTAATACGGAGTTGTAAAACTTTCCTACCAGATACTGAGTGGAATGATGGGTGGAGTAAGGCCTTATGCTCCTGCTCAGCTTTGACGAGTTCATTTTCGAGGAAGGTAAGTTCCTTTTCTTTACATCTCCCTTCTATGGAGGCATATCCAATAATTTTACCCCGTATGGTGGCTTTATATGCTTCCCACGTGGTGGAGGCAGAAGTCTCTGACACGGGTTCTTTGCAGGAAAAGTTGAGTTTGTGTTTTGGCCCATTCCCTAAATTTTGGATCATGCATAAGGAGAGGGTCCAGTCTCCAGGCTGTTGACTGTGGTGTAAATGTTCCCATTTTAGTGTCAGCTGCACGGTGCATGATCTGAGATAACTGTGGGCAGGATATTGGCAGCTAAAACAAGTTTCGTCAGAGACTGGGAGATTAGCCAAAAGTCAAGTCTGCTGGAGGAGCCATGCACCTCGGAATGAAAAGTATAGTCCCTATCTGAGGGGTTGACTAACCGCCAGATGTCCACCAGTTGGTATTCGGAACTAAGATTAAGTACGTCCTGTGCTCCTCGAGTATATGATACTTTCTCCCATGTCCACTTCTATCTAATGCAGGGCAAAGCGTTAAGTTGAAATCCCTAGAATTGGCGTATCTGGTTTCAGCATCATCCCTAGTTTAGAACTGAGTTCTAGGAAAAAGGCTGGGTTATCTTCATTTGGTGCATATATATTAGCAATTAGTAGCTGCTCATGTGGGGTATCCACTAAGGCAATCGCCCATCTTCCCTGAGGGTCGGCTTTACTCTGCAGAATGGACCAAGGGAGTGATTTGTGCAATAAAATGACAACACCTCTCTTTTTTTGTAGTAGCACTGGCGTGGATTTCTGATCCTACCCATTCCTTCACCAAATATCTGTGATCCTGCTTGGTTAGTTTAGTCTCTTGCAAAAGAGCCACCTGGGCTTTAGTCTGCTTTAGATGGGTTAAAACTTGTTTCCGTTTGGAGGGAAAATTCAAACCCCTGACATTCCATGTCACAAAGGTGATTTCATCCATGGTCAGACCAAAGGTGAGATATGATAACTGAAATGACCTTCTATAAGAGGGAATTGTCAGGGGAGTGATAATGTAATGAGTCAACCATTGTTCCTAGGCTCATACTGCGAGAGGTGATGGTTGGCCAGTCATATATGCATACATATACATTGTACAGCATGCAATCCGCGGATAATATTTGCAAAAATAGAAGAGACAGCAGTGATATACAGAGGCACGAAGTGCCTGAACTATATACAAAAAATACGCAACTTTGCGTGGTAATATGAGTGGGCATTAAGGGCCCAAGGTCAGGGACCTTATTGGCCCACCCACCTACCAGACTATGGGGGAGTAGACTGTAGTCCCATTCACAAGGCTAGCCCAGGGCAGGGGGGAAAAATGAACAAAACAGAACGCATTTCCCCGGGGGTGGTATGAGGATGGAGTCCCTTGCTTGGTAAGCTTCATGACCTTATGCCATCAAACCTAAACATTATACTAGAACCAGAATTGACCATGGGGTTACTAAATAATTCTAATAAAGTATAGGAAGGTTATTGCCCTGAAGGATGCATAGCATTTGCTGGGTAACTAGCCTGGCCTATTAAATTCTTGAAATGTTCCTTCAACCTCGAAGGGGGTAGCAACGTACATACACAGGGCCCGGGGTTCCCTTTAAGATTGCTAAATCATGCATCCGAGCACTGAGACATTATGACAATACCCCCTAGTTTGAATCTAAATACAGTGCCTGTGCTCTCAAACTTATCCCCTTCCCTTTAAACCATTTTTTACTACACTATTATGTCCTGCCTAGGCAGGGACTGGGATACGTGGTCTGCGATACTGAGAGAGAGAAAGGAAAGAAGTCCAGTATCAAGTCCAGGCGTTGCTTTCAGTCGCAGACCACCCTCCAAAAGTCGCTGCCAAGTTGAATGTTAAAGTACAGTAAAGAGAGAAAAAAGAACAAGAGCACTTATCTAAGTCCATGCTCGGTAATCATCCGTCTGCAGGAGCTCTGCATCTGAGGGGGCATGCGGAGACCATTCTTCGGCAGGGGTTGCAGCAGATGAAGATGAAAGATGCGGTGCCACATCCGTCGCAGCTGGAGATTGTTTGGGCGATGAAACTGTAGCCTGAGTTTAAGTTGAGGGTTCAGATTTAGCATTTTCCTGAGCCATTTCCTCCTCTGATTGGATACAAGAGTCAGCTGCAACTTCGTCCAACTCCTCAGGGGCTAAGAGTCCAAAGCGGTTTGGCATGGAAAATCGTGTTACCAGATCCTCTGGGTTGTTGACGGAGATCGAGGTGCACCTTCGTTTCTGTCATGTGGGTGTTCTCATCTCGGATGACTTCCAGATTGCTGCCGCTTGCGAGTTCTAACTGGAAGGGCTGGTTGGTAGCCATGAAATTGGAAGTTGGGGGGGGGGTCGCGGTGATTTTGCAAGTGTTAGCCATCCCGCTGTGCCAGCTTTGTTCTGTTTCTGTCTGATGATTATTGTTTTGCTCTGATGGAGGTTGGGGAGGCCAGTAGGACTGAAGGTACTGCAATAGGCTGCCTGGTGTGTCAAAGGTTATGTGAGAGCCATTCACCTCTAGCCACATAGTTGCTGGGTAACGCAGTGAAAACTTAATTTTAAGTGAGTGCATCAATTTCCTGGCCTCTGAATATTCTTTCCATCTGGCAGCCAGTTCCCTAGAGTAGTCCTGAAAGATTAGGATTTAATGGCCTTGCCAAGACAGACCTCCAAGCTCTCGCGCCCTTACAGTGATCCACTCCTTGTCTGCAAAGTTCAAGATGCAAGCCATGATGACCTCGGTCTTTCCCGCCCCGGTCGGGCTGAGCATTCTATGGGCTCTTTCTATTGTGAGCCCAGGCAGAATCTCACACTTCAACAGATCCAGCAAAACATCATGTAGAAAGTCTAAAGGATTGCCGATTCCACACCCTCAGTAAAGCCGAGGAACCAGAGGTTGTTCCGACGGCTTCTGTTCTCCATGTCGTCCATTTGCTTTGTAGTTGCTGTATCACTCTGCTTTGATCCTGATTATGACGGTGAGTTTTCATTTCCATAGAGTTTTGAACTGATTTTTGCTCTGTGCGGTTTATACGTGCCTCAAGCTGTTGAATAGCTAGTGTAGTCTTATTAGATGCGTGAGTAACTTCTGCCATCTGCTTGAGTAGTGCTGTAAACATTTCGGTAGTCTGTAATGCTACTGACTTTGTCAAGGCCTCTGATTTTTTATGCTGCGCCATAGTGTTACGCCGATGTACAATCTATAGAGGAGTTGTCGGTGGTCAAGGTGTCTCTTTCGATTCGGTGTGTTAAAGCATGTGTTTTCCTGGTTGTCTCTGATGATCAATCCAGCAGGTTTTAGCGATGTAAAATTCGAGAAGTTACCGGGGAGTTATAGTCTGGGCATTCGCTTTTAGGTGCAGCCATTGCGCCCGAGCCGCTTACGTCGTCCATGTAGCATTTAAACTTATCATTGAGTGCTTGATTCCCTCCAGGATGGATGCAGGCCGTCAGGCTTGAACAAACCTCCATTCCTCCAGGTGGGTCCCAATCACCAATGAATCCAAACCCTTACTAACAGCACCAGTTCTTCAACCATGAGTTAAAGTTTCTGGTGCATGCTTCAATACTCTTCCATACTCACGGTAGTACTTCTGAGAAGGTGACAGAAGTAGCTACTTGCTTGAGACCCCTTCCCAATTTCCTAAACTCTTCCTGAGCTTCCTTTGGCTCCCCCATTGGTGACCCCCCCTGTGGCCAGTGGTGCTGACACAGCATCCACCAGGTATGGGCATGCACTCACATGTCTGTGGCGGCCGTGGTGCCTCCCACTGACACCTGGGTTGACAGCCCACATGTCCCCTGTTGTCTGCACCCATTGCAGCCCACACACCAGGCTGACTGTGCCTGGGCCGGCGTGGGTGGCACATGCCTGCCCCTGTATGATGCCTCTGTGGGTCACCTGCATTGCACTGTGCATGGCTGGGGGTTCGTTGTTCATGCTGTGTAGCATGGATGTGATGAGTGCAGACCTGTGCTGCTGTGCACGTGTGCCGGCAGTTGTACACTGATCCATGCCATCCCCAGCACACACAGCATTCCCCCCGGCCATGTGTCCATGTGTGTCCTGTTGTGTGTGTGTGCAGCGCTGTCACCCCTCACAGGTATGCTACACAATGGCTGTGTTGCTGTTGTCTGCCCTGTGGTGTGGTTGTGGGTCTATGTGTGTGTGTGTGTGGGTTGGGGGGGCTTCCGTGTTTGTCCCACCTGTGTTACTCACCTGCGGTCCCCAAAGTGCTCTTCCACGATGGTGTCCCTGTGCCGCTGGGACTTGGCGACCAGGTGTGGGTTTCTACATGCCAGTGGCGGTCCACCACAGGGCCCTTGCTCCACTGCCTCCCCCTCCTCTTCCCCGGAACTGTTGCCCTCCTCAGCCTGGACAGCTATTCCACAGTCAATGGCCATGTTGTTCAGCATACAACAGGCCAGGAATATGCCACAGGCCTTCTCTGGGCTGTATTTTAGGGTACCACCTGACCTATCCAGGCACCTAAAGCGCATCTTCAGCATGCAAGACACCCTTGATGATCGCACTTGTAGCAATGTATGCTTCATTGTAGCACCTCTTCCTCTGTGCCAGGTTGGCAGAATGGTGTGAGGAGCCAGGGTCAGAGGGGCACGCTGCATCACCTGTGGGGGCAAGAGCAGTCTGTTACAACCCATACATGTGCATTGTGTACCACAGCCCCCTTCCACCATGGCACACTGTGCGGCTGCTGACTGTGGCACCCCTCCTGGTGCATTTCTCTCCCCACAGTGGGCCGGGTACCATCCTGCACACAGTGGACTGCATGCCCTGGCTGCACTCCAGCTGCCCTTTACCTGCCCATGCATGCTGCCACGGCTATCCACACCTGTCCCATCTGGCATTGCCTGCCCTCCATTACCCAGTGGTCACCTGTGCCTGGCTGCATGTGGTGCATTCCGCCCTGCCATTCATGCCTGGTGTTGTGCATCACCTCACCTACCATGCTGCGCTGTCATGCTGCACTCTCCCTCATGTCATGTACACAGTTCCCTTGGTGTGCCCACCTCCAATGTCCCACCTGTGCACCTCCCCTGTGCAGGCCCTGCTGTGGGCCATGCACATCTGCTCTCCCTCCCGTAATTTGTTGTGCCATAGTATCCTGTTTGTGGGCATGTCTGTATGCCCCACCCACCCACTAGGTGGCCGCTGGGTATGTCCCCGATCTCAAACCGGCGGCACAGGGTGGAGTGGTGCCATATGAAGGCATTGTGTGTACTCCTAGGGTGTGTGGTGCAGACATTGCGGATGCGCCCTGTGGCATTGCACACCACATGGCAGTTGACGGAGTGGAACCCCTTGCGATTTATGTATGGCATGGCCTCTTCACCATGTAGTGCACAATTGCCACATGGGTGCAGTCAGTGGCCCCATGATGCCTGGCATGTGTGCCACCCTGTGGAACTGCTGCTTGACTTTTGTCTGCTCTGCCTGTGTGCTTGGGAAGCGAATGACTTCCGAAGCGTGTGGGAGCAGTGCGGTGAGGAATTATGTGAGGATACAGGACATGGATGGCTGAGATATGCCAGTAGTGTCTCCAACTGAGCTCTGGAAGATTCCCATGGCAAGCAGGCACATTGCTGTTGTCATCTTGGTCTCCACCGATATGGCATGACCCCTTCCAGTGGGGGCCTGCATTTCCTCATGGCACAGATCACAGAGCTGACTCAGAATAGTCCCATTCAGGCGGTATAGGCTGACTCTTTTTGTTTCTGTCAGTTATTCAAACATCAGTCTGGCACAATACCGCCGCGGGGCAGGCTGCCTATGGTGCCTTCTGCCAAGGGTGCCAGAAGATGGTAAAAACTGAGGGTCTGAGAATCAAAAGGGCACTTATGAGGGTGCAAAGGGCACTTTTTCTATACTAGTTTTTGCCATACAGAAATAAAAAGTGGAGTGGTTACCCCTTTGCCCCCCCCCCCCGTTCTGGCACCTATGCCTTCTGCCACCACATTGTTGGTTTGCCCGTCTCCTCATCCCCATTATCATTTCCACCATCAGGAATGGCGCGTCATCCATCTCCGTGACCTATGTTCTGCTGCTGCTGTTCTGCCTGTTGCTGCTGCTATCCTGCAGTGTGCCTGCTGGGGGCTTGCACTTAAGTCTACTTCTTTTATACTTACCTCCTTATGGCGCAATTGGTAGATGCGCTGTGAATGCACCGTGTTTGCGCATTCATTTTGCTTTGTGAATGGCTCTGCGCTATGTATGCAGCTACACGCTCCCTCCAGATGCGCCGCATATTATTATTTTTGCTCTCTGGCGCATCCGGGATGCACCAGGGCATTTCTGCAGTTTCTGAATGGTGCCATGGTGCATTTTTGTGTTGCGCTGGCACATCTCGATTACGCTCAGCACATCTGCTTTGTGAATCCTGCCTGCTATGTTTTTCCTTCCCTAGAGACTATTTTTTTTATTATTATTATTTTTAAAAACCAAAACCCACCATTCATCAAGCTGCTGAAACCCCACCTGAGGCCACTTATACAACTATTTGGCAAGTTAAATATAATTATTTAAAAAAGAAAAAAAATATTTTTTATGCCCTTTCTCCCTGGTGTGGCCTGCTTCCCCGGGTTGGGCCCAGCCCTATCCGCCTGCATCACTAGCACTAGAACCCTGTTTCCTCCCAGCCTTACCCCCAAGGTGGGGCTGGCCACAGCCATGCAGCATTGCCTAACCCCTCCTTCACAGTCCAGGGCCAGGCAAAAGCTCATGCTGAATGGGAGTATAGTACCAGTAGGTAGGGCCTGATCATGCCACAGGCCATCCTGCGCACCACAGGGTGTTTCCTGATTTTTTGATTCCTTACACTTTCAAGACATCAGCTGGCATAAACCTTCAAGGATGCACATGGGAGGATGCCACACAGAGCCCTGATGGCATCCTCCCATCTGCCATGCTTCTGCACTGCACTGCTGGTTGTGGTCACCCAGGTGGCAGTATAGAAGCTGGGTTTGCAACTTTCCATCTCTGAAGGAGGAGAACGTGCTTTGAGACACTTAATCTTCCTTCCTTCCTTCCTCCAGCCATACCCCGATGACTCACATTCCTTCCTGAACTCCAGTCACCGGCGCTGTGGGTGGTAGTGCTACTGCTGTGTCAGTGTGCTGGCTCAAATATAATTACATATTAAAATGAATCAGTTGTGTGTGCTGACCACCAACCTTCTGTTTAAGTTCTCCTGTTTAAATTTTAAATCAGAAGTGCCGAAACAGAGGATTGGAGGTTGGCAACTGCAATATAGTTATCACATAGCTGTATAAATGACCTTGGGTGGGTTTCCAGCAGCGGGTGAGGGGTGGGTTTCAGTTTTTAAAATTATGAAATAACTGAAGGTTTTGTGTTTGGGAGAGGGACTGGGTTCTGTGAGTGGATAAACAAAAGAATAACGGCAGGAGGATGAGTTTTGATTGTACTTAAAAAGCTGTTTTACCACATGAAGATACTACAGCATTCTGTGAGCTCTGAACTGGTACAACAGCTTTTTAATTAGGATGGAAAGCCATGTACACTAAGAGATAACCATGTACTAGAAACTGTAATTTCCAACACTATGCTAAAAATAAGGCATAATCAAGCACTAATAGTATCTCTGCCTTGGTTCCCCAGTACGTCTTTGTTTCTAAAAAGTTTAATTTTATTAAAGTTCTTACTGTGGTAGTCTAGTGACTAGTAATCTTTTGCACGTTTACCCTCCGAGAGCAAATGGACCTCTGCCCACAGCCAAATGTGGAGGCCACCCCTTTCAAACATGATCAGTACAAATCCATTTTAGTTGTTAGTATTTGGGTTTAACTGACTGTGGAGTGCACATGCACTTTCAGGGGTGGAATAACATTTACAAGCCATCCTCCATTAAAAAAGCAGTATTTGGATGGACATGGGGGGGCACATGCCCCCCTAAGATTCTATGAACATGACATCCCTAATTCACACTCAAAGTAATTTGCTTTAAAATATTGGACCCATCCTTTTCATTTGTGATTCTCCTCTGAGAGATTTGATATTTTGAAGACTGTGAAGGTCAGGCCTTGTCATTTGACCTTAAATGGCTCTCTGCATGCTGCCTGAGACATGCAGTGCAGAAATGGACGTGAACACCATGAGACAAGCACAGAGCTGAGAGCGCAGCATTAGCATAAATGATAAAATGTGTCATTCATAAGGCCAGACTTTCAGAGTCAGAGCTTTCTCCGATCCATTCAGTTCTAAAGTCTGGCTCATCTGTTATCATGCCACGAATGGTGCTGAAATGACATGCCATTTAAGCTCTCGGGCAAAGTTCACTATGAGTTGTAAGTTTTGCATTTTGCAAAGCACACACAGTCCTCTGGAAGTGATTGTTCTATGAAATTCAGCACTCCTTTCAGATAATGACAGTATGGTACTACCAGGGAAAATATTTCAGAGAAAAAACTGCTCCTGTTTTCTTTTTTCAACTTTTTTTATAATTTTATATTCTTTAGAATTTAGTTCAGTACAACAAAAATTTCACACAGATTAAATATCTGTTTTCAAATTCCTACAATCCTCTCAAAAGTAAAGACCAAGAAAATCATTATACTACAAAAGTATTTATATTTATAAAATGGATGAGGAAAAAATCAGTGACAATTAGGGTCACTGACTGGATGAAAATATACTGTATGACTATGCATTATCCTACAATGACTGCATGCCTTCCACGATGACCGAGCGCCTGCACTGCTTTCCATCCTCAGATCCGTCTCACTAGTAGCTGAACAAGAAGATCACTCCACACCTGGCACATGCAGACTGCCACACACATAGCACAACATTAACAACGTAACCAAGTAAATCTATGTAGGTATCCACTGCAAACAGTTATCTGGTTTATCCTGTCATGATTCTGGTACATACAAACTGATAAAAAACACTTGTTTGGTTGATTTTGCCATGTTTACACTGTCTCTGGAGTAATGACTTTCACTTATGTGTTCAGTGGGTTCCACCATGCTGCGGCGACATGGAATTTGCCGACCGTCAGCACAGCGATGGCACAACATTACCAACTGATATATTGCCGCCATGCGGGAACTTGTAGTTTCTGTGGGGACTTTGCCCCACACCCCCATGTAGAGGCTCTGCCCCCACCCTGCACTCAATTAACCAACTGCGACTCAGAGTTTGTTTGGGGAAGGGGCAAACACCCCGGAGGCAACAGTGTCAGGAACCCAGTAGACCATCACTGTGAACTGCCGAAAATGTCGCTGTGATGGTCTTTGCTGTATTCCCGTCACTGTTGCGACGTGATACCATTCCGCTTGTGTGACCAAGTGGCATTCACTGCAGTAAACAAAATGCTGGCAAAGGTTTATAGTGAGGAACGTTTTCTACAAAAAGATGTATACTGTGTGGTTTAAAGTCACTTCATTTAGTTTCATGTAAAAAATAGCCGCTAAGTGTACAGCAAGCAGAGTAAGCAAGCTGGTAGCTTCACAAGTGTAGACCAACACTTTAGCAACACTTGCTTATGCTTGTATCTACACTTGTGAAGCTGCTGACTCGCTCACTCTACTTGCTGTACACATGGCGGCTTTTTTTTTAGACAAAACTGAATGAATTGACTTTAAACAATGCAGCTTACATCTTCTTGCAGAAAACCTTCCTCATTATAAACCTTTGCCAGCATTTTGTTTACTGCAATGAACCCCACTCGGTCACGCTACACTGGAACACAAAAGTGAAAGTCATTACACTAGAGACAGTGTAAAAATGGCAGGATTAACCACATTGTTTTTATCACTCTTAAACTATCAAAATCATGGCAGGATTGACCAGATGACATAAATGAAACTCTAATTTCTGCCAGACAAGGACTACTTTTCGCCCCAAGAAAAACATTTCTAGCCATTTGTGAGATATTTAATCCACTACAGGGTGTGTGGTCATGCTGTGATATCGCATGCCTCGGTGGTTGAATGCACACCAAAGCATGCGTATATCAGAGCATGACCCCATGCCCTAACATAGAAACATAGAGATTGTCGGCAGATAAGGACCTCCAGACCCATCTAGTCTGCCATTTTTCCTAACTTAGTTGGTAAACGATTTCCCTATGTGGTCATCGGCTTTAGCCTCTCTTACCCACCTCTAGGGTTCCCTTTTGCCTATCCCATGTATGTTTAAAACCTCCCACTGTGGATGCTCCCACAACCTCCTGGGGCAGTTCATTCCATGCATACACCACCTTTTCTGTGAAAAAGAACTTCCTTATCTTTCCCCTTATCCTACCCCCTCCAATCTCATATCGTGCTCCCTTGTTCTTGTCCCCCTCCTATATTTAAAGGTATCCCCCCTTGCACCTTGTTTATGTCCTTAAGATACTTGAAAGTTTCCATCATGTACCCCCATTCCCTCCTTTCTTTCAGTATATACATATTGAGGTCCTTCAGTCTCTCCCCATATGCTTTCTGGTGCAAGCCCTGCACCATCTGTGTTGCCCTTCTCTGAACCGCCTCCACTCTGTCTATGTCCTTTCAAAGATGTGGTCTCCAGAACTGTACACAGTATTCCAGATGAGGCCTCACCAGTGTTTCGTATAATGGTATCACCACCTCCCTTCTTCTACTAGTGATACCCTTGCTATGCCATCCCAACATGCCACTGGCCTTCAACTACCTTCATACTCTGCTTGGTTCCCTTTAGGTCATCTGAGATAATAATCCTCAAATCCTTTCCACCCTGGTGTCTGTCAGTAACTCCCCCCACCCCATCCTTTAGCTCTCTCCAGGGTTTCTGCAGCCCAGGTGCATGATCTTACATTTCTTTGCATTAAATTTTAGTTGCCAGTCTTTGGATCACTTTTCCAGTTTCTCTAGGTCCCCCCTCATTTGCTTTACACCATCAGGAGTGTCTGCCCTGTTGCACATCTTGGTGTCATTTGCAAACAGGCACACCTTCCCTTCCAGCCCCTCTGCAATATTGCTAATGAAGATATTAAAAAGGACTGGCCCCAGGACTGACCCCTGAGGCACCCCACTAGTCACTCCCTTTCCTCAGACTGGATCCCATTACCACCACCCTCTGCTTCCTATCCTCTAACCAGCATCTGACCCAGTTTACCATCTTGTGCCCCATGCTCAGGCTTCCCAATTTGTTCAGCAGTCTCCTGTGTGGAATGGTTTTGAAGGCCTTGCTGAAATCAAGGTAGGCAACATCGACCGCTCCCCTCGGTCCACCTCCCTCATCACTCAGTCAAAGAAATCTGCCAGATTTGTTTGACGTGATCTTCCTGCAGTGAATCCATGCTGCCTCGGGTCCTGTGCACCGGTGGATTCCAAGTGTTTTACAGTCTTCTCCTTGAGTAATGCCTCCATTAGTTTTCCTACTGTTGAAGTGAGGCTGAGTGATCTGTAGTTTGCTGCCTCCTCTCTGCTACCACTTTTGTGTAGGGGGACTATGTGTGCCCTCCTCCAATCCTCTGGAACCACCCCTGTGCTGAGGGACTCAATCAACAAGGCTGCCAGTGGTGCTACTAGCTCCCCCTTAGTTCCTCAATATCCTGGGATGTATCCCATCTGTTCCCCCTTCCATACTCTTCCCTCTTCCCTGTAGTGGATTATCTCTTACTTCTATCTATCTCTATTTATCTATATCTATATCTATCTATATATATATATATATATATATATATATATATATATATATATACATACTATATATACATACATATATCTATATATATTTAGGTGAGAGAGATAGAATATCTTATAAATCAGTGTCAGATTTGAGGAAATATCACCATCGAGGGTCAAACAAGCCATAAGTTGTGAGCCCGAAGGACAAGTGGCCTTTATGAGCTTGTTTGAATCTGCGATGGTGATATTTCAGAATATCTGGAACTTACCATGAGCTGAACAGAAGAGGTGGCAGGAGCAGGGATCAGCAGCTCGGGTGGAGCTCTGTGAGGGAGCCTATCCACACAAAAAGCCGCGCGCCTCAACTGCAGCAATTATCAACAGCCGCTTTTCTGCCATGTAACATGGAATTCCAGGTACCTACAAAAGGAGCTGGCCATCAAGCGACCCCCTGCTTGCAGCCCTCGCACTAATGACCCATGCCAAGGACAGCAACAAGTGGAGTCTGCCCCGGAGTTAGCCCAAGAGACAGCCAACAGCCAGGGATCCCGTCCAGTGGACCTCAGGGCAGGAGACAGGAGAGGGGACCAGAGTGTCAGAAGCAATCCATCAGGTAAGTACAGCACAGTATATCGAAAGTACTAGGGGGAATATCTTGAGGGTGTGAAACTGATATTGCATCTTTTACAGGGGTTATTTTCCTGGGGTTGTGATTGTGAAGTAGGATTTGTGAGTTAATATTGCAACTGCTACAGGGTTATTATCCTGGGGTTGTGATTGTGAGGTAGGGGTTGTGAGTTAATATTGCATCTTACAGGGGTTATTATCCTGGGGTCATGACTGTGAAGCAGGGATTGTAAGTTAATACTGCATCTTAAAGGGGCTATTATCCTGGGGTTGTGACTGTGAAGTAGGGGTTGTGAGTTAATATTGTATCTTACAGGGTTATTATCCTGGGGCTGTGACTGTGAAGTAGGGGTGTGAGTTAATATTGCATCTTACAGGGGTTATTATCCTGGGGCTGTGACTGTGAAGTAGGGGTTGTGAGTTAATCTTGCATCTGTTACAGGGTTATTATCCTGGGGCGTGATTGTGAATATGAGGCTGTGAGGATTGAAGTACAGTACATCTGCTTCAAATAGTATTATTTTGAGGTTTGTAGGGGGAGAGAGGGAGAGACAGACAGACAGAAAAAAGGGGTAGTGGGTTAAGGTAGTGGGTAAGGTCTAGCAACAGGTGGCTAGTTATGCTAGGAGTGTTGCAGTGCAGCGGCTGTGGGGCGCCAGTCTTCAGGGAGACTTTCTTGAGGCTGCATAGCTGCCTATATGTATGTACCTCACTGGGTTGAGGGAGGAGCTGGCCAGACTCAAGGCTGAGTTAGCTTGGGTTCGGAGGACCTTCTCCCCTGCCCAGGGACCACCTAGTCCACTGCCATTACCTCAGAGGTTGCCCAGTGGGAGGAATGGCTGGACAAAAGTGGGCTCAGGGATGGTTAGAGTGGTGGAGCATGGCGTATCCCACAACCAGTTCACTACAAAACTCCTTTTGTCACCTGGTGGAGTGGGAAGGTCCCACCGAGGCATGTATAATAGTGACTGGGATGGATGTGGGGGTCCTCCACAGTGGAGACCCCAGAGGAGGAGGAGGAGGAGGAGGAAATTAATCCTGGTGGGGGACTCCATAGTGAGGAAGATAGAGCTGGGGGTAGGTAGAGATGAGGAGAAGGAGATTTGGTGCCTTCTCGGTGGCATGGCATGCAGGGATAAAAAGAGGATCCAAAGGGTCACTGGGACAGCAGGAAGGGAGGGAGAGCTGGAAGTCCTTGTCCATCTCAGGACAAATGACCTGGCTAGGGATGAAGCAGAAATAGTTCAGGAGGAGTTCAGGGAATTGGGGAGGGGTCTTAGGTAAGTAGCATGCTCTGTGACATTCTCAGAAGTGCTACCTGTCTATGACAGGGGGCTGACAGGACTCTCCACACCAGGAAATTCAACACATGGGTGAAGAAATGATGCAGAGAGGAGGGTTTCAGTTTCACTGAGGACTGGAGCCCCACCTGGAGAGATAAGGGCCCGTACAGCGGTGATGGCCTGCATCCATCCAGAAGGAGAACCGTGGTCCTCAGTGAGTGGTTTAAATGCTACATTGGCAAGCATTTAAACTAGCTGGGAGGGTCAGAATGAGGCAGGGAGAAATAAACTCCCCTCACAAGCTGAAGAGGTCAGCAATCTGGTGGGAGTAAAGAAACTAAAAAATAATGAAATCCAGGGGGTAGAAGAAAAGGATGATGCCAAGGTAATGAATGAGCAAAATAAGGGAAGGCAAATGGAAAAGAGGAGGGAAGTGGCAGCACATCCTGGAAAGCCATGTATGCAAATGCTCATAGTCTGGGTAACAAGATTGCAGAGTTAGAGGCCACCAAGGTGGAAGCAGACCTGGATTTAGTCACCATTACAGAGACCTGGGTGTAGTGAAAACCTGGACTGGGATGTGGCCGTACCAGGTTATGTTCTGTTCAGAAGGGACAGAGTAGGTAGAAAAGGGACAAAGCCCAGAAAATACAGCACTTGAAAAAACAAACATACAGTTGAAATGCAAGTTATTACATGCACAGATGTCCATATGGCAAATAGCAAACAGCAGTCAGCAATGGCATACAATATGCAGCAGTTACAGCAATGGCTAGTACAATGGCAATGCACAAACTACTCATAGCAAATCACCCCGGCACTACAGCTGTCCCAGCCTTCCTCCGGGGCGGTTTCAGTGGTAGAATGAACTGCGTTTAAGTAGCAGTGTATCAATGACATCATCATCCTGAAGCCCCATGTGCAGAAAGTGAAAATTTATATAGCAAAGAGTGCAAAATAAATGTGACAGCAAGTGCAATAAATCATTGTATATGTGATAACGAACAAGTTATTATACAGAATTCATTAAAAGAAAAGGACTACATATGAACATATGAATTTGCCAGCAGAAACAGGCCACATGGTCTATCAAGTCTGCTCGAGTGTGCAGCTAGCACCTTACCTTGCAGCTGCCCCACCCCCCACCCTGTCCCATCCCTTTGAAATTACCCACTGTCTTACAGGATACCACCTCCTCCGGCAGAGTGTTACATTTCCTCATTTCCTCCAATATCTTACCCTCCAATCTAAGACCATGCCTCTCATGTCCCTCCCCCCTTATCTTAAATATCTCTTCAGTACATGTCTTGTTTATCCTTTTAACTACTTAAAGAGCTCAATCATATCCCCCCCCCGATCCCTTCTCTCCTCCAGAGAGTATATATTCAGCTCACTCAGCCTCTCCTCATATGGCCTGTCCTTCAATCCCTGGATCATCTTCTTCGCTTTGCATTGTACCCCTTCCAGTAATTTTACATCCTTCTTCAGATATAGGCAACCAGTACTGCATGCAGTACTCCAGGTGTGGCCTGACCAGTGACCTGTAGAGAGGCAGGATCACCTCCCTGCTTCTGGAGGAGATTCCTCTCGTAATACATCTCAGCATCCTGTTGGCTTTTGCTGCTGCCTTCCTACACTGCTCTAGATTGTTCATTTTCCCCATTACAACCACCCGTATATCCTTTTCCTGCTTGGTGGTACCTAGCTGCAGTCCTCCCAGCTGATAACTCCTCCTGGGTTCTTTGCTCAAGTGCAATACTTGCACTTTTAACATTGAACCCCAACTACCACGCTTCAGTCCACTCTTCAAGTTTGGTCAGGTCATCCTGCAGCCACTGCCATCCTGCTATGTTGTCCACTACCTCCCCCAACTTGTTGTCATCAGCAAACAGACTGATCTTATTCCTGATGCCATGCGAGATGTCTGCTATATATCCCAAACAGCACCGGCTGCAGTACTGATTCCTGTGGCACCCCACTCGTCACAGCCCTTAGAGATGAGAGCTCCCTCCTCCACCACTACCCTCTGCTGTCTCCCCTGCAGCCAGTTCTTGATCCATTTAACTATCTTAGTCCCCACCCCCACGTCAACTTTACCCCCAACCTCCCATGTGACACTGAATCAAAGGCCTTGCTGAAGTCCAAATATATGACACCCACAGCATGGCCCTTGTCCAGTTCCCTCATTACCCAATCATACTACTCAACCAGGTTAGTCTGCCAGGATCTTCCAGAGACAAACCCATGTTGATGACTGTCCTGGAGCAAATTGCCTTCCAGAATGGACACCAGCCTCTCCTTTAGGATTGTCTCCATCAGCTTCCCCACAATGGATATTAGGCTTACTGGTCTGTAATTGTCCGGTTCATCCTTTGGGCCACTTTTATGGAGGGGTACCACGTGGGCCATCCTCCAGTCATGTGCTATGCACCCAGTGTCTAGGGAGATATTGAATAGGTCAGCCAGTGACCCAGCCAGGACCTCCGCCATTTCCTTCAGCACCTTGGGATGTATGCCGTCTGGCCTTGGTGCTTTATCCACCCTCAGAGCCCTTAGACCTTCCAATACCCTGCCTCAGTGATCACCCCATCCGCCACCCTCCCCACCCCTGTGGTAGTTTCCCACCTTCTCCATCATGAATACAGAACAGAAGTACACATTTAATGCTTCTGCCTGTTCCACCCTTTCTCTGCCCACCCCTTCCTTCCTGATCTTCACTATCTGGTCCTTGCAGCTCCTTCTCTCCCATATGTATCTGAAGAAGTCCTTTTCCCTGTCCTTGATGCCCTGTGCCAGCCTCAACTCCCTGGAAGCTTTGGCCACCCTGACTCCACTGGTAACTTCTTTGGACTTCTTCACATACTCCTCCCTATCCTCCCCCTTTTCTGATTTTCTGTATCTCCTGAATGCTGCTTTTTTTGCCCTCACATTTTCTAAGACTTCCCTGCTCATCCAGCTTGGTTTCTTAGACCTTCCATTTTTGCTCTGTGATCTGGTATAGGTCTCAGTGACCTCCACAAGCCCCATTTTGATTTTTTCCCATTTCTGGTTTGCATCCCAGTGTGGCTGAATTCCAGTCAGGTGCCCCCAAGATTTCACCCATCCTTCCAAAATCAGCCTGTCTAAACTCAACCACCCTGGTGCCTGTACCCACCTTCCCTGCTCATGTTGGCGTGAACCACACCAGTTGACACTCCCAGCCAGCGGGTCCTCCACCCCCATCTCCCTTACAGTCTCCCCATTGGACAGTACTAGATCCAGCGCATTTCCCTTCCTAGTCTGCTTGGTAACCATCTGTGCCAAGAAGCCATCCTGGAAGGCTTCCAGGAGTATCTGTTCCCTAGCACCTGAGATGGCTGGGATACCCCAATCCACTACTGGCAGGTTGAAGTTTCCCACGATCATTGTGTTACCTTTCCTGCACACCTTCCTAATTTGCTCTACTAGCTCCCTGTCCAGGTCCTCCCATTGAGCTGGTGGCCTGTATACCACCCCCATCCTGAGAGTCCTATTTTTCGTGTCATGGAATTGCATCCACAAGGCTTTTGTTCTACCCTCCTCCCCCTCTTCCATTGCACACTTTATCCCTTTCCTCACCTCATCGCCACCCCTCCCTCTTTCCTTTTGCCTCTATCCCTCCTGTAAATCCAATACCCTAGGATCATCAGGTCCCAGTCCTGGTATTGGTTGGCCCATGTTTCTGTGATGGCCGCTATGTCCACCTTCCCCTCTGCCAATAGAGCCTGTAGTTCAGCAGGTTTGTTCCCCAGGCTACTTGCATTCAAGGAGACAACCACCTCCAAGATGTTCCCTTTCTGTCCTTACCCCATGTCCCACCCATCTAACCCTCCCTTGACCCTTCCCGATTCTGTCCCTGTTTGTATGGGGGTAGCTTATTTGTCTCCCTCCGAGACCCTGCATCCCAGCTTCCCATTTGCCACCCCGACTAGTTTAAATTTACCTTTGTTGCTATGTACCTCTATCCTTTGTTTTAAAACCCCTGCCCTTCCCTGCTCAAGTGTAATCTGTCCCCTGTGAACAGATCACTATTGTTCCAGACCCTGCCCCAGCCTCCCACTATCCCGTACCCCTTGGATCGACTTCATTCCCCCAGCCAAGTGTTGAACTCCTCTATCCTTCCCTTCCTCACTGTACTTGCACAGGGCACTGGGAGTACCTTCAAGAAGGCTACTGACCCCCTACCTCCTCACACAACCTTCCCAGTTCCTCAAACCTCTCCCTTACCACTTCAACCATTTCATCCGCCAAGTCATTCGTACCCATGTGCACCACAACATGCGGTTTCTGCCTTCCCCTCCTTATGCACTAGAGAAAAGATTGTCCTGCCCTATCAGCCGTCAACCCAGGTACAGACTCTATCCATATGGGACTATATCTTTCCCATTTACTTCCCCTTTTAGTATGGACTCTCCCAGCACAAGTACGCTCCCCTCTTCATTTTGCTTCCCTTCCCCAATCCATTTTCCCTTGTACCTGCTTTGAGAGTCCACCCTGCCCTGCACATTTGCATCTCTATCCTTACCCTTGGCATCATTCCCAGCCTCCACACCTGTCTTGCCCTCCCTAATGCCCCCCATGTTTGACTTGCCCCTCCCCTCAAAGCTCTCCCACTATCATCTTCCCTCACCTTCACATGTGAGCACCCTCCTCTCATCTCCCTCCTCTGCTGTGTCTCCCTTGTCCACCCTTTTAGCTGGACCCCTTGCCCCCTTCCTCTGGCTGAATGTTGTCCCCTGGGAATTCACTACTACTCCCTCCTCCTCCAGGCCCCTCTCAGAGATCCCTTCCCTCCTCATCCACCATTGTAGCCAGCACCTCAAACCCATTTCCTGTCACTGCTGTACTTCTGAGCATTGGTTTATTCTTACTGTCCCAAGACTTCGCTTTGCTGCTGGCCCCTCTGTACTCTTTAGCTTCATACCCCAAACTCTTCCCACCCCTGGTTCAGAGCTCATGCTACTCCTTGGTCCTGAACTCTTGCTATTCCATGCAGGTGGCCATACTGCTCCTGTTTTCTCCCCCTCTCCCCCCACCTTCTTTAACTCCCTACTAAGCCACTGCACCTCTGCCTCCAGTCTCCTCTGCCTCTGGCAAATTGGACACCCCCCTAGCTTCCACAGTATGTTCATCCAAACAGCCACCCCACATCCATTACAGCCCACTATTCTCCCCGACTTTTTCCCCCTATCATCCTGTTGCCCCCTGTTCCATTCTCCCATCTTCTGCCACCAACCTCCCCTATGTTGGTTAATCCCCCTCCCATTGTAACCTTCACTAGCATGCACCATTTTTATACTTCCAGTTCCCACCCTGTTGCTCCTAAATGTCCTCAATACTAATCAATGCTAACTATAGTGAGAGGGTTCCACTTAACTTTTTTAAGATTCCTTAAATCTCCTTAGAAGTGAGTATAGTAAAGGAGTAACCCCCTAACTTTACTGTAGTTTGAAATTCTGGAAGAGAGTTAAAAAACCAAACTCAGTACTAATTACTTACTGTACCCCCAGTCCCCCACTTTGCTGCCCTCCAGTAAATCCTGGCCCTGAGTGTATGTTCCCTCCCGTTCACCTATTCCATTCCACCCTGCACACTTTATACTGTAGGCCAATTCCAGCAATTCCACCTAACATATACCCTCTATAACAGAAACAAATAAATAAATAGGAGTCCCGCCCTAAAACACTGTCAAAAGTAATAGCCCCTTCCTAAGACACAGCCTCCGGCTCCAAAGTGAAGCACTTAGCTAAAATGGCTCTTGGCTAATTGCGCCCCCTCTCCAAGTCTAAATCTGCTTGCAGTTTCATAACTGCCACAGACTGAATTGAAGTTGAACTCCAAATACAGCTCCAACCCAAAACAGCACTGGTTAAACACCCTAATCCATATCACCCTCCCAGTACAAGCTATTTGAACAACATCAATAACTGACTAGCATCAATAACTGATACAAGAACCATTGTTCTGGGTATAAGAATTCATATTCAATATCATCATTTAATATTCATTATATGTAACAATATACCACCGTTAGTCTAAATAATCATACAACATACTGATCATGAGGGAAATCATATTTATACTGTGTTAAATTATTACATAAAAGGACCCTAGAAAAAATAAGTGCAATCAAAATTAGAAAAATTTGAAAAAAAATCTTTACTAATACCTAGTAACTTCATTTCATTTCTCACATTGCAATGTTAAATACAAGAAGCAGAATTACAAAACTAACTACTCAGCTTACTTTCTATTTATCAATTTATTCAATTAAATACATTTGTATTCTATAGAAGTAAGGCAGAAGTTATTGTAGTTCAGACCCCTGTCGAGAGAGAGAGTGTTTATCTGGATAAATGCACATGATCACCCGTTTCTGGATTCTTGTATTCAAGGGGATCTAGATGATATTTCCCCAGTTGACAGTATAGGCAGATAGGTAGAAGGCAATAGCCCTGTGGAAAAAAATAAGAAGATACATGTAAGTGGAGATAAATTAATGTAATTAAAAAGGTTTCAGGTCCCATTGCTCATTTAGACCTGCTGGTTTAACACTTTCTAAGCAACAAATTCAATAATGTTCTCATCTTAACAGGAGATTTTGTCTGTCACCACCAGATTTTTGAGATGTAATATATTTGAGCCCCATAAATCAGAGATTTTCAGATCTTGATTCCTGAACACTGTGAAAGTGTATGCCAACTGGTGTATCCAGTTTTTTATTTTTAGTGTTGTGAACATGATCCTGAGTTCTAGTTTACAAGGCGCATGCAGTTTTACCAACATACTGTAAGTCAACCCACACAGGCACCACAATGCATAAACAACAAATGAAGTGTCACGCCTTTTGAATTCTCTAGAGTCTACATTTTTCTGAATTTTGGGGTGAATGAAAGTCTTGTCTGGTGCACAGTATTTGCATATATTGCACCTGTGGCATTTACACATCCACTTTGGTCTTTCAGGTAGCCAATTACAGTAGCCTGGTGTTTTTATCTTGGTGCAGAGTTGACTGTGGATTAACTTGTCTATCAGACTAGAGGCACAGCTAAAACTAACTTGCAATTCTTGGTCCCACACTATTGCCTACCACTTCATCCCCCAGTAAAACTGACCAGTTTTGAAAAATTATGTGCCCAATTTCGCCCTTCCAATCGTTGTACTCTGTTGTGAACATGACAGGGTTTGTATCATATTGTTTATTTTTGTTACAGTTCAGAAGTTGATTTTTATCATTGACTAATGCTTTTTCTTTAGATTGTTTAAGAAGATTTTTGTCATAGCCCCTTGCTAGGAATCGTGATTCAGGGTCTTCTGTCTGCTTTTGTAATATGTCTACATCACTGCAATTTCTTCTGAGATGCAGGAACTGACTATGAAGGACTGATCTTTCAACACCACTGGATGGGCACGTCTAGCATGTAAAACCAAATAGGTGGCTGTAGATTTTGGATAGAACACCTCACACCTTGCTGGCTGTACTCTCAGCTTTCAGTTTCCTTGTTTGCACTTACTGCTGACTTACACAGTGCTACTTCTCCTAATTCCCCCTCATCCTAACTCCCTCATTTAAAGCTGAATACCAAATCCTGTCATATTGCTTACCACTCTATGCACTTACAGTATGAATTGTGTTGTTTCCTTTTTATGTCTTGCTGCTTCATATCCCTAAAGGCATATAATATATTGTTAACTTATTGTTAATTTCTGACTGCTGTATGTTTGTGTAATTGTACAATTACTGCTGTACAGTGCTATTGTTTTACTGTTGTACCATGTAATTGTTTTGCCTCTATATTACTGCCTGTTGGTAATGTTTACTGATTTTGTTCCTCGTTTCATATCATGTTCTACATTAATGCACTCTGTTCAATTAACTGTACTATGAATTGTTGACTTGTATATTGTTGACTTATACAGTACAAGTCACATTAAACTGTTCTATCAACTCACTGGTGTAGCATTTTTTTTTTGCGATGCTACTGCAGTGGCAGCTCAAACTGTTGAAGCTTTAAACTTTTTTTCAACTATCCTTCACTGCCTATTCAACTCACTTGTACCTGTTTAGTGAAATGGCAGTAGCCGTTTTTCAGTGTTTATGCAATGCATTTTCATGGCATTGTTTATAAGTATCACAGCATTCCTTAAGAGCATTGTTTATAAATATCACAGCATTCCTTAAGAGTTGTTTAGTCTGCCTTCTGAAATGAAACTCATAAGCACTCAGATGAAAATAAAGCTTATAGTACATCACAGCTAGTTGCAAACCAATACTAACCTTTTACTAATTCATTGAATTAAACACTGCACAGATTAAGAAACTCATTGAACAATGCTACACCAGTGAGTTGAGGGAACAGTTTAATGTGACTTGTACTGTACTCTCCTGGGTTGTGTCTGAAAATAGGCATTTCCTATGTCTAGTGCACTTACCCAGTTACCAAAAATAGATAAATAAAGAAAATAAAATAAATAAAGCATTTGGTACCAATTTGTTTTGTTCTCATTTGAGTACTGTATATTGAGACATCAAGAAAATTAAGTACTTCATTGCTAGCTTTATGTGTGAATTGTAAATTCAGATTGTTGTCATGCAGCCAGTCCATGAATTCATCAATGTCAGAGGCATTGCCTCACCATATGCAAACTATATCGTCTATAAAACGATACCATGACATGGTTTTATTAAAAAAATGGATTTGTATATGGGTTTAGCACACACATTTCCTCCCATTTTCCCCAAAGAGGTTTGCATATGGTGGGGCCATAAAAGCCCCCACAGCAGTCCCACATCTGTAGGTAATGCTCGATTAAATTCAAAGTGATCATGTGTTAGTAAAAAGTTCAATGCTGACATGACAAATTCAATCAGAATTGTTCCCCCAGCGTCATCCTTCTCCAAAAAATAATGACAGGCTTCTAATCCCTGTTGATGTTGAATGGAGGTATAAAGTGCCCCCATGTCAGTCCCTAGCCAGATGTAGTTTTCTTCCCACACAGTGTTAATCAATTTGTGCAATAAATCTGTTGCATCTTTTAGGTATGATTTTAGCTGCACCGCATGTTTTTGATGCAAGCGGCCTGCTGGGGGGGGGGTCAGTGACACTTTTGTGAACCTTTGGTAATATATAAAAAACAGGTGTCATGGGAAACTCATTTCAGATAAAGTTAAATTCATTGGCCCAGATATTCAAAGAGGTTGTGTGGTGCAATAGGGTTGCACCATGCGCAACCCCCCAGTGTGCCCCAGCACGATATTCAAACAGGCAATTTGCACTGCACAAATCCCAATGTGCCAGGGTGCATTGGTTATGTATGTGGTGCAAATGCAGGGAGCATGCCCATGCATATGCAGCACATCCTGATATTCAGCCCGGGATGTGCATTGCATATGCTAGCACAACCCTGATGTGCGCCGCATATGGGGGCACAATGTTGTGCCCGTAAAAAGGAGGAACAAATCCTGGCCTCCCGCAGGTGGGAAGCTGTATTGCAAGGCACAACACACCAGCCATTGGTGGCCACACGCCCAGCAGGAACACCGGCCACAGACACCAGAACACACCCTGATGGGCTAGTGTACCCCCCTTCCGCATACCTGATCATGGGCTGTATGTCAAATAAGAAGTACCCTGTTGGTCCAGAGGATCCCCCCCTCCTGCATGCCCGATCGCGGGCTTTAGTTAGAAATATAAGTACCCTGGTGGTCCAGTGTTTCCACCTTCCTTCCGGTATGCCTGATTGCAAGCATCTGCATGCAAACATAGTGCCCAGTGTGCGAGTCCCCCCCCCATTCCACCTAATCATGGGCAGTATTATCCCAAAGCCCGAATCCTGTAGGTGCTTATCCTCCCCAGTCCATCTGATCATGGGCATGTGTTATATAGAACATCTGGTGGCCCAGTGGGCCCCCTCCCCACCCACCACGGAGGACCCAGCCACCCAGCTCCGCCCCATCATGGCGGGCGGCAGCACCCCACCTGCATAATGTCCATCCGCCTGGCCAGATGACACCATATGTGCAGTATGTGCTGTATGCCTATTGATCCACAGTGTGGACCAATGGGCTTACAGACCGTGCTGCACTACACAGGCACAAATATGTGAATAGATGCTTCATTCACATATTTGTACTATATCTGATGTAGTCTGCAAGCCCATTGGTCCACACTGTGGACAACAGAGCATACAGCACATACTGTATGCCGTCATTTGGTGGGTGGCTGGGCACGTGGTGGGTGCCAATGCTGCTCACCGATGATGGGGGATGCTGGGTGGCTGGGTCCTTCATGGATGGTTGGGGGGTCCACTGGCCACCAGATATTCTCTATACATCACATGCCCACAATCAGGCAGACCGGGGTTGGAGAGAACATGCACCTACAGGATTCGGCTTTGGGCTACTACCACTGGCAATCAGGTGGAACGGGGGACATCTTACACACCGGGTGTTATGTTTGGCATACAGATGGCCGTGATCGGGCATGTCGGTGGGAGGGTGGTGCCACTGGACCACCAAGTGGCCTCTTCATCTATGGAGCCTGGATTTGGGCATACAGGTGGAGGGACCAGGGAACCAGTACTTGCTGCAGGCAGCTCCGAGGGTGCCAGGTGCATTTCGCCAGGCTGCCCTGCACAACGCATGCAAATGGGGCCATAATGACATGCAAATGGCCCCATTTGTGCCTTGCATATATTATGGCCCCATTTGCATGCCCTCTTCTGAATATCATGGGTGCTGCACCCAGCGCAACTGCATTTGTGCTGGCGCATCCCCGGTGCTCCCTATCTGTGGCTTGTGCTGGCGCACTGTCACTGCACCGTGCGCATTCTGTGCCATATTCAGCGGTGCTGCACCATGGTGCATCGCCATTGAATATCACCTGGTCCTGATCCTGGCGCATCCCAGATGCACTGCGCCCATGCTTGCGCTATTGCCAGGCGCAGTCTGAATATCCAGGCCTTGTTGGTAACAGCGCCTTCTAAAGTGGCCTCTTGCAACAGCTGGTATAGTTCATTTTGAACTTGAATAAGGGGTTGACAACAAATTAATGTAGTTAGTATTATCATTCAGCAGAGTATTTTCAATCTGTATGTAGTGGTCCTTGATAAGGACCACTAACCACATTTCCACCCTTGTCTTCTGGTTTTATAATGATTTTGTCACAATTAATCAACTCTTTCAGTGCTGTGTTTTCTATTTTAGTTAAATTGTGACTACTTAGTATACCAACATTTGCAAGGAGATCACTAACTTGTTTCATCAGTACTTTTTCCAAAACTGTGATGACAGGATTGTAAATGCTAGGCATAAATGTAGATTTACCCTTAAATAATTCTTGTCTCTCCCTTAATATGACATTCACTGAGAAGTCACAGCTATCAGTTGCACCAACAGCAGTATTAGTAAGTCATTTATGGTCATCAGTTTCTTCATTCCCAAGTAACTGCTCCAAAGTCTCGGAATTAATTGCTTCAATATTAAATTCAATCTCTGCGGTTGGGAGGTTGAATCCCCAACACTTGTTCAGTCTCGTAGTCTGCAATTTCTGATAGAATATAATCAATATCTTCTGGAAAATCAACAATTATTTCCTCCGTGGAACCCCATGTTGTTAGATAGAGTGGTATTTTGTTAAATAAGTATTTTATACATATTTTGTTTGGAAAAATTAATAGAGATGAATGTTTATTTTGCACTGTTTGTTATATGAATTTGCATTCTGCACATCGGCACTTCAGTATGATCACGTCATTGATACACTGGCTTCATAAATGCAGTTCATTCTACCACTTGATACACCCCTGAAGAAGGCTGGGATAGCCAAAGTGCTGGGGTCAATTGCTATTGTAGCTCAAGCTGAGCAGTCTGTGAGCAGTATTTGCAGTGCCATTGTACTAGCCATTGCTGTAACTGCTGCATATCATATGCCATTGCTGACTGTTGTTGCTATTTGCCTTATGGACATCTGAGCATGTAAAATACTGTTGCTTTTCAACTGAACATTTGTTTTTGAGTGCTGCATTTTCTGGACTTTTGAATTTTCACTGAAGGGCTGGCAGCCTTCCATGTCCAGCACTGAACCCTGCACCACTGTCACTGCTTTTTGAGGAAGAGATAGATAGAAAGGTGGAGTAGTGGCACTTTATGAAGGGACAACATGAAGGCTACGGAATTTCATGGGGAGCAGGGAAGCAGAGGTACTGTGGGTCACCCTGGAAAAAAGGAAAGGTGCTGTTATTCACATTAGTGTGATCTACAGACCTCCAACATGGGGAAGAAGTGAACAGGAAAATGATGGAAGCAATCCATAAGATGGCTCACAAGGGGGAGGTGATGCTAGTAGGGGACTTCAATCTACCAGCCATGGATTGAAGCCTCTCAGCTGTGGCAAAAGCCAGGAGTAGAGACATCCTGGACTTGCAGCAGGGGACGTTCCTAAAGCAACTTGTAATGGAACCCACTCATGAGGAGGGCTTTGCTGGACCTGGTACTGACAAACGGGGACAGTATTGCTGATGTCACAGTGGGGGACCACCTGGGGACCAGTGACCATCGTACAGTGTGGTTTAATATTAGAATCGGGTTAGAACTGAGCCCAATGAGGACGCGGTCCAATTTTAAGAACATGGGGGAATACCTCAGGGATGCCTTGACTATGCCCAGGGATATGGAAACAAGGGGGAGTCAAGAATCAGTGGGCAAAAATAAAAGAGGGCATTGAAAAAGCTACAAATCTTTGTGTCAAGCAAGTTAGCAAGGGTAAGAGAAAAAAGAAACCACTATGGTTCCCTAGTGAAGTAGTGGAAAAAGAAAGAGCAAAAAAAATTAAAACTGTCTTTCAGAAAGTATACAAAACACAGAAAAAGGAGGATAGGGAGATTTATCAGGAGAAACAAAGGGAGGCAGGGAAGGCAGTTAGGAGCACAAAACCACAAACAGAGGAGAATATTGCCAAATCAGTAAAAAAAAGGACAAGAAATGTTTTAGATACATAAGTGAAAAGAGAAAGACCAAGGAGTGGATAGTAAGTCTGAAAGGGGGAGGAGGGTGTGTGTGTGTGTGTGTGTGTGTGTGTAAGAGGGCCACCAAATAGCGGACATATTGAACAAATACTTCTGTTCAGTATTTACAGAGTGAGTAGGTAGCGGACTATGATAAAAGACAAGAGCATCAAGAGAAGGGAGGTGGACACTACCCCTTTTACAGTGGGAAGAGTCATAAGGTAATTGTCACAGTTAAAAGTAGACAAGGCAATGGGACCAGATGGGATACACCCCAGGTTACTGAGGGAACTCAAGGAGGAACTGGCTACACCTCTGAAAGTCCTGTTCAACCTGTCACTTGAAATGGCAGAGGTCTCACCGGCCCGGTGGCGCTGAGGGTTGAGGCGCTGGACGCAACACCTTGCGCTACACCGGCGACCCGAGTTCAGGAATGGACTCAGGTCATTGGGGGTCGGAGGGCAGAGGGAGGATCAAGCATCCCAATGGATGCTCTCCTCCCTCTGGGGTGGGAAACCAGGGTGCTTCTAGCACCCGATGCCCCTGAAGCGGTGGATGCAACGGGCTTTCAGGGCACTAGTGGCTCTACAAGAGTCGGGAGGGGGACGCTGTTTTGCAGCGTGGCTGTCGGCGTGCGTCCAGCATGTCGGTAAGCCTGGACATCAGTCCTAAGTGCAGGCATCTCAGGGAATGGGAGAAAAACGGGGAAAAATGAAACACCCCTGGCCCTATGAGCAGATGATGAAACTAGGGGATGGGATGCTGTGGGGATCGCCCTGGCAGGCCAGAGTAGGAGGAGAGTCAGAGGCCTCCTCTGAAAGCCGTGGGAGCCAGGCAAATTACAAAAAAAAAAAAAAAAATGGCAGGGTCCCAGGAGTGGAGGTGAGCTGATGTAGTCGCACTCCACAGAAATGGAAACAGAGAGGAGACTGGAAATGAAAGGCCTGTCAGTCTGACTTTGGTAGTGGGCAAAGTAATGGAATCACTATTGAAGGAAATAATTTGGGAATACCTTGTTTCCAATTGTCTTCAAGATCCGTGGCAACATGGGTTCATGGGGGGAGGTCTTGCCAGATAAACCTGATTGAGTTCTTTGACTGGGTGACCAAGGAAATGGATCAGGAAGGAATGGTTGATGTAGGCTACTTGGACTTCAGTAAGGCCTTTGACACTGTTCCACATAGAAGATTGGTGAGCAAGCTGAAAAGCATGAGAGTGGGTCCTAAAGTAATAAGATGGGCAGAGAGTTGGCTGGACAATTGGATTCAGTGGGTGGTGGTAAACTCTGGAGAGATCAAAGTGACCAGTGGGGTGCCACAAGAGTCAGTACTAGGCCTAGTCCTCGTCAATATCTTTATAACTGACATTGTGGAAGGACTGGAAGGGAAGGCATGTCTGTTCGCAGATAACACAAAAATCTGCAACAGAGTAGACACACTGGGATGGGGGGTGGAAAGAATGTGAGAGGATCCAAAAAAGCTGGAAGAATGGTCACGGGTTTGTCAGCTGGACTTCAATGCAAAAAAGTTCAAAATAATGTACTTGGGGCGCAGAAACCTGGGGACAATGTGCCAACTGGGAGGAGAAGTACTAGCGGTCACAAAACAGGGAAGGGACCTGGGAGTAATCATTTCTGATGACCTGAAGGTAGCTAAACAGTGTGACAAGGCAGTGGAAGAGGCTAGCTGGCTGCTTGGATGCATAGGCAGGGGTATCACTAGCAAAAAGAGAGAGGTAAAAATACCCCTGCACAGAACACTAGTGAGACAACACCTCAACTACTGTGTCCAGTTCTGGAGGCCCCATCTTCAAAAGGACATATATAGGGTGGAGGTGGTACAGAGAAGGACAACCAAAATGGTGCAGGGCCTGCATCAGAAGCCTTACAACAAAAGGCTTAAGGAATTAATACAATTGCAGCCAAAGACGTGGTCAGATATTTCCTAAAATTTCTGTAATATTTCTAAAGAAATGTTCTGCCTGCCTGCAGTAGCGCTAATGGGCTACAACAGAGAATCTGTTTAGACATATTGGGAAATATCTGGAAATATATGACCATGTCTTTGGCTGCAACTTTGTATTCCCTAGAAGAAAGAAGGGAAAAGGGGGATATGATAGAAAAATACAAATACCTCACAGGAATAAACAAGGTACTGGAAGGGAGCATTTTCCAGACAAAAAGATGCTCGAGGACAAGGGATCACAATATGAAACTGGGGGAGGGGAGGCTGAGAGTAAATGTGAGGAAGTACTTCTTCATGGAAAGGCGATGGATTCTTGGAACAGCCTCCCAGTGGAGGAGGAGGTGGGGGCTAAAACCGTTATAGGATTCAAGAAAGTGTGAGATAGACACAATGGGATTTTAGAAAGTAATGTGAGGCAGGGGTGCAAAGCGGAGAACAAGTAGGATCTGCGGTGGCACAGTAGGTAGGAAAATAGGGCAGATTAGGTGGGCCAAGAGGTCCTTATCTGCCAACAACTTCTATGTTTCTATGTTAGCTATCAGATGTTTTATATATTACATAAGGTTGGTCTGTTGGCTTTTAGAAAAAAATTTGCTGTTTTGGGTATAAGAAAAAGCATTCGGTTTAGACTGCATAGTTTTGGCCCTTTCAGGTTTCCATAGTGTACTTCCTATAAAAAGAGGTGTGGTTCCAGCATTTTTCCCATTAGTGTTTTTAAGGTTCAGCATGGAAGGGAACAGCTACAATGTTTGGTAAGTGATTCAGGACACTTTTTTTATACCGTTTAACTTTGATTTCCATGTGTGACTGTTAGTTCTGCAAGTGATATGGAGACAGCAGTAAAAGGGGAACTGAGTTTATTGCTCAGAGACATGTTTTTTAGGTGAGTAATTGTTTTATTAGGTAGGTGTTAATTCGGTGTAATTAGATTAGTCACAACTCTTAGGTGTATTGTAGTGGGTTGTTACACATGTTAATGTCCACTGCCACTTCCCTCCTCATACTCTCTGACTCCATCCTTACTGGTATGGATCAAGGCCACATCACCTCAGCCATATTTATAGATCTGACAAAGGTGTTTGACACAGTCTCACACTCACTTCTCCTGTCTAAACTCTCTCTTGCAGTGCTTTCTAGCAAGACCACTAGCTGGTTCCACTCTTACCTGGTAGGCAGGTCCCAATCTGTCAGAACTGGTGACTCCACCTCTGCCTCCCTCCCAGTTACCTCTTGTGTACCCCAGGGCTCAGTCCTTTGCCCACTACTGTTCTCCCTTTTTTTTTAACGACCTGCCCTCTGCCTGCCCCCACACACCTGTTCACACGAATGCAGATGACATAGTGCTGTATACATCCAGTCCCTCACCCACTATTGTGGCATCCAGTCTTCAGCAGGACTTCAATGATGTCCACCTCTGGTTTCACTCAATTCAGCTTTTTCTCAATGCCAAGAAAACTGTCTCAATGACAATTGGCACAAGGCAGCGGCTTTCTCGGCTTCCCCCCATCCCCACTTTCCACACCCTGGATGGGACTCCGTTAGAGGTATGCACCTCCTTTGAATACCTCAGGGTCTGGCTTGACCAGCACCTTGACTTTTCTGTACACATAGATACCATCCACAAAAAGCTGCACTCCAAGTTGGGTGCCCTATACTGCAACCGTGGATGCATCCTGCTGCCGGCACGCCATGCAATTGTGCAGAAAATTATCCTCCCTACTCTAGACTACAGTGATGTTGTCTACAGTGCTGCTCACAAGTCCACCCTAGCCAGACTGGACCCTGTCTTCCTCTCCTTCTGTTGCTTGTCCCTTGACTGTCCTCCCACCACTCACCACTGCATCTTCTACAAAACCCTCGACCTCCCCTCACTCCATGATCAGAAACAATCCCACTGCACTAGGCTAACAGCGAAGTTCTGGACACAGTCCTTGCTACCATACCTCTCCTCAGTTCTAACAGCTGTTCCTCCTCCAGCATACCTACTTAGAAAATTCAACTCACGCTTCATGGCTGTTCCACATATGGCCACCATGGCAGGTCAGGAAGCCTTTAAGTATCGCATGCCTAAACTGTGGAACTCCCTCCTCGGACATTCGGCATCCCCCCCACTCAGCACCTCAACTCCCTACTCAAAACTCATTTTACCTTTGCCTGCACATGTGACTAGGACCTGTTCTTGCATTAGCCTAGCATCTCCTGGTGATGGTTTACTTGCACAGTACTGTACTTGTGTATGTTCTAGTGCCTCACACAACAACTACCTACCACTGCAGTGTATGCCTACCCTAGGAGTTGTTGGGTTGCTCTTTTTACTCGTATTACCCTGTAACAGATTAGTTATGTACATGCTCGCTATCCTCTGTAACCTTTCTCAGTATTTTTTGCTATGTTATGTAAGCTCTGTAACTATGTATTCTCCTCTGCCCTCACCCACAGGACGCATCTGGAATCGAGCAATACTCTGCTCAGTATGCCTTCCTGGTAAAACTTTTAATAAATTAATAAATAGTTCTGTAATAACATGTATATGTTTGTCCACACTTGTAATAGAGTGTTAATAGTGTGGAAATTATAATGTAATAGAGTGTTGTAATTACTTAATGTTAGGTAATTGCCATTGGAATAGTTATATTAAAACTAAAGAAAGAAGAAGGTTCATCAGATTCAGAGAAAATCAAAATAACCGTTAGTCAAATATGCCACACCTGGTTCCTTCTGACCCCCACCCCTCCATTCTCCACTCCTTCTTCCAGGGATTAGGTTGGGGGCAGAATGGTGGGGAGGGAATCTCCTTCTACTGTACTACAATTTCTAGAGCCAATTTTTTTTGTATTTTCTGTTTATGCTCCTCCCACATGGCATTCCTGTCCAGCCACTCCTTCAGAGTGCCTAGGTCCTGAACACCCTCCCACCCTTACTGACATCCACCAGCCCCAACTGCAGCTTACCTGGGTAGCCTGATGTATCCCTATGTCAGGAGGGTCCCTCTCTTCTGGGGGGAAGTGCCTTACCAGTTAATTTGCATCCCAGGGCTGCAGAGCTGGTCTGAGCTGACTCCAGGGCTTTGTGGCAGCAGAAGCCAGTGCTCGTCATCCGGTTTGATGGGGTGCCTTTTTCTCATTTGTCTGCTCCACCCATCACAGTTCCCGGCCTTGCGTGAGCACGGGTGACCTTGGGTTGGGATGTGCAGAGGGCATGTCGAGGCAGCACATCCCCCAAGCATGGCACTCAATCCGCCCACAGGTGCCAAGGCTAGTCCCTTCCCCTGGTAGGGAAGTGTCCAATGGATGCTTGTAAATCCCCCTCTCTGACTGTTTCCGCTCCTCATACCAGTGCTCAAGGCACAAACCTGGGTTGCCAGCATGCCAAGTGAACCCCTTCGCTCATGCAACAGAGCCGCCCTAGAACCCATTTTAATTTAATGGCTCGATTAGAAGGAAGTATCAGTGGTATTACATGCACAGAGCAAAGAAAAAAGTATCTCTGCAATGTAAAGACCAGAAAGGTTCAAGTAAATTAAAGTAGTCTTTAAAAAATGTATAGCTCCAGGGGCAGCATATCTTAATGTATAGTGCACTGTAAGAGAGTTTGGTTCCTTCTGTATTATAATCCTAATGTTATCTTTCTCATCATAATTCACTGCATTTGCTATTTCCTGTTTATGTTGTTCCAACAGTTTTCCCTTTGTCTGTCTTTGACAAATGTTTTAATTTGTTTGGTGTCAAATAATTACAATTGCAGTCCTTTATACTGTACCTAATCAGGCATTTTGCAAGGAAAGATGTTCATACTGTGGCATTAAGTTCAGTAAATCATCATGGTACATGAGAATTTTTTCCTTTGTTGAAGTGACATGTAAGACATGCATGGGTAAGTGTGGAATTTATGATCTTGGTAAAAAGAGTGCCTCCTTTTATCTGTAGTTTGATGTATTATTTCTATCTGTTTCACATGTAACTGTAAATACTATTGTTGCAGCTTTTTGTTTAGTTGAAGTTTGATTTGTTTCCTCTGTTACTATGGGTATCGATTTCTTAGCACACGAATATATTTCAAATGCCTTACTAACAAAAGGCCGATTTTCAACTGGCAATTTTTGTTATTCTTTGTTAACTGGCTAAGGCCCACTTGGGACAAGGCCTCTTTTCAGGGTGACCAGGAAGCACTGAGGAGGCTAAGTGACTTGCTCAAGGTCATGTAGTATGTAAATGGAGACTGTGGGAATCAAACCCAGGTCTACTGGATGTACTGAACTTATTCAAAGCTTGTTATTCTAACCTCTAGGCTATACAGTTATTGATGTGCCACTATAAAAATCCCTTTAAACAATTCATGAGTATTAGGGTATTTAGTATCTAGCTGTTTGGAATTCCCACCAGACTCAAATATCTGAATTTTACACTATTTTCAAGTGCCTCTAATTGTCTGAGTAAACCACGCTATTGCAGTGTGTATGTTTACGATAGCTAGATCATTATTGATTTTGTAACTCTTCCAAGTCCATCAGATTTTCTTTATTTTTTAAATTTGTTATTCAATCCCAGTATCTTCACAGAAATTATTTAGAGCTACAGCGTGTCCATTTCATCTAAGCGTTTTAACAGAGTATCAGTTTTTTCCAATCAGTCAATGCATGAAAGGAACACCTCAGCAGAAGTTGTCATTTCTGGGCTTGTATACCTCTAGTTGGAGAATACTCCACTAGCTCACCTTAGGATAAATTCAGAGGTTTAGCAATCATTGTCTGCGTTGGGGACATCAGTGCTGCCAAGGCTATGGCCAGCAGTACTCCCTGTAGTCACTTTCCTCAGGTGGTATCGCCATCAATGCTGCTTCCTGGGCGTTGGTCAGTCATACAAATAGATCCAATGGTCCTCACTTTGGTGTGCTCTGCTCTGCATCTCCATTTCTGAAGAGTCACTCTGCTTCATCTTTCTTTTCATGTTTATGTATAACTGGGGGCTTGGAGAAGCTGGGCTGGGAGGATGTGGGGGAATAGGTACATGTATGGGAAGCAGGAGAGCGGTAAACTGCAATAGCGGTGGGGCACCAGTCTTTCTGGGGGTGATGTGAAGTAAAGGGGGATGTCCTGTGTGTAAGAGCATGGAGCAGCTAAGGGCCAAAATAAGGCTGCTCAGACGGGAGTTGGGGAGGATGATGTGGGAAGTCAGAAGAGCAGAGCAGTGGAGGGAAAGGCAGAGGGGTGATGCTCAGGGTGATGGCATCAGGCAGGGGATGGGAGTGGGGAGGAGCACTCAGTATACAGGAGTATCTCTTCTTCAGAGGAATAGAGCCCAGGGTGGAGGAATGGCAAGTGGAAAAGGGAAGGGTGGGATTGTGAGAGTAGCATCATGGATGGGAAATTCTAAGGTGTGCCTTTATTAAATAGATTTGCACCACTGCCTGGAAGGATTGGGGGCTGGGGCAGGAGGTGAGGTAGGAGGTCAGGTTGACCCAGGGCTGAGAGTAGGAGTACAGGGGAGGGAGGGAACTAATCAGGGTGGGCAGGGAAGGAGGCAGGCAAAATGGAGTGGAGGATGGGGGAGGAGGAAAGGAAAGAAAAGGAAGAGGAGGAAACTGAAAGCAGATACAGATAGTCAGAAGGGAGGGCAGAGTGGGAGATTGAAAAACAGTTAAGGGGATAAATTGTGGATGTGGAGATAAGTTCACCAGGGTGCAGAGGGAGCAGTTAGGTGGGGAAGAAGCTAGTACCATAGGTAAGAAAGGAAGGGCCGGGAGCCGCAGGGTGCAGGGGATGGAAGGAGTGGCAATCATAGGGAGCTCCACAATTAGGGGTATTCACTAGAGAAGGAAAGGGGACCCAGATGCAAGCAGGAGGGTGGTTTGTATGCCAGGGATGACAGCGGGGAAGGTGGGTCCAAGAATAAGGGAAATAGTAAGGGAGGTTGGAGGAAAACCTAATTTAGTTATACACTTGGGAACCAATGACCTAGCTGGGGAGGAGGTTGAGGCAGTGCAAAGTAGGTTCAGGGAGGAAGGGAAGATCTGCAGGGAGGAAGGACGTTTGCTGGCCTTCTCAGAGGTGATACCAGTACCAAGGGCTAGTATAGCCAGGGAAAGAACATTAACCTGCTGGAGAAGGTCCAGAGGAGGGCTACAAAGATGATAGTGGGTCAGCAGGGTAAGGCATATGAGTAGAGGTTGAGGGCACTGAACAAGTACTCCCTGGAAGACAGGAGAGAGAAAGGGAACATGATTGGGGCCTTCAAGTACTTGAAAGGGATAAATAAAGTTGATAAGGAGAGTTTTGTTAAGCTGAGTGGCATCCATAACATGAGGGGGCACAGTCTTAAGCTGGAGGGTGGGAGGTCAGGAAGCACTTCTTCACAGAGAGGATGGTGGACACTTGGAATGCACTACCAGAAGAGGTAATCTCGTTGAAGACAGTGGGCAGATTTAAGAGTGGCTGGGATAGGCATTGGGGGAAGGTAAGGATCATGGGTAGGGAGGATGGGAGGAGTGGGGAAAGAGGGCAGGGACATTAGCTCAAGCTGTGGACCCTGCAATATGAGCAGACTTGATAAACCAAATGGCATTCTCCTGGCTTCTTTGTATGTTCATATATTTGCTTGTTCACGCACAAAGCAAACATATTGTTACAATAATGGGTTTCAGAGGTGTGTCACTGTCAGGCCCAGTGCAGCTCAGGCTGCAGGGGCTTGACATTGATAGCCACTAATCACTGAGGCTAATCATGACAGTGTTCTCTGCTTGTGGGATGGATATTTCATGTAATTGAAAGGGAGTGAGCTGCACCTATCACAGAGCAGCTCGATCCTTTCATCTGCGTGACACCACCCAACAAGCAGCTGAGCAAAGTCAAAATTCTGCGCTCCCCCCCGCTGCTATGCAGACAGGAGACACACAAAGACTACTCCCTCCCTCCCTCTGAGAAATATCCTGCCACCTCCTGATCCTTCACCATGCCCCATCTGTAAAACAAAACACCCACCCACTTCAAGTATCCCACCCACCTCCCGATTCTTCCCCATGTCCTGTCCATGAAAAAAAATACCCTCCCACTGTCAAGTATCCCACTCACCTCCTGATCCTTCCCCATGTCCTGTCCATGAAAAAATACCCTCCCACTGCCAGGTATCCCACCCACCTCCTGATACTTCCCCGTGCTCTGTCCTTGCATCTGTGACACCCTCCCACTGCCAATTATCCTGCCCATCTCCCCTTCCTTCCCCATGACCTGTTAATGAAAATAAAATACCCTTCCACTGTTAAGTATCCCGCCCAACTCCTGATCCTTCCTCATGCCCCATCTGTGAAAATAGAACACCCTTCTACTGCCACGTACCCCATCCACCTCCCAGTCCTTCCCGTGCCCTGTCCATGTAAATAAATTACCCTTCCACTGCCAAGTACACTGCCCACCTGCTGATCCTTTCCCCATGCCCTCTCCCTAAACCTGTAAAAGAAGAAAATGGTCCAGTGATTATTCCTGCACTCCCATGCTCCCACCCTTCCCAACCCCTCTCAGCACCAACCTCCATCCTATACTTCCCATTCCATACCTACCAATCAGTCCAGAGCTGCTCCTTATCAAGTGTTCTGCTTCTTTTGAACTTCACTGAGAAGTGACTGAAAACATGGTAAGTTTGGTTAATGGCTGTTATGCATAACTTTGTCATTTCTTAATATTTTTACCCCAAATTTTCAGTATGGCCTTTTTTAACCGCACCTCATGAACCAGGAAGGTGACATTTTTCAAATCCCCTGAATCCTGTTTTTAGAATTGCTCTGTCTTGATCATAAGGAGGGGAAATAAAAAGATTATTTTGAAAATTTGGGGTAAAAATCTCAAAAACTACCGAAGTTATGAAGTAACATTGAAATTCTCAGTGCTGCTCATAACTTTATTATTTTCGAATTTTGACCCATATTTTCAACATAGCTTTTTACCTTTTGTACCCCTTCATGAACAAGGCTGCTGTAATTTTTCAAATTAACTCTGACATTTATATTTTATACCTCCATTGAATGAACATGGCAGGTGTAATTATCAAATCCCCTCTAAAACCTGTTTTAGCTGTTCTTTCACAAAACAATGTTTTGGGTGCATTTAATAAAATGTTGGGACTCAAAAAAATACTAGTATTTTGAAAATTCAAGGTCACAATCTAGAAAATTAAAACACTATGTGTGAACCTCTTTGTTTCCCCATCATGACAATTTCAGTATTATAATTCATATTATTAATTTAATTATTGTCTCTGCACTATCAATGCCAAACACCTACACAGCAAATATAAGCAAGCAAACATTCGGTATTGGCAAATGCTTGTTTGTTACTGGTGTAGTTTAGGAAAGCCCTTTCCAGAGTCTTTCTTTATAATGAGTGTGTATGTGTGTGTGTGTACCATGGAGTGCAAATACATTTGGAAGATAAAAGCTGTTATTTTCACTGGAGATACAGGTACTGTACAAATAACATGTTACTTGCATAGTAGCTATGTTATTTGCGTAGTAGCCACAACCCATGCTTTTCACACAAACTGGCTCCCTACGAGTTTTGACAATAAAAGTAAACAGCTCAGCTTTTGTCATTAATAAAGTGGAAAAGAAAGGAAGTCTGTGAACAGATAATCCATTTACATAAGGGGGAGATTCAGAGGAATTGTGAGGAAATACTTCTTTATGGAAATAGTGGTGAATGAGTGGGACAGCCTTCCGGCAGAGGTTGTGGAGTCAGAAACAATTACAGGATTCAAGAAAGCATGGGACAGACACAGAGAGATCTTAGTACTAAAAAGGGGGGGGGGCAGGAGACAGAATAGGGTCTCGTTGTCTCAGTGGATAGAAGAAATAGGGCAGACTAGGTGGGCCAAGAGGCTCTTATCTGCCGACACCTTCTGTGTTTCTATGTATGTTATGTTTCTATCATATGGAATGTTTTTTATCAGCTGGCCGGTGGCACTGCCAACCAGGTCATACAGTAATGTTGCATGCTTAATAGCATACGACATTATAGCTAACTTCGGTACTACACATAGTATGCTAGCACTACTGATGCAATACCATGTATACTGCTGTACATGGTATTGCACCAGTACTTCCCAAACGAGAGGATAAGACCTCTGCTGAGGAGCAGGTTCTGTTGAGCAGCTGCCATGGCTCACAGTACTGAGCCACAGCAGTAGGAACCAGGCTGCGTCTGGGACTGGGTTTGATTCGATCCAGGAACTTTTTTTTCCAACATGCGCTTCGAGTTGAACCCCGGGTTGAGAATCTTTATTGGGGGGTCAGAGTGCAGCCCCCCAGAAAAATATTTATTTCTCATGGCAGAAATCACGCTGTATTGGCAGCGTGATTTTCATCTGGCACATTATGATCCCATGCCATGGCGCTGAGGGTTGAGGCACTGGACACCTCACCTCATGCTGCATCGGTGACCGGGTTTGGGAATGACCTCAGGTCATCAGGGTGCTGGCATGGGGGTGGGAGGAGCGAGATTGAGTGAGCCATCAGGCTCTCTCCTCCCGGGGTGGTAGGGGTGGGTTGTCACCCTCCCATAGCCCGTGCACCAGGTGGTGATCCAGTGGAGTGCGCAAGCAGTGGGGGCAGCATGTAGGGTGGGAGAAAGGGCTGAGCTGGCTTCCGATGTGCATGCACCGTCCACACACCCGTACAACCATGAGCCTGGGCGGGGAGGATGGGGAAAAAAACGGGAAAAACAAAAATGTATACGGGGGGCAAAAAAAAAATAATGTTTTTTACCCGCAAGAGAGACACACAAAAAAATAGGAACTCCCTCGGTAAGGTATACATCGATTATCCCATGAGGTAGCTTTAAATATTCTTATTTGGTTTGAAATGTTGCTACTGCCATTGTGCAGTCATGGCTGTGCTAATCATGCATGTGTGTAATAACAACAACATTCTAAACCAGATAAAATGTATATTTGAAGCTCTCCCATGAGATAATCCCTATATATAATACAGGCGTGGGAGTAAAATTGACAAGATAAAAAAGAGCAGCTTTCACATTGCTGATGACATCACAATGAAGTGTGCCGGAGAAGAAGAGAGATAGATAGATGGATATGTGGATGGGAGATATTTGGAATGAATGAGAGTCACGTAATTCTGAAGCCATATGAAGTGAGACAAAGAGATGAATGTCAGGCTCTTCAAATACACCCACCAAGGTGGTAAGGCAGTTCTTTTCCTATTTGACTACGAGTTGTAATTCTTCACCAAAATGGAGTGGCAGGAAGCATGATTAGAGAAAAGGAACTAGTTTATTAGCAACTGATTGTAGGGTAGGGACGCAAGAGAGGGACAATCATCACATACACGATCTTACTATTCTTATCTTGTGCCCAGAGGCTTATATTTTGCTCTATACAAGAGGAACAGTGGAATAATCAGCTGTAACAGCTACGCTGTAAGAGCGTCTTATTTCTATTTGCACCTCCCTATAAGAGGGAAACTCTATAGCATAAAATACCAGAATGGATCAATCAACTGTAACAGCTATGCTGTAGGCGTTCTCACCCTCAGATATCTACTTCCGCCCTGAGGTGAACCTCCCCTAAACTTAGGTTTAAAGATACAGCCACTCTAATGCTACAAGAAGAGTCTATGCAGTAGATGATTATCAGTTGTGCGCGTAAATTTCTCTGTCAACGAAATAAATGTGGAATCACTCTACTGGTTTCCCAGGAAATACAGAACCTTTGTGTGCAAAACTAAGGATGCAGAGGATTTAACTGACCATGGTTTCTTGGCACACCCCACATCTCTAGGGTTGCTGGAAAGAAATACAAGATCCGCTGCAGTCCGCTTTTGGACTGCCGGAAAGAAGCAATGCAAAACCACCTGGCCACGATCCGCTTATGGATTGCCACGTGAAGGGATGAAGAAGAAGAAACCAACAGTCCGCTTCTGGACTGAAGATGCACTCTGGGTTGATGAACACACTGGATCGGGAAAATGAACCTCTGGACCACTCTAGGACTCAGGCAAGCACTCCTTTGAACTGAAGACACACTGGCTGACACTCCACTGCATCAGGACCTCTGGACCACTCTTGGCCTCCAGGCAACCACTCTCTCTCTGGGCGTTGAAGTGCATCGGTCTTCTGGTTCCAAGGCCGGATGAGCCAAGGTACTCACCAGAACAATAAATCGTATGTCGAACTATGACCAAACTTGGGTCCACAGCCGGACAAGCCAGGACACACTAAAACAACAAACTGAACATCACTCGGAGAACTGACACTGACGAGTCGAAGGGTACTCCTCACGGACATGAAACAAGAAAGCGGATGGCAGATGTCTGCACGGGCCAAGCCATACTGGGAAACTGTAAGAGGAAAATAACAAATGGGACGATGCAACTGAGATGACTGCAGTATGGCTCTTCGTGGATTGGCTGTTGTCTGCTTCTGGATGCACTGGAGGATGATTCTTGAAGATAGGTGAAGACTGACAGAGTTGCACTGGGTTGAAGTGACTCCGAAGACAGTTGAAGACTGATTCAGATGGTTGTCCAGCACCAAATGCTGGCACAAAGCAATGCAAGACAGTTCTGACACTCAATAATGTTCATAGAATGAATAATAATGCAGGAAAATGCAAACAGAGTCTCAGTTCCTTCTGTAATGGTAAATAAATATACAGTTTCAGTGTCCAGACCACAGCAAATATACAGGCAATTTATTATACTGATTCAACCTAGCTCTGGTGGACCTAACTATAACTGGGGTCCCTTTAGCTAAATCGGGTTCTCCTTTTACTGTGGAAACACTACAGTGGGAATAGGATCTCTGGAGAATATACAATGAATAGGTGACCAGGCCCTTTAAAAATGGAGGGCTACGTGGCCAGCTAAGGCTCTATCCTATCTGGGGGTGCTCTGTTGCTGGGTCCCTATCACATCTGTGGGCCCAAATAGCTAGCTATGGGTCCTGGGCCTTGTGTTACCTTTAAATATCTGTGGCCTTTCTTGAGTGGGCCCTCCAAGTACAGGTGGGCCTAAGTGTGCCCTAGCTTTATTACTGTTGGGCCTGGTGCCTCTACTTACTACTGGGCCTGGTGCCCTATTACTACTGGGCCTGGTGCCCTTTGCTTCATGGGCCTCGTGCCTACTTTGCTGGGCCTGTTGCCCTTTGGTACCACTGGGTCTGGTCTGCCCTAACTCGCTGGGCCTGGTGCCTTACTTACTACCAGGGCCTAGTCTGCCCTAACTCACTAGGCCTGGCGCCTGCACTACTACTTGGGCCTGGTGCCCTCAGTACCACTGGGCCTGGTGCCCTCTATGTGCACCTGGAGCCCTCTTAATTGGGCTGAGCATTGCCTTTTTAATCATTAGGAGGCAGGGCCCTTTACAGTGGCTGAGTCAGAGGGTGGGCTGGGAGGGTGGTCCGCCTCCTGGCTGCCCCAGTGTGAGTAATGGTGCCCCACCACCATCTTCATTCAATGCTTAGTGCCCGTTGTGGAGCCCATAATTACTTGAGGCCCCCAGCTCCCAAATGCTCCCAAACCTGGCTCCGCCACTGCCCCTTTAACTCTTCGGCCCTGAGAGCCTGCTGTCACTCTTCTGTCTTTGTCCCATCTTGTCCCGCCTCCCTAATGAATATTTATGGCCTCTTCTGTGGCCTTGCTGCACTAGTCCCTCCCCATGGGCATTACTGAACCCCGACTCTCTTGAATAATTAAGTAAGGGGCCTTGCACCCAACCTCCCCATGTGGCGTTCAGCTGCTTCTCCAGGCACCTAGTGTTCAAGAAATAAAATAATAAAAAAAAAAAAAAAACAGTCTGTTTTCTTTCAGATGGACAGCATGAATCATGTGCTGCCACCGACTCACCACTCTGCAGGCTGGTGGACCGGGATTGAGAGGTAGGAGGTATACTGGCAGAGGGAGGGAACATACCGGCAGTGCGGTGAGCATTCAGGGGGCCTCTGAAAGGCTGACAGGACAATCGGTGATGCAGCACTAGCGAGCCGCCATGTGGGACCGAGACACTTTTTAAATTTAATAAGGGGGTGAAAACAAATAACCGGACTGGGCTCTCAGCCCAACGGCAACACCAGACAGCTTCTTTTTACTTTCAGTGCTCCAGTGGCACCAACGATCGCACCAGAGCTCTTCTGGACTGTCTTCAGGTGCTGGAGGCGGAGCAGGCATGCAGGCAAGTTCTCAGGGATGGCTTCAACATCAGGTAAGCCTCTTCCCTTGTCCCCTTAACTTGCTGCATCCTCCCTCCTCCACAGCTACCCAGGAACTCTCAGAAAACTGTTAAAACTTTTGAAACCAGGGCTTCTGGTTCCAGAATGGTTGAGGTGGAATGCTGTGCATGAGCAGCTCAGCACAGCATTCCATCAAGCCATTATTGCTGCAGCTGCAAAAAATATATTTAAAGAAACAGACTTTGACGGCAGATAAGGACCACTTGGGACACCTAGCCTGCCAGTTTCCCTACCTACAGGATAAGCTGCAGATCCTAGTTAACCAACAGCCAATTTCTTCCTACCCCCCACAAGAATTGCCTTATGTCTGTCCCATGCATTCTTGAATTCTCCCACAGTTTTAGACTCCACGACCTCCTCAGGAAGGCTGTTCCATGTGTCCACCACCCTCTCTGTGAAAAAATACTTCCTCACATTGCCCCGGAGCCATCTTCAAATTGTGTTCCCTTGTTCTTGCACATCTCTTTTTCTGAAAGATGCTACCCTCTTGGACTTTATTGATTCCACTGAGGTACTTGAAAGTTTCCATCATGTCCCCCCTCTCTCTCCTTTTCTCAAGAACATACATATTAAGCTCCTTTAGTCTCTCCTCGTATGACTTCATTTGCAGACTCTGCACCATTTTAGTTGCCCTCCTCTGGACTGTTTGCATCCTATCTATGTCCTTGTGGAGATGGGGTCTCCAGAACTGGACGCAGTACTCCAGATGGGGTCTTACCAACTGTCTGTACAAAGGGATAGCAAACTTCTTGTTTTCTACTGGTGATGCCTCTCCCTATACATCCCAGTATCCCCCCAGCCCTCCCTACTGCCTTCTCACATTGCTTGGTAACCTTAAGGTCATCTGATATGATTATCCCCAGGTCCCTTTCCATTTTTGTTGTTGTTACTAACTCTCCCCCCCATTGTGTACTCTTCCCCTGGGTTTTTGTTTCCCAGGTGCATTATTTTGCACTTCTTTACATTGAATCCAAGCTGCCATACTTCTGACCATTCCTCCAAGCTTGCCAAGTCCCTTCTCATCCTTTCCATGCCTCCTTGTGTATCAACCCTGTTGCAAATCTTTGTGTCATCTGCAAAGAGGAATACTTTTCCTTCTAGTCCCTCTGCAATGTCACTTATAAAGACATTAAAAAGGACTGGACCCAGTACTGAACTCTGCAGTACCCCACTAGTAACCCCTGTTTCTTCAGAGTGGACTCCATTTACAATTACCTTCTGTGTCCTGTTGTCCAGCCAATGTTTTACCCAGGCTACCACCCTGGGACCCACTACCAGGCTAGTTAATTTGATTATTAATCTTTTGTGTGGGACTGTGTCAAATGCCTTGCTAAAGTCTAGGTAGGCCATGTCCACAGCCCCTCCCTGGTCTACTACTTTGGTCACCCAGTCAAAGAAATCAATTAGATTTGCCTGACATAACCTTCTCGCTGTGAACCCATGCTGCCTTGAGTCCTGTGCACCACTGGCCTCTAGGTACTCAACAGTTCTTTCCTTCAGAAGTGATTCCATCACTTTCCCTACCACAGAGCTCAAATTGACAGGTCTGTAGTTTTCTGCCTCTGTCTTGCTCCCATTTTTGTGCAGGGGAGTCACATCTGCCTTCCTCTAGTCCTCAGGTACCCACCATCCTCCCATGATTTGTTAAAAAGGGTAGTCAGTGGTGTCACTAGTTCTCCCCTAAATTCTTTTAGAATTCCAGGGTGAATTCCGTCATGCCCCATTGCTTTGTCCACCTTCAGTTTTAGGAGTTCTTTCAGAACCCTTTCTTCTGTGAAAGGACTGGGATCGATCCCCACTATCCAGAGTGCTTCTGTTAATTGGATTAGGTTCTCCTCCTCCTCCTCCTGCTCCTCTTTTGAGAATACTGAGCAGAAGTATTCATTCAGTATCCCTGCTTTTTCACTGTCCCTCTCTGCCCACCCACCATCCATTCAGTTCAGCCTCACTATCCCTCCCTTTCTTTTTCTGCACTGCCTGATGTACCTGTAAAAGGTTTTATCCCCCTTCTTAACCGAGTTGGCTATTTTTTCCTCAGTTTGGGCCTTTGCTATTCTGACTTCCCTCCCTGCTTCCTTCTGCCTTAACTGGTACAGTTCTCTGTCCTGCTCCTTCTGTGTTTCCTTACACTTCCTAAATGCTATCTTTTTCTCCCTAACCTTCCCCGACACCTCTTTCGAGAACCATAGTGGCTTTTTCTTTTGTTTTGACTTATTTATTTGCTTCACACAAAGGCTTGTTGCCTCTGTGATGGCAGTTTTGATGTTTTTCCATTGTTGCTCCACCCCTCCTTCTAGCCTGTTTGCTAGTGCTTTTCTAAGGCACTCTTCCCATCTTGCCAAATTCGGCCCTGCTGAAGTCCAGTACCCTCACTTTTGTATGGCTTGACTCTGTAGCTGAATTTATCGTGAACCACACTGTTTGGTGATCACTTGTTCCCAGATAGCTACCAGCTTCTAGATCTGAGATCCTCTCACTGTCCCTATTTGAGAGTGCGAGGTCTAAGATTGCTCCCTCACGAGTGGGTTCCAAAACTAGCTGTCTGAGGCATGCCACCTGTAGGGCATCAAGAACGGCCCTGCTCTTGGATGTGGCTGCAGCAAAGGTGCTCCAGTTAACATCTGGCATATTCAGGTCTTCCATCAACAGTATCTCCCTTTCTCTGCCATCCTAAGGATACCTTCTATCATATCCTTGTCCATTCCTCCCCTGACATGGGGGTCTGTATACAACCCTGTGTGATTGTGGTCCTATTTCCAGTCTCTAAGGTGACCCACAGTGCCTCCTCTCTCCCTGTTTACTTTTTGTTCCATTGCTTTTATCCCTTCCTTACAGAGAGAAACTCCTCCCTCTTCTCCCCTCCTGTCTCTCCTGTAGGTTGTGTACCCTTGTATGTTAACATCCAGTCATGGTTCTCTGTGTACCATGTTTCTGTGACTGCTCTGGTATCCAGCATCCTCTTCCATCAAGGCCACCAGTTCAGGGAGCTTGTTGCCCAGACTACGGGCATTGGTACTCATTACCCTCCATTTCTTGAATGCGCACCCTTTTGCCTCATCCTTGTCCTTATTACCTTTATCATTTTCTCCATTTACCCTTGCCCTTCTCCTATTGGCGTCTCTAACTTGGTGTTTACCTCACTTACTACCCTGATTTTTGGCGGGCTAGGATTTTCCTGCTTCTTTCCAGTGCCTCCCCCCTTGGCTAGTTTAAATGCTTGCCAATGAAGCATTTAAATTTATCACCTAGGTTCCTGGTTCCCCTTCTGGACAGATGCAGACCATCATGCCAGTTTAGGTCTGCATCACTCCAGGTGGACCCCCAGTCCCCAGTGAAGCCAAATCCGTGAGCTCTGCACCAGTTTTTAAACCACTGATTGAATCCCATGGTGTGGAGCACTCTAGGCTCACCCATGCCATAGACAGGCAGCACCTCCGAGAAGATTACTGTGCATGCTACTTGTCTAAGGCCCCCTCCCCAACTCCACAAACTTTTCCTGCACTGCTCTGATCCTTTACTCAGCCAGGTCATTTGTCCCTGTTGGACAATGACATCCAGCTCTCTCCCCCGTGCAGCTGCTCTGGCGATCCTGGGTATTCGCTCCCTGTCCCTCCAGGCCATGGCACCAGGCAGGCACCTTACCTCCCTCCCCCCAGTTCTACCCCCCTAACAATGGAGTCCCCCACCAGGAGTTGTTTTCTTCCCCTGTGGGGTCCCATGTCACCCTCCTGTGGGTCTACTTTGTGGAGGTTCCCAACATCCTCCTTGGTCTCCACTTCGGGTGCCTCCGTAGAGGAACCACACTTTGCCAGAACAGCATATGAATTGTGGAGAGGTACAACTGGAGGATGCACCTCTGTTCTCTACCTCCCCCTCCCTGAGCACACTGTGGTCCAACCGCTCCTGTTTCTTGGCAACCTCTGAGGCAACAGCAGTGGCCCTGGTGGTCCCTGGGTGGGAGAGGAGGTCCCCCAAATCCTGGCCAAGTCATCCTGAAGATGAGCAACCTCCTCCATCAGCCCTGCCTGCAGATGGGGCAACACCACATCCTCCAGAACGTCTCCCGGAAGACTGCTGCTCCACAGCCACTGCTACTACTCCCATCATGTCTTATTTCTGGACCCTTAACTGTTTGGAATATTACTCTTTCCTCTGTTTATTTTTTTCTCTCCATACTTACTTACTGCCTCTGTGCCCTTTAAGCTCCAGATCTTCCTGTTCTGAGGCAAGAAGTTCCTATCTTTCTCAGTAGTCTCCTTACTTGCTCAGGTCAGACCTCCAACAGCTTGGGGGTGGAGATACTGTTTTCCTTCTAGGATGGTGAGTCTTTTGTGGCTCTGTGATTACTCACTTCCTGCTCCCAAACAGAAAGTTCCTGCTGTCAGTCATATCCTGTGCCTATAAAAGTAGAACTGGCTTAGGGTGGAGGGGGAAGGAAGGAGGGCAATGTAGTCCCAGTAGAGAAGTAGAGTTATAACAGCAGCTCCTTCCGCTTGGTGTTCTCTGCCTGTTCTCTGGCAGAAGCTGTCTAGGGCAGTTTTTAAATCTGGCTTTAACATGGCTTCCTTCTAGCTAAGCCACTCCCCCTACTTTACAGCTCTTTCTACACTTAGTTAATTGCACAGATAACAATTTCCTTCAGCCACCTGAGACAAACACCTATTTATTTATTGTTTGTTGTCCGGGTAAGTGCACTAGACAAATCCTGCCTATTTTTAGGCACGACCCAGGGGAAGGGGATACAGATGAATGCCAACTGACCTTGAACCAGATTAAGCTGTTGGTGGTATTTTTTTAGTGAATGAGGAAATTTGGCCAGGACACCGGGGAAATTCCCCTTCTATTTTCGATAAGTGCCATGGGATCTTTAACATTCACCTGAACTACCACCAATCCAGGCAGATGGGACCTCGGTTTAACGTCTCATCCGAAAGACGGCACCTCAGAAGTGCAGCACCCCTCTCATGCTGCACCACAGTGTCAGTACTGGGATATTAACACAAGTGCCAGATGTGGGAACTGAACCCACAGCCCTCTGATCTCCCGGCCTCAGAGGCGAGTGTGCTACCTACTGAGCCACTGACACTGCTATATAACTAGATACCTAGATAACTGCACAGATGACAATTCACTTCAGCCAACTCAGACAAACACACTAACTTGTTTTGTTTGTTTTGTTTTTACTCTAAATTGAAGGTCCCAGTTGTAGAGTTCTGGTTCTTTAGTCCCAGTAGAGAAGTATAGTTATAACAGCAGCTCCTTCCTCTTGGTGTTCTCTGGTAGAAGCTATTTATTTATTTTTCAGTGTGCATTTAATGTACTGGGCACCTTACTTTGCAACTGGGGAACTGGGGACTACTGGTGACCACTAACTTTGGCATATTACAACAATACCTAATGCCACACTGAAACCAGCTGTGAAAATCAGAGAAAAATTGCAAAATCTTCAAACGAACTGCAAATTTCAAAGTTATAACTTGTAAACTACTGTTGTATATAGAAGATATGCAATGAGCTGACTGAAAATATGCAATTAGTCTTCAAGCATGAGAGGATGGGGCAATAATGTGTAAGTGGCACAGCCATGAGTAAGTTATGAAAGTCCTGCCTACTCACAAGTGAAGATAAACTGCCTGTTTTGAGTTAGGCTGTTGTATTATACAGGTGCGGTCATGCCGGTATATTAGGGTTGAGTAAACACTTTCATGCTAAACCCCATTTATTGCACCTTAATAATTTTGCCCCCATTTAACCAATTTACATGAAATTTGGAACCACAGCCTTTTTGCCAGGATCTCTTGATCCTGAAAATGTACTACAGATCAGTTCAGTGGGGGCAAAGTTACCGAAGGTCAAAAAAATGTAAAAGTCTCCATTTTTGAAAATGTTAAGACTTATTTTGCCATCTGACAACTAAAAAAATAGGAAGCTTTGAAAACTGAAACTTTCAGGTTTGATAGAGGTTGGTCCAAGGTGTGTGCTTTTGTTGATTATAGGTCCAAATGTTAAATGGTTTTAAATTATTTAAGGAAAAAATTCCATTTGTGAGCATGCGCAGTTCAAAAAATTAATGTTCTACAGATAACTGAATTTTTGCGACAACAGCTGGTTGCATCATACAACACAGCTCTCATTTACTAACAAACAACAGCTGTGTCAGATAGCAACCCCTGCTGTGTCATAACTCATATGTCAGGGACGGGGCCACTGTTATTACAGCCCCACCATCCTGACTGTGCCTGAATAAACTATTATCTGCACACCGGGGGCTCCAATCCCCAGTGGCAGTGTATTTATTTATGTGTATAATCTGACACCGGGATGCCCACCCCGGTGTTGCATGCCCCTTCCCACAGACCGTTGTTTTATTAATAGTAGCAAAACTGGGGACCCAATCCCATGTCAGCATTTCCAAGCCTCCCCAGCAGTGTGGGACACTGGGGAGCCATCACCAGTGTCCCAAATGGTTTCATTTATTTCCTCGAGTTCCTGCAAAGGAAAAGCACTGCAAGTGTCTTTTTGTAAACCTGAAAGAAGAAAACCATCCCTCGTCGTCCCTGCCACCTCCCATCTTCCCGACTCTCCCACTAAGCACCCACCACCTCACACCCTCCTTTATCCTATACTTACCTGTGAAGGTCATACGCTGTCATCCTCTATGGACTGAGACACATCTGCACTCTTCAAAGCCAAACCGTGAACTGACGAATAAAGGTAAGTGCCTTATAATGTATTTCAATAACATTTTTGAACTTATGTTCATATCATTGCCATTTGTAGGATTTGTTTCACCAAATTTTCAACATAACCTTTTTGGGACCCCACCTCATGGACACTGGCAGTGTCATTTTGTTTATCTGGCCTGGAAGGTGATTTCACGGTCACTGTGTGAAATCACCTTTTGGGCCTGAATAATGAAATTTCACTGACAGTGTTCATGAGGTGGGGTCCCAAAAAAGATGTTGAAAATTTGGTGAAAAAGTTCCTAAAAATGCTCAGATTATGAGCATACATTGAAATTGTTCTACACACGCTCATAACTTTGATAATTTTTAATATTTTTACCCCAAATTTTCAACATAGCCATTTTTCCACACCACCTCATGAACATTACTGCTGTCACTTTTCACATCCTGGCCGAAATGTGTTTTCACTCCTGTGGCGTGAAATGGCATTTTGGCAGGGATTTGAACATTTTCACCTACCGGGTTTATGAGGTGGGATCATAGGAAGACTATGTTGAAAGTTTTGGGTCAGAATATTAAAAAACAAAGAATTTATTAAGTAATGTTGTTTGCAGGGATGTCCGTTGCACCACTGGGGAACATGCTGCCTTACTGAGCCAGTGAGCTGAGTTCAGGTGTGAATTCAGTGATCCAGTTTAATGGGCCAAGGCTGATGGGGAAGGTACTGCAGCATGTGCAGACACCACTCCCTGTGGTGGGTCAGGAAACCTCACCCACAAGGAATCAACATGTGTGCTGGGGCCTGCTGGGCCCATGCACTGTGTTCGGACTGTCTCCAGTATTGTATTTATCTCATTTTGCACAGGTTCCAAAGGGACCTGCAAAATGAGGATAGAATTGCATTATCAGAAAAAGAAGGGAAATTCAATGCAAAAAACTATGTTAATGCAGACATTAGGGTTGCAGAACACAAAGTGCACAAAGAGGGGAAATGAGAAACATTAGGAATTTGGGTCTCCGGAATATTAATCCATAATGAAAAACATTAGGGATTTGGGTCTCTGGAGTATTGGTGAATCAGTGGTGGGGTCTTATTGTGGTTGTCAACCCTAATACCCATCCCTGCCCCTGATAAGATGAGGTCAAATGTGATGTCTTCACATAGGGCCCATATGGCTGTGACAGATTATGTTGGCCATACAGTATCACTATGAAGCACTAGGTTGGATCTGTATCTTGTCCTTCGGACAGGAGCCTATGGGCTGGGGGGAGGGGGGAGCATTAGGGTTGACAGCTACAAATAAGACACTCTCCACTGATTCACCAGCCTCAAGACAAATCTGTTTCATTCAACTGTGCTTTTATGCTCTACAACCCTAATATCTGCATTAACGTAGTTTTTTTCAAAGAATATTCAATATATACAACAGCAGTTTACAAGTTATAGCTTTCTTTTTCTTTTAAATTGTTTTTTGTTTGTTTTTCTGTGTAAGAATTTAGTGCTTGTAAAAGGTGCTGGACTGACAGCACCGGACTCTAAAGTCCTCCATTTATTCACGTGATAGGTTCAACACAGGTGATCACAGTGCAAGCTTCCCCACACTGTCCCGTCAATGTGCCTCAACCCTGCCATGGAGGGACACTACATAGGTGAGAGGATAGTTCAGACTCCATGCCCATTCAGTGCTTGGCCTCTCATGTGAGACTGCCAACAAGGGTACCAAATTAGTGCCAAATGTGTTGGTGGTTTTGTGATGTGGACACCTACCCACTTGGAACTGGACTGAGACCACCACAACTCATTTCACATAGGCCACTGAACAATCCTCAGGTGATAATGGATTTCAACTTATACCAACCTGTGCTGAATTTGAACCCGTGACCTAGATGTGCAAGGCTCATAACCTACTATCGAGCCACTGAACCATCCAGTTCCCCCTTAAGTTATAGCTTTTTTTTTTAAACTTGGTTTATTGAGTTTTCTTCAGTTTTACAAATATAATTCTACCAAGAATAGGCAGAATCACCATATAATAAAACATCATACAGAATATTAATGCAAGACAATTGATACGCTATTCTTCATTTAACCTCATGGGGAGTGCACAACTCTTACGTTTGCATATATTTTAACGCTATAGGGAGCATAAACGCAGCCAATTCTTCACATTTACTAGATTACATTTTAAAACAGGATTTGATTACCAGACTCATTGGAGCCTATCCTGTAACTTAAAAATATAGGACAAACAACTTATTTTAACCTTTCAGAGACTTTCCAGTAGCACAACATTGATAATAAACTTTCAAAGCTAGCATTCTTATGACTTCCCCATAATTGTCACCTGTGGATAGAGAAATACTCAGGGGAGAAACTCTGCAGCACTAACAACAGTAAAGAACCAAATAAACAGGAGTTATCCCCAAGACTGAGCCAATACCATGACAACGCATGTACAGTGGCGTCCCCCAGGATGAAACACACGTTTAACGCACTCTGCAGTATGCTGCAGCAGACCTACTGAATGAAGCAATGTAATTTCAATGGCAATTAGTCTCCTTTGTCATGCAGGAAACTGTGGCATTCACTTCATCCTGGCAGTGTCACATTTTCCTGAATGACAAAGGGGAGTAATTACTATTGAAATTACATAGCTTTGTTCAGTAGGTCTTCTGCAGCATTCTGCAGAGTGCCACAAAATGCTGCAGACTTGCGTTTCATCCTGGGGGATGTCTGTATGTCTGATCCTTACATTATCTGGAGTTGCACATACTTGACAGACCATCCAGTCTCACCAGGCCTCCAATTAAGCAATGAACACCAAAGAGCTTAACCAGCAGACACCATTTTGTGACATGGCCGTTAATTACCCTGTGTCAGCAACCACATTTTGTAACGCCCTGACTAAACACAGATTTATGTTAACACAGATAATCTTCTCTTTACATGGCTATAATAGCCATTCCCCAGCCTCATCAACCCTTTCACACAGTAACCCACTAATTAAGTAGGTCGGAAGTCTTGATCACCACAAGGCACAGGCATCATTAAATTTTAAACCAAGAACCAAACCTCTGAGTAGATTGGGAAACCCCAGGCCACGAGGCACTTGCGACATCAAAAAGGCAAAACCTTTAAACAATCACCATACTGTACATTTTTTAATTAGACTGGAAGTCTTTAAGCGCAATGAGGCACAGCAAAAATGGGTAGATCATTACTGTACCGTTAGTAGAGGAACTGGTGCTATGATCAATCTACTTCCCTGAGCTAGGAACTCTGACTCTAGTTCCGCGGTAGTACCCCTCGTACTTACTGCTCATTCCCCATCTCCTACCGCTTCATCACCGGAGTTGGGGCTCTCCCAGTTGTGGTCTTTTGTTCGAGTCTGGACTTTTGTAATGCAAGCCCCTGCTGCCCTGGGATCTGTAAATACATACATCCCTGATCTTGTTTCTGTGCATTGTGGATTTGTCCCATGGTTGTTAAAATCAGATTTTCCAGTTCCTTGTATTGTTATCCAGAATCTGATGATTAAATTAGTACCAAAAGTCCACTTAAAGAAATTAAATGCTCAATTTTAAAATTCTCTGCTGAGGAGCTCTCTGAAGGTCAACTTCCAGATCCACCCCCCAAGTTATAGCTTTTTAATCTGAAGTTTGTTTGAAGATGTTTCTGTTTTCTTTGATTTTAACAGCTTCATGCAGTGCTATACTATGCATTATGATATCATCAGGATTGTGAAAGCTGCTCTCTGATTGGTTCAGTACTCTACTGTGATGACAGTAACCTTACAAATATCGATTATGACAACAGTAACAAAAGTATTTGTTGATATGTTGCTGTTACTGATGTCACTAGCTAAGGTATCTTTTTATCTTGTCATTTTACCCCCTCTGGATATATATATATATATAGGGGATACATGATGGGCATGAGTGTGATATGGCAAATATTGTCACTCCTGCAGAGTGAGCTCTGGATGTCTCACGAGTGCCGAGGCACTGAGTGAAATATCAAACTCCTGGGCTGGGAGTGACAACTGTGCCATAGCACCACCATCATGTATTCGATACATACAGTAGGTCCAAGGTTTTAGAAGTTTTTATGCTCTCTTGTGTTCTGTTCCTATTTATGTGTTTGCTCATTTGTGTGTGAGCTTTTCTGAATGGGCTGGCAGTGTTATAAACTCTGGGAGACACATGGTGTGTTTTACAATGCTAAATGAGTTAGTTTTAGGTAGGGTGAGAAACATACTTTTGTGAGGCTGTATTGTTTAGAGTCTGGCTGCAGTGAAGCTGAGAACATCACAGTAATTGTAATGAGCTGAGAGGCAGAGTGTCAGAACAGCTGATACTGTTTTTAGTGGTAATTAAGTTAGCTGCAGGCAGACTGCAGAGCGTTCTGTGAAATTGTGCTCTTTAGAATTCTGGCTGTAGTCAAGCTGATAGTATCACAGTAATTGTAATGGGTGAGAATCAGAGTTTGAGGAACAAGTGAGAGTGTGTTTCAGTGGTAGTTGACTTAGCTGCAGGCAGTAGTTTAGATTGTTCTGTGAAGCTGTGCTGTTTAGAATTCTGGCTGCAGTCACAGTAATGAGCTGGAAGTTGATTGGGGGGGGTATAGGTGTGTTTTGTAATGCTCAGTGAGTTAGCTGTAGGCAGCAGTGAGACCTCTGAAGTAGTTCTGCATTTGTGTCTATGGTAACAGCACAGGTGTTTCTTGCATGCTGAGGGGAAAGCTGCCTAGAGTGATGACCTTTTGTGACCTGTGTGTGTAAGTGGCTGATGTCATCACAGTACAGCAGAGGATAAAATATCACACTGCAGTGGATGATACACTGTTTTGTCTCACTCATTTACCACTCACCTATATATATATATATATATATATATATATATATATATATATATATATACATACACACACACACACACACACACTATATATATATATATATATATATATATATATATAAGTGGCATGGTAGTACCTCTATAGCTAGGGTTGCCAGGACACTTCTATGTTAAAGAGCTAGTGGATCAAGGAGACTGTTTGTTTAATACTTTTTGTGTAATAGATCATCATTAATTTGAATTTCCTTTTTTTATTTCCTTTTTGCTCATCTGACTTTGAGATACATTTATTTTTTTGCTTTTTTCAAATGTATGCTGCCTGACGTAATATGCGGTGCCATGCCTTGCCATTATACCAGAAGTGACACTTTGGGAGGAAAGTTTGAAACACTTTTGAATCAGGTTCATCAGCACAAAACAAAATGCCGTGTTACCAAAGATCACAGTCAAACAAACCCTGTCAGGATTGGCACCAACAGCCCAGAATCAACTTTTAAGTGTGACACTTTGAGGACTAAGGGTGGCAACATCAATGTTTGCCTATGAGTGCACATCGTTTTACCCCCTTATCTTCTTTAACAGGATGAAAACTAAGAAGCAGTACTTACGGCTTGCTCTATTTTGCAGGAGCGTAGTTTACTAATTTACATCTTTAGCACTTACAGATTATACGATTTTATAAACAAACAGGATGAATACTTAGAATAATAGAAACACAGAAACATAGAATTTGACGGCAGATAAGGACCGCTTGGCCCACCCAGTCTGCCCATTTCCCTACCTAATGTATAAGCTGCAGATCCTAGTTAACCAGCAGCCTACTTCTTCCTACCCCCAACCCCTATTATAACTAATGTGGAAACAATTAGCATTGTGGAACAATGGCATTGAGAAATTCAGTGACAAAGGTGGACTTGGAAACATGGATACAAGATATCAGAAATACACAGACCCTGAAAGCACATCATGCCGATCTCAGCCAGATGGTGGTATCCCATGTTTTACTCCCCAGAGCCCTTGGCCAGTTTGCTTATTTGAGTGCTGTCAGTTCTAACCCTGATAAGATGCATCCAATTAAGACTACTAGTAAAAAGGTACCCTGCCTTGCAGTGATGACCCCGATCAAAAAATAGCCCCCCATCTACACTGTCCTTGCCGTTCCATCCCTGCACCAATGATACCCAAACTCCAGTTGCAGTGATGCCGCCAACACTGTGACACAGTTTTCCCAACATCAGCAGCCTCGGTTCTACGACATTCTAAAATAAATATGTAACCCCCCTGCAAATGGGGGTTCCCAAAAGACTTCCAGGAGCTTGCTTGAATGCTCCAAGCCTGAATGGTGTTTGGCGTTTAAGCCATTTATCAGTGAGTGTTTTTAGAGCCTCTGGTACTGTCTCTTTAAGAGCTGTCTGCTTGCAGACATAATTAGTTTGTATGGGGGGACTGTGTGCTTCTCTGTTTGAGTACCACTCGAGCTGCTGCCAATTCACTCCATTTTTGCAGTCACTAGGAGTGCAAAGGGAACCTATCTGAAAGATGTAACTGTTTGCCAGAAATCATTTACAGTAATAATGAAATTACAGTTTGTCTAACCTGCTTTCTTTGCAGTCAGAACTGTGTCTGCCTAGTTCCCCATTCTGGTTTTGAACTGCTGAACTGGACCAATCAGTGTGGGGTAAGCTAGCTCTAAAATGGTGCCTTGGACGAATCAGAACTTGACTCATAATCTGAGCCAGCCACAAGAGGATTGTATGGGCAGTGACTCTGGGAGATGTAGTTTAGACTTGGCGCCTTTTGGACCAACAGCAGCAGTCTATTGTGAGTGACAGCCAATCCAGTCAAGAACTGGGAGGAACTCAAAGGAAGTGCCGGTTTTGTCTGTTGGAGTTTCAGTTTAGATCTGGCAGTGAAGGGAAAGAAACCCTGTGCTCCTTCAGTCACAGTTTCAGTCAAAACACGTGTAAGGCCAGAGTTCCGTCTGCAGCTTGTGTAACTGCTTGTTAGGACTGAATCCGTCCTGTGAAAAGAATCAAAGGATCTCTGAAGAGTAGAAACCAGGCTCACCCTGTAGAAGACTGGAGAAATTTTTGAATTGCACTCGGTCTGTCAGGAACTGAATCTGCTGTGTGTTCTTCCGGCTATTGTGCAGTAATTGCGATCGGGATAGAGAAGCAGCCTGCCTGGTATAGTACTTTCTTTTTTAACCATATAAATGTGTGAAGAGTCTCGTGGAGCTCAAGAGTAGCCCTGCTGACGTTGAAGGACCCTATCTTGTTTGGAGGTCGTGAGTACTAATTCAGGGTCGCTTCCCTGTTGAATTGCCACATTAAATCCAAATGGAATCACTGTACTGCTGACTGTTTAAACTAATTTTCTTTTCACTGTGAAAGGGCCCTACCAGCTGCCACGGTTTGGACTAGCCACTGGGCTTGGGTGCCCAGGACAGTAACTGGTAGGGATAAGGCTTTGCACAGGCCATAGGTAGATAGTAAAGTGATAAGCTAATTAACCTGATTTCCCTGTCCTTGTTATATCCCCTAAATAAATCAGAGCTGCTTGTTTCAGCAAAGTTATACTTCCTGAGGTATTTGTCTATGTTAAAGTACTGTACTGTGATTGTTGCACTGTATCTTATTTCACAGGCGGTCCCAGTGCCGGAACTAGTCCTGGGGGTAAGTGTATACTGTGAAGGTAATTCTGATATATTGTGTGGGCCACTAGTGGGAAGAAAGGGGGGTTGCAGTGTCCCAGAGGGCTGTGACCAAGTAAGTTTAACTATTGCAAACCCTGACCTCTGGGTGGAGGCACCCGCCATTGGATCCAGGCCCCTCAACCTGTTAGTGGCAAATCAGGCAGGGGTAGTAGCCCCTGGGATAGTGCCATCTAAGGGTTACAAATATGTATTTAGAAATTACTAACATATCCCATATCCTTGCCTTCTCTCTCTCAAGCATGTTCTTCCTGAAAACACCCACGTTTTTTCTTGACATCAATTCAGGTTATAACTTACATATACAACATCAGACATTTAAAATTAATTTGTGATTGTGATTGACAAAATGCAACACTTGGGTTCATGACAATTCAGTTTATTTAGTATAAATACAACCTGTTGCAGCCCAATTCCTCAATTAACTAGCAGAGTCAGATGGTGTTCTGATCACAGCATGATGACTGGCTTCTAATTGACTGCCCCCCCCCCCCAAGACGTCACTTCCAGCCAGCAGATACATTCATCCTCTGTCCTCTTGCCAACAGAGATTGCTGCAGGTGTAGCCACTGACTAGTTTTTCTGATTGTGAGTATGAGCGTAAAACCAAATAATTGAATTTCAGAATAACAGATAAACAAATATGACCTAATAACTAGCATAATATCTAACCATGAAACTACCATGGTTACAATGGGGGAAAGAACAGAAGGTACATCACTAATGGGGCACAGGGCAAAGACCAATAAACAAGGAACATTAAGGGAGTAAACAGAGTGGAAAGTCATGTGCACAAATGCCCACAGTCTGGGAAACAAAATCCCAGACCTAACGGCACTGATGACAGACACAGATCTGGACATTGTGGCTATTACGGAGACATGGTATGCAGGGAACCATGACTGGGATGCAGCCATACCAGGGTATACACTTTTTAGAAAGGATAGGGAGGGGAAGAGGGGAGGAGGGGTTGCTATGTATGTAAAGGAAGGGATTAAAGCTATGGAAGCTCAGGGATCCAGGGAAGAAGCAGAGGCATTGTGGGTCACTCTGGAGTCAGGGAAGAAAACAACCATCTGTGTTGGAGTAGTTTACAGGCATCTCGCGCAGGGGGCGGATATAGATCTAGTATTAGTGGAAGCCATCCATAATATGGCAGCCAAAGAGGAAATACTATTAATGGATGACTTCAACATGCCGGATGCAGATTGGAATACTCAGACTGCAAATATGCTGATACTATTGCACACTTTGTCCCAAACTCCACACAGGTTATAGCTTATATATCGCCTATTTACACTTTTTTGCAACCTGCTCTGTAGGCATTACCCCTGTGGGGGATAATGGTACCTCCTAAGGCCCCTAGGGGGGTCCGCCCCATCCCCCACAATCTGCTCCATCGCCCTTGCTGGTCTCTTTCTGGGACTAGTTACCCTCCAAATGGTAACTGCCCCTATCCATACCTCGGGGGAAGACCGCGTAGTGACGTCCCCCTGTGAGGTGGCTGACTTCACCTTCTCAAATCTCCTAGCAGATGCTGGAAGACCCTGTTATCCCATATGCGGTCTGGTACCAATACCCTTACGGTATCAAACCTGGGACAGGCGACGCCTAGCCCGCAAACCTATGACTAGGAGCTCATCCCCCAGAGGGTACCTCCTGTGGCTGGTCCCACTGATCCTAGCCCTGGCCGGTGATGTTGAACCTAATCCTGGCCCCACCCTCCATGCCTCTGTAATTCCTCAGGAATGGCGGCTGGGTAAGGGGTTAAAGGTGGCTCATCTCAACATTCGGAGTCTGCTTCCCAACCTGGATGAGCTCGTCGCATGGATCACACTCTACAAGCCCGACATCCTTGGTATAACGGAGACCTGGCTCAAGCCCTCAATCCCCGACTCAGCCTGTGCGCTGCCAGGCTATGAGCTTATACGATTGGACAGGTCTCGCGACAAGAGGGGAGGAGGCATCCTGATATACTTCAGAAGCCACCTCAAAGTGTCCCTGGTGACTCACCAGACATCCCCCCAGTCCCCCTGCGAGCTGCTTCATGTCATGCTACTCCTCGGCAACGCTAAGAAATTACATGTAGTATGTACCTATAACCCCCCAAAGGGAGGGCTTCAGGGTCTCACCCACCTCCTGGACACTGTTGGCCCCAGTATTGGTGACAATGAGCTCCTAATCCTGGGCGACGTGAACCTAAACTGCAATGGTGGTAATGTAAAGCAGTTCAACCTCATTTGCCAGCTCTATCCCTGATGCAACTCGTGCAGAAGCCCACCCAATGGTCGGCTAATGGAGCCTCCAGCTCCCTACTGGACTGGATCCTGTCAAATCGCCCTGATAGGATCTCCTCCGCAGGGACCCTATCCGACTCCATCTCAGATCACTCCCCAGTCTTCTGTGTGTGGAAAACCCCCTCCCTTAAGATACCTCATAAAATCATCCACGTCAGGAACTTTGCCAGGCTTGATCCGGATGCGTTTATGGAGGACCTAAGGCTCACGGACTGGTCAGGGGTGTATAGTGCCCCTGACTCCTCCACAGCCTTAACACAGTTTCTCAATTCCTTCGGGGCCCTGCAAGACAGGCATGCCCCAACCATCAGACGCAGGGTCAGGGGACAGCCACAAAATGGCTGCGTGGGAGCCTCCTTGCCCTTATGCGGGTGAGAGACAAGTGCTGGGCCCACTTCAAACGCTTCCTTGACCAGACCCTGCTACAACAATACAGACAACTCAGAAATGAGTGTAAAAAGGCCATTAGGGTTGCCAAAAGTGACTGCTGCAAGTCCACCTTCCTCAGCTCTGCAAATGACCCTAGAAGGTTCTGGAGAAACATAAAAACCTTGGTCAGTGGTTTTTCTAACTCTGGAGTAACTGACTTGTTAATTGGAGGAGTTTCCTGCAACAACCCACATACCATTGCAAATGCTCTCAACTCCCACTTCACTGACCTATCCACGCTCTCCCTACACAACTCAACTGACAGGAGTGCCAACTGTCCCTCACCCCCGGATTGGCTGGAGTCTGACCCTTCCAGACCTCCCTTCGTCCTAAGGGCTGTGTCAGACAAGGAGATGCTGACTCTCCTCTCTGGCCTCTCCCAGTACTCTAGCGCTGGCCTAGGCAATCTTGAGCCCAAGTTTCTGAAACTAGGAGCCCCCCACATCCCCTTCCTGGTGGCTCAAATTATCAACCTGTCTTTTGCCATGGGGGAGATTCCCGATATCTGGAAGGTTGCCAGGGTAGTCCCTGTGTTAAAGCAGGGCAACCCTAAAGTCCCTGATAACTATCATGTCGCCATACTACGACCATCAGCAAACTACTCAAAAGGTAGTAGCTGAACAACTCTCTGAATACATTCAAGCCTATGAGCTGTTGTCCCCCGCCCAGCATGGTTTTCGTAAAGGGCACAGCACTACTACGGCCCTGATCTCTGTCTCGTCCAGTATTAGAACAGCCATGGACCAGGGGATACTCTTTGGAGCAGTGTTCATTGACTTGTCCAAGGCCTTTGACCTTGTTGACCATGACCTGCTTTGCACCCAGATGAGGTCCCTTGGCTTGTCCCCATCAGTTCTGAAATGGCTAACCGACTACCTGCATGGTAGAGTACAGTTGACCGAATTCAATAAAGTCCTCTCAGATCCCCTACCTGTGACCTCTGGTGTTCCTCAGGGCTCGGTTCTGGGACCCCTTCTCTTCCCTCTCTTTATTAACCATCTTCCTACCATAGTAACCAAATGTTGGGTCACCTGCTGTCACGGATGACCTGGTTATCCTAGCCCTCTCCCGGGATACTACCCGCCCTAATCTCCATCTATCTGAGGACTTTAAAAACATTCAGGCCTGGCTAACCCAATAGAAGTTGGTCCTCAACCTGAAAAAAACACAGGCTATGCTATTTGGCTCAACAGCTAAGATACATGCCTCCCCAGTCCCACTGCAAATCAATTGTGCAGATGGAACCCCACTTCACACTGTGACCTCTCTCAAATACCTCGGGGCGATGCTTGACCCTCAACTGGACCTAGGGAGCCATATCCTCAATCCCCGAAGAGCTGTGAACTGTAAGCTGGGACTGGCCTACAGGGCCAAATATAACCTAACTCCTGCTGCTTGTCTGGTACTTGCTAGGGGTGTACTACTCCCTTCCCTCAGCTATGGCCTCCACCTTTTTTGCTCGTACCTCAAGCCCTCCTCACCCGGTGGCATCTGACGATACAACAATATTTGTCGTTTAGCACTTGCCCATATCACCCATCATTGTGAACTCTATGACAAGCTTGGTTGGCTTTCCCCGACTAATCACTTAAACTTTGGACTAGGGTGCCTTGTGAGTAAGGTGATCAGTACTGGCTCCCCCCCGGAGCTGGCTCAGCTCCTCTCTCCTGCTGACCGTTCCCCCTACCCTCTCAGGTCCCGTGGTCCTGGGGTACTAAAAGTACCCCCAACCCACACCCTTTTTTTGCCATTAACTTTTTATTGGCATTTACCCACAATGGAGGTACAGAGGCTTACAGGATATTTCCCAATACAAACATACATATGACGAACATAGTCCAGCAAGCCCTGACCCCCCAAACCTCCCACCCTCCCACAACCCCCCTTAAAAATAAAAAGGTACAAAGTAATACATCTGTGATACCAGTATAAGGCTCAGGGGTTTATACTACCCGCCTCCAAATTACTATGCAGTCAATTTCAATTGCAGACCCTTGAACACTCATATCTCACACACACACACCCTGGCCCCTCCTCCCCCAAAAGAAGAAGGCCACCCTCCAACCCCCTCCCACAAGGCAGTCCATAGAAAAACTAAATGACATGGATACCGACACCAGAACAGTAAGCATAGGCCACTTCTGAGCGAGGACCAAATCTTGTCATAAAAGGGCAATCTGTTCTGCAGTATTGCTATTGTCCTTTCAATCCTGAGATTCATTAACAACTCTCTCACCATTCTATATATCCAATTCTAGTTGAGTCTTCAATGTCTGAGAACTAATCGCTTTACAGGATAGAGATCATGGTTATATGATACTTCCTCAACCTAACCGGGGAGCAGGACAGGTCCCCAATATACAAACCTCAAGTGTGAACAGTTCCCCTATTCTCAACACAGGATCCGCTCTGCTCTTTATATCTTTCCCAACGAAGCAACATTTGGACAATTCAGAAGATATGCAACAGGTCAGCTTCCTTGAGCCACATCTGCAGCATTTGGACTCCTGCAATATCTTCAGGTCCACTAATTTCTGGGACGTATAATAGATATTATGTAAAATCTTGAATTAGGTTAATCTAAGACAATCCTGCACAAATATTTATAACAATCCCCCCAGATCCTGGCCCAGTCGAATGTACCATCAGGGAAGGCCTTGGCCCAATATGAAGCAGGAACTATATTATCCTTAACAACCTGCCGAAACAACACTTTGTATATCTTTGAGATTGCATGTGGGGATCCTATGATTGGCTTGAGTTCCGACCATAGGTCCCCACGAGACACAACCAGATCATTTGTCCCCATTTTTTGCACCAGGAGGTGTCTTAGTTGATATATTTTGAATATTACCCTGCCTGACAATTTAAACTCGTGCATTATCTTAGTTACGTGTCTGGTTTACTCTCTCGTTAGAAGATCTGCCCATCTACACTCACTCCAGCTCAGGCAACCAGCTGGATGTAATCATCTGGTTAGCAATGCGCCATTGTGGGTTGCCTATGATTGGCTGGAAGCCATCAAAGTGTATTTGTAACGAAAATTCACATTTGATCATGAACCCTAGGGACACCCGATGGGCGTTTTTTAAGTTGAGGTACAGATTTTAGATTATTATATAATAAGGCTTCGGATTATATCCCAAAGCTTTAATCAAACTAACTTCCAATTTACCAGAGTGGAAGGTAGTCCCCCACAGAGCCATGTAAGATGAGAACATCCATCTACCATATCTGTTCACGTGGGCCGCAAAAATACAGCATAACTGAGGCAACCTCAGGCCGCCCTGGGTTCTTGAGCTGCCAATTTAATATAGGCCATCCGGGCCTCTTGTAATTCAAATGAAATCGCCAAGAGCCCATGTAACTTCCTGAACCATGCTAGGAATCAAATGTTAAGATTGCACAGTGGATAAAATAACCTAGGAATACATTCATCTTTACCACATTTATTCTGCCCACAGGAAAGGTGGAATGGGCCCACCTTTTCAGATCTAATTCATGCATTTCAGGTTGTCTAAATTGAGGCTACAAAATCTTTCGAGATTAGTTGTTAAGGTGAGGCCTAAATATTTCAGAGATTTGGGCTCCACCCAAACAAATTTGGTCACATCCGACTTAAGGACCCTATTATTTAGGGGATACACACTACAGTTTTCCTGATTCAATTTGTAATGGCTAACCTGCTAAACTCCCTAATGATCTCTAATAGTGCAGGGATCGAAGATACTGGCTTGGCAATATAAATCAGCAGATCATCAGCAAATGCTGTCACTTTAATGGTGTGTTCCCTAATTTGTATACCCTTAATCTCCTTTGACAGGATTATACGCCTAATTAGCGGTTCGAGATATAGATTAAAAAGGAGGGGGGATAAGTGGCATCCCTGCCTTGTGCCAACCTGTAATCGAAAAGGTGAAGATATAACCCCATTGCAAACAATTCTGGCCGTCGGGTCGGTATAAAAGGCCCTAATCCAGTCAATAAAAATTTCTGGAAAACCAAATGCACTCAATACCTGGAATAAAAACCCCAATGCACTTATCAAATGCCTTCTCGTCCAAGGAGACCAACACCCAAGGTATTACGACCCCTCGGACTGCCGAGAAGACATGCGAAGAGTCTAAAATGATCTGCTGATGATCTGCCTTGCATGAAACCAACACTCTGCCCTACCAGCCCTGGCACTACTCTTCTCATCCTGTCTGCAAGTATCTTGGCTGGATTTTATATCGTAATTTAAAAGGGAGATGGGCCTGTAACTATCAGGCTTCTCTGAGGCCTATTTGGCTTAAGCAACACCACGATAAAAGCCTCAAAGATATATTTATCCACCACTGCTCCCGAGAGAATATATTGAAATAGTTTAGCTAGCATGGGGATTAAAAAGGGGGAGAAAACTTTGTAGAAATTTGGTGAAAACCCATCAGGGCCAGGTGTCTTATCATTTGGCAAATTCTTGATTACCCTCTCTATTACCCCGTAAGTAATGGGCGCAATCAGGATCTCCTGCTCTTTCTCCTAGTTTTGGCAGGATACTCCTCAGGTAGGAGGAAATTTTTCCGAACTCGGGAGCATTCATAGGACCATAAAGATCGTCATAATAACTTCTAAAATCTGAATTATATCATCCAGGCTTGTCTTGATGGACCTGTCCTGTCTACCATAATCCCTCTACCAGACAGAAGCTTCCATTTGAGCCAGCCTTCTAGCCAAAACCTTCCAGGCTTGTCACCCTGATCAATGTAATTGGCTTTTGTTTTAATGATTGCCAACTCTGCCTGGTCACCCAACAATTTAAGATAAGTATTTTAACTTGGATTAACTTAGCTTCTGTCTCTTCTCGGGGTTGACAGCCAGGGCATCTTGTAGGACCCAAATTTGGTTCAGCAAGTCCAAAATTGTAGAGTTGGTCTTTCTTTCTTCTAGATGCCTGACTAATCAGCAACCTCTAATATATGCCTTAAAAGTCGCCCAGAGGATATCAGGCCTTATCTCCTCCCTTGTATTGGTTTATTATAAATTCTTCTATCTTCGAGGTCAAATCCTTGACCAACTTTGAGGCTCTCAACAATTGGTTGTTTACCTTCCACCTACCGCCCCTTGGGTAGTAAGAAAAGGCAACCACCACTTCCACCATAGAGTGGTCAGAGAGGGTGCTACCACACCTCGCCCCTACCAACCCTTTGCCAACCCCGAAACTAACATATAATCAATACAGGATCTTGAGCCATGGACCTGAGAAAGGAAAGTGTATTCCCTTGTTTTAGGTGGAGCACCCTCCAAGCATCAGCCAGGCCTAAACGAGTTAAGCAAATCATTAAAGGCCAAAATGGCAGAGTAAAGGCTAAATTATTGCACTGGACCTGTCTAGCATGGGATCCAAAATCAGATTGAAATCACCTCCTATTATGATAGGAGATGTGCAAATGGTAGTAGTGCCTTTGCAATACTGCTAGAAAATCCTGACTATCTGAGTTTGGGCCATACAATCCGATCCCAACAGAATTTCCAGACTGTAGAGCTTACCCTCAACTAAAACAAATCTACCTTTTCTATCCTGCACCACTTTAGTGGGCAGAAGAGTATTTGTCTATGGACTAAAATCATACCCCTCTACTATTAGTTGTACCCTGAGAAGAGAATATTTCAATCTGCATTCTCTCTACTCTTCCTCTCTTCCTGCAATAGGTGTGTTTCCTGAAGGAAAGCCACTTTATCCTCATAGCTCGATATGCTTCAAGATTTTATACTGTTTCAGCTATGACGCCGCCCTTTAACATTCCAAGTGCCAAATTTGATGTCCATGTCAGGTCCCATCGCATTCTAGTGAAAACATAGTTGATATATCGCTTTTTCCATGCCCAACTGCCCAGAAACCATAAGACTGCCTTGTGACCCCCACCCACCTTTACCCCCAATTAACAATCCGCCTTCCCCCATAGCCCTCCCTTTCCCTTCTCCACCCCTACTTCCATCCATCCCTTCCCCCCCCAAGTGCGTTGCACTATGGCCCGTGATGTCAGGAAGCTCAGCCCATTCCTAGGTGCTCCGCTTCGGCACCCACCTCCCAAGTAGGCACTCACCCTAGTACATATACCGGACATCACCTCTGCCAAATATTGATCTTGTAGTCCCATTCATAAAAGTAACTGCTCCCCTAAAAACTTATTCAGAGCATGGACTACTAAAATTTTCATAATACCAAAGTCATTTTACCCCCCCCCTCCCCATAACAATATATCGCACCCCATTACCTACTAAAACCAAATGAAACCATCGGAACAAATAAAGTAATTGAAGCCATAAGGCCGAGGGGTTTGGTGGGGGAACACTCCCAACATAAACCCCAGATTATATATGTAATCAGTCAGTAATAGTCCCATAGGCCCCATCCAGCCATCGGTTTCACAGAGTCCAGGCCATATTATTGCCCACAAAGAGATGCACCGGGGAACAATCAGTCATCTTCGGTCTGCACCCCAGCCCATTTATAGGCTAAAGCAATTTAGCCAGTCCCATGCCGAACGATGCCTCACACTATATTATGTAACATTGTTCATTTATTTAATATATCTTCCTCTTTCTCTGGAAAATGGCCACATGGGATAATAAGCCACTCTTGACCCAAATCACGGCTCCTTAAATAATGCCGGAAAAGCTTCCCGAAGTGCCATGGATGCAGAGTCCAAAGATTCAAAGGTTTTCCATTCATTGCTAATCGGAACCTGTAACCACGCAGGATACCCCATTCTGAACTTAATTTTAGCAGCTATCAGTTTCTAACCAACGGGTGAAATTCTGCCTTTGACGGATCGAGAGTGAAGGTCCTGTACTATCCTGATCCGGCCCCTCCCAATAAACCTCCTTCTCTTCCTTCACTTTGTCCACAAGCAATTGCCTTTCTTGATAATTAAGGAACTTCACTATAAGCGGCCTTGGTGATCAATCGGGCTGTGGTAAAGGCCGCAGTGCCCTGTGAGCTCTCTCGACTGTGAACTTGGGCCCAAAAGGTGAAGGCCCCACAATTTTTTCCGTGATCTTCTGGGCAAACTTAACAGGATCTTGCCCCTCTACCTTCTCTGGTAAGCCAATAAACACAACGTTGTTGCGTCGGCTCCGACCTTCCAAATCCTCCACCTTATTTTCTAGCTTTTGAATCCTCTGCGAAGTTTTAACAATCGCCACATCCACCTTGTCCCTGGAGCCCTCCAGGGACTTAATTCGCACTTCATTATCTGATGCCTTGCGGGAGAGTTCCGCAATCGACTCCTTGATGCTCTTGATTTCACTTACCACCCCCAGCATTGCTTCAGTGAGGCGATTTGGTCAGAAGCAGATAAGGTAAGCGGCTCCTCCAACGATATTGCTGCACTGCCAGTTCATGGCGACGCCTGCGGCTGAGGCCTTCGATTTTTTAGCTGCTTTTCCAGCGTTGCCGGCGGGGTGTGCTTCGGAGTTTTTTTTTTCATTTCCACCTCCATAGGCTTCCGTCCTCCTGCCTTCCCCAACACTCCACACTCCGATGACTCCCGTGATTTGCCTTGGGTGAGGAAATTAGCTGTATAATCGGGCGGGTAGTGAGCGGAGCTCCAAGAAACACAGCTACTCCGCGCCCCTCATCACGTGACTCCCCCCAACCCACACCCTTATGGGGGACAGGGACTTCACTGCATGGGCTCCAAGGCTCTGGAACACCTTTCCTGAGCTGGTTCGCACTGCCCCTTCCCATCAGTGTCTCCGTGAATCCCTGTGGGGGCACCTAAAGCTGGCCTCACATTGAGAGTGCCCTTAGCCACCCTGCTCCATGTCCTAGCACTGTAACTCCTCTGCTCTCTTACTTGGAACGCCAATAACCGAACCAGATTTGTTGACCGGACCATCTCTTCCTATGCACTTGCCTCTGCTACATGTATGCTCACTGCTACCGAATGCTTGCTCATTATGTACTTTACCTTTGTCTGTCATACATAATGATTCATTTTCTGCCTGTTTGTTCTGCTGACTCAAAGTATTAAGTTACAGTATTGTACTTGTTCACCTGCTACGCTGTTATGATGCGGTCTGTAACACTCAATGTACTAAGTTACAATATTGCATTTGTTTACCTGCTGCATTGTAATGATGCGGTCTGTAATACCTGTTGTAATGATGTGGTCTGTAATACCTGTTGTACTCTCCCGGGTCGTTCCTGAAAATAGGCATACAACTTGTCTAGTGTACTTACCTGGTAAACAAAAGCTAAATAAATAAATAAATCAAGGAGCAGAGACCTCATGTCTGCCATGTATGGGGTAAACCTAAGGCAGCTGGTGGTTGAGCCCACCAGGGAGGGGGGCTATACTGGACTTAGGGCTAACAAACGAGGATAGAATCATGGATGTTGAGGTGGGCAGTCCCCTTGGTACCAGTGACCACAGAACTGTGTGGTTTAGAGTCAACACGTTGGCAGAAAAAAGCCATTCAAAGATTAAGATCCCAGATTTCCGGAAGGCCAGCTTCGTGGAGATGGGGGAACAGTTCAAAATTGCCCTGGTAGCAGAAGATACGGGGTGGGGGTAGAAGAACAGTGGCTTAGGCTCAAGCAATCCATAGCAGGAGTGACAAGTCAATGTGTGAGATTGCTTAGCAAAAGCAAAAGAAAGAAGTGGCCACTGTGGTCCTCTAAGTCAGTAGCCGGGAAAGTGTGAGAAAAAAGTAAGGCATTCAGGAAATACAAAGAGACACAGAAAGAAGAAGACAGACTGAAATATCTGGAGAAGCAGAAAGAAGCTGGGAAAGCTGTTAGAGGGGCTAAGGCAAGAACGGAGGAAGGAATAGCACAGGCTATTAAGAAGGGGATAAGACCTGCTTCCATTATATTAGAAAGAAGAAGAAGACGACTAGAAATGGTATTGTTAGGCTAAAGAAGGGATATGGTGGGTGGGTGGAGGATGACCTTGAAAAAGCTGATGTACTGAACAAATGTTTTTGGTCAGTATGTACCAAGGAAGAGGCAGGGAAGGGGCCAAGACTCACAAGGAAAGATGTACAGAGGGGAGAGGTGGACACCAGCCCATTTACAGTGGCTAGAGTCTTGGAGGAACTAGGAAGAGTAAAGACAGACAAGGCAATGGGGCCAGACAGGATTCACCCTAGAGTGTTGAAGAAACTCAGGGAAGTCCTAGCAGGTTCACTGACAACCCTGTTCAACCAATCACTAGAGAGGGAAGAGGTACCTGGGGACTGGAGGAGGGCAGAAGTGGTCCCCCTTCACAAGACTGGAAGTAGGGAGGAAGCAGGCAATTACAGACCTGTAAGTCTGACCTCAGTGGTGGGGACGCTGATGGAGTCTCTGCTTAAGGAAAGGGTAGTGAAGTTCCTGGAGTCAAGTGGTGCAAAAGACCCAAGGCAGCATGGATTCACTGAGGGTAGGTCCTGTCAGACCAATCTTATTGATTTCTTTGACTGGGTGACCAGGGTGGTGGATCAGGGAGGGGTGGTGGATATGGCCTACCTGGATTTCAGTAAGGCCTTCAACACTGTTCCTCATAGAAGGTTGCTTAACAAATTGGGGAATCTGGGTGTGGGATCTAAAGCGGTAAAATGGGTTGGTAACTGACTAAAAGGCAGGACCCAGAGGGTGATAGTAAATGGCATAAAATCAGAAGAAGGGGAGGTGACCAGTGAGGTTTCACAGGGATCGGTGCTGGGTCCAGTTCTATTTTAGCAGTCTTAGCAGTGTCAGTGGCTCAGTAGGTAGCACACTCGCCTCTGAGGCCGGGAGATCAGAGGGCTGTGGGTTCAGTTCCTACATCTGGCACTTGGGTTAATATCCCAGTACTGACACTGTAGTGCAGCATGAAAGGGGTGCTGCACTTCTGAGGTGCCATCTTTCAGATGAGACATTAAACCGAGGTCCCATCTGCCTGGATTGGTGGTAGTTCAGGTGGATGTTAAAGATCCCATGGCACTTCTCGAAAAGAGTAGGGGAATTTCCCCGGTGTCCTGGCCAAATTTCCCTCATTCACTAAAAAAAATACCACCAATGGCTTAATCTGGTTCAAGGTCAGTTGGCATTCATCTGTATCCCCCTTCCCCGTGTCATGTCTGAAAATAGGCAGGATTTGTCTAGTGCACTTACCCGGTCAACAAAAACTAAATAAATAAATTTAATGTCTTCATAAGCGACATAACAGAGGGACTGGAGGGGAATGTATGCCTGTTTGCAGATGACACCAAGATCTGTAACAGAGTCGACACATGGAGGGGGCTAGCTAAAATGAGAAATGACTTAAGACTACTTGAGGAATGGTCAAGGGTTTGACAGTTGGGTTTCAATGTTAAGAAGTGCAAGAAAATGCACCTGGGACACAGAAACCCAAGAGAGGAATACAGGATGGGGGGCAGGTTCTAGCCACCACAAGTCAGGAGAGAGACCTGGGGGTTATATCCGATGACCTGAAGTCAGCCAAGCAATGCGAAAAAGCAGTGGGGAAGCAAACAGAATGCTGGGGTGCATAGGAAGGGGCAAAACTGGTAGGAGGAGTGAAGTGGCGATGCCACTGTATAGATCACTGGTGAGGCCTCATCTGGAATACTGTGTCCAATACTGGAGACCGCATCTCAGGACGGACATAGACAGAATGGGAGCAGTTCAGAGAAGAGCAACAAAATGATACATGGACTGCACCACACGCCTTATGAGGAAAGACTCAAGGAACTTAACATCTGTTCACTGGAAGAGAGAATGGAGAGAGGGGATATGATAGAGACTTTGAAATACCTTAGAGGAATAAGCAGGGTACAGGAGGGGAGCATATTTCAGAGATGAAAGTGCACAAGGACAAGGGCACATAACATGAGGCTGGAAGGAGGGAGGCTTAGGGGAATACTAGGAAGTATTTTTTCACAAAGAGATTGTGGTGGATCCGTGGAAGAGCCTACCAGCGGAGGTGGTGGAAGCGAAAACAGTACAGGGTTTCAAACGTGTGTGGGATAAGCATAAAGGCACCCTGGTGTACAGCAGAGCGGTGGAAAGGCTGTCCAGATAAGAGTAGGGATTGCCAAACCAAGTAGGGAAATGGGCAGACTAGGTGGGCTGTATGGTCCTTATCTGCCGATAGATTCTGTTTCTATACATACAGTGTTAAAAAAAAACACATCAGAATCCACTGGCTTTTTAAACCCCATATTTTGCACTATAATAACTTTGCAACTGTATGACCGATGTTCCCAAAATGTTTCATGCACTGTCTGGTATCACAGACCTCTGGATCTGGCAAGTTTCATTCCAGTTAGATGTGCGGCTGCAGAGTATCAAAAAATGTAAAATGTACCATTTAGGTGCAAATTGTTTGCTCGCCTGTATGTCTGAAATGGTTTGGGTGTCGGGTCTGATATTGTTAGGGTATATGAGGTCTGGATCACTGCTGTGCCTTTTGAAGGTTTGGTGCAAAAATATCAATCTAATCAAAAGTTATACAATTTTAAAGTTTCACATTGTAGTCTATAGGAAAAAATAAATGTGCCATGCGAAAGCACATTTTGCTTTCACAAAAGCACCTTTTCCTGCCACAAATGGGTTCAGTAGTGTCGTGATACCACCATCTTCTTTTCAGTTACCGACAGGGTAAAAACATTGTCATTCAAAAAATACTGCCCCTTGGGAAATACCAACAGTTGTGTTTACCTAATCAGGGCCTGAGGAACACAATCCTGGCATTATTTTTTTTAAATAGTGGGTGGAAATATGTTTTTTGCTATCAACCGGTTTTAGTGTCGCAATTTGCGGCACTTCTTTTGCGAAACTGCCACAATTTGCAACAATTTTTGCACAACTAACAGCACTGTTGTGAGAAAACTGCTGCAAATTTATGGCACTTTTTGGGAAAACTGGTGCAAATTTGCAGCACTTCAATAATAAAACAAGCATTTGTCAATGCCGAATGTTTGCTTGCTGGCATTGGCATTGGTAGCGTATGAGTTAGAGAGATGCATAATAGGAACGGCAGTGAAGTATTGAACTGAAGCCAACCCCACCACCACCCTGCAGAGACTGACTGGCACTGGGGTGTGCCTTTGGGTCATCAGTCATAACGGCCATGCCATTTCTCCACACCCTACCCTGTAGACACCGACAAATGTCACAGTGTACTTTGGAGTCTTTAGGCCTTATGCTCACCCCATTTCATAAGAAATACGGTGAGATGAGTGCAGTATAGGAGAATGGGGTGAACTTTGGGGCCAAATAGACCTTGATGCCTGTCACTGGCTGCAGGGTGGGGGTTGGGGTGGAATGGCAGGAGTAGTACAGGCGACAATCCCAAGTCATACCCCTCATGCCTGTCAGTCTCTACAGGGTGGGGCATTATGGTAGGAAACCCTAACGTCCCAGGCGTTCATTGGTATTTTCACTCCAAATTTTAAACATGGGTTTTTTGTGACCCCCACCTCATGAACAGTGGCAATATCAGTTCGTTAGCGGAAAGCTGATTTTGCACAGTGACTATGCCATTTGGCACCACTGGTGCGAAAACACATTTCAAACAGGATGTGAAAAATGACAGCTGTACTGTTCACAGGGAGGTGTAAAACATGGCAATGTTGAAAATCTGGAGTGAAAATATAAAAAAAACTGGTGAAGTCACGAGCGTGCGTAGAAACTGCGCAACGCACACCTGTAATGTAATTAATTTGGGGATTTTTTTACAGCAGATTGTCAACACAGGCATTTTGGGACCTCCACTCATGAACAGTGTCACTGTGATTTTCTTACTCTGTCCTGAACACTGATTTCCCACAGCGACCCGCATTTCTGCACTGGAAGTGCGAAAACACATTTCGGCCAGGGTGTGAAAAATGACAGCTGTACTGTTCATAAGGAGGTTTTGAAAATACCAGTGTTGACAATCTGGACTGAAAATATTACAAATTCGTGAACTTACAAGGGTGCGTGGAAATTGCACAATGCACGCTCGTAACACAGTCATTTTATGGACTTTTGTCACCAGATTTTCAACATAGCCATTTTAAGACCTCTGCTCATGAACAGTGTCACTGTGATTTTCTTAATCTGTCCCGAACATTGATTTCGCGTACCGAATACAGCATTGTGTGCTACATGCCCGGAAACACATTTTGGGTGAGATGTGAAAAATGACAGCTGTACTGTTCATAAGGAGGTGTAGTAAAATGGCAATGTTGAAAATCTGGCGTGAAAATATAAAATCCGTGAACTTACGGCGTGCATGAGGAACTGTGCAACGCTCTAGTAAAACAGTCATTTTGGGAATGTTTTCACAGATTTTCAACATAGGGTTTTTGGGGGCCTACCTCATGAACTGTGACACTGTCGTTTCATTAATCGGTCTCGAAAGGTGGTTCCGTGCAGTGACCGCGAAATCACCTTGCGGGACTGAATAACAAAATGACAGTGCCAGCATTCATGAGGTGGGGTCCCAAGAACCCCATGTTGAAAATTTGGTGAAAAAATTCCCAAAAATGCCTGAGATATGCATCAAAGTTGGAAAAACCCTATTTATTTCATTATACTGCTTACCGGCATTTCCTCAGTTCGCGGTTGGCTTTGAAGAGTGCAGACGTGTTCCCGGTCCACCAAAGATCATCGCTGGACTCGGAGGTAAGTATGGGGTGAGGTGGGGTGTGGGGAGGCAGGTACGAGAGGGTGGGCGCGGTGTGGGGAGGGGCAAGACAATCAATGAGGGACGTTTTTTTTTTAGGTCTTTTTTTCTTTTAGGAAGACGACGCCGGACTTTTGCCACGCTGGGGTGGGCTTCCAGCATGGCATCTGGCACTTTTGTTTTTGGGGGGCAGTGGAGCCGGAAGGGGACTGGGCACCCCCGTCAGCCATACAGAGGTTTGGCACCTGGAAGTGTTTGGGGGGGCAGCAGACAGACGTTTGCTACGCTGGGGTGGGCTCCCAGCATGGCACCTGGAAGTGTACTGGGGGGAAGCTGAGCTGATGCGGGATTCGGCACCCTTGTCAGCCATACGCTGTATGGGGGAGCGCATGAGCACACTGGGGTGGGTTCCCAGTGTGCACCTATGTGTTTGTGGGGGGGGGAACTGTCTATGACAGACAGTACAGATGCAGTGCCGACGTAGGCAATTTGCATACTGCTGACGATAGTATGCAAATTGTCTGCGGTGTTTTCCTTTCAGCTGTATGCCACTACATCTGAACGGCTGTCATAGACAGCTCAGACATTTATTGGCGCGGTGCAGCCACTTCGCCTGCAAAAGGAGAGGGGCATTGGAAGTGGGGAGGCACACCTCTGAATTCTCATATGGTGGCACTATGTTTCTTGCACATGTGTGCAAGCAAACATAAAAAGACAACAGCCCCCATAAACCCCAAAACCGTTTGGGCCATTATTTAAAAAAAAAAAACTGAAATTGGATCCCTTGGCCCCTGTTTAGGTAAATACCTGTTGGTGTTTACCTATTAAAAGGATATTTCATCCTTTAATTGCCTCCAAGGGGGCCGAGGCATGTTTTAATTAAAATAAAAGTTTAGAAACATAGAAACATAGACTTTGATGGCAGATAAGGACCGCTAGGCCCATCTAATCTGCCCATTTCCCTACCTACAGGATAGGCCGCAGATCCTAGTTAACCAACAGCCTATTTCTTCCTACCCCCCACAAGAATTGCTTTTTGTCTGTCCCATGCATCCTTGAATTCTCCACAGTTTTAGACCCCACAACCTCCTCAGGAAGGCTGTTCCATGCATCCACTACCCTCTCTGTGAAATAATACTTCCTCACATTGCCCCTGAACCACCCTCCTTCTATCTTTAAATTGTGTCCCCTTGTTCTTGCAAGTCTCTTTTTCTGAAAGATGCTACCCTCTTGGACTTTGTTGATTCCACTGAGATACTTAAAAGTTTCTATCATGTCCCCCCTCTCCCTTCTTTCCTCAAGGGTATACATATAAAGCTCCTTTAGTCTCTCCTTATATGGCTTCTTTTGCAGACCCTGCACCATTTTAGCTGCCCTCCTCTGGACTGCCTCTATCCTGTCTATGTCCTTGCGGAGATGGGGTCTCCAGAACTGGACACAGTACTCCAGATGGGGTCTCACCAACTGTCTGTACAGAGGGATAACAACTTCCTGTTTTCTGCTGATGATGCCTCTCCCTATGCATCCCAGTATACCCCCAGCCCTCCCTACTGCCTTCTCACATTGCTTGGTAACCTTAAGGTCATCTGATATGATTACCCCCAGGTCCCTTTCCTTTTTTGTTGTTGTTACTACCTCCCCACCCATTGTGTATTCTTCCCCTGGGTTCTTGTTTCCCAGGTGCATTATTTTGCACTTCTTTGCATTGAATCCTAGCTGCCATACTTCTGACCATTCCTCCAACCTTGCCAAGTCCCTTTTCATCCTTTCCACGCCTCCTTGTGTATCAACCCTGTTGCAGATCTTTGTGTCATCTGCAAAAAGGCATACTTTTCCTTCCAGTCCCTCTGCAATGTCACTGATGAAGACATTAAAAAGGACTGGACCCAATACTGAACCCTGCGGTACCCCACTAGTAACCCCCCTTTCTTCAGAGTGGACTCCATTTACAATTACCTTCTGTGTCCTGTTGTCCAGCCAATGTTTTACCCAGGCTACCACCTGGGTCCCACTCCCAGGCTGGTTAATTTGACTATTAATCTTTTGTGTGGGACTGTGTCAAATGCCTTGCTAAAAGTCTAGGTAGGCCATGTCCACAGCCCCTCCCTGGTCTACTACTTTGGTCACCCAGTCAAAGAAATCTATTAGATTCGCCTGACATGACCTTCCCGCTGTGAACCCATGCTGCCTTGGGTCCTGTGCTCCACTGGCCTCTAGGTACTTGACTATTCTTTCCTTCAGAAGTGACTCCATCACTTTCCTACCACAGAGGTCAGACTGACAGGTCTGTAGTTTCCTGCCTCTGTCTTGGACCCACTTTTGTGAAGGGCAATCACATCCGCCTTCCTCCAGTCCTCGGGTACCACACCATCCTCCCATGATTTATTAAAAAGAGTAGCCAGTGGTTTCACTAGTTCCTCCCTTAATTCTTTTTAGAATTCTGGGGTGAATTCCATCAGGACCCATTGCTTTGTCCACCTTCAGTTTTAGGAGTTCTTGCAGAACTCTTTTCTTCTGTGAAAGGACTGACTCGACCCCCTATCAAAGAGTGCTTCTGTTAATTGGATTAGGCACTCCTCCTCCTTTAGGAATACTGAGCAGAAATATTCATTCAGTATTCCTGCTTTTTCACTGTCCCCTCTGCCCACCCACCGCTCATTCTATTCAGCCTCACTATCCCTCCCTTTGTCTTTCTACGCCGCTGATGTACCTATAAAGGTTTTATCCCCTTCTTAACTGAGTTGGCTATCTTTTCCTCAGTTTGGGCCTTTGCTATTCTGACTTCCTCCTGCTTCCTTCTGCCTTAACTGGTACAGCTGTCTGTCCTGCTCCTTTTGTGTTTCCTTATACTTCCGGAATACTATCTTTTTCTTCCTGACTTTCACAGCCACCTCTTTTGAGAACCATAGTGGCTTTTTCTTTCATTTTGATTTGTTTATTTGCTTCACACAAAGGCTTGTTGCCTCTGTGATGGCAGTTTTGATAATTCCCCATTGTTGCTCCACACCTCCTTCTAGCCTGTTTGCTAGTGCTTTTCTGAGAAGCTCTCCCATCTTGCCAAAGTCAGCCCTCCTAAAGTCCAGTACCCTCACTTTTGTATGGCTTGACTCTGTAGCTGAGTTTAACGTGAACCACATTGTTTGATGGTCACTTGTCCCCAGATGGCAACCCACTTCTAGATCTGAGATCCTCTCACTGCCCCCATTTGAGAGTACGAGGTCTAAGATTGCTCCCTCATGAGTGGGTTCAGAAACTAGCTGTCTAATGCCTGCTCACCTGTAGGGCATCAAGAATGCCCCTGCTCTTGGATGTGGCTGCAGCAAATGTGCTCAAGTTAACATCTGGCATATTCAGGTCTCCCATCAACAATATCTCCCCTTTCTCTGCCATTGCTCTGCTGACATTGGGGTGCCAAATCCCTGTGTTGGCATAGCAGCCCCCCCTGCCTATGTGGGACACTGGGTAGCTCACTCCCAGTGTCCCAAAATATTTATTTGTGAGAAATAATTTTTTTTCTGACATCAGGGTGCTCGATCGCTATGTCGGCACCAACCCCCCAAAGGTGGGACACTGGGGACCCCTTCCCAGTGTCCCAGTTATCCCCCAGTACCATGGGGCACTGGGGAGCCCACCTCTAGTGTACTAACATATTACTTTACATGTCCCTCTAAAAATGAAAATGGTCCCTCATCATCTCCCTGTCCCCCTGTTTAGTTATTTTTCCCAGCATGGGGGGCAATCATTGTGCTGGCAATGTTAGCCCACCTCCACCCAGCACTTTGGAACACTGGGAAGCTCACTCCCAGTGTCTCCAAATATGCTTTAAATACTTTCCTGTAAAAAAGGAAACCATCTCCTGATATCTTTTTTTTTTCCTGAAAAAAAAAGAAAACAGTCCTCATCATCTTCCACCCCTGTCCCACCCTCCCACTAAACAACCCACCCCACCTTGCCCTATACTTACAACTGGAGATCCTCTTCTGTCATCTTCTGCAGACCAGTACATGTCTGCACTCTTCAAAGTCGAATGGTGAACTGAAGAATCAAGGTAAGTTCCGTATAATGGCTGTTTATAGTGTTTTGAACTTATGTTGGTATCTCAGCAATTTTTCAGAATTTTTACACCAAATTTTCAACATGGGCTTTTTGGGACCCCACCTTATGAGTACTGTCACTGTTGTTTCATTAATCGGACCTGTGAGGTGATTTCATGGTCACTGTGCAAAATCACCTTTCAGGACTGAGTTAAGAAATGACAGTGCCAGTGTTCATGAGCTGGGGTCCCAAAAAAACCATGTTAAAAATCTGGTGCAAAAATACCAAAATACACCAGAGTTACTCACGGTCATTGAAAGTTTTCTACACACGCTTGTAACTTCATGAATTTGTTATATTTTCACTCCAGATTTTCAACATTGTCATTTTTTCATCCCACCTCATGAACAGTATAGCAGTCATTTTTCACATCCTGCCCAAAATGTGTTTTCGCACCTATGGCGCAGAATGGCACAGTCACTGTGCAAAATCACCTTTTGGGACTGATGAACGAAATGACTGTGCCAGTATTCATGAGGTGGTGTTCCAAAAAGGCTATTTTGAAAACTTAGTGAAACAATTCCTAAAAATGGCCGAGTTATGTGCATCCAATTAATTTATTCTACGCATGCGCGTAACTTCGGTACTTTTCAGTATTTTGCCACCAAATTTTCACCATAGCCATTTTTTCACGCTACCTCATGAACAGTACATCTGTCATTTTCCACATCCTGCCTGAAATGTGTTTTAGCACCTGTGGTGCAGAATGGCGTTGCAGTAGCTCATAATTACGTTTTGCCTTGCATTTCACAATTTCTTTGTACAGGGGTGCATGAGGTGCGGTAATAAGATGGCTATGCTGACAACTTAGTCACTGTTGTTTGACACATGGAAGCAGGTCCCTGCACTTCCACAACTACATACATATGCGCATCTATGGAGGGATTGGAGGACCCTGCGCTCCCACAGTAAAATAAGGGTAAGATTACACTGCCTCAAAAAGTAAGGAAAGTAATTGCAAAAAACTCCATTAATGCATTTCTTAGGGTTGATATTACAGTGACAAAGTCTGGAATTCGATGTTGGGTTCCCAACCCTACCACCCCACCACCCCAGCCCCCATCCTCCACACCCAACAGGCATGGGATGTGCCTTGGGGTCATTAGGCATAAATCTTACCCCATTCTCCTGTACTGTACCATCTCAGCTTTCTTACACATGGAATGGGGTGAGATTTAGGGCCGATGACCCCAAGGCACATCTCCAGTGCCCGTTGGTGTGTGGAGGGTGGGGGTGGGGTGGTAGGTTTGGGAACCCTAACACCAAATTTCCTGACTTTTGTCACTGTAATCTATTTATCTGTCTGTCTATCTATCTATCTATCTATCTATCTATCTATCTATCTATCTCTCTCTCTCGCTCTATCTATAGTGTATATTGGAACGCTGTTACCGCTAAAAAAGAGCACATTTCGAAACCTTGTTATGCTTCACCATGGACGTCATGCATCCTGTTATACTGCAGTAGCTACGTACTCACTGCAGCATAACAACATCGAACAGCAAGTCTCGCGTGCACTATGCCACCTCGAACACACACAAATCAAACAGTCAGTTGGTAGAGGGCACAGCATAAGCTGCAGAGAGAGAGGTGCATAAAAAAAATGGCTTCAGCGGTATTTTCAAAAGAATTAACAGACCGTGAGAAATTCATAGAAGAACAAGCAAACCAGAGAACACTAAAAAAAACAACAACTGCGATCTACGTCTTTTCAGAAGTTTCTTGGCTGACACAGGGGAAGCTAGATCAATGGCACACATACCAGTGGAAGAGCTGGATAAGTTAATTGCTGACTTTATCTTCAAGCTGGAACGTAGCAATGTAACAAATTACGAGCCTAGCACAATCCATGGCATAATTGGCAGCCTGGACAGGCACCTAATAAAAGAAAAATATCCCCATTCAGTATTCCATGGCAATACAGGGCAATTTAAAGAGACCTTGGCCACCCTAGCAGCCAAGCAAAAATTCCTGAAGCATATGGGCAAAGGAAACAAACCGAATAGAACAGAAGCTCTATCTCAGGGTGACATAGATAAGATGTATGACAGTGGCACACTTGGCAGGCAAAATCCCTCCTCCCTACTTAACACAGTGTTTTTCAACAATGGGCTATTCATTGCATTGTTAACAGCTGAGCAGTATTCGCTGAGATGGGGGGACCTAAGGCTGGACACTGACACAGATGGTCAACAGTACATAGAGTACTCTGAGTGGCAAACGAAAACCTGAAGTGAGGAAAACCCAAGAGATGTCAGGCCAGTAAAGCCCCGCATGTATGCAAGCACAGAAAATCAGCTGCGGTGTCCAGTAACGTCAAACATAGAGTTCAGGAATCCGAGACCCATAAAAATGATGGACGCCGACAGCCCTTTTTTATCTTGCACCCAACCTAAAGCAAAAACCTGGATTTTCTAAATGGTTTCGCGCAATGCCAGTAGGAGAGAACAAAATAAGGTCAGTGGTTAAACAAATGAAAATGCAGGCTGGGCTCCCACCAAGCAAAAGAAGAACAAACCACTCCACTTGGAAAACTGCCATTCAGATGCTTGTAGATGGTGACATCCCGCCGAATGAAGTTCAGCAGGTATCTGGTCACAAATCACTGCAGTCGATCAATAATTACAGCTATCTTTCAAACCAAAAACAGAAACGGCACAGTGTAATCCTATGCGGCAACACCAAATCATCCGAGGTGCCATCAACATCACCCCCAACCCCTCTCTCAGTACCAGAGCTTGAAGACAGGGCCCCGCAAGCACAGCAACAGACACCCTTTGGAGACCTAACTAACTTTAACCTTTTTGGCTCAAGCTGTGTATTTCAGCAAGGTTTCACCATCCAGATTTTCAACCACCCTTCCACGAGTAAACCACCTACTTGTCCCAAAAATGCAGAAGTAGATTAAGGTAAGTGTCCAAGCTAACTCCATCATTGCAAAGTAGTCTGGCAAATGTAGTGGGTCACACGGCTTTGACGTAACCTATTTGTTTTGTCTCTTGTTTTTGTGTTTCTGCATTCTCATAGGCCAAATCAGAGGTCACAGTGTGAGGAGGTCCTGACCCCATGAGGGAAAGCCATTCCTGGTGCCGTTACTACGTGATCTTGTTTTTAAAAGACTGAGTAAAATGTTAAGATTTTATTTTTTATTGTGATCTCTCAAACATAATCAAAAAAACAGCTTGTAATTTGTATCCGAAAGTAAGTGATGAAATAAATTACATTCAAAGTGATTACATGTGCTCTGTGTTTTAAAAGAAAATGCATGTGCTGTAACAACGCTCCCAATATACACTATAAAAAAACTATGGATGGCTTTCCATCGATAACGGTGCTGGTTAGTGCATCTTGTGGTTTCTAAGGTGACCGAACCTCTCGAGCTTCGCTCTCCAGGTTACAATGGTCACCTTAGAAACAGCTCGAATCTCTAATAGCACTGTTACTGACCATAATTCTCTATATCTATCTGTCTGTCTGTCTGTCTATCTATCTATCTATCTATCTATCTAGTGAAAATAAAATAGCCTAACTCAAAATAGTAAATTTATCATAATTTTTAAGTGGGCTGGACTTTCATACTTGTTTGTGGCTCTGTCACTCATGAGTTATGGTCTTGCCCCCTCATACTTGAAGATAAATTGCATATTTTGAGTCAGTCCATTGCATATTCCCTATACAGATATATTTTGCTTACTCCTTAAATATTACAGAGGAAATTTGCATGAAAGCAAAACTTTAATCCCTTAGAGTTTATCTGTCCCTGCAGCTTATCCCTCACTTCATGTCAGAATCCTCTGATGTGACATCACAGTCTCTGCTTTGGGAATAACTGTGATGTCACAAGCAAAGCAGTATGACAGATGAGGAATAAGCAATCGGTGCTTATGAACTCTCTGGAAGCAAAGATCTCATTTTTGTGCATATGATTGCAATAATAAATAAAGGGGCAAAGAAATGTGTAACTGATGTGAAATGCAAGATGAATTGTATCCCATTAGTATGTTCTTGAGAGTTTTCCTGGAGATGTCAGCTGCTCTTTAATTCTTACTCTCTATTTCTTAGCCAGCTGGCAAGTCATTTTATTGCCCTGCTGATAATCCCAGTCATTTCAAATGTGTTAATCAGCTTACAAGGGATACAATGACACTGTCAAACGCTTCATTAAAGCCCAGAACCAGACCTGGTTTCCCTCAGTTTAGGTTTTAAAACAGTGGTTCATAATGGTTCTGCAAATTTGTCAGACATGATCTGTCTCTATTGAAGACATGCTGTGTTAGATCTGTAAATCTCATTCCCTTCGGTTTCACCTCCATTTTCTCCCATGTTCAGGATTCCATCATTTGACACAAACTTAGTGTTAAAATGACTGGTCTGTAATTGAACATTTCTACCCGGTCTCCTTTCTTAAATAATAGTACCATTACTGCTTCTCTCCAGTCACTCAGCAGCACCCCGCGCTCTCTAGTGACAACTCTTTTAGCAGTCTTGGATGTATTCTGACTTGTCCTGCAGATGTACTGTATGTGTCCTAATGTTACCTTATTTCTCTATAACCTTTTCTTTACTTCCTATCTAACCAGTTATATCATTACAATGCTGTTGACCTTCATCTAGCTCATTTGTCTACAGCTTCCTTCCTGCAACCAGAAACTAATTTAATTTAATTTTATTTATTGGGCAAATACCCTTAAGCATAAATGCCAGTTTTCAAGGGTGCACGTCATTAATTACACAAACATCACATAACTAAAGTTATAAGACAATACAGAGCACATTCTTACAAGAGACACTTATTTACAATTGCAATTAATAGATCCACATAGCAAAACATGACGCTTGCTTTTAAACTTTGTAAAATGGATCAAGTGAAAGATATTAGGTAAATCAATGAAGAAATCCGAAATATGTGTTTAGCTCTTCTGCTTCCCTCTGCTGGTCCAGAATTAAATTTACGTGAATCCCTTTATGGAACCTACAGTGCTATATTATGGGTTTTCCTTTTACCATTCACATACTGTACCTATGAAGCTCTTTCAAATTTCCAGACTTTTCAGTTGCAAGACTCCTCTCTAATCTGTGCCTCTCCTGTCTAATCATTGCCTGTGCAAAGTACAGTATTACCTTCCCCCCATGTGCATGTCCTGGGATGCCCTTGTTTACTTTGTTTTAGCTGCTCAAATGCTTTTTGCTTTGCATTAATCTCCCATCTCATTTTACACATTAACCATACAGACTTCATACCCTCCCTGGGCTCCATGTCAATTCATTGCAGCAAATACTGCATGGTCGGAACAGTGCAGAGAACACCACACAAGTCAACCTTGCACCTAGTGAATATGGACGTGAATCAGTGTGGAAGTGTAGATAAACAAGTTACTCACCTGTAACAGTAGTTCTAGGAGTGGTATATGTTGTTCATCCACACTCTCTGGCATGTCCCTTTCCCCTTTAAATCTTGCCGGAAGTCTTCAAGCTGTCTCCTCCCACCCACCCGGGTGGTATATACCTCGGCTCCACCCCATGATGCCAGATTTTAGCCTGCTGGAAGCAAGGTGATGCGCCTAAAGCCGGGGAGGTTGGGTGGGTGCATGTGGATGAATAACATATACCACTCCTAGAACTACTGTTACAGGTGAGTAACCTGTTTTTCTAGGAGTGTGGATATGTTGTTCATCCACACTCTCTGGCAGACTCCTAGCAGTTCTCCAGGAGGAGGGAGGCAAGGTGCACACCCCTACTTAGGAAACAGAGATTGGAGAACTGAGGCCCCAAAACCAGCATCCCGTCGTGACTCAAGGTCGATGTAGTAATGGGTAATGAAGGTGTTTGCTGACTTCCAGGTAGCAGACCGACAGATTTCCTGGATAGGGATGTCCCTGGAAGCGGCCACCAATGCAGCAGTATGGCGGGTAGAATGAGCTCTTATCCCTCCAGGAGGCTCCTTGCTTGCCAACTTATAGCACAGACCTATACATGATGTAATCCATCTTGCAATAGTCCATTTGGCTGCAGGTTTGCCAGAAGTGGCTTCAGCGTAGGTAACAAACAGCTGTCGAAACCCTCCCTGAATTTCCACCATCCTGTCCTTGTAGTAGGAGAGAGCATGTCTAAGGTCCAGGGTATGGAGCCTGTACTCGGCGTCCGAGGTGTAGTTAGGGTAATATACTGGCTGAGTCAACGCCTGGTTAAGGTGAAACTCTGGCATCACCTTCGGAAGGAATTTCAGGTGGGGGCGCAGGACAACTTTGTCCCTGTGAAAGACCAGATAAGGGGAGTTCACTGAGAGTGCCTGGAGCTCCCCTGTCCTTCTGGCTGACGTGATAGCCACCAGGAAGGCCGTCTTCCATGACAAGTGTGAGAGCTCACACTTGTGCATGGGTTCAAATGGCTTGCCCATGAGCTTTGCCAAAAGAAGCAGAAGATCCCACGGAGGTGGAGGTTCACGCATCGGAGGGGATATGTGATCCAGGCCTTTGAAAAAGCACCCAACCACTGTCTCCTGTGCCAATGTCGACTGGCCAGCCCGCGCCCGGTAAGCAGAGATGGCTGCCAGGTGCACCCTAAGGGTCGATGACCAAAGACCACCTTTGGGGAGGGACCAAAGGTAGTCTAAAATGTTAGCCACAGAGCAGGAAAAGGGGTCCAGACTCTTACCCTGACATCAAATGGAAAACCTTTTCCATTTGAAGGCATAACATTTCATGGTCGATTCCTTACGAGATGCCTCCACCACGGTGTAGACATCCTCAGAAAGACCCAAAGCCTGAAACTCTAGCCGCTCAGGAACCAGGCTGTGAGGTGCAGGGATTGAAGGTCCGGGTGGAATACCTTCCCCTGGTTCAATAAGATCAGGTCCGGGCATGTACAAAGTCGCTCTGGGGCCCTGCAGCTGAGGCTAAGGAGATCTGGATACCAGAACTGGCGGGGCCAATCTGGGGCTACCAGGATCACCTTCGCCCTTGTCCCTCCTCACCTTGAGTAACACCTTGTGGATCAAGGGAAATGGAAGGAAGGTGTAGAGGAGGCCTGGGGTCCATGGCCTCGAAAAGGCACCCCCTGCAGTGAGCTCTGCTGAGGGGGGCGGGCATGGTACAGCCTCAGCTTGGTGTTCTTCCTGGAGGCAAACAGGTCCACCAACGGTTTGCCGCAACAGGAGAACAGACTATAAGCTACCTCTGGATGAAGAGACCACTCGTTGGATGTCTGGCCTATGCTGCTGAGGGCATCTGCCAGTTGGTTCGAGACTCCTGCCACATGGATGGCAAGGAGATCCGCCTCCAATTGGCTGACAAAGGTCCAGATCCAGAGCGCCTCCTTGCATAGCAGATGGGAGTGCGTGCTGCCCTGTTTGTTGAGGTAGTACATGGTCGTGGTACTGTCCGTCTGGACTTGAACCACTTGACCCCGGAGCTGAGGAGTGAAAGCTGACAGTGCCAGTCTGACTGCTCTGAGCTCCAACAGGTTGATGTGGCAACGGGACTCCTTAGGGTCCAGAACCCATGGGCTATGTGGTCTCCCATGTGGGCTCCCCAGCCCATGAGAGAAGCATCGGTCGTAAGGACGACTGTTGGCTTGGGGCGGGCAAATTGAATCCCTTCCTGCAGGCGACTTGGGATGGTCCACCATTGGAGAGCGTCCCACATCTTCTGGGTGACAGTGACCAGCTGGTCGAAAAGACCCTGACTCTGAGTCCACTAAGCAGCCAGCTCCCACTGGAGGGGATGCATGTGCAACCTGTCCCAATGGACCACTGAGGTGCATGCCACCATGTAACCCAGAAGGCGCAGGAAGTCCCAGTCAGGGCGCAAGCACCCAGCCAGAAATGATTGGGCAAAGGAGGAAAGAACTTCCTCCCTGTCCACTGGGAGCCGAGCTCTGGCTTGACGAGAGTTGAGCTCTGCTGCAATAAAGCCCATCACCTGAGAGGGCATGAGTTCCAACTTGGCCTCGTTGATCAGGAGACTTAATTGGGAACAGGTTCGGAGGACCAGGTCCCTGGATCTCTCCACCTCCTGCAGGGAGGAACCCGCCAGGAGCCAATCATTGAGGTAGGGGTATATGCGAACCCCTTGACACCGTACATGGGCTGCCACCACTGCAATGCATTTGGTGAAAACCTGAGGGGCCGATGACAGGCTGAACAGCATGGCTTGGAACTTGTACTGGGTCCCTTCGACCCTGAAGCGGAGGAACCGCTGGTGGGATGGATGGATTGGGATGTGAAAGAACGCGTCCTGTAGATCTAGTGAACAGAACCACATGTTTCGCTCCAGAGATGGTATGATCTGGTTTAGAGTTACCATCCAGAAGGTGCGAGACCTGAGATACTGATTCAGGTCATGGAGATCTAGGATGGGGCGCCAACCCCCCCATCCGCTTGGGCACCAGGAAGTACCTGGACACGAAGCCTGGGTCTGCAGGAGGATTCAGCACTGGAGCTACCGCCTCCTTGTGGAGAAGCTGAGCAATGTCATCCTGAAGGGCTGACTGAGCGCCAACTGAGATCCTTTCCTCCTGTGGGGCATGGGCTCGGCAAGGAGGGTACTGCTCGAACTCTAGAGGCAGTCCCCGACCGACCACTTCCAGGACCCACCTGTCCAAAGTGATACCAGACCAGGCGGAAAGAAAGTGGCGGAGCCAGCCCCCCACGGGAGGACCCAGAACTGGCGTGATGGAAGTAGGGTTGGCCACCCCCGACCCATCACTGTGCAGGCTTAGAGGAGGAGGAGGCTCCTGGACCAGCACCTTGGCCTCCTTTGCGGGGCTGTTGGGGACACTGCTTGGGCCTAGGGTGCCAAGCTTGAGGCTGCTGTTGCTGCTGATGCTGCTGACCTCCCTGATAGGAGGGCTGTCTAACTGCAGGGGAAGAGTGCCGAAAGGGTTTCTTCTTGTGCTTCTGCTGGTTCTTGCCCGAAGAACCTTTTGCAGAGGTAGCATCCAAGGTGGCACTGGACTGCTCTATGCACTGGAGGTGACCTGCCTCTCTGGGACCGAAGAGGTTGGTGCCAAGGAAAGGCACGTCTGATAATTTATGCTGAGTATCCGCAGGAAAAGAGGATAACCTCAGCCATGTCCTGCGGCAAGTGGCCACTGCAGCTGCTAAGGAGTGGGCACAGGAATCTCCAATGTCCAGGGCCATCTGGAGCTGCTGTTTCACAACAGCATGGCCCTGGTCATGGACGTGCTTAACTGTGGTCTGCATGTCTGCTGGGAGATGAAGGAGGACTTCATCTGTGACTCCCAAGAGGGCATGAGAGAAGTGTGCCATGATTACAGCCAAGCTGGCCTGACGAAGGCCCAAAGATGAGGCCGCATATACCTTCCGGGCAGAATGGTCCATATTTTTGGACTCCTTGTCCGGAGGGTGGTCAGTATCCACTGAGCTACCCATGTGCCGAAACACTGAGGCAGTCACAAGGCTCTCGGCCGAGGGATGCTCAGTGAAGCTCGCCAAGGACCCCATGGGTACAGTGTACTTGGGAGCCATGTGGGCAGACGGAGCCGGGCAGGAGGCAGGGTGCTGCCATAGTTCAAGGGCCGGGCCAACAATGGCTTCGGCCACTGGGAAGGCCTCCATTGGGGTATCCCCCCTCTTAAGGATATCCGTGAGAGGATATTCCACCTTCTTTTGGATAGGCTGCAATGGCATACCCATGGACTCAGAAATGAGTCGAAGGATGCCTTGGAAGGAAGAAGGACCTTCCTCCAGGCCTGTCACTGACAACTCATCATCAGGGTGTGAGTGAAGACCAGTGGTATCTGAGTCTGAGGAGTCAGGATACAGGGGTCTCCCACCTACGTCCCCTTCAATGCGCCTAGGGCAATCAGGAACTACAGTGATGGACAGACGACGGGGCAAGTCCGTATCTGTCCGATCCTCCTTTGAGGGAGCCCCTCTCTGAGACTGCTTAGGCGGTGGTTCCACCAGAATTGGTGGGGAGACCGGAACAGGCTGAGCAGGAATGCATGCCAGTCCTGCCAGAGGGAGAACCGGAGTCCTCGGTACTGGAGGAGTCGGTGTCGGCTGAAGAGGCTGGGGCCAAGTAATGGCCGGTGTAGCCGGAGTAGCCTGCTTCTGACTGGTCAGAATTAGCTGTTGCCACATGAGGTCCTCATAATGTCGATGGAGCTTCCGTCTAAGTCTCTCCTCGTCTGAGGAGGCTGAGGAACGGTGGTGGTGCCTCTTCCAGGAGTGTTTATGACCCTTTTCGGTTTCTCGACCGATGGGGTCCTACTCCTCAATCGAGATCAATGGTGTTGGCTCTGTCGATTGGGAGAGGCCGGATTCGGTGAAAACCGAGGATCCAGCTCCTGTCCCTCAATCGGGATGCCCACAGGACAGGTCTCCTCGTCAGGGAAAGAAAGGATGGGTGTCCTTTCCAAAGAGTCATCGAGCGGGGTCAGCGACAACGGCTCGATCGGGTCGAGAGAAATCTGCTCTGCCGTATCCTCGGCCTCAGTGCCTTGGCCTGACGGAACATCTGAGAAGCCGGCGGCCGAGGAAGCGATCTCGACCGAGGCTGAGACCGCCTGGTCCTGTGAATCAGACCGCTCTCGGTCCCAGGAACGTCTTCTTCAGCCAGAAGAATATTTGGGGTCCTTGTCCCTTTTCTTGAGAGCCCAAGGGTGCCTCACCCTTGGCAGGGCGAGACTGGCACAGCTCCCAAAAGGACCCAGTAAAGGTGGAGTCCAGGTTGAGCGGCACGAAAAAACTTCAGCTGGCCGAAGCTTGGGCAGCTTCCTCTTCGAAAGCCGCCATCTGTTCGAGCTGCTCGGTGGATCCTGCGGCTGCTGAAACCACCCACCTGGCCTCCTTCGATTTCACAAGTGGATTGCGACGCTCCAGTGTCCCTAGCTGTAGATGCGCCTTGCAATCGTCCAGGATGTTGGGATGGAAGGCCAGACAGATAGTGCAAGCAGTGGTGTCATGCACGACACCCAAGCAATAAATGCACGAGAGGTGGGGATCGGTGCGAGACATTTTTTGTCCGCAAGGACACCGGCGAAAACCGAGGGACGACTTGTCCTCCATGTCCGATGCGCTCAGATCGGATTCATAAACTCTTACGAGTTTTAAAGAAAGCAAATGCAGCGAAAACCGTCGATTAGACTCCAGGGCCTATGGTACTTGTAAAAGTAGCACGAGGGAACCTGAATCTTCCAGTGGAAAGGAAGATCTGGCATCATGGAGTGGAGCCGAGGTACATACCACCGGGGTGGGTGGGAGGAGCCAGCTTGAAGACTTCGGCAAGATTTAAAGGGGAAAGGGACATGCCAGAGAGTGTGGATGAACAACATATCCACACTCCTAGAATTACTATTACAACACCTTGCTTCATGGACCATGACGCCAGTGAAATGTTTTAACTTACTTGTTTTTTTGTTTTCGGGTGGTATTCTGTGATAGGGTGTTGACTTGCATGGTGTTGTCCATGCCATTTCTAACCATGCCGTAATTGTCTGCTGTGGACTTTACGTGTTACCCCCTTCCTGTTATGTTTGGATTCTTATGGGATATACTTGTCTCTCAGATCCAGTAGCTTCCTCTTAAGCATCTTCACTGTTCAGCAACACCTTTACCCTTTATCTCTCTGCACCAGTTATACTTCTTAAAATCTCTACATCATTACTGCTTGGGTTAGTGCCAGAGGCATGCATCCGCTACGGGAGATTTTTTTTTTCTGAGTTGGCTCCAACGTGCCGCCCAGAGAGTGACGTGACCAAGGCGTCATGCACGAGGGGCAGCCGTTAGGTGCCGTAGACTCCTCCTCCATCTCAGTTCTGTTTCTCCCGCCGTCGAGGCTGCACCTGCTGTGCGGATAGTTACAGTTAGGCCTTCTGCGTCACACAATCCAGACTCCATCTCCTACTTTTCTCGACGCCGTCACCGGTAAGACCATTCTTTTCTTTACAACTTTCTTTGACAGCGCTGAAAGCATTTGCTGTTTTAGTCTAAATTTTTTCGCATCATGTCAGGTTCGGGGGCAAAACATAAGTCAAAGGCAGGCTGCGCCCCTATGTGTCGGTGCTCCTGTGGCCGGCATTTTTCCATCACGGACCGGCATGATGTTTGTCTTCGTTGCCTGGGACCCAACCATGATATGGATGCGTGCGACACCTGTTTCTCGATGGACCGTCGCGTCCTAGAAGTCTGCACATTTAAGATCGGCAAGGCCCCGCTGACTTTCGGGGGACGGTGCCGCTCCAGGGATTCCCGGGTAAGGTCTCTAGGCCCTTCCTCCGGGTCCCCTCTCAGGCCTATACAGTCTGTAGAGGAGGAGGCTTCCTCATCTTCTCTTGCCGAAGAGGAAGCTTCTTTTGCGGTGTCAGAGGAATGCCGAGGTCCCTCCCGGGGCCGTGGCGGGGACACCGACTCCGCAGTCACCTCCTCGGAGGTGCAGGCTCCCCCAGTGTCGAGGCCCACGTCTGCTTGGCCCGGCATCGGTGGACCCTCGACGCCGCCTTCTGGTGCTGTTTTGAATCCCGGCGCCGTTCGCAGCACCGTTGATCGAGATGGCGCTGTTGGCGGTGCCGTGTTGGCACTCGGTGCCACCTGCGGTACCATGGGCCCGGTTGGCTCTTCTGACGGTGCTGAGTGGGGTCCCGGCACTGAGGGCAGTGCTGTAGGTTTGGCTGGTGCTGTTAGGGAGTCAGGGCCGGGCCTAGGTGTTGAGGGGGGGTCCGGAGTCGTCCTACGCCGCCTCCGGCACCAGTGCCGTTCATGGCGCCATTTCACCAGAGACCCCTGGGGTTGCCAGTATTGTGGTCCAGCTGATCTCTTCCTCCTTGGAGGATGATGACTCAGACATGAACCCGTCCTTGCACCCTGACTCTTTGGAGTCAGGGTCTCCAGTGGCACGAGATGCTAGGTGGCCCAGCGTGCCTATTCCTCTGTCCCTGCTGGTGTCCTCCCCTGAGGCCCCCCAGGCTGGGGGTGGTCTGGGGTCCCTGGGGAGCGATGGAGCAGGGGTCGTGGCAGCTACCGACCCTGGTGCTGCTGCACACCGGGGGCTGGGGTCGGGGAGGGCGTTCTGGAGTCCGAGGGTCGAGGGACAGGGTTCAGGTGTCTCGGTCTCTACCTTCCACCCCTCGGGTGCTAGTCAGAAACGGTGCTGGGCCCCATCTTTCCCTCTTGGGCCCCAGGGACCCCTCTGGTGGTGTTGCTGTGGGCTGCCCTTCTGGATCCATGCAGTCCCAGGTTCATCACAGGGGAGGATCCCCTTCTAGGCTCTTCCAGGCTTCACATCCCCAGGGTTCCATTTTGCGACCTGGTCTGTTGTCTGGGATCCCGCCAGCTCGGGCTCCGTTCCCCGGATTCCAGAGCCCCAGCAGAGGACAGTTGCCTCACCGTAGGTGTCCTTCTCCCATTCCTCTGCAGCCCCCCCCAGGCCATGTCGGTCCCACGGGCCCGTTATCCTGGGAGACGTTCAGAGGTTCTGCGGCGGCCTTCCCCTCATATGTTAGGTACATGAATGAGCGGGTTTTTTGCCTATCCCCACCACTGCAGGAGTCCTCTGGACGCTCAAGCTCTCCATCATCCTTGTCTCCCTCCTCTGAGGGAGAGGAACCCACTGCTCATCTCTCCTCCGATGCTGATTTCACTGAATATCAGTGATTCCTTTCAAGGATGGTGAGGGATCTTCAGATTTCCTATGTTAGGCGAGACAATACTGAATGGGAGACGCGTGAATTCCTTGGCGAATTCAGTGCCCAGCATTTGGTGGCACTATCCTGGCCTATTCCCTTCCAAGAGGCGTCTATCCATTCCTGGCAGTCGCCAGCCGCCCTTTTTCCAGCCCTGGCAGACTGCCACCATAGGTATTGTGCCCCATCAGAATCCCTAGGTACTCTCCCCAACCCACCCTCGGGATTGGCATACCTAGAGACTCCCTCTGGGTGCCGCCGCCTGGCGCACGACCATCCACCGGACTCAGATTCTCTACAATTTGATCGGTGGGGGCGAAGTGTGTTTTCTTCCTTTCATGGGATGTCTTGCATTGCATCTCATCAGGCCCACCATCCTGCCTACGGTAGGCATTTGTGGTCGATGCTTTCCCAAATCTTAGCATCAATGCCTGATACGGAGCAAACCAGACAAGCTATTGCCCTCTCTGCTATAGGCCTGGAGCTGGCAAGACACCAAGCAAGGGCATCTTATGACGCCAGTGAGGTGGCTTCTGGGCTTGCAGGGACAGCGATCTGTATTAGACGGACGGAATGGCTTCATCTATCAAGGTTGTCACCCCTGGCCCGGCGTAGGGTGATTCGCTCTGCTTTCTGGGGGACCCGTCTCTTTTCCTCCAGAGCTAGGAGACTTCTGCAGGGGCTTCCTCCGTCTCCCTATCCTCAAGGGACACCTCCTAGCTCTTCTCCCCCATAGGCTTCTCTCTTGATTAGCCCAGGGTCTTCCCCTTCTGTTTCTCACCAACAGGAGGCTGGAGGTTTTGCTCCCTCAGGGTTTCTTCCTCCCCCTTTTGGGGGGGGGGGGAGCTTGGTACTCACCCAAGCAGTAATGAATGGTGAAGATTGACAAGGGAAGATATGAAAATTATGTACCTACCGTAATTCTTGATCTTCTCTTGTATCTTCACGATTCATTACTGATACCCACCCACCTTCCCCTCAGTGGCCTCCTACTGTGGCGTCTCCCCCTTCCGTCTCACTCCTCTCCCTTCCTTTGGCCTTTATGTCAAAAAAAAATAAATCTTTCTGTTTTTCGTTCTTCTTGGATGGATCTTTTTTCCTCAAGATAAAGAGGAACGAGTAGGGTCTTTTTTCACCTACTCTGAGGAACTCTTTCTGACTGTCCCTAGGGTGTGACCTCTGGGCACCTTAACCGCGTTGCTCAGTTCACAGCTTAAGAGACCGTTCCTTTGTCTTGGCCTCAAAAATTTAGATTCCCCCTGGCAGGTGTTATTATTGTCAGCTCATTCTGGCTGGTGCTTCTGACACTTCTTAGCCTTGAGCGGTTGTTCTTGCCTTGCCTTCAGGGAGTCTGATTGAGTTCCCACTCTATCCTTTCATACAAAGCTGCCTTCTATAGGGCTTAACCCCTCTCCACACACTTCTGTGTTAGCACTTAACAGGGTGCTAAGGGGCTTAATCTCCTTTCTAGTTGGGCGCTCTCTTTCCGGAACAGATTTTCTGCCCGGGCAGTCTGTGAGCTCTCAGCTAGAGTGTAGGGAGTTGGCATGTTGGGAGGTTAGAGAATCTACCCTTTGTGTCCAATCTGTGCAGGCGGTTCAGTTGAACCTTCTCTCAGTTCTATCAGGAGGGATTCTTGCTCCCTTGTTTTTGGTTCCGAGCTTATAAGCCTCTCAACCAGTGCGTCTGTGGGCAGTGTTCTCCCCTCTCAGCATACCTTGTTTTCTTCCCTTTCTTCTTCTTCTTCTTCCTTTTCTCTTTCTCTCTATCTGTTCCTCCCTTAGAGCTTCCCCAGACGGGAGGCCCTGCGGTCCCTTAGGGTAGGAATTCTCTCTCTCCTGTCTGTTCTCTACTGGCTTATTCCTTTTTCAGTTTATATCTTTTCCTTTTTCTGTCCCTCGGCTCTCTTGCCTCTCTCTCCTTTTTCCTCACCCTTTGTTTTCGGCTCTCCGGCTACCAGAACTGAGATGGAGGAGGTCTCTGACACCTAACGGCGCCCCTGGTGCATGGCATGGCGTGTCGCTCTGGGTGTGAGCGCCGTTGGAGCCGACTCTGAAAAAAATCTCCCTGAGGGAGCGCGCCTCCGGCACTAACCCAATCAGTAATGAATGGTGAAGATACAAGAGAAGATCAAGAATTACGGTAGGTACGTAATTTTCATTTTTGTTATATCTACCAGCTCTGTAGTTATATAGAAAAAAATGTATAGGAAACTGCGTGTTACGAAATATTTTTACATGCTTCAGGTGTGTGCTGTCCCACGTACCTTGAGAGCAAAACTCAAGAGGTTTATGCGAACATCACATATTGAGGATGTGTAAAAATGATTCATAAGCACAGAGTCACTTATGTTTTATTTTTTTTTACTGGTGCAGGCAGTTTATAACCCAAAAAACTCAGCACCTCATATCCATGGCTCCATGCTTCTGAGGAGGGAAAGGTGGAGCACGAGGAGGAAGGCACTACCCGCTGACCCACGCCTCAGCCTCCCCACCAAGTAACTGGGCCTTGACTCTAGCCTTAAACCCATCTTCCTCTACAATTATAGTGTGGTCAGGGACTCCAGTGTGCTGAGCTGCCAGCTGGCCATGCATGAACTGGGACTCATGCTGCTTGACTTGGAGCTTAACAACTTGTGGCTGGAAGCACTGCTTGGCAATGGGGAGGATGGGTGCTTCCCCATGGTGGATGTGCCAGCCTGTTGAGCCCCTGCCTGCCTGCCTGCCTGCCTGCCCTGGGCCTCCTGGACAAGATCAAACATCAGCTGCTGGCTATTTTGAATGAGCTAAAACATCTGAGGTCTGAGTGAGTCGCAAGCAATAGAAAACGCCATAATAAATAGGTATGATGTCATACCCAGTTATTGTGGTGTTTGATTGGACACATTATCAGTGTATTAAAGAGGTCACCAGTAATTACAATACATTTTATACACCATTCTGTTACCAGTTTCCTATTGATCACAAATGTAACCATATTATGATCACTGTAGCAGAAACGGAGGAGACGTGCTACTCCACACTTATGGTGCTGGCTGGTGGAACCACCACCCCACCCCACTAAGCCAAATTTCAAATAAAGGGGGCTGGTGCACACAGCATAAACTGCAGCATAAATTAATTGAAATAAATACATAAGGTGCAAATATTCACATGATCACACGTTTGCATTATGCTGATGCTTCTATAGGAGGCCTCCTGTAGAAGCATCAGTGTGATGCGAAGTGTTGGGAAGTTGGTCTTCGCCATTTGTGAACATAGACATAGGCATTCATTTGACTGTTTGAGTAGTTCCACTTTATGTGTTTATTTAAATAATTTTATACTGCTTTTTACCTTGTGTACAGCAATCTCTATTTCTTTAAAATATTACTATCATCCCTGATATGTCGCCATGGTTGTACGCTCTATTCTATCACTCCTTTCCCTTGTCTCTTGTTTTACATATTGGTACAAGTTGCAGTCATTTATATTTTCTATGGAGAGGTTCCCTGCTCTACTGCCTATCCTGTTTGCTAATCTGTGTCCTCAAGGCCCAATGGCCATGTTAGTTTCAAACTGAAGTACTCCATCCTCCATCACCAATACTACCGAGAGTTTCATTGCAAACATTTGCCCATCACCTTTGTTCACCACTGTATCATAACTGGTTCAATTTCAGCTTATGTACAGTAAATACATTTTAGGGTAATTTGGAGAGGTTAAGTAAATAATATAGTGCAACCTTCATATCACCAGAAAAATCTCTGCTCTCCCCCCTCACTTATAATCTGGTATCCTCATTGCCTTTGCAGGCTTTGCCTGCAAAAGTATCAACATTGAATGAATGTGACCGAATGAGTATGGAAGATGCAGGAGCAGATTATTAAAGCACAGGTCTGAGAAACAGGATCCAGCTTCTTGTCCAACCAGAACCACACTTGTGAACTGTGTGACCCTGATCAACTCACTTGACCTGATTGGGCTTCATTTCCACACAGCTGTAAAATTAAATGGAATGAACAGGGACTGACTGTAAATGAAACACCTCACATCAGTTGGGCTATCCTGAGTAACTAAGTTGTAAAACAAACAAAAGAAAAATCAGGCTAAGGGATGAATCCAGTTTTCTTTCTAGTGTCCTCAGTAACAATGAATGAGTAGAAGGAAAACACAATGAGGGTTAGAGATGCTCACTGTGGCCGTACTGTCGGTGCAGCGGTTGGGTTACTACTTAAAACATCAGCAACCCAGGTTCAGGAATGAGGCTATGTCACTGGGGGTTGGCCGGGGGGAAGATTAGGTATTTTAGAGAATACTCTCCTATTCTTCTGGGTGGGTTGTAGTCTGATACTCACAACTTGAATGCCTTCTGGGGGTGTCCGGATGTCACAGGCTCACTAGGGATGGCAGTGGGAGAGGAAACACATAGGGCCTCATGGTGTGCATGCCTGCTGCCTGCCTACCTGGGTGACTACATCACAGCATCTCCGGAAGGGAGCAGATTGGGGGAAAAAAAACTCCCTCTGTCGCAGGGTGACATTAGCACATCAGACCCTGCACCACCCAGCCAGCCTGAAAGAGCCCCACTGCCACCAGTTTCAGACTCTGGGTGGGTGCGGTTTCTGCCCTACCACCAGCCCTTCCATGGGGGGAGGGCTATTCCATGGGACAGGTCAGCAGATTCTCTCTATGGTCTGGGTGCAGTGTCAGGGATTGATGGTAGCCAAGGCCGAAGGAAGCCAAGCTGGGGATTCATAAGCACTAATTATAAAAAAAGGCTATTCACTGAAATGTGTTAGAATATTAGGCTTTTCACAGTTTTTTGCAGGCATTTAGTAACTCTTTAAGCTTTTAGTAAACAATGATAGAAAAAATGGAGAAAAAAGGGCACATGTATGCCACAGGAGCAAAGGGGGAAGAGTGAGAAATGCCTAGCTGGCTAAATTAAGAGCACCAACCCAACGATTTTAGGTAACACATTCATGTGCAGTTATTATAGCCTACTTTTAATAATCACACTTTTAAAAAGTAAAGGGTTCAAGCATAATTTATATCTGAGTATATTATAAGGATAAGAATGATTTTTCTCAGTTTTGATACATTATAGGCAAGGCCCCTAGAATTCTGTGGCCGCAGAATTTTGCGCAGAACTTGCAATCTACCTCAGAACTTCTGCGGTGCCGCAGAATTCACTTTTCTTGTTGATTTTTTATTAATATTTCTGTTTGTCCATAGAATCTGGTTCCCTTCCCCTCTTTTTATATCCTAAACCCCCTATATGCTCAGAATGTGATGTTATCATTGCTCTGACATCATACATTAGCTAATGAAATGGCTGCAATCTGCAACAGAAATGAACAGTCACTTATCTACCACAGCTCCCACTGCCAGAGATGGTAGCACTGCACATCAGGCATGATGATATTTGCTCAACCTGCACTACAGCCTAATACAATTTTCAGTCTTACATTGTTGCACTAGGGCCAACTTAAAGCCTTGTCAATAGCACAGACCTTTTAAGTCCATACCTCACTTTGTACAAACCTGTTTGTGCCTTTAAGGTATAGAGATGCCATCTGAAATGAATAACTGATAAAACAAATTTAACTGTCATTTTTAAGAGAAATAACGTAATTATGCCCAGAAAAGTGGAATATAATAATGTGTAGACCTGTTGAAAGAATAGACCTGTTAAATAAATAATTGTACTATACGCATTTTTGCCAGGGTTATTGTTCACGTATTGTCATTGGTTGATAGAGTCACCTAAAAGTTATGGAGAAATGTTGTGTGCAGGGACAGCTGTTGGGCAAGAGAATAACATGCTGTGTTTCCATGCCGGCAACTCAGGTTCCGAGATTAGCTCTGGGAGCTGGCTGGGCAGCACAAGGATTGGTGGAACACGTCATTGTTCGGAGCCTGGGAAGGTATGGTGCAGTGTTCTGTCACATGGTAGACACATTGTGCTGGTCTGGAGAGCTCTATCTCACAACTGGGTCACATGCATGTCATGGCCTGATGGTGTTACCCAGTGTGTCAGGGAAAGCAGGTTGACATCAAAAATGAGTTTTGCAATAACTCCTCTATTCCATTTCTAATGGGACCTGTATGAATGAGGATGCAAGTTCAAGGAAGTTAAAAAAAAAAAAAAACATATATATATATACTCGTAAAACAGTCATTTTTAGGAATTTTTTCACCAAATTTTCAACACAGCCATTTAAGACCTCTGCTCATGAACAGTGACACTGTGATTTTCTTAATGTGTCCCATACATGAGTTCGCTACTTGTTCTGCGCCATTGTATGCGCTACATGAAGCGGAAACATGTTTTGGGCAGGATGTTAAAAATGACAGCTGTACTGCTCATGAGGAGGTGTGTTAAAATGGCAATGTTGAAAATCTAGAGTGAAAATATTGAGAATTCGAAAACTTACAAGCGTGCGTAGGAACTACATAGCATGAACTCATAAAACAGTCATTTTTAGGAATTTTTCACCAAATTTTCAACACAGCCATTTTAAGACCTCTGCTCATGAAAAGTGTCACTGTGATTTTCTTAATGTGTCCCATATATTGATTTCACACACTGACTGCGCCATTGTGAGCTACATGGTGAAACATGTTTTGGGTGAGATGTGAAAATGACAGCTGTACTACTCATAAGAAGGTGTGGTAAAATGGCAATGTTGAGAAATCTGGGTAAAATATTGAAATTAGCAGAAACTTAAATTAGCGTAGGAACTAGCATAGCAGCATGCTCGTAAAATAGTCATTTTAGGAATTTTCACCAAATTTCAACATAGCCATTTTAAGACCTCTGCTAATGAACAGTGTCATGGTGATTTTCTTAATGTGTCCCATACATTGATTTCGCACAACCAACTGCGCCATTGTGTGCTACGGGCGAAACACGCTTTGGGCAGGATGTGAAAATGACAGCTGTACTGCTCATAAGGAGGTGTGGTAAAATGGCAATGTTGAAAATCTGGAATGAAAATATTGAAAAATTCTTGAACTTACGAGCCTGCGTAGGAACTGCGCAACGCATGCTCGTAAAATAGTCATTTTTTGGAATTTTGGCACCAAATTTTCAACATGGGGTTTTTTGGACCCCTTCTCATGAATGATGTCACTGTCATGGCGGTATTTGGGCCCGAAGGGTGATTTGCTGATCACTGCGTGAAATCACCCTTGAATATGCGCTCATGACTGTGTTTATCGATCATGAAAGAATCGCTGTGTTAAGCTAGTATAGCTGTTCCCAAAATACCCTGAGATATGCAACAAAGTTGAAACCCCTATCTAGCCCATTATACAGCTTACGGCATTTCCTCAGTTCGCGATCGGCTTTGAAGAGTGCAGGCGTGTTCCGGCCCACAGAAGATCGTCGGCGAGTCTGGAAGTAAGTATGGGGTGGGGGGCTGTGGTGGAGGATGGAGTGCGCAGTGGGTGGTGCGGGTTGTGGGAGGGCTGGGAGACACGCCGGCGGGACCGTTTCGCTTTATAGGTTTAAAAAAAAAAACATGGATGGCATTTGCCACACTGGGGTGGCCCAGCGCTGGCACAAGGACGTTGGGGGCGCTCAGCCGATCGGGATTGGGCACCCCGCTGCCATGGTATTTGCTGCCATGCTGGGGTGGGCCTCAGCGGCACAAGGACGGAGGCGTTCAGCCGACGGGGATTGGGCACCCCTGCCGCAAAGGACTGCTTGCCACGCTGGGGTGGGCTCCCAGCGCGGCACCTACTACTGGGGAGGCGCAGCTCAGCCGACGGGATTGGCGACCCGTCGGCTATACAGTGCGGCAGGGCGCGCATGCCTGCGCAGTGTCTGGGAGCTGCGCTGAGCAGCCGATATCTTATCGGTGCTCACTGAAGTGTAGCCCCCTTTCAACTGTAGGTACTGCATTTGGGAGCTCGTCATAGACAGCTCCAAAATGCATTGGCTTACAGGGGCCGCGCCTGCCAGCACACTGACTGAATTGGAGGAGGGGGTGACACACCTCCGAAATCTCCAATGATGGCACTATGTTTCTTGCACATGCGTGCAAGCAACATAAAAAGACTTAAGGGTGGGATTGTGAGACAAAAAAGGGAAGGAGGGAAGTGTGCAGAGGGGGACCAAGTAAAAGCAGAAATCCTGAACAAGTATTTTTGTTCAGTATTCACAGAAGAAGGGGAAGGGGAGGGGAGGGACCAAATTAGGTGATGGAAGCACCACTGGGAGGGAGGTGGACACCAGTCCATTTAAGGAGGAGAGAGTCTTAAAGGAACTCACTAATCTGAAAGTGGACAAGGCAATGCGACTGCATGGGATACATCCAAGAGTATTAAAAGAACTTAGGGAGGTGGGAGGTAGGAACTGGTGAGCGGGTCTCCTTTCTCCAAACATCATTTGCATAAGTTTGAGGTCATTTGGAGACAGACCCCTCCCAGTGATATCTATACTTTATTTTTCAGACACCAAGCGGGCCACACTGCCACTCTGTGGTTTCGTTAAACAATTACACACCAACCACCTTCAGTGCATCAGCTTCAGTCTTATCAGCAGTTCGTCATTATTAAAATGATATCTTTGTTCATCTCTACCAATGTTACACAGTGTAGTACCTCCCTGGCCCCTGCCAATGTCATTTGTCTGTTTCCTTTTGGATCAGGTTAATTCTACTAATTGATCTAGAACTGTACATATAGTGAGGGTTTCCAGATATGAAAAAGATGGAAGCCACTTGCCTTTCAGTTTTTCAGTAGTTTTTCTGAGCTTGGCCATCATACAGTCCATCAGTAGGATGGCCTTACAACTCTCCAGTCAGCAGGTCCTTGTTAGAGGGGTGGCAACCAGACATTTCTGGATTATTTCTTTCAGTGCCGCCTCCACCAGCACAGAAAAAAGGTATCTTCTATTTCTATTATGGATTCCCTTTGGTGGTAAGTCCCACACTAGGTGTATTTTCTGTGGTGTGTCTATCTGAAATAGGTCTCCTATTCCCTTGGCCACCTCCCTGCAATAAAGGGCCAATTTAGGGCATCCCCAAAACATATGGTCATGGTGTGCCTTTTGATGGCATTCCCTCCAGCATTTAACTGTGTATGAGGAGCCAAAGTGTGCATTATCATAGGTGTCCGAAAATATCTGCTGAACACTTTTCACCTGTGTTCATGCCATCCTTTGGATGTGGTGGTTTTCTGTGCTTGTTGCCAACAAGATAACCATTCCTTCTCCTCCATGGTTACTCCTGTTTCTGCCTCCAGCCTTTGCTAGATTTCTATTTTTAGCTTTTCTGTTCCTCCTGGACACATTCTGTACAGTTGAGGTACAAGATGTTTTGGGACTGCTGAGGACTGAAAGTTGCCTATCAGTTGTCAGAGTGGGCCCAATTTGTCTTTTAATCCTAGTTTCATAGCTCTGCTTTTAATGTAACGCCTAATTTGTAAACAACAGCAAAATCCCAGTCTGGTAGGTTGTTGAATTCTGTCTTAACCATGGCAATTATTTTACTGTGTTCCCCATCAATGGTTGGCCTAGGGGGGGTTAAGCCCTAGCTATTCCCATCTTTTACATGTGGGGCTTATCTGCCCAGGAGTAAAGCCCTCTGCTGCTTGGATAGGGGTCAGGCCACATATTGCTGGTGTGGTCTCTTCCTATTGCAGCATTTCCTGCCAGGCAAGCAATATGGTCTGTATCCAGGGGTTTTGTATGCCCCTTAGCTCAGCCCTATCCAACGCATTAAAGGTTTCTAACTCTTTCTGGTCCTATCAGTGTTACCCAGTCTGGAGCTCCTTCCACTCTGAGGATTGCATGCAGGTGCTGCACCTGACAAGACCAGTAGTATAACAGCCCTTTAACTCACCTATGCTGCAGTGGGACCCTCAGAGCAACTAAGAATACACCTCTGAGGGGGTCAGTCTGGGTTCCACAGTGGTTGCAAATGTGTTTTGGTGCCTCCACCTGGGGGAAATGGCAGGGAATACCTGTGGATAAAGAACAGGTTACCGCCTCCCAGGAAATAAGCAAGCTGCCCCCTTAATACTTTTCCCCACACAATAACAGTTTCCCATACAGCAGTAACCCCCAGACCCAGCAGCACTCTTTCAATAACACAGCAACAGTGGATATAATGCAATCAGTGAACTTATTTTTTGGGGGAAGGGGAAACGAGGAGAATGTCAAACACCACCACACTTTAGTTAGAAAATAACTTTCCCTTTAGCAACCCCTCCTCCCACCACTGGGTGCACCCAGATTGTCCCCATATGGTGAATACCTCACCGGTTGGCGATGCAGGCCTGGGGTCTTTCATCAGGGCCCAAATAAAACACTGAACGAACGTTGAAACTTGAAATCTTGGTCTTGCCAAATTTGACATTACACAGAATCCTGTTCAGAAATTACCCCCTGAATTCTAATTGGCTAACTATCTAATAGACTCCCCAGAGTCACAGCTCAGTGTACTGACAGTTTTTGCAGTTCACACAGGGGGCTTGCAGCTGGCTAAGTTGCATGCTTCTGTGGAGGGTCTGCATTGGTGGTGCACCACAGGCTGAAGACCTTGAAGCTGGACAAAAATCGAGGCGTGATGGTCTTCACCTGCCTGGCCTTGCCAACTTCACTGACGGGCCTTGATAGACAGACTTCACTCAGGCAGGCCTGTTCCCATCCTTCTACACCGGGGGTGGGGTCGTCTTCTTCGATCTAGGGAACAAGAGTGGCTGAGTGTCCCCAAACCTCACTGTTTCACCTCTGCTCAACCTACAGGACCACACAGGGTGGCTGGGCTCACACAGTCTCCACCTCACAGCCCCTCCCTTAGGAAATGTCTCCACAGGCAGTACTGGGTCCTGTCACAAATGCTTGCCACTGCACTTACAGTCTCTCCCCTGGCCGAATGCTCCCTTTACCAGAACAGTTTCTTTGCCGAGGGGCACAGTAGCTCAATCAGTATCAGCAGTCCAACTATTTTCTCAGTTAAAAAATACTGTCCAACTACTGGGACTGCTGGGGAACAAGTTTCCACTTTCACCAAACAACACAGCAGCTATCCCTCCTGCACACAACTTAGTATTCCTTTCTTCTGAGTTGTGATCCAGAAGCAGCAAGGCAAAACTTCAGAGAAATTTGGTCCAGGAGCCCACACAGTCTCTCTCCACACAGCCACACTGCAACTCCACTCAACGACTCTCCCTTTCTAGGGGCAAAACAGTTCTATTTATAACCTCCTAGCAGCCTCCCTGTGAATTGGCTGCCATTTCTCGGGTGATCTCAGTGCTGGCTCTTTATTTTACGCAGCAGCCCCCATTTTGTAGTTCTTCATGGGGGCTGTCATTTGGTCTGGGAAAACTCTAAACAGTCCGGCCCTCAATATCTATACAATTTGCCCTAATACAGGCAGATTACATGCCCCCTTGTGACTGGAAACCTCCTGGTCAATACTGCAGTTGTCCCCTGGCTCCTTTGTACTCCCTGGAGCCAGGGATACACATTTTACCATTGACCGCATAACCAACCCTAAAATGGAGCTATGGCTCCTGTAAGTTTTCAGACTGGGTGGTCATGCATACTTAGAGGGAGCATGGTCGCCATCTAGTTTATTTATTTAGCGGTTCCGGCTTTTCAAAACACCGGGACCGCAATTTCTTTTTCTTTCAGTGCCCACAGGTGCTGAAACCATGTTTTGGACCTTGGCCCCTTTGTGCAACGATCCCAGGGGGCTGAGGACAGTGATGAAGCCAGAAGGAGAAGGAAGGAAACATATTCAATTCAGTGCTTTAGAGTAACTGGTAATTGGTATTTTTCTTTTAAACTTAGATTGTAGGCTTGTAGTGACACTATACTTTCTTTGTTGTCTTTACTTATAATTGTTTTTGGGCTGTTGAACATTTAAAACATAGTGGTGGTGTAATTCTGTGCTATCTTTAATTGCTGCAAATTTTCACCCCCTTCCCCAACTCTTAATTATATGCCCTGATAAATCTGATTGACAGGAGCTAAACACAGGAGTATAGTAAGAGGTGTGAAGTAGGAGGGGCATAAGGGGGAAGAAGCCCACCCTCAGCACGACGTGTTTTGACTCATTTATTTATTTATTGGTTTCTTTTTCCTTAAAAAAAAAATCTGAGGATCAGTTACAGGATTTTTAGTACTGTAAATTAATAAAAAGAGAACTAAGAAAGTTTCAGTAGCAGACAAGTAGTGGAATTGCAGTATAATGTGGGGAGTGGTGCAATGCAGTGGTTGTGGGGCAGCCATATTCAGGCAGACCTTCTGGACACTGAGGTGCTGCCCTATCTGCATGCATCTCTCTGGACTACGGGATGAGGTAACCAGACTCAGAGCGGAAGTAAACTGGGTCAGGAGTACCATCACCCCTATCCAGGGACCACCCAGTCCAATGCAGCTGCCTCAAAGGATGCCGAGAACGAGGAGCACTTGGATGACAGTGGGCTCAGGGAGGGTTAGAGCAGTCAGGCAGAGGCACATCCCAGATCCTATTCCTCTCAAGAACTCATATGCCACACTAGCAAATGAGGGCAACCAAATAGAGGTACCCAGAGAAGTGGAAGGAAAGGATGTGGAGGTTAGCCAAGGAGGTGACCTCAGTGGGGAAAGCAGTGGACCCCAGAGGAGGAGGAAGTGAATCCTGTTGGGGGACTCCATCGTAAGAGGGATCCAGCTAGGAACACAGGAGGGGGAGGACAGGGAGGTGAGGTGCCTACCAGGTGCCACGGCATGGAGGGATGGAAGGAAGATACTGGGGATCACTGGGAAGGCAAGACGGAGGGTGAGCTGGATGTCATTATCCACCTAGGTACTAATGACTTGGAAAATGGGGAGCCAAAGGAAGTTCAGGAAGAGTTTAGAAAACTGGGGAGGGTCTCAAGCAAGTAGCTACTTCTGTCACTTTCTCAGAAGTACTACCTGTGAGAGAGCAAGGAGAACATAGGAGTACATGCATTAGGAACTTTAACTCATGGTTGAAGAACTGGTGCTGTGAGGAAGGGTTTGGATTCATTGGTGACTGGGGACCCACCTGGAGGATGGAGATTTGTTTCAAGCCTGACGGCCTGCATCCATCCTGGAGGGGAATTCAAGCACTCAATGATAAGTTTAAATGCTACATTGACAAGCATTTAAACTAGCAAAGGGGGGTGGCAGGCCAGCAAGGAGGGTACCTACTTGCTCACCCCCCACAGCTAGCAGTGGAACCAGTGAACCAGAGGAGTGGCTATCTCTGCAAAGCAATGTGCAAAAGATGAAGATTAGTGCCCAAGAGGTGGATAAGGAGAAAAGGGGCAAAATTCAGCAGAAGGGCAGATAGCAAGGAGAACCAGGGATAAATGACAACCAAGGAAGGGGCTGGAGTAGAACAGTGAAGCAGTCTAGGAGGTCAAATCATGGAAAGCCATGTGTGCAAATGCCAGGAGCCTTAGCAACAAGATGGAAGATCTGGAGGCTGTCATGGTACAGTCAGACCTGGACATTGTGGCCATCACTGAAACCTGTGTAATGATAACCATGACTGGGAGATGGCCATACCTGGCTACAACATATTCAGAAGAGACAGAGCAGGCAGGAAGGAGGAGGAGTGGCACTGTATGTGAAAAATGACATAAGGGCCACAGAGATCCAGGAGGAACAAAATGGGGAGAGATACTGTGGGTAAAGCTGGAAAGGAAAATGGGGCCAGCCATCTGCACAGGTGTGGTCTATAGACCACCAGCCCAGGAGGAAGAAACAGATAGAGTTGATGCTAGCCATCCAAAGGATGGCAGACAAAGTGAGGTAGTACTGGTTGGAGACTTCAATATTCCAGACGTGGACTGGAGCATCCCAGCAGCAGCAGCATCAACTAGGAGCAGATTTATCCTGGACTCCCTTCAGGGTGCCTTCCTCAAGCAACTGGTCATGGAACCAACTCAGCAGAAGGCAATACTGGACCTTCTGCTCACAAACAGGGACAGTGTGATGGGGGTAACAGTGGGGGAGCACCTGGGTAACAGTGACCACCAGTCATTGTGGTTTGAAATCACAGAAAGAGCAGAACCAAACCACACAAAAACACGTATCCTGGATTTTAGGGGGCAGACTTTGGGAAAGTGGGGAGATACTTAAAAGAGCATTAAGGGAATGGGACAGGAATCAGGGGTTGAGGAACAATGGGCAGTATTAAAATGGGGATTATAAGAACAACAGAATTATGCATTAAGCAGGTTAGCAAGAGGAAAAGGAAGAGGAGACCATTATGGTTTCCAAAGAGGTAGCAAAGAAAGTGAAAGCAAAAAGATTGCATTTAGGCAATACAAAAGACACAGGCAGAAGGGATAGGAGAAGTACCAGGAGAAACAAAGGAGGCAGGGAAGTCAGTAAGGAAGCCAAAGCTCAGACAGAAGAACACTTTGCAAAATCAGTGGTTAAAGGGACAAAACCTTTTACAGGTACATAAGTGAAAAAGAAAGACAAAGGGAGGGATAGTGAGACTGAAGGGGGAGGATGGGAGTCGCGTGGAGGATGACAACAGTAAAGCTGACATATTGAATAGGTATTTCTGCTCAGTCTTTACTGAGGAAGAGGGGGGTAATGGGTCTGAAGGGAGTACAAGGGGTGAGAATGGTGCAGAAATGGACACAAGTCCCTTTACCACGAAAAGGGTCCTGAAGGAACTGGAAGTAATAAGAGTTGACAAAGCAATGGGGCCAGATGGGTGCACCTAGGTCCTTAAAGAACTAAGAGAGGTGGTATGAACCTCTGGCTATCCTGTTTAGCCAATCACTGGAAACAGGGAGGTACCCAAAGACTGGAGGACAGCAGATGTAGTCCCCTTATACAAAATGGGAACAAAGAGAAGCAGGGAACTACAGACCAGTCAGCCTCACCTCGGTAGTGGGAAAGATCATGGAAGCACTACTGAAGGAGAGATTGGTGGAACATCTGGTTGTCAATGGACTACAGGACCCAAGGCAGCATGGTTTCACCAGGGGAGGTCATGTCAGACCAACCTCATTGAATTTTTGACTGGGTGACTAGGGAGGTGGATCAGGGGAGGCAGTGGACATGGCCTATCTGGACTTCAGCAAGGCCTTTGACACTGTGCCACATGAAGACTATTACATAAACTGGGGAATATGGGTGTGGGCAGGACAGTAGTGTGGTGGGTAGGTAACTGGCTGGGTGGCAGGACCCAGAGGGTGGTGGTAAATGGCTGTCACTCCACAGAGGGAAGAGTGACCAGTGGGGTACCACAGGGATCAGTGCTGGGACCGTCCTATTCAACATCTTCATCAGTGACATTGCACAGGATCTAGAAGGAGAATTTCACTGTTCGCTGATGACACAAAGCTCTGTAACAGAGTAGACACACCAGAGGGTGTAGACAGAATGAGAAGGGACCTGCAGAAACTTGAAGAATGGTCAAGGGTTTGGCAGTTGAAATTCAATGCAAAGAAGTGCAAGATAATGCATATGGGGCACAAAACCCTGGCACAATATATCAGTTGGGGGTGAGGATATAGCATGCACCAAGCAGGAAAGGGATCTTGGGGTTGTCATCTCTGATGACCTCAAGTGAGGAAACAGTGTGACAAGGCATCAGGTAAAGCAAATAGGATGCTGGGATGTATAGGCAGGGCATCACCAGCAGGAAAAGGGAGGTCATAATTCCGCTATACAAGACACTAGTGAGGCCCCACCTGGAGTACAGTGTACAGTTCTGGAGACCATACCTACGTAAGGACATAGACAGGGTAGAGAAGGTTCAGAGGAGGGCAACAAAGATGGTGCATGGATTGCATCACAAGTCCTATGAAGACAGGTTGAAGGAACTGAACATGTACTCCCTGGAGGAGAGGAGGGAGAGAGGGGATATGATAGAGACATACAAGTATCTTACAGGGAGAAACAGGGTGCAGGAAAACACTATTTTTAAGCGAAAAAGGTGTTCCAGGACTAGAGGGCATGGGATGAAGTTGGAGGGAGGACGATTCAGAGGAAACATGAGAAAGAATTTCTTCACAGAACGGGTGGTGGACAAGTGGAACACCCTGCCAGAGGAAGTGGTGGGGGCTGAAACAATCACAGGATTTAAGAATGCATGGGATAGACATAAAGGAATTCTAGAGGTCAGGGGTAAGGGGAAACGGACTTCTAGGAAAACAAACTGAACTTACAAGCTCAAATGGACAGACTGGGTGGGCCATAGGCCCTTATCTGCCGACACTGCCTATGTATCTATGTATCTATGTATGATGTTATAGGCTGCAGCCGCAAGGTGATGGGAGGTGCCAGGGTCCGGATCCCACTTGGGACCCCTTGGAGTTGCATTGGAGCCATGTTGGGGCAGGAGCCCATGAGGTAAGCTCATTTGGGGTACTTTCAGTAGTATAGTGGCAGATTTTGTATTCCAAGCCCTCTCTCCTGTATGTCCAGAAATAGCAGTTTCCAGGGTATCCGAGGTTTCTTCCCTGCCCAAATAAAGGAGGACCCTTGCATTTTAATTTGTCCCCATGTGTTTGCCATTATCTGAAGGGGTAGGGAGACAAGTAAATATAGTAGTTGTTGGAGGACATTCATATGCAGGACCTCTATTCATCCTGTAATCAACAAAGGAAGTGCATCCTATCTTTTAGGTCTGCTTCCCATGTCTTTAAAAGCAGAGTAATCTCTTCCACTGTGTTGTGATCTGGATCCCCAAATAGCAGGATTGGGGATCCGATTCCAGGATGGCCGGCATAACTTGCTCGCAGTTGCAAGTTATGCCAGTTGCCCCTACCCCAGGGACCCTACGCCGCATTCCAGAAGCGGCAGGGTCCCAGCAATTGCGAGATACGCCATGCGTGTGGTGGTAGCCGCATGGTGTATTTGCTGCATGTTGCAACTATGCAAGTGACAGGTGGCACCCTGAAGCCCCCCAGCCCCGGATCACCTCGGTAAACACCAGGGGGCGTGTGAGGGGCAGGACGCATAGCACAGTCATCTGGGGGGGGTGTGGCGCACTGGAAACGGACCCTCGGGGGTCCAGACAGATCAGGGGTCGGGGGCAGGAGTGTATTAATGGGGGCTTGGGGATTAACCTAGCACCATTGCTGGGGTGCTGCGTGGTGGCAACCGACGGTGCCAGCTGTCAGATGCCACTTGAGACAGGTCTGACCTGTGCATTGCCTTGGAATACGCCACTGCGTCTCTTGTACTTGCAACTGCAAGATACGACAGCCACCCCACTGGAATTGGGCTATGTTGCTGTCATAACCCGCAGTTGTGCCATGCGTTGTGGGCTGCGGCGTAAATGTTGGCGTATCCTGCGATTGTCACAGCCCGCATATGCCATGGCGCATCTCACCTCTTGTAATAGGGGCTGGCGTATCGCCTGGCATAAGTAACGAGATACACCATGGGGTTTGGTGTATCTCACCTTACTCCGGTGTATCCCCTTCTGGAATCAGGCCCCAGGACTCTACCCACACAAAAGGTCAAATATTTTGCAGATCAGCAGTTTTTTGTCTTGATTTACTTTGAAGTCCCACACTGCTCCATATTTCTGCAGTATTTTTATTAAGTTGGGGACCCCTCTTGTGGGGTTTATAAGGAAGATAAGGGGGTCATCTGCGTACAAAGCACTTCTTACCTCCTTTCAACCTGATCTAATGCCCTCCACCATTGTTGAGTTTCTTACTGAGGGCAAAGAGGAGAGGTGACAAAGGGGCACCCCTGCCTCATCACCCTTTTTATTGTAACCAGTTTTGAGAACACTGGATTAACCCCAACATTTGCTGTTGGCCAGTTGTAGAGGGCTCCTACCCAGTTTTGAAACTGGTCCCCTATTGCAAAGGCTGCTAATGTTTTTTGGAGGAAATGCCGATTTAAGTAATAAAAAGCCTTGTCAGGATCGATGGCTATGACTGCTGTGGTGTCTCTACTATGTTCTATCACCAGCATTATATTCAGTAACTGTCCTACATTATCCTGGGTGTGTCTGTTTGGGATAAAGCCCATCTGATCTAGGTTGATCAGTGTATCTATGACCTGTTGCAATCTATTCGCCAGGATCTTAGTGATGATCTTTGCATCCTGGTTTAATAAAGAGGTTGGTCTATAAGACCAGTTTGCTCTTGACTGTCTGCCCCGTACTCATCATTGTGACATTTATACCACTCTCTCTTCCCCCCTCTTGGGGCCAGATGCCTCACCAACTGTTCCTCCCAAGTCAGGAAGTATTGGCTCAGTTCCCTCCCCCTATACCTCTCCTCCCTCCTCTCAAACCTCCTCCTCCTCCCACCTACTCTTTCCGTAACTCTGGTTACTGGACCCTTGCTCTCCCTGTCCGATCTTCCACTCCAGGATTGGCTGCCTTCTCCTACCATTTCCCTAAAATTTGGAACTCCCTTCCCTTTGATATCCACTCTGCCCCATCCACTCAGTTATCTGCTCTTCTTCGCAATTATTTTTCTCCATCCTGCAACTACGCCTGACCCACTTCCCAAGAGCCTCCCCACCCTTTTTCTCTTTCAAAACTGTGTTGAACTTCTTCTACCTATTCACCACTCCTACCTTTCCTAAGGAAAGATGGTATCCCATGACACTGACTGGGTGAGCATTGAGCAGTGTTGGACCCCTGTGGGGTTTCCACTCCAGAGGGTCAAAGGGTTGCCTTCCTCCCTTCTACCCTATTCTCTCTTCTTGCAGGCCTGGGTAACCAGTACTTTTGTTTTGGGTTGCTCCATGTCAAGTCTGGCTCTTGCAGAGGGTGCATCCAGGAGTGAATAAGGTCTGCCACCCCATTTACCCTTTCCCTCTCCCCCCTGTTCTTTTCTTCAGTCAGCCTAGCTATATTCTCTCTCTCTCTCTTTCCGTCACCTACTCTGTCTCTGCTAAGGGACTGGCTTCCAATCTCAAGTTTTGGATGTGTAATATTATATTTCTATTTGTTTTGTCCTCTTCACATATTACTCTGGACATAGCTGTAATTGTTTCAGATTTATATCATTGTATGATTTTTTTTTTTGTGTATCTTAGTTTATGTATACATACCCGGGTCGTCCCTGAAAAAGGGAAATTCCATCTCAGTGGGCCTACCCGGTTACCAATAAATAAATAAATCAAATAACTAAATAAATAAATAACTGTATACACCAATTGTATTCCATTTCCCCCTTCCCCAGGACACATCTGGAAATGAGCTATTGTAGCTCAGTATGCCTTTCCTGGTGAAACTTTTTCAAATAAATAAATATATTTTTATTTCATATAGATTTTTACGACCCCCGAGCCCAGTAGGCGGCTTTGGTCCCTCCCTCGGAGGGTTCAGTCTCCGGTCGCACCGTTCCCTGACCTGACAGCCCCCTAATTCCCGCACAGGCCCCCCCCCATAGCAGGGCTGGGGTGAAGGGGTGCCGGCTTTACCCCCAACCCCTAGAGTGAAATCCAGATGGGGGGGCTGGCTGGGGCGCTGTTGTGGCCATCATGGAATCTGCTGGCTCCATTTCCTTTTTCTCCCATCCCCCCTTCCCACCGACATAAGGATGATGGCGTGAGCCCTCCCGACCCATACTGCCCTCCAGCCCCTGCCAGAGGGCAGCCAGCGTGTGGGATAACAAACCTCCCTGCCCGGAGAGGAGAGCAGTCCTCAGATACTTGACCATCTCTCACCCTGCCAACTCCCCGGTGGCCGAACGTTCCTGAACCTGGAGTGCGATTGTGGCGTTGGTATAGTAACCAGTGCCACCGGGCGGCTAAATAAATAAATCTTGTGAGGTCTTTCCCAGGTTTGGGAATTGCTGAGATCAGAGCTTCCTGCCAGGTAGTAGGGAGCTCCCTTTTGTTGCACCTTTGAGAAGACCTGGTGCATCAAGGGCATTAGGCCCAGGGCAAAAGATTTATAGATGTCTGGGGTAAACCCATCAATGCCTAACGATTTATTGGCGGGAAGTTATTTTATTGCTGCCTCAGTCTCTAATATTGAGATCAGAGCGTCCATGGCTTGTTTATACTCTTCTGCCATTTGTGGTAGGGTTAATCTCTCTGTTAACTGGGAAGTACTACATTTGTGGCCTTCCACCTTTTCCTTTGAGTACAGGTTAATGTAGAAATGCTTGAATTGAGAAGAAATTGCTTCTGGATCCAATTCAGATCCTGTCTGCCTTCACCCATTCCTGATTTTAATATTGTCCATCTGAGCCTTTCGCAACCAAATTGCCATTAATATACCAGCCCTCTCCCCATGCTAATAATAATTTTGCTTAATATAATAAAGTTGGGTTTCTATTGCCCTCAGATTGCTTTGTTTGAGCTTGTCCCATTTCAGCTTAATCTCTTCTGTTATACCTTTTTGTTTGTGCTGTTTTTCAAGCTGTGAAAGCTGCTGTCTCAGTTTATCTTGATGTTCCCACATTTCTTTCTTTTTGTAAGCCCCATGTGCAATTATTTTCCCCCTTATCACTGCTTTCAGGCTATCCCACAATATGTTAGGAGGCCTGTATGCCAACATTAGGCCATGTGTTTTCTGTGCTCTGTTGGCATCTTAATTCTGATGGCTTGCTCGATTCCTTCCAGTATATTAGGTCTGTGATGTCCACACCAATGCCCTGGCAGTCCTGCTAAGCCATGCCCACAGTTCTGCTGAGCATAGCAGCACCAGCCACCTATTGTTACTGAATATAATTAGACAGCTTTTCCATCTGGCTTACATGCTTCACGTGATCGCAGCACTCTGCCCTGTGCATGGTCGACAACAATACTGTGAGCGCAAGAAGCACTAGTCTAAATCAACAGTAATCGCTGAGTCTGTTCAAAGGTCTTAGATGTGATTTTACTTTAGAGATTAATTCAACCCTTGAGGCTGCCATTTTTTTTAAATTTATTTTGGCTTAATCACCGTGCACACATGGACAAAGTACTGTAGAATGGAAATATTTTGTTCTCCTCTTGCTTCTAGGGCACTGCTAATTGCTCATTAGGTCAGGTGCCAGACTTAATAAGTGCTACATCATTCCCAAGAAGCAAAAATCTAACTTTCCAAATCCTTCTATTTTTTGTAAACTTAATTTATAACATTTTCATTTTAGCAGTACATTTATAATAACTTATATATAAAAAAAACAGCCATCATGTTAAAATGACCTTAACCTTTTCCTACTGATGCAACCACAAATGACCTCACATCATGAAATAACATAACATAAATTCCCATTTCCTCTAAAAGGTAAAATGTAAAAGAAAGTATTCCCTCATATTGATTGATTTATATTTATATATTTATGTATTTATTTATTCAAACAATATTGGCTAGAAATCCATAGAGTCATAATTGACTAAATTCTAGGTGCTTCCTGTGGAGGGGAATCAGTGGGACATAATTTCACACAGACATATTTTATTTCATTTTTGTTGCCTGGGCAAGATGCACTAGGCATACATTTGCCAATTTTCAGGCACAATCCGGAATAGAATACTACAATGCACAGAGAAAAACAATAACAAAAACACCAGGAATTGTACAGTACACATATTGTATAATATCAGATATATAACAGTGCAGAGCAGGGAGACAATACTGTATGTCAGTACCAAGCATAAATACACAAAACTAACAGGCAGTCTTAAAGCTTGCAATAACATAAGTGATAAACTATGCCCAACTGTACATAATAAGGTTGGGAAACTGTCAAAGGGTTCTGATTAGAGATGGTCAAAGTCCCTATAATTCACTATGAAAATTAACTTGCTAATTGTGCCAAATTTGCAGAGAGCAATTCACAAATTCACGGAGCACGGATTGACCAGGAAGTGTGGAATTTCACCCACAAAATTCCACAGTTTGCCACAAACTTTCCTGCTGTTTAGCAGGAGCCCCCACGCCGATCACCGGCTGCAGTGAACATACGAATGTGCCAGCAGAAACAGACCACCTGGTTTATCTAAATCTGCTCGAGTGTGCAGCTAGCACCCCTAGTTTGCATCTGCTCCACCCCCTTCCCTTTGTCATCCCACTACTGCCCCCATCTCCCCCACCCTTGCTCTCCCCTGTTCCCTGTCCCGTGTCCCATGCCCTTTTAAAGCTGTTCACAGATTTATATGATACTACCCATTCTGGTAGTGCATTCCATTTTGCTACCACCCTCTCCATGAAATAGTGTCTCCTCATTTCCCTCCTAAATCTTCCCTCTCTATTCTTAGCCTGTGCCCCCTAGTGTCCCTCCCCCTCCTTAGCTTAAAGACCCCATCTGCCCCATCCTTTTTAATTCCCCTCAGATACTTGAATGTCTCTAACATGTCCTCCCCGTCCCTTCTATCCTCCAGGGTGTGCATATTCAGGTCTCCCACCTGCTCTCATAGTCTCTCCCCTCCATTCCACATATCATCTTCATTGCCCTTCTCTGCACCCCCTCCAGTAGCTTGATATCACACTTCAGGTATGGCCTCCAAAACTGCACACAGTACTCGAAGTGAGGCCTTACCAGCGACCTGTAGAGGGGCAAGATCACCTCTCTTCGCCTGGAAGAAACCCCCCTCGCTATGCACTCCAGCATTTTATTCACTTTTGCAGCCGCTCTCCTGCACTGGGCAGTGTTGTTCCTGGTCCCTGTTACCATTACCCCATGGTCCTTCTTCTCCTCAATGATCCCCAGCTTAACCCCTCCCAGCCGGTATTCTCTCCTTGGGTTCTTCTCCCTGAAGTGCATAACTTTACACTTCTTTGTATTGAATCCCAACTGCTACCTCTGTGATCACCCCATCTAGGTTGCTTTGGCCCCCCTGCAGCTGCTTCCATCCCTCCACTCCATCCACCACTACTCCCATTTTGGTGTTGTCTACGAACAGACTTACCTTGCTCACCACCCTGTGTGCAATGTCTGATATGAAGAGCCCAAATAATACTGGTCCCAGCATAGAGCCCTGTGGCTCACCGCTCGTCACCGGCCTCAGAGTTGAGAGCTCCCCTCCCACCACCAACCGTTGCAGCCTCCCGCTCAGCCAACTTGTAATCCAATTTGTCATTTTTGGCCCTACCCCTAGACCAGTTAGCTTCTCCCAAAGCCACCCATGAGGCACCGAATAGAATGCCTTGCCAAAGTCCAAGTAAAGAACATCCACCGCATGACCCTTATCCAGCTCACCTGTCACCCAATCATAATATTGTATCAGGTTAGTTTGACAAGACTTCCCCAAAACTAACCCATGCTGCCTCACATCCTGGAGGCCATTGTCCTCCTGGTACAACACCAGTCTTTCCTTTAGTATTGTTTCCATGAGTTTGCACACTATGGAGGTGAGACTTACCGGGTGATAATTACCTGGTTCATCCCTTGGTCCGCTCTTTTGTGTAATGGCACTACATGCGCCATCCTCCAATCCAGTGGAACACATCCTGACTCCAGTGAGGTGCTGTACAGATCCACCAGCGGCTCCACCAACACCTCTCCATCTCTCTCAGCACCCTGGGGTGAATACCATCCGGCCCTGGTGCCTTGTCTACCTTCAGTGCCCTCAGTCCCTCTAGGACTCTGCCTCCCTCAATTCTTCTATCTGTCACTCCTTCCCCTGTCCCCACCCTCCCAGCCCATGGTGGTAGCGGTCCCCCCTTTTCTTCCATGAACATTGAACAAAAATTTTCATTCAGTACTTCCTCCTGTTCCTCCCCCTTTTCTGTCCACTCCCCACCCTTTTTTATGCTCACTGTTGTCTCCTTGCAGTTTCTTTTCTCCCTGATGTATCTGAAAGTCTTTCCGCACCCCCCAACCCCCGTTAATTCCCTGTGCTAATCTCAGCTCCCTCTGGGCCTTGGCTTCTCTCACTTTTCTGGTCACCTCCCTGGATCATCTTGCATACTCCTCCCTGTCCCCTTCCTTCCCCGTCCTCCTATACCTCTGGTGCACCTCTTGTTTTGCCCTCACCACCTCCACTACTTCGCTGTTCAACCAGCATGGTTTCCTTACTCTACTCCTCTTACTCTGTGTCTTGGTGCAGGCTTCCGTTACCTCTGTAATCCCCCATTTAATAAGATCCCATTTCTGCTCCGCACCCATCTCTTGCCTCATGCCCTCCAGTTTCCCTTTCAGCACTTCCCACATCCTCCCAAAGTCCACCCCACTGAAGTTTACTACTTGGGTTACTGATTTCTCTGGCTCCCCACACATCATGATATTAAACCACACCATTTGGAGATCGCTGTCAGCTAGTGGGTCCTCCAGCCTTATTTCCCTTACTGTGTCCCCATTCGACAATACCAGATCTAAAGTGTTCTTTAGCCTAGTAGGTACACTGACCAACTGTGCCAGGGGTCCCTCATGGATCGCATCCAGGAGCACTTGCTTCCTAGCACTGGAGGTGACCAGAATGCTCCACTTAACCCCCGGCAAGTTGAAATCCCACACAATGACCACCTTCCCTTTTCTACATACCTTTCTGATTTGCCTCGCTAATTCCCTGTCAAACTCCTCAGACTGGGACGGCGGCCTGTATACCACCCCAATCCTCAGTTTCCTACCCCTTGCATCTAGGAGCTGCAGCTAGATTGCCTCTGTTCTCCTTTCTTCCCCCTCGTCCCATGTGCATTTGATCCCATCCCTCACATAGACTGCCACCCCACACCCCCTCCCTCCTTACGGTCCTTCCTGTATAATTTGTATCCTGGGATTGCCAGATCCCAGTCTCGGTGCTCAGTTGCTCACATTTCTATGACAGCTGCAATACCCACCCTCCACACTGCCAAGACAGCCTGTAGCTCAACTCATTTGTTGCTTAAGCTTCTTGCATTCAGCGAGACCATCCTCCATCCTGCCCCTTCCGTTCAGTGCCCTCCATCTCCTCCCTTTTTGGCCACCCTGAGTCCTTCCCTGATAGCCTGGGGGGTTGGCTGTGACTCCACTCTATTGGATCCCTGCCTACCTGCTGTCCACTTGCCACCCCCCTATCTAGTTTAAATCCACCTTTGTCACAGTATACCTCCCCATTCTTTGCTTTAACACCTCCTTCCCCTTCCCACTCAGGTACAGCCTATCCCTTGCAAACAGATTGTTATTATCCCAGGTACTGCCCCAGCCACCTACAACCCCATAGCCCTTAGTTCGACAGCATTCTACCAACCATGCGTTCAACTCCATAATCCTCTCCTTTCTCACTGTGTTTGCGCAGGGTACTGAGAACACCTCCGAGAAGGCCACAGACTCCCCAGTCTCCTTGCACAGCCTTCCCACTTCCTCAAACCTCTCCCTTGTTACCTCCACCATTTCCCGCTAGGTCATTTGTCCCCACATGCACCACAATGTGTGGTTTCCTACTACCCCTCCTTGCACACCTTGGGATTGCCTGTCCTGCCTTGTCTGCCTTTAATCCTGGTATGAACTTCACCCATATCTGACTGTGCCTCTCCCCCTTGCTGCCCCATCTGATCCCCTTGAGTATGGAGTCCTCCAACACAAGTACACCCCCCCTTTCCTTGTGCATGATGCCACCCCCCACCCAGGTTCTCATTCCTGGGGCCACTCAAGACGGTGCTTTTACCACTTGCCCCAGTGTCTTCCCCCTGCCCCTCTCACTTGAGACCCCTCCCCATCCTCCTATTTGACTGCCAACCTCCCTCTCCCTTCTCACCTCTCTGAGTATTATCCCTCCCCCTGCCACAACATGCTCAATCTCTCCACTAGTAATGCCCCTCACTCCCTCCTCTTCGTGAGTACTATCCCTTGTGCAATCTTCTCCTGCGTCCTCTTCCCCATGTGTCTCTAGTACAGCAAACATGTTCCCTACCCTCTTTGCCTTACTATGTGTTTTCTCCTCCCTCCTGCCTACTGCTGCTCCTCTTTTGCTAGGCCCTACTAGAGTTCACCCATCATCAGCTGGCTTCAGGTTCGCCCCTCCCCCTGACCCCTCACTTGACCCACTGTTCCTTCTCTGTGGTGCCCCCCCGATACTTTCAGATGTCAACCCTTCTACCAATGCAACCCTCCCCTCACCCCTCAACCTCCCCAGTTCCCTGCCAAGCCACTGAACCTTTTCCTTGAGCCTCCTTAGCCTGTGGCATATGTGGCATCCTCCCAGCCTCCACAGTGTATTCATCCACACTGCTGCCCTACAACCATTGCACCCCACAATCCTACCCATGGTTCACACTACCTATACAGAACAGTGAAATATAGTCTCTCTATACTGACTGAGATTGTTTACAAACCCAAATACAAACCCACCAACAGCGTTCCCAAGTCTCACAAACACATATAGTCCAGTGTGTGACCAGTCCAGCTAACAGCGTGTGTATGCAGACATCAGGTACCGTATGATGTCACAGGCTTCCAGTATAAAGAAAGTGATGCGCTAGGGGCGGGTGAATAAAATGTATATATATCCCTGGTATCTAGTGGTGATCCCCCCCCCCCCGTTGATTGACGGCCCCAGTTTAAAAATGTTTATTTAATTTATTTATTTCGTTTTTGTTTACCAGGTAAGTGCACTAGCCAAAAAATTAATATTTTCAGGCATGACCCGGGAGAGTACAGAACATAATGACATACAGAACATTTCAAAAGTGCATGACAGCATTACATATTGCTTAGTTTGGCCAAGAGAACAAGGATACAACAGCAGATCAATAACAGAACAATAGAGAACAGTGCAGGCAATGATTAATAATAGACATATGAGACATTGTATTAGAGATACAGGCAATAAAACAAATACTAGTACTTGTGCACAGTATGGAAAGATGGAAAGTTCCATATATATATATATATGTGGTTAGGTTATTAATAAAATCCCTGGTGTCTAGTGATCCCCCCCAAGGCCGATCACCAGCCCCAGTTAAAAAAAAAGAATATATCTAATTAATAAAATCTCTGATGTCTAGTGGACCCCCCACCTAGTCAAGGAGTGTCCCATCAAATTCACCATTCCTCTCCCCCACCCAGGCCCTAGTTGGCGACCAACACAGCCCTCCACTCTCCACCATGGTTGGCTGCCCAACTGACCTGACCGAAATGAATGAGTACATGCTTGTATAAAAACACGCTCATTTATTCACCGTGTCCACAATACAGTTAATTCATTGAGCTTTCTTTGGGGGCACAGACAAGAGTGGAGGGCTGTTCTGGTCCAAGTGGGTGAGGGTCAAGATGGGGGGGAATGGCATTGTGAACCCCGGAGGGACGGGAGCAGCCCTCCGCTCTTGTCTGCACCCCCCCCCAAAGAAATCTCAATGAAAGCTGGATTGTGAATGAATGAGCACATGCTTGTACAAGCATGCACTCATCAATTCCAGCTAGGTCAGTCGGGTGGCCAGCCGTGGTGGAGAGTGGAGGGCTGTGCTGGTCGACCACTTGGGGTCCGGGTGGGGGAAGAGGGTGGTGAATTTGATGGGGCACTCCTGACTGGGTGGTGGTCCACTAGACACAAGTAATTTTATTAATAATAACATACTGGGCTGGATAAACTGCGCTATTCTTGGCGCCTTGGCCCTTGCGCAAAATAGTTGCACAGGGTGTGGTTGGCGATATTCAAAAGGAGCGCTATTGAGCAACTCCTTTGAATATCACCCCCGGCCACAGCCACTGTGCATGGCGCAGTGGAACTTGCGCCACCGCAAGTTGTCAGAGTGGAGCATTCAACTTGCAGTGGCGCAAGTACCATTGCGCCATGCACAAAATCCCCATATTCAAAAGGTGACATGCAAATGGGGCCATAATTCATGCAAGGCGCAGTGGGGGCCATTTACATCTGATTATGGCCCCATTTGCATGCCATTAGCATGTAGGTGCGCCGATCCCCGAGGACTTGCGCCTGGCGCCCTGCCAGGCAGCAGCCATCGGGGACCAACGCCCCCTGCAGCCCGATCGCAGGTAAAACAGTGTAGAATCCCTCCCCACCCCAGTGGCCCGATCGCGGGCATAGTGTACTCCCCAAAGCCCGATCGCGAGGCAGCAATGTGGCCCTCCCCAGCGTATCCCTGGTGGTCCAGTGGACGAAATGCCCGATCGCAGGCAGTAAGTTTAATAAACCCCCACAGTCATCCCTGGTGGTCCAGTGGACCAAATACCCGATCGCGGGCAGTAAGTTTAATAACCCTCCTCCTCCGCAGTCTATCTGAATGGTCAGTGATCAATGCCTCATCGCTGGCAGTAAGTTTAATAGCCCTCTCGGTCATAGCCTTGCGGTTTCATACTACTCACGCCGCCTCAGCTGGCGGACGTGCAGTATCCCACCTGCCTGGCGCCCGCCGTCCGCCGACCGATTGCCCGGTAGGGCTGCACGCCCATTGGTGCAGAGCAAGAGCCACTGGGTGTAGCTTATAACAGAGAGATAGTCCAGATTTGTGAATGAATCATTCTCAAATCTGACTGTCATACGGTATAGCTGCACGCCCATTGGCTCTTGCTCTGCACCAATGGGCGCAGCAGTCTACCGGCAGTCAGTCATGGGCGGGCGGGTGGTAGGCGGGTGGATGCTGCCGACACTGCCGCCGGGGAGCGGGCTGGTGGGGCTTGTGGTGGGTGGGTGGGGGACGCTAGCCACCAGGGCTATGTTCGAGGGGTTTTTTTTATTAACTTATTGCCCGCGATCGGGCATTTCAGTCCACTGACCACCAGGGATACGCTTGGGGGCCAGCATTGTTGACTGCGATCGGGCTGGTTGGGGGAGTACACTATGCCTGCCATCGGCCACTGGGGTGGTGGTGGGTTATAGTCGTGGCCCGTGATCGCTGCAGGGGAGGGCACAGGAGTGGGTTAGGCCAGCCACAGGTGGCAGCTGCTGTGTTGCACCCTGCAATGCAGCAGCTCACCTGTGGGTGGCCCTCGACTAAGTCTTTTTTGGCTCAAAGTTGTGCAGGCGCAGGTTGGGGTTGCGCCTGCACATCCTCTGCACTCCGGCTGAATATCGGGCTGTGCAGTTTATGCATGGTACCTCCCCCACCAGTTCAGCATGCATTCATTTGCATTGCGCTGTTGCTCAGCCTGTTTTCAGTGGCGCAACTGCCTCCTGCTGAATATCGCAGAATGGAGCAAGTTCGGACTTGCGCAGGCACAACCCTTTTGAATATCCGGCCCATGGTATATATATATATATTTTTTTTTTTAAACTGATGCTGGTGATTTTGGGGGGGTGGACACCACTAGACATCAGGGATTTTATTATTAATATATATATATATATATACATATATATATATTTAAATTGGGTCCGGAGATTGGTGGGGGGTGAGGGACCACTAGACACCAGGGATTTAATTTTCTTTTTACGTTGTGGCTGGCGATTGGGGAAGGTGTTGGGAATCTTCATTTGTAACTTCTACTTGTTTTGGATTTTGGCGCAATGCACTTAAAACTGCAAAAGCAAGGCAAAGTCCTAAATGGCTTAATTCTTATTAAATATGACAATTTCGTGAACTGCTCCGCAGAGGTGAATTTGGCAACTTCGCCGGATATTCAGCTGCAAAGTAAAAGTTCACTGCATCTCTAGTTCTGATGGCATTTACAAAGCCAAAGGCTGAGTGGTTTATGTCACCAAAACCCTGACATAACATTACACCCTTATTTAATGTATGTGTTGCTGGATATAGTTTATTCATTATAATACATGGTCATAATATTAAATTACAGCTAAAGTGGAGTTTATTTATTTCGTTGTTGTTGACCAGGAAAGAAGGGCTAGACAATACTGCCTGTTTCCAGCCTTGTACCGGGGTGTGTGGATATGGCAGTGGCGGGGGATGTGGATGTGGCAGTGGCAGGGGATGTGGATGTGGCAGTGGCGGGGGATGTGGATGTGGCAGTGGCGGGATGGATGTGATGTGGCAGTGGCGGGGATGTGGATATGGCAGTGGCGGGATGTGGATATGGCAGTGGCGGGGATGTGGACATGGCAGTGGCAGGGATGTGGATATGGCAGTGGTTGATACAGATGCAAATCAAATCAAACTGAACCAGACTAAGCTGTTGGTGGTATTTTAGTCAACCGGGGAAATTTGACCAAGATACTGGAAAAATTCCCCTTCTCTTCTTAAGAAGTGTCATGTGATCTTTAACATCCACCCAAACAGCCAGCAGAAAAGGCAGGTAGGACCTCAGTTTAACATCTCCTCTGAAGTATGGCACTCCCTGACAGTACCATATCCCCCTAATACTACACTCAGGTGCTAGCGTTAGTGATATGAGAACAGTCCCAGTGCGGACTAGAACTCATGACATTCTGGCCCAGAAGTGGCTATGCTGCCAGCTAAGCTATGTTGACATGCCTTGACAATTTGAGCTGAGTGTGCTCTTTGCCCGACTCTAAATGGGGTTGTACAAATTAAAAGCATTTACAACATATAAGTAAATTATAAAATTAAAGTACTTTGGTTTAATTTTATGTGGGCAAAGAAACATTGCATTTGTCAGCAGAAAAGGACCAATTGGCCCACCCAGTCTGCCCAGATCATTCCTGCTTGTCTTCCTCTGCAGACCGTAACTGGTCTCCAGTGACCCTCCCTCCTCCCTGCCTATTTACTAATATTCCCCTATGTCTATCCCAAGCATGCTTGAAGCCCTCTACTGTTTTGCCTCCACCACTTCCGCTGGCAGTCTGTTCCAGGCATCCACCACTCTTTTGTAAAGTAGTACTTCCTCACATCTCTTTTAAACTCTATCCCCCAGCTTCTTTGCATGCTCTATGGTCCTGGTGTGACTCCTCTCCTGTACTCTGCTTATGCCCATTAGGTACTTGTAGGTCTGTATCATGTCCCCTCTCCTCTCTTCCAGGGTGTACATGTTGAGATCCCTCCGTCTGTCTTCGTAGGGCTTTTGATGCAACTCTGACACCATTTTAATTGCCCTCCTCTGAACTGCCTTTATGTTCTTTCTGAAGTGCGGCATCCAGAACTGCATGCAGTACTTCATATCGGGTATCATGAGCGAAGGATGCAGAGACAATGCCACCTCCCTCTTCCTGCTGGAGATATCTCTCCTTATGCACCTCAACATCCCATGGGCCCTACCCACTTCTTTGTCACAGTGCCCTGCCACTTTCAGTTAATCAAATATGATAACCACAAGGTCCCTTTCCTGGTTAGTGACTGTCAGTACCCCCTTATCCTGTACTCATCTCCTGAGTTCCTGTGTCCTAGGTGCATGATTTTACATTGTTTGGCATTGAACTTCAACTGCTATGCTCTTGACCCCTCCTTGAGTTTCCCAAGGTCCCAACACATTCTCTCTACCCCCTCCTGAGTGTCCATCTTGTAACAGATTTTGGTGCGATCTGCAAAAAGGCATACCTTTCCTTCCAGTTCTGCTACAGTGTCACTTATGAAGACACTGAAGATGACTGGTCCAGGTACTGAGCCCTGCAGCCCCACTGGTCACTCTCTCCTCATTACAGTGCATGCCGTTAACCACCACCCTCTATCACCTATCCATTAACCAGTTCCTTATCCAGTTCACCACTTAGGGCACATTTCCTTTATAGATTTTTTTTTTTTTTTATGAAAACTGAGTCAGTTGAACAGTCCACGCTGTAAGGTACGGGGGAAGGAGATATTGTATGTTTTTTTTTTTTTTTATTTATTGATTGTAGAGAATCAGTTTTACAACCTTTGAGTCAAAGACTCGTTTACAAAGGTACCTCGTCAATAAGGGGGGGGAAGACAACAATAACAGAAGAGGTTAGGACAGTGGAATGACAGAACATGTTAGATACATAAAAAATAAATATACACTTGGAGAGAGCAGACAGCTAGGCTGCGCTGGATTAAACTTGTGGAAGGTCCTAACATAGGTAAAAACAACACAGGATTCAAATCGACAGCAAGTCATAAGTTAAGTAGGTAAGTAACATTGGTGTAACAATAATAGTTACAGTATTCAAAGTGAGCATGTCAGGCTAATATGTGGGTATATAAAGACCGGTGGCCTGGGATTTGAAAGGGATTAGCAGGGACCGCATAGGGCAGAAGGGACAGGCAAGAGGCAGCTACAGGCATTTACAACATCGGCTGTCCATAATATGCTGGCGAAGAACAATTTTAGGTGCCAATACCAGGGATCTTGGAGATAGTTTTGGGAAGGGAGTTGAAACAGGACGGGGCTTGGTGATGGAAGGATCTTTGGCACCGAGAGGTTCTTGCTCTGGGAACTATGAAAGTGGCCGTGGCAGCATACCGGGTTGGCAGTGACCTAGCAGCACGCTGCAAAGGTCCAGAGACCCCAGGAGGGCAGAGTTCTGACAGGGATTTTTTGTAACATATAAACATATCCTGCGCATAATTGATCTTATTAATTGATCTTAGGGGAGACAGTATAGTGCAGTGGTTCAAGGCTCTGAGCCGCAAATCTGGTGACATCCAGCAGACCAGACCTGGGTTTGAATCCCACAGATTCCACTTGCATACTGTGTGACCCTGAGCAAGTCACTTAACTTCCCTGTGCTCCCAGGTTGCACCTGTAAAAAAGCTTTCAGCTTAGTGTGCTACTCCTGGTTAAACAACTAAAAACCAAAAAATATATTAACAACAGTTATGTCATCATCACTACTGTAGTTAATAAAGCTGTGAACTACTGAGTTTTGATAGTGATAAACATGCACTATTATAATGCAGTTGGTACAGATTTACAATGAACAATCTCTACAGCAAGTATGGGTCAATATACTTTATATAGTACAAACCGGATTAGCAAGTAAACTTGCACACCATATGGGTTATAAGGTCTAGACAACCAAAATGAAACATCCTCTATATATTGTAAAGGACACTGATGGTCTAAACTCTTTGAAACAAGACTAACATTGTGCCCAATCATCAACACCTTCCATGTGACAACACAGCAGCTGTTCATTAGTAGGTGGCAGTAATGTTGACCCATACCACTCATGGTCACTCAAACATTGCTCTGCTATTAGACAAATGACACGTAAGCAGCCTCAGTGTTGTTCATTACTGTTTTCACTGACACAACTCCAAGAGGCTAATCAGAGGGATATCTTCCAATCCCTGACTCTCTAAACCCTGTGACTTTCTAAGCCTTTGCCCCAATATTGAAGTGCTCTCTTGCCACTAAAATAAATGCTATTGACAGGAACTCCAAGACCAAGGATTTCATATAAAAAAATGCCTGCTAAGTAAAAGTGTTGTTTATGTGAATAGTAGCACCATACAGATAAGACTGGCGAGAGAAGAGTATTTTAGTGATGAAAAATAGTCACTTCATTGGTAGAAACATATCACATGACTGTTGATTATTTTCTGAAACTGCACACCTCCCCTGAAATTCATATTTTTTTTTAACAAAAAAAGCCCATTTTACAAGTGGGATAACACACTTCAGGGTATCTGATCATGAAGGAATAATGCACTTCTGAGGTAGCTGTGGCACTGCCTAACAACCACCACAGGTATGCATTATTCCCTTACACCTGCATGTCCTGTCATGTGTTATTCCTTACTAGAAGCACCATGTAGATCTGAACATAGATACATATACAGTACATAGAAATTGTCTGTAGATAAGGATCTCCTGGCCTGCTGACTCTGCCCAAGTATACTGACAGCATGTTACCCAGGGACCCTAGGTGTCTTGGGTAGTTCCCCTGCCCCATCACCAATATACTCTTATGCTTATCCCAAGCAGCCTTGAATCCCGCCAAAGTCTTGTCCCCAACAACCTCCTCATGGAGTACATTCCAACCATCCACCACCCTTTCAGGGAAAAAGTGTTTCCTAATGCTTCCCCTGAATCTGCCCCTTCTAACTGCATGTCATGACCCCTCATTTTTGAGAGTCCCTTTTTCTGAAAAATGCTGCTATCTGGGACCCTGTTGATACTCTTTTGGTACCTGAAGGTCTCAATTATGTCCCCTCTAATTCTTCTTTGCTCCAGGGTATACATTATTTATTTTATTTTATTTAAGTCTTTGATCACCGGTTAAGTGCACTGATCCAAGGGACCATTATCAGGCACAACCTGGGCCCACAAAGTGGCACAATGAAATATACAACAACATATACAGCGGAATATATATATACAGGTGCAATCAATGTACAGGCAGAAAACAGTTGAATACAGTTTAGATTACAAAATGTGAAAGGGTAAAATCAGGAGATGCACTGTAATTTCAACAGTGTTGAGAGAACAAGAGTACATTACAGATTTACACTGGGGGAACAGGGTAGGGAGAATACGAGGCAACGGGGGGGAACATTGCAAATAGCAAATATGAATGAACATGGCATATTGATTCCAAAAACAGTAGGAAAGACTAAATTATTGTTCAAGGAGCAGGAAACGAAGTGCTTCAGTGGTAGTACAGTTATAAAGGGGAAAAAATAAAAAGGAAGAGAGGGCAGGGTTATTGGGAAGAAAGGAATATCTGGTCGGAGAAAGGTTACCCTGACTGGCACAGGCATTTGACCTCTCTCAGTAACCTGGTTTTGAGTCACAGTTTGAAGGTGCAGTGGGTGTCAGCAGATTGAAGCAACACACAGAGGCTGTTCCATAGAGAGGGAGCTGTAACTGATAGCACTTTGCCACCCATAGCAGTGGGAATTTTAGGTCCTTTAGCCCCTCCTCATATGTCAATTTGTTGAGACCCTGCACCATATTTGTTGCCCTCCTCTGGACCCTCTTCACCCTGTCCATGTCCCTTCTGAGGTGCGATCTCCAGAAGTGGACACTGTATTCAAGGTGAGGCCTCACTAGTTGTTTGTACAAGGGCATCATCACCTCCCTCCTTCTACTTATGATACCGCTACCTATACATCCTAGCATTCTACTGACCTGAGCTACTGCCCTCTCACATTGTTTTGCCACCTTGAGATCATTAGATATGATTATACCAAGGTCCCTCTCCTGCTCTATCACTTCCAGTACTTGACCACCCATCCTGTATTCTGCTGTTTGATTTCTGCTCCGTAAGTGCATGATTTTGCACTTTTTTGTATTAAAGGTTAACTGCCACTGGTTTGACTACTCCTCTAATTTGTACAAATTTCTACTCATTGTTTCATACCATCCAAATTGTCTACTCTGTTGCAGAGCTTTGTATCATCTGCGAATATACAAATTTTCCCCTCAAGCCCCTCCGCAATGTCACCTATGATAACATTGAACAGGATTGGTCCCAGTACCGACCCCTGTGGTACCCCACTCTTCACCCTTCCCTTCCCTTCCCTGATGGAACTTCATTAATGACCACACTTTGCCTTCTTCCCACTAACCAATTTTTCACCCATCTGACCCCCCTCGGACCCACCCCGAGGGCTCAGTTTGTGCAGAAGTCTTGATGCGGCACATTATTAAATGCTTTACTGAAGTCAAGGTAAACTACATCCACTGCCCCACCCTGATCTATCACTCTGGTCTCCGAGTCAAAGAACTCAATTAAGTTTGTTTGACATGATCTCACTTCTGTGGATCCATACTGCGTCTGATCCTTCAGGTAATTTTCATCTAAATATTTGATATTTTCTTCAGTAATTTCTCCATCAACTTGCCCACCACTGATGTTAGGCTGACTGGTCTGTAGTTGCTTGCTTCTTCCTTACTTCCATCCTTTTGGAGAGGGACAACTTCCACTCTTTTCCAGTCGTCTGGGACCACCCCCATCTCGAAATGATCTGTTGAACAGGTCAGTTAATGGCTCCATTAGCACCTCCCTCAGCTCCCTCAGTATTCTGGGATGTATCCTGTCAGGTCCCATGGCTTTGTCTACTTTTAGTCCTGCTAGTTCCATTAGGACCCCCTCCACCTCAAATGGACTGGTGTCCAGTTCCTCCCCAGCTTCCCCCCCTTCCTGATCTATCTACTGTCCCCCTCCCCCTCCACTGTGAACATGGAGCAAAAGTAGCTATTTAGGATGTCTGCCTTCTTCTGTTCCCCCTCCACCATCTGCCCACCCTAATGCCTCAGCCAAACTATCCCACCCTTAGTCTTCCTCCTCTCTCTCACATACCGGTAAAAGGTTTTGACCCCCCCTCTTAACTGATTGAGCTATTTTCTCTTCAGTCCTTGCCTTTGCTCTCCTGACCTCACTCCCCACCTCCTTTTGCCTTTCCTGGTATGCTACTCTTATCTTCCTCCTTCTGCATCTGCTTGTATTTTTGGAATGCTGTTCTTTTCTCCCTGACCTTTACCGCTACCTCCCTACTGAACCATAGAGGTTTCCTTTTTTCCCATTCTTGTTGACCTGCCTGATGCAGAGATTAGCAGCTTCTACTATGGCCGCCTTTATTTTTGCCCATTTTTCTTCCTCCCCTTCCAGATCCCCCACTCCTACAAGTGTTTTCTTGAGGCAGTCACCTATGCTCTTAATGTCTGCCTTCCTGAAATCTAGAACTTTTACCTTAGATTGTTTCCATTCTGTTTTTGTTCTTAGTGTGAACCGTACGGTAGTGTAGTCATTAGTGTCTAGGTTTCCCCCCACTGAGACCCCCGCACTCTGTCTCCATTTGTGAGGATTAGGTCAAGTACTGCCCCTTCCCTGGTAGGCTTCCTGACTAGCTATCTCAAGTGTGCCCTTTGCAGGGAGTCTATGATATCTCTGCTCCTGGCAGAGGCTGCTGTTGGGGTGCTCCACTCCACAGCCGGTAGGTTGAAATCCTCCAACAGCAGCACCCTGCTTTGTTTGCAATCCTCTGGATTTCCTCCAACATAGCTTTATACACCCCTCCGTCTTGTGATGGCAGCCTATATATCACCCCTGTGCAAATAACTTCACCTTTCTCTGTCTCCAAGAATGGTGAAATAAGAGAGATCTATAGTGCTGAGAAATAGTAATAGCAGTGCATTCTAGCTATGAGACTCTGGAAAGGTACTATTTGAAACATATGAACCTTTGTCTAGCCTAGGGAGAATTTCCCTTTAACTGAATGGTGAGAGTTGCTGCCTTCAGGACTCAAGGTCTGCAGTTTGAGTCCCAACAAGTCTGTTACCTTCTCTGTGTCTATCTTCTCCAGGGTGTTCGAACTCATGGATGCAGGCATACATTGTACAATGCCTCAGCAGTGTCTACTTGTGTGAACCTTTCTGTAACTTACTGTACCATCTCTGTAAATGTATAAATAGTTGTCCTCTGCTATTTTCTGTTCAGCTGATGTGGAACTTACAAAAGAGCATCTGCTCACAGGTGTTATCCAAGAACTCAATTAAAAAAAAAAAATTGCTTTTGGTAAGTATGGCCAACTGAGGAGGTAGACATTACAGAAAATGTTCAGAACTTTTTGCTGCAGCCTCTTCATGGGTTGTTTGAAGCAGAAGAGGCCCATTAACAGTGGAAAAAGGGCAGTAGTGTTGTTTGGATATGATCAGAAGAACTGAATACATCAAAATCCGACCATTTTCTTAGCTTTTGGATTAGTCAGATTTTGCATTGTCTGATCTGAGATACAATCGGAGGTCAGATCTTGGACCAGATCATACAAAATCTGATTGATCTGCTCTGACCTGAACTTTGCCATTCCTCCTCACCATGTCCTACACTTCCCTTGAATCTAGCGGCACCCCCTTCTTCACCTCAGCTTCAAGATGCAAATGTTCAAGGGGTTGGTCTGTGCCAAGCCATGCCATTCAGGTCCTCCTGTGCTCCCCAACCCTTCTGGCATATCTGGACTCTCTGGGTTCTGGTCAGTAACATCGTAGAACAAAAAAAAGTTGTCAAAAGTAAAGTGGCAAAAACAGTGTCACCATCAATATTGGCAGCACAAAATGAAGCGTGCCAGAACAATGCAGGCCACACGACATGCAGGTAGCAAACAACGTCCACCACATGGAGACACTGCACTAGAACCACAGGGGCCAGGAACACAAGCCAGCATGCCATCTCCCCTGTCCTGTGTGTTGCTGGGGACATGTTGGTTTGTGCTCCTGGCCCCTTGCATTATACATGGCCATCCACATGGTGGCTATGATCCACCTGTGCTCCAGTAGTTACCCCGGTGCACGTTCTCCATCACTCAGCATTCTGGGTGGGGGTACCCCACAATGTGGGTGCCTGTTCCATTAGAGTACCATAGTAGGTGTCCAATGGCCTGCTTCCACCAGTGGTGGTTGTACCCTGCCCTGTTCCATCTCCCTGCATCCCTGTGCTGTTCCTGTGCACGGGTGCCTGCTGCTGTGTGTTCCAGTGCAGTGCCTCCATGCAGTGGACATTGTTTGCTACCTACGTGTCATGTGGCCTGCATTGTTCTGGCATGCTACATTTTGTGCTGCCAATATTGATGGTGACACTGTTTTTGCCGCTTTATTTTTCTTCACTTTATTTTGTTCCGTGATGTTAGCCTGCTGTTTGGTTTGGCCAGTCACACTCTCTATTCCAGAGGAATTACCACCCTGTAGGAGTATGAAAGGCAAGGAACCCTTGGAGAGGATTCCACCCCTAGAGGTGCCACGGGACGATTTCCGTGGCCAAAGGTACCTTAGGAATCCCGCTAAGGAGAGAAATGCTGCCTATGGAGGAGGAGGGGAGGATAGTGGGCCAAAGAAAAAGGGCTTCACAATGAGGCTGAGAGGAACTTCTTATATAGCTCAGGAAGTGGGAGTGGCTGGCTGCTTGGCCATTGAACTCCAGGCAAAGCCTTTCTAATTCAATGTCCTGCACAGCCAGTATAGTGTTATGTTTGTGCAACTGTGTTAGTTTGGTTTTGGCTGTTCGCACTCTCTTTTCCAGAGGAATTACCACCCTGTAGGGGTACAAAAAGCAAGAAACCCTCGGAGAGGGTTCCACCCTAGAGGTGCCATGGGACGATTCCCGTGGCTAAAGGTACCTTAAGAATCTCCCCCAAAATGTAGTACAATCATATCCCAAAGAATGAGGTGACATGAAGCTTATGAGCAAGCAGTAACTGAGACGTAGGAGCAGTAACTGTAATGTAGTAGTAGTAGTAGTGAAGCATAGCAGTTTAATAATGTAATGAGATGCTCAGTTTGATAACATAATGAAATGCTCAGGTTTGCATAGCATGATACTGATGGTTTGTGTTGAGAATGAGGGGATACCCTAAGGAGAGAGGGAATGGCAGCACATCCTCCACCTCCATCCAACAGCGGAACCTACCTAAAGAAACTAGTGGACACTACTATGCTAACTAACAGTTATGACCAGAGGCAACATAGGAAAGAAAAAAAAACACCCTCCAGGCATGGGATAGTTTATTTGGTGATGGCTTTGCAGCTGCAATTTAGAAACCCAATTAAAGGGAGGTGGAAAATATTCCAATTTGGAGGAAGGCTCTCACTCAAACCCTCTAGTGGGAATGCCGTGGAAGGTTGCGAGAAAAATCTGCAACAATACATGCAACCAAGGCAGAGGAGGAGAGCAACGACTGCTGAGGCACTCACTTGGCCTACCCGCTCTAAATTCAAACCAGGTGAACCAGAGGTAGTCATAGGGAGAATGCGGTGAAGGTGCCTTGTTAGGGAAACCACTAAAGTCAATGGACAACCATTATAGTGGAACATTAGAGCCAAAGGAGATCATCATAACCACCCTTCACCGCTAGTCTTAAATTTTCCACCAGGAGCTGCTGTCACATTGCAGGCATCTAAAGCCAAGTCTTAAGTGAGGACATTCCCATCTATGGGCCAGGTGAGAAGGATCCCGCCCTAAGTTGGACATGCTCAAGATGCGGACTAAATGCAGAGCAAGACTATTGACTGCAGGGACCTGTGCCAGAATAGAATGGCTGGCATGCTCCAGAATTAGATTGAGAGCTGAGAAGCTGTCAAGCTGATTAAGCACTGGTGTACTGATTGTGATGAACAGTGAGTGCTGAGACCTTGCAAGGTTGAAAGCAGATTGAGTGCAGCAGACATCCCAGAGGCTGAAATCGAGAGGATGCAGTAAGCATGAGCAATCACTTGCGTAAGCAAGCATGGACCTGTATGTAGGTCAGTAAACAGAGTAGTAATAAGTGGACCTGTATGTAGGTCTGCATAACACAGTAGCAATGAAACAGCACTGAATAATGGGGCAAGTCAGCCAGACATTTAAAAGCCAAATCAAAGTGACAAATACTCTGAGGTTTTTCAGCGGTGAAGGGAGGATTTAGAACAGAAATAATTAGCCACATGGGGCCACGACTCCCCCAAACACTTTCCAGTCCCCACCGCAGCACAAACAAGAAAGCGATGGAAGGGCCGGGAACCACATGCAGATATTAAAGCTAGTTTAACAGCCTCAGCAGGAGCTTTTTTAGCTGACCTCAGAGTAGAATGAGGTACAATAGGAATGGGAGTAAACAAAGCAGTAGCATTAAGCAATTAGGCCTGTAGCAGCAGTAGTGAAAACAGTTGAGTACACTGAGTTGTAACTGCAATAAACAAAATAAAAGGAGGCACAATGCTCTGAAAGCTCTGTCACCAAGCAGTGCAATGAAACTGCTGCAATGAGATAATTAGAATGAGTTGAGAAAGCATGATTTGAGCTGTATAGCTAGGGTTCTGAGTAAGCCTGAGTCAGGTGAAAACAAGTAAGTAACATGGAAGCAGCTATGATTGAGCTGCAAAACACAGATAATGGTTGCAGTTGCAGTACAAGTAATTATTTGAGAGTTGTGAGTAACTGAAAGCAAGTAGTAGGCACTCTGGAGCAATATGCTAGGAGCTTAGAAAAAAAGCCCTTAAAAAGACAAAACCAAAGACACACAAACACAGACAAAGCCCCCCAGAAAGACAAAACCAAATATACACAAATACAGAAAACAGGGAACAAAGACCGAAGAAACACACACAGCTGAAGGCAAAATACTAACCAGAAGCAGAAAAGAAACACAGAAATCAAGCAGACAAGCAGGAGCAGCAAGATGGGGGGAAGGGACCCAACCAGCTCAGAGGACAGACGGACAGAGCCTTCAGCTGCAAAGAAAAAGGGCTTCGTAATGAGGCTGATAGGAACTGCTTATATTGCTCAGAAAGTGGGATTGGCAAGCAGCTTGGCGATTGAACTCTGGCAAAGCCTTTCCAATTAGGAAACAAAGTAAAATCACACTTATGAGCATATTTTCATCAATGCCATGCATATGCAATGAGACAGAGACTGGGAACAGAGAGTGCTGTTAAAACCACCGGTGACTCAACTGGTTTCTCCTTAGCTTTTTCAAGACTCTTTTTCAGCACTCTTTATCTTATTGCATTTGCACTGCCTTGATGAAAATACACTCATAAGTGTAATTTTGCCTTGCTTTCTAATAAAGTGTGGGTGTTTTGCTTAGCCTGCTGCTTGCTGCTGGTTTTGTTTTGTGCTTGATAATCTGGCTTGTTCTTGGCATGGATGTTTACGTGGAGCCCCTAGAATGTTGCTAGATTTTTCAGCTCTTTTTATCTTAATGCATTTGCACTGCCTGGGTGAAAATACACTTGTGTGATCTGACTTTGTTTCCTGATAAAATGTACATGTTTGCTTAGCCTGCTGTTTGATGCTGGTTCTGTTTTGTTTCATTTTTTAATTTTTATACTTGAAAGCAAGATGAGCACAAGTGCCCTTTTTCACAAGTGTCAAGCGTAACCTCCCGCCACCGGCCCCCCTTGTTCAACTAGCAGGGCTGCTCCTCTCACACATGGCACCAACGAGAGGGATGGGGGTTGTCACTACGAACAGTTCTGTTTACCAGTACTTCTACTTTTGAGTCTGCCATCCTCAGACAGGCAACCAAGTGTGGCAACTACCTGGCTTACACTTGGGGGGACCATTTAACATGGCCATCAACCTGGGTCTCTGGGAGAAAGCGTTTGCTCAGCATTATGCTAGGTTTGTACTTCTGGCTAGGGGCACCCAAGTAAATCCAGACACTGGAAGCAATAACTGCACTGTCCAAATCAGGTTGGGATTCTAGAGTGTGGCTTTTATTCACATACACAGAGAATAATACAAAGCGAAGATGGACCCCCACAGGGCTACTCCCACTGGTAATGCAGATTGCTGAGGTACAGAGCACACACAGTGAACCCTCAGGTTCTGAATGGAACTTGGCACACATGGCCCGAACTGGTACACTAGGCACCCTCGGCCAGCACTAGGAGACTTTCCCATATTTCATGAGGAATTAGTGGTGGCACCCTCGACCACCAACGAGCACACTCAGGCTCACAGAAAATCCAAAATCCCACATCTGGGTATTTTCTTCAGGCACTGGCCAAGTGCACTGAGAGAAAACAAAGGTGCTCAAACTGAACCTGGAGAGGTAAGCATGGCTAATCCAGATGGGGGGGGGGTCTCCCACCTTTTGCTTCCAAATTTATACTCAGTCATTAATCTGGTTAGTAACACCCTTCTCAGAAACTCTTGTAGATGCTATCTTGAAATGTCTTTCACATTTAACATACTATTTTCCCACACCTCTGAGGTGCCATGAAGTTAAAAGTTCTGTAATTGGCAATGTCTTTACACTAGACCCTCACTTTTGCAGATGCTTTTAAATTAGACACAAACTAAAGTTCTGTACTTGGTAAGTCTCTCTACAGACCCCATAGTAGCCAGACAGACACTTTTAACAGAAACAGTTTTAAAAGTTCTGCCCTTGGTTAGTCTCCCTCAGGACCCCATAGTAGGCAGACATTTTTAACAGAAATAGTCTTGGTGACAGAGTCCCTTTTTCAGAGAAAACTCACCACAGGAGTACAGGTGCCCCAGGGCTTTTTCCACACAAAGGTCTCGGGTACTCACAGAGCAGACGAATCTAGGCAGCTTCAACACAGTCCAGTCTAGACCAGGGGATTGCCCCTGAATCCTGGAATTCCCCTCCCCCCATCCCTCCAGGGATGGGCACTGTAAAACCCTCTAGGAACAGTCTCTACCACTTCACTCTCTAGTCTTGTATGTTCTTCTTCTAGGGTGAGAACAAACTACCCAATCTCCAGAGGTAGCTCTCTGTCACAGCTAAATATGAGGAGCTGCCCAGGCAGCAGCCTCCTCCTCACTCTCCACTCTACAGACAGACTCCACAGAACTACTGACTCTAACCAACATTCTACTGCTAACACAACAGGTTGTGTGTCGTGCTGGGATAACATCACGCCTCGAGTGGTTGGGCACGAGGTCACAGGCCAAGTGTGTCCAACGACTGAGACATGATGTTATCCCAAACGACACACACCCTGGAGGGCATTATTGCTATTATACAATGGCTCATTGTTATACAGAATAAAAAAAAAAAAAATTTTAAAGATGTTTTTGTGTGGAAAAATATTTTTGTTTTTTAAGAGAAGAAGAAACAATCAATCTAAAGCTCCATAAAATGCTCATCTGCAGGTTCACAGTGAGGCTGAGACTAGACCCGTGATGTTGTACTGGAATAACATCACGGGTCCAGCCCCAGGCTGACCAATCAGAGTCCAGGATTTTTTCTTGCCATTGTATATTGTGGCTTATGCTGCTGCGACAATTCTAAGGTAACATCATCACTCCAGCTCAGCTGAGACTGAAAACAGAGTGTGACAGTGTGAAACCCATTTAACTGGCATTTCACAAGCTGCCTCTCCCTGCCTGCCACTGATTCTAAGTGGAATTCTAGTAACCCCTGGGAACAAGGGGGTTACATCCACCCTCGGCCAGGAAAATGACTGCACCCAGTCATTGCCTACCTGGTACCAGACCATCTTACCGTATGTCGACCTATGGAGAGTGGTGATCAGGCCCTCTCCTATCATGTACCAGGCACAGGTAGGCAACACTATGGACCCAGAGGACATTGATTGATGCATCAGCCTCTACACTATGATCTTACTACAGAAACCAGTGACCCCGGAAGAACTGTCCAGAGCATAGCCCTAATAGACCAGCACTGTGGCTCCTACTGCAGATCAGGACCACAGCCTGTCTATCCCCCTAGCCCTCTAGGGAAAACCTATATAACAGAACAAACTTACCCAAAACAGGGGAACCTCCCCCATCCCTGTGTAACCCCCCTACAAATGGGGGTTCCTGAGGGCCCTTCCGGAGCTCGTCTGAATGCTCCATGCCTGACTGGTGTTCGGCGTAAGGCCGCTAAATGTGGGAGTTCAGAGTGCTTTTAAAGCCTCCAGTACTGTCTCTTTCAGAGCTGCCTGCTCTCAGGCTTTGGTGGTACAAATGGGGGGACTGGGGTTTCCCTGCTAGAGTCCCGCTCTGGAGTGCTGTCTGATCACTCTGTTTCTGTGGTCGCTAGGAGCGCTGAGGGAGCCTATCTAAAAGATATAGTTGTCCCCTTAAAAACATGTATAGTATTAGTAAAATTGCAGTTTGTCTAACTCCTTTTTATTGCAGCTGGGACTTTGTGTTGTGCCCCTCCATATTGGACCCGGACTGTGCTGAAGGGGTCCAATAGTAGCTAAGGGGGCATCGAAATTGGTGTGGAGGTGACCAACCAGGAATCAGGACTCTGGCTGGAGCCGGCTGACCAATGGGGACACAGCTTGTAATTCTTGGAAGTGGCATTCTGGGCCATGGCGTCTTTTCGCACCACTGAGGGCCAGATTAAGTGACTGGCATTTGTAGCCAGCCAATGGAATCGGGTGGCGCCTGAGCTGAAAGGATTGCCCCATGCTGTTAAGGGCAGATGCGTTGTGGCTGTGAGGAAGGAAGGCACTCTGAGCTCCTGCGCCGTTGAGTGTTCATGCGGGAAGCGCGTGAAAGGCCTGAGGTGGCCGTTTGCATTGCCAGCATTCCACAGACTAAATCCGCAGGGCAGCGGCCAGAGGAGGCTGTGGACAGGCACAGCTACCTACCAGGCTCAACCTGAAGAGGACTGGAGAATCTGCTAAATCGCGCTCGGTCTGTCAAGGAAGTTTGAGGCTGCAGTAAGACTCTCGATCGCTGTGAGTTCATTTGGGTCCAAGGAGCAGCTGCCTGATATGGTACCACTCTGTTCTTTCCATATAAATGTGTAAGGAGGCCTTTGAAGCTCAGGCTCAGCCCTGCGAGTGGGGGAAGAGTGGTTCTCTGTTGCAGTTGTGAGTACTGCATCAGGTTAGCTCCCTGTTAAAGGTCACTAACAAAGGCAAAGATTATCTTGTTGTATTGCAGACTGTACTAGTTGAGCCTTCTAGCTCCATCTGATCTTCTCAGGAATTATATGCTCGTTTGTGTCAGGGCCCCAACCAGCTGCACCGAGGAACTAGACATTAGGGCTTGGGTACCCATAGACAGTAATTAATAGGTTAGGCCTGTGCACAGAGCCCTAGGTAGACAAACGTATATTATAGTGGTAAGCCAGTCACCCTGATTTCCCTCGGTCCTTGTTATCTCCCCTTAAATAAATCAGATTTTTTTTTTGCAAAAGTACACCGGCTGGTTTGTGTTTTACTGGTGATATACTGCACAGTGAATATTTGATAACTGTATCTTACTTTCCTGGGGGTCCCCAGAGTGAGCTGAGTGGTTCGAGCCGGGGGGTAAGTGTTCAGGGTAAGGACATTGTAATTAAACTGTGTGAGCCACTAGTGGGAAGAGAGGAGGGTTGCAGCAACCCAGAGGGCTGTGACTGAGTCAACCTTGACTGTTCTAACCCCGACCTCTGGGTGGAGGCACCCGACAACGGATCTGGGCCCCTCACCCTGTCTCAGCTGAGGCAGGCAGGGGTAGTAGCCCTTAGGATAGCGTCCCCTGGGGGTTACAAATTGGAGGCACCACTGGGATTAGTGTCCCCTAGTGGCCTAGTGGGTGAAGTGCATAAATATGGATAAGTAACAGGAAAAACTGGAAGGGGATGTCATGGCTAAGATTAAGCTGGACCCTATTAAGACAATGGTACACAAACTGATGGGGTGGGGTAGCCGAAGAGCTGGACTCTCAGAGAATTGTGTTACTACTAGATGTACCTTTGGGGACAACGACCGCTGACATTATTTCTACCACGGAGCGTGTTAAATGTTTGGGCAAGGTAGAGGTGAAGGGGCGTATGGCTGACCTGCTCGATCAGACCTTGCAGGTGTTACTTTTGTGTAGTCTAGCCATCGACCCCGAGAGGGTACCCCCAGTGATTTACCCGGAAGGTGCCCAGCAGGGGTGGAGGCTTGTTCACATCCGGAGTGGGTCAGTCACTCCCAGGGGGTCTCCCCAGACTAATAGTTTCAAAGATAAACTGTTCAAATTACTGACTGTGGAAGGGAGGACTACCAAAGTGTTAGTGCAGGCGTTGGACCTTTCCAGTGACCCCACCCCCCAGGTTTCCCCCGGTAACTCTCCCTGTCCCCCCAAGAGTTCTATTTTGGCTCCACCGCCCCTAGTGGTTCCCCCTATACAGCTAGATTCTTACCGTAGGCTAAACTTTTTTCTGGCACAGTGCCAGTGCCTTCAGAGGAGGATGATTTGGAGGCGTGGATGGACTACGCCCCCCCAGTCCAGGAGTGGCAATGCTCTGAGGGGGAGAAATGAAAGAGACTGATGGAGAGTCTGCAGGGCCCAGCTTTGGAAACCATTAGGTTCTTGCGGGCCACTAGCCCGGAGGCTACTGCAGCAGAGTACCTTTCTGCTTTAGAGGGAGTGTTTGGGAGTACAGAAACTGGGGAAGACTTATTATAAAAATTCAAGTCTGCCAAGCAATGGAGGAATGAGAAGTTGTCCGCCTTTGTTACTAGGGTGGAACGGGCCTTGCAGAAGGCCTATCGAGAAGGGGGGATCACAGCCTCAGCCTTGAACCAGGTCAGGTTGGAACATGTTCTGAAGTCTGCTAGATTTTCCAGTGTGATATTGTTAAAACTTAAGCTACATGATAGACGGGCTGCCCCGCCTGAATACTGTCAATTGATGAGGGAGATTAGAGAATTAGAGACTGATGAGGAGGGGTTGGAACCCTATGTGGGGGCTGTGAATTTGAGCCAAACCCCTGAGTCTAGTGCACCCGATGAGACCCACCTTTCGCGGGGGTCTAATGTGTCCCCAGAATTACAGGGTGGGGTGGGGGTGTGTGCTATTTCCTCTGATCCCCAAGTAGAAAGTGAGTTGAGGGCCGAGGTCAGAAATTTACGAGAACTGGTGAGGGACTTGAAGCGATCCACTGCCCACCCTGTTAGGTCTGGGGAACCTGAGTTATCTAGAAACCAATGTCCTGGCCCAGGGGAACCCCCTAGCCCCCCAGAGGGCCCCCAGCAGATAAAGTATTCCCCTCCCAATAGAGACCCTTGGGACCCCAAGTTCTGTTACCATTGTGGGGAGGATGGACACTTTCAGACTGAGTGCCAGTTGCCGGAGAATTTAAGGAAGGTCAATAGCAGACTGATCACTTGGCATCGCAGGGCCCACGTCCGACCACCCCCCCAGGAAGGGTTTTGTGACCCAGGCCAATGCCCAAGCAACTGTCAGTGCTGTGCCTCCTGAATGGTCTGATGTGGTCGGGCCCTTGATGGAGGCCCCAGTGTGAGTAAATGGGATTCCCACCCGAGCTGTATTAGATAGTGGCTGTCAGGTAACCATCATGTTTCAAGACTGGTATCAGACACACCTACCTGAGGTGCCACTACAACCCTTGGATGGTCTACATGTATGGGGGCTGAGTGACAAGGCTTATCCGTATTTGGGGTATATCCGGATCTGGTTGTCATTTCCTACTTCTGTGACTGGAGTGGACAAACAGGTGAAAACCTTGGCTTTGGTCTGCCCCCCCACTGGACTATATGATGTGGTACCCCTGTTGATTGGGACAAATGCTCATATGTTTGGTCAATTAGCCCAATTGTGTTCAGAAAAGCAAGTGTCTAGGACTGGGCGAGCCCTAAGAGTACCCGCTGTGATCCAAAAGGCCTACGAAACTCAGAGGAAGGTTAGCCAGGAGGAACCTGAAGGCCCGGTGGGTGTAGTATGGAAAAAGGATCCGGCACCGTTGATATTTGCCCCAAATGCCCAGTGTGTTTTGCAAGGGGAAGTCTGAATGAGAACAGATGTTAAGAATAAGTTATTAATGTTGGATGCACCCGGGGAGGGAAGATTGCCTGAGGGACTGCTGGTTAAACCCAGTATCTTGCCTGCTAGAGCCCATGCTTATGCCAGGAGGGTGATGGTTCAAGTTCATAATGTGTCTGACAAGGATATTCGAATAAAAAAAGGTTGCACCCTAGCAAGTGTACATTGTGCAGATACTGCAGTGCTGCCCAACAGTAAGGGTTCGAGGAAGGATGACAGAGTAAGCCCCGACTTGTTTGATTTTGGTGACTCCCCGTTGCCTGCTGAATGGAAAGTGAAGATCAGTGAAAAGCTTGCCAAAAAAGACCAGGTATTTTCCCTAAAAGAATGGGATGTGGGATGTGTGCAAGGGGCCGAGCACCACATCCGGCTGCATGATGAAAGGCCTTTTCGAGAGAGATCTCAGCGCCTGCCCCAGCTGATATAGACGATGTGAGGCGGCATTTGCAAGAGATGCTGGCTGCTGGTGTGATACAAGAGTCCAGGAGCCCCTATGCTTCCCCTATTGTAGTAGTGAGGAAAAAAAATTGGGCGGTTCGGATGTGTGTAGATTACTGTACCTTGAATCGGCGGACCATCCCAGACCAGTATACCATGCCACGCATACAGGACGCTTTGGATTGTCTAAATGGCAGTAAGTGGTTCTCTGTGTTAGACTTCCGTAGTGGGTACTATCGGATCCCGATGGCCCCAGAGGACTGAAAGAAGACTGCGTTCATTTGTCCCCTAGGTTTCTGTGAGTTTATCCGGATGCCTCAAGGGATTTCAGGTGCTCCAGCTACCTTTCAGCGCCTGATGGAACGTGCTGTGGGGGACATGAATTTGCTCAAGTGTTTGGTTTACTTAGATGATGTCATAGTGTTTGGCAGCTCGTTGGAAGAACATGAACGTTGATTGTTCAAGGTCCTGGATCGGCTGGAGGATTTCGGTCTCAAGCTATCTATAGACAAGTGCCAATTCTTCCAAACTTCTGTGAAGTATGTGGGCCACATAGTATCCACTGAAGGCATAGAGACTGACCCCAGTAAAGTGGAGACTTTGACTACTTGGCCTCAGCCAAAGAATCTGAAAGAGCTGCAATGGTTCCTGGGGTTTTGTGGATATTATAGGTGGTTTGTCAAAGATTATTCTCGAGTGATCCGCCCCCTCCTCAACCTTACTCAAGGGTATCCTTCCACGCACAAAAAGTATAAGAAAGTTGTGCACTCTGAGATGGAGAAGAAGTATTTTCGGCCGAATGATGTGTTTGGAAACCGCTGGACTACTGAGTGTGAGGAAGCTTTCTATAATATCATATATCAACTTACCCATGCCCCAGTGCTGGCCTATGCTGACCCGGCCAAGCCATACGTTCTCCATACTGATGCCAGTCTACAAGGATTGGGGTCTGTGTTATATCAGGAGCACCCGAACGGTCTAAGACCTGCAGCTTTTGCCAGCAGAAGTCTGACTCCTTCAGAAAAAAATTATCCAGTGCACAAACTAGAGTTCCTGGCTCTGAAGTGGGCCATTGTTGATCAATTTCATGACTATTTGTACGGTGCCAAGATATTGGTAAAGACTGATAACAACCTGTGACCTATGTGCAGACCTCAGCCAAGTTGGATGCCACTGGCCATAGGTGGCTTCTATTGGCTACCCACGACTATGCTGTTGAGCAGAGCAGGTCTAAACCATGTAGATGCGGATGCTCTCTCTCGGAGGCCTATGCCCTAAACCCGACTGGGTCGGTGTCAGAACCTGACATAAGAGCCCTTTGCCAAAAATTTGACAAGGAGGAACAGGTGTCTCCTGATGCTGTGGACTGCATGGTGGATTGCTTGGGGCCATCCGAGAACTGCATACCTGCTGCTTACTGTCATTTTTCTGCATTAGACACTAGTTCACTGCCCCAGTTCAACAATGATAGTCTCCAATGGGCTCAATCCCACGACCCCATGATATAAGCTGCTTTGGAGGCTTTGCAGGCAGGGAGAGACGTGTCCAAACTGTGTTCCACTGACCTGAGAACTGCCTTGTTATACAAAGAAGGTTCAAAGTTGAAACTAATTAACCAACTACTATACAGGGAGGCTGTGGACAAAGAGGGCCAGGTAGACAAACAACAACTGGTGGTGCCCACTGCTTTTAGAGAACTGGTGTTGAGGTCCCTGCACAATCACATAGGACGCCTCAGCATAGACCAAACCCTTGACTTAGTGCAGTCCCGATTTTATTGGCCCAAAATGGGTGCTGATGTGGAGCAGTATATCAGGACTTGTAGCCAGTGTTTACAAAGAAAGACCCTGCCCCAGAGGGCTGCTCCCCTGGTTAACATCACTACTAGTGCCCCTGTGGAACTGGTCTGCATTGATTTCCTGAGTCTAGAACTGGACCTGAAGAACATCAGCAACATATTGGCAGTCACTAATCATTTTACCCGTTATGCACAGGCTTTTCCTACTAAAGATCAGAAAGCAACCACGGTGGCTAAAGTACTTGTTGAGAACTTCTTTGTCCACTATGGGGCCCCCCAGAGAATCCATTCCGACCAGGGGAGGGACTTTGAGAGCCGCCTGATCAAAGAAATGCTATCCTTGTGTGGAGTACGAAAATCAAGAACCACCCAATATCATCCCCAGGGAGATCCCCAACCTGAAAGGTTTAACCGCACATTGCTTGATATGTTGGGCACACTGCAACCTAAAGACAAGCCTAGATGGAGCCAGCAGATTAGCACCCTGGTACATGCTTATAACTGCACCAAAAGTGATGCCACTGGATTTTCCCCGTACAGATTGATGTTTGGGAGAGAGGCTAGACTCCCAGTGGATGTGTGCTTTGGAGTTTCCCTGATGGAGTACAAGCAACAAATCATCTACAATATGTACAGAAGTTGAAGGCCCAATTAAACCATGCCTACCAGCTGGCCCAGACCATAGCTGCTAAATGAAACCTGGGCAATAAGGAGAGGTATGATAAGAAAGTAAAAGCGTTGGAACTGAGAGAAGGGGATAGAGTGCTATTGAGGAATTTGGGACTGCATGGTAAACATAAGATTGCTGACAGATGGCATCACCTCCCTCGTATTGTTGTGGGAAAACTGGCAGATTTACGTGTATATAAAGTGCGGCCTGAAAACAATTCAAGAGATGTGAAAACTATACACAGAAATCATCTGCTGCCAATCGGGCAAATCTTGATTGAAACTGAACCTCCCAATGCCTCCCCCCCCCAGGCCTATGACTAGATCTGCTGTCAAGAAAAAAAACAGACCACTTGATTCTTCAGCAAGCCACATAAGATGGCCTTGTCCAAACCCCTCTGATGAAGATGATCGTCAGTCTGTGTCTGAAGACAATGAGGATAATATTGAATACTATCCCTCTTATAAACTGAGCCAACTGTTTCAGGGCAATCCCCTAATTAACTCTGGAGATAAACTTGGGCTTTCTGGACTGTCTGAGCCCCCATCTCTGTCTCCAGAGCCAATGCTCCCAGAGGTTGAAGTGAGCAGCAGCAAAGCCCAAGGGGTGGGATCCTTGGGTCTGGCTGAACTATCTGACTTTTCAGAAGAAGGAAGTGATGTGGGGGAACAAGCCAGTGATATGCCGGAACCTGAAGAATATTTTGAGTGCCCTGATGGTTCCTTACTAGTGCCTGAACAGTCCACAGCTGAGCCAAGCAGTGTGGGTCCTGATATAGAGGGTCATGCCCCCAAAAGTACGATGAGCACTGGGTCCCCTTCCCCTGTGGAGGTTTCCCCTACTAATCTCAATGAGGCTGAAATGGAATCGGGGCCTGTAGCAGGGTTTTCCGAGATCCCTAGACGCTCCAGCCGAGAAGTACAGCCTGTAGTAGAGTTAAGTTAAGTGTCCCTGGGTCAGCCTGTGGACCTGCCCTTAAATGTAGTCCATAAAGGGGTGTATGTGTCCCCGAGCTCCTTGCCTAAGTTGGCCTTGGGGGATGACTCCTGCCTGTTAGTGTTGCCCTTTGAGTATGGTACCCCTGCTGTAGGTAGCCAGCAAGTAGCTGATAGGGAAGGGTCTCCTCTTTCCAGGTGTCCAGGGCAGGAAGTAATGACCTGATTTACCAAGAAAATGGTTATCTGTGTGTAATGTTGCATAAACAATAGTAAATTGAGAATACAGTAACAATGCATGTAATATAAAGTGTGATGTAATGTTGCTTAAACTGTTTGCCTTAAAGTGATTTAAGGGTAACTACTTGACGCGGATGCCAAGTTGTTTCCAGGCCAGGAAGGGTGTAACCCCCTACAAATGGGGGTTCCTGAGGTCCCTTCGGGAGCTCGTCTGAATGCTCCATGCCTGACTGGTGTTCGGCGTAAGGCTGCTAAATGTGGGAGTTGAGAGTGCTTTTAAAGCCTCCAGTACTGTCTCTTTCAGAGCTGCCTGCTCTCAGGCTTTGGTGGTACAAATGGGGGGACTGGGGTTTCCCTGCTCGAGTCCCACTCTGGACTGCTATCTGATCACTCCATTTCTGTGGTCGCTAGGAGCGCTGAGGGAGCCTATCTAAAAGATATAGTTGTCCCCTTAAAAACATGTATAGTATTGGTAAAATTGCAGTTTGTCTAACTCCTTTTTATTGCAGCTGGGACTTTGTGTTGTGCCCCTCCATATTGGACCCGGACTGTGCTGAAGGGATCCAATAGTAGCTAAGGGGGCATCAAAATTGGCGTGGAGGTGACCAACCAGGAATCAGGGCTCTGGCTGGAGCCGGCTGACCAATGGGGACACAGCTTGTAATTCTTGGAAGTGGCATTCTGGGCCATGGCGCCTATTCGCACCACTGAGGGCCAGATTAAGTGACTGGCATTTGTAGCCAGCCAATGGAATCTGGTGGCGCCTGAGCTGAAAGGATTGCCCCATGCTGTTAAGGGCAGATGCGTTGTGGCTGTGAGGAAGGAAGGCACTCTGAGCTCCTGCGCCGTTGAGTGTTCACGCGGGAAGCGCGTGAAAGGCCTGAGGCGGCCATTTGCATTGCCAGCATTCCACAGACTAAATCCACAGGGCAGCGGTTAGAGGAGGCTGTGGACAGGCACAACTACCTACCAAGCTCAACCTGAAGAGGACTGGAGAATCTGCTAAATCGCGCTCGGTCTGTCAGGGAAGTTTGAGGCTGCAGTAAGACTCCCGATCGCTGTGAGTTTGTTTAGGTCCAAGGAGCAGCTGCCTGGTATGGTACCCCTCTGTTGCTTTCCATATAAATGTGTGAGGAGGCCTTTGAAGCTCAGGCTCAGCCCTGGGAGTGTTGGAAGAGTGGTTCTCTGTTGGAGTTGTGAGTACTGCATCAGGGTAGCTCCCTGTTAAAGGTCACTAGCAAAGGCAAAGATTATCTTGTTGTAATGCTGACTGTACTAGTTGAGCCTTCTGGCTCCATCTGATCTTCTCAGGAATTAAATGCTCGTTTGTGTCAGGGCCCCAACCAGCTGCACCGAGGAACTAGCCATTAGGGCTTGGGTACCCACAGACAGTAATTAATAGGTTAGGCCTGTGCACAGAGCCCTAGGTAGACAAACGTATATTATAGTGGTAAGCCAATCACCCTGATTTCCCCCGGTCCTTGTTATCTCCCCTTAAATAAATCAGATTGTTTGTTTTGCAAAAGTACACTGGCTGGTTTGTGTTTTACTGGTGATATACTGCACAGTAAATATTTGATAACTGTATCTTACTTTCCAGGGGGTCCCCGGAGTGAGCTGAGTGGTTCGAGCCAGGGGGTGGTAAGTGTTCAGGGTAAGGACATTGTAATTAAACTGTGTGAGCCACTAGTTGGAAGAGAGGGGGGTTGCAGCAAAGCAGAGGGCTGTGACCGAGTCAACCTTGATTGTTCTAACCCCGACCTCTGGGTGGAGGCACCCGTCAATGGATCTGGGCCCCTCACCTTGTCACAGCTGAGGCAGGCAGGGGTAGTAGCCCTTAGGATAGCACCCCCTGGGGTTACACCTGGACACCCGCTAACTAAACTCTGGAGCTAACACTATACCCAAGCATTACACTCCCACACTCCCCCACAACTACACCTGTGGAAGAAAAAGGTTAACACGTGTTAACAACTACACAGTACTTTAATAACAACACTTTAAAGCACTGAGGAACTCCGATAAGTCCCTCCAATCCTCTTCTTGCCTTCTCTTCTGTCTTCATCAGGATCCACCTAAAAGAGAAAAGACAAAAACACACCCCAAATCTGCAAACACAGTACACGACCATAACCCTTACCATCAAACACTGGAGAATCCAAAAATATATTTTTTAGAAAAAGTAGAAAAGTAGAAAACAGTAGAAAACATCAACATTATGTACAATACACCTTTTGGGGATGGAAGGCCCTAAATGTCCCAACTAGTGACAAACAGTGCCCGAAGGCAAGGTCCATGAAAGAGTCTCTCCTGGGCTGGACCCCGGTGAAGCACAGTTCTTGCCATGCTGTAATCCCAAAGGGAGAGTCTTTATGGACAGTTCAACAGTCTGTAGTCTGCCAGGTGTAGGATGTGTATTGCAATGTCAATAAAGTAAGAAAAGTCTGGACTTAGCAGTCCCTTGAAGAATGAAAAATGGAACAGCACCTGGATCTCCAGCCGAAGAGTCGCCCTGGCAGCATTTTTTGGATACAGCTGGGTGGAAATCTTCCAGAAATGACAGGATGGACATCTGGAAACTGCTGGAAAGATGTCATCTAGGAGATGGAACCTTGGAACAGGAAAGGAACAGCTGGACTGATTTCATCTGAAATCCCAGGAGATGAATCAGGAAACAGCTGGGATGGTGTAATCTCTGGCTGATGTCATCTGGAAGGCCAGGCAATGGAACTGGAAGGCACATTGCCAGGCTGATGAATCTGGACGCACCTCTGGATCCTGGAACACCAGACTGGAGAACAACATGGGTACGGCAACAGCTGGATAGCAGCACTGGCTACCACTGCTCTGCTTTCCACTTGGTAGGCATGGGCACATTCACAGGAAGCTGGTTACATTGAGGGTAGTACCACAATGGGTCACGTGCAAGAATTATTACCCTGTCTGGGTGCTCATAATTCACATTATGGAAAGTCTCATTTCCCTTTTTGTCCATAATAGGTACAATGTCTATGAACAGTGTTCTGCCCAACTTCCAAAACTTGAGTCTGTCTCTGACAACTTTGTCTCTGACATATCGAGTGGCACCTGGATGCAGATTTTTGGTTGCCTCTTCCACTAGCCAGGGTCTCCTGTTTTTCTCAGTCTCCTCCCAGACTCTCTGAGGAAAGGTAGGAAAGGACATTCCATAGATCTCATTCACCTTCCTATGAACCAGTCTTTCCTCCTTACTACTCTTTATCAGTTCACGACCCCCGGCCTAGCTTGGGGGCGGCCAGTGCTGGTTCTGCCAGTGTTGCATACTCAAAGCTACATAGAACTGGTCCCTGACCCCTCCTTCTGGGGGCAGGGCTGTGGAGTCATCAACTTCTTCTTCTGGTTCCTCTGAGGCAAGAGCCCAACACTGTGGACTAGCACCTTCATCATAAAGATACATAGCTCCCTCCTCCTCCTCCTGTTCCTCACTTAGGACCTTGACCCAGGAGTGAGCAGTCGTCCTCACTCCTGAGACTGTCTACTCTTCACTGAGCAAGGAGGTAGACACCTCACAATCTAGGGTCTCTGAAACCTCATCTTCTCCAATGAGGCTAGGACTAGGACCCTCTCTCCATGGATCCACTGATTCTTCCTCTGCACTGTTCATCTGCGACACAGGCGTGGAGACATCATGAGGACTCTGCTCTGCCAGTACATCTACATCCTCTTCCTTTGAGCCACACTCTGCTGGGCCTCCCCCAACAGGTTCAACCTGGTGCTGTGTGCTGCTACTTGCAGGATCTTGAAGCTTTGTCCACATGGGAGCTAAACGAATCTTGGGTACACTAGTTAGGCCTTGCTTCTCTTAAGTACCCTGAACAGTGAGGAATCATGAAAACATCCCTTCCAGCCTTGAGGCACATTATGCATACTCTCACAGGGTATTTGGGAATCGCAAGATGAGGAGGCAAACTTCCACCGTAGAAACATTTCTCTGTTTCTTTCAGCTTGGTAACCTCTTCAACTAATACAGCCCGGGCATGATCCAGGTACCGGGATGGTCCTGAAGCCATGACTGTAGAAAACACACAAAAGTTTACTGTTATCACTGAGTTCATTCTACTTGGAACAGTCTCAAAAAATGGCATCCCCTCTGCTGTGTTTACATTACTACCCCACCCTGTAATGGCAGCGGCAGCACTCCTGGTGCATCAACATTCTGCATCTGACACAAGCCACTGTGCATCCGATTTACTGCATACTGATAAATTTTACTCAGACTGCACAGACAGCACAGTTTTGCTTCCTCAGCACATCTATATGATTTTCTAGGACTTTACCATTAGTTTTCAATCACTTTTGCTTGTTTAAAGTCACTAAAGCCACAGTACTTCATGAACAGGATTACCTGTTTGTTGTAGCCTCTCATACAACTCACAGTCTCTCTGTTTGCTCAGAAAATTACTGTTGCTGAATCCATAATACATGCTCACAGTCTAATGCTCTGAATTCTTGCTTGGGTTTGAATACTTTACACAGTTCTTCTTTGCAAAAACAATCACACTGTTTACACACAGATCCAGCTGGCTTTAGAAAAATCACACACAGTTGGAGCTCAGTTTTGCTGAATGGTACTCGCTGAATCAGTAGCTGGCTTTTCAATGGAGATTCTCGGCCTACAGCCAATCCTGGAAGGCCTCTGGGTTGAAACGGGCTGACGGTCTTGCCAACTGTCCCTATGAACACCATACTTTCTCCCCAGTCGATCGGAATATGGGTTGAGCCCGATTTAGTACAGAAAAGTCTGATGTTTTAACTTTTAGAACATTTGCACCCACCACGACGCTCCTCCTGGCTAGCCAGAACGCACACCACTCGCTCTCTCCCTCTGGAACACTGGGCAGCACTCTGAAGCTGACTTGGGGGCGGGACTGATTGCAGTCTCACCAATCACTCAACGCCATGCAAATGAGCCTTTCTTTCTTCTTGTACTCTTCTCTTCCACGGCGATCATTGAACAGGCAAAATTTAAACTGCAAACAACTTTTTTTCTTTTCAACTGTAACTGCATGGTGGGAGCACCACTTTTAACTATTTTTCATGGCAATTTCTCTAGCGACTCCCCCAGTTCACACAGCAAGCATTTTAAACTTTCAGGGCACAAATATCTGTTTCCCACAGTTCTCAATACTTTTTTCTGTCACAACTTGAAAATTAAAGCTGGCAAATGTTCTTTTTGATGCAGGACAAGGGGCACACACAATCTGGCTTTACAGCTCTTTGGTAAACGTTGGCACAATCACAGCAACACATGAACAGCAGGCACACAGCGGCATATATGGATGCCACTTCTCTGGCAAATCCCTTATGCACAAAGCTTCCGATTTATTTGGGCTACCAACTGCCAGACAGACAAAACGCTAGCCACAACCTGAGCAAACATCTCTTGTTCTCTCCCAAATTCCAAACAAATCCTCAGCAATGCCTCCATTTTGTAACCTCCCCCCACCGGCCCCCCCTTGTTCAACTAGCAGGGCTGCTCCTCTCACACATGGCACCAACAAGAGGGATGGGGGTTGTCACTACGAACAGTTCTATTTACCAGTACTTCCACTTTGGAGCCTGCCATCCTCAGACAGGCAAACCAAGTGTGGCAACTACCTGGATGACACCTGAAGGGGACCATTTATCATGGCCATCAACCTGGGTCCCTGGGAGAAAATGTTTGCTCAGCATTATGCTAGGTTTGTACTTCTGGTCAGGGGCACCCAAGTAAATCCAGACACTGGAAGCAATAACTGTACTATCCAAACCAGGTTGGGATTCTAGAGTATGGCTTTTATTCACATACACAGAGAATAATACAAAGCAAAGATAGACCCCCACAAGGCTACTCCCACTGGTAATGCAGATTGCTGAGGTACAGAGCACACACACAGCGAACCCTCAGGTTCTGAATGGAACTTGGCACACATGGCCCAAACTGGTACACTAGGCACCCTCAGCCAGTACTAGGAGACTTTCCCATATTTCATGAGGAGTTACTGGTGGCACCCTCAACCCCCAATGAGCACACTCAGGCTCACAGAAAATCCCAAATCCCACATCTGGGTATTTTCATCAGGCACTGGCCAAGTGCACTGAGAGAAAACAAAGGTGCCCAAACTGAACCTGGAGAGGTAAACATGGCTACTCCTGATGGGGGGGGGGTCTCCCACCTTTTGCTTCCAAATTTATACTCAGCCATTCATCTGGTTAATAACACCCTTCTCAGAAACTCTTGTAGATGCTATCTTGAAATGTCTTTCACATTTAACATACTATTTTCCCACACCTCTGAGGTGTCGTGAAGTTAAAAGCTCTGTAATTGGCAATGTCTTTATACTAGACCCCCCACTTTAGCAGATGCTTTTAAATCAGACATGAACTAAAAGGTCTGTACTTGGCTAGTCTCCCTCAGGACCCCATAATAGGCAGACACTTTTATCAGAAACAGTCTTGGTGACAGAGTCCCTTTTACAGAGAAAACTCACCACAGGAATGCAGGTGCCCCAGGGCTTTTTCCACACAGAAGTCTTGGGTACTCACAGAGCAGACAAATCTAGGCAGCTTCAACACAGTCCTGTCTAGACCAGGGGATTGTCCCTGAATCCTGGAATTCCCCCACCATCCCTCCAGGGATGGGGCACTGTAAAACCCTCTAGGAACAGTCTCTACCACTTCACTCTCTAGACTTCTATGTTTTTCTTCTAGGGTGAGAACAAACTACCTAATCTCCAGAGGTAGCACTCTGTCAGAGCTAAATCTGAGAAGCTGCCCAGACAGCAGCCTCCTCCTCACTCTCCACTCTACAGTCAGACTCTACAGAACTACTGACTCTAACCAAAATTCTACTGCTAACCCCTGCAGCTAGCATTCCAATGTGGCTTATGCTGCTGTGACAATTCTAAAGTGACATCATCACTCCAGCTCAGCTGAGACTGAAAACAGAGTGTGACAGTGTGAAACCTATTAACTGGCATTTCACAAGCTGCCTCTCCCTGCCTGCCACTGATTCTAAGTGGGATTCTAGTAACCCCTGGGAACAAGGGGGTTACACAAGTATATGCCTTATGAGCAGACTAGGCGGGCTGTGTGGTCCTTATCTGCCGACAAGTTCTATGTTTCTAAGTGTTTTGAGCTTGATAATCTTGCTTGTTCCAGGCACGGACATTTGAGTGGAGCCACGGGAGTGTTGCTAGATTTAAATCATGTATAGTAGACAAGGACCACAACAAGTAATGGTATGGGTGGGAAACGGCTCCAGTTGTCTCACATAACAGTTTTTCTGGATGTGGCCGAAGAGATGGATACTATTTTTTATTATTATTAATTAGATCATGATGCAACAAGTTTCTCCATCTACCTGCTTGTTTTCTCTGCCATCAGAATCCCTGTCATCTCAGAAGACTGTCAGCACTGTGGCACCCATCTAATCGGGGAGGGGGCACCATGGGATCCTCATCCATGGGCCACCAGACTACAGCAGGAGGAAGAGAAATTCACCTGTATGGAGGGGTTGATATCCGTAACTTGGGGCTACTGCTGGGAGTAACCCCGCCCACTACAGCTCTAACATTGCCTGCACGAGGCTAGCACACACGTGTGTTGGGAGAGGGTGAATGTTGCAGGCAAGCATTCTAGGCTGACCATGACAGATCAGTCTGGCTTGCTGGGCAGCATGGATGAAAGGGACAGCAACGTCTTTTGAAGTTGGTGCCATCCCCACCCAGCAAGCCAGGAACTCTGTCATAGTCAGCCTGGGTGCTGATTGATGTGGAACTGTCGGGCCCCTGCAACGCTATTCTGCTTTGGGTGGACAATGTCACATCCCTCAATGGCTCACTCTCATACCAACATGTTTGATGCACTTGCATGCACAGCGAAACACAAAAAGGGTCTCAGAAAGGCTGCAATCTGATTGGCTTTTAGGATTCCAACAGCCTTACATTAATTCCTGTTACACTGTTATGTACAGCCTGATCACCATGTCGCATAAATTCTTCCTGACAACATTCCGTCCTCTAGCACTGTAGAATGACTGGAATGCTGCATTCTGATTCTGAGCCAGCTTTCTTAAACTGTTGGTGGAAGAACTATTTTATTAAAAATCTCCTTCTAAATTAAGAAAACGTTCAAAAAGTATACTTTTAACACTTTTCTTTTTCAATAGTTTTTTAATAGCAATAAGGCGCTCCCAGGAATTAGATTAGCAGTCAAGCACCCCCTAGGGCAATATGGCACTTAGCTGTGTGTCGTGCCACATAACACCCCTAGGGGGTGATTAACAGACTGGTAATATAATCACTGGCCATGCTTTATTGCTTAATAATGAAATATATTTGCATGCCCTTTTAATAGATGTCAAACTGGCTCCTTTGACAGTGTGTCCAGGATATCATTCAGAAGAAATACAGATCTGGGGTATTTTCTGTTACATGGCCACTGATGTGGATCTTATTTGAATCCTGTACTCCTTAAAATGATAAAGGATGTTTTCAAATGCAATCAGTGCAGTATGTGTACGTACATCCAACATTTGGAAGCTCCAAAAATCCAAATGGGGTGACTGGTACAGTATTCTGGGCTGCATAACCTGCAGAATTTCTTTTGAGGTCCATGTAGCATGGTGTCAATGCAATAAGATTTATGTGGGATGTATAATTGGCCCACTGAAGTCTCACATCCCAATAGACAGGGCAATTGTTAACAAAAATAAAACAATGTTTTGGTTGCACACTTCAGTTTCTGCCAGAGTGGTGACTCAGCCACTGTGAAATTTATTTGAAATGAACATGTGATACCACTTAAGAGAAGATAGAGCTCAAATTGTTTTACAGAACAAAACAAAATGGATTTTTATCTTGAACTTGGCTGTGCCCATAAGTGGGTTTAAACAAGGACATTGATTACAAGCATTTTAGAGTTTTGATTCCAGTAGGGGCTACTGTAAGATTTAACATTCATATGATGGTGAGTTTTGTAAAACAAATTTATATCCTTGTAAGTTGCACTAATAATTTCATCAGATTTGTGTTTTTTAGCTAACATTATTTGAACCCAACAATAATTTTAATGCCAGTGTTATAGATGTTGTTTTGAGTCAGGAAACTGCCATCTCCTCTTCTCCTCTGATTTCATGGAGTGAAACTTTTATAAAGCCTGCACATGCCCTTTATGCTCCTTCTTTACATCCTGTGACACTGTTTTAGGTAACAATATTTTAACTTTTGTGATTAGATGCTAATTTTGAGTCCTTCCTCAGTGGCAGGATGCACAGGGTGGTGATGGGAAATTCCTCCTCACTCTCAAAGCCCATGCTCTGTGGTGCAACCCTAGGTTCATACCTCTCACTCATGCTGCTTGCAGCATATATGCTACCCTTGGGCGATATCATCAGATGGTACAGCTTGGGTTTTCACTATTATGCAGATAACACCCAGCTGTATCTATCATTTGTATCTGGAACGCCTGGCACAGTTAATGCACTGAATATTTGCCTGGATGAGATCCAGGACTTGATATCCTCTAGTTGGCTGTGACTCAGTCCAGACAAAATGGAGGTGCTGGTGACTGAGCCTGGTCGAGGCCAGGTGTGGGGGCTACAGTGGAGGGGCCCAGCTTGGTGCTTGCATCTTCTAGCCTGGTGGACTATACCAAAGTGAAGAATCTGGGCATCATTCTGGATGAAAGACTGACAGTTGAGACTCAGGTGTCGTTTGTAGTCTGCAATGGCTTTTATCATCTCTGTAACATCTTCCGGATTTAAGCCTTGGTCCCATAGGAAGATCTGACCTCACTGGTGCATGCCTTTGTGACCTCTAGATTTGACTGCTGTAATGCTCTGTATCTTGGGGTCAGTAGAGGGGTCCCACGGTGCCTACAGCTGGTGCAGAACACAGTGGCCAGGTTACTGATGATTCTTCTGTGGTCATGTCATGTGACCCTGTCATGTGTGACCTGAACTGGCTACTGGTGAAGTGGTGAATCTCCTTCAAGGTCAGTTTGCTGACCTGCAAAGCCTTATACAGACTGATCCTGGGTTACCTGAGTGAGCTCCTGTCCCCTTACTGCCCAGCTTGCCCTCTCCGCTCCTCTGATGTGAGCCTCCTAGTGGTTCCCAGGGCCAGGCTCAAGACATCTCTGGACTGCACCTTTGAGGTGGCTGGTCTAGCCCTGTGGAACTCACTTCCCAGGTCTCTGAGGGAGGCTCCCTCAGTTGAGGCCTTTAAAAGGGGCCTAAAGACCTACCTACTCAGCCGAGCGTTTGACTTCATTTAATCCCACTGGTGTAGTTTTGTACTACCAAAGTTGCACTTTCAAGTTTGTATTTTATGATTGTTTGTCATATCATTCCTTTATTTATGTGTTAATGTGTGCTACACAGTGCCCAGAGTCTGGGATTGGGTGCTAAATACATAAACTACTACTACTACTACTACTACAAATTAAATTTTGGAATTCTTAGTTCATCTGCTTATCTCAATCTAGTGCTCAAGATGTGGATCTGATAATACATCTCTACCCCATTACTCATAATTAACAACCTGAATATTTGGAAATAGGTTTTTATACATTTACACTCTTTTTGTCCATGCCATAGTTGTGAGTAGAATCTCACTGTTTACAAAATATAATGCTGTCATACATGTAGTACATAGGGGCATGGCCATTACAGAGTCGTCGGCTGATAGTAATGGGACTGATAGAAATTAATTATAACATGGCTAGAAAAATTATTGAGCTCTGATTGGTCAGTGCTGACCTTCAATAGTATGTTATTCAAGTATAACATGATACCTTTTCAAAAAAAGCAACTAAAAATGTATTTTAAAAATGTGTTTTTCACCTTTTTTATACAAGCAAATCATTTTCATAATTGCAATAATGCATTCCAGAGTAGAGTTTTGTGGAGATGGCAAAATTTGCTCCTTGAATTAATCTGTGAATTTAGCACAATTTGCAGAGTGCGGATCAATCCATGAAGTGCGAATTTCTGCCCTTGAAATGTGGAATTTTGCCAGAGAATGGTGGAACTTCACCCGCAAATGGTGGACTTTCACCCCAATGGCAGAATTTAGCCATTCACAGGTGAAATTCCACCATTTGCGAGCGAAATTCCATACTTTGTGGCAAACTTTTTCTGGCGATGTCACGTAGGCAAATTTTCTCCCTAATAGCAAACATTTGCAGATTGCTCCATAGAGGCAAAGTGAGTGACTTCTCTGGAACTTCACCAGCAAATTAAAACTTCACAACATCTCTATTCCAGAGCATGTGTCATGGGTATAGCATCGCTTCTCAGGCATTGGAGACACTCAGCCTGGACCCCCGTGCCCAACCACCCAAGGCATGACATCCCTGTACAACTCACGCCCTGTCATGCATTATTGCTTAATCATGATATGGATTTTTAAATTATTCAATCCTTTAAAGGGCCTAGATTTCTTTGTTTGGTTACTTTTAATGGCACTTGCTTAAATTTTACTGATTAAAAGCACGTTCTCATGTGGCTTAGCTTTTTTTGTTTCTTCTCTTCTAAAGTGTGGCTTCTTCTATACCCAGTCAAACCCTTGAAATTTAGTTTATGCATTAAAGAAGATACCCAAAAAATTATGGTAGAAAACTGTGCTTGTCTCTTCTAAATGAATGTTATATTATGGTAATGGATTAGGCAAACTCCACCTCCTCACAAAGCATAAGAGTGAGGCAATACATACCGTGGGTGAGCTTGCCTCTGTATTGGGAGCTTTAGATTTTGTGTCATGCATTTTTCAAGCTTTTTCGCACAGTATACATAACATTTGTACCTTGCCTTCCTGGTGTGCAACTTTCCTTTTTAAGCTTCCTTTCAAACTGTAAACACACATATTGAGATAGTATTTAGGGTCTGTAGGTGTGTCAGGCAGTTAGCTTATGAGGCATGGAGAAAGCAGTCACTCCCAGATACCAGCTAATAGTGCTGTGGTGCTCTGGGTTCATTTGAATGCCTCAATGTGACCATCTCCTGTCTCTCATGCTCACTCTCTTCCCCATCTCCCACTCCCTCAGATCCTCTGACACTCGCACTTTGTTGGCCCCTGTGATACCACTCTCATCGGTCAGTCAGGTTTTACCCATTGCTTCCCGAAAATCTGAAACTCCCCCCTCAAATATGGCACTCCTCCTCCTCCTCACACTCCCTTGCCTTACATAACTTTCTTTCATCTAACTGTTCCTGCTTTAACCCTCCTTAACTGTCCTCCTATGTCTCTGCTCCTCCCCATGACTCACATCACCTATTAAACCTTCCACCCCCCAGCCTGCATCTCAGCACACTCTTCCTTCACCACTATGTACTACGTTCCTCAGATATGCCACTTGTAATTAAATGCATATTTCACAGGTATGATATATTTAATTGTATGTTATGTTACAAATGCGACTGTATGATTATTTATGATATTTTCTAAGTGTATGTCTTGTTACAAATGTAATTGAATGTTTAATTTCTTGTATATTTTAAATGTTAAACTGTATGTCTGATTCTTCATCCAGTTGTACCCTCCCCCGCAGGTTGCACTGGGAGACGAGCAACTTGTTGTTCAGTGTGCCTTCCTGGTGAAACATTTCAATATAAAATAAATTTCTGCAGACAGCTGCTAGAATCATCCATGTCATTACCTGACAATGTTTTCCTGTTGAAAGTCTTATGTGTGTGATGAGCTAAGGTGTCAGTTTGCATATGAGGCTGTGATTAGTTTGGTGACATGTCAGTCTGCCTGTAAGGCAGATACGTGGCTGATAAGGAGAGCCATTACAAGAGCTGCACCATGGCTGTTACTTGTAACTTATCCTATCCCCTTCTGCCTCCTAGTTATACCGGCACCACCAGATTCAGTTTTAAGTTGCATGGTGGCTGTAACATGTATCTTCCACTATTTCTGTTATACAGGAAGCAGCAACATTTAATTCAGCTTCTTATCTTCTTAATGCAGACCTGATTCCCATATCTGTACTACATATCTCATCCCTGGTCATCCCTGGTAGTCTAGTGGAACTCCCCTACCTCTGAACCCCATGTCCAATATAAACAATCATTCCTGATTGTTTAGTGGAACCCCCTAACCCTGAACCCCATGTCCAAAATAAATGATCACCCTGGTAGTCTAGTGGACCCCCTACCCCGATTCACATTCCCATAATAAAAGTATCCCTGGTAGTCTACTGGCCCCCAGTCCCCATGCCCATAATGAATATATCATCCCTGGTGGTGTAGTGGACCCTCCTTCCCTTGATCTCATCCCCAGGTTTCTTATAGTATGTGAGAGAACATTATTGTGCGTGGAAATCCACCAAAAGCTAATGCTGTTGTACCATCGATGTTACCTCAGATGGCTGTTGTACTATCTTGAGTACATCACATCGATAGTACAATAGCAGTGAGTGCATTTGCACATGCACTTAACTGAAATGCTACACTTCGAATAAGGGCCTGTGATGAGACATGAACCTGATTATGAGCACAACAAAGTAAGAGGATATTTTATATTTAGCAGACAACAGAATTGAGCACATTAAAAAAAAAACAATTACTGAGTGAGATCTGGGAACTGGGGAAGGAGTGAGTCTTGGGGGGGCGCAGCGCACAGAAAGTCTGAAATCTCATCGCGAACCTCACAAAATGGAACATTATTGATTTACTGATGCCCATACACTATACAAGATAATGGATGGGCGTCAGTAAACAACAACACTGAGTTAACTTCTCTAGGTAGTCCGACAACCGTAAACCTCTCGAGCTTCGCTCTCGAGGTTTACTTGGTTGTCATGACAACCTCTCGGAGTTAACAACAGTGTTGTTGTTCACTGTTGCCCATCCATTATCCTTTATATCTACCTAGTGTTGATCTGATTCCCATGCCCATAATTAGAATGCTGGCAGCAGCAGAGTGTTTGTGTCTGTGTGGAGCATCTCATAGCTAAGTCAACGTTTTCGACAGTTTTGTGGATTGAGAAGGGAGGTATTGTTGCCTACAGGAATGTGTAAGATTTGTGTGTTTCATGTTGGTTGGGAACAGAGCAGTCAACATGTTTGTCCTGTGGTGAATCACATCTTGAGCCTGATTTTCAAATGGGGATGCGGGGCTTGTGACCAAGCCCTGTGTCCCCTCAAAGTGCACCTGCATCGAAGGGTTTAATGCAGCCTGCATCTGATTTTAGAATCCTGAACACAGGTTGCAACAGTGCCCTCAATTTATGGCAGCTTGCGCCAAAGCTGTGGCGCAAGCCCTGTAAACTGGCCCTCCCAAGGACACAGTGGTACGCCAGGGAAGAGCTGGCAGAACTGCTGTGTTGCCTCAAGAGACTTGCAACAGAGGGGTTGCAGCATACTTTTTGGAAAATTGCAGTGCATCACAGGTTGTCATCAGCATGGGAACATGTCGCGCTACCTGCTGGGCCACCGGGTGGACCCTTATTATATTTTTTTAATGACAAAAATTAAAAATTTAAAATGTTTTATTCTGACTTGTACTAAGCTCAGTCCCTAATTCACATTGATAAATTGGAGGAGTTATATGAACAAGTGAAGGAATTGTTGTACTTAAGATAGACAATAATTTTGGGTCAGATCCATGGCTCTGAATGAAGATGAATCAGGTTGAAAGCTGAATGAAATTGGAGACTCATCTGTCAATCATAAAATCATACAATTCAAAACACGTAATAATGTCTATTATACACCTACCCATATGAAAAAGATGGGAATAAAAATTAATGCTGAATGGTCTAAATGCCAAGAACAGAAAGGAGATTTATTTCATATGATTTGGAAATTCCCAACAATTGAAAAACTCTGGTCAGAAATACAATTAAAATTAGATGCCATCCCAGATACTAGTTAAAATATGACTATAAAAACCTGTCTAGTAGGTCACAAAGAAACAAAATATTCCTTGGCTCTAATGTCCATTTCTGCACTGTGGACTGATGCTAGAACACCATCAGTAAAGGGATAATAGAGTAAAATTATAGAACCTTTTACAGTAGAGCAATTATTTCTTGACCATAGGCATAACTTATTAGGATTTAATAACAAATGGAAAAGACTATGCAATTTTCTATTTCTAGATAAGAATAACCAAACACAATCTCAAAGAACAATAATTTTAGGAGTATAATATTGTATTATTTTAACTGAATAAGACTTGAGGGCAGATGTTTATTTTTTTATTTAAAAACTGGTAACTGGGAGGGGCATGCTGAGTTGAGCCTCATTTCCAGGTGCAACCCAAGAAAGCAAGGTTGGAACATTTTTGGAGGAGATCAAGGGGCAGGACAGATGGACTTTAAGTATTTACTGCAGTGAATATCAAAGGGCAATCACCCAGAAGAAGGCAGGGTCTTTGTCACGGAAGAGTGCTGCTGGGAAGCTCTTTCAGACAGTGCACAGGTTACTCCTAGCCTGTTTGGAGTTTGTGAGCATTTTTTCCACCTGCTAAATGTGAGGAGTTTGCATGATCCTTCTCAAACACAGTGCCCTCTTTTTGGGCTGGGATCTCTGAGTGGGCTGCGGCAACCCAGCCAAGCTGAGCATACAGTATACTGCTGAGATGCATCTGTCGTGGTAAGAGTTTAGACCAGTGACAATAGAAGAGGTGAATGGAGTGATCTCTGAGCTGTGACTAACATTTTGCCTGAAAAAAAAAATATCTGGACCCAGACATCTTGGTTAGAGATGGGCAAAGTCCGCAAACTTTGCTCTATGAAATATCTTGCGAATTTCATGAAATATTCCGTGGGTGTGATGTGTGAAATTCCACCCACGAAATGCAGAATTTCATCCTCGAAGTGCGAAATATTGCCCATGGATGGCGGAATTTCACCTGCAAACAGCGGTAACTAATATTTTGTTAACCCCAAAACCTATAAAATATCAAGTCTATCCCAAGCTTACAATGCTTACATTTCACAAATATATCAGTATTTTTCTGCATTACAATAGTTACTTTATTATGGCTGCAGTGGGTGGATCCTGCAGACGTTTTGCATGTACAAAAGGGCTGATGTCATGTTTTCTGTCCGTGGAACTGACTGAAGGTGTAAATAGTCTCCTCCACCTTACACTCCTCCGAGACATGTTTAATGCCCTCAAATAATTATGCTCTCATGTTAGTCAATGGTTGCAGGGCACTATTTTCTTTCTTAAATGGGAGGTACAAGAACTGGAACATGAGTAGTGGGAGACAACATTAGTTTTTTGGGGGGAGTAAGATCCACCCCCACCTCCACCCAAGAAGCTCTGAAAGATCCACCCCACCATTTTTTTAGTTCATGTGGGAGTGGCATGAGGTGGATGTAGCATGTTGGAACAACTGACTATCAGAGCTGCCTGGAGAAGTAATTAAGGAGTGCCTGAAACTGCATCTAAGCATATCCCCCCACACATACACATAATGTTTTTTTTTTTTTTTACTCTAAGCATGTCAATATTTGGTTCTAACAGTATGGGCAAGTTGGGCATAACAATAAAATAGAAAAAAAAGCATCAAGCAGGTGCCTTTTCCTTTGTCAGATACATGCAGTCAGAAGGACACAAATCCTGTATGACAAGTTCATTATATGGATGTTTTCCATGTAAAACAGAAATGTTGTTATTGTCATGTCTGTAGCATCGTTTGTAGCCAGTAAACTATTATTTATGTAGGTACTGTAAATGACAGGTTTTAATTCAGAAATCCAGTCTTGATAAAATTGTTTTTTTAGCAGTTCTGTAAGATTTATGTCTCTGTGATGTAAGAGTGCATAGCACAGAAATGAAAGGGTTTCTGTAATTGATTGTTGTTTGCATGAGAGGTGGGCGTGACAATGGCATGCAAGAGTGAAGTCTAACAATTGTTTCTTGGCCATTCTGAGATCTGAAGTTTAACAGTAATGTGTGAAGAGAATAAAGTCTTGTGTTTTGTGCATTTCAATAGGTCTAGTGCTTTGAAGTTAAACTATATGCATTCCCAGGTGCAAGCATTAAGGATGCAATACTTGAAGCAACATCCCATTGTGTTAGAGAGAAAAGAAAGTGCAAAAGAAGGAGGAAACCACTTTGGTTCTCAAAAACAGTAGCAGAAAAGGTCAGAGCCAAAAGGCTGGCCTGCAGGAAATAAAAGAGAACACAGCAGGATGAAGATAAGGAGGCATACCAAACTTCCCTAAGGGAATCAGGGAAGGCAGTAAGGCAACACAAAGGCCCAAACCGAGGAAACACTAGCACAGACAGTAAAAGAAGGTGACAAGACTTTCTATAGATACATTAGTGAAAGGAGAAAGTCCAGAGGGGGTATTGCTAAGATCAAAGGACATAATGGGGCATGTGAGGAGGAGGACCGTGTAAAAGCATCTATCCTAAATAGATACTTCTGCTCAGTATTTACTGAAGAGACGGTAGGGAAGGGCCCACAGCTCAGCACCATGGACACGGGGGGAGGGAGGTGAGCACTAGTCCCTTCACAAAAGAAAGGGTCCTACAAGAGCTTGATAAGCTCAGGGTGGACAAGGCAATGGGACCTGATGGCATACGTCCCAGGGTACTAAAGGAGCTAAGGGTGGAACTAGGAGAGCCATTATCAGAACTGTTTAGTGAGTCTCTGAGCACAGGAGAGGTCCCAGAGGACTGGAGAAGGGCTCATGTGATCCCGCTCCACAAGAGTAGTAGCAGGGAGGAGGCAGGGAACTGCAGACCAATCAGTCTTACCTCAGTATTGGGCAAGATTATGGAGGCACTCCTTAAGGAAAGGATAGTGCAACACCTGGAATCCATAGGAGCACAGGATCCAAGACAGCATGGGTTTACCAAAGGAAGGTCCTGTCAAACTAATTTCATAGATTTCTTTGACTGGGTAACCACAGTGGTGGACCAAGGGGGAGCAGTTGATGTCGCCTACCTTGACTTCAGCAAAGCTTTCGATACTGTTCTACATAGAAGATTGATTAATAAGCTGGGTAGGCTCGGGGTGGGTGAGAAATTGGTCAACTGGGTGGCAAACTGGTTGACGGGCAGAAAACAGTGAGTGGTGGTAAACGGTATAGTCAGAAGAGATGCAAGTCACAAGTGGGGTACCTCAGGGATCAGTCCTGGGGCCAGTCCTCTTCAATATCTTCATCAGTGACATTGCAGATGGACTAGAGGGTAAGGTTTGTCTGTTTGCAGATGACACCAAGATCTGCAACAAAGTAGATGATCCAGATGGCATGGGCAGAATGAGGGGAGATCTGGATAAACTAGCAAAATGGTCGGAAGAGTGGCAACTGGGGTTTAATACAAAGAAGTGCAAGATCATGCACATAGGGAAGAGAAACACTGAAGCCACCTATGGGCTGGGAGGAGAGTTCCTGACAGTCACAAGGGAAAAAAGAGACTTGGGCATCATCATCACTGATGACCTGAAATCATCCAAGCAGACCACTAAAGCAGTAGGTAAGGCTAGGGGGATGTTAGGGTGTATTAGTAGGGGTATCACAAGTCGGAAGAGGGTGGTAATAATCCCTCTTTACAAGACACTGGTTAGGCCCCGTCTGGAGTACTGCGTGCAGTACTGGAGGCCACACCTTCACAAGGATGTTAACCAAATTGAGGCAGTCCAGAGAAGGGCAACCAAAATGGTGCAGGGACTGCATCAGAAAACATTCGAGGATAGATTAATGGAGCTCAATATGTATACCCTAGAGCAAAGGAGGGAGAGAGGTGATATGATTGAAACATTCAAACACCTTAAGGGCATTAACAAGGTGAAAGTCTTACATGTTTCAGTATAAGAAAAATAGCAGAACAAGAGGACACAGCATGAGATCAGAGGGAGGCCGATTAAGAGGTAATGTGAGAAAGTTCTTTTTCACAGAAAGGGTGGTGGATGCATGGAACGGCCTACCTCAGGAAGTGGTGGATATGAATACAGTACAGGGCTTCAAACAGGCATGGGATAGGCATAAGGGAGAAATAACAATGAGTATGAATAGGTAGGCCATTGACAGAGCTCAGGCTGATGGCACATTTATAAGGTAGAAAAAGAAATGGGCAGACTGGATGGGCCTTGTGGTTCTTATCTGCCGTCAACTTCTATGTTTCTATATATATATATATATATATATATATATATATATATATAGTGTCTTGGGCACCTGAAATGGAAGGAGATACTACTGAAATAAATGTTATTCTGATTTATTTATTTATGTGTAAGATTTTAAGTGTAGTTCTGCCTAGGTCACAGACACATGAAATGTAAAAAGTACATTTAAGGATGGATGTATTAGTCAAAGCTTGTAGTAGCAAAATGAAGCAAGAAAAACAATACCTTGTGTTTTTTTCTTTCAATTGTTTAACCAGGAGTGGCACACTAAGCTGAAAGCTTGTTTACAGGGGCTACCTGGGAGCACATGGAAGTTAAGTGACTTGCTCAGGGTCACCCAGTATGCAACTGGGGGATGTGGGATTCAAACCCAGATCTCCAGATTTGTAGCTTAGAGCCTTAAACCACAGTGCTATACTGCCTCCCTAGTTATGGCAGTCATGTGTTTCATGGTTCATGATGTTGGTGTAGTAAGCAGCAATACATTGCATAGCAGGTGTAAAATGTCAATAAGTAGGTCATGCAATAGATGTACTGAGCAGTTACCGGAAGCAAGCAATGTATTTAGGATAGTAAACTATTCCTGTTAGAAAACTGATAAACGTGTGACATTTTTTATCTAAATTTCAAGGAGGTCTTTATGAGGTGTCAATGAACAATATAAAGTAGATTTAGTTTTCAAGTTGTCTGAGTAATTGCTTTGTACTACCACTGTTACTGAAGTTAAATTATTCTATGAAGGAAATTAAGATTATGTAACTGTCTGAAAATGTATTAAAAACATTCACTTGTCCTTATAATGTAATGCATTAAATGCTGTTGCTAGGTTAAGAAGTCACATAACAGCAATAGAGAGGAAAACAATGGGATGCATAGGAATTTGAAAAGAAGTATACATTAGCAGGAGCAGTGTCATGACTTCACCAATTTTTTTATACTTTCACTCCAGATTTTCAGCATTACCATTTTTTACACTGCCTCATAAACAGTACAGCTGTCATTTTTTACATCCTATTCAAAATGTGTTTTTGCACCTGTGGTGCCAAATGACACAGCTGCTGTGCAAAATCATCTTTTGGCTAATGAACTGATAGTGTCACTGTTCATGCGGTGGAGTCTCAAAAAGCCCATGCTGAAAACTTGGTGTGAAAATACAAAGAAATGCCCAGGGCATTAGGGTTTCTGACCATAACACCCTGCCCTATAGGGTCTGACAGGCATCAGGGGTATGGCTTGGAATTGTCAACAGTAATGCTCATGCCATCCCACTCCCATCCCCACCTGCAGCCAGTGACAGGTATTGAGGTGTGCCTTTGACTCTTCAGCCCCAAAGTTCACTCCGTTCTCTTATACTGTACTCATTTCAGTGTATTTCCTTATGGGATGGGGTGAGTATAAAGTTTGAACACCCCAAGGCACACCTCGACACTTGTCTGTGTCTGCAGGGTAGGGTGAGGTGAAATGGAGTGAGCGTTATAGCAATGACCCAAAGGCACATCCCAATGCCTGTCCATCTCTTCGGGGTGGTGGTGGGGTTGACGTCACATCAGTACTTCACTGCTGTTCCTATTCTGCCTGTCTGTCTGTCTGTCTGTCTCTCTCTCTCTCTATATATATATATATATATATATGTCTATGCAATTATCTTTCTATCAATTGCATGTATCGCTATTTTTACCTATTTCTAAAACAAACCTGCGTATCACATTTGCCTGCACTCTGAGCACATACTTATGAAACTGTGCATATTTGTACTCCACTTCTGCATAGACCTCATACTTTCCTAATATTTTCATTATCACAAGCATAACTACCTTGCCCTTATCAAAAGTGACCTCCTCTAAAAGTTGCTATCACATTTTCTCTGCTAACAGTCTATCATTACACCTGACTTTCTGACATCAACACATTGCTTAAATATAACTTACATCACCTCATGGACAAAAACCCTGTTTCTCTAAAAAAACCCCCCAAAAAACTGTGTAAATAATCCCAAGGCTGAACATATACCAGCCATTACTTTTTCATGTACTGCCACCTTCTGTACCATCATGGGGATTTGCATATGTTTCCCATGATGCTTTGCATTATTGGGGTATGTGCAATTGTGTTTTCTTTAAAATCTGGCTGTCTGGCCCATGTCATCCAGGATAACACATACGTCAGTGGCATTTGCTCTGGGGTTCTTTTGTAAACCTATATTGCTTCCTATTCCATTAAAATGTACACCTCCATATATTTTCTTAATAATGTGTATGCCTTCCTTAGAACAGAAACTAAAACAGATCTTACTACTTACAAATCATTATGTTGTTTCTCCATACCTCCTTAACAATTCCACACAACTTCACTAACGTCATTATGCGGCCGTGGTGGATCCAACCAGACTTTGTTATATACAGCAGTTATATATTTAAGCAATAAGGCACGACAGGGTGTGGTATATCATGGGATATCATCACGCCTCGGGTGGTTGGGCATGAGGCCGCAGGCCGAGTGCGTCCAACGACCCGAGAAGTGATGATATCCCATGATATACCACACCCTGGAGTGACTTATTGCTATTATGAACTGAGTTTGAATTTTCATAAATAAAAAAAATAGAACAAACAGATTTTTAAACGTTTTATGAGCAAGTTTTTGGGTGATGTAGGAGTACATTTTGAAAAAATAGTTCTCAGAACAGAACAGAGCAAGGAGGCTGGTGGCGCCGTAACTTTTTTGAAGCCATGATGATGTAGCCTGATATCATCATGGCTTCAAAGAGCTCTCTGCCCATCAGATTCCTCTATTTACGCTCCTCAGTTCATAATCTGTGATTTAATATTCCTTATTCCCTACTTATGTCTGAACGGTACATTTCCTAAATGCTGTACTCACTAATAAACTCAATCTTTCAGTCCCAGCTGACTGTATTACCCTGGTAAACAACTCCACCTCCATGCCCTCACATCTTATATTCTGACTTTCATCCTGCAAGCAATTTGCGGCACCTTGAGATCAAATTCAGTAGCAGATTTCTGATACACTTTACAACTGATTATCAAAAAGAATTACTTGAAACTCTGTCCCAGTACATGTAGTTTGAGTATTGTATAGACTCAGACTGGAGGAGGATGGAGGGACAAGCAGAGGACTGCAATTTATTCAATAAAGAGTCTTTCACAGTGAAAATTAAACATATAGCAAAACGGTGTGACGGAACTTCCGCAAGTAAAACAAACACCCCTAGTACCTCGACTCTCGCGAGTCTTCAAAGGGAAATTAACAGGGTGATGTTAGATTAGACACAATACTTAAGCAATAAGGCATGACCAGGGGTTAGATTAACAGTCTTTTAATCACCCCCTAGGGGTGTAATGAGGCACAAGGCGCAGACGAGTGCCATATTGCCCCTAGGGGGTGATTGTTAATCTAACCCCTTGGAGTGCCTTATTGCTAATATAAAAAATTATTCCAGAAGAAGAGTGTTAAAAGTGTATTTTTTTAATGTTTTCCTCATTTAGAGGGAGCTTTTTAATAAAATAGTTATTCCACCAATGTTTAAGAATGCTGATTCAAAATCAGAATGCATCATTCCAGTCATTCAGCAGTGCTAGAGGATGGAATGCTGACATGAAGAATCCATGTGCCATTGTGATCAGGCTGTACATGACAGTATAACATGGATTAATGAAGGCTGCTGGAATCCAAACAGCCGATCAGATTGTAGCATTTCTAAGAACCTTTTTATAATAACAGTTATTCTGTGACTGCAGACAGGACTCTGTAAAGTTGGATTCAGTAGTAGTATAGCTATCAGTTGTTTGCAATACAGTGAGTGCGCATACAAAAGCTGAGTTTGGAGCCACGTTACCACTGATCAGTCCAAAAAATAATTTACTTGAGGTGTATGTAAAATAAACAACTAAAGAGCACTATACAATCTACTCAACAAAATAGAAATATGCCATTCTTGATTCCTGTGTTCGTAGTTTGTGAGTGTATGTATGGGGAAGTGGTTAGTGATTAACCAGTATTGTAACACGGCATTATGGAGAGCCGTGCCAGGGCGCCACGCGATAGGCGGGACGGCGTCACGTGGTGCAGGAGCAACACGGCATTGTGAGACGATAGTGCCGTGTTGCTGTTGTGGGAAGCACGTTCACGAGCCTAACACGGCATTATCTCTCATAATGCCGTGTTGCTGTTGCGCGTTCACGAGCCCAACACGGCATTATCGTCTCATAATGCAGTGTTCCTCTCCTACCAGCTCACTGCCTTCCACTAGGGACCTAGCATGACGGCCGGACTCGCAGGCAGAAACGGAGACACAGGACTAGAAGAGGCCATCGGAAGAGGTATGTTTTCAACTGTGGTGGCTACTTGCGTCGCACTAGTCGTGTTACAAGGGCATTAATCACCTCCAGTGTCGGGTTCTACTGGTGATTAATGCCCGCCGGGGGGTTGAAACCCTCGGGCTTCGCCCTCGTTCAACAACGCCCCCCAGCGGGCATTAATCCACCGGTAGAGCCCTCCTCTGTCAGTGATTAATGCTTACGTGGCTCTTTCACATTTGATAATCTGAGCTAAAGACAGCTATCTCTGGTCTGGCATAACTGTAACTAAAAATAGAATAGGTGATGGGAAAACTATCTACAGAAATGTACTTGCTTTTGAGAACAATTATTTCTTTATTCCTAATCACACACTGTGACTGACATTTGAAAAACAAGTGTCTTACATAGAAACATAGAATTTGATGGCGGATAAGGACCGCTTGGCCCACCTAGTCTGCCCATTTCCCTACCTAACAGATAAGCTGCAGATCCTAGTTAACCAACAGCCTAATTCCTCCTACCCCCCCCCACTAGAATTGCCTTATATCTGTCCCATGCATTCTTGAATTCCCTCACTGTTTTTGACTTTACGACCTCCTCAGGAAGGCTGTTCCATGTATCCACAACCCTCTCTGTGAAGAAATACTTCCTCACATTACCTCTGAGCCGTCCCCCCTCTATCTTCAAATTGTGCCCCCTTGTTTTTGCACATCTCTTTTTCTGAAAGATGCTGCCCTCTTGGACTTTGTTGATTCCCTTGAGGTATTTGAAAGTTTCTATTATGTCCCCCCCTTTCCTCGAGGCTTTACATCTTTAGTTCCTTTAGTCTTTCTTCATATGTCTTCTGATGCAGACCCTGCACCCTTACATTGACTAAACACACCTTCTCATTTGAGTCACTGATGACAGGTTGAAAATGCAGCACTGCTGGATGCAGAAGGCTGAGGATCTTTTGATGCAGTGTTCTCCATTATTACTGTACTACACTTAGGTTGGAGAGTACTATGTCTTTTTAAGGTGGTGAAGGTAGAATTTCACGGGTGGAATTTCACATTTTGCACCCACGGAATATTTCACAAAATTCACTAAATATTTTGTGGTGCAAAATTTCTGACTTCACCGGAGCATCACCGGTGAAATTAAACTTCGCTACATCTTGGTGCATTACTGGCTGGTCTCTAACCTGCACTTTTTGTGTAAGGTTATTGAGAAGGTGGTTGCAGTAAAGGAAAAATGCCTGACAGGGTGGGTGTTATGCTGGGATAACATCCCACCTCGGGTGGTTGGGCCCAAGGCCACCGGCTGAGGGTGTCCAACACCCGAGAAGGGATGTTATCCCAGCATAACAACCACCCTGGAGGGCATTATTCCCATTATACAATGGCTTGTTGTTTTATAATAAAAAAAAAATATTTTAAAGAATGTTTTTGTTAGTGTGTAAAAATATTTTTGTTTGTTAGAGAAGTAAGAGATCATCCTCCTAATCATCCAAATCCTACAAACAATCAGCAGGGATGTTATGCCAGGATAACATCCCTGCTGTGACAGCCAACTGACCAATCTGAAGCCAGGATTCTTTCTTACACTTGTATAATGCAGCTCGAGGCACACTTCATTGCCTATGACATCTATGAGCCTCTCCAGTCTGCTTTTAGGTCCAAACATAGCATGGAGACCGCACTGGTCAAGGTGCACAATGTCCTTCTCAGGGTGGAAGATAGAGGAGAGATGTCAATTCTCTTTATCCCTCTTCAGCCTTTGACACTGTGGACCATGGGCTGTTGTTGGACTGGCTAATTAGGACTCACTGGCAAGATCATCTGCTGGTTTGAGTCCTATCTAAGGAATAGGACACAAACAGTGGTGTTGGGGAATTTCTCCTCACCCCCAATGGCACTACCCTGTGGCATACCCCAGGGCTCAGTACTCTCGCCCATGTTGTTCGCAGTGTATAACCTGCCCCGGGGGATCTTTAGACAGTATGGACTGGGGCTTCTCTGCTATGCAGATGATACTTAGCTCTGTCTCTAATTTGTACCTCAGTCACTTGGTGCAGTGGATGAGCTAAATAAATGCTTGGCTGAGATCCAGGACTGAATATTACGGAGCTGTCAAAGACTCAGCCCTAACAAGATTGAAGTGCTAGTTGTGGAGCTGGGCTGCAAGGGAAGAGTGGCAGCTACCATGGGAGAAGGGCCGGCTCAGTTCCTCTCTCTGGCTTCCCAGTGAGTACAGTCACACTCAGATGAGGTCACTGATCAGGTTCTTCACTAGCTCAATGTTTTAATACTCAGCGATTAGATCCTGTATCCTGTGAAGATCTGGTCACACTGGTACATGCATTTGTGACATCTAGGATTAACTACTGCAATACGCTGTACCTCAGGGTCAGTGGACGTATGATGCAGCTCCTGTAGCTAGTGTTAAATGCAGCCATCTGGTCACTGAGTGACCTTCTGAGGATGTGCTGTGTATCCCCGAGGCTGCATGAACTGCTCTGGCTTCCAGTTAAGTTGTGTATCTCCTTCAAAGTTTATCTGCTAACTTTTAAGGCCCTTCACGGGCTGGACTTGGGCTAGCTGATGAATCTCCTGCAACCTTATGTGTCTTTGCACTCTCTTTGCTCCGCAAAGGTGAGCCTTCTTGTGGCGCCAAATGTAGGTTAAAAATCTTGGGGGACTGGGCTTTGAAGTGGCTGGCCTGGTCTTATGAAACTCACTCCCAAAGTCCCTTGGGGAAGCCCCCCTCAGTGGAGGCCTTTACGAGTGGTCTAAGTAGTAGTAAAGACCTTATACATGCTATAACTTTTAGGGCTAGAAGCTCTGTTTACAAAATTTCCTGTTACAGTGGCATTGGTGCATAAATTTTGTAAGAGGAACAGAGTTAGAATTTACATAAGTCTGAGCAAGATCTGGACAATACGTTAAAGTAGAATACATTGAGTATTATACATTCATTTGTGAGTACACAATTACTGTACATGTTTTATGGGAAAAAATGGCTGTGCAGCAAAACTTATGGGAAAACACAGTTACCCAGAGAATGCAGTAGTACTAACCCAGAGCACTATGCTCTCAATTAGACACGGGACACAGCTTACCTTTGCTGGAGTCTTCTTTTTAATGTGGATAAAGTGCTTATTACATGAAACCAAAAAGTGCAAGTGCAAAATCAAATTTCAGGTGGCTGTCTTACATTATTTTAATACAATAAAACACACCGGCACCAGCTGGTTTTGATGCTGTACCTGCTGGTACACATCTGCTGCTCACTTGATTATGAGCTGCTGGCTGTCAGTACTGCTCCAGATGCACCTTAGTGGAGCCAGCGTGTTTGCTGATTTTATTAAAATGATGTAAGACAGCTGCTCTGGGTCAGTGCTAATGTGTTCTTTGGGTAACTGTTTCCCTTAAGTTTTGCTTTGTAGTGGTATTGCTATATGAACCAAACTGCTCACTGTGAGCGAATTAAGCCTCACACCCTTCCTTTTCTTGTGTGAATTAAAAATGGTTGTGCCTCAGTTTAAAAGCAGTCACATGTTTCACACAGTTCCTTGTTTATGGCAGTTTTGAAAGCATCCAGTTTTGGGATTTTCCTAATATCTGAGGGGAGTGAGTTCTGCAGCTTAGTGAGGCAATACTTTGAGGTCATCTTTCCATAGATGTGCTGAATTTTTGGGACATTGCAAGCTCTTAATTTCTCTCAGGTTGTATCTGTGGGTCACCGTTTTTGGGTCCTGGTATGTTGGGCATTAAGTTTTCTTTTTAAAAGATTTTAAAGCCATGGGGCAAGCTTTTCAAAGGCCAGAGAATGACGCAGGGTACTTGCTTCAAAAACTACTGACGCAAGAAGCAAAATGCATCAAACCTTGCACCAGTTCTGATTTTAAAATGGTGCTTGTGTCAAAAACAGGTCTGCATGTGCCAGAGTGGCTTGCCCCATGCTTGCACCAAAACAATGCCTGTGCCATGTCAGAAGGGATGCCTGCATCACCAAAATGATGCACCATCCCCTTATTGGGGATTTTTAAAGAATGCAAGTCCTGTCCTTGTGCCTAAGATGCCTGTAGCTGTTAGACCAGCCAGAACTGGTCTAAGGGAAACTAGAGCATATAAAGACACCCAAAGCAGGTGGTCAGACCTGCCTATGCTACTATTAAGGGCCAGTGTTCTCCTGCAGGACTAGTTTAGAACATTTTGGGGGGTTAGTTTTGGCCATTTCATTTGCTGTTTTGTTTTACTTTGCTTGCATCATTCTCGTCCTTTGTGTCATTTTATATTCAACTTGCACCATTTTTGTTACTCACCTTGCACCATTTTTACTTAGTTTGCACCATTTTTGTACTTAGTTTGCATCATTTTCGTTCCTTGAATCATTTGTTTGATTCAACTTGCATCATTTATTTTGGTGCAGCTTGCGTCATTATCATCCCTTACGCCATTCTGTTGAAGCAGTGGATCTCTTGCGTTAGTTTGGGGGACTTTGTCACAAAGAACGCTTTTCTTGCAAAATACCGCACACGGTATTTGGCGCACTGAGATCAGACTCAAGCTGGTTTGATGCAGCTTGCGTGGATTTAAGGGCCCTTTGAAAATCTGGCCCATAATTTCTGACTGTTTTTGTCCCCATAGATTTAATGAATCCGAGCTTAGACTTCTGAGCATCATGCAATGGTGAGAGTCATAGGGACATAATAAGATGAAGTGATCAAGTGTATTGTAGGCCACGTCTAGCATGTCCAGAAAGATTGCTTGCATGTCGGCAGATTGAACTCCTAGTCCACTCCTGGGAGAATCAATTTCTGAGTAATTTTTGCCTGGGCATCCTTTGGGGCGAAAAGGGCTCTTCATCTCAATGCCTCTATTCTTGAGTTCACTTTAACTATGTTGTGTGTGTGGATATTAGAAGAACATTGTCAGCACCACTCCTAGGTACTAGTATTCATTAATGTTTGCTAATTTAAAACTATTTGTGAGTTAAACGTCCAATAAATTGTTTTCACCATTTCTTACTTTTATTTCTGCAACACTTCACTTGAGTCTTTTTTGAGTTGAGCATCATATTGGACTATTTGAACCATTTGTTTTGAGCCCATTTGTTTTTTGTTTTTTTTTTTTTGCTCTGAGGATTAGTACAGAGCCATCTGCATTAAGTGTTATGCCTGAGCAATCAGTGTGATTGGGTAGGCAGTTTATATGCATTAGGAATAACATAGGGCCTAGGATGGATTCTTGTGGGACCCATCTGTGGAGGGTACCCATCTCAGACAGAATGCCCTGAAGATCCACCTGCTGAGACATTCCAGTTAGGTAGGAGTTGTACCAGCTTAATACTTCTCCTAAGATCCCTTCTTGGACCATTTTACATTAGGATTTTGTGATCTACAAGGTCAAATGCCTTGAGAGGTTTAAAAACACTGCACCCCAGTAGTCTCCCATGTCTAGACCACCCCAACCAGGTCCATGAACTTTATGAGTGCTGTACCCATGGATATCCCTGCCCTGAACCCGAACTGATGAGGAGTCGGGAGACAATATTTTTTCAAGAAGTTATAGTTTTACAATCATAGAAAGTGGAGTTCTTGGTTAATAGTTTGTTGGGTTGTTTGTGTCACCTAACTTTGAAGTTAGGTTCAGTTTTGGCACACTTCCAAAAGTCTGTGAAGTTTCTTTCAGTCAGGCTTCCATTGTACAGTTTTGCTAGGACTGGGGAAATATGCTCTGCTGATGTCTTTAGGAATTTTACTCCTGTCTGATCAGCCCAAATGACTTTTTTTGCATTTAGTTTGTTAATGTTTTTCAAGGATGTCTCCACTCCAGAGGATTCTGGAATAAAATTGCAAGGTCATTGGTGAGTTTGGGTCTTTGGTCTCAGGGGCGGGTTGCACTGTTTCTATGTCTATAACAGAGACTGGGAGCTAGATGTCCAGCAGTGAGCAGAAATAATTATTTAGAGTATCTGCTGTGCTTCTGGGGACAGTTTTCTTCCACTAATGTTGACACAACCTATGTCATTTTTTTGGCTCCTAATCCTTCAAGACTCTTGATTAGATTCCACTAAGATGAGAACTCTGTTGTGACATTTATTTTAGCCTTGCTGTACTGTTTTTTGGCTTTTTTTAATAATTCTAATAACATTTATTTAATTAAGCGCCTTTCAAATTTTTCAAAGCACTGTACATAAAAAACACAAAAACACAGGCATAATCAATACATACAATAGAGCTACACAAAACAAATATTACAAAACTAAAATAATCAGTTACAACACAGCAGAAAATGCCTTCTCCCATAAAAAAGTCTTTAAGGCCTTTTTAAAACTCCCCACCGTCGTACTCTCACGGAGCTGAGCTTTTAATTTGACTTTTACAATTATTCCTTTATTTTGTAAAGAGCTCTTAGTCCTTGAATTAGTGTTTTGCTTGCTCTCCACCAAATGCTGTCTTTGACTCTAATTAGTTTCTGTAGTTTTTCTGACATCCATGGCAGCTGATGTTTTCTAATTCGTTTTGATTTAAAATGAGCATGTTAATTGCAGATAGAGAGAAAGGAACCTGTAAAACCAAAACTGCTGGGTTTAGTCAGCGATCAAGTTTATTCTCTCCCATCTTTCTTTTTGCATACTATTGTTTAAGTTAGTGGGGCTGAAACTTATAAAACACCTACTCGTGCAAAACTCTGTGTCAGCTACTGTTTAGGTGTTCCAGATGTTAGAGCATTCAATGGGATTGTGGCCTCCTAAACTTGAGGGAGCACCTGGTGATTGTCTGTAATCATTTTTGATGACACAAATAGTTGGTTCAGGCTATTGACAGTGCTCTGGTATGATCCTTTCCTCATTGGCATGGTGATGATCTGTTTAAGGCCCATGGATGAGTTTAGCATCAATTTGTTCCCTGGTCCATCCTGGACTGTGTTAAAGTCAGCCATCAGCAGATTGTTTTGGCCTGAGGCTTGGTTAGTAATTAATTGGGCCCATTTGTCAAAGTGTGATGTATTAGTTTTTGGCACTGAGTAGACCACCCATATACTATACATAGATCTTGCAGTGGAAGGAAAAACCAAACCTTTTCTATCCCATCCTCATTTCCTGAAAACTTTAGTTCCACACATTCTAGAGCACAACCCCTTCCCTCATGATCTGTCGTATCTAAGATGATTGTATTCTTACACTTATACTTCAACACTCGGTTTTCCATAAGAGCCATGCCTCAATCAGTCCTATAATATTGTTGTTTCCCAGGCTTATCTACATTTTAAATTGATCAATTTTGTTAGCTCCGTGCATTGTCCTGAGACAGTTTTAACATTGTATTGCTAGGGCCTGAGTTTTGCTTGATGTCCCCACTTGTCAGCAGAAGCAGCACAGTAAGTATATCAGGGGTCCGATTCCAAGATGACTGGCATAACTTGCATGCAGTTGCGAGTTATGCCAGTCACCCCTATGTCAGGGACCCTGCACCACATTCCAGAAGTGTCAGGGTCCCGGCACTTGCAACGTGCACGATACACCATCCATGGCTACTGCCACATGCATTGCGTATCGCAGCTGCATATCGCAACTCATGGCAGGCGCATGGTGGTGCCCCCCCTGGGCCCCCTCACTCCAGACCACCTTAGAATACACCAGGGGGCATGGGGGGGGCAGGACATATGGCACAGGTGTCCGGGGGAACACCAAAAATTGACCCACAGGGGTCCCAGATGTTTGGGGGGTTTGGGGGGCCGGGAAGTGCCTGAGGGGACTTGCAGATGGTATGGCACTGTTGCCATGGCCCTGCATGGTTGCATCTGATGGTGCCAGCTGTCGGATGCCACTTAGGACAGCTCTGAGCTGTCAGAACTTCCCTGCACCACTGCACCTCTCGGAATTGCAACTGTGGGTTATGACAGCCACTCTACTGGAACTGGGCGAAGTTGCTGTCATAACCCACAGTTGCACCAGGCGTTGTGGGCTGTGGCATAGCGGGTGGCATAACCCGCGATTGTTGCAGCCCGCATCTGCCACGGCGCAAATCACCACTTAGAATTGCAATGGGCATAATTCATGGTGTAAGTCGTGAGATACACCATGGGGTTTGGCGTGTCTTGCCTTACACTGACATAGCCATCTTGGAATCGAGCTCCAGGTTTCTCTTTAAATTGTTTGGCTTGTCAGTTTGTAGCAAGTTAGTTCCTATCTGGGCCTTTGATCCTACATAACAGTGACATAGTTCTCAGATAACAGTAAATTAGTTATTTCTGGTTGTTTTAAACAACAGTGAGAATGGGTCCATAACAGCAAAAACTAAGCTAAGGATTTAACCTTTTGTATTCACCACATCCATTTTGGTGGTGAGCGTGACCCTGAGATCCTAGGAAATGTAAGAAAATTGCAATGCAGATTAATAATTTTAACACTGACATGTGGCAGCTACAGTACAGGCAGACTTTGTTTGACCTTAAAACAGTTGTATCCAATAATTTATCTTATTTGATAGCCTTCTAGCAATTCATTTAAATCAATAGGTGTGACAGTAGCAGATGGAGAGGTAGCGAGGGAGACCTGTGCTGGAGGGTCCCACCCCCCTTGCGCTTTCACCGCTGACTTTCTTTCCGTTCCCGAGTTGAGGTGCCGGCTTGAGATGCAAGCTCCGGTTGGCCTCCTCGGGGGACACACTGTAAGCTGCTTTTTTCTCTGGGACACAAGAGCCGCCCCTGCTGGAGCAGGAGACCCTACCAACGCCTCCCAATCCCTCTCCTCTGACCTACCTTGCTGAGCGCGCTTAGGAACCTGAGAGCGCAGGATTTTCAAATTTACCTGCTGGAGTCGCCCCTGAGTGGTCCTCCTTCCATACACCTGAGCCCTCCTGTCTTAAGGAGAGCGAGAGACAAGACACAAAGGACAGTAGCAGATGGAGGGGTAGCGAGGGAGACCTGTGCTGGAGGGTCCCCCCCCCTCGCGCTTTCACCACTGACTTTCTTTCCGTTCCTGAGTCGAGGTGCCGGCTTGAGATGCAAGCTCCGGCGGGCCTCCTCGGGGGACACACTGTAAGCTGCTTTTTTCTCCGGGACACAAGAGCTGCCCCTGCTGGAGCAGAAGACCCTACCAACGCCTCCCAATCCCTCTCTTCTGACCTACCTTGCTGAGCACCCCGCTAGGAACCTAAGAGCGTTGGGAATTTTCAAATTTGGCACCGTTTTCAGAGTCGTCCCTGATTGGTCCTCCTCTTCCATACACCTGAGCCCTCCTGTCTTAAGGAGAGTGAGCGACGGACACAAAGGACAGTAGCAGACGGAGGGGTAGCGAGGGAGACCTGTGCTGGAGGGCCCCCCCCCTTGCGCTTTCACCGCTGACTTTCTTTCCGTTCCCGAGTCGAGGTGCCGGCTTGAGACGCAAGCTCCGGCGGGCCTCCTTGGGGGACACACTGTAAGCTGCTTTTTTGTACCCTCCCTTGTTGGTGGTGTGATTATATCCTCGATTGCCCCGCCCACTGACTATACTGTGCCCTATCAACTCGCAGGGGAAGGGTCTGTACCGAATCTGAACTACCTCTACACTGCTTAGATACAAGAGCTGTGGTGCTTCTCTCCCCTGATGAACATGAACTCTGACCTAGCCTGCCTCGTACTACTCTGTGACTCTTGCCTGCCTTGCTCTACTCGGTGACTCCTGCCTTGATATCTGTGCTGTTGACCTGTCTCCTTTAGCCCCTGCTAAGAGCCTAGGTCTGCTTGGTCTTGCTCCTCGCAGTGACACCTGCCACTGTCTTAACAACTGAGAGAACCGTATTGTACTGTATGGTATTTTTGCCACTGCCTAGGTCCTCCTGGCCCTAATTTGTACTGCACATTGAATTTTGCTAATCTGCCAAGGTCCTCCTGACCTTGATCACTTACGTGGCACCTCCCACTGTCAGGCTGTTTTGGTACCTGTATCGTAAACTTTATTACTGTATACTCTCTGGACCTGCATCCCCGACCTAGAGGCCCCTCCCAGCCACTGTGTGAACTGGAGTGTTCTACCTATTGCCCTTCCCACTGCCTTGGTCCTTACTGGTTATAGCTTCCTCTTTCCCCGTTAGGTACCCCTACTCAATACTTTCCCCAGCCGTGAGGATCCAGTGCACAAGAATGAAATCTCCCAAGGCCCCCAGGTGCCACCCACTGCCTCACCCTCCCTGCCCCGCAATCCTTGCAGTTCTCCTCCTGGGACTGGTGTCCATCCATAATGCAACTGCCCCTGGCATATGTGGTGACCGTTCATGGTCCTCCCCCCTTGATGTGAGGGACTACACCTTCTCTAACTACATGTCTGATGTGGTGAGTTCCCGCTACCCCACAGGCAGCCTGGCACCAGGAATCATACTGTATCAAAACAGAATCAGGTGGCGGCTAGCCCGTAAGCCTCTGACCTGGTGTTTCTCCCCCAGAGGGCACCTCCTATGGCTTTTCCTACTGGTGCTAGCCTTGGCCGGAGACATTGAACCCAACCCCGGCCCCACCCCCCTGGTCCCCGAATTCCCTCAGGAATGGTGGCTGGGCAAGGGATTGAAGGTGGCTCATCTTAATATTCGGAGCCTACTTCCCAACCTGGATGAGCTTTGCCTGGGTCTCTATAAGCCTGACATACTTGGCATAACAGAGACCTGGCTCAAACTCCTTGATTCTGACTCAGCCTGTGGACTACATGGTTATGAGTTCTACGGCTGGACAGGGGTGGGAATAAAAGGGGTGGAGGCATTCTGATATACTACAGGAGCCACCTTAAAGTATCACTGGTGAATCACCAACAATCACTGCTGTCTCCCTGTGAGCTGCTTCACTCGGTATTCCTACTCGGCAATGCAAAGAAACTGCACATTGTGTGCACCTATAACCCCCAAAGGGAGGGCTCCAGGGACTCACCCACCTCCTGGACACTGTTAGTCTCAGGACTGGTGACAATGAACTCCTAATCCTGGGAGACATGAACCTAAACTGGGTCGGAGGCAACGTTAAACAGTTCGAGTCCCTGCTTGCCACCCACACCCTGACACAACTCTCGCAGGAGCCTACCCGATGGTCGGCAAATGGATCCTCCAGCTCCCTACTGGACTGGATCCTGTCCAATCGCCCTGACAGGATCTCCTCTGTAGGGATACTATCTGACTCCATCTCAGACCGCTCTCCGATCTTCTGTGTATGGAAAATCCCCTCCCTAAAGGTTCCTCACAAAGTCATCCACATCCGAAACTTTGTCAGGTTCGATCCAGATGCATTCATGGAGGACCTAAAGCTCACTGATTGGTCAGGAGTGTATGGAGCCCCTGATCCCTCCATTGCCGTTACCCTGTTTAACAACTGCTTGGGGAGCTGCAAGACAAGCATGCCCTCTCATTAGAAGGAGGGTCAGGGTCAGCCACAATGTGGCTGCATGGGAGCCTTCTTGCTCTTATGAGGCGAGGATGAGTGCTGGGCCCACTACAAGCGCCTCCCCGACCAGTCCCTACTACAACAATACAGAACACTCAGAACGGGTGTAAAAGCCACTAGGGTGGCCAAAAGTGATTTCTGTAAGGCTGCTCTTCTCAGAACAGCTAACAACCCTAGAAAGTTCTGGGGTAATATCAAATCCCCGGTCAGTGGTCAGTCCAACTCTGGGGTCACTGACATGATTATCGGGGGAGCTTCCTGCAACAATCCACACACGATTGCTAACGCTCTCAACTCCCACTTCACCGACCTATCAGCCGTCTCCCCACAGATCCCCTAGGCCAGGGGCGACAACTGCCGTGCACCCATGGACTGGCAGGTGCCTGACCTTCCCAGACCTCCCTTTCTCCTTAAGGCAGTGTCGGATAATGAGGTGTTGACACTTCTCGCTGACATCTCCCAGCACGCCAGTCCTGGACTTGACAACCTGGAGCTCAGACTTGGTGCCCCTTATATTGCATCCTCGGTGGCCCACATCTTTAACCTGTCCCTTGCCTTGGGGGAGATTCCTGATATCTGGAAGGTGGCCAGGGTTGTCCCCATGCTCAAGCAGGGAAACCCCAAAGTCCCCGACAATTACCGGCCTATTGCTATCCTTTCGGCCATCAGCAAGCTCCTGGAAAAGGTGGTAGCCAATCAACTCTCGGAGTATATCCAATCTCACGTACTGCTGTCTCCCGTCCAGCATGGCTTTCGCAAAGGGCACAGCACCACCACGGCACTGATCTCTGTCTCCTCTAGTGTCAGAACTGCCATGGAACAGGGTAAGCTCTCTGGAGCTGTGTTCATCGACCTATCAAAGGCCTTTGACCTTGTCGACCATGACTTGCTCTGCGTTCAGTTGAGGGCCCTCGACCTGGCTTCGCCGGCCCTGAAATGGATAACTGACTACCTGCATGGCAGAAAACAGCTAACCAAATTTAATAAAGTCCTCTCCGATCCCCTGCCGGTGACCTCGGGCGTCCCCCAGGGCTCTGTTCTGGGACCCCTTTTCTTCTCTCTGTTTATCAACAATCTCCCAGATGCTGTTACCAGATGTAGGGTCACCCTGTACGCGGATTACCTGGTCCTCCTTGCTCACTCCCGAGACGCAGCCACCCTAAACCTCCATCTATCTGAGGACTTCAGGAATATCCAGGCCTGGCTCACCAACCAGAAGTTGGTCCTCAACCAGAAAAAAACGCAGGCCATGCTCTTCGGCTCCTCAGCTAAAATTCGCGCCTCTCCAGTCCCTCTGCTAATCAACTGCACAGACGGCACTTCCCTCCACACTGCAACCTCCATCAAATATCTCGGGGTGATGCTCGACCCCCAACTGGACCTTGGGAGTCACATCCTCAACGTCTGCAAAGGAGTAAACGGCAAGCTGGGGCTGGCCTATAGGGCCAAACACAACCTCACCCCTGCTGCATGCCTGGCCCTTGCCAGGGGGATGTTACTCCCTTCCCTAAGCTATGGACTCCACCTATTTGCGCATACCTCAAAAGCCCTCCTTACTAGATGGAATACGACATACAACAACATTTGCCATTTTGCTCTGGCTGCCCCCCGCCTCACTCATCACTGTGATCTTTATGAGAAATTAGGCTGGCTATCCCCGATCAATCACCTAAACTTTGGCATAGGGTGCCACATGAGCAAAGTGGTCAGCACTGGCTCACCCCTGGGGTTGGCTCAGCTCCTCTCCCCAGCTGACCATTCATGCTACCCCCTAAGGTCCCAGGGTCCTGGGATACTAAAAGTACCCTCAACCCACACCCTTATGGGTGAGAGGGACTATGCCGCACATGCTCCTAAGCTCTGGAACTCCTTCCCTGAGCAGGTACGCACCGCCCCTTCCCACAAAAGCCTTCGGACCTCCTTGTGGGAGCATCTTAAGCTGGCCTCACGCTGTGAATGCCTAAAGCCTCCCTAGCTATAAGCCCTGGACACTGGACACTGTAGTCCCTCTGGCACTCTGCTTCAGGAGCTATATTTATTTAAACCATATCGGATGCCGGTTTCCCTGACCAGCTCCTCCTCTGTTTCACTTTATGCTACAGATAGTTGATGTTGTTCAATGTCAACTCACTATGTATTCTATCCTCACTGTCTTACTCTGTGTATAGCCTGCAGCTTATCGACTTACTGTACCTAACCTCCAAGTGTATATGTAATCATTTCAACTAGTGTGAGACGTAGCCATTCACTTAACTTTTGCTGTATTGTTGTACTCTGTATTACCTGTATTACCTGTTTGTACTCTCCCAGGTCGTTCCTGAAAATAGACATACTACTTGTCTAGTGTACTTACCCGGTTAACAAAAGCTAAATAAATATGTCTTCATGTCCTTGACACTTACAATCCTAAATCCCTTCTCCCTATGCAGGTGAATAGCTGGGTAAATCACAGTGGTCCAGTTCTTGTCTCTGGGTCCTGCCCAGGGGGAAGGGAAAAGGGAGATAGGATGCATTTAGTGATTATGTGCTGCTGATGAAATGAGGCTTTGTAATGCAGTCCATGGTACAAAAATAATAACTGTACTTAGAACTGGGAACTAATGTCGCAGACACAGGCACAGCTGAGTGAGCCGTAATTGGAAGACACTTTAGCCAAAAAGGACAGGCAGTCCAAATGTCATCCCACACCATGACTGTCTGTGTGGCAGGAGCTGCCAAAGTTCAAAGTCACAAACTGCCCTGGTATTGGTGTTTTATTTTGGGGGGGCATCCTAGTCCTACTAAACCCAAGTCTAAAGATTCAATTATTTACTCAAGCCTTTGGGGAGTAACATCTTCTGCATTCTGTTGCCACTTGTTACTAGTTTTATGCTGAATTATTTAGTATGTATTTATGTTATTTCTATTTATATTTCATGCTGTGATGCTCCTGCATTTTATGTGAGGCGTCCAGTGCCTTTGGGGAAGGGCACTGAATGCAAACAGAATTATTACTACTAACTTAAAACAAAAGACAACATAGACATCTTGCATGCAGAAAGTTTTTGAAAATCATGTGCCTTTCTTCTTATTTCTTTCTTACCTTCTTCTTTTAATCTCATTTCCAGTTCTTTGAAATCTTCTACTTTTGTTTGTGTTATCTGGTAGTGTACTCCTATATAGAAAGAGATATCTTAAACAGGTATCCCATGAATATAGTGAGCCTTTTGGAGTGAGTGAAAAAGGGCGAAGTAAAAACAGCGACTGTGTTATGGGCTATGTGCTTTTAATATCACATTGTTAGGGGAGCGTACTTTTGAGGGCTTTTTGAGTGATTTTGGTGTGGTAGGGAGTAGTCATGGTGTAGATTATATGGGGAGTTGCGTGTGCTGCCAATTTTGAGCCGGCCATCTGGTTTAGTGGTTAGAGTCACTGCATGTGTAGCTGATGGATTTGGGTTCAGAACTGGCAGTGGGAGATTTCTTTTACGTGTGTGTTGTGCTTATTTCTTTCGTTTGTTTGTTTTTATGTTGTTTGCATGCATGTGCAACAAACATAGTGCCATCATCCGAGTTTTCGGAGGTGTGGTACCCGTCTTCCAATTCAGTCAGTGAGTTTGCAGGCGCGGCCGCAGTTCTCCAATGACTGCTGCAGCTGTCTATGACAGCAGTCGAAAATGCAGTGGCATACAGTTGAAAGGGAGAGCTCCGCTCCAGTGAGCAGAGCAGTCCCCCCCCCCACACACACGCAAGCACACATATTGCATGCTGATGCACTCCCTCCCCCCACGCACTCACTGTATGGCCGGCGAGGGGTGCCCAATCCCGTCGGCTCCGCGCCCTCCACAAAGCTGTCCAGGTGCCATGCTGGGAGCCCACCCAGCTGCAAATTTTATCATAGCCGACGGGGGTGCTCAGTCCCCGTCAGCTCCAGCCTCCCAAACAGCTCTTCCAGCTGCCACACTGGGAGCTCACCCCAGCGTGGCAAACGTCCCAGCGTCATCTTAATTAAAAAAAAAAAATAAATAAATAAAACAGTCCCTGGCAGTCTCCCTGCCTTTACCGCACCCACCCACTGCATGCCGTGCCTTCCCACCCGCCCCTCACCCCATACTCACTCTCTGGAGCTCGGGCGCATGATCATCGTGAACTGGGAACACGTCTGCTCTCTTCAAAGCCAACCACGAACTGAGGAAATGCCGGTAAGCTGTATAATGGAATAAATAGGGTTTTTTCAACTTTGGTGCATATCTCAAGCATGTTTGGGAATTTTGGGCCAAAATTTTCAACATGGGGTTTTTGGGACCCCTCCTCATGAATTCTTGCACTGTCATGGCGTTAATCGGACCCGAAGGGTGATTTTGCGGTCACTACGTGAAATCACCTTTTGGGACCCGATATGAAATGACACTGCCAGTGTTCATAAGGTGGGCTTCTCAAAAGCCTATGTTGAAATTTTGGTGAAAAATTCCTAAAATGACTGTTTTACTAGGCTATGCAGTTCCACGTCACTCATAAGTTTGCCTATAATTTTCAATATTTTCACTCCAGATTTCAAAATTTCCATTTTACCATGCTGTCATTTTCACATCTTGCCCAAAACATGTTTCCACTCATGTAGCGCATAATGGCGCAGTCGGTGTGTGAAATCCATGTATGGGACACATTAAGAAAATCACAGTGATACTGTTCATTCATGAGCAGAGGTCTTAAAATGGCTATGTTGAAAATTTGGTGAAAAAATTCCTAAAAATGACTGTTTTACGAGCTTGCATTGCACAGTTCCTACGCACGCTCGTAAGTTCGCGAATTTTCAATATTTGCACTCCAGTGACTTCCAGATACCTAAACAGCACATACAAGCAAGCAACATTTGGCATTGACAAATGCTTGTTTAATTTACCTTCCATTCTGCCTGCCTTCCCGACTTTCTCCCCTCCACCTGCAGGTTACTCTAACTCCTAACATTATCCCCTTGCCAACTGTAGTGCCTCTTGGGAGAAGCTCCCTCACGAGGTTTCCCCATTCCTCAATGTCATCCCCCAACCCCGTGTTGATTATTTTTAAGTCAGGATGCGGGGGGCAAAGCCCCTGCAAATGAGGTTGCAAGGGACAAAGCCCCCGAAGAAAAAGTAAAGGAAGTAGCACTGTTTTGTAGCACACTATAGTGCTATGGGCTATTTTGTTTTTCATCTTTTTTAGTGGCTGTTTTTGTTCGGTGCAGTTTCATAGTCGCTATTATGATGTGGAACCTCTTAAACAGAGTTAATGAGAGGGTGAATTACAATGCAGAAATCTAGAATATAAAGTATTAGAGTAATACTTGGTACAAAAACAATATGTTTTTAATTTGGACTGGCATATTAAGAGACACTTCATTGAATTTTACTTTCAATTCTGATTATATATTTATTTACTTTTAACACAAAGTGACAGTTATTTTAAGAAATGTTAGAGTGTTGTATTAATATTACTTTTGTGATTCTGGTTGTTTTGTTGAATGATTAGTATACAATGTTCTGTACTTTTGGTTCTTAGTATTTTGGGGACATCAATAAACATGTATTTGAAAGGTTTCACCTGTGGTTCAATGGGTGACTGCCAGGCAGGGTGTTCTCTGTTTGGGCTGGGATCTCATAGTGGGTGTATATATAACATATCTATATAACTATATAGTTTAGTTTAGTTTATTGTTGAACGGTTAAAATACCATTACAACAGTACAAAGAACAACACAATAAAACATTAAAAATAATCTCCAGCAATTAATACATATCAGGGTGTTTATTACTTAAGGAAGCTTATTTATCCAAAGCAGTGTCACTTTAAGATAGATAAAATATTTTACAAATCAGTTATTAGTAAATGAATTTTAAGAGCACTTTTATTACTAGATGAGCCTCTGATATCAGAACACAACCTTCAAGAAGAAACCTAATGATATCTAGTACTGAAACACCTCTTGGGCAAACAAAAAAGGCTGCAATCACTTAATTCTCCTGAGATGCAGTCAGCTGTGCTATCCATCAATATTTCCATACCACAAGCCATCGTCAGGCTACATCTGAGAACGCAATCAAGCCACAATATTTAGGTCCAGTTTAAGGTACTGAGATTTCTAGCAGAAATACTATGTTACAAACAACAAGCATTTGTCAATGCCGAATGTTGTTGCGCTGGCATTGGCATTGGCAGTGGTGGAGGTAGAGGCGCATTATAGGAATGGCAGTGAAGTATTGAAGTGGCGCCAACCCCACCTCCACCCTGTGGAGTGTGACAGGGCAGTGAGGTGTGCCTTTGGGTCGTCAGCTATAATGCTCATGCCAGTGTACCTCACCCTACCCTGTAGACAGTGACAAGTGTCATGGTGTGCTTTGGGGTCTTTGGGCATCATACTTACCCCATTCCATAAGAAAATACACTGACGTGGGTGCAGTATAGAAGCGTGGGGCCAAGTTTGTGGCCGAACAGTGCAAGACACACCACAATGCCTGTTAGTGGCTGCAGGGTGGGCGTGGGGTGGAATGGCGTGAGCATTACATCCGATGATCCTAAGTCACAGCCCTGATGCCTGTCAGTCCGTACTGAGTGGGGTGCTACAGTTGGAAACCCTAACTCCGTAGATGTGTAGTGCTAGTTTCACTCTACATGTTCATCGTGGGCTGCTTGTCAGGCCACCTCATGAAAAGCGGCACAATCACTTTGTTAGCCGAAAAGTGGTTTTGCACAGCGGTTGTGGCATTTGGTGACAGAGGGACGAAAACACAGTTTTGGGCAGGATGTGGAGATTGACAACTGTATTGTTCATGAGGAGGCATTAAAAATGGCAATGTTGAAAATCTGGAGTGGCAATATGAAATATTGGTGAAACAATGAACATGCATACAAACTGCGCAGCAGACGTCCGCAACCCAATTATTTGTGGGAGTTTTTAGACACATTTTCAACATAGGTATTTTTGGACCTCCCCTCATGAACAGAGGTGCTGTGATTTTGTTAATGTGTCCCAAAAGGTGATTTCCCACAGTGAGTATGCCATTGTGCGCCACAGTTGCAGAAACACGTTTTGGGCAGGCTGTGAAAAATGGCAGCTGTACTGTTGATAAGAAGGTGTGCACAAATGCCAGTGGTGAAAATGTGGCATGAAAATATTGCAAATGTACGAAGTTACAAGGCCGTGTGGAAACTGCGCAACACACACTTGCAGCACAGTCATTTTACAGACGTTTAGCACCAAATTTTCAACATTGGCATTCTAGGACCTCTGCTCATGAACAGTTTCGTCATTTGCTCAAACTGCCCTGAAAACTGATTTCGCACAGCGACCGTGCGATTCTGCGCCGGACATGTGAAAACATATTTCAGGCAGGATATGTAAAATGACAGCTGTACTGTTCATAAGGAGGTGTGGAAAAAATGCCAATTTTGAACATGTAGAGTGAAAATATGACAAATGCGCGAAGTCACAAGCATTCATGCAAACTGTGCAACGCACGCTCGAAAAACACTAATTTTATGGACTTTCGGCCCCAAATGTTCAACATAGGCATTTTAGGACCTCTGCTAATGAGCAGTGTAGCTGTCATTTTCATAATGTTTCTCGAACATGGACTTTCCATAGCGACCACACTATTCTGCACCGGAACTGCGAAAACACATTTTGGTCAGGATATGAAAAATGACAGCTGTACTGTTCATAAGGAGGTGCAGAACAATCACAATGTTGAAAATCTGAAGTGAAAATATTATAAATTCGCGAAATTACGAGCGTGCGTGCAAACTGCGCAATGCATGCTCATAACACAGTCATGTCATGGAGTATCATCACCAAATTTTCAGTATAGGCATTTTAGGACCTCTGCTCATGAAAAGTGTAACTGTAATTTTCGTAATCTGCCCAGAACACTGATTTCCCACAGCAACTACGGTATTCTGCGCCGGAAGAGCGGAATCACATTTCGGCCAGGATGTGAAAAATGACAGCTGTACTGTTCACAAGGAGGTGTAGAAAAATGACAATGTTGAAAATCTGGCATGAAAATATTGCGAATTTGCAAAGTTAAGGTGGCATAGTAACTGTGCAATGCACGTTCAGTAACAGCAGCCATTTTTGATGCCCACCAACATTGGCTTTTTGAGCCCACCTTATGAACACTGCCACTGCCCTTGTGTGTTATTGGCCCCAAAAGGTGATTCCACACAGTGAGTGCAAAATCACCTTTCCGGACTGATTAACGTTACAACTGTGACAGAATTCATGAGGAGGGGTCCCAAAAACCCCATGTTGAAAATTTGGTATAAAAATTCCAAAAAATGCCCGAGATATGCATCAAAGTTGAAAAAAACCCTATTTATTCCATTATACAGCTTACCAGCATTTCTTCAGTTCACAGTCAGCTTTGAAGAGTGCAGACGTGTTCCCAATCCACCGAAGATCGCTACGCCAAGCTCCGGAGGTGTATGGGTGGGGGTGTGGGGAGGCAGGTGCGTAGTAGTGGGTGGTGGGTAGAGAGACACAAGGACCGTTTTGTGTTACAGGGCAAAAATATATCGCAGGGCAGTTTTTTTCTTTCTCAGATTTGGCACGCTGGGTGGGCTCCCAGCATGCCACCTAACCGTTTGGGAAAGAGCAGCCGACGGGGATTGGGCACCTCACGGCACAGAACAAAAGAGGGGGTAATTTATGCCGATGGGGAGTGGACAGCCCTGTCGGCACACCAGGAAAGTAGGGGGCGGCATGAGTTGAGGGGGATTGGGCACCCCCCTCAGCATATAAGAAATGGGGAGGAATGCTTTATGCTGATGGGGAATGGCCTCCCCCATCGGCACATACATTGCGGCCACAGCAAGCCGGCAGCCAGCCCGCCATGAATACTATGTGGCTAAGCACATAAGAAGGGTCCGCTGCGTCTGACCAGCTTTGCTTGGATTGCAGTGCACCTTTCCTTAGATGTGCTCGCCACATTAATATGTATGGTTTGGCGCCAGCATGCAGGCTGATTGGGGAATGAGGGACGCACCTACTGATGCGTGCCCTGTATTCGCCCAACAGCGGCCACGCCTCCAAATCTCCACTGCTGCAAGATGTTGGCTGCGAAAGCGCGCCAACATAAAAATGAAGAGGCTCAGTCATTAAGCCCACATTTAAAGATTCTGTGTTGTCAGTAATACCTGTCCGTTTTTTGTGAAATCCCAAGGTGCACCCTGCAGCGCATGCTGCCCTGTGCTCCTATTGTCACCAGATATGGCAGAATTTATGTACCCCTACAATTAAGAAATCATTTGTGAGTTTCCCTAGACCATGCCTACTTCCATTTGTCCCCAATTTTCTTTCCATGTTCAGGACTTTTGAACCCATTATTGGGCCCATTTGTGGCAACCAATTCATAACCCAGTACAAGCCCTTTAACAGCTATCTGCAGAATCATATTGTTTAAGCATACCCATTAAGCACCCAGGATATCTTTCAAATCCCACCTTTCTCACTGCAATTTTACATTGTTTTCAGCACATTATACATTTCATTCTAAATTGCACTATTGTTTCAAGAGATCCAAGCAATAATAAGCAATCAGTATTGTGCACGTGGGAACAAAAGGAGTCCAGAAAGCAGTCATGATGTGAAGAAGCCAAAATAAATTTTATTCCTTTATGCAGGCAAACATAAACAGACTTAGAACGGAAAATAAATAAAAATACATAAACTGTAAAATTTCAGCAGTTATCATTTCCACAGGAACCATACCTAGAAGGCAGCTAGGCATCTGGCAGGAACTCCTTCCAGCCACATTCTGATCTGTTCACTTGAAATCCTCTCTTTTATACAGAAGAAGGGTCACATGACAGGGCTAAACTCCTCCCTAACAGAACATTAACTAGTTTATAGTGTTCATACAGCTTTAAATATAATTACAGAACTAAAATAAACATTCTTTAGTTAGTTGGATCATAATCAGCTTCAAAACAAACAGAAAAAAACATTCTTTTATTTACAAGATTTCTGAGTATCCCAGGCTCCTCCCATCAGCATTCATTATAATAAGGGGAAAGAGGGGGCCGGCCGGCTCTATAACAAACATGGAAAGCTGAGGGAAGGGTCTGGAAGCTTGCTACACACATACCCACTGAAAGTAAGTTTCATTTATTTATCTTTAGATCCAATAGAGACATTATCTGCACCAACAGCTCAGCAATACAAGTCTGCCTTTCAGTGCTGCAGCAACTAAGCTGAAATAATGAGGTTTTGAAAGCTATACTAGCTTATAGTCCTACTTGCAGGCTTGTCTAAGCAGCTGGGCATAATGGCTACACTTAGAGGGCAACAAGATACTGCTTTGAATTGAATTTCTGGAATAGGGCTCACAGCAGCAGTACTTTTACTTGTAGCCCTCCAGGGAATGCACCAGGGGGGTGTTCTCTTTTCTAAAAATGCTAGCTCTAGCCAGGGAAAGCAAGAACTGCTTGTTTTACATTATTTTGGCCAAAAATGGTGTTTTGATGCGATTTCGGTGTCTGCACACGATCGCACATTTGCACAGTTGCGCAGTGCGAATGTGCGCATAATCGTGTAGATTATTGAAAATAGCTTTTTTAAGAACCAAACAGAGTTTCTGAGTAGCATGGGACTTAAAATACTGAAGGAAAAGAAAGAAAAAGCTAGCGATAGTAAGACTACACATAGGAGGCCACCCTATGGCAAGGGGAAACAAAGAATGAAGGAGGTGACAGGGAAAGTACAGACAGAGAGAAAAGGAGTTATTGTTGCAACAGATTTTGAAGGATATTTATAGTCCCAGTAACCAAACGAAATCTCAGCCTATAAATCCAATACTCCAATACAACTACTCCAGGATTCTAAACATTATCCAGGAGTTTAAAAACATTAAAGGGGGGGGGGTCACAGACCCTTTTACAAGTATCATACGGAAAACGTGTTCTACTGCTCTGCTGTAATTCAAATGTATGCCACAGTAGTAAACTAAATAAATAGAGGATCCAGCCATTAAGTTTACTAAATATATAGCAGGGTAAGCAATGTATTAACCTTAATCATTTCTTGCCTATGGGAATAAGCCGACCCTGTTAAGAACAATTTAAGGTCTAAATGACTGGGTGCAGGAAAATGTCTGAGCAGCTGTAAATTAGAATGAAATAGAGTTAAAATTTAATTTAAAAACATTGCTTGCTGTTTACAGAGTTCCCTTTACATAGGACTAGAGATGCAGAAAATTTAAATTTCGCCGGCGAAGTGAACGCAAAGTGGGCACTTTGCATTGTCACTTCTCTTCACGGAGTGGCCAGCATGAAATGCCCATTTCGCCTTGTTATTATTACTTCGTGTTGTCATTCCGCTTTAAGGCGGGCGGCATGGAGTGACAACAATATTGGCAGCCGCCCCCACACACAGTCACTAGAATTAATGTACATCCCCAAAATGCTACTGTCGTCTTGTCTCCAGAAAATTCCCCAGTGCTGATGAAGTGAAATGACAGAGTAACAAGAAATACAAAGTCTCCCTGAATTAATGGCACACTGAGTCATCAGGGCAGTTGTCAGACAAAGTCACCAGAATTAATGTTCATCCCCAAAATGCTACTATCTTGTGTCCAGAAAATGAGAGTGTAACAAGACATGCAAAGACTCCCATCTTAGAGATGCAGTGAATTAAAATTCCACTGGTGAAGTGCCCGTGAAGTGGGCACTTTGCGTTGTCACTCCGCTATACAGAGTGGCCAGCATGAAATGTCCACTTCGCCTTGTTATTGTGATTTTGACTTCTCGTTGTCATTCCGCCTTGACCTGAAGTAAGGAGGCGTGACAACAATATTGGCAGCCCCTGGGCCCCCACACATCACATGGCTTACAGTACTGTAACTTACATGCTGTACAGGAACGCGAATGCCTATGGATGTAGTTCCCCAATGACAATGACCTGTATCACAAAACTCCCCAATTTGAAAACTCATATCAATGAGTACAGTGGTGAAGTTTGGAGAGAATACTACAAAACAGGTTTACATGATGCAATTAACTAGTTAAAAAATTAATTTTGTGATTCGTGATGTGATCAGGAATCATGACTGCATTTGTGACCGTGAAATGTGAATTTATTTTTCTCGGACTTGGAGCTGACGAGCGTATTGGGAATGTGACTGCCTACGGCTGTACTTCCCTGATGACCTGGCTGTTCACAAAACTCACCAGCTTGAAAACTCATATCAGTGGGTACAGTGGTGAAGCCTGGAGAGATACTACAAAACATTAATTTTGTGATTCGTGATGTGATCATGAATTGTGTGCACCACAGCAGTATTCTGAAGTGAAGCCAAAGAAACAACTGTGATTTAAGTAACAGATGGAGATTGGGCCCTAAAGAGATACAAATGCACAGACAGATTAAGATTGCACTGCGCACTAAAGAGATGCAGACATAAAGGCACAACAACAACACCTAACCAGTGCTCACCATCAGAAATCCAAATTTGGAAAAGAATACATTTTGCCATTTGGGAGGGGGAAGGATAGTGCACGGCAGTAACAGTCCACTACTACCAGTAGAGATACCACAAGCAGTACAAAAATTCATGCAGGTGCAGTGGATAGCAGGTTCACACTGCTGCAATTACCCTGTGGCACAATAAATGGTATTTGATTTAACGGCACGCATGCATCGCTCACACACTCACACACACACTACAAGTAATGCGTAGCAAATTGAAAACCTTTAGTAATACAACCAAATGTTTTAAACAAACTGAAATTATACACTGCTGCACCACAACAATCAGCAAAAAATGCCAAGAATTACTGAAAATGTTGCTGTGTGTACATTAACACAGTTATACAAGAAAAATATAACCAAAACAGAAAGACTGCCTTTTTCTCTCAGTTAGTCTACCTACACCACAGATACGCCCCTCCCCCAAAGCACACTTCACAGTACACAGACTGACTGTTCTAAATTAACATTGACAATCCACACACAAACAATAAACACTCGATGATGTGAGCACAGGATGGTTTCATACAATCGATGTTCTAAATTTTGAGAGAAAAAAAATGGCTCAAAAAGGCTTTTTTAACAGCTTTTAGAGGATTTGAATGGCAGAGCTCTGAGAGGAAACTGTCTCCATCTTCCACTACACACACACTACACAGAACTGAGGCTGTGCAGAACAGTCTAAAGCCCATGTGACCTGCAATCCCATGAAGCACTGCAAATTCGCTTTGGAACTCAATAACAAGGCGAAGTGATGCGAAGTACATTGATTTCAGTGTTACCGCCTTAAAATTGGTGAAAAGTGGTTTGGGAAGAGGAGTAACGCAAAGTCATTGTTTTCAATGGACTTGCATTCCTATATATAACATGAAGTACTCCACTTCGCGGATTCCACGTTACTCTGCGTATCACTTCGCGGAGCAAATTTAGCTCACTTCGCCCACCACTACATAGGACTCTAGTCAATATCCACAGTATTCAAACTTTTGAAAACCATGTACTAAACAAGGATGGTCAGGCACAACACCAACAAATCCTCAATAACCAAAGTTTGGGAGGCTGTCGATCTTCAAGTACAATATAATAGCTGCAACAGTCCACATTTATGGCATCGCTGGTTGCAAAAAGGAGTCTTTTCCCTACAAGCAATAGTATAGTTTCTAATAACTCACCACAAGCAGCCCATACATTCATTTGTACTTTGAGCAGCCATAAAGATACAGGCAGTTTTTAAAGATTTACACCATCTCCCTGGGCTGGGAGTCCATTAGTCGCATCATTAAATATTTACATTTCTCCTTCCCTCTTTATAACTGCCTAGTTTAATGCTTCTGTTCCTAGGAGGGATTCATCTTCAACCTCACTTCTCTGGCTCTTCCCCAGCTCTGGTGGAATTCAGTCCTGTGAATGAAACAGAAAGAAACACTGCTCTGAGCACTTTTGGTGATTCAAAATCACAAACAGCCCCACATCCCAGGTAATGCTAGCATACCTTTTTTAAGTTGCAGTGTGAGCATATCAGCACAATGTGCTACCATACTTCCAGCCATCCTCCTTTTTTTCTCAGTATCCTCCAGGTTCTTTGTTTGGAAGTTGAATACTCAGCTAAAGCCACACATTAGATAATCGAGCATGCCATAAATCTGTATATAGATATATATATCATAGGGGCATGGTCGTGTTCCTATATTAAGGGTTGTACGGGCACGTCAATGTTAAACCCTAACATTTGCACTTTATTAACTTGCCAATTGTTCAACAGATTTGCATGAAATTTTGTATGCATGGATTTGTTGTGTAGATCTCTTGATGTGCCAAGCTTTGTTCTGGTCAGATATGTGGATTCTGAGATACAGATAGTGAAAAAAGTGAATGTTGCAGGATTTTTTCCTATTGGTTTGAATGGGAGTTCTGTCATTGTTTTATTTATTAGTGCAACTCGCAGTCATTACATGTATTAAAGAGATTTACTAATGTAGCCCTGTGCATGCCATAGTTCAGTGCCTTACCTACATGAACTGCATCTGAGCCATAGTCCCCCCCAAACAGTAAATCATTTATCAGAAAATCTCCTCGTAAAATTCTTAATACCAGGACACAGGCACTTCCTGGTTGGAAGATCTGCCCATGCGCTGCCCTGTGCTCTGCAAACTTTATGACGTGATCGCAGGTAGAGTGTGGGGATGCGCTCCATTGTAGTCTATGGGGGGTAACTTTATCAGAAATTTTGTGTACTAAGTTGATCATGTGGTGATTAAACGAGGGCACTGGGTGACTAACAAAGGAGTGAAGATGCCTCTTGACAAAACTGGTAGGAGGTGTGGGCTGTTCCTCTGCTCACCAGTGAGAGGCTTTGACTGCTTGCTATTGGAATAAAATCATTTTATTCACCTACATTGTTTGGTAAGACTGATTTTTATAGCAGAGGTTGGTGCTGGATTTTCTGTCTTTCTCAGTTTGTACTCCTCCATGCACACCTTTTTACTTTGGGGCGGTGTTTTTGTTTGGTTCCCTTATGACTACCCCATGTATTGTTGAATCCCGTTACCATTTTTGCCCTCACCACCTGTGCTGGGGGGATGTTCCAGGCATCCACCAGTATCATGGATTTCCATGTGCAGTGACAACTGGTGTATGTTTTTTTCTCATCTGATGATGGCTGCCTGTGGTTGCTCGTGTGATCTCGTCCTTTTGCTGTTTGGGGAGTGGGGGTGAGGAGATAGGGTTGAAAACCCTAACATCAAATTCTCCAGTTTTTGAAACTTTAATGCCAACCCTAACTGATGTATTAACATAGTTTTTTGCAATTAATTCCCTTACTTTTTGAGATAGTGTAATCATAGCCTTATTTGCCTGTGGGAGCGCAGGGCCTCTCCCACCCATGTATTGTTTTTGAAATAGAGTAATCGTATCCTTATTTGCCTGAGGGCGTGCAGGGCTCCTTCTGGCCCTGCACTCCCATCCCTCCATAAATGCATATATGTATGTCTATGGATGTAGGTGTGGAAGTGCCCTGCCTTCCATTTATTGGACAACAGTGACCAAATTGTCAGCAATAACATCTTATTACCCCAACTCATGTACCTGGTACTGACAAGTTCTGAATCCCTGCCAAAATGTAATTCCATTTAACTGCAATGCCATTCTGCATCACAGGTGTGAAAAGACATTTTCACCAGGATTTGAGAAATGACAGCTGCGACATGCATGAGGTGGGGTAATAAGTCCATGTTGATAATTTGGAGTAAAAATGTAATATTTCCGAGTTACGAGTGTGCATAGCAAAATTCATGATTTAATGGTCATAAAACTGCATATTTTCTATATCTTGACCCCAAATTTTCAACATAGCCTTCTTATGACCCCATCTCATGAACAAAATCAGGACAAATTGTCAAATTCCACCAGAAAAGTGATGTTGCCAACTGACCATTAAATCATCTTTCAGGCCAGAGTTGCATAATGGTGGCTGCATTGTTCATGAGGTGGGGTCCCCAAAAGATCATGTTGAAAACTTGGGGTCAAAATATCAAAAAATGACTTGAGTTATGCATTAAAGTTCAAACTTCCATTAAAATGCATTGAACTGCATTTACTTCAGTTCCTCACATTGCAGTATATGTCAGTGCATTCAGCGTTATTGTGCTACAAGGCCTCCAGCATGGCAGGAGGTGTATTTACTAGAAATAGCACAGCAATAGTTTTGCCTGTGAGCAGATGCAGGTGTCATTACACTGTAACAATTCACACCCTGCCATGAAATAATAAATGATCCCTACTTATCCATTATATAATTATCAGTGATTTTAAAAGTGACAGTGTGTTTGTTGTGGAAGGGGTGGAGAAAGAAAGTATTACATATGCAAAGCAAACAGCAGGGAACTGCAAAGCAGTGCCACAGTAAGAAATACACCTACACAAAGAATGAAATAGCAAAAGAAATCAATCAATATAAATCAGACCTGGGCAACAACAAAAAAACAACAACAATAAAAATACAAAATAACATTGGTACTAGTCTTTAGAGGCATAACCAAGTTGGTTTTGGAGTTCAGTTCATTCAAGAACTCACTGAATCAGAGACACTAAAACAGCTTGCCAATAGCAATATGAAATGTGCATATAGACTTTTAAAACATTATTTACTTGTTTACTAAAACAATGCTCCACCCAGGCTAATCCCATGAGAGGCAGCATCTTGTTTTCATGGGGGTTGCAGGGAGGAACACCACCACACTGAAAAATGACATTTTTCGTACAAACTTCTGAAGAGATGCAGCAATGAGACGTTCACTTGTCTTTCAATAAATCATTCAGTTGCAAATGTTGAAGCCGCATCAGTCCCCAAACCTGGAATATGTGTGCCTGTGAAATGCTATTTTCAGAGGAAGACAGGTTAAATTTTAACATATTGTTAAATGACCTCTGACAGTGAGCAAAGTAATTTGACTTGGTAGAGGTCTCAAGGTATTTTCACACACCAAAATAGTTTAAACCACAGGTTGCTGGCATCTAAGTTACTCTCCTTACATCATCATCTTTATTGTTAGCACTGCTCTGCCTAATCGCCAGCTGTGATTTACATATCCCGTTTTCTGTTAATCAGACTGAACTGATTGCTGTTACCAGTGGCACGGGGTCATAATGTCGCAAGACATTATGCCGCATGGCAAAATCACGCTGCGAATACAGCGCATTTTATGCCATGCGGCATAAGACTTTTTTCTGTGGGGGGCTCCACCCCCACACACCACGTTACAGGGGGTTGTGCCCCCTCAGACCCCCCCACTAAAGATTCTCAACTCGGGGGGGGGGGCAACTTGGGGAGTGCATAAGTCTGAAAAAAATAAAATGTTTCTGGGACTGTGAATCAAACCTTGTCCCAGATGCAGCGCCTGGGTTCCTACTGCTGTGGCTCAGTCCTGTGAGCCACGGCAGCTGCTCCACGGAACCCGCTCCCAGCAGAGGTCTTATCTTCTGCCTGGGAAACCGCTACTGGTGCAATACCGCATACGGCAGTATACACAGTATTGCACCAGTAGCGGTAGTATACTGCACTGTACCGGATTAGCCATAATGTCGTATGCTATTAAGCATGCAACATTTTGACCCAGTACGGTTACAAGGCACTGACTACTGTTAGCAACTACTGCCAGCTGCTCACCGTCAGTTGCTAGCTGTCATCTGTTCTGCTGTTTGGTTGCATCTCTCAAGCAATTCTTCTAGCCACTGAGTTTACAGCACTTAAAAAGCCTTCATCATTGCTAACAGGTATTTAGGAAGATTGGTATAGTGCAATAAAGTGCAGGTATTCACTTTGAATTCTCTTTTTTTTTTGCAGGGATTTCCTTTACCTTGTCTAAAAGATTTATGTCACAAAATGTTGTTCTGTGTTTATGTACCAAAATTAAGTTGGTACACCAGTGTTATGGCTGGGGATGAGGAGTGCTAGCTATGGAGTTGTCAATGTAAAAAAAAACATGATCACTGAGAATGGCTGAGCCCGAGTACAGACTCAGGCTACGTGAGCTGATTACTCTAGGGTGAAGACCGTCAGAGCTCGTCTTTGAGGGGCTGAGGGACTTGAGTGCAGAGTAAACTTCTAGAGGAGTGAAAGGAGGGAAGAGGAAGCTGGAAGGGGGTAGGTTGGCCGGGAAGAGAATCAGGTGGGGGGGGGGCTGGAGAAAAAATCAGGTGGAGGGGGAGGACTGGGCACAGGAGATAAAAACAATTGTTGAATGCGTCAGCTACAGTGGCTGGGTCAGATACAGGGGAGCCATCAATTTTAAGGACTGGACACACTTGATGGGGAGGGGAATCCAGGAGGGCATGGATCACCTTCCAGAAAGAAGCTGGGGAGTTTTTGCTCTGCTCTAGTTGGGATTTGAAGTAGGAGGCCATTGATAAGTAAATCGCCTTGCTACACCTGTTCCTGGGTTGTTTGTATGTCAGGAGGTCATTTGGGACATAGGTTGCTTTGTAGTCTCCAGGCCTTGTCCCTGGCATGACACATGGCAATCAGGTTTGAGGTGATCCAGGGGTGGTGATGGGATTTTACCCTGACTTTTTTAAGGGGTGCGTGACAATCCCAGATAAGATTAAAGATGTGTAGGAAGTGGGACAGGACAAGAGCGACATCCAAGGCACTAAGAACAGGTTGCCAGTCAGCAAGTAAGAGGTCATGCAGCAGGACATTTTCCTTGATTGAGTGGAGGGGGCAGATGAATTTGGGAGGGGAGTGGGGAGCGTGGATTTTGCGAACACAGAAGGTAATACAGTGATCCTTGAGGGAGTCAGAAAGGATGCCCGATGTAGCGATGCAGTGGGGGTGGGAAGATAATATCCAGTCAAGGAGGGTGTGGTTTTAAGACCTGGGGTTTAGACAGATGGGCTCTTGGATAACTTGGGTGAGGTTTAGGACCTCTATAGTTAGGATGGTAGGCTTGGTAGTTGGGGAGAGCCCATACACATACATACCTCACTCCCCCTCCTGCTTTATTTCTTGTTTTTTAAGAGAGAGATTTTTCCATCCAGCCACATCCATCGTTCAGTGATGTACCCTGTTTGGGCCTGTGTCTCTTGGTCCCCCCACCACTAGTAGCCCACCAGATACCCCACGGTTCTGATGTCCGTGGCATGAGCTCCTTGGGAGGATCATCCCCCAGCTTGTGCATCATGTGATCAGGATCTAATGCCAGCAGACACTAGGAACCAGAAACATATGTAAACTAGCAAAAGGGCCCCACACACCACTGCGAGTTTACTTGTGAAGCAAAATGCATTGAGGTGCTTCCATCGAGAACGCCAGAATACCCCTACATAGCACATCAATTCGAATGCTTCATCAGGGTGCGGTACTCTGGATAAACTTCAAAATGTTATGCAGGTGCTCATAAATATCATTAATACAATCTTAAAGGTGAAACAAAGTATAAAGTGCATGAAATATGAAAGCGTGTACTGACATGAAGTCACCACACTGTATCAGATTATTATGACTGCATAGTTTAAAACTTTTCAAAAAATTCCAATTAATTAAGAACAGACAGTTTTAAAAATGTAACACTTCTAATAGAAGCCTGTACTAACAGTTCAGTAATTAAATACTCCTTTGATTTATTTCAATTTAATTTTTGTGATGGACCTTGCTAGCAATAATCATTTTATTTTATTGCCGAACAACTGTACATGTAATCGGAGATACGGATTAAAACAGGTCTCTGATAAGGACAGGCATGGAGCTACCCTTCTCAATTATCAGGTTGTGTATGAAGTGTGTAAGATTGAATCACAATTAAATAGGTAAGGTTTACTGTTATGTACAACCTGAGCTGTAAACCACTAGGCTGTTTAAATCACAGCCTTCACCCCCCACCCCCAACCCCAAGCCATTAACTTATAAAATTGTAATTATCTGAATACACTGTGATTATTTTGTGTCAGTGCATGCTTTTTAATATTTCGTGCACTTTATACAAGTTTTACTTTAAGACTGTATTTATGAGCATCTCCATAAAATAGCTGTGGTTTATCCGGCGTACCACCCCTTGATGAAGCCTTCGAATTAAGGTGCTACATAGGGGTATTCTGGCATTCTCAATGGAAGCACACCAATAAATTTTGCTTCCCAAGCAAACTCTCAGTGGTGTGCCAGTCCTTTTGTTATTTAACAAATGTTTCTCAGCTATGGCTGTTAAGAGTAGCACCTTCAGCCAAGCTGGTGTGGTCAGGGGTTTTGTTTCTTTGTACTAGGACCCAGGAGTCCAGGCCATCATTGAGATGACCCTGGGGTTTTCTCCCTTTTCTGGTCCCTCCCACCTACCCAACAGGATTGCAATCTAAGTGGTTCTCATGCAAACAGCACGTCCACTGCAGCAGAAGCAAGTCCCATGGCTCAGCTTAGGGGGTCACTGGAGCGCGTCGTCAACCCTTCCCAACCGGGTTGTGCTGCCGCACGGCAGCTACCTCAGGCCGACCTGCCGTTCAACGCAACCAACCGAGTTCATTGCCAAACTCGTGTTGTCTGCAGGACAGTGCAATTCGCTACCACTGGGGCGGCCTTCTTGTATTTCATCCCATCACCGATGTTTGTGTCCCCTTCCTCCCTCCCCCCCTTCCTTTTCCTTGTCCCCACATCCTTCCACTGTGTTTGTCCCATGCTCTTTTGAAAGATCCCACCATCTTGGATGCCACGACAGCCTCAGGCAGTACGTTCCAGGGCATCACAACCCTTTCTGTGAAGAAATGTTTCCTCACATCCCTCTTAAATTTTCCTCTCACTAGCTTTAGGCTGTGTCTTCTGGTGGAGGTATTTTCTCTTACGTTGAAGAGACCCTCCCATGCTACCTTGTTTATACCCCTTAGATACTTGAAGGTCTCTACCATAACCCCCCTCTGCCTTCTCTCCTCCAGTGAGTACATCCGCAGGGACTCTAGCCTCTCTTCGTATGACTTGTCCTGCTGCCCCCAGATCATCTTAGTTGCCCTCCTCTGTTCCCCTTCCAGCAGTTCAATGTCTTTTTTTAGGTACGGGTGCCAATACCTTACTCCATACTCCAAGTGAGACCTCACCAGTGACCTATACAGTAGTAGAATAACCTCACTGTTTCTGCTACTGAATCCCCTCACGATGCATCCCATCATTTTGTTGGCCTTTGCTACCACTTTCTTGCACTATATGGATGGCTTCATGTCACTAGTGATTGCTATTCCTAGGTCGTTTTCTTCCTCAGTCTCTGTTACCTGTACTTTCCTTTACAGTACTCGGTTCTTGGGTTTTTTGCTCCTATGTGCATCATCTTGCACTTCCTGACATTGAAGCCCAGCTGCCAAATCCCTGACCACTTCACCAGTCTGGCTGTCTTCCCTTAGTTCCTGTACCCCCTCCTGAGTGTCCATCCTCCCACAGATTTTGGTGTCATTATCGAAGAGGCACATCTTGCCTTGATTACCCTCCCCAATGTCATTTATATACACATTAGACAATACTGGGCCCAAGACCGATCCACTCGGCGCACCACTAGAGACCCCCATTGTACTGCAGGCTACCTCCCGACTACCACCCCCTGTGTCCTGTCCCCCAACCAGTTCTCCACCTATCTGACCAATCTTTCCCCCACCACTAGTGCCTTCAGTTTGGTTATCAACCTTCTGCATGGTACCAAGCTGAAGGCTTTGCTAAAGTCCAAGTATATGATATCTATTGCCAGACCCTTGTCTACTGCCTTTGTGACATAGTCAAAGAACTCGATTAAGTTCATTTGACAAGATCTTCCAGCCACAAACTCAAGTTACTTACTGTCATGCAGACTATTCTCCTCCAAGTATTTCGCCAGTCTCTCCTTTAGTATGAACTCCATAAGTTTGCACACTATAGAGATCATGCTTACTGGCCAGTAGTTGCTTGGGTCCTCTGTGGGACCGTTTTTGTGGAGTGGTACTACTCTAGCTGTTCTCCATTCCACCAGCACCACCCCCGAGTTCAGGGACTAATGATCTTGCCAGCCGGTCAGTTGTGGAGACCAAGAAACACCTGACCAGGCTGGGTGACAAACTATTATCCATTTCATCCAGCATCTCCTTCTCTGAGATCCTGCCAGTCTGGGAGAGGGGGGCAGATGGACGGAAGGTCAGAGAAGGGGAAATAAGGGAGCTAAACATGTGACTCAAGGACTGGTGCCAGGAAAAAGGACACAGATTTGTAGGGAACTGGCAACAGTTTGGGTAGTGAAAGTTCTTCATATTTGATGGACTGCATCTGGCTAAGGAGGGAGTCAGTGCATTGGGGCAGAAGTCTGATGTCTTTGTAGAATATTTAAACTAGCAAATGGGGAGAGGGGTGCAGCACCCCATACGTGGAATGGGAAGAACACCCCTCCCCCCTCAGCTAGTGGTCAAACAGGAGTTCAGCATGTTTGCAGTTCATTTGCATCACCAGGTAAGGAAAAAGGTCCAGCTCCCCATACGGCGCACAGGGGAAATGCCAGACCTCACCCAACGACTAACACACCGAAATCTGGTCAATGGAAAATCATGTACACAAATGCTCGCAGTCTAGGAAACAAGATCCCAGACCTGCAGGCAATAATGACAGAGGCTAAACTGGACATAATAGCAATTAACAAGATGTGGTTTACCAGTAACAACACTTGGGAGACTTCAGTACCTGGCTATGTACTTTTCAGAAAAGACAGAGGTGCAGAAAGGAGGGGTGGAGTGGCCCTGTATGTCAATGAAAATAGAGCTACAGAAATTCAGAATACACATAAGGAGCCAGAAGAACTGTGGGTCACCCTGGAAACAGGAAATGGGGCAGCCATAAGAACTGGGGTTGTCTACAGGCCCCCAGACCAGGGAGAGGACATAGACACATTACTGTCAGAAGATATGCAGAACATGACAGCTAAAGGGGAGGTTCTGATAATGGGAGACTTCAATATGCCAGATACAGATTGGTCAATACCAGCAGGGACATCTGCCAGAACTAGACACATGGTGGATTCCCTACAGGGGGAGGGCCTCAAACAACTGGTACAACAACCCACAAGAGACAGGGCTATCCTAGATCTAGTACTGACTAACAGGGAAAGGATCATAGATCTCCATGTAGAAGGTCACCTAGGGGCCAGTGACCATCACATGGTATGGTTCAATTTGGCCACCATAACTAAATCATCCCATTCCAAGGCAAAAATATGAGACTTCAGAGGAGCTGACTTTGATAAGATGGCCAACAGAGTTAAGCTAGCCCTGGCACAAAATAAATACAGGTGAGTGGGTACAGGCAAAGTGGGCAAGCATTAAAGATGCAATACTTGAAGCAACATCCCATTGTGTTAGAGAGAAAAGGAAGTGCAAAAGAAGAAGGAAACCACTTTGGTTCTCAAAACCAGTAGCAGAAAAGGTCAGAGCCAAAAGGCTGGCCTTCAGGAAATATAAGGGAACGCAGCGGGATGAAGATAGGGAGGCATACCAAACTTTCCTAAGGGAAGCAGGGAAGGCAGTAAGGCAGGCAAAGGCCCAAACTGAGGAAACGCTAGCATGAACAGTAAAAGAAGGTGACAAGACTTTCTATAGATACATTAGTGAAAGGAGAAAGTCCAGAGGGGGTATTGCTAAGATCAAAGGAGATAAGGGAACATGTGAGGAGGAGGACCATGTAAAAGCATCTATCCTAAATAGATACTTCTGCTCAGTATTTACTGAAGAAAAGGTAGGGCAGGGCCCACAGCTCAGCACCATGGACAAAGAGGGGAGGGAGGTGAGCACTAGTCCCTTCACAAAAGAAAGGGTCCTAGAAGAGCTCAATAAGCTCAGGGTGGACAAGGCAATGGGACCTGATGGCATACATCCCAGTGTACTAAATGAGCTAAGGATGGAACTAGCAGAGCCATTATCAGAACTGTTTAGTGAGTCTCTGAGCACAGGAGAGGTCCCAGAAGACTGGAAAGGGGCTCATGTGATCCCGCTCCACAAGAATGGTAAGAGGGAGGAGGCAGGGAACTACGGACCAGTCAGTCTTACCTCAGTAGTGGGCAAGATTATGGAGGCACTCCTTAAGGAAAGAATAGTGCAACACCTGGAATCCATAGGAGCACAGGATCCAAGACAGCATGGGTTTACAAAAGGAAGGTCCTGTCAAACTAATCTCATAGATTTCTTTGACTGGGTAACCAGAGTGGTGGACCAAGGGGGAGAGGTTGATTTCGCCTACCTTGACTTCAGCAAAGCTTTCTATACTGTTCCACATAGAAGATTGATTTTTCAGCTGGGTAGGCTCGGGGTGGGTCAGAAGTTGATCAAATGGGTGGCAAACTGGTTGATGGGTAGAAAACAGAGAGTGGTGGTAAACAGTATACAGTCAAAAGAGATGCAAGTCATAAGTCCTGGAATGACACAGCCCCAAGTATGGGCGTGTTCACAAAGCAGTACTGCGATTGGCGGTTCTGCCTTTGCCATTCTATCTTGTACAGTGCTAGTCCATGTTTATTGCAGCTGTATGGGTTAATGAAGCAATATTTATTGGACCTACTTAGCTTAAAATAGAAATATTCGCATTCGTTGTACTGTAAGTTGTGTATAGCCTTGATCTATTGTTTTGTCAAATTTATGTGACAGGTTTATTTATAATGTGCTCATCAAACTCTGCTAAAAAACTGCTAAATACTGTTGGTTGGGTGGTCAAAATGCCCTATGGGCTTGCAATCCCACAGTGTGCTGTCAGTCTGCGAGCTTGCCATAGAGGTCTTGAAGGGTTTTCAGGGAGGTAAGCACCGCAGTACACATTGTCAAGGATGGGCATGTAACTATTTAGTACTAAGCAATTTGAGTAGTTCAATGTAAAATGAGGAAGCATTATGAAAAGGACAACAGAGTTTGACAAGCACATTATAAATAAGCCTGTCACATAAATTTGAGGAAGCAATAGATAGAGCCTTTACAGTGCAGCAAGGGTAAATATTTTAGCCATCACTAAGTAGGTCCAATAAATAGTGTTTCATTAACCCACAGAACCGCAATATTGTGGCACTGTTGCTGAGCTGTCATTAGGCTTTAATTGATCAAAATACCTCGTAAAATGACCTGAGCAAAAGCTACCTAATCTGAAAAGATGATGACTTAAACTCTGTAATACTTTTACTACAGTATTCAAATTGTAGCACAGTTTCTAACAAAACAGCCACAGCTACAGTACAGATATGACCAGGAGCTTTTCAAGGAACTGAAACTCTTGTCAGTGATCAGCTCTTCTGCCGAAAGCATGGACTTGCGCTATACAAGGCAGTGCTGCAAAGGTGGGACAGCTGATTGCATTACTGCTTTATGAATGTGCCCGTACTTGTAGCAGTGTCATTCCAGATCATGCATAGAAAATGCAGCTTCTGTAGCCCAAGTCTGTTTTTTATGACTGCGTAAAGGCCCCTCCTGATACCACTCAAGGTTTTGTGAAACAGGTGGTCACTCTTCTACATTTTATTACTTCCTCTGAGCCATTTCTGCACTTTGTGTTTTTTAAGTCAGCAATGATATGGTGGGGGTGAAACGTGATGTAGGCTACTTAGTAGGCATCCAGAAAAAGAGGTACTGTCCCAGAAAGTGAACTGTCCTCATTAGTTTTGGGAATGTGTGGCCCTGACTGACTGTTGCAACAATATTCCAAAGAAGAGTGGAGCTCTAAGAAACACAGAGCCAAAGTTTTCCAACTAAATTGTTGTTTTATTGTAAACCACAGTGAGACCCCCTAGAGCCTCAGCTACAAGCCTACAAGGGGGCCTCCTTGAAAATAAAGCAAAGCATGTATGGCTGTGCTCTTGACTCTCAATTCACTCAGGGAAATTTAAATTAAATATAAGGACAGCACTGGAGGGTGGGGGTGCCACTAGACACCAGGAAAATATAAATTAAAAATGGGGACGGCAATCGGAGGGTAGGGGGCTATACTGAGTGCTGGATTCACTCTCACTCTCCCTATCTGGTGCTGAAGGTTTAGCCTGGCTGTTTGATAAAAGTGGCTCAAAAGAATATGTCACAGCTGTCATGCCCATGACTAGACAATCAGTTCCATGTAACTTGTCTTCACATGACATGGTTTATGTAATGAATATCAGACTGCAGATTGAGCTTCAATATTCCTGCAGACCTCTTGTGACTCCTAATACGTTTACATACGACCTAGAAATCCATTGAGAGATTATAGTAATTGATTCATTTTCTAATCAGATTTCTAGCTTGCAGGAAAAGGTAGTTGGAGTCACTGAGCTGAACCCATGTATTACTGCATCAGGAATATATTTTATCAAACAGCAAGGCTAAATTTCACTTTCATCAATTTTACCTTGATGCTGTTGCTAAACTTTGGAGCAGATTATACTGTAATTTTATTTTCATTATTTATGGTCCAATCAGTTCACAATCCTATTGAACTGCTCACTGAACTTTTTTAGCTAACAGTTTCCCTGCTTTTGAATTTCTGACTCGATTCTGGTTGCTGAACAGTAATGGAGATAACTTCATTTCAAACCAGATTTGAGCCTGCATTTGAATAAGCTACTATTAACATACAGTACTATCTCCGCTCCATAATAGTACCATATTACGTCTATTACTGCCATTATTTTGGAAGTGCAGGGCAGCTACAGCTCTTTTTGTGCTGCACAACAGCACTGTGTGTTTTCAGTAAACCCCACCATAACATGTGACTGTACAGACCTAGAAAAGAAAAATTATTATCAGTTAGCTACAGTGTACATTGTAAACAAGCAAACATTGAATAAAAATTTGGCAAATGACCGATACCCCATTACACTGGATGGACAGTGCTTGTTGTTTTTTCTGGCTTATTCTTATGCTAACAGGCAGAGAAGGTGGGCTTTTGAGGGAGTTACAGCTAAACTAAGATGGCTACATTGGCTATAGACTGGGGTTTCCTGTATGCCTTCAGTTCATCCTAAATAACAAACAGTACTCTTTCACATACCCGGAGGTGACTGGAACCCTAACTGAAAAACACATAGCTGCAACCTCTCCAGATGTATTACATTCCGGATCAGACAAGGACGGGCAATAGGCTGCAGTATCAGAAGTATCAAATCTATGGGGTCATAAGTAAACTCTTCCTTGCCAGAATCATGGTAACGAGCCATTTCGGGACTGGACTGACTCATTTCTTTTCAGAAGCATGTCTACAAACTAGCAACTGACTCAATGGACCATTTTAATTTCATTGACTGTAATATGTGAAAATGTCTGTGCTGAACTGTGAGTCTGTGCATAACTTGCATTGCTTTTCCAGGATTTATGGCAGGAAAGGAAGCTTAATGAAACAAATTACTCTGTTAATACTAATATGATTATAAAACTGACTGTTTATGCTGCTTCATTTCTCCCACAGACTAATTAGTTAAGATTTTGTGGGTAGCCTACCTGGTTGGCACTATATGCGCATAAAATGTCATATGCATTCCTTAAGATGGCACCTAAGCCTCTAATCTGGAGCAGGGAGAAGTCCACGTGGCCAGTCAGAATGGGTCTGCGAAGCCACCGGAGTAAAAAATAATGTACAGGCACCCTCAGTGTCATGGCAGTATAATGACAACCACAGATGTTTATGTGGAATAATCAGTATAAGTATAGCATTCCCAAAGTTTGACATTATCAAAGTTATAAAAATGTTTTAATTCTTGCTTCAGTACTATGCTATAAAGTCACAGTTATCAGTCCGAAGAAGCCAAGAGGAAGGTTATTTATTACTGTTTTTCTCAGTGCGTAGTGAACAATAAGCTGAGGATGCTGGTTGCACACATAACAACTTTTTTAATTTTCAGAATGACTGTTTCATGCTTTGGCTACACAGTTGTTCCTGAAGTGTTATTACCAATACTGTGGAATGTATAAAATGTGTTTTGGAGGTAACAACTAGAAGTGAGACATGCTGCAGATGTAACTGATGTCTTGTGCCTTTATCTTTTGTGGCTTTGCCACTTCTTGAACTGTAAGCATTGGCACTGTATCTGTGTTGAAAATGCAATAAAAGTAAATGAAAAAAATAAAATAATAATACAGTCAGTGTTGGGGGGGGGTGCCAAAATGGCCAACAGCAGTAAGCAGTGTGTATGTGTTGCTTCTGTAAGAACACTACCAGTCTGCGGCCTTTTTATCATTCTCTTTTGTGAATATCCCTCTACAAGCATTGGATATGAATCTCTTCTCACTGGAGCTTCAGAAACTATGAAAGAAAGGAAGGAAGGAAGGAAGGGAAGATGCAAGAGAGAGAGGGAGAGAAAAGGAAAGAGATTGGTAGTCCAACATCTGACTTAACTAACCTCAACAAGTGGGAGCGATCTGGTCCCGTGGACAAGTAGCTGGGTTCAGTACACTTGAGAAGCACGGGGCGATTGAGTCCGTGAGCCATGACTGAGATTCCAGACCCCAAACCCATGCCAAAAAGGTCTGTTGCTGCAGCATCCTCCTCAACCACAACTAAGTCATGTTTTGAAATGGCATTTGGAGAACATGGGTGGATGGGGGAGGGAGGGACCACTAGTCTACCAGGGCTAACGGCGATCGGAGAACAGGGAGAGGGGAAGGACCACTGCAGCCCCCTCCAAAAAAAAACATCAAGGGATGGTTTTCTTTTTTGCAGTAATGGATGGGGCAGCGGGGACACCACATACCATGGACATTGGGGACAGTAGTCACACAATGGGGAAGGGCAAAGGGACCACTGAACTACCAACGATAAAATAAAAAAAAAATATGTATAAAATACAGGGATGGCAATCGGAGAACAGGGGAAGGATAACTAGACAACCAGGGTTCAATGTTTTATTACTGTGGACAGTGATCAGAGAACAGGGGAGGGACCACTAGACTACCAGGGCTAATTAACGTAAACATCGGGGACGGTGATTGGAGAACAGGGGACAGGTGAGGGACCACAGCAGCCCCCCTCCAAAATGGGAATTTTAGTGTTCGAACAGTAAAGTTAGAATTATCAGTCTAAATAGTTGTTTACCATTCAAACAGTAAAGTTCGAACAGTAAATAACAAATCGAGCTGTATTACTTAGCAAGTGTTGAGGAACATGATTTTCAGTGAAAAAGCACACATTTGCCATGGAGATATCCTAATTTAAAGACAAACAACTAATTAAGCATATCACTGAGACCTAAATATAGGTGTTATGCTGTGCTTACCATGCAGTGGTTGTGTACAACAGTATTTTGAAAATTGTTAGAAAAACAAGATGGTTGACATCTCGCACAGTATTTGTCTAAGAATCAACAACCATTCGAGCGGTTATTTACCATTCAATCTTTTTTCATTTACATGCCTCTCTTGTGGTTTTCACAAAATTCGTTCTAATTTAAAAATGGTAATGTATTTTTTCACAAACCTATCCAAAAGCACACACCCCATCAGCCATAAAAATTACAGATTAATTTTTCATCCCATGTGGGCTGTAGAGGATGACAAAAAATTCCATGTTAACCTACAGGGAAAAAAATGTAAATTTTACTGTTTTTCATCACTTTATATCTCTAAAACCACACAAGATACCGTCACGAAACTTTCCAGATCTTGTGACACCAGCAGAATGACTGCACATTCCTATTTGTGGGCTATTTTGTCACAAAATGCCAAAGTTATTAAGGTGCAAAAATTGAGATTTAACATTGAAATGCTGTACCAACCCTAACTATAGGGACAATAACATGCCCCTATAATATATAGGTATCATTGATGGTGACTTAATTGTGATGTAACAAATATATGTTTTCTTCTCCATATAGAGTTTCAGGCTATACAAGTATTTTCAGACACTTTGCGATGATCTAATAAATTGAATCCTCCTATTTATCAGCAGGCCACATGACAACCATTTATCCATGACCAGACTGTAGAATATCTGGCAAAGTATAAAGTTCTTACTACATCACAGCATTGTTTCAGAGGTGACTGTAGTACTGTGACTGCTTTGGTCAGGTTCATGAATGAACTGCATCAGAACGTTGAGCAAGTTATGGTCACTGGTGCAGTCTTTGTGGCCTAACCAAGGCTTTCAATGCAGTGCATCACCCCCTCCTACAAACCATAGAAACATAGAATGTGACAGCAGATAAGGACTACCTGGCCCACCTAGTCTGCCCATTTCCCTACCTACCTCAACTGCAGATCCTAACTGATTTGCAGCTTACTTTCTCTTTTCCTACCACTATGGTTACCTTCTGTCTATCCCATTCATTCTTGAATTCACCTATTGTTTTTGCCCCTATGTCCTCTGCTGGGAGGCTATTCCATGCAGCCACTACCCTTTCTGTGAAAAGGTACTTTCTCATGTTACCCCTGAGTGTCCCCCCCCCCATATTGTGATCTCTTGTTCTGGCACATCTCTTTTTTTGAAACATGCTGCCCTCCTGTACCCTGTTTATCCCCTTGAGATACTTGAATGTCTCTATCATATCTCCCCTCTCCCTCCTTTCCTCCAGAGTATACATATTGAGGTCTTTCAGTATTTCCTCATATGGTTTATGGTGCATTCTCTTCACCATTTTCGTTGCCCTTCTCTGGACCACCTCCATTCAGTCTATGTCCTTCCAGAGATGTGACTTCTAGAACTGAACACAATATTCTAGATGTGGCCTCACCAACTGTCTGTACAGTTTCATCGCAACCTCCTGTTTTCTACTGGTGATGCATCTCTCTGTGCACCCCAGTATCCCTCCAGCCCTCCCCACTGCCTTCTCACACTGCTTGGCTACTTTCAGGTCATCTGTTATGATTACCCCGAGGTCCCTTTCCAGTTTTGTTGTCATTAGTATCTCTCCCCCCCCATCCTGTATTCCTTTCCAGGATTCCTGTAGCCCAAGTGCATGACTCTGCACTTTTTTGTATTGAATTTAAGCTGCAACACTCTTGACCACTCCTCCAACTTGCCTAGGTCCCTTCTTATTCTTTCCACCCCATCTGGAGTATCCACCCTATTGCAGATTTTGCAAAGAGGCTTACCTTACCTTCCAGCCCCTCCACAATGTTGCTAATAAAGACAAGAGGACAGGCACTAGCACTGAGCCTTGTGGCACCCCACTGGTCACCTCCCTCTCCCGGGATTGAACTCCGTTAACCACCACCCTCTGTGTCCTTTTGTTCAGCCAATGTCTAACCCAATTTACCACCTTTTGACCCACTCACAGACTGCCAAACTTGTTTTCTAAACTCCTGTGTGGGATGGTGTCAAATGCCTTGCTGAAACTCGAGGTAGGCCATGTCTACTGCCCCTCCCTGATCAACCATCCTGGTTACCCAATCAAAGAAAGCTATCAGATTTGTTTGACAAGATCTACCTGCTGTGAATCCATGTTGCCTCGGGTCTTGTGCCCCACTGTCCTTGACACATGCCATGATCCTTACCTTAAGCATGGATTCCATTATTTTCCCTACCACTGAGGTTAGACTGATGGGCCTGTGATTCTCAGCTTCCACCTTGCTCCCACTCTTGTCTAGTGGTACCACATTCGCCATCCTCCAGTCCTTTGGTACCACTCCTTCCTCCAGTGATTTGTTTAAAAAGGGCTGTCAGTGGTGCCCTCAGTACCTCTTTGAGCTCTTTCAGTATTCTGGGATGCAACCCATCTGGCCCCCTTTAGAACTCTCTCCTCTGTGAATGGACTGGCATCCACCTCTCTTCCATGTTTGTTTCTACCCCCCTATTTGTGGTCTTTCCCCTTCCCCTACATTAACTGTCAGCTTGAAGGCATAAGCAGGGCCCCAAGTTTACTGCGGCAAAGTGGGCCTCCTACATTCTGCGGCAGGATCTCATACTTTCTGAGGCAGAACAACTGCTGATTCTGTGGCCAATCTGCGGCAGATAAATTGTGGCTAAACAGCATACCTTCAAAGGGATTAAATCTTAGTTAACCCTTTGACTGCCTTCGAGCAACCACTCTGCTACACTGAAAGTGGAACAGTAGGCCATTTCACAGTATGTAGTCTTCTTATCACAAATATTAAACTATAATAACCCAAACCTGGCACAGCCATGGGCATCGGTGTTCTCTTTTAATGAATTTTCCCTCCCACCCCGAATTTGAAGGCTCATTGGTTCTTCTTCTGGAAATTGGTGGCCTTTGTTGTTCTCCTAGGTTATAATCAGAGGAGGACATACACACTTAGCTAAAACTACACAAAAGGCAAAACCTGCTTGGATTTCTTCTGGTTTATATTTACAGTTAGCAGATATAAAGAGAGACACCAACTTGAAAGACATTTTGTTTTCTGATTTTGATCAATGTCCTTTTAGATTATTATTTTTTTAAACTAGGAATATCCCAACTGCCACACAACAAGCATGTTGAGTGCAGTGTGCAGATCTGTGTGTTGGGGGTTATTATTTATTTATTTATTTATTTCAATCTAGGATTACAATACCTTTGAGCGAGGCTCTTTTACAAAGGTTCCACGTCAGTGTGTGCAACAGTCATAAGTTTTAGTTACAAACATATAGTCATTGACTTACAGTCATGTAATAACCAGTACAAAGACTTGAGCTATGAGCAAGACAAGGGACGGAGGGAGGTGGGTGGGTGGGGTGAAGTGAGGGTGAGAGATCGAGGGGTGTAGGAGCTGCAGGGGGTAAGGGGGAGTACAGGAGGTGGTTGGGGGCAGGAGTGGAGATACGGTGGGAGAGGTGGGAGAGGGTGGGAGACAGTGCAGCCAGGGGGCCTTGTCGAGGGAATATGACAGGTAAGGTGCTAGGGGTGCAAAGACTGATTGTAAGTGCTGGGTGCTGGGGCATGTGCAGCTGGAACGGTGGAAATGTTAAGATGGGCAATCGCATGATACAAGCAGTGAGAGGTGCAGCTTGGACTTGAAGAGGCCGAGTGTTGGAGCGGTCGCTATGTCACTGCCAAGAGAGCTGAGCCAGTTGGATGCCCAATAGGCAAATGATCTTTGTCCTTGGGTCGTGCGTCATCATGGGATATGTAGTAGATGGGAATTGGATCTCCTTGTAGTGATGTTCCTATGTCTAGGCTTAAGGGGGCACAGACACCCGGTGCGGCAAGCCCCATTATAATTTTCTTGGCCATGATGCAGGTTTGGTATTTTATGCGTTTGTCCAGTTGAAGCCATCCAGATTGGGAATAAAGGTCACATGTGCGGGTATGGCGATGTGAGCCAGTGATGAGATGACAGGCCTTATTTAGGGAGGTTGCGATACGTTTGAGAGCAGTTGTACTTGCAGACCCATATATGATATGACCATAGTCTATGATGCTGACGATGGAGCTTTGGACGGCCACTGACAGTGCTTCTGGGGTTAGGTGTTTCCTGTACCAGAATAATATGCCTAACCTCGCATTGGCAAACTTTGCAACATTGCTGATATGGACAGCGTATGAGAGGTGGGGATCAAGGGTGATGCCAAGGTACTTGAACGATTGTGTTTGCTCTAGGATGGCTCCTTGTTCAGTTGCAATGGAGAGGTGGAGTTGTTTGTTTTTGTTGTGGGGGCTGCAGAAGACCATAGACTTGTTTTCTTTCTGATTGAGAAGCAGTTTATGATTTAGGAACCAAGATTCGATGGAGGAGAAGGCCCACTGAAATTTATTTTGTGATTGGATTGGATCAGGGTCTGAGGTGAGGATCACAGCATCATCGGTGTAGAGAATTATTTGTTCTAGGCAGCTGTCCGGTAGTGAGTTTAAGAATAGGCTGAAGAGGAGGGGTCCCAGAATGGAGCCCTGGGGGACTCCCGTGTGGACTGGTCTAGGGTCTGAGAGTGTATCAGCGATTCTTACTGTTTGGGACCGTTCTTCAAGGTAGCTCTTAAACCAGCCAATGGAGTCGGCTGACAGCCCAGTGTTCTGAAGCTGGACAAGCAGGAGGTGGTGATTGATGGTGTTGAAGGCTTTAGTTAAGTCAATGTAGATGGAGCCTAGTAGTTCACCGGAGTCAAGTGCGTTGTGGATTGCGCCAGTGAATTCAAGTAGGGCTGTGGAGGTGCTGTGACCTTTGCGGAACCCGTGTTGTTGCTTGCACAAGATGTTGTACGTATCCAGGTATTCTGTGAGCTGGTCTGAGACGATGCATTCTAGTGCATTGGAGAGTGGGGGTAGTAGGGAGATAGGTCTGTAGTTATTGTGGGCAGTTTTGTCACCACTTTTATGGATTGGGGTGACAGTGGCAGATTTCCATCTGTCCAGGAACTGGCTAAGGCTGAGGAAGAGGTTGAAAATTCTGGTCAGAGGACTAAGCACTTCATCAAGTGTGAGAGACAGGATTTTGAGATCGAGGGAGTCATTACTGAATCCTGATTTACCAAGGGCATTGGTAACATATTTGTGTACTTGGTGAGCCTTGACTGCTTTGAAGTAGAAGTGGGGGGAGCTGGTGGGAGTAGTGTTCATTGCGGACAGAGGGGCTTCACCATCTTTGAAATAGTCCTGGGGTAGGACAGCGCTGAGGTCAGGAAAGGCTTTGTTAAAGGTATCCGCAATGGTTTTTGGGTTGAGGGTTGTGGTTCCATTGATGTTGAGTATTGATGGGGGTTTGGGTGGATTCCCGGTGAGTTTCTTTATGTTCTTCCAGAATTCCCAACCATTGCCCCAGGAGTTTGTGAGGGCATGCTTATAGTAGGTGGACTTCATTTGCCGGGTGGTTTTGGTGCAGTCATTGTGGGCACGTTTGTAGTTTTGGATGTCATTTTGCCTTCCAGAGTTTCTGGCCAGCTCCCATAGGTGGTCTCTTGTTTTTAGCATCCTGAGGAGGTCACCTGTGAGCCAAGGGTTACTGAGTGATTTGACTTTGCGTTTCTTAATAGGAGCATACGTGTCACAGGCCACAGTGAAGATGTTTATGAAGTGGTCAAGGGCAGTGTTTATGTTGGTTGCATTGAAGATAGGGGACCAGTCTTGATGGAGAAGGTGGGATTTGAGTCGAGGAAGGTGACCACTGGGTAGAACCCTGCTGGAGATAATTTTTGGCAGTTGTTTGATGAATTTGTTTGACCAGGTGCAGCTAACAGGAGAGTGGTCGCTGAGAGAGTCAGGGAGGACATTAGTGTTAGATATCCGTGATGGGTGACTGGTAAGGATCCAGTCCAAGAGTGTGCTGGTGCCAGCCCCATAATTTTCCTGGTTGGTGAGTCAACCATTTGTGTGAGGTTCGCCGTAGCAATGGTATCCCTGTGTGCACCAGCATCGGCCGCAGGCCAGTTGATGTTGAAGTTACCTAAGAGGATTCGGTGTCCGGTGGGAGTGACCTTGCAAAGTCAAGAACAGCTGTTAGACCAGTTCCCTGTTCTTTGGGAGGGATGTAGATGATGGCAACAGTGAGGGTTTTGTTTTGGGCTCCAAGGAGGATTCTCACTGGCAGTATCTGAGCAGTTGTGGGTTGTAGTGAGGTAATGATGTGGTGCCCCTGTATGGAGTCTTTTAGGTAGGGAGCGCAGCCCCCGACTTTTTTGGAGAGGCAATCCAGCCTAAAGACGTTGTAGCCAGGAAGGCTGATTGCATGGTCCGGTACTGATGGCGTGAGCCAGGTTTCGACAGCTGCCAGGATGGGCCAGGGTTTGGGTGCACGTTGCCTGACAGCATTAGGAGGAGGAAGACTAGCCTCAAGGAGCTGTGGCTTATTTCTTTAAGGGAATGCTTTCACCTGCTAGCATCTCGGGAAATTGCCGAGCATCGACGATAGTGGGTGAGGGTAAGCGTAGACTGGGGGGGACCAGACTGGAGGGCTAGGACCAGTGTGGGTGTAGGACAGTTTCATGGCGATAGGATGGACCCTGGGCAAGGGGCAGTGACCAGTGTGCAGCGTGCCTATGTGGAGGAAGGATGTAGGAATGTGGAAGCTGTGGGGAAGGGAGGGAAAACAGGCTTTTGGGGTGTGCAGTAGGGGAGGAAGACAGGCAAGAAGAAATAGAATTGGTGGTAGAGAACGGTGGAGGCGCATGATTAAGGTAGGACTCGGAGTAAGCGGAGGGAGGGGGTTAAGACAGGCTGGTGGGGCTAAGAGAAGGGGGTGGAAGAGCAGTAGCTGGATCAGTGGGAAGTGAGGATACAGCCAGGAAGGCCAGGCAGCCAGGGAGTGGGAGGTGGCGACTAAAAGATGGGGGGGAGTCCCAAAACAGGTGCGATGGAGCATGAGTGAGGGGCGGAGCTACCAGGGGCATGGAGGAAGGTCCTATAAGTTAGTGGGGGCGGGCATGAAATTTGGCCATTTGCCATAGAAATGAATGGGCGCAGCAGCCCCGAGCAGAGCAAAGTTTTAGCTGGCTCAAGAGCCTATCTCCGAGCAGGAGGCAAGACAGTGTCCAATCAGGGTGCAGTACAAATACCGTGGGGCCAATGGCATGGCTGTCAGCAGTCCCGTGGTTCAGGGAAGTCTTACCCGGTTCAAGAGAATCTCGAGTGTGGGAAGGAAGGTATATAGCAAGTAAAGCAACTGTGTCTTTCAGAGGGAAGACTTTTTTTTTTTTTTTTAAATGAAAGAACAAGAATCTCTCTAGTGGCAGGTCTGTATAACCTGCTAATGGAAAACTAGCCCAAAAAAACAACTTCTATTAGACACTTGAAATGTGCTTAGTTCTATCTGAAATCTGTTTGTAAAAAGTGCCAGGTGGCAGAAGCAAGGGAAAAGTCCTGGCCAGTCAGAGCGGGTTTGCTGGAAGCGCCCATGTTCTGATTGGCTGCGCTGTCGCCATACCTTCCAAGGAGATGCAGGTGGGCATCCTAGTCTCGGTCGGTGGCTGGCTGGGTGCCGACCGACCGTGGGAGAGCTAAAGCAGCCCTGTTCAAGGGCAGGCAGCTGGAGAGAAGAAAAAATAGTAGGGTTTAAATAGCATAGAGGTAGGATAGGTTTAGATTGAGCAGTTTAGCAAGACAAAGGAGAGTTAGACTTTTTGGCGCCAAAGCAGAGTGCTTGGATGGGGGGTGGTGCAGGAGGAGCAAGGAAACAGAAGAGGTGTAAGCACTTTAAAACACTAGTAGAAATTACAATCCAGCTAATACAGTTGAAAAACTTCTATTAGACACTTGAATGTACTTAGTTATATCTAAAATCTGTTTGTAAAAAGTGCCAGGTGGCAGAAGCAGGTGAAAAGTTCTGGCCAATCAGAGTGGGTTTGCTGGAAGTGCCCGTGTTCCTAGTGGCTGCGCTGTCGCTGTACCTTCCAAGGAGCTGCAGGCGGGCATCCTGGTCTAGGTCGGTGGCTGGCTGGGTGCCGGCCAACCGTGGGGGAGCTGAAGCAGCCCCGATCAAAGGCAGGCCGCTTCCAAGGAGCGGCAGACGGGCATCCTGGTCTCGGTCGGTGGCTGGCTGGGTGCCGGCCAACCGTGGGGGAGCTGAAGCAGCCCCGTTCAAGGGCAGACAGCTTCCAATGAGCTGCAGGTGGGCATCCTGGTTTCGGTCGGTGGCTGGCTGGGTGCCAGCCGACTGTGGGGGAGCTGAAGCAACCCCGTTCAAGGGCAGGCGGCTTCCAAGGAGCTGCAGGCGTGTGTCCTGGTCTTGGTCGGTGGCTGGCTGGGTGCCAGCTGACTGTGGGGGAGCTGAAGCAACTCCATTCAAGGGCAGGCAGCTTCCAAGGAGTGGCAGGCAGACATCTTTCTATAGCAGTGAAGGAGGGTATAACTTGCAGTGTCTGTAGGATTTGTTGACTCCTGATTTTTCTTTTGGGGGACACACTAAAAAATGCAAGCATGTCATTCTTATTAACCTGGAGTAACCTTGGTTAGCATGTTCTTGTCTCGCCATTGAGGAGGTTATGGTGTTCTTCAGGCAGTGACCCTCATTTACTTATGTATAGCAGCAATCAAACTCTCCATTCCAATTTTTTTTCACACCTGCTTGCTCCAGTTCTGGTATACCCTGGTCCCCAACTCTGCTGCAGCTGGGCAACATGACCCTCCTTAAGAATTGGGCTTGATGTCACCACTTAGGCTGCAGGTTCAAATCTGCCAAGAAATTATTCTCACACTTGCAGGTACAGAACTGCAGCTCACAAATCAAAACTGTGCTCGATGTTCACCAGAGTGGACCAAGTCCTCAGTCTGGTGCCAGACCTGTGTTTCTGCAGTCAGCTTCTCTTCCGATACCTGTCACCACACCGAGACAGACTGCACCTCCATGAGCACCACTGAATCTTTTCACTTCTTGGCTACAGCTCACCTTCCAGTTCTTCTTTCCAACTTCATCTTCCAAGGATTCAGCATGCACCATGAGCAGCCTTACAATCAAAAATTAACTTGGCTGAGCTACCCATACCTACACAGCAGCAAATCAGAACTGCCGTGGACCTAATCCAGCTTTGCCACTCTTGCATCAGTCCCCCCCCCCGCAGTACTGTCTAGACAGAGTTATGTAACAAAAGACAGCACGAGCCAAGATGCCATGCGGCAACTGGCTTTTTGGCTTTGTGGCAGATGGCATTAGTTTGCTGCCTCTTCTAATGAGCATGTATGCCATGGCATACTTAACATCTCAATAACTATGCCCTTGCCTTGTGTGAATGCATAGCATAGCTAGCATTTCTGCGGCTGTGTGGTTGGTTTTCCTGATTTCTGCGGCGAGCACTGATTTCTGCAGTCAGGCCTGATTTCTGCGGCCACTGCTGTAACCGCAGAATCGCAGAAAACACGGGGCCCTGGGCATAAGGGGTAATTTCTCTAACAAATGATCATAGCCATCATACTCTGTGTCGTCTCCTATCATTTATATTTGATGGAGCTATGCAGTCTGCAAGAGTCACCTACCTTAGGTTAGTCAGACTGAAAGCAAGACAAAATATGCAGATCATAGCCTAGTTAAGCAATAATGCATGACAGGGTGTGTGTTGTGCTGGGATAACGTCATGCCTGGGGTGATTAGGCACGAGGCCGCAGGCCGAGTGCGACTAATCACCCCAGAAGTGACGTTATCCCAGCACAACACACACCCTGGAGTGCATTATTGCTATTATACAATGGCTCATGTGTAAAACACAACAAAAATAAAGATGAAGAAGTACATTTAAAGTTTTATTTTTGACAGTTTTTTATGTGGGTAGGAATACTTTATAAAAAAAATAGTGCTGATTGTTTCAGCCAGTAGGTGGAGCTGCTGTTTTTTTTTTTTTTATGGGGGTCTTCTCTGTTGATGCTAGGAATGTTTTTCAGTGCTTCTTCTACTGTTTTCTAATGTTTTTTATGGTTTAATTGTTTTGACACTGTGGTGGTGTTTAAAAAAAAAAAGAACAAGAAATTTAATTGAAGATGACTGAACGAGCAGTATGACAAGAGCTGTGCAGTGAAAGACATTCTTGCTCGGTCGGGTCGTCCACTCGCTGAGATGTCAACTCTGAAGTGAGAGGAGTCACTGCGTTTTGCTCGGTCTGGTCGTTCAGTCGCTCGGTCGGGTCGTTCACTCGCTGACATGTGAAGTGTGAAGAGGAGTCACTGTGTTTTGCAATAGAAACAAAACCTGCTTGAGGACTGAGAAAACCTGCTTGAGGACTGAGTGACTGTTATGAAACAGCCATGCGGTGAGTGTTTAAAATAGGCGCTTGCTCACTCGCTGTGGTCGAAAAGGAGAGGGATCGCGAGGCAGTGTTAGCAGTAGCATTTCTGTCAGCCTTCAGTGAAAGACCGTGTTGTCCATGTGACGGTGTTTTTTTATGTGATTTTTGTAGGGGCAGACCAGGAAGTGAAGGTATTCATGGCGTTAGCGAGGAGGGTAGTGGAGTAGTCGATCGCTGTTGTGGAGTGATTCAGGATTTTTTTTTTTTTTACATTTGATGCGGTCTCTTGTGTGCTGGGACTAGACCTGTGATGTTGCACTGGGATAACATCATGGGTCCAGTACCAGTCTGACCAATCAGAGTCAGCCTTTCTTTCTTACCATTGTATAATATGTATTACTTCACAGATCCAATGAAGCTGGCAACAGTGCTAGTTAGAAAATAAATGAAAATGCTAATTAAATTAAGTCAAGAATGGAGTACAGTTAAAAAAATACAACTTGTGAATGAACAGATATGTAACTCAGTGGTTACTGCTCCTGTTGTTGGCTATGGAAAGCTGCATTTTATTTATTTATGAAATAATGGTTGTGCAATATACCTAAAGGACACAATCATGGGTCATGCCATGCCAACACCCAATGTAGATAACTCCGTACAGGCTACTCTCATCAAAGTATTGTTAGGAGCCCATAATAAAGCCCTTACCATGATCTCTGTGTATATACCACCAAAGGAGCATGCTGTTGGCTTTAATACATTCATGGAATATATTCAAAGCATGCACCAGAGCTCTAAAACAATTTTAATGGGCGACTTCCATATTAATTGGCTCTCCCTTGATGCAGACTCCTACAAGGACACTCTCTCCATCGTCCACCTTACCCAACTAGTCAACTCACTGGCAAGAACAAACTACAGGACAGGGACAAGTACCCTACTGGATTGGTTACTCTCCAGTCACCCTGACCGCATCTCGAATGTAACTGTCTTCCCTGACTCATTAAGCGACCATTTTCCTATTATATGTAACTGGTTGAATAAATTCATTAAGCCTCCTCCCAAAACATTACTTAGCAGGGTCCTAACTTGAGGACACCTCAAACCACTAACAATGTACCTAAGAAGGAAAGATTGATCACCAATCGACTCCACTGAGGATGTTGACACAGCTCTAGAGTATTTCATCAAGTGGTTTAATGCTGCCTGCGACAGCCATGCCACTTTTAAAAAAAGGAAAGTCAAGGGCACCTGTAACCCATGGATCACACCAGAACTCATTGGTCATATGAAAACTAGGGATCACCTTTGGCATCATGCAAGAGCCACTGGCAGGCAAGCGTATATTCAAGACTATAAAAAAGCTAGGAATAAATGTACCAGGGCTATCCACCTTGGGGAAAAAAGCAGTACTTTAGGGAAGTGGTTTCTAACTCATGGGGAGATGGCAGGAAGTTTTGAAACAACATTAAGGACATTACAGGTAAAGACCCCAAACTGGCACCTTCTACGCTTAACATTGATGGAACCCCTACAATTGATCCAGAGAGCATCACAAACACCTTTAGCAATGCCTTTACAGACCTCAGTAATGTCCTCCCGCAGGATTTCTTTGAGACTGCAACCTCTACTAATAATATTGGGAATGATAACCAGTTGCAGGTGTATCCCCCCTTCTATTTCAATGTGGTTTCAGAATGGGAGGCCAGAAAATACATATTCAAGGTACTTGGAAAATCAAGATACAGAGGAGATACATTAGACCTTAAATGAGTTGCCCTCAACTTGGAAGAAACACTTGCACCCCTTTCCAAGATCTCGAGCATCTCTCTAAGGCTAGCCCAATTCCCCTATAAGTGGAAATCCTCCTTGGTAACCCTGGGCCACCAAAGTGATGATAGGGCTCAGCACATAAACTTTCGACTTATCTCCATACTCCACTCGCTATACAAAGCTCTGGAGCACATAGTTGCAGACCAGCTGGTTGAGTACCTACAAAAATCTAGGATTCAATGCCCACGATAGCATGAGTTCAGAAAAAGTCATAGCACCACCACTGTGCTACTTGACTTTACAGACTTCATCCACAATTCACTGGACCAAGGTCATTTAATGGGAGCGGCCATTATAGATCTGATTAAGGCCTTTTATACAGTAAACCACACACTACTACTAGAGCAACTCTCCAACATGGGGCTTTCAAAGGATACCACTGCCTGGTTCAAAAGCTATTTTGAAAACTGCACACAGCAGGTGAAGATAGCTACTGTTCTCTCTGAAAGGCAGCCAGTCTGGTTGGGCATCCTGCAAAAACCATATTGGGTCCCCTCTTGTTTGGCCTTTTTCTGAACAGCCTCCCAAGTTTATGCCATGAACAGATCCTACTTTATGCAAATGATGCCATTATCTTCACAAGTAACCCTGATCCAAAGCTCCTTGAGCACCAGCTGCAGCTCAGCATTATGAGAGTGGAAGAGTTGTTTAGTAGTCACAAGCTGATACTAATCTACAAAAAGACCAAAGTTATGCTATTTAATAGCCCCCATAACAAGCACAAATCTCACCTACTGACCATCAGAAACAGCTTGGGCTTCCCCCTAGAACAGATTCAACAGTTCAATTATCTGGGGTAACTATTGATTGTACTCTATCATATGCACACCACATAGAAAACATGGCCAGAGCAGTCAACATTCGGATTGGACTGTTTCACAGGCACAAGCACAGCCTGACTCCTGAGACTTTAAAGCTAGCAATTTACAGCTCTGTTATTTCTATTATTGACTACGGGCTGGTCATCTATGGCTCAGCCACAGCAAACGTACCTCTACAGGATCTCCACGGTGTTTAATAAAGCATGCAGACTCCTCACAGGAGCGCACGTCACACACACATGCAACCTCTATGTGCAAACAGGTTTGCTGCAGTTAAAAGGTTGGATCATGTATCAAACCTGTCTGCTAACAAGAAAAAGAAATCTTGGACTTGCACCACCAGGGGTTCAAAGGCTGCTAAACTTTTTTTGTAACCCGCACCATACACATGGCTCTGAAAATCAGCTCTTCCTAGTCCCCCAGTGCTGCACAACTCAAGGGTACAGATTGTTTGCCTACAGAGCACCTCTCTGGTTTAACTCATTCCAGAGACATCTCCAATGAAGCAAAATTGGGCCCATTCAAACTTTAGCTCTGGCAACACCTCACAGCTAGCAGCAGTTGTGACTGTTTCTCCAGCAGTTGCTCCTACCCCTTCCTGAATCCAAGAAACACTTTTAAATATGCCCTGATTGGGGAGCCTTGACCTCCCCTCCCTCCCATCTTAATCTTCCCATCTCTGCAGCCCCAACAGCTTCCCCCCTCTCCCATCTTCTATCTCACCCTCTCAGTACACTCTTTCTGCCCATTCCCGCCACCTACCAGGACTTCTTTTATCTGCTTGCCAGTCTTGACAAGGCCTACTAGGCTGATTTCTCATAGTTTTACTCTTCTGTGTATTTCCTGCTGATTAAGCACAGAGCGTGTTGCTGTATGCCATAAATCTAATATACCAGTCCTAGCAAATTGTAACTTGCTGCTTCTGTAATGGGATCTATGATGCCAGTTTGATAACACTTTCACAACTGGCATCACAGCAATGGGATTTATGTCGACCACAAATTGTGCTTGACATAAATCCTGAATGTCTCCCTGTCCTTTTTTTTATCAAGGGGCTTTGCCCCCCCCCTTCCGCATCCTCCATTCTAATGATTCTCAACTCTGAGTTGGAGTTGATTCAGAGAGGGGGTGCAGGACCAGGAGACAGTGTGCCCCTATCTCAGGTGCACCAACACAGCAACCTGTCGGCAAATTGTCAATTTTGTCAATAGCGACGTAGGTCGCTGTCTTGGTGTCACTGTTGGGGGGAGGGCATACCCCTGTAATGCAATGCAAGGTAAAGTTTGTTAAAAACTGTGATTTTCTGTCTCACCTCTGATCCCTATTCCTAATCTACTGACATGGAGCCTTTGTAAAAGAGTTTATTGCTCAAAGGTTTGTAATTTAAGATTTAATAAATAAATAAAAGTTGAGCGACTGAAACTAACAGCTTCAATAGCCAACTTCCATGTATTTACTGTTTGACATTTATCACTGCTTCTCACCTTTTGCTAGTGCAGGGAAGAAGACAGTCTGCACCAGTCCTGGAGCTGATTGATTGTCGGGAAGATACCTTACTGTGGCAATCTGTACCTTCAAATACAGTGATGCAGAAGCTGCCATTTCTTTTACAGCAAATTTAGATTTAAACTCAGTATTATTTGTGCTGCAGCTGTGAAAACTTTATATTTGCCACCTGGTTCCTCTGCAAAGTGAGCTACAGCCGCTCCTCACTGAATGAAGCAAGCTGCTAATTGCCATGTGGATTGTTTCAAATGCACATCAGTGATTCCAGTTAGCAGTTAGCCATGAAAACTGCCTGATGTGATATATATGCTATCAGTCAGTATATGCTCAGTTATTTAATTATTTTTTTCAGATTGCACTTTTGTAAGAGCGTGAGTCTCTGTATCTCACATTAGCTATGCAGCTTGCCAGAGCCAACAACGGGAATAGTCCCGACTGATTTACACAGTAAATACTCCAGAGGACATATAGAGGCACTTTTTTAATTAGAGGACCCCTTTTCCATTTTTTGCACTTTAAACAACAGAAGTGTGGGGACTTTTGAGCAAATGCCATTCAAGTGCCAAAGAGTGGGATGCACAACAGTTCGTAAAATAGAAAGTAAATAAAAAAAATATAAAAATTGCTGAAAATTCAAAGAAGTGGTACACTATTATGAATCAAACATTTGGATCAGGAACATCATACTGACATCACAAGCATATGTATTTATAGATGCATAAAAACAAAGTACATTTTAATTGACATGCTGCTAATTGGGTTTTCTCTCTCTATTCAACATACACAGTAGTAATTTCTGCTGCGTGAAGTATCAGCTCGAGGGCATAAGGTGTAATTTCTCTAAAAAAATCAACACAGCCATCATACTCTGTGTCCTCTCCTATCATTTATATCTGATGGAGCTATGCAGTCTGCAAGAGCTACCTATGTTAGACTGAAAACAAGACAACATATGCAGATCATAGCCTAGTAAATATTACATCACAGAGCCAATGAAGCTGGCAACAATCTTAGCTAGAAAATAAATGAAAATGACAATTAAATTTAGTCAAGAATGGAGTGGGATTAAAAAAATGCAACTTGTGAATGAACAGTGAGATATGTGTAACTCAATTGGGACTGCTCCCGTTGTTAGCTCTGGCAAGCTGCATAGCTAATGTGAGACACAGAGACTCACATTCAAACAAAAAACAATCAGAAAAATGTATTTAACTAAATAACTGAGCAAATACTGACTGACAGCATATATATCACATCAGGAATCATTGATGTACATTTGAAACATTCCACATGGCAATTAGCAGCCTGTTTCACTCAGTGAGGAGTGGCTGTAGCTTGCTTTGCGGAGGAACCAGGTGGCAAATACAAAGTTTTCATAGCTGCGGCATGAAAAATACTGCGTTTAAATCTAAATTTGCTGTAAAAGAAATGGTGGCTGCAACACTTAATTTGAAGGTACAGATTCCCACAGTAAGGTATCTTCTCAGCACTCTTTCAGCTCCAGGATTGGTGCAGACCATCTTCTTCCTTGCACTACATCTTGTCAGTCACATTTAAACCGATAACTCTGCCCCCCAACACACATGTTTTTTTCTGGGTTTAGTATCTATGCAATTCCAGTTTCACTGGGACCTTTTGATCCCTTGAGGTTTACCCATAAAAAAGTATTACATTTTAATAACATCTAGTACATATTTACAAGACCTGAAGATGTCATTTCACCACTACATTAAAAACTGCCGAAATCTGTACTGTGTAGCCCCGTCTCTGTCGTTGGACTGTTACTATTGCATGGTTTTAGAACAAAAGAGACATCAATGTCAGTTGACCAGAATTGGAGGTAGTGACCACATGTTTTTCTTAATTCTGCCTCAAAGCATATCATTCATCAGAGCCTCAGCAGTATTAAAAGAATAGAAAAGTGAAGTAACAAAATAGAAGTAATGTCAAATAAATGTTACTTTTGCAGCACCAGACACAAAGTTGTACAATCACTGTGAGCTGCAAAGCCATCAGTGATATGCTTAGTTTTTCACTATAAATCATGTCCCCGGTCACTGGCTAAGTAATCAGCATTTTTTAAATTTTTTGAACTATAAATAATAAGTGCAACTGGTAATTTACAGTTTGAACAGTAAAGTTTGAATGGTAAATAACCAACCGAATGGTAATTACTTAGCAAGGGACAGTGGGCATGAATTTCAGTTCAAAAACACATATTTGCTGTAGAGATATACTGCTTTTAAGGCACACATCAAACTAAGTATATCACCGAGACCTACACTAAATACAGGTGTTGTGCTGTGCTTACAATGCAGTGGTTATTTACAACAGTATTTTGAAAATTGTTAGAGAAACAAGATGGCTGACATCCCGAACAGTATTTGTCTGAGAATCGACAACCATTTGAATGGTTATTCACCATTCTATCTGTTTTCATTTACCTGCTGGTCTTACAGCTGTCACAAACATCGTTATGATTCAAAAATAGTAATGTATTTTTTCACCAAACCATCCAAAGGCACACCCTTGGCACACACCCCATCATCCATAAAAATTACAGATGGATTTTTCATTCCTTGTGGGCTGTTGATGATGGCAAAAAATCCCATGTTAACCTATGGGAAGAAATGTAATTTTATACTGTTTTTCACCACTTTATGTCTCAAAAACCATACAAGATGCCATCATGAAACTTTCCAGATCTTGAGACGCTGGCAGAATGACTGCACATTCCAATGTTTGGTCTAGTTTGTCAAACAATGCTGAAGTTATTAAGCTGCAAAAATTGAGATTTAACATTGAAGTGCTGTACCAACCCTAACTATAGGGGCGCTACCGCATCCCTATAATACAGATTTATATATTGGCATGTTAGTGGAAATTAAACTTCAGGCCTCCAGGCTTGCAGTACAACAGGTTGTAGTTTTCCAGTAAACAGTCAGGTTCACTAGGATTCATCATTTCTCCCATATCTGAGCCACAATAGTGTCCACTGAAACTAAGGCCATAAGAAGACAACTGTTCAATATACTGAGCATCACACATCTCCCTTCAAAAACACTTCAGAAACAAACAACAAAAATTCATCAAAAAATGTGAGAGACCATATTACATTTATATACCAGGAAACCCATATACTTTGAAACACCTCCCTCCCTGCCGCCCCACAAGGCAGGAAACGGTGATAAATCACAAAATTTATCAGAATGCCTGTTAAGTCGTATAATGCATACCAGTCCACAATTATGTAATGGAAAAGCACTGAAAAGAAACAGATGCCTCTGTCGGTATTTGTAAGATGCAATGTCTGTTAATAACTGACAAGGAGATAGATAAAGCTGCGCAGCTGCTCCAGGCTGTCACTAAAATGCTCATAAGTACTTATGAGTGTGGATTACATACAGTCAGTAAAAGTGAGTCTTGGTCTCTGCCAACAAGTAGAAGCAGTATAAGTTCTTCTCCAGAGAACAAACACAAGCGGTCCAGTTGCAGCACAGCCACCACATAAGTAAAAAAAACAAACAGAAAATCATTTAGTGGCGCTGAAAGTAGTAAAACTGGGGAGCGTGATCATTACCAGCACTGCTCTGATCTTCAGATTATCTAAGCGATGCAATATGCCATGAAGCCACCATTTCACGTATACAAGTTCTACCTTCAGTGGAACTTTACAAACTCCAAATGGTGGGAGGGAGGGTGGGAGTGTTCCAAAGCTAAATTCTCTCCATTAGACTGATCAATAAGCCGTCCATTAGTAACCAAACAGCAGACCACAATATAAAAATATACCCCTATACCAGATCCAGACATAACATAAGCCCCAGAGTCCCCAGCCTTTTCAAGCAATCCAACCAGAACAAAAACAAAGTGCTGTTTCTGTGAGCCCCTACCTCAATGTACCTATGCCAAATGGATCCTGTTGTACTGTACTGAACATTTTTACGGCCGCTTGCTTTAACTTTATGTACTTTGCACTTTTTATTTTTTTTATTTATTTGAGTCTCGGATTGCAACCTTTGAGCTGGAAGCTCATTTACAAAGGTTCCACATCAGTTTAGCATACAAAGACAAGAAAAAACATATTACATGAGATTACAAAACTTGAGGTAGTGTTAATTACATATATGAACATATGAACATACAAAATTTGCCAGCAGATAAAGGCCTAGAGGTCTATCAAGTCTGCTCGGATGTGCAGCTAGCACCCCTTATTCTGCAGCTGCCCCTCCCTTCCACCCTTCCCTTTCATTAACCCTTCCCTTGTCCTGTCCCATCCTCATTTGAAGCAGTCCACTGTTCTACTGCATACCACTTCAGCAGGTAACGCATTCCACCCAGCCACCACCCTCTCTGTAAAAAGTGTCTCCTCATCTCCTCCTGAACCTTCCTCGCCCCAGTCTCATATCATGGCTCCTGTGGCCCTCCCTCCCTTACTTTGAACAGCCCTCTGTACCTGTCTTGTTTATTCCTTTCATGTATTTAAATGTTTCAACTATGTCACCCCTGTCTCTCCTCTCCTCCAGTGAGTACATGTTCAACTCCTTCAACCTCCTCTCATATGATAAGTCCCCCAGCCCCTTGATCATCTTTGTCGCTCTGCGCTGCACCCCCTCCAGTAACTTAATGTCCCTCTTCAAATACGGATGCCAGTATTGCACGTGGTACTCCAGGTGTGGTCTAACTAATGACCTATACAGTGGCAGAATCACCTCCTCCCTCCTCGAGGATATACCCCTTGCAATACAACCCAGCATTTTGTTGGCCTTTGCAGCTGCCTTCCTACATTGTGCCAAGTTGTTCATTGACCCTGTAATGAGCACACCCAGATCCTTCTCCTCCTTGGTCTGGGCTAGCTGCACTCCCCCTAGCTGGTAACTCCTCCTTGGGTTCTTCATCCCAAAATGCATCACCTTGCACTTTTTGGCATTAAAGCCCAGTTGCCAGGTGTCTGACCAGGTTTCAAGCTTTGCCAGATCATCCTGCAACCCCTGCCATCCCCCTAGGTCATCCACCACCGCGCCTACCTTGGTATCATCAGCAAACAGTCCTGATCTTGCTCTTGATGTCCCATGATATGTCTGCAATGAATATCCCAAACAACACTAGTCCCAACACCTAGCCCTGTGGAACACCGCTCGTCACTGCCCTTGGGTGTGAGAGCTCCCCACCCACCACCACCCTCTGTTGCCTTCCCTGCAGCCAGCTTTCTACCCATCTCACCAGCTTTGCACCCACTCCTGTGCCTACTAACTTCCTTCCCAGCCTTCCATCTGTATATTAAGAACATTTTTGAGCGTTAGAATAATTGAGTACATTAAGAACATTTTTTGACAATTGGTGGTAGGATCATTTACAATGGTTCCGTATTGATAGCAGTAAAAAAAATACAACAAGCAGGAAAGACAATTTATGGTGGCAACAGCATTTTGATTGTTGAATCCAAAAATAAGATACCCAATGGAATTGGTTTAGGGATAAGGACATGGAGGGTCAGATGAGGGCTGAGTTAACTATACTTTCAGTGAGAAATGTCGAGAGGCAAAAAAAGAGTCTGAAAGGATTTAAATAGCCAGGAACTGAGGCTCCACAAGTTCCCTTTGTCTGGGGGTGAAATGAATGAGAGGACAAGGAGGTTGTTCAAGAGAAATTGTAGTAGGGAGAAAGGATGCGGGGGGGTTGAGGTAAAGGAAATGCAGTAGGGGAAGAGGATGTTGGGAATGGGAGGTGGGTGAGGTAGGGAGGGGGGAAGAAAGAGAAAAAAGAAGGAGGGAAGGGGGGAAGGTTGTGGTTAAGTGGTGGAGCAGAGGGGGAGTAAGGGAAGAGGTGAGGGAGCCTGAGGCGGCAGATTCATTAGGTTAGTGGTGTGGGAAAAGTGGCATTCCATTTGGCTAGCCAGATAGGAGTGAAGTTTGGGCTTGAAGAGGGCTAGTTTGGTCTCAACACTTGTACTTGCACTTTATTTTATTCCATTTGTCCTATTTTTTGTACCATCTTATCCTGTGCAACTGCACTGCCTGTATTACCTATGTGCTATCTTCATGGCCCAGGTCATGCCTGAAAACAGTCCATTGGATCAGTGCGCCTACGCAGTAAACAAATAAATAAATACCGAACCACCCATTTCAGCTCCTAGATTTTTAGGATCCCAACATAAAAGCTGTGCTGTTCTGTGAGGGTGGGGAAAATAAATTAGGCAGTAATTGAGATAGCTCCATCCATGCTTGCTCCGTGGAAGTAAACTGCTTGGTAGCTCCATAAAGATTAATAATCATATGGGTGGAATATACTATATAAAACTATTCCAGTGGCATGGAGTGTTGATTAATTATCTTTATACACCACGTGTTTAGCCCATGCCTGAGCATTATGGTCATTAAATAAGAACAGATGCCTTCCCACCCATTCTATTTTAGATAACTCACTTGCCTTAGACTGTAAATGGATCTTGTCCAGATAATTACGTAATTTGAAAATTATTACCTAGTATGCTCTCCTTCAGGTGGGGGGTCTAAGAGCCCAAATGGGCACACCTAATTACATGAGTTGGGCTAATTGGAGATGGATCCATATATTCATGCAGAGCTGCTGAATGATGAATTGACAGGGTCAGAGCTCCCAGCCTTTTCAGGCAATCCAACCAGAGCAAAATAACATTATTGTGGCAGCTCAACCCTGTTGATCATCCACGTCTCCTCTAGTTTCTTAATTCTGTGCTGCAACATTACCAGTTCCTCACAATCTTCAGCAGAGTGATCATCACATCCCCCATGTGCTGAGACATAGATTCAAGTACAGGCTTAATGGCATGATGTTCAGCCTCCAATTCCAGGATGGCACCTTTAATAATTGTCAAGTCCTGAAAAAAGAGATCCAACTTCTCCTCAATGGATGAAGAGGGAGCAGGGTCATCAGAATCATCTGCAAGCTTGCTGTGCCTGAAAGCTTGAGATCTACCCTTTATGGCTGGTCCTTTGGCAGCTTCCTCCATGAGCATATACATGTAGGACATTATAAAGTGTTTGACAAGTGAAACTTTATAAAGTTGGCTCGATGGAACTCTAACACAACTAGAGCACCAAGATAAACTAAAAATTCCTAGTACTGAGTGGAGCTCTCTGCCAAGCTGTTACCTGCTACTGGTCATCGTGTGATTCCTCCTTCCCAGATCTTAATCTACAAGCAGCCATGGCATTAGCATTCTTTGATTTCAATAACCTGGAAAATTTACTTCTTCTTCTGTCTTCAATCCTGCAATTCACCAAACAAAGAACAGCCTCAAGAAAGTAACAGCAAATCCCTTTACCTTTACTTTACAAAAATGAAAACGTGACAGACGTAATAAGGCGTCCACAAATCCTTTTTTGCAATACACTTGGTTTGATGTCTTATTCAAGTCCTCTACCAACTGTAATGTTATGGACGGGCATCCTGATTCTACTCATCCTCTTCTGTAAACTTTACATCACGACCACTTCCTGGTTTGTATTTCATGTCAGTGTGTTGCTATCTTGTCTGGGTCTGAAGTCCTCATCTATTTTCCAGCCATTCATTCATGAGTGTACAGCCATCAATGCTTCAAAAGAATATGCCAGCTCACATTGTCAAGATCATGGTTCACTCATGTCATCCAGTTTAAAACCTAGACTTTCAAAATTAAACTCTGCCAAGTTTCTCAACAGCTAGCCTCATAAATTTTAGCAGCCTGGAAGGAAGGCTAACCCAGTGACCTTGGTTCCCCAAAGGTTACCCACACCTTTTTTCCCTCTTCTCCATGTTATCGTATCTATTCTGTGAGTTAGAGGAGGCTGGTTCTGTTGGGATCCACAACAGGAGTCTGACAAAAATTTTGTCGAACGCCCCATCAGCGACACCGGCAGGTCGACCGCATTCTGCAGTCAGCTGCCAGTTCACACTTTGTTCTTTTGTTTTCTTCGGGGGGCTTCACCACCTGAACCCTGTATCCATGGGGGGCTGCATCCCTGCACCCCCCCACTTAGGGATTAACTCCAGTTGGAGCTGATTGGGGGGTGCAGGACCCTCGACAGACAGTGCCGGGTTCCAGCGGGTCTCCTACCATGGCTAGACGCTGTAGTCACTGTGGGGACCTCTGGTGAAATGTCGCTGTCGGGGTAGCCAGTTCTGTTACATCACACTTTGGTCTCTTGGCTGTTTTAGCTACCATTTCCATTAGCATCAAGATATTTCTCATGGCACCTCTGCTGAGGGTGGAAATCCAGAGGAAACAGATAAGCCAAAGTAACTCTCAAAGTAACATTGCACAAGCACTTTCCACAACTAGCAGCCACACACTGAATCACAAAATCTTGGGTCCAAAGACAAGGGTCTGCAGGGTATGGAAGAGATACCTTCACTCTACCTGGTCAAATGGGAGAGGAGCACAGCTGAGGGATGGTAGTGCCTCCCTTTCAGTTGGAGGTTTACAAGTTTCCATGGTTTTGGTCCCTCTGTGCCATGGCAGAAATCTTACTTGATTTTGCTCAATAAGAGAGGGAATCACTTTACCTGCCCTGGTGACAGTCAGCTTGGTAAATCTATTACAGTGTGCTGTGTTCAAGAATATTGGGGGATAGCTGCCACATAATAGCAGGACCTTACCCATTCTGGGAATGAGGGATAGCCTGGTCATGCTCGTAGAGGCTGGAGTGCACCTGCTTTGTAGACTTCTGAGAGAGCATCTGCCAGGGGACTCAGCAGTTCAGTTTTGGAGGTGGTGTAGAACTCAGCAGGGAGGCCATTCAGTACATTTACATGATGTCAGATGTCCGATTCAAATAGGTGTTTACATTTTCCGATAAGTTAATCAGGTATCTGACAGTCATGTAAATGATCAGAATTCATATTACCTCCCTTACCGGTTAATGATAGTTTTCGATTAGCAGTCTGTGGAAATTACCTTGAATATTCCGATAAGTGAGGCATGTAAACCTGCATCCGCTGCGTTTTCTGATAAGTTGGAGATAAACATGCTCACTGCGAGATTTGTCTGGAATGTCAACCGGGTAAACACTGGCACGTGATTAAGCTGGTTTACTTCCGTGTTCTCACCAGCTGATTGACACATTGCAGTTGTCAAGAAGGCCCTGAATAGATTAACAAGGCTAGTCAGTAAAACATTATTTGAATAAATTAAATAACAACAAGAAAGGTACTTTTGTCCATGTCAGAGCTGGTTGCTGTCATATGAGGTAATTTATGCAGTTTGAAAGTAGTCAACAATAGCTGATAATAAAATATTTTTTTCATTTCGATTCGTCTATGTTGTGTCTGCAGAAAATCTCAAATGTCATGAGTAGATTTTCTTTAGGTATTGGACTGAAAGGTAACTGTCATTCATTATTATTGCCACAGATTTGCAGCCAGTCAGGAAAACGATTACAATAAAAAGCACAGTGCCAATATGCGATTTGTGTCTTACTTGACGTAAAAAACAAATGCCCCAAACCATAAAGTTATTTATTTACTGGCCAGCACTGATCTTGTCACTAACACCACCATTTGATTTTGTTGTGTTTCAGCCCAATACCAATCTTTCAGTGTAAGAAAAAAATACCATGTACCCCCTCCCCCCATCAACTTTCACACCAGAACGTCCATGTGTCTGCACATCACATCTGCACAAATGCAAGGCTGCCCACAGACTGAACTTTCCTGAAAGTTCAAATCATATAACATAAAAGTCCATTTGCTCAATTGATGTGATTAGTGCCTACCTAAAACTGTCAGTTCAGTCGTCAGTCGTGGAGGTGTGTGTATGGTCTGCGCTGCTCGCTGACTGGTGGACTTACTGGTATGGTTCTGTTTGTCCCTATCTGAACTTGGGGAGTGGGTGTGTGGATGTTAAAATTTGCCAGTTTGTCAGCAGATAGGGAAGATTGTCTGGAAGATGGCAGCATCCGATGTGTGAGATATAAATAAAATTAAAAAAAAGCGGAAGTCCCACTACCATCATGTAATCCTTATCGTGATGTTGAGATACTGCGAATGTGGATTTATCATGCCACTTAATGCGATATTATATTTAAGAGCAAGCTACGTTTGCCAAAGTGAATGTACAGCCCTGATGTTACCTGGGGCATGATATTGTCAATTTTTTTGAAAGCACAATTCTTCAATTGGCTTGCATATTCTTGTAAATAGAGTTTCATTGTATTTATCAAGAGAACACAGTCTTTTTAATTCTCATCATCCAACTGAGTTTCATCCTAAATGGGTTATAAACAGCATTTTTCTGTCAGCAGCTAAACGTAATATGATGTCCCAGATAGCAATTATGATGTTATTATGGGGTCATTCTGAGTCATTTTCAAAGACACAACAAGTTCTGCATTATCCAAAATATTTATTAGATAAGTAATAACCAAAGGTAAAATTACAAAGTGTGAAATACTGATTTTGAACATAAGTAATGTAAATAAATCTTTATTTGTGCTGATTTATTTTGGTTGCTGCTTGCTCTTTAAAGTATATTAGATTGCAACGTTTGCAAATGCAAACTGCCCAATGAGATCTATCCCCCACCCATACATGGAACATAATTACAATAATGGCATTCGCTATTTGTTTCATCTTAACAATTTGTATTTTTGCATTTTGAATTGACAATACTGAATACAATTTTGATTTGTTTCTAATATATGTGTGTGTGTCTTTTTTCAATAATGTAAACTGTTGTGAACTGTTGCCAATTTCCCATTAGACTTGTTGAAAGGACACATATGCATTGCATAGTGTTTTCCTGCATCATAGTCTATGAATAAATTGCTGACATAATTATTAACCTGCACATACAGTTTTACCTGAAAAGGTAATTTAGTTTTGTCAGTGGTTGTATTTTTTTTTGTTAGCCAATCAATCGATGTTTCTTATATAGCCTCTTAATAGATGTATTATTTATAATTGTCAGTTGAGGGAGAAAGACATTCTGTTGGTGGCTGACAGAATGAATAATTCAGAGCAGGGTAGAAGGGATACAGCCCAATCAGATAAAATGCTGTGTTACACAGCAAGTGGAAATGCCCTATGAGGAGATACTGGGGGAGCTCAACCTGTACTTGCAGGAAGAGATAAGGAACATGATGGATATAGTAGAAGTATTAAAGTATCTCAAGGGAATGAATAGGGTAATCCTTGAGGAGGTCTTTCAACTGAGGGAGGTGGGGGCCACCAGGTGTCACTTAAATGAAGCTGGACAGGTGGATGTCGAGGCTTGGGGGGGACAAGGAGGCGCTACTTCACTGAGAGGGTGGTCGAGCCCTGGAATTGACTGCCCAGTGAGTTGGTGACTAATATTACTGTGGAGGCATTTAAGAAAGGCTTGAATAGGTATAGTAGACGTGTGAATCCCAGAACTCCTCTGGAAATGTGGGACCTTGTGGGGGTTATAATTTGCCCTGAGAAGGCACTGACCATCAAACAGACTCTATAGACCATAGGGCCTAATCTGCTGGTTTTGTAGTATACTAGTATTATTACAAACAAATTTTTCCTGGTATTTAGGCTTTTAGACAGTGTAGTCTGTCTACTTTCTGTAAATTTGCTGACCAATAATTGTAGCACTGTAATGTTTACTCTGGTCTTCATCTTCATGACTTAATGAGATGAGAACTCCAATTTCAGTGTTAGCTCTCGTGTGGGATTGAGGTTGTATTTCATTAATCTGGGGTATGTAAGGGTGTGAGTATGAGGGAATGGAGTTGAGTTCCACTGTCATTTGGGGAGGAGGTCAGCAAGGACATTTTTTACAACTCAGTGTGGGGAGTGGAGGTGGGGCAGACTGATGGGATGCAGTGGATGATGCGCTTCAGTGGCCCTGAATGTGCTGTGGATGCTGAGATACTTACCAATATGTTATAGGCTAGATGAACTACTGCAGAATTTAACACACTCAGACAGTGTGGGATGGTAGTGGCAGTAGTAAAAAATAACATAATGACGCAGAGGAGGGAGCAAAACTCGCTGAAATGGAAGCAGGCAGTGGGGAGAAGAGGTTGGACAGAAGGGATGGAGTTCATTGGCAGATAGTGATGGCTGCGAATGAAAGAAAGATGGAGGACAGAAACAGCTTCACAGGAGGCCTAGAAGAGGGGAGAAGGCAGGGTGATACTGACTGGGGATTCCATCATTGGGTTTGTTAACTGGTTGGGGGGGGCGGGTATGGACATAGAAACAGAAACATAAAGGTGTAATTTCAGCAAAGGACCAACAGGCCCATCTAGTCTGCGCATTTGTCTAGATATCTGCTCAGACATGCCCCCCGCACCTCAACAATCCCATGTGTCTGTTTCATGCCCTTTTGAAGTCTTCCACTGTTGCTTCTCCAACCAACTCCTCCGTCATTGTTGCCCTCTTCGGAACCTGCTGCATTCTCCCCACATCCTTTTTGAGGTATGGTCTACCAAACTGAACCCCAAACTTCAAATATGATCTGACTAGATGGGTGTACAAGGGTAGTATGACATCCCATTTTCTACTGGTAATCTCCTTCTGATTCAACGCCGCATTCTGCTGCCCATGGCCATTGATCGCTTGCAGTGACTCTCCACCTTCAGGTCCCTTGATATAGTGATGCCTAGGTACCTTTCCTGTTTTGTTACTTCCAAGTCTCGGTCCACCATACAGTACCCTTTCCTTATGGTTCCTGCATCCAATATGCATGATCTTACACTTGTCCATGTGGAATGAAAGCTGCCACTTCCCTGACCATGCCTCAAGCCTCACCAGATCTCTCCACATTCTGTCTATTCCTTCAGGAGTGTCCACCTTACAGACTCACCCCCCCCCAATCTCCTCCATGATGTCACCTATGAATAGATTGAACAGTAGGGGCCCTAACTCCAATCCATGAGGGACTCCATTTGTGACCATGCCCTCTCCAGATGCCACCCCATTTATAATGATCCTCTGTCTCCTTTTTCCCCGCCAGTTTCCCATCCATTTAACCATCTTCTGGCCCAGCCTCAGGCATGACAGCTTATACAGCAGCCTCCAGTGTGGCATGGAGTCAAAAGTCTTCTTGAAATCCACAGAAGTGACATCTACTGCCCTCCCTTGATGCAGTTCCTTGGTGGCCATGTCAAAAAATTCTATCAATTTAGTTTGACAGGATCTACTTCTGGTAAAGACATGTTGCCTCTAGGTAATTGGTGATCCTGACTTTCATTACTGTCTCCATTACCTTGCCCACCACCGATGTCAAGCTCACGGGCCTGTAATTCCCCACCTCGGCTCTCCCTCACCCCTTATGCAGAGTGACCACATTTACCTGCCTCCAGTCCTCCGGTACCACTCCACACTCCAGGGACCTGTTGAAGAGTGCTTTCAATGGTGCCGCCAGTATATCTTGAAGTTCATTCAGCACCCTGTTCGTCTTTCTTACTTATACCCCTGCTTCTCTCTGGCTCACCTGGCACCTTTCCCAGTCATATTCAGCCTGTGTTTCCTCAAACTTCTTAAAGGCCTTATTCTTTGCCTTGACCTGTTCTGCTACAACCATATTAAACCACATGGGTTTACTCCTCCGCCTCATATTTTGCATCTTTCCACAGATTCCTACTTTGCTGGGACCTGTAAACCACCCCAGTATGCACTACCTCCTCCTTCCCTGCTGCCAATGAGATCCATAGTCATTCGGCCTCTCCCCCCAACTTGCCCTGCAGTTTGGATGCCCTGATGCAATCCTTTACATAGAGTGCACCCCCTATACCCCATCTTTTCCTGCCTGTCCCTCCTGAACAGTTTATACCCTGATATCTCCATATCCTGTCCTTGCTCCCGGTGGCACCATGGTTCTGTTACCCCCACAATGTCAAGGCTCTCTTCAACCATTCTCTCTGCTAGATCAGGGATCTTCCTACTCAGACTTCTGGTGTTTGCACACATAATTATCCAACCCCCTCCTCTCTGTTCCCTGCATGCTACACATCTTATATTTCCTACCCTTGGGCCTCTTGTCTGTTGGGGTAGGGATTCCTTCACCCCCCAACATGTGTCATACAGTTGGATTTCCCCCTTGCCCTCTTCCCCCCATGAGTAGTTTAAAGTGGTTTTCCAGTGGTTGGGGTATGCTTTTTTTTCTGTTAGCATTAGTACTTTGAATGTGTACCCTGCCATTGAAATGGTTGAAAACGTACTTTTTTTAATGAAAAATGCTTTTTTTATTACAGCGTCATGTATTTGCATAGCCACAACCATTATTTTTAGAGAGCAGCGACCTCAGAGCAATCTGTGACCTTGACACGTCATGCAAGGCAAGCAAACATGGCGGCTAGTTAGTCAGTCTCAGTGGAGCTCGAGGAAAGCGTCGGGAGTAGCAGTTCTATTGAACGTACTGAAAGTGAAAGCGAGCCTGAATTTTTTATTTTACCTGAAACTGGGGATGTTCTAGATCCCTATAGGGATTATCTGTACATCTCCGATGCGAGTGCCAACTCGAGTGATTCCAGTAGTGCAGAGGATGACAATGTGTGGCCTCCACCTTACGGTAGTGCTCGTCGGCTGGGAAACCATGATTGTTACTTGTTATTTACCTGGTTTATTTTCAGCATGTCCCCCGCTCGTCCCCTGTACTGTATCTGACCAAATAAATCCTTTGTCATGCTGTTGAATTTTGAATCTTCCCCAGTAGTCCTCGGTGAAACAGTGCTGTCCCTGGTGATGAGAGTATGTTAGTTTCCTGTGCCCTTCCTACTACTGCTGTGCATACCGGAAACGGAAATTACTGATTCTGCATCGTTTACATGCTGGTCCCGACCGCTGCATTCTCGGTGTTGCACAGATTGCTGTTTGCACCAAGGGCTGTTGTGGTTCGTGTTTACCACGCTGTCATGCACTTATTTTTTCAGGGGCACAAAGCAGGACATTGGTGCTTGCAGTTTATATCTGTCAGTACTGCACAACATGGGGTAATGTTTTGAGCCCAACGTATGTTTGTGCTATTTCCACAAGCAGTGATACCTCACTGTGTACAACCTGTAACGTTTTTTTATTGCACTCGCTTTCTTTATATGTTGCTCATTCTGTGGCCTGACAGAAGTTCTGAGCATATCATCATGTCAGTAATGTGATGGATGTACAGCAGTGTGTCACTGTATTGTCTCGTACTGTATCTGTATTGAGTCATGACTCATCAGCAGGACTGCCCACATGTCATTCTGTATCACGGTGTGGCTTGTCCCGTCTGGCAAAGCAGTGCTGTGTGTCTACTGTTGTTCAGCATACTGCTGTATTACAGCATGCTGTCATGCCATCAACACTGTACAAATCAACACTGTACAATAGTCTATATAGAATAGTTGCAGCAGTATTATGATGTTCAGTGTGGCACCATTTCCCTTTGTTTTCTGTTATTGCTTTTATTTACGATTGTCCTTGCTTTGTTTTTACATGTGGTGTTCATAACAGCTCATGATTTTATCCAAAGGTTGTCGTGCATGATTGAAATTCTTGCTGCACTACATATGTGGTATCATATCTTGACATATATCTAGTGCACAGACACAACAGGAACCTGTGCTGTCCCAGAGCAGATTACTGTTTGTGAAAAGCACAACCCAATGACAACACAAACATTTTCTTGTAAGAATCGTAAATGACTGTGGCATGCATATTTATGGAGCTTACGTCTTTCTCAGCTATTTCTATGTGTTCTATACTGTAATTTGCACACCACAGTTCTGTTTCATTGTTGACATATATCTGAAGCCCTTTTGAACTGTACTGCTGCACTGATGATCTTACACTGACAATATGGCATACCACCATGGACTGTAATATTGTAATAATTTGTGGGTGGGTGGCGGTGAACACCATTGCCGCCCATTTCTTTGGCTGGTTTGAGCTACAGTATTGCCCAACTTCCATAATATCTTTCTTGTTCTTACATAAACAAAAGTAGTACGTATACGTGCGTGTGTGTGTGTGTGTGTGTGTGTAGGGGTGGGGGTGGGCTTCAGGTTACAGAACAAAGGTAAACTGTGCAGTGGAGTGGTGTGGTGGTTTACTTGCTGCATACTTGGGAATTACAGTACTGTGTTTCACTTTGCTGTGAACTGCAAGATTATAATATTGGTACTGTGATGTCTGTGGGTACCCAGTTTGAATCAACCACTAATGACACAGGTGCATGTTTGGTACCTAACGAGACATATATAACTTTGAGTGTGTGTCTGTGTGTGATGGTGTGTATCCTTGTTGTTGGCTATAAAAAGATAGGTAAACTGTGATGTGCTGTGCTACCGTTTTGTACTGCAGATGGATGAAGGCAAACTTAGTGTTGGTATGCCAATCCACAGCTCTTGCAGCAGGTAACACATATACGCAAATGCCACCAGGCACTAGGACCACATGGCTGTTGGTGGTGGGGTATCCCACGGTCAGTTACAGTATGTAGTCCAGGGGTGGTGGATAAACAAGGATGTGTGTGTGTGTGTCTATCTGTGTGCATTTCCTGTGGTGGAGTACCAATCCACAGCTCTTGCAGCAGGTAATACATATATGCCTATGCCACCAGGCACTTGGACCACATGGCTGTTGGTGGTGGTGGGGTATCCCACGGTCAGCTACAGTATGTAGTGCGGGGGGGTTGGGTAAACAAGGATGTCTGTCTGTCTGTGTTTCCTGTGGTGGAGTGCCAATCCACAGCTCTTGCAGCAGGTAACACATATATGCCTATGCCACCAGGCACTCGGACCACATGGCTGTTGGTTGTGGGGTATCCCACGGTCAGCTACAGTATGTAATGCAGGGGGGGTAGGGTAAACAAGGATGTGTGTGTGTCTGTCTGTGTGCGTTTCCTGTAGAGGAGTGCCAATCCATAGGTCTTGCAGCAGGTAACACACATAAATCTATGCCACCAGGCAGTAGGAACCCATGGCTGTTGGTGGTGGGGCATCCCACGGTCAGCTACAGTATGTAGTCTGGAGGGGGGGGGATAAACAAGGATGTGTGTGTCTGTATGTGTGCATTTCCTGTGGTGTAATGTCAATCCACAGACAGCTGAACTGTGTAGTACTGGGGTAGTGTTCTGTACTGCAGATGGAGGAAGGGAAATAATGTTAGTGTTTTTTTTTTTCATTCATTTTTTGATCCACCTATGGGAATCATGGCAGGAACTGTGCTCCTCCACACAGACCAGCTTACTACTCCAGCCTGTTGTGTCACTACTATGCTATCACTGGAACTTTCCCTGTCATTGTCACCTGTGGCGTGGACTGAGGGTATAGTGGCAGCTGTCGCCCTCCTCCACAGACCAAATATAGACAATGTCAATGGCCCATGGAGATGTGTGGTCATAATTGAACCTGCCATGCTCCTGTGTTTCCTGTTTTTCTCCCATCTACCATCCACTACTGGTGTACAGACGTTGAAACGTACCTCCTTGCCTGTATTGCCCTACAGCCAGTGCCAGAGGTGAGTCACTGAGCATTACGACAAGTCTCACTACCACCAATACAGTAGAGCAGTCCTTGGAATGCTTCACTGTTCACCACCCCCCCCGCCAAACATAGGTCGCTGGAGGGGCGACAGCTGTGCTGTGTAGTGCCTCAACCCTCAGCACCACCACCTGTCTTGTCTAGCAAATACTATGTTACAGTGACAGGTGACTGGTTAATATCAACATGGACACCTGTGGTAGGGTTCTGTCTCTGGCTGTAGAATTTCAGTAGAGACATATTGCAAAAGGGTGAGGGTGGGACTTGCGGCAGACATAGCAATCATACTGAAAACCGCATTGGAGGGCTTTATGGTACTGCTGCCGTAACATTAGCCTATGCCACATCAATGGGTCCCATTTTTTTCCTCCATTTCTTTCTCCAGCACCCTGGGTGTGGGTGAGCAACTCTAGCTGTGCTGCCTTCCAGCACAGACCCCCACCCCAAGGAAGGAGAGCTGTAATGCTCAATCCTTACTTCCCCTGCCGTCACCTGAGCAATCATAGTCTGTTCCCCAACCTGGGTTGCTGGCGCTGTGTGAGGTGTGGCATCCAGCGCCTCAACAATCAGCACCACCGGGCTGCAAAACTGCCTTCTCAGTTCTTTCCTGAACCCTCCAGCATGTAATCTGACATCATAACCACGAGTGTACCTCTGTGCCTATCCTGTTTATTCCTCTCCTGTACTTCAATGTCTCAGTCATGTCACACCTTGCTTTACTGTCCTCCACTGAGTATATGTTGCAGTGTCTTACTCTACTTTCATGTGGTAACTCCCACAGACCCTGCATCATTTCTGTTTGTCTTTGTTGCACCCCTTCCAGTGATGTAATTTCCCTTTTTTGGTATTGTCACCATTCTTGCAGACAGTATTCATGGTGTGCTCTGACCACTGATATATGTACGTCAGATTCACCTCACCCATACTTGACGTAACACCCCTTGCGGGATGTCAGTGATGTGTTGGTACTGCTATGCCATTTTACTCAACACAAGACAATGTATTGCTTCTGAAGATGCAAAACACAGTGGCGCAAACAAAACAACTTAGTCTTGGAGTCACGTAACGTGCAACCTGCTTAGGACTGTGAATTGTGCGCAGTTAAAACTGACATTATCTTTCCAATCTGCCTATGCTCCTTCAGGTTACACATACATCAAAACATTACACCATGTCATGACTTTGATGTCCACTCATGATGTGATAAAAGACATCCTCTATCTTTCATCACATCTGTGGTTATTGACATTCATGCTTGACTGTCATGCAGTTCCTGTTTGTCAACATGTTGCATTTCAGTGCAACACATTCTGACATTGTCATGGGTGCATTTTTCAATACATTCAAAGGATAAATAGCACCTTGACTTTGTGCAAAGCTGTTTGTGAGAAGGCGTGTCAGTGTGACAACATGTGATGCAAAGTTATGCATATTGTATTGAAGAATCACAGGACACAGTAGTACCTGGGTGAAGTACGAGTGTCTTCATCACAGCATGTGAATGACCTTGCAGTTACGATCAGTAGTCACCAGAACCACTACACGCAGTACATGAAAGCAGCTGACAAAGAAAACAACATGCTGGGATGCATATATAGGGGGATCAGTAGTAAGAGAGAGAGAGAGATGGTTATACTGCCCTTGTACAGGTCAGTTGTAAGACCTGATCAACATAAACCAAATAAATAAATAAGCAATGAATCTACAGTACAGAGATTATTACAGGTGCTCACACCAGAAAAACGTCATTAACCGACTGGAGAAGAGGAGAGACGGAGGGGCATGATAGGGGTCTTCAAATATGTAAACGTAATAAATAAGGGCTGAGCCAAGGAGATGTTCAGGCTAAAGAAGGGGGAACAACTGGGGGTATGAGTGGAAGCTGAAGGGGGAAATTATGGGGGGGGGACTTAGGAGACACTACTTCACTGACAGGGTGGTGGAGCCATGGAATGCACTGACCAGGAGTCTGCTGGAACAGGGCAGAATGGAATGCTTCAAGAAGGGGTGGGATAGGTACAAGGAGAAACTGAAGCCAAAGAAGACCCTCTCTGGGGGTGGGGGGTGGGGAAGCAAGCACCCATTAGGTGGTTGGCTACCAGGCAGACACAACAGACCATGAGGCCTATTGTGATGGCTTTTAGTATGTTAGATGAGGGCTACAAACATGATAGCTGGTCTGCAGGGTAAGGCATAAGAGGAGAGGTTGAGGACAGTGAAGATGTACTCCATACAAGACAGGAGATAGAGACAGAGAGAAGATAATTGGGACATTCAAGTAATTGAAATGGATAAATATGTTTGATAATTAGAGTGTCTTTCAGCTGAGTGACAAATATTACATGAGGGGGCACAGCATTAAGCTTGAGGGTGTCACATTTAGGAGGGAGGTCAGGAAGCACTTATTCACAGAGAGGGTTGTGGACACTTGGAATGTGGTGCCACAATACATCATCTCATTCAAGACAGTGGGCAGGTTAAAGATAGGCTGTGATAGGCATAGCGAGAAGGTAAAGATCATGGGTAGGGAGGAATGGGAGGAGTGTGGAGGGAGGGCATGGATATTAGCTGAAGCTGTGGACACTTCAATACCATCAGGCTTGATAGACCAAATGGCCTTCTTCTGAAGGCTTGTTTGGGATGAAGTTGTAGGTAGTGCAATTCAGAGGAAACGTGATGAAGACTTTCTTCACGTAACGTCTGGTGGAGAACCGGAACACCATACCAGAGGAAGTGGTGGGTGCTGAAATAATCACATTATTTCACAATGCATGGGATACACATAAGGGAATTGTGTCAGTCAGGAGTCAGTGGCAACTTAGTTGTAGAGAAACATAAAGGGATCTTACAAGCTAAAATGTGCATAATTGGTTGACCGTAGTCACTTATCGGCTGACAGCGTCCATCTACGTATGTACACACAGACATGTTCAGATAACTTTCATTTAGTGTCACTGTCAGGTGCAGTACTTATCATTGGTATGTCAGTGGTGCCATGTGTTCAGGGAACAGTAACATATTGTGTTGTGCTACTCTCCCTTTTTCGAATTACGTTTGTGATGACATATGGGAACTGAATATGAAAACTATCAATCTTGGAAGTGATCTTATTCACAGTCTTTCACATTTTCAGGTGTCAATGCAGATTATGCACTGACATGGATCAGGTGCTGGAGTGTCTGTGCTGCTGTGAGGTAGAATGTATGACATGGCGAAGGGAGGATGAGGAGCTGTCCTGTATAACACTGCACAGCTGGTTTCAACCAGTGGTACTAGATCCACACGTGCTCCAGTCTGCTTACTACTCATACCGCCAACACTACCATCATGTCAATGCACCGGCAACAATCTTTGAGTAAGAAAACAACTTTGTTATTTCAGTGAAACAGACCATGCGGTGCACTGCATTGCATTTAAAACAGTAGTGCTGTCGCTGTTGCCGACAGTGATGAGTCACATGAAGTCATAGTGATAGTCAGATAAAAAGTACGACAACAATGTCCGTACTTGTGGGTGTTACATTACTATTCAAAAAATGGTACAACATGGTGACAACCATCTGACATGCTAATGTAATGAACATGCAATTTGCAAACATTGCATTGAATGTGCACTATATGTACATAGCAAAATAACCTGAATATTTACTGCTGCAAATTGTTAGATATTACTAACATTCGCTATTATTGTTCACACTATATAAAAGCAGTTGATGCTTGTCACACCTTCTAACCATTGAAGGTTGAAACAGGCATACAGGAGCACGTAGACTTACAGTTCAGGGTCTACACAATTACATGGTGATACGTAGACCGCTATTGCTTCAGTCACACCACATGTCAACGTTCCACTTCTGTTGGAGACGTTGGTGATAACCACAATGTCGACAGTGATGACAGATTGTAGCTTCATGCCGCATCTCACACGCCATTGCCGGTACCTGTCATACTCACCATTGGTGGAACCACATGCATGACCATGTCTGCTGTGTGATGCAATAACTGTGGTCACATATTGTGCAGTATGTCATCATGAGGTGGCTGACTACTGCGATTGTTACTGTTGTTCTGTCACAGATTTTTACTCATGTTTTCATTGCCTACATGGCTTAACAGATGTCTATCTTTTCCACAGAACGTACAGATACACCGCTTATCGACAGCTAGTGAGGTGGTGCTGGGGGTATTTGGGCAAAGATGTTCATGTTCCACTCCCATCCTGCTGCTTGAATGCTATCCGACAGAAGTATCCCAATGATGCGGGGGCTTATACACATTTAAAGCCTGAACGTATAGTCCCACTGTGAGAAAATGTCTGTGTGCTATCACTCTATTTCTGAAACTCACCATTCTGTCTTTTTTTTTATTTACAGAGCAGTTTCAATCATTGACTTGAGACATTTATTTGTGTAATAGTACTTATATGGAATTATTTTATTTTTTGGGTGGACAACAATGGCAGATGTTTCTCTTGATAACAAAGCATAATAAGTCACAGTCAATCATTATTCGGTTATGTGTCCATGCCATACTGAGAACAAGTGTTAGAAAAACATAAATGTACAGTTTGGAATGCTCGACAATGCTGTCCTCTCTTCAGTTATTGGCAGTTACTATTTCTGATTAGAAAAACATTATACAGTAATAAATCGATTTGTACGTTATCTAACTAATTGTACTTCCTTGACAACAGCGCCTAAACAGTGATTACTACAGGCAAAGGTTCTAAACAGTACTTATAACAATACTGCGTGAATGTTCACTAATCTGTCATGAAACAAAACATGCCAAGTAATGTTTACAAGTACTTCTTCATTTCTTCTTCAGTTACAGTCTGATGTTGTATGTTGAACTTCTTGCAGTGAGTTTTAACACAGTACTGCACATAGGCACAGCACACTGTTTTTATGTCACATACATCACTAACTTGAATCAGGCAATGTTGTTGACCCGTGTTCACATTGGTAGTGTCATAACGTTTCTGTCATTGTGATGGACAGGATACAGCATCGGTAGAACAACATTCCTGTACCGATGATGGATAGTGATACAGTCCGCTGTTTGCAGTTTCATTAGCGGAAACTGTGGCATGCCGCAATGCATCGTGACACAGAGGGGGAAGTCATGGAGGAGACACTCTGCAGGCTGCGTGTGTAACCATACATACCACATCCCTTTGCGGCATTGCATGCTGTACAGTGAAACAAAAAACATTGCTGCTACTGGAGGGAGGAGGGGAGATAAGGGAGGACAATTTAAGCCAACAGTGGTAAGGAGAGGGTCATAAGGAGGGAAGCGGAGACAAAGAGTCCCAGGCAAAGAAGAACTGTAACCGGGGGTACCAGGTCAGGGGACAAAAGATAAACAGAAGGAGGAGGCAAGGACTTGTGAGTATCTGGCCATAATTCAACCTAGTATGGGCACTAACCAGAGGTGGGAACTCATAAAGCTGGGGATAGTGGAGGCATCCACAACCTGCAGCAAGGCCCACAGCAAGAAGGCTAGGGCTATGAAACAGAGCTGGGTGAGCAAAGAGGTCATGGAAAAGGTAAGGAAGAAAATAGCTGCCTTTGAGAGGTACAAGAAAATAGGTAGCGGGGGAGGACAGGGGTGAGTACCTGAAGGAATCCAAGGAGGTGACATGGGCAGTAAGGAGAGTAAAGGCGTCTATGGAGCTCAGGTTGGCACAAGAGGGAGAAGGACTTCTTTAGGTACATCAGGGACACAATGAACTGTCAAGACCACATAGTAAGTATTGGGAAGGAGAATGGCTGGGTGGAAGCTGGGGGCGATAAGGCAGACTAGCTAAATGATTACTTCTGCTCGGTATTCACTAAGGAGAAGAGGGGGGTGATACCCATGAGGGGGTGACAGATGGGGAATTCATGGAGGGCAGAGTTCTAGAGTATTTGAGGGCATTGAGGGGGGACAAGGCACTAGGCCACAGATCTCATCCACCCAAGGGTACTGAAGGAGTGGCAGAGGTCATTGCGGTACGTTTGACAGACCTAGTTAATGCTGCATTACACTCAGGGTGTGTACCTCGTGATTGGAGGATGGCTCATGTGGTGCCCCTCCACAACTGTGGCCCCAAGGATGAACTGAGTAACTACAGACAGGTGAGCCTCACATCCATTGTGGGCAAGCTGATGGAGACTGTCCTGAAGGAGAGGCTGGTGGCCTTCCTGGAAGCAAAAGGACTACAGGACAACAGGCAGCATGGCTTCATGCGTGGCACATCCTGCCAAACCAACATGGTAGAGTTGTATGACTGGGTACCTAGGCAATTAGACTGAGCCATGCAGTGGATGTCCTGTAAGTGGACTTCAGTAAGGCATTCAACTTAGTGCCACATGGGAGGCTGGGTAGTAAGTTAGAAGGCACAGGGGCAGGTGCGAAGATAGTGAAATGGGTAGGGAACTGGTTCAGGGAAGACAACAGAGGGTGGTGGTGGGTGGTGCACTCTCATCCTCAAGGGTAGTGATCAAGCGGTGTTCCACAGGACTTGGTGATGGGACCACTGTTGTTTGGGATATTCATTACAGACATAGCATTGGACATCAAAAGCAAGATCAGTCTGTTTGCTGATGACACAAAGATGGGAGCATTGGTGGACAACCTAGGGGGATTGCAGGGGTAGCAGGATGATATGTACAAGCCTGAAACCTGGTTAGACACCTTGCAACTGGTGTTTAATGCTGAAAAGTACAAGGTGCAGCATTTGGGGGTGAAAAACTCAAACAGGAGTTAACAGCTGGGGGGGAGTGCAGCCAGCCAAGTCAGAGTAGAAGGATCTGGGGGTGCTCATTACATGAACAACTCAGCACAATGTAGGAAGGCAGCTGCAAAGGTCAACAAAATGCTGAGTTGCACTGCAAGGGGTATCTCCTCAAGGTGGGAGGAGGTGATCCTGCCACTGTATAGGTCATTTTTTTGAGCGTATGGAGTACTGCGTGCTGTGATGGCGCCCGTATAGAAAGGCAGATATTAAGTTACTAAAGGGTGTGCAGCACAAGCCAACAAAGATGATGAAGGGGCTGGTGAACTTGCCATAGGACAGGAGGCTGAGGGAACTGAACAGTGTCCCAACAGTGACACCAGACACAGCATGACAAAGTCAGTTGGTGATGGGCAGTTCCAGTCGTGGAGCAATCGCCATTACCAATGTTAAACGTGACTGAAATATTTTCTGTATTGCATGTCTGTTGATATGCAATGACAAGAATCACCGCAATGTGCCTCATTAATGCCCTGTGAAATTGAAGACGTACATCTTTTTTTTTCTCTCTGTCCATATAATTTGCTGATTACAAGTAAACAACCTTTATATGATGGTGCTGTGTAACAGTCACGTTAAGTACAACATGAGTTTAGTACATCACGACATGTTGAACCTGCTATTGTAATGGTCAATCGTTAACTGTCTGACACTGGAGAAACAGGACAACGGACTTGGAGGTTCTTGGAATTGTCATCCATGCTGACAAAGCCTTTTGTTCTTTGCCGTAGAAGACTGAGACCTGTGCACTCTTTCAACGATCTTCGTGGCGTACTCTGCAATAAACAAACAATTACTGAATTGTACCATAGCCTGCATTGGTGGGCATTATTGTATGCTCCAACAGTATGCTACCCTGTTATGTGGGTTGTCAACAAATAACATTATGTTGTCAGTATACATCACATTCTATACAACCATGGAATGCTACATGGCCATCCCTTGCATAAATGATAGCGTTCATCACTGCTTTTGAAACAATGGATTACTTCAGAAACATGGGGACATACTTGCAGAAAACAATACATGGAATGTGATACTAATTACCTGTTCAGTGGCACAGACGGCATGAGACTTCTGGTATGTGTGTTGACCATAAAAGGTAATCAAGCACGTTACGAAGAATGGCACTGATGAAATATTGCAGTATGCTCGACATGTAATACCATACATACAGAACTACTCACTAAGGGCTCATGTCTGTTCTGCAGTAATTGCCTGTTTCAAATGATTTTAAGAGGAATAACTTAATGACATCACCATCATACATTGCCACCGAATGCACAGCATGTGCACATTGCTGTTCAAATAGCAATGATAACTGGTCATATTTGCAATTACTGAGCTTGTCCTAATACTGTTACAGTATACAGCCATACTGTATCCATTGTAACACAATGGTATGTAAAGTGACAACTTATTTCACGAAGTATAACTGGTATGTGACCATTGTACAATGGAAAAGCATCCCATATGATATTGAGTAAGCTGAGATATTGGCTGTATGATTCTTGATTACATTCAGCTAGTATTGCAAATCTGTGAACTCAAAAGCTGATATAATTTCAGACATTTACATCACCATCTTACCATACGTTGATGTAGCCTTCACGTGTCAGACTGTTGGCTCTTTCTTTTTGCTCTTGCTGAAGTACACATTCAGCATTTCCCTTCCAGTGCTGTCCTGGACAATTTCCTTGGAGTAATTCTCATTGAAATGTAGTGCTGAGAGGTACTACCTAGGGAACATAAGTAGGACAGCACTAAGTATCACATGTTGATTACTGCTATTCAAATACTAGAGAAGAGGACTATTTTTTTTAACTATCACACCTTTACAAGATGAAAAGAAGATTGAATTCTGAAACTGTGGTACTGCCTTGAACTGAAATGTTCACTTCACCTGAATGGTCACCATTTCCTGCTTGTGACACACATTTGAAACACATTATCTACCCTTTACATTGAGTGTGAGAAGTATGTGCTGTGGCATGCATACCTGCACTGCATTCCATGAAAGGAGTACGCTGTGTGCTTTGGAGCAAAGTGAAGAATTTTACTATGGAACGTCTCCACTGATGATGTTTGGTGAAGTGGGGACAGGCGACCTATGTCCTTCACTAGCATTCTGTTTTCAAGGATGTCCAGGAGTTTTTCTGTTGCCGGTTCATCTGTGTGAATACAACTAAAGCATGTTACACAGGCATGGACAGAGTATTTGACTTACCGTGGCATTGTTACCATGTGACCTACTCACACTGTAAAATGACATGCTTTTGCCTGAAGAATCATTATGTCACAGTAGCAATGCAGACATTTCTGTTGAATAACAGTAATTGAAATGCACTGAGTCATCAAGGTGGTGCATCCCTCACAAGGTGACGTGCATCTCATTAGACATTCCAGTGATGTCATATCATCCTGTTCCATGGTTACTTCTGATAGATGTCTATCATACAATGGTAGTGTTTGACAACAGTGTCAATATATTCGTATTGTCAGTGATTGTTTCCAATTACCAATGGTAACCTGCATCAAGTGCTGTCACTGCTTTTGTGTCAATGTTCATTGTTCCATATAGGAATCAAAATCATTATTAATTGGCCCATGTTTAAACACTTGTTCTTATGAAACACTATAGGCACTCCCGTCAAGTATCCCCATGTAGCTATGCATGAATAGAAGGCAGTTTGCAGAATTGTATTTTTCACAGTTTTTTTTTAATGACCATTATTCTGACAGTCTTCTCTTCTTGGAACAAACAACTTGTGCTTGTACTTAGACCACAATTTGTGCTTTGAAGCCTAAGCATGGTTCTGATAGGGAAACAGCTGGACTTGTCATTTGGTGATCAAACCATGACACAGTTAAAAGTAGAAATGACTGTTTACATGAACCAAAAATCTACGGAATGCTACCAATACAATAAAAACAATGCAACATAGAGTTTGTAATACTGATTATTTGTCACATACAGGTAACTATGTATAATTCACGGAGATGCAGATCATATCTGACAATAAGAACTATAGCAACATCTGCAACTTCACACAAATTCCATGTCCACTTAAAATGCATTTCAGCACTACTGAAATCTTTATTGATGCTGAGCAACTATCTATAATTAGCTCAATGGAATGTTAATTCAAGGAATAGAAACACATTAACTATCTGTATGACAGTAATTTCAAGAGTCTCGTGGCACCTGACAAGCATGCATCAACTATAAAGTTATTTGTGTGCAATTCAACAACAAATGAAAACATGGCTACCAGTAAAAAGGGTTCATTCTACAAATTATTTTAAGTGGGACAATGTCCCAAGGGTGCTGAAAAATAGGGGACAAACTGAAGAAAACACGGGACAGACTAGAAAATGTTGGGGACAAATTTTGTTTTTTGTACATTCATCATGATTCAAACCATATATTTACTCTGTTTTCATTATTTGTAGGACCATCAGTTACAGAATGCAAAAAAGAAAGAAAGGATAGAACAAGAAGATTTGCAGCGGCTGCAGGAAGGATTCAGGGCAGGAAGACAGAAATTGGCAATCATTATTTGCCATATAGAAATGTGTTTGTTTGCAGACAGTGCAGATCTAGTTAAAGAAAAATAAAGATATAAAAAAGTGTTTTGACTCGTTGTGTCTCTGTCAGTTAGTTGTGTTATTCATTGTGTTACAAGAAATCAATAAAAGGGTTTTTTTTTAGTAAGGGAGGCTGAAAGTGACTGGGTGGTGGGTAAATAACATTAAACTGATGGGGTGACCCAAATCTGAAGTTTTAACTGGTGAACAACCTTCTTTCCTTTTTGTTTCGACAGTTATGCGGTGCCAACACAAAATCTGAATCTTTTAGTGGAAGTCTCTCACAGTGGATTAAGATCAGTTCATCTAGTCTAGTGGCAGACAGCCTGTTTCGCAGACTAGTTTTGATGAGATTTTGTGAACTAAATCCCCTTTCACAATCTGCAGTGTGGATAGGTGCTATGAGGGCAAGACTTGCCAACTTGATTAAATTGGGGAAGGTTTCACTATGGTACTTGTTGATGAGACCCCATAAAACTGACATTTTATTCCTTGGGTACCCCTCCTGCAAAACTAGAATTTTTAGTTTGTCCCACTCCTCCATAACTTGGTCAGGGTCTATAACTGGTGGCACTTTAGTGCAGTCCCCCCCCCCCCAAAGTTGTGCTCTTTTTCCTGGCCATAGTGCTGCAGAAGTAACTCTAGTTCATTGTTGCCCCACTCAGATACATCACTAGATGTGATAAATGACAGCGGCCTCGTTGCCAATACCCCAAAGGCAAACATGATATTGCTGTCATTTTCTGGGGACCTGATTTTTAGATTTTCAATTAGCTTTTCAATAAAATTTCTTTTGATTGTTGCAATGTTAGATTTCCCCTGCACGATGTGATTCCCCTTAAATATTTGTTTTCCATCATCGCCTGTTTTTAAGTCATCCCCTAGCTTCTCCAAGGGAGTCTGCTGTCCTGCCCCCAAGTGGTTTTCCCCATTTTTTTAATTTTTCTAAGACAGTCATGCAGTGCTTTACCGATACTTGCACAATTGCAATGTCGAGATCTTTTTTCTGGAAAACCAAGCACAGTTCAGTGATTACTGGCAGCACGTCCAGCAACATACATGTGGTTGCCACAAAATCAGCCTGTGACAGTTTCTTGGCATAGCCAGTGGCCTTGGCATCAGTGTTGCTCAACATGTATGTCATGAGGGAGTCGAGGGTTCTATACTCTGTCTGCACTGCACTAAAAAATGCAAGCCAGCGCACATCATGAACTTCTTTCTCCATAAGTGATGTCTCATTAAGCATCTCCTGAATCTGTTGTAATTTGTTACAGTGATTTGAGGATGCTTTAAAATAAAAAAATAATCCTGTCAACACCTCATGGTACTAGCGCAAATAAGGCAGTGAGTCTGCAGCTTGAGAACTGACTAGAGCAAGTCGATGGGCTATGCAGTGGTATTTCAAAAGCATTGGATTCTGCCTTAGGCGATGCCCTGTTACCCCCTCACCTGTTCCTGTTATCACTTTTGCACCATCACTACCTAAAGCCATCACCTTAGACATTGGAACATTATGCTCAGTTAGAACATTTTGCAAAGCCTCAGCAATGTTTTTCCCAGTCCCAAAGGTTATATAAATATTAGAAACATAATGAGTGCTGGGCTCAAAGGTTTCTGGGTCAACTGCACGTACGTAAATGGTTAGTGTTTTTTGTATACTTATATCAGTAGTCTCATCAGCAAGGATGCTTATATAGGGGGAGGCCTGTATTTTTTTTTTTTTTGCATTATGTGTTTATACTGCCTCCCATGCTACGCTGGCCCCCACTCCTTCAGGCTCTACACATTCCCCTGACCCCACTGACCTTAGCCAGCCCTCCTCAGGTCCTCAAATCGCAGCCTGATCCCCGGGATATCCTGGCGTATCCCTATCGCTGGGTGGGTCCCCCTCCTCCAAGGGGGAAGAGCACTGGGGAGAGGGGGGAGACCCCAGCACACACACTTTTAGGGCCCAGGGATGCTGCTGAGGAACAGGAGGCCCTGGCCAGGTACTGGGGGTGCTCTGGGAATGGAGAGCCATTATCTTGGAGGCCAGCAAGCAGTTTTCCCATTTTCTATGGGCAGCAGCATGGTGACGTCATGGCAAATGCTGAAATCCGCTCCTCCCCTAGTCAACTTGGTCCGTGCGTCCTGTGATACTCCCAGCCTCTGCTAGGAGCCAGCAGGCGCCAGACTCATCCCCTACCCTCCCCCCGGAGAAGGAGAGCTGTCGTAGGACGCTCGATCCTTCTCCCCCCAGCTGGCCCTCCAGTGTTCCAGGCTCACTCCTGAACCCGGAAAACTGGCATCGGAAGCGGAAATCTAACCGCTGCGCCGGTGGGCCAGCAGCCAGGAGGCCTGTATTTTGATATCTATTTTTTTCCTGATAACAGAGGCAAGAGATTCCAGCATGTCATTTGCTATGGTTTCTGAACTGTATGAGGTTTTGAGTCCACCTTCCAGTGTGGATTTATCAACATTTGGGCACTGAAGATCTGACAGGAAGGACAATGAGAGATTCATATTTGTGCACTGGAAACTTTTCTTTGCACAGCCAGTAAACTGTCTTTAGATGAATATGTATGGCACTTTTCTTTTCATGTATTGCTTTTTGCATTGCAAGTGCACAGTCATTATGTTGGCACGCTTGCGCAGCCAACATCTTGTGGAAGTGCAGATTTGGAGGCACGGTCAGTGTTGGGAGAATGCAGGGCACGCACCAGTAGGTGTGTCCCGCATTCCCCAATCAGCCAGCAGCAGGGGCCGACACCCTGCCTAGCTAATGAGGTGAAGACATCAGAGAAAAAGTCCGCTGCAATGAGAGCGAAGCTGTCATGCAGCGTGACCATAGCATGCCTCCCCCTACGTGCAGGCAACATGGCGACAGTGACTGCTGCTGTTGCCAGTCAACCCCCCCTTTATTTTGTGCCAATGGGGGTGCCCAATCCCCATCGGCATCATGTAACCTCCCCTTTCTTTGCTTGCCAAGGGGGTGCCCAATCCCCCTCAATATCATGCCCCCCCAAGCAGTTTTTCTTCGACGACAGGGTCCCAATCCCCATCGGCATGCATCCCTCCCTCCCCTTGAATTTTGCTGATGGGGGAGCCCACTCCCCATTGGCATAATGTGTTCCCCCCCTTGTTTTGCTTGTCAAGGGGGTGCCCAATCCCCCTCGGCTCCTGTGGCCGCCCCTTTCCTTGTTTGCCAACGGGGTGCCCAATCCCTCATCGGCTAAAGCACCCACACATACACACACACAAGCACACACACACACTCAGGTGGCACACTGGGAGCCCACCCCAGTGTGCCAAAGCACCTATTAAAATGAAAACGGTCCGCCGATGTCTTTTATTTTTTTTTTAAACCTATAAAGCAAAAACGGTCCTGCATAGTCTTCCAACCCTCCTCCCACAACCCGCACCCACCCACTGCACACCCTGCCTCCCCACACTTCCCCTCACCCCATACTTACCTCCAGAGTCCGTTGCGATGATCTTCGCTGGACCGGGAACACGTCTGCACTCTTCAAAGCTGACTGCGAATTGAGGAAATGCCGGTAATCTGTATAATGGAATAAATGGGGGATTTCAACTTTAATACATATCTTGGGCATTTTTGGGAATTTTTACACCAAATTCCATGGGGTTTTTGGGACCCCTCCTCATGAATTCTGGCACTGTCATAGCGTTAATCAGTCCCGAAAGGTGATTTTACAGTAACTGCATGGAATCACCTTTCAGGACTGGTTAATGAGATGACAGTGTCACTGTTCATGAGGTGGGCTCTCAAAAAGCCTATGTTGCAAATTTGGTGGAAAAATCTAATAAATGGCTGTTTTACGAGTGTGCGTTGCGCAGCTGCTACGCAGGCTCTTAACTTCATGAATTCGCAATATTTTCATGCCAGATTTTCAACACTGTCATTTTTGTACACCTCCTTGTGAACAGTACAGCTGTCATTTTTCACATCCTAGCTGAAATGTGTTTCTGCACTTCCGGCGCACGATAGCGTGGTTGCTGTGGGAAATCAGTGTTCGGGCCAGATTATGAAAATGACAGTGACACTGTTCATGAGCAGAGGTCCTAAAATGCCTATGTTGAACATTTGGTGATGATACCTCATAAAATGACTGTGTTACGAGCGTGCATTGGCAGATTGCACACATGCTTGTAACGTCGTGCATTTGTAATACTTTCACTGTGGATTTTCACCAGGGCATTTTTCCACACCTCTTGATGAACAGTACAGCTGTCATTTCACATATCCTGCCCAAAATGTGTTTTCACACGTCCAGCGCAGAATAGCGTGGTCACTGTGCAAAATCACTTTTGGAACAGTTTGAGGAAATAACAGACACTGTACATGAGCAGAGGTGCTAAAATGCCTATGTTGAAAATTTGGTGCCGAATGTCCATAAAATTACTGTATTCCAAGTGTCTATTGCACTTTTCCCATGCACCCTAGTAACTTCACAAATTTGCAGTATTGACATGCCACATTTTGAACACTGGCATTTTTTAACACCTCCTTATGAACTGTACAGCTGTCATTTTTCACATCCTGCCCAAAATGTTTTCCCGCACTGAACTACCAAAGCCAGTGCCAGTGTGACAACATTCGGCATTGACAAATGCTTGTTTTTCATACCCTCTGCTACCACCACAGTCTTGTGGTCATTCGAGTCATGCCTCTGCAGCGTACTAGTTCAGAAGTTGTCAGTCTCCTTCTCAGTAAAATAATTATTTTTCCCATGTTTAATACACAGACTACAAGTCATTTTGTTTTCAGTGGCATCATATTGCAGCCAACTGTAGTCCCATACCCACTGTGTACGAAAATTCCTTTTTATCACAAACTTTCCTTGTCCGTCTTCACCATCTGGTATGGTAGAGGATGGCTCGCTTGATGTGTGCACATCATTAGAGGACATGCTAGTCATGTGTTGTAGCTCTGAGCTTGTAGAAGCTATGGCTTCTTCACTACTAGTGCACTGCCCTGAAGTTGCTGCAGTCAAACTCGTTGCTTTGTCTTTTTTGGCCCATGGTAATAGGCTTAGGCCCGGAAGAATATTAGCCTTTCTCTTCTTGCAGGCCATAATGACTGTTTATTTGATAGCAATTTGATGGCAACTTAGTTGTACGATCAGGTTCTGATCAGTTGTACTTACTAACTTGTTGTGTTAAGTCAATTGTAATATGACTAGAAGCGCCAAGGGCAGAAAAAATAAGTCTGCTGTGGGTGTCACTTGTACTATGACCAGGCGCTCACAAACTCACAAATTAAAGGATTTATTATTAAGACAGACACAGCTCAGCTGGTCACTGTTCAGTTTTGTATGATGACACTGAACTATTCTACTCTACAACTCCAACAGTGACTCAGCCAATATATTTTATGGCCTTGCCCTATCTTGTAACAGCTGGCTGCTGTAAAAATGCTAAGCAAATAGTGGCTCTGGACTGTCTATCTGTCTTTAGGTTTATGCACTACCACACTTATGATTTCAGTTACTTCCCTTTCTGTTAGGTGCTGAACTGCAGTCAGCCTCTGCCTAACAGTTTTGATTTATTTACAGTTATTGAAAGCAAGAAACTTACAGTATGTTTAAGTCCCCCCAGCCCTGGCTTGTTGTAGACTGTTAGTTGAGGAGATTTGAACAAGCGTTTTCCTTCAGTAGATCGAGAATATACAGACTTCACTTAGCTAGCAAAGCTTTAGCTATATCTGTTACTTCGGCCAGTGATTCCCAGTTACAGCAGTTTAAGACTAGAGTCTGACTGCTAAGAAGTACAGTTAGCTTTTTCTGAGCAGGTTTAATGAAGTCCTACCTAATGTCCCCCTCTAAAAAGTAATAACCAGCAGAAGGCCTTTTTATTCCCAAATACACATCACTACACACTTGACTTCTTGTGTTTAATTATTTCACCACAGCAAGAGAAAACAGCCTGTCATGAAATCAGTATTTCTTTTGCTATCACAGTGGGGTGGGGTGTCAATCTCTATGTGTATTTTTTTTTTTTTGCTTCTCAGTTTTATGTCCAGAACAAGGTTTATGTCATAGAAAAACAGAAGCAAGTCAAATTAGCTTGTTGTTCTTTTTTCTTTCACCTGGGTCATAGAGTTTTAATTGTTTTATTTTTTATAATTTAATATCTCAATCTGCTACTTCAGCCAGTGATTCCCAGTTACAGTAGTTTAAGATGTACAATTAGCTTTTTCTGAGCAGGTCCTACTATAATGTCTCCCTCCAAAAAAGTATAGTTTTTTTATACATTTTTCTCAGAAACTGTTAAGATGTTGCTTCTCAATTTTAATTATGTCCAGAACAGGGTTTAAGTCATAGAAAAACAGCACAAGCAGAAGCAAGTCAAATTAGCCTGTCATAAAGGTTTACTTTTTTATAATATGTTTCATAGACTCAGTGACAGAAGAAGCTGCTTCAAGTTTCAGTTAAGACCAGAATGTCTCCTCCAAAAACCCAACAATATAGAAAAACAGAAGTCAGTTTCTTCTCAAATTAAACACACCACCACCAGGCAAAAGTGTAATTATTTCACCTCAGCATTAGAGCTGAGCAAATTACTCTAGCAGAAAATATTTTTTTTATCTGTTACAGTTCTATTTTTTTTTTAATTTTTGTGAGAAACATTGCTGCTTTTAGCCTTTTCAGGTCTTACACAGTATACCTACACCGAAACAACTACCAGCCCAGAGGGAGGTGAATAACTACGAGCCTTGAAGTCAAAGTAGCCCTGTTTTTTTCAAATTACTTTAAAAACACAATCGGGTCCCCTAACTCAGCAGCCAGCCATACAATTGTGAGATCACCAAACCAGTCTGACCAGTTTTAGAAAAGCAATGAGTTCCATAAGCTGTTTTAGCTAAATGCAAGCTAAACAAGAATCCGACGATCAGCAATGGCGACTGTCTCCAGAAAAGGTTGCCAGCGAAATGCGTGCTTGTCTATGAGTGCTTACTCAACTACAGAGGTCTGTACCATATGTCTTCCAGTCAAAGACACACGTGGTACAGTCGTGCTCTGTGCAAGGGATAGTACTACAACCCCCCTCCAACCCAGTGCCAGTCAATCTCAGCCCATCCCATGAGACCAGCCTCTTCTGTTTCCTGGCACCACCATGGGCGCTGCTATGATGTTGCGGTTGCGGTATTGAAATTCTCTGCACCAGTGAATGAACTGCTTGATCGCGAGTGTCCCACCTCTGCCTGTAATCCAAAACCAAGCACAGAGTTCCAATTGCCATACAGATGCCCGAACTTCCTGCAAGCGTGTGCACTTAGCTCTGCACATTCACTGGAACAAGTGTCCTGAAGTTGGCGCTGCTACTGTGGGCAATAGAGCGTGTCTTGGAGCACATCTGATGTCCCATTAGGGACATAAAAGTGGGGTCAAATGTGCAAAAAATGCATCAATTCCGCGATCCCGTGCTGGAAAATGAACCCTGAGTAAAACATCTATAAATTGACATTAGGCAGAACATTGCAAGAAGATAAAGGACAGAATAATGGAATGCACAAGAAAATTCAGTCAACAATGTGTGAAACAGTTGATGAAAACAAGAGCCTTCACATTCATGGGAACACAGGAATGTGTATAGCCTCAAGGAGTACTGGTGGGACACAGTTCAACAGTGGTGAGTCAGGTACATACAATTCGTGGTCTACCTAGCTCCATAGCAAAATCCTGTGATTGCTGTGTACTGAACTGGAACATGACTGTGTAGACCGGGTATAGGTCACCGGACTTCATTCCTGTGACAGGTATATACAACACAATGAACATATGAACAGATAGGTCATTAAACAGTCCTTGAGAAGGACCCTCAACCTGACTGTATCACAGTACTGGTCACGCTTCTCCGGGGTTGCGTGACTGCACTTTGAGAGGACAGTCATCAATGGGGCTGCTGCATTCTGCACTTGATTTTTGATGGGCAGGGTCAATAATGTGACAGCGAAGTACAGACTGTTACAGCGCTGGAGCCTACAGTTCAGAAAGGCATGAACAAATATTGGCATGCTGTTCTGAAGAACCATATGGTTAATCAGGCTGATATTCATTAACTTGTTCAAACCACTTTTTGCAAAACATAACACCTGATACTGATTGATCACTCGGTTTTCCGGTAACACAACCATGTTTCTCAGCCAGTGGGATGCCAGCAGCATACCACACACAAGGACAACTGTGTTACCACCCAGTGTCAACATATGATTCCCGAGACATCGGCAACTGGCAAGACAGGAGCATAACCCACTGTGCAACACCCGCTCCACCATTGTTCGGAGAGAAGGTAAGAAGGGGACCTCTCCTCACCCCACTCGGGGGGATATCTGGGATACCTAGGCTACCGAGGGGGTGAGCACTGTAGGAGCAGACTACTGTGATGATATGCCGAGGTAGTGAAGCATTGAGGGGCTCTGAATGAGTGGAGTGATGAGGCAGGGGCAGGAGGCAAAAAGACCAAAGATTAAAAAAAACGGTAGATGTTACAAAGTGTTAAAACAGTTACCTCATCTTAGCCACTTCTTCTTCCACTCCCGTCCATTCAGCGGCCCATGCTGGCATCTTGGAAATAATGGGTTGTTATGATCATGCTGATTCTGTATGTGTCCTATCATCGCCTGCCACTTTGCTCTAATGAGATTCTGGGTCATTTGGTGGTGATGACGCAGCTGCCCAATAAATGTGATTATTAACAGTTTTTTTTCCATGGTGAGATGCACTCCATACCATTCTGTTTGCAGAGTGCCTCAAGCTTCTTGCGTACTCCTGCATCACAGAGAATAGTGTTAGTAATTATGCAAACATATGTAGTGATATTTATTTCAGGTTATCGTATATTGAGCACCAATTTCAATCATTTCAGTTTGTTACAATGTTGCTCAACTCTCTCTGTGAAGAAACACTTCTTATCATTCCACATAAGCCTACCTTCTGCCATCATCACGTTATGACCCCTTGTCCTTGTGCTCTTTCCTCTCTGAAATAATCTTCCCCTCCCGTACCCTGTTTATTCCTGTAAGGTATTTCACAGTCAACTCTGTTACATATGTTGGTATCCCAGTCCCTGTCCGATGTCTCTTATGAAGACATTGAATAGAACTGGACACAGTACAGATCCCTGTGGAAGCAAGCTGCTCACCTCTCCCTCTTCTGATTTTATGCCATGTAATACCACCCTGTCGGTCCTGCCTTTCAGTCAGTCACCAACCAAATTTACCACATTAAAGGCCACAACCAGATTCACAACTTTGCTAATCAACCCTCTATGAGGAATGGAGTTGAAAGCCTGACTTAAATCCAGGTATCCACATCCACTGCCGCTCCCTGACTCACCACCATGGTCATGCAGTCAAAGAAATCAATACGATTACTCTGAGAGGACCTACCCTCACTGAATCCATGCTGCCATGGGTGTTTTGCACCACTTGAGTGCCCGAAGTTCAGCACCCTCTCCTTAAGAATGGTCTAAATCAGCTTCAGCACCAGTGAGGTCAGACTTACAGGTCAATAATTGACTTGCTCTTCCCAACTTCCATTCTTTTGGAGTGTGACAAATTCCAACCTCCTCCAGTCCCCAGGTACCTACACCATCTCTAGTGATTTGTTGAATAGGGTGGTCAGTGGACCTGCTAGGACTTCCCTGAGTTCCTTCAACAGTCTGTGCTAAATCCTGTCTGGCCCCATTGCCTTGTCCGTGTTTTCTTGTCATAGTTCCTTCAAAACTGTATCCACCATAAATGTCCTGGTGTCAACCTCTTCCCCATGTACATCTTTCCTCGTTAATCATATTATATACAATTGAATGTGTAAGATCAGTGTTCACAATTGAGCCATGGTTATGTTAATAACGTGCAATAACAATGAGAAGCACAGTACCTTTGACCACATGCCATACATCATAGTAGTGTGTTCACCCGGCCATCAGAGGAGTGGTGGCAAGCCAAGCATTAATCTGCTGATGTCGATCTGTGACCAGTGCCTGGACATGCAAGCCCTTTTCCTTCACCAGGTCTGTAAGAGCATGTTTGAGACCCTCCAGCTCCATCCACCCTGAATTTTTAACTTCATTGCTTTATTGAGAAAATGCAGTAGAAGCCTTACAGTTTGTGGAACAACATCCCTGCAGTAGCAATCTATTTACCTTTTACTTTTATTTTCCATTATGTTGATTTTGTTGATCAGGTACGTGCGCAAAAGAGGATGTGTCAAACATGTAACTAACCTGAACAAAGGTCACACTTATGACCTTTGATATCCTGAACTCAAGGAGAATGTAGGAGCCATATTTAGCACAATGGTCAGGGCTATTGGCCCTGCCATCACCGCCCAAAAGCAAACCTCCCGGAAGGTGCCACAACTCCTCAAAGAGGTGTGACTGCCCTTCCTGCCAAATATTTCCAATGGTTGGTAGGATTAATCTCTCTCTGGTGCTTTTCAAATGTGCTTCTTGCAATACATGCAAGATTCATAAATTCAAAGATAAGCAGTGCCTGAGAGACTGGGCATCCCAATGCAAATATGGAGGTGACCTTTGACACATTACCATGAATGCAGCTTCCATCCTGCGGTTGTTTTTTCCAGGAACGTTTTAATGAACAGGATGTGTACAGCACATCCATTACCAGAAGTGTTCATGCCTTTTGGCTGTTTTTTTTTTTTTTATTTTGGTCTTTGGTAACCAGGTAAGGCCCACTAGGCACAAGTGCCTGTTTTCAGGGGCAACCTGGGAGCACTGGGCGGTTAAGTGACTTGCTCAGAGTCACACAGTATGCAATGCAAGTGGAGGTTGTGAGAATCAAACTCAGGTCTGGTCTGCTGAATGTATCAAGCTCGTTCACACCTGGTTCCTCTAACCTCTATGCTATACTGCCAGTTATCGGAGGAGAATTGAACCACGGTTTGTGAACTGCATGATGGGCAATAACGGAAAAGTTCTTCTAGGCTAGATCGGTAAACAATGTATTTTGGCTCTTCATGGATGGGAAACTTTCTTTCATTGTTACACCTGCAAGTTAAACAGAAAGGTGAAGTACTATGACAATGTCATATCATAACAATAGATGGTTCATTCACACAGTAGGTCCCTTAGCGTGTCCTGGTAGGTCAATATGACACTGACAAAGTTCATGATGGCCTTGAAGTATTGGATGCTTATAGGGTAGTAATAATAATATTACTTGTAACATGTCAAAACAAGAAACACAGAAATCCAAAGACTACCTTGGTGGACAGAGATCACATGAGAAACTGTAAAGCTGTGATTAATTCCCCAGTAATACACACTGAATAATCTAACAGTGTTTGGGGCCATAACGGGATGGGCACCAGAGAAAGAATTATAGCACTGTTGTCTCTGTGTACATGCTGCAGATCTCTTGAGTGTGATCAACTGCCGACACAATGAATGTCATGGGCACCACTGTGGAGAGCAAGAAATGCGACCGATTATCATTGTTTAGCATTGTGCGCTGTATTATTAGGTTAGGTGTTTACCACACACTGTCCTTGATCGAGAGGGCGCATAAAAAGTATGTCGTGAGTGGTCTTTCTGCACGCTACCCTGGAGCAGTGCTGTGTAAAGAAAAAGTGCAATGGTGGCATCTAACACATATTTGCATACCTTAGCATGAGCACGAAACAGAGATGCTAGAATTGCAGATATTGCATAGTTCACCTGATTGCAGCAGTGAAGAAGAAATGTAAAGGTATCAAATGAAAAATGATACATAGCTATAAAAAATGTCCTTTATCATATGTGTTGAAAGGCCCTTTTTATACATAACTTGAAATAAACAAGAAAAGAGCAGTCACAATCAAAGGAGACATTGATTTATCAATGTTCACATGCCGGTTTTTGATGCATATCTGTGTAATAGAACATATTGAATTACACAGTATTGTTACTTGCTGTGCATTAATCTCCTACATGACATTCCCTTGAAAGTTTAGTGAATTTGCACTACCAATGTTACAAGCGCATTAAAGCAGTACAAAGTCCAGCTGTACTGGGGAGTTATTGCCTGTTTGGTGGTTATAGGCAATGTGCCGGTGGCTTCGTGCATGACCCCCCCCCACCAAGCAGGCATTAGTTAGCAAGTACAGCAGTCCTGTGTTGTTGATCAATGCTTACATATATGAGATGAGATGAATAGAGCAATGAAGCATTGTCTTCACTCTCCACTTTTGTCATCGGATAAACACCAACATTCATGAAATCACATTTCTTGTATCATGTAAAATGTGTTAAGTCAGTGTTTTAAGGTAGGTAAAACGAAAATAAGGCAGGTAATGTAAATGATGTACTTTCCCAACACTTCTGTGTAATTCCTTTCATGCCTCTGCAATGGAATCCTGCCCAGGGATATAATCATAGTCAGAGGTGTCTCGATCATCGAGGGATGAATTCACCGGAGAGAGACATGGTGATACCACTGGCGTTGATGACCAAACAGCTGTTGGTGGGCAAGACACAGGTACCGCTTCAGTCAAGAAGTCACACTGCACTGCTATGTCCACCATGTTTAGTGGTATGGTCTGTGTACCTGTGGAAAAGAAGCACAACCTTTAGTTTAGAACTCCTAAGTGTTACCTGTGACAGAAGCATGTACTGAACTGTTAATGGTTCATATGAATGTGTTTTTCACATCCTGATGCAATGAGTTCCCTGACACATTTGAAATACCACGTGTGCATGGCCTCCATCATGATCATTATACATTGTGGAGTATCAACTGTGCATTGTGACACCTTGAGGCAATGGAATGCGGTATATGTAGAAGCATAACAGTGCCGTTACATACTTGTGGAGGACACTGAATATTTCTTTTAGTCACCATGGTGTACTCCATATTTACCTAATTCCTGTTTTGCATTGATTTACAATGAGGTGGTCAATCTGACGTAAAATGGGCACATAAGGTACATGGCTGTGACATGATGAATAGTTGTAGCTTGTGAAGTGATTGGCCACATGTGGTTGACATAAGTCAGGGTACATTGATCAGTGGTACACCGCATAGCTCAATACTAAGTCATGGCTGCATCACTGGTTGTACAATACACATTTGGTTATGGCTTGCAGTACATGTTACCTTACCTGATTTGATAAGGTAACAGTGAACAACTGTTAACCTAACTGTGGACGAGGTCATAGTCTTGTAAAAAATGAACATAGATATCTGTGTACCATACTTGTACAACTATATAAATTTGATGAAGCATGATTTGTTTCATAGAATGACAGCGCATACCTTATGACTTTAAAAAAGGAAGTTACAATTCAAAATATATGGCGTGACTAATGTCAATCAGGTGTCCATCAGCCACAACCTGCCACAGTGATAGTTGTCAGGAAAATGGCATGCGTTCTTTTTTTTTTTTTTTTTGCTTTGCACTTGCCTGACTTCCACGGCTTTCAGAGGAGGTCTTGTACCCCCTCCTACTGTGTCCACCTGTGCTATTCAAGGCTACCCCTTCCTCGGTTTCATTGTTGCTTGGGGAGGCCGGGTGTGTATACTGTTTTTCACTATTTTCTACCCTTAACCCTGAGGACAGCAGCACGAAGGATGTACTACCAGGCAGATGACATTTTGATGCACACCGTTGCCAAGTACCCACAGCATCCTCCCCTTCCCAGCTCCGGGGAGACGCCATTGACCCTGAAAGCCCATGCTTCCACCGGCCACAGGAGCATCCAGTGCAGGAGGCATCCCTGGTAACCCACCATAGGAGAAGCAGGACAGCACCCATTGGGACACTCAATCCTCCATCATGTGCAGAATGCTTACTGTCGTGGTGTGTAATTTTTTGATGTAGCTTACAATGGTTACCTGGGAAGAGCAAGCAGCATACCCACCCTATAGCATATGCATGCACTCAAAAGATGTTCAGTGTCGCTGTCTTTAAATATGTTGCAACATAGTACAAGAACCCATGGCACAACCGTGGATAGTGAGTGGCACTGTTACTGTGCTTATAAAGTCATTAAAGATCCTTGCATTGTGGCCGGCCCAGTGGTGCTGACCAGAGGGAAAAAGATGTGCAAAAAAAAAAAAAATCCTTGCATTACTTATGTCATTTGAGTGACACTGGTCACAGTACTGGTTGTACCACAAATGTTGTCATGGCCGCTGATACTGTGTCTTGCTTGCCCGTCACAACACTGTGGATAGATGTACTAGTTCTAAAGTTTATTACATCACAATAAATCCTAGGTGTCCATTACTGTTTGTCAATGGTGCCCATATGAAGTATCGTACTGTGAGCAATAGATATGTGTAAGGCTGCATGCATGTCTCAATTAGAGTCTGTAAATAGTCACAGGCATGGGAGAATACTTGGCATACTTGGGTGAAGTACAGGTATGCTGTTACATTTCAAAGTCAGTAAAAAATATTATGTGTTATTCAGTCATTCTTTACATTCACTTCCATAGTTATTGTCATGCATCAGGCCCATGAAGCACAATCATGACGTAATTTGCCTGATATAGTAACCACAACAGGAATCAGTGACATGTTGGCATCATGCATCATGTACACAGCATACATTGTATAGTGCCACATTGTTGTGATCCTATAATGATTTCCAGATTGAGTCAGCAAGTGACACAACACCCGCACACCAAAACTGTGTTGTGCAGTACTTGTGTGAGATATCACATTATGTCATGTGAGGGATAAATACGAGCGACAAGACACACAAAGCCGAAAGGAACACTATGCCATTAGCTATGGTGAAGTACTATTCCATTTCAGTTATACCGTGTGATTTCATATATCGGGAAAAAGATATATAGTGAGGAGAAGACATCTAATTGTGCCTGGTACCTTTATTACTGCTGATAAGTTTATGGTGAATCTTGGTTCCCTGGATTGACGAATGCAGATCTGTGTTGCACTTGAGTTTCTATGCACCAAAGAGTTTGGGATGTTGTCACTCTGCATATCATCAACACTGTTGACACTGTCCATGTTCTGTGACATATACTCTGAGGTGGTAGTGTCTGTGACACCTGTTTGGACCCTGCTGGATGGTGTGAAAGTAGTAGAGGATGTGACACTGGTAGCTGTTGTGACACTGGTATCTGGTGTGTCAGTATAATCCGCTGTGACACTGGTAGCTGTTGTGACACTGGTATCTGGTGTGTCAGTATAATCCGCTGTGACACTGGTAGCTGTTGTGACACTGGTATCTGATGTCAGTATGATCCGCTGTGACACTTGTAGCTGTTGTGACACTGGTATCTGGTGTGTCAGTATGATCCGCTGTGACACTTGTAGCTGTTGTGACACTGGTATCTGGTGTGTCAATATGATCCGCTGTGACACTTGTAGCTGTTGTGACACTGGTACCTGGTGTGTCAGTATGATCTGCTGTGACACTTGTAGCTGTTGTGACACTGGTATCTGGTGTGTCAGTATGATCTGCTGTGACACTGGTATCTGGTGTGTCAGTATAATCTGCTGTGACACTGGTAGCTGTTGTGACACTGGTATCTGATGTCAGTATAATCTGCTGTGACACTTGTAGCTGTTGTGACACTGGTATCTGATGTCAGTATAATCTGCTGTGACACTTGTAGCTGTTGTGACACTGGTATATGGTGTGTCAGTATCATCCGCTGTGACACTTGTAGCTGGTGTGACACTGGTATCTGGTGTGTCAGTATCATCCGCTGTGACACTTGTAGCTGGTGTGACACTGGTATCTGGTGTGTCAGTATCATCCGCTGTGACACTTGTAGCTGGTGTGACACTGGTATCTGGTGTGTCAGTATCATCCGCTGTGACACTTGTAGCTGTTGTGACACTGGTATCTGATGTCAGTATCATCCGCTGTGACACTTGTAGCTGTTGTGACACTGGTATCTGGTGGGTCAGTATCATCCGCTGTGTCACTGGTAGCTGTTGTGACACTGGTATCTGGTGTCTCAGTATCATCCGCTGTGTCACTGGTAGCTGTTGTGACACTGGTATCTGGTGTCTCAGTATCATCCGCTGTGACACTGGTAGCTGTTGTGACACTGGTATCTGGTGTCTCAGTATGATCCGCTGAGACACTGGTAGCTGGTGTGACACTGGTATCTGGTGTGTCAGTATGATCCGCTGTGACACTGGTAGCTGGTGTGACACTGGTATCTGGTGTGTCAGTATGATCCGCTGTGACACTGGTAGCTGGTGTGACACTGGTATCTGGTGTGTCAGTATGATCCGCTGTGACACTGGTAGCTGGTGTGACACTTTTATCTGGTGTGTCAGTATGATCCGCTGTGACACTGGTAGCTGGTGTGACACTGGTATCTGGTTTGTCAGTATGATCCGCTGTGACACTGGTAGCTGGTGTGACACTGGTATCTGGTGTGTCAGTATGATCCGCTGTGACACTGGTAGCTGGTGTGACACTGGTATCTGGTGTGTCAGTATGATCCGCTGTGACACTGGTAGCTGCTGTGACACAGGTATCTGGTGTGTCAGTATGATCCGCTGTGACACTGGTAGCTGCTGTGACACTGGTATCTGGTGTGTCAGTATGATCCGCTGTGACACTGGTAGCTGCTGTGACACTGGTATCTGGTGTGTCAGTATGATCCGCTGTGACACTGGTAGCTGCTGTGACACAGGTATCTGGTGTGTCAGTATGATCGCTGTGACACTGGTAGCTGCTGTGACACAGGTATCTGGTTTGTCAGTATGATCCGCTGTGACACTGGTAGCTGCTGTGACACTGGTATCTGGTGTGTCAGTATGATCCGCTGTGACACTGGTAGCTGCTGTGACACAGGTATCTGGTGTGTCAGTATGATCCGCTGTGACACTGGTAGCTGCTGTGACACAGGTATCTGGTGTGTCAGTATGATCCGCTGTGACACTGGTAGCTGCTGTGACACTGGTATCTGGTGTGTCAGTATGATCCGCTGTGACACTGGTAGCTGCTGTGACACTGGTATCTGGTGTGTCAGTATGATCCGCTGTGACACTGGTAGCTGCTGTGACACTGGTATCTGGTGTGTCAGTATGATCCGCTGTGACACTGGTAGCTGCTGTGACACTGGTATCTGGTGTCTCAGTATGATCCGCTGTGACACTGGTAGCTGGTGTGACACTGGTATCTGGTGTCTCAGTATGATCCGCTGTGACACTGGTAGCTGTTGTGACACTGGTATCTGGTGTCTCAGTATGATCCGCTGTGACACTGGTAGCTGTTGTGACACTGGTATCTGGTGTCTCAGTATGATCCGCTGTGACACTGGTAGCTATTGTGACACTGGTATCTGGTGTGTCAGTATGATCCGCTGTGACACTGGTAGCTGTTGTGACACTGGTATCTGGTGTGTCAGTATGATCCGCTGTGAGACTTGTAGCTGCTGTGACACTGGTATCTGGTGTGTCAGTATGATCTGCTGTGACACTGGTATCTGGTGTGTCAGTGTAATCTGCTGTGACACTGGTATCTGGTGTGACACTGGTATCTGGTGTGTCAGTATGATCTGCTGTGACACTTGTAGCTGTTGTGACACTGGTATCTGGTGTGTCAGTATGATCCGCTGTGACACTGGTAGCTGTTGTGACACTGGTATCTGATGTCAGTATAATCCGCTGTGACACTTGTAGCTGTTGTGACACTGGTATCTGGTGTGTCAGTATGATCCGCTGTGACACTTGTAGCTGTTGTGACGCTGGTATCTGATGTCAGTATGATCCGCTGTGAGACTTGTAGCTGCTGTGACACTGGTATCTGGTGTGTCAGTATGATCTGCTGTGACACTGGTATCTGGTGTGTCAGTATAATCTGCTGTGACACTGGTATCTGGTGTGACACTGGTATCTGGTGTGTCAGTATGATCTGCTGTGACACTTGTAGCTGTTGTGACACTGGTATCTGGTGTGTCAGTATGATCCGCTGTGACACTGGTAGCTGTTGTGACACTGGTATCTGATGTCAGTATAATCCGCTGTGACACTTGTAGCTGTTGTGACACTGGTATCTGGTGTGTCAGTATGATCCGCTGTGACACTGGTAGCTGTTGTGACACTGGTATCTGGTGTGTCAGTATGATCCGCTGTGACACTGGTATCTGGTTTGTCAGTATGATCTGCTGTGACACTGGTAGCTGTTGTGACACTGGTATCTGGTGTCAGTATAATCCGCTGTGACACTTGTAGCTGCCACCTGAGACTCCCGAAGCAACTGTAAGCAGAGCATTGGGTAGCATACGTAAAAAATGTCAACACAGTTATTCATAAAGGAGTAATATGTCTTGCTAAATACAAGTTTGTGATGCATCGCTGACACAGTCATGCAATGTATGACTGTGATAGGCCATGACATCATTGTCAAGAAAGAAACTTTGCATCAGTTGTGACACACAGTACTGGTAATCCTTAAACCTTCACTAAACAGGCACATACACTGATGGCGAGCACACCACAGGACATAAGAGTAACATTGATGCTTTAAACGTGATAACATCCATGTCAGTAATGTTGTCATCACCCCTGCAAAACAGAGAGTACTTGGAACATCACCCTCTCATCCCACTGAAGGAAATGCAGTCCTTCATGGATAGTCTAGCGATCCATGGAGCACACCGTGAAAATGTGTCACAAGACCTGATTAACAGACCCATAGTTCGATGCAGTACGTCATAGAAACACATGGTCTATGCAGTTTGTTTCAGCTGGTCTGACAGATCGCTAAGACTGATTCAGGGACACTAGCCAGACAGCAATGCAGGTTCTTGTGGCTGGTCTTTTTGTGTGTGTGTGTTTTTTTTTTTTACACATTACTTCTTCACCCCCTTGCCTGAGGAACTCTCTCCAGCATCTGCCTAACCCACTCTCTACCTCCTGCTGTGGCAACCGCAGCTACTCCTTCACTCTGGCCAGGCTGCACTCCTGGATCTAAGCCCCCACAGGGAAGGGCTGCCCTATCCTCCCAGGGCTCTCTATCTACAGTGCAGTGAGCCTGTCGGAGTGGAGGGCCCTGGAGAGTGAGGAGTCCAGCGTTGGGAGTGTGGAGCTGGCAGCAGTGCCTTCGTCTATCCTGTGGAGGGGTGAGGGTTCCATTTTTCCTCTGTTTCCTCGATGCTCTGTCATGCAATGACATCAATGGCACTAGTACCAATGCCTGTAGCAGCACCGCCCCCACAATGCATGGAGACGCAAACTTGGATTTTCCCCAGTCTCCACCAGAGGTTGCCCCTGTGTGACGCAACCCCAGAGCCCCCTGGAAGAGAGGAGCAGTCCTCCGGATGCTCAATCTCTTCCTCCCTGCAGACTACCAATGTCCCGAGCTGCCCTTGAACTGGGTCATGAAGCGTGAGGTGTGGGCGCCTGATGCCTCAACCTCAGCGCCACTGGGCCGACTCTTTTGTGTGTTGAAATAAGATTTTTCTTGGGTCCTACTCCTGCTCCACCACCCTCCTCAGAGTAGGCTACACACCATCACATATTTCAAGTTTTTTTTCAGTGGGTTTCAACTGGTGTGATTGTCCCCAGCAACCACTGTGACAGTGGTCCTACTCCTGCCCCCCCCTTCCCAGAGTAGGTTCCACACCCTGGCATATTTCATTGGGGCAGTCATTTGGTTTCAGCTGATGTGACTGCCCACAGCAACCACTGTGACAGTGTTCCTACTCCTGCCCCCCCCCCAGTAAGCAGCACACCGTCACATATTCCAGAGGGCCTTTTCCTGTGTTTCAGCAGGTGTGACTGTCCCAAATGACCACTTTGACAGTGGTCATACACCTGCCCTCCCCGCATAGTCAGCACACCATAACCTATTTCAGAGAGACTTTTTACTGTGTTTCAAGTGGTGTGACTGTCCCAAACAACCACTTTGACAGTGTTCCTTTTCCTGCCCCCCCCCCAGAGTCGGCACCACACCATGACATATTTCAGATGGCCAGTCAGTTGGTTTCAGCTGGTGTGACTGTCCACAGCAACCACTGTGACAGTGGTCCTACTCTTGCCCCCCCCTCCCCAGAGTAGGCACCACACCCTGACAAATTACAGATGGCCACTTAGTTGGTTTCAGTTGGTGTGACTGCCCACAACAACCACTGTGACAGTGGTCCTATGCCTGCCTTCCCTCCACAGAGTAGGCAACACGCTGTTACCTGTTTCAGATGGCCTTTTAGTGTGTTTCAGTTGGTGTGACTGTCTCAAACGACCACTTTGATAGTGATCATACTCCTACCCCCCCTCCACAGAGTAGGCAACACACCGTAACCTATTTCAGAGGGGAATTTTAGTATGTTTCAAGTGGTGTGACTGTTCCCAAATGACCACTTTGACAGTGTCCCTTCTCTTGCCCCCATCCCCAGAGTAGGCACCACTCCATGACATTTTGCAGAGGGCCAGTCAGTTGGTTTCAGCAGGTATGACTGTCAACAGCAACCACTGTGACTGTGGTCCTAATCCTGCCACCCCCTCCAAGTAGTCAGCACACCGTCATATATTTCAGATGACCTTTTAGTGGGTTTCATTTGGTCTGACTGTCCCAAATGACCACTTTGACAGTGGCCATACACCTGCCCACCCTCTCCAGAGTAAGCACAACACCCTGACATATTTCAGAGGGCCAGTCAGTTGGTTTCAGCTGTTGTGACTGTCCACAGCAGTCACTGTGACTGTGGTCCTACTACTGCCCCCGAGTAGTCTTCACACCATCACATATTCCAGAGGGCCATTTCCTGTGTTTCAGCAGGTGTGACTGTCCTAAACGACCACTTTTATAATGGTCATACACCTACCCCACCCCTGAGTAGTCAGCACACCGTAACCTATTTCAGAGGGAGTTTTAGTGTGTTTCAAGTGATGTGACTGTCCCAAATGACCACTTTGACAGTGTTCCTACTCCTGGCCCCCCTCCCTAGAGTAGGCACCACACCATGACATATTTCAGAGGGCCAATCAGTTGGTTTCAGCTGGTATGACTGTCCACAGCAACTACTGTGACTGTGGTCCTACTCCTGCCACTCTCCCCCCAAGTAGTCAGCACACCCGTCACATATTTCAGATGGCCTTTTAGTGGGTTTCAGCTGGTCTGACTGTCCCAAATGACTACTTAGACAGTGATCATACATCTGCCCCCCCCAGAGTAGGCACCACACCCTGACATATTTCAGAGGGCCAGTCAGTTAGTTTCAGCTGGTGTGACTGTCCACAGTAATGACTGAGACTGTGGTCTTACTTCTGCCTCTCCCCCTCCCCCGAGTAGTCAGTACACCATCACATATTCCAGAGGACCTTTTCCTGTGTTTCAGCACGTGTGACTGTCCCAAATGATCACTTTGACAGTGGTCATACACCTACCCCACCCCCGAGTAGTCAGAACACCGTAACCTATTTCAGAGGGACTTTTAGTGTGTTTCAAGTGGTGTGACTGTCCCAAACGACCACTTTGACAGTGTTCCTACTCCTGCCCTCCCCAAGTAGGCACCACACCATGACATATTTCAGACGGCCAGTCAGTTGGTTTCAGCTGGCATGATTGCCCACAGCAACCACTGTGACAGTGGTCCTATTCCTCCCCCCCTCCACAGAGTAGGCAACACACCGTTACCTATTTCAGAGAGCCTTTTAGTGTGTTTCAGCTGATGTGACTGTCCCAAACGACCACTTTGACAGTGGTCATACTCCAACACCCCCACCCCAGAGTGGGCACCACACCATGACATAGTTCAGATGGCCAGTCAGTTGGTTTCAGCTGGTGTGACTGTCCACAGCAACCACTGTGACTGTGGTCCTAATCCTGCCCCCCCCCGAGTAGTTAGCACAATGTCACTTGTTTCAGATGGCCTTTTAGTGGGTTTCATTTGGTCTGACTGTCCCAAATGACTACTTTGCCAGTGGTCATACACCTGTCCCCCCCCCAGAGTAGGCACCACATCCTGACATATTTCAGAGGGCCAGTTAGTTGGTTTCAGCTGGTGTGACTGTCCACTGCAGTCACTGTGACTGTGGTCCTACTCCTGCCCCACCCCGGGTAGTCTGCACACCATCACATATTCCAGAGAGCTTTTTCCTGTGTTTTAGCAGGTGTGACTGTCCCAAACAACCACTTTGACAGTGGTCATACACCTGCCCCACCACGGAGTAGGCAGCAAACCGTAACCTTATCAGAGGGAATTTTAGTATGTTTCAAGTGGTGTGACTGTCCCAAAACGACCACTTTGACAGTGTTCCTACTCCTGCCTTCCCTCCCCAGAGTAGGCACCTCACCATGGCATATTTCAGATGGCCAGTCAGTTGATTTCAGCTAGTGTGACTGTCCACAGCAACCACTGTGACTGTGGTCCCACACCTGCCCCCCCCCCGAGTAGTCAGCACACCATCACATATTTCAGATTGCCTTTTAGTGGGTTTCAGCTGGTCTGACTGTCCATAGCAACCACTGTGACTGTGGTCCTACTCCTGCCACCCCCCCAAGTAGTCAGCACACCGTCACATATTTCAGATGGCCTTTTAGTGGGTTTCATTTGGTCTGACTGTCCCATACGACTACTTTGACAGTGGTCATACACCTGTCCCCCCTCCTCAGAGTAGGCACCACACGCTGACATATTTCAGAGGGCCAGTCAGTTGGTTTCAGCTGGTGTGACTGCCCACAGCAACCACTGTGACAGTGGTCCTACTCCTGCCCCCCCTCCACAGAGTAGGCAACATTTCGTAACCTATTTCAGAGGGAATTTTAGTATGTTTTAAGTGGTGTGACTGTCCCAAATGACCACTTTGACAGTGTTCCTACTACTGCCCCCCCTCCACAGAGTAGGCATCACACCATGACATATTTCAGGGGCTAGTCAGTTGGTTTCAGCTGGTGTGACTGTCTACAGTAACCACTGTGACTGTGGTCCGAATCCTGCCACCCCACCATGTAGTCAGCACACCGTCACATATTTCAGATGGCCTTTTAGTGGGTTTCATTTGGTCTGACTATCCCAAACAACCACTTTGACAGTAGTCATTCACCTCCCCCCCCGAGTAGGCACCACACCCTGACATAATTCAGAGGGCCAGTCAGTGGGTTTCAGCGGGTCTGACTATCCACAGCAACCACTGTGACAGTGTTCCCACTCCTGCCTCCCCTCCCCAGAGTAGGCACCACACCCTGACAAATTTCAGACGGCCACTGAGTTGGTTTCACCTGGTTTGACTTCCCACAACAACCACTGTGACAATGGTCCTACTCCTGCCCCCCCTCCACAAAGTAGGCAACACACCGTTACCTATTTCAGATGGCCTTTTAGTAGGTTTCAACTGGTCTGACTGTCCAAACGATCACTTTGACAGTGGTCATACACCTGCCCCCAGAGTAGGCACCACACCTTGACATTTTCAGAGGGCCAGTCAGTTGATTTCAGCTGGTGTGACTGTCCACAGCGGTCACTGTGACTGTGGTCCTACTCCTGCCCCCCTCCCCCGAGTAGTCAGCACACCAGCACATATTCCAGAGGGTCTTTTCCTGTGTTTCAGCAGGTGTGACTGTCCCAAATGACCACCTTGACAGTGGTTATACACCTGCCTCCACCAAATAGTCAGCACACTGTCACATATTTCAGATTTTTTTTTACTGGGTTTCAGCTGGTCTGACTGTCCCCAGCAACCACTGTGATAATGTTCCTACTCTTGCCCCCCCCAAGTAGTCAGCACACCATCACATATTCCAGAGGGCCATTTCCTATGTTTCAGCAGGTGTGACTGTCCCAAATGACCACTTTGACAGTGTCCCTTTTCCTGCCCCCCAGAGTAGGCACCACACCATGACATATTTCAGATGGCCAGTCAGTTGGTTTCAGCTGGTGTGACTGTCCACAGCAACCACTGTGACAGTGTTCCTACTCTTGCCCCCCCTCCCCAGAGAAGGCACCACACCCTGACAAATTTCAGATGGCCACTCAGTTTGTTTCACCTGGTGTGACTGCCTGCAACAACCACTGTGACAGTGGTTCTACTCCTGCCCCCCCTCCACAAAGTAGGCAACACACCGTACCTATTTCAGGGGGCCTTTTAGTGTGTTTCAGCTGGTGTGACTGTCCCAAATGACCACTTTGACAGTGGTCATACTCCTGCCCCCCCCCAGCATAGGCAAGACACCATAACCTATTTCAGAAGGACTTTTTCTGTATTTCAAGTGGTGTGACTGTCCCAAACGACCACTTTGACAGTGTTTCTGCTCCTGTCACCCCTCCCCAAAGTAGGCACCACACCCTGACATGTTTCAGAGGGCCAGTCAGTGGGTTTCAGCTGGTGTGACTGTCACAAACGACCACTTTGACAGTGGTCCTACTACTGCCACCCTCCCCAGAGAAGGCAGCACACCGTCCCCTATTTTAGAGGGTCTTTTAGTGTGTTTGAGCTGGTCTGACTGTCCCAAATGACCACTTTGACAGTGGTCATACACCTGCCCCCTTCCCAGAGTAGGCAACACACCATGACATATTTCTGAGTGCCATTCAATGTGTTTCAGCAGGTATGACTGTTCACAGCACCCACTTTGACAGTGGCCCTTCTCCTGCCTCCCCTCCCCAGAGTAGGCACCACAACCTGACATATTTCAGAGGTCCTTTCAGTGTGTTTCAGCTTCTCTTACAGTGCAGAGAAATAAATTCAACAATGTCCATACCACTGCCACCCTCACCTGGCACACCTGCCCACACTTGACACACCACTGCATGCAATACACAAGGAATAATATATTTAGTGACATGTACTTGTGGGACATTTTATGTGGGTAAGACAGAAAGAGCATTTAAAGTTAGAGTGTTGGAACATATTCGTGCAATAAATAAACAAGATTTGTCATATGCCACATCGATACATATGGTAGAAAATCAAAATAAAGAAGAAATTCATGAATTTAAGCTTTTGGGTATTGAAAAAGTTTATTATGGTCCAAGAGGGGGAAATTATCGGAATAAAATTTTAAAGAAAGAAAATGAATGGATTTTGCGATTAAAAGCTTACCAAAAACCTGGCATTAATGCTCATTTAGAATTAAAACCTTATTTAGAATATAGATGAAGATGTATAAGAGGAATAGATGGTTGTAAAAAGAGTTTTTCCATATAAGTTAAAGTATTATTAATTATGTTTTTATTAGATAGACATAATATAAGTGTTTGTTTTATGTTCACTTTAAGGTTTAGTTGTTTGTAATTAGATGGTGGAGGTGCTTGATTGTTGTACCAATGAATTGTAATATGTTATTATGACGTCATTTATATATGAGTATTTAAATCAAGTTTGATCTTGTGTTTTTAGCTTTTGATAAAGGACTATTGTCCGAAATGCGTCAAGTGTATTTGGGTGCAATAAATAAGATTTTAAAAAGAAGCTCCGTGTCCGGCCTCTTGTGGGTGTGTGAGTGCATCAGCTTTTTGGAAGATATCGCAAAATATTGGCTGAGAGCACCACAGGTTCCGAGTGCATGGTTCGTTTGTTTAGGATTTGGACATTGTTTGAACCATTGCACAGGTTTCTTTGGAAGGTGTAATACCTTGGTTAAAGTTCTTGGAGTAAAACCCATGTGGACACCGTGAGAGCCAAGTTAAAGAAAATGAGTTTGAGGAAAGCAGCACCGATGGACCAGACTGAATTAATGCCAAATGAAAATCCATTGTTCTATGTGGAGCATCTATTAACAAATGTAAGCACTGTTAATCCATTTTTAGTAGAAGTGTGTGACTCTGAACCCCCTGTATTAGAATCATCGTCATTGAGGGGAGCGTTTAAAGAGTTAGAAAAGACTATGCAACAGTTGAGAAAAATCTTTTGGAATGTGACTAACCTGGAAGCCTATTTACAATTGAAAAGAATACCAAGGGGTCTGAGATTAATTAAGAACCCAGCATTTGGCACAGACAATCTTAATTTCATGCGAGACTGGGAAAATATATTAAGTGAAGCAAGTGGTAAATTAATGGAATTGATAATAAAATATAGTAAAGAAAGAGAAGCTGTATTAAAAGAAGATTTGAAAAGTAAAGAAAGAGAAGTTTTGAAACATAGAGATACAGATGGCTTCATTATGTGTAATCAATGGCTGCAGGAATTTATTAGCAGATTGGATAAAGAATTGAAAAGTGCCAAACAGGTTAAATTTATTCGAGATAAAGGGGTCTATGAAAATAACTGAGTGTATTCTTGGAAGAAAGAAACAAAGAAAGGGATTTTAAAATGACCAGCACGAGTCTCCTTTAGTTACAGTACAGAAGGAAGTGGATCAGAAGGTGAAGAAAATAATGGTGTACCTAGTCGTTTTTTTCACAGAGAACAGGAGGGACTCAAACAACCATTACAACAAGAATTACGCAGGAGCCCCAGATTGGTAAATTACGGCATAGGAGACGGACGAGGAGAGGACAGAAGAAACACCATGTACCGCGAACAGAGAGGACGACTGAATTGGAGAAACAATGGCAACAGGTGGAACACCAGAATGACGAGGAGGTGAGTTGAGATATACAGATTGTTAACCTCTCTAAATATACATTAACTGACTCTGAAGAACGGCTACTCAAAAGAGGATTGACTTTTTCACCTACTATTTCGTTGAACCCGATTCAGACTATCATAGATTTACATCTGATGTGCCGAAATCTTAATTTAAAAGCCTTTTTTTATAAAAGGAATGATTATGACTCTAATTTGAATCAAGCTGTGACTTTAACTGGTGCTATTGATACTTTTAAACCCAATTCCACCTTTAATCCACCGTTATGCCGTTCAGTTAGTGTGTTTCGTGACCTCTGTGAAAGAGACTTGGAAGGGTTGTTTAATAACTTACCACATCCACGGTTTGATAATTTGAGTCAGAGAGAACGAGAAGCATTAAAATGTTTACAGAAGAATCAGGAATTTGTTATAAAGCAGGCTGATAAAGGTGGCTGTGTAGTATTGTGGGATGTTGTCAAATATAAACAAGAAGTGTTACGACAATTAAATGATGCTTTGTTCTATGAAAAATTAAGTTTTGATCCAATATGGGAATTTAAATCCTGCATTGATCACACTATAGATGCAGCCTTTGAACAAAGAATCATAACAGAACAGACCAAAATATTTTTGAAAGTAGATTGCCCAGTAAAACCAACGTTTTACGTTTTACCTAAAGTCCATAAAGATAGTGAAAACCCACCTGGACGTCCCATAGTTAGTGGTTTAGGTAGCCTTACAGAGCCTTTGTCCCAATTTGTTGACTCTGCCCTCGGTAATCATGTTAAAAAATTAAAATCTTATGTTCGAGATACTAAAGACATATTGAGATTACTGGATGGAATAGTTATTGGGGAAGATTGTATGTTAGTAACATTAGATATAGAAGCGCTTTATACCAATGTCCCTCATGAAGGAGCATTGGATGCAGCAGCATATTTTTTGAATAAATCAGGGGATAAATCAGATGGAGAAATAGTGGTAATTTTGAAATTTCTTGAACATGTTTTGAGTCGGAACATTTTTCTCTTTAATGGAGATATATATAGACAAATTAAGGGAACGGCGATGGGGGCTACATGTGCACCAACAGTAGCTAGTCTATATGTGGGTCAATGGGAAGATGATATTGTATTTAATACAGATAGTAACCCTTTTTTCTATAATGTGCTGTTGTGGAAGCGCTTTACTGACGATGTTTTGTTAATCTGGAAGGGTAATGAAACTATGTTACAGAAATTTGTGAACTATTTACATGGTACTAATGAGAACTTGAGATTCACTTTTAATGCAAATTGCAATACTGTGAATTATTTGGACTTACAGGTTAATCAGGAAAAGGAAGGACAGGTTAGCACTAATCTTTTTAGGAAAACTACAGATGGAAATACTTTACTCTTTGCCACAAGCTGTCATCCAACACATACAGTTGACAATATTCCTAAAGGACAGTTTTTTAGGATTAAACGTAATTGTAGTAAATCAGAAGATTTTGAAACTGAAGCTTTAGCACTTAGAAAACGTTTGAATAGCAGAGGATATTCACAAAAAGTGATAGAAGGGGGGTACCAAGTTGCTACGAATATCAGCCGACATGAATTATTGGTTGATAAAAATAAAGAAAATATAAAAGGAAAGAAGTTTCATTTTGTAACTACGTTTAGTGCACAGAGTTATGAGGTGTGTAAAATCATTAGACAGCATTGGCATGTGCTATCATGTGAGTTGGGATTACAAGAAATTACTTCCCATCCACCTATTATGACATATAGACATGCCCCAACTTTAAAAGATTCTTTGGTACATAGTCATTTTATGACATGGATGGGACACACCAATAGCTGGTTTGGAGAACTTGTTGGTTGTAATCAATGCAAAAATTGCAGCGCTTGTCAGTATATTCAAAAAGGAAAAGACTTTAGTGTGGTTAATCAACAAGGAAAAATCTTTGATATTAGACAGGTCATTACATGCAATACACAAGGAGTAATATATTTAGCGACATGTACTTGTGGGACATTTTATGTGGGAAAGACTGAAAGAGCATTTAAAGTTAGAGTGTTGGAACATATTCGTGCAATAAATAAACAAGATTTGTCATATGCCACATCGATACATATGGTAGAAAATCAAAATAAAGAAGAAATTCATGAATTTAAGTTTTTGGGTATTGAAAAAGTTTATTATGGTCCAAAGGGGGGAAATTATCGGAATAAAATTTTAAAGAAAGAAAATGAATGGATTTTGCGATTAAAAGCTTACCAAAAACCTGGCATTAATGCTTATTTAGAATTAAAACCTTATTTAGAATATAGATGAAGATGTATAAGAGGAATAGATGGTTGTAAAAAAAGGTTTTTTCCATATGTTAAAGTATTATTAATTATGTTTTTATTAGATAGACATAATATAAGTGTTTGTTTTATGTTCACTTTAAGGTTTAGTTGTTTGCAATTAGATGGTGGAGGTGCTTGATTGTTGTACCAATGAATTGTAATGTTATTATGACGTCATTTATATATGAGTATTTAAATCAAGTTGATCTTGTGTGTTTAGCTTTTGATAAAGGACTATTGTCCAAAATGCGTCAAGTGTATTTGGGTGCAATAAATAAGATTTTAAAAAGAAGCTCCGTGTCCGGCCTCTTGTGGGTGTGTGAGTGCATCAGCTTTTTGGAAGATATCGCAAAATATTGGCTGAGAGCACTGCAGGTTCTGAGTGCATGGTTCATTTGTTTAGGTGTTAGTGCTAGTCTGCAAGTCACCTATGACATATTCAGCACCGACACTATCCCAGTCCACCCTCGTCAAACTTGGCACCTCATTATGAAATCGCCCTGAGGGCAATACATTTGGTCAGTGATGATTTGCACGTGTATAGAGACCAATGTGACAGTGTCACATACCATGGCACACCTCACCAGAAGTAGCACCACAACCTGAAGCAGCTGTTTATCATATTTAATTTTATATAGTAATAGTCACACGACACACCATCAACTTATCAAGAGCACAACCACGTTTCGTGGTCTTTAGACTGTCGACGTCCGTGCATGAATGCTTACTGGCAATCGTGGTTGAGGTGTCCACAGCACCTTTTTTGGGATGTATATTTGGTATTGCCATCCATTTCAATTTCAGGAATTTTGCAAAATCCATATGGTACTGCATCAAATTTTCAAAGTTTTCCTCAGAGAAATGCACTGAGCATATATGTGGGGTCACAGCTGCTTGCCAAGCCCAGTGACGGTCAGCAATACAAAGTTAACCCACTTTCTAAATCTGTGTGGGGACTTATCACATTTTAGGAATTCCATCACAGCCACATTCTGACTGGGTGTATTGCTCCAGCCACCCACAACACAGTAGTTGACCATATTTTACAGAATCTGAATGACAATGAGGAAGTCAGAAAACATGAAAAACAGCTATTTTATGCACAGTGACCACACTTCAATGCAGGATTCAGTAGCTTGTCAGGCAATGAATGTAAAGGTCACTGATCTGGGGTGAAACACAGAGGAAGCATGAAATAAAAACACAATAGAAAGCAATGACCTCACAAACCTACAATGGTGCACACAAAGTAGTAGATTATGTAGCTATACAAAACTTAGTTTTACACCTCAGAGAGATGATTCCACAAGTTCTGAGAGACAACAATGTAAGGAGGCAATGGGCTTCACATGTACTTCACTGCAAAGCACACAGAAAACATAATGCACAGTACAACGTAAATGCTAATATCTGTGTGCAAAGTCAACTAAATCACCAATGACAACAGCAGTCCAAATTAAAATAACCTGTGCTTCACCACACACAGACAATGCATTCCCAAAAATACAACTGCGGGCACTGATGACAGCCAATAACAACAGAGACTAACAGCGGTCATCACAGTGCCATAGCAATTACTTCCATGATGTGAAGAAAATAAAACACCAGACATCAATACCAGAATTGTAGAAATGGCAGAAACGGAAAGAAGGAACAACGACGATGTACAACTGGGTGTGATCGCAATAGGCACTACAGCATTCCCGCTTCACAAAACAGACAATTTCCCAAGCTAACACCATTGGAGCCACTGACAGTAGGAAAGCCCTCCCTTGCATGACACGCACGGGGAGGCATGGCCACACCTCAGTTCTATTAGAAAAAATACAGTACACACTGAAACGGGGCAGTAGCAAGACGCTTTATTAAGAAAAAACAGAGCACAGCATACAATACACAAAGGCATATACCAGTTCAGGAGACAACACAGTATTACAATATGCTGCAAAAAAGGCAATTTAAAAACATTGGAAAACCACTTTAAATGATGGTTCTTTTCAGCATAATCTTCTGTCATGCTTCTGAGCACTGCTTACCCCATCTCATTTAAATGCAGTCTATCCTGGGCATAGGCTATTGTCGCTCCATGTTGTACCCCAGTCTCCTATCACTCCAACTTACCTGTGGACGCACCATCCTGTTAGCCAACTGTTGAATTCCTCTATGTTTTTGTTTCACCTCTATGCTGGAACAGTGCAGTTTGGGTGGCATGCAAGCCAGGGATGACAGCACGTAATGTAATCCAGCACATACCCTCATGGTGGACGGTATTGGAGCAGGAGAGTAGTTTTTTAAGCAATAAGGCATAACCAGTTGTTAGATCAATAGTCTGTTAATCACCCCATGGGGTGTAATGTGGCACGAGGCGCAGTTGAGTTCCACATTGGTCCTAGGAGGTGATTAACAGAATGTTAATCTAACAACTGGTCATGCCTTATTGCAACTATAAAAAAATGATTCCAAAAGTAAATTGTTAAAAGCATACTTTTTTAATGTTTTGCTCATTTATAGGGAGATTGTTTAAGAAAATAGTTCTTCCACCATCTCTTTAAGAATGCTGTTCAAAATCACAATGCATCATTGTACACATTCAGCAGTGCTACAGGATGGATGCTGACTGGAAGAATCCATGTGCCATGGTGATCAGGCTGTACGTGACAGTATAACATGGATTTATGTAAGGCTGTTGGATTCCTAGCATCCAACCAGATTGCAGTCTTTCTGAGACCCTTTTTATAACTAAGATTTGGGGTTCTGTACAGAAGGGGACTTGGAGAGAGCAGAAGATCTAAATAAGTACTTCTTTTCGGTGTTTATGAAGGAAGGGATGGGAGGGGACCAGAACTAGGGGAGAGTTCATTGAGCATTGTGATGGACATGGCCCTAACTGGATTTCAGCAAGGACTTCGACAGTGTGCACCATACAATGTTGGTCTGTTAACTGGAAAACATAGTGGAAGAGAGACAAAATAAACAGATTGGTGGAAAGATTGCTAGCTGGAGAGATCCCAGCTGGCGGTGGTGACTTGTCTTCACTCTGGGAAAAGGGGAGTGACAAACGGGTCCTCCAGGTGTTGGTGCTCCGTCCACTCCTTTTTAATATGTACGTTGATTGAAGGGTGGGAAGCAGTGCGCCAGTGCCATATGGATGGTGTACAGAATGTTGACAAGTAAAAGCAGGGGAATAACAAGCAGGAGTAAGGATGCAGTGACACTCCTTTACCAAGCCTCAGTAAGGCCACGCTTCAAGTAAGGTTTCCCGTTTTGGAAGCCTTTACTCCGGAAGGACATACAGGTGGTGGAAAAGGTTCACGTAACAGTGACCAAGAAGGTGGTGTGGATGGATGACTAGCCCTATGAACAGATATGTATGGAAATTGAATTCTACAAATGGTTGAAAATCTTGATCTTCCTATGTTTAAGCTCTATATACATATTTTTTCAAAAATACAAATTGAAATCTATTGGTATGTTTACAGCCTATTAGTTATCTCCATTACCTAGCGCATGTTTTAACATTTTATTTTTAAACATTCTCATCAATAGGTATTGAAATGGATTCTGGAAAAAATGTGTCATACTTTTGGTCAGATGAGGGAAACAGCAGTACTTATTAACTGCTTGGAAGAGCTGGATATTGTAAGGCAGTTAGATGACAGAAAAGCATGGAATAGTGATATATAAAGAAGAGTTGTTGAAAATATGAAGACACTGGGTTTTATAAGAACTGTCGATCAAGTCAAACATAAATGGAAGTTCCTTAAAACATTATATTTCAAGGCTAAGACAAAGAATGGACAAAGTGGTGCATCAAGACTAACTTTTACATTCTATTTAGAAATGGATGAGTTGATAGGTCATAGGTCTTCTTCTATGATGGAATCAAGTAAACCTTGGTGTAGGATTTCCTATCAGCATCTAAGAAAGCAGCACATCATCTGAGGTAGATCACATGCTCAATGATACATCCATAGGTCAGTTAAGGGTGCAATGCGATGCACCATGATTAGATCACTGCTTGAAGTATTATATAGAAAATTGTCAAGTAAATCATTGATTCATGACTGGTTTACAATTGGTTTGGTCCATAACATAGATAATAATGGATGACTAACTGTTGGTAACAAGCCAGTTATTTCATCGAGAGGTTCCTATGGTGACCGTTTGAACCTCGAGAGTGAAGTTCGAGAGGTTAGGTCGCCATGGGAACCTCTAGATGTACTAACATTGCTTGTTGCCGCTCGTTAGTCATCCATTGTTTTTTACACCATTTCCACAACAAAAACATTTTTGCTTACTTTTGTGGGTTTTCTTCTCCAAGGGGCTAGCTCTCACCGCTGTGACCACTGTCGAGTAGGGGGAAGATAGAGCACTGCGCATGCGCAACCCCATTCTAAGTTGTTATATTACACTAAATATATAGCTAGTACAGCATAACAAACTAGCTGACTTAGCTAGTACAGCATAACAACGTTTAGAAAGTGATGGATTTCTAATGGTAACAGCATTTCAACATACATTATATTATTAGCGTGGAGTCACATTTTCCTGCCTCCACATAATTATACATCTGGGAGCGGACATAGAAAAGGCCAGTAAATGTGCTATGTGGGACTCCTCTACAGCAGACTGTTGACTGTATCCTTATAACTGCAAATCTGTGAGAGGGCACAGAGAAAGACTGTAAAGGTAAAGGCCTGTTCATGATCTCAGTATACTCAAAAACCTTCAGTGCCATCTATTACATGTGACATATCAGATTTGTATATCCCAAAATGCACTGGTCTCAGGGGCAATCCCTGTGGTATTTCCAGTTGGCACTTCCCATATGTGATGAGAGTTCCCCCCCATCACCACAACACAACTACCGCCTTCCATTAAGCCTATTTACAATCAATTTCACCATCTTTGTTTTCACCCCTATGTATTCCAGCTTTCTCCCTGTCCTCTCATGTGGCACAGAATCAAATGTCTTGTTAAAGTCAAAAAACATGACATCCACTGCATCAACTCTGTCCAGCTCCCTGCTAGTCTAGTCAAAATACTCCATTATGTTTTCCATTTACATCTAACATCCATGTCAGATTTTATCCTCACCAGATAACCCACCCATAATTTTCTCATCCTTTTAAAGACTGACCCTCCTGTTATCCTGCTATGTCTGAACTCATCTTCCAGATGTGCATTGTAATAGCACTTTGTCTTATTGTTGTTCTTGATAGCAATTTTAATGGCGGCATATTCGCAGTTACATATTATGTTGTGTTAATAAATCCAAATTTTACACAAAGGTGAAATACACATAATTAATGTCTTACAGAAATGTCAATTAATGAAGAGCAACATTACCAAAGTATTGAACAGGATAAACATGTGATGGAAGAAACAGTAAATATTGAAGAATCTGATGAAAATTATCATTGCACAGTGTTAGACCATCAAATTACATAAGAAGATGATGATGATGCTGGGGAAGGATGCAGCTCACGTACTCCAACAAGTATGTTTAACAGAATTACAATGTATGGACACTGTCTATAGGCCCTAATATAAATAAACAAATTAGTCATTCTGGTAATGGGACAAAGTGGTTAACATTAAACTAAGTCCATCCAAAAAAGGGCTGTTAATAGTGTGGTACAGCAGGGTCAAGGATCGAGGCCAACTGTTGCTATTATCTTTATAAGTATCATTGTGGAAATGATGGAATGAACAGTATACCTCTCCGTACACAATGCTATTCACTTTTTTATTAAGTTTTAAGACCAACCAGGGTACAGAGACTTACAATGCAAATCACCATATAGTAACGGTAAACATTGTTAAATATACAACGAATATAAAACCCTAATCATAACGTAAGCCTCTGCAACCCCACCCTACCACCCCCCAAACCAAACCACCCACCATTTAAACCCCTCCACACAAGGCACTATCTTTGATCTGATAGGCATGGTATCTATCCCTTTTACTGTTAAGAGTAAGCAATTTCTAACGGGGACCAAATCTTATCAAAAATAGGCAATTGGTTATGAAGGATCGCTATCGTCCTTTCAATCCTGAGGCTCGCAAGTAAATCTGATAGCCATTCTGAGTAAGTGAGTATGGTAGAATCCTTCCAATGTTTAAGAACTAGTCTCTTCACAATAATGGAGATTAGGGTTATATAATATTTCCTCAGTTTCACCGGAAAATCTGATAGATCTCCTAGTAAACAAACCTCTGGCGTGAACATCTCGCCAATACCAAGCATTGGATTCGCCCTGTCTTTGATTTCTCTCCATAATGGAGCAACTTTTGAACAATGCCAGAAGACATGGAGCAAGTCACCTTCCTTTAAGCCACATCTATAACACCCAAGCTCTTGCATGATCTTCATATCCATTAACTTTTGGGGCGTGTAATATATATTATGTAAGATTTTAAATTGGGTTAATCTAAGATGATTCTGTCTAATATATTTATGACAATTGCCCCATATATGCTTCCATTCTACACTAGCATTTGGAAAGACCTTAGCCCAGTATGCTGAAGGAGCTAGATTTTCAGAAAAAGCCCGTTGAAACAGAACTTGATAAATCTTTGAAACAGCATGAGGGGATTCAACTAGGGGTTTAAGGTCTGCCCAAAAATCTGTACCAGGTACAATAGTCCTATCAGCCCCATGTTTCTGAACTAGGAGGTGCCTTAATTGATAAACCTTAAATACCTCCCTCATAGACAGGTTAAATTTCTGGATGATTTGTAGAGTGGAATTAGGTTCTCCTCTATATCGAGAAGGTCCTGCCACCTACAATCTCCCAAACCCGGCAACCATTTATGAGTAATAATCTTGTTGCCAATTCGCCATTGGGGATTTCCAATAATTGGCTGGAATCTGTCCAAAACGTAATTGTATCTGAGGAAATTGCATGCTTGGTTGTGAACCCTAAGAGATACTCCGATAGGAGTATTCTTAAACAGGGGAAGCATCTTGGGGGCATTATAGAGTAAGGCTTTGGGATTCAAACCCATACTCTTAATAAAACTAATCTCTAGATTCACCCATAGCAGTAGATAAACCCCTCTAGAATTAGAGTTGGGCAAGAGAGAAAACGGCCATTTACCATATTTGCTCATATGTGCTGCCCAAAAGTACATTGCAAAATAGGGTAGTTTCAGACCACCTTGCAATTTTGGTGCTGCCAGTTTAACATAGGCCATTCTAGCCTTTTTGTAACTCCAGATAAAGTCTGCTATCATCTTGTGCAATTTTTTAAACCATGATAAGGGTAGCCAAACATTGAGGTTGCTCAAAGGATAAAAAAGCCTGGGAAATATGTTCATTTTTACCACATTTATCCTACCCCACAATGTAAGAGGGAGTTGGGCCCATCTTTTCATATCCAACTCTATAATATGAACCAAATTATCAAGATTGAGGTGTCAGAGCTTATCGGAGTTGGTTGTCAACGTAAGGCCCAAGTATCTCAAGGATTTGGGGCTCCAGCCCAAGCCAAGCTTGACAACATCTCTTTTAAATACCCTGCTATTTAAGGGATACACGACTGTTTTCTCTTGGTTTAGCTTATAATTAGCTAACGCACTGAATTCGGCTATAACCTCAAACAATATTGGTAGTGAAGAGGCCGGATTGGCAGCATAAATTAATAGGTCATCCGCAAATGCAGTAACTTTGATTATTTGGTCTCTAATTTGAATCCCTTCAATCCTGTTATGAGAAACAATACGTCTGATCAAAGGCTCTAAGTAAAGATTAAAGAGGAGAAGGGATAGGGGGCAGCCCTGCCTCATCCCCACCCGTAAACGGAAAGAAGAGGATATAACCCCATTACATACAATCCTAGCTGATGGATTTGAGTACAGGGCTTTAATCCAATCAATAAACTGAGTCGGAAAACCAAATTTATCCAATATCTGAAATAAAAAGGGCCAGTAAACTCTATCAAATGCCTTCTCGGCATCCAAGGAGACCAATGCCCAAGGGAGAACAGCCTCCTCGGAAGCCGAGAAGACGTGAGACAGGGTTCTAAAATGGTCTGCTGAGGACCTCCCTTTCATAAAGCCAACCTACTCCACACCAATTAAATTCGGCAATACCCTACCAATCCTATCAGCTAATATTTTAGCTAGTATTTTTATATCGTAATTTAGTAGGGATATGGGTCTATAACTTTCAGGTTTCTCAGGGGGCCTATTAGGTTTAAGTAGTACCACAATGAGTGCTTCTGAAAGGTATCTATCCGTATCCTCACCCGAGAGAATATGTTGAAATAATCTGGATAACAGAGGGATTAGAGAAGTTGAGAAAGTTTTATAAAAATTGGGTGAGAACCCGTCTGGACCAGGTGTTTTATCATTTGGTAGGTTCTTGATTGCAAGCTGTATTTCCCCATATGTAATATCAGCAGTCAAGACACTATAATCCGTCTCTACCAGTCTAGGAAGAGATATCCCATCCAAGTAGGCCCCCATCATATCTGGACTGGGAGGAAACTGCATAGGTCCATAAAGGGCCTCATAATAATTTCTAAAAATCCGGGTTATATCCTCTGGATCTGTTTTAATGCACCTTTCTTGATCTGACCAGATTCCCCCGACCAGAGAGGCTTCCAATTGAGCAATCCGCCTGGCCAGAAACTTACCTGGTTTATCACCTTGATCTACATAGCTAGCCTTTGTCTTGATAATAGCCAGCTCCGCCTGATCTCCCAACAACTTAAGGTAGGCATTTTTAGCTTTGATTAATCTAGACTTGGTCTCCACCTGAGGATTGGCCAACATGGCATTCTGCAGAGCCTTAATTTGGCTTAACAAATCTGCCATGATAGCATTCGTCTCTTTTTCCTCCTGGAAGCCTGGCTGATTAAAAGGCCTCTGATAAACCCTTTCAATGTAGACCAAAGAATATCAGGTCTTACATTTCCTGTTGCATTAAACTGAGAAACTCCTCAATTTGTGAGGTCAACTTCTGAACTATCTTAGGGCCCTCAATAACTGATTGTTTACTTTCCATCTGCTACCTTTACGGATAAAGGAGGAGAGGAAATCGTGACCACCACCGCAGAATGGTCCGACAGTGGCGCTGCTACAATCTCAGAGTTTATAACCCTCTAAGTAGAACACGGAAACAAATATAATCAATCCGAGAGCCTGACCTGTGAACCGGGGACAAAAGGTATATCCCTGTCTTGTGGATGAAGCACCCTCCAAACATCCGCCAAGCCCAACCGCTCCACCAAATCGTTGAAAGCCACACAAGCCGGTGCAAGAGCTGTTGGAGTCTTAGTGGATCTATCCAGTGAGGGGTCAAGAGCCAAATTGAAATCCCCCATTATCATAGGGAGATGTGCAAAAGGTAACAAGACCTTAATTAATGCAGTCACAAAATCCTGATTATCCGAATTAGGCCCATAAATTGCCCCTAACAAAACTTCTACATTATAAAGCTTTCCTGACTAGAACCCATCTACCTCTCTATCTTGAATAATTTTAATAGGGCAAAGGGGACCGATCTATGAAATAATATCATGACCCCTTTGCTTTTGTACTGCCCTGGGAGGAAAAGACCTCCCAAATTGCATCCTTCTCATACAATTGGCCTCATCCTGCAGCAAGTGTGTTTCTTGCAGAAAGGCCACTTTACCTTAGCTGCCTCTATATACTTCATTATTTTATATTGTTTAGACTTATTATGTGCCCTTTAACATTCCATGTACAAAGCTTAATGAACGATCAGCCTCTATATAGAAAATCTAGGATATAATACATAAAGTAGTCTTCCATGCTAACTTTGAAGGATTCCTCACAGTAGCCTTGTGCCCCCAGAAACCCCCAGAATAACCCTAACCAATCTTACCTCAACCCCTTGAACACACCCTCCCCATCAGCCGTCCCGTAGCCCTCCCTTCCTTCCCCTTGACCCAAGCATTCAGCACTATGGCCCATGATATCAGGATGCCGAACTTACTCCACCGTCTTCCCATCACCCAGCAAATAATATCCAGCCCTGCTTCACTTTCTGATACCTGTCATAAGGGCCCTCAGCCCATAGACCGAACTACTTATTATCCACAAGATGCACCAGGATATAAGGATCGGAGCCCCCCCCCCAGACGAGTATATTCCACAGATCCAACCAAACTAAGGGGGTAATAAAACAAAATTTCCCCTCAGAATCACCCCAACGATTAGGCAACATTGATTAACCAAACATATAAAAAAGAACTTTTAACAGGTGCTAGAGAACATAAGACCTTAATGGCCCATATACCCCCAATAGTGTATAAACATGTATTATTCTACTATCCATTAGTAACGGAACCAAAGTCCATTTTATGACTCCAGCCAGTCCCAGATGAAGTAATGCCCATCAAGTCTAGAAAGCATGCAACTTATGTATTTGATAGTCCGAGCATGGCGAGCTAAGTTTTCCTTAACCAAGTTCATGGTTCCTTGAAGAGCGCTGGGAAGGCCTCCCGGAGAGCTACCGATGCCAGATCCAAAGATTCAAAAGTTTTCCATTCTATTCCAATTAGAACCTGAAGCCTTGCAGGGTATCCATTCTGAACTTCACTCTGCAGCAATCACCCGCTTAACTAAGGGATGGAAAGCAGCCTGCTTTTTGACTTGATCGAGAGCGGAAGATCTTGTGCTACTCTAATCCGGGCTCCTCCCAGTAAATCTCTTTATCTTCTCTGGATTTATCTATTAATAACTGCCTTTCTTGATAATTGAGAAACTTTATGATGAAAGGTCTGGGAGGGCGATCTGGAGAGGGGAGGGGGCGCAACGCCCGGTGAGCTCTCTCTATAGTGTACTTAGGCCCGAAGGGCGAGGGCCCAGCAAGTTTCTCTGTGATTTTCTGTGCAAACTTGATCGGATCTTGACCCTCAGCTTTCTCCGGTAGGCCAATAAACACAACATTGTTGCGTCGGCTTCTACCCTCAAGGTCTTCCACTTTAAGGTCTAGTTTGGGCTACCTTTTGAGAGAGCTTAATGTCGCTGCAGTGTCAGACTTTTCCTTATTGCCTTCCATTGACTTAATGCGTGCTTCGCATATCGGAGACCTTCATGATAGATTCACATCGCCCTTTAATGTCCTTCAACCTCCAGCCATGCCTAGAATTGTATTTTTAAGAGGACCGATTTCTAAGAAGCGATCTGTTGTTAGAGGTTCCTCCAATGCGCTATCAGTGCCTGCCCATTGAAATGACGCCGAGACCGAGGCCTTGGACTTCTTCGCAGCTTTTTCCGGGGTTGCCAGTGGGGTGTGCTTAGGGGGGGGGCTTTTTCATCTCTGCCTCCATAAATTCACTCCCTGAGTCTTTTCCAGCTTGTCGCAAACTCTGGTGCCTGATTGTACTCCCTTTAGTAGAGGTATTTCAGGTTTTAAAACGGGTGACAGACGGAGCTTGTGGAGACCCAGCTACTCCGCTTCCTGCATCACGTGACTCCTCCCTCCGCACACAATGCAAAGATCAGCAACACGGTTTATACGGGGGGTTGTGGGGGTGTGGAAAAGATAAGCATGGACTGCGCAAAGTTGGAGGAATGGTCAGAATTATGGCAGATTACAACACAAAGAGGTACAAATTAATGCTCTTGGGAAACAATAAACATAGTGAAACAGAACACAGTTTGGAGGGGGAAGTAGGGGAATATACTAACAATAAAAATAATTGAGAGGGTTTTCCTCTGATATTGTGGAAAAGCAATGATGTCTGTACAGCTACCATTGAAATAATTGAGTTATTAATCTATTTGTATACATTTGTTATAATACGAAAATATCTTTTATTTAATTTTTAATTTTATAGAACCTGTGCCTGAAAAAAAAAGGGATAAAATGGATGAAATAATGCTCCACTGGTCATGAGAGCAGCGTAACTTTATTAAATCTTTAGATTAGCAACATCGTTCGCACGCAGAATGAGAGGAGAAAATTAATGAAAAAATGGTGAAAGATTTTACAGAAGCATCTACAAAAGTGTCAAAGGAAATCATGCATGAATTCTTTCAAGGGATGCATACGCTAATGTTTAAGCCACCATCAAGCACCTCCAGCCAGAACAGGTTTATATATATATATATATATATATACACACACAGTGTATGTATGTATATATATATATATTTTTGATCAAATGGGCAAATAACTCCCTGTAACCTGATTGGTTGAGACTTAGTTATAGCCAGTGAAGCTAAGAAGTGCCACCACTGTCTAAAACAAGTCCCTTTCAACCAGGGCAACTCACAGAATTCATAAGCCACCTAGTTCATAGTTTCCATCACAAGCATGGCTATAGTCTTTACCCATATACAAATAAACTCCAACTAGTTTATATATATATTTTTTTTTACTTTGAAATCTTTTAGAATGTTACCAGTGAGCCTATTTTATATACGCAGTAAGAAATGGCTGAGTGTTGAAAGTACTGAGATACCCTCACACACAGGTGCTGAAGTCACTCGTTCTGTGGTTTCACACATAACCACACATCTGGTTTTATGGTTATCTCAGTACTACCAACACCCAGACATGTCTTACTGCTTACACAAAAATGTTTCACCAGGAAAGACAACATAGGATGAGAAACAACTAGTGTCCAGCACTGTCATGTGTGGAGGTGCGTTCAAAGGTTTGGAGAGCAATTAAACATGTTGGTCAGTATTATCAATGGAAATGTACTTATAGCACAATACCTTATGCCAGCGTGAGCTGATTTCTAGTTGAAGCACATAAGGACCCATAAGTAGGACGGATGCTTTTATTTCTCTTCCAGCTTGTGTAACGTTTCCAACTACTGGCATAAAAAAAAACACCCAATAGACTTGTATAGGTGATGGCTACAGAACCAATCACGATCCATGCTATCATTACACATACTGAGTTACAAATTTTCCTTATACCAGAAATCAGCTCACGCTGGCATAAGGTATTGTGCTATAAAGGCCAATATCTTATATCCCATTAGGCTGGAAACTCACTTGAATGTATGCTCATTAATATGGGCGGTGGATTGGGAGAAGACATAAATGGTCAGACCTTAAATCGGATTGATCTGGGAAAATTTGTTCAATTTTAATATGACAGATGGTCCAACTACATTTTAAAGCAACTTTTGTCTATTTTAGACTCGAGAGATGTGGTCTCGGTCAGGCAATGTACCAACAAATCCCTCAGAACAACACGTATCCGGCTTGGACTCAACTTGGAAATGATTTTCAACACAGTAATTCACCATATCAACAGGCTTATCAGACAGGTTTTAACTCTCAGTGTAGTATGAGGAACAATTTATCTGTTGAACAGATACATGAGGTTGATTATGTTCTCCAGAGACTTAAATAATAATACTGGATAAGTTATTTATATTTTTGACATATACTTGTTTATTCTGTTAAAATCAACCATTAAAGAATATTGCTTATTATATTAAATATGTATCCATATACATGCACAGTAGAATACTCTCTAGCTGATATAATCCTACACCAAAATGTTTTATGAAATTAGTATTTCTCAGATAATTTATCCTATATTACTAATTACTGTGCTTTAGTGAGAAATGCATAAAGTTTTCAGTTTAACATGTGTTATTATTACCACAATGTAATAAAATGAAAAAAAAAATGATGATTGCCATTTGTAATTCAAATGTGCTTTTCAGGTGTCAATACCATTACTGTTTAACTGAAGCAATGCTTATTTAGATAACTTTTATAAATATTTCTACTAAATAATCCCTATGCTAAGATACATTTTATTTAACAGTAAATGCAAAGCATTATAAGCTACATTTCATTCTATGATTGTTTGAACACTTCAAGAATTGATTATAAATGCATGTAATATAAAAAATGGTCTTTCTTGACAGAACTCTATAATTAAATATACAAATTGAATAAATGCATAAATGTTAAGGTATAAGAAAATACTAGGCTGAAATCACAATACATATTATTTTAATTCATAGAATAAATATGTAGTTGTTAGACCATATTTTAATTAAAAAGTGGAAAGTTTGTAATGTGCTGCTCTCTTTCTTCAATATTCTTATTATATTATTTTAGCTTCTGTTGCTTTGTGTACAATATTTATTTGCCTAATGATAGTTCTGCTTTCTGAGAGGAAAGTTGACAGCCATATATCCTGTCAAAATTTCTCTAATATGAGTGGCACTAGTGCATTCCACATTACAGCAGCAATGAGTAGGTTGTGGATGACCTATATCACAACTATGAACATCCTCCAATCACCCAGTTTACATGTTCTTTCTGCTGTTCACAGAAGTTGTGTAGGCCGCAGCATGTGGAAATCACATATCAAGTGAATCCATAGTCGAAGTCACTCCTCTTTAGCAGCACACGACACCTGCCTTTCAGGCATCCAAATGCTATTTCAACAGCAATGCGCACTGAACTCAAGTACTCATTGAAAGACTCTTGAGTCTGTGTTAAACGAGGACAGTTACGATAACACTTCAGTAGCCAGTCCATTAGAGGGTAAGCTGGGTCACCCACAGTATACATGTCAATTGGATGATTGTCTATAACACATGGTTCCTGTGCAAACACACAAAAATTAAAAGGAACAAATAAGTGTTAGCCAACCAGTTTAGTGTAATGGTTTACATCTAGTCTTGTAGAGGTTATCTGACTTATTATAACCACTAATTTTGGTTTCTTTCCCCTCCCACAACCTGGACAAAGTTAACATGCAAAATCGACACTTCAAATACAGAGTAGGTTTATATATAGAATTATGCCTGATGTACAGGTAATAGCCACGGTGTAATTACCTTGAGTGGTTGCTAAGGCATCAGTAAACCTCTAGAGTGCAGCTTTTAAAGGTTTAGCATTGCTCTGGCAACCACAGGAGGTGATTGCACTGTGGTTATCACCTGTACATTATGTCTTGTCATTTACAGTGTGTGGAACTCTACATGAGAATGTATCCCCCTCCTCTCTCCCCCACCAGAGACAAGTAATTTAGCCTTACCTTACTAATGAGTCTGCACTATGGCCACATGATTGTGTAGGATATAAATTTGTTAAGATACATGGACTGAATGATAGCAGGCCAAAATAGCACCGGAGTTAAAATTTCTGTCACACACGGTGATTGCTAGAGGCAGTAGCAGTAAACTATAACAATTGGATAGTTATTTGAATACTGTACTGAGACTAACAATCGCATTCTGGGTGTGTAGGATACTGAATAACGCTGACATTTTGTTTTGTAACCGCTCTGGCATGACATGGGTGAGAGGGGCTTATAAGATTATGACGTCACAACATCCCTTGTTTTACCCCATCCATGCGTAGCTGTGCAGATGACATCAGCATGGCTTCCCATAGACATCCACCGAGTTCCTCCTCCTTCATTGTTGCTCTGCACTATTAGTACCTCTGGTCTCCACCAAGGGTCTGTACTGCGCCAAATATGCCCTGGCCCCACCAAGAGAGAGAACAGCTGTCCTCCCGATGCTCAATCATCTCCCTCCCCTACCAACCCCTGGCACCAGATCTCATTCCAAAACCAGTCCGGACCAGCCAGCAAGTGTGTTATTGATAGAATCAAAATATATAAATATACCATTAGAAAATGTATTATTACTTTTGCAAGCTCTTCAGAATGGCTGAATAATGTGGAGTTCCTTAACACCTTAGCATCATGAGTACTTCCTGGTGAACCACAATTTATATTCCAAAAACGGAAAAATAGTCGATAAACAAAATATTGTTAAATGACACGTATAAACATATGTACTTTAGATGCAGCATGCAGTATACAAATAATTATGCACAAGCAACACTTTTAATTATAATATGGCTATAAAAAATCCTGTAAGCTGATTGGCTGAGGCACTTGGAACCCAGTGCTGATATCCCATGATGCAGCACTTGAAGAAGGTCCAGTAACCTTTTCACAATAAAATGAATAGTACCAGCTATTCCTGACTGCCATCACAAATGTGGCTGTCACCTTTACTCACTGAAAACCTTTAACTAGGCCCTAAAAATAAAAGTCTTAAATTATAAACATAAGAATTAAATGTTGTTTGCCCACATAATAATGTTGTTACACACACATACATAACATAAAAAATTAAGTACTACAGTGCTTAGAATTGTATTTATGGTGTTTCTTTGCTGACCATGAAAAAATCCTCCTCCTATCCTCACCTGCTTACTAGGAAAATCTGTGTTGTTTAAGCTGTTACAGATAAAACAGAAGCCCTTCCGAGTTCTGAGTTCCTCAGTCAGTCAGATTACTGGATTTTTTATAGCCATATTATAATATGGCTATAATGTATGGCTAGCCTCTATTACCCACTGAATGTAAGCTGTTTACAACCTTGTAATCCCATTGTTGTAATGTGAGAACCTTATAAACCCCAGTCATTTATGCCATTGCAGCAAGTTTACAAAATGGAATGCCAGTGTTATTCAGTATTATACACACCAATAACATGATTGTTAGTCTCAGTACAGTATTCAAATAACAATCCAAGTGTCACAGTTTACTATTACTGAGTCTAGCGATCACCATGTCTGATAGAGATTTTATCTTTGGTGCTATTTCGTTCCACTGTTATTCAGTCTGTGTGTCCTAATAAATTGTTTTCCTACACAATCATATGGCCATAGTGCAGATTCATTAATAAGGTAAGGCTACATTACTTGTGTTGGGGGTGGCAGGGTAACTTCTAGTATCAAGTCCACTGCACTATAAATGACAATGCCTGATGTACAGGTGATAACCATGGTGTAATCACCTTTCTTGGTTGCTAGGGCAACAGTAAACCTCTTGAGCAGTGCTCTTGAGGTTTAATGATGTCCTAGCAACCACTCGAGGTGATTACACCACGGTTATCACCTGTACATCAGGCATTATCTTCTATGTCATACTACCAGTACAGATAACTATCAGTTAGAGAAGCAATATCTGAAACAGGCAGACAGAATGGCAATGTAACGTGCATTGGAAAGGATAACCCAACTCAGATAAATGAGTTAGAAATTGAACTAGCGGACAACATCAAAAGGGCCTAAAATTGGGGAATTTGTGAGGGAGCTGGGGATGGAAGAACTGCTGGCAGTGAGCGTCAACCACTCAGTTTGGTCTACTTTGAAAATGGGTAAGGAGGGAGTAGAAACATGTACAGAAGTGTTGGCCTTGAGGAAGACCAACTTCGAGAGGATGGGGGAGGTAGCCACAGGTAATCTAGCCAGAATCCAAAATAATATGGACAGTAATCAGAGGTGGGAGGTCATACAACTGAAGACTGAGGAGGAAAGTAAAACCCACATCAGGTTCCAGAGTACATGATATACGGTCATGAAACCCAGCTTTTTGATAAAGGTAGCCATGGGCAAAGTAAGAAATACAAGAACCACTTTTAGCAGGTTCAAAAACACAGGGAGAGGGGAAGACAGAGTGGATTACCAGAAAAAATTGAAAGAGGTGATGAAGGCAGTAAGGGCAGCCATGGCATCTAAGAAGCTACAGCTGGTGCAAGTCATCAAGAAGAGGGAGAAGTAATTCTTCAGGTACATCAAAGAGAAAGCTATATGCATCAACAAAATAGTACAGATTAAGAGGGATGGGAGTGGGTGGAAACAAGGGCAGATTAGGCAGAATCGCTTAATGAATACTTCTGCTCTGTGTTTAACAAGGGGTAAGGAGGGGCAGTACCAATGGGGGGATGATAGGTCATGGTTAAATTGGGGAAGGAAAGATTGGAGAATCACAGAGTGCAGGGTACTGGATGGTCTAGGGGTGGACAAGGTGCCAAGGCCGGATGGCAGTCACCCTAGAGTACAGAGAAGGATGGCAGAAATCCTGGTGGGGTCCTTGGCAGACCTGTTCAATTCCTCCCTAGTCTCAGGAAGTGTACCTCAGTACTGGAAGATGGCTCATGTGGTACCCCTACATCACAGCGGTCCCAAAGACAACCCGGGATAATACAGGCCAAAAAGCTTAACATCCATCAAGTGAAAACTGATGGAGACAATCCCAACGGAAATGCTGGTGTCCCTTCTGGAGTCCAATGGGCTGCATGGGTTTGTCACAGGTAGATCATGTCAGAACAACCTGATGGATTGCTATGACAGGCTAGGTACACAGTTTGACAAGGGCCATGCAGTGGATGACCTGTTCCTGTACTTCAGTACTGCATTCTACTTGGTGCCACGTGAGAGGCTGGTTAGTAAGTTGGCAGGTACAGATGCCGGGCCAAACTTGGTGGGATGGGTAGTAAACTGGTTATAGGGAAGGCAGCAGAGTGTGGTGTTTGGAGTGGAACTATCATCTCTGAGGGCAGTGACAAACAGAGTACCACAATGCTCAATGTTGGGACTGGTGTTGTTTGGGTTGTTCATATCAGACATCTCAATGGGCATCACTATCAAGATAGTTTCTTTGCAGATGACACAAATATGGGTGTAGTAGTGGATGAACGATTAGGGTGGCATGGATTGCCTGATGATCTGTCAGAATTGGAGACATGGTTGGATACCTGGCAGTTCTAGTTCAATGCCATAAACTGAAAATTGCCAAATTTCGGGGCCAAAAAACATTGAATATATGAGAAACTGTCCGGGGGGCAGGAGACAGAGGATCATTATAAATAGGGTGGCATCTGGAGAGGGCATGGTGACAAGTGGGATCCCATCAGGGTTTGTTGTTAGGACCCCTACTACTCAGTCATGGAGGGCCTTGAAGGGGTGTGACTCTGCTTGCAGTCCATATTAAAGTCTGCCATGAGGGGAACACTCTGGAAGTGGTAGAAAGAATGTGAAGAGATCTGGGGAGGCTCGAGGCATGCTCAGGGAGATGGCAGCTTTCATTCAACATGGACAAGTTTAAGATAATGCCTCTTGGATACAGGAACCAGAGGTCATGCTACTGTATGGGGTGTCGAGACCTGGAAGTAACAGAACAGGAAATGGACCTAGTCATCACTATATCAGTGGCCCAGAATGTGGAAAGGCACTGCGAGGGAGGAGTGGCTATGGGCAGCAGAATGCTGGGCTGAATTGGAAGGGGTATTACCAGTAGAGAATTACATGTCATAGTACCATTGTGCACCTGTTTAGTTAGACCACATTTGGAGTATGAGGTCCTGTTCTACAGGCCATACCTAAAAAATGATGTGTGTAGGCTGGAGCAAGTTCAGAGGGCAATGAAGATGTTTAAGGGGCCCAGCCACCTATCCAATGAGGAAATGTTGGGAGAATTGGACATGTACTCCCTGGAACAGAGGAAGGAGAGGGAGGATGTGATTGAGACCTTCAAGTACCTTAAGGGTATAAATCGGGTGCCAATGGGAAGCATATTCAAGCCAAAAGGAAATCAGAGGACAAGGGTGCTTGGGTTACAGATTGAGGGTAGACAGTTCAAAGGTAACATAAAGAAGTGCTGTTTCACAGAGAGGGTTGTGGATGAGTTGAATAGGTTCCCTGATGAGTTTGTTGGAGAAACAACAGTTGAAGACTTCAGAATAGCATGGGACAGACACAGGGAATTGTTGAGGGGGTTGGGGTGGGGTGGTGGCCATGTCCTATCAGGCAGCTAGACAAATGGGTAGACTAGTTGGGCCTGTCAGTCCTTTTCTGTGTTCACACTCCTGTGTTTCTATGTAATATAGTCAAACGATGTGTGGGAGCAAACTTATTTACATGTACACTTCTAATTCAGTACTGTTTTATATATTTATAGTTATGTAAACTGTGACCTAAAGTGCCTTACAAATCATTTCCTGCTGGTAGTGCAGGGTATACAGAAAGGAGATTGGGACATCTCGATATGCAATGATAGTTCCTTATCAGCTGTCAAATGAATATAATTACAAATGAGTGCAATGGTTATCCATAAGGGAGCCCACAATCAAGCTGAAATGGGTTAGATTCGGATAATATAAAACAAGTAGCTCCTACACATAGAAGGTGGTGAGTCCATGGAACAGTCTCACAACATGTGAGGGAGAAGCAAATCCAGTTAGAATATATTCATATACATTTTGATAGCTGTACAGGAACTGTCATGGTATATTGAGTCTTCCCATTCCCCTCTCTACATACCCTGCACCACCACCTGAAGCATTATGTTAAGCACTTTAGGCCACCATTTACATAAAAGTAATATCAGTACTAAAGCATCTCTGTTATACAACTGTAGTATACAATGAGTTCCACACAGTGACATAGATCTTACATATATTACAGATCATGGTTCGAGACCCACATCTGCCATAATAAAGTGTGTGTCTCCAAACCACATTTTACAACTGATATACTGCTTATGTCTGTGGATTATGGGTCTTTTCATTTTTAAAAAATACCACTAACACATTACATGGGAAGACAAAGTGCACACTTTGTTCTTTTTTAATTTTTTATTCACATAACTGTGTAATAGTAACATTAAAAAAAAGACCATTAACATAAAAACAATATTTCAGACAAACAATTCAGACTTGTAATACAGCATATTTAAAAAAAAAAAACAAACTTGACAGTTTGTGAATTACAAGCATCCCCCCCGCCATCATCAAGTATCCTTTCACACCAAAAACAGACACCATCACCCCAATATAAGCATCAATGCACTTATCAGGACAATACCACTGTGTAATAAAATGCACAAATCATACACATTATCTCCATTCTTAGATAGTTTTTTTAATGAATGATCTATTAAACAAACAAGTCCCACGCCGCACTCGACTGTACTGTACTGATATGCGCAGTGATGCATAAAAGTGCGTTCTGAAATATTATTTATATGCCCACCATATGTACCAGCTGTCTGAAACTCTTCCGGCAACAAAAAAGTCAGTCTACAAAGACGCAATGCAGCGTGAGTTCTCCATGACAACAGTGAGACATGCGCATAACAGGTTTAGCGCACGCATGTGTATAGAAGCAGAAACAGAAAACTACATCGGGATTTCGGAAAATCAGTACCACTGCATGTAAATGGCTAGTTCCTGCATCTCGTGTCGGATAAATTGTCGTGTAAACGGGGCACAGAGCTATCAGAAAAGACATTCAGGTAGTCATATTATTCACTGTATCAGAAAACTGCACCACATGTAAACGGGGTGATTGGCACAAGGTGCTTTCCTAGTGGTCATGCTAGACATTTCCACAAACAGTTCTGGGTGGGGGGGATGGTTTGTCCCACATGTCTCTCTCTGGGCATGTGAAAGCTTGGGGAGTAGAAGGTTTTTAACAAAGGTGTCCATCTTTGATGCTGAGGCTCAACCTTCAACAGTGTAGATTGATTTATAAAATGCAAGGAAGGCTTTGTTAATTCCCTGGGTTTCTCGGAGGACTGTGCCATTGTTCTGCTTAATCCCCATTATTTTGGATCATTCCTGCCTTTTCTCTAACTGGTTGGCTTGGAGACAGCCTAGGTTTTCACCAGCTTCCCAAAAGATTTAGTGTAGCCAAAAACAGGGCAAAATCAGCCTTTTGATGAAGGTGCATGTTTATATTAATTTTGAGCCCTGTTATTTCTGCTAATGGGCTATGCTTGGCAGTGCAGTTGGACCTGAATTTCACCTCCAGATCTTTTAGTTGATTCTGCTGTTCCCCTAGATGCTTCACTATGCATTTTTTAAGGCCGATGGTACCGTACAGCCAGTGAAGCTACCTAGAACAATTGCTTACGGGGCATCCCAGCGAGATGCAGCTGGTGTGTCTCCTGGACAATTAAATGTTAGGAACTCTAATGTCCTCTGCTAATGTCTTGCAGAAAGGGCTGTTCCTTAGGCTGAAGTATTTAGGTATCACTAGGATTGATCTGGGGCTGCAGAGCATGGGGGGACCCATGGGAAGGATACTGAAGCATGGTTTGATATGATGACTGCTCCAGTGTTAGTCTCTGTCACATCTTGGAACCATTGTACTGGAACTGGCCAAAGGTCTATCCTAGAGAAGGATGGGGGAGTGAATAAAAAGAGGTAATTTCAGTTCTGCATGTGTACTAGTCCCCCACATGTTCATCAGCCCCATCTCCTGTGCCATAGCCTGCAGTGCCAGGGAAGCTGGTGTGGAGGGCCCTGGGGGGTTGTTCCTTTCTACAGAGCCCTCCCATACCATGTTCATGTCTCCACCCTCCATTATATGTCCCATCCCTTTCTCCTGCAAATGCTATGTCATGGCAGAAAAGAAGTTGGCTTTATGGAGATTTGGTCTGTATACATTACAAAGCCTGACTGGGGTGCTGTTTAATCGACCCTACACTATTACATATCAATCCTCTGGGTCTGTAATGAAGTTTGCATTCTTGTGTATTAGTATAGCTACCCCATGCTCTTTGAGATATGAACTGCTCATGAAGCTCAGATAGCTCAATCAGTAGAGCATTATACTTTTAATCTGAGGGTCCAGGGTTCAAGTCCGTGTGTGGGTGCTCAATTTTGTTAGGGGGATAGGCAATAGATAGTGGTGGTAAACAGAGTTCACTCTGAGAAAAGGAGGGTGACCAGTAGGTTGCCTCAGGTATCAGTGCTGGGACGGGCCTTTTTTAATGTCTTTGTAAGTGACATTGCAAAGGAGCTGGAAGGGAAGGTCTGCCTGTTTGCGGGTGACACCCAAATCTCCAATTTTATTTATTAATTTAAAATTTGGTGACTGGGAAAGGCACATTGAGCCAAAGCTAGCTTCTGGGTGTGACCCAGGGGAAGGGGAAGAGGGATTTTGCAGTGGTCAGAGTACTACAAAATTTGAAACAATCACGGATACAGTAGAACAATATACAATATTGGCAAAAATACTTTTAAGCTACATTGTTGGGGTAGCATTTTTCAAAGTGCATAGTACATAATTACAATTGTAAAACAGTGTTTTCATGGGGTGTAGTACATTTACAGTTTTAATAAGTGACAGCTGTGCATGGGAACTAAGTCTTGTACAAACATGCCCAGAGTAACTTAGCACTGAGTAGGGACCAGTGCATGAGAAGGAAAGATTGAGAAATTAGGAAAACTCGGGGTAAGATGGTACAGGGGTCATCAGAGAGGAAGGGGGAGAGACAGAAAAAGGCAGAGAGGCATGGGATGCCAGGAAGGAGAGAGGAAAGGAGAGAATAGGGAGGGAGGGATAGAGTGATGGGATCGGGGGGGATGGATGGGGAGCAGCTGCAGGGGGCAGGGGGGAGGAGCTTTAGTTGTTATGTTAGTGTGATTAGAGTGGGCACAAGGTGGCTGGAGTGGGGGAGACAGTTCCAGAGATCAGGGAGTCTGAAGGAAAAAGTGACCTTGCCTGCTTGAGAGTGAGAATACAGGAGATTGAAAGAGCGGGAATCACAAGTTCTGAGGGAGGGCCTGACGTACATGAAGGGAACAGGAGGGTGGAGAGATGTGGGGGAGGGTTGAGAACGAGTACTTACTGACGAAGGCGGCACAGTGGGAAAGGCGATGGTTTTCCAGGGATGGGAGGGCTAGGGCAGAGTATAAGGAGCAGTGATGGGTTCAGAAAGGGAGGTCTGAGGCAAAACAACAGAAAACATTGAACAGGGGATGTAATTTGGTGATAGAGGTGGACACTCTGGGTGGGTGTGTGTGTGTGTGGAAAGAATGAGTAGAGGCCTGAGAAAACTAGAGGAGTGGCCAAAGGTATGGCAGCTGAGTTTCAGTGTGAAAAAGTGCAAAATAATGCACTTAGGGGACAGAAACCCAGGGACAGAGTACAAAATGGGTAGATTGGTACTAACCACCACCAAGCAGGAATGAGACCTTGGGGGTAATCATATCAGATCACCTAAATTTGGCCAAGCAGTGTGACAAGGCAGTAGGAAGGGCTAGTAGGATGTTGGGTTGCATAGGGAAGGGTATCTCCAGCAGAAAGAGAGAGGTGGCGTTACCTCCATATAGATCTCTGGTAAGACCCCCACCTACAGGACTGTGTCCAGTTCTGGAGACCACATCTCCAAAAAGACAGGCACAGAGTGGAGGAGGTCCAGAGGAGGACAACTAAAATAGTACAGATCTGCATCAAAAGCCCTACGAGGAGAGACTAAAGGGCCTCAGTATGTATACTTTGGAGCAGAGGAGGGATATGATACACACTGTGGTAAACAAGGTACAGAAGGGAAGTATTTTGCAGAAGGAAAGGTGCTCAAGAAGAAGTAGACATGCTGTGAAGCTGGGGGGTAGACTAAGAAGAGATGTGAGGCAGTACTTCACAGAAAGATTCCTGGAACAGCCTTCCAGTGGAGGTGGTGGAGGCAACAACAGTAGTGGGGTTCAAGAATGCATGGTATATGCATAAGGGAATCTTAGTGGAAAGAAAGGGGGGAGGGAGAAAGAGCTGAATATTAGGCATGGTCTGCAAGCAATAATACCCGACAGGGTGGGTGGTATTGGGCAATACCGGACCGGCCAGTGGCGTAATGAGGCCCGATGCCGCAGGCAGAGGGTCTTATAGCGGCTGAAAGATCCGGTAGTACCAATACCGCCCACCCTGGAGGGTATTATTGCGCTTAGAAAATGGGCTTACATTAAAAATTTTTTAAATAATGATTTCATACAAAAAACAGTGTAAAATATTAGTACAAACTAACAGAAACATCAGGCTATGTAAAATAGTTCCTTTATTGGTTTACTGCTTTTTGCCACTAGAGAGTGCTGCAGTTTGTGTGATCCTTTTTGGTTGCTGCAGTGCCAGAAAATTGTTAGTTGAAATATCCCCCCCCCCCCAATCCATGACTTTTCACTTTGGGTTTTAAATAAATGGTTTTCGTTGGTAGATTGTGAGCAGGGAGCGGGCGGCTGAACTGTGGAGTTTATGGTGCAGTGTTCTCTCACACGTAATCGGGGGATACAGAAGTTGGGTGAGAAACTGCAGAAGGAGGTACTCTGCTTTTTTTCAAAATATGTGAAGGGTTCTGTTGTGAGGTTGATTTATTGCAGTTCGGTACTGCAAGACAGACAGTGTAAGGCAGGCAGCAAGGGTAAGTATCATAAGCGAGTTTCGCTGCTGCAGAGAGGCACGTGCTGCCGTTTTGAAATCTGCCCAGTTGGTGACATGAAGCCAGTAAGGTTATCAGCTTCATTTTTTTTTCTTTGTTTTATTTTTTTCAGAGGTGCAGATAGTATTGAAGTTATTCTAACATGGGAGAGGGGGTTTGCTCAGAGGGCATTTGCCAGCCAGTAACTCACTCCCAAATTCTCTCGCTAAGCGAGAGGCAAGAAATAGCGGCTGACAATGATGAAAATTCGGGGTGTCCATGGATAATGTCAGTAATGCAGCACCCCAAATTGGTGCTTGTTTTAAGTGGGTGTCTGTTGAAACTTAATGTAACCCCTGTAGTGCCCGACAGCCAATCAGAGAGCTTTAATGATCTTGACCATTTTCTAATCAGTAATAATGTAGGCAGGGAGAAACATGCAGACTGGATGGGCCAAGCAGTCCTTATCTGCCATCAGAGTCTGTGTTTCTCTGCTATGCACCAGGGCTATCAAACCCAATTTAAGCTTCATAGATTCATTTCATTTCATTTTCATTTTATTTTTTAATTTTAACCAGGAAGTTAATTGGGCACAGCCCTTTTTCAGTCATGCCTGACGTTTAACAGCAAACAATACACAGTAATAAATACATCATAAACAAAACAGTATTTAAAATCAAGAACAATGACATTTAACATTCATGCTGCACAGTTTTTTGTAACAAATGTTTAAAATGCCTTCCCTTGTGCACTCATTTGACAGTGCCAGCCAAATCATTTAAAATATTCTGACCAGATGAGGAGAGGTAGGTTTCCTGCAAAATGACCACTCCCAACCCTTTACCTCTCATGTGATCTAATATTTTCTGTCGCTTGATGTGGTAGTGGATGCATTTTTACACTCCAGGTGACAAGTTTAATGGGGTACACAATCGTAAGCCTGTTTGCACAAAGATCACAAGGGGTTGTTCATGGAGGGTGTCAGTCCTATGTGTGGCCTGGGGTAGTCTGTGCCTACAGCTTTGTCCAGACATCACCCTTGGTACATTCCTTCATTATTAGTACCAGGCAAATTGTCCACCTGGCCAACACACGAGGCAGTTCTGCATTTGCACAATCAACCTCTGTATATTATAAACACATACTCAACAGCTCAATAACCTGTCAAATAACATATGTAACCATAAAAATAATGTTCTTACCCAAATGGAACAGAACACATTCTTTGGCACCCCAAAACGTGTTTGAGGTGCGGAAGCATTCCTCCAAACCTGTTGCTCTACAGGTTCTGAGCTCACTCAACTCATTTTCAGTTAGGCCACCCGGTACTAGCCCCCAATATGGGGCCGGACCAGGCATTTGAACCATTCTACCTTGAGGAGGCATTGCAGAGTGGTAGAAATGCTGAAGTGGTTCAGACAGGGAAAAGGAGGGCATGAAAAAAAGATAATATGTCTTCCATATCTGAGACAAGCCCTCACTCCTCTTGTGGGTTATGCAGATGATGCTAGTTGGACCCCCCCAATGCGCAGAGCCTGGGTCAATACCATGCAACTGTTTGGGAGGGTAGGACTGAGGCTCCCCACTACATCCCAGTGGGTAAGCAAGTGGATTTGGGGGAGTCATACCTTGTTCTATACAATCAGGCAGTACATTTACGGAAAGGAGGATGAGTACATGCTGTGTGAGTGCTTCCACTAAATGAGTTGATGGTGAAGATGAGTGACCCACCTTGGGAGATTCGGCAGCCTGGGGGTGAGGATAACGTCTTTGTATCAGTGTGCAAGTCTGCTTCTGGGTGCCAGCACTGTCCCTGTCAACTGCAGAACTGCTTATATCTGCAGTTGTCAGCATGTGAGGAAGAATGAGGGGAAGGTGTGTTTCGAAGCTGACCTACTGGGAAGAGAGACAGCTGGGAGAAGTTGTCTGCAGCAGACAGCGGTGCTGCAACTGTGTTTGGGCCTTACTTCAGGTTGTGGGAGGCCTGTAAAGCAGGGTGTTGCATTTGTGCTGGTTGGGAGTCCACCTTGCTTAAGGCAAGCCCCTTATTAAATGCCCCACTTCCCATCACTGCACCTCTATACATGGTACATCTACTTCCTTTCCGGCGTGTTGGGGTTTTAAGGAGCAAGGGTGCTTCTTAGTTAAGTGAAGGTGAGGGAGGATACAGGTAAGGAACGTTTTGTTAAAGGTGGTGTGAAACAGCAAACTCTATGTAATTTGTCCTAGATTCAGAGCAGAACTTACATCAGAGTTACACATGAGGAGAAATGTGAGGAAGTTCTGCTTCACTGAAAGGGTGGTGGATGCTTGGAACAGCCTCCCCAAGAGGTGCTGGGTGCTGAGACAGTTGTGGGTTTCAAGAACGCATGGGTTAGACATAAGAGGATCTGGGAAGCAAAGCAAGAGCGGGAGTAATTTAATGCAGGGTAGGGCCTGAGGTGGTACTGTAGGCGGGGTAATAGGGCAGATTGGGTGGACCACGTGGCCCTTTTCTGCTGTCAAATTCTATGTTTCTATAAATATGAAGGCAGCACAGTGAGCCTGGTGATGAGAGGGCAGAGGGAGGACAGATAGGGATGATATAGTGAACAATAGTGGGTGTGGGGGGGGGGAGTTTGTAAGGAGTTGCAGAGAGACTCCTGTGTGGTGAGTGTAGTTCATGGAGTGGTGCCATCACATTCATGTAGTCACAGACAGGAAGCACCATTTGGTAACAAGCTCCCTGTGAACATGCAGAGATAAACAGTCTTTGTTGTGATACAGGGCAGCAAGCCTGGGATGGAGTTTAGTATGAATGGCTTCAGTGTGTACTGAGAAGTCCAGCTTAATGTCTAGTCACACACCAAGGTAATTGAAGGACTAAACTGCTTCAAGAAGTGTGCTATCCAGAATGTAGAACATAGATACATAGATACATAGACAGTGTCGGCAGATAAGGGCCTATGGCCCACTCAGTCTGCCCATTTGAGCTTGTAAGTTCAGTTTATGTTTTTCTAGAAGTCTGTTGCCTCTTACCCCTGACCTCCAGAATTCCTTTATGTCTATCCCATGCATTCTTAAATCCCGTGATTGTTTCAGCCCCCACCACTTCCTCTGGCAGGGTGTTCCGCTTGTCCACCACCTGTTCTGTGAAGAAATTCTTCCTCACGTTTCCTCTGAATCGTCCTCCCTCCAACTTCATCCCATGCCCTCTAGTCCTGGAACATCTTTTTCGCTTAAAAATAGTGTATTCCTGCACCCTGTTCCTCCCTGTGAGATACTTGCATGTCTCTATCGTATCCCCTCTCTCCCTCCTCTCCTCCAGGGAGTACATGTTCAGTTCCTTCAACCTGTCTTCATAGGACTTGTGATGCAATCCATGCACCATCTTTGTTGCCCTCCTCTGAACCTTCTCTACCCTGTCTATGTCCTTACGTAGGTATGGTCTCCAGAACTGTACACTGTACTCCAGGTGGGGCCACACTAGTGTCTTGTATAGCGGAATTATGGCCTCCCTTTTCGTGCTGGTGATGCCCCTGCCTATACATCCCAGCATCCTATTTGCTGTACCTGCTGCCTTGTCACACTGTTTCTCACCTTGAGGTCATCAGCGTGATAACCCCAAGATCCCTTCCTGCTTGGTGCATGCTATATCCTCACCCCCAACTGATATATTGTGCCAGGGTTTTTGTGCCCCATATGCATTATCTTGCACTTCTTTGCATTGAATTTCAACTGCCAAACACCTGACCATTCTTCACGTTTCTGCAGGTCCTTCTCATTCTGTCTACCCCTCTGGTGTGTCTACTCTGTTACAGAGCTTTGTGTCATCAGCGAACAGTGAAATTCTGCCTTCTAGGTCCTGTGCAATGTCACTGATGAAGATGTTGAATAGGACCAGTCCCAGCACTGATCCCTGTGGTACCCCACTGGTCACTCTTCCCTCTGTGGAGTGACAGCCATTTACCACCACCCTCTGTGTCCTGCCACCCAGCCAGTTACCTACCCACCACACTACTGTCCTGCCCACACCCATATTCCCCAGTTTGTGCAATAGTCTTCTATGTGGCACAGTGTCAAAGGCCTTGCTGAAGTCCAGATAGGCCATGTCCACTGCCCTCCCCAGATCCACCTTCCTAGTCACCCAGTCAAAAAATTCAACTAGGTTGGTCTGACATGACTTCCACCTGGTGAAACCATGCTGCCTTGGGTCCTGTAGTCCACTGACAACCAGATGTTCCACCAATCTCTCCTTCAGTAGTGCTTCCATGATCTTCCCCACTACCGAGGTGAGGCTGACTGGTCTGTAGTTCCCTGCTTCCTCTTTGTTCCCGCTTTTGTATAAGGGGACTACATCTGTTGTCCTCCAGTCTTTGGGTACCTCCCCTGTTTCCAGTGATCGGCTAAACAGGATAGCCAGAGGTTCAGCCACCACCTCTCTTAGTTCTTAAGGACCCTGGGTGCACCCCATCTGGCCCCATTGCTTTATCAACTCTTATTGCTTCCAGTTCCTTCAGGACCCATTCTGTAAAGGGACTTTTGTCCATTTCTGCACCATTCTCACCCTTGTACTCCCTTCAGACCCATTACCCTCCTCTTCCTCAGTAAAGACTGAGCAGAAATACCTGTTCAATATGTCAGCTTTACTGTTGTCATCCTCCACGCTGCCCCATCCTCCCCCTTCAGTCTCACTATCCCTCCCTTTGTCTTTCTTTTTTCACTTATGTACCTGTGAAAGGTTTTGTCCCCTCTACCCACTGATTTTGCAATGTGTTCTTCTGTCTGAGCTTTGACTTCCTTACTGACCTCCCTGCCTCCCTTTGCTTCTCCTGGTACTTCTCCCTATCCCCTTCTGCCTGTGTCTTTTGTATTGCCTGAATGCAATCTTTTGGCTTTCACTTTTTGCTACCTCTTTGGAAAACCATAATGGTCTCCTCTTCCTTCCCTTTGCTAACCTGCTTAATGCATAATTCTGTTGTTCTTGTAATTCCCATTTTAAATACTGCCCACTGTTCCTCAACCCTGATTCCTGTCCCATTCCCTTAATGCCTCTTTCAAGTATCTCCCCATTTTCCCAAAGTCTGCCCCTAAAATCCAGGATACGTGTTTTTGTGTGGTTTGGTTCTGCTCTTTTGTGATTTCAAACCACAATGACTGGTGGTCACTGTTCCCCAGGTGCTCCCCACTGTTACCCCATCACACTGTCCCTGTTTGTGAGCACAAGGTCCAGTATTGCCTTCTGCCGAGTTGGTTCCATGACCAGTTGCTTGAGGAAGGCACCCTGAAGGGAGTCCAGGATAAATCTGCTCTTAGTTGATGCTGCTGCTGGGATGCTCCAGTCCACATCTGGAATATTGAAGTCTCCAACCAGTACTACCTCACCCTTGTCTGCCATCCTTTGGATAGCTAGCATCAGCTCCCTATCTGTTTCTTCCTCCTGGGCTGGTGGTCTATAGACCACACCTGTGCGGATGGCTGTCCCCGTTTTCCTTTGGGTGGTAGTGGAAGATGGGTGGTAGTGAGCCTGGCCAGTTTCTGACTGGTACCAAAGGTCATGGCCACCATTTTTCTTAGTGTTGACTCTGAGTTTGTTGGATTGGAACCAGGACAGAATGCTGTTAAAGTCCCACTGCAGCAGGCCTTCCATTGCTGTGGTGGAGGGACCGGAGGGGAAGATGACTGTCATCTTCATACATGTGTAACCCCTAGGTGGTGCTACCCTGAGGACTGCTACCCCTACCTGCGTGGCTAGCAGCAGGTTAAGGGGCCTAGGTTTGATTACAGGTGCCTCCATCCAAAGGTCAGGGTTGGTTGTGGTCAGTCTAACCAGGTCACAGCCCTCTGGGACACTGTGACCCCACTCAACTCCCGCTAGTGGCCCTTTCAATACACAGGGGTGACCTTCCCTATACCCCAGATATGTAAAACACATACACATATGTCTGGCACTTACCCCCAGGACTGATTCGTTCAGCATGGCTCAGGGGACCCCCTGTAAAATAAGGTTATGCAATGCACACAGCTATAATGCAATACTTTCAACATATATTGACACCACAGTCACTGTAAATTTCAAAGAACAAAATATTTGATTTATTCAGGGGTCTGTAACAAAGAGGGGGAGTAATCAGGTTAATTAGCTTATTCACACTATGAATCTCTCTATGGTGCATGCAATAAAAGTCCCATTCAGTCACACTCTCTGGGTACCCAGGATGGAGGGAAAGGCTAGCCAGGACTGATGCCCGGGGTAGGCCGGCCATGCAGCTGGTTGGGGCCCTGTGATGGAAAAAGAACATGCACACACACACACACACACAATTTTTAATCCGGAGCCGGAGGGCCCAGTTCATGAAAATGAAACAACACAAGGATCAGATGGCACACTTTTGATTAAGAAATGTTGCAGGGAGCTACCTTGATAATTGCTCACAGTACCCAGGCTGAATACAGGAGGGCTGATGGATGGACGGACTGGATTGCCTGAGGAAGCAGGGCCCACACAAGTTGCTTCAGCACTGTTCTGGTTCGGGCAAGGAGCAGGGGCTGATCCCCTGGCAGGTCCCTTGTCGATGGATCTTCTCTGTGCAGCAGGGTAGGGAGACAAGGCCCTCATGGCAGGGCCTATCTGCATCTGGTAACAACGGATTCAGTCCGAAATTAGCTGGGAACAGTCTCCAGCAACTAGCACACAGTTCACAGCAAAGGGGTTTAGATCACAGTCCCCATTCAGCACATAGCACATTCATATGTACAAGCCAGCAGCATACAGCCAAACTAAATCGCGATTCTCTTTCAGTACACAGTACATTTATATACCAGAATTCTACCTGTATGGTGGAGCTAAGCAGAAACAGTCCTTGTTGCAAAAAGGCAGGTTAGAACAACTAAATTTTTATCACTGCTCTAAATGATCTCCAGCAATTACTTGCAACTTTTAACAGGGCTCACTCTGCACAAGTAGCGATGGCAGAAACAGAGCGATTAGTCAGCAGCCTGGGTGGGACTCGGGCATAAAAACACACAGACCCCCATTTAAACTAATTCAGAAGGCAGGCAGGCAGCCCTTAAACAGACAATACATGGAGGCTTTAAAAGCACTCACTGCAGCAACATTTAAATGGCTTTACTGCCGAACACCATCCAGGCTGTGAGCAGTTAGACAAGCTCTTGGAAGACTTTTTTGGGAACCCCCATTTGTAGGGGGGTTACACCCTTCCTGGCCTCGAAAAAGCTTGGTGTCTGCGTCAAGTCTATACCATCATTATAATTTCAGATGCAAATTATACTGTACATGTATACCATCAACATATTATGCCAATCACATTTTATACATCAGCCAGCATACTTAACCATTACTATACATATTATCTACGTTTCATGTTACTATACCCATTTTGAGTTACATCAGGCACATTTCACATAGGTAACTTACACATACTGCTATACAACTTCAGGTTATCACTTCCTGCACATTGAACAACGATAACAGGGGCCCTTCCCTAGCAGCTACCGTAGGGCTGGATGGGGCAGGGGCACCATACCAAGAGGGCAGAACAATCAACCTGGACTTGGCACTTATGCTTAGTTTGGGCAGTGAGCTCTGGGACACATATACCCCTTAATGGACCACATTGAGAGGCAGATCCACAGGCCTCCCATGGGAATCATAGCTGAGGCACACTACTGGTATTACAGCTCGACCAGTTTTCCTGGGGGAAACAGTCGCAGTCTCTGTACCTTTAGCTGCACTCTCCTTACTTGCAATGGGAGTCTCTATCTGGGTAGAAAAGTTCAAACTTGGGGCACTGTCAGCCCCTTGAGCTGCAAATTCTGGTTCCGCAGCACTTTGCTCACTTGAAAAGCACTCTGGCACTGGGGGGAACTATCATTACACTCAAAGTACTCTTCCTGCTCTGGTAAGTCACCAGTTGGTCATAGCTCATCTGTCTCTTCCTCAGGGAAATCACGCAATTCCACCATACATAGTGATTCAATATCATCAGACTTGACACTTGGCACTTCACTCTCAGGAAGCATTGACTCCAAGGACGAAGCTGGGGGTAAGACAGTCTAGAGGACCCAGCTTCATTCCCATGATTGACCAGGGGGTTACCTTGAAACTCACGGTTAGCCGAAGCGGGGCTTCGGACCTGGAGCCTGCTCCCGGTGAGGCTCCACCAGGACTTGCCGCTTTTTTATTCCGCCGCTCCCCGAGGATTCCCCTCCATGGTGCTGGACTGAATAGTAGGCTCAGGATGCCCCAGGACCCTGAACCGCGAGCCTGGCTGCATTTTGGAGCAGCAGGCGTTAAAGCCGTAACAGTCTTCAAGGTATTCACGACTAGCCCAAGCGGGGCTTCGGATCTGGATCCCTCTCCCGGCGAGGCTCCACCATGACTTGCCACTTTTTTCTTCTGCTGCTCCCCCAAGGATTCCCCTCCATGGTGTTGGACCGAATAGTAGGCTCAGGATGCTCCAGGACCCCGAACTGCGAGCCCGGTGGCATTTTGGAGCAGCAGGCGGTAAAGCCGTAACAGGCTTCAAGGTCTTCATGGCTAGCCCAAGCGGGGCTTCGGACCTGGAGCCAGCTCGCAGCGAGGCTCCACTAGGACTTGCCACTTTTTTCTTCCGCTGCTCCCCCGAGGATTCCTCTCCGTGGTGCTGGACTGAATAGTAGGCTCAGGACACCCCAGGACCCCGAAACCGCGAGCCTGGCTGCATTTCGGAGCAGCAGGCGGTAAAGCTGTAACAGGCTTCAAGGTACGTTGCCGTGGCCCACTGGGGCTCCATTGGAATTCATCAAGAAAAGGCGCGGAAAACCTGATTGGTTGTCCCTGCATTGCTCTGGTGCTTCTCATTGGTGCGCCTTTATTGCAGCTTCCTGATTGGTGTGCCTTTAAACCCTGCTTGTCTGTGGGAAGCCAAGTCCGCTTAGGCGGTGTACCAGGGTCTGGATCTGCCAAAATTAACTGACTGCAGGCATTTTACTCAGCAGGTCTGCCTATCTGCACAAAAGTAGCTGTTCTCACAGAATTATTGTGAGCTCTCCCTCTGAAGTAAAATTTTATCTGCTACTGCTATAACTTAGAGGTCATATTTCAGTGATTACAGCTCCTTTGGGACCTCTTACTCTGTTCATTTTGCACTAGCTGTCTGGTTTAAATTAGTGGTAATTTAGCAGATTTGTTCTAGGGTAGCACTTATACTGTATTGTCTGCTTGGAGTTTCTCTTTCTCTCTCTCTCTTTCTCTCTCTCCCTCCCTCCACCTGCTACTACCTGGCTACTCCTTCTCCCTCTGCTACACTCCCAGTTCTTTTGTCGTTTTCACTGGACTACACCCTTTTCTTTTGTATATGCTGTGCCCCCTCCCATAACCAGTCCCTATTTAGACTTTGACTTTGACGGCAGATAAGGACCACTTGGCCCACCCAGTCTGCCCATTTCCCTACCTACTGGTTAAGCTGCAGATTCTAGTTAACCAACAGTCTACTTCCTGCAACCCCCAACTATAATTGCCTTGTGTCTGTCCCATGCATGTTTGAATTCCCCCACTGTTTTAGACCTTTTAGACCCAACGACCTCCTCAGGAAGGCTGTTCCATGTATCCACCACTCTCTCCGTGAAAAAAAATTTCCTCACATTACCCCTGAGCCGTCCCCCCTCTATCTTTAAATTGTGCCCCCTTGTTCTTACACATCTCTTTTTCTGAAAGATGCTACCCTCCTGGACTTTGTTGATTCCCTTGAGGTACTTGAACGATTCTATCATGTCCCCCCTGTCCCTCCTTTCATCAAGAGTATACATATTAAGCTCTCTCAGTCTCTCTTCATATGGCTTCTGCTGCAGACCCTGGACCATTTTAGTTGCCCTCCTCTGGACTGCTTCCATCCTGTCTATGTTCTTGCATAGATGAGGTCTCCAAAACTGCATGCAGTACTCCAGATGGGGTCTCACCAGCTGTCTGTACAGAGGGATAACAACTTCCCTTTTTCTACTTGTGATGCCCCTTCCTATGCATCCCAGTATCCCCCTGGCTCTCCTTACCAACTTTTCACATTGCTTTCCCATCTTTAGGTCATCTGATATGACTACCCCCAGGTCCCTTTCCATTTTTGTTGTTGTTAGTACCTCCTCTGCTATTGTGTACTCTTCTCCTGGGTTTTTGTTTCCCAGGTGCATTACTTTGCACTTCTTTGTTTTGAATCTAAGTTGCCACATGTCTGACCATTCCTCCAACCTTGCCAAGTCCCTTCTCATCTTTTCTACCCCCCTTGTGTATCAACTCTGTTACAGATCTTTGTGTCATCTGCAAAGAGGCATACCTTTCCCTCCAGACCCTCTGAAATGTCACCTATAAAGATGTTAAAGAGGACTGGACCCAGTACTGAGCCCTGAGGTACTCCACTAGTAACCCCCCTTTCTTCGGAATGTGTTCCATTCACTATTACCTTCTGTGTCCTGTTGTGCAGCCAGTTTGCTACCCAGGCTACCACCCTGGGACCCATTCCCAGGCTGGCTAACTTGATTATTAATCTTTTGTGCGGGACTGTGTCAAATGCCTTGCTAAAGTCTAGGTAGGCCATATCCACAGCCCCTCCCTGGTCTATTACTTTGGTCACCCAGTCGAAGAAATCAATTAGATTCGTCTGACATGACCTTCCTGCTGTAAATCCATGCTGCTTTGGGTCCTGGGTCCCACTGGCCTCTAGGTACTCAACAATTCTTTCTTTCAGAAGTGATTCCATCATTTTCCCTACCACTGAGGTCAGACTTACAGGTCTGTAGTTTCCCGCTTCTGCCTTGCTCCCACTTTTGTGAAGGGAATCACATCTGCCCTCCTCCAGTCCTCAGGTACCACCCCATCCTGCCATGATCTGTTAAAAGCGTGGTCAGTGGTGTCACTAGGTCCTCCCTTAGTTCTTTAGGATTCTGGGGTGAATCCGTCAGGCCCCATTGCTTTGTCCACCTTGAGTTTTAGGAGTTCTTTCAGGACTCTTTCTTCTGTGAATGGACTGGTGTCAGCCCCCTACCCAGAGTGCTTCTATTGTCTGGTTTAGGTAACTCCTCCTCATCTTCTTTTGTGAATACTGAGCAAAGTATTCATTCAGAATCTCTGCCTTTTCACTGTCTCCTCTGCCCACCTCCCCTCTCCTTTATTAATCTTCACTATCCCTCCCTTAACCTTTCTATGCTCCCTAATGTACCTATAAAAGGTTTTATCCCCCTTCTTAACTGAGTTGGCTATTTTTTCTTCGGTTTGGGCCTTTGCTAGTCTGACTGCCTTCCCCACTTCTTTCTGCTTTAATTGATACAGTTCCCTGTCATGCTCCTTCTGTGATTCCTTATACTTTATGATTGCAGCCTTTTTCTCCTTAACCTTCCCTGCCACCTCGTTTGAAAACTGTAGTGGTTTTTTACTCCACTTTGTTTTCTTTATTTGCTTCACACAAAGGCTTGTTGCCTCTATGATGGCAGTTTTGATTTTTCTCCATTGTTCTTCCACCCCTCCTTTTTGGTCATTTGCTAGTGCATTTTTCAGGTATTCACCTATTTTGCCAAAGTCAGCTCTTCTAAAGTCCAGTATCCTTGTTTTTGTATGGCTTATCTCCATGGTTGTGCTCACTGTGAAGCACACTGTGCAGTGGTCACTTGTTCCCAGATGTCTACTGACTTCTAAATTTACGATCCTCTCTCCATTTGAGAGTACCAGGTCTAATATTGCTCCCTCCCAAGTGGGTTCCAACACAAGCTGTCTAAGTTCTGCCCCCTGCAGGGCATCGAGAATGACCCTGCTCTTGGACGTGGCTGCAATACCTGTTATCCAGTTAACATCTGGCATATTCAGGTCCCCCATCAACAGTATCTCCCCTTTTTCAGCCATTTTGAGCATGTCCTCTATCATTTTGTTGTCCATTTCCTCCCCTTGAGAGGGGGGTCTGTATACAACCCCTGTGCGGATTGTGATGCCATTCCCTGTCTCCAAGGTGACCCAGAGTGCCTCTTGTCCTCCCCCTTTACTTTTTAGTTCTGTAGCTTTGATCCCTTCCCTTATGTATAGAGCTACTCCACCTCCTCTTTTACCTTCCCTGTCCCTTCTGTAGATTGTGTACCCTGGTATGTTGACATCCCAGTTATGGTTCTCAGTGTACCATGTTTCCGTGACTGCCACAATATCCAACTGTTCATCTTTCTTCAGGGCTACTAGCTCAGGAAGCTTGTTTCCCAGACTACGGGCATTAGTACTCATTGCCCTCCATTTAATGTTGGCTTTATCCTTTTTCCCCCATCCCTGCTCTTACTGTCCTTGTCTATTTTTCTATTTACCATTGTCCTGCCCTGTGTTGAGCTCTGTACCTCAGTGTTTACCTTACTACCTGCCATGTTTTGTGGGGGGAGGCTTGAAATTTCCTGCCTTTATCAGCGCCTCCCCCCTTGGCTAGTTTAAAAGCTTGCCAAGGAAGCATTTAAACCTATCACCTAGGAGCTTGGTTCCCTTTGTGGACAGATGCAGACCATCATGCCAGAATAGACCTTTATCTCTCCAGGTGGCCTCCCAGTCCCCAATGAAGCCAAAGCCCTGTGCTCTGCACCAGTTTTGCAACCATTCATTAAACTGCATGGTGTGCAGTACCCTAGCCTCACTCCTGCCATGGACTGGTAGCACCTCTGAGAAGGTTACCGTGCTTGCTACCTGTCTGACTTAACCTCTCCTTTGCTCTACCCTTCAGGTCTTCACGGCTAGCCCAAAGGGGGGGCTTCAGACCTGGAGCCCGCTCCCGGCGAGGCTCCACCAGGACTTGCCACTTTTTTCTTCCGCCGCGCTCCCAAGGATTCCCTTCCATGGTGCTGGACTGAATAGTAGGCTCAGGACCCCCAAGGACCCTGGACATAAGCCCGGCTGCATTTTGGAGCAGCGTGGTAAAAGTAGCTTCAAGGAGTCAAAGCGTTGCTGTGGCCCCTGGGCTTCGTTGAAATTCTTCAAGAAAAGGCGCCGGGAACCCAATTGGTTGTCCCTGTATTGCTCTGGCATTTCTCATTGGTGCACCTTTTTTGCAGCTTCCTGATTGGTGCGACTTTAAACCCTGCTTGTCTGTGGTAAGCCAGGTTCGCTTAGGCAGTGTACCAGGGTCTGGATCTGCCAAAATTGACTGACTGCAGGCATTTTACTCAGCGGGTCTGACTATCTGCACAAAAATAGCTGTTCTCACAGAATTATTGTGAGCACTCCCTCCGAAGTAAAATTTTATCTGCTACTACTATAACTTAGAGGTCGTGTTTCAGTGATTACAGCTCCTTTGGGACCTCTTACTCTGTTCATTTTGCACTAGCTGTCTTGTTCCTGCCGGCACTTTGCACCGGCTCCCCTCCTGCCCCCCCCCCACCTCACCCACCCTGGGTGGACACTTCTTTATACAGGCTTTCTGTGGACTGTCATATGACTAAGTGCCTATAATCCCATTGGCTTCTTATACTTTTGTGCCACTAGGGAGCAGTTAATAGTAATTCTAATATCTTTGCTGGTTACAATTTTTATTTTCCAAAGTCCTCTTAGCCCTGTAATACTTGGTGTGCTTCTTGACCTATTTGTAGCTCTATCCCACTGCTACTGTGCCCCTCTTGCCTGCAAGTTTATCCTTCCTAGGCTGTTTTAGTGATCCGGTGGCATTTTCATCTCCTTGATATCTAGGGCAAGTCTTTAGCCTCCTCATACTGTTGCCATTAGGGACTCTTCCCCTCTTATAAAGTTTTCTCCCCAGGAATCCATGGTTTTTATTGATCCGTCTAGCTGCCCATATGTCACACCATATGTAGCCCTGTGATTCATGCCTCTCCCTTGTCCCTCAATGCACACTGAACTGAATAACCTACTAAGGTACCATCTGGAAGGGCATAGCTCTCATCCTTCTAGCTCTGCTCGTTATGGATATACCGTTGCTCCTGATCCCCTGTGACCACCTTGGCATAGTGTCAGACACCCGTGATTTTCGCTTTTCCAACCTAATAGTCACCAAACACTGGCCTGTTTGCTCTTGTCAATTTATCCTATATCCGAAGGACTGTACGTATTATCTGCTTCTTGGACTTGTTAAGTGGAGTAGAAGACATGTACATATCCAAATCTTTCACACAGTTAGGCTTTGTTTCATGGCTTCCTTTATCCTCCTTTTGGCAGGTGATGTTGAGGCAAATCCTGGCCCCCCTTCTCATTTCTCTTCGGATGACTTGTCAGGACTATCTAAAAAGAGGCAGCTTATAGCTCACCTGAATACAAGAAGTCTCATATGCCACAGGGATGAACTTGTGACTTGGATGAAAGAATATAACCCAGATATTCTTTGTCTCACTGAAACGTGGCTAAAACCCTGTATACCTGACTCTCTCTGCTCAATAGCAAACTATTTCCTGATCCGTAGGGATAGGCCAACTAGGAAACGAGGTGGTGGTGTTGCCATCTATCATAAAGATTACCTCAACCTAACAGCTATCAGCGACCTGACCTCCACCTCGCTGTGTGAACGATTACACGTCACTGTCTCACTAGGAGCAAAGAAACTGCATATCGTTTGTGCCTATAACCCCCCTACTGTTGGCTTGGCAGGGTTTCAGAACCTACTTGACACAACACTTACACTAGCCAACCATAATGAGGTAATAATCCTGGAGGACATAAACCTAAATTGGTTGGGTCCTGCTCATAACTCCTTGATATCAGTAGCCAGTAGTTATAACCTGCATCAGCTGATTACAGAACCTACTAGGGCACCAAGTCTAACTCAAACTGGTACCCTTCTGGACTGGCTACTGACAAACCATCCTGAACATGTGACCTCAACTGGGATTCTAGCAGACGCTATAACTGACCATGCTCCTATTTTCTGCCTGTGGGCCTCTGCCTCCGCACCATCTCCTCCGCCTCGCTACGTTACTTTCACAAATTTTGGGCACTTGGATGAAAATGCGTTCTGTTTAGACATGTCTAGCATAGATTGGTCTGAAATCTATAGTACTAATGATGTTGAAGAGGCTCTACAGGTCTTTCTCAACAAATTTATTGATATTCAGTCTAGGCATGCCCCTAAGATCACTAGGAGTCAGAGGCAAACCCACTAGATGGCTACATAAGGACCTCCTAGCTGAGCTACGTGTGAGAGACAAACACCGGAAACACTTTAAACAAACTGGGCTGTTGTCTGATTTCAACACCTATAGGTCTCTCAGAAATCTCTGCAAAAAGAAAATATGATTAGCCAAAAATAAATACTATCAGGACCTGCTGGTGAGCTCGGTGTCGGACTCTAGAAAATTCTGGTCTCATATCAAGACTTTTCAAGGATCCTCCCAGTCATACACTCCATCTGATATGATACTAAACTGGGCTCACTGCAGTGACCTGAAGACTAAAGCCAATGCTTTCAACTTAATGTTCTTGGATCTGCCCCAGTACACCTCCGCCTTCCAAGCTCTTGCCTCTTGCCCTCAGTCTCTGGGAGATCTCGGATCACCTGGCCCCTCTACATTCTCCCAAACAGCATCTCATTCCCCATCTTTCTACTTTAAGGCTATAACTGCCCAGGAGGTCTTTAAACTCCACTTAACTATATCTGATAATACTAGTGTAGGATCAGATTTCCTTAAACCTCACCTCCTCAGACTTGCTGCCCTCTATATAGCCTCTCCTTTGGCAAAAATATATACATTGTCCATGTCTAGTGGCACAGTTCCAGCCTTGTGGAAAGAGGCTCATATAACACCAGTCTTCAAAAAAGGGGACAAAAAGGATATTGGTAATTATCATCCCATTGCTATTCTCTCGGTCTTGTCCAAGCTATTCGAGAAGGCTGTTGCCACCCAAACACTGGACTTCCTGTCAAAATATGGTATTCTCTCTGATGCTCAGCATGGTTTTAGGAAAAATCACAGCACGTCCACCGCTCTACTAAAACTTACCTCTGATATTCTCTCTAACATGGATAGACTCACTGGGGCTGTTTTCATTGACCTTACAAAGGCCTTTGACCTAGTGGACCACCCCCTACTTCTATCCTGCCCTCGTAGCATTGGTTTCTCTACACCAGTTGTTCACTGGTTTAGCAGCTACTTGTCCTGCAGATCACAAGCGGTGAAATTTAATGCAGCTATACCTGAGGTTGCCTCAATAAGTGTGGGTGTGCCTTAGGGCTCCATCCTGGGGCCACTCCTCTTCTCACTCTTTGTAAATAACGTCCCTAGTGCACTGAAATGCTGCTCATCTCTCCTAAACGCAGATGATCTTGTTACCTTTGCAAGTGATAACAAAGTCGAGAACTTAAACTCTGACCTCTCAACTGACTTCAAAAATATCCAAAACTGGCTCTATGAGCATAAACTTGTGCTCAATGCAAAGAAAACGAAGGTCATGCTCTTTGGCTCGGCCCCCAAACTTCGTAACTGTTCTACCTCCCTTACGGTGCAGGACCTTGATGGTATTGAACTTGAAATTGTCTCATCTTTTAATTATCTTGGGGTTGTGCTTGACCAATCCTTGGACATTAACCTTCACGTTCAAGCCACCTGCAAGTTTGTAAACAGTAAACTAGGTGCTGCGTACAAGTCGGGCTTCATGCTAATGCCATCTGCTAAACATGCCATTGCCAGAGGGCTACTGCGTCCCTCCCTTACTTACTGTGTTCCCCTTCTTGTGGGTGTCCAGAAAGCAGTCCTTCAGAAATGGGATGTCACATACAATAACGTATGTCGCTATGCGTCCTCCTCCTCTCGATGGAAACACCGTTGTCAGCTTTATGATGACCTTGGATGGCTGTCTCCTGCTGCACTGAGACAATATCATCTCGGTTCCCTTACTGATGCAGTTGTTAGGTTCAAAACCCCAGAATCCCCCGCAGAGCTGCTAACTTCTCACACAGTCCCTCATGGACTGAGGTCTTCTGACAAATCACTATTAAATGTCCCCAGATGCTACACCTCCAAGGGCACTGGGGCTTTCAAATTTGTGGCTCCTCAGCTTTGGAATTCACTTCCCCTGGAACTCAGACTGTCAGGTTCCCATCAGTGCTTCAAAAATGAATTTCGACGTTACCTACTGCATGCTGACCCCTGCACTTGTTTTGACCCTACCTGATACATGGGTCTGACCTGTCTGCCTGATCCCCTACTATCAGCTCCTATCTCTGCACCTGTCTTGTCACCACCTGATGCATTTGGTTATATTTATTCTTCCTCTATGCCCTATCATCCTCCTTTTATCTCTGTACACGTCCCTTTCCCTTCCTTTCCCTTTTTATCACTTTGCATCATCACGGTCTCTCCTTCCTGCCGTCTTCTATCTCTCAACTTTATAGCAAAGATAATTATGATAGCTGAGTTTTCCAGATACTGTATTCCTGCTTGTATTATGTTTTTGATATATCCCCTTGACATTTTGCTATCTGTTCTTGATTGCTTGTTCACTGATGTCTACTGTATTACCTTAGTTCCTTATACTGTTTCCCATCTGTAATATTGTTTCTTTACTAAGAGAATTTTTTCTACTGGAGCTCTCCCCATTCGTTATGTTGTACCCCCCCCTTTACTGCTCCTGCATCTACTGTATGTACATTGCCTTTTACCTTGAAAAGCGTATTGTTTGCCTCCTACCTTATTTGAAATGTACTTGTGTTTTTACCCAATTTTGTTCTGTACTCTCCCGGGTCGTGCCTGAAAATAGTCATGATGTTAGCTAGTGCACTTACCCAGTAAACAAAAACTAAATAATTAATAAATAAACTGACTTAGTTCTTAAGAAGGATAATAACCATAGTTGCACTCACTCTCATCCGAAGTGGACTGACAGTCATCCTCAACTGGGGTTTGCTGTAGAGGAAACCTTGAGGCAGTAACTACAGGGGCAGGCTTACTCTGTCTCTGCCTTGCAGCAGCTCATGTCACTGGTCCAGGGGGGAGCAATTTCTGGGGGCTCAAATTCAATCAGTATTTGACCAATGGGCAACAAATGGTTGTGATCCATTGTCTTGACATCTTTTGAGTTGTTTTCAGGCCACACTTTATACACTGGCAAGTCATTCAATTTGCCTACTATGATGTGGGATAGTTGGTGCCACCAGTCAGCAATTTTGTGTTTGCCATGCAGTCCCAGATTCCGAAACAATACACAGTCTCCTGTTTGGAGCTCTTGGGCCTTCACCTTTTTATCATATCTTTCTTTATTGGCCAGATTTCTCTTTGCAGCCATGGTCTGAGCTAGTTGGTATGCGTGATTCAATTGAGCTTTTAACTTTTGCACGTATTGTAGGTAATTGTCAGCTCGGACCCCATCAGGAGAGACTCCAAAGCAAACATCCACTGGCAGCCGAGCCTTTCTCCCAAACATAAGGCGGTATGGGGAAAAACCCAGTAGCATCACTTCTGGTGCAGTTATAAGCGTGTACCAAGGTGCTAATCTGCTGGCTTCATCTGGGCTTGTCTTTCGGGTGGAGAGTGCCCAGCATGTCAAGCAGAGTGCAGTTAAAACGTTTGGGCTGTGGATCCCCTTGTAGGTGGTAAGGGGTGGTTCTAGACTTCCGCACTCCCCACAGAGAGAGCATCTCCTTGATTAAGCAACTCTCAAAATCTCATCCTTGGTCAGAATGGATTCTCTGGGGGGCTCCATAGTGGACAAAGAAATTCTCTATCCGTACCTTGGCCACGGTGGATGCTTTTTGGTCCTTGGTGGGGAATGCTGGGGCATACCTTGTAACATGATCAGTGACCACCAAAACATTACTAATGTTCCGCTGATCAGGCTCCAGACTCAGAAAGTCAATACAAACTAACTCCATGGGGTTGCTGGTGGTGATGTTAACAGGGGGCAGCCCTCTGGGGCAAGGCCTTTCTCTGCAGGCAGCGACTACAAGTCCATACATGATGCTCAACATTGGTCCCCATCTTAGGCCAGTAGAATCTAGACCACACTAGGTTGATTGTTCAGTCTATACCAAGGTGACTCATGTGATTGTGTAGAGACCTCAGCACCAAGTCTCTGAAAGCGGTGGGCAAAACCAACTGTTGTTTGTCTATGTGACCTCTCCTGTCTACTGTTTCTCTATACAGCAACTTGTTAATCAGTTTCAGTTTAGGGTCTTCTTTGTACAACAATGCAGTTCTCAAGTCTGAAGAGCGTAACTTGGACACATCTTTCCCTGCGTAAAGAGCTTCAAGTGCTGATCTGATCATAGGATCTCGGGATTGAGCCCGCTGGAGATTGTCATTATCAAACTGAGGCAGTGCACTAATATCTAATGTGGAGAAGTTGCAGTAAGCAGCAGGTATACAAGTGTCAAAGGGCCCCAAGCAATCAACTAGACAGTCCACTGCGTCCGTGGACATTTGTTCCTCCTTGTCAAAATTTTGGCATAGGGCTCGAATGTCAGGTTTGGACAGTCTGACCCAATCACTTCTGGAAATGGGCCTTCGAGAGAGAGGGCATCAGCATCTACGTGATTCAAGCCTGCTCTGTATTCAACAGCGTAATCATAGGTAGACAACACAGAAAGCCACCGATGGCCAGTGGCATCCAATTTGGCTGAAGTCTGCACATAGGTTAATGGATTATTATCTGTCTTTACCAGTATCTTTGCTCCATACAAGTATTCATGAAATTGGTCAACAATGCCCACTATAATGCCAGGAACTCCAATTTATGCACAGGATAGTTTTTCTCAGAGGGGGTCAGACTTCTGCTGGCAAAGGCCACTGGTCTCAGGCCATTCTCATGCTCTTGATATAACACAGCTCCTAAGCCTTGTAGGCTAGCATCGGTATGTAATACATAAGGTTTTGCAGGATCAGCATAGGCAAGGACAGGAGCGTGGGTGAGTTGGTATATGATTTCATGGAAAGCAGCTTCACAATCGGGTGTCCAGCGTGACCCAAAAGATTCATTTGGGCTGAAGTATACTCTCTCAGTTTTGGTGGAAGCCACTGTCGTGTAATTTTTGTTTGTGGGGGGATAACCTTGGGAAAAGGTTCAGAAGTGGATGAATCACCCTTGAATAGTCCTTTATGAGCCACCAGTAATAACCACAAAATCCTAGGAATCACTGTAATTCTTTTAGGTTGTGGGGCTGGGGCCAGGTGGTCAAGGTCTTAACTTTGCTAGGCTCAGTCTCTATCCCCTCGGTGGACATTATGTGCTCCACATATTTTACTGATGTCTGAAAGAACTGGCATTTGTTGATGGACAGCTTAAGGCCAAAATCTTCCAGTCAGTTCAACACTTTAAACAGTCAGCGTTCATTTTCCTCCAGTGAACTTCCAAACACTGTAACATCGTCTAGATATACCAGGCATTCCCAACAAGTTCATGTCCCCCACTGCACGTTCCATCAATCATTGAAAAGTGTCTGGGGCACCCAAGATCCCTTGGGGCATCCTCATAAATTCATAGATCCCAAGTGGACAGATGTAGGCTGTCTTCTCACGGTCTTCTGGTGCCATGGGGACCTGATAATAACCACTCCGAAGATCCAACACTGAGAACCACTTGACACCGTTCAGACAGTCTAAAGCATCCTGAATATGAGGCATGGTGTATTAATCAGGGATGGTCTGCCTGTTGAGGGTCTAATAATTCACACACATTCTTACTGTTCTGTTGTTTTTCCTCACCACCACAATAGGCGAAGCATAAGGGCTTCTGGATTCTTGTATCACACCAGCCGCAAGCATCTCCTGCAGGTGTCTTCTTACATCATCTATATCAGCGGGTGCCAGGCGCCGAGACGTCTCATGGAATGGCCGCTCATCATGCAGGTGTATATGATGCTCTGCTCCTTGTACACATCCCATATCCCATTCTTTCAGTGAAAACACCTGATCTCTCTGAGCAAGTCTCTGGCTGATTCTACTCTTCCATTCAGCTGGCAATGGGGAGTCACCAAAGTCAAACAATTTGGATATCACTCTGTAAGTCTCCCCCGAGTACTTGTTACTGGGTAGCACCGCAATGTCTGCACAGTGTACGGTAGCCAGGGTGCAGCCTCTATTCACCCGAATTTCTCGGTCTGACACATTGTGAACCTGAACCATTACCCATCGAGCATAGGCATGAGCCTGAGCGAGTAACATACTGAGTTTAACCAGCATCTCTTCTGGCAATTTTCGATCACCTGGCACATCCAACATGAGTATCTTATTCTTGACATCTTTTCATAAGCGGACCTCCCCTTGTAAGGTACACTGAGCATTGGGAGCCAGGATCATGGTCTCAGGATCCTTCTTCCATACAACCCCAACTGGTTCATCCACATCCATCTCATCAGTATTCTTCCGTGACTCATAAGCCTTCTTGATCAAGGCAGGAATCCTCAAAGCTCTACCAGTCCTCTGCCCCTGTCTCTCGTATCATAGTTGCGCTAACCTCCCAAACACATGAACATTTGTCCCAATTAGCAAAGGAACCCCATCGTACAATCCAGTAGGGAGACACACTAGGGCCAAAGTCTCCACTTGTTCTGCCACCCCAGCCACCGAAGTAGGGAAAGACAGCCAGATCCAGATATACTCAGAGTATGGATTCGACTTTTCACTCATCCCCCAGACATGCAAACCTTCTGAGGGTTGTAAGGGTACATCAGGCAGGTGCTTCCGATACCAATCTTGAAACATTATAGTCACTTGAGAACCACTGTCAAGCACATCCTGGGTGGACACTCCATTCACCTTTACTGTTGTCTCCATGGATGGACCCACCACCTTGGACCAGTCTAGAAGGATGGCAGCAGAGGCCCGGCTAGACGAATTTGAGTTAGGGTTTCTCGGACCCTCATTGTGGTCATTTCTTGCACCCCTTGACCTGCTGATTCATTTTCCGAAGCTCTCCTTGAAGCCAGCTCACCACTTTCTCCAAGTCTTTCTGAGATCGGCATTCCCTCTTCATGTGGCCATCTTTTCCACAGTTGTGATAAATGATAGACTCCTGGGTCACCCTTAGAGAGAACATTGCCTGAGGAACTGAAGTATTAGCAAGGGATTGGGGTACAACAACTGCTGGCATCAGTAAGAGGGGTGCAACATGCTTCAGTAGTTCCTTTAGGGTGGTGGTCAATTCTTTGACTTTAGCCTGGGAGCCATCCTTGTTATAGGATGCCTGAGGATGCACCCACACCCCCATGGCAGTCATGACCAGAGAGGGACCAGAATCTTGTTCCATGGGGGAAACCTCAGTGAGAACATCCGGTTGTACCTTTCTGACTTCCTTCAGCAACTGTTCTCCCCACCATTTAGCCCACGGCGGTACACCCTCATTGGTCTCCATTTTGGAAGGGCCCTCCGATGCCATAATCACTTGGGCTGTGCTCACCCTGGAATTACTATCTCCTTCATCTTCAACCTCCCAGAGTTCTTTTATCAAGTCACACTAGCTTGGTGGGTTACCCCTTCTTTCTTGGAGCCTTAATTGAAGGAGCTGCAATTTAGAATGCTTCGTTTGTTGCAGTATGTGCCTCAGTCTCACATGGTTTAAGTCACTGATGGCTACCCCACCTTTTTGGTAAGCTTTCTGCAGAGCCCTTTCTAGACGAGTAACATATGCGGCAAATTTTCCTCTTGCCATAGTTTTGTACCTTGAAATTTACACATCAAGTTCTCCCCTGACTCAATGCTCCCAAAGTTGCCTTCGAGTGCAGATAGGTACTTCTGAGCAGAGGCATCAGGGTTTGTGGACCTCAAAAATTTAATGGCCTCAACGGTGGGACCCCTCAAACTTTCTATGATTCTTTTCCGTTTCTCAGCCTCCGCGCACTGCCACTCAGATACCAAAGGGGCAACACAATCTATCCAGGTCTCCCAATCATCCTCCCCCTTGGGGGTGGGGAGGGAGCTGGAGAAGATTCTCAACCTTCGGTAGGAGTTGTGACTAATGGCAGGTACAGATATAGGGGCCAGGATTGGCACGAGCACAGAAGGCGGGACAGTAGCAGGTGCTGAAGAGGGAGAGGGAGAGGGCATGGGGGGAGGAACACCCCCAGGTGGCAGGAATAGTTGCTTAAAGTCCTCTACAGTTTTCCCTCCTCCAGCAACAACTTAGCCAGTTTCTCCTCAAAAGTCTCATATAGTGGGGGGGGGGCTTATCCCCCCAGGGGTCTTTATTGTCTTTAGTTACTACGCTCCAGGCGGCCAGGGACCCTTCTGAGGAAATAGTCTGTGGCACTTTGGAACCGTCTACTGGATCACTGTACTTTATTAGGGTCATGACAGTTTGGGCAGTCAAGTGAGCCTGTCACCCCACCACCACAGCATTTGTTAAACATTCCACTTTGAAGAGTACCCCTTCTACAGCATCTTTACCAGTGTTCAAGGGAATATCTAATACCAGCAGGGCATTATGAGGGTCAGTCTCCTGCCCCGTACATCACCCCTCCAACTGGTGTACAGCCACTTCTGTTGGGGTAGCCATTTATATTTGACAATAACTTGCAATTTTGGCCACTAGGGGACGTAGATCCCAGCGGTGCCTCCAAGATGTAACCCCTAGGTGGCACTACCCCAAGGGCTACTACCCCTGCCTACATGGCTAGCAGTAGGTTAAGGGACCTAGGTTCGATTACAGGTACCTCCACCCGAAGGTCAGGGTTGGTTGTGGTCAGTCTAACCAGGTCACAGCCCTCTGAGACACTGTAACCCCCCTCAACTCCCGCTAGTGGCCCTTTCAATATACAGGGGTGACCTTCCCTATACCCCAGATATGTAAAACACATACACATATGTCTGGCACTTACCCCCAGGACTGATTCGTTCAGCGTGGCTCTGGGGACCCCCTGTAAAATAAGGTTATGCACTGCACACAGCTATAAAGCAATACTTTCAACATATACTGACACCACAGTCACTTTAAATTTCAAAGAACAGAAAATCTGATTTATTTAGGGGTCTGTAACAAGGAGGGGGAGTAATCAGGTTAATTAGCTTATTCACACTATGAATCACTCTATGGTGCGTGCAATCAAAATCCCATTCAGTCACACTCTCTGGGTACCTAGGATGGAGGGAAAGGCTAGCCAGGACCGATGCCCAGGGTAGGCCGGCGGTGCAGCTGGTTGGGGCAATTTGTAATCCGGAGCCGGAGGACTCAGTTCGTGAAAATGAAACAGCACAAGGATCAGATGGCACACTTTTGATTAAGAAATGTTGCGGGGAGCTACCCTGATAATTACTCACGGTACCCATGCTGAGTACAGGAGGGCTGATAGATGGATGGACTGGATTGCCCGAGGAAGCAGGGCCCACACGAGTTGCTTCAGCACTGTTCTGGTTCAGGCAAGGAGCTGGTGCTGATCCCCTGGCGGGTCCCTCATTGATGGATCTTCTCTGTGCAGCAGGGTAGGGAGACAAGGCCCTCATGGCAGGGCCTATCTGCATCTGGTAATAATGGATTCAGTCCGAAATTAGCTGGGAACAGTCTCCAGCAACTAGCACACAGTTCACAGTAAAGGGGATTAGATCGCAGTCCCCATTCAGTACATAGCACATTCATATGTACAAGCCAGCAGCACACAGCCAAACTAAATTGCGATTCTCTTTCAGTACACAGTACATTTATATGTCAGAATTCTACCTGTACCAGGCCAAATGCTCCCCAGTCACGCTCGCAAGTCTCTGCACACACTGGGAGCTCAGAAGTGACTGTAATTCCTGACAGGCCAATCGCATTCAGCAAATTCCTCGGTCTTCTACAGGTTAAGCCTGGTCCCAAATCAGCAGCTTGCTTTGTTCTCACAGAATTCAGATTTAGTACAACAAAAGTCCTCTTCTCCCTCTCAGGGCAGAAATCAGACTAGCAGGCCAGCAGTCAGGCCTTCCATGATTCTCCCACGCGAACTACTGCACAAAATGGCTGCTCGAACTCTCCGAGCTGTTGCTGTCTCAGCTTACGACTTAGATCTGGCTTGCCAGCAGACAGCCCAGGGGCTTTCACTCAGATCCAAAGAGTTCGGTTGTTCGGTTCGGGTGTCAGTCACAACAGGCTCCCTCTATAGGTGCAAGAAGGCACCAACAGTCCAAAAACTACAATTCCTAGAGTCTCACTCCACACAGCCCCATTTCAGCAGGCTCCATTTGAGAGTCCCAAGTACTGGTTGGTCCAATTTGGCAGTTCAGGACCAAAATGGTGGAGCTAAACAGAAACAGTCCTTGCTGCAAGAAGGCAGGTTAGAACAACTACATTTTTATCACTGCTATAAATGATCTCCAGCAATTACTTATAGCTTTTAACAGGACTCACTCTGCACAAGTAGCGATGGCAGAAACGAAGTGATTAGTCAGCAGCCTGGGTGGGACTCAGGCATAAAAACACAAAGACCCCCCATTTAAACTAATTCTGAAGACAGGGAGGCAGCCCTTAAAGAGACAGTACATGGAGGCTTTAAAAGCACTCACTGCATCAACATTTAAATGGCTTTAACGCCGAACACCATTCAGGTTGTGAGCAATTAGACAAGCTCTTGGAAGACTTTTTTGGAAACCTCCATTTGTAGGGGGGGGTTAACAGATGAGGATATGCGAGTTGGCACAGGCAGAGGGGAGGTCATTCAGGAAAATGAAGAAAAGGATAGGATCCAGGATGGAGCCCTGTGGCACCACAACCCGGATAGGAAGGGGAAGTGACAGGGCACCTCCAACCTGTACCGATTGTTGCTGGCCCATTTGGTAGCAACTGAACCAAGTACCATTGGGAGCTGAGAGGCCAGCAGAGCTTAGCGTGTTCAGAAAGATTGTATGGGACACTGAACTGAAGGCATTGGTCAGATCGATGAATAGAGAAGCTGTAATGTGCCCCTGCTCTATCTCAGAGAAGATAGAATCAGTGACATGCAGCAGGGAGTAGACAGTGGAATGGTGTTTCAGAATCCAGACTGGAAGGGTAAGAAGAAGTTGGAGAATGAAAGGAAATGAGCAGTCTACAGTGGACCAATTTCTGTTGCAGGTTAGAGAGGGAAGGGAGGAGGTAGATAGGACAGAAATTGCCAAGGGAGAAGGGATCATCCCATTTGTGAAATGGACTTTGGCCAACTTCCAGGACTGAGGAACAGCTCTGATAGGAGTAGGAAGGACTGAGTAAGTGAATAAGGGGATCTTCAATGGTAGGAGCTGACAGGTGGAAGAGTTTGGGGTCCAGATCATCAGGGCTGGACTTTGATGGGTTGAGGGAGAAAAGGGCAAGCAATGTTTACTGGAGGGTGAAGTGGAAACCTGATGAGGGGTGGGGGAAGGGAGCAGGAGGGGAAGGAGAGGAGTCTGAACAGGGAGAAGAAGGGAGGTTGCAGGTTGCAAAGAACTCATTGAAGTGAGCAGCAACAGAGGTAGGGTCAGACACAGGTGAACCATTTACTATGAGGATTGGGGGGGATTGTGCAGATTCCCTGCTATGATCCTGATGCTTCAAGTATGTCCTACATAGGTCTCTTCCCTTCTGTTCCAATATCTTGGGCTGAGTTGCCTGCCATTCTATCACTTCTGGCAGCATTCTGGGAATAGAGGGATGCTTTTTCTGGCCTTTACCTTGGTATGTAGTGGGCTGCTTCTTCAGGGGTTTCAAGTGTGTTCAGGACCCCAGTTCTGATTATACAGAACTTGGCTGAGCATTGCAGCTGGTACAAGACCCCAAGCTTCTGGAAGGTTTCTCATGCCACCATGTACCCCTTCCTTGGTGAGCAAGTTCAGCTTAGTAGTCATTAAAGATGTAGATGTTGTGCCCCTGCCAGGTAAGGGGTTCTTGTTCCAGTGCTAAAGCCAATATTCTCTCTTTCTCCAGATACTGCAAAAATTTTGCCAGGATGGGTTGGGACCTTCTGTCAATCTTGGGAGGGACAGAGTTCTGTGGCCCTCTCAATTTTCAGTATAAGGCACTAATTGTGCTTAAGTACCTATGGGAACTCTACAGAACGGTGGCTACATCAGCTTGTTCCACAAGAGCCAGCCAAGAAGCATAGAAACATTGAAGTTGGTGGCAGATAAGGACTGCAAGGCCCATCCAGTCTGCCCGTTTCTTTTTCTCCCTTATGAATGTGCCATCAGCCTTTGCTCTGTCAATGGCCTATCTATTCATACTCATCTGTACTGCTTCCTTATGCCTATCCCATGCCTCTTTGAAGCTCTGCACTGCATTCATATCCACCACTTCCTGAGGTAGGCCATTCCTTGCATCCACCACCCTTTCTGTGAAAAAGCACTTCCTCACATTACCCCTTAATCGGCCTCCCTCTAATCTCATGCTGTGTCCTCTTGTCCTGCTATTTTTCTTATATTGAAACATGTTAGACTCTTTCACCTTGTTAATGCACTTAAGGTGTTTGAATGTTTTGATCATATCACCTCTCTCCCTCCTTTGCTGTAGGGTATACAGAGAGACAGCTGCGCTACAGAACCAGGGAAGGTGCAGATCCAGGGTGGCTGACTCTTCAAACCCACACAAACAAAGAAGGCACTGCACAATCAATACCAAATTATAACTGCTGTCATAAGTTAAGTTGCAGTGAGCACAATTTATTATGTCTCAGGCTTTGCCCAGGAGGGTCACACTCAGTACTATTAAAATTTATATAGAATAACAACAGATCTCCAGAAACCAACGTGCCAAATCGGCAAAGTGACTTAGCAAAGGTGCAGTGCAGTATTAAACCAACCTACCAGTCACCCCGGTGCTTTGGCTCCAACTGAGCTGATTGACTGAAACCAATGAATTGCAAATTGTGGCTGTGGCTGTGGCTCTCATCATCTTTGATTCTGTGCCATAGCAGGCCCACCGTCCTCACAAGCTTTTGGCTGCGGGGCTTGGACTTGGAGTCCTTTTCATCGATGTGAGCCAAAACATTTTCCATGTCTCTCTACCTCCCCAGAATGTCCTGTATTTTTTCCTCCAGATCATCTACAGAGGGTTTGAAGGTGGATATCTCTGTTAACTTCTGCAGGAGTATTTTGACTTCCAGTACAACTGCGTTTCTTTGAGGAACTGCCACCACTGCTGCTGAGGACATGGTGTGAAGCTCTCCTCATGGCTGCTGAATGAAATTCATTGAAGTCTCATTGATAGAGTTACTTTTTGGATAAACTTTATATTTTGTTACATCAAAATTCTTGTTGAAATGAAATCTACCATTTTGAGGGATTTTCTGGGGTCCAGCACCTTGATTTATATGGATTTTGTTGGTATACCGTGTACAAGGCAACCGCGATTGAGCACTTTCAGAAAGGGCAACTCAATCACGGCACTTGTGCACAGGGCTACATGGTGGGGGGGGTGATGGGATAGGGGGTTCAACGAATATAGTGTCGGGATGTCGCTATGTATACACGTGCATGGGGGTGGGGAGGGACTATGCTGTGCGACGTGTGGAAGGGGAGGGAGGGTTTGTGGGGTGTAGTGTGGAGGTGGGCTGCTGAGCTGGCCATGTGGCGTGGTGGGTTGGTGGCAGGCTGGGGTTGGGAGGATGCAGAATTTCGGTTCTGGACGCGCCCGTGGTTTTTGCACTGGGTCTGTTTTTTTTTTTTTTTCACTTTTGCACTCCACCTCCAACATGCACCCTCCTGAAGTTGAGAAAGTAGGGGGATGTGGGGGGAAGCATAAAAGAAATAAACCTAAATCTCAGGCATCCTCTTTCTGTTCACCGCTAGTGTACATCACCGAAATTAATTTTCAGCAGTGTACACTCACCCAAATGGTGATTGCTATTTCGCGATTGCCGTTATCAAATGGAACCATTTTGTTGAAGGGTAAGTGAAGCTGGTAAGCTGCCATTAACTCTGACCCTTGCGCATGCACCTGCTTTACCCTTTTCTTTCTCTTTTCTTTCCCTTATCCCAATAAACTCATTTGTTATTTGTTCAAAATTGCTGACTCCTGAGCATATTCAGGTCTATGCACGCACCAGGTCCAGGTGCATGTGAGAGGTCTGTACCCAGCACATGCAGCTCCACACTCATGGACAGGCATGCACAGGCTGGCATTCATGATCTGCAGCTGCCTTTCTATGGCACCAAGTCCTGGCATACAGGATCATGGGGGGCAGATGGGTGCAGAGTGGAGGACACAGGTGGGCATCCAGTCAGGTGTCAGTCCTGAGTCCCAGAGTGGATCCCCTGCTGCACACATGCAAGTGATCCTGGGAAGGAGTACACTACAAGAATTAAAAGAGTCATTGTTAGCCTGTCATGAGTACACGTGTACATGGTTCCTGATCGATGCGTATTGAGTATTACAGTAGTACAACCTGTATGGCGTTAGGTATGTAAACCAAATCTCTGGTATGTTGTTTTGGGAATATATCATGTGCCACACCTAAAAACGCTGCTCTGTACTGTCCCAAACTAAGTACGGTCAGTCAGATGCCCTTATGAACACGGACACTGAGGTAAACATATGCATGTACCTGTACAAGACATATATTGTAGTATCTTAGACCCTATCTGTGTACTGTGTCTAACTGTATGCATCACATTACAGTGGACCATGGGATACAGGACTCAGTGACACCTGCATTACACCCATTGCCTATTTTCAGCCTCATCCTGGGGGAAGGGAGAGATACAGATGGTAACCAACTGAAATTGAACCATATTAAGCTGCTGGTGTTATTTCTAGTGCATGGGGGAAATTTGGCCAGAATACCAGGGAAGTTCCCCTGCACTTTTCGAGATGTACTAGTAGTAGTAGTAGTAGTATCCATTTATTCATAATCAATGAAAGGGAATAACTCAATTGGGCAAAGCCCATTCCCAGCGAGGTCCCAAACAGCATTCATACATTTTCCATACGTATACAATGACATCATACATAATAATCACAAATACAATACAATAACAGCAAAATAAAATACAAGTATGACATATAGTATATAATATAATTCATAGGCAATCAGAAGCATGAGTAATAATCCTAGGTATTTCCTCTTGAACAACATGATAATAATCTCTGGCCCTGTTCTATAAACCATCTTTTCAATTTATCTTTAGTAATCCTAGACTTGACACCTCGTAATTCTACTGGCAATAAATTCCATATGGTTGCTCCCCTATACAGGGCTGTTGACTTCCCCACTTCAAGATTACAGTCAATAACCTGAAACGCAATGCTCTGTGTTGAATGTAAGCAGGCTTTGATGGATCTAATCTGATATAGTTCTAAAATATATGTTGGTACTTGTTTCTTATAGCCCATCAGAACAAACTGAGACATATGCAAATCCCTTCTGGTCTATGGTCTAGCCCAGTTTAGCATACGAAATAGGTCACAGTGATGAGTGTTATATGGGATGTCCAAGATAAATCGAGCTAACCTATTAAATACTATATCAATCTTATCCAAATATGATTTTGCTGCTCCTGTATACAAGGTATCCCCATAGTCCAGAACTGGGACTATCAATGTGTTGACTATTCTTAATCTTGTTTCCAGAGTCATGTAATTCTTTATCCGATATAACACTCTAAGTTTTTTGTTAATTTTGCTAATAACCATATCTATATGGTCCCTCCATTCCAGTGAACTATCCAACCACAGATCTAAATACTTATGTAACCTCCCTACAAATGAGGGTTCCCAAAATGTCTTCTTTGAACTTGCCTAAATGCTCACTGCCAGGCTGGTGTCCTGCATTTTAGCAGTTTAAATGTGATTGCCAGAGAGTGCCTGTATAGCCTCTGTAACTATTTGCTGAAAATCATTTAGAGTGATAATGATAATGTAGTTTGTCTAACCTGCCTTCTTTGCAGCATGGACTGTTTTGTTTATCCCCGCCATTTGGCCGGGACTGCAAATTGGACCAATCAGTTCTGGTGGGACCTAAAATGGATCCAGACTACAGGAGCTGTCTGGAGTCAGAATCTGTAGGAATTGTAGATTTGGGCTCTTTGCACCTTTTTGCACCTGAAGGGGGAGCCTTTGTTGTGACTGACAGGAGAATTAGCCAACCGAACCTTTTGGATCTGAGGGAAATCCCCAAACTGCCTGATGTTTAAGGCAGATCTAAGTTGGGAGCTGAAGAAGCAAGATGCTTGAGACAGTTTCTGTGGAAAGGCCTGAGTTTTTGACCTGCATGTCTGCCTGCTGCCCTGAGAGGGGAAAGAGAATTGTTTTCGGATTGAATCTGAGTTGTGTGACTAAAGTAAGCTACTGAAGTGGGGCCAGGACCAGGCTCATCCTGAAAAAGACTAAAGATTTTGCTGAATGCCGAGAGCCACCGCCCAACTCCATAAGCCGGGACACAAGGAAAGCAAGCCAAGAATGACCCTCTCCGGGGCTCCCAGCTCACAAGCCAAGGGAGACTCAGCCACCGGGCAGTCGGCAGTTCCACAGCAGCTGCCCGACTCCATAAGCCCGGACACAAGGCAAGTAAGTAGAGAATGACCCTTTCCAGGGCTTCCAGCTCACAAGCCGAGGGATAATCGGCCACTGGGCGGTTGGCACTTCCCCAGCCACTGCCCAACTCCACAAGCCTGGACACAAGGCAAGCAAGCCAAGAACAACCCTCTCCAGGGCTCCTAGCTCACAAGCTGAGGGAGACTCGGCCACCGGGCGGTTGGCTCTTCCCCAGCTGCCGCCCGACTCCACAAGTCTGGACACAAGGCAAGCAAGGTATGGCTGAAGCCGCTAACCAATGAGAATGCGAGCACCTTTTTGGGCTGGATTCCGATTGGTCCCTGCTCTGAACTCTGTCTCTTTTGCTTTATACTGCAGAAAACACATGTCCAAATGCTGTTTTTTTCTCTAAAAGTCTGTAATCTCTTATAAATCTATGTGCTGTGAAATTTAGAGTGTTAAGTTAGAGGAACTTAAGTGATTCAGCCCTTTTCTGGCTGTGTTCTGCTGACCCAGACTTTTGGGCGCCAATTCAATATATGTCCTTTGTCCTGCACATTTTTGGACCCTTGCTGGCTCTGACGGCCCTTTTGTCTCAGATGTTCTCTTAAACGGCCCTCTCTCTCTCTACAGCTGAGAATGACCCTCTCCAGGGCTCCCAGGTCACAAGCCGCGGGAGACTCGACAACCGGGTGGTTGGCGCTTCCCCAGCCGCCGTCCGACTCCACAAGCCCATACACAAGGCAAGCAAGGTACGACTGAAGCACCTAATTTTCCACCCCCACCCATCCCCCATTAAGTACTATATATTCCCACCCTTCACCACCCTGCTCCTGTAGCTGTGATCATCCAATACGAGAAGTATCTGCTCCTCCTCCTCCATGCCACGCTGTTAGAGACACTGTCTCCTTAAGTTGCACTGTATTTACTGAAACCACCTAAGCCAAGTTTTGCTGCCTTTCACACTATTATTTTAAGTCATCCTAGGAAATCCATCATGGGGGTTACTGTTAGCTCTCACACCTAAACTTCTTCTCCCTCGTGACATGTGTTCTTTACTGTGCTTTCCACCCAACCCAGAGTGGAGACCACGACACGTCCTTAGAATGTGAATCGCATTACAACCTTGTTAACAAATACCTATGTGCTGTGATGCCTCCCTTAGTGCAATCGTATTTGATGGGTATCCCGCATGGTGGTACCTACACTGACCCACCCACACTGGGCATGCCATCTACAGCTCATGGTATTTGGCCTCCCATGCATTTCGCTGCCAGGGTTTTAATCACATTAGCCTTAGGGCTACGTAGCCCCAGATATGATGTCTGGCGCACCACTGCTGACAAACCTCGTTGCAGGCTGAGATCAAGAAACCTCAAACTTACTCTTACTGCCCTATGTAAGATTTTGTTCTTGCTTCTGCTGTGCTCAGGTAACATTGAGCTTAACCTGGGTCCACCTGAATCAATCATATCTCCATCTGACATTGTAAGACTCAAAGGAATGAGTTTCAAGCACGTTAATGTCTGCAGCCTCATAAAAAAGTTCACCTTGATCCAAGCTTGGGTTTGTCATGCTCAGCTGGATGCTCTAGTGATTTCTGAATCATGGCTAAGACATCTACCTCCGATAGAGACATCAACATTCCTAACTACTTGGTCTTCAGAGCAGACAGACAGACTAGAGGTGAAGGGGTGGCCATTTATGTCAAGGACAAATATTCAGTATCCTACCTTAACTCGTCCTCTGTCAAAAATGAATTTGAATGCCTGTCTCTAAAAATTTAATTATCTTCCTCCCTTGCATTCTGTATAATAGGATGCCATAGCCCCCCATCAGCCAGTTTACAGCTCCTAAAGCATCTAAGCATCATACTGGATGATGTGACTCTTGAAACTATTATCTTAGGGGATATCAATCTCAACTGGCTTTCCAAATCATCCACTCCTCTAAAAACTCTTTGTAACTCTTTTAGGCTGGTGCAATTGATAGACGAACCTACATGCCTGAACAAAAAAAACCCAAGTCATAGCACACTGTTAGATGTTCTCTTAGTAACTAAACCGCATTTATTTTCCCATGCCGGTACCTTCTTCTCAGATGTCAGTGATCACTGTGTTACTGCTGGCACTAGATAAACCCATAAGGCAACGTCTGCTTCAAGGTTTTCTAAAAAGAGATCCAGACGTAACTTTAATCTGTTTGCTTATATTGATGAGCTGAAATATTCCCGATGTTGGCAGGAATTTTACTTGGCTAATACTGTTACTACGGCCTATGACATCTTTTATTAAATAGTGTCCGAGGCCTTAAATAAGTATGCCCCCATAGTTAAGGTCAGAGTAAAGAATAAAACCTGTTTATGGTTTACGGCAGAATTGAAGGCCTCCTTGATAGTTAGGGATAAGCTCTGGAAGACAGCACGCAAAACTAAGACCGATGCGGACTGATGTCAGTTTAGGAAGGCTCGGAATCTATGCACAAAAATGATCAAACAAGCTAAGGCTGCTTTTTACCATGCTGAGCTAGGCTCGGCTGCCAGTTGCTCCTCCAAATTTTGGAAGACCATCAAGGATTTATCTGGGCATACGCCCAGCAACTCTCTCCCACCCAAGGTCAACTTAGGGAGCACCTCTATTTGTGATAGACTGGCGATCCTGGATTCCTTTAACAATCATTTTGCCATTGCCAATAGACTGCTACTATTCACCATTTATATCAACAATATCGACGATAGAATATGCAAAGCAAAAGTACATTTGTTCGCAGATGACACAGTACTGTACGTAAGTCGTCCTACACCTGAGGATGCTTGTGCTGATCTCCAGGTTGAATTTAACCTGCTGCAGAATCAGTTGTTGCATAAAAAGCTCCTACTGAATGCCAAAAATCAAAAGCAATGCTCCTTTCTCCTGGCAGTCGAGCAGGGAACCCGGTCATCTCTGGATCCCCTCTTCAAATTACAACAATCATAGGTGAAAACTTGGAATTTGTGTCTAAGTTTAAGTACCTAGGTGTGTGGCTTGACCACAACCTATCATTCTTTGAGCATCTTGAGGATTTGATTAAGAGATTAAGGCAGAGGCTGGGCCTGTTTTTCAGAATCAATAACTATCTTACTATTGATGCAAAAATACGCCTGGTACAAACAACATTCCTCTCCTTAGTGAATTATGCAGGCTTCTTATATAGTCAGTGCCATGCCTGCTACCTTGCAAAATTGGACACACTTTATCACAGAGCACTTAGGTTCATTACGTTGCTCCCTTTATCCACTCATTGTTCCCTCTATTCTGCCATAGATTAGTCCTCACTTCAGTACAGGTGCAACAGAAATGCTGTCCTTTGGACTTTCAGAGCTTTATCTAAGAAGCTTCCTCAGTACATTGCAGATTGTCTACCAATATGCATGCCTGGTTGCTATGCGCTGAGAAGCTACTCCTTTCTTGCATTATACATACCTAAGGTCAAATCACGGTTCAGCAGATCAACGATCAGCTTCGTGTTGCCCACTCTGTGGAATAATATGCAAAAAGTGCTGAAACTATGTTGCCTTATCAGCTTGGATACCTTCAAGACCTTATATGCATGCACTGTAAGGGAATCCTGTACCTGCTAACCCCATACCTAGTATGCCACTGAACCATGGGTACCCCTATCCTTGCTGGCCCCTTTTATGCTTTTTACCCTGGCTTTGACCCGGTACTGATGCTCAAGTTGCTGGTCATCCATCCCTCAATTAAGTTATACTGTATATGCACTGCTGCCCCTTTCTGCATAGCATGCATGGCCGGTGTCCATAGTTAACCCTTTTACTGACTTTTGTTAGCCTACTATGTCATCATAACGTACTCTCCTATAGTGGAGTGTATATTCCCGTATATATTGTATATGTACATATGTATAATTACTTGTCTTTATGTTGCAAAAAAATGTTGTAGGTGCCAGTATAGGTCCTTTTAAAAACAGATCCAGAAACAAATGATTTGATACCTTTTATTGGACCAACATGGATGTTACAGAAAAGAACAAAGTGCTTTAGCTTTCGAACCAACCAGGTCCTTCTTCAGAAGCTTTGTGGCAGTTTCTTCAAATATCCCATATTATTAACACCAGATTATATAGAAAAAGCAGAAATAATTCTCATTGGTTTAACATATACATTTAAAACATAATAGAAGATTACGTCAGAGAAGCTAATTAACACCAGAAGCTAATTAACTGGTGTTAATTAGCTTCTCTGACGTAATCTTCTATTATGTTTTAAATGTATATGTTAAACCAATGAGAATTATTTCTGCTTTTTCTATATAATCTGGTGTTAATAATATGGGATATTTTAAAAAACTGCCACAAAGCTTCTGAAGAAGGACCTGGTTGGTTCGAAAGCTAAAGCACTTTGTTCTTTTCTGTAACATCCATGTTGGTCCAATAAAAGGTATCAAATCATTTGTTTCTGGATTTGTCTTTATGTTGTAATTTTGAATGTTGAACTAGGGACTGTTGCTCTCATGTCAATCTTGTAATTATTCTTGATTTGTAAATACTGTTCAAAATGTGTAACTGTTATATTTGTTTGACCCTACCAGGTCCATCTCGTAAATGAGCCCTGCTCAATGGTGTTCACCTGGATAAATAAAGATTTTGATTGATTGATTGATTGAATGCGATCGGCCTGTCAGGAGTTCCAGCTACCCCTAAGCTCCTGGTGTTTGCAGAGACTTTGTGACCGGGGAGCGCTTTGCCTGGTACCGTAGAATTTCCTTACATGTAAATGTGCTGTCTATTGAAAGTGGGTCATGATTTGGTCTCCCACTGTGTGAACTGTGTTCTGCTTGCTGGAAGCTGTATCCAGCCCAAAATGGATTGTATCCAAATTTGTCTCCATTTGGCCTGGGCCTTGCCACGCTGGTCCAGCCAGACTACCCGCTGCACAGAGAAAGCCATCGATGAGAGAACTGCCTGGGGATCATCCCCCTGCTCCAAGCTTGAACAGGAACTATGCCTTGGTGAATCATGTGGGCCCTGCTTCTCCTGGCACTCCAGATCAACCACCTGCATTCTCAATTTTCATCCAGCCTGTGTCCAGTCTTGGGTATCATGAGTAATCATCAGGGTAGCTCCCTGCAACAACAGCCTAATCTAAAAGTGTGTCATCTGAGTGTCTTGTTTTCTTTTCACGAACTGAGCCCTTTGGCTCCGGATTACAGTTAGTGTGTGTGGTGCATGTTGTTTTCTTCCATCACAGGGCCTCAACCAGCTGCAACGTTCCTGGCTAGCCCACCATTCTCCATCTGGGTACCCAGGGTGGGTGACTATTTATGGACCCTGAAGTGCATGCATAATTGTTTGATTAATACAGCCTTTATGCAAATTAACCTGATTACACCCTTCCTTATTCAAGTCCCTTAAATAAATCAGATGTAACTCTTTTTTGCATTTACCCCGACTGTGATTCCAGTTTGTGCAAGAGTACTGTACTGCTGTTATTTGCAGTGTATTACAGGGGGTCCCCAGGGCCGAGCCAGAGGAAAGCCCTGGTGGTAAGTGCAAACAGTGTGGGTACTTGTGTGGTGTATCAGAGGTATTGTGAAAGTGATTATTGTATATTGCTTCAGCCACTAGTAAGGAAAGAGGGGGGTTACAGTGTCCTGGAGGGCTGTGCCCAGGTTAGCTTGACCACTACCAACCCTGACCTCCGGGTGGAGGCCCCCGTTACAGAACCTAGACCCCTTAACCTAGCCAAGCAGGCAGGGGTTGTAGCCCTTGGGAGAGCGCCACCTAGGGGTTACACTTATACCATATAAATGTGCCATGGAATCTCTAACGTCCACCTGAACAACCACCAGAACAGGCAGGCGGGACCTTGGGTTAACATTTCATCTGAAAGATGGCATCTCAGGAGAGCAGCTCAACAGTGTCAATATTGGGATTTTACCTCAAGTGGCTGGTGTGGTGCTTGAACCCATAAGCTTCTGATCTTCCAGCCTCAAAGGCAAGTGTGCAACCTACTGAGCCACTGACACCGATGTGCATTATCACAGAGCATAATACATGTTATTGTGTTGTACTATAACAAGCTATAATGGACTGATGTGTACAATACATAAATACTGCTATGGGACATAATGGGTTGTCTTTGCTCCCTGGTGAAGGTACCAACAATGTATACAGAGCTTTGTAACGTGGCAGATGCCGTACAGTTCCTGTCTGTTAGTTTGTGTACAGGAGGACTTCTGCCATGATATGTGGGAGCATTGGGGGGTGGCACATGACATTTGCAGCAGGGTCCTCCTAGTCATATTGTGTGCCCCCATGTCCAGCACTCCACATCTTAGTGAATGCTGTGGAGTGCGAGCACTCTCCTGTCATGCCCCTGGACCACTAATGACATGTTGCATGGATGACTGGTAAATTGTGTGTGCAAGGGTCTCATGCACCTGTTGTGAATGCTGCTGGACGTCTGCGGGACCCCTGTTGTGTGACATTCTGACTCATGGTTGCCTATGTGCCTTGGATAAGTGGTGTGCAGGCAATCTAGCCTTTCACGCATACTGCAGATTATTTGTAATTCACTGAAGTATTCATTTTTGCCAAACTGTTGATAGCAATGCGCAGGAAGCAAGTAGGGTATACTATTGGAGACTACAGTGGTACTAGCTTATTACCTAGCCAACTTTCTTTTCCCAAGGTGGAGGCATTGCACAACTTTATTGTAACTTCTGTAATTGAGTAATAAACCCCCACAGGAGTTATCAAACAAGGCCCCTCAACCTTATCTGAACTCATACGGCTGGGATGGTGTACTGACATCTGTGATGACTCAGTACTGAAACGCATTATCATGAGCCTGCTGATAACAAACAATAATAAAGGTGTCAATTTATCTCACAGCGTCACCACCATTAGTGGCTGTTTACTGCTTATTGTCATTCTTTTTATTGTGGGATTAAAAATTTAAGGTGCAGTTTTAAGGTGGGTGGTGGAAAACGTGTACACAGGAACAGACACCAGTGCAACGTTTTGGCTCCCCATTAGCACTACAGGGCCTGAGAACAACCAATATCAGTCAGCTCTATGACACTCTCAGGCACAGCCACACTCCTAAAGTAGCTACGAAGCACCCACTGTGCACTGCTCGCAAGGTGCAGGAAGGTCAGTGCAGACACACCTTTAGTGTTAGTGCTATTAATCATGATTTCAGGCATATACAGTCAAAAGTGTGCACTTGGTAAAGTAAAATAAGTAAAAGGTTTAAGGTGAGTCTATAGGAGTGAATCGTGGATGTACTACTGTGTTCGAATGGCAGCAAAAGAGAGCAAAATGAGACCTGTGTGATCTTGGTTGGGGGGGGGTAGAGGAGTGGTGGATTTTTCTGGGATGGGTATGTAGAAAAGGGAAACTGCAAGAAAACACCTTGTACAATTGCAAATATTGTACCTGAGGAGGCATGCCAATAGAGGCCATTCATGATGAAAAAAAACAACAAAAAATAAATTGCATTTAACAACAAGCTGACTCTTGTTTTTCTAGCAATGCTCATTCCCCTTTGGGGCCCTGATGTTGTTTGAATGCAATCTATGCTCTCAGCAGCAGTAAGGAGGTCTGCAGTGACATCACATTTGAATCGGGTTCTTTCTGAGAGGGAATGCAATGCATTGGTACAATGATTTCACAAGAGTAACAGTCCCTGAGCTCAGCATTCGGATCAAGACTAGCTGCTGATGTCCCCACCAGTGGCTGCCACTCAAGCAAGATGTCAATGTAAAATGTTATTTTTACTGCCCTCACTGATGTATACGAACTGTATTTAACCCATTCTGAATCTTTCTTCAGCTCTTTACAGAGGTCAAAGACAATGACTCTGTTCAGTTGAAACTGGGATTGAAGTAAATGGAACAGTTCCTCACTGAGGTTCAAAAGGCGATATAATTTCCTCCTGTACTCTTTCTGAGCCCTCCGAATTTGACTTAACTGACCTGGCACTGCTAAACTTGCTGAAAAGCATTATCTCTGCAACAACAATGGCATTGCAAGTCTTCTGCAGATTGTTGAATTCATATGGAAATGAAAACAATATCAAACACTGTTGCAGCATTGCAAGATGGTTCAATGCTCAGTGCATGTTTCCTGGGTACTAGTAGAACTGGGGGACTTCTAAGAATTCTGCTTCTATGGAAATGTCACAGAATTCTGCAATTTTCACAAAATTCTGCCCATGTAAATGCAGAAATGCACTCTTTCCTATGTAAAAATTGCTGTAACTGCATGTTTCCTATTTGTACTGCATAATTTGGCACAAAATGCCAATATTACTGTATGTGGTTCATATTTATGTTTTCTAGGGAGGTAGCAGAAAAGGTTAAAGCAAAAAGTGGCATTAGGCAATACAAAAGAACACAGGACAAAGGGCATAGAGAGTGGTATCAGGAAAAACAAAGGGAGGCAGGGAAGGCAGTGTTGGGTAGCCCAAGCTCAAACAGAAGAATGCATAGCAAACTCAGTGGTAGGGGGACAAAACCTTTTACAGGTACATCAGTGAAAAAAGGAAGGCAAGGGGAGGGATTGTGCGGCTGAAGGGGAAGGATGGGGGCAGTATAGAGGATGACCAACAGAAAGAAGAAATACCAAACAAGTACTTCTGTTCAGTTTTTATGGAAAAGGGGGCAGGAAATGGGTTGGCAGTTAGTGATAAAGGCATGAAGGGCACAAAGATGGGCATAGGCCCCTTTTCAAGGGAAAGGGTGCTCAGGGAACTAGCGGCAATAAGAGTCGATAACGGAATGAAACCAGATGGAGTACACCCTAGGATAATGAAGGAGCTAAGAGATGTGTTGACAGAGCTTCTGACTACCCTGTTTAACCTGTCACTGGAAACAGGGGAGGTATCCAAGGACCGGAGGAGGGCTTATGTAGTCCCTGTATACAAAAGTGGGAACAAGGAGGAAGTAGGAAACTATGGACCAGTCAGCCTGACCTCAGTAGTAGGAAAAGTTATGGAAACACTACTAAGGGAAAGAACAGTGGAACACTTGGTTCTCAATGGACTATAGGACCCAAGGCAACATAGTTTTATGGGAGGAAGGTAATTCCAGATGAACCTCATTGAGTTCTTCAGCTTAGTAACCAGGGATGTTGATGGGGGGGCAGTGGATGTGCCCTATCTGAATTTCAGCAAGGCCTTTGACACTGTGCCACATAGAAGGCTGTTAAGGAATCTGGAGAACATGGGGTGGGAAAGAAGGTAGTGAAGTGGGTGGGGAATTGGCTGGGTAATAGGACAGAGAGGGTGGTGGTAAATGGCATACACTCTGCTTAGGGTAAAGTGACCAATGGGGTGCCAGCAGAGGGTCTAGTAGGAAAAATGTCTGTTTGCTGACAACACCAAACTCTGCAACAGGCGGACACACCAGGGGGAGTGGACAGAATGAGGGGAGATCAAAAGAAGCTGGAGGATTGGTCAAGGGATTGGCAACTGGGGTTCAATGCAAAAAAATGCAAGGTATTGTACTTGGGACACAAAGACTCAGGGGTGATATATCATCTAGGGGGGAGGATTTTCAATACTCCAGACAAGAAAGAGACCTGGGGTAATCATCTCTGATGATCTCAAGGTCAGTTGGCAATGTAACAAGGCGGCAGACAAGGCTAGCAGGATGCTGGGATACATAGACAGAGGTATCGGCAGCAGAAAAAAGGGAGCTTATGATTCCACTATATTGATCATTGGTGAGGCTACACTTTGAGTACTGTGTCCAGTTCTGGAAGCCTCATTTAAGAAAGGCCATTGATAGGCTAGAGGAAGTTCAGAGGAGGGCAACCAAAATGGTGCATGGTCTGCATCACACAAACCCTATAGGATAGGCAGAGGGAATTAAATATGTATTCTCTGGAGGAGAGGAGGGAGGGATGATATTACTGAGACATTTAAATACCTCACAGGGATAAATAAAGTGCAGGAGAATACAATTTTTCAAAGCAAAAGATGCTCAAGGACAAGGGAGCACAAGATGAAACTGGAAGAAGGGAGGTTCGGGGGAATGTGAGGAAGTACTTCTTCACAGATAGGGTGGTGGACAAATGAAACAGCTTGCCAACAGAGGTCATGGAGGCAGAAATGATTACAGGTTTCAAAAATGCTTGGGATAGGTATAGCAAGCTGCTGGTAGGTGGGGGAAGGGGACAACCTATTACCAGCAGAATTTGAAAAAGCACATTTCTTAGGGATGATACAGCAGACTCGGTTGGCCAAAGGCCCTTATCTGCCTACAACATCTATATTTCTATGTTACCTTATGAGGCCCAGTCCACAGTGGCACCACCATATGCCTGATCTAAGTGCTGCCAACATGCACCACACTACAGGCTGTGTCCTTGATTGTCCCTACAGTACAGTGCCCTGGTTCCATGCCATTGATCAATGTTCAAAGGTAATCTAGAAGTGGAGGGGGCCCAATTCTGCCTTGAACCAGGCAGCAGAGCAGCCCCAGATTGCTTATATTTATTGCATGTTTCCTAATAACAATTGTCTTCTTGCATGGTGTGCTCTACAGCCACATAATGGACACTCACTATTAGTAAACATCTTTGTCTTGGATTCTAGATGTCTAACTGTGTTGCAGTTTATTATGTAGTAGTTGGGACCAACGTTGGGCATATTCTTCAAATACACATTTTTCTCTGGTAATCCATGGTGCTAGCTGTCCTTGGGGATGGGAGGAGAGGTACAAATTACAGAGGAAGAAAGCATTTGAATCCCAAACATGGGCACCTGGTAAAAGCTTTATTTGGGGAGGCTAATAAAATATAAATGGCCAGGGGCCTGGGGACAGCCAATGCCTCAATAAAATGTTAATTTGTTTTAAATTTAGGAATTTCTGAAAATGCAAATAGAACCCCAGATGGTCACTCTCTGTCCACAACGTGTCATTACAGGTGTAAAAAGAAATTCTGTCTCATCATGCTACCTACTCCTCTGCTTCTCTGTCACAGGGATGCAGACACCAGAGGCTCGATTTTCAAACCCTCAAGATGGACACAAATCCTGGATGCACTCATGATGTGGCACACAGGGCTCGTGGCGATGTTCTAGCCAGCAATTGGGATTTTTGCTCCCCTGCGCAAAGTACTGCAAGTTAGACCAACTTTTTCTGGTCTAGCTTGTGATTATTTATTTATTTATTTATTTAGTCAATCATAGGAATTACAACCCTTTGAGTCATAGACTCATTTACAAAGGCTCCGCGTCAGCATAGTCATACATTCAGAGATAGTACATTAGTGGGACATCACATTTCAAATAACTACATATAATAGCCAAGATGGCTGAAAGTCTATACATGTAGTAGCTAGGGTACTGATATTATTACAGTGGAACAATTATAATACAAGTGCAGCCTCTGGGGCATTGTCGTATAGTAGTAACAGTGATCTATACAATAGTGAGACAACACAATTTTAAGGAAGTATTTACATATAGTAGCCTGGGTGGCTGTTGACTTATACATTTAGTAGCTAGGGTATTGGTATTAGTATAGGAGGTATGATGACAGTGTAGGTGCAGCCTCTAGGACATTGTCATATAACAGAGACAGAGATCAGCAGCAGAGATATCCTATACAGTTAGTCCTATACAACTGGTGGCAATGTCAGTGGGGAGCGGCTATAGTGCAGCTCTGTGCAGGTCAGTTAGGAGGATTAGCAGTTGCACTGCATTGGCGCAAGGAGAGAATGTGTTTTTTTAGGATGGTCTTGAAGTGTCCTGGCTTGGGAATGGAGGTTATGGCTGGGGGGAGCTTATTGTACCAGGCGGGAGCTCTATAGGGGAATGATCTCTGAGCAAAGGAGGTTCTGACCCTGGGCACGGTCCACAGATGCTTGTTGGCAGAACAAGTGGTCGCAATGCGGGAACATGAGAGTAGTGAGGCTGAGACCCCCAATGGAGTTAACCCTAGGTGGATTTGTTTTGTGAGGAGACAGGATTGATACTGTAGTCTTTCCTCAAGGGTGAAGATGTTTGTAAGAGTGTAGAGGGTGCAAGTATGGGAGCGTTTGTCTGTGCCTAGGAGGAGTCGGCACACTTTATTAATGGCTATGTGAATTTTGTTTAGGGTGGTGTTCTCCGCAGCAGAGTAGATAGGGAGCCCATAGTCAACGAGAGACAGGACAGAAGGGGTGACAGCCAGGTTGAGAGCCTCTGGTGTCAGGCAGTCTTTGTGCTGGTCTAGGAGGCCGATGCAGGTATTAATGGCTAAGGTCAGGATGTTAATGTGGGCATGGAAGGATAGGGAGGTGTCAAAGGTAAGGCCAAGGTATTTATAAGTAAGTACTTGTTCCAGAGGGAGGTAAGCGTGGGAAAGGATTTTTAGTTCAGTGTCCGTGGCCTTGCTCTGCTGGTGGACAAATAGCATAGCTTTTGTTTTTTTGATGTTGACCACAAGTCTGCGACTGGTGAAACAACTTTCGATCTGGTTAAATGAGTGTTGGAGGGAGGACTGTAGGTTGTCAAGGTAGGGGTGTGCGGCGTAGAGAACTGCATCATCAGCATATAGCAGTAGGTTACCAGAGCAGGATTTGGGTAGTGCATTTAAGTAGATACTGAAGAGTAGGGGGCCCAATATGGATCCCTCGGGGAACCCCGAGCAGACAGGCAGGGTGGAAGATAGGGTGTCATTTATCTTAACACATTGGGATCTGGAGGTACAGTAAGATAGCTATTAAACCAAGAGAGTGGTCCACGTGATAGACCAGTGTGGTGGAGTGTATCCAGGAGGAGTGGGTGGGAGACCGTATCAAAGGCCTTAGAGAGGTCCACGAAGATGGCTCCAGCCAGATGTTTACAGTCAAGGGCAGAGTGAATGAAATTGGAGAATTCGATGAGGGCAGTGGTTGTGCTAGGGTCTGATATAAAACCATGTTATTCACTGCATAGCAAATTGTGGGCTCGCATATACTCAGTGAGTTGGTCAGAATTGATTTTTTCAAGTGCTTTTGAGAGGGGGGAAGGATGGATATGGGCCGATAGTTGTTGAGGTTGGTATTGTCTCCACTTTTTAGTATTGGGGTAATTGTTGCAGTTTTCCAGACTGTAGGGAACTATCCCAAGCCCAGGGAGTGGTTAAGGAGGTCGGTCAGAGGGGAAACAACAGTGTTAAGAACCTGGTAGAGGATTTTCATGTCAAAGGAGTCTTTGCAATAGTTGGAGCCACCTAGAGCTTTGGAGAGATAGGATTTTGCTTCCTGCTATGTAATGACCCTAAGGTAGAAAGGGGGGCACTGGAGGTTTGGTTCAGAGGAAGCTGGGATAGGGTCGAAAAAGTCACTCAGGAGGACTGTACTAAGATCGGAAAAGGTTGAGTTAAGGCAGTTAGCAATAGCCTGTGGGTCGGTTGAGGTGGCATTGTTCATGTAGAGCTGGGAGGGTGGGGGGAGGCGGGATTTGCAATTAAGCTCTTTAATGTTGTCCCAAAACTTTCATGCACTCCCCCAGAAGGAAGCCAGGGTATCTTTATAGTATTCAGCCTTGGCCTTGCGTATGGCCCAGGTGCACCTATTGCGTGCTGCTCTGTATGCTAGCCTGTCTGCTTGGGAGCCAGATTCAACTGCTCTGTGCCAGAGGTCATCGCTTTATTTGAGTTGCTGCCGTAATGTGGGCGTGATCCAAGGGACATTATGTTTTACAGTTTTCAATTTAGTCAGGGGGGCAAAAATGTCACATGCTTTGTTGAAAGAGCATGTGATGTAATCAAGGGCTAGGTCAGTGTTCGAGGCCTGGGTTATAGGGGTCCAGTCCCACTGGGCCAGGTAGTGTTTGATTTTTTGAAGGTCACCTGGTCGCAAGCATCTGCGGGTAGAGACACTAGGTTGGGGTTTGGGCAGGTGACATGACCAGGAGCAGAGGATAGGGGAGTGGTCATTCAGAGAGTCTGGGAGGACCAGCAAGTCAGAGATTCTATGTGGTCAGTTAGTTAGTAGTATGTCCAGTAGGGTCTGAGAGCCGTTTGAGGTGTTTACCCTGGTGGGTTGGTGGACCAGCTGGGTATGATCCAGCGCTGCAAAGGCATCCATGATGGCAGCTGCTGACTTGGCGAGCCAGTTAACATTTAGATCACCGACCAGGATATGCTCCGTTTTTGGGGGGAGGTTGGAAATATAGTTTGTGAGGGATTGTATGGCCATAGCTTGGTTACGTGGGGGAACATATGCTGCTGTGATGGTTAGGAGAGCTCTAGCGGGGTCCAAGGTAAGTTTTATGGATAAGGCTTGGGCACTGTGGTCTACTGAGGGGATCGGGAGAGCTTGGTTCAGTAGGGAGTCTTGAACATAGAAGGCACAACCACTGCCCCGTTTTCCTACTCTGTCAGCTCTGTGTAGAGTGAAGCCCGGGAGGCTGATGAATGAATCTGGGTTTTTTTTTAAAGCAATGTTTCAGTGAGTGCAAGGACATCCGGCTGATGTTGTACTATCCAGCTTTGGAGAGATACTGTTTTTTTGGGAAGGCCGCAGATATTCATGGCAGCTGTGCACAGCCTTTGGTGTAGTTTCTGTTGACTGTTAGCGGTGGGGCCTAACCCCATTCTTTAATGCAGCTGCACTAATCCCCTCTGCCACAACTGTGCCTGATTTTGGTAGGTCAGATGCAGTTGTGACAGTCTGCTGCTTTATGAGAGCTTGCTCGAACTCTTTGCCTCAGCACCATACCTGGATTACCCATACCAACTGTTAGTGGAACAGGATTGTTAATTTTTTCTAGCTTTTAAGTGTCTACTTTTCCATTTGCAAAGTATACTGCAAAGCCACTAGAGGGCAACAACTCTTGGAAATTGCATTCCTCTTCCCACTGCTATCCCCTAAGCACTCTCGTCGGCATAAATCAGCCCCCACCCCCGCATTTCTTATATGCCGAGGGGGTGCCCAATCCCCCCTCGGCTCTTGCCTCCCCCAGCTGTCATTGTGTGCCGACGGGGTTGCTCTAATCCCCTGTTGGCTGCAGCAACTCCCACTCAAACAGTTACTTGGCATATGCTGGGAGCCCACCTTAGTGTTGAGTCCCCGGAAAAAAAAACTGTCCCACATGTTAGTTTTTTTTCTTGCCTGTAACATAAAAATGGTCCCTTGTAGTCTCCCTGCCCCCACCCGCACTCCACCCACTGCGCACCCTGCCTCCCCACACCCCCTCACCCCATACTTACCTCTGGAGTCTGGCGCGACGATCTTCGCTGGACCGGGAACACGTCTGCACTCTTCAAAGCCGACCGCGAACTGAGGAAATGCCGGTAAGCTGTATAATGGAATGAATAGGGTTTTTTCAACTTTGCTGCATATCTCGGGCATTTGTTGGAATTTTGCCACCTCACTTTCAACATGGGGTTTTTAGGGCACCTCCTCGTGAATTCTATCACTGTCATGGCATTAATGTTAATCGGCCTCGAAAGGTGATTTCGCAGTCACTGCGCGAAATCACCTTTCCGGACCCAGTAATGAAATGACAGTGCCAGTGTTCATGAGGTGGACTCTCAAAAACCCTATGTTCCAAATTTGGTGGAAAAAATCCAACAAATGGCTGTTTTACAAGCGTGCATTGCGCAGTTGCTACGCAGGCTCGTAACTTTGTGAATTCGCAATATTTTAATGCCAGATTTTCAGCAATGTCATTTTTGTACACTTCCTTGTGAACAGTACAGCTGTCATTTTCCACATCCTGCCCGAAATGTGTTTCCCCACTTCCGGCACACAATTGTGCAGTTGCTGTAGGAAATCAGTGTTTAGGCCAGATCATGAAAATGACAGTGACATAGTTCATGAGCAGAGGTCCTAAAATGCCTATGTTGAAAATTTGGTGACGATACTCCATAAAATGACTGTGTTACGAGCGTGCGTTGACAGATTGCATGCACACTCATACTGTTGTGCATTTCTGATGTTTCCACTCTGGATTTTCACCATTGCCATTTTTCCACACCTCTTGATGAACAGTACAGCTGTCATTTCACATATCCTGCCCAAAATGTGTTTTCACACTTCTGGTGCAGAATAGCATGGTTGCTGTGTGAAATCACTTTTGGGACACTTTGAGGAAATAACAGTGACACTGTACATGAGCAGAGGTGCTAAAATGCCTATGTTGAAAATTTGGTGCTGACATCCATAAAATGGCAGTGTTGCAGTGGGTGCATATTTCCAGCACCCTTATGGCTATGTTGCACTATATTCACATTGCCACATTTCAACACGGGCATTTTTACGCCTCCTATGAACTGTACAGCTGTCATTTTTCACATCCTGCCCAAAATGTTTTCCCGCACTGCACTACCGAACACCCAAAGGGACACCCCAATGCCTGTCAGTCTCTGCAGGGTGGGGGTGGGTTGGCATCAGTTCAATACTTCACTGCCATGCCTATTATGCATCTCTCTAACTCCTGCACTACCAATGCCAATGCCAGCAAGACAACATTCGGCATTGACAAATGCTTGTTTATTTTGTGCTGTTACTCCCTGTTTTCAGTTCTTTTTCACCCATTCTATAGGGCACACTAGGAAAGGAGTTTCAGCTCAGTGTATCTTTCCTGGAAAAAAAATTCTAATAGTAGAACACATATTTGAATGGTTTTCAGTGTCTGATGCTAGAAGGACTACATGTTAACAGAGACATTAAAAGAGAAACATTTCTTCACCAAGGTTTATATTGGCAGTACCCTAGATCTGCCAACAAGTTTGGTCCTCCTATATTGATAGTCACAGATATACTGTTGCCAGCATCTTATTTTTTTCCAACTTAACTAGAGTCACTATTGTGACATTTGATTTTAATTCCTTAGCTCCATTGACCACTACTCCAGCAAAATTTAACATTACAATTAAATATAAAAAAATTAGCCCCTGCATAGATCTCAGAACTCTGGTCTCTTAACAAAAATACAAAAATGTAAAATAAATGCTTACATTTAAACCCCTTGGACAGCCTAATAGCAGCCTTCACTTCAGCACAAACACTGTTTGCATGTGCAAAGTGAGGTGTTCCATTTGTGCACTAAACTGCTCATAATGTAAGCCTAATAATACCCAATGCAAAGAGGTTTATGTTGCAGAGGCATCCCAGGCACACATGGTAATAAGATGGCATCTCTTTACCATGTGTCCAGTGGACAATGGAAGCCTTTTACTCACAGTAATAGCCTGCTGGAGCATCACTAGTTATTGTGAGCAAAAAAGTATGTTTTAACAGGGCATAAAGCACCAGCCAACATCACCTGTGCCCCCCTCTTATCAACTGGTTGTGGATTGTGCTTTGAATATGATTAACACCCCTCCCCTCAGTGAACACCAAACTCCCATGGTGTCCAGAGGTCCCCCTTCCTCATCTGATTCCCATTTCACATATTATAATACTCACTGGTGTCTAGTGTCCACTGGGTGGGGGGTGGGGCTTGGAAATCAGAGATTATTGTAATATCTGAAATGGGAATCAGGTGTGGGATGGGGGGCACTGGAATGCCAGGGATATTTATATGATGTGAAATGGGGATTGGGCGAGGGAGACTGGACCACTAGATATCAGGGATATATGCAGCTATGGGGAGTGGGGACTCCAGACCTGTGCTGTTTTCTTTGGTGAACCAGCAGCACTGTCGGCTGCAGTATGGAGCACTCAGCTAGCATAGGTTTGGGAGAGCAAATCTTTGTTCCTCTTGGTGAAATGAGGGCATCCTGACATGCAAATGGTTTCTTTGCCATATGAAAAGTGATCATTTGCATATAATGGTTCTATTCTGGGGCTGTGTATCCCAGGAGCATACAGCTTTGCTTATGCAAATGTTTGTTTGTTCCTCTAACTGTGAAGCCTGCCTATGCCTTTCCAGCAGCTGCCCCTCCTTTCTAGGCAAACAGGGGACTTTGGATGCACTTTGCTCCTGCATTGCCCTGCACTCCCACAGCAGTATAAAGGAACAGACTTTGCATGTGCCAACTTACCTCTGCACCTGTTTCATCATACCACTTTGCACATGTTAGGCAAATTTGCTCCTGGTAGGGGAATTTGCCTGTGCTTTGCTCCAACTTAGAAAATACTGCCCCTTGTCTCTTGCTTGCCAGTCTGTGTACATACCCATTGCACCATTGTGCTGTAAGGAAGGAATTGTTAGCTCCTGTGGTGCTGAGGTTAAGCCACACACATAGAAAGCAAGCAACTTATGCTACCATGGCTCAATTCAAATGCCCTTGCAGGCAATGCTGTTTGGAAAGTTGTGCCGTTAGCATAACAAAGCTATCAATGCACATCAGTAAAGAGGATCATCATTCGTAACCTGCAAGTTCTTCCAATTCTGCTTTTACAGTTTTACTTCAAGGCACAAACCTGGCTGTATTCAAACCCAGTTTTCTCAGATAACTTATTCCTGGGTCTGTATCATAACTTTCAGACTACAGGGTTTAACATAAATTTTAGTAAAGCACCATTGTTATGGGACACACAACTTCAGTGCATGTCTTAGAGGCTCTGACAAATACACCAACACAGACATTATTGACCCCATAAACTATTGTGCTAATCCTTGGAAAGGTACTGCTAGAATTTAGACATACGTATCCCAAAGTAGGAAGTATATTTAATGTAATTGTTAACAAAAAATCTAACTATTTTTTGATATTGAACTCTCTCCTTTCTACTCCAAAGACCGTTTCTTTAACCATGACAAAAAATAGCAAAACAGCCCTGAAAATTGCAGGCTTACAAAAAATATGAAGCATCCTGATCTGCCGCATATAACAGAACTGTATTACAGTTTGCAAAATAATTAAAATGTATCCTTTAGGGCTATTGAGTTAAAAGCTAATCCATCACCAAAGCTACAAAATGCACTCTACTACCACTTACAGGGGAGGTGCACCACCCCAGGCAATATCAATGAGACAAACATGCTAAAGTATGTCACCCCACAATGCAGGGCAAAAAGTGGGCACACAACCTCCTCTGAAACAAAATCTTTCAATAGGTTACCACAGTCAAAAACATCTGTTTCAATTTTTAAATGATTTACACAGCTAGAAAAATCTCCCTACCCGCTGAATAAATTTTCTGCCACCAGAAGTGCTGATTGTAAGAGGCAGCAGGTTTTGCATATCTTCTGTGGCCAGCATTTGACCCTACATTGCAAGGTGATGGACCTCAATATACGCGCCTCATAATCCATCACCTAATTCATCTCAAGCTGTACAACTACACAAACATTTGTGAACAAGCATTTGTCAATGCCGAATGTTTGCTTGCTGGTATTGGCATTGGTAGTGCAGGAGTTAGAGAGATGCATAATAGGAATGGCAGTGAAGTATTAAAGTAACTACAACCTCCATCCTGCAGAGACTGACAGGCGGGGGTGTGCCTTTGTGTCACCGGCAATAACACTCATGCTATTCCACCGCACCCCACCCTGCAGACACTGAGAAGTGTCGCAGTGTGCCTTGAGGTCTTCGGCCCTTACGCTCACCCCATTCCAGAATGAAATAAGCTAAGATGGGTGCAGTATAGGAGAATGGGGTGAACATTAGGGCCGAAGACCCCAAGGCACACCTCAATGCCTGTCAGTTGCTGCAGGGTGGGGGTTGGGGTGAACTGGCATGAGCATTACGGCCAATGACTCCAAGTCATGCCCCCAGTGCCTGTCAGTCTGTACAGGGTGGGTGTTATGGTTGGAAACCCTAATGCCCTGGGTGTTTGTTGTATTTTTGCTCCAAATTTTCAACATGGTCTTTTTGGGACCCCACCTCATGAATAGTGGCAGTATAATTTTGTTACTCAATCTCAAAAGGTGATTTTGCACAGTGAGTGTGCCATTCGGCACCACAGGTGTGAAAACACATTTCAGGAAGGATGAGAATAATAACAGTTGTAGTGTCCATGAGGAGATGTGAAGAAATGGCAATGTTGAAAATTTGGAGTGAAATTATGAAAAAGTGGCAACGTTATGAGTGTGCAGTCATTTTTTGGAATGTTTTCATCAAATTTTCAACATGGCCTTTTTGGGACCTCCCCTCATGAACAGTGGCACTGTGATTTCATTAATCTGTCCCAAAAGTTGATTTCACGCAGCGATCGCACCATTGTGTGCAACAGGTGCAACAACACATTTCAGGAAGGATGCAAAAAATGACAGCTGTACTGTTCATAAGGGGGGTGAGAAAAAATGGTAATGTTGGAAATTTGGAGTGAAAATATTAAAAATTGAAGTTACGAGTGTGTATAGAAACTGCACAATGGACACTCATATCGCAGTCATTTTTTTGATTTTTTTTTGCCAAATTTGCAGCAAGGGCTTTTTGGGACGCCACCTCATGAACAGTGGCACTGTCGTTTCATTAACTGGTCCCGAAAGGTGATTCCAAGCAGCAACCGCAAAATCACCTTTCAGGATGAAGAAATGAAATGACAGTGCCAGTGTTCATAAGGTGGGGTCCCAAGAACCCCATGTTGAAAATTTGGGACCAAAACTCCAAAAATGGGCTGAGATATCAACCTAAGTTGAAAACCCCCAATTGACTGCCTTTATAGGGCTTACTGTCATTTCTTCAGTTCCTGGTTGGTCTTTGAAGAGTGCAGACGTGTTCCTGGTCCACAGAAGATTGCTGCTCCCTCCTCCGAGGTAAGTATGGGTGAGGGGGGGGGGTGGGGTGCACAGAGGGAGGGGCAAGTGGAACGATGAGGATTGTTTTCTTTTTTTTTCAGGTTAAAGTCATGAGACTGTTTCTTTTCCAGGTAAAATATTAGAAATGGATTTCGGCACACTGGGGCAGGATCCCAGTGTGCCAGAGTACTGGAGGGGGATCAGTGCTGACCTGGGGACTTGGCACGCAAGGTCGGCTGAGAAGGTAGCATGGGGAGGCGATCCAACACCGAGAGGGGTATCAAATAAGTATTTTTGGCACACTGGGGTGGCCCCAGTGTGCCACATTAATGGGGAGGGGATGCGCTGACATGGGATATAGCACCCTGATGTCGTCAGGAGACGGAGAACAGAGGGTGCAGGGTAGGCAACAGCAGTGGGAGGGAGCTAACATTTAAATTTGTTGTCCTGCTGAATGCCTGATTGGGAGGGAGGGGGGACTGCTGCTGCAATGACAAAACTGCCCCTGATTGCAGTGGCAGACTTCTTTCAAGTGCGGTGCTCGCTCAGAAACTGCCATAATCGGCAGCTTCAGCATTAATTGGTGGCTGAGAGACACACCCATTAAAGCATCCTCTGCATTGACCACAACAGTGTCACACCTCTGCAATGCTGTACTATCTCAGTATGTTTCTTGTGCGCTGTGTGCACAAACATAAAAATGGAGATCCTTTACAATCATGTTTGCTTCTTCAACAATAAGAATGAGGGAGTTAAGAGAATGATATTTCTCCATATATTGGCTGTATCACTCCTACAAGAAGAAAACCTTTGTAAATAGTTCTCCGTATCTGATGTGAAAATGGCTAAATATGTATCAAAAAATGAAAAGAGTAGAGTTTGTAGAGCTGGAATTGTTTTGGTGGCAGTACCCTAAATTTCCCAGCAAGTTTGGTCCTATATGACTAGTCACTGTGGCCTATTACATCTATTTTCTAACTAGGCTCGATCCACTACCATAACTTTCAGGACTTTTTTGTCACAGTAAGAAGTTGAAAAATAAGCATGGGAGCATAACAGGCATCCATGCAGATCAAGTGGGACCATCCCAACCACCACCAATGGAAAATCCAGTTATTCCCTTCAGTAAACCATTTTCCCAAAGAACTAGGATGAAAACTGCTTTCTCAGTATGATTTCATGCTAACTAACAGACTTTTTCACTCATCTCAGGCTACACCCATTATTTATGACTTGATGACAAGGCTAACACTGATGACTTACAGTACACCTCACTCACCACTCACTCACCACTCACTCACTCACCACGGACTCCTTACAGTGCAGAGCAGTGACAAACAGATTAGATCAGATTTCTGAGTACGAAAAGTGGGTGTTTCAGGCTGCGCTTGTCTTCACAAGAGAACAAATTATAAACTTAGGCTTGGATCATCCAAATAACAGTCACAGAGCACAGTAAAGCAAAGGGATGGATGAACACCATAAATAGTCCAAAATTCTTCTGCCTTCATTTTTCTAAATACACACATAACCAAAGGGCAATGTTTCATGGCACCACTGTTTTAACAGGTCCACTGTGTTTCCATTCTGTAAAAAAATCAGAAAAAAAAAACCAAGTAAAAATCTATACATACAGGTACTTGTTCACAAAAGAAGTTGTATAGTATGTGCCCATCACAGTCACTAATCAGCACTAAAGTGCAAACACACAGGTATTATATTTCCCTGCCACCATAAAGTTGCAAATTGTAATATCAAAAAGATTTTTTAAGTTATATACAGTATGCCTCTCATACATATTAAGAATTCCCTTTGTAAGATATGACAGCATTGCCCCTGCTTTTTCTTCAAAACATAAGCTTAAGACAGTGTATAGGAGTGGTTGGTGGGTGTTGGCCAGTCCAATTGCTCCTATACACTGTCAGAAGATGGCGAGATGGCCATTCCGGTTCCCTGAAATCTCTGAGTGAGTCTGGTTATTTCATCACTCTTTTCTATAATTCTTAAGCTTTTTGCACTGGAGTTCTTGTTTTTACTATTGGCATGTACTGTCTTGCAGAATTTAAGGAGCATGGACTCAACTGGTACAAGTTTACTTTCTTTTTGAAGAAATGGCAGAGACAATGCTGTCATGTCTTACAAAGTGAATTCTTTCATGAGGTATGAGCCTATGCTAATTATTTACTTTTAACCTTGTACCAGACAATGTTGGTGTCCCATTGTAAATGGTGGCTATATATTTAATCTTTTGGGGTACAGCCCTTGGGAAAATAATGCACTGGAATCCAATTTATCATACGTTTTTAAGGTATGAGATTATACATGGTATCATTTGGCATAACATTTATGAGAGGTATATGGGGTGCCCCAAAGGTGGTAAAATGGATGTTAACGTGTGCTGGGTTTCAACATCAATAAAAAAGGGGTAAATAAAGCAACTGTGTTAATGACACCAGTAAATTACACACAAATTACTAACACAGGTTCCAAATAAGTGGATGGTGGCACCTGACAAAGAGAGGTGGGAGTCAAAAATATATTCCACATACTGCTCAGGATTTTATTCATACAAAACAGGGAACGGGAACATGGTCACAGGGAACACTTATCCCTACTCTTCTGTATGAGGAGAACTTTAAATCCAATGACTGTAACAGCTCCGCTTTACGAGCTAGCATAGGCGATGACTCTCTCTACTCCTGACTGTTCTTGTGCTAGCACAGCACTGAAACCTAGGCTGCTGGCATCTGTGTATACCTTGAAGGGTTTGGTGTAATCTGGGTAGGCCAAAATCAGAGCTTCTGTCAAAGCTTGGCGTAAACCATCAAAAGCAGTTTGGTGTCTGGAAGTCCAAGGGACTTGCTGAGTTTTGCATGTGCATCCTGCTGTTGACCCTCAAAGTAACTTGTGTAGAGGTGTAGCTAGTCGAGCAAAGTTTTGAATGAATGTTCTGTATTATCCGGTGAATCCAAGGAATTTTCTGACATCTCTAACTGTAGTGGGTACAGGCCATTCTTGTATGACTCGTAATTTCTCTGGATCAGGTACTACTCCATCTACTGAGACAATGTATCCTAAATAGTTGACTTGTGGTTTCAACAGATGACACTTGGATGGTTTGAGTTTAAGTCCATACTGGGTCAGTCGTTTGAAGACTTCTGCCAAATGCTTTAAGTGATCCTCATGGTTCTTCGAGTAAATAATGATGTCATCTAGATACAAGAGCAGTATGTCAAAGTTACGGCTTCCTAAACAATGTTCTACTAGATGCTGAAAAGTTCCTGGTGCATTACATAATCTGAAAGACATGTGAGTGAATTTGAATAATCCCATCGGGGGGATGAAAGCTGTTTACTCAACATCTGAGGGTGTGATTGGTACTTGCCAGTCTCCACTGGTGAAATCCAAAGTAGAAAACATGGCTGCTGATTGCAGTGTGGTAAGAGAATCTTCAATCTGAGGCAGGGGCATGCATCCTTATGGGTAATCCACACAGAAACAGATCTTTCCATCCTTCTCTTTTCACTAGTACGACTAGTGCAGCCCATGGACTATGGCTTTCTCGAATAACATCAGCTTTCTTCATTTCTCTAAGCATGTCTTTTATTGGTTGGTACATAGCAGGCGAAAGAGGGTGAAATCTCTCATGGATGGTAGATGATTATTCATGGGACTGTAATGTTGAACTCCTCTAGCCAGTCCAAAATCTAAAGGATGCTTGCTAAAAGCTTGATGATGCTGAATTGCTACTCACTGGACATCTTCTCGCTGGGTGTCTGTAGTGTGAGTCATACCAATGTCAAGTTCTTTCAACCACTCTGGTAAACCTTTGTTCTGTAAGTCTGGCTGGTGTTCTCTGGTTGCTGCCTGGTTACAGGTTATGGAGTGAATTCATTCTTCTGGCTCTACAACATCCTGGATACTGATGGTGTGTAGTTTGGCAGTGGGCTAGTTTTTGTAGATTTGTACAGTATGATCTCTATAATTAAGAACTCTGATAGGGATTCGTCCTTTGCTGACTGTTGCAATGCTGCGAGCAGCAATGATAGGCTCTTCCTTGGCATCAGGGTATGGTTCCACTAGGGCATCGTAATCTTGTCCTCTAGGACCTACTTTGGCTTTACACCTTAACTTGGTTTCAGTGCCTGGACTCAGAGTTATGAGATGGGCATCTGTAACTCTGACTTTTCCAGTTTCTCCATCTGGGTTGGCAAAACGTTGATGGCATTGGATCAGCTGAATAGTCTGCTGTAGTACCTGCTTGTCTGCTATGGGTACCTGTTTAGCACGTTGATGTAAGATATGGACCAATTCTTCAAAACAATGTTGCAGCATATTCATTTCAAGAATAAGTGGAGGCAATTCTCTGCTGTCGGCGTCACTCACTATGATGCCTTTCTGGGTCTGGATGCGATTGCCTAATTGGATATCTGCCTCAACGTATCCTAAGTATGGGACTTCAGTACCATTGCTGGCTATTAGTTGAATCCAGGATCATGGTGGAGGTTGCAGTTCATTAGGATCCCAATGTTGGTGGAAGCATTTCCTCTGTAGCATGGTTACTTGTGAGCCTGTATCTAAGCGTGCAAGGAGGTCATGTCCCATTTACTTCCACTGTCATAGTCAGGCATTTTCCTATCAAAAGGGATTTGTCTTCCTTGAGGCTGGACCTGGTCCATTGCTCTCTGAGAATTGGTCCGCTTTCCCAGGGATTCACTGTTTAACGTTACAGCACTTGTAGTCGTCTGTCCACATCATCTTTCTGCATTTCCAGCTATTCTGCATTGTCAACAAATGGGTCTATCATAGCTATCAAAATAATCAGTTAAGCATCACCCTTCTGCTGTCCTCATTTGGGACATCATCTCCTTTGGTCCTTGGTTTCCATTTTGTAGATCTCCATCAGGTCTAGATCTCCAGTTACTCTTAAGGTCATGTACTTCTTGGCACACCTCCTTAACTTTTCTGGTAAGAGCAGCAATTTATTCTATCCATTCAGTACTGGGTCCTGGACTAGGCCTGTGGAACTGTGTCTGTGCCTGAGCCATTTGTGTGTATGTCTCTTCAGTGTTCGAATAACACTTTGGCTGCAATAATCCTTCTGAATGTGCTCCTGGCGTTCAATGACTCTCTGGTCTCCATCCTCTAGTAGAGTATTCTGGCCATGTTTCACTGGGAAACATCATCTGCTGTTGACACACAGCAGCCTCTCCTCTGGCTCGACTTGGTCCAAAAATCCGTATTGCCTTCTCCTTAAAATCTAAAAAGAGAGCATCAGGGTCTTGAAGGTGAAGCATTCACAATTCTCTCCTGAGAGCGTCACTGAGAACTCCATCGATTAACTTTTCTTTAAGAGACTTATCCGGGTCTCGCACTTCTCTGGTGTCTATCCTTTCTATAGCTCGGAGAGCTTCTTGTAGATGCAGGGCATACTCCCTTGACATCTCTCACGGTCTCTGCGTTCGTGAGAAGAACTTCATTTTTAGTTCGGATACGGTCCTGGTATCAAACGTTTCTCACAGTCAATTGAAAATCCAATCTGCGGTGGCTTTTTCTCTTTCTGGGCATGACTGCATTTCCCGTTGAGCAGCTCCTTTCAACTGACCTAACAAAATCTTCACTTGTTGATGATCAGGCACTTGATAAAGTCAGAACATTGACTGTATTTTTGCTTTAAACTCTCCTAAACTACTGAAGTCTTCGCCACCTGACTCTCCTGTATAGCTAGGAAGCCGTGGCACACCAAAATAGTATGGCATGGTCAACAGGTAAGGTTGCACTCGTCTTGGGCCTTCTCCTGTTGCTCCATCCATCTCTCTATCCATCTCTCTCTATTCATCTCATCACTAGATGGCCGCTGGGCTGGGCGTGCTACTGTTGCTCTGTTTTCAGAAGTGTTAATTTTATTTAAATTTTAGTATTAAGAAGGTTTTTTTTCGGTTTTATTTTATTTTGTGTTGTTCTTTTTTGTTTATTTTTTCGAGTCCCACTGCTTACTGGTAGCGGCAGCGGTGGTTATGTGGTGTCGGCGTTTGTTTGTGGACTTGGGGTGAACACCTTGCCCTTTCCACCACCTCTGTTTTGTCCACCATATAATGCAGTCGCCATTCTATGATATTCATGCCGATTGTGCTGACCGGGTCTTCTCACTGGCTTGCAGGGGGTCTTCAGTACCATCATGCTTACTCACTTTGTTTGCGGTGTGCTGCACGGGCATTGGAAAGAGGAGTACTTTAGAGAACTGTGGTGCACTCCTGGCTAGTCCTGGTCATTCATCTGAGGAGTGTTCCAGTGGAGTACTACTGGCAGAGAGTCTTGCTGGGAGGAACTCAGGTTGTCGGTTCCATGCTCTCCCTGCCTGAGTGGAGTTATATGGCTGCATGGATGTGTTGATGGTGAGGGCTATTGAAGAATCGTGAGTTTTTGGACTTGTGCTCTGTAGATGATTCCCCTATAGTTTTTCGCTCTGCCTAGTTAATTTTGGTGGTGGAGTTTTCGAGTCTGGTAAAATACTCACCCTCTGGTCTCTTTGCTGGGTGATTTCTTTGTGAGATTTGCTGCTCTACGGGGGCAGGGTGTTGTTACCCAGTCGGGGAGTTGGCTGGGGTACTTTGCACTCGTGAACCCTTAGAGGTGGCTGCAATTAGCGGCCTTTTCTTGGGGTTCTTTGGTATGAGCTGCATTATTTCTCTTGAATTGCACCTGGCATTGAATAAAGGGGCTTGTATGTGAAGAAAATTCTTCAAGCAAACTGGACTTATGGACTCTGCTTCTGGTTTTGTTTCTCCCTTGGACTAGTCAGGTTTGGCTGGTTTCATGGCTGTGGCTCTACTTATTTTTGGGCCTTCATTGAAGAGATTGCTGACTCCCCCCCCCCCGGATTATTACTTTTTGTTGTTTGGATGACCGGGTGGGTTCGGTGGTACTTGGGCTCGTTTTATTTACTTCTGGACCTGGATTGAAAAGACTGCTGACTTCCTCCTGACTTTTTGTGGATTATTAACGCTTACTTGTTTGGATGATCAGGTGGTGAGAGGACCCTGCATCCATGTACTTTAATTATTTTTGGTCTTGTTGGATTTTATAACTTTTTTTTGTGATCTTCCCTTTCCTCGGTTGTGAGAGGCCCAAGTGGGGAGTTTACAGTTTTCATTTGTTTTTTGTCTGCAGTAAGAGTGTTGCCCTCTCTCTCCAGTGTTGAGAGGACTGGGTGGGGAGGGAACTAACTTATTATTTACTGCATTGTACACTGTTTTTTGCCTCTCTCCCCCAGTGGTGAGAGGACTGGGTGGGGAAGGGGAATTTATTATTTATGGTATTTTGTTGTATTATGTACTTGGGTTTGGCGGGGTGAGAGTCCCTAAGTTCTGTTTTGTTGTGTATTTGTTTTAGTGGGTTATTTTGTGTTTAAGGGGGGGTTGTCAGGGTCTCTAAATTTCAGGCTCTGAATTGATGTTAAGTTATTTTTATTAAGTGTGTATTATTAGTTTGTTAGTTTCATTTTTCTTTTTAAGTTTTGCTTGTTTTATTTTTAGCTAATGGTACAGCATACAGCATGTGTTGGCCTTCATTCCCCACAGTTGTGCACTACTCATCCTCCTCTCTTCATGCCCTTCACCCTTTTAATTCTTCTCCCCTCCAGTTTGAGATCTACCAGCAATGTAGGTCGCTGGGTTTTGCATGTAAGAGAGGGAGAAGGGCGTTGGGTTATGAACAGGGGAGGATGAAAGAGGGGGGACATCGTATTGGGGTGGTTAGGTCCAGAAGGTACCCCGGGGCAAAATGGAATCCAGATCGTGGTCTTCCATGTCTGGTGCCCATACTCAAGGGCACCACCGATTATTGTGGGCAGATGGTCTGGGCGGCCCATGAGGTTCATCTAACTCAGGTGGTGTTGTGCAATGCCAGGTCCATTAAAAACAAGACCGCAATTATTGCTGATCTTGTTGGTACAGTGGACCTGGCTTGCATTACCGAGACCTGGCTGGACAAAAATTCTGGCCCCATTTTGGAGGCGATGACTCCAGCCGGGTACTCGGTGTTACACCGTCCAAGATTGGATCATGGGGGGGGGTGCGGTCTGTTTCAAGACCGAACTCAGCCTCATGGAGGTCCCAGTGAGGGGGGGGGTTGAGTTCTTTGAGTGTCTAGTAGTAGCAGATGTAGGCTTTTGATTGCTCTCATTTACCATCCACCCGGTGATGAGAAGCTATTCCTTCAGGAATTGGCGGACTTCGTCATTGATATGACATTTGAGTCACCCAGATTGATGATTCTGGGTGACTTTAATGCCTGGGTCGATGATGAACTCTCGCAATTTGGTCAACACTTCCTCCAGCTAATGACAATGCTGGTCCTTACACAGGTGGTTTCCTCTGCTACACATAAATTTGGGCACTCTCTGGACCTGATCTTCCTCCTGGGGTCGAGGCATCCGATGTGGGGGTGGAACCCATCAGGTGGTCAGACCATCACACCGTGGGGTTTAGTTTTGCACCCCCTCTAGAAGGCCTGCCCCTGTGGAGTTGGTTAGGTACCGCTCTTTGTGGGATATAGATTCCCAAGGCCTTGCGGTGGTGCTTGACCTCTCGTCTCCCATGTTGGCAGGCAGTGATCCAGAGACCCTCGTGTCGGCTTATAATATTGCCATGACGGGGGCACTGGATTCTATTGCTCCAGTTCGTGTTCACCTCCTCTCCCTTCACCCCAGGTCTCCTTAGTTCAATGGGACATTGAGGGAGATGCGGAGACAGGGGTGAAGGTTAGAGCGTTGCTGGCGAAGGTCCGCCCTTGATGCCGACCACCTTAGATTGGGATCACTATTCTGTCTATCAATCCGCTATCACCCGTAAGAAGGCAGAATTCCTGTCCAGGGAGATCGCGGCTGCACAGAATCGACCAGCTCATTTGTTCTGAACTGTGGACAGACTGTGTAACCCAGTCTGTCTGCAAGTTCAGAAAGTTTTTTCACAATTGGAGTGCGATTAACTTTCTCGGTTCTTTGCAAATTAGGTGGCTGACATTAGGGTGGAACTGTTGCCATCACACTCTAAGGGAGCGGCTGTGGACCGGTGTGAAATCACGGTGCCTCGGTGTTCCTGGGGCTCCTTCGGCCAGCTGGAGTTCATGGATGTCATGAGGATTATCCAGTCTGTGCAGCCAACGTGCTGTAGTTTGGATCCTGGACAGACCTCCCTAATGTTGGGTTGTATTGATATCATCGGTCATGTCCTCGTACAGATAGTCAGGTGCTCCCTGGAATCTGTTGAGTTTCCTAGCTCCCTGAAAGAGGCCATGGTGACACCCCTCTTGCAGAAAGCTACCTTTGACCCTGACTGTCTGGAAAACTACAGACCTATCTCTAACCTTCCCTTTATTGGGAAGGTGATTGAGAAAGTAGTGGCTGCACAATTGGAAGACCATTTGACCATCCATGACATCTATGAACCCCTCCAGTCCAGATTTCATAAAAGACATAGCACCAAGACAGCACTGGTCTGGGTGCTCAATGATCTCTTGATGGCTAGAGATCAGAAGAGCTGTTCCATCTTGGTTCTCCTCGACCTTTCTCCAGCATTTGACACCGTAGATCACATGGTGTTGACAGAACGCTTGAGGCTGCTTTGCGGAATATCTGGAACCATCTTAAGATGGTTCACTTCATTCTTCAGTGGGAGATCACAAAGGGTTGTGTCAGGGTTTTTTTCCTCAGATTCAACTGCTTTGTTGTGTGGGGTGCCTCAGGGTTCAGTATTTTCATGCATGTTATTTGCGGTGTACATGCTACCCATCGGAGACATTGTAAGGAAGTATGGGCTGAGGTTTCACTGTTACGCAGATCATACCCAGCTCTGTCTTTCTTTTTCTCCCAACCAGGAGGGAGCTCTCTCAGTCTTTAACAGCTGTCTAAAAGAAATCCAAGAGTGGATGACTTCCAGTTGGCTGAGGTTGAACTTGGATAAGACTGAGGTACTGGTTGTGGACCCGGGCCGACAGATAGGGGAGTCGGGTAGTGTTGCGTCATCCGGAATTTTTCTGGGTGGCATTTCTCTCCCGACCTCTGAATCGGGTGCAGAACCTGGGGGTAGTTCTTGACGATAGGTTGACACTGCATTCACAGGTGTCGGCAGTCATCAAGACTTCCTTTTATCAGCTGAGGAATATCGCCAGGATTCGGCATCTTATTCTGTCTGCTGACCTGCCTACTTTAGTCCATACCTTTGTGATCTCACACCTGGATTATTGCAACTCCCTTTATCTAGGGCTTTCTGGGGTTGAAATCTGTTGCCTGCAGCTAGTGCAGAATGCTGCAGCCTGGCTTTTGACAGGCTGTAGAAGATCGTGTCATATTACTCCGATGCTGCGCAAACTGCACTGGCTGCCAATCTGGTGGCGGATCAACTTTAAAGTTGGCTTGCTGACTTTCAAAGCCATACATGATCTGGGCCCAGCCTATCTGAAAGAATTTCTAGTTCTCTATCACCCTGATCGATCTCTCCACTTGGCCAACGAGGGGTTGCTAGAGGTTCCAAGGGTGAATTTGAAATCTTCTGGTGCTCTGGCATTCTTGTATGTTGCCCCCACCCTTTGGAACTCTCTACTCCATCGGTTACGTGAGTGCACTTCTGTGGAGGGTTTTAAGAGGGGTCTAAAGACCTTTTAATGGGAAACAGCATTCCCTGAACACTGAATGTTTTAATTGGTTTGCCTATATTTTTTATTATGCCTGTTTTAATTGTTATTATGTATGGTGCCTTGACATTTGAAAGGTGCCTTATAAATAAAAATTATTATTATATTATTATTATTACTTCTGGATCCTGATGGAATCTGTATCTATACACTTTTCTTTCTCTGGCTTTGGTCTCTTTGGAGAACTTGCTCTACAACTCTGCTCACCACGCCAAAATAGAGGTGTGGTGCCCTGAAGGTTGTAAAATGGATGTTAACGTGTGCTGGGTTTCCACATCAATAAAAAAAAAGGATAAATAAAGCAACTGTGTCAATGACACCAGTAACTTGCACACAAATTACTAACACAGGTCCCAAATAGGTGGATGGTGGCACCTGACAAAGAGGGGCAGGAGTCAGAATTATATTCCAAATGCTGCTCAGGATTTTATTCATGCAAAATGGGGAAAGGGAACATGGTCACAGGGAACACTTATCCCTACTCTCCTGTATGAGGAGAACTTTAAATCCAGTGATTGTAACAGCTCCGCTTTACGAGCTGTCTACACTCTATACCCTGTATGAGGGTGACTCAATGCGCAATTACAATAATCAATTGTAACAGTTCCACTTTATGAGAGGTCTATCTACAAGATCAGCAACTCACTATGCAGTTTTCTAATACTACCGTGAGGTGCACCTCTACCTAGGGCCTATTACCTGGAGTACTCCACTTTAAGGAACTCTAAATGATATTACTACAAGACTCTACATCAGTCATAGTAGGCAGTTCGTGGACAGTTGAGTTTTCTCTGTCATCGAGAAGAAACTGAATTGCAGAATATGAGACACAAGGGAAACACTTGGCTGACTGGTCTAGAAACTTAGGGACTTCAGAGAGGATTTTGAACAGGCCATCAGTCTTTCAGCCACACCCCACCTCTCTAGGGTTATGGGAGTTTCAGAACAATGCAAAGATTTCCTCAGCTCAAAACCCACTGAGGGCTGCTGGAATTCAAACACAACAAACCCGGCTACAGCTCACTTCTGGACTGCTGGGAGATGAAGAAGAAGATACTGCACAATTGGCCACAGCCCGCTTCTGAACTGCCGAGAGGAGAAGAAGATACTGAACACCCAGCCACAGCGCTCTTCTGGACTGTCGGGACACAAAGAAGATGCTGAACACCCAGCCACAGCCCTCTTCTGGATTGTCGGGACACAAAGAAGATACTGAACACCCAGCCACGGCCCTCTTCTAGTCTGTTGGAACATAAAGAAGATACTGAGAAGAAAGAAGTCTGTGGAACGTGAGCGAACAATGGGGTTCTAGGCACCAAGGCTGGACAAGCCAAGGACTATGTAAAATAAGAAACAGGACAATGATACAGGATACTGCATCAGAAGATCTGGACAGCACTTCGATATGGATGATAAAACAAGAAAATGGACGGTACCTTTGTACTGGGCCAGGCCGTACACTGGGAAACTGAAGAGCGGAAAATAATAAACAGGATGTTGCAAATGAGATGACTGTGGCATGGTTCTTCAAAGATCTGTTGCCGGCTGCTTTGGAGATGCACTGAAGATGATTTATGGAGTACTTGAAGAAGATTGATCTGGATACACATTGGTGAAAGGATTCTGGAAACTTGATGAAGACTGATTCGAACACCTTATTACACTGAAATGCTGGCAACAAAGGAATACTTTCTGGCACTTCTACTGTTCATAGTAATAACAGCAATGCAAATAAAGTCTCAGTTCTTGTTGCAGTGGCCAATTGCATAGACTCAATGTTCAGACCACAGTAAATATACAGGCCATTCACTTGTCTGGGTGAACCCTAGCTCTGGTGGACCTAACTAACAGGGGTCCCTCTGACTAGATCAGGTTCTTCCTGTTACTGTGACTCAGTATGGCTAGCTAGATTCCCTAAACATCCGGGGTCACTAATGCTGCTGGGCCCCTATAACACCTGGGGAATCTAAATGGCTAGCAGTGGGCCTAACTTGCCCCTTTAGGTAGCAGTGCAATATAGCAGTGGGCCTAATGTTCCCCTTTTAAATAGCAGTGGGCCTAACTTGCCCCTTTTATACGGCAGTGGGTCTAACTCGCCCCTTTTAATGGCAGTGAGCCTAACTTGCCCCTTGGGTCCTGGGCTTCCCTTGCCCTTTTAAATGAACAGCTGGGCCTGTACTGCCCTTTAAGAACTGGGCCTCCTTCTGGCTGGGCCCCTTTTAAGTCATTTAAATAGCAGTGGGCCTAACTTGCCCCTTGTAATAGCAGTGGGCCTAACTTGCCCCTTTATACAGCAGTGGGCCTAACTTGCCCCTTTATACAATAGTGGGCCTAATTTGCCCCTTTATACAGCAGTGGGCCTAACTTGCCTTTTTCAATAGCAGTGGACCTAACTAGCCCCTTTTAATAGCAGTTGACCTAACTTGCCCCTTGAGTTCTGGGCTTCCCTTGCCCTTTTAAATGAACAGCTGGGCCTGTACTGCCCTTTAAGAACTGGGCCTCCTTCTGGCTGGGCCCCTTTTAAATCGTTGGGCCAACTTGATTTAGCCCCTTAAACACCTGGGCCTCCCTTGACTGGGCCCCTTTAAATCGCTGGTCCTCCTTGGGTCTATGAGGTAAAGGTCGGCTAAGCTGCCCCTTTCTGACAGTGATGGGCCTAATTTGCCCTTTTACACACTGGTCCTCAACCTTATTCATGAGCCCTCTCAGTAGCCTTAATGCTGGGCCCCTCTCCTGGGTGTCTCCGTGCCCAGTTGAACATTTATTTATGCAAATTAGGCCTGGTGTGGCCACCCTGTAGCTCCTTGCACCTAGCATAACAAATAAATAAATAAACAGATTTTGCTTTCAGTTCTGAGGTGGACTGCACATTGCAGCATGCTGCCGTTGACTCATCACACCAACCAGGGAACAGACGGGAGGTGGGAGGTGCTGCTTACAGAGGGAGGGAATTTCAGGCAGAGATCGGGCAAACGGGGACCTTGTGAGGACCTGTGACTGCACGATCGATGTGGCAGTGCTACTGCCGCCTTGAGGGGACCAAAACAGTACTTTTTAAATAAAATAAAAATAACAAAATGGGACACCAAGCCCTCGTGGGAAACAGCAGGATGTTTTCTTCACTTTCTGGCGCCTCACCACGACACCAAGGACCAAACACTTGACAGTATGCTGTTTCTTCAGTGACTGGAGATAGAGGGGCACACAGCGAAGTCCACAGGGACAGCTTCAGCCCTCCTGATAAGCTCTTCATGTCCCTCTTCACTTTCTGTGTCCTCTCTCCTCCACAGTCACCACGATTCTCCCTAACAGATAACTATTTTTCAAACTGTAACACTCTGGGTTCTGGTTCTGGAAGGCATGGCAGGTGCCTCACAGTGAGTATTCCATCTAATCAGCCTGGCATTCTATTTGCTGCAGCAAGGCATAAATTATTAATTTTTGCATTATTTCTGAACTATGTACAATATTTTAGGTAGGATTTGAACAGGTTTTGATGCTGGCGTCCTACACTGGGCACCTTGGCATATTTGGGGCACAAATAGGGCTGTTAGCACATTACAGGAGGTATTCTTAGTTAAGTGCCACAAAGGCAATTAAGACTGTTAAGAAGTCTTTTAGGGAACATTTTGATGTTTGCAACTTTTTGGTGGCAGGGAAATGTTACACCTGAGTGTTTGTACCTTATTGCTGTTTAGCGACTGTGATGGGCACATATGGACATTTTTGTGAAAAACTATATATAGATTTTTTTTTCTGATAGTGTAACAGAATGGAAACTTAAATGGCAGTGCCATGAAATGTTATCCTTTGGTTCTGTAAGTATTTAAGAAAATAAAGGCAGAAGAATTTGGGGCTATTTATAGTGTTCCTCCATCCCTTTGCCTTACTGTGCTCTAGATCAGATTTCTGCTCAATAGGATGGATGACCATTTCGTTTTCATTCAGGGCAGCAGCACTCACAATGCAATGGCTGCTCAGAGTTGCCTGCTTACACCCGAGATTCTTGGAATGTGGGAAGTCATAGTTCAGGCTTCTATTTTAGTAATGTAATATCACATAATGCACAGTGTTAGTTGTGTGAGCAGCTGAAGGAAAAGCTTAAAGGGGACAGGAACTGTGTGCTAGTTGGCAGCAGTTGGTAATGTTCCTATTTACAGCACTGAAACTCAGGCCTCACAATGCTCCATATTTAACTGGATGTGAATAAACACTGACACGACAAGCCATGTTTTCAATTGTTTTCTTTTTATGCACAACATGCTGCACAGTTGTTTCCATGGAACCTGTAGGTTGGAGTTTTCACTATGTCATGGTTTGAGTAAAGAATACTAGTTGTGAGCTGTTGACCTAGCAGAACCTTACTCAGAGTTCTGTGTACAAACCGTGACATAGTTAAAACTCCAGATCACAGGTTCAGGTAAGAGAACTGTAACAGAATAAAGGACAAAACACCTCAGCAAGGGTTAGCCCAAAGGGCATTGGCAATAAAGCCAAGTTTCAAAGAAATATGATCAGAATGGCTTTAAATAAATCCTGAAGGCTGGTCCTAGGAGTGCACATGCTTACCCACACTTGTGACCTATATGCCCAGACCAAGTGGCTTAATCTCCAGGGGAGAATTAATACCAGGTATGTTTCTCCGGAAAAAAATCCATCCATGGATTAACAACCCCCCCCAGCTATCCTAAACCTCCTTACACCACAACCAATCAGCACCAGATATGGGGCAAGGCTAGAAATGCTGTAAACATCCCCTTTCACTGCTCATTTCTAGCCCAGCATTTCTTTGCCTATAAAGCACCAGTCTGGCTCAATGATCTCCCCACTGACATAGTCACTGAACCCAAGCTCGGACCCCTTAAGCATAAACTCCACCAACACCTGACTACTCTACTACTGTCAACACAGCAAGTACCATCTGCTGTTGCTGAGACTGTCTCTTGCTGCCTCTGGTCGTCCTTGACTGAAGATCAGTGACTTTGCCTGTTTCCAGCCTGCTGCTATCTCATCTGGCCCCGGTGTACTGTGAAATTGCTCAGTTTGGCGAGCAGAAGCTAGGGTGAGCCGGCAACCAATCACAGCACCTGGAAGGAGGAGCTTTGGAATCCGACCTGCTCGCATAGAGGTAAGAACGCCAACACAGCAAATACTATCTGCTGTTGCTGAGACTGTCTCTTGCTGCCTCCGGTCGTCCTTGACTGAAGAACAGTGACTTTGCCTGTTTCCAGCCTGCTGCTATCTCATCTGGCCCCAGTGTGCTGTGAAATTGCATAGTTTGGTGTGCTTGGGTTCAGCGAGCTGGCAACCAATCACAGCACCCGATAGGAGGAGCCTTGGACTTTAAAACTCTGGCCTGCTCACACAGTGGTAAGAACACCAACACAGCAAGTACCATCTGCTGTTGCTGAGACTGTCTCCTGCTCCTTCTGGTCGCCCTTGACTGAAAAACGTGACTTTGCCTGCTTCCAGCCTGCTGCTATCTCATCTGTCCCTGGTGTGCTGTGAAATTGCTTAGTTTGGTGTACAGGGGCTCAGGCGAGCTGGCAACCAGTCACAGCACCTGGTAGGAGGAGCCTTGGACTTTAAAATTCTGACCCGATCATACAGCACGAGCAGTACGCGAGCATGAGTGGCGCCACTCGGTGAAGAAAATTTGCTGGTTCAACGTAGGGAAGAGAGGGTGAAGATTTTAGTTGTGCAGTTCTGTTCTTGGATGCCCTGGTGAGTAACAGTAAATTGAAATTTGGCTGACTGAAGTTGTTGAAAGTTTTAATATTTACAACAAAGTATCATGTTGCTCACCTGGACACCCAGTGTTATTTAAAACTTCACTTTATGCAAAGTTTACTATAATTGAACTGCAAAGTCATTTATATTTGTAAACAAAGTATCTTATTATTTACTTGGGTACGTACTGATGTCTTGGAACATATATTTTATAACAAGTTAAGTAAAACTTTTGAAGTGGGAACATATATAGATTAACTTATTTAGAATTTTTCTGAAAAAAATAGTTTTTACTTTTTAACTTAGTACAAAGATTCAATTGTTTTGTTAATACAAAAATGCTGGCAGTCTGGTGGGGGGGTCTTGATATTGATGGGCAATTTCCCAGTTAATCCTGAACATCTATATATAGATGCATAATTTACTTATAACATAGAAAGTTATAACACAACAACACTAAAAGGAAATATAACGAGGAATATAGATAATACGAAAGAATGGCAAGGTCAGATTCAGGCTAATTTGTTAAATAGTGAATTTGAGACATCATTGGTAAAGTGGGTTTGTATTACTAGTAATGTATTGGGAGGATGGGGGTGGAACGTACTCCTGGAAGACTCTGAAATAAAAGGAAAACATACCAGGGACAGATAAACAAAATTAAGAATGTATGGACTGTGTAAATTAATGGTAATTTTAAGTTTGATTACGAGTGGGGACATCCATCCAAACCCTGGGCCACAGTTTAATACCTATGTGGATTATACCTCTGAGATGTTAAAGGAAAAGGGACTTAAGATTGTGCATATTAATATATGGGGCATGATTCACAAAAGAGATGTGCTCAGAGCAACTCAGATGCACTGGCGCAAGTCAAAAATGCGCTGCAGAATGATTTACAAACAGGGTGAATGCGCCAGCACAACCGAGATGCCCTGCGCCAAACGACATGCACCATAGGCGCAATGTAATGATATGCAGCGCATATGCAGGGGGTGTACCCATGCATACACAGCACAACCCGATTCACAGTGCATATCCACGGCGCATCAGTGGGGCACCTCCAGCGCAAAGGCAAGATGCGCCATAGAAAGATAAGTACAAAAGAAGGAGACTTAAGTCCAGCCCACCTGCAGGTCATTGACTGACTTGCTGCAGCAGCACACTGCCTGAGCCAGAGGGAGAGAGAAGGAAAGAGAGAGAGAGAGAGACAGAGACAGAGCCAGCCAGCCAGCACACCAAGCCAGAGGGACTGAGCCAGAGGGCCACACAGAGAACCCCACAGCAAAATCAACCCAGCAGCAGTTGCCATCACAGGTGCACCAATGAGGAGGAGGAGGAGGCAGGGTGGTGGAAGGCACCATAGGCGGCCAGCCCCACAGCAGTAGTGTGCCAGGCTGTCCTTTGAGCAGCTCACTGGAGTGGAGACAGTAGGCCGATTCTGTCTGAACAGGGCCATGCTGAGGCAGCACTGTGAGCTGTGCTATGATGTGATGCAGGCACCCACTGCATGAGGTCATGCCATCCCGGTGGAGACCAAGGTGACAATGGTCATGTGCCTGCTCACCACGGGAACCTTCCAGAGGCCTACTGGGGACACCACTGGCATTTCACAGGCCTCTACATCCCACCTCCTCACACAGTTCCTCACTGCACTGCTACCGTATGCTTCAGAATACATCCATTTCCCCAGCACGCATGCAAAGCAGACAGAGCCATGAGGGGTTCTACAGGGTGGCACACATGCCAGGCATCATAGGGGCCATTGACTGCACCCATGTGGCAATCTACACACCACCTGATGAGGACGCTATCGCATACATCAACCGGAAGGGTTACCACTCCGTGAACTGCCAGGTGGTGTGCAGTGCCACAGGGTGCATCACCAGTGTCTGCACCACACACCCTGGGAGCACACATGATGCATTCATATGCCACCAGTCAGCACTGTGCAGGAGGTTTGAGGATGGGGACATACCAAGTGGCCATCTGTTAGGTGTGTGTGACAGGGCCCCAACAGCACAGGAGGACACCAAGGCTGGGACACACAGGGTTGGCCATGGGCAACCCACGCAGTGCGATGCAGGTGCATGGGACCTGGGACAGCAGGGGTGTGCAAGGGTACACAGGCGGACACAGGGTGGCAGGCAAGCACTGTGCACCACACGACAGACGGGGGCACGCAGGTGCAGTTGGGGTAGGGTTGCAGGGCTGCCTGTAATGGGGATGCATGGGCGGTAGAGCAGGACAGGTGTACACACCACTGAGGCCAGGGCTGAGGTCAGGGCACATGGCAAAGTGCTACCCAATGTACTAATGGACATACGTCTACCCCCACAGGTAACGCCGAATATCTGCTGAGGCCCTGGCTCCTCACCCCCTTTTGATGACCCAGAACAGAGGCAGAGGAGCTCTGCAATAAGGCATATATTGCGACACGCACCATCATAGAGCGTGTCTTTAGCATGCTGAAGATGTGCTTCCGGTGCCTGTGTCAGTCAGGTGGTGCCCTACAGTATAGCCCTGAGAAGGCCTGCAGCATATTCCTGGCCTGTTGCATGCTACACAACATTGCTCTAGACCATGGAATACATGTCAAGGCCTGTGAGGGTGACAGTTCTGGGGAGGAGGAGGGGTGGGGGGGCAGAGCACCCCCAAGGGGCCAGGGAGGCGAAGCAGGGCAGGGCCAGAGGGACCTGAGGCTGGCGGCCAGGGCAAGGGACCACCGCAGATGTGTGGTGGAGGAACACTTTGGGCCACGCAGGTGAGTGTGCAGGCATGTATGTATGCAGGGTGTGCACCAAGGTGTGGGTATTGCATGTCATGGGCATAGTGAACATTGGACACCACACAACAGTGCACACAGGCACACACAGTGAGAGACACACAGACACACACACACCAGGCATGCAACAACCATGCACTGCCCGGGCCATGGCGCAGATGTCGTGGGTCAGTGTGCACTGCAGCCTGCGCACAGGCACAGCAGACACTAGAACACACTCATCATTCCCATGAAACATGGCACAACAGTGGCACACACAGACATGCAGGTCATCCTGCACAGGTAGCACAGAGTGGTGCCAGAGCTGCAGTGGGGCGGGTGACCGCTGCACACACTGCCACTGACACCACCTGCAGGGCATCCAGCACACACCGATGGCACACACCACGGACACAGGGTGGCCTCTGCCATGGCTGGTGGTGGCGGGTGTACACAACCAGCCAAAAGGGGCATCGCCTGCGACCCTGCAGGGGTGCTTCACCGAGACCGTGTACAGGTGCCCAGTGGAGTGGCCAACCCACCGCCACCACTCGAGCCATGGATGGTGGGTGTGGAGGCAGGCAGTGACGGAGTCAGTAGCAGGGAGTTCACCTGGCTCTGCCACTGGGGTGTGTGGGACATGCTCCTGGGCATCCAACTGGACACACGATGTCCATGGCATGTTGCAGAGGCAGCCACCACCTCCAGAGCAGCTGCAATCTCTTCCAGAGCTGCAGTCATGCCCATCTGCATGATGCATGCCTCTGCCAGCATCTGCGCACACCAAGCAGCCACGGACTCATGCTCCTGGACCATCACTCTCCTGTGGCTACGGAGCTCTGCACGGAGGGCCTCCTGCCCCTCCACATCACCCGCAGGAGGGCGAGGTAGGCCTCCTTGTCGTTGGCAGGTGACGCTTCACGGTGGTGCCGCCTATGAGCAGAGGATGTATCAGTCTGACGTGGTGCATCCATGGGCAGTAGTTGCACCCTGGTAGGCTGCAACATGGGCGGGGCTTGGTTGGACACTGTCACTAACTGCCCATGGGTGGTGTCCTCCTGGGCCAATGGAGCAGGTGTGTGCACCGTTGCACCCTGCCCGGATGCCACTGATGTCGCCAGCACTGCACTTGGCAATGGTGCAGGGGGCACAGCACCCACAGCTGTGGAAAGCTATGCCACATCTGCAGCTGCACCTCACACAGTGGGAACATCAGTGGCAACTGGGGCCATGTGCACAGGCATCTCTGTGCCATGTGCACCAACATCTGCCATGACTGCGCTGGTGGTGGTGATGACTGTGGTGGTGTCAAGGCCCTTCCCCTGCATGCCACTGGTGAGCACAAGGCGGCCATCAGCAATGTCCACCGCATCATCTGGGTCATCATCAGACAACCCATACAGGCACTCCAGCCAAGAGGTGTACCCGCCGGCAGTCCTGCCAGCGCTGGCCCAGGGGCCCGCCTGCACTGGGGCCATGACTGGTATTGCTTGAGTGTGGATGGTGCTGGTGCAGAGTCATCCATGGTGGTGTCATCAGCCCCGTGAGATGGGCCCGCATCATCACTTGCGGGGTCATCATGTGCAGCCATGGCCACGGCAGCACCCGGGAGGTGTGATGGTGCTGTGGAGGGAAGGATGGTTAATGCACAGAACACATAGGTCACATTGGGGATGTACTACAGTACACGGCCGTCCACACGGCACCAAGGCTGCAGGCCTGACCATGGCAGGGCCATGGCGTGCCAACATTACACAGGCCATGGTATGGTCGCACCCATCACCGTCCCAACATGCACACTGCGTGGCAGTGGTGGCACATGCCACATGGATGCACAGTGGACACGTGCCCCCTGGTGCAGTGACATGGCAGCTGCGGCACCACGGTGCTTGTTGCATCTGGCCAGGGGAAACCATCCCCAGGCAGGCTGCTGTTCCTGGGTATATGGTGACAGTGCACGGTACGTACGGACAGGCGTGGCTGCCTTGGCACATGGGCAGGCAGGCCGGGCTAGGACACACAGCTACTCACAATTCTGCAATGGGCTGCCACCGGTCTGGAACCCACCTCTGGGGACACCCTGCACGGCTGTCCAGGACACACTGGTGGCCAGGAGGGCTTCATTAGGGCTAAGCTGTTCTGCTATGCTCAGGCTTCCCCCTGTCCACCGCATGGAGGCCTGGATGTTGGCCACCTTCTCCTTGGTCTTCCTGCACCAATCGTTCCAGTGCTTCTGACACTCCAGGACCGTGAAGTTGTATGGTGCCATGGCATTCATCTGCTGGGCCACCTCCTCCCAGCCTGCTGCCCCTGCCAGTGAGGACGTCCAGGCATAGGTGACATGCTTCAATGAGCACCCTCTTCTCATCCTTTGTGAAATACTATAGGTGCCTGTTGGCAGTGCCGGCATCCTTCAACATAGTGGCTACTGTTGGTGGAAGCATCCGGGTGTTAGGCATGCCTGTGGGTTCATATGTTCCCAACCCACCTGCCTCTGTCTGTCGACTCCACCAGGTTCCCTGCAGCAGGTGGTCTTGGTGGTGGTCTGCGAGTGGGCATCCTGGCATGGTCAATGGTGCCCCATGGTACATGGCCCATTGGGGACAGTGCACCTGCCATGCTTGTCCACTGGTCCACAGCTGGGGTGCCTGTGCCAGTGCTGCCACCCCAGGGGTGTACATGGTGCAGTCTGTCATGGCCATGACCGAGGACCTCTGCGGCATGTGTGTGGATGTAGTGGTACCCCACCCATGCTGGGTATTGCCCTTGCAATGCTGGGGGGGGGGAGCAGAGGCTGGTCGGTGACAGCCATGGTGCAGCTGGCCCAGTGTGTGGCATGGTGACACTGACATCTCACCTGCGCAGGCGCCGCCGTGTGCCTCAGGCAGTCCTGTAGCACATCACTGCATCCACCACACATGGCCAGTACCACCCTGTCACACATACCTCTCCACAGTACCACTATACAGGGAACAGTACCTCCGTGTAGGTTGCAGAACCACCATGTTCCATGGTGCAAGGCCGTGTCCCACTGCCAACCATACCAGTGTACATCGGTACTGTATCCCATATGCTGCCATGTGTACACCATGGTTCTGTGACAGGCGCTCTGGACATGATGGCAACCAGTCTACCAGTGTCCTGTGCATCCTGTGTACTGCACAGGTTCAGTGTTCCACAATATGGGCATTTGTTCCACATTATGTGCATGTTTTCTACAGATAGGGAAGCACTGTTCTCTATGGGGACATGATCGTTGAGAGGCATGCATGCACATGTACAATCCCCCCTGTATGTTCTATAGCCCATGTAAATATAGCTGTGTACTCACCTTCAAGGCTCAGTTCCCTCTCAATCACCTGATCTCAGCCTGCAGAATTGGGAGCATTTATGGCTCAGGGCATACAAATGAGGCCTGGGCCTCTGGTAATGAAATGCTAATCAGCTGGGATGCCCATGCATGTGGAATGAGGTGGTTTAAGGCGCATTGTCTGTGAATTGCTTAATTGCCCCCAACTCATTTCACTTTACAAGGAGCATCTCTGATATGCACCTGTGATACGGCGCAGGTACATGTGGGCAATCATATAGAAACATGCATCACCAATTCTTGTAAAAGTTTCAATTTTAATTATTTCTTTTCCAGATGTTGTTTACAACAGGATAATTTCAGCATGGCACAGTACTTTAACATCTTACTCTTCCATTCGGAGCAGCAAATAACACAACAGACAAAATAATCTGGCGTTTTTAAATCTTCCATTCGGAGCAGTAAATAGCACAGCAGACAAAATAATCTGGCATTTTTAAATGTTCCATTCGGAGCAGTAAATAACACAGCAGACAAAATAATCTGGCATTTTTAAATCTTCCATTTGGAGCAGTAAATAGCACAGCAGACAAAATAATCTGGCATTTTTAAATCTTCCATTCGGAGCAGTAAATAGCACAGTTCATCAAAACTCCACCAAGCACTTTTCAGCAGCTTCCTGGAGTATACCTCCAGACCCACAACAAGCAAAATCTACCTCTCAACCCAAATAATCTGAATTTATACCCAAAAGGGGTCATGTGATTATTTAACTCCACCCCAGCATCTTATTTTACACTTTAAATCTTTATTTACCAAGTATTTATTTTATTTGTAAACATATTGCCCCTTTTAATTACCGTAGCAAAATATTTATAGACATACAAACAAATTAAACTCTTTTTAAGAGCCTTTCAAACATTATTGCTAACAACTGAAGTACCTCCCCTTCCTATACACTATATAAAGAATATAGATGTGACCGGCCGGCTCCTAAAGGAACAAAGACGCCGGCAGGAACTGAACCCGGGACTCCACAAATGCTGGGAGAACAACAACAAAAACCCTCGTCCTCATAAGGTTCCAAACATAGCATCAAACCTCCCCATTCTACCTCCGGAAGGTTTGTAAAACTCAACCCATTATGCATTGACCAGAATATTTCATTCTAGGGAAAACCCAAAGGTAAAATGACTCTGCTATAATGCGAATAATTACTCCACATCGCACTATCGAGAAGGAACGCAACGGCTTATCTCCATAAGGCAAAGCCAGACATCGAACAAAAAGAGGGTTTTATCAGAACATATGGAGGGGAGGGAAAGCAAAACTATTCAAAAACAGTGCCCAGTAACAATATTAACTGAATATTATTCTTCTATACGTAGCAAAATGCAAGCCAGCTATTTAACAAAAGGGAAAGCCGGTAAACGGTTCCAGGTATCTATTTAATCTATATATATATATATATATATATATATATATATATATATATATAATTTATGCAAGAGACCCGAGCCAGTTGTTAAAGGGGTGTTTTACAAGAACATGCAAAAGGGAACCATAAAGGGTTCAAATTACCAGTACTTTGTGTTCCTCGTTCTTAAAAATGAGTCACAACAGAACTCGTCTCGAATCAGGAGACACGGAAACACTTCAACAGGCATTGATATGTCTTTCCAATTCCCCAAAACACCCTCTAAACAACAAGACAAAGCGCAATACAGGCGCCTTCATCTTCACAGAGTCTATTCACATGACTCTCCTAACACAACGGGTATTAAGGCAAATATAATTTAAAAAGGAACTAATTTCTGGAACAAACAAAACGGCTCCAAATACCCACTTGATTTGGGCAAAGGACATAAGGGAACGCCCAAAAGATTACCCACTGCCTTCCAACCTAAATAAACCCACAGAAACACTGACTGGCACTACAAGGCTTCTTTGTACTAATATAACGTAACGTTCTTCCATTTTACTTAACAGAGGGCTTACTATGTACCCCAATATAGTACAAGCCGTAAGTAGTAAACGTTTAAATACTAAGAGGGACTATTATGTCTGAACTTTGTCTGTGCAGTCATTTACTCTACAAAAAGGTAGAAGCCATATTTACAACTACCTGTGGGGGGAGGAAGAATTCAGGTATACTGCCATGAAATGTATTTAACATTAAACTAACAACTATCCTTTCATTTGTTATTTATTTTATTCATTTAGTTTTTCAAACAATATCACTAAGCAATGGCTGCCTTTTGACTGAATGGACTTAATCACATCCACCAACCCAAACTAAACAATAGGCCTCATGATAGCACCTTTAGGAGAATACAAAACCGGGCTTTCAGATAGCCCTCCCAGTTTTATAAATATTATTTAGGGCCCTCAACCCTTCACAGGGGCACCCTGTGACAGTACATATGATGTTACAGTGCATCTGTCACGCATGTGTGCTCACCGTGTGAAACGGCACATCTTTCATTATGTGCCGCTACGCTGTTTACTCGATGCACTGCTGCGGGGATGCTGGCCATCGCACTGTGTCCTGTATCACACACTGTATACCCACATGCATGGGACATGCTGCACTGAGTGGTCATAGTAGCCATGGATCGTGCATTGTGTGCTGTGGGTGTCTGTAGTGCATGCTGTGCACAACATGGTGGCCGCACGTGCATCATGCATGCGTGACCCATCCGTGACCTCACCACACCTTAGCGGTTGGCATTGTGCATGCCATGTTGCCTCTGGCCTATCACGCCTCACGTACTGTGCGCGTTGTACTGCACGTGCCTCAGTGTTTCACATGGTGCATATTGGGTACTCGATCGCACTTTAGCGCGTTGTGCTGGGAGACAGTACCTGTCAGTGGGGACATGCCTAGAGCTGGTAGACAATCCTCTAGCACCATGAACTGGTCCCAGGTGGAGCTGCTGCATCTGGTGGCTCTTGTTATGCTGGTGGAGGGGGCAGCTGTTTGGGCAGGAGGACCTCCATGTGTCCAGGGCCGAGGTGTGGGCCTCCATTGCCAGGAGGTTGGTACAGTGCACTGGGCTGCCATGCACTGGGGAGCAGTGCAGGCATCATTTCAGTGACCTCCAGAGGTGGGACCCGGAGAGACTTGGGCAGCTGCGTCGCTGTGCACACTGGGGGTGTACTGCCAAGGCCAGGTAGGTGTTGCTCATCTGGCTCCTTATGTGGTGCATACTGGGTGTGTGTGTGTTGAGGCCCTCATGGGGCGCCCACTTGGATCACTGTCATGCTACACACATGGCAGTGGCTGCACCTGCCCAGTGCAGCCCTATCATGTGTGCCATGGAGGGGGCTATGGGCAGGGCTGTGGTTGCATGCAGGCTGCTGAGGACTGCACATATGGTTACTGCTGTGTGCTGCACATGCCTGAGGGGTGGTACTGTAGCAGTGCATCCTGCACAGTGGTAATGTATGGCTGTCCCTACACTGCCTGTGCTTGTCGGTGGTGTTGTGTGTTTCTGGCACTGCTGTGTTGACTCATGGTGCTCTCTGTCTGTAGTGTTTTGCAGGACCAGAGGCTGTGCAGAGGGCCATGGCTGTCATTGAGGCATGGAGGAGGAGGAGTAGACTTCTTGGTGCCAGACCTGGAGCCCATGCAAGGACAGGTAGGTGGTGCATTCTTCTGTTGCTGTGGTTTTGCTGCTGTGGGTTACTGCTGGGTGGGGGTGCTGTCTACATTCAGGCCCTCTGTGTGTGCTCTCTTTGTCATTGCTGTAGGTCTCCAGGGATGACATGCCAGGGCTGGGGGTGCTGCCCATTTTGATGTGGAGGGGCAGATCCATGTCGCCATCCAGGTGGCCCTGCGGCCTATATCCAGGATGGTTCCATGCCTGTCAGTTGCCCTGCGGGGGGTGTTCTTCAGCACTTACCCTTACGTGGCCATGCCAGTGTGTGGCATGGCAGGGCATGGTTGCCCTAGTGGCCCCCTGCCTCTTCTTGGGGCCATGCTCTGTATATCGTTTGTGTATATAGCCCCTTGCTTCTTTGTTGTTCTGGGTTTCGTGTTGTACAGTTGTTTATCTGGTTTTACTGTTTTATAAACATGTTGCTATCAGCACCTGTGTCTGAGGGCTTCATTGTTCCAGCATCATGGTTGCTCCCTCTTTTCCTGCTGACTTGCTCCACTTACTCTGAATTGCTCCTCTGTGTGGCTCAAGGCATCCTGGGTGCCCTGGCGCATCTCCTGTTGTGCCAGTGTATCTCCAGTTGTGCTGTCCAGTGTCTGGGCAATTCACAGAGGGGATGCGCTTGTGGTGCATTCCATTGTGCATGCCTCTGTGTATCACTCTATGCTTGGTGCATCCGATATGTGCCGGCACATCTGGGTTGCGCTTGGCACATCTTCTTTGTGAATCCTACCCATGTAGTTTATATAAAAATACTGAACAGTTGAGAGAATAGGTAAAAACATATAAACCAGATGTTACAGTAGTAACAGAGTCATAGATGCAACTCGGACAAAGCTTTCCTGGCAGTACCCAGGGTAAAAACCTCCCTTGCCACTACAGAGCCCCTATCTGGTTTAACGCACTCCCAGCCACCATCACCAGCATGCCCAAGATTGCCCCGTTCAAAGTGGCTCTCCACAACCACCTCCTCAACACCCGCTCCTGTAACTGCAACTAGCCTGTGCTCTCCCCGCCCTCTTGGGCCCTAAAGCCCCTGACAAGGTCCACTATGGACTACCACTACTTACAAAAATGTCTAACCCTCAGTGGGCTCATGAATTAAGATGAATTATACTGCAACGGATGCTCTCTCATAGTAACAATGTTGTTTTATGTGCTTATGTAAATAACTATATCCAAATTTGTATATAATGCCTGTAAACATTGTCTGTAATCATACATGAATTTTGTGTATAATATCTGTAAACAATGTCTGTAATCCATACATGACGGCTATTCCTTTGTAACTGTACCCTCACTGCTGTCTGTTCCTCCATATGATGAGGTACCTTTGTAAATGAGCCGTTGGCTCAAAGGTTGTAAATCCGATACTTCAAATAAATAAATAAATCAGTAGTGTCCAGTGCACTCCCCACTAAGCTGTTCTAAATAGCCTGTAACATTTTTATTTTTTTAAAGTTTATACTTTCTTACTCACATCCTTTCACTTCATTACAGTATTTTCAAAAATGGGTTTCGTAGTCTTCAGATGCCAGCTAGTATTTGAAATAAGCCCATCCACCAATGGCAAGGTGAAACACTAGATGAGAAACCACTCCAACATTTAAAATATAACTCACTCATCTGATACAGGCTCTTTAGAGCAGCTTTTGGTTTTTTTTTTTTTTGGGGGGGTACCAGACACTAATGATTGGTTTGATATAGGCCACAAACCAGTAGCACATGCCTAAAAGATGTGAATTGTAGTGAGAAAGAAGTAATGTGACTTACTGGGACTTGAACCCAGGCCCCCAGAAAACCACCCCAGTGCTCTAATCACTGAGCTACAGGCTCATATGGTTGGACCTGGGGTTCATAGACACACTTCCTTTCTCTGGTATTGCATGGCCAGCAACTAGGAGTAACCAAGATGACAATTAGATGATTTTGGTGTAATATTAGCTACTGCTAAGCATCTTAAAACAGAAAAAGTAGTGAGAAAAAATAAATAAAATGTGACCTACTGGTAACTGAACCCAGGCCTTGGAAATACAACGCCAGTGCTGTAATTACTGAGATACATGGAAAACACAGGAAATAATAAGAAATGTGATTGAATCTGGTGAATAAGCAGAAGTAGAGCTTGCTATCCTTATGGTGTGATTACTAATTGGGTGAGGTGTGGCCCTCTCTATTAACAAGTGCCCCACACCAGCCATACGCTGCGAGGCATCTGTTCTCTTTACAGAAGTAAACATGGGGAAGCTTGAGAGGAGTCTCACATAAAGAAACGCAGTGAGTATTCCAGCTCAGATGAGTGAGTTATATTTAAAATGTTAGAGCAGTTTCAGTCCAAGGCTTTCACCTTGCCATTAATTGGAAAGGCTTATTTCAAATACCAGCTGGTATCTCAAGACTAAGAAACCAGTTATGAAAATAATGGAGTGACAAGATGTGAGTAAGAAAGTATAAAACTTCAAAAGATTCAAAAACTGCAGGCTTTTTAGAGCAGCTTGGGGGAGTGCATTGGGCACTAATGATTGTTCTGATATAAACCACAAACCAGTAGCACACCCCTAAAAAATGCAGGAATTTATAAGAAATGTGATTAAATTTGATAAATGAGCAGGGGTTGAGCTTTGCATTCTTTTGATGTAGTTTGAAATGTTAGCCAAATCTGCACCCCACCCTCACTCTCTCCCCCCCCTTTTTCTTCTTCTTAAGGCAGATAATCTCAAATGTAAGACCTATCTGATCATAGCATATTAGTGATGGTGATTCATTTAGACCACCTGTTAAAGGATGCAGGGCACATTGCATAAGTGGCCTTAATAACATCTGATTCACATCATTAAAATAGCTTGTATGGAATTACTGTCATGGTGATGTTATTAACAACTACTGGTGGCAACGAGCATCGCTTGGCAGTGATACAAAAGGCAATAGTTGGTGGTTACAACACTGTGTTATTAATAGTGTAAAGTCAAACTGTCAGGAGGCAACACCCCCCCCCCCCACTGTAGCAGATATAATAGAAAAGCCCTGTCTGTTCCAATCTCAGACACATTGGTCTGGAGACCTCAGTATTTTTACTAGAATAATCTTCCAGGGTGATCTAACCGTTGCAAGCAGCCATATAGTGGCAGAAAAATCTATGAAAAATGTTTTATGTCCATAATTTTTCTGCCGCATATACAGCTGAATAACAATAAAATAGCCTGTGCTAGGGTTGCCAAAATAGTTCTAAAAGGATTTGAACCCTTTTAGAGCCTTGGGGTTGGAGTTCTAATTTAGAACTAGAACACCCATGCATTAAGTGTTCTAAATACTAAATAAAATATTTTTTGTTCAGACATTTCAGAAAAAACAGATGTCAGTCTGGGAAAGATAGAGGATGATGGATGGGCATCAGTGAACAATAATTCTATGTTCACGTTGAGAGGCTGTCATGACAACCTGGTAAACCTCGAGAGTGAAGCTCGAGAAGTTTACTGTTGTCATGACAACCTTCAAATCAAATCAAAATCAAATCATCTTTATTTCTAACAGGCGTTATTTCAAGGATCATAGCGCCTTCACAATAAATGCTTAAAAGCAGTTAAAACACCAATGTGAAAACTGTCAACAGTCCAATAAAATTTCTTTAAGTACCACCAGTAAAGGCCAGCTCAAATTAATATGTTTTCAGAGCAACCTTAAAACTCTCCACTGTCAAGCACTCTCATATTCAATCAGGTAGAGAGTTCCACAGGGTAAGGGCCACAAACATAAATGCCCATGACCCAGATGGCTTTAACCGAACCCCGGGAACCTCTAGCAATCCCTTGTCGACCAAGTGGAGTGGTCAGAGGGGGCGGTAAGGATACAGAAGCTCTTGTAGGTGGTTCGGACCCTGTCCATGTAAGGCCTCATAGGTTAGCAAGTCGACCTGGACTGGCAGCCAGTGCAGTTCACGCAGCACAGGTGTAATGTGACTGGACCGAGATAGCCCAGACAACAACCTGGCAGCAGCATTCTGTACCAGCTGCAGGTGACAGATATCAACCCCTGGCAATCCTAAGTACAGGGAGTTACAGTAGTCAAGGTGGGAAATTACAAAGATGTGGATCAGTGTCGGAAGGTGACCAGATGGAACAAGGTGCTTAATCTGGGTAAAAGGAAGACTTGATCACTGCCGACACTTGTGATTGAAGCTCATTGTCAAATTTTATCCCCAGATTCTGCACCCATTCAGAGGTCAACAACTGACTACCACCAAGTCAAAGCCCAGAAGGATTGCCATCAGCAAACCTCTCTGTCCTGCATCCCAGATCCACTACCAACATCTTGGTCGTGTCAGAATTTAACTTCAACCAGCTGGCATTCATCCAGTCCTGTGTCTTGGTGAGACAGTTGTTAAACACAGAGACCACACTATCCTGATCAGGCATAAAGGGCAGGCATAGCTGGGTATCATCTGCATAACAGTGAAACCCCAGCCCATACCTTCTTACAATGTCCCCTAGCAGCAGCATGTACACAAGAGGGGCCAGCACAGGGTCCTGTGGCACCCCACATGGCAGAGAGAATGAATTGGAGGAGTAAATCCCCGATACCACCCTCTGAGATCTGCCCATGAGGAACGAATGGAATCACCTGAGGACCATCCCAGACAGGCTACAGATGAACCGCAGACACTCCAGCAGCACCCCATGGTCCATTGTGTCAAAAGCCACCGAGATATCAAGAAGAACCAAGATGGAATGGCTCTTCCAATCTCTTGCCATCAAGAGATCATTGAGAACCTGAACATGGGCTGTCTCAGTGCTATGCCTCTTCCAAAATCTGGACTGCAGAGGATCATAGATACCGTAAATGATGAGATGATTCTCCAGTTGCAGCGCAACCACCTTCTCAATAACCTTCCCCACAAAGGGTAGATTAGAGACAGGTCTGTAGTTAGCATGGCAGTCTGGGTCGAGAGAAGCTTTCTTAAGGAGGGGTGTCACCACTGCCTCCTTCAGGGAGTCTAAAAACTCATCCAAATCTAACGAGCTCCTGACTATCTCTGCTAGGACCAGGTCAATGACATCAATGCACCCCAATAAGAGGCACATTGGGCCTGGGTCCAAACTACAGCTGGTTGGCTGCATACTCTGGACAATTTGCATGATATCCATGACCTCTAGCCGGTCAAAGTACAACCAACTCCACCGGGGTGTAGCACCTCCCACCGACCACCACTACCCCCCCATACAGCGAGCTGATTGGATCTCGGACCTAATGTCGGCAGCCTTATCAGCAAAGAAGTGAGCAAACTCATCACACTTTTCTTGGGACAATGCTCTTTGAACTTGCAGACAGGTTGAACTGCACAGTCTGTCCACAGTTCAAAAGAGAAAGAGCCATGAGAAGTGAACTCAGCATTGTTGTTCACTGATGCCCATCCATTGTCTTATATAGTATATGGGCATCAGTGACAAACAAATGAGCATCTCTATAGCTGTGCATGACATACCAAACTGCATTCTCAGACATAATTTAGATTTTAATGCTTACCTTTATGGTAGACAACCAGGCCTCAGGGGAGTAATGGAAAGATTTTTTATTGTGCATAGCAGACAAACGAACCTTAACTTCAACATCTACATTAAAATAATGGTAGCAAAAAAGCAATAAATATTTCTAAAAGGTAAACTGATCGATAGAGATGAATGCTAGTGGTTGAAGACATTAAGCATCAACGTCATCTCAGACGTTAGCAGGAAGTGTCACCCAACATCGAAGAGAAACTGCAGGTTCTCAGTGTGCAGGCATTGGTGCTCACAGACATTGTCAGGTACATATGAAAACAATAAAAATGAAGAAGACAGATGCCGCCATCATGATCACTCATTTCCTTCACTATCAACTACACAAAATGAATGACAGCTTAAAAAAAAAAAGAGCGATTGGAGATGCTGTCATAGAAACTGGATTGCGAGGGTATTCTATCTTGTTGTACCACTGATATGACATACTCAAAATGGTACAACAGCATTTTGACATCACATCAGTGGTACAACAATGTTAGGAATTCATCGAATTCCATATATAATAGCCCTCTCCCATACACTGTAAACAAATTACCCTGAGTTACATTCTAACATATTTTAGTGTGACACACATGAGAACATGTTGCTCATACAGCTGTGTATGCAGATGTACCAAACTACAACACATGACTTGTTACTGACTCTTCCATTTGCATTTTGATTGGCACACACTGTTTCTATTTCTTTTCTTCAGGTACAGTGAAACAATATTACTGCTGTGCATAGAGGACAGGTCTTGTTTTTTTTTTTTTTTTTTGTTCTCTCAGTCGCTCTCTCTGTTCTTTCTCTCCAGTCTATACACAGAAGAGTTTGTGTTATAAAGGATACTAGAACCATAAAACTATTTGACAAGTTTTAGATCAGAACCAGAAGCAGAACTCAGTTAGTTGATTTTGACAACCCTACTCTGTACCAGCCTGGTGGACTGACAGACCTTGACTCCTAAGTCCAGACTGATGAGCTTTGCAGGGACAGCATGCTGGTCACGCTAGAGCTGAAATGGGAGGGTTCATTTTCTCACCATATAACCTTGCCCAGGAAGCTATGCTACTGGGGGCTTTGTTTTCCAACCTGGCCCATGCAGAGACAGTATGGCAGAGCTGTCTGACTAAACTGGAAGGGCTTGGAATCAAGTAAGAAAAAATATCTCCCTCCATTACCCTTCATATGGCCAGGTGGGTTCCCACAGGCCGGAGCATATTCCTCCACACTGCTGTCTTCTTTTACATGTATGTACTTATATTGTTTGCAAAAATGACTTCACTAATGCAGCAGGTAGGGTCCAAGTTAATGCCACACAAGTAGGGAAATGTAGTGTTAGGGTCTCCAACCCTAACTCCCAGCCTTCCCAAGCTGCAAAAGGAAAACAATTAGGGGTTTGGGTCTCTGGAGTCTTGGCAAATCAGTGGTGTGGTCTTCCATGGGGTTGTCAGCGCTAATGGTCACCCCTCACCCCCTGCCTGTAGTCTCCTGTCTGAAGCACAAGGTACAGCTCTAAGCCTGTGACTCAAGTGATACACCCTTCAAAGGTAGAGAACTATGTCTCAACAAACATTGCCAACACAATCTGTTGTAACTGTCTTGATTCAGGTACCTGGGGGCCCTGCATGAAGAAAGGAGGACATGTTTGATATTGTTTGTTCAGGGAACACGATGGACATCATGGTTGACAACTAGTGGTGCCACCACCCACTCTTTCCCAAGCATCACTGCTGTCATTCTTTTCCCCACCACCAGTGCCCATCAGGGCTACCAACACCAGTCTTCATTGGCTTGCTGTAGAAGATCATAAATAAAGGTGTGTATGGCATTCAAGTATACACACCATAGAAATGACCATACTAAGGGTTGCTGATTCAGCACTGAAATCTTTAGGGGCCTGTTTATATGGTTGATGAAGCAGAATAAGCTTTGGCAGTACAGACCACCACTGCTCCCATGAAAGACATCACCAACAGGCCACTTCATCAAATTTCATAGCCCAGAACACAGGTTACTGTTTCACAAGTCTCTCCACCATATAAAGACAGAGTTCCACCTTGCAGAAATGACTTTAATAAGGCAATGCCAAGGAATCTTCTGCTTTTACTGGTAACAATGGAGGAGCTTAGAATGTTTGGGGCAGCAGTGGAAATATCTAGTGATGTCCCGTACAGTGTCAAGTGTTTCTTTTAATTGTGCATGCTTATCAAGCATGGGACTGGCCATCAGATTTAAGGTATGTGTTAAACAAGGTGCATGAGAGAAATCTCCATCATTCATTGCCTTCAGCATGTTACTGCCACTGTCCATCATGAATATACCCACCATCAACTCATGAGGGTATATCAAAATGTCTAGCAGTGATTGGATGAACAGCAAAATGTTTTCCCCACAGTGCTTCCCATCCATAAATGAGACATTAAGTAAGGTACTTCCTCTATTGGTGTACCTCTGTGAGACTGACAGCTTCAATACAACTCCGCTAGGAATGGGTGAAGGCAGAACTGGGATGGGATGGTGGTGGAGCTTGATATGGGCACAACCAAATGGGAAGTGAGACTTATGAAGCTTTGGTTTGCACTTCTACTTTATATATCACTAGTTAAATGCATATAACCTCCCTCTGCCTCTCTCAGAAGTGTCACCACCTGCAGGTGTACTGCCTCATACATACTAGGGAGAACATGCCTGGAAAATGTGAAGTGTTATGGAATGTGTATTTAGGTGTGCTGACTGCACAATTAAACTTCCACAGCGAAGATCATCACAGAGACAGAAATCGACAGAACGCGTTGGGTCACTGTGATGGTCCCTGCTGACACCAGCACTGAATCTCCTGGTGTTTCACCCCCTCCCTGAGACAACTCCAACTCAGAGTTGGATAAATAAATACTGGGGGGGGGGGCTGGAGCCCCCCAAAGAAAACACACCAACATCCCTGACAGTACAATGCCAACACTCGGTATTGTGTCTGTCGATGTTGAGGATGTTGGTGATGTAGATGTTGCCATGCTATACTGTAGGTAAACCGTGTATTTAGGCTTCACTTCATGCAACAGGCTTCAAAAGCATGTGTCTGCTACAATGGAAAATGGCTGAAACTCAAGCAGCATCATATCCCTAATGAGTGATGTCATTCAGAAGGAACTTGTGTGAGTAATCAATAATTTCATGTGGGCATGCAATGACTTAAGTAATGTTGTTTATTTTGTTGGTGGTGGTTGGAGTGGTGCTTTTGAAGCTGTGCCAATAGCTGGATGCATCAGTTGGTTGCTGTGGCTGCCATTGCAACTGTATTACTTGAATAAACCATCTAATTCCACCACTTTCCATCCCAACTGTCCCACTGCTGCTGCTACTACTGCCGGCCCACCTGACCAGAGTAGGGATTGGGAAGGGTTGTGGCTGTTAGGGAGATGCCACATTCATGTTTTAAATGATCAGCCCAAAACACTTGATTCCCAATGCTCAAGTAGACAGATCCTGACTGATCTTCGTACTAAAACACACAGGTGCTCTATGCATACATGAAACGAGTGGGTACCAAGTCCAGAAAGAAATCCAAATGAAAGTATAGATGATGGCAAAGCACTCAGGAGCCAGAAATAAACACATGAACAAGATAGGCATACGTGAACAAATGAAACCACAGAGCACTCTACCCCAGCGCTTCGCGTGCTGTCCAGGACACTTCGTCAGGAGGTGGGGTCCTGATGCTTGAGATCTTCCTTTTATTGATAACAGGTATTAAAGTGACAGTGCATCAGAAGTATAAAATAAATACATGAAACAACAATATAAATTTGCCAGGCAATAAACAAAGACCACCAAGCTAAACACCATTGTATAGTAAATGTGATAATATAAAATAATTTTTTTAAACAAAAAAGCCAGAGAAGGCAAAACACCAAGCTGGGAGGTCAAACATTGCTGCAAAAGGTCAAATTACCCAAAATGCATATAATGGAGGGATGAATAAGGCAACATACACTCTGACACCAAATCCTATTCTGACAAAAAAATACATAGATTAAATAAACAACAGAACAAAAGAACAACAAAAAAAAAGATACCCTTAAAAGGCCAAAATGGCTAAAATAGCCTATAGAATAAATTTAATATATTTTGGGCCTACATATAAAGCCAAAAGTATTACTTAAGGCTGAAAGAGCATAAACCAAAATCAATTCATGCATTTTGCTCAAATAGCAGTAGGCCATATTAAAAATATAATAATTTAGAATTCTAATAAGGGGAAACCACAAGTGCACATTTAATAACAGTGCCTATAAGAATGATATAATTCCAGTATGGGAACAAAAATACACATTCATTAGCAATTCCTATAGGAATAGTATAATATCCAAACATTCATTCAAACCTTGGGGTGCCAAAGTCTTAAATGCATAGATCCATCTCAATTCCTTTTGTAACAAAATATTTAGCCTGTCACCACCTCTTTTAAGTGGCTTGACATGCTCAAGACCCCTGAAGGAAAAATCTGCAGGATCACTTTTATGACAAAGTGCAAAATGCACCCCAATGTCTGTATCTGGTTCTGTTTTCAAAATTGCTCTAATATGCTCCTGCATACATTCTTTCAGGTGTCTTTTTGTATTTCCAATATAAAGCATAGGACAAGTGCATTGAACAACGTACACCACATAAGGAATTCATTTTGTATACTACCCCTTAATTTCTACATTCCTATTTGAAGTTGGATGTTTAAAGATTTTCCCCTGTACACAATAACAACAAATATTGCACTTTCCACATCGAAAATTTCCCACCGGAGGTGGTGGCAACCAATTAAGTCGAATTGGTAGTGATTTCTTTGAATAGAGACTATGGGTCAAAATATCCTCAAGGTTTTTTCCTTTCCTGTATACAATCCTCGGGTTTTTCCCAAGTTCATTAAAAAGAGTTGAATCCCCTTAAGAATAGGCCAAAAATTCTTAACAATCCTAGCAGTCTCCGGGGTCACAGAATTAAATTCTGTGATTAAGGTAACTGGTTGTTTTTGTTCAGATTCTCTGTTTTTTGGTTTTAACAAATCCTTCCTAACCAAATTTTTTGCCCTAATTAAGGCTGAATTCAGAATGGCATTAGAATAGCCCCTCTGTAAGAGGTGTTCCTTCAGATCCAATGCCTGTCTTTCAAAATCATCACTCAAGGAGCAATTACGTCTCAGACAGACAAACTGTCCATATGGGACAGCATTTCTGAGATGTTTTGGATGAGCACTCTTTGCATACAATAACATATCGCCTGATGTTTGCTTTCTAAAGGTTTTGGTGGTAATATGCTGTCCAGTTTTTCCTGAAAGTTTTAAGTCTAAGAATGAAATAGAATGTAAATCACAATTCAAGGTAAATTGCAGACCCAAATTATTTTCGTTCAGGAAATCCACAAAAGACACAGCAGAACTAATATCACCCCTTCAAATAATATGTCATCCAAATAACATCCCCATAAATGAAGATTATGGAGAAATGGGTTCCTGTCTGGGTCAAACACCATGGTCTCCTTCCACCAAGCCAAAAACTAATTGGCATAGGAGGGGGCCATGGTAGTCTCCTTAGTCTGTAAATAAAGTTTACCATCAAAACAAAAATAATTACAAGTCAAGATTAAATCAAGGGCATCTAAAATAAAATCCTTTGGAAAATGTAGTGCCTTGAAATTACTATTGAGATGGTAATCCACAGCAGTAATGCCCAGACCATGTCAGATATTAGTATATAAACTGACTACATCAATAGTAAGCCATACAAAATCACAGGACCAGACCAAACCCTCTAGTTTTTGTAACACATCCATTGAGTCCCTAATATAGGAAGGCTGATCCACAGCCAGTTGTTTCAAAAAATAATCAACAAAACTGGATAATTTCTCAGTCAAAGACCCATTACTGGAAATAATGGACCTTCCTGGGGGCTGGGCTGGTCCTTATGTATCTTGGGCAAAACATAGATAGTCGGAGCAATTGGATGGTCAAGTCTCATATAGAGAAACTCCTTTTCTGTTATTTCACCCAATTTCAAAGCAGTATCCAAAAATAGATCAATTATTTTTGTAAGAACCTTCACAGGGTCCTCATTTAGCCTCCGATAGCTTTCTAAATCATCCAGTTGATGGTAAATTTCAGACTCATGATGAGATTTTTCCATAAAGACTATTCCCCCCCCCCCCCTTATCTGCAGATTTAAATTCAATATTGTCCAAGTCCCTCAGTTCATCAAGTGCTTTTTTTCCTGCTGTGTAAGATTTGAAATACGTCTAGCTCATTTATTTGTAAATATTTTTTTCAAATTCCTGCATTACCAAAGTCTGAGAAGTAATAAGCGCTGAAGAATTAGGAAGCATAGGGTTAAATACAGATTTTGGTCTGAAAGGAGTAGAGCGGACCTGGAATATTAGAATTCATAAATTCAAAATCCAAAGCTGCCAGTAAAATCAAATCAGAGTCAGACAGAGTCCATATTATCAAATTCAGACCTCCCACTAAGGCTGTTTTCAGTTTGAGATAAATTAATATTTTGATCAGATATTGTTGACGAATTAGTCACAGTCTGAATCAAAAGAGAGTCGGCGAAATGCACATTCATTTCTTGTAAATCAAAGTCACCCATATTTGAAGGTCCTGAAAAAAAGGCTTTCAAGTTAAGTTTTCTGAAAAACAGTTTCGGATCACAGTAGATTTTAAACTCATTCACAGTTGGATCCGGAATGAAGCTAAACTCCAGATTCGAAAGCCTAATTTGAAACGTTGTCAGGATCTTCCTACTACCCTGATTTCAACATGCTCTCAGTACATTTGTGGAATCATCTGTAAAATATTCCCACACTGCAGATCTTTATTGCTGGGGGAGGCTTCATAAGGAAATGGGTGATGAGTACTAGATGATTTCATGTTTCCACCACTGTGGTGTAACGTAGCTGCACATGCCCATGCAGGGTAGCCTCAAGTGTGAGTAAGTAAAGTTTGTTTATCTAACACCCCATCCCAGAGGCTCTGGGCACTGTACAGGTATGCAGGAGATAGAAATAATGAAAATAAATCAAATACGAAAACATAAATCAATAACAATGACAGCAAACAAACACTGCTACACACGTCAAATCCTCATTCAAAATAAAACAGTCCAGCAGTGTACTATTCCTAAAACTCATAAGCAATTAACAAATGCCTCTCTAAAAAGATACGCCTTCAGACCCCTCTTAAATACTTCCACCAATGGGGCGACAAATGATACAGCATCATGGTGGGGGCTGAGATCATGCTGGGGGCTGAGGGTGGGGCCGGTCTTAAGATTTCCCTGCCTACAAACTTACTTTCCTGCTTTTCTCTTTTTCATTACTTTTTTACATATGGCCTTCTCCCATGATGACCTTCACTCTTCAGTGCCACACACATATTCCTCCAACTAAAAAATAGCCTAGAGGTTAGAGGAATGAGGTGTGAACGAGCTTGATACATCCAGCAGACCAGGCCTGAGTTTGATACTCACAACCTCCACTTGCATACTGTGTGACTCTGAACAAGTCACTTAACTGCCCAGTGCTCCCAGGTTGTCCCTGAAAACAGACACTTATGCCTAGTGGACCTTACCTGTTTACCAAAGACTAACTGGTGGTGTAACTGACATCAAACTTTCAGGTTTCTGTTGTTCTTCATCCTCCTCTTTCGCATCTGCTTATTCATGCCCTTTCTCCTCTTCTGCATCTTCCCCCTGCTTCTCCTCCTCTTTGTGCTTCTTTCCCCTGTCTCTCCTTTTCCTTACATGAGTCATGTGCTTTCCCCTGTCATTTCTGTTCCTCATCCACCTCCTCATGTGCCTCTACCTCCCCTACTTCCTCACTCTCATGCAAATACTCTTACAGCTGTACTTCCTTATCCCCCTCATTGGCACGCTCAACAGGCTGCTTTGGGGGCAGTTTTTACTTTGTTGTTAGTATATCTTGCCCTGCTTCAGCCCTGCCCTGTACTCCCATGATGAGCAACTGTAATTTTCCTTTGGTGACAGGAAAACATTAATGCCCATGCCAGACCCAGCCTTACTGGCACCTTTCTTATGCAATGACTGAACAGCAGCAGCACAGGGTTGGGTGGCACTGCTGCTGATGCATGATTTGGGGGAGGGAGGGATCATACAATGCTTTAGAGCAGACTGGCAATTTTTCACCCCTCATGTAGACACACAGATGACTGTTTATTTATTTATTTATTGAAATTTGTTGACCGGGTAGGCCCACTGAGACAACAAAGTCCCTTTTTCAGGGGTGACACGGAATTAATTACAAATAAGAGACACAAGAGCATACAATAGACAAAAGTGGTACAGTTAATCGCATAGATACATACATAAGTAGTAGTACAGTACACAAAAGAGAACAGGTAGCATTAGAAACAGGACAAAACTGGTCAAGACTAAGGAGTGTAAGGGGCACCAACAATTCAAGTGCAACAGCACTGATTGACTACCAGTAAATGAGATTTTAGGGCAGTTTTGAATGAGTACAGAGTAGAGCAGTTAGCCACAGCTGCGGGTAGACTGTTCTAGAGTGATGGGCAGAACTGACAAAGGACCTGTCACCAGCTCGGGTTTGAGTCCTGGGGACTTCCAGGACAGGGTGGACAGTAGACCTCAGGTCACGTTCAGCTGATTTGAATAGGAGAAGTCCATTTAGGCTAGGAGGAGCCGGGAGCTTGGCTGTTTTGAAGGTCAGACAGAGTGCAGGGAATGCAAGCCTGGCCTCAAGTGGTGGCCAGCTCAAAGAGGTGAGAACATTGCAGTGGTGATCATGGGGGTGGGCAGAGGCTGCAAAGCGGGCAATTTTATGATAAAGGACTCCGAGTTTGTTGAGATCCGGGACCCGAAGAGGTTGAAGTACGGGAGCACTATAGAGAAGCACTGGGAGAATGGTACTGGTGGTGATAGCCATACGGGCTTCCCTGGAGAGGAATCCGCCAAGTCTGTATAAGAGGCCAATTCTTTGATGGAGGATTTTGGTGGTAGCCTCAATGTGCGGGCTCAGGGTTAGCTCCTGATCCAGGTGCACTCCAACATATTTTGTGGATGCGCATACCTCAAGTGGAGTCCCGCTGGCCGATGAAATCTATAGGAGGTTTTATCTATTGGCTCCTAACCATTTGGTACTGAAAAGCTTGGCCTTGGATTTATTGAGGTTAAGGACTAGTTTCATGTCCACTAGCCACTTTTCCAACTCTCTGAAGTCCTAATTGAGGTTCTGGCCTAGTTGAAATAAGTCCTTTGAACTCCTATAGATAATGGCATCGTCTGCATGCAGTTGGATGTTGGCTCCACCACAGTGCTTTGGCATGCTATTGATGAAAATAGTAAATAGCAGGGGTCCAAGGATGGAACCTTGGGGAACTCCTTGGTGCACTGGCTTAATTGTAGAGGTTGTACCCTTCCATTTTACCAGCTGCTTCCTTCCACAGAGGTAATGATGAAACCAGGAGGCGGCAAGTGGATAGAGTCCGAGGTTCTGAAGACAGGTAACAAGGAGATCGTGGTTCACCAAATCGAAGGCTTTCGTAAGATCCAGGAATAGGGCACCAGTGGCTAGACCTTGATCCATAGCCCCAAGTACATTGGAGATGAACTTGACTAGGGCTATGTCAGTGCCATGGTTTTTCCTGAAACCATGTTGCACCTCTGTACGCAGATTGTGGGTTTCAAGATAATCAAGAATCTGTCTATGCACCAGTTTTTCCAGCATTTTCGCAAGCACACTGAGTATGGATATAGGTTGGTAGTTTTCAATTTGGCCTTGGTCATCACCTTTATGAATAGGGATAATGGTGGCCATTTTCCATTTGGTGGGGAATTGCCCGAGGAGGAGGGATTTGTTAAACAGGTTCCTTAGTGGAGCCGCAATAAGCGGGGCAGCTATTTTCAGAAATTTAGGCTCCAGATTATTGAACCCAGGAGTGCCATCCGGTTTGATGGTGTTTAGAAGGGTGAGGGTGTCCTTCCGCGTAACCAGGTGGAAGTGAAAGTTTGGGACAGTGTGGGTGGCAAAGTGAGAGAAGTTTGTGTTGCTATGTGAGGGATCAATGTATCTATCAAGGTCAGTGAAGAAGTTGTTGACAGCATTGGCTAACTCCACCGGATCAGACATCGGGTTGCCTTCAACTGTGATGCTCTGGGGGGGATTCAGCTGAGCGCCCCTTCAGGAGGCAATTTATTTGAGACCAGACCTTTTTTGGGTTTGCCAGGTTAGAGGTTTGGAGGCACTTTTAGCATGTTTAAGCTCTTTCTTACAGCTATTGCGCAGGGTCCTGTATAATAGCCAATCAACGTGAACTCCTGAGCATTTGTAGTTACCCCATGCCTTGTCTCTGAGCTTCATTTGTTTTCTCCTATCCTGATTCAGCCAGTATGCACATTTGCCACTGACTCTCCATTGTTTAAGTGGGCATGCTTATTAAGTACACTTAGGAAGTTATGGGCAAAGCAATCGAGAGCAACATCAATGTTATCAAGATTATTAAGGTCCCCCTAGTGTATCCCTCTCAGATCCCAAAGAAAATCATTGGGAACAAATCTTGACTGGTCCCGGGCTAGTATGATCCTCGGGGGAACATTCGGCAAGTTATTCCTCCAAATCCAAAAGACGGGAGCATGATCACTGAGAGAGTCAGGCATCAGGCCAGCTGCTCTGCATCTGTCTGGATGGTTAACCAGTATCCAATCTAGAAGAGTGTGGTTTCCAGTCTTAGTGTTCAGCCTCGTGGGTTCACTAATAACCTGTGTGAGGGACACATCAGATAGTGAGGATTTGCTAACTGCATTGCTTAGCCAGTTTAAGTTAAAGTCACCCATGAGAATAAGTTCCCCCACAGGGTTACTGGCCAACTGCCTGGTGAGGAACTCCAGTTCACATTTATCCACCTTGGGTGGGTTGTAGGTGCATCCATTGGTTATGGATTTGGTCCCATCCAGGGTGAGCTTAATTAGAAGACACTCAGAATCCCTATTATCCAACCAAGATGGACCAATATTAAGGGCATTAAGGGAGTTCCATACATAAATAACCACTCCTCCTCCTTTTCTGTTTATTCTGTTCTTCTGGAAAACAATGTATCCAGAGATGTGTATCTCATGAGTATGTATGTAGGGTTTGAGCCATGTTTCTGTGACTCCGATGACATCAGGGGAGTAGAGATCAAACCAGGCCTCGAGCTCATGCAATTTGGGTCTTAGACTGCAGACGTTCATTTGAACTGTCTTCAACCCTTTGGTCAGGTTCCATGTTGGATCCAAGGGGGAGGAGATTCTGCAATTGAGAGGCCCAGGATTCATTTCAATATCTCCTGCCAGGTGGAGGGCAAGCTTACATAGGTACCAGGGCAGGTAGGGTGTGGGCCATTTTGGCCATCCCGGTGCATCCATGAGGTAAGAAATGAGCTTATAGCAGTTCCCCATAGCCCTAAGCCCTAGGAGTGCAATCAGCCCAGGAGGGTAGGTGTCAGCCGAGCAGAAGGAGACGGATAGAGGCCTGCACGCTTTTAGTTTGCTATAGCCAGGAGCAGGACAGAGGGAGAGGCTCCAGTCCAGGATGACAAGGGAGAGTAAGAGGCTGGCAGGGGCCAGCAGGCCATATGAGGGCATGATTTGAAATATGGTTCTAGGGTTATGCAGGCAGGACCAGGGACATTAGTTATGGTACCAGACCAATATTCAGCCCACAGCACTCCCTAGAGCCAGCTCAGGTTAAGATGCAAGTAAAGTTGGTTTCTCAGGAATGGGGACAAATAATCTTAGTAGGACCACAGTAATGCACCACATACACCATCACTACCTCCACTAGTATAACATCAGGAAAACTGAGCTGCCAAGTCCGCATAGGCTAACCCTCAATTGAGGTATGGACACATGACCAGAAACACCCTAGCAATACAGGGAAGAAGTATAGGAATGGAAAGGAATTAGAACAAACAGTGTGGTAGAATGCAGGGTACTACATGTACATATCATAGTATAGTCAAGTCCTGGGCTCAGGCATGCAGGACCAATAGCAATTAGGAAACATATCAAGTTCAACCCCCGGGGGGTGGGGCATAAGTCTATGTAAAATGTGCATGAAGAGGGGTCTGGGTGTGGGGGGGGGGAAATCAAGCAACACTAGCCGGAGAGCCCCGACTGGCACAGTCCTTGCAGTTACTTTAATTCAGCTCCGTGGATCTTGGTTGCAGCTGTGGTTTTAGCCCCGATTTGAGTCAATTTCAGTAGCTCCACTGAGCTGGGGCAGACAGAATCCAGCGACGTCCTCAGTGAGTTCCGATGAACTCAGACTGCATAGAGGGAAAGAAAGGCAGCCTTTAAGTAGCCAAGTAGGACAAGCTTTGTCATCATGTTATTTATATGAGACAGATAGATAGGGGTGGGCTTGCCCTTTATGTCTGTTTTCTGTACTTTGCCTGTAACTATTGTATTTGGCCTTTAATTGTACCTGCTGTGTTTATCTACATTGTATTTTTAAGTAATTTGTCCTTATGGGACCTCCTTGTAAATGCACTTGCTCAACTGACTCTTCCTGGTGAAATAAACTTGCACTTGAACTTGAAAAAAAATCTGGAAGGATCTAATCTGTCCTAGGTAGGGGAACTCAAATAAGTGGAAGGAGGAAGAGGGGGGAGTGTTGTGCTTCCAGATTGCTCAGGGTGGTTTCTTCACCAGATCACTGCATGACTGCCTGGGAAAACTGCTTGCATTCAGAGTGAAACCAGTGGACTTCTGGGGACTAATAAACTATGGCTCTTTGGCTGTACTTTCATGTGCCTGGACCTCATCTTTCCCTCAGGTCAGGTGTAGCCCCACCACTTTGACTCCCAGTCCCTGTCCCAACTCCTTCTCCACCACCACTTGGAGGACTGGTACTTGGTGGAACTGGCATGGTGGAACCTTTACTGCTCCTTTCCTCCCTATCTGTGTCTGCTTCTCCTCCAGTTCTTTTCCTCATGGTTTCTATATGATATGATGGCAGGTGCCCACACACACTTATTGCCCAATGGCACATCCTCCTCCGCACCCTCATTGAAAGGCCTGCTGTCTCACCGCAGCAGCCTATTCACTTAATTTTCAATTACAGGCAAAAATAATATTAAAAAATAATTGGATTTCTGTGTCCTGCCTGCACCAACAGCAGACAGTAAAAAACAAATATTTGTCAAACAAATCTGTCAAAACTCCATTCCACACCTTTCCTAGTCTTCCGAATTCACTGTGCCTTGCTCATGTAGCAGGGGGCAACAAAAAAGATGGATTCTTGTGCCTTCTACACCACTAGCACTCATTAAGAAAATATTTGTAGAACAAATCTTACGTAAATCACCCATGCACCCTTTCCAGTATACTAATTTCACTCCACTCTGCTCATGCTGTGGGACCTGCAGCTACCAGTTTACCCTCTTCTCTCCTCTCCAACACAATTTCAGAAGCCTGCCTGCATACTACAGTCAAATCTTGCAAATTAGCTAACTGGAATGATAATACACTATTATCTGATGATTTCTAAAGTTTTCTATTAAAAGTCACTCTTTTGTATATAAAAGGAGCTCATTTTAATATACAGATCCAGCCCCTGTGAGGGAGAGCTGAAACTGGTATTGAGATGTGTGCAGTGCATGGAGTTCTCAAACTCCAGCATCACTGATTGGCTACTGCAAGTCATGTGGCTTGCCAACAACTTGGACATGCTCCATGTGAGCCCCCTGTAGAAAAGTGCTGCAACATATTGTCCAAGTGCCAAAGGAAATGTTTGCATTGTATAGCACTAAAGTCAGCAGTTGAAATGAAAAATAATAAACAATTACATCTTCAAACAAACAGCTGATTTAAAATCTATGTGCTGGAGTCAACACCTTAAGAAAGACAGGGACCAGATAGAGACGGTACCGGGTCAATACAGTTCAACAAGAATATCGCTGCAAGAACCGCGATGTAGAAAGCATGACTATATTCAAAGCGACAGGGGTACAATAGCGGTAGAGAATTACTGCTACCCCTGTTGCTCTGCACTTACAGTTGAAAGGAAGAAGTAGCTGTGTGTGTGGGTGCCTGTTTGAACCGCTCCCGTGGTGGAGTGGCTAAGGCACTGGCACACAGCAGGTTGGAGACCTGGGACTGCACTTCTGTTCCCCCCAGGTGTCAAGGTGTTGCAATTTTTTTTATGTAAAAAAAAATAATCATTTTCTCCCGAGTTTTCTCTGCACATCCCCAAAGTCCACACCCCCTCAGAGTTGATTATATTTAGTCCAGGTGGTATGGGGGTGAAGCCCCCATGTCAGGGGGTGCGGGTGGTGGAGCCCCCTGCCAAAAAAAGTAAAAGTGACACTATTTCCTAAGGAGTTTTCTGTATTTGTATGGTCTGTGTTTTACTCAACCTTATTTAGGAGGACGCTGTATTGCTTGCGGCATTCATTGACACACTGTTTTTGTCTGTGGCAATATGACCCCATGCCATAGAGACCTTACAAAGGAGGGTCACAAAGTTGATTCAGGTGCAACAGGGAAGGTTGTATGAGGAAAGGTTGGCTGACCTCAACTTGAATACAGTGGAACAGAAGGGGAATGGGGATATTATTGTGAGAAATCAACAGGGTGCACCGGATTATAAGAAACCAACATCAATTTATGTTTACTGGTATTAAACATGTCCACACAGGACCTAGGCATGGGAACCTGGAGACTCTTCTACTGCAATGGGAGGCATTGTGGATGTTCAAGATAAAAAGCAATGCAACACCTGGGCATCAAGTAAGCAATAAACTATGATGAAATGTGCGTTAGGCCATTCTAACACATTGCTAGGAGGTGTAGAGAAGCACAAGGCTGCTGCCTAAGTGTATCCTGCTCCCTAGCCATGCATTGAACTAACGCACACCTTGGAGTGGCTTATTGTGCATATAAAATGGGTCTCTCAGATATATGCATTTTAAAATTTAAATGAATTGGCTAAAATGATAGAAATGTTAAATAATTGTTGTACTGCTGTGTAAAATAATCCTTCCACCTAGATCAGCTTGCTATGCATTTTTTTAATTTAGGTGTTTTACCCTATTATGGCCACCATACATGCCCTTGTACTGTAGATGGTTGCCATGGTTTCCCCAGCCCTCCTTCACACACACAGTGAAATATTAAATTAGCCAGATTGTGTTGGTTAGATCTTTCCTGTTTTCCATTTTTTTTTTCATTTTTATTGTGTTGAGTTTTCAGGTTATTTTTATTTATACTGTATCCAGTAGTGAGGGACAGAGGACATTAGAATGGTCGGGCGGGTGGCCGAACAGACAGGCAGCCAGTTTGAAAGCTGAGTTGCTGCAGCAGTTATGTCAGTTCCTGTGTGCCTGCAAGGGAAAGGATCCAGAGGTGCTGATCTGCAGCATCTGTTTAGCTGTGTTGAGAAGCCATGCGTGCTACATTTTTTGAGTGGTCATACCTCCAGCTTCGTCCTGCCCACAAGGTACATGTTTTAGTGAGCAGCTGTACTCCCCCCCCCCTCCCGGCAGCATGTGCGAGCCCTATGCTGATTTAAAAAAAATTTAAGTAACTAAAACATTTCTTCTTCCTGTGACAGCAGCTCAGAGCTAAGAAAGGTTGAGCAGTAATGTGAACAGCCGCAGAGACTGCAGGAGTGGCTAAGGACATGGACCAAGTTTGTGCTTAGTGGCAAATAAAAATGGCTGTGATTCAAAAATTAAAATTCCATTTGGCTTCTTAATACTTAATTTTTTTAATGCAGCTATGGTTACCAGAACCTTGTTGCTAGCCATGCGTTAGACACTTCTAACCCATGACTAGCAACCAATCAAAATGCTCAAAAAGCTTTGCCCATTTTATAATGAGAGAATACACCTGGCCCCATTTTAGAGTCATAGAGATCTCTGAACGTCCTCCTATTCCCATACTTATCCCTCACTCTTGTCTCCACTCTTTTCCAATACAGATCCACTCCCCACACCACTATCCCATTCTCAAACACACAGTCCTCCACTCCCTCACACTAAACCCTCCCTTCACCTCACCTTCCTTAAATCCTGCACATCTATGCCTCAAACACCCTCCCCCAACTAATTTCTCTCCTTGATCCTCACTCTGCAATAGGATGGACACTCTAGGGGGGTGGAAATGATGAATAGAGCCCTGAGAAACTCGAGGAGTAGTTAAGGGTATGTCAGCTGGGTTTCAGTGTGAAAAAGTACAGAATAATGTACTTGGGGCACAGAAACACAGGGACAGAGTACAAAATGGGGTGGTGTTACTGACAACCACCAAGCAGGAAAGGGACCTAGGAGTGATCATATCAGATGACCAAAAGGTGGTCAGGCAGCACGACAAGGCAGTTGGGAGGACAAGTGGGGTGCTCCGGTACATAGGGATGGGGGTATCGCTAGCAGAAAGATGGAGAAGGTGTTGCCTCTGTATGGATCACTGGTAAGACCCCACCTGGAGTACTATGTTCAGTTCTGGAAACCACATGTCAGAAAGAACATGGACAGAGTGGAAGCAGTTCAGAGGAGAGCAACTAAAAATGGAACAGGGTCTGCATCAGAAGCCCTGCAAGGAGAGATTAAAGAGCCTCAATATGTACACCATGGAAGAGAGTACAGAGAGTGGGGATATGATAGAGACCTTTAAATACATCACAGGGGTAAACAAGGAACAAGAGGGAAGTATTTTCCAGAAAAAAAGGTGCTCAAGGACAAAGGACATGATAAGAAGTCAAAAGGGGGTAGATTCAGGAGAGATGCAAGGAAGCACTTCTTCACAGAGACTGGTGGATTCCTGAAACAGTCTTCCAGCAGAGGTAGTGGGGGAGAAAACAGTGGTGGGGTTCAAGAATGCATGGACTAGGCATAAGGGTACCTTAGGGAAAGGGAAGAGGAGGTGAATAAGCCAGAGATCAAGTAGGATCTGTGGTGATACTATAGGTGGGTCAAATGGTCCTTATCTGCAGGCAAATTGTATGTTTCTATGTTTCTGTTTAGCTCTGTTTTGTTCTGTTTAGTTAGTCTTTCAATATAGTTTTAACGGTGTAATTTTGAAATAACTAAAAGCACTTTCTTAAGCGCACAATAAATTCATGTCCGTTATTGAAGCCATGCAATGTACAGCTATACTTTAGGGATAGTCCTTTAATATAGTATTGACTACCTGCTTTAGAAAAGCTTTTTTTAGCATGTAGAGTGGTTAGTGAGTATAGGAATGGATGGAAATGATCTCTTTCATGTTTTCTCTACGCAAATACTAGTGAGGCTGAAATTAAATGTAGTGGTGAACCTCCAATGCCATATGAAGATGGATTGAATTTTCCCTTCCTGCCTTTTGTCTCTGATAATTGTCTACTTCACATATGCTTTTTCATGTATTGTGATGTTTGCTGTTGTTTTTTAAGGGGTCTGTTTTTACATTTATGATGTGTTGCAGTTATATACTGTACCTGTCATGTTCTGTAAACATTTATTGCACTTTCAGTAGGCAAATTTAAGGCTATACACCCAAAAAAGCCCTGTCATTTTAAATACAAGTGTGTTAATGTCTTTCCCCACTAGGTGGAAGGTACACCCCTCCAACACTTTTAATCTTTTGTCAATAAAATACTTAGGAGAGGGCATGGCTTTAAGGCAATTTATATCATGCAGCACAAGTTTTGTAGTGTATGCACTTTGGTGTTACTGCCTGAAACTTTACATTTGTAGAACAGTTCGCTCTTTCAATCAAAAAATTCAAGAGCATGCAAGGGACATCAAAAAATCTCACTTTATAATCCCGTGGCAGAGTACTTCTTAATGCACCATGATTGTAAAATCTCAGACATGACTTTCATGGGCTTAGAACAGGTTAAATTGGGGAAATAGAGTGGCAACAGGTTTAAATGGCTTTTACTAAGAGAGAGCTTTTGGATCTTCTCTCAAAAAAAACAAACAAACACCTACAGCCCAATGGTTTGAACATAAATTTGGACCACAGACCCTTTCTCTAAAAACACTAAGAAAACATTGAAAAGTTAAGCACAGAAACATAGAAACATAGAAATTGTCTGCAGATAAGGACTGCAAGGCCCATCCAGTCTGCCTGTAAATCCTGTACTTGATTACAGATTTTGACTCTCCCCCTGCTTAATCTCTATGGTTCTCCTATGCCTGTCCCATGCATGTTTAAATCCAGCCACAGAGCTTGCTCCCAGCACCTCCTGTGGCAGACCATTCCATGCGTCCACCACTCTCTCCATGAAGAAAAACGTCCTCACATTCCCTCTTAACCTGCCACCTTCCAATTTCATGTCCTGCTCCCTAGTTCTTGTACTCCTCCTGTACTGGAAGATTCCTCCCCCCCGCACCCTGTTTATGCCTCTGAGGTACTTGAATGTTTCTATCATGTCCCCTCTCTCCCTCCTCTCCTCCAGCGTGTACATATTGAGGTCCCTTAATCTCTCCTCATAAGTCTTGTGGTGCAAGCCCTGTACCATCTTAGTCACTCTGATCTGGACCACCTCCAGCCTGTTACTGTCCTTTCAAAGATGTGTCCTCCAGAATTGCACACAGTACTCCATGTGAGGTCTGACCAGGTTTTGTATAACGGCATCACTACCTCATTCCTCCTGCTGGTGGTACCCCTTGCTGTGTACCTCAGCATGCCACTGTCCCTCCCTGCTGCCTTTGTGCTCTGCTTTGACATTTTCAGGTCATCTGAAATAGTAACCCCAGGTCTCTTTCCTCTTTGGTGACTGTCAGTAACTCCCCTCAATCCTGTAGCTCTCCCCAGGATTACTGTGTTCCAGGTGCATCATTTTGCACTTTTTTGAATTAAACCTCAGTTGCTACTCTGCAGACCATTTCTCAAGCTTCCCCAGGTCCATCCTCATTTTCTCCACCCCTTCAGGAATAGCCATCCTGTTACAGATCTTTGTGTCATCCACAAACAGGCAAACCTTCCCTTCTAGCCCTTCTGCAATGTCACTGATGACGACATTGAACAGAACTGGTCCAAGGACTTATCCCTGAGGTACTTCACTGATCACCCTCCTCTTCCCAGATTGTACTCCATTTACCACCATGCTCTGTCTCCTGTTCATTAGCCATTTCCTAACCCAGTTTACCACATTGTCTCTAGTGGTGTGCGAAGTGGCCGAAATTCAAACATGGAGTCCGCAAAGTGCTCTGCAACATGAAGCGGAGTACTTCGCATTATAATGGGGAAGGCAAAGTCCATTGGAAACAATGACTTTGCGTTTTTCTGCCTTGCCCTAACCACTTCTCCACCAATTTTAAGGTGAAGTACATTGAAATCAATGTACTTTGCTTCACTTCGGCTTGTTCTTGAGCTCCAAAGGAGAAATTTGCAGTGCTTTATGGGATTGCAAGTCACATGGGCTCTAGATTGTTCTGCACAGCCTCAGTTCTGTGTTGTGTGTGTGTGTGTGTGTGTGTGTGTGTGTGTGTGTGTAGTGGAAGATGGATACAGTTTCCTCTCAGAGCTCTGCGATTCAAATCCTCTAAAAGCTTTTAAAAAAGTATTTTTGAGCTATTTTTTTTCCTCACAATTTACTGCATCGAGTATAGGAAACCCTCCTGTGCTCATATTATCGAGTGTTTATTGTTTGTGTTGGAGTTGGAATGCTAATTTAGAACAGTCAGTCTGTGTACTGTGAAGTGTGCTTTGGGGGAGGGGCGTATCTGTGGTGTAGGTAGATTAACTAGGAGAAAAAGGCAGTCTTTCTGTTTTGGTTATATTTTTCTTGTATAACTGTGTTAATGTACGCACAGTAATATTTTTAGTAATTCTTGACATTTTTTTTCTGATTGTTGTGATGCAGCAGTGTATAATTTCAGTTTGTTTAAAACATTTGGTTATCTTACTAAAGGTTTTCAATTTGTTATGCATTACTTGTAGTATGTGTGAGTGTGTGTGCGGTGCGTGCCATTAAATAAGACACCTTTTGTTGTGCCACAGAGTAACTGCAGCAGTGTGAACCTGCTATCCACCGCACCTGCATTAATTTTTTATACTGCTTTGTGGTATCTTTACTGGTAGTGGACTGTTACTGCTGTGCACTACGCCCTCCCCCCCCCATACCGGTAAAAGGTATTATTTTCCAGATTTGGATTTGTGACTTATGAGCACTGGTTAGGTGTTGTTGTGCCTTTGCATCTGCATCTCTTGAGTGCACACAGTGCAATCTTAATCTGTCTGTGTGTTTGTAGTACACCATTAATTCTGGGAGACTTTGCATTTCTTGTTACGTTCTCATTTCACTTCGTCAGCACTGGGGAATTTTCTGGACATAAGACAGTAGCATTTTTGGAATGCACATTAATTCTGGTGACTGTGTGTGACCACTGCACACATGAAGGAGTGCACCATTAATTCTGGGAGACTTTGCATTTTTTGTTACCCTCTCATTTCACTTCATCAGCACTGGGTAAATTTCTGGACACAAGACAGTAACACTTTGGGAATGAAATTAATTCTGGTGACTGTGTGTGACCACTGCACACATGACAGAGTGCACCATTAATTCTGGGAGACTTCGCATTTCTTGTTACGCTTGCAGTAGTATTTTGGGGATGCACATTAATTCAGGTGACTGTGTGTGACTACTGCATGCATGACGTCTGAGTGTGCTATTAATTTTGGGAGACTTTGCATTTCTTGTGCTCTCATTACACTTTATCAGTACTGGGGAGTTTTCTGGACACAAGACATGAGCATTTTGGAGATGCACATTAATTTTGGTGTCTCTGTGTGTGAAGGGCTGCCAAATGTTGTTGCCACTTCACCTTACTTTGAGTTAAGGTGGAATGTCAACATGAAGTAATAATTACTAGGCAAAGTGAGCCTTTTGCATCGGCCATGGAGCTACTGCTGATAACATGAAGTGCCCTGGCGGAATTTAAATTTCCTGCATCTCTATTTGTGATACAGGTCATTGCCATTGGTGAACTACAACCATAGGCATTCGCATTCCTGAACAGTATGTGAGTTACAGTACTGTAAGCCATGTGATGTGTGGGGGCCCAGGGGCTGCCAATATTGTTGTCACTCTGCCTTACTTCAAGTTAAGGCGGAATAATAAGAAGAAGTCACAATCACAATAATGAGGTGAAGTGGACATTTCATGCTGGCCACTTTCCATAGTGGTGTGACAACGCAAAGTGCCCACTTTGCGGGCACTTCACCGGTGGAATTTAAATTTGCTGCATCTCTAAGATGGGAGACTTTGTATGGCTTGTTATACTCTCATTTCACTTGGTCAGCACTGGGGAATTTTCTGGACACAAGACAGTAGCATTTTGGGGATGAACATTAGTTCTAGTGACTTTGTCTGACTACAGCCCAGATGACTGTGTGTGCCATTAATTCTGGGAGACTATGCATTTCTTGTTAAGCTCTCATTCCACTTCATCAGCACTGGGGAATTTTCTGGAGACAAGACGACAGTAGCATTTTGGGGATGCACATTAATTCTAGTGACTATGTGTATGGGGAGCTGCCAATATTGTTGTCACTCTGCCTTACTTCGCGTTAGGGCAGAATGACAAGGTGAAGTAATAATAACAAGGCGAAGTGGGCATTTCATGCTGGCCACTCCACAAAGCGGAGTGACAATGCAAAGTGCCCACTTTGCGTTCCCTTCGCTGGTGAAATTTAAATTCACTGCATCTCTAATTGTCTCCCATGCCTAGATTACCCATCTTCTTAACCAGCCTCCTATGTGGGATGGTGTTGAAGGCTTTGCTGAAATCAAGGCAGGCTACATCCACCGCACCCCTGATATACTTCTTTCGACACCCAGTCAAAGAAGTGTATGAGATTTGTCTGACACAACCTACCAGCTGTGAACCCATGTTGCCTAGGGTCCAGAATTTTGGGAAAAAAATACATAATCCCCACCATTTTCACAAGTAGCTACAATACTAAAAAGTGATAGCTTTTTCATTTTGGAGATAGCATTGGAATATGGGCTTGGTGATACATAAATCTGGAGTTTAATGTTGTTTCAGGATTATGCAAAATACTGAAAGTGTTTAATGAGATTGTAATCTCGTTGTCATCTTTCTATCTCTTTTAGGTACTGAAGGAGGTTTGGTGAGTGCAGGATTTCCTGCTTGCGAATCCTCAATAATATGAAATGGATCATATTGTGTGTGTGTGTGTGTGTGTGTGTGTGTGTGTTTGCGGGGTGCTCCAGACACCACTTACCTATCTACTCTCCATCTATTCTTCTGACTGACCAGTCTTCCTTACATTATGAATTTAAATGTTCTGCATTATATTGTCTGCACTGGAGCCGAACATATAAATACATTTAAGCAATAAATGTCTATGACAGACTGGCTGTGATAAAATTGTGTCACCTATCTTTTCATTTTTTTGAAGTTTGGAACTATTTTGTATACACTGATTGTTTGTAATTAGTCACTATGGGTGTTTCTGGTTGAGTCCCACCAGAGTCACGACAGTTTGCCCATCAGATATATATGGGTTTATGCTGGCTATCCAGCTGATTGACAGCTAATTGTTTGACATCATTATGACATCACAGGATTTGTCAGCATATAAGGGACATCATTCAAACTAGGTACCCACCCCCTGACAAAGCTCTAACTGAACAAAACACTGGGGCACCTGGACCATGGCATCAGGATAATTTGTTGGTTCATATGCAGTCTAATGAGTTGTTTTGATATCTACAATAAATTTTTAATTGAATATGACAACATTATCTCTGTATCTTGTACTTATACTTTCTTGAACACACTGCTGTGACCATAGGAGTGCAGTCCTACCTGTTCGGTGAACCTCAATTCCCAATGTAGCCAAACCCTTCCTCTCTGCACAATTTCCTGAACTATGAGTTGAAGATCCTGCTGCGGAGACCCCTCTTCTTCCCCCTGTCATAGACAGGCATCTCCTCTGGGAAAGCCAATGAATGTGCTACCTGTTTAAGACCTCTTCCTAGCTTCATTAACACCCCCTGCACTATCCCAGCCCTGTTCCTAGCCAGGTCATTAGTCCTCAGGTAGGACCATCATCAGTTAGAACAAACAGCATGCAGTTGCTTCCAGAGAACACAAATGCAGTAGCACTAATATGCACCTTTGTGAAGTTGTATCTGTTGCTACATAAGTGCAAGTTCTACAGGGGCCTGTGTTTCTGCAACCAGCAGTGTGTGTGTGTGTGTGTGTGTGTGTGTGTATGTGTATGTTTTATAGCATGCATAAGTAACTGTGGCTGCAGAACCGCACAAAATAATGTATAATATAGTGACAGAAAATATAAGAATATGCATACAAATTAAAGAACCTGGACTCCAAAATTAAACAACTCAAATACTTTTATTTAATGCACCCAAGTAAAGCAATGATGAATAAAATTAAACAATTAAAAATTCAATATAATACAGTCATTACAAAAAAAGCAGAAAATCAGCTATTAAGATTAAGAGCAGATTATTATATTTACAGTGATAAATTATGAAAACTCATATCATATCACATCAAGCAAGAACAATACAAAATGGTAATTAACTCTATAGACAACTCTTCAGGCACTAAAATCACCACACCAGAACAGACAAATAAGGTATTTAATGAATACTATACAGACCTACACACATTGGCTAGAGCAAAAGCCCCAGAAAGTATTATTAACTTCTTATTAAACCTGGAACTATCAGCTCTATTGGAAGAACATATTCATCAACTAGATGCACCCTTTATGGAATTAGATATCAAGCAAGCTATTAAAAACTACCCTTTGGAAAAGTCCCCAGGCCAGATGGAATTCCTCTAGATTTTTATAAAAAAATATCAGTCCCATTTAATACCTCATTTATTGTCTTTAATAAATTAATAATTTTATCTCACTCAATACTATGCATGACTCATTTTAGTACGCCATAGTAAGTGTTTTCCAAAAGAACACTGCACCTCAAATTGCCCAGTTTCACTCACAAATACAGATGATAAAGTATTTACTAAAATCTTGGTGAGTATATTAAAGACAGTTGCTCCATATCTGATTCATCAGGATGAGACAGGCTATATCAAAGGCAGACAAATCAATACTAACATATGCAGAGTAATAAATACAGTTGACTATGATCATCGAAGAAATGCTACCATACTTATATTAGATGCTGAGAAAGTGTTTGATCAGGTAGAGTGAGACTTTGTACATGAAGTACTAAAACAATAACATTTGGGCCAAAATTCAGGAAATGGATTAAAATAATATATTAGAAATCAACAGCACAAATCAGGTCTAATACAAACTTATCGTGTAATGTTACACTACATCAGGGATCCCATCAAGGGTGTCTACACTCCTTCATATCATTTGCCTTGGCAATTGAACCTCTGAAAATAGCCTTCCGGAAGCATCAAGGGATTAAGGGTGTTGCCATCAAGGGTAAGGAATACAAAATATGGGCCTGATTCTCAAAAGATTTTGGGACTAAGTCCCACACTGCAACTTCAGTTGTGGAAGAAAATCTCTGCAGCTGCAGAGATTGGTATTCTCATCCACAGCAACTGCGGAAGATGTTACAGCTGCTCCCACCAGCTCTACCATTTTTCCACAGCTGAGGGGATTTCTATGGCAACACCTCCTGCAAGCTGCTGTAAATTGTGGAGCTAGTTGCAAACTGGCTCCACTTTTGAGAATACCATAGCTGCAGGAGAAACTATGGTTCCGCAAGTGGCAACCCACTTGCACCAGGTTTTTCCTGCAGCTGTGCAGTTTTTATAGCTTTGAGAATCTAGCCCTATGTTTCTAAGAAGATTCCATAATTCTGACAACTACACAGTTCTCTCTAGCACATTGATACTCAGTCACAGAAAGATTAGGGCTAACATCAGGATACAGAATTAACTAGGGGAAGTCAGAGCTTCTATCTTTAACCACAAACATCTCCCCTCTGAATGTCAGCACTATCCAATGCCCAAAGACATTGACAGTAATTAAGTATTTAGGTGTCAAAATGTCAAATCAAAACACAAATCTATATGAACTGAATTATGTTCCTCTGCTACAGGAAATATCTAATGAGTTAAATAAATGGATCTCTGTACCATGGACTTTAATTGGTAGGGTTAATATCATCACGATGGTTATATTTCTGAAAGATTTATTTATTTTTCAGTCATTACCCACGATAGTACCAGATCCTTTTTTTTAAAATCCCTCAACACTTGCATAATGAGCTTTTTATGGAAAAACAAAAGATCCAATATTTCTGTATCTAATTTAGTGCAGCCTAAGTGTAAATGGGCCTTGGACTACCTAATTTCCAGTTATATTAGCATGCCAGCCAACTTAAATTCAAAACTGGTTTAAAGACCATAATTCAGTTATTTATTTAATGGAGCTGGAGCTTAGTTGGTTATCATTTGCAGGTTTACCAAAGGTAAAATATAATGATTTCCTATTCTCTACAATCATTGTGTGAACTATACAGTCACAAATACACAATAAAACTAAATGGTCAAATAAATTAGAACCAGACATGCCCATTTATATGGTCACAAATACACAATAAAACTAAATGGTCAAATAAATTTAGAACCAGACGTGCCCATTTATATGGTCACAAATACACAATAAAATTAAATGGTCAAATAAATTAGAACCAGACATGCCCATTTACATGGTCACAAATACACAATAAAAATAATTGGTCAAATAAATTAGAACCAGATGTGCCCATTTATATGGTCACAAATACACAATAAAACTAAATGGTTGACTAAACTAGAACCAGACGTGCCCATTTTAATTAAACTATCATTTTAATCTCTCAATCTGGTCACCAGCATTTAAATTTTGGCACACTCAGGGACTGACTTAACTCTCGCGATGCTGCAAAAATTGTCTTTTTAGGACTTTTTCATAATTACAAGAATTTAGTACATCAAATCAATGTTTCTTCTGATATCTTCAACCGTGAGATTACCTTAGTAAAAAAAAGGGATCATTAAATGCACCCATTGTCACCTGATTCAGCACCCCTTTAACTTATTTCTAGGATTTATTTTACTTCACTTATATAAATTAGTTTTAACTTAACACCTCTTAAAACAAAATGGGAATAGGAATTAGGATTAAAATTGACAGAACAAGATTTGAAAGAACATTATAAGCTCCTGACATAGATATTTCATCTCATACAACTTACAACATATTAATTATAATTCATAAAACTTATTATATACCATGTAAGTTAAATAAAACCAGTTCAGGCATTCCTGATAAATGTCCTTGATGTGACCGTCCTCATTGATCTTACACATACAGAATGACGGCAGAAGATAATTGCTCCAACAATACTGGGAGAAACATTTTCAAACAATTTCAGCCTCTTTTGGTACAATCTTTCATTGAGATAGGGATTAGTATTAGTGGGTCATAGTAATATTTTGACTTTTGCTTTATCTCAGAAAAAATGTGTACACTTACAGTATGTTTGGTAAATGCAAATAAATGTATACTACTTAAGTGGAAAAGCAATACTTCCCCAACATATGAGCCATGGGTTAACCTCATGATCTCACCAAAACTGAAAGGATACACCATACCTATAGAAAACAACTGGAGGTTTGGAAGGCCATTCGGAACACTCTGGATAAAAAAACTGTTTCATGTAACTCATAATTCATGACTTATGATTTTCTCTCAGCCATTTCATTGACCATTTGATTGATTATTGACTCATAAGCTTGTTTATTTCCTAATTGTAAGAGGCCTGTACACGTATACAATTCAATAATTTAAATAAAGCTTATTTTAAAAAAGTGAGAAAGAGAGAAAGAGATCAAGATTACCAGCTCACTGCTGACATACAAGCTGATAGCACGTCTCTATCTGTGGCTTCGGATATCAAGAAAGTCCCATTGTTCTTCGACAGAGAACGTAAGTGAACAGCTTCTCTTGCTAGGCTGGGCTCCCTTGATTTTGAGGTGCCACAAAAAGGTATTTCTGGTGTTTTCTTAACCCTTAGGCTGCAAGAATATTTAGATCATACAGTGTAAGTTTTTAGGATGTGTATACAAGCTGGTAGCATAGCAAGGTTTAAATTAGTAAATGTTATTGAATTTCATTTGAAAAGACAAGACAGACATATGGTAACATTAAAAACAAGTAACACTTATTTACAGACAGTCATGCATAATTACCTGGATCCCACCAACATTCAGGGGAGGTAAGGGTATATTAAGCAGATTCAGTAAATTACTAGTATAATACAATAGCTGAGAGTGAATATAACCTGCTGTGGAGACATTCAGTCTGGAAGTAAAAGTAGGGCATGGAAGGTTTCCCAGTGTGTTTTTATAGGTTATGGGCCAGAAGTGGAGATCGGCAACAATTTTCTGTAACCTTAGGGCATCAAGGATGGCTGTGTGCCATTTTCTGTGTGGGGGTGGAATCATTCATCCAGTGTCTAACAATAATTGTCTTAGCTATGGCGGCTATTAGCACAATACCAGTATATCTTTTAGGCTTAAATAGCTGTTTAAGCTGCAGCAGCAGACTGATATGTAGGAAGAATGCATCCTCTAGGCCCAATAGTAGGTCCATTTTAACTTGGATTGCCTTCCACAGTGGGGTGGCCTTTGTACAGTCCCACATGATGTGTTTGAGTATGCCTTTGTGAGAGTGACACTTGAAACATAGGTCTGTATTCAGGTGTTTCATCTTGAATAGTTTGGTATGTGTGAAGTACATATTGAGGGCTATCTTGTGTTGCATAAACCTCAAGCATCTTCTTTGAGGTGTTTATACAAATCAGACCACATTTTGGTTCTGACCACTGGTTCTGTTATCTCTGGGAATTCCCTAGACCAGTAAGGGCACATATTTGTAGATGGATTAAGGTAGTTGGATCCAGTTTTTTTTTGTAAAGCTTTGAAGTGGCATGCCTTTGTACTGCCAGCTTGGCCAGGTCATCCCAGAGGGTAAGGGATGAGAAAACCCAGGGTCAAGGGCCCAAGGAAGTGGCCAGTACATGCTGGAGCTGCAGAAAGGAAAATATATCAGCATTACTGAGACTGTTCCTCCTTTTCAAGATGTCAAACCTGATAAAAACATTTGCCCATATAGTCCATGGAACTGTTTTGAAGGAAAGAGGGCTGGAAAGGCTTACACTGAATTTTGACATTTTGATTGCATCTGATATTTTGGATGGAATCAAATAATAGTTTTGTTCTCAGTAGCTGGTGGAGCTGTTGGCATATTTGAACTGAGTGACCAACTAGGTAGTTTATAAAGGATTTAGGGAGTTTTCTTTTGGCTATATTCAGTAAGGCTCTGGGGTTTGGACTTGCCTTTGCACAGAGTTCTTTCTCCATAACTTGCCATTGTGGTATGTGTATTGGCTATCTGCAGGCTTGTTATGGATATTCCTCCACCACAGGAATTGACTGGCTTTCGAGGTGAGGTAGTATTGCTTGAGGTCAGGGAGTTGGAGCCCCTCCTACTCTTTACTGGAGGCCAGTTTGTGGTAGACCCTCCTGGGGGCTCAACCATTCTAGAGGAAAGATGTAAGGGCTGCTCTGATTTGCTTAAACCATTTTTCTGGGATTGCTTGAATTAGCATACTAATGCAGTAGAGACAAGATCCTGGGCAGGACATTCATCTTAAAGACATTTATTCTAGCCAATAGGGACAGTGGAAGGGCCACCCATGTCTTGCAGTCTTGTTGCAGACATTGGCAGAGTTCATCCAGGTTTTTGTTAAACTTCACCTTTGAGTTCACTGCCACTAGGAACAACAGGGACCTGATTCACAAAGCTCCCCTGAATGGTGCAATGAGTTTGCACCACAAGGAATGGTGCAAGGTATGGCTTGTGCCAAAATACATGCCGAGAGTAATTCACAAAAGCAGCCTGCATAATGAGATAAGTTTTATGCATTTTACATGTTGTTTTTTTTTTTTTAAAGAGATCCAGTTTATGTATTTGCAATGTTTGTGAGTTTAAAATGACAAAAAAGAGGGTGGCCATCATGATTGTTATTTTTTTGAGCATGAGAGGTTACTCACAAAAATAAGCACTTGCGAAAGTGTTTTTCTGGTTGAAATTGAACATTAACACAAAAATCACTGTAACGCTAAAATGGTAAAATATTTTTTCACCAAATCTTTGAAAGACACACCATTGGTACAGGCTCCTTCAAACCTGAAAAGTTCATGAAAAAATTTCACACTATCTAGGTTGTAGGTGAGAGCAAAAAAAAAATGCAATGCTAAGTATTTTTATTTTTTTTGGCATTCCATATCTTGAAACTGTACAAGATGCTGGACATCACACAATTGTTCATGTCTTGAGCCTCTGACAGCCTGTGCCACATTTTGGTCTGTTTCATCAAATGATAGCAAAATTATTAGGGTGCAAAAATTGTGGTTTAACAGGGAACAGCCAACTCAACCCTAATTATAGGGGTGCTCCTGTGTCCCTATAATACAGTATACAGTAGTAACCACCAGGATCAGACACCTGATCCTGCAGAATATCTATGTATGTATATAACGTATGTAGCTTCAAACTGCACAAAATAATTCTATTTTTAATGCCTACGAACCCATCATGGAAATGCAGTTTGATGCCAAGTAAGTTATATACATATTAAACATTGCCTCCAAATATGCGATTTATTTATCATGATTCCATTATATATACATCATATATCCCTTATGCATTTGTAGTCATCATGTTGTTCAGATATTTCTTGATGTTTTTAAAAGAAATTTCTCTGGTGGCCCTATAGCTGTGCTGCAGGCAGGGAGAAGAATGTCTCTAGACATCACCTAAATTTCAGAAATTGTCCAGACATGTCAATAGCTGCAACTGTATGTACAATCATTTACATTTTTGTTGAGTTCTTAAGGAATTCCTGCTCCTCTCTAGTACTTGCTTCAGTACTTAGTTATCTTTCACTGCTACTATTATTAGTGGAGTGAAATTGTAATTCACAAACACATTATGTACTCCTGCTATCCCCTACATCTTGTGACTATAGTTGCCATCCCATTTGCTACCTATTGTATCCAGGGTAGTCTTGGTTTTACAGTACTTTACTTGTGGCTATGATTACTGTGCTCTGCTTTTTGTTGAAATTGTCAGTTTTATCAACTATGATCACGTTATCCTGTCTTGTATTTTCTGTACTGCCACAGTTTTGTATTACCTTGTTGCCACAATTTTCATTGTACTGTACTCTTCTAGATCATGTCTGGAAATAGGCATGTTTATGCCTAGTGCATTTACAGTACCTGGTGAATAAAAACAAATACTGTAAATCAATACTGTAGTATATCAATGGACTTCCCTCAAAAAAAAAAAAATTGGTTATTTCCCTGTATGTCTATCGATAAAACTACCCATTGTAAGTCTATACCTACAATAATTAAACAATTAAAAATATATACCTACACTAATTAAACAATTAAAAGTAGACACCTACTGTACACTAATTAAAAACATAAACCTATCTTACTTAAAACCTTATGCTACCACACTAGTTACAGCAACAGTCCAGTGCCATCTTATTTCTTATCTAGTCAGGTGAATCAGGATCTTCAGTGAAGAACTGGCAAAAGTAGACCAAGAAATCACTTACTAATTGTTTAATTGCATAGAATTGCCTAGTGTTTCCAAATATTATGCCTAGACACCACCGAGGATGAAATCATAATAGAAGCGTCATAAGATCTCACAACACCTGTGAACCTGACACTGGGCACCACTGTAATTACTAAATCAATGACTCAAGTAACAGACCAATTAAAACACTTACAAACCAATTACATCATTTACCACACCAATTAACCAGAGTGACCTAAAAACCCTTTCCATAACAAACTCTAAATTAATCTTAACTATATCCCAGCATTAACCTGAATTCCCTCTCACACACCATTTCCGTTCAGTCTCTCACCAAACAACAATGTCCCTCGATGCTCCAGCTCTCTTCTTAGACACCAGACTCTACTGCCTCTGACTCCGAATTCCTTCAGGTACCACCAGGCCTTCTATGCTACTGCCACTGATTTCAGCCTCCTTCAGCTACCACCAGGCCCATCATGCTGCTGCCAATGACTGTAAACACCACACTACTTCAACCACATATGCCACACCACTCATGACAGCAGCTGCCACACTGTTCCTGACCAGAGATGCCACACCACTCTCCAGCACCGGCCACAATAAACTGAAGAACAGACTGCCCCAGCCACACCCCCTGTTATGCAGGGACCCTATACTACAGAAATACTAAGGTTGAAAAACAGAGGCACCAAAAATAGCATCACACTATATAAAAACACTAAAACAAAAAATACAAACACAAAACCCATAAAAGATCACAAACGCAATCAAAATATAAAGACCACTATCCTACTGTATTATAGTGTATAAAACATACAATAGGTAAGTGGGTGGACAGGGTGCATAAACCCATCTTGAGGGTGCACTGAGGCCATAATGCCACTTTTGCACACAACTAGCTGCTCATACTTACTGGATGTGAAAAATAACAAATGTATTGAGCACAAACTGGACCAGCAAACTGTCCTAGCATTTTGAGGTACTCTGCCTCTTTGTTGGGAGAAGAGAGGCCAGGAGATGTATGCTGACATTTAAAGTGCATTCCTTAAAGTGTATGCAGACAATCAATTACAAATTCATATATATATGTGTAATAATAAGTGATACAGAAAAAAATAATTAAAATAAAAACACATAATAATGGTATATTACATCTGTTATTAAGAATGCAATATCACACACATATTTAGAGCAGATATGCATTAAATGCCAAGTTCAGTTTTTCAAAAAATAAGAATATATGCCCCCAAACCAATATAGTTTAGTAAGTAAAAACTCTAAATTGAAATAGTGACATTAAAAACCATTAGACAGTAGAAATACTGCTATGGCATGTCCAATACTACCAGTATCCCCCCCCCCACTCCCAATTACTTAATAGACGATCTCCAAAAATATTATAGACCACAAGTGTGGTGAATGACCTAAACACCTAAAACCAAACAGATCATGCAGCATAACCAAGTCTTAGCAAAACAATTGCACTACAGAAAGGAAGCCAAAAGGAAATGTTGTCCATACTGATGAAACAATGTGGACCAAGCAACGTGCCAACTTATAAAGAAAAAGTATTAATCATGAACTAAGATGGCTAATGGGAAAGGTAGTTACCAACTGACTGAGAAATCAACTAAGCTGGAGAAAAATATTTGAGAAATGCGACAATTTAATACACTAATATGAAAAAAGAGAGACCAAACACCCACACCATAGTATTGTATTACATGTCTGCACACCAAGCAATAACCACATGTGTAAAACCCAAGAAGGCTTTGAGGTAACAAGGTAACAGCTCTTTGATAGTAGGGTTGAAGTGACTGTGGATAAAGTGTCCTACATGTTTTGTGCCCTGCTAAAAGTAATTCTGGGTTTCTCTTCAAAGAGATCTGCTACACTGCAGTGGGATAACAAATGCCTGTTTTTTTGTAGCATAGCAGACCTTCAATTCTGGTTTAGATGCCATTGTATTCTAGAATAAAGGTCAGTGAATTTCTGGATTCTGTCTCTCGATTCTTTGAAATCAAAAGGGTATTATGAGACAGTGCACTTGCTCTATCCAGAGCATTGTTCATGGTATCTGTACTGTAAGCCCTTTGTCAAAATCTCTGGTACATTTCCAGTGATTGTTGTCTGAAAACTTTCTCAGAAGAACAATTGCGTTTGAGTCTGAGGAACTGACCATATGGACTGGAAGCTATCACTGATGTTGGATGGGCAATACTGGCATGTAATGCCAGTGTTGCCCACTGTTTTCTTGTGGAAACATATAGTACTGATTTGATTCTGCACATTAATGTTGATGTTAAGATCAAAGAGGTCAACAGACTTTGCATCAGTTCTGGAGGTGAATTTCAAAATCAAATAGTCTTTATTAATCTGTTGTACAAAATTATAGTGTATAGTAGAGCATTGTACTATATAGAAATCTATCCTTTTCAAAATACTTTTTTTTACCACGGTTCAAATGTCATGGAATGTGATTGTACCATTCTGTGGTAAAACAGCATTCTAGAACCTCTAGAGACTGCACAAGTCAGTTTCTTTGTGAAAGAGAAAAAACACAATGCACACATTTCACATAATACTACACACTATAAAAATACAGGATGAGCAACTTTATGCATAACCAGTGTACAATGTATGGTAGAATGTAGTTACTATGGGAAATTCATCTTTTCCCTCAGTTGTTATGCCATCGATGTGACACAACTTTGTTGTTAACTCATCGATGGTATAACACAGAAACATAGAATTTGACGGCAGATAAGGACCACTTGACCCACCTAGTCTGCCCCTTTCCCTACCTGATGGATAAGCTGCAGATTCTAGTTAATCAACAGCTTACTTCTTCCTACCCCCCACTAGAAATGTCTTATACCTATCCCATGCATTCTTGAATTCTTCCATTGTTCCTGACTCCACAACCTCCTCAGGAAGGCTGTTCCATGCTTCCACAACCCTCTCTGTGAAAAGAATACTTTCTAACATTACCTCTGAGTTGTCCCCCTCTATCTTCAAATTGTGCCCTCTTGTTCTTGCACATCTCTTCTTCTGAAAGATGCTACCCTCTTGTACTTTGTCAGTTCCCTTGAGATACTTGAAAGTTTCTATCATGTCCCCCCCCCTTCCTTTCCTCAAGGGCATACATATTAAGCTGCTTTAGTTTCTCTTCATACGTCTTCTGGTGCAGACCCTGCACCATTTTGGTTGCCCTCATCTGAACAGCCTCCACTCTGTCTATGTCTTTGCAGAGATGGGGTCTCCAGAAATTGCATGCAGTACTCCAGATGGGGCCTCATTAACTGTCTGTAGAGAGGGATAACAATTTCATGTTTTCTACTGTTGATGCCTCTCCCTATGCATCCCAGTATCCCCCCAGCCCTCCTTACTGCCTTCTCACATAGCTTGCCCACCTTTAGGTCATCTGATATAATTACTCCTAGGTCTCTTTCGATTTTTGTTGTTGTTATTAACTCACCCCCCAGTGTGTACTCTTCCCCTGGGTTTTTGTTTCCCAGATGCATTATCTTGCACTTCTTTGCACTGAATCTGAGCTGCCACATATTTGGCCATTCCTTCAACCTTTCCAAGTCCCTTTCCATCCTTTCCACCCACCTTGTGTATCAACCCTGTTGCAGATCTTTGTGTCATCTGCAAAGAGACATACCTTTCCTTCCAGGTGCTCTCCAATGTCACTTATAAAGACATTAAAGAGGACCAGTCCCAGTACCAAACCCTGCGGTACCCCGCTAGTTACCCTCCTTTCTTCACTGTGGACTCCGTTTACTATTACCCTTTGTGTTCTGTTGTCCAGACAGTTTTTTATCCAGGCTACCACCTTGGGACCCACTCCAAGGCTGTCTAACTTGTATATTAATCATTTATGTGAGACTGTGTCAAATGCCTTGCTAAAACCTAGGTATGCCATATCCACAGCCCCTCCCTGGTCTACTACTTTGGTCACCCAGTCAAAGAAATCTATTAGGTTCGTCTGACATGACCTTTCTGCTGTGAAACCATGCTGCCTTGGGTCCTGTGCCCCACTGGCCTCTAGGTACTCAACAATTCTTTCCTTCAGAAGTGATTCCATCATTTTCCCTACCACTGAAGTCAAACTAACTTGTCTGTAGTTTCCTGCCTCTGCTCTGCTCCCACTTTTGTGAAGTGGAATCACATTTGCCCTCCTCCAGTCCTCAGGTACCACCCCATCCTCCCATGATTTGTTAAAGAGATTAGTCAGTGGTGTTACTAGTTCTGTCCTTAGTTCTTTTAGAATTCTGGGGTGAATCCCATCAGGCCCAGTTGCTTTGTCCACCCTCAGTTTCAAGAGTTCTTTCAAAACCCATTCTTCTGTGAATGGACTGGTATCAACCCCCCAATTCAGAGTTTCTGTCTTGTTTGATTTAGGTACCTCCCCCTCCTCTTCCATTGTGAATACTGAGCAGAGATATTCGTTCAGTATCCCTGCTTTTTTACTGTCAACCTCTGCCCACATTTTCTCCCCTTTATTAAGTTTCTGTATCCCTCCCTTGGTCTTTCTTCGCTCCCTAATGTACCTATAAAAGGTTTTATCCCCCTTCTTAACTGAGTTGGCTATCTTTTCCTCAGTTTGTGCCTTTGCTATTCTGACTACCTTCCCTGCCTTCTTCTGCTTTAACTGATTAAGTTCTCTGTCCTGCTTCTTCTGTGTTTCCTTATATTTCCTGAATGCTATCCTTTTCTCCTTAACCGTCCCTGCCACCTCTTTTCATAACCATAGTGGGTTTTTTTCCTTCATTTTGTTTTGTTGATTTGCTTCACACAAAGGATTGTTGCCTCTGCAATGGCTGTTTTGATTATTCCTCATTGTTCCTCCACTCCTCCGTTTTGCCTGTTTGCTAGTGCTTTTCTGAAGCACTCTCTCATTTTTCCAAAGTCAGCCTTCCTAAAGTCCAATAATCTTGTTTTTGTATGGCTTGACTCTATGGCTGTGTTTATTGTGAACCACACTGTTTGGTGGTCACTTGTTCACAGATGGCTACCCACTTCTAAATCTGAGATCCTTTCTCCTTCACCATTTGAGAGTACCAGGTCTAAGATTTCTCCTCCCGAGTGGATTCCAACACTAGCTGTCTGAGGCATGCCTCTGTGAGGGCATCAAGAATGACCCTGCTCTTGGATGCCTGCAGCAAAGGTATCTAGTAAACATCTGGCATATTCAGGTCCCTCATCAACAATATCTCCTTCATTCTGCCATTTTTAGGATGCCTTCTATCATTTCCTTGTCCATTTCCTCCCCTGAGATGGGGATCTGTACACAACCCCATGTGGATTGTGGTGCCATTTTCTGTCTCCAGGGTGACCTGAGTGACTCATCAACGCCTGTTTACTCTTTAGTTCTGTTGCTGTAATCCCTTCCTTATATAGAGAGCTACTCCTCCTCCTCTTTTACCCACCCTGCCCCTCCCGTAGACTGTGTATCCTGGTATGTTGACATCCTAGTCATGGTTCTCTGTGTACCATGTTTCAGTGACTGCCACAATATCCAGGCATTCCTCTTCCATCAAGGCCACTAGTTCAGGGAGTTTGTTGCATAGACTGGGCATTGGTACTCATTACCTTCCATTTATTTTTTATGGCCTTACCCCTTTTAGTCCCATCCCTGTCCTTACTGTCTTTTTCTGCATTTACACCTGTCCTGCTCCCTACTGACTTCTTTACCTGTTGTTTACCTCTCTAACTACTGTGTTTTGTGGGGGGAGGCTGGGATTTCCTGCTTCTTTTCAGTGCCTCCCCCCTTGGCTAGTTTAAATGCTTGCCAATGAAGCATTTAAACCTGTCACCTAGGATCCTGGTCCCCCGGACAGATGAAAATCTTGCACCAGTATAAGCCTGCATCCCTCCAGGTGGCTTCCCAGTCCCTAATGAAGCCAAAACCCTGAGCTCCACACCAGTTTTTCAATCATTCATTCAATCTCATGGTGCAGAATACCCTAACATCATCCTTGCCGTAGACAGACCGCACCTCCAAGAAGGTTACCGTATGTGCTACTTGTCTAAGGCCCCTCCCTAACTCCACAAACTCCTCTTGCACTGCTCTGATCCCATTCACAGCCTGGTCATTTGTCCCTAGGTGGACAATGACATCCAGCTCCCTCCCTCATGCAGCTGCTCCCATGATTCTGAGGATTCGCTTCCTGTCCCTCCAAGCCATGGCACCAGGCAGGCACCTTACCTCCCAATCCCCTACCTCCCCCACTTCTACCCCCCTAATGATAGAGTCCCCCACCAGGAGTTGTTTCCTTCCCCTGTGGGGTCTCATGCCACCCTCCTGTGGGTCTCCTTTGTGGAGGTTCCCAGCATCCTCCTTGGTCTCCACTGCAGGTGCCTCCATAGAGGAACCACTCTTTGCCAGAACAGCATATGAATTGTGGAGAGGTACAGATGAAGAGATGCACCTCTCTTCCACCACCCTCTCCCTCTCTGAGCCCACCTTGGTCCAACTGCTCCTCTTTCTTGGCAACCTGAGGTAACTGTGGTGGCCCTGGTGGTCTCTGGGTGGGGGAAGAGGTTTCACGAATCCTAGCTAGGTCAGCCTGGAGATGGGCAACCTTCTCCCTCCGACCAGAGAGGTGCCTGCAAACAGGGAAGCATCACAGCCTCCAGAATGTCTCCCAGAACACTGCTGCCCCACAGCCATTGCACTGCACCACTCCCATCTTGACTTATTTTGTGTCCCCTGTCCTGTTGCTTTGTATGCTTACTGTCTCCTTCCTCTATGTATTTTTACACTTACTTTCCTATTGCCTATGTGCCCTTACAACTCTCACCCTTCCTATTCTGGGACAGGAACTTCCTGTAGTCATCAGTAGTCTCCTTTTTCCGTGCTTGGATTCAGACCTCCAGCAGCCAGGGGGGAGAAAGTGTTATTTTTTTAGGTTCCTTCAAGGTTGATGAAACTAATGTGTCTCAGTGATCCTTCCCTTCCTTCTTCCAAACAGGAAGTTCCTGTTGTCAGTCAAATCCAATGGCTTTAAAAGTAGAACTGGCTTAGGTTGGGAAGGAGGGTAATTAGTAAAAAATCTGTAGTTCTAGACTGCTGTTTCTTGCTCTGAAACCAAAGTTCTCCTCTGTCAAAAACAGCAGGAAGCTGTAATTGGAGACACCTGCTTTTGTACTCCTAAGCTCCTAAGCCACGCCCCAATTAGATTGACTCTCTGCTCCTGACTCAGTAAATTAAGCTGATACAGCCCCCTTCCTCAGAGAAACACACAGTGACTTTCTTCTTTAACAACGTGGATTGCTCTGAGCATGATCGTTACTCAAACAGACTGCCTTCTTGAAATGGCTGCGGTAGTGAGAGCATGACCCGGAGCTGAGTGGCAGTGACTTAAGTAATGGAGCGACTGACAAAAGTGAGGATCCTACTTCATTATTTAAATGTTTTTGATGACAATTCACTATAAAATATAATGTGTGGTACATTGATGGTCAACCTGTTTGTTAAGCTGTCTCAAGGTTGCCATGGCAATGTAAACCTCTTGAGCTTTGCTGTTGAAGTTTACACGATCATCCTGGCAATCTCTCGATGGTTAACATGTTATGCCTGGGTTATGCCCCCTATCATCCCACAAACACCTCACACTGTATTCCTGGTCTATTGTACTGTGATACTGCTATTTTGCACTAACCTATAGATATGAGCACACATCATATAAGCATGAGTGCTAGGAATGTGCTTTGCTGCTAAGATATGCTAATCTTGTCATGCATGATTCATTATACCTCACTATAATACATTTATCCAGATTAGTTTGTCTTTCATAGATATTCCATATATAATCTACCTAATTACTGATATGATGACTCTGAGGGATCATCAGTGATTATTGTGAACTTATATTCTCATATAATTATATGTAGTGAGTGTTTCACACTCAGGCACATACACCATGTGTAACGGAGCTTTGTAAGCAATTCTCTATGTTCTGCTGACAAGAGACAGATCCCTTGTTTAGTCTCTCATCTAAGCACATGTAGATTGGAAGTGTCAGCATTTCTTTTGTCTAAGCTATAATGCTAATGGAAGCATATTCTGTGTTATATGATACTCATTAGTAATTCTGTCTCCTAGGTCATTATCCAATGGAGAATGACTTAGGACTAATACATATTGTTCCTCATATCCGTAACCATGAGGTAATCTCTGTTGCTATGCTGTTATCTGTAGTATTTAGCTGTCTCCAACCCACTGTAGTGGTCTAGAAGAGTGGGGAGAGAGATAAGACCTTAGAGAACCTAAGATCTACAATCCTGGAGATTATGTACATTATTCAGGAGAAGTGGTGAGAAATCCATCTCCCTTGTGATTTTCTCTGTTACATGCTTGGAGTAAGTAGTATAATAAACTCTATTAGTACTCCTTGCTTGTTTACTAATGTTTCTTGGCAGACTCCGAGACACAAGAATCTGTATTATTATTATTTACCCTACACACCAAGAGTGCTTAGATTACATAAATGGCGACTGTGAGTGGAGTCTGGATGTTTACCAAGTTTCATTTTAATTTCCTCTGTAAATTAAAACAATGGGCGAAAACCCCCCAGTAGCAAGCAGTTAAGAAAGTGTCTTATGTTTAAATTGTCGGTCTGTTGTGTGTTCCACAGTGCAAACAAAACAATCTCTTGGCAGATATTCAACCTCTGTGCAATGAGTTGTTTTATTTATTAATTTTTTCCTATTCTTTGGGAACACACAGCTGTTAAGGGATCTGAACAAACAGACTGTTTTCTTGTGGATTCAAATCCTAATGGGTATATACTCATCTAGGAGTCCATATATGCCACAGGCTGTTTGTGTCCTGTCATGAACTTTGGTTGCAAACAAAGTTTCTGATCCACAGACAGCTAGGGGTTTCTTATCTTATATGACATGTCTAAATATATCAGTACTGAGTTGAGGCTGAATGCCTTAACACACCAAACTGCTTACGGTAGTTGGTTTGATTTTGCAGGGGTAGCAGAATCCAATGGTAGCCCTTTAGGGAATATCATTGCCCATTATGGGGAATTGAAAAATGGTACCAATGATCCTGAAGGGTTATTAATTGCAATGCTGTTTACTTGTTTTGATGCCGTTCTAACTAAGATATCTGTTTTGAAATCTGAGTATATTGCGAGCAAAATGGAGAATGCTGCTTTCAAGCAGATAATTAGTCTGAAAGAGGCTTCTCATACAGAGAAGATAACTGGACTGCAGTCTGAGCTGGAGTCTGTCCATCTAATAAATGAGTCTCTCTTTAATGAGAGAAGCAGCCACAACCTGCATGCCTTAAGAGATAACGCTAAAAAGGCAAATCTTATTAGTAAAAACATTTTTCAAACTAGAGGTGTTCTGGCTAGTAACATGGTTTCCTTACACTTTGAAAACAAGGAACTTAGAGATGACAGGTCTGAAGTAATTACTGAAAAAGTTAACAAGCCAGTATTTCAACACCAGACCTTGACTGAACAGTGTGATTCAGTATGTTTTAATTACAGCATACTTGAAATGAATGTTTTAAATCTAAATCATGACACAGCTTCTGTTGATAATAGGTATGTTTTACAAGATGGGAATGTCTTGCAAACTGAAAACAATGCACTTAATAGCGTGCTAACTCCTGCATTTGAGTTAGAATGTAGGAGTAAAAAGTCAGATATGGTGAACTTGCACCATCAGCCAGAGGTATTGGCAGGACATACTAACTTGATGCCCAAAGACCTTGCCTCTTCTGATGTTGAAGAGTTTGATTTTAAACACTCACAATATGCTGTGGGGTAGACTTGATTAAAGGCTAGCCACTTGTTTTTCTGTGATTCACAAAATGGAGAATTGTTAGAGTCTCAAAATGGTGGACACACATGTCATCAGGTTGCAACCCCATACCATCCCCAGGATGGCCACTAATGGTCATGTGATGATGGTCATGACACAGTAACCCATGATGCCCATGAGGTAATCCAAAATGGCCAACCACCATACCATGGAGATTCAATCTTGCAGTCACAGGGACCTGTGATTGTTGCCATAACCAAACAAAACAAACCAGAGTTTTTTGGCATGATTAATAATGTTATCAGTAACACTAGTGTTTCTGAGGAACAGAAGATTCTCATTAAAAAGGATGTTGACGTACTTTTGAATAATGTTGATACGCAATCTGTCATGTCAGCAACTGCAATTCATTATTGCCTTTACTCCTTATGGCAATAAGAGGGATGCCCTCTGCAGGTACACAGCGTACCCCAATTTTGAAATTGTGACCGGATGGTTCATAAGACTTTACTTCTGGACCTGTGTACTGCTACTGCTGATGGAACATCAGTAGATAAATGTGTTAAATATCTCAAACAAGACATCCAAAAGGTACTCTTGTTTGCTGCACAATGTATGGGCAAGGCCCAACAACAGTCCCTATCCCATTGTAAACAAACTCAGTCCAGCAGTCTACCAAGTTAGACTGCCTCATTATAACAATCATTGATAAATGGCTATATGCCACTCAAATGAACCTGCTTAAAGGAGATTAAATTACTTTTCCATACCCCAAAGGGGAGGAATAGTACTAAACTAACTATGTTTTTATTTTCTCTTTTCTTTTAGGTTCCAGAGAGAGAGAGATGTTTGCTTTTATGCTTATTATTCTTTTTAAAAGTATGGGTCTTCTTACAAGCCCAAACTGCACATTTTATTGCAAATAAGGACCAGTGACCTAATCCTAAACAGATTGTTGAGGCAAAATACTTCACAAACCCACATGATTTAATTGCATCCAGTAGAATTCACACTAAAGTCCTAAAATACATGTTCATTGTCCAAAAGGGTAGTGAGGCCCTACTGAATGTTATGATCATTGCTTTGTATCAATTCTAGCAGCTAGACGTGATCTAGACTCCTTTTTACATTGTATTGATAATCAGGAATTTTGCATCCAAAATTTATATGGCAATAAAAGCCATTAGATCTTAAGGTTTTTACCCAATGATGCCCCATAATTTGTGACACTTAAGACTGAGTGCCAAAAATAAAACCCTGGCCCACCCAGTGTTCTAATAGTCACTTCTCAACCAGATACCCTAGTTGTTAATGTGCAGCTTATGCACAACCCAGTGATTTTTAAATCTCACCCTTTAAAACTTGGAATGATTTGTTATATGTTTCACAACAAACATTTCCCACTTTTTTTAATAATGTTGTGATTGGATACCCTGGCAGCATACCAGGTACTCATCAATGGCCCCCTGTACAGGGGCTCATAGCACACAAGCACCACGTACACATTCTGTACAACATTTTCATGTTTAGACTCCGGCCCATTTGGCTCTGACATATCTATTTGAAATAGGCGCTGATACAGTCATTATTCCATCACATATGTTAAAGGTTCATGATAGTATAAAATATAATATATCATACCACCCCCCCCACCATTGCATGGTATACATGATTTTGCTCATAAAGAGTGATTTATATTTACAATATTAAGGATATTGTGAAAGCGGGTTGGCCTGACAGATGTTCTTGTCAATGAATTAATTTCTGCTCACATTAACGAAGCAGATGAGCATCACATAGCTAGGAAAGTCTTTTGCACTGCTTACAGCTATTATGTTCTTACAACCCTTTGGTTATCTCTTCCAGGATCTGGAATTAGGATATATCCTTGATCTCATACATGACAGACATATGGGTCAGTGGCATTGCCACATTTTGCATTTCTATTGCATGTGTTAACAAACATTTATTTGAATCTGGCGCTATTCCCTTGTTAATGGCAAGGAACCTTGGATATGTCACCACACACACCAGTATTGCTACATGTTTTGAAACCTATTCCTCCATAATCCAGACAGCCATGTTTGTGACTCTCACAGTGTCATTGCCACATTTTAATCTGGCAACATCCATCTCTGATCGTCTGGCAACCGTCCATTCTATTGATCATCTTGATGGGAACTTTCATTGTGAAAAGGTTGAAACCACCTCCTTTCCTTGTTTACCATGAGGTCTTGTAATCGTGACTGACTCTGAACATTGATTGTTGTACCTGAAAGGAACATCGCCTTTTATGCAGATGTGACATCTTCCAACTTGTCTTACCAACTTGTGAATACAGGCCTAATAACTGAAATTAGGCTTCTACTTGTGTACTTTCAAATAAACTATATTCAGTCCAGCCAATTAAGATTCTACAATCAAGCTCACTGTTATGCATACTATGAAGCTGTCTGGGGTAGGAGCAATACCCTAACTCAGCAAGAAGACTCTTCTTCATTTGATCTACAATCAAGAAATCCATTTTCTTCACTGCTTGTTTTCCAAGCCTGGCTAGCACCTCATACAGACTGAGAACTGAGTACTGTTATAAACTTTTACATTTTGTGCAGCTGTGTGATCATCTTCCACTGAACACTGTTGCTGTTCCATCGTAAAACTCAATGTGCAATCTAATGCACCTCCTGCTGAGGCCTCTGAAAATACTGCTGCCTCTTGAACATTTTGATCAACCTTTGGAAAATCTGAATGCATCAGATTTGAACTATGACTCATTATCTAACACTTGAAGAAACTCTGGATTTATCCCTGGAACCGTTCACAGTTTATGCCTTGTGGACATTGACAGTTCATGTCCTGTCTGACTTACCAACTGAAAAATGCCACCCTCCATAGTATATTCTGCTGATGTGGAACATTGTGTGGTGACCAACTATACATTCTTTTGATATGGACTAAAAGTTATGCAAAGTGAACTTTTCTAACTATTATTTTTACTCCCTAAACAGGTAATAGACTATACGGTAATCACACCTGTTCCCATCCCGGAACCAGACATCATTAAGTCTAGTCCTAACTATTTTGATGCTCTATCTCAATTTTTTATTATTTTTAATATCCATACAAGCAACTTAAGTTTGTCTTTTCAATTTTGTCCCAATAGGATAGATACACACCTGATATGTATCAGTAGTTACTGATTGTTTTGATATTGGAAAACCCCATTGTGAAGTTTTATTCCAAATGTTTATAGTAATACAAGGTTTACTAACATTTTCCCTTATAATTACATTTTGTTGTTTAAGGAAATCCCTGAAACACTACCGTGACCAGTTAATTTCCTCTACCAGGCTCGTGCCTTGGGCCTGTAGACGAATGGTGCCTAACCACCGTCTTTTTGTTGTGTTGCCACTTTTGCAATTAGGGCAACAAAGAGGAGATTGTTATGCCTGGGGTTATGCCCCCTATTGTCCCACATACATCTCACATACACCTCACACTGTATTCCTGGTCTATTGTACCATGATACTGCTATTTTGCACTAACCTATAGATATGAGCACACATCATATAAGCATGAGTGCTAGGAATGTGCTTTGCTACTAAGATATGCTAGTATTGTCATGCATGATTCATTATACCTCACTATAATACATTTATCCAGATTAGTTTGTCTTTCACAGATATTCCATATATAAGCTGCCTAATTACTGATATGATGACTCTGAGGGGATCATCAGTGATTATTGTATACTTATATTCTCATATAATTATATGTAGTGAGTGTTTTACACTCACGCACATACACCATGTGTAATAGAGCTTTGTAAGCAATTCTCTATGTTCTGCCGACAAGAGACAGATCCCTTATTTAGTCTCTCATCTAAGCACATGTAGATTAGAAGTGTCAGCATTTCTTTTTGTTTAAGCTATAATGCTAATGGAAGCATATTTTGTCTTATATGATACTCATTAGTAATTCTGCCTCCTAGGTCAATATCCAGTGGCCTAGGTCATTATCCAATGGACAATACATTTTTAATGAAAACTTGAATCATTTTCTTGAGCAATTGAATGTTTGGTTTTGCTTTATTGATTATATCTTTTGTGTCTGGTGTGGCACACTGGAGGAGATCCAGGATTTCATGGATTATATAAATTCAAACAATTTCAATCTAAACGTCACCCATGAGTGTAACATCAGATTAATTTTTCTGACATCACACTTTGTGCCACACCAGGACCAATACATATTGTTCCTCATATCTGTAACTATGAGGTAATCTCTGTTGCTATGCTGTTATCTGTAGTATTTAACTGTCTCCAACCCACTGTAGTGCTCTAGAAGAGCGGGGAGACAAGAATTTGGACCTGGTAGTCTGCAGCGAGGCTAAGCATCTTGCATTTGGAATGCACTTTCTCCAAGTGGCAGCTGAGGTTGTTGGACGGGCTCATCCAACCAATACTGTCAGCTATCTACTGAACAGAGTAGGCCATCTGTAGGGGATTATTGGGCTGATCAGGCAGAGGTAGGTTACCTCAGGTGCCATCCAGGGCTGCCCAGGCTGTGGCTTCTACTGCAGTACAAACTATGCCTTCCTGAGTGCCAGCCTCTTGTAGAAGCTGCCTAATTTGGGCTTTAATGGCCCATTTACTTCTCTCAGGAATAGGTACATTACCTATTGCATTTTCAATCATCATTTCTATCTCCTGCCTATCTTCCACATTAATTACGGCTACCAGTGGTGCCGTCAGGACCAGGCCTGGACCTGCTCCCCCTCTATTATGGGGGCCGCCATGTTGGTGTCTTCCAGGATGTGTGCCACGATGTCGACGACGTATGACATGGTGTGGGTGGAGTGGGGACCCGCCATGTTGTGGATGGCTGGGTGAGGTATCTGGGCCATAGTAGGGGTGTGATTGGGCATTGTACTGTGAAATGTCGTCATCTGAGACCTGCCCTTCAGAAGACGTGTGTAAGGCGGGGGCTACGCCTCCCAGTGCCTTAACATGTCCAGCCAGAACCTCTTGCTGATGGTGCAGTTTTGCCATCTTGGATTCACATTCTGCATGACTCACATTTGCAACATCCTTATCAACCTCATCTTGCATTTGTTTCTGCAACACTCTATACGCAGTGCTCAATTCACAATTGTCCCTAGTAGCCAGTTCTAAGTCATTATGTACCTGGTTTATCTCATCCGGTAGCTCTCCCATCTCCTCACTCAACTGTTCATTCACTCTACTCAACAAGTCATTCATATTCAAAGCCTGCCCCTTATCCTGTCTCAAACTTTCACACTCCTGCTTCAACGTACAAATTTCTTGCTCTCCAGTCAATGCTGAATGATGCAAAAGTGAATCCTTTTCGTGTCGCAGTGTTTGAAGTTCAGACTCCAAATTCTGCTGCAGTCTAATACATTTCGTTTCCTGCAAACCCATCTCTTGCTTAAGAAATGGAATCTGCAGATCAAGGGTTTGAAACCTCACTTCGGAGGCTTTCAAAGCAGCATAGAGAGCCGCGACCAACAGCCCTTTAGCATGACGCTTATTGGCTGTTTGTCTCGTCTCAGACTACTGGGTTGAAATCCCCAGTATAGGGTTTTCAGATTGACTTGTGTCCCACGCGGTCAGTCCATCCTCCATGGGAGGCAAGGAAGTTCGAGACATCGAGTCTCAGTTCTGCGCAGACATTTGATACGGTGGCCATTGTGTGGGAGGGAACGAAAAATCAAACTGAAAAAGGCACCGTGCTATGTATCGATCCACAGCAGGCACACTTCACACACAGTCGGGCTACTGTATACTTTATAGGTTTGCAATTTAAAGCCGCTGTGGAGTGGGTCGAGTCGGCATTGACCACACCCAAGAAAAGCAGCCAGACTTTGCAAGTGACTACAAAGTGGTTTGAAAATGGGAGAGGTGTCATGGGGATACACACCTACAGTCCCCGTCAGGAAGGGAAAAGTTTGAAGCAACAAGTGAAAGCTTAAAAACACCAAATATTGCCTGCATGCGGTCGCCAATTGTCAGAAGGTCTAAACCTCACTCTCAGGTTCTTGGCAATATTGGGAATGCAAGAAATCACAAACATGTTGCATAAGAGTAATAAACTTGTTTATTACTACTAAAAGGATAAATCACAGTTGCCCTAAGCAGTTCTTACCAATACAAACTGGGAGCCAATGCTAAGCATTTCCTATACCTCGAGGTTTCTCCATGACTCTTGGGGTCTCCGAGGTATAAGACTCAATGTCTCACATTATATACCTATGATCATTACTATGGTTACTGTAAGATAGAAACATTTCTAGTTACAGAGATGAGCCCTATTGGCTAAATTAGAGGTGGTAGTCATCAGTTTGTAAAACAAAAGAGTACAGTATACAAAGTCTTACATAACTCAGTGTAGTAGTACAAATCACCAAAAGGTGGCAATGCCGACTTATATATCATAATCATTCCAAGGACACAGATGTCCTAACATCTTACAAGTAAGAAATACACAGAAAATACATAGAGAATATCATATATATACTGTATGTATTAGCAAGCAAAGTGTATTACAGTAATATGCGTCCATATCCTGACATCTACTCTTATACGGTAGATGCCCTTAGCCCTATATGTTAGTATAACATATGCCTAAGTACTAGCTATCTAAGGTGTACCTCTGGGGGTACCTATAAGAGTGCAGGGACCTCAGGTACCAGGCCCAAAATCTTTAGAGCTTTAGCTGATACTGAAGTACAATGTGATCTAAATGATAAATTACTTTGAATTGTCACACCCAAGTCTCTCTCCTCTGTGACAGATCTCAATTCAGCATTGCTAAGTCTGTAAGTCGATTTAACATTCCTGTTACCCATGTGGGTAACTTCACATTTGGAGGGATTGAAAGTCATGTCCCATTTTGTGTCCCATGCAGTAACCTTGTCTAAATCAGTCTGGATTCTATTGGTTTCAATCAGTGCGTTTACGAGGAAAGACTTCCGTTTCCCTTTTTGAATCAGATTTTCTGATAATCTGATTTTCATAAAGTCAAGTCTGTTTACATGACGTTCTATTTGTTCTTCTGAAATCATTGACACATTGTGCCCGTGTTTACATGTAGCTCAATTATCCAATTAATAGATGTTTCCGAGCATGCATTCCAAGGACTGTGCATGACAAATGTTGAGAATGTCTCAAGACTGTTCTGCGTGAGTGTGCTTAAATCAGAAAACTCCCACCTGCAGGTGTTTACATGAACAAGATTTCAGATTAATAAATGACTACTCCAGAGAGTATAATCATGTTTTTCATGTAATCGGGTAACTTGCAAAACCCCAAAATAACCAGTTTACATGCACTCTAGTTTCCCAATTCATAAATCTGAAATCTCAGAAACCGTCCCAGAATCGAAGAACTGAGTGCATGTAAACGCATTGTATGTTACTGCTGGCTCTGCCCCCTATCTTGGTGTCATGGACAAACTTATTTACTAGACTGTAAAGACACTGATGCATGTCCCCAATATAGATGTTAAACAACAGAGGGCCAAAACTGAGCCCTGAGGGACTCTACTCGTCACTTGTATGGGATCTGATATAAGACCTTCAGCTCTAACCTTCTGAGTTCTATTCTTCAGCCAATTATCAATCACCTATCCACCTGATCACAATCTGATCTATTTGCAATTTGCTTAATTTTACTAGTAGTTTGTCATGTGATACCTTATCAAAGGCCTTACTTAAATCCAGATAAACAACATCATAGGAATACTGAGATCCAGAAGGTTGCTTAGTGGTTCATAAAAAGAGATAAGGTTAGGTACACAAGAGCGTCACCTGGTAAAACCATGCTGTGACTTATCATGTAAGGTATGACTGTTAAGGTAACAAGTAGTAGCAGCACTCCAGGTCAAAGATAGGCAGCATGCAGTTTTACATGCTTAAATGAGTTTATTTCATTCCAGTAGCTGTTTCTTCCTTAGCGTCTTGGCCCTACAATCGGGCCTTCATCTGAGAGTGTGTGTTGCACCCAAATCTTTTGGTTTTACAAGGTATGCTTTTTTTATCAATTTTTCCATTGTTTTGTATAAAATAGGAGGTTAGACTAATAGGTCTATAATTATTGATGTCTTGCCGTGATCCCTTTTTAAATAGTGGGATGACAAATTCTTCCTCCCAGTCTGATGGGACCATACCAGTAGTTAGCTTTTCGTTTTAAAGTTATCTCCCAGCGTGATGCTGCCCCCTCCTGCTAAGGGCACTCAGCAAATCTAGGTTCAGCAACTACTCTCTTAATCTTAAATTACTAAGGCTGACACTTTCAGAAGTACTCTACCCCCTCACTGCCCTACTGAACCACTCCCTTGCCCTAGGTCAGTTCCCATTCATATGGAAAATTGCCCTCATCACTCCTATCCTGAAGAGTGGTGACCATACCATGCCTGGAAATTATCAACCCATTTCAATTCTACCCCCACCTCTCTCTCAGGTTCTTGAAAAGATAGTCGCCACCCAAGTCACAGACTACCTTGCCCAAAACTAAAAGCCACAGCACCACAACTGCACTTTTGGAATATACCAACACCATTCATGTGACCCTTGATGCAGGTCAGATTTCTGGTGCTGTCTATATAGATCTTTCCAAAGCATTTGACACTGTTCATCACTCACTTCTCCTAACCTCACTAACCCAAATAGGTTTCTCACAGGATGCCACTGCCTGGTTCTTGAACTATCTATCTGGCAGAACCCAGAGAGTCAGACTAGCACAAACCCAGTCATCTCCCCTCCAAGTTACATCTGGGGTCCCTCAGGGGTAAATCCTTGGCCCCCTGCTATTTACTCTAGTCCTTAACTCCCTGCCTAAGGCCTACTCAGGGAATCTCCTCTTATACAAAGATGATGCAGTGTTATTCAGCACCCACACCAAACCTGCTGCCCTCCAATCAACCCTCCAAAGGTCATTTAGCGAGGCCGAGTCCTGGTGTGCTGACCATTGGCTTGTTCTAAACTATAAAAAAAAAGTCCATGCTGTTTGCCCATGCCCAAAATAAGTTCAGCAGCCACTCTCTGCTCATCCATAACTCCTGCAATGAAACCCTGGAACAAGTTTCTACTTTTAAATACATATGTGTTACCCTGGACTCTGGGATCACCTACCACGAGCATATCCGCCGACTTAGTACGGCTGTCAATGATTGTATTGGTCTGCTTCACCGTTACAAGCACTGTCTCCCTCCAAAGCCCTACAACTAGCCATCTCCTCCTCTGTCTTGTATCTCATAGAGTACTGGATCGTTATCTATGGTGCTGCCGACAACACATCCCTCAACAAAATTAGGGTCGCCCTGAATAAAGCCATCAGGCTGGCTACTGGTTGTGACTGGCTCACGCACACCTGCACACTCTGTGCCAGTACAAATTGGCTAAACTTCAATGATCGCCTAAAGTACCAGACCTGTCTTCTTGCTGAGAAAATCACAACCGGCCTCATACCCACTGCCCTTGTGGCACTGCTCCCCCCACCTACTAACACCAGACACACCCGTCACTCAGAGAAAACACCCTAGCAGGTCCCCCTTTGTAAAACCTCCAAGGGTCAAAGAATCTTCAGGTACCATGCTCCCCTTTGGCTGAATTGGTATACCATTGCCGCATTGAAATGCCAACAGTGAAGACCACCACAGTGACAAGATTCGGCCAAAATCCGCCTCTCACTGTGATGGTCTCCCATGGCCAGGGGATTGCCTCACAGGGTGTTTCTCCCCCCCCCCGGTCCAACTCCGACTTGGAGTTGGAATCCTAGAGACCGGGGGTGTGGGGGTGGAGTTCCCCACATGGGAGGGTTTGGGGGTGCAGCCCCCCTATGGAAACAGGAGGCATCCCTGACACTGCATTTCCAACACTTGGCAATGCAGCTGCCTCTGTCGGGGATGTCTCCATAGCCGCTGTTACTGCAGCATGGTAAAACTGGCTGAATTCACTTCCCAAACCAATCCTCATGGCACCTACTCTGGGACTGTTCAAATCCCTTCTCCATAACCACATCTCACAGGACTCAGCCTGTGACTGTACCTGACCCCCCCCACGGCTGCTACTGTGCTATGACAATGGACCCCTCTTGGTCCTGCCTCCAGAGTACCTGTCCCTGGCCTCTGTCTCTGACCCAGGCCACTGACTAACTGTCACTCACTGGATTGTACTGTTTCCACATGCCTGTCATAAATACTTATCTATAATGACTGCTGTATTGTATGTCACCTCTGTAACTACTGTACATTGTATATACTTCCTGTGCCACTGTACTGCCTTGTTTCTGACTGTTGTAAATATCCTGTACCACATTTGCCTGTATGTACTATACTCTGTATCAATTGTAAGGTGTGATATTTTCTCGTACCTTTGTTTGCACTGTAATGTCTGACACTGTACACTCTTGTATTGTATTCTATGACGTGGAACCTTTGTAAAGGAGTCTCTGACTCAAAGGTATTAATTCCGATATGTTTCAATAAATAAATCTGAGAATATATCTCTAACAGACTCAGCAATTGTGAAATCTATTTTTTTTATAAGTACAGGGTGGATTTTATCCTCTCCAGGTGATTTGTACAGATCTATCATATGGAGTTCTTTTAAGACATTATCTGGTGAAAACAATAGAGTGATCAAATTCAATGTAGTACTAGTAGTATAATCTGTTGTTTCTGTAGTTTGCTGTGTCACAAATGTACTAAATGATTTTGCAAAGAAATGATTAAATTCAGATATAACTCATCCAGTTTATCTATTAAAGTGCCATTTATATCTATCGGTCCTGTCACTGATTTACTAACCTTAAGGGAGTTAATATATCCAAAAATTGTTTTGGGATTTAATTTGTCATTTGCTAAAGAATATTCGTGCATACGTTTTCTATTCTTAACTGCAGACCTACAAGATTTCAGATTAGATTTGTATTCTTCCAATTTTGTTTCACATGAATCTTATTTATGTGCTCTGTGTGGTATTTTTTGTTTTTTGATTTTCCTTTTTATATCAGCTGTAGAGATAGGTGAAGTCCACAAAATTTGCTCCATGAATGAATTTGCAAATTTTGTGGAATTCATGAAAAGTGCAAATTCACAAAATTCATGGATCGTGAAGTGTGGAAATTCGCCACAAAGTGTAGAAGTTCACCCGCGAATTCCGAGCTTTGTGGCAAAATTCTGCAATTTGTGGCAAAAAGTTCATGATTTCGGGTGAAGTCAAAGTTTTCCAGGTGTGGGGATGCTTTGAAAAGCTCTATGAAGTGCAAATTTTCAGCACTTCAAGCAAACTTCGCAGGCAAAGTTTTACTTCACAACATCTCTAATCAACTGTGAGCCATTTGGGTTTGATTTGGTTGTTTTTTGGTCTTAACCGATATAACACCCATTCTTCCCGCAACTCAATCAATATGCTCTTGAACAAATTCCATTTTGTTTGAACAGAATTGTTGGAAAATATCTCTTTCCATTTCCAAATTTTAAGCTCTTCCCCCATGGCTCTAAAGTTTGCTCTCCTGAACTCTTGGTAAGTTGAGCTATGGGCTGATTTAATGTGTTGTTTATGTATTGTTACTTGGATCATGCTGTGATCGCTATTACCTAATGGTTCTTGTACAGTACACAGCATTGCCCTGTCCTTGATATTTGTTAAAACTAAATCTAAGATGTTATTATCTCCTGTTGGTTGCAATATTAATTGTTGTAGTTCACATTCATTCATTATATCTATCAATTCTGCCCCAATAGGATTATTTGCTGTTTTTTTTCTCTCAATCAATACATGAGATACTAAAGTCACCCAAATGAGCACATCTTTGTTCAAAGAAAGCATATTTTGAACTGAATGTAGAAGTTTAGTAGAATAGTTATGATCAGAATCTGGTGACCTATAGCATGTTCCTGTGATCTATGGTCTGGGTTTCTCTTCAATTTCAATCCAAATATTCTCTAGGCTTACACTATCATCAGTTGTTTGTGATGCAAGATGTCTATTTACATATATAGCAACCCCCTTCTGTCCTTTCAATTTAATTTATGTAAATTGAAGCCATCTATCTGTTCTCCTTAATCGCTACCATCCTGCCACCAAGTTTCCGTAACTGATGTAACATCATATTGATTTTCTAAGTGTTCTGCTACTAATAGTTCCATTTTTTTATTCAGATTTATGGTATTCATTGATAGTATTTTTAAATTAGTTCTGTATGACCTATATGGATGTTTATTGTCAGGAATGGATGACTGTAGGACTGATAGTTTGATTTGGTGCCACAGAGCTGTTTAATAGATACCCCCCCTTTATTACCTTGTGCCATGAATGGACCAGCTCCTCCACATTGGACCGCTCATGGTTCGAATCTCCTCCAGGCATCAACTGTCTGGCTGCACCCCACAGCCTAAGGGGAACGTGCCCTGAATGGGGCAGCTCCTTCACATTGAACTGCTCATAGTGCTAATCTCTTCCAGGCATCAGCCACCCACCTGCTCCCCACAGCCTAAGGGGAACCTTGTTCCCTGAATGGGCCAGCTCCTCCACATCGAATCGCTCATAGTTCGAATCTCCTCCAGGCATCAGCTGCCCGCCTGCTCTCTACAGCCTTAGGGGAACCTTGTGCCCTGAACAGGCCAGCTCCTCCACATTGAACCACTCATGGTTCAAATCTCCTTCAGGCATCAGCCGTCTGCCTGCTCCCCATAGCCTAAGGTATGGTGCAATTTGAAAAAAGGTGCCCTCCTTCTGACTGGTGCTGAAACTGAAGTTGCTTTACTGGTTCTGGAGCCAGCTTAACAGACTACCTCTCTAACTGAGCACTGCCCTCAGACTGCTCCTATTATTATGTCATTACTCTGGGAAAAGTCCTTAAACAGGATTAAGAGCTGGATTACTGCAGCTCTTTCTCTGGGTGATTTTTCACCCACTCCCCTTCCCCACCCCATCCTCTAGTAAATACACTTTCTTTCTCTCCATTGTCAGCCCCTTCTTCTGTCAGGTTTCACTCTCTCTCTATCTCTCTCTCTCTCTCTTTTAAAGGGGTAGAACCTCATTCCTGAGGTGCTGCCATGTGAGGGCAACAGTGTTAAATCTACAGATTTAAAAGCTACAAATACCATAGAACCCAATTCTGATAGTTTCTTTTCTTAGTCCTTGTTAAAGCAATTGTCATAGCAATGAAAAACATTTGTGCCAAGGGTTTCCTCATCTACTGCATTACCCTCTTGGCCCTACAACCAGTACTACACTTACAGGAATGGGTGACTATTCCTCCCAGGCCCCCTGTTCTAGGTCTTTCATACTATGCACGCCACATATCAGGCATCTGCAATCCCAGGTCTCCCCACTGACTGTGGTGGCCATGCTACAGCGCAATAAAACTGTATTAGTCCAAACTCAATCCAGAACTTGGCACAAATCCCACTTCCTACCATCTCCCACTACCCACTCACTGACCTGTCTTCTGCTACTATCTGAGGATACTGAGCTAAACCCTGGACCAAATGTGATGAGAACTCAAATCCATTTTCCTCAACACCAACCTGGTCCACTCTCAAGGGACTTAAGATAGCCCATATGAATATACAAAGTATTCAAAGTAAAATACCCGAGCTCAAAGCATGGGCTAGACATTACGAACCAGACGTAGTATGTATTACTAAGTCCTGGCTAAAGCCCCATATACTCACCCATGAAACTGAACTAGCTGGATACGTCACTTTTAGGAAGGACCATCTCTCCAAAAAGTGTGTGGGCATACTCATCTATGTCAAAAATGAGTTCTCGACGACATACTTCCACCCGTCTCAGACACACCTGAATATGAACATATCATAATCTCAATTACCCTAGGTCAAGTCACCAAGTTAATGGTTGGGTGTGTCTACCTGCCCCCAGACCTTGTTTCCTCAGCCTGTTTGGAATTCCTAACTAGTCTAAACAAATTACAAACTACCTCTCCATTCCAGAGAATGCAAAGCTAGTACAATTAATCCACCACCCCACTAGACTAAACATGAAATCAGGTAATCACAGTCTCCTAGACTGGGTTTTAACAAATAACAGCCAGCACATAAAAATTGCAGGAGTATTCCTGGATAGTCTTAGTGATCACTCCCCTACCTACTGTGTCTGGAGAAATAATATTCAGAACCCCCCTCCTAAACTCATTAAAATGCATGACCTAATGAGGTTTAGAGCTGAGACCTTTCTTGAGCATCTTAAGTCAGTAGACTGGACTCCCATAACCGCCTCCCTGATGTCAACCAGGAATTAGACTACTTCATAAACTCTTTCTCAACCATCTTAGACTCCATAGCCCATATTAGGTCTTGAAGAGCTAAGGAAATAAACTCCCCCCTGGCTGTCTCATGATCTTAAAGCACTGATGCATTCCTGTGACAAAGCTTGGAAGGAGTTTAAAAAAACAGGAAAGGTGTCTGACTGGCAGTCCTATTGTCGATTGTGCAATGCTTGCAAAACCCAGGCCACAAAGGCCAAATGGACTTGCCTTTGCTCCCTACAGGAAAATTATTTTGCCAACCCAAAGACTTTCTGGACCCAAATAAACTCCCTCCTTAAAGGAGAGGACAGAAACATTCCCCAATCCATGGTTGCAAATGGTGCCACGCTATCAAGCCCCACAGACATAGCTACTGGTATAAATCACTTTTTCACTGACCTGGACAAATATAAAAAAGACACACCTCCTGTCCCAGCTGACTCAACATTGCCCGACCCTGACTGTACCCTCCCCACCTTCCACCTAAAACTGTCCACAAGACTAGAGGTCCTCAAACTACTCAAGGGTCTCAACCCAGACAGTGCCCCTGGATTCAATACCCTTCATCCAAAATTCCATAGGATAGGAGCACCTGCCATTGCCTACCTGGTAGTGCTATTAATAAACAAATCTTTCCTTTCTCAAACACTCCCAGACAAATGGAAAACTGAAATTTTAGTCCCCCGTACTTAAAAGTGGCCCACAAACCTGGTAGAAAACTGTAGGCCTATATCTATCCTGTGCCCCCTAGCCAAGATCCAGGACAGAATTCTTTACAATCAACTCTACTCACATCTTGAACTCAACAATTCCTTAACTGTCCATCAGCATGGATTTCATAATCTGCATGGTACAGAATCAGCACTGCTATGCATAACCTCAGACATTTTCAGGGCAATGGATCAGGGGTGAGGCTACAGGTGCCACCTTTGTGGACCTGACCAAAGCCTTCGACCTTGTCAACCACCAACTTCTCCTCACTAAACTCCATCAACTAGGTCTTGATCCTACATCCCACTCCTGGCTAGATAACTACTTAACCAACAGGCTCCAGTGTGTAAAATGGTCTGGTGCCACATCCTCCCTCACTCCCATTACTGACGGTGTTCCACAGGGCTCCATATTAGGACTACTCCTATTCTCCATTTTCATCAATGAGCTCCCACTCAACTGTGGGGCTGCAGCAGTTCAATTATATGCTGATGACGCCGTTCTATACAGGTCTGCTAAAGATATCAATGTCATAAACGCCAACCTCGAGAGTGATTTTCAGGCTTTGGAGGCCTGGTTCAAAGCCAACCTGTTAGTATTTAACACTAAAAAGACTCAAACCATGTTATTCTATCGTACCTCTTATAAACTTGATAACCAACTGCCTTTAATTGTTCAAACATCAGTGGGGGTGATGCTGGAATGTGTGAAAAACTTTAAATACCTGAGCATCACCTTAGACGAAAACCTATCCTTCGAGATCCATACCAATAAAACTATAAAATTAACTCACTAGAAACTAGACTTACTATACCGTACTGCCCCCTACCTCACTTCCCAATCCAGAAGGACCATGTCTACTGCAGTCCTACTCCCCAGACCTCCTGTATGGTGCATCCTTGCTTTCCATAGTGAAACCATCTATTTTGAATAGACTTAGGCAAGCCGATCACCGTATTGCCAGATTTGTCACTTCAGCCTCAGCCTGAACTCACCACTGTGCTGTACTCAGTACCTTATATTGGCCAAGTTTTGAGGTGAAGTTGGACTACCCCTTGCTGTGTACCACCTTCAAATTAATTCACCTCTCCCCTCCAAGTCGGTCTAACCTACTGACCTGGAAACCATTCACCAGATCCCTTAGAACATCTCACCAACCATTACTAAGCATACCTAAAACTCGTTTAGCAGTTGGAAAGAGATCTTGCTCATATTCAGTTGCACAAAAATGGAACAATCTTCCAATAGAACTTCTATCCTGCACATCCCTCTCACAGTTTAAAAAACAGTACAAGGACCTATTCCTTGCCAATGGCATGTGTAACTGTATAGTATATAACCCCCCGCCTAGCAGGCTGGGGTTAATCCTGTGTCATGCTCTCAAGGTTTCTCTGAACCCTGTGTAACCAATGAGTCTAAAAGTTGTTTATGTCCTAAAGTGTATGATGTTTCTCTGTCTTATTTACTTACTGCATCAAATTGTTGAATATTTCTACTTGTTAATGTTACTACTATTTGTTCCACTATTGGTACTATGTTTACTGTCCATCTACTATGTTTAATGTCTATCATTGCTGGAATGCTTAGATTCCTCGGGTCGCCACTGAAAATGGACTATCTTGTCTCAGTTGGCCTACCCGGTCATCAAAATTCAAATAAATAAATAAATTAGTTTAAATTATGTTTAATTGCTGTAGCAATTCTGTTGGCTAAAGCTACCATTCCTCTTCTGTTCGGGTGCAATCCATCATTTCTAAATAAGTTTCCTCGATTATTAAATGTTTGCCAGTGTCTAACAAATTTGAGCCCTTTATTTGTTGCAAAAGACCTCAACCATTAATTCTGGTCCTTTAGACCAGACTTATCACTCAGAGGGACAGTTTTCAAAGGTGGACACAGTACTTACATCCAGCCCTACATCTGTCCCGATGTCAGCAGCACCTGCTTCATACACCTTGGATGCAGCACAGTCCAATTTTATATTGTTTGGTGCAGTTTGAGACAGTTGACCTGTTTTATGGCACATTGCACCCAACCTGTGCCACAGACCCCATAGCAGAGGTTACCCCAGGACGCAAAGTTATGGCAGAGGGGAGCAGCTGCAATGGGCTTGCATCTGGGAGTTGTGGCTGCCACTTTTCTAAAATTGCGAAATCCCCGGTGTTTGATGCAAGTTACCATTTGCGTCAAACTCTAGGCCACAAGTCCCTTGTGACACTCCAACACATTTTGAAAATTGAGCCCAGAGTCTCACACCATAAAAGCCCCCACTGTAGAGGCCCTATTAACTTATAGCTGTTGAGTAATTCATGGTCATGTGTCAATACTCTCTGGACTGTTCTGTTGCCACATGAAGAAACTATTATTTTTTAGAAATTTGCCCTAAGAATGTGAATGTTTAAAATATTTAGAAATGTTGAAACCTCACTTCATTATTAATGTTTAATCTTAATTTAATATTTCATGTGGAGTTTTTTATTTTCATTTCAGTTCTTCTGTTCTTGGCACTCTGCATGAAGCTGAGATCATATGAAAAAATCAATTTGCAATTGTGATTTAGCACAGTTCATAATAATCAAGTCAATAGCTTTATTAAACTAATTTCTGTTTAATGAGGGCCCAACCCAGAACAGAAGTAATTGCTGTTGCTTTTTCGCAGGAGACAGTGACATTCTTTGCTTAGCTCTGTTAAGCTAATTTCTTTTCATGAGGGCCCTTCCCAGGATTGAAATAACTACTGTTGCTTTTTCACAGGAGACAGTAACATTCTCAGCCTGCCTTCTCCTGCCTTTTCAAGGAGTGGGCTGAATTCCTGTGAGAAAGCCCAGCATTTGAGGATTCAGCACATAGCAAGCAGGACCCTGGTTCATCCACTGACTTTTAATCACATTTTGTATACATTTTTTCATTTTAATACTACAGGGTGCTACTGGTGTGTGACCTGTATCAGAAACAAACAGTATTCAGGCTCCCCATCCTCCCAAACAAATTCTGCTTGAAAGAGTCTGCAAATCATTTTAAAGTTTTTCTATTTTTTTGCTAACTTTCTTTCTTTATTATATGATTTTGAAAGGGGTTCTTGGTTTCATACATCATCTGATTTGTTCCTGATCACCAATGATAAGGTACCCCTCACTGGTCAGGTACCTGTTCTTTTAACATGCCAATATGAACTATGATCTCACTGAGATCTCCATTTGTCTTTCATGACTACTAGTCTCTATCTTCCTTTCTAACCAGTGATGGTCCATATGGGGCTCACAGGTGGACAGTGGGAAGCATGCTAAATAGGGGATGGTCACACCTTTCCTAATCATTGAATATTTAAGGACATAGCAGGCTTAACAATGGCTCATCAAGAGGTTTCATCATACTTCTTTTACATTTTGGGAGACAAAGTCATGCATACTCTTTTGTGCAAATTTTAAAGATTATTGTTACATTTAGTGTGTGGGTGTTCTGTGGTGAGGTCTGTATAGTGAGATGGCAAGCTGAATGTAATACTAGGTTAAACATTTCCTAGTCAGCTTACCTACCCTCCCAACACACATACACACACACACACACACACACACACACACACACACGCGCACACATGTATTGAAGTCCCATTGGAGAGGGACTGAATTAAAATGTTGCTGATGATGTTGTGGTACAGTCAGGAACTTCGCTCTACGTGCAGTGGGGCAACATTTCTTGACTTCACCTCAGCTTTGCATTGTGAAGGTCTTTTTTGGAAAATAAAAGTTTTCAACTCTCTAAACCATTCCCACCTATTATGCAAATGACTCCCACACCCTCACAGTCAGATTTTTAAAAATGATGTCCCTTCACCCTGACACCCTCTAACACCCACCTACCAGCTTCCTCCACACTTCAGGTGAAGTTCCCTATATTATAAAGCTGCTGGAATGTTATTTTAATATAATGTATGGGTAGCCCTTATTGCCCACTGAAATCAAACAGATTACAACCTTATAATGTATGGGGAGCCTTTATTATGCATTGAAATCAGCATTGTAATAATCTGATAATCCCATCAATGTGACGTCTGTAGTCTGTAAACCCTCCGTTTGGACGTCACATCAATGGGATTACAGGACAGAATGACAAGTCCCTCTACATTCTGCAAGCAGAATGTCATTAATGAAAAATTCAAAGCACCACACATTCTGACCATTCCGTTGGTAAAACACAGCACAACACGTTGCGATGTCCACTAACTATATACAGTGTTTAACCGCGAGGCTTTCCAGATTCAAAATGTTTTTTTTAAGCCTCCAACATCATCAGGTTACCTTTGAAAGTCCCCTGTGCAGCTGCATGTCCTCCTCGCACATCCAAACTGTCACAATGACGTTGACTCTGACGCGGAGTCACGTGTTCCTTAACGATGAACCGAAAAGCAACAATCGGCCTGAAAGACTTTCCAGATTTTAAAATGTTTTTAGACTAAAGCACTAATAAATATTCATAAATATTAGCATATCCTAGCAGTATGAAGTAGATGTATTGGGATGTGAGCAATAAATGTTACAGCATAACGATCAGCCACTCCGTGAGTTTCTAAGCGCTTTGATGAGTTTCTGCAAAGTGTTCTAAGGGAAACTGAAATTTAACTTGGCATTTTATTGTAGTGCATGGTCCCGTACACTATAAAGACAACTTAAGAAATGATGGTTAACTCAGTTAGGAATCATCTCGCAGTTGTCATGACACTTAAACCTTCCGAGCCGCGCCTCGAGGGTTTACTCAGTTGTCATGACAACTGCTCGAGGTGATTACACCATGGTTAACCACCATTTCTTAGGCATTATCCTCTATGTAATCCCACTGTTGTGATGTCAGAACCTTATAAACCTATCTCATCTATGTCATAGCAGTGGGTTTACAAAATGGAATGCCAGTGTAATTCAGTATTCTACACACTCAGAATGTGATTGTTAGCCTCAGTACAGTATTCAAATAACATTCCAGTTGTCTAGTTTTACTGTTACTGAATTTAGCAATCTCTATATCTGATATAGAGGATAATGGCTGGGGATCGGGTGATAACCACGCTGTAATCACCTCGAGTGGTTGATAGGGCAACATGGTAAACCTCAAGAGCGCAGCTCGACAGGTTTACTGTAGCCCTAGCAACCATGAGAGGTGATTTCAGCGTGGTGGCCACCCGATCCCCAGCCATCATCTTTTATAGTGTATGGTCAAAAAAACACTGTTTGTATTCTCTGTGTGAGAATTATGGAACTCTGGTGCATTCTTTTTTGTTATGCCACTGTTTGGGAAGTTCCAAAGTGTGGTTAACAACTTTTAAAATTCTAAACAGTGCATAACAAAGCTGTGTGACTGCTGATTATGGTGGTTAATAGGCACTTACCATACATTATGGAGATTTTAACTCTGGTGCTATTTTGGCCCACTGTCATTCAGTCCATGTATCCTAATAAATTATTTTCCTACACAATCATGTGGCTGTAGTGCAGATTCATTAATAAGGTAAGGCTAAATTACTTCTGTTCCGGGGGGGGTAACTTCTCATGTCGAGTCCCATACACTATAAATGACAATGCCTGATGTACAGGTGATAACCATGGTGTAATCATCTTCACATCAGGCATTATCCTCTGTATCTTCCCCCACCCAGGCCATGTCACAGAATTGTAATAACCGCCAATCTCCCAAACCCTGTAAATAGTCAGGTTATGTGTCAATCCCCCACCCTACTCACCCTATAGCACCCAATCCCCCAAAGCATAAGGATACTGTGTCACCCATAAAAGCTAAAACCTGTCCCACAGTAGAGCGATTGTGCTCAGTCTTTAGTGTCCTGCTATACTTACCACTGATTTTTTTTTTTTTAGGAGACAAGAAATTATTTTTTGTTCATTTTATTTGTTCAATAAATCTTTAATATTGGAAACTGGCCTGTGTGTATCTTTGTTATGTAAGGCATGTTAAAAAGCATACTTGTATGCTGCCTTTGGCTGTTGACCTGCCTACTGGCTTGACACTGCCTGTTTTTTGGTATCAGGAGTCAGCACGGGTCAAGCCTTGACATGCTTATGACACAGACTCCTAATACAGTTTCAAGTCTTCTATAACTGATACAGTACAAGTAAATTGCTGATTCTGCATCTCCAACTAACTAACTAAAGGTTGGTCCCACTTAAATAAAAGTCACACTTGTAAGTGACCGTCTCTCCCCTCCCCCCCGATGGCCTAGTGGTCTCATTACCAAATAACCGGTAACAGATACATACATTGAATATTTTTAAATTATAACCTTTCTTTTGTAATTCCTTGAATCCAGTTGGTCCTTCCCACCCCACCCTACCCTCTTGCCCTAATCTAACCAAGTTACATTCAGTAACCTACTACATTACTTACAGTAATATTCTGATTACTCAGTGACTGGCACAGTCCTCCTTTCAACTCCTCGCCAGCCGCCGACAGACAGATTCAAACCAGGAAGCAGAAAGTGCAGCTTGCATTAGTCATTGGACGACTGAGAGGAGGGCTATATCAGTCTCCGAATATTTACTGGGAATAGTAATACATGTAGAAGCTCTTTGTGGAATCACCCCCTTCCCAGGTTGGGTGCTCACCTACTGCTCCGTAGCACCATCTGTCTCCCTTGAACTCCTCTGGTTTGCGGCTGGCAGCCGAGGGTGATCTTTGCTCATCCTGCACTCTCTTAACTGAATCAGTGCCGTAGACAGTAGGAAAGGCTTGGTGGCTTAAAGCATACCAATTGCCACCTTTTCTTTGCTGCCAGAAAGCCTTATGTTTTTGCTCCACTGGCCCAGACAATATTACAGTAGTTGGGAGGGGGGGGAGTCAGCCTGCACCAGCACCATCAAAGGTGTCCAGTGATATACAAATACCCTAGATTTTCCTGCACCCTAGACACTGCACGGTGACAGGAAGGAGCAACAAATCAGTGCATCAAATTTACTATTATCGCTAGTTAGCAGTGCATGTTGTGGTGCTGATTCAGTTAGGAGAGAAGTTATTTTGGCAGATGAGAATGACAGTTCTTCTGGGACAAATTAAATAAAAGGGGAAATATACAGTAGGCTAAGCTCCTGTACAGCAAGATGGTAGGGACATGAACAGTGGACATAAAGGAAACCAAAAAGTAGAAGATTTTACAAATATCTGGACTTGTCTGTAATTTTTGTGATGACCGGGCAAGAGTGTGCGTGTGGGAGGTCTGAGAGTGTGGGCTGAGTTAGCCATTAGTGGTCACTGAAAAATGACTGTTTTGAGCCTGGCGACTGAAATGTCCTAATATTTCTGCAATTAGAAACACGACTGGCGCGTGTGTGTGTGTGTGTGTGTGTGTGTGTGTGTGTGTGTGTGTGATGGTCCTGAGTGAGCTGGTTGCCTTAGATTACAGTTGTTTTGAGCCTTGCCCATATTTGCATTTTGCACTGTCCTGGAGGAGTGTAGCTTCAGTCTTTTGTGAAGCTGCTGTTTAAATGGCTCCCTATTCCTGCACGCAGGCTGCAACAATTTAAAATCAGTCAGTGATGATAGCCGTTCTCAGCTTGGTGTGTGCTGACTCCCAACTTGAAGAAAAAAGGCTGGCAAACCAGCCGAGGTTTTGACATTATGGAGCAGCATCGTCAATATGCAGTTTAAACATGTACAGTGATGATAAAGACACAAGGAGGCCACTGCTTGTTGTTTATAATGTATTTCACATTTACAAACAACAGTAAATCATTTCCTATCTCCTTTAACATTAAAAAAAAATTGTATTTACTCACCTGGTAAAGGTGATTATCCCTGCAACCTTTCTAGTGCTTAGACATTCCTCACAAATAATTTGTCCTCCATCCATCCTATTGGCTGATGCATGATCATAAATTTTGGACAGCCAAATACCAAGCCCCCAGCCAGGGTAACAGTTTCCAGTGAGATACTGCCCTAGCAGAAAAAATGAGAAAAAAACAAGCAGAAAAAACAAAATAACAAGCAGACAAACCGTGCCTGCATTGCAAAGGTCATGTGCCGGAAGGTCGCAGAAATAAACAATTTGTCTGACAACAGGTATTAGCCATACAAAATCTTCTATCACTAACAGTGATTGCCATGGTGATTAGTTAAAGCTAAAGGTTCCATAGTATGAACAGATGAAATAATATACTGGAATGGCAGGCGTTAATGCCACTGAAAGATACTGGAGAGAATCCCCCAAAATGGTTCTGGCTGCACAGGTTATTGGTTCATCTTTAAGTTGGAGGGACTCTGAGCACTAGAGGGTTGCAGGGATAATCACCTCTACCAGGTGAGTAAATACCATTATTCCCTGCAACCTTTCTAGTGCTCAGACATTCCTCACAAATGGGACTTTTGTAGCAGTGCCAGGAAAATCCCAGGTGGGGAAAAATGAACATTATGGTACAGGGAACATGAAGTAGCCTAAAGCACTGCCCTAGTAGAAACGTAGCACTGTGTGCCAATGCTACATCCAATCTGTACTGTTGGACAAAGCATGCACAGAGGACCAATTAGCTGCTACACAGATGATCTGTACATAGGTGCCCCTTCTGCTACTCAAGAAGCTTACAGTGACCTTGTGGAATGTGCCTTAATGCCCGAAGTAGATTCAAAGCCCTGCCAATGGGTATACGGCCACCACTGCTGCCCTTATCCGCCTAGCTAGTGTTCCTTTAGAGGCAGTCTGACCTGCTTTCTTTCCTGAAAAGAGATGAGCATCCTATGCAAGTTACAGAAACTTGTAGACATGGTCAGATGATCCTCTCTGAGGGATGCCAACTCAAACGGATGAGGAGCTGGGACAGGACCATTCTCATACATGGACATGGGGGCAGGAAGGCCCTGTACTATGTGGAATGGTAAAACCACTTTGGAGGAAAGGATAGAACCTTTCTAAGAGTCAGCCATCATTAGGGGAGGTGTTTAGCACAACAACACCTGTAACCCATTCACCCATCTTGGTGAGCACAAAGCCACCCATAAGACTGGCTGAGAGTTGTCTAGGTTGGGAACACAAAAAGATCCCTATGGAGGCCATCCATGACCATATTAAGCTACCACAGAGGGCAGGTGGGTTAGTACGAGGAGATTCAAATCTGGACCACCCGCAGCAGCTGGAGTACATCTTGGTGTGAACCTGCCAGCCCCACCTTGTGAAGGGAGCCTTGTATTGCATAGATAGCTGAAGCCAAAACCCAAAAGAAGATGCATGTGAGGCCTTTGACTGCCCTCTTATTGAAAGACTAGAATCTGTTAAATGCCTACCACTGAATAAGACAGGCCTTCTGTAGCATGCCACTTACCAAAGATCTGCCAATGTCTGTGATGAGTCTATTTGAGTTGTCTTCTGGAGTGTGAAAGCCAGACAACCCCTCTATGGAGGTACCCCCCCTCCACAGTCTTTTTGCTTCAGCAACTGTGCCATCCAGCGAGGACTTCAGGGCTGTGGTGAAGGCTTGGTCCTTGGCTGAGGAGATCTGGTCGGTAATGGGGGATGGCAACAGGGCATCAAGGGGCATTACTCTGAGCAGAGAATATCAGGCTCTCATTGCCCAGTTGAGAGGCAAGCATCCACATTGAGATCTTGAGGATGTGATCCTGAGAATCATGCTCACAATTATGGGTGTGGGTGGCAACGCAGGCTTTGTTGAAATATCATGGTGCCACCAGGATGTTGACTACTTCGGCCTGATTGTCAAGGAATGCACACAGAAGTGAGTTAACTGAGGTTGTGGTCAACAAAGAGCCCTCAGGTCTACTTGACACAATCCCCATCTCTCACTGAGGGACTAAAAAAAACACCTGGTGTGTCGATGCCATTCTGAGTGGGCGAGTGTCTGTCAGCCAAGCATGTGTGTGGGAGTTCAGCTTGCCAGCCAGGTAAGTAGTTGAGATTGCCAGTTGGTTGAGTTCTGCCCACATTAGTGCTTTAGCACCTCACTGAGTGTTGCCCCGCTCCAAGCTCCCTTTTGCTTGTGTATGTACTCCAGGGTACTTGGATGACCATCTTAATCACGATTGCCTGACCAATGACCAGAGGAGCAAAGAAAACAGGGTGCAGTATGACACTCTCATTCTCCACCTGTTGATTTGCAGACGAGTAATATGATGAGCCCACATGGCTTCCCACCTCTGGAGACTTGTATCTGTCATAATCAATGCTGTAGGTGTCATTGACAATGACATGCCTTGAGTAAGATTGTGTCTATTTTTTTTTTATTTGCCCACCACCATAGGCCATTCACAATTCCCAAGTCCAGACTGAGTCTGTGCTCGAAATTCTGGGTCGACTGGTTAAATGCATCTAGAACATATCTGTAGGGCAGGCGCCTGTGTAGCAGAGTCCATGGCACCTGCAGGTATGTGCACACTGGCCTGTTGTGATGCATCTATATCTCCCCAAAGAACTGGGACAGTTTGTGGACTTTCTCCTCTGTTTGTGTCACTAAGCCCAGGCCATGATGGTGTTGCACCAGGGTGGAGGATGCTGTGTGGGGCCAGCTTGCTTTTGACCTGGTTTAGGAAAACGGTTGACTCTACTTGGGGAGGGGGGTGTGGTATTCAAAGCCCAGGTCTCCAGGATCATAAGCCAAAGCCTTAGCCGCTACACTATATTGCCTCCTCCAACCCTGTTATTATGGGTGGTGAATTATCGCATCCATGTCCCTCTGTGATTGAGTTGGGGCCTGGCTTGTATGAGCCACTCGGCCAAGTGTGGGAGGATGTGCCTCCCGTGTTTGTGGAGGGACATGGTAGGCACTACCAGAGCCAGCATGAATACCTTAGACCTGAGGCCTGCGTGAATGAAGAAATGTGTATTGAACGTGTTGGCTGCTAACCCAGTACCTGAGGAACCATTGATGACTGAGTTGAATCAGTATGTAGGCAGGCAACTTTAAGTTGATGGAGGTGAGGAAAGTCACCTGATTGAATGGCCATCAAAGTTGGCATGAGAATCTCTCACTTTGGGTTTCTTGCAAGTAACACACTTGTTGGGGAACTTGAGGCTCAGCACTGGGTGGGGTCCACCCATTGTCTTGGGGACCTAAAAAGGACATTGAGTACACCCCCATGTCCCACTCATGATGTGGCCCTGGTGCAATGCCCAGTTTTGGAGTGACTGACTGTCCCGGCCAACTTTTGTGTGAGTTCCCTGGCATACTCATGGAATACAAGTTCCTGGACCCTCCTGCTCCCTGTGGTCTGGGCCCCTAAAATGGTGTGGGAATGTATGGGGCCCTATACAGAGAGCATGCAGGAGCTCACTATATGCTCTCTGAAGCAGAGATGAGCTAGATGGTACATGACTGAGATCTATTTATACCTCATGGGAGTAAACCAGGTACAGTAGGTGAACCTCTTTCACATGTGGCTGAGCCCCCAACACAAAGGGAGGCTAGGAGCTTGAGGTGAACGGATTGTGGGAAAAATTGAGGTAATAGTGCTTTGCAGAAGGGTGGTAGACTCATTGAAAAGCCTGCCGGAAGAAGTGGTAGTGGTGAAGGTCGTTGAGAGCTCCAGACATGTGTGGAATATAAACTGGAATGATGCACAGTGCTAACGGCTAAGAAAAGGACACCTGCTGCTGAATCGAGGCCACAGTGTATAAGTAGGCCTGAACTGTACTCTGCACACTATACCTATGATAGAGTGCTTCTTAGGATTTTGTGGTACCCTATTAGTTTGAATAGAGACTGGAGCCATTGCACTACCACCCTTACAAAAATTATTGCAATCACACTGCATTTTATTGTAGTTTTCCTGCAGTCTGCAGTAGTACTGCAATGATTTAAAGTACAATGCAGTAGGACTTCATTTTTACATTACATTTGTGCAATACTTTGGTATGGGGGTTGTGGAAATTGTGGGAATTAAAACCTCAGTTTGCTGAATGCGCCAAGCTCATTCATCATTGTTACTCTAACCTATAGGTAACCAACAAGCCTGGGGGACTACTGAGCATTATCCCCAACATGGGTGATAGGCCTAGTAGATGGAATGCATTAGCATATGAACTGGTCCAGGTCATATAGTGCTGGTGGTGAGCTATGACCACTACCTGGGTGAGGATTGAATACTGCAGGAAGGTCCCATTCTTCAGGTAGACCCTCTGAGGGAACACTGCAGGAGTTTCCCGACCTTAAGTCCTGATTTGTTGCTCTTCCCCGTAGATGCTGTATTATTATGGAGGCTGCTAAAGTGAGCAGAGGGACAGTTAGAGTAGAGTTGACGCTATGTTTGAGATCCAGAGGGATCTTCCCAAAAATGGCCAACCTTTTTCTCTAGGGGAGCATTAAAGTCATGGCCATTTTACCCATGCAAGTGTATGGAAGGATGCCCCATGCAAGATGGCCACCAATCTTGTGAGTCTGACTCTGGCCTGTGAGAGCTCAGTGTTCCTGGACACTGTAGCAAGATGGCAGTCATCCCCAAGGTTACCTGCTGTGGGAACACCAGGGCAGCAGGGCCACTGGTCTTGCAAGATCCCCTTTTGAGAGTATGCAGCCCAGCCCTCGCCCACTGTCCTGGAGGAGTCGGGCAGAAAAATGTAGGTGCTGTTGCAACCAGGAAGGTGCAATGTAGTGATTTTGCTAAAATGGTGCACCCATGATCCCTGCATGATGCATTTTGAGTGTGGGAATGGACTGGGCACTACTCCTGCAAGAATATGGCCTCAGTATGGTGGCCATAAGATCTCGGTGCTCTGAGGAGTGTGAAAGCCTGCCTTTGCAGTCTGCAGGGAAGGGGGTGGGGAGCTAGCCGTACCAGGAGGGGGTGTTACCAAGATGCAGATCTGTGCCAATTTAATTCCAAAAAGATCTGGAGCAAGGATTGTGCACAAGACCGCCCCCCCCATTCACCTGCACAAATAATTGGGACTCTTAGTTTTTAGATATATTCCTGATTCCAGAAGAATCTCTTCGCTTGATGCCATGCCCCAGTAGTGATCCACAGTAGGTGCAGTATTCTAACCTCAAGTCTATGAATCAGTTCATGTGATTCCTTTATGCATCCTGTAGCTGGTGCAGGGAGGGGGGTGAGGTTCAGTTTACTGCAACAAACTGCAGTAATACTTCTGTTTTCTTTTATAGTTGTATTGCAGTCTTTTTTTGTTGTTAAGGGAAGATCCAACCATAGCACCTTGCCCAACAGCACTAATGTAACTGATACTGTGCACTTGAATGCTGCTAGAAATGGTCACCAGCACAGAGGCACTGGCAAAGACTGCAGACCTTGTGTTAATAAGGAACTACTTGAGACAAGAAAGGGTTAACTCAGGGACCAGGCCATGCCAGGACTGAAGATGAGATCATTCCCTTCAACCTGGCGGGCTCAGAGGTCTGACTGTTACTCTGTGCTGGATGTTACTGAGAGAGACACAATAAAGGCTGTCTGCTTAACTAAGGAATACTCTTGTTTGATTATTACAAACCACAAACAAGACAGATCCTCTCAAGGGCTCCATATTGTGCAGAATAAGTAGCTCTGGATGTTTCAGAAAAAACAGCTCCACTCACTCATATTGCTGCCTTCAAAATGCCATTGTGGAGTGTAGGAATCATGCTTAGATCTACTGAATGCACCCAGGTCATTAACATTTTTGTCTCCTAAGCTCCTATGGACTGCTTCCCTGGGTGGAGGTGCCTGTGGGTCTGAGACTCCTGATGAAGGCTGCCTGACTTGGAGTGGACGCTAAATTGAGGATCTAGTCTTCAGGGAGTGGCTAGTGGGGATGCTACTTGAGGGTCCCAACCAGCACAGGGGTGTAAGGTAGGATGCTACTGCAGGGTCCAGCTTAACTTGTTCCCCTGCTCAATGCCCTGGGAACCTTGTTCTTTTTAGTACAATAGTAGAGGCATGCAGAAAGTCAGGAGAAATCCTATGGTTAGCAGGCACTTTTATCTGTCAACGTGCTATATGAGAATATGAAAGAGTAAGGAAAAGTAACATTTTGTTAGAAAATTACCTGAGAGTTTGGAAACGATCAAATATTGTGACCAGCCTCTGGGGATGCATGAAGTAAACTGGACACAGTTATCCTAGCCGCAGGCTTAGCCTCTGGCAGTCCAAAATTTACAATTGTGCATCAGCCAATAGGATGGGTGGAGGATAACCCATTTGTGAGGAATGTCTAAGCACTAGAAAGGTTGCAGGGGATAACAGTTACTATATAAAATAAAACGTGGGGGTCAGTTTAAGTTCATTCTTTATACTACCTCAGTTTGTGATGACATTGCAATCAACTCCAACTTTGCTCTCATGTTTTGTTTTTTTGTATAAAATCTTTTATTAGGTAAATTACATTAAACAATCCTTACATTAGAACACATCCTCTGTAGATAACCTGGCTGGATACTAGCCCTTGGATATACAACTCTAACAGGGGAAAGAAACATATTCTGTTTAGTCTTGTTTTAACAAAGAACAGCCAAAGTAAAATTCAAGCAAAACTCCTACTGCTACTAATACATTGATCTACTTACTCGTACCAGTTTACTAAGTAGAATACAAAATAGTTCCGTTCATAACTCTGTTTTTCAGTACAATGTGTTTAACAATTATTCCCTACAGAGGAAATGGCTATATCCCCAGAAAAGGAATTATGCTATGCTAAATGTGGTCACACATTCAATTTCCAATACCTAAAAGCATTGTGACTTATAAATAGCAGAATAGCAATTGTTACAAGTTTCATGAGTGTCTCCCTTCACTAAACCTACTTCACTGAGTAATTTGTTGAGTTCTTATAACTGTAGGACAATGAAAATAGTATTAAGAATTACCTGTGTGGTGTTGCCTCCCTGATATACTTCACCTTGAGGATGTCTATCAGTCCATCTCTCTATATTCTTCTTCCTGGTGGTAAGTTCATGTGACAGAAAAAAAAAATGAAGTATTTATAAAGCCTTATTGGGAGCAGTACTCTGCTTCATTCACCCACTTGGCTGCCCTTTATATAACGTAATAGAAAAGATGAGAGAAAAAATAGCCCATGATGAGGAAGACTGGTTTTAGGAGGCCTGGTGGCTGGAGCTTGTCATACACTACATGTCCTGTCTAGTCCTGCCTTAAAGTAAGATGCCCCACTCTATCACCCTCCCCCCATGTTGTAGTAGTCCCAGATGTGTGAGCCGGTGGGCCCAGTCCCACTCAAATTTATGTAGTGGGCCTTGTGTGTTGATACCTAGATACAGGAGACCTGTTTATTAATTCCTTCTTCCCACTCTTGTAGTGTTGCTGGTGCCGGAAACCTCCACTTCGTCAGTAACTGCTGCTTAGCTTCTAGGGCCATGGTATACAGGAGTGGTTTACAGATGAGGTGGGGGCCCATTAGAGATGTTAGGTTCCCCAGCAGCCCAAAAATAGGAAAATCAGTTATAATCCTCCAAACATATGATGGTCCACTAGCACACCCCATTCCAGAACTGGGAAATCTTTTGGCAGGACCACATAATATGCTCGATACTGGCCCCTTCCACTTGGCACCACAAGCACTGGCTCCAGCAGCACTAGCTTGGTAATGGAATGCCCATTTTCCGCAACTTTTCTGGCATTCTGTGCCATCTACTCAATATTTATTTTCTGCATCAGCTGGTATCAAAGGTTTATGGCCCCCTGGTGGGCCATTCCCCAGCAGTATTCCCAAGTCTCCTGTGTAATTATCTTGTGCAGTTGCTCTGACCATTTCTCCCAATGGGGCTCCCAATCCAGGAGCTGTCTCCCTTGGATTGCCATATAAATCAAACCTCTACTCTTGAGGGGATGCCTGGTCCAAAGGTCTATTACCTTATCCATATTGCTGGGACAGTATGTACGTCTATCTCCCACCCTAGATTTCAGAGCTTCTTAGTTGCAGATACCTCCAATAGTCTGATGTGGGGAGTCTATGTTCCTGATGCAACTAATGTAAGGATTTTAAAGTTTTAAATACAGGACACAGGAAGTGTAATATGGTCAGGATATGCCTCTGTTCCCAAGTCTTCCAATATATTTCTTTGCCTCCATTTACTAAACTTGGGTTGTGCCACAGTGGTTCCCTGAGTCACAGGGTTGGTCTGGGCCATTTTGCCATGTGCACCATTGTCCTGAGTGAACCTGTAGTGTATACCATAGAGAAGGGCATACATGCCCCCCCCCTTCTTTTGGTCCAGCAGGAGCGAGGCTAAGGGGGAGGGGCCTTAATTAGGTTCCATTCCATGCAAAGCCACAAAGGCCCAGAGTCTGTAGTTGTAATGATCCAGCATACTGTACTCTTGACCACATTTGTGATATGGTAAGCCCATAGCCAGTGGCCGATCCTCCTGCTCTCCTGACTGGAGCTCTGAACACCTTTCTACAGATAGGTCACCTGGGGGCTAGTGACCATCACATGGTATGATTCAATTTGGCCACTACATCTAAATCATCCCATTCCAAGGCAAAAATAAGGGACTTCAGAGGAGCTGACTTTGATAAGATGGCCAACAGAGTTAAGCTAGCCCTGGCAAAAAGGAAAACAGTGGAGGGGGTACAGGCAAAGTGGGCAAGCATTAAGGATGCAATACTTGAAGCAACATCCCATTGTGTTAGACAGAAAAGGAAGTGCAAATGAAGAAAGAAACCACTTTGGTTCTCAAATACAGTAGCAGAAAAGGTCAGAGCCAAAAGGCTGGCCTTCAGGAAATATAAGAGAACACAGCGGGATGAAGATAGGGAGGCATACCAAACTGCCCTAAAGGAAGCAGGGAAGGCAGTAAGGCAGGCAAAGTCCCAAACTGAGGAAACACTAGCACGAACAGTAAAAGAAGGTGACAAGACTTTCTATAGATACATTAGTGAAAGGAGAAAGTCCAGAGGGGGTATTGCTATGCTCAATGGAGAAAAGGGGGCATGTGAGTAGGATGACCCTGTAAAAGCATCTATCATAAATAGATACTTTTGCTCAGTATTTACTGAAGAGAGGGTAGGGCAGGGCCCACAGCTCAGCACCATGGACACAGTGGGGAGGGAGGTGAGCACTACTCCCTACACAAAAGAAAGGGTCCTAGAAGAGCTCGCTAAGCTCAGGGTGGACAAGGCAATGGGACCTGATGGCATACATCCCAGGGTAATTAAGGAGCTAAGGGTGGAACTAGCAGAGCCATTAGCAGAACTGTTTAGTGAGTCTCAGAGCACAGGAGAGGTCCCAGATGACTGGAGAAGGGCTTATGTGATCCCGCCCACAAGAGTGGTAGCAGGGAGGAGGCAAGGAACTACAGACCAGTCAGTCTTACCTCAGTTGTGGGCAAGATTAAGGAGGCACTCCTTAAGGAAAGGATAGCGCAACACCTGGAATCCATAGGGACACAGGATCCAAGACAGCATGGGTTTACAAAAGGAAGGTCCTGTCAAACTAATCTCAGATTTCTTTGACTGGGTAACCAGAGTGGTGGACCAAGGGGGAGCAGTTGATGTCGCCTACCTTGACTTCAGCAAAGCTTTCGACACTGTTCCATATAGAAGATTGATAAATAAGCTGGGTAGGCTCGGGGTGGATGAGAAGTTAGTCAACTGGGTGGAAAACTAGTTGATGGGCAGAAAACAGAGAGTGGTGGTAAATGGTATACAATCAGAAGAGATGCAAGTCACACGTGGGGTACCTCAGGGATCAGTCCTGGGGCCAGTCCTCTTCAATATCTTCATTAGTGACATTGCAGATGGACTAGAGGGTAAGGCTTGTCAATTTTCAGATGACACCAAGATCTGCAACAGAGTAGATGATCCAGATGGGGTGGGCAGAATGAGAAGAGATCTGGATAAACTAGCAAAATGGTCAGAAGAGTGGCAACTGGAATTTAATGCAAAGAAGTGCAAGATCATGCACATAGGGAAGAGAAACCCTGAAGCCACCTATAGGCTGGGAGGGGAGTTGCTGGCAGTCACAAAGGAAGAAAGAGACTTGGGCATCATCATCATCGATGACCTGAAATCATCCAAGCAGACCTCTAAAGCAGTTGGTAAGGCTAGGGGGATGTTGGGGTGTATTAGTAGGGGCATCACAAGTTGTAAGAGGGAGGTAATAATCTCTCTTTACAAGACACTGGTTAGGCCCCATCTGGAGTACTGCATGCAGTACTGGAGGCCACACCTTCACAAGGACATTAACCAAATTGAGGCAGTCCAGAGAAGGGCAATCAAAATGGTGCAGGGACTGCATCAAAAGACATATGAGGACAGATTAACGGAGCTCAATATGTATACCCTTGAGCAAAGGAGGGAGAGAGGTGATATGATAGAAACATTCAAACACCTTAAGGGCATTAACAAGGTGAAAGAGTCTAACATGTTTAAATATAAGAAAAATAGCAGGACAAGAGGACACAGCATGAGACTAGATGGAGGCCAATTAAAGGGGAACATGAGGAAATTCTTTTTCACAGAAAGGGTGGTGGATGCATGGAACGGCCTACCTCAGGAAGTGGTGGCTATGAATACAGTGCATGGCTTCAAACAGGCATGGGATAGGCATAAGGGAGCAATACAGATGAGTATGAAAGGATAGGCCACTGACAGAGCAAAGGCCGATGGCACATTTATAAGGTAGAAAAAGAAATGGGCAGACTGGATGGGCCTTGCGGTCCTTATCTGCCGTCAACTTCTATGTTTCTACCGAATCTTGGTGGTGTTTGGCACCACAAAAAAAAGTGGAAGAAAGGGTATCTATCTTCTTCCACCACTTGGCTGGGATTGTGAGGGGAAGTTGAAAAATCCAATAAATTAAACAGGGAAGTGACATTTTTTTGAAGGCCGCTATTTTTCCTGGCAGTGATAAATGTAGCTTCTGCTGTCTCCTGATGTCCTCCCACATGCCCACCAATAGGGATTGTACATTGGCAGATATCCAGCCCTCCAAAGTGGTGGTATTAACATCCCTAGGTATTTGACGCTCACCAGAGTCCACTGTAATGTATGTCCTTGGACATTTACAATCTCTGGGGGACTGGGACCCAGCAGAAGGACCTCTGTTTTGTCATAGTTTATTTGCATACCTGCCAACTCCCCAAATCATGAAAGGAGCTCATAGCTGCAGGAAGTGATGTACCAACCTCAGTGAGGGTCACTAGAAAGTCATCAACATAAAGTAGTTGTTTACAGCTGACTCCCCCTACGTCTATGCCCTTTACCTCTGGCTGCCTATGTGTTGCAGCCACCAAGGGCTATACAGCCATCACAAACAGAAGTGGGGGGGGGGGGAGGTGGCATCCTTGCCTAGTTCATTGGTGGAGTGAGAAGCTGGTGAACACTATTGAGTGTGTGTCAATATTTCTACCTTAGGAGACTCATACAGGGCTACTATATACCTCACAAGGTTAGGGCCTATTCCAAAGTGTGTCATGACTTTTAATAAATAGTCCCACTCCACTGAGTCGAAGGCTTTTTCAGCATCACCCAAGTTTACTGCTGCCTTCTGTCTCTGAAATCACACCTTATGCAGGGTGTGGGTCAGCACCCTCATATTATCCCCCTCCTGTTTGCCTTTCATGAAGCCTGAATGACTAGGGTTCATAACTGTAGGCAGTGCTTCTACCAACCAGATGACCATTATCTTTTTTAATAATTTTTACATCCACATTGAATAGGGAGATGGGCCCATAGTTAGCACATAGCAATGTATCTTTATGGAGCTTCAGTAAAAAGGTGATTGTTGCTTCCCTCATAGTCAGGGTGGAGGGAACCCGCAAGCCCCACCTGTCTGTAGACACTGCGGCACTAAGGGTTGTGTAGAACTCAGTGCAGATTCCATCTGGTCCCGGGGCCTTCCCCTTTGCCATGGATCTTGTAGCTCCCAGAATCTCAGCTGCTTCTATAAGGGAGACCTCTGGTACTGTTACAACCTCATCTGCCAGCCTCAGCAGGCCCTGGGCAGCAAGGAACTCCTTAAGGAGGTGAGGCTGACATTGGAACCTAGATGTTTATAGAGTCTTGTAGAACTCACTAAATATCTGATTAATTCAGGCTTGATTCAGGCTAATACCTTCTTCTCATTAGTATCCTTAATAAAAGCAATATGGCTCACTTGCCCTTTTCCTAACATTGTATTCCATGAGATTTGAGGCTCAGTTCCCACTTTCCCAGTAATGTTGGTTCATGTAAAATATGGTTCTCTCTGCCTGCTGGTTTAACATAGTGTTTAGCTTATACTTCAGCTACAGAATGTCCCTCCCCATTTGTAAGGATGGATTTGGGGTATTAATAAAGCTGTTTTTCAGAGTTCTTCAGCTGGTTCTATAACTGGATCAGCTCCTTTTTCCTAGTTTTGTTTGCATGAGAAGTAAAACTAATGATCTGACCCCTGATGTAAGCCTTAAAGGTATCCCATGCTGTCTGCTCAGAAGTATCTGAGTGTGTGTTTGTAACAAAATGTGCAGCAATTTCCTTATTGAGCCACTCAAAACATTTTGGGCATGGTAGTAGAAAGGAATTTAGCCGCCATCCGAAAATAGTCTAAGTGGCTCATTGTGCCATGTCTGTGGGATCTAAAGATATAATCCTATGCTGTGGAGTGTAGCAACAGAAACATAGAAACAGAGATCTTGACGGCAGTAAAGGACTGCTTGGCCCATCTAGTCTGCCCATTTTCCCTACCTACTGCAGTATCGCAGATCCTACTTGATCTCCAGCTTTTACTCTCACTTTCCTATTGCTAGGGTTCCTTTGTGACTATCCAATGCACTCTTGAATTCCCCTATAGTTTTTGTCCACACCACATCCACTGAGAGGCTATTCCATGCATCCACCACCCTTTCTGTGAAAAAAGACTTCCTCACATTACCCCTGAGTCTACCCCCTCCAGCCTCATATCATGACCCCTTGTTTTTGAACATCTTTTTTTCTGAAAGCTGCTATCCTCTTGTATGTTACTTATGCCCTTGAAGTATTTGAAGGTCTCTATCATACCCCTTCTCTCTCATCTAGGGTATACATATTGAGGTCCTGTAGTCTCTCCTTATATGACTTTTGGTGCAGACCCTGCACCATTTTTGTTGACCTTCTCTGAACTGCCTCTACTCTATGTCCTTCCAGAGATGCGGCCACCAGAACCGGAGACAGTACTCCAGATGAGGTCTCACAAATGATTTGTACAGTGGTATCACCATCTCCTTTTTTCTGCTGGTGATACTTCTCTCTGTGTGACCCAGCATCCCACTGACTCTCCCCACAGAATTTTCACAATGCTTCGTCACCTTTGAGTTATCAGATATGATTATCCCAAGGTCTTTCTCCTGTTTGGTGGTTGTCAGTACCCCCATCATGTACTTCTCCCCTGAGTTTCTGTGCCCCAAATGCATGATTTTACACTTCTTTGCATTGAGTCTGAGCTGCCACACTCTTGACCACTCCTCAAGTCTACTTAGGTCCCTTCTCATCCCCCCCCCCCCCCGGAGTGTCATTCCTGTTGCGGATCTTAGTGTCGTCTGCAAAGAGCCATACGTTCCCTTCCTGCCTTCTGCAGTGTTGCTTATGAAGACAGTAAACAGAATTGATCCTTGAGGCCCTGGAAAGCTAAATGTGTGCATATCTTGCTTAGTGCATTATGGGCCACTTGGTGAGATGGTTCTGCTTTCTCCCAAGGAGATCTATCTATTATGAGGTCTTTTACTAGGTTGATGTCCCTCTGACAATATGTAGACTCGATGGAGTTGCCATATATAGAATCTTCTGGTTATGCAATGATAAATGATGCATCTTCCTCATCGGGGGCATATATATTTACAATCACAGCTTCCTGTACCTGTAGAATCCCCGTCTTCAATACCCACCTTCCCTCTTTATCCACTTCCGAATCCATCACCTGGAATCATAACCCCCTTTTGATTAGTATGGAGACGCCACTTTTTTTTAGAGGAGAAGCAGCTAGATATCTCTTCCCTTACCCACTCCCTCCTAAGTTTGGCAGCCTACCTTTGAATCAGATGTGCCTCCGGTTGGAGGGCTAAATCACACTTTTTGGACTTTAAGCTTGGCAGAATTTTCTTACATTTAATTTTGTGATTTACTCCCTGAACATTTCACAAAATAACTTTTAGGTCAGCCATGACATACAGTGTTTAGGTGGAGTTGCATCTCGTGTCAAGTTGTGTATGCTTACGTGATGACCAGTGTCCACTCCCCCTGCTGCCATGCGGTTGAGAAGGAAGAGAAGGTATAGGAAGGAGAGTAAGAGGAGGAGAGCTCCAGCAAGGTCGAGAGGCTGTCTAGTCTGTAGGATAAAAAGCAAATTACTAGTGAGAGCCTGGGTTATTGCACCTGCCTAGACTATGCTGAGAATAGCTCTGCATGACCACGACAGCCTTGTTGAGAAAAACTGCACAGTACTTGATTATAACATCAATCAGACAACAAACTCCCTACTCTACAGTTAGAGCAAGGAGCACTGTGAAAAAGGGGTGATGCCCTGATCATTTACCCCGTACCCCTTGCACTGGCTGCATTACCCACCTGAAGTTCCCCTGAGTCAGTCACACTCAGAGAAGAATGGTACCAAAACTGTCCCTGTTCCTAGCCCTTGGTTTTCCTGAATCCCCTTTATCTTGTCATGCCCCAGATCCCTAGCTCTTAGTGCCTCACCCCATAGCCTTTTGTTCCTTGACTCCGGAGTCTAGAATTGACATTAACTTGCATAGAAGTAGATGTTCCTTAAACATTTTCTCTGCCATTATGCCACTTACTGTATTCCATTCAAGTAGGGGGGGTGCGTGTTTGTGCACTGATGCCCTGGCCATAAAAAGCTAGTGTTGTCTCCTGTGGAGAAAGACTTTTATCAAACTGCATGACATCCTTCACCAATGTTGACAATAAGCACAGGGGTGAGGGGGACTGGTCTGCCAGGTGTGTCTCTACCCAGGTCGATCGCCTGTGGTATTTTGTTTGTACTTTCAGTAATACCATTCCAGGTAAGATGCTCTTTCTCCAGACTAATATGTCTCACCCACAGTTTCAGCCCCATCTAGTGCACTGCCATTGGGGCACAGGCTGTGAATGCAAAAACAGACCCCCCATGAGCCGGACAGAATGGTGGATGTACCACCCACAGTTCTGCTATAGGCTTTGTGTGCCATCTGGGAATAATCTTTGTGCAAATAACTGGGAGGGAGAGATGTGTTATCTGGCATTAGTAAGAGTTTGTCTAGTCCAATTTGAGAGCCCCATTCCCAAACCCTTGAGGGGGTTTGGGACGCTGGTCCTCGATCCCCTTAACTCTGTGTACCATCAAAATCAGCTGCTAAAGTGTCTCATAGGCTAAGGCTGTCATGCAATTGTTACTGTGCCAACTATATTTGAGGTGCCTAAAACCATCCTGGCTGTACCCCATCCTCCCAGTTCTTTCATGCCCCTCTTTACGAATTACAGTGTTCAGTGTTTGCCATTTGTGGCTCAGAATGAGTAGATTGGCATATGCTCTCAAAAGTGTGGCAGGGCTACCTGGTTTGGGGTAAGTGACTATCATAACTGTACCCCTGGTTCCTACACATTGAAATCTATGTTGCTTAGCCTGCTCTGTAGCCTATATTCACATTCCTTTACAGTCCTTCCCCCAAATATAGTGGTAGGAACATCTCTACAGGAGTAATTGCCAATAGTTGCCATTGCCAGGCTTCCCCTTCTAGCATTGCCTCGCAGAGGCATCACTGGCACCAGGTCAGACATTTCTGAGGGCACTTCTGCGAGGGTGGCACGTCTCCCATGTGATTTTTTTTTATCTTTAACCCTGTCCTCTCAGACAGTCTATGGTGAGAAAATTTTAAACTAATTGTCATTGTCCGTGACACGACCATGTGAAGAGAAAAGTGTGTGGCATGTCACATCTCTCACATATGTCGAGAGCAGAAATTATGAGGAAAAAATAAAATAAAAAGAACTTTCCCAGTGATTCCTGTCAGAACACATTTAATGGAAGGTGGTGTTTGCTAACTGACAGGCTCTACCTGATTACACGATCACTTAGGATGGCTATTGAAAACATTTAGGGCTATGAAAATAAAAGACAAAACTATGTAAGTTAGTGGTGTGCATACTCCCACTTAAGAAGACAAGAGGGAACAAAAATAATAGTAAATCACCAGTGCTACCTGTCAGATAGCATTCCACCAAGGTTGGTGCTAGCCCGCTGACAGGTTCCCCCCATTTCACCTGATCTCATAGGATAGCCACCAATAGTGATCAGGGTTTATGATAACAGACCACAAAAGATACGTGTGTTACTGGTGCTCATATTCTCATGCTGGAGAAAAGCAAACATCCCTGACTCTAGAAGTGAGCTGTATGTGTTTAGGGTGCTATCGGGAAAGACCAAGTCACCCATTCATGAGGCAAAGCACCTTGGTGAACTTGCTTTCAGCCTTGATATTCCACTTGCTCCCTCCCACAATCTCCCCATCTGCAGCTGTATAGTAATATCCCATCAGAAGCTCCATTAACTAAGTGACAGATCACTATCAAAAAGGTCTGGGGTTCGAATCACACCCAGAGGGGCGTAGTTTAAGTCAGAAGTATTAAAACTGCTGTCTGCATTGTCCAATGGGCAAGACAGGGAACCTTGTCCCAGCTGAGTAACAGAAGTTCAAGATCTGACAGTTGATTCTTGCCCTCCCCCCAGTTTTCAAATGGGAATAAGGAGACGGTGCTTGCCCCCTCCATGCTTTCGATTACACACAATGGAATTATCAGCTAGAGTCTTCAAACACAGATACCTGCACCCTGTAGCCCATGACATCCCTAGTGCCTTTTCCCTTGCTCAGGATCAGCATTTTCAGAAACTGTCCAGGGCAGAAAACTGAGGGTGATAAAAAGGCAAAAGAAGGGACACTGACAACAACAACAATTAATAGGAAAACAAATATGTACAAATAACATCCCTATATGATAGTCTTTGCTCAGACTCCCGCTGAGTGTCTGCATTTAGTTCCTGACTCCCGGGAGATGAGTGAAGAGCTAGCCTGTTGCAGGTTCATACTGTGCTTGGCTGTCTACAGGGTCATAGCCCAGCTACAGCACAAGGAAACAGTGTCGTCAGGTGGTGTAGTGAAGGTTAGCTCCATGCTCACAAAGTCCTCTCCATTAAGCCCTTTGGCCAGAACTAATTCTAACTGTTTGACTTGGGGGTTCTTTCAGTATTTTATTTGGGGGCTTTTGCTCTGATGAGTTTGGGCTTGAGCCTGGTGTGGAATACCTTGATCCCCCACTTTGGGACTAGCCAGGACGAGTTTCAAGTTCTCTTCTTGGTGTACAACCTCTGCCTCCCATTCTGTGGTATCTGAGTTTGACCGTTTGTCAAGTTTCCTTAACTGGGTTTTGTGAAGGTGAAGAAGCCACATTGAATTCTCTGTAATTTTGTCCCCCACCTTCACCAAATGTCAAGCCTGGTGTCTGTCTCATGTTGTGCTCTCCCTTGGAATCAGGCTGGGGTGGCTGCCAGTCAGTGTGTTTGAGTATACTCCTGTCTTGCTGCTTTAGGTACCGATCAACCTCTTGGGGAGAGGAGAAAGATACCCTTTTTCCCCCAATTGCATCTGTAATGTGGTAGGGTATTTCATTGAATACACAGTATTTCTTCTTGTCAGGTTCTTTTTGACAGATCAAATGCCTTTGAGAAGTCTTGAAAAATGTGGACTCTTTGTCCATTCCACATCAGTGTACCCCAATCCCTGGCCAAATTTAAGATCTGCTCTTCAACACTGTACCACAAAAAATAAACCTGGATGGGATGGGGGGGGGATCTTCTCTCTGGATAGGGCTCCAAGAATCTATGTGCACACTCAATCTCCAATGGATAGTCCCAGTAATAATCCACCATTTTTGGGAGGGTTGTCCGGAGAAAACCAACTTCATCGTTATCCTCGATGCCCTCTGGTATGCCTACAATCTGGACATTGTTACACTGTCCACGATTTTCCAGATCATCCACTTAAGTCTACAAATACTGTACTTGTTGCTTCAGGCACTGGGTTCTGTCTTCCTGAATCGAGGTTTTAGCATCCATACAATTATTTAAGAGTTCATGGTCTGCTACCTTAACTTCTAAGGAATCTTCTCTCCCATAATTCCCTCACATTTTTCTTGATAGTTGGTATGTGCTGAATGAAGGTTTATAGCATGTTTTTAATGAGGTCTGTACCATTTTATACAGGCCTGAAAAAAGTAAAATTTAATGTAAGCCACCAAATGTTTTGCCATTCTATGATGATAAATATTTCTTTCCTCTTTTCTCTGCCCGGGTAGCACAATTTGGGTACCCATGTGGCCAGTAGCCACTAAAGCAATTGGTTTGACTACCAGATTTTGAAAGTTATTGGCCAAGTGGCTACCTGTTCACAGTGTGATTGCTGAGTCCTTAAAAAGGATGGCCACTAAAAATATTGTTCTATCACATTTTGAAAGCCAGTAGTCAAACTGACCACCAGTTCACAAACTGATTTGTCCCCTGTGGTCTCCACCCTCCATGTCATGGGCTAAATTTGTCCTACACATATAATTTTACATATTAAGCTGATGAAATTCAATAAAATATAATTTACAAAAAAAGTCTGTTGTTTTATCTGCTGCAGAGGAGTCAGAATTTCTGACTGCATTTTCCTGCCTGTCTGCACTTGTGGCCATCAGTTCAGAGGTGGATAGTAACGGTGATGATTACTGCAGTTCTTTACCTTTCAGCTCAGTGATATAGGGCTTGATCAATCAGTCACAGTCCTGTGAAACCTATACTCTGCTCCAGACGGCTCGATAGTGACAGATGAACAGTGGATTTTTATGGATTTTCTAAACAGGTTGAGAAGCTAGTAAACTAAGCTGCCATCATGTCTGTGGTCACACCTGTGCACCCTGCTCTCATGGTCTTGAGGTAATCACAAACTCTGGGTGTGCAAACATGCATTATAATTACTGACTAGGATCAATTACAAACCAAAACCAGTATCTGAAATTCTCTGTAACACCCTGCATTACACATGAGTATGTGTAATGGAGCCTTGCCTGACTCTTGCACACAGCACTGAGCACACGATAAAACAACTGCAGGCAAAATAGACATTCATTTTCAATCCACTTGCTACTACCTGCCAACTGCGGTTCTGTCAACCAGTAATTATATAAAATAATGTACGGACAAAAGTCATTGCTACCGTCCAGGGTAGAGTAGTGAGCTGTGCCATCAGATGCAGAGAACACAGCAGTGAAGAGGTACGGCCACGCACTTCATAACTGGACTCTGATGTGGCTTAGCAAGCCCTATACTGAGTAACAGACTAGAAGTATATTGGCCAATGAAACTGCAAGGTTAAATTAAGCAGATAGCTCAGTGACCACCGCCAGCTCTGACGAAGTGGCTCTGGCCCACGAAATGTTGGTCTTCTTTTGCAAAGAGGTGGCAGTACATACATTTCATTTAATAAAATACTTTGGTGAAATTCACATTTTGGAGTTCAATTTCCCTCACCCTCTTCTTGAATTGTCTCTCTTATCCAGGGCCACCCCCAGCACAGAATCTTATTGATTTGTACACCTCGGTCCCAAAAGGTCTACTGAACATTGTTTAAAAATAGGCAGTATAACCCAGTGGTTAGAGGAACAATCTGTAAACCTAGAGATCCAGCAGAACTGCGTTTGAATCGCAGAACCCCGAGCTGCATATGTAACCCCCTATGCTTCAAGCTGGCATATGAAAATAAACTGCAGTTCAGTGTGACTTTCCTAGCTAAAAAATATAAATTAATTATAACCAAGGTGCTCAAAACAAAAAAAACAAACAAACAAAAAAAAAAACAGAAACCTTTCTAGAAATTTTAAGCAGACTGTTTTCTTTGTTCTGTGAAGGAAACTTTCCTTTTGAATAAGCATTTTAAGAGTTTTGCTACCCTTTTATGCAAGAGTGTACTATAACTCTAATATTTCCCCCCCAACACTTTCCCATACACTGATTTTACAACCATGGTCATGGATGATTCCTCCAGCTCCCCCACCGCCAACACCACCACACTAGTTAATTACACTGAAGAAACAAGCACACAATAAAATAAATGAAAAACTGTACTTTTTAAATGTCAAGGTTAACATGATGAAACAGGCAAGCACTTATCTGGACAAAATCAGACTCAATTGTTTGTCATGGGAAGGAATGAATTATGATTACTAAGGAATTGTACCACACCTATCATTTAGCCTTAATTGTATTTTTTTTTGCAGAACAATAAGTAGCCTTCAACATATAACATTGATTTTGTAACCTTCCATTTCTAAATATTGCTCAAACTCTTTAACCCATCTCTTGTATGATGGAACTGTTTACTGGCAGTGCAACTGTTGAAGCTAATTCACGTAATGTCCTCACTACACTAGCTTTATCCTCAGGCATTTGCCCACAATATGTGGTTGGTCTTTCTTTTTCTTTATGTACTTCAGTTCTTTATTTCAGATAAGTTGCTCTTGATCAACATGTTACAAAAAGCTTTCCATTTGGCAGGCAGCATCTTCTTAGTTTTAGGGTGCAGTGTCTTGTGTGAAACTGTATTTGATGATACTGATTAAGCAGTGAACTACCGGGCTGACCCAGATTCTACAGGAACTGCTCAACCTAAACACATGAAACAGGACGTGTACTTTCCACAAAAATGGCAGTTTTGGCAAAATTGCTATTTTTGGCAAAAAGAAAAAAGAACATGCAAAGAAGGGGGGGTGTTGAAACAGCCCCTTTCCCCAGAGAAAGGGGCAATGGTTATTACTAGCAGTGCCCATTTGGAAATGATGCCCACGCACTAGTCTCAGAGTGGTAGCAGGAGTAGGAGGAGTTTAGGAGGTAAAAAAAGAGTCCATGTAGTGGGAAGGTGTGGTTGCTATGGTGCTCAGTGGCAGGAGTTCCAAGCAAATACTATGAAGGGCTAAGCAGTGCAGATGTTTGGGGAGGAGTCAGTATAGCAGCTTGGACATGGATGCTGACTGGAGTTTATTTCAGCAGTATTCTTGCCTATTCATAGCAGGGTATGCAGGGGTTCATTATGTTTCTGAAGAGGGTGGGCAAAGGAGTCAGCTTGCCTGACTGGATGGGTTTGGGCCTGGGTCCAGGCACACCCAGTTCACATATGTGCACACACCTGGGACTGGAGGATTGGCCTCTTTTACATGGAGGGTGGCAGCAGGTCCATACTCGGCAGTCAAGTCAGGGATAGCACAGCAAAGCTGGTGCCTGGCTTGACCAAGATGTTTGGACCCATTCCTTAGATGCATTACCAATGAAACAAGCAGGGATAGGATGGAGTCCAACCATACCTGTGGGGGAGGCAGGGATTCCAAATGACAGACTCTCATGGTGTGTGGCCTGATGGCCCTTGGGCCTCAGTGGGATGTCCAATAAGAAGGGATTAAATGTCTGTAGTAAGGACAAGGAGAACAGGCCTAAGAACACAAAGTGGAACTGCAGGAAGGCAGGCCATGACTGGAGATAGCAGCAAACATCTGAGTCGATAAAGAGAGATGACACTGAGAATATAGGTAAGAGATTTGCTCTAGTAAACTACTGGGGAGGATCCACAAGAAATATTGCTATGCAATCATGGCCTCATGCATGGGAAACCTCAGGGAGAGTGGGCTGCAATGTGCTGCCACAAAAGCAGAGCATTGGCAGATGTCTTCACTGTGATGTGTGCAGGGGGCACTAGGAGTTTCTGCCAGAGTCAGGTTCATGTAAGGATGACCAAATGCCGGTTAAGAGCTTAGTTATCCTGTTAATAGATTCCTGGGTACCTTTACTGGTGTGCCAATTTCCATGAGCATACTATTAGCAGATTAATATTCATTTTGAGATCCCAACTAGGAAACTCAGAGCCCAGTAAAGTGGCTAAAGGGGGATATGGGAAATGCCCAACTTGTTTGGCTACCATTAGGAAAGACACAGGGATTGAGAGAGTCTGGGAAAAGATTAAAGGTCAAGCCACAGCTGTGGTAGAGAATTTGAAGACTACTCAACAGAGTAACATTATTAATTGTATAGAAGATGATGTGATTTGGGTTCATGAACCAGTATGAATTTAACTGTCGTGCCCCATATCATCTGTGCCTTGTTAAAGGTAGAGTCAGGTACAGCCACTATGTTGGTGTAGTCATTTACCATCTGTCTTTCAGAACTTTTCTCAGCAGTTCCTTGGAAAGGAGGAGGGTAAACCGAGCTTGCTGTGATTGTTTTGCAAAGGGCTCCCCTGAGTACACATTTCCAATCACACCTGCATACAAAAGATTGCACTGGGCTATGCCAACCCCCATCAGGCTCAGTCACTCAGTTCAGGTATAAGCAAAAAAGGAGATTACAAAGTGACCACCCATTTAGGATTTGGAAGAAAATTTGCAACTGTGGAATCAGAATTGCTTGCATGGCAACAGTTAATTCTCTTTTTACCTGAGACAGGAGAGCCTGGTGTTTACAACTTAACAAATGTATGTGAATGACTGCGAATCTGTGCAGGAGGGTGATAAAGGTGGGAGACCAAAAGCCAAGTTGGAAGCAGTCGAGAGTGGGTCTGGAGTTATGGGCCCAATTGTTGGCCTGCAGTGTGTTAGAGTGCACGTGTTACATCTGCTGTGTGGTGACAAGGGCTGGAAACATGGACAGTGAATGTCACCAATGGCAGGACTTAAATGAACTAGGGTCGTGGTCCCTACAACAGAACTGTTTTATAACTGGTTGTCAGCCATACTGCCAGTCCCATGAATGTGCAAGTGAAAAAAGGAACAAACTGCACATATGATTCATAGTCATTCAAGCAGCAACCAGGCACTGGGCCCTTTCACTGTGGGAGTAGCATAAATGCCCCAGCACTGTGCGTCACACTGCAGAGGTGGGTCTGGTTCCCATGTGCCTTGAAAAGGAGGACATGAACATTGTTTTAGTTGGCTCCTGATTCACTAGGACTGTGTGAGCATTGAACTTTCCAGTTCCTTATTAGCATGTCCAACACTGCTGGTCCCTTCATTGTGACCCTGGGGACAGAGTACAGCTAGGATTGGTCAGAGTTTGTGGTTCCCCTGGGGCTTGCGGCATTTGCGAGCGTCAGAAAATCTGGCCCCTTGTTTTTAAGCACTTCTTCTGAAATATACTCCCATCCTGTATCTTATTTACCCTCTTTAGGTATTTTTGTCTCTATCATATCCTCCGTCCTACTCTCTTCTAGGGTGTACATACTGAGTTCCAACAGCCTCTCTTCATAAGTCTTTGCTGAAGACTCCTCACCATTTTAGCTGCTCTCCTCCAGACTGCCTCCACTGTGTCTATGTCCTTTCATAGATGTGATCTCCAGAACTGTACACATTATTCTAGATGAGGTCTTACTAGTGTCATATACAGAGGTAACACCATCTCCCTACTGCTTTTGGTGATACAGTACCTCTCCCTATGCAACCCAGCATACCTCTTCCTATGTAACCCAGCATCCCACTAACCTTCCCAACTGCCTTGTCACACTGCCTGGCTACTTTTAGGTCATTTGAGATAATTACATCGGGATTTCTTTCCTGCTTTGTTGTCAGGATTACTCCTCCAATTTAGTATTCAGCCACTGGGTTTCTGTACCCCAAGTGCATTATCTTTCACTTCTTTGCATTGAACCCCAGTTGCCATACCCTAGACAATGCTTCAAGTTTTTGCTGGTCTCTGTTCATCCTTTCCAACCCCCCCTCCAAGTGTCCACCCTGTTACAGATTTTGGTATAATCTGCAAAGAGGCATACCTTCCCCTCCAGTTCCTCTACAATGCCACTTGTAAATACATTAAAGAGAATTAGCTCCCACACTGATCTCTGCGGCACCCCACTGGTCACCATCCCCTCCTCTGAGCAAACTCTATTTACCACCACCCTCTGTCTCCTATCCCCTAACTAATTTATTACTCAGTTTAAATCCTTCAGACCTACTCCTAAGTAATCCAACTTGTTTAATAGTTTGTTATGTTGAACAGTGTTGAATGCCTTACTGAAATATAGGTATGCCACATCCACTTCACCGTCCTATTCCATTTCTTTCATCACCCAATCAAAAATTTCTATCTGATTCATTTGACATGACCTCCCTCCTGTGATCCCATGCTGTCTCTGATCTTGTAACCCATTTGATTCAAGATAATCCACTATCCTCTCCTTCAACAATGATTACATTAACTTTCCCACCACCGAGATTAGACTGACTGGCCTATAATTTCCAGCCTCCTCCCTGCTACTGCTTTTTTGAAGAGGGACTGCATTTGCCATTCTCTAGTCTTTAGGCACCACACCTGTTTCTAGTGAGCTGTTGAATAGGACTGTTTGTGGAACAGCAGTACCTCTCTGAGTTCCTTTAATACTCTGGGGTGCACCCTATCTGGTCCCATTGCTTTATTTGCTTTCAGACTAGCAAGTCCCTCTAGTACCCCCATCTCTGAAAAAAGGACTATCCATTTCCATCCTTACATAGAACATAATGCTTTTTTGTGGTCCAGCCCCTTCTTCCTGTACCTTGAACACTGCGCAAAAGTATTTTTAGTATGTCTGCTTTCTCCTGGTCTTCCTCTGTTGAGCCACCCCCCCATCCCTTTTTAATCTTACAATTCCTACCCAGTCCTCTTCTTTTCACTTATATACCTAAAAATGTATTGTCTCCTTTCTTTTCTTCTTTGGCTATCCTCACTTTTGCCTTTGCACTTCTTACTGCTTTCCTTGATTCTCTCTGTTTTTGCTTTTATGCTTTCCCATCCTCCTCCCTCTGTGTCTCCTTATATCTCCTGAATGCTACCCTTTTAGCCTTTATCCTTCCCGCCACCTCTCTCATGAACCAAAATGGCTTTTTCCCCCCTCTTACTCACTTATCTGACGCATAGTTTTGTAGCCTTCAATAATTGCCATCCTTTAATTTTGCCCACTGTTTCTCAACTCCACCCTGGTCATCTCTCCCCACCAGTTCACCCTTTATGCACCTACAGTATCTTAACAAAATCTGCCCACCTGAAGTTGAGGACTCTGACCCTAGTGTGGCTGGAATCTGCCTTTGTCATTATATTAAACCACACTGTATGGTGATCACTGGTACCTAGGTGACTACTCACCTTGATGTCTGCCACACTGTCTCCATTTGTAAGTATAAGATCCAGTATAGCCCCATCACAAGTGGATTCACTGACTAGTTGTCTGAGAAATGCCCCCATGTAGCTGTAGCTGCAGCTGGGAGACTCCAATCCATGTATGGCATATTGAAGTCTCCCACAAGCAGTATTTCTCCCTTTTCTGCCATTTTTCCAATGGCTTCCGCCAGTTTCCTATCTAACTCCTCCCCTGTGATGAAGGTCTCTATATCACACCAGTGTCAATGGTGGTTCCATTTACTTCCATGGGTGACTCACAAGACCTCTGCCCCCTTATGCCTCAGCAATCTGTCTGCATCATGCTCCTTTGGCACCCGCCACCACACCCTCCCCCTTCCCCAACTCACAGTCCCATGAGTTTCCCAAACAGTCACTACTAATGCAGGCTGCCTGCCTGACCATCCCCCCTCACACCCACCATTTACTTTAGCACGAATTCTTCACTCAGCCTCCCCTTCCCTCACCCACCCACCATTTATCCCTATACCTTATCATCCTTCTTCCCCACCCTTCACCTCCACGCATTACATACTTTTCTCTCGTATCTCCTTTCTTCACCCCACTGCCAGCTATCCCCGTCCCTCTGAACTACTGACAAGGCACTCTGTTGCTGCTTATTCCACCCCCCTATAAAGTGTTTTTCTTGTTATTTTAACTTGTACCTATGTTTTGAGTCATTATGTAACACTACCGTGACCAGTTAATATTCCTCTATCAGGCTCGTGCCTTGGGCCTGTAGACGAATGGTGCCTAACCTCCATCCTTTTGTTGTGTTGCCACTTTTGCAATTAGGGCAACAAAGAGGGGAATGCTACACCTGGGTTATGCCCCCTATCATCTCACATACACCTCATATACACCTCACACTGTATTCCTGGTCTATTGTACTGTGATACTGCATATAGATATGGGCACATATCTTATAAGCATGAGTGCTAGGAATGTGCTTTGCTGCTAAGATATGCTAATAATGATCATGCATGATTCATTATACTTCACTATAATTCATTTATCTAGACTATGTCCGTCTTTTACATATATTCCATATATAATCTACCTAATCACTGATATGATGACTCTGAGGGGATCATCAGAGATTATTGTATACTTATATTCTCATATAATTATATGTAGTGTGTGTTTTTACACTCAAGTAGATATGCCACATGTAAGAGGGACCTGTCAGCAGTTCTCTTTGTCTAAGCAAGCTCACACATAGAGAGAAAGCCTTTGTTATGTCTATGTCCTATATTGTACATAAGAAAGAAATGCCACATGTAGTTTGAACCAGTCAGCATTTCTTTTGTCTAAGCTATAATGCTAATGGAAGCATATTCTGTTTCCTATGATACTCTTTAGTAATTATGTCTCCTAAGTCATTATCCAATGGAGAATGACCTATGACCCAATTCATATTGTTTCTCATATCTGTAACTATGTTGTAATATCTGTTGCTATGCTGTTATCTGTAGTATATAGTTGTCTGCAAACCTATTGTAGGGCCCTAGGCACTACTAGTTTGGCTCTACAAGATTAGTACTCTCTGGCAGAGAGCTGGAGAGCGGGGAGAGAGACAAGACCTTAGAGAACCTAAGATCTACAATCCTGGAGATTATGTACATTCTTCAGGCTAGTGGTGAGAAACCCATCTCCTTTGTGATTTTCTCTGTCACATGCTTGGCGTAAGTAGTATAATAAACTTTATTAGTACTCCTTGCTTGTTTAAGAATATTTTTTGGCAGTCTCCGAGACACTAGAATCTGTATTATTATTATTATTTACCCTACAAACCAAGAGTGCTTAGATTACAGGTCCAGTGCCTAAATTTACAAGTTGCCCTCCTCCCTCCCCTCCACAGCATAATTAATACCAAATACACTGCAGGTCTGCCTCCTCCTGCCAAAAGCAACACAATGGGATGTGCCACTAGAGAGTAACCCAAAGCAAGCCGATCATTGACAGCACCTGATCTGCCCTGAATCTGACAACACACTGATGCCCAGCAGAACTCTGTCCAGCCTCCCCTTTCCCAGCTGAGACCTTCTCAGAGCCATCCTGAGGAGAAGAAGCAGTCCAACTCTGACCTTCAGGCCACTTGGCAGACATCCCTACCCCACAACATCCGTACCCCACAACATGCGAAAACGCAATCTTTTACAAAACATTATTAATTGCCATTGAACAATGAGGTAAACAGTTGCAGTTTAAGCAATATTTTAAAACAACACTAATTCTGGCAAGGTTTATAGAATACCTGTACTTCCAGATAAAGGGTGGCGTTAAAGGCTAGAAAGGTGTATAAATGAAGGTCTCAAACACAAAGGAGTTGCTTCAAGATCCCAACACCCTCCCAGACAGGTGCAAGGAGCAGGTTCAGCTATGATAAGGGATAAGCAAATGATGACTCTTGGAATGATGAACTTGTGAAAGCAGGAGACAGGACTCGGAAAGGTGAATTGGCAGTTCTGCTGAAATGTCATTTTTCATCTGGATCAAAGAAGAAATCAGCATTTAATAGTGTGTGTCTGTTGCGCAGTTTCTATGCATGCTTGTAACGTCATCAATTTTTAAGATTTTCACTCCACAGTTGCAACATTGCCATTTTTTCATGCTCCCTTATGAACAGTCCAGCTGTCATTTTTTGTATCCTTCCTAAAATGTGTTTTTGCACTTGTGGCACAGAATGGTGGCACAGTTGCTATGCAAAATCAATTTTTGGGACAGATTAACGAAATGCCACTGTCCATGAGGGGAAGTCCCAAAAAGGCCATGTTGAAAATTTGGTGAAAAGATTCCAAAAAAATGACTGCATTACGAGTGTGCATTGTGCAGTTTCTACACACACTTGTAACTTCACCACTTTTTTCATAATTTCACTCCAGATTTTCAACATTGCCATTTCTTCACATTTCCTCATGCACAGTAAAGCTGTCATTTTTCACATCCTGCTTGAAATGTGTTTTTGCACCTGTGGCACTGAATGGCACACTCGATGTGTGAAATCACCTTTTGGGATTGAGTAACAAAATGATACATGCACTGTTCATGAGGTGGTGTCCCAAAATGCCCATGCTGAAAATTTGGAGCAAAAATACCAACAAAAGCCTGGGGCATTAGGGTTTCCAACTGTAATGCCCACCCTTAAAATGCAAGGTAGAGGAATATACAGAGAAAAATATGGGGTACCGGCCCGTTAGTGCAACGGTTCAATATCTGCTTGTGACGCTGGCAACCTGGGTTCAGGAATGGATCTGGGTCATCAGAGGGCCAGCCGGGGAGAGAATTATCGAGCATCCCAGGGACTGCTGTCCTTCTCTGGGGGGAGGGTGAGGAGTGTGTCCAGGGCTTGATAGACCCCTGGCAGAGGCCAGGGTCACTACAGTGACCGGCACCTTAACACAATATATGGGGTGGGGTGGATGCGGGTCATCTTTGCACATCCCCATCCCCACATATAGGGGAAAAGCCAGCTGCCTGCCCCTCCGCTCTGATGAGCTCCCAGGATGGCTCCCTAACCTATCCTGTCAATTGCAGCACTTAGGGCTGATGCCACAGCTCTGCCCTGGGGGGGGCCAGCCAGGAGCTATCAGGGAGTTGCAGCTAATGTGGAAGTGGGAGCAGAGGGGGCTGTGACCAAGGCAGAAGGAACGGCGGCATGAGAGCACAAAAAAAAAATATTGGAGGCATGTACAAGAGCAATACCAACAGTGAACTCTCGGCATTGACAAATGCTTGTTGTTACTCAGCTTGCACCATTTTTACTCTGTTTGCACCATTTTTTGTACTGGGTTTGTGTCATTTTCATTCATTGAGTAATTTTTTTGACTCAACTTGCTCCATTTTTGACTCAACTTGCACCATTTATTTTGGCACAGCTTGCGTCATTCTCATCCCTTATGCCATTTTGTTGATGCAGTGGACCTCTTGTGCCAGTTTGGGGGACTATGTCACAAAGAACACTTTTCTTGATAAATATGGTGCACAGTATTTGGTGCACCTAGATCTGACTCAGGCTGGTTGTTTGACTGATGCAGCTTGTGTGGATCTAAGGGCCCTTTGAAAATCCAGCCCACTGTATTGCTTTTAACCAATGTCATTCATTGTACATCCATTTTTGGAGCAAATGGGGAGGACATAGACACATTACTGTTAGAAGATATACAAAACATGACAGCTAAAGGGGAGGTTCTGATAATGGGAGACTTCAACATGCCAGATACAGTTTGGTCAATACCAGCAGGAACATCTGCCAGAACTAGACACATGGTGCATTCCCTGCAGGGGGAGGGCCTCAAACAACTGGTACAACAACCCACAAGAGACAGGGCTATCCTAGATCTAGTACTGGCTAACAGGGACGGGATCACAGATCTCCAGGTAGATGGTCACCTGGGGGCCAGTGACCATCACATGGTATGGTTCAATTTGGCTACTACATCTAAATCATCCCATTCCAAGGCAAAAATATGGGACTTCAGAGGAACTGACTTGATAAGATGGCCAACAGAGTTAAGCTAGCTCTGGCAAAAGAAACAACAGGTGGAGGGTACAGGCAAAGTGGGCAAGCATTAAGGATGCACATTTGAAGCAACATCCCATTGTGTTAGAGAGAAAAGGAAGTGCAAAAGAAGAAGGAAACCACTTTGGTTCTCAAATACAGTAGCAGAAAAGGTCAGAGCCAAAAGGCTGGCCTTCAGGAAATATAAGGGAACACAGCGGGATGAAGATGGGGAGGCAGACCAAACTGCCCTAAGGGAAGCAGGGAAGGCAGTAAGGCAGGCAAAGTCCCAAACTGAGGCAACACTAGCACAAACAGTAACAGAAGGTGACAAGACTTTCTATAGATACATTAGTGAAAGGAGAAAGTCCAGAGTGGGTATTGCTAAACTCAATGGAGAAAAGGGGGCATGTGAAGAGGAGGACCCTGTAAAAGCATCTATCCTAAATAGATACTTCTGATCAGTATTTACTGAAGAGAAGGTAGGGCAGGGCCCACAGCTCAGCACCATGGACACAGGGGGGAGGGAGGGAGGTGAGCACTACTCCCCTCACAAAAGAAAGGGTCCTACAAGAGCTTGCTAAGCTCAGGGTGGATAAGGCAATGGGACCTGATGGAATACATCCCAGGGTACTTAAGGAGCTAAGGGTGGAACTAGCAGAGCCATTAGCCAACTGCTTAGTGAGTCTCTGAGCACAGGAGGGGTCCCAGAAGATTGGAGATGGGCTCATGTGATCCCGCTCCACAAGAGTGGTAGCAGGGAGGAGGCAGGGAACTAAAGACCAGTCAGTCTTACCTCAATCGTGGGCAAGATTATGGAGGCACTCCTTAAGGAAAGGATAGTGCAACACCTGGAATCCATAGGGGCACAGGATCCAAGACAGCATGGGTTTACAAAAGGAAGGTCCTGTCAAACTAATCTCATAGATTTCTTTGACTGGGTAACCAGAGTGGTGGACCAATTCAGCAACACTTTTGACACTGTTCCACATAGAAGATTGATAAATAAGCTGGGTAGGCTCAGAGTGGGTCGGAAGTTGGTCAACTGGGTGGCAAACTGGTTGATGGGCAGAAAACAGAGAGTGGTGGTTAATGGTATACAGTCAGAAGAGATGCAAATCACAAGTGGGTACCCTCAGGATCAGTCCTGGGGCCAGTCCTCTTCAATATCTTCATTAGTGACCTTGCAGATGGATTAGAGGTAGGCTTGTCTGTTTGCAGATGACACCAAGATCTGCAACAGAGTAGATGATCCAGATGGGGTGGGCAGAATGAGAAGAGATCTGGATAAACTAGCAAAATGGTCAGAAGAGTGGCAACTGGGATTTAATGCAAAGAAGTGCAAGATCTTGCATATAGGGAAGAGAAATCCTGAAGCCACCTATAGGCTGGGAGGGGAGTTGCTGGCAGTCACAAAGGAAGAAAGAGACTTGGGCATCATCATCATCACTGATGACCTGAAATCATCCAAGCAGACCTCTAAAGCAGTAGGTAAGGCTAGGGGGATGTTAGGGTGTATTAGTAGGGGTATCACAAGTCGTAAGAGGGAGGTAATAATCCATCTTTACAAGACACTGGTTAGGCCCCATCTGGAGTACTGCATGGTACTGGAGGCCACACCTTCACAAGGACATTAACCAAATTGAGGCAGTCCAGAGAAGGGCAACCAAAATGGTGCAGGGACTGCATCAGAAGACATATGAGGACAGATTAATGGAGCTTGGTATGTAAACCCTTGAGCAAAGGAGGAAGAGAGGTGGTATGATCGAGACATCCAAACACCTTAAGGGCATTAACAAGGTGAAAGAGTCTGACATGTTTTCATATAAGAAAAATAGCAGGACAAGAGGACACAGCATGAGATTAGAGGGGAGGCCGATTAACGGGGAATGTGAGGAAATTGTTTTTCACAGAAAGGGTGGTGGATGCATGGAACGGCCTACCTCAGGATGTGGTGGCTATGAATACAGTGCAGGGCTTCAAACAGGCATGGGATAGACATAAGGGAGCAATACAGATGAGTATGAAAGGATAGGCCACTGACAGAGCAAAGGCCAATGGCACATTTATAAGGTAGAAAAAGAAATGGGCAGACTGGATGGGCCTTGGGGTCCTTATCTGCCATCAGCTTCTATGTTTCTTTTACAGACTATAGACACAGACTGCTCCTGCCTTTGCCCCTTTCTGTAGTTAAAAAAAAAAATTGCTGATAGATGGCTGGCTGCACTCTAGAGCTGCCGAGGAGGGACTGATGTTTTTTAACTACAGAGTCTCCAGTAGGACAAAAGTCCCTAGCTCAAAAAAATCATTCTAATGCAGGCAGAGGAACAATTTTATTACAAAATATACTTTAACTCATTTGTTCCCATAGATGCCATATGGCGTCGGAACCATCCATTGCTGGAATGGACCCAAAATAGCCACCGGGAGCAAATGAGTTTTAAACTAATTTTGTTATTAACTTTTTTTATTAAACATTTTTTTACAGTGCCCATTTTCTAAGTGCAATAATACCCTCCAGATTGGGCAGTACTGTGCTGTACAGGATCTTCCAGAGGCTATAAGACCCTCCGCCTGTGGTGTTGGGCCTCATTATGCTCCTGGGTGGTACAGTATAGAACGATACTAGCCACCCTGTCAGGTATTATTGCTTACCTGACTCTGAGACTGCCATACCTACGCTGTGCACAGTTTAGCTTTGATCTGGTATATTGACATTTTATTAATGTGTACTATATGTGTCTGCATTGACAGGACCTGCTCTGTGTGGGCATCACCTTTCCCAAGTGAAACAGATGTGGGATGGAGCACTTTTATGGGGGACAGTGAGGAATGTCCTTCATAATGAGGGAATGCTGAGAGGTGTGGTGCTGTTTCCTTTGTTTGAGCAGTACCAGTGTCAACCACAGGTCGCAGTGAGGAGCACTCGGCCAGCACTGGTTTGGAGGAGCAAGTGTTGCTTCCTTATATAACAAGCATTCATCAATGACAAGTGTTGCTTGCTGTCATTAGCAGTGGAAGTACAGGAGTTAGTCAGATGCAGTATAGGAATGGCAGTGAAGTATTGAACTGATGCCAACTCCACCCCCACCCTGCAGAGATGGACAGGCATTGGGGTGTGCCTTTGGGTTGTTGCCCATAACGGTCATGATATTTCACCTCACCCTACCCTGCAGACTCTTACAAGTGTCGAGGTGTGCTTTGAAGTGTACGTGCGTTACACTCACCTCATTCCGTAAGGAAATACACTGGAATGGGTGCAGTATAGGAGAATGGGTTGAACTCTGGGGCCAAAGGGTCCAAGGCGCACCTTGATGCCTGCCACTGGTTGCAGGGTGAGGGTGGAATGGCATGAGCATTACTATCGACAATCCCAAGCCTGTCAGTCCCTACAGGGTAGGGCGTTATGGCTGAAAACCCTAACACCCTGGGCATTTCTTGGTATTTTTACTCCAAGTTTTCAACATGGGCTTTTTGTGATCCCACCGCATGAACAGTGACACTATCAGTTTGTTAGTCGAAAGGTGATTTTGCACAGTGACTGCGCCATTTGGTGCCATAGGTGCAAAAACACATTTTGAACAGGATGTGAAAAATGACAGCTGTACTGTTCATGAGGAGGTGTAAAAAATGGCAATGTTGAAAATCTGGAGTGAAAATGTAAAAAAAAAAATGGTTAAGTCACGAGTGTGCGTAGAAACTGCACAATGCACACCCGTAATGTAATTAGTTTTAGGATTTTTTACAGCAGATTTTCAACATAGGCATTTTGGGACCTCCACTCATGAACAGTGTCACAGTGATTTTCTTAATCTATCCCGAACACTGATTTCCCACAGCGACCGTGCTATTCTGCGCTGGATGTGCAAAAACACATTTCGGCCAGGGTGTGAAAAATGACAGCTGTACTGTTCATAAGGAGGTGTGGAAAAATGCCAATGTTGAAAATCTGGACTGAAAAGATTACGAATTTGTGAACTTATGAGGGTGCATGGAAACTGCACAATGCACACTCGTAACACAGTCATTTTATGGACTTTTGTAGCCAAATTTTCAACATAGCCAGTTTAAAACCTCTGCTCATGAACAGTGTCACTGTAATTTTCTTAATCTGTCCCAAACATTGATTTCACACACTGACCATGCCACTGTGTGCTACATGTATGAAAACACATTTTGGGTAAGATGTGAAAAATGACAGTTGTACTGTTCATGAGGTGTTGTAAAATGGCAATGCTGAATATCTGGAGTGAAAATATTAAAAATGCTCGAAGTTATGAGCTTGCGTAGGAACTGCGTAACGCATGCTTGTAAAACATTAATTTTGGGGAATTTTTTCACCAAATTTTCAACATAGGGTTTTTGGGGACCTACCTCATGAACAGTATCACTATGATATTCTTAATCTGTCCTGAACACTGATTTTGCACACCGACCGTGCCATTGTGTGCTACATGTGCGGAAACACATTTCAGGTGAGATGTGAAAAGTGACAGCTGTACTGTTCATAAGAAGGTGTGGTAAAATGGTGATGTTGAAAATCTGGAATGAAAATATTAAAAATGCTCGACGTTACGAGCATGGATAGGAACTGCTCAACGCATGCTTGAAAAACAGTCATTTTTGGGAATTTTTTCACTAAATATTCAAGATAGAATTTTTGGGGCCCTACCATGTGAACTGTTACACTGTTGTTTCATTAATCGGTCCTGAAAGGTGGTTCTGTGCAGTGACAGTGAAATCACCTTTTGGGACCGAATAACAAACTGACAGTGACTGAGTCCATGAGGTGGAACCCCATGTTGACAGTTTGGTGAAACAATTTCCAAAAATGGCTGAGATATGCACCAAAGCTGAAAAAAAAAAAATTTGCCATTATACTGCTTACCAGCATTTCTTCAGTTCACAGTCGGCTTTGAAGAGTGCAGACATGTTTCTGGTCCACCGAAGATCATCACGCCGGGCTCCAGAGGTAAATATGGGGTTGGGTGTGTGGGGAGGTGGGGTATGCAGAGGGGGTGGCGGGTTGGGGAGGGACCACAGGAATCAACGAGGGACTGTTTTCTATTTTACAGGTTTATTTTTAAAAAATCTCGCAGGAAGGTTTTCCTTTTTGCAGGGACATTTAATTTTGGCCCGCTGGGGGTGGGTTCCCAGTAAGCCACCTGAGTGTTTGTGGGGCTGTAGCTGATGGGGGATTGGACGCCTCATCAGCACATACTGAGTACTGGGGGAACAAGGCCGAGGGTGGGCACAACTTCCTCCTCATGAAATTGGGAGGCATTATGCTGATTGGGAGTGGGTCCCGTCTGCAAAATTACCAGGAAGAGGGCATGCCGCTGAAGGATTGGGCATCCTGTCGGCACATATAAGTGCAGGAGAAGGTGGCAAGAGCTGAGGGGATTGGGCACCTTGGCACCTAACACATTTGGGAGGGACATTATGAATGGGATGGGCTCCACCATTGGCAAATTTAACTGGGAGGGGGCATGCCGACAGGGGGATTGGGCACCCCATCATTTTTTATTTTTTTATTTTATTGAAATGTTTCACCAGGAAGGCACACTGAATGGTGGGCGGCACCTTTCTGTCAGCTTCCTGGGGACTGTGAGAGGATGATGGAGAAGCTGTTGCCATGGGGACACCAATCAACCGTCTTGTTAGCTTATAATGCACCAAAACAGCTGATTGCATGGTGATGTGGCCCAAATTTCCTGATGCACTTAGGCATTCTCCCTAACTGCTGAAAGCAATGTGTTTCTTGCACATGCATGCAAGCAACACAATAATTAGGTTATAATGACATGTCCTCTTTGCCTCATCCATGGGGAAAGTAGTCATTCGCATATCATGGTTCCATTATGCATCTGTCTCAGAAGCAAACAGCATTGCACTGTCCAAATGCTTGTCAGCTTCCATGACTGTAAAACCTGCCTATGACTTTGAAATTCCAGCAGCAGTACCTCTTTCCTAGGCCAGAAGGGGGCTTTGGGTGTGCTTTCTTACATCACTGCATGTCCAAATTTGGCTCTGCACCACTTCTATTATACCACTTTGCACATGTCAGGCAGCTGTTCTCCTGGTTGGTGTACTTTGTCCTGAGCTTTGCTCCAGCTTTGAAAATGCTGCGCATGGTCTTTAAACAAATCATGAGGTTTTGCCAACATGGCTGGCCACTGAGAGTTCAGTGTCCAGATACACAGAGACCATTCTAGCATGAACAATACACCTTGACAGTTCAAGATGGACAACTAAAGGGGACCAGAATACTGATTATGTAATATCTACAAGCTGCTACCCTAAGATGACACCACGAAGAGACACCAGGATATTAAAAAATGTTGCAGGATAGCACTGCAGACTGTATAGTGTGCCAGGAGTTGGTGCACAACTGAGAACCCCGATCACAAATGCAACACCTGTACCAAACTTCACAACAACACAGTGGCACCATTAATTCTAAATACATTTTTTGGACAGCCCATGGCAAAATGTTCAGCCTGAAAAGTTACAGATTTCTTGTAATCATAGTTTTATATTCAAGGTACATCAGCGTTGCTCAATTGAACATAACTACAGCGAATCATGATGCCGGACACTTGAAATGTGTTTTTGCTCCTCATAGAGTACCTGAAACCATGGTTCAGTTTGACATTTCAATAATCCGCATAATAGAGGATTCTTTTATCTTACAAGTAGTCCACAAAATACACAAGGCAATGGAAAAGCCAAAAGAGCACTCCAAATGACATAGAAACTTCTTTTTTATTTTTAGCATTATTTTTTACTCCTTTTCTCTGGCATGGCCCTTCTGAGGTTGGTACCCCCCCCCCAGCCCTGTCCAACCCATTCTCCTGTGCTAACTGGTCTCTATGGGGTTACTAACACAGCTTCTGCAACTAAGGTAGGCTTTATTTAAGGGTAGGCAGGAAACCCCCCTGCCCAGTCCATCGAGTGTGGGGGCCCATGGGTAGTTGGGGTTGGGGGAGCAGGAAAGGTGCCAGAGTCATACAGCTCACAGTCCTGGGGCTTTTCCTTTTAGTTTCCCTCTGTGGATGCCAGTGTACTATGCATCAATGTGCACACATAAAAACATAGAAAGTGATGGTAGAAGGGGACTGCAAGGTCCATCTAGTCTGCCCAAGAACTTACTGGTGCTTTTCCCCCTCCCTTCACCTTTCCATATGCTATCTTTATGTCTATTCCATGCATTATTGAACTCACTTACCATTTTGGCCTCCACTACCTCCTTGGGTAGGCTATTCCATGAATCCACCACCCACTCTGTAAAGAAGAACTTCCTTGTATTACTCCCTCCTCCCTCCCTTCAGCCTCATGACATGCACTCTTGTTCTTCTGCTCTTATTCAATTGGAAAAGCTCCTGAACGTTAACCTTATATATACCCCTCATATATTTAAAAGTCTCAGTTGTGTCACCCCTCTCCCTCCTCTGTTCCAGGGAGTACACATTGAGTTCCCTCAGCCTGTCCTGGTATGCCATATGGTGCAGTCCCTGAATAATTTTCGTGGCCCTCCTCTGCATTGTCTTGATTCTGTCTATGTCCCTTTTGAGGTGTGGTCTCTAGTACTGTATACAGTACTCTGAGTGGGGGCCCACCAGCGCCCTATAGAGTGATAACACAATCTCCCTCCTGTGACTTGTGATTCCCCTCTTGATGTAGCCCAGCATGCCACTTGCCTTTAGTGCCACCTTTATGCACTGTTTACCCACTTTCAAGTTTTCTAATATAATGACCCCACGTCCCTCTCCTGACTGGTGGAGGCTAGCTTCTTTCTGCCCAGGTAATAATCCTCTTTGGGATTGTTTCTGCCTAAGTGCATGCCTTTACTGTTTTTGGCATTTAATTTCAGCTGCCATGTTTTCGACCACTCCTCCAGTTTCTTCAAGTCTGAAGTCATACTCCTCAGAGGAGTCCACTGTGTTGCAAATCTTGGTATAGTCAGCAAATAGACACACTTTACCTTCCAGCCCATTTGCAATATCTGCTATGAACACATTGAAGAGTAGGGGACCCAGTACTGAACCCTGTGGTGCTCCGCTGGTCACCTCCCTCTCCGCTGAAAATGCCCCATTTACCTAAACCCTCTGTGTTCTTTCTCTCAGCCAGCTACTCAACCATGTCCCTGCCCACCCCATGTGGTCAAGCTTCCTTACCAGCCTTCTGTGTGGAACAGAGTCAAAGGCGCCACTCCCTGATTTACTATCCTCATAACGCAGTCAAAGAAGTTGACCAGGTTAGTTTGGCAAGACCTATCTTTTGTGAACCCATGCTATTTTAGGTCTTGCTGCCCACTATATTCCCGATATGCTATGATTCTCTGTTTGAGTAGTGTCTCTATCATGTCCCTACCACTGACGTGAGGCTTACTGGACAGTAATTGCCAGGCTCCTCCCTGCTCCCTGCTTTGTGGAGCAGGACCACTGTTGCCATTTTCCAGTCCTCCGGTATGGTCCCACTTCCTAGTGATTTGGCGAATACTTCTGCTAGGGGTGCTGCTAGTACACTCCCCAGCTCCCTGAGAACTCTAGGGTAAATCCTATCTGGTCCCATGGCCTTGTCCACTTTCAGTTTATTTAAAGCTTCCAAGACTTGAGCCTCTGTAAATGGGCTTATGTCAACCCCCTGTCCTTGGGTGTTTGCAGCTATTCAGGGTTGACCCATCCCCTTCGTTCTCTTTGGTGAACACTGAACAGAAGTACTGGTTTAAGACTTCTGCTTTCTTGCAATTTTTTTCTACCAGTTTCCCCAGTATCTGCTAGTCTAACTATCCCCCCTTGATTTTCCTTTTTTCTCTTATGTACCTAAAGAAGACTTTATCTCCCTCCTTTACCCACCGTGCAATCTTCAGTTCAGTCAGGGCTTTAGCCTTCCTGATTGCCTTACCAGCTTCCTCTGTGCTACCTGATAGGTTTCCTTATCCTTATCTTTCATTGACACCATAACTTTTGTGTATGTCTTCTTCTTCTCCCTTACTATTGCAGCCACTTCCCTGGAGAACCAGAGAGGTTCTCTTTTCTTATTTGCCTTGCTCACCCTTCTGACACACTGTTTAGTTACCTCTGTGATAGCTCCCTTGAGATACTCCAATATTTTGTCTACTCTTTTCTCTTCCCTGTGTCTAAGACTCTCTGCCAGGCTATCTCTCATCTTCTGAAAGCCTACTTTTCTGAAGTCTAAAACCCTGATCTTGGAATGACTAATGTCTTCAGTAGTGTTTACTTTAAATCCCAACATGCGGTGGTTGCTATTTCCCAAGTGGCACCCCACCTCTACCTGCTTTACCCTGTCGCTGTTAGTTAAAACCAAGTCCAGGAGAGTTTCAACTCCAGTAGGAGTTTCCACAAGCTGCCTCAGCCCTGCACCCTGCAGAGCCATTACAAAGTCCCTTCCTCTTGATAACGATGCTATGCAAGATTTCCAGTTTATTCTGGCAAGTTAAAATCCCCTACTATTATTGTCTTGCCCTTGTTTGTCATTTTATGGAATATCTCCATCATTTCCTTGTCCTCATCATCCCCATGCAACAGGGGTCTGTAGATGACTCCTATCCTAATGGCCGGCCCTGATCCTGTCTCCGCTCTTGCCCATAGTGCTTCTGACTCATCCAGGATCTCCTGAATCTCTGTAGCCTTGATTTCCTCCCAGACATATAATACTACCCCAACCCCTTTCCTACACCCAAGAAAGTCCAAACAGAGAACAGCGGCATTTGGAATGCTGGTGCAAAAGAACAACTTATTCTGCTCAAATGCAAATGAAGCAAATACAGGCACACAGGATTCAAGCAGATGTCATACAACCATACAAGTTACCCCAGCACTTCGACTGTGAATAGAGTCTTCCTCAGGGGGTGTGGCATAGAAGAAGCATGTGCAATTTATATGCAAATTACACTAATATTCATGCTATGCAAAGTGAAACACCTAATACAACCCAATAAAGTGAATAAAAAAATTAAGTTAATTTCACTTACAAATATTATTAGTGCTGTGACGCAAATACAAAAATACATAAATATAAAAGTACTATTGTTTATGACCTAGGAGTACACAAATAAATACATCCTTTATAAATAATTTTTAGAAGAACAGTGTCTAAAAGCTTTATGCTGTTAAAAGCGCTAAGCTAATATTCAAAAAAGATAGAATTGTGTACAGGAAGGAAAGAATACAAAATGAATAGGTATCTCAAACCAAACTCCTCACATAGTCTGTGACAAAGCACCTTGAGTGAGGTACCACTCTGTAATTAAGATCCAGACTGTTTATATCCGGCAAGGCATAATGAATAATGGTTAAGATTCCACAGGATGGATAGATGTCCTAAAGGAAAGTAAAATGGAGAAATGGGTGAAAACTGTTGAAAATGTAAGAAATTTTAGAAAGTTTTATCAAAAGTAACAGAGTTAAAAGTACAACCCTCTATAAGTGGAAGGAGGCATATAAGAATCAAGAGCTCAAAACCAAAACTGGATGTACATTAGATGTGACTTTTACAGAAAAAACACAATTAGAGCTGTAGACATATGCATTTTTCTATACCAAATCATTATTTTAGAAAGGTCTTACAATCCCATTGATTATTAAGGCCTTTGGGTTTTACACTCTGTAGCTTACAATATATGTCCATTTACTCACTTTCCGAAGAAGCAAGTTAGGTCTATTGCCACCTATTTTTGATGGCAATATAGGCTCCAAACCCATACATTTGAAATCATCCAAACAGGAAGCATGCTGTTGAAAAAGTGTAGCCCTACAAGTTTTTCTGTATTACAGTTAATAACTGAACGTACATGCTCCTGTATTCTTTGTTTTAATGGGCGTACAGTTTTCTCTACATAGAGTAGGCCACATTTACACCAGAGGACATACACTGTATGTGATGTATCACATGTGATGAGTTGTTCTATCCTCATTTTAATCTCTGGAATTTTGGGGTGGATAAACAATTACCAAGAACAGCATACTTGCAGATGTTACAGCGGCTACATTTATGAAAGCCTATTGGTCTTGATGGCAGCCAGGTGCCCTATATATTTTGTACTTTCTTTGAACGGCTATGCACAAGTTTGTCTCAAATCTGGTAGCTTTACTGAAAGTGACACGTAGTTTGGCACCAATAAGAATCAGCCAGTTTTTGTGTACAACATTTTCTATTTGTCCAGCAAGATGATTATATTCAGTTACAAAAGTACATGGAGGATTAATGTCAGTATTATAAACTTTTTCTGCAAATTTCTTCACTTTGTCTTTGGATTTTAGAAGTAATTCTAAATCATAACCCCTGTCCCTAAATCTAGCAATAAGATCATCTGCTTGCATATCAAAGGTACTGGCATTACTGCAGTTCCTTTGCAATTGAGTAGTCTCCAACACCCATCCTGCCTCACATTACATTACATACCACTGCCCATCTCATCAGCTGACATGCACCCTGACAAATATGTGAACTGCTGCCCTTCATATCAGCAGGGACCCATGTTGCCCCAGTATATAAACACCTACCCACTCTGTTTTCATCCACCCTGCCCCTGTATTTCCCCCTACCCCCACTCATGTGATGGCTACCATCCTGCCTCTGCATGAACTCCCTTGCCCTATCTGTCTCCTATCATTAGCCCTTCCCCAGTACGTAGAGCCCTTCTCCCATCAATCTGCTAGTGCCCACCCTGCCCATTTGAACAACCCTTCCCCTCCCATCTGCTGCATCCACATGCCTCAGCATAACCTTCTGTCCCAACATGTACAGACATGCATCCTCCCAAGTGCTGCCTGGCACCCACCCTGCCACAATTTACACAGTGCAAACATCTAATTATGCTCCCTGCCAGTGCCAGAACAAAGCAGACACCGGCCTAAATTCCAGATTCCTTAACATGAAACTACACTCCCTGGCACATGTAGTGCAGCCCTAAGATAGCTGAGCAGCTCAGATGAACACAGACAAGCAAATAAAAGGCACACTCATGGACAAAGCAATCACAAAATTGGTGACTAAAAAGGTGACACAGCAATATTAAACCAGAGCAGACAGAAATCGAATGAATATCTCTCAACTGTCCCACATTATGAAAGACACGTCCCTCATTTTATCACTCAGAATTGCCACATCCATCCTCCTTTAACAAGATGTTACCCACACAAAGAAGGGTCTGTCATAAACTCAGACATTTAAAACAGAAATCATATTGCATTCTGATAAGATATCAAAATAAATCACAAACAGCAGCAGCAGCAGCAGAGGCAGAAAACATGTTTGCAGTATTTTTCTGAGTACCTCCATGTTTGGTGTGCCCAACATATTCTTACAGTCTGAGTGTCAGACTTTGTGCCTTACATTGGAAACTAAAGAGGATGGAGGTGCCGAGTGGTACCCTAGTGTATCATGCCAAGCCCTTTTCGTGGCTAGAGAAAATAAAAAAAACACAAAACACACATTGCCTTTCAACCCACAACTCCTCACCAATCTATCTGCGCTGCTTCCACCGCTGCTGATTGTGGCCTCTTCTTATGTTCTCTCTCTCTCTCTCTCTCTCTCTCTCTCTCTGCTATAAAGCATGCATGCACATTGGATTCCCAATCAAGAAGGAGCAGTAGCGATGGGTCAGAATACATTTTTTGTGATCAATTGCACGGGACCAGGTGGTTTATACAGACAGGAGGGGGATCTGGGTTAAAAAATACTGAAGATTCAAAAATAAAAAAAATCAGCAAGGTGGACTCGGTTCACTGAACTGCAGTGTCCTGATCTACCTGGGTCCATCGGATCATGTGAGATCTGGGGCGGGGGAGGGGTTGTGATTTTCAGTGGGCAGGTCTGCACATCCTTAGTATACACTGAATCCAAATGAAGTACCTTACACCTCTCCACATTAAACTGAAGCTCACACTTTTCATCTCATACCCACGATTTGTGCAGTTCCCTCTGTTAATCCCCTTCCCCTAATGAGTCCACTGTTTTGGCCAATTTAGGGTCAACAGCAAAGCTTAGCATCCTGCTATTGACTCCCTGCCCCAGGTCATTGATGGATATGTTAAATGGGAGCCAAAATGTGTTCCTGTGGTGGCAGGTCCTGATTAAAGTATACCGCCTCCACATAACTGTAGTTTAATTACTTACTATTTGTGAAAATTCCAGTGTATCGGGTTGCTCCTGTGAACCTCTGCCCCTCCCGCTTACCATCAAAATTATGAAATACCTGTCATGTTTGATGTCATCAAAAACTCATCTGCATGGGACTCGCTACACTGCCAGCCTGGATTAGGTTTACTGTAGAGATTAACTCTACAGACTGGGCCAGTACTGCTCTGCCTCCTAGTATTCTATTTTTTTAATATACTTAGTTTATTGTCTTTCATTTGTCATCATTTGTTACATAATTTTCATGAATCACATGTTATTCTTTGGGGGTAAAACCCCCTAGCACTGACAACATTGCAGGTATATTACAGCACTTCTGGTTCATAGTAGTCAACTTTACTACAATCTAACTACAACAGTAACAGTAGGTGCTACTGTCTGGGATGTGTTACGTCCTTTCACTGTCTATAACTAATTGTCTGGCATCCAGAGAATACCCATAACAGGAGTCTATCGGGGGGCATTCTCTATCTCTGGTGTAAAAGATAAATATCTCTTTTGTACAGTTCAAGCATCTTACTCTTAACCACTGTCATAGAGTAACCATCTGGTCCATTTCTGTTGATAAATCTGTGGCTTTTGCTTAAGATTGATTGTTAACCTTTCCATCAAATGTATGGATTCAACCATATCCTTCCATTCCCCTACCCCTGGGCCCGTGGCTGCAAACAATTCTTTGTAATAATTTTTAGAGCTGCCACTACCAGGATCTTCCCTAGGTATCTGGCATCCTTATCTTTAACTTCCCCTGGGATTAGTCCCAAAACCAAGTGTTCAGGTCCTAACTGCATCTCAAATGCAAATATCTAACATACTAACATACTAACATACTATTTGCCAGCAGATTAGGCCTTATGGTCTATCAAGTCTGCTCGAACCTAGATCCTTAGTTGGGTGCAGAGACCCTCCCATCCCTTGTGCTCCAGAAACCCCTATCATCCATCCCCACCCCCCCGGAACAGGCCATCATCTGATAAATCCACTTTCTGTGTCTGTCCCACCCTCTCTTAAGCCCTCCACTGTGGATCTCTGAACCAGCTCACCAGGCAGAGCATTCCAAGGGTCCACCACCCTCTCAGTGAAAACCTCCTCCTCTTTTCCCCTCACCCTTCCACCTTCCAACTTCAAACCATGCCCTCTGGTGATGCCTCCCTGCTTTAGTCTAAGATCCCTCCATGTTTACCTATTTATTCCCTTGAGGTGCCAGAAGACCTCAATCATGTCCCCCTGTCTCTCCTCTCCTCCAATGAAAACAGGCAGAGCTCCTCAAGTCTGTCCTCGTAAGTCAAATCTATCCCTAAATATCATCTTTGTTTGCCCTCCTCTGTACCCTCTCCAGGAGCTGTATGTCCCTCTTCAAGTGTGGTCTCCAGTACTGTACACAGTACTCAAGGTGTGGTCTAACCAGTCCATTGTACAGCGGCAGAATCACTTCCTTGCTCCTTGAGGTGATCCCCCTGCGATGCATCCCAACATCCTGTTTGCCTTGCTAGCTGCTCTCCTGCACTGCTCAGAGTTATTCATACATGTATCCACCATGACCCCTAGGTCTTTTCCCTGTTGAGGCTTCCAGCACCTCCCTCCCAGGGTGTACCTGTGTTTAGGGTTTCCCCGACCAAGATGCAACACCTTGCACTTGGTGATATTGAAATTTAATTCCCATGTGTGAGCCCAGCTTTCCAGGGTGTCCAGGTCCCCTTGCAGGGCCAACCTCCCCTCTTCTCCCTCAACTACTGCTCCCATCTTGGAGTCATCCGTGAAGAGACTCATTTCACACCCTATACCATCCCTGATGTCTGATATGTATGCATTAAACAGAGTTGGACCCAGGACCGAGCCCTGTGGTACCCCACCACCAACCTCTGTGTAGGTTCGAGAGCTCCCACAGACCACTACTCTGAGTGCGTCAGCTATCCAGTTTTCAATCCATCTGACCATCAGGGGCCTACTCCTAACCCCATCAGTTTCTCCACCAGACCATTTGGGGACAGAGTCAAACGCCTTGCTGAAGTCCAAGAATAATACATCACAGGCTTACCCTGTCCAGTTCTGATGTTACCCATTCATAGAACTCCACAAGTGCTGGTTTGACATGATCTACCTGGCACAAACCCATGCTGCCGATCTATCCAGACCTCCCACCTCCCCCAAGTAAACCCCAATCGTTCCTTTAGTATACTCTCCATTAATTTTCCCACCACCGAGGTTAAACTGATGGTCTATAGTTTCCTGGTACTTCCTTGACCCCTTTGTGATTGGTACCACATGTGCCTCTCGCCAATCCTAGGCACCTCCCTGTCTCAAGTGACCTGTTGAAAGCTCCGCTCAGGTGCAGTCAGGCATGTCCGCCACCCCATAGTACTCTCGGATGAATGCCATCGGCCCAGGAGATTTGTCTTTCTTTAGGCCTTGAGGGCAAACCACACCTTTTGGTGGGATGGCATCATCTGTCCCCTCCACCTTACTGGTCTTTTTATCCTTATCCAGATGTGACACCCTGGGGTACCTTTCCTCCCTTTTGCTCCATTTCTGTTGCTCCCCTGATCCCTCCTGCCTTCTCTCCCTTTGTGCCTTGCTTTGTAGATATCATCCCCTCCCTAGTGAACACAGAGGCAAAGTACTCGTTAAATACCTCTGCCTGGTCCTCGCCTCTTCCACCCACCCTTCTTCTGATCTCAATCTGCTGAGATGGCCCTTAGTTTTCTCCGCTCCCCAATGTACCGGAAGAACCCTTTCCCTCCATGTATCCCTGTGCCAGCCGTTGCTCTTTACTGGACTTTGCTCCCCTCACCATCTGGTGACTTTTCTAGATGCAAGCTGGTACATTTCCTTATCCTATCCCTCTTGTTGTTTTATATTTTTGTAAGCCGCCTTCTTTCTCTGACTGCTACCTGGACCTCACTGGACCACCAGCATGGTTTATGTGACCTTGCTCCCTACGTTTCAACTTAGCGCAGATCCTGACTGCCTCATGAAGTCCCCGTTTATGACCTCCCATCTCCTTTCCACACTTGTCATTGAGGTAATCCCTTCAAGTGATCCTTGAGAATATTTCCATGCCCATAAAGTCTGCCCCCTGAAGTCCACTGCCAGTGTCCTAGATCTCACCCCCACTCCCCCAATGCTTATTTGAAACCAGACAGTATTGTGGTCACTCCCAGTCAGGGGGTCCTGTACAACCATGTCCCTTACCAGATCCCCATCTGCCAGAACCACATCCAGGACATGCCCCTCCCTTGTGGGCTCCATCACATGCTGTGTTAAGAACACATCTGTTCTAGATGTTTCGTAACCTCCCTCCAACAAACAGTGATACCTGACATGACCAAAAGACATGTGCCTGTGAGGCATGTTGTTCTCCACAAGCCCTCCAACACCTAGCTGTGGCCCCTCCCTTCACATGAACCATTTGTATTGGTACTAAGAAATATCTAGTTCTCAACTTCCAACAGAAATCCCTCCACACCAAAGAACTAGAAGTTGACCATGTACTTCTCCACATCAGATACCATTGTTTATCTGTTATGTGAATCACTAAGTCCTGTTCCTATTTTTTCTTTATGTGTTGGGATGTGTTAGCCATATCTACCACATAATTATTATACAGCAACGAAATGGCATGGACAGCCCCCCCTTGCCCCCCACACTCTTTGAAATAGCCCTCTCTCTTCCAACACCGGCTCCTCCAGCATTGTCTTGTTAATTTGTATATTCAAATAGTCTCTCAATTGATAATACCTAATTTTATCTGTCTGCTTCAGGCCATATTTTTCTTGGATTGCTTCAAAGGAGAGTAGGGTATTCCCCAACATTATTTGATAAGGCGCGCACAGACCCCTTCTAGCTTGTTTCTGATACCACTTATCAAGCATTGCTGTTGTAAATTGACTGTCATATGCCCACCATTTATACCTCCACAGATTCCCAAATGTGGCCCCCCTGCTTATTCCCCTCCTCCATCCTTCCAACACCACCCTTGTACCTGAGAGACCAAACGTGTCCCCTGTGTCCAGAGGCCCAAACATCACCGCCTGCAAAGGGGGATCCCGTTGTTTCCAAAGATCTATTCACTTCCAATGGGTGTCGTATCCTGGATTGCCCCAAAGTAGTGCGACCCTCATCTGGGCTGCCACCCAGTAGCCCTGCAAGCATGGGAACACAAGGCCCCCCCCTCCTTAGGAAGATAAAGCAAGAATCTTCTTAATCTAGGTTTTTTACCCTTCCATAAATAGGAGAAAAACATACCCTGCCAAGTCTCCAGATCCACTGGAGTTAACAGACATGGGACACATTGAAATAAGTAGAGAAGGCATGGTAATGCATTCATCTTAAGGGCCTGAGCCCTAGCACTAAGTAAGATGGGTAGAAGGGACCATCTTTGAAAGTCACTTTTGAGCTGCGCTATTATAGGAGGATAGTTCAGTTCTTTCAATTGTGAATTGTTCCTACCCAGCTTTACCCCTAAATATTTTATCTCTGTCTGATCCCATAACACGGGGTACTTACTTTTAAGCTCCTCAGTTGGGGTAAAATTGAAACAGAGAATTTCCATTTTATTATTATTCAAGTTATAGCCGGATAACCCTGAGAACTTATCCAGCCGTCTGAATACCGGTGGCAAAGACTTCAAGGGGTCTGCCACGTACAAAAGAACATCATCAGCATACAGAGCCAGTTTGTGGGTTTGTCCCCCCATATTAATTCCCTTTATCTCTGGGGACTGACGGATGCTCTGAGTAAGAGGTTCAATGACCAGTAATGGAGAGAGAGGACACCCCTGTCGCGTTCCTCTTTCTAAATTAAAAATCCCAGAGATATGTCCATTCGCTCTGACCTGTGCTCTTGGAGATTCATATAACTTAAATATAGCCATTATAAGCTGCCTCTGGAATCTAAACCGGGAAAGGACCTCTTTCAGAAATGACCACAATACCCTATCAAACGCTTTTTCAGCATCAAGACTTACTATCAACGGCGGTAATTTTTGCATGGAAATTTGATCTATTATATGTGTTGTTCTTCGTAAATTATCCTGTGCTTGTCTGCCCGGTGTGAAACCAGATTGGTCTACCTGTACTAAAGAGGGGAGGTACTCCTGAATATGTCTGGCCAAAAGAGATGTAAGTATTTTATAATCAGTGTTCAATAGGGAAATCGGTCTATATGAAGGCAATTTTGTTGGACCCTTTCCCGGCTTGGGTATCACCGAAATCACCGCCGGGGCCCAAGAAGGAAGGGCTGCAGCCTCATCTCTCATGACCTCATCAAAAACCTTCCCCAAAAGTGTCTGTATCTGGTTTCCAAAACATTTATAGAACTCCACAGGGAGTCCGTCTGACCCCAGGCATTTACCCACCTTGAGCCTTTTAATCCCCTCCTTTATTTCCTCTGGTCTCACAGGTCCCACTAACCTTTCCCCTTGCTCCCTAGTTAGGCCCGGTAGTTTAAGCGAACTCAGGAATCTCTTTATGTCTTCCCTTCTCTCTTTTGTGTCTTCTGCATATAACTTTGTATAATATGTTCTAAAGGCATCTGCTATCTCATGGACCCCTTGAACCATTTTGCCTATCCCTGGGTGCCACACCTTCGCTATTGTTGCTCTTACTCATTTTGCCCTCAACCTACAAGCAAGATAATGGAGTGATCAGGGTCCCTCCTCATAATGTTGTTGTCTCAAAAAGAGCAGCCTCTGTTCCACCTGATAATCCAAAATTCCTGTCAACTCTCTCTTATAGTCCAACAACTGTCTCCTATGCTCCTTGTCATACTTTTGTTTTTGCTGTCCCTCCAGATCTGCTATCAACCCCATTAATGTAAGTCTTCTGGCTTCCCTCTCCCTCTTTTTTCTGAAGGCCAGTTGAATAAATTTACCTCGCAGGACAGCTTTTGCGGCGTCCCAGTGGATGGCCTGTGTGGTATCCTGCTCTGTATTATCTAGAAGGTAAGCCATATAGATTTCTGCTATTTGGTCCCTGATTTCTTTATCTTTCAAAAGAGAGGTGTTCAGCCACCATAAGGTATTCTGGCGAGTCTCCCCTAGGTCTATTTTTATATATATGGGCACATGATCAGACAAGAGTAAGTCTCCTATCCAAGTGTCCTCATTCTCTGTACCGCAGTCTTCATGACTAGGATATAATCTAGCCTTGAGTATGTATGTGTTATTGGCCGCAGTAAAAAAAAAAGGTATACTCCCTCTGTCTAATGTGTTGGTGTCTTCAGGTATCTAATAATCCCATTTCTCCTATCTATTTCTGGATTTTCCTAGCTGTTCTGTGCAGTTTCCCTCTTACCTTCGAGGAGGAGTCCATATCTGGGTTCAAGAGCAGATTAAGATCCCACCCACAAATTATGACTCCCTTCCCCCACTGTAACAGAGTGGCTAGAAAGGAACAATACTCAGGTAATGTTAAGCCAGGGGGAAAGTACACGAATGCCAGTGTAACAACATCGCCCCTAAATTTCCCTTTCAGCATCGCATATCGTTCCTCCTTATCTGTCTTAGCCTTCATTTTTTCAAATGGGGAATTAGAAGGCACCAAGACCATCACTCCCCTCCTTCTACCATTCTTATAGGAGGACACTGCCATTTCCCCAAAACCCAATTTTAGGAACTTATTATGCTCCTCCATCGACAAATTTGTCTCCTGGAGCAATAAAAAATCTGCCGCAGCTTTCCTTACCTGGCTCAATATTTTAGATCTTTTAACAGGACTTGTAAGGCCATTAACATTGTAGAAACAAACAATTGTACCCTTACCTGCCATCATAAAGGTCTGTATTTAAAAATATATTCTCAGGGTCCCCCCGGACTCCTCCTTGAGGGCCACCCCACACATCTCCCTTCTTTACTTCAATTAACTCACTCTTACGACGGAACACATCCCAGATATGAAACAACATATAAATCATTACTTGATAACAGTAGCTCAACTTTACAGCCAACTGGGCTTGTAACCAATGCATGATCTTTGACCTCCAAGGTAGAAGTCCCACTTTTTGGGGCTTTAGTTCTACTTCCACCTTATACCGATGGAGGCAAGTTCAGAGGGGTTACCAGTGTCTGTACAACAGGAGACCCCCTCTAGAGAGCTCTTGTTCGTGACTTGAAGCTCTTCGCTTTCCTGTATGATTAATTATTCTATTGATCTGAAAAGCTTTTTATGAGGGCACTGCATGCCTAAGCACCTTCCAAAAGAAAATGATGTTCTGCGCTGATCTAACTGTCTTCCATATAAAAATTTGCCTTCTGACCTAATCCCAATTTCATGTCTTCTGTAGGGCCAGAGAAATCTCCCCCTACCACTTCCCCAACTGGGGTACCCCCCGGGAGGGACGTTAGTCCCACCTCACGTGGGAGGGATGCAAACCCCAGAACCACCAAGCAAGAATCATAACCCAGTTCCCCAATCCTCCACACCTTCTCCCAAATTCACTAATCCCACAAATTTTGTTTATTTTGTTCATTAATGCCTCCATAGTATTCTCCTTTTCCTAAACCTCAAAGGCTTCTTATCTTTCCATCCCCGTGTTTTGAGTTATTAATGCCCATTCTTGTACTACCGATATCCAAAGCCCATAACACTGTACAGTTTCAAATTTAATGGTCCACACTTTGTGTATTTCTTCTTGATCCAGGCCTCTTCCTCTGTTTCAGCTCCATAACTGGAGCTCTTGTTTTACTTTTACAGCAAATCCCCTACAGTGGCCTCTTTCCAGTGTCTAACCAAAGATTAGTCCCTATATATTTCCCCCAACCACTTCCACCTTCTTCCCCCCCAGCTACATAGAAAATAACCCAGTTCCTGATGGTGATGTGATTCTTGCGCTTCTGTTTCATTTCCCTTTGCCCTCCTTCCACTGCATCCATGTTTGTATTTACTCATAAACCCTTCCATCTCAAATCCCGCTTCCCTGAGGCATCCAATATGTGCATAGCTTTATAACTGCTGCAGGGAGTCAGGAGTCGCTACCCCCCCACCGCATTCTCATAAGATCGTATAATTATTAGTCCTGAGCCATGTAATCAGAATAAGCAGGCATAGTCCCCAGTTATTAAAGTCTTGTTCATTTCTCTTCAAGTGATCGAGCACATTGTACTCACCAAGTCCCCATCATAGTCTTTTTAAAGTCAGTACTTGCGATGTATTCCCGTTTCGCTTCTTCATCCTTCAGCCATTGAGTTGTTATTCAGCACGACGTCTTGTTCTCTCGGAGGGTTGCCTTGTTCCTGCTCTCCTCACTCTAGATCTACATCTGGGGGTTTTCTTTTGGCTAGGACCTTGTCCCACACCCCAAACATGTCCCTGCTTAAACCGCCGTTTACTCTTTTTGGGCCTCTTTTGAACCAGTTCCGTTCCCCCAGCTGCTGTTGAATCCGCCATCCCTGTTCCTCAGGTATGTGCAACCCCACTCTCTCCATGAACTCCTTGGCTTCTGCCAGCTCTTGAAATCTCAAAATGCCTTTTTCTGTTTGAACTTTCAGCCTAGCTGGGTATTCAACAAAGGCCTTTACCCCTTTTTGCAGTAGTAATTTCACAACCTGTAGCACCTTTCTCCTCCTAGCAAGCAGCTGTGGGGTAATGTCATGGCCAAAAAACAGTCTGACATCTCCGAAATATATGGTTTTTCTCGACCAAGCTAGGGCTAACACCTCCTCTTTGATCCTGTAATCCAGAAACGCAAGCACTATCAATATAGGTATGGCCTTCTGATCTCGAGGCCGCGGTACCAATGATCTGTGAGCTCTAATAATGTCCAGCCGCTTGTTGGTAGGTAAATTGATGATCTCTCTTATAAATGAGTCGATAAAGTCTATCATGTTCCCCGATTCTGTTCCTTCTGGTACTCCGTGGATCCGAATATTGTTTCACTGATTCCAGTTCTCTAATTCCTCCAGCTTCTGTTCAAGCAGCGTGGTGCGATGATACATCTCCAGCAAGGCTAAATTATGCACGTCTGTGGTCTGGATATATTCTGTCATTACCATCTCAACTTCTTGTGTTTTCTGGTGTAATTTTGCAATGTCTTGGCATTGATCTAGTGCGTTAGCCTTCAATCTCTGCAGAGTATCGTTTATTTGTTGTAGGGTTTGACAGAGCTGCCAAAAAGTAATCGTGCATTCTGTCTCTTGAGCCATACTCGTGGCCTTCTCCGTACTTTATACCATGGATTTTCACTCTGCATAGGCCTCCGCTCGGCCGTCTTGTGCCTGCTCAGCTATCTTTTGTTTTACAGCTCCATTCAACTGAATCTCCTTCAAACAGTGTTTGGGTCCCATTAGATAGTCTTTTATTCATCTTTTGGTCGACAGGATTGACGTTTTCTTTATGGATTAACGTGGATTGTTTCTGGTCAGTCATTCAGCGCTTGCTTTAGGCAGCCATTGGATCCGTGCCCCAACTGGAAGTCACACCTTCTAGTATTCTAGTACCCACCCGGAGCAGTATCAACCATGTCAATATCAATCACTACAGTAAGCCCAATCCCAGGTTGACACTGAAGGCAGTTACCTGTGGCTGAGTTTGTCAATGATGTTATCTAAGAGGACTTATGAGTGTAGCTTATTACTGGGGTGTGCAGGTGGGGGGGGGTCACAGAATTATTTTTATTTATTTATTGATTTAAAGTTGTTGATTGGGAGAGGCACATTGAACCGAAGCTCATTTCCAGGTGCAACCCAGGGGAATGGGGAGTAGGGAAGTTTACAAATACAGAAACAGAAACTTAATACAAAGAGTGAACTAAATACAGAGTACATATGGGTTTAGCAGGGTGAAGGTAGCAAAAAAAAAAAAATAGAAATAACAGTGTTACAGAATCTTGCGAGGCTAACAATAGTGCAGAAGCAGCATGTACAACAAATTTTGCTTGGTGGTGAGAGAAAGAGAAAAACTATGGGGCAGCAAAGGTTGTAAAAGGAGTATACAGATGGGGACAAAAAGAAACTGGGACAAGGGGGGAGGGAAGAGCCAAAAAAGTAGTTGAGCAATGGGTGGCATTCTAGGGGGGAGAGCTATGGTGTGAGAGAATTAGTCTAGGCAGGGGCAGGAATCTGGGAACACAGCTGAGTGGGATAGGGCACACTTTAGGTAAGAGATGGAAGGGGAGTGTCTAATGTGGAAGGGGAGGGAGTTCCAAATAGAGGGAAGTCTGTAAGAAAAAGCAGCTGAGCCAGAACAGGAGGAGGGCTGAGGGAGGGAAGAGGTGCGGGTGTCCCTGGACTGAAGAGGGTAGGAGGCCTCAGTTGAAGAAGCTAGGAGGGAGGAGAGGTAGGAGGGTTAGGACCCAAACCAGTATTTTGAGATGAGAAGGGAAGAGTGAAGTAGGCATCGGCTGTGGAGAGAGGTAAGGGAAAGGGCCAAGTAGAGAGAGCAGTGACGTGAGCGAGGAGGGGCATGAAGAGCAAAGCAACAAAACGCATTATAGAAGGAATCAAGCCTGACAAAGGGGAAGGCTGAAGCAATGATACACACTACATTAGCATAGTCACAGGAGGGGTATGATCATCTTGGAGAGGAGTTCTCATACATACATAGATACATAAACAGTGTCGGCAGATAAGTGCCTATGGCCCACCCAGTCTGCCCATTTGAGCTTGTAAGTTCAGTTTATGTTGTCCTAGAAGTCTGTTGCCCCTTACCCCTGACCTCCAGAATTCCTTTATGTCTATCCCATGAATTCTTAAATCCCGTGATTGTTACAGCCCCCACGACTTCCTCTGGCAGGATATTCCACTTGTCCACCACCCGTTCTGTGAAGAAATTCTTCCTCACGTTTCCTCTGAATCGTCCTCCCTCCAACTTCATCCCATGCCCTCTAGTCCTGGAACATCTTTTTCGCTTAAAAATAGTGTATTCCTGCATCCTGTTCCTCCCTGTAAGATACTTGTATGTCTCTATCATATCCCCTCTCTCCCTCCTCTCCTCCAGGGAGTACATACTCAGTTCCTTCAACCTGTCCTGATAGGACATGTGATGCAATCCATGTACCATCTTTGTTGTCCTCCTCTGAACCTTCTCTACCCTGTCTATGTCCTCACGTAGGTAAGGTCTCCAGAACTGTACACTGTACTCCAGGTGGGGCCTCACTAATGTTTTGTATAGTGGAATTATGTCCTTCCTGTTCCTGCTGGTGATGCCCCTGCTTATGCATCCCAGCATCCTATTTGCTTTACCTGCTGCCTTGTCACACTGTTTCCCTACCTTAAGGTCATCAGAGATGATAACCCCAAGATCCTTTTCCTGCTTGGTGCATGCTATATCCTCACCCCCAACTGATATATTGTGCTAGGGTCTTTGTGCCCCATATGCATTATCTTGCACTTCTTTGCACTGAATTTCAACTGCCAAACCCCTGACCATTCTTCAAGTTTCTGCAGGTCTCATCTCATTCTATCTACACCCTCTGGTGTGTCTACTCTGTTACAGAGCTTTGTGTCATCAGCAAACAGTGAAATTCTGCCTTCTAGGTCCTGCACAATGTCACTGATGAAGATGTTGAATAGGACCAGTCCCAGCCCTGATCCCTGTGGTACCCCACTGGTCATTCTTCCCTCTGTGGAGTGACAGCCATTTACCACCATCCTCTGTGTCCTGCCGCCCAGTCAGTTACCTACCCACCACACTACTGTCCTGCCCACACCCATTTTCCCCAGTTTGTGTAATAGTCTTCTATGTGGCACAGTGTCAAAGAGCCTTGCTGAATTCAGATAGATCATGTCCACTGCCCTCCCTGATCTACCTCCTAGTCACCCAGTCAAAAATTCTATGAGGTTGGTCTGACATGACCTCCCCTGGTGAAACCATACTGCCTTGGGTCCTGTAGTCCATTGACAACCAGATGTTCCACCAATCTCTCCTTCAGTAGTGCTTCTATGATCTCCCCACTACCAGGTGAGGCTGACTGGTCTGTAGTTCCCGCTTCCTCTTTGTTCCCACTTTTGTATAAGGACTACATCTGTTGTCCTCCAGTCTTTGGGTACCTCCCCTGTTTCCAGTGATCGGCTAAACAGAATAGCCAGAGGTTCAGCCACCACCTCTCTAGTTCTTTAAGGACCCTGGGTGAACCCCATCTGGCCCCATTGCTTTATCAACTCTTATTACTTCCAGTTCCTTCAGGACCCTTTCTTGTGTAAAGGGACTTGTCCATTTCTGCACCATTCTCACCCCTTGTACTCCCTTCAGACCCATTAACCTCCTCTTCCTCAGTAAAGAATGAGCAGAAATACCTGTTCAATATGTCAGCTTTACTGTTGTCATACTCCACGCGGCCCCCATCCTCTCCCTTCAGTCTCACTATCCCTCCCTTTGCCTTCCTTTTTTCATTTATGTGCCTGTAAAAGGTTTTGTCCCCGCTATCCACTGATTTTGCAATGTGTTCTTCTGTCTGAGCTTTGGCTTCCCTTACTGACCTCCTTTCCTCCCTTTGCTTTTTCTGGTACAAGTACTTCTCCCTATCCCCTTCTGCCTGTGTCTTTTTGTATTGCCTGAAAGCAATATTTTTGGCTTTCACTTTTTTTGCTACCTCTTTAGAAAACCATAATAGTCTCCTCTTCCTTTTTCTCTTGCTAACCTGCTCAATGCATAATTCTGTTGCTCTTGTAATCCCCATGTTAAATACTGCCCACTGTTCCTCAACCCCTGATTCCTGCCCCATTCCCCTTAATGCCTCTTTCAAGTATCTCCCCAATTTCCCAAAGTCTGCCACCCTAAAATCCAGGATATGTGTTTTTGTGTGGTTTGGCTCTGCTCTTTCTGTGATTTCAAACCACAATGACTGGTGGTCACTGTTCCCAGCTGCTCCCCCACTGTTACCCCCATCACACTGTCCCTGTTTGTGAGCACAAGGTCAATATTGCCTTCTGCCGAGTTGGTTCCATGACCAGTTGCTTGAGGAAGGCACCCTGAAGAGTCCAGGATAAATCTGCTCTAGTTGATGCTGCTGCTTGGATGCTCCAGTCCACGTCTGGAATATTGAAGTCTCCAACCAGTACTACCTCACCCTTGTCTGCCATCCTTTGGATGGCTAGCATCAGCTCCCTATCTGTTTCTTCATCCTGGGCTGGTGGTCTATAGACCACACCTGTGCAGATGGCTGGCCTCATTTCCCTTTCCAGCTTAACCCACAGTATCTCTCCCCCATTTTGTTCCTCCTGGATCTCTGTGGCCCTTATGTCATTTTTTCACATACAGTGCTGCTTCTCCTCCCTTCCTACCTGCCCTGTCTCTTCTGAATATGTTGTAGCCAGGTATGGCCATCTCCCAGTCATGGTTATCATTACACCAGGTTTCAGTGATGGCCACAATGTCCAGGTCTGACTGCACCATGACAGCCTCCAGATCTTCCATCTTGTTGCTAAGGCTCCTGGCATTGGCACACATGGCTTTCCATGATTTGACCTCCGTGGACTGTTTTACTGTTCTACTCCAGCCCCTTCCTTGGTTGTCCTTTATCCCTGGTTCTCCTTGCTGTCTGCCCTTCTGCTGAATTTTGCCCCTTTTTCTGCCTATCCACCTCTTGGGTGCTAATCTCCATCTTTTGCACACTGCTTTGTAGAGATAACCACTCCTCCAGTTCACTGGTTTCACTGCTAGCTGTGGGGGTGAGCAAGTAGGTACCCTCCTTACTGGCCTGCCACCCCCCTTTGCTAGTTTAAATGCTTGTCAATGTAGCATTTAAACCTATCATTGGTCTTGGATTCCCTCCAGGATGGATGCAGGCCGTCAGGCTTGAACAAACCTCCATCCTCCCAGGTGGGTCCCCAGTCACCAATGAATCAAACCTTCCTCACAGCACCAGTTCTTCAAACATGAGTTAAAGTTCTGGTGCATGCACCCTATGCTCTCCCTTGCCTCTCGCAGGTAGTACTTCTGAGAAAGTGACAGAAGTAGCTACTTGCTTGAGACCCCTTCCCAATTTCCTAAACTCTTCCTGAACTTCCTTTGGCTCCCCATTTCCCAGGTCATTAGTACCTAGGTGGATAATGACACCCAGCTCACCCTCCCATCTTGCCTTCCCAGTGATCCATAGATACATAGATACATAGACAGTGTCGGCAGATAAGGGCCTATGGCCCACCCAGTCTGCCCATTTGAGCTTGTAAGTTCAGTTTGTTTTCCTAGAAGTCTGTGGCACCTTACCCCTGACCTCCAGAATTCCTTTATGTCTATCCCATGAATTCTAAAATCCCGTGATTGTTTCAGCCCCCACCACTTCCTCTGGCAGGGTGTTCCACTTGTCCGCCACCCGTTCTGTGAAGAAATTTTTCTCATGTTTCTCTGAATCATCCTCCTCCAACTTCATCCCATGCCCTCTAGTCCTGGAACATTTTTCGCTTAAAATAGTGTTTTCCTGCACCCTGTTCCTCCTGTAAGATACTTGTATGTCTCTATCATATCCCTCTCTCCTCCTCTCCTCCAGGGAGTACATGTTCAGTTCCTTCAACCTGTCTTCATAGGACTTGTGATGCAATCGTGCACCATCTTTGTTGCCCTGCTCTGAACCTTCTCTACCCTGTCTGTCCTTACGTAGGTATGGTCTCCAGAACTGTACACTGTACTCCAGGTGGGGCCTCACTAGTGTCTTGTATAGCGGAATTATGACCTCCCTTTTCCTGCTGGTAATGCCCCTGCCTATACATCCCAGCATCCTATTTGCTTTACCTGCTGCCTTGTCACACTGTTTCCCTACCTTGAGGTCATCAGAGATGATAACCCCAAGATCCCTTTCCTGCTTGGTGCATACTATATCCTCACCCCCCAACTGATATATTGTGCAAGGGTTTTTGTGCCCCATATGCATTATCTTGCACTTCTTTGCATTAAATTTCAACTGCCAAACCCCTGACCATTCTTCAAGTTTCTGCAGGTTGCTTCTCATTCTGTCTACAGAATCTTCCCCAGGATCTTCCTTCCATCCGTCCATGCCGTGGCACCTGGTAGGCACCTCACCTCCCTGTCCTTCCCCTCCTGTGTTCCTAGCTGGATCCCTCTTATGATGGAGTCCCCCACCAGGATTTGCTTCCTCCTCCTCTGGGGTCCACTGCTCTCCCCGCTGAGGTCACCTCCTTGGCTAACCTCCACATCCTTTCCGTCCACTTCTCTGGGTACCTCTATTTGGTTGTCCCCGTTTGCCAGTGTGACATGTGAGTTCTTGAGTGGAATAGGATCTGGGATGTGCCTCTGCCTGACTGCTCTAACCCTCCCTGAGCCCACTATCATCCAAGTGCTCCTCGTTCTCGGCATCCTTTGAGGCAGTTGCATTGGACTGGGTGGTCTCTGGATAGGGGTGATGGTACTCCTGACCTGGTTTACTTCTGCTCTGAGTCTGGCTACCTCATCCCACAGTCCTGAGAGATGCATGCAGATAGGGCAGCACCTCAGTGTCCAGAAGGTCTGCCTGACTATGGCTGCCCCACAGCCACTGCATTGCATCACTCCCCATCTTATCCTGCAATTATACTGCTATTCCACTACTTGTCTGCTACTGAAGCTCTCCTAGTTCCCTTTTTATTAATTTACTGTCCTAAAAATCCTGCCACTGAGCCTCAGATACTTTTCTTTTTAAAAAAGAAAATAAACCAATAAATAAATAAATGAGTCAAAACACTTGTCATGCTGAGGGAGCGCTTCTTCCCCTTATGCCCCTCCTACTCCACACCCCTTACTATACCCTGTGTTTAGCTCCTGTCAATCAGATTTAACAAGGCATATAATTAAGAGTTGGGGGAAGGGGAAGGGGTGAAAATTTGCAGCAATTAAAGACAGCAAAGAAATACACCACCAACATGTTTTAAATTTTCAACAGCCCAAAAACAATTCTAAGTAAAGACAACAAAGAAAGTACAGTGTCACTAAAAGCCCACAATCCAAGTTTAAAAGAAAAATAGCAATTACCAGTTACTGTACAGCACTGAATTAAATGTGTTTCCTTCACCTTCTGGCTTCTTCTGAGAAAACAAAACTCACTTGCTACTTCAACTCTGACTAAGCCCCACCTCCAGTTATCTCGTAGCTGAGGTCAGAGGCCAGACAATTAACAGCCCTCACCCAAACTACAGGGCAAGTCAGACAAGCCAAGACTAAATTTGCTGCAATTAAAGACAGCAAAGAAATACACCACCACTACGTTTTAAATTTTCAACAGCCCAAAAACAATTCTAAAGAAGACAACAAAGAAAGTACAGTGTCACTAAAAGCCCACAATCCAAGTTTAAAAGGAAAATAGCAATTACCAGTTACTGTAAAGCACTGAATTGAATGTGTTTCCTTCCCCTTCTGGCTTCTTCTGAGAAAACAAAACTCACTTGCTACCTCAACTCTGACTAAGCACCACCTCCAGTTATCACGTAACTGAGGTCAGAGGCCAGACAATTAACACCCCTCACCCAAACTACAGGGCAAGTCAGACAAGCCAAGACTAAATTTGCAGCAATTAAAGACAGCAAAGAAATACACCACCACTAGGTTTTAAATTTTCAGTAGCCCAAAAACAATTCTAAGTATAGACAACAAAGAAAGTACAGTGTCACTAAAAGCCCACATTCTAAGTTTAAAAGAAAAATAGCAATTACCAGTTACTGTAAAGCACTGAATTGAATATGTTTCCTTCCCCTTCTGGCTTCTATTTAGGGAGAGGGCATTTTTGTTTCTATGCAGAGTGACTAGTTTAGGGCATAGTTTTGAAAGGATGTGCTCTACAGTATATGCTTAGTGTAGACAAGTTGAGAGTCAAGGCAGACACCAAGTGGGGACCACGTCCAGAGCAGAGCCATCCATAGTGTTGAATGTGAGGGGAGGGGAAGGGAGGGAGGTAAGCTTTTGAGAGGTCCCAAAATTCATAGATATTGTTTTTTTGACATTAACCTTGTGGACGTTAGCATGAAACCATTGAAGGACTGAGTGGAAGTCAGTTTGGAGCTGATATCGGTCTGTTGAGGCAGAGGGGCCAGAGGTGAAAAGAACAGTATCGTCAGCGTACATCTGTGTGTCTGCTATAGTGCAGACAGATAGAAGATCATTTGAGAAGATAGAGAACAGTATGGGGCCCAGGACTGAGCCTTGGGGGACTCCAGCATGGACAGGGAAGGGAGGAGAGGATTAACTGGTTCATATTGGAGTTTTCACAAAAATTTATGTAAATAAAGCATTTTAATTGGGGGGTGGTTTTCCTTAATCAAGATCTACCAGCTGCAGATTATTGTTCATGGGCAAACATGGTTCAGTCCACCACCACTCTGCTTTTTGATGATAACTCAATTTGCAATCAGGGTCATTTATATTTTGATCAGTTTTTCTATCACATTGTTTCACATCTGCTGGAGTTTTCTGGTCTGTCATTGGTTACCATTCCATGTGATGTGATTAGTGGAAGCACATCATGGCACCAAGGGGGAGGGGCTCTTCGTAATCAAAGAATGGGAAGTGTAACTGGCTGTGGATATACAGTCACTATGTGGCCTTTAGCTACAGTATGAGTGAGCCTGCCAGGGTTTAACCTGTAGAGTGTGATAATGGAGTAATGTGGTTTGCAGTGGGGCAGCTCACAAATAGTCTTTTCTTTAAAGCACACATTGTTCACAACCAGCACTGAAGTTAAGCAGCCACTGACTTTGGGTGTACTAACTGATGGTACAGCACTTATGCATCCCTCTGAAGACCAACACAGGCACAACATACAGTTCACTTGATTTTTCTTAGTCATTACCTGGACAGGACCTGAGCAAACTGATTTCAGATTTCAACTTGTAGCTTTCTCCCCATCCAGCTGGCCTTTCATTCTGCTGCAGGCAGGCAACACATGCTTTGAGCTCAGCTCCTATCACCTCTACTGGCTATGGGGCCCACCTCTGGTGTATTAAATTGATAACATTGGCCACTTTCAGCCTTGTGCAGTAGTTGTGCCTGGCACCAGGGATTAAAAGTGTGCAGAAAAACTACTGATTCTATAGGGTTTGCAATTAATCAAGTCAATCAAAATCTTTATTTACCCAGGCAATCACCATTGAGCAAGCTCATTTACAAGGTGGACCTGCAGTTTGCAAGAATGAGGGTACAGAATAGAGTACAAGTAAAATATACGTAAAACAACAGCAGCAAGATGGATATAACAAAATATAGACAGTGTAGAGATTAAGGTAAATAATATATATGAGAAGATACAGTAGATGGACTTCTATTGCAGAAGTAGTTCTTGCTACGTAGTGTAGAATTTGCCTTTTTTTCATCCATTTTTCATTAAAAACACAAACCCCAGACACAAAGTCACTGTAGAGCACTGAGGAGCAAAGGAAAAGCAATGTGGGGAAGAAAACGTAGTTTAAACAAAGTGAAAAGAATGAAACTGCCAGTACTCTACACCTTTGCATACTGTCAGCTAGATGTTATGGTAAAGGGAGACAAGCATGGTGTTAGGGGCCGGGCCCTGTCTTGAAACATTATGAGACCCTCTCAAATCAGAAAAACAGTTGCAGGGTTTGAGGCCCTACTAGACCTGGGACATTTTAAGGCCTGCCTGCCTGGCATCGAAATTGCACACACTGTACTCCCTCTCATTCAGCCAGGAACTCCCAAAACTACAGATCTGACCAGCAATACATTTGTTTCTGCTCCATGCCACAAAATGGCAGACAGCAGTAACATTTCAGCACAGGACCACTAGAATACCATTCTCCAAACAAACAAAACTATCATTTTGCTATTTGTTTTTCCCTAATTATCTGCTACAGCAGCAATGGCAGATTTTTCTGCACCACAAAATAGTAGAAATGAGCATACCTCTTGTTGGGACTGTATAACTCACATGGTTTCCACTCCCCTAGTTAGGCACTATTGAGTGAGGGACACCAGACACACACACACACACACACACACACACACACACACACACACACACACACTTAAAATAAAACCCACCTCACACAAACTCCCTTTCTTTTAAGAGTGATAGTTTCTTCTGTTTGGATAATGGTTTTCTCGATAAACGTGTAGTGCCCTAGAATATGGGGAGCACCACAGAAATATTAAATAAAGAAGTGCCCCATAGGGTCCCCAGTGGTGGGCAGACAGAGGGTAGTATGCAGAGGCCTTCGTCAGTGTTGTTCCCCCGCCAGGCAGCAGGACTCTTGTTAAATAAAAGAAAAAATAAAGTTTTCCTGCATTTTGCTGGCTGCCTGTTCCTGCTCTGCTCTACAGAATCCCCCAATCAAGCAGGCTACACTAGCTGTGGTCACCCACGCACTGGAACTGCTGTCCCTGCCCAGCGCATGGTGCTTGCTTGTTTTTTTAAAAAAAAAGAAAAATCAGTGGCTTGTGGCAGGCACTTCAGATTCAAGAACCAGAATCCAGAGTCTTGTGTTTTAAAAAAACATATTTTTTTTTTTGTAGTCAGTTGCCAACCGGGGAAGGAGCAGGACCGAGGAAGAGCAATGGGAACCAGAGAGGCTTACCTGCTGAATTGACCTCTCCTCCAATTGGTGATCTAATCAGCTTCCAGTGGTGCAGCACCATCCAGACATGTGTAGTGCAGATGCTGGAGAGTAGCAGTCATCCAATGTGCAGTGTGGGCTCTGTTTAGCCCCATTTTTCATTTTAAATAAAAAGTAAAGTTATCCAGTCCCTCGGTGGCTGCTGTGTCCAAGAACCGCATCCAGAGGAAGAGAAGAAGAAGCTGTGGGGCATTGGGAACTCTCGCAAAGGCCCCTTTGCTGTCAAGTTCCTTCCTGCTAGGAAATTCCTTTCACTGTCAGCACCTCCCAGCCTCCCGAACTCCCCATTCTTCACCCCGAGCCAGGGCGGTGAGTCAGTAGCAGCATGAGAAGAGTGCTGACTGTCTGAAGATAATTTTAAGAAAAAGAAATGAAAGTTTTAAAAGTGTTGGTAGGACATGGGTAGGAGATGACTGAAAGCCGTGAAGGGGCGGGCTGAAGGGCCAGACATTTAAATATTTAAATATTCATCGGGTGCAGGGATGCCCATAGGAGGAGCCAGGGTATAGAGGCCCACAGTGCAGTGAATAAATAATTAATAGGAGGTGGAACTAAGCTGAGGCTAGGGAGACATGAAGGATAGAAGGGCCCTGCAAGGTCCAAAAAAATATTTAAAGGGGCCACGCACTGGAGGAGCCTTAATGGAGTAAAGGCAGGTCCCAGAGTGATTAAAGGCACCCATTAAGAAGCCCACCTTTTAAAGAGGTAAAGGCATGCCCCAGAGTGGTTAAAGGGGCTCAATAGAGTAAGCCAACAAGTCAAAGGGGACCAGTAAAGAAGAGGCCCAGCAGAGAGGCCCACAATTTAAAGGGGCCCAGCAAAGTAAATTAAGAGGGCTGTGCAAGCCCAGGCACCCAGTGTTACCCTGTTACACCCTAGTCCTTGAGGTATTGAAAAGGGTTTAGCAGCCCAGTTTTAGAGTGGTTGGCCCCAAGACCCCTGCTGTTTGTTAGAGCTTTGGGGCAGCGATTGCAGTCGCATTGGTGGGGTAGGATTTTTTAAAGTATTTCCCACATCCAGACCACCCCATAGGGACGGCCGAGGCAGGAATTAGCTAGTGGCTCCTTAAATAGTCTAGTTCCATTGGAGGGTAGTACCGTCATTGGAGTAAAAGAGCAATTGGGGCACCTAGTGTGGCAATGAATCTGCAACTACCTGCACTGTTTACAAAGTGCCTGAACTGTTTTACTCTTTACAAAGTGCCTGAACTGTTTTACTCTTTACAAAGTGCCTGAACTGTTTTACCCTTTGAGAAGTGCCTGAAGTGTTTTACTGTTTGCAAAGTGCCTGAAGTGTTTTACTGTTTGCAAAGTGCCTGAAGTGTTTTACTGTTTGCAAAGTGCCTGAACTGTTTTACTGTTTGCAAAGTGCCTGAACTGTTTTACTGTTTGCAAAGTGTCTGAACTGTTTTACTGTTTGCAAAGTGCCTGAACTGTTTTACTGATTGCAAATTGACGAACTGCCTCACTGTTTATTGCCTGAAAACTGCCTGGACTGTGATTGTTGTCCCTGCTTCTGGCAAATCACCCCTGAAACTAAACAATTGCCCTGGGAACTGTTTAATTGCCCCAGAGTGGGTCCCAAGTGCACCAACCATCCTTGATCGCTACAGACTTGTGCATATGCACTCAATCTTCTGCCACTATACTGCACTGCAAGTATTGTATGCTGATTCCAAACTGTCCAAGGGTGTACACCTGTGTCTGCAATTGCATCTCACTGGAATCAGTCTCCATCTATCAGAGAAAAGATCCTGTAGCTTCATTCTTCATTACCATCTTCCAGTTTCCGTGCCTGTGATCTTGGTCGGAATCTTCTTCATCCAGAGTGTGCTCATCCAGAAAGAACTGTATCAATGTCCCCTTGTTCACCACTAGTTGCAGTCCGTCGAAGCCCAGTGTGATCCATGGATGCCATTTTCTTGTTTTCTTGATTCTTGTTCCAGACACTTCAAGACCTTCTGTCTTCTTCCAGCTTGCTATGGCTCATTTGTTATTTTTTTTCTCTTTTAGGTGTCCCCTGCTTCATCCTGGTTTCCTTCTCATTCCTGCTTGCACAAGACATCTTCATCTACTCATCTGGTCCCAGCAGCCCACCAGTGGGTTTGTGCTGAAGAATCTCCAGCAGCTCATCTTGTTCTGTTTTACCCTTCTGTTTTTCTGGTGGCCCACCAGCGGGTTTTTTCCGGAATCTTGTTCCGTTTTGCCGTTCTGTTTTCTGGCAGTCTACCAGTGGGTTTGTGCCAGAAACTTGATCAGTTCATTCTTCTGTTTCAGCAGCCTGAGAGAGTGGGTTTTATGCTGATGAACTGATGGCCTGTTTAACAAATCTCTCACAATTCAGTGGCCTCCCCTAGGCCTACACTGAAGTGCCAGTATTGTGCTTTCCAGGATCCCTCATCTTCATTCTCACTTCTTCTTCATCTCATTCTCAGCTTGTGTGCATGAAGATCCTCGCTGGAAGTGGACTCTGATAGGTTCTATGTCATAATGGTGACCGCCAAAAGGCGATCGCCATTATGGCAAAGTCACATCACCGAAAATCAATTTCGGCGATGTGACTCCCCAGCACACAGCAAAACAGCACCGGGAACTTACAATTATAATGTTTTATGTGAGGGGCTGCACCCCCTCACACCCCTCTACTTAAGGATTCTCAACTCCCGGGGAGTGCATGTTGGGGGAAGGGAGCAAACGTTAAAAAAATAAATTCAGGCCGGGCGCAACAAAAACATACCTGCACCCGGACCCAAACCCAGCATCTTGTCCACCCAAGCCATGAACCCACCCACCATACCACGGGACCAGCTCAGCAGCCTACTATGACACTACCCCTCAAAAACTCTCCTGCCCCTCGTTGAGCATGCTCACCCCCCCATGCATGCGTACGCGTAGTGACATCCTGTCGCTATATGCATAAACCCACCCCCATCCGGTCACCCTACCTCGTCGGTAGCCCCACGACATGCACCATGATTGAGTCGCCATTTTGCGGTTTGCTCAAGTGCAGTAGCACATGTCATGGGCTACCACTCTGATGTGTTCTTAACTGGCTGAAATTGTTGTAACCTTATTGTGTGTTACAATACTACAACAGCCCTCTGGGCTAGCAAATGCCTCACTGGGATATGTTAGAGTAATAAGCTTAGCATAAAATATAGAAGCTTTTAGTCTAAGGTGCACTTTTTAGTGCTTACAGCATGTTTCATGTTTTATGTTAGATAGTTACATGTTATTACTGCCTAGATAATTATAATGCTGTCCATACTCCCTGTCATCATCACTGTTGGTGTTTTCCTGTATGACTCTGTCCTCCTTCCCCCTCCTGTCAAATAAACATCTTTGTTTCATCAGACCTCTGTGTATGACTCCTGCCTCTCCTTTTTGGGTGCCTCCATCCACCCAAATAGGAACCTATAGTGATGCCCTGCCACAACACCTGCTGGGGAGGGATACTGGTACTGGTAGAAAGACAGCTGCACTCACATCTCTGAGTGAAGAACTGAGAGGTCTACCAGAGCACCATCTCAAAGATTCAAGATCATAATCTTCTGGAAGGTTTTGTACCTGCCTCAGCCAATCAGCATTTAAGTCCTCCCCTCCCTCAGCCAATCCTCATTGGTATTGTAATAATATGCTTCGCTGGTGTCCAAGGGTCCCTCTCACTCATGTAATCCTCATTATTATTGTAATAACATGCTTCTCTTGTGTTCAGTAATGCCCCTCCCTAACCCAGTCCCCACTGACATTGTAGTAATATGCTTCCCTGGTGTCCAGTTGTCCCCCTCCCTCACCTGTTCCACATTGGCATTGTAATATTATGCTTTCCTGATTCCCCATAGTCCCCCCCCACCTCACCTGATCTTCATTGTCATTGTAACAATAAGCATCCCTGGTGTCCACTGGTTCCCCTCCCTTACCTGATCCTCACTAGCACTGTAATAGTAAGCATCCCTGGTGTCCAGTGGTCCCTCTCCCTTACCTGATCCTCACAAGCATTGTAATAATAAGCTTCCCTGGTGTCCAGTGGTCCCCCTACCTTACCTGATCCTCACAAGCATTGTAATAATAAGCTTCTCTGGTGTCCAGTGGTCTCCCTCCCATATGAGCCAGGTTTGTAAAATATTTGGTGGGGCCCAGGGGTCAGGGGTCAAAGACCCACCCCTTGGCCCAGGTGTCAGAGGTCAATGCCTCCACAGCAGGAGTCTATGGGAATAGATCCCCCTGTGCGGTAACACGTGGGTCTGGGGATTAAGTCTCCGGCCTCAGGTATGAGAAAAAAATTGAAAATACTCCTTAAAAGCCCAATCAACAATGGACGTCAGGTGCGATGGACAATAGAAACACATCAGAACAGACACTTACTTTAACAGAAATGAAAACGATACAGGGCCACACCATCCTCTCCCACTCAAAGAGCCAGTGGGGACAAAACAGGCAGACAGGCAACTACACATTTTTAATTAGTCAGCAGTAACTTTTTAAATAAGGTTGGGTAGAACTGTGCACCTGTGCTGTACTGGCCTGCAAATCACAATGAACTCTACTGCACAGGGCCACAGCCCCAAATAAATACTACTGTATTCAGAAGCATGTAAGATGACCTATAACTGGTGAATGTGTGCATTATTGGACCACCACGGGACTCCGCTATTAGCATAGCACTGAAATTCTGCTACTTTTGGCCCCTTACAACACTGCACACTCTGTGTCACAGCAGGCTATTGGTTATCTTTGTTGTAGTTTGAGTTGCTGGGGGGCTTCACTCCCCATACCCCCAGGGTGTTGGGGCAGAGCCCTCCAGCACAAATAAACTGAAAAAACGTCAGTTACAGTACACTACATTGGACTATCATTTTTTTTGTTTATTTGAGTAGGGGGGCTTTCCCTTCCACACCCCTGTGTTAAAAAAACAAGAGGCTAGGGGTGGTGGCAGAGCCCCTCCAACTCACATAAACAGACAAAGCCTAAATCAACAGCTTCTTTCATCATGCCCCTTAACACCTCAGAATTAAAATATGCAGTGGCCTTAATGGTCAGAAATCCAGGCGGGACCACAGAGTAGTTTCATTTGGCAATTTACAGTACAAAGTGTAAACTAGCAAGAGCCTCATAATTAATGGCGATTGACAAAGTCGAACTGCCAAACTCGCTGATCACTACAGTGATTGGCAACATGACTGTCCAAGGAGAAATGCAGTTTGCCAAGTTCCAGCCAGTGTATGAGAGCTTGCAAGTCAACATCCCCCAAGTCATGCAGTTGATAGCACTGGTTCCGACTGACATACAGGAGGTGGGGGACAGTTGGTACTGAAGGACCACATGGAAACATACCTCTCAACTTTTTGTCATTGGAATAAGGGACACGGACACTCAAAATGAGGGACAATGAGGGATACTGACCACCACAATGAGGGATACATCCTCAAAATAGAGATAGAAGCTCAGAATACTGTGGAACAGTTTTTACATGTAACAAATTAATTTTAACTAGCATCTTAAGAATAATGAATGTGTGCTGTAAATGAGAACTAAAGTGAATCTGCAAGTCATGTTTCACAGTAGAAGCAGATTTTTAAATACTGGTTCAAATTGTATTACTTTGTTCCTTCCATCTCTACAGGATGTTTAGTTATGCTGGCCAGTGTGTGCAGCGTCTCTGATTTACACACAGCTGGACAGGACCATTTTAGAAGTGTATGATGTAAATTATTATATCCCTTGTTCTGCTCTTCCATTGTTTACACAATGTACTTAAGTTCTACTATAGCACTCTGTGGCTGGAAGGCACATTAACTACATCGTACAGTTCCAAATGGCCACTTACCACCAGAGTGTATAAATCAGAAATGCCCACTGTGGTTACTGATAAGCTTGTAAAGATAAAAACAATAACAAAACTGGAATTAGTTGTTACAACAAGTTATACTCGGAAAATTATCTGCAGATCCAGTGGAGTTCTCCTTTAATGTGTCAATTTACAGCACATTCTATGTGATGGCAACACATTTTCTATGATGGATGGATGAGGGCAGGCAATTTTGAGGGGTAAACGGAGGAACATCCCTTGAATCAGGGACAGTTGAGAGGTATGCCTTGAATTTCATAGGGTCCAAATGAGACTCAGGGTGTGGGCCCAGGGGCCAGGGCCTAACTGATCCAGGGAGCCTACCTGGAAAATCACTAGAGCCTCCGGAGGGCGCAGCACAGTCACATCTGCATTCTATTGGTACTACTGAATTATAATTTCTTCCAGAAACCCCTTTACATTAGACAACAGATGATTTAAGCACATATTTTCATAGTTTTAAGGTGACAGATACCCAACTGAGGGGACTCAGTTTTGGAATGACACTACAGAGAACATTTTAGGACTTAGCACCTACAGCTCTGACATGAGCTCACAACATTGGTGCCATGGACTTATAATGGAAGACAGTGGGTGTGGGAAGCCAAGTTTAAAAGTAAGACCCTCAGCCCCTCCCCCCAAAGCTCATGAAGTATAATTCCAACATTGGAAGAGCTCCCGATTATGCCCACCAGAATCCTCACATATCCCTCCTAGCTGAATATCAGAAATGCAATGCTGGACCCATTCAGTCCAGTGTCTGTTCTTTAATTTTGGTAATTTTGTAGAATTGCAGTGATGGCAAACAAATCAGGGAGTCTCCCAATGAGGAGACTTTGAAAGCATGGTCACTGGATCAGACCTCTGAACCTGCCTGTGCCACGAGTCACAGATATATCATGACTATACACATCTTACCATACATTTGGAGTGATATCCCTGGATGCCTATTCAGATAGCATTAATTTTATGAAACAGTGCAAGGCAGTACAGAGAATTGCTGTTTGCTGACACACAATTCGCTTGCTGACATCTCTGATCACTACCACTACATCCAGCAGTCAGTACCAGTGGATATCTGTTCTCTCTGCATATATCTTTGAGGAGAAAGTGGAGAACGACAGCATGATTAACTAAGATGTCTGCCTATCACCACCTCTAAGTATGCCCCTATGGAATTGTCTCTCAGGATCTCAAAAGCAAATAGAAAGACACATGGGTGCTTTAATCTGGCTCTTCTTAATTATGCAACATTTTGTGGAGCAATATGTATCCAACAGAAGGATAAAGGGGGTGTTAGCTGTGTGCACATGATGTGGATTCATCCCCATTATCCTACCTTTGATAGTCTGTCGGATGCATTGCTCCATTGTAAATAGTTGGCATCATTAAGAAGAGCCAGATACGCATCCCATCATCTTTCATACTTTGACATCCTAAAAACAATTCCAGAGGGCACATCATTAAAAGTTACAGGTGAAGCTTAAAGCTGGTCTAGTGTGGCAGTGGCCTTCCCAGCCAGCCTCAGACCTGGGAACTCCGAACAACCTTTGTCTCTCAGTTAGGTCAGCTGTCTCCCCCTCCTCTGGCCACTAGGGCTCCTCGGCATGGCTTCCCCTTCCTGCTGCATCCCATAAGTGATAAATGGCAATGAGGAGCAAGTAGGTGTATAACTGGGAGAGGGATTGAGTGGGAAGATGGATGAGTAAGTAAGTATGGTGGAACTGAGTGAGCAAAAACTAAGTGGAGCGTGTAAGTGATTTTGAAAGCACTGGGTGGGTGGGTCAGTGTGTGAGGGAATGACTGACTAGGACAGTGGGAGGACGGAGGGATAAGTGAGTGAAAACACTGGCTGACAAATTAATACCACTGGATGGGCGAATGAGAGCGCAGGCTTTGACTGAATGGTAAACAGCAGCACTGGGTTGGTGTATTGGTGAATGGGGAGCTCTGAATGGGCAACAGTGACTACAAACCAAGTCCAGGACTACACACAATGCCCTCTGATAGGAATATCCACTAACCCCACCCCCCAGGAAGATAGTAGACATGGAGATTCTTTTAAGCACCCAGTTCTAACTACGCATTTAACATCTATCCTTTGATATAATGTGGTCTGTACATCAAGGAGGTAGTGTACTGGAGTATGGATTTAAGACAGACAACAACCCTGCCCTTCTCACACGCTCACTTCAGGCAGTGCACCACCAACAAGAAACAGGCCTGGATTGCCAGCTCCAGCACAGAGCCAGAGTCATCTCACAGGTGATGCACACCAGATCTGTCAATTAATCCACAATAAAATCCCAAGTAACCCCATTTAAAGAGCTACTAGGACCTAAAAATAGAAGCCAGGATATTATAATAATTTTTAAAAATAGTGAGTTCCAATTTTTTTTATTCCTGAATTATTTTTTTTCCCTTTTGTTCATTAGAGTGTATTCTATCTGGTAGCATTAGGTGTGATGTAAAGATCACTGCTTTCCCTTGCAGAAGACATATATAGTTGACAGTTTGACACCACAACACCAGCAGCCAAGTGGCCCAGTGACACTCACCTCTTGTCTGTATCCAGTCTAACTCTAGATTGCTGTTGCTGGCTCTCATGGAGCCTCAGCCTGCCCTGCTGCTGCTCTCTCTCCTTCTCTTCACTCCAGGTCCCAGAGTCAGACTTCCACTTCTCCCAACCGGCAAACCACAAGTTCACAACCAGCGACTGACACCTGACCCACACTGATGCACCGCAACTCGCGAGCCGCCCTACTGTGACTCCAAATCTGGCGGCAGGGCAGGCCCACCGAATGATCAGAAGCTCAAGCCCCACTGCTGCCTCTTAGCCAAAAAGGTTGCTGGAGCCTGTGCTGCTGCCTTTTGTTTTGAGCCTCAACAGCTCCAGCTCTGGCCCGCCGTGTGTGTGACTGTCGCTCGGTCGCTCCCAGTCCCTCCTGATTCTAGTCCTTGACTCCTCACGACTCTGAGTGTGTCAGTTCGCCTACTAGTCCTGCTCCTCCTCCTCATTGAACTCGTCCTCTCTCTCTTGCCGCCTCGCTTCACAACAGATTCACCCGCACATGTATGGCGCCTAAAAATCCTCCCAGTGGCCAATCACAGGCGGCAACGCTGGCTAATTGAAAAATGCCACCACCAACCAGAGGCAGACAGTAGCAGTCATATGATATTGGGGGGGGGGTGTTCAAACAAACCTTAACCTCCTAGGCGCGAATTTTAAATAATGCTCATTGCCAGCATGCCCACTGCAGCGCCAGCAAATTAAATGGCGGGGGGACAGGTAAATCATGCTGCTTGGGTCACAAGCAGCACCACAGGAGCCTTCGCATTCACAAGCAATTTAAAGGGCCAAGGGAAAAAAACGGCAACATAATAAAAATATTGCTGGGGCTCAGCCCAGTTCAATAAATATTGATGGGGCCCATGCCCCACAGGCCCATACAACCCGGCGCCTATGCCCCCTCCCTCACCTGATCCTCACTAGCATTGTAATAATAAGCTTCCCTGGTGTCCAGTGGTTCCTCTCCCTTACATGATCCTCACTAGCATTGTAATAATAAGCTTCCCTGGTGTCCAGTGGCCCCCCTCCCTTACCTGATCCTCACTAGCATTGTAATAATAAGCTTCCCTGATGTCCAGTGGTCCCTCTCCCTTACCTGATCCTCACTAGCATTGTAATAATAAACTTCCCTGGTGTCCAGTGGTCCCTCTCCCTTACCTGATCCTCACTTGCATTGTAATAATAAGCTTCCCCGGTGTCCCGTGATCCCTCTCCCTTACCTGATCCTCACTAGCATTGTAATAATAAGCTTCCCTGGTGTCCAGTGATCCCTCTCCCTTACCTGATCCTCACTAGAACTGTAATAATAAGCTTCCCGGTGTCCAGTGGTCCCTCTCCTTTACCTGATCCTCACTAGAACTGTAACAATAAGCTTCCCTGGTGTCCAGTGGTCCCTCTCCCTTACCTGATCCTCACTTGCATTGTAATAATAAGCTTCCCCGGTGTCCAGTGGTCCCTCTCCCTTACCTGATCCTCACTAGAACTGTAACAATAAGCTTCCCTGGTGTCCAGTGGTCCCTCTCCCTTACCTGATCCTCACTAGAACTGTAATAATAAGCTTCCCCGTGTCCAGTGATCCCTCTCCCTTACCTGATCCTCACTAGCATTGTAATAATAAGCTTCCCTGGTATCCAGTGATCCCTCTCCCTTACCTGATCCTCACTAGAACTGTAATAATAAGCTTCCCCGGTGTCCAGTGGTCCCTCTCCCTTACCTGATCCTCACTAGAACTGTAACAATAAGCTTCCCTGGTGTCCAGTGGTCCCTCTCCCTTACCTGATCCTCACTTGCATTGTAATAATAAGCTTCCCCGGTGTCCAGTGGTCCCTCTCCCTTACCTGATCCTCACTAGAACTGTAATAATAAGCTTCTAGGTGTCCAGTGATCCCGCTCCCTTACCTGATCCTCACTTGCATTGTAACAATAAGCTTCCCCGGTGTCCAGTGGTCCCTCTCCCTTACCTGATCCTCACTTGCATTGTAATAATAAGCTTCCCCGGTGTCCAGTGGTCCCTCTCCCTTACCTGATCCTCACTAGAACTGTAATAATAAGCTTCCCTGGTGTCCAGTGGTCCCTCTCCCTTACCTGATCCTCACTAGAACTGTAATAATAAGCTTCCCTGGTGTCCAGTGGTCCCTCTCCCCTTACACAGTCCTCACTGGAACTGCAATAATAGCTTCCCCGGTGTCCATTGAGTTCCTCTCACCTACATGATCCCCACTAGCATTGTAATAATAAGCTTCCCCGGTGTCCAGTGGTCCCTCTCCCTTACCTGATCCTCACTTGCATTGTAATAATAAGCTTCCCTGGTGTCCAGTGGACCCTCTCCCTTACCTGATCCTCACTAGAACTGTAACAATAAGCTTCCCTGGTGTCCAGTGGTCCCTCTGCCTTACCTGATCCTCACTTGCATTGTAACAATAAGCTTCCCCGGTGTCCAGTGGTCCCTCTTCCTTACCTGATCCTCACTAGCATTGTAATAATAAGCTTCCCGGTGTCCAGTGGTCCCTCTCCCTTACCTGATCCTCACTTGCATTGTAATAATAAGCTTCCCTGGTGTCCAGTGGTCCCTCTCCTTTACCTGATCCTCACTAGAACTGTAACAATAAGCTTCCCTGGTGTCCAGTGATCCCTCTCCCTTACCTGATCCGCACTAGAACTGTAATAATAAGCTTCCTGGTGTCCAGTGGTCCCTCTCCCTAACCTGATCCTCACTAACATTGTAATAATAAGCTTCCCTGGTGTCCAGTGGTCCCTCTCCCTTACCTGATCCTCACTAGCATTGTAATAATAAGCTTCCCTGGTGTCCAGTGGCCCCCCTCCCTTACCTGATCCTCACTTGCATTGTAACAATAAGCTTCCCCGGTGTCCAGTGGTCTCTCTCCCTTACCTGATCCTCACTAGCATTATAATAATAAACTTCCCTGGTGTCCAGTGGTCCCTCTCCTTTACCTGATCCTCACTAGAACTGTAACAATAAGCTTCCCTGGTGTCCAGTGGTCCCTCTCCCTTACCAGATCCTCACTTGCATTGTAATAATAAGTTTCCCTGGTGTCCAGTGGTCCCTCTCCCTTACCTGATCCTCACTTGCATTGTAATAATAAGCTTCCCCGGTGTCCAGTGGTCCCTCTCCTTTACCTGATCCTCACTAGAACTGTAATAATAAGCTACCCTGGTGTCCAGTGGTCCCTCTCCCTTACCTGATCCTCACTAGCATTATAATAATAAACTTCCCTGGTGTCCAGTGGTCCCTCTCCTTTACCTGATCCTCACTAGAACTGTAACAATAAGCTTCCCTGGTGTCCAGTGATCCGCTCCCTTACCTGATCCTCACTTGCATTGTAACAATAAGCTCCACGCTGTCCAGTGATCCCTCTCCCTTACCTGATCCTCACTTGCATTGTAATAATAAGCTTCCCGGTGTCCAGTGGTTCCTCTCCCTTACACAGTCTCCACTAGAACTGTAATAATAAGCACCCTGGTGTCCAGTGATTCCCTCTCCCTTACCTGATCCTCACTAGAACTGTAATAATAAGCTTCCTGGTGTCAGTGGTCCCTATCCTTACCTGATCCTCACTAGAACTGTAATAATAAACTACCAGTGTCCACGTGGTCCCTCTCCCTTCCTGATCCCCACTAGCATTGTAATAATAAGCTTCCCGTGTCCAGTGGTCCCTCTCCCTTACCTGATCCTCACTTGCATTGTAATAATAAGCTTCCCTGGTGTCCAGTGGTCCCTCTCCCTTACCTGATCGTCACTAGAACTGTAACAATAAGCTTCCCTGGTGTCCAGTGGTCCCTCTCCTTTACCTGATCCGCACTAGAACTGTAACAATAAGATTCCCTGGTGTCCAGTGGTCCCTCTCCCTTACCTGATCCGCACTAGAACTGTAACAATAAGCTTCCCTGGTGTCCAGTGGTCCCTCTCCCTTACCTGATCCTCACTAGCATTGTAATAATAAGCTTCCCTGGTGTCCAGTGGTCCCTCTCCCTTACCTGATCCTCACTAGAACTGTAATAATAAGCTTCCCTGGTGTCCAGTGGTCCCTCTCCCTTACCTGAACCTCACTAGAACTGCAATAATAAGCTTCCTGGTGTCCAGTGGTCCCTCTCCCTTACCTGATCCTCACTAGAACTGTAATAATAAGCTTCCCCGGTGTCCCGTGGTCCCTCTCCCTTACCTGATCCCCACTAGCATTGTAATAATAAGCTTCCCCGGTGTCCAGTGGTCCCTCTCCCTTACCTGATCCTCACTTGCATTGTAATAATAAGCTTCCCTGGTGTCCAGTGGTCCCTCTCCCTTACCTGATCCTCACTAGAACTGTAACAATAAGCTTCCCTGGTGTCCAGTGGTCCCTCTCCTTTACTTGATCCTCACTAGAACTGTAACAATAGGCTTCCCTGGTGTCCAGTGGTCCCTCTCCCTTACCTGATCTGCACTAGAACTGTAACAATAAGCTTCCCTGGTGTCCAGTGGTCCCACTCCCTTACCTGACCCTCACTTGCATTGTAACAATAAGCTTCCACGGTGTCCAGTGGACCCTCTCCCTTACCTGATCCTCACTAGCATTGTAATAATAAGCTTCCCCGGTGTCCAGTGGTCCCTCTCCCTTACCTGATCCTCACTAGAACTGTAATAATAAGCTTCCCCGGTGTCCAGTGGTCCCTCTCCCTTACCTGATCCTCACTTGCATTGTAATAATAAGCTTCCCGGTGTCCAGTGGTCCCTCTCCCTTACCTGATCCTCACTAGAACTGTAACAATAAGCTTCCCTGGTGTCCAGTGGTCCCTCTCCTTTACCTGATCCTCACTAGAACTGTAACAATAAGCTTCCCTGGTGTCCAGTGGTCCCTCTCCCTTACAATCCGCACTGAACTGTAACAATAAGCTTCCCTGGTGTCCAGTGGTCCCTCTCCTTACCTGATCCTCACTTGCATTGTAACAATAAACTTCCCGGTGTCTAGTAGTCCCTCTCACCACCTGATCCTCACTAGCATTGTAATAATAAGCTTCCCCGGTGTCAGTGGTCCCTACCCTACCTGATCCTCACTAGAACTGTAATAATAAAGCTTCCCTGGTGTCCAGTAATTCCTCTCCCATACCTGATCCTCACTAGAGACTGTAATAATAACTTCCTGGTGTCCAGTGGTCCTCTCCCTTACCTGATCCTCACTAGAACTGTAATAATAAGCTTCCCGGTGTCCAGTGGTCCCTCTCCCTTACCTGATCCTCACTAGAACTGTAATAATAAGCTTCCCTGGTGTCCAGTGGTCCCTCTCCCTTACCTGATCCTCACTAGAACTGTAATAATAAGCTTCCCCGGTGTCCAGTGATCCCTCTCCCTTACTTGATCCTCACTGGGGCATAATAATAAAGCTCCCTGGTGTCCAGTGGTCCCTCTCCTTACCTGATCCTCACTAGAACTCAGCAATATAAGCTTCCTGGTGTCAGTGATCCTCTCCCTTACAGTCCTCACTAGAACTGTAATAATAAGCTTCCTGGTGTCCATGAGTCCTCTCCCTTACCTGACCTCAGTAGAACTGTAAAAATCAGCTTCCGATTGTCCAGTGGTCCCTACTCCTATTACAGTCCTCCTCAGAACTGTAACAATAAAATTCCTGGTGTCCAGTGGTCCCTCTCCCTTACCTGATCCTCACTAGCATAATAATAAACTTCCATGGTGTCCAGTGGTCCCTCTCCTTTCCTGATCCTCCACTAGAACTGTAACAAAAAAGCTTCCCACAGTCCAGTGATCGCCCTTACCTGATCCTCCTGCATTGTAACAATAAGCTTCCACGGTGTCCAGTGGTCCCTCTCATACCTGATCCTCACTTGCATTGTAATAATAAAGCTTCCCGGTGTCAGTGGTCCTCTCCCTTACCTGATCCTCACTAGACTGTAATAATAAGCTTCCCTGAATGTCCAGTGGTCCCTCTCCCTTACTGAGTCCTCACTAGAACTATAATAATAGCTTCCCTGGTGTCCAGTGGTCCCTCCCTTACCTGATCCTCACTAGAACTGTAATAATAAGCTTCCCGGTGTCCCGTGGTCCCTCTCCTTACCTGATCCCCACTAGCATTGTAATAATAAAAGCCCAGGTAGTCCAGTCCCTCCCCACCTGATCCTCACTTGCATTGTAATAATAAGCTTCCCTGGTGTCCAGTGGTCCCTCTCCTTACCTGATCCTCACTAGAACTGTAACAATAAAGCTTCCTGGTGTCCAGTGGTCCCTCTCCTACCTGATCGCACTGGAACTGTAACAATAAGCTTCCCTGGTGTCAGTGGTCCCTCTCCCTTACCTGATCCGCACCTAGAACTGCAACAATAAGCTTCCCGGTGTCAGTGGTCCCTCTCCTTACCTGATCCTCACTAGCATTGTAATAATAAGCTTCCCGGTGTCAGTGGTCCCTCTCACTTATATTCCAGACACACCTGGCCCACCACTGGCCACAACAGCCAGCACAGACACCCACAGTGGTGTGTGGAAGCATGTACCACACCGATGCCACACAGGGTATGGACAGACACCCATACGAAAGGGCACAACAACACAGGGAGACGCTGATGGTGGTAACCAAGCCCCCCATTGTGGGCCCATGTAAACCGATGTACACACAACCCACAGTCCACCACGGCACTGGAGTACCAGCCACCTGCTCAGGCACCGTGGACCCGCCTACCACTAGTAGTCTGCCGGGCACAAGTCACAGCAGTGGGGCACATCACAACACACACAAGCCACAGGATGGAGATGGGACAATGGCCGGGTAGCCCCAGTGCCACCTGAGCCAAGCATGCACCACACCAGGTGACACCCCTGGGCAGCCCGCAAGTGATGGGTATAGTGTCCACCCTGCAGGGAATGCCACCACTGACATGCCTGCGGACCGTGCAGGTCACAGACAGGCATGTGTGTAGGCTGCACAGGCCATGGACGGGCCGATGGGTGCACCATGGACACAAAACACGTGCCATGGACCACTGCACACAGTCATCCACTGCACAGGGAACAACACAGACACTGACTGATATCTACCCCCCACACCATAGTCATCTCCACACGGACACACACACACATACCCGCAGCTGCACCACCCTGATGCCATACACACCACTGCAGCTGAGCACCTATAGACCAATAACGTCTAAGAGACCACCACGGTATTCATATAAAATTCAAATGTATTGTAAAAATATAAAACTAGTCCATGTACAAAAAAATAACTATTCACAAGCTTGGGGTGGGGACACAAACAAGGTGGAGGTGGAGTAAGGGAAGGGTGGACAAATAGAATGGGATAGGAGGGGGTGAGGTGCATTCAAGAGGTACGGGAAGTCAGGGACCAAGGGACTGTTATAGTGACTGCCGTTCCTGGTTCTGCGTCCGCCTGGCTCTGTGGCTGCAGCACCCACGTCGGCGTCAACCTCCTTAGTATCGCCACCGACTCGTGGGCGAGATTCAGAGCTCCCTCATGGTGTCAATATTTCCCTGAGATGTCACGTACCTAGGACAAGGAGCACAGTCAATAGGTGAGATACAGCCCCATGAGCCCACCCAGTGTGCATGGCATCGGCCATGGGACATACCACTGTGATGGTGTGTGACCACCCGCAGTGATCACGATCACAGGACCCTGCCACCCAGGCGCATACAGCCATGTGGAACGCTGTGCACACCCACCGGCCAAGTCACGCACAGCACCACCGTGTCAGCTTAGTGACAGGTGCAAAGCAGTGGCCTGAGATGCACCCATGCACGCGATGGAGTATCAGTGATGCACCCAGACATGAACAAAAGAGTAAACAGGGAGAGGAGGAGGCACTGTGGGTCACCTTGGAGACTGAAGAGGCACCACAATCCGCACAGGGGTTGTTTACGGACCCCATGTCAGGGGAAGGAATGGACAAGGATATGATGGAAGTTCTTAGAATGATAGCAGAAAGAGGAGATACTGTTGATGGGACACCTGAATATGCCAGATGTTAACTGAGCACATTTTGCTGCAGTGACATCCAAGAGCAGGGCCATTCTTGATGTCCTACAGGTGGCAGGCATTAGACAGCTAGTTCTGGAACCCACTCGTGAGGGAGCAATCTTAGACCTCCTGAACTCACAACGGGGCAGTGAGAGGATCTCAGATCTAGAAGTGGGTTGCCATCTGGGGACAAGTGACCATCAAACAGTGTGGTTCGTTAAACCAACTACAGAGTCAAGCCATACAAAAGTGAGGGCTACTGAACTTTAGGAGGGCTGACTTTGGCAAGATGGGAGAGTGCCTCAGAAAAGCACTAGCAAACAGGCTAGAGGAGGTGTGGAGCAACAATGGGGAAATTATCAAAACTGCCATCACAGAGCAACAAGCCTTTGTAATGAAGCAAATAAATAAATCAAAATGAAAGAAAAAGCCACTATGGTTCTCCAAGAGGTGGCTGTGAAAGTCAGGAAGAAAAATCAAAACCATTCAGAGTATAGAAACACAGAAGGAGCAGGACAGAGGCTGTACCAGTTGAGGCAGAAAGAAGCAGGGGAGGGAAGTCAGAATAGCAAGGCCCAAACTGAGGAAAGATAGCTAACTCAGTTAGAGGGATAAAACCTTTATAGGTACATCAGCGGGTAGAAAGACAAAGGGAGGATAGTGAGGCTGAATAGAATAAGCGGTGGGTGGGCAGAGGACAGTGAAAAAGCTAGGAATACTGAACGAATATTTCTACTCAGTATTCCTGAAAGAGAAGGGGACTAATCCAATTAACAGAAAGCACTCTTGATAGGGGGTCGATCCCAGTCCTTTCACAGAAGAAGGTTCTGCAACAACTCCTAAAACTGAAAGGTGGACAAAGCAATAGGTCCTGATGGAATTCACCCAAATTCTAAAAGTACAAGGAAGAAACTAGTGAAACCACTATTCCTCTTTTAATAAATCATGGGAGGATGGTGTGGTACCCGAGGACTGGAGGAAGGCGGATGTGATTCCCTTCACAAAAGTGGGACCAAGACAAGGCAAACTACAGACCTGTCAGTCTGACCTCTGTGGTGGGAAAGTGATGGAGTCACTTCTGAAGGAAAGAATAGTTGAGTACCTAGAGGTCAGTGGAGCACAGAATCCAAGGCAGCATGGGTTCACAGTGGGAAGGTCATGTCAAGAGCTAGATCTAATAGATTTCTTTGACTGGGTGACCAAAGTAGTAGACCAGGGAGGGCTGTGGACATGGCCTACCTAGACTTTAGCAAGGCATTTGACACAGTCCACACACAAAGATTATTAGTCAAATTAACCAGCCTGGGAGTGGGTCCCAGGGTGAGCAGCCTAAAATAAAACACTGGCTGGACAACAGGACACAGAAGGTAATTGTAAATGGAGTCCACTCTGAAGAAAGGGCAGTTATTAGTGGGGTACCGCAGGGTTCAGTATTGGGTCCAGTCCTTTTTAATGTCTTCATCAGTGGCTTTGCAGAGGGACTGGAAGGAAAAGTATGCCTTTTTGCAGATGACACAAAGATCTGCAACAGGGTTGATACACAAGGAGGCGTGGAAAGGATGAAAAGGGACTTGGCAAGGCTGGAGGAATGGTCTGACGTATGGCAGCTAGGATTCAATGCAAAAAGTGCAAATAATGCACCTGGAAACAAGAACCCAGAGGAAGAATACACAATGGGTGGGGAGGTAGTAACAACAACAAAACAGGAAAGAACCTGGGGTAATCATGTCAGATGACCTTAAGGTTAGCAAGCAATGTGTGAGAAGGCAGTAGGGAGGGCGGGGGTATGCTGGGATGTAGAGGAGGCATCAGCAGCGAAAACAGGAAGTTGTTATCCCTCTGTACAGACAGTTGGTGAGACCCCATCTGGAATACTGTGTCCAGTTCTGGAGACCCCCATCTCCGCAAGGACATAGACAGGATAGAGACGGTCAGGAGGGCAACTAAAATGGTGCAGGGTCTGCAAGAGAAGCCGTGATGAGGAGAGACTAAAGAGCTTAATATGTATACCCTTGAGGAAAGAAGGGAGAGGGGGACATGATAGAAACTTTCAAGTACCTCAAGGGAATCAACAAAAGTCGAAGAGTGTAGCATCTTTCAGAAAAAGAGACTTGCAAGAACAAAGGGGACACAATTTAAAGATAGAAGGAGGGCTGTTCAGGGGAATGTGAGGAAGTATTATTTCACAGAGAGGGTAGTGGATGCATGGAACAGCCTTCCTGAGGAAGTATGGAGTCTAAAACTGTGGGAGAATTCAAGAATGCATGGGACAGACATAAGGCAATTCTTGTGGGGGGCAGGAAGATATAGGCTGTTGGTTAAATAGGATCTGTGGCCTATCCTGTAGGTAGGGAAATGGGCAGACTAGATGGGCCTAGCGGTCCTTATCTGCCGTCAAAGTCTATGTTTCCATGTTTCTATGTTTCATTGCCACTGGACAGTGTTGACTGTCACAAGTGGCATGCATGGCAGTGATGTCAATGAATGGTGGCCATGCCCCGCTGCCCACCCTGTCACACAGCATGCAATACTAAACATGGAGGTCTGGCACTCACCCTCACCGGGCCAGTCAGGTGGGCATTGCTGGTCCTCGGCCCACCTGGCTGCGGTTTCAACACCCCTCCGCCGCTCTGCCCGCACCCTGAGTATTTCATCCTGGCCTGTGGGAAAAAAAAATGAGAGAAGAACATCAGTACATTCCTGAAGCAAAGTCCCCTACCCCAAGGTGTGCCCTCCCACCCAGCCAGACCCACCCACCCCACACCTGTGAACACCACCACGGCCAACCCATACGGTCCCTCCCCTATGTGCTGGACACATACAACACTGTGACTCATATGGACGATAAAAGTGTGTTGACAGAGCCCCTACCTGGACGTGGCACCATGCCCCTCCTGGCACATGACCGCAGTCGGGCCAGTAACTCTGGCTCCCTTCTGCGCAGTTCACCATAGCGGTGCCTGCACTGCTCAGCCGAACGCCCCCAGCCTGTTGCCTCATCCAGGGCAGTGACCACCTCCTGTCACAACTGGGTCCTTGCCCTGTCCAGGGGGGCCTCCCCAAAGAGAGGCCAATGGTGTGGCTCAATTATGGCCACCAGATTGGCCAGCTCAATGGCCGTCCATGGAGCAGCTCATCTACGCGCCATTCCAACAGCTATAGTAGGCAATATGGTGCTTTGCAGCGTGGCTCCCCACATGCAGATGCTGCGTGGTACAGCACTGCCATTCCCTATTGTGCTGTTACTGAACAGCGCGATAGAGGTGCACCTATGCCTGACGCATGGCGCCAAGGGGGTAAAGGTCGGGCGCAGGGTCAAGGGTCTCTGGCGCAAGGCCACGCACAGTGCCATCGGATGACAATGCATGTAGCATGATTGGCTGCCTGTGTGCCAGCTCCACAGTGGACTATCGGGCAGTTGGGCCATTGCGCCTATGAAGGCCCAGTGCCACAGCGCCATGCAGTGACCATTGCTATAGCATCACTGGCACAATGGTGGCCATGCCCTGCATTGCCTATCTCGCACAGCATGTCATCAGCACGGCAGACGCCTGTGTCAGCAGCCCGGACATGCGCAGTGAGGTGTATTACGCATGCCACAGAACTGCGCCATTGGCTCAGCACATTTAACACAATTGCGCAAAGCGCAACAGCGCGATATTCAGCTGTCATATGCAAACCATCTAATCAGCCATTCAATGGTGCAGCACTGCAATTTGCATCTAATTAAAGTTGATCCTCGCTTCATTTGCATGGATTGCACTATAAAGGTGCGACAATGTGCTGCAGTCGCCATAGTCGGTTACTGCAGTTTATTGGTGAGTAGCATGCTGTTTGGGAGTGTGGACTGTGGATTCAAGGACATGCATGGGACTGCACAGTCACAGGTAACAACTACCATTCTTACAGGCAACATAATGACCGAGCACGTTGTTGAAGAGGAGGAAAACAGTGGTGGGAGTAGGAGGAGGCCGAATTTTGCAAAGGCCGAAACAGAGGCCCTTTTCAAGGCCTACCTGGATCAGGAGCCACTGCTCACTGGATGGCGGGGAATCCCCCCAGGCCCGTGATGCTGCATGGGAGGAGGTGACACATGCCGTGAACCTGCATGGCAGCCACCAGCACTCCGTGCAGGAGTGTAAGAAGAAGATGGGCATGGACATGAGGAGGGTAAAGGAGAAGGTGGCTGCCATCAGGGCAGCATGTGCTGCAACAGGTGGGGGACAGCTGGAGGTGGTACAGCTCACCCCAGTGGAGGACAGGCTTGCTGGAAGCATGCATCAAAGTGCCATAGAGGGTGTTCTGGGTGGTGGCTTCCAGACGGGTGGTGGCCCATCACTACACGGTAAGTCATGGTCTGTCTGGGGGGGCAGGGTAGGTCACACGCAGTAATGTGACTTTGCTTTCCCTTACAGATCCTGAGTGTCTGCATGGGTCAGTGGTGGTGGGCCTGTCCACTGCGGACAGTTGGATGGAGTCGGAGGTGGGACCATCCACCTCCACAGGTATATGTGGATCATTACGACAGTGGGGCTGCCTGGCTGTCCACACTGATGTCATTGTGACAGGTGTGGAGGAAGCCCTGCCTGTGTCCCAGCGTGCTGGCATCCACGGATGCCAGCACACTGTGGCTGTGGCCGGGGCAGAGTCTAGCACCAGTGATGATGACACGACCGTCATGGGGAGTGACACGTGTGTGCCACAGGATGGACACACAGCAGGGCAATTCTAGCCCATGGCTGTAGGTGGGTGCCGCCGTGGAGGCCTGCGTGTCAGCACAGTCCCAGGCTGTGCCTGTCAGCTCCAGTGGGGCAGCACTGGTGTCTGTTCAGGACAGTGGGACTGTTGCGGCCACTGTGGCGGCACCACTGAGCCCTGGGGTGTGGCAGCCAGAGGGGCAGCATCAGCAGTCACCCACTGGGCTTGGGGGTACAGGGTTCAGCGGTGGCATCTGTGCACCACCTTTGGACATGCCCAGACCAGATCCTGGTGTGCAGCACCCACCCTCAAGGGGTGCTGGGAACATCAGGGCCTTGCACACCCTGAGGGACAGGATGCCGAGGAGGCTGATGACCTCTTGGACGAGCACACCCCACCTACTGTGAGCATCGGTCCAGCAGCAGATGTGGCTTGTGACGTCCGTGGATGCACTGTGTGTGGCTCTGGAGCGGGCAGAGGAGCATCGCAGCAGGGACACCGAACATATCCTGGCACAGATGGACCATTTGCGGGAGGATGTGACCACTGCCATTGACAGGCATGCACAGGCATTCATTGTTGTCATGGCCACAATGGGCACACAGTCAGGTGAACTTGAGTCACGGATACCACGCAGTGCACTATCCACCCCCCGTTCCTGGCATCGTGCGACTCCCACCCTGTCGAAGCCGGGTTCAGCTGTGGGCATCCCGAGCACTCCTGGTGCAGGCATGTTCGGTGTGCTGCAGACCCCTGCGCAGGCACGGTCATGCTCACGCAGTGGAACCCTTGGGGGACCATCGGTGCCACCCCATGAGGCCAGTGGTCAGCCTGGCAGTGCTGGCGGGTCTTGGCAGGGCCACCCACGCATCCGTGGCAGTTGTGGCACTGTGTCGCAGGACTGACCTGTCTCCCAGCGTGGCTACTGTCTGGTGCTGCCCTGTGTGCATTGTGTGTGTCAGTCGGAAGTGCACGAGTGGGTACCCGGCTCTGCACGCAGACATACGGTCCACCTGCACACCCTCCCGGCTGCTGTCCGCAGTTGCGTGTGCATGATGATGCCTGCATTGCGCTGTACACCAATGTGCAATGGTGCTCAGCATCTGACACACGCACATGGACAGGCAGTGGGCGTGGTGGCCTGTGGACATGTGTTGCTAGGGTGTGCATTCTGGGTCAGTGTGCCATCTGCCCTCTGTGCACATTTGTTGCATTGTGTGGGTGCGTGTGTGTGTGTCCTTCGGCATGGCATGTAAATCCTCACCCATCCCTTGCTGTGTGTGTGCTTCTGTGCCCTGCCACTTCCCTTGACGGCATGCACCCCAGTGTGTGTGTCCCTGCGTGTTTGTGGGTTGTGCCTTGGCCACTGGTGGTTGCGCATGGCCCCATGACTTACCTGGGTTGGCTGAAGTGCTCCTCCGTGATGGTGTCCCGGTGCAGCTGTGCCAGCCGGAGCAGTCAGGAGTCCCGTCAGCCAAAGGGGGGGCTGCCCATCACCATCGTCACCGGCGTCCCCATCGTTCCCATTGTCCCCATCGCTGTCCCCCCTTCAACCTGTATGGCTATCCCACATTCGTTGGCCATGTTGTGCAGGATGCAACAGGCCAGGAATAGCCCGCAGGCCTTTGAGGGGCTGTACTGTAGGGCACCGCCGGAGGTGTCCAGGCAACGGAAACGTGCCTTCAGCATCCCAAACACACACTCAATGACATTATGTGTGGTGGCGTGTGCCTCATTGTAGTGTTGCTGCGATGGGGTCACGGGCCGCCGGTAGGGTGTGAGCAGCCAGGGAAGGAGTGGGTATCCACTGTCACCTGTGTGTAGAGGGTGGAGGTTAGTTTGATGATCAACATCGCCCTGCCCCAGGCCATGTAGGCCACTACCCATGCCACCTCTGGCCATGCCCCCCAGGCCCTACAATTGTCCATGTGGTTTGCATACTCACCCACTAGGTGGCCAGTGGGGATGTCCCCACTCTCGAAGCTGTGGCACAGTGCTGACTGGTGCCAAATGAAAAAATTGTGTGCTCCCCCAGGGTGCGTGGCACAGACATTGATGATGCACCCTCTGGCATCGCACACCACCTGGCAGTTGATGTTGGCATAGCCCTTGCGATTTATGTATGCGGCCCCCTCGGGGCCAGGTGGTGTGCGGATGGCCACATGGGTGCAGTCTATTGCCCCTAGCATGCCAGGCATACGTGCTACCCTGTGGAACTCCTGTATGTTTGCTGTGCGCTCCGCCGCTGTGTTGGGGAAATGGATGTACTCCTCAGCATATGGCAGCAGTGCACTAAGGAATTGGGTGAGGTGGTGTGACGTGGCCGACTGGGTTATGCCTGTGGTGTCCCCAGTTGGTCTCTGGAAGGTACCCGTGGTGAGCAAGTACATGCAGGCTGTTACCTTTGTCTCCACTGACAGGGCATGGCTCCGTCGTGTGGGTGTCTGCATCACATCACTGCACAGCTCACAGTGCCGCCTCAGAATTGCCCTGTTCAGGTGGTACTGGCCCACAATCTCAGTATCTGTGTACAGCTCAAAGCTGCTGCGGGCTCGGTACTGCCTGTTGGGGGCATACCACCGACCGGCCCTTCCACGGCCACGCCTCCCCGCCGCCCGCCTTCTCACCCCCCTCATTATGGCCTCCATGTGGAAGGTGGCACTGGCCATGTCCCTGGCTTGCGATCATTCCCCCTGGCAGCTGTTACTGTATTCCCCCCGCTGTCCTGGCTGCTACCTCCCCTGCACCGGGTACACCTGCCTGTGCTGGCCTCTGTGCTGTGTGGCTCCCCACACCTTCTCTGTGCCTGGCTGTTCACTGTGGCCTTTCCCTGGCCTGCCCTGTTTGTGCCACCTGCACTGTCTATCTGCCTCTGCCTCTGCCTCATGTGGCATCCCTGTAGCGTTCCTGCGCCTCTTCCTTGCTCCTTTTTATTTTGGCTCATTTCCGCTATGGCGCAACTTCCGCTTGCTCCACTGTTACGCATTGCGCACGTCTTTGAATATCACACTGCGCCATTTATGCATGGTTCCTCCCCCTTCGGTTGCGCATGCCTTCATTATCATTGCGCTGTTGCTCAGCATGATTTCGGGGGCGCAACTGACTCCTGCTGAATATCGCAGAATGGTGTAATTTCAGACTTGCACAGGCGCAACCCTATTGGGCATGGCTCAACTCTTTTGAATATCTGGGCCCTTAAATTTACCCTTGTTCTGAAAAGGTTTACTGATGTTCTTAAAAAGCAGCTGACGCTTTCAGGATAATTTATTCTCTTGGCATTCTCTTACAGACTTCCTTCCCTCTGGAACAACCCCCAACCGACTTGCTCCCTCCTTTACGCCTTAAGCACCTTCTCAGGCCTTCCCTGTTACATCCTGCAGCTGCCCACTGTTCTAATCACTATCTCTATCCTCGTCTTCCTCCTTCTTTTCCTCCTCCTGTATTATTTAATACACTGTATAATTTTTCAGTTGTTAGCCTGTGCCACTGACATGTTTCTCTTGTACACTCATTCTGAAATCAATTTTTAAATGAATAGTTTTTATTTGTACTATGTATTACTGGTATATTGTATCTGGGTTGATTTTTTGTGTATTCCATTTGTTGTATTTGTGCTCCCTGTCCCCGCCTCGCACCTGTAAATGAGCGTCTTCTCAGTGTGCTTTTCCCAGTTACCATATTTTAAATAAATTAATGAATTAAAACAAAACAGAATATTTAGACACAGTTCAGTTTATATTTCACATTACTTCTGAATTTGTCCTCCCCATTATTTGTTACTGAGGCCATTTGCATGAATATGGGACCTCTGCTGTGGAAGAGTTCATCTATTCCGGTTGCTTTCTCCCCTCCTGAGGTCATAATGCACTGCTTGTGACATCACAGTTACTCTCATGGCAACAGACTGTGATGTCACAACACAGGATTATGACTTGAAGTAGGGAGTAAGCTACAGAGGCAGATGAACTCTAACAGATAAAGATCATGTATATGTGCAAATTTCCTCTATAATAAAAGATGGGGCAGAGAAATCAATAGAATATATTTGGAATGTAAGCTGAATTGTACTTAATTATTATGTTTTTTAATGTTGTCTCAAAGGTGTCAGCAGCTCTTTAATAATTTTAGAGCTATTGTTGGACACAAAAACTATTATATCATTAAACTGATTAGATATAAACATTCCTTAACACTAAATATAGAGGGCTACTATGTGAAGACATATTATTCTTTAGCCATTTGCTATGAATCTGGAAGGCCAGTGATTTGATTTTTGATGCTGAGAGGTTGAGAGGTATGTTCACCAGTGGCAGGGGTCAGATGCATGGGTTAACCAAACGAAGGGCAGTAGAGCTGAGTAGCATCAAAAATCAAAGGCCACCAGCTGGAGGTAGAAAGAATAAAGGTGCAATTATAATTTTAAATCAAGTCATATGAGAATCATACCATGCAAAATTGATTGCTCTGTGAGCTCAATGCATGCTGACATCCAGAATTTAGAGGCATTCATAGAAACCCGGTGGGGGGGGGGAATAACAGGGCACCAAGAAGGAGAGATGTTAGCTATCCCAAAGGGATTGGTCAGTCCTACCTGAAAAAGGAGTAGGTGGCTTCATTTTTAAGAGCAGGTGTCTGTAAAAAACAATGAGGAAATTAGTGTGGCAGGCTGTTCCACTAAGTGCATCTAGTCAAGCTCAGATATATAAGTGGTGGGCAGAGAGAAAATAGTCACCCAGAAAGGGACTAAAATAACAAAAACATCTCAGTACAGTTAAATGAATGCAGTGGTGATAAGTGCCTTGCAAAAGTTACATTTCGCAAGTAGAATTTTACTGACATTTTCTACTATGCTTCCATGGATTTTTGAGCAGATTTTGCTAATTAATTAACTGCAGTATTCCACTGTAAACTGCTAAACCACATTTCTTCAGTTTTGTTAGACTCCAGTACCCATTAAAATAGGGTATGCATGTCACATTTGGGATGTATAGCTGCAATAGCGGTGAACCAACAAACATTCAATTATTTTGGGGAACATTTTCACAAATATTACAAATATTTAAACTGTGAAATTATTGTTTAATTCAAAATTTATTTAACTCAATCTCTCCACATTAAGTAGTTCCTAAGACCCCTTCAAGAAAGCTCTGTATGCTAATTTCCAGGTATCTAGTTCCAATGGTGGCAGAGTTGTAAGAAAATAAATATTTGCAAAAAAGTTCGCAAAACAATTAATAGCCAGAATGTGAGCCTCCGTAAGTTCAAAACTACTCACCCAAATGCCAGAAAAATGTGCCATCTCAAGAGGACTCCTTACAAGGAAGTAAATATACGATGTATGTGTCTCTAGCTGCCAGAATCGTGCAACTATAGCCAAATAAGAATTTCACATAATGTTGATAAATTGTGCAAAATTCCATGAAAGTGGAATTTTCTAATTTTGCCCAACAGGTATTGCTCTAGTACATAATACAAAACTCAATACATATGATCAAGACTGTACAGACAAGCCTTGGTGCTTCAAGTAAAATACCCTTCCTCTGCCCCTGAGGATTTTTTTATTCAAAGGGTCAGGGCTCATCGCTACAGTTAGGATCACATTTGTCAAGTTTTGTATTATGTAGTGCAACAGAGAATTTCACTGCTTTTTGTTTGCTGGCATTTCATTTTTATGACCAGTTACCTTTCTGTGAGAATGCCCAGCTTGTTGATTTTTGTGTTGCTGTAGTTTCAATGACTGGACACTGACACTGAACAGGTTATGTCCAAGTAGTACAAGAGGTGAGTGGCACAGTGCTGTGTTTTTTTATAAATTAATCTCACTACTGCACTTCTGCCTCTATTTTCATAATTATTTTTTTTTCTTGGTAAAGAAATGATACGGGTACAAGTTAATACAGTACAAGAATCGCTGCAATAGATAACGTGAACAGATTTCATTCTTGCAAGCATTCGCAAGTTCAATTCAATGGGTTCCCAAGCGACATAAGTATATGAGTCTTTAGAATATCTACAACATAAAACTGTCCTAGGCATACACTTTGTATGTTGCCCTCAGAATTTCAGTCTTGGAGTACTAATTATTTCCAGGCAAAGATTGTAGCATCTTATCACTAGTCTCACAGAAACATAGAAACATAGAAGTTGATGGCAGATAAGGACTGGAAGACCCATCCAGTCTGCCCATTTCTTTTTCTAACTTATAAATGTGCCATCGGCCTTTGCTCTGTCAATGGCTTATCTATTCATACTCATCTGTATTGCTCCCTTATGCCTATCCCATGCCTGTTTGGAAGCCCTGCACTGTATTCATATCTACCACTTCCTGAGGTAGGCCGTTCCATGCATCCACCACCCTTTCTGTGAAAAAGAACTTCCTCACATTACCCCTTAATCGGCCTCCTTCTGATCTCATGCTGTGTCCTCTTGTCCTGCTATTTTTCTTATATTGAAACATGTTAGACTCTTTCACCTTGTTAATGCCCTTAAGGTATTTGAATGTTTCGATCATATCACCTCTCTCCCTCCTTTGCTCTAGAGTATACATATTGAGCTCCGTTAATCTGTCCTCATATGTTTTCTGATGCAGTCCCTGCACCATTTTGGTTGCCCTTCTCTGGATTGCCTCAATTTGGTTAATGTCATTGTGAAGGTGTGGCCTCCAGTACTGCATGCAGTACTCCAGAAGGGGCCTAACCAGTGTCTTGTAAAGAGGGATTATTACCTCCCTCTTCCGACTTGTGATACCCCTACTAATACATCCTAACATCCCCCTAGACTTACCTACTGCTTTAGTGGTCTGCTTGGATTATTTCAGGTCAATGGTGATGATGATGCCCAAGTCTCTTTCTTCCTTTGTGACTGCCAGCAACTCCCATCCCAGCCTATAGGTGGCTTCAGGGTTTCTCTTCCCTATGTGCATGATCTTGCACTTCTTTGCATTAAACCCCAGTTGCCACTCTTCCGACCATTTTGCTAGTTTATCCAGATCTCTTCTCATTCTGCCCACCCCATCTGGATCATCTACTCTGACTACTCTCAGGTTTAAGAACCCAGTTCTCAGGGCAAAAATAGGTTTACTGTTGGATGTTTAGGGGTCCAGATTAAGAAAGGAATAAAGCAAAACAAGGTATGTGGATATGCAGGGAATAAGGCATGACAGAGAAACATAGAAATATAAAAACGTAGAATTTGATGGCAGATAAGGACCACTTGGCCCACCTAGTCTACCCATTTCCCTACCTAACAGATAAGCTGCAGATCCAAGTTAACCAACAGCCTACTTATTCCTACCCCCCACTAGAATTGCCTTATGTCTGTCCCATGCATTCTTGAATTCCACCACTGTTTTTGACTCTGAAACCTCCTCAGGAAGGCCATTTCATGCATCTACAACCCTCTCTGTGAAGAAATACTTCCTCACATTACCTCTTAGCCATCCCCCCCTCTATCTTCATATTGTGCCCTCTTGTTCTTGCACATCTCTTTTTCTGAAAGATGCTACCCTCTTGGACTTTGTTGATTCCCTTGAGATATTTGAAAGTTTCTATCATGTCCCCCTTCTCCCTCTTTTCCTCAAGGCTATACATCTTAAGCTTCTTTAGTAGTTCTTCATGTATCTTTTGGTGCAGACCCTGCACCATTTTGGTTGCCCTCCTCTGGACAGCATCCACCCTGTCTATGTCTTGTGGAAATGGGGTCTCCAGAACTGTACTCCAGATGCGGTCTTACCAACTGTCTGTACAGAAGGCCAACAACTTCCTGTTTTCTACTGGTGATGCCTCTCCCTATGCATCCCTGTATCTCCCCAGCCCTCCTTACTGCCTTCTCACATTGCTGGCCCACCTTTACATCGTCTGAAATGACTACCTCCAACCTTGCCAAGTCCGTTTACATCCTTTCCATCTTCTCTGTCCTGCTCCTTCTGTGTTTCCTTACACTTCCTGAAGGCTATCTTTTTCTCCCTTACATTCTCCACCACTTCTTTTGAGAACCGTAATGTTTTTTTTCTTTCATTTTGATTCATTTGCTCCACACAAAGGTTTGCTGCAACTGTGATGGCAGTTTTGATGTTTCCCCATTGTTGCTCTACCCCGCCTTCTTGCCTGTTTGCTAGTGCTTTTCTAAGGCACTCTCCCATTTTGATAAAATCAGCCCTCCTGAAGTCCAGTACCTTCACTTTTGTATGGCTTGACTCTACAGGAAAGTTTATCATGAACCACACTGTTTGGTGGTCACTTGTTTCCAGATAGCTACCCACTTCAAGATCAGAGATTCTCTCTCCATCCCCATTTGAGAGTACCTGGTCTAAGATTGCTCCCTCCCGAGTGGGTTCCAAAACTAGCTGTCTGAGGCATGCCCCCTGTAGAGCATCGAGAATGGCCCTACTCTTGGATGTGGCTGCAGCAAAGGTGCTCCAGTTAACGTCTGGCATATTCAGGTCCCCCATCAGCAAAATTTCCCCTTTCTCTGCCATCCCAAGGATGCCTTCTATCATTTCCTTGTCCATTTCCTCCCCACTGAGATGGGGGTCTGTATACAACCCCTGTGCAGATTGTGGTGCCATTTCCAGTCTCCGGGGTCACCCACAGTGCCTCCTCTCCTCCCTGTTCACCCTTTAGTTCTGTTGCTTTGATCCCTTCCCTTACATAGAGAGCTACTCCACCTCCTCTTCTTCCCTCCTGTTCCTCCTGTAGGTTGTGTACCCTGGTATGCTGACATCCCAGTCATGGTTCTCTGTGTACCATGTTTCTGTGACTGTCATGATATCCTGGCATCCTTCTCCCATCAAGGCCACCATTTTGGGGAGATTTTTACCTAGACTATGGGCATTGATACTCATTACCCTGTATTTTTTATGGCTTTATTTCTTTCTGCCCCACCCCTGTCCTTACTGCCTTTGTCTTTTTCTCCATTTACACCTGCTATTCTCCCTATCAACTGCTCTATCTTGGTGTTTACCTCACTAACTATCCTGATTTTTTTGGGGGGGGGCTAGGATTTCCCTACTCCTTTTCAGTGCCTCCCCCCTTGGCTAGTTTAAATGATTGCCAATGAAGCATTTAAACCTATCACCTAGGATCCTGGTTACCCTCCTGGATAGACGCAGCCATCATGCCAGTATAGGCCTGCATCCCTCCAGGTGGAGCCACAGTCCCCAATGAAGCCAAATCCCTGAGCTCAGCACCAGTTCTTCAACCAGTCATTGAATCCCATGGTGCAGAGTAACCTAACCTCATCCATGCCACAGACAGGTAGCACTTCTGAGAAAGGGGGTTATGTATGTTAATGTACCGAATGGTGGGTTGCATTCGTGAGCCTGGCGGTCAAGAGACCTAGAAACACAGAAACATAGATATTGATGGAAGAAAAAGTCCAAAGTCCATCTAGTCTGCCCAGAGTTCCCTATCTGCCCTGGGATCTAGTGTCCATATGGGGTTTTGTCCCTCCCAGGCCCCCCCCCCCACAGTCACATTGACCTGATCAAGAACTAAAACCCTTCACTCTGCTCCAACCATGCTTGAACCATTTATGGTCTTGATGCCCCTTCCCCACCTCCAGTGGCAGACTGTTCCATGGCTCCACCACCCTTTACATAAAACAGAACTTCCTCACATCCCTCTTAAACGTTCCACCTCTACCCCCTCCAGTTTCAACCAATCACCTCATGTTCTTGACTCTCTACTGTTACTAAATAGTTTCCTACAGTTCACATAATTTATTCATTCAGAAACTTGAAGGTCTCAGTCATATCCCCCATCTTTCAGCTGGTCTACTTCAGTATATGTTTACCGCCTGCAGACAATCTTCATAACAAAGATTTGTCCTGTTGGCCCTGAATCATCTTGGACACGCTGCATTGCACTTTCTCAAGCCTGTCCCTGTCATTCCTTAGGTGAGGAGTCCAGAACTGAGTACAGTATTCTAGATGTGACCTCACCAGTAACCTATAAAGAGGTAATAGTAGTACCTCATTTTTTTTTTTGCTGTCAGCACCCCTTCTTATACACTCCAGCATATTATTAGCTTTAATATAAGCCTTATTACACTGAATTGATTGTTTGAGGGAGTCACTAATAATGACTCCCAGGTCCCTTTCCTCCTATAGTACTCATTTTAATCCCTCCCATTCAGTACCATGTCCTGGGCATTTTTTCCCTATGTTCATAACCCTGCATTTTCTTGTGCTGAATTTCAACCACCAAACCTTAGAACACCACTCTAGCTTTTGTAGTTTTCTCTGTATCTCCCTGATCCCTTTGTTGCTATCTACCCTGCCACAGAGCTTTGTATCACCTGTGAAGAGGCACAGCTTTCCCTGGATGCCTTTCCAATGTAGCTTATAAACATAATGAAGAGAACAGTATCTAGTACAGGTTCCTGTAGTACCACACTCATGACCTTACTCACTTCTGATTTGATCCCGTTTATCATCACCATCTGTTGCCTCTCCTTCAACCAGTTTCCTACTCCTCTGTACCCCTTGCCACACCCAGGAGCTCCAGCTTCTCCAGCAATCTTCTGTGTGGCACAAAGATAAAAGTTTTGTTGAAATCAAAGTAGAGTAAATCCACAGCATGGCCCTTATCTACTGACTTTGTTACCCTGTCAAAGAAAACTATCCAGTTGGTCTGACAAAACTTCCCTGACACAAACTCATACTATTTACTTTCTTGTAGATTGTTGCTCTATAGGTAGTCCACACAGTCTTCTTTGATCTGGGACTCCATCACTTTACCTTTTAGAGAGGTAAGGCTGACAGGTTTGTAATTCCTCAGTTCCTTCTTGCCCCCCCCCCCCCATTTTGTGGGACTATGTCCACTACTCTCCAGTCTTTTGGAAATACCCCTGTCTCAACTGAGCTATTGAAATGCCCTAGTAGGGATCCATGCATTTATTCCTGAACCTGGATCACCAGCATTGCAGAAAGTGAGGTGCACAGTGCCTCAGCCTCTGTGCCACTGGTCCAGCTCCCGAGTTAATGACTTGTTGATGGAGAATACTTCATGTATACACTAATTCTACTCCATGTAAGCTACAGAGCATCTCCACTAGGGATCACCTGAGATTTCACCAGCTACACAGTGCTCTGGAAGCTCTTCTACATGAGATGTAAAGTGATGAGGGCATCTCCCTGTGGACTCACACACTGGCGGCCTAAGATGCTGAGGAGAAGAGTCAGTGAAATATACCAGGCTATAACAGTTTCCCAGCCACTCCAGACAATCAAAGCCCAGAAAACCTGGGGACAGGAGCTCAGGATTCAGGTCACAGAGGAAGAATGGCTGATACGTTGGGGCCAGGCCCATACAGCATGTAGAGATATTAGAGGCAGGATGATCTGGAATAAAATTATGCAGTGCTGGTATAGAACCCCACAGGTGCTCCATAAAATGAGCATCTCTGACACTGACAATTGCTGGAACTTTGACTCATCAGGGGTATCATTGCTTCATATTCTCAGGGCCTGCCTGGCTGTACAGGATTTCTGGAAAGGGGTGCATGCCACCTGTCAGCACATCCTAGGTATGCAGTACAGGCCACTCAGTTTTGCCTTTACTGGCTTCCATGAGGTACTCTTCTTACAAATAAAGCCCACAGCAAATGACTTTGAGCCATAAGTATGGAAGCAAAAAGGCTAATCCTTCAAAAATGGAGGTACATGGAGGTCCCAAGTATGTCAAACTGGAAACAGGCAGTGGCGATACTTGCCACTCATGAAATGCTTAGCAACTTGGGAAGTGGACAAGTCAAATAATTTATGTGTACTTGTGCCATGTATGTTACCGCTTTGAGGGCAAAGTGACCTAAAAATAGCTAACCAAACAGGCGAGGGCCCAGGATTTTTTTGCAGACCTTTACTACTGCATCCTAAATGTAAGGTATTAGTTTATATAAGACTCTGTCTGGGTTCATAGTAGTATACACTCTCCCAAACTTGTAACCTATAACAGTGTCCAGTTTAATGATCTTTAGTGGTGTTTGTTCTTGGTTTAACACTTTGTACTATGCAGTTGTCAGTGGCCCGCGTAGGCTGTTAATATGTAATGTACGTATTGCTGTAATTTAAATAACATTTTTAACCACAGTAAAGTATAGCACCATGCATCTGAACACTCAAAATGGATGCACTCCACCCAACCCTGTATCATTTTTTTTAAATGATTACTATGACTACAGTTTCTTAAACTTGGAAAAAATAAGTCATATAATGTTGCTGGCAGTAAGGACAAGGATGTGCATTCTGGAGCTGATATCACCATCAACTTCAGAAAAACAGAATTTTTTGTCAACAGGCTGTGAAATCAGGCTTACAAAATTAACATGCATAAAAAGTGAAGGGATGCATACATACTGTATGATAATTAGGAACCCAAATTCCTTAAAATTGCAGCCCCATCATCGTCACTCCCTCAAATACCTTATTAACAAATCCCTTCTCCTGGGTATCATCCCTGAAAAATGGAAAGTCAATTCTAGTGGTTCCTTTCCACAAAGATGGCCAGAAAGAACCTATTGAAAACTACAGACCCATCTCTCTACTCTGCATATTTGCTAATATTCATGACAAACAAATTTACAACCAAGTCCAGGGCTACCTGAAGCATAATCACTCTCCCCCTCTCAAGTGTCCAACATGGATTTAGAAAAAAACATGTCACTGACACACTCGTCTGTGTGCACAACCTCAGACTTTCCAAATGCGATGAAGAATGGCATGGTTAAAGGAGAAATATTTTGTTGACCATACCAAAGTGTTTGACTTGGTCAACCATGACCTCCTGTTGGTCAAACTACAGTCTGTCAGGCTAGGTGACCTTTCATGTTGCTGTTTTTATGACTACTTGACCAACTGAGAACAAGATGTCAAGTGGCAAGGTGGTACATCAGATCTTGGGGTAATAACAGATGGTGTATCGCAAGGCTCTGTTCTGGGTCCCCTTCTAGTTTCCCTCTTTATTAATGATATGCTCCAAAATTGTGGAGGGACCATGCTACTGCTCTATGCAGATGATGCTATCCTGTATAGATCTTCTGCACATGTTGCCTGGATAAGCAATAACTTGGAGAGGGGCTTCCAACAACTGGAAACCCAGCTCATAACAAACAGACTGTTGAAAAGATCAAAGCCATGCTCTATGGAAACAGGAGACTAGGCACTGAGAAACTATTCCTACTCAGGTTGTCCACCATTGGTGGCACTCACCTTGAAGTGGTGAGGTCACTAAATACCTTGTTTTTTTTTCAATCGGACATGACATTTGGACTCCATGTGGATACCATTGCCAAAACACTGCATTAGAATCTTGGCCTCCTCTACAGGCTTTTCCCCATCTTTCAAAGTAGCACCCCAGCACCAGTACTCTTTTATGGTGCCCCAGTCCTACAGTCCATTCCTGATGCAGAATTAAGCAGGATGAAAATATTGTATAATAAAGTAGGACACTTTGTGATTGGTGCTTAAACTAAGGACCACCACTGTGATGTGTTTGCAGCTCTCGGCTGGCCCGCATCTGAAGTAAGGCTACCATTCCCAATGCTCATCCTAACCTTCAGACTTGTGAAACACATTACATGCTCTAGCCTCATGGGAATACTTAAACAACATGTGAGGTTCCTGCATTTCACAGCAAGCCCATTATCTGAAATCCCTAGGGTTCGTAGTTAGGAGATCATTCTCATCTGTGGCCCCTTTTCAGTGGAACTCACTACCCTGTGAGATTTAAACTACCCCACAGTTGCACTGTTAAAAAAGGCTCAAAGCCTAAGTACTCGAGGTGAACCAATGCATGTGCAAATGGTGACAGGACATTGGTTTGGCTAAGTAATTCCCAGAGGCTAGCCTGGTTGTGTACCATCCTCCTGATGGAGCTTATATTTCTTGTACTATGTAATATGTATTTGTGCATGTCTGAAACAGAGATCCCATTGCTTGATACTGAGTGTATATATATCTTCCTGCACTGGCTGTAACTAACCTTGTATGTATGATTACTACTCTGCAAATTTTCTCTTGTTTTTTTCTTTGTCCTACTGTGTATATCTGAATGTAATTGATTCTGGGTCATCCCCGAAAAACAGACTTGCGTACCTAAGTGGGCCCACTCAGTTATCAAAATTCAAGTAAATAAATAAATGCATACATACATACATTTATACATACATAAAGCAGAATGTAGCTTTTTTATTGTACTTGCCCATTGGCCTTGGCCCCCATGGGTACCTTGCCTTTCCCCGGTATTCAGCTAGGTCCTGGCGTACCAGGATCCTGGCGTCATGCTGCGCAATGCCAGAGAGGTTTTTCTTCCCAATTTGTGTTGTGGGGTCCTAGCCCCTAGAGGGCACTGGCATGAAGAGCATTATTCTGGACTGATGACATGCTAACGCACATCATAGTCAAGCACCCAACAGTGCCCTCCCCTTCCCTGACTCATGAGAACCATGTTCAACCCACTGCCCATTCTTCCACTGGCTGTGGGACAACGGTTGCTAGCACCACTTGGAGTGTCTCTCCCCCTCTGGAGGAGGAGAGCATCAATTAGGATGCTCAATCCTCCTTCCCCAGATATTCCCTCATGATCTGGGCCCATTCCCAAACCATTGTGGCTTGAGGTGTGGCATCCAGAGCCTCAGCCCTCAGCACCTGTGGACTGGCTAGATTGTAATTTTTTAATGAAGTAATTTAGAAATCTCATTTTTTAGTATGAAGCTTATTGGTGATAAGCTTATCCTAATTCTACAATGTAGTACAGTTGGACAGACCCCCTCTTTAAGTTAGTGTATGATGTAACTATTTAACTCTGTTGCTGTAATGTCTTCTCTCAGTCCCTCTTGGAATCTAGCTCTATCACCTTCATGAGGCTATCCTGGAGTGTGTACACCCTTAATAAAATAAATTATTACCTTGTATTTAGTTGTTACAAGCATTTTACAGTTTTACATTTAACTCCATAAAAACTGGTTATGAATTAGTGACCCAGGAATTATTCTATTGTTAATATAACTGTTCACAACAGTTTATAAAATGGGATAGAAAACATTGCATTCTGATTGACTAGCAACCATGCTCAGTTACACTACTACTAACACCAAAAGAAATGCCCTAGTGTCACCCTTGCCATTTTAACTGGTATATACAGTAACTCTGCCATCTAGGAATTTCCCTTTCACAGTGATTAAAAGCATTTTTTAATATGTGTCACCCCCCCAAAGTATAGAACTATTTTCCTTCTCATGAGACTGTTTCAATAAATTCAACAATTAATCTTTAAACAATAACAATTTCTTCTGTTTTTTACAGTCCTAAATCAATTTTATAAGAACAGCAGAACACTCCAGCTCATTGGTAATAGTGTTCTGAATGCACTTCCAGAAATTGAAGACATCCTGCCTGTGGTCTTGTGCCCTACTACCCTCTGAGCATGCATTCATGGCACTGCTACCAACACCCTGTTATGTCTTATTGCCTACACAACTACTCAAATTAAAAGTTATAAAAGTGAAACCATACAACGTGTATGGCATTTAAACTGAACTCAAAACTAATGATTTCTTATTTCAATCTCTATTAGTGTGTACTTTATTTAATTATTCATAATTCAGAGAACCTTTGAGCTAAGTGCTCATTTGCAAAGGTTCCACATCAAACATTGTAACAAACATATTTGGATACAGACAACATAGATAAGCATTTGTTAATTCAATCAGTACATTGGATACATTCATTTCAAGTGAGCATTGTTGAAGCTACAAAAATCATATATACAGTATCTTCCAGTCTGCACTGATTTATTACTTAAATCTATCATACGTTACTAAAAGTAAATGTTCTTATTTTGCCTTTTTTACCATTATCATACAGTGTTTTAGAAACATCTGGATAACTCATATAAGGTTCTAAATTGACAGCTTCGAAAAACAGATTATTTGGACATTACTGACATCCTGTGTCTAGCTTAAAAATTGCATGAGAAACGAGACTCCAAATCTGCATGCTTTATGCTTGATTCTGTAAAACATTTGCAAAAAACAAGTCCTATATCATAAACTATTTGAAGGGAAGTACTGGTGAAATAAGTGCCTGTTGAAAATCAAAAGTTTTTAAGCTGATATAAGCTGTTACAATTATCTGGTGATAAGATAAAATAGTGAGACTGCATATGTTATCCAGATACAGAAGCAAATGGTTTGATACCTTTTATTGGACCAACATAGATGTTACAAAAAAAAACAAAGTGCCTAAGCTTTTGGACCAACCAAGTCCTTCCTTGGAAGCTTATAGCAGTTGTTTAGAAAATCACATACTAATAACACCCAGATCATACATAAAAAGCAGAAATAATTCTCATCGGTTTAAAATACTCATTTAAACCATAACTGAAGTTTAAATCAAAGTAACCAGATTTCACCAGTTTGCTTTTAGTTGAGAAGCCTTCCAAGCTCAAATGTCACCAGAATAAGATAAAAACCCTTTGAGCAGGAAGTTCCACTAACATAAATTCTGAATGTCTCAGTGTGTTTTGTGAATCCAGTCTAATGAAAAGCAAAACCTTTGAATTCAGTACTCACTTAAATACATGTTAAAATGTGATAATACTGTAAGTTAAAAACAAGCAAAAAAAATGTACAACAGAAATTTTCTACATATGGCATTAAGAGGGTTTAAAGTAAAGTTTACCTAGTGTGAGCAACTGTTTCACACATTTCTATAGTATAAAACCTATCTGGAGACATATTCCTAACTATACACTCAACTAGTTACTATGTTCCATAAACCATAAAACCTTCAGTGCTGTAACAGTATTTTATACAAGATAATATCAATTGTCATTATACGTGCCAAAATAAACAAGCATTTGTCAATGCCGAATGTTTGCTTGCTGGCATTGGCATTGGTAGTGTAGGAGTTAGAGAGCTGCATAATAGGAATGGCAGTGAAGTATTGAATGGAAGCCAACCCCACCACCACCCTGCAGAGACTGACAGTCATTAGGATGTGCCTTTGGGTTATCACCTACCCTGCAGACACTGACAAGTGTCACGGTGTGCCTTGGGGTCTTTGGCCCTTATGCTCACCCCATTCCATCATGAAATAGGGTGAGATGGGTCCTGTATAGGATGGTGGGGTGAACTTTGGGGCCGAAGAGTCCAAGGCACACCTCGATGCCTCTCACTGGCTGCAGGGTGTGGAATGGTATGAGCATTACAGGCGAGAATCCCAAGTCAGACCCCTGATGCCTCTCAATCTCTACAGGCTAGGGCGTTATGGTCAGAAACCCTAATGCCTCAGGTGCTCATTGGCATTTTCACTCCAAATTTTCAACATGTTTTTTTTTTGTGACCCCCACCTTATGACCAGTGGCAATATCAGTTTGTTAGCCGAAAGCTGATTTCGCACAGCAACTACGCCATTTGGCACCACAGGTGTGAAAACACATTTTGAACAGGGTGTGAAAAATGACAGCTGTACTGTTCATGGGGAGCTGCAAAAAATGTCAATATTGAAATTCTGCAGTGAAAATATTAAAAAAACTGGTGAAGTCATGAGTGTGCGTAGAAAATACGTAACGCGGAGGTCACGTGATGGCAGCTAACTAAGCAGCAGCTGGATTCGTGAGCTCTCCCTTACAGCCGCCTTACCTGCGTTCCTGCAGCAATATTTGGACATCAGACCTTAAGATCTCGTCATAGAATAACAGATAAAGGTATCTATAATCCTTTAAACTAAGTTTGGTCCAGACAAGTGCCTTTATTACCCCAGGATGGAGGTGGATGGGAAGCAGGCCCAAGTCAGGCACACACCTCCTGCCTCTCCTGAAAAAGCTGCTAAAAAGCAACGCAATCAAGCTAATGTTAAGCCGGACCGAATCGGAGACAAAACTCATCAAGCTATGCCTCTCACGGAAGATAGATTCCTGCAAGAGCTCACCCCACTAAAGGATATTTTAAAAGAAATGTCTGGGGAGCTTAGGTCCTTGCGCTCTGACTTATCCTCCGTTTCCCTTAAAGTCTCTGATGTGGAGGCCCGAGTATTTTCAACAGAACAATGGCAAATAAAAGCCAATAATGAAATTATAGAACTTAAGCATCAAATCAAAAAACTACAGCTCAAATCGGAGGACCTGGAGGGACGTAATCGCTGGAACAACTTAATAATTCTGGGCCTACCTGAATTAGAAGAAGGTCCAGATATGCTGGTTTTTATGCAAAAGTTCCTTTGCAAGGTAGTTGGCCCTTCCCCGATCAGCCCTTCATATCATATTGAGAGGGCCCATCGATCGCTGAGACCGAGACCTCCAACCGGATCACCCCCACGCCCAATTATTGTGAAGTTCTTGAGTTACATAGAGAGGCAGCACGTTTATACGAAGGCTCGGGAGCTCAAAGATATTTTGTGGGGCACTACCAGAATCAGAATCGCGCAGGATTTGCCTAAAGAAACTCGTGAAAAAAGGGCTGCCTATCATCAAGTGGTCCAAAAGCTCATCGCGGCCTCCATACCTTTCCAAATGGTTTACCCGGCTATTTTAAAGGTCACTATTGGGGGCACAGCTACCACCTTCACTTCTCCTGAGATGGCTTCCACCGAACTAGCGATCAGACTTCCAGATTTGTTTAAATCCTCAGGCTGAAATGACTTTTAAATCGTGCTGATGTTGAGAGGCCTCCCCCTCCTCGTTAAATATAATCAGCCTTTAAATTTTGCTTTCTGCCTGATTATTGTACTTAAATGTGGCAACTGATGGCCTATACTGCTATTGGTTTTTTTTTGTCTGGTCCTTACCTTCTTTGGTCTGGTTCTGCTGTTTCTCCCCGGTTTTGTCTCCCCTCTCCCTTTTCCTTCCTGGGTCCTTTTCTTGGTGGGGTCGAGTTCTCGCTCCTCTGCTCCTTTGGGCTCGTTCGGGCTGGGCGGGGGTGGGGGTCCCGGGTGGTTTCGGCGTGAGGTCTGGATCTTTCCGTGGTCTGGGCCTTCTCATTGTGGAACTCCCTTTGTGGGATTCTGTTTCCTTGGGGAACTTCCTGGGGAACGGACTGGTTCGGTTCACCGAAGAAGTTTTCCCCTGGAAACATTGGTTGTGGAGGTCATTTCGTTGTATTCCTGTGATTGCTGCCCTTTTTCTCTGGTTGTTCTGGTCCCTTTGGCTAGCGGCTCGACATGTAAGTCGATTAATATTCACATTGTCATACTCTTAAGGGCATGGGTGATCACGGAGGGTTGGGGATCAAGGTCTTATCTCTAGTTCATTCTGCCTCTGGATGGACTCGCAAGGGTGTGCTGGAGTTCTAGTGCTGTTTTTCTTAATATAGTAGACTCAACCTAATGTCCGGAATAGGGATGGATCGAGTTTTAAGTGCAGATGCCCTAAAGGGTAATTTTATATATGCTGGGCCTAGATCTGTATAATAACTCACCTGAATATAAATATATCTAGAGGGCAATGAATATCACCCTAAGAGCTCCTTCTAAATTTTCCCCTGGTATCGATTTTCCGAGATCTCTCCCAGTGGCTGAGTGAAGACGGACTGGGCATCAAGGAAATACTGGGGGTTGATGCTTATAGTAGTTTAATTTGGCCAGCTTTGGAACATTTCTGGTCTGATTTATTTACCACTTTTGGGTAGGGATCGGGGGTGGCTTTGGGGGCTGAGTCTAGATATGACTGCCTGTTGGGTGTGGAATCACGAGAAGATAGATGGGGGGTTTGCCAACCTCTCCCTAGGTTCGGGTGTATTAAGCAGAATATTACTTTGTGGGTTACTACAGTTTGTTATCGAACTTTCAGTAGTACACTCCGATTATCGGTCTTTATGCACCAGGCTGGGGTTTCAGAGGTTCACCTTTGGGACTGGGGGGTCACGGTTTCTGGACTCTAATTCTCTCTATCTTAATTATGTTACCTGGCCACCCATTGTACATAGTTCTCTCTGGGTTGGGTGGGCTACTCACTCAACTGTTTGATATTGAGTTACCGCCCTATAAAAATGTTGGTTGGGTGGGTTGGGCTTGGGGAGTAGAGGGTTGGGGATGGGTTTTTCACGACTTGGTTTGTTTCATTTCTCTGGTATGGGGCTTTCTCTGGGGGAGGTGGGGGTGGATAAGGGCAATTCTCTAATTGTCTTAAATGGAGTGCACCCTGTTTCCTTAGATACTGCGTACTCTGTCTGGATATCTAAGTGTTGTGATATTATTAAAGGATGGCTGGATCCACAATTAAGATAGCATCTTGGAATGTCAGAGGGCTGAGGGACCGGTCTAAACGCCTACAGATTTTTAACCACTGTTCCCTACTTAATATTGACATTCTTTTCCTACAGGAGACACACCTGTATCAGGATGAAGTTAAGCTGTTATCTCGGTCTGGGTTCTCCCAGTTTTATGTAGCCGGGAACTCTAGTTTTAGTAAAGGGGTTGCAATTCTTTTTAAGAGACATGTGTCGTTTATTAAATATCTGGTTCTCTCCGACCCAGAAGGGAGATTTGTATTAGTCAGGGGTATACTAAATGGAACAACCACTGTTCTTGGTTCTGTTTATGGCCCTGTCGGAGGAAAACCTGAGTTTTTTACGGTATTATTGGATAAACTGGCCAGTTTTTTGCCCGCTCATTTTGTATTGGGTGGGGATTGGAATGTGCCTTTCTCCTCGAAACTAGATAAAGAACCTCAAGACAGCCGTATGCCCACCTCGGCTCAGAAAGCCCTAGCTGAAATGGCCTCACTGCTAGGTTTAGGAGACCCATGGCGGCAAGCTAACCCTTCCACTCGAGCATATACTTTCCAATCTCAATCACACGGTACCAAATCAAGATTAGATATGATTCTAGTCAGTCTTCCTCTTCTCTCAAAAATTCCTTTGTCCGGTATGGAACCAATCATCTTATCAGACCACGCCATGGTGTGGATACAATTATCCCTTAATCCTGACTATTCTCGAGACTCTATGTGGCGGTTAAACACTCAATTATTAAAGGACTCTCAATTTGTTTCCGAAATCAGCTCTAAGATATCTCTTTTCCTGGCTGACAACATGAACTCCACTCCTAAGGTAGATATGGTATGGGGAGCCTTAAAGTGCTATCTTAGAGGTGACTTTATCGAAATGGCCTCCCTTAGGCGGAAAACAGGTCGTTAGAGTTGATTGGCAGGATAAGGGAACTTGACAATCGGTATTCATTATCCTCGTCGCTCTCAGATTTCAAAGAGCTTCTTCTGGCCAAGAATGAATATTCTGAGCTTCTGAAAGACAAAACAGAATACTGCCTTATGAAAACCCGAGCTAGATATCTGGATTTTGGTGAGAAATCTAGTAAATTACTAGCTCTGCGCCTGCGTGCACTTGAGAGTTCGAGGATTATTCCCTCTCTGGTTTCTCTATCCGGTAATATTGTCTCTTCACCTAGAGATATGGCTCAGGTCTTTCAGGAGTATTATTCGAATCTTTATAGTCGCTCCTCAACACCCCCTCCGACAGAAATTATTAGAGATTATGTTAAAGAAAGCAAGGTTCCACGCATACTAGAATCTCAGATGGCGAACCTACTAACCCCTATCTCAGCTGAAGAAATTAAAAATGTCATAGCCTCATTAGTTCCGGATAAGTCGCCTGGCCCAGATGGATTCCCAGCCAATTTCTATAAAGTTTTTGTCAAGGAACTTACTCCTATTCTTCTGGAATTATATAATTACTTCTTGATCTCGCCCGATCTTGACCCCACTCTATTCGAAGCCACTATAGTTTTAATTCCTAAGACAGACAAAGATCCCTCGGACCCGGCTAGTTACCGCTCAATTTCCCTCCAGAATTATGACATCAAAATTTTGGCTAACATACTTGCTGAAAGGATTAAATCGATCTGGATGGGTCTTTTGAGTCCTGAACAGACCGGTTTTGTTCCTGGAAGGTCAGCAGCTGATCATCTAAGGACTCTGTCCCATATCTCACATTATGCCCAGACTATCCCCGACCCAGTCGCCCTGGTTTCTCTTGACGCTGAGAAAGCATTCGGTCGGGTTGATTGGTCTTTCTTGTGGATAGTACTGGAGGAAATGGGCTTTCAACTCCTTTTCTGAATTTGATAAAGACACTCTATAAATTTCCATCAGCCAAAATTTATTGTAATGGGGTTCTGTCCTCCTCTTTCCGCTTTTCGCGGTACTAGGCAGGGATGTCCCTATCCCCTGCTTTTCAATTTATATTTAGAACCTTTATTAATTAATCTTAAATCTTCTTCTTAGGTGAAGGCCGTACGGCTTCATGATAGGGATCTAACCTTGTCAGCATATGCAGATGATGTTTTGTTGCATTTAGTAGATCCGGTAACGTCCCTACATGCAGCTTTGGCTATTATCAAGCGGTTCAGCTTCTTTTCTGGTTATAAACTAAATATCTCTAAATGTGAGATCTTTCCCTTAAACAACTATACGTTTAAGCAGAATTTCCAAGCTTTTGGGATGAAATGGACTTCTAGCTCAATCAAGTATCTGGGGATTCATTTCTCTACAGATATCTCTCTTCTTAAAAAACTTAACCTTACTAGGATTAAGGATTCGATCAGTCAGGATCTGCAATGTTGGACAGCTCTTCCTATCTCCTTATGGGGTAGGATTAACATTATTAAAATGAATGTCCTCCCCCGAATTTTCTATCCGTTGAACCTCACTAATCTCTGGCTCCCCCTTTCCTTTTTTCAGAAGCTCCATAGTCTGATCTCTGCTTTTATATGGCGAGGTAAAGGGGTACAGTGTTCCTATAGTACGCTATCACTTCCTAAAGAGAGAGGGGGTTTGAAACTTCCTAATTTTCTTTTATACTATTGGGCGGCCCATTTGTCCAAATTAGGCAAATGGTTTTCCACAAATAATGAGTGTTTTCAACCAATCTGGCTTCAACTAGAAAAGACTTCCCTTTCCGAACTTAAACTTGATATATTGGCCTTACTCTATCAAACCCCGAAAACACTTTCTCATTTAATCTCGGATGATGCAACGGTAGTCTCCCTTAAAGTGTTGGCCCAATGTCTCAAATATTTTCGGATTTCTACCCATACCGATTTAGGGCAGCCAATAATACTCAATCCCAATATTAAACTAGGAAACTCCTGGATAGGACCGAACTGGCTCCCACATCTTCATAACCTTAGGATTGAGCATCTGTTCGACCAAACCCCGGCTCCTCGATTCTGGGGAAATTTTAACTAGGTTTGACATATCAGGCATAGATATTTTTAAGGTATTCCAACTGCGACATCTGGTGAGCAGTATATTCGGTAGATCCTATAAACAGTCGATAGTACAACCTTTCTTTTCGACCATCATCACTTTGGCTTCCCAACTGCATTCAATATCGCAGATTTACTCCTATCTCTTAACTTTTAATCTTGAAGAAGAGGCTGGGGACCCCTCTATTCTGGACACAGTTCCTCCCGGAGACTGTTCCATGTTGGAATACCTTCTGGACTAATTTACACAAATACCATACACAGGATAGATTTCGTCTAGTACAATATAATATTGTCTATAACCTTTATTATACTCCTGTCAAGCTTTTCAAACGTAACTTAATTCCCACCTCAGACTGTTTCAGGTGTCTGCGAGATGAGGGCAACTTAGTTCATATTTTCTGGGAATGCCCTAAAGTTGCTCCTCTGTGGTCTCTGATTCATGATAGTCTGGATTCCCTTCTGGGTCTGGGAGAATTTTTCTGTCCTGCAATTTGTGTTTTTGGAGATCTTTCTCAAGTCGATAGTGGGGAACGTAGATATTATATGGCTCTGATATCTATGGCAGTCAAGAATCTGGTTTTAAGACATTGGCGAGATCAATTGGTTTTAACATATGCGGATTGGTTAAAAGAGATGATGTCATATTTCCAATCTGAGAACCTGATTGCCAGTTACAAAAATCGCCCAGATATATTTTGTAAAAGATGGGGTAAGCTCCATGCTTTCTGCCTACCCTAATAGGTGACCTGATGACCGGATCCCTCGACCCTCATGTTTCACGTTACATCACGCTACCTTATAATATACCAGGTGTTATCTATTAATCTTAGGGTTATACATCCTATGTGTCCTGTTAATTTCTCTCTCTATACTTGAGCTGTTGTCAGTCAGGGTACGGGTAAATATGTGGAGAGAAGATATTATCCAGACTTTTGTTACTTTGCCAAATAAGATATTGGGGGGTGCACTCTGAAACTGGAGGATTAGGGTGGGGGGAGGGGTAAGGTTACTTTCTTGCAACATTTTGGCTGGAGATTATATTAAGTGTCTTGATCTCTGTTATGCTCTCTCGGTCCCCAACTATCCTATGTATCTACTGGTGGTAGGGGGGATGGGGGGTCGGGGTGGTTTACGGTTTAATATACTAATGGTTTGTTACGAATGTACTTTGTCTGTTTCTCCCTGAAACCAATAAACTTAAATTTCAAACACTCTGGTTGAGGGGGAAGGTGGAGGGTGGTGGGTGTTTGGGGGGAAGAGAGGGATGGAAGGGGTGGGGTTTATGTTGTACCATGTAATTTCTCGGCCTGTTACTACTGTCATGTTGTATGGTTGGTATTTTGTTGTTGAAAATCAATAAACTTTAAATTTCAAAAAAAAAAAAAAAATGCGTAACGCACACCCATAATGCAATTAGTTTGGGGATTTTTTACAGCAGATAGTCAACACAGGGATTTTGTAACCTCCACTCATGAACAGTATCACTGTGATTTTTTTAATCTGTCCTGAACAGTGATTTCCCACAGCGACCACGCATTTCTACGCTAGAAGTGCGAAAACACATTTCGGCCATGGTGTGAAAAATGACAGCTGTACTGTTCATAAGGAAGTGTGGAAAAATGCAAGTGGTAGAAATCTGAACTGAAAATATTAGATATCCATTAAGTTACGAGGGTGCGTGGAAACTGCGCAATGGTCGCTTGTAACACAGTCATTTTATGGATGTATTTCACCAAATTTTTAACATAGCCATTTTAACACCTCTGCTCATGAAAAGTGTCACTGTGATTTTCTTAATCTGTCCCGAATATTGACTTCGCACACCAACTGCGCCTTTGTGCACTACATGAGCGGAAACACATTTTGGGTCAGATGTGAGAAATGACAGCTGCACTGCTCATAAGGAGGTATGGTAAAATGGCAATGTTGAAAATCTGGAGTGAACATATTGAAAATTCACGAACTTACGAGCGTGCATAGGAACAGCGCAACGCATGCTCGTAAAAAAGTCATTTTTGGGAATTCTTTCACCAAATTTTCAACATAGGGTTTTTGGGGGCCTACCTCATGAACTGTGACACTGTCATTTCATTAATCAGTCCCAAAAGGTGGTTCTGAGAAGTGATCACGAAATCACCTTTCGGCGTTGATTAACGCTATAACAGTGACAGAATTCATGAGGTGGGGTCCCAAAAACCCCATGTTGAAAATTTGGTGAAAACATTCCCCAAAATGCCCGAGATATTCACTAAAGTTGAAAAAAACCTATTTATTACATTATATAGCTTACCGGCATTTCCTCAGTTTGCGGTGAGCTTTGAAGAGTGCAGACGGTTCCCGGGTCCACCGATTGTCGCACCAAGCTCTGAGGTAAGTATGGGTGAGGAGGGGTGTGGGAGCAGGTGTGCAGTGGTGGGCATGGTTGGGGAGATTGGGTCAGGACAGTCAGCGAGGGAAGGTTTTTTTCTTTCAGGTTTCTTTTTTTTTAATTAGATGACACTGAACGTTTGCCATGCTGGGGTGGGCTCCCAGCATGGCAGTTGGAAGGCTGTTTGGGGGGGCATGGAGCAGACGGGGGATTGGGCACCCCAATGCGATACATCACGATCTGCTGCGCTGGGGTGGGCTCCCAGCGTGGCATCTGAACTCTGTTGGGGGGAGCGCAGCACAGCTGATGGGGGATTGGGCACCCCTGTCAGCTATACAGTGTGTGCATTGGGGGGTAAGCACGAGCATGCAGTATGCATGCATACATGTGTTTGTGTGTGTGCGGGGGAGCACGCATGAGCACGCAATATCTTATCACTGCTCAATGAAGTGTTGCTCTCCCTTTCAACTGTACGGCCACTGCATTTTCAACTGCTGTCATAGATAGCTGCAGCATTCATTGGAGAACTGCGGCCATGCCTGCAAACACACTGACTGAATTGGAAGACAGCTGCCACACCTCCGAAAACTCGGATGATGGCACTATGTTTCTTGCACATGCATGCAAGCAAACATAAAAACAAACCTGTCAAGGACCCTCAAGAAAATGAGACCATGCATCCTGATTTGTTCAGAGTTCAATAATGTGTTAGTATATAATCAACCTACTATATGTACCGAAACAGTCTAAGGAAGCTGAATAAAACACAATGGAAGTACCCCCCAAGGAAATAACTAATTAGAAGGAAGCATATATTCACTATGTATGTGAGCTAAGAATCCTAACACACCATCATTTACACCAATCACTACAATATTTACGCAATGGAATGTAACCTCTCAAGGACCCCAAATGTTTTTTTATGTATGATCTGGGTGTTAATAGTATGTGATTTTCTAAATAACTGCCATAAGCTTCCGAGGAAGGACTTGGTTGGTCTAAAAGCTTAGACACTTTGTTCTTTTCGTAACATCTATGTTGGTCCAATAAAACGTATCAAACCATTTGCTTCTGAATCTGTTCTTACAAGGACCAATACAGCAACTAAACTAAATCTGTTATCCAGCTCATTTCTTAAACATTTTGATTCTTAAACTGCCTTTGTCTCTAAAGGTTGACTCCAGAAATTTCAGTTAAACCAATAAAAGATCTTGTAAGTTATCTTTGTATATTCTCACTGCTTCAGTAGTGCCAAAATTATGTGCTTAGGACTTGTACATATCAGTAACTCAGTGTTGTCTTTCTTTATGTGAAAAGACCATTCAAATTCCAGTTATTGGTGTGTATTAGATTAGATTAGGCATCTCAAATATGAGGCAAAATGTTCATAGTATAAATACTGCTGTAGCAATAATGAAGGTTCGCCAGCAAAATTTGGGATCTCACCACCATTTCAATTAGCATCATATGCCTTTGATATAGGACAGTAGATCGAAAGACGTCAGGTGGGCACAGAGTGTGTTTGTCTGTTGCTGAACATGGATTTTTATAAATAAAAATACAACTAGAAATTCAACTTTTCAGCAGTTGGTGTCCTACTTGAAGTGATGGGAGTGCCCAAATTTTACCAGTGGAATTGTATTGACATTTTGTGAGCACCACCTGCCCAGTGTGTACTTTACTGTATTGAAGCGATATTGAAATGCAATTTAGCTGGATGTCAGCTGCGAGATAGAAACCTTTTTCCAGTAATCAGGGTTTGTTGCACTACAGGGCAATAGAATTGGCAGAAGGGTCTCAACTGTCTTTGACATGTTCTGCAGTTTTGAAAAACTGTTGTGCCTAATGCAAAATACCTTAAGCTACCCATGCTGTACCTTTTGATACTTTTTGGCACATTTTTTTAATTTACACTTAATCTTTTTGTGTAACAGCACCTGCTGCAAATCCTGCCAGGAAGTAAATGCTGTATGAGCCCTGTGTGAGTTGATGAAGCATGTTGTTTTTCAATTTACTTAACTTTCATCATCATTTATCATGGGTTGAGTAAACTTAACTTCTGCTGACAAAATTCAGCAAAATTATGATTCCACTTCCATGAAATCTTACAAAATTTCTGTGAAAATGTTTCCAAAATCTAAATTTCTGTTATTTCTGTCTAATTTTAAAACTACTACTTGTAGTCCAACTTGCACCACACTTAGTATGTGTAATGTCTTTTGTCACACTGAAAAGCATACAGAGTAGCAGATCTGTAAAAGAGGCCGAGTTATGAATAGACAAACATTCAAAAATTTTGTTCATGAAATTGTGCAAGTGCAGTATATAACCTGCACAGCTTTAAGTCCCTTTAACTTTAAAACGAGAGAACACAATGTTACTAAGTTTGGTTGGTCCACATACCCATCAAAATTAGACTGTTTCTGTTAATTTTTTAATTCTTGCTTATAGGACGGCCACATTATAACCAATCAAGAAACTGAAAATAATAACAGTAACTAAAGTCATATTTCAGGAGCTGTTATGAAAATTGTGGCACTTTGTGGTAGCCATGTCCATACATTTTGCTCAGTCATACGCTGGTGCTGCCATGGAGGAGGAGGAGGAGGAGGAGGAGGAACCAAAAGGCTGGGTAGAGTGGTAATAAGGTAGCATTCATAAAGACCTCCACAGTAAAAGTACAGTGGTGCCTGCAGCATCCAGTATGATACCCTCTTGTCAGTAAGTATTTTAAGTGAAGAACCAATAAGAATAGTCAAGGCAATCGCTTTGCACTTGCCTGCCTAACTGCAATTTTCCAGCTATCCACTAAAGCTCACAGACCAAATGGCTTGTGGAGACACAAACAGATGCAGCTCTGTTTTTGTACAACACCACCTGCTGACCCTTTAACAAACTTGCAGATAAAAATGTGTATTTTTAGCATTTGAAAACAGTGGTACTGAGTGACACGAAGCATTACAACTAGTAGCAACTGAAGCCATTGTGACAGAAGTATCTCAATATTTTTAGTTATGATAGATTATGATGCTGGCATCACTTTTGCAGGACTGTTGTTGGAAGGGCATAGCAGGTTCATGATGTTAGTTCAGGTAAGGTGATTTGTCTGCCTGTAGTACAAGTCAAATGAATATAATACATAGTCAATCCAAGAGGGAATGCAGTTCTGTGAAGAGGGATGGGGCATAGTCATGTCAATAGAAAGGGAAATTGGGGGAATTTCACTAAAGGACAGGGAAAAACAGCAATTGCGGAGTTCACCAGCATACTTCTCAACTGCTATGAGTTCCACAGATTACTATGATTTTTACACTTTAAATTTACCCTTGTTCTGCAAAGGTTTACTGATGTTCTTAAAGAGCAGCTCACGCTTTCAGGATAATTTATTCTCTTGGCATTCTCTTACAGACTTCCTTCCCTCTGGAACAACCCCCCCCCAACCTGACTCGCTCCCTCCTTTACCGCACTTAAGCACCTTCTCAGGCCTTCCCCTGTTACATCCTGCAGCTGCTCACTGTCCTAATCTTTATCTCTATCCTTGTCTTCCTCCTTCTTTTCCTCCTCCTGTATTATTTAATTGACTGTATCATTTTTCTGTTGTTAGCCTGTGCCACTGACATGTTTCTGTTGTACAATCATTCTGAAATCAATTGTTATATGAATAATTTTTATTTGTACTATGTATTACTGGTATATTGTATCTGGGTTGTTTTTTTGTATATTCCATTTGTTGTATTTGTGCTCCCTGTCCCCGGCTCGCACCTGGAAATGAGCTTCTGCTCAGTGTGCTTTTCCCAGTTACCATATTTTAAATAAATAAATTAAAACAAAACATAACATTTAGACACAGTTTAGTTTATATTTCACATTACTTCTGAATTTTTCCTCCCCATTATTTATTACTCAGGCCATTTGCATGAATACAGAACCTCTGCTGCTGAAGAGTTCATCTATTCCTGTTGCTTTCTTCCCACCTGAGGTCATAATGCACTGCTTGTGACATCACAGTTACTCTCTTGGCAACAGACTGTGACGTCACAACAGAGGATTATGACTTGAAGTAGGGAGTAAGCTACAGAGGCAGATGAACGCTAACAGATAAAGATCATGTATTTGTGCAAATTTTCTCTATAATAAAAGATGGGGCAGAGAAATCAATAGAATATATTTGGAATGCAAGCTGAATTGTACTTAATTATTATGTTTTTCAAAATTTTTGGTAAGGTGTCAGCAGCTCTTTACTAACTTTAGAGCTATTGCTGGACACAAAAACTATTAAATCATTAAACTAATTTGATATAAACATTCCCTAACCGTAAATATAGAGGGCTACTATGTGAAGACATATTATTCTTTAAAATAAGAAAGTGCAGCACATTCCAGCCATTTGCTATGAATTTGGAAGGCCAGTGATTTGATTTTTGATGCTGAGAGGTTGAGAGGTATGTTCACCAGTGGCAGGGGTCAGATGCATGGGTTAACCAAACGAAGGGTAGTAGAGCTGAGTAGCATCAAAAATCATAGACCACCAGCTGGAGGTAGACAGAATAAAGGTACAATTATAATTTGAAATCAGGTCATATGAGAATCACACTATGCAAAATTGATTGTTCTGTGAGCCCAATGCACACTGACATCCAGACTTTAGAGGCACTCATGGAAATCCAGTGGGGGGAAAAATAACAGGGCATTAAGTAGGTGAGATTTTATCTATCCCAAAGGGATTGGTCAGTCCTACCTGAAAAAGGAGTAGGTGACTCCATTTTTAAGAGCAGATGTTTGTAAAAAACAATGAGGAAATTAGTGTGGCAGGCTGTTCCACTAAGTGCATCTAGTCAAGCTCAGAGATATAAGTGGTGTACAGAGAGAAAATAGTTACCCAGAAAGGGACTAAAACAACAAAAAACATCTCAGTACAGTTAAATGAATGCAGTGGTGATAAGTGCCTTGCAAAAGTTACATTTCGCAAGTAGAATTTTAGTGGCATTTTATATTATGCGTCCATGGATTTTTGAGCAGATTTTGCTAATAAACTGTAGTATTCCACTGTAAACTGTTAAACCACATTTCTTCAGGTTTGTTAGACTCCAGTACCCATTAAAATAGGGTATGCATGTCACATTTGGGGTGTATAGCTGCAATAGCAGTGGACCAACAAACGTTCAATTATTTTGAGGAAAATGTTCATAAATATTACAAATATTTAAACTGTGAAATTACTGTGTAACTCATAAGTTACTTAACGCAATCTCTCCACATTAAGCAGTTTCTAAGACCCCTCCAAGGAAGTTCTGAATGCTAATTTCCAGGTATCTAGCTCCAAAGGTGGCAGAGTTGTAAGAAAAGAAATATTTGCAAAAAAGTTTGCAAAAAATTAAATAGCCAGAATGTGAGCCTCCGTAAGTTCAAACCTACTCACCCAAATGCCAGAAAATGTGTCATCTCAAGAGGACTCCTTACAAGGAAGTATATATACAATGTCTGTGTCTCTAGCTGCAAGAATCATATGCAACTATAATGCATCCCACTTAAACGCATACCTGATAAACGCATAGCCCGCTTAATTGCATAAAATGTCCAAGTCCCAAATTTTTTCCTATACCTCCTATGTTAAATAGACCTGTTAAATGCATATAAGGACCCCTTTTAAATGCATATTTTTCTCTTAGATTTGTTGTTCAAGTGTGGACTGACTGGCCCTATTTACTGACTCTGCATGTAGCTGCCTTACTAATTAGCAATTAATTGTCTGTTAATGGGCTGCTCTATTAAAATTGGATGTTAATCACCTACTTCAACCTTTTAACCATCAAACCCAAGTCACAGAAGCACCCTGTCCCTCACACTGAAATCAAAGCAAAGAACCCCAAAGAATGTCACAGAAGCACTTTACATGAATCCCAGAATCATCCTCCCTCACACAGTAATCAGACTAAACAGCATGTCACAAATCACTTTATTCCAGCCAAAGAAGCATTAAAGTGCTGCTGGCATTTTATTTCCCTACCCAGACCCCTGACACATACTGCAGGTTGCGTTCACCATTAAAAGAATACAATATATGATAAATGTATAGCCCTCTTCAATGCATACTTTTTGCTGGTCCCAAGGGTATGCGTTTAAGAGAGCTGCACTGTATAACCAAATAAGAATCTTACATAATGTTGCTAAATTGCGCAAAATTCCATGAAAGTGGAATTTTCTAATTTTGCCCAACAGGTAGTGCTGTAGTACATAATACAAAACTCAATACATACGATCCAGACTGTACAGACAAGCCTTGGTGCTTCAAGTAAAATACCCTTCCTCTCCTCCTGAGGAGTTTTTTATTCAAAGGGTCGGGGCTTGTCACTACAGTCGGGATCACATGTGTCAAGTTTTGTATTACGTAGTGCAACACAGAATTTCACTGCAAGCTGCTGGAGTGCTCAGTCATTTTGTTTGCTGGCATTTAATTTTTGTAACCAGCTCCCTCTCTGTGAGAATGCCCAGCTTGTTCATTTTTGTGTTGCTGTAGTTCCTGTGACTGGACACTGACGCTGAACAGGTTATATCCAAGTAGTACAAAAGGTGAGTGGCACAGTGCTGTGCTTTTTTTTTTTTAATTGATCTCAGTACTGCACTTCTGCCACTATTTTCATAATTATTATTTTTTTTTATTCTTGGTAAAGAAATGATAAGGGTACAAGTTAATACAGTCCAAGAATCACTGCAATAGATAACGTGAACAGATTTCATTCTTGCAAGCATTCGTAAGTTCAATTCAATGGGTTCCCAAGTGATGTACAGTAAGTATATGAGTCTTTAGAATATCTACAACATAAAACCGTCTTAGGCATACACTTTGTATGTTGCCCTCAGAATTTCAGTCTTGGAGGCTAATTATTTCCAGGCAAAGATTGTAACATCTTATTACCAGTCTCAGGTTTAAGAGCCCAGTTCTCAGGGCAAAAATACGTTTACTGTTGGATGTTTAGGGGTCCAGATTAAGAAAGGAATAAAGCAAGACAAGGTATGTGGATATGTATGGAATAAGGCATGACAGAGAAACAGAGAAACATAGAATTTGATGGCAGACAAGGGCCGCTTGGCCCACCTAGTCTCTCCATTTCCCTACCTAATGGATAAGCTGCAGATCCCAGTTAACCAACAGCCTACTTCCTCCTACCTCCCATTAGAATTGCCTTATGTCTGTCCCATACATTCTTGAATTCCCCCAATGTTTTTGACTCTATGACCTCCTCAGGAAGACTGTTCCATGCATCTACAACCCTCTCTGTGAAGAAATACTTCCTCACATTACCTCTGAGCCATCCCCTCTATCTTCAAATTGTGCCGCCTTGTTCTTGCACATCTCTTTTTCTGAAAGATGCTACCCTCTTGGACTTTGTTGATTCCCTTGAGGTATTTGAAAGTTTCTATCATGTCCCCCCCTCTCCCTACTTTCCTCGAGGCTATACATCTTAAGCTCCTTTAGTCTTTCTTCATGTATCTTCTGGTGCAGACCCTGCAACATTTTGGTTGCCCTCCTCTGGACAGCCTCCTCCCTGTCTAAGTCTTTGCAGAGATGGGGTCTCTAGAACTGTACACAGAACTCCAAAAGTGGTCTTACCAACTGTCTGTACAGAGGGCCAGCAACTTCCTGTTTTCTACTGGTGATGCCTCTCCCTAGACATCCCAGTATCCCCCAGCCCTCCTTACTGCCTTCTCACATTGCTGGCCCACCTTTAGGTCATCTGATATGACTACCCCCAGGTCCCTTTCCATTTTTGTTGTTGTCAGTGTCTCACCCCATTGTGTACTCCTCCCCTGGGTTTTTGTTTCCCAGGTGCATTGCTTTGCAACTCTTTGCATTGAATCTAAGCTGCCATACATTTGACCATTCCTCCAACCTTGCCGAGTCCCTTTTCATCCTTTCCACCCCACCTTGTGTATCAACCCTGTTGCAGATCTTTGTGCCATCTACAAAGAGACATACTTTCCCTTCCAGTCCCTCTGCAATGTCACTTATAAAGACATTAACAAGGACCGGCCCCAGTACTGAACCCTGAGGTACCCCAATAGTAACCCCCCTTTCTTCACTGTGGACTCCATTTACTATTACCCACTGTGTCCTGTTGTCCAGCCAGTGTTTTACCCAGGCTACCATCCTGGGACCCACTCCCAAGCTGGCTAATTTGTTCATTAATCTTTTGTGCGGTACTTTGTCAAATGTCTTATTAAAGTCTAGGTAGGCCATGTCCACAGCCCCTCCCTGGTCTACTACTTTGGTCACCCAGTGAAATATAAACATAGAAACATAGAAGTTGATGGCAGATAAGGACCGCAAGGCCCATCCAGTCTGCACTTTTCTTTTTCTACCTTATAAATGTGCCATCGGCCTTTGCTCTCAGTGGCCTATCTATTCATACTCATTTGTATTGCTCCCTTATGCCTATCCCATGCCTGTTTAAAGCCCTGCACTGTATTCATAGCCACCACTTCTTGTGGTAAGCCATTCCTTGCATCCACCACCCTTTCTGTGAAAAAGAATTTCCTCACATTCCCCTAATCGGCCTCCCTCTAATCTCATGCTGTGTCTCTTGTCCTGCTATTTTTCTTATATTTAAACATGTTAGACTCTTTCACCTTGTTTATGCCCTTAAGGTGTTTGAATGCCTCGATCATATCACCTCTCTCCCTCCTTTGCTCAAGGGTATACATATTGAGCTCCGTTAATCTGTCCTCATATGTCTTCTGATGCAGTCCCTGCACCATTTTGGTTGCCCTTCTCTGGACTGCCTCAATTTAGTTAATGTCCTTCCAGCAGTGTGGCCTCCAATACTGCCGCAGTACTCCAGATGGGGCCTAACCAGTGTCTTGTACAGAGGGATTATTACCTCCCTCTTATGACTTGTGATACCCCTACTAATACACCCTAACACTCCCTAGCCTTACCTACTGCTTTAGAGGTCTGCTTGGATGATTTTAGGTCATCAGTGATGTTGATGCCCAAGTCTCTTTCTTCCTTTGTGACTGCTGCAACTCCCTCCCAGCCTATAGGTGGCTTCAGGGTTTCTCTTCCCTATGTGCATGATTTTGCACTTCTTTGCATTAAATCCCAGTTGCCACTCTTCTGACCATTCTGCTAGTTTATCCAGATCTCTTCTCATTCTGCCCACCCCATCTGGATTATCTACTCTGTTGCAGATCTTGGTGTCATCTGCAAACAGACAAACCTTACCCTCTAGTCCATCTGCAAGGTCACTAATGAAGATGTTGAAGAGGACTGGCCCCAGGACTGATCCCTGAGGTACCCCACTTGTGACTTGCATCTCTTCTGACTGTATACCATTTACCACCACTCTCTGTTTTCTGTCCGTCAACCAGTTTTCCACCCAGTTGACCAACTTCTGACCCACCCCGAGCCTACCCAGCTTATTTATCAATCTTCTATGTGGAACAGTGTCAAAAGCTTTGCTGAAGTCAAGGTAGGCAACATCAACTGCTCCCCCTTGGTCCACCACTCTGGTTACCCAGTCAAAGAAATCTATGAGATTAGTTTGACAGGACCTTCCTTTTGTAAACCCATGCTGTCTTGGAGCCTGTGCCCCTATGGATTCCAGGTGTTGCACTATCCTTTCCTTAAGGAGTGCCTCCATAATCTTGCCCACTACTGAGGTAAGACTGACCGGTCTGTAGTTCCCCGCCTCCTCCCTGCTACCACTCTGTGAAGCGGGATCACATGAGCCCTTCTCCAGTCTTCTGGGACCTCTCCTGCTCAGAGACTCACTAAACAATTCTGCTAATGGCTCTGCTAGTTCCTCCTTTGCTCCTTAATTACCCTGGGATGTATGCCATCAGGTCCCATTGCCTTATCCACCTGAGCTTACAAGCTCTTGTGAGGACCCTTTCTTTTGTGAAGGGGTAGTGCTCACCTCCCTCCCCCTGTGTCCATGATGCTGAGCTGTGGGCCCTGCCCTACCTTCAGTAAATACTGCTAAAAGTATCTATTTAGGATATATGCCTTTACAGGTCCTCCTCCTCACATGCTCCCCTTTTCTCCATTAAGCTTAGCAATACCCCCTCTGGACTTTCTCCTTTCACTAATGTATCTATAGAAAGTCTTGTCACCTTCTTTTACTGTTCGTGCTAGTGTTTCCTCAGTTTGGGACTTTGCCTGCCTTACTGCCTTACCTGCTTCCCTTAGGGCAGTTTGGTATGCCTCCCTATCTTCATCCCGCTGTGTTCCCTTATATTTCCTGAAGGCCAGCCTTTTGGCTCTGACCTTTTCTGCTACTGTATTTGAGAACCAAAGTGGTTTCCTTCTTCTTTTGCACTTCCTTTTCTGTCTGACACAATGGGATGTTGCTTCAAGTAAATCAGTTAGATTTGACTAACATGTCCTTCCTGCTGTGAATCCAATGCCTTGGGTCCTGTGCCCCACTGGTCTCTAGGTGCTCAACAATTCTTTCCTTCAGAAGTGATTTCATCATTTTCCCTACCACTGAGGTCAAACTGACAGGTCTGTAGTTTCCTACCTCTGTCTTGCTCCCACTTTTGTGAAGAGGAATCACATCCAGCCTCTTCCAGTCCTCAGGTACCACACCATCCTCCCATGATTTATTAAAAAGGGTAGTCAGTGGTGTTACTAGTTCTTCCCTTAGTTCTTTTAGAATTCTGGGGTGAATCCCATCAGGCCCCATTGCTTTTGTCCACCTTCAGTTTTAAGAGTTCTTTCTGAACCCTTTCTTCTGTAAAAGGAATAATATCAAGCCCCTATCCAGAGTGCTTCTATTGACTGGATTAGGTATCTCCTCCTGCTTTTCCATTGTGAATACTGAGCAGGAGTGTTCGTTCAGTATCCCTGCTTTTTTACTGTCACTTTCTGCCCAACCACCTTCCTCTTTATTCAGCCTCAGTATCCCTGCCTTAGTCTTTCTTTGCTCCCTAATGTATCTATAAAAGGTTTTATCCCCCTTCTTAACCGAGTTGGATATCTTTTCCTCGGTTTGGGCCTTTGCTACTCTGACTGCCTTCCCCACTTCCTTCTGCTTTAACTGGTACAGTTCTCTGTCCTGCTCCTTCTGTGTTTCCATATACTTCCTGAATGCTATCTTTTTCTCCCTTACCTTCCCCACCACTTCTTTTGAGAACTGTACTGTTTTTTTCCTCCATTTTGAGTTGTTTATTTGCTTCACACAAAGGCTTGTTGCCTCTGAGATGGTGGCTTTGATGTTTCCCCATTGTTGCTCTTCCCAACCTTCTTGCCTGTTTGCTAGTGCTTTTCTGAGGCATTCCCCCATTTTCACAAAATCAGCCCTCCTGAAGTCTAGTACCTTCACTTCTGTATGGCTTGACTCTACAGCTAAGTTTATCATGAACCGCACTGTTTGCTGGTCGCTTGTTTCCAGATGGCTACCCACTTCAAGATCGCAGATCCTCTCTCCATCCCAATTTGAGAGTACCAGGTCTAAGATTGCTCCCTCCCGAGTGGGTTCCAAAGCTAGCTGTCTGAGGCATGCTTCTGTAGGGCATCGAGAATGGTCCTGCTCTTGGATGTGGCTGCAGCAAAGGTGCTCCAGTTAACATCTGGCATATTCAGGGCCCCCATCAGCAATATCTCCCCTTTCTCTGCCATCCCAAGGATGCCTTCTATAATTTCCTTGTCCATTTCCTCTCCCTGAGATGGGGGTCTGTATACAACCCCTGTGCAGATTGTGGTGCCATTTCCAGTCTCCAGGGTGACCCACAGTGCCTCCTCTCCTCCCTGTTCACCCTTTAGTTCTGTTGCTTTGATCCCTTCCCTTATATAGAGAACTACTCCTCCTCCTCCTCTTCTTCCCCCCCCGTCCCTCCTGTAGATTGTGTATCCTGGTATGTTGACATGCCAGTTAAGGTTCTCTGTGTACCATGTTTCTGTGACTGCCACGATATCCAGGAATCCCTCTTCCATCAAGGCCACCATTTCACTATGCTTTTTACCTCGACTACGGGCATTGGTACTCATTACCCTCTAATTTTTATGTCTTTCTTTCTTTTTGCCTCATCCCTGTCCTTATTGCCTTTGTCTTTTTCTCCATTTATTCCTGCCCTTCTCCCTATCAACTGCTCTATCTAGGTGTTTACCTCACTAACTACCCTGATTTTTTGAGGGGGCTAAGATTTCCCTTCTCCTTTTCAGTGCCTCCCCCCCCCGGCTAGTTTAAATGATTGCCAATGAAGCACTTAAACCTATCACCTAGGATCCTGGTGCCCCTCCTGGATAGACGCAGACCATCACACCTGTATAGGCCTACATCCCTCCAGGTGGAGCCCCAGTCCCCAATGAAGCCAAATCCCTGAGCTCTGCACCAGTTCTTCAACCAGTTATTGAATCCCATGGTGCAGAGTACCCTAGCCTCATCCATGCCATAGACAGGTAGCACTTCCGAGAAATGGGGTTACGTATGTTAATGTACCAAATGGTGGGTTGCATTCCTGAGCCTGAAGGGTGAGAGACCTAGAAACACAAAAACATAGATATTGATGGAAGAAAAAGTCCAAAGTCCATCTAGTCTGCCCAGAGTTCCCTACCTGCCCTGGGAACTAGTGTCCATATGGGGTTTTGTCCCTCCCAGCTGACCCCTTCCCCCCTCCCTCTTCCCCACAGTCACCGACCTGATCAAGAACTAAAACCCTTCACTCTGCTCCAACCATGCTTGAACCATTTATGGTCTTGATGACCCTCCCCCACCTCCAGTGGCAGACTGTTCCATGGCTCCACCACCCTTTACATAAAACAGAACTTCCTCACATCCCTCTTAAATGTTCCCCCTCTACCCCCCTCCAGTTTTGACTTATCACCTCTTGTTCCTGACTCTGTACTGCTACTAAATAGTTTCCTAAAGTTCACATAATTTATTCATTCAGAAACTTGAAGGTCACAGTCATATCCCTCATCTCTCACCTGGTCTACGTCAGTACATGTTTACTACCTGCAGACAATCTTCATAACAAAGATCTGTCTTGTTGGCCCTGAATCTTCTTGGTCACCCTGCATTGCACTGTCTCAAGCCTGCCCCTCTCATTCCTTAGGTGAGGCCTCCAGAACTGAGTACAGAATTCTAGATGTGACCTCACCAGTGACCTATAAAGAGGTAGTACTAGTACCTCATTTTTCCTGCTGTCAGCACCCCTTCTTATACACTCCAGCATATTATTAGCTTTAATATAAGACTTATTACACTGAATTGATTGTTTGAGAGAGTCACTAATAATGACTCCCAGGTCCCTTTCCTCCTGTAGTGCTCAGTTTAACCCCTACCATCCAGTACCATGTCCTGGGCATTTTTTCCCTATGTTCACAACCTTGCATTTTCTTGTGTTGAATTTCAACCACCAAACCTTAGAACACCACTCTAGCCTTTGTAGTTTTCTCTGTATCTCCCTGATCCCTTTGTTGCTATCCACCCTGCCACAGAGCTTTGTATCATCTGTGAAGAGGCACAGCTTTCCCCGGGTGCCCTTTCCAATGTAGCTTATAAACATAATGAAGAGAACAGTATCTAGGACAGATTCCTGTAGTACCACACTCATGACCTTACTCACTTCTGATTTGATCCTGTTTATCACCACCATCTGTTGCCTCTCCTTCAACCAGTTCCTACTCCTCTCTACCCCTTGCCACACCCAGGAGCTCCAGCTTCTCCAGCAATCTTCTGTGTGGAAACAAAGATAAAAGCTTTACTGAAATCAAAGTAGAGTAAATCCACAGCATGGCCCTTATCTACTGACTTTGTTACCCTGTCAAAGAAAACTATCCAGTTGGTCTGACAAGACTTCCCTGACACGAACTCATACTATTTACTATCTTGAAGGTCATTGCTCTATAGGTAGTCCACACAGTCTTCTTTGATCTAGGACTCCATCACTTTACCTATTAGAGAGGTAAGGCTGACAGGTTTGTAGTTCCTCAGCTGCTCCCTGCACCCCCCTCCTGTTTTGTGGGACTATGTCCACTACTCTCCAGTCTTTTGGAAATACCCCTGTCTCAACTGAGCTATTGAAATGCCCTAGTAAGGATCCATGCGTCTATTCCTGAACCTGGATCACCAGCATTGCAGAAGATGAGGTGCACAGTGCCTCAGCCTCTGTGCCACTGGTTCAGCTCCGGAGTTAATGACTTGTTGTTGGAGAATACTTCATGTATACATTAATTCCACTCCGTGTATGCAACAGAGCATATCCACTAGGGATCACCTGAGATTTCACCAGCTACACAGTGCTCTGGAAGCTCTTCTACATGAGATGTAAAGTGAAGAGGGCATCTCCCTGTGGACTCACACAATGGTGGCCTAAGATTCTAAGGAGAAGAGTCAGTGAAATATACCAGGCTATAAAGGTTGCCCAGCCACTCCAGACAATCAAAGCCCAGAAAACCTGGGGACAGGAGCTCAGGATTCAGGTCACAGAGCAAGAATGGTTGATATGTTGGTACCACACCCATACAGCATGTAGAGATATTAGGGGCAGGATGATCTAGAATAAAATTTTGCAGTGCTGGTATAGAACCCCACAGGTGCTCCATAAAATGAGCATCACTGATACTGACAATTGCTGGCACTTTGACTCATCAAGGGGATCATTGCTTCACATTCTCTGGGTCTGCACAGCTCTACAGGATTTCTGGATAGGGGTGCTGCCACCTGTCAGCACATCCTAGGTATGCAGTATAGCTCCACTCAGTTTTGCCTTTACTGGTTTCCATGAGGTACTCTTCTCACAAATAAAGGCTACAGCAAATGACTTTGAGTCATAAATATGGAAGCAAAAAGGCTAATCCTTCAAAAATGGAGATACATGGAAGTCCCAAGTATGTCAAACTGGAAACAGGCAGTGGCGATACTTGCCACTCATGAAATGCTTAGCCACTTGGCAAGTGGACAAGTAAAATACTTTATGTGTACTTGTGCCATGTATGTTACCGTTCTGAGGACAAAGTGACCTAAAAATAGCTAACCAAACAGGGGAGGGCCCAGGATTTGTTTGCAGATCTTTACTACTGCATCCTAAATGTAAGGTAATAGTTTATATATGACTCTGTCTGGGTTCATAGTACTATACACTCTGCCAAACTTGTAACCTATAACAGTGTCCAGTTTAATGATCTTTAGTGGTGTTTGTTCTTGGTTTAACACTTTGTACTATGCATTTGTCGGTGGCCGGCGTAGGCTGTTAATATGTAGTGTACGTATTGCTGTAATTTAAATAGCATTTTTAACCACAGTAAAGTATAGCACCATGCATCTGAACTCTCAAAATGGGTACACTCCACCCAACCCAGTATCACTTTTTTAATTGATTACTACAACTATAGTTTCTTAAACTTCGAAGAAATAAGTCATATAATGTTGCTGGCAGTAAGGACAAGGATGTGAGTTCTAGAGCTGATATCATCATCAACTTCAGAAAAACAGGATTTTTTTCAACAGGCTGTGAAATCAGGCTTACAAAACTAACATGCATAAAAAGTGAAGGGATGCATACATACTGTATGATAATTAGGAACCCAAATTCCTAAACATTGCAGCCCCCATCATCGTCACTCCCTCAAATACCTTATTAACAAATCCCTTCTCCTGGGTATCATCCCTGAAAAATGGAAAGTCACACTAGTGGTTCATTTCCACAAAGATGGGCAGAAAGGACCCATTGAAAACTACAGACCCATTTCTCTACTCTGCATATTTGCTAATATTCATGACAAACAAATTTACTACCAAGTCCAGGGCTACCTGAAGCATAAGCACTCTCCCTCTCACAAGTTTCCAACATAGATTTAGCAAAAAACATGGCACTGACACACGTGTGTGTGTGTGTGTGTGTGTGTGTAACCTCAGACCTTCCAAATGCAATGAAGAACGGCATGGTTAAGGGAGAAATGTTTTGTTGACTATACCAAAGTGTTTGACTTCGTCAATCATGACCTCCTGTTGGTTAAACTACAGTCTGTCAGGCTAGATGACCTTTCATGTTGCTGTTTTTATGACTACCTGGCCAACTGAGAACAAGGTGTCAAGTGGCAAGATGGTACATCAGATCTTGGGGTATTAACAGATGGTGTATCGCAAGGCTCTGTTCTGGGTCCCCTCCTATTTTCCCTCTTTATTAATGATATGCCCCAAAATTGTGGAGGGTCCATGCTACAGCTCTATGCAGATGATGCTATCCTGTATAGCTGTTCTGCAGATATTGCCTGGATAAGCAGCAAATTGGAGAGGGGTTTCCAACAACTGGAAACCCAGCTCATGACAAACAGACTGTTGAAAAGACCAAAGCCATGCTCTATGGACACAGGAGACTAGGCACTGAGAAACTATACCTACTCAGGTTGTCCACCATTGGTGGCACTCATGTTGAAGTGGTGAGGTCACTAAAAACCTTGTTTTTTTATTTCAATAGGACATGACATTTGGACTCCATGTGGATACCATTGCTGAAACACTGCATCAGGCCTTCTATAGACTTTTCCCCCATCTTTCAAAGTAGCACCCCAACACCAGTACTCTTTTATGGTGCCCCTGTCCTACAGTCCATTCCTGATGCAGAATTAAGCAGGAAGAAAATCTTGTATAATAAAGTTGGACACTTTGTGATTGGTGCTTACACTAAAGACCACCGCTGTGATGTGTTTGCAGCTCTCGGCTGGCCCACATTTGAAGTAAGGCTACCATTCCCAATGCTCAGCCCAACCTTCAGACTTGTAAAACACATTACATGCTCTAGCCTCATGGGAATACTTAAACAACATGTGAGGTTCCTGCATTTCACAGCAAGCCCATTATCTGAAATCCCTAGGGTTCGATCACGTTCTGGTAGGAGATCATTCTAATTTGTGGCCCCTTTTCAGTGGAACTCACTATCCAGTGAGATTTAAACTACCCCACATTTGCATTGTTAAAACAAGCATTTGTCAATGCCGAATGTTGATTGTGTTGGTCTGTTGAGCACACTCGCTGGCCCTCTGTCACTCACTCAGTCTGTTTCTTCTGGTTCTGTAGGCTGCTCTTTTGTACTGGGCTCCTGCCTGCATTGGCACCTTGTTCTGCCCACTAAGAAATCTGCAGCTGTCCCAACAGAGCTCCTTTGAGGTGGCTCACTTCCCCTCTCTCACTTGCTCATTCTGTTTCTCCTGGTGCTGCAGGCTGCCCTTTTGTACTGGGCTCCTGCCTCTGTTGGTGGCTTTTTCTGCCCACAAATAAATGTGCAGCAGTCCTGACACAGGTCTGTTGAGCCTGCTGACTCCCCCTCTCTCACTCACTTGTTCCATTTCTGCTGGTGCTTCAGGCTGACCTTTTGTACTGGGCTCCTGCCTGCATTGCCGCCTTTTTCTGCCTACAAAGAAATCCACAGCAGTCATGATAGAGCTCAATTGAGCTCGTTCACTTCCCCGTGTCACTCACTCATTCTGTTTCTCCTGGCGCTGCAGGCTTCCTTTGTAACTGGCCCTGCCTCTGTTGGCTGCCTTGTCTGCCCACAATAAAGAAATCTGCAGCAGTCCTGACAAAGTCTGCTGAGCTCACTCACCCGCCTCTCACTCACTCATTCCGCTTCTGCCAGTGCTGCAGGCTGCCCTTTTCTATTGGGCTCCTGCCTGCGTTGACGCCTTCTTCTGCCCAAAAAGAAATTTGCAACAGTTACAATAGAGCTCCATTGAGATTGCTCACTCCCCCTCTCTCACTCACTCATTCTGGTTTCCCTGACACTGCAGGCTGCCCATTTGCACTGGGCCCCTGTGTGCATTGCTGGCTTTGTCTACCCACAAACAAATCTGCAACAGTCCCAACAGAGCTCCATTGAGCTCACTCACTCCCCCTTCCTCACTCGCTCATTCTGTGTCTCCTGCCGCTGCAGGCTATCCTTTTGTACTGGACTCCTGCCTGCATTGGTGGCTTGTTCTGGCCAGAAAGAAATCTGAAGCAGTCCTGACACAGCTCCATTGAGCTCTCTCACTCGTTCATTCCATTTTGGCCGGTGCTACAAACTGGTCTTTTGTACTGGGCTCCTGCCTGCATTGCCGCATTTTTTGGCCACAAAGAAATCGACAGCAGTCACAGTAAAGCTCCATTGAGCTCGCTCACTACTGCTCTGTCACATGATCATTCTGTTTCTCTTGGCGCTGCAGGCTGCAATTGTGTACGGGGCTCCTGACTGCATTGGCACCTTTGTCTGTCCACAAATAAATCTGCAGCTGTCCCGACAGAGCTCCGTTGAGGTCACTCAGTCTCCCTCTCTCACGCGCTTATTCTGTTTGTCCTGGCGCTGCAAGCGGCCCTTTTGTACGGGGCTTCTGCCTGCATTGGCACCTTTTTCTGCCCACAAAGAAGTCTGCAGCAGTCCTGATACAGCCCTATTGAGCTCACTCAGTCCCCCTGCCTCACTCACTCAAACTGTTTCTCCCACCGCTGCAGGCTGACCTTTTGTACTGGGCCCTTGCCTGCATTGATGCCTTTTTCTGCCCACAAAGAAATCCGTAGCAGTCCTGACAGTGTTCCGGTGAGTTCGTTCACTCCCCCTCCATCACTTGCTCTCTCGTTCTGTTTCTCCCAGTGCTGCAGGCTGCTCTTTTGTACTGGGCTCTTGCGTTGTGGCCTTTTTCTGCCCACAAACAAATCTGCAGCAGTCCCAACAGAGCTCAGTTGAGCTAGGTCACTGCCCCCTCTCAGTCGTTCGATCTTAATCTGTCCCAAACAATGATTTCCCACAGCGACCATGCTATTCTCCGGCAGGAGTGCAAAAACATATTTTAGCCAGGATGTGAAAAATGGCAGCTGTACTGTTCATAAGGAGGTGTGAAAAATGGCACTGTTGAAAATGTGGTGTGAAAATATTACAAAATTGCGAAGTTATAAGGGTGCGTGGAAACAGTTTAATGCATAGGCATTTTGGGACCTCTGCTCACGAACAGTGCCACTGTCATTTTCTTAATCTGTCCCCAACAGTGATTTCCCACAGCGACCGCGTTATTCTGTGCTGGAACTGTGAAAACACATTTCGTCAGGATGTGAAAAATGACAGCTGTACTGCTCATAAGGATGTGTGAAAAATGCCACTGTTGAAAATCTGGCATGACAATATTACAAATTTGGGAAGTTACAAGGGTGCATGGAAAGTGTGCAATGCACACTTGTAACACAGTCATTTGATGGGCTATCATCACCAAATTTTCAACATAGGCATTTTAGGACCTCTGCTCATGAACAGTATCACTATCATTTCCTTAATCTGTCCCGGACAGTGATTTCCCACAGTGACCGCTCTATTCTGCGCCGGAAGTGCGAAAACACATTTTGGCCAGGATGGGAAAAATGACAGCTGTACTGTTCATAAGTAAGTGTGGGAAAATGGCAATGTTGAAAATCTGGAGTGAAAATATTATAAATTCGCGAAGTTTCGCGCGTGCGTGCAAACTGAGCAACGCACGCTCGTAACACAGTCATTTTATGGAGTACCATTACCAGATTTTCAACATAGGCATTTTAGGACCTTCACTCATTAACAGTGACACTGTCATTTTCTTAATCTGTCCCAAACACTGATTTCCCACAGCGCCCTCTCTATTCTGTGCCGGAAGTGCGAAAACAATTTCCACCAGGATGTGAACAATGACAGCTATACTGTTCACAAGGAGGTGTGAAAAAATGTCAATGTTGAAAATTTGGCGTGAAAATATTGCAAATTTGCGATCTTATGAGCGTATGTAGTAACCGCGTAACGCACGCCGTCAGACAGTCATTCTTGATGCCCACACCAAATTTGCAACATAGACTTTCTGAGAGCCCACCTCATAAACACTGGTACTGTCATTTTGTTGTCAGCACCGAAAGGTGATTCCGCGCAATGACTGTAAATCACCTTCCCGATTAATGCCATGACAGTTCGAGAATTCATGAGGAGGGGACCCAAAAACCCCATGTTGAAATTTGGTGCCAAAATTCCAAAAAGTTACTGAGATATGCATTAAAGTTGAAAAAAAAACATTTATTCCATTATACAGCTTACCGGCATTTTCTCAGTTCGTGGTCAGCTTTGAGGAGTGCAGATGTGTTCCTGGTCCACCGAAGATCGTCACGCCAGACTCCAGAGGTAAGTATGGGGTGAGGGGGGTGTGGGGAGGCAGGGTGCGCAGGGGTGGGTGCGGTGGTGGAGGGGGGCCAGGAGAATGCAGGGACTGTTTTCTGATTTCACAGGTTTTAAAAAAAAAACATTGCAAGACAGTTTTTCTTCACAGAGGCATTGGGCACGCTGGGGTGGGCTCCCAGTGTGCCACCGGACTGCTTCTTTTAGGGGCCAGTAGCCGATGGGGATTGGTCACCCCATTGGCACACAGCTAAAGGGGTTCACATAATGCTGACGGGGATTGGGCACCCCGTCGGCACACAATCTTGAGGGAGGGGTTTGACATACCCGATGGGAGTGGGCTCCCGCTGGCAATAACCAACATTGGGCCACTGAAACCGACGGGATTGGGGCCCCATTGGCAACTAAACATGGTGAGGAAGAGACATTTGTAAACATGGCGGCAAGCCTCTGCCATGTTCACAAACAATATCAGGGTTTTTACATCCCGCCCTGCAATGACGGGTCGCTCCCTCATTGCAGCAGATGGCTGACACTGCAATGACGAGGTGGACCCTGTCTGCAGCGGCTACTTTTTTAGAAGGTTGTGGCACTCTGGCTGAACTAGTGTGAGCAGCAATGTGCCACGGCATTGGGGGAAGCAGGACAAGCCTTTGCAGGCTGTGGGGGCATCGGCCACAACACTGCAGAGCCTCCACATCCTGATTGTGGAGAAAGCTGCTGCAACATGTTTCTTGTGCAAACGCAATCAACATAATAAGACTGAAAGCCTAAGTACTCTTGTACTATGTAATATGTATTTGTGCATGACTGAAACAGAGATCCCATAACTTGATACTGAGTGTATATATATCTTCTTGCACTGGTTGTAACTAACCCATGTACCTTGTATGTATGATTACTACTCTGCAATTTTTCTCTTGTTTTTTTCTTTGTCCCACTGTGCATATCTGTATATAATTGAGTCTGGGTCATCCCCGAAAAACAGACTTGCATGCCTAAGTGGGCCCACTCAGTTATCAAAATTCAAGTAAATAAATAAATACATACATATATACATTTATACATACATACATACATACATTTATACATACATGCATTTATACATACATACATATATTTATACACACATAAAGCAGAATGTAGCCTTTTTTTTGTACTTGCCCCTTCTTCTTGGCCCCCAGGAGCACCTTCTCTTTTCCCGGTATTCAGCTAGGTCCTGGCATACCAGGATCCCAGCATCATGTTGCGCAATGCCAGAGAGGTTTTTCTTCCCAATTTGTGTTGTGGGGTCCCAACCCCTAGAGGGCACTGGTGTGAAAAACAATCTTCCAGACTGATGACATGCTAACGCACATCATAGTCAAGCACCCAACAGTGCCCTCCCCTCCCCTGACTCATGAAAGCCATCTTCAACCCACTGCCCATTCTTCCACTGGCTGTGGGACAACAGTCGCTAGCACCTCTAGGAGTGTCCCTCCCCCTCTGGAGGAGGAGGAGGAGAGCATCAATTAGGATGCTCAATCCTCCTTCCCCCAGTCATCCCCTGATGATCGGGGCCCCGTTCCCAAACCGTTGTGGCGTGAGGTGTGGCATCCAACGCCTCAGCCCTCAGCACCTGTGGACTGGCTAGATTGTAATTTTTTAATGAAGTAATTTAGAAATCTCATATTTTAGTATGAAACTTATTGGGGATAAGCTTATCCTAATCCTGCAATGTAGTACAGTTGGACAGACCCCCTCTTTAAGTCAGTGTATGATGTAACTATTTAATGATGTTGCTGTAATGTCTTCCCTCAAACCCTCTTGGAATCTAGCTCTATCACCTACATGAGGCTATCCTGGAGTGTGCACACTCTTAATAAAATAAATCATTACCATGTATTTAGTTGTTACTAGCATTTTCCTGTTTTACATTTAACTCCGTAAAAACTGGTCATGAATTAATGACCCAGGAATTATTCTATTGTTAATATAACTGTTCATCACGGTTTATAGAATGGGGTAGAAAACATTGCATTCCGATTGACTAGCAACCATGCTCAGTTACACTACTACTAACCGCAAAAGAAATGTCCCAGTGCCACCCTTGCCATTTTAACTGGCATACCACTCTGCCATCTAGGAATTTCCCTTTCACAGTGATTAAAAGCATTTTTTAATATGTGTCACCCTCTGTGGTAGTGTGGGTTCCAATAAACAGATCATACAACCAAAAATGATGCATAAAAAATGCATACATCTGCATTTATCATTTTATTGAAGAGAAAATAAAATAAAAAAATGATAAATATTCAATATATACAGAAAAGAAAAATAAATGGCGTTATTCCTTCACACCTCTTCAAACATCAAGATATAATTCTTGCATCAGAAGTACCATAAAAAATGTCTGAGTTCTCTCCTTTCTCTCAAGCAATGTGAAAACCTGCACAATTACTTCTCTAGATCCTTCTCTCACCTTGGTCAGAAACCTACTGACCACCTAGCTACTTTTGTTCTCCCAGAGGAACCTTTTATAAGGCTACTGAGTGACCTCATGAGTCATGTGACACCCTAATTAAGTCAAACAATGGAAATTACAATCATATTAAAAGATTACAATCATATTAAAAGATATATATATATATATATATATATAACCCTCTAGCAACATGCTAGCACTTTTAGGGGTCACCTACATAAGTTCCTGTCTCAAAATACTGCCATAGAACACTGCTACAGGCTTAATTATAGGGCTATGATGTCAGGGCATTAGCTTAGCTCCTCATCCTTATGACATCACCTTTCCTTGAATCCATATAACCTGCCATTTTATGGGCTGCCTGCCCTATAGTAGGACCTCTTCAAATAACATGGCACTCAGGTAAAAAGAAATTTGTAATGCAAATTTTATGCAAAACCACTGAGTAATTCTAGCAGATGGATCTATAACCTTAACAGGAAAACACAGATGAGGGGAGTGCTTCCTATCTGATTTCCTGTAAGGTGATAGAAATCCATCTGATTTATAATACATACATTAATTCATACAATGTTTCAGGTTTATACAATAATTTCCTGTAGCCCTATCCTTTGTTTGTGCTGCACAAAATCTTTTTTTTTCACAGTTTCCACCAAGTGTACACTTCCAGTTTACTTTATCTAACAGCTCAAATTGCAGCCAATGGTTTTTTCTACAACCCAGCACTCTACTGATTAGAGGCTTTCTCTCAAATGCAAACAGCTCCTTTTTTTGTAACCTTTCTGTGGCACAGGGGTCATTTTTCTATGTCCTCAGTGTCCTTAACTCATTTTCAGCACCTTTTGAAAGTCTTCAGTGAGCAGCTACCAGAACAGCGTTATGGGGCTAAGATATAGCACTTTGGCAACTGAGAACAGTTGTGCTGCTCCAGTCTCCTTCCTGATTGCAAAGCTGCTTCTTCTACTTAATCGCAACAAGCGGTTGCAATTTTCTCTTTAAGCAGCTCTGAAATGCAGGCCCGCTCCAGCACGAACGTGCGCAGGGTCCTGTGTGAGTGTGTGAACATCCGAGCATGTGATAGTGCGCACATTTCACTGCCGCAATCACTCTCTTGCTTGTTTCAAAGCACATAGTGCTAGCTCATGAATTGTTGGACCTACTCTTTTTAAGCCTACTAATTAATATATAATGTATGGTAGAATGCTGTTAACCTTAGGAAATCATTTCCTAAGGTTGTTATACCATTGATGTGACATAGTAATGTTGTTAACCTATCGATGCTACGTCACATCGATAGGTTAACAACGGGGATCGGTCTGCGCACGTGCGTGCTTTTTTTTACTCTCAGGAACCGATGGATGCATGCAGCAGTAAGGGAAGGACTGAACGACCGTGGCAGTGACTCTATTTCGGAAAGTAAGGAGCCATTTTCCCTTTTTCTTGGGACCATACACTATAAAAAACAATGCATGGTCCTTCTATTGGCAACCGGTTAATGTTAACTGTCTCGAGGTTGCCATGGTGATGTAAACCTCTCAAGCTTCGCTCTCGAGGTTTACACAGTCACCCTGGCAACCTCTCGATGGTTAAGAAACCGGTTACCGATAGAGGACCATACATTATCCTCTATAGTAAAACCATGTCTTACACAGAGCAGGGAAAAAATGCATCAACATAGGGAACAGGGAAAGGGGATAATAGACTGAATCTTTATAAAAAGGGGCTTATTACTTGGATTAGTAGCCACTGAAGTTTTCCTGAGCATAGCTTTTTGAATATATTTTAACCAGATAAAATTAATTACTGACAGGGCAAAAAATGACAGTAAAGGCAAGATAGAAGATTGCCAGGTTGGCCACCCTGACAAGAAAATAAAGAATAGATATTGAAATATAACAGGGGATAGAATAGAGTGAAAAGAAAAAAGGGGAGGGGGTTATTGCATCTTTTTTAGCGATTGGTTTATACTTCAAAACAGGACCCCCTATCACACTCCTCTCACCACAAGAAGGCAACATGAGATTTGTTTTGTTGGCTGAGACCCGTCACCCTTGGAAGCGTTGAAACTTCCACACACCTTCTCCAGAAGTTCTCCCCAGGGACCCTTTAAGATAAACAGTATTCAAACCATTACTACAGACTATACAATGCTGTTTGTAATCCATTCTTTTCCCTGGGGTTGTGCCTTCTTGGCACCACGTGGTACACATTCAATTCTGTTTTCCATATCTGGAACAGATGCACTACCTTTATCAGCATCAAAGCGTGATAGAAAATCCACTTTCTGATGCTGAGAACCAGCTCTATGTCTCACAGTAATCTTATAAGGGTATAATGATAAATACCACTTTAAAATGCGGGCATTTTTATCTTTCATCAAGTTCAGCCAGCATAATGGGTTACAATCCGTTACTACAGTAAACTGATTTCCCCATAGATAATATTTCAGGGCTTCTGCTGCCTCCTTGATGGTCAAACATTCTTTCTCCACTGTAGAATATTGTCTCTCTTTCATGCAATTTTCTGCTGAGACATAATATGGGGTGCTCCTCTCCCTGGCTATGCTTGGTCAATACTGCTCCAATGCCTGTGTCAGGGGCATCAGTCTGTAATTCAAAAGGTTTAGTAAAATGAGGGCTACATAACACTGGGGCTGAGCACAGAATGCCCTTGATCTTATTAAAGGCCTCATCACAGGCCAGTCTCCATTTTACCCTATTTGGAAATTTTTTTGTGTAAAATCAGTGAGAGGGGCAGCAATGGTGGAAAAATCTGGGATAAAGCATCTATAATAACTTGCCAGACCAAGGAAAGACCTGTTATGGTGCTTTGTCGTGGGTATGGGACTGTTAGCCAGAGCTTCAGTTTTATCTACTTCTGGCTTAATCCTCCCATGTCCAATGATAAAATCCAAATAGTGTGTTTCTGTTTTGGCTATAGCACATTTGGTCGGGTTGGCGGTCATTCCTGCATCCTGGATACTTTGTATCACAGCACTAAGATGTAATAAATGGGTCTCCCAGTCAGGATTATAGATGACAACATCATCCAAATAAGCAGCACTGTAACGTTGTGAGGTCTCAACATATGATCCATGTACTGTTAGAAAATAGCCGGAACTCCATGCAGCCCAAATGGCATTGTAGTTAACTGATATAGACCAAGTGGGGTACAAAAGGCAGTTAATTCTTGGGTTTTTGGGGTCAATGGAATCTGCCAATACCCTTTTGTTAAATCCAGGGTGCTAATGTATTTTGCAGACCCAATCTGATCTAGGAGATCATTGATGCATGGCATCGAATACCCATCAAACTCTGACACTTTGTTAAGCTTTCTAAAATCTAGGCATAACCTGATGCCACCTTCCTTTTTATGCACGACTACCAATAGAGAGGACCAAGGACTACGTGAAGGAACTATCACTCCTGCTTGTTCCATTCATTTTATCTTAGCCACTACCTCTGGTCTGATCTTTTCCAGTAATCTGTATGGCTTTTGATGGATCGGTTTGGTTTGGGTAACCCTGATCTCATGGACTACACCCTCAGCTTTCCCTGGGTTGTTTGTGAATGTGTGTGAAAAGTACTCCAAGAGATGATCAATCTCTAGTCTCTGTGCAGGGGTTAATTCAGGATTGACGTGTACTTCAGTATCAGTAACAGATTTATCAATCCTGTCATATGCCATATCTAGCTCTGCTCTACCAGGATCAGTCTGAACAAATAACACTGGGGTCTCTGTTTTTTCCACCCATTTTCTCAGCAGGTTGGCATGATAAATTCTTTTCACAGGTTTATGCCCTGGCATTTCAATGGTATAATTCACCGTGCCTACCTGACATAAGACCACATATGGTCCTTGCCAACGCATGGGCAGCTTATTTTCAGTAGATGGTAACAACAACAACACTTTCTCCCCAGGTACAAACACTTTATGTTTTAGGTTAAGATCACAATGTTCCTTTTGTTTAAGTTGTCTTTGCAAACATTTTGATATGCAATGGTCACATATTTTACTAACATTTTACACGATGCAGTCATATATTCAAGTATATTTCCACAAGCCATGTTCGACCCTCGTTTCCAGTGCTCTTTGACCACATCTAAGGGACCCCTAGGGTTATTCCCATATAACATGGTAAAGGGGGATAACCATGTAGTAGCCTGGGGCACCTCTCTTTAAGCAAATAGCAAACAGGGTAAAATCTTATCCCAATCCCGACCTTCCTTCTGCACATACTTTTGTAGCATGCATTTCATTGTCTTATTAAATTGTTCCACAGACCCATTAGTTTGGGGATGGTATGGGGATGTTCTTACTGCAGATACCCCTAGCAATGTGTATAATTCTTGCAGCATGCTGGAGGAAAAATTACTGCCACGGTCTGTCAGGATAATCTTGGGAATTCCCATCCTGCTGAAGACTTTTGCTAATTCTTCTGCAATACATGGGGCAGTAACCATCCTCATTGGTATTGCTTCTGGATACCTGGTTGTGTAGTCACAAATTACTAAAATATTTTGATTTCCCTTGGAACTTTTAATAAGGGTCCTACCACATCCATTGCCACTCTGTCAAAAGGGGTAATTACATACAGAATAGGTTGCAGAGGCACCGTATCTTTCTTCCCTCCCTTGGCAACCAATTGGCATTGGGGACAGGACCTACAATAGGCCGCAACATCCTGGTGGATCCCTGGCCAACTGAATCAAGATAAAATGCATTGTACTGTCTGGTCTCTACCCTCATGACCAGCCATGGGAATGTCATGTGCCAAATGCATTATTTGTTCCCTGTATTTACTAGGCACTACTAATTGTTCAGTTTCCTCATTTGTACCAGGTTCTACAACAACTCTATACAGTATGTTGTTTTTGATAATAAATCTTGATTGTCCCAGATGTCCAACCTTGTCTACCTGTAAAAATAAAGATGTCAAAGATTCATCACATCTTTGGTCCTGTACAATATCTTGCACTAGAGTGCCTGGGATATTAAGTTGCCCTGTAGCCTGATGATTTTCATTCCAAGTCCTTTTTTCTTTTCGTTTAGTCTTCTTGGACTTTTTGTCCTTGCTGACAGTCTCAAAATAACCATTATCAAAAGGAAAGACTTCCTGTAAGCCTTGGATTTTGGCCTGGGACCTAGTAACCACATTAACAGTTCCTGTAGAAGCCTTTTGTTGTTGCATTAAAAGGTCAAAATGAGGAAAGTCTTGCCCAACAATGACAGGTACTGGGAGTCATGGAACAAGGCCTACCAACATGTCATGGCTTTCTTTATTTACAGTTATATTCAAACAAGCTGTGGGGTATCGGTATATGTCTCCATGTACACACCGAACAGTAGTATCTGAGTCACTCTGGGGCATATCCAGTGCTAGATCAGCTCTGATCAAAGTTGGTATACTCCCTGAGTCCAGTAAGCCCAAAGTCTGTTGTTCCCCAATACCCATAGAAGTCACATACCCAAAATTTGCTAGAGCAAGATGTGCTAAATCAGACCTTTTATTTGGACAGTTCTTTACTATATGCCCTTTTTCCTAAACAACCATGGCATATTATCTCTGCATATGGAATTATCCCACCTCTCTCCCTTTGATAGAACTGTCCCTGGTTAGTAGAAGCATTAAAAGGTGGTCTTGCCAGCATATTAGATGGTCCTGGGTTGCCCTGGTTACCTCTGGCTCGAGTGCTTCATTCTGCTAGGTAGTCTTCTGCCAATTTAATGGTGTCTTGGGTTTATGTTCTTTTACCCATATTGAACATCCATGGCTAGTATCTGAATGAACTGCTCAATTATTATTAGTTCCATTATTTGGTCTACAGTCTTGGTGGTGGGTTGTAGCCACTTACCACAATAGTCCTTCAAATGAGCATAGGTTTCTCTTGAGGTATCCAAGCTAGCCATTTTCTGGGAACTAAATCCTTTCTCTTTGTTTCAATGCTTATATTATACCTGCGTAAAATTTCTGTTTTAACTCTGTCATAGTTTGAGCAATCAGCTCCACTTAGCTGGCTGTAGACTAGTTGTGCCCATCCAGAAAGGTATGGGACCAAACAAATCACCCATTGGTCTCTGGGCCAGTTGCAGGTTTGGGCCACCCTCTCAAAGGTTGTCAAATAGGCCTCAATATCATCAGCTTCTGTCAACATAGTTAATTTTATGTCTCTAGGAACAGATCTCTCCATCTGCCCCATGGTCATGTCCTGAATAGCCTTTAAAGTTGCCGTCCATTTTTCATCTTGTCTCTCTCTCTCTTCCACCTGTATCCTCCGGTCTTCATCCCTCTGTCTCTGGTCTTCTTCTCTCTGGCGCTCCATTTCAATTTGGCATAGACAAAGCCATTTCAATAATTCGCTAGGGTCCTCTGGTGCTAGTGTCATCTGGCTTTTCTCCCTCATAGGATTAAAAGCCTCTGCCGTGGCTCCTTCTTCCATCTTTTTTGGTCTGGTAGCAGCTTCGAGCCCAGGCAACTACTGTACAACAGTCTTCAGTCTTACAGACCTGGTCAGATGTAACACGTCCAGCTCCACTTGTTCTGATTGTTGCATCTGCTAGGGTATGTTCAGTGCAACACTACCTCTGGAGTACTTTCTGACATCCCACGGTTAAAATCCCACTTCTGGCACCAGTTGTGGTAGCGTGGGTTCCAATAAACAGATCATACAACCAAAAATTATACATAAAAAGTGCATACGTATGCATTTATCATTTTACTGAAGAGAAAAAATAATTAAAAAAAATAACAAATATTCAATATATATAGAAAAGAAAAGAAATGGTGTTATTCCTTCACACCTCTTCAAACATCAAGATACAATTCTTGCATCAGAAGTACCATAAATAACTCCTGAGTTCTCTCCTTTCTCTCAAGCAATGTGAAAACCTGCACAATTACTTCTCTAGATCCTTCTCTCACCTTGGTCAGAACCCTACTGACCACCTAGCTACTTTTGTTCTCCTAGAGGAACCTTTTATAAAGCTACTGAGTGACCTCATGAGTCATGTGACACCCTAATTAAGTCAAAAAATTACAATCATATTAAATATATACTATATATATATATATATATATATATATATATATATATATATATTTATTTTAAACTCCCTAGCAACATGCTAGCACTTTTAGGGGTCACCTACATAAGTTCCTGTCTCAAAATACTACCATAGAACACTGCTACAGGCTTAATTATAGGGCTATGATGTCAGGGCATTAACTTAGATCCTCATCCTTATGTAATCACCTTTTCTTGAGTCCATATAACCTGCTATTTTATGGCTGCCTGCCCTATAATAGGACCTTTTCAAATAACATAGGCACTCAGGTAAAAAAAAAAAAAATGTAATGCAAATTTTTATGCAAAACCACTGAGTAATTCTAGCAGATGGCTCTATAACATTAACAGGAAAACACAGATGAGGGGCGTCCGCCCTATCTGATTTCCTGTAACGTGATAGAAATCCATCTGATTTATTATACATACACACACCTTTAAAAAAATTTATTTAATTCATACAACAATGTTTCAGATTTATACAATAATTTCCTGAAGTCGTATCCTTTGTTTGTGCTGCACAAAATCCTTTTTTTTCCACAGTTTCCACCAAGTGTACACTTCCAGTTTACTTTATCTAACAGCTGAAATTGCAGCCAATGTTTTTTTCTACAACCCAGCCCTCTACTGATTAGAGGCTTTCTCTCAAATGCAAACAGCTCCTTTTTTGTAACCTTTCTGTGACATAGGGCTCCTTTTTCTATGTCCTCGGTGCCCTTAACTCATTTTCAGCCCCTTTTGAAAGTCTCCAGGGAGCAGCTACCAGAACAGCGTTATGGGGCTGAGATATAGCACTTTGGCAACTGAGAACAGTTTCGCTGCTCCAGTCTCCTTCCTGATCGCAAAGCTTCTTATTCTACTTAATCACAACAAGCGGTTGCGATTTTCTCTTTAAGTGGCTCTGAAATTCGGACCTGCACCTGCACGAACGCGCGCAGGGTCCTGTGCGAGTGTGCGAGCATGCAGTAGTGCGCACATTTCGCCATCGCAATCACTCGCTTGCTTGCTTCAAAGCACATAGCGCTATCTCATGAATTGTTGGACCTGCTCTTTTTGAGCCTACTAATTAATATATTAAAACTATGTCTTACATAGAGCAGGGAAAAAAATCCTTAACATAGGGTGCAGGGAAAGGGGATAATAGACTGAATCATTATAAAAAGGGGCTTATTACTTGGATTAGTAGCCACTGAAGTTTTGCTGAGCATGGCTTTTTGAATATATTTTAACCAGATAAAATTAATTACTGACAGGGCAAAAAATGACGGTAAAGGCAAGATAGAAGATTGCCAGGTTGGCCACCCTGACAAGAAAATATAGACTAAATATTGGAATATAATGGGGGATATGATAGATTGAAAAGAAAAGGGGGGGTTTATTGCATCTTTTCTAGAGATTTGTTTATACTTCAAAACAGGACCCCCTGTTACACTCTCCCCCGAAAGTATAGAACTATTTTCCTTCTCATGAGACTGTTTCAATAAATTCAACAATTAATTTTTAAACCATAACAATTTCTTCTCTGTTTTTTCCAGTCCTAAATCAATTTTATAAGCACAGCAGAACACTCCAGCTTGTTGGTAATAGTGTCTGAATGCACTTCCAGAAACTGAAGACATCCTGCCTGTGGCCTTGTGCCTTACTACACCTCTAAGCATGCATTCATGGCACTGCTACCAACACCCTGTTATGTCTTATTGCATACACAGCTACCCAAATTAATAGTTATAAAGGTGAAACCATCAATGTGTATGGCATTTAAACTGAACTCAAACTAATGATTTCTTATTTCAGTCTCTAGTAGTGTGCACTTTATTTATTTAATTATTCGTAATTCAGAGACCCTTTGAGCTAAGTGCTCATTTGCAAAGGTTCTACATCAAACATTGTAACAAACATATTTGGATACAGACACATAGATAAGCATTTGTTAATTCAGTCAGTACATTGGATACATTCATCTCAAGTGAACATTGTCGAAGCTACAAAAATAATATATATCTTCCAGTCTGCACTGATTTATTACTTAAATCAATGATACGTTACTAAAAGTAATTGTTCTTATTTTGCTTTTTTTACCATTACCATACAGTGTTTTAGAAACATCTGGATAACTCACATAAGGTTCTAAATTGACATCCTTGAAAAACAAAGATTATTTGTACATTACTGACATCTTGTGGCTAGTTTAAAAATTACATGCATGAGAAATTAGGCTAAAAATCTGCATGCTTTATGCTTGGTTCTGTAAAACATTTGCAAAAAAACAAGTTCCATATCATAAACTAGTTGAAGGGAAGTACTGGTGAAATAAGTTCAGCCTGTTGAAAATCAAAAGTTTTTAAGCTGATATAAGCTGTTACAATTATCTGGTGATAAGATAAAATAGTGAGACTGCATATGTTATCCAGATACAGAAGCAAATGGTTTGACACCTTTTATTGGACCAACATAGATGTTATAAAAAGAACAAAGTACCTAAGCTTTCAGACCAACCAAGTCCTTCCTTGGAAGCTTATAGCAGTTGTTTAGAAAATCACATACTATTAACACCCAGATCATACATATAAAAAACAGAAGAAAATTCTCCTTGGTTTAAAATACTCATTTAAACCATAACTGAAGTTTAAATCAAAGAAACAAGATTTCACCAGTTTGCTTTCAGTTGAGAAGCCTTCCAAGGTCAAATGTCACCAGAATAAGATAAGAACCCTTCAAGCAGAAAGTTCTACTAACATAAATTCTGAATGTCTCAGTGTGTTTTGTGAATCCAGTCTAGAGAAAAGCAAAAGCTTTGAATTCAGTACTCACTTAAATACATGTTAAAATGTGATATTATTGTAAGTTAAAATCAAGCAAAAAAAATATACAATAGAAATTTTCTACATATGGCATTAAGGGGGTTTAAAGTAAAGTTTACCTAGTGTGAGCAACTGTTTCACACATTTATATAGTATAAAACCTATCTGGAGACATATTCCCAACTATACACTCAACTAGTTACTATATTCCATAAACCATAAGACCTTCAGTGCTGTAACAGTATTTTATACAAGATAATATCAATTGACAGTATACGTGCCAAAATAAAAAACAAACCTGTCAAGGACCCTCAAGTAAATGAGACCATGCATCCTGATATGTTCAGAGTTCAATAATGTGTTAGTATATAATCAACCTACTATATGTACAGAAACAGTCTAAGGAAGCTGAATAAAAACACAATGGAAGTCCCCCGGGAAATAACTAATTAGAAGGAAGCATATATTCACTATGTATGTGAGCTAAGAATCCTAACACACCATTATTTACACCAATCACTACAATATTTACCCAATGGAATGTAACCTCTCAAGGATCCCCAAGTGTTTTTTATGTATGATCTGGGTGTTAATAGTATGTGATTTTCTAACTGCCATAAGCTTCCGAGGAAGGACTTGGTCGGTCTGAGAGCTTAGGCACTTTGTTCTTCTTGTAACATCTATGTTGGTCCAATAAAAGGTATCAAACCATTTGCTTCTGGATCTGTTCTTACAAGGACCAATACAGCAACTAAACTAAATCTGTTATCCAGCTCATTTCTTAAACATTTTGATTCTTAAACTGCCTTTGTCTCTAAAGGTTGACTCCAGAAATTTCCAGTTAAACCAATAAAAGATTTTGTAAGTTATCTTTGTATATTCTCACTGCTTCAGTAGTGCCAAAATTATGTGCTTAGGACTTGTACATATCAGTAACTCAGTGTAGTCTATCTTTATGTGAAAAGACCATTCAAATTCCAGTTATTGGTGTGTATTAGATTAGATTAGGCATCTCAAATATGAGGCAAAATGTTCATAGTATAAATACTGCTGTAGCGATAATGAAGTTTCACCAGTAAAATTTGGGATCTCACCACCATTTCAATTAGCATCCCATGCCTTTGATATAGGACAGTAGATCGAAAGATATCAGGTGGCACAGAATGTGTTTATCTGTTGGTGAACATGGATTTTTGTAAATAAAAATACAACTAGAAATTCAACTTTTCAGCTGTTGGTGTCCTACTTGAAATGATGGTGAGTGCCCAGATTTTACCAGTGGAATTATATTGACATTTTGTGAGCATCGACTGCCCAGTGTGTACTTTACTGTATTGAAGCGATATTGAAATGCAATTTAGCTGGATGTTTGCTGCGAGATAGAAACCTTTTTCCAGTAATCAAGGTTTGTTGCACTACAGGGCAACAGAATTGGCAGAAGGGTCTCAACTGTCTTTGACATGTTCTGCAGTTTTGAAAAACTGTTGGCCCTAATGCAAAAATAATTTAAGCTACCCATGATGTACCTTTTGATATTTTTTGGCACATTTTTTTTAATTTACACTTAATCTTTTTGTATAACAGCACCTGCTGCAAATCTTGCCAGGAAGTGAATGCTGTATGAGCCATGTGTGAGTTGATGTGGCATGTTGTTTTTCAATTTATTTAACTTTTATCATCATTTATTATGGGCTGGGTAAACTTAACCTGCTGACAGAATTCAGGTAAAATTATGATTTTTGTTTTTTTGGTTTTTTTTTGTCTCATGGTGATTTAATGGGCAGCAGGTCCACAGGCATGCTCCACTTCATGGCGTTTTGTTTTTCGTTTTGGTATGATTCCCAGAACTCATGCATGAGTTTGTGTGGGCTTCTCTCATTGCTAGTTGTTTGCCAGAGACAGTTTGGGCTGTAAACATGGACAAGGCATGCTCGTTTGGGCCGGATGCTGGTGGGTATATGGAGGCATGGTGGGGGGGATTCCCCTGCACGGCATCTTGAACAAGAAAGCAGAGGGCGGCAAGCCCTATACAGTGGAGGCTCCAAAATGGTTTCTTTAACTGCATTTTGAACACACGGTTTGTTCTGGGAAATCATAGGCAGCATGGGCAGCATGCATGGAAGAGAGGTGCTCAGAGCTCTGTTTACCGGCGTTGGAAGCAGGTGGAAGTGTGGGTGATGTGCAGCGACATGCAGTTACAACATTAGCTCAGTGGTTAGTAGCTGCAGTGGAAAACCAGAGGGCAAGTATGGGAGACAAGCGGTTTTGTTGCAAATGTGGCATCTGTGTTTGTAGCAGCATTTTCTACGATGGAGGAGAAGCGTGGACAGCAGAATTCAATATGGAGGTTTGGCAGTCATTTGAATGGGGACAGGTTTTTTTTTTTACAGCGACTAATGTTTTTCTTTCTTTTGTTAGTTGGGATCATCGCATTTTTGCTGCAGCTATCAGTCTGGGGGGCCAGATAAAATGACCACTTTTCCGCTGGACATGCGCATCTGTGGCACATGGGGGAATGGCTAGGCCTGGGAGGTCACATGGGCCAATGCAGCCTAGCATGTGTTGCTTGGTCTACCTGGCTCAGTGTGAGCTCAGCAGGAGAGGGCAGGAGCCCAGGATTTCAGGAGGCTAAAAGCGAATAGGGCATTTTCCCGAATTTTCTCCATGCTGCACTGGCAGACAAATGGACGGGGGGCCACAAAGAAGCATGGCCAGGCCTGTCTGCCAGTTGAGGTATGTGCCCACAGGGCAGTACCAGCTGTGCAGGTTAACTAGGTCGCGATCTGGGGCCTGCAGTTTGGCAGGCCGGGGCAGGAGCGGGTCACACGGTTAGTTTAACGGTGGAGTATTTGGGATGTGCAACGGGCCATGGCCCTGTGACCGTGTGAGAGGCGAGAGATTTGTGGACAATGCTAGTTGCCAGCTTTGAGGAGAAGGCTTGGGCTCAGTAGCCACAGCCGCATCCGCAAGCCTACAGAATGGCCCAGTGCGGCACGAGTCCAGTGGCTCTACAGGGTGCACGGGGGGCTAAGGGTAGTGTTTCATGGCTACCCTGGGGGCCTAAATCAGGGGCAGGCCTTGGCCAGCGGGAGCAAGGGAAGTACCTCATGGGGGGTGGCACAGGCCACTAGAGTGGGTCCACATGGTCCGAGGCACCTGGAATGGGGGGTAGTAAAAAACAAAACGGGCCCCTAAGGAGGAGTCCCGCACCTCAGCAACCAGTGAAAGGGTCTGGTGGCACAGCACGGCAGAAGGGGGCTATGTGGAAGGGCATGCTATGTCATGGAACTGGGGGGGTAATTGTTTGCTACCAGAAAGGAAGGAAGCTGGGTCGGAAGAAGATGGAAGGACAAAAAAACTGAAAAAAACAGTGTGGCTCACTACAGCATTGGAGCAAGCATGTGCTGGGATAGTAGGCCCGGAGCAGGGCTTGAGAGTGGTCTGGCAGAGCATGGGGCAGGGCAGCCTGCCAGCCCATCCAACCTCAGTAGAAGGGGGGGCGGTTGGAATGTACAAGGCTGAATGTTATAATCTTTCGCCCCTCAGACAGTAGGGACAGAGAAGCAGACATGGCACCAAAATGAGCCCGGCTGACTAGCGAGAAGATGTTGCAGGAGGCATCCGTGTTAATGGGGCAGATATTGGAGCTATTGGTGGCAGCAAAGAAGAGAGAGGCAGAGGAGGAGGCGAAGAGAAAGTGCAAGGAACTGGAGGAGCACCTGAGTAGGGGAAGAGGGGGTAAGAGACCCAGGCAGGAAGTCCCACACCCGGCACCAATACCAGTGCCCCTACCCATACTGGAACCAGACGAGGGGAATCTGGATGGGGGTAAGAATGATGTGGACCTCATGGATGAGAACGGTCTGAAAGATTACCTCGAGGGGCTGCTAGGCGGCATGGAGGATGTGGGAATTGAAAAGATGGAATGGGTCGTACAGGCCTTAAAAGGTAACAGGGCCAGGGCAGGAAACGGGGGTGCAACAGCAAACAAGAAGTTGTAAGAGGGGCCCCTGGGCTGTTCAATTGGGGACCACGTGCCAGCCTCAATCAAAGAAAAAGTCTGGAAAGGGGAGTATATTGACATCTTTGGGCTCATGGACGAGGACAGAGCCACAAAGTATGAGCAGAAGAAGTTGGTAGGAAAATCGGAAATGGCAGTGGCATTGGTGGTGGTAGGCCACAAGATGGAGGAAGTAAAGTATAAGGGGAAGCCCGTCAAGAATTGGCAAGGCAGTTTCATCATATATAGCGCATTGCTGCTGGAGAAGCAGCCGGAACTCGCCATCCCCTTGCTGACATACACATCCATTGTCAGGGATGCGTACAAGGCAAAAGTCGGGTATGGGTGTCTCAGGTATGATGAGGCCTTCTGGAAGTGGATGACAGCAAAAGGGGACCTGAGATGGGACTGCACCAACTCAGAGCTGTGGGTCAGGACCCTCTCTGGGGAAGGGACCAGGGCGGTGGGAGAACAAGCAAGGAGGATCAATCTTGTCGCAGGGGCAAAGACATATTGGGGTTACAACAAGGCCACCTGCACATGGGGCAGCTGTAAGTTTTGGCATGTCCGTTCAAAATGTGGGGGTTCACACCCAGCCTCCAACTGTCGGCAAAATGGTGACAGAGGAGGGCAGAGTGGGGGACAATTTTATGAGCAGTTCTTTCAGGGTGCCTGGAGGGTAAAGGGCAGGGGCCGTGAGTGCAGCCACAGAGGGCAACATCATGCTCCTGGGGGTGGCAGTAGCAGGACGCCTATGGAGGGGCAGTGGGGATATGTGCTGGCGCGTACTCCCATTTCCCTAGCAGCAGTAAAGGAGTGGTCCACGGAATACCTGAATAAGGGGCAGGGAGCTGCTTCGGGAGGGTTTCCGGAAAGGCTTCCCACTGGGGTTTCAAGGGGGGGGCAGGAAAGAACATGGGCCAAGAACCTCGGTCAGTGAGAGGGAGGGAAGGGATTGTAGGGGCTAAGATAGACAAGGAAATCACAGCAGGCTGGGTGGAGGGCCCATTGGAGGGTTCCCCATGTGCGCATTTCTGAATTTGCCCATTGGGTATTGTGCCCAAGAAGGCAGAAGGGGAGTTCCGTTTGATTCATCATTTATCATACCCGGAGGGCTCCTCAGTAAATGATGCCATTCCAGACCACCTTAGGGCAGTGTCGTATGCCTCATTAGAGCAGGCCATACCACTGATCAGGGCAATCGAGGGGGCAGCATGGCTAGTGAAGATGGACATTGAGTTGGAATGTCGTCTCTTGCCCGTCAGGCCCAGTGATTGGGACCTGCTGGGTTTTCAATTCCAAGGGCGCATCTATTTCGACAAAGCCATGCCCCAGGGGTGTTCGGTGTCCTGTTCCACTTTGAGGTGTTCAGCACTTGGGTGCACTGGGTTTTTGGGGCGAGGTATGGGCACAGGAGGATGGTACATTACTTGGATGAGATCCTCCTCATCAGGGAAACGAGAGCGGAGATGCAGGAAATACTAGGGGATTTTGAGAATATGTGCCAGTGGATAGGGATTCCGTTAGCACAGGGCAAGACGGAAGGCCCAGTCCGGAGATTGGAATTCTTGGGCATAGAGGTGGACACCAAGGAGGGCTGTTTTTGGCTGCCTGGGAACAAAGTAGCGTGCCTTAAAGGCTTATTGGCCCAGGTCATGGGGGAGGAGGATGATTCCACTGGTACAAATGCAGCAACTGCTGGGGCACCTTAATTTCACCTGCAAGGCCATCAGTCCAGGTAGGGTGTTTACAAGAAGACTGGGATAGGCCATGGGAAAAGCTAAGTGACCACACCATTGGGTGGATGTATTGAAAGAGGTGTGGGAGAATTCTGGGGTTTGGGAGGAGTTTCTCGACAGCTATAACGGGACGACATTCTGGCAGGACGAGTAGGAATGGAACACGGACCTGGAGCTGTTCATGGATGCTTCGGGGGCATTGGGAATAGGGGCATACTTTCAAGGGGTTTGGCTATCTGAACCATGGCCAGCATCTTGGGCAGAAGGGGGACTGCTGAAGGACATCACCTTCCTGGAGATTTTCCCTATATGGGTGGCCCTAGAAGTATGGGGAGGTGGGATGAAGGGGAAGCAGATCTTGTTATGGTGCGACAACAAGGGGGTAGTGGAAGTCATTAATAGCCAAGGGGGAGGACGGAGACAGTGGGCAGGCTACTCAGATGTATGGTCTTGCTGGGGCTGCAGCTGAACCCATCTTTCAAAGCACAGCATAACGAAGGGTTGAGGAACTAAGTGGCTGACAGTCTTTCCCGTTTGCAGCTCGGCAGTTTTTGGGAGCTGAAGCCACAGGCAGCACCACACAGGACCAGGATCCCAGACCGGTTATGGGATGTTGGAGGGACACAGCCAGGGAGCTTTACCAGGGCTCCTGGTCAGCAAACACACTGAAGGTCTATGAAGCAGGGTGGGCAAGGTTCCAGGTCTTCAGAGGGAAGCATGGGTGGGACAGGGACAAACCAGTCTGGGAGGAGCAGGCAAGGAGGTTCGTAGTGAAACTGTGGGAAGAAGGGCTGACCCACGCCACAATGGTTGTGCACTTAGCTGGCATCAGTTGGGAATGCCAGGACAGGGGCTGGCCCAATATGGGAGCCAGTTGGACCATAAAACGCATGGTATCAGGGTGGCGGAGGGGTCAAGGGGCTAGGGGGGACAGCAGGCACCCCATAAGAGATGAGTTGCTGGAAAAGGTGTTAGGTGCAACCCAGAAGGTATGCACATCGGCCCAAGAGGGGGCTCTATTCCGAGCAGTGTTTGCAGTTATGGCAGCAGGGGCATTCCGGGTGGGGGAACTGGTGGCCCCACAAAAGACAGCCGAGGGGCAGGCTTTGCAACATGAGGACATGCTATGGGGACATGACAGGGTGGTCATCACCCTGGCCAGGTTAAAGATGGACCAAGAGGGGAAGGGGACTGAGGTGTCCCTAATGAGGCAACCGCAATCTGCCAGCTGCACCATGAGTACAATGGAGATGTACGGGAGAGCTTGGGGGAGTGCCTGGGGAGTACTATTCTGACATGGGGATGGTTCCCCAGTCACAGGGTTTCAGGTTGGGGTAGTACTCAAGGGGGCTCTGATGTTGCTTGGAGAGGACCCAAGTAAATTTGCTACACATTTATTCTGGATTGGGGCAGCACAGAAAACAGCTGCAGTGGTGGAGGTGCAGAAGGTGGGGCGCTTGAAGTCCAGCGCTATAGGAGGTATGTGAGGTATTGACAACAGCAACTCACACTGTTTATTTTGTTTCCCATGGCAGGTTCCAAGAGGAAAATCTGGATAGTGGGGCATTCCTTTGTATATTGGGCTGAAAGGTTTGCGGTCACCACCTCCAAAGGAGCAGAATTGAAATATAACACTTAGCATACCAGGGTACTGTGGAGAGGCATTAGGGGGATGAGATGGGCACAGCTCATGCCCCTGATGGAGGAATTGAGGTTACAATTGGAAACGCCGGATTGCTTGATAATTCACCTGGGGGGCAATGATTTGGGGGGCCTGCCATGGGGGCATTGGGGCAGAGCATCATGGGATATCTGGAGAAGCTGAGAGGGTGGTGGCCGAGAGTGACAATCAGTTTGGAGGGGGGTGCAGGACATCCGGCTGATTGAAAAAGTTGGGAAGCAGTTAAATATGAGGATGGCAAGGGCAGTAATCGAAATGGGGGGGGTACACCTGCAGCACAAGGACATCTCCTTCGACCAGTTTGCGGTGTACAGGTCCGATGGGTTCACTTGTCGGAGTTTTGCATGTTCCTATTCCTAAGGCCTATCGGTGTGCTAGTGAACCAGATAGCCAACAAGGTTCTTAGGTACTAGCCCACAAGGGGTGAGCCCTCCGTCCATCACAAACTGGAGGAGGGGCAGTGGAAAAAGAAAGGAGTGAGAGGGGAAGGAAGGGGGGGGGTAGGATACACGGGCTAGGGACAAGGAACCCAGACATGGTGGTAAAGCGGGGAAGGGGATAGGTCCAGGCACCGGATTCAGAAGTGTCCGGGCCTGGAGGGCGAAAGCCTGGGTAGGTGGAACCAGCCTGGTACTGGTGTGGAGGAGGGGGCCGGATTCACAGTGTCTGGGCCCTGAAAGCCAAGATGGAGGAAAGACCAGAAGAAGGACAGAGGCTGGAACCAGGAAGATTCGAAAGAAAATTTAGTGTGAAATTTGAATTATGAAATCATAAATATGTGGATGTAAATATATTCTTTGTTCCATAAATAAATTTGCTAACGAGCAACCAACAAGTTAAACTGTTGTAGCATATGTCATTTCTGGGGGGATTCAGGGGACAATGGGGCTTGCCACTAAAAGGCAAGCCAGGTTGTCTAATGATCCCTCCAGGAAGAGGCATGGGGAGGAGGGGTGGGGGGAGCAGAAGAATAGAAGGGGAGGGGCCATGGTGACATCACCAGGTAGAGGAAGAGTGAAATGACAAGGGCACGCCAGAGCCCCAGGGATTGGCTGGGGGACGGAGCCCAAAGGGGGGGGGTCCTGCCCTGGGATATAGGGGTATATTAGGACAGGACTCAGGCAGGACAGCCTCTTTTGCTGGGAATTTTCCTACCCTCCCACCCTTATTAAGGAAGGCTCTGGGGGGACAATTGGTTTGGAACAAAGGAAAGAACTGGAGGGCAGGTTGAGTGCCCTAGGGGGCCCTGGGCATAGGGCCAGTGTTTTCCAGCTGCGGGGAGGCAGTCTTTGGGCCAGGGGGCTAGGTCAGAGTCCCCTGGCAGGGAGGGGCAAGGATGCCCATGGGAGTGGGAAGAAAGAACAAGTATTTGTCAATGCCGAATGTTGTCTCGCTGGCATTGGCATTGGTAGTGCCAGAGTTAGAGATGCATAATAGGAATGGCAGTGAAGTATTGAAGTGATGCCAACCCCGCCCCCACCCTGTAGAGACCGACAGGCATTGGGGTGTGCCTTTGGGTCATCAGCTATAACGGTCATGCCATTGTACCTCACCCTACCCTGTAGACACTGACAAGTGTCGTGGTGTACTTTGGAGTCTTTGGGCATTATACTTACCCCATTCCATAAGGAAATATGCTGAGGTGGGTGCAGTATAGGAGAACGGGGTGAACTTTGTGGCCGAACAGTGGAAGGCACTCCATAATGCCTGTCACTGGCTGCAGGGTGGAGGTGGGGGTGGAATGACATGAGGATTACAGCTGATGATCCCAAGTCACACCCCTGGTGCCTGTCGGTCTCTACAGGGTGGCGTGCTACAGTTGGAAACCCTAACACCATAGGCATGTGTTGGCATTTTCACTCCAAATTTTTAACATGGGCTTCTTTTTTTTCCCCCACCTCCTACCCCTGGTCAGCCACTCCTTCAGGTCCCCCAATGTCCCTCAGACTGCGTGCTCTCCCTCTTCCCCAGCTACCACTCACCTCAAATCTTGACGCCCCCCAGGTAACCCGGCATATCCCTTCACCGGACGGGTCCCTCTCCTCTGAGGGGGAAGGCACCAATTGGGCGGGCCAGCACATCTGTATTGGCCCGGGGGTGTCACTGAGGCAGTGGTGTCAGTTGGGAGGCCTGGCAGCAGTCAGGGACTGTCTGTGCTGTACCTCCAGCCTCTGCCAGGGGCCAGCATATGCCGAGGTGCATCCTCCCCCTTCCCCAGAGAAGGGGAGCCATCCTAGGATGCTCCTTTCTTTCTCCCCGGCCAGCCCTCCAGTGACTTGAATCCATTCCCAAACCCGGGTCGCCGGCATCACAAGTGGAAATCCAACTGCTGCACTGATGGGCTGGCAACATGGGCTTTTTGTGAGCCCACCTCATGAAAAGCGTCACAATCAGTTTGTTAGCTGAAAGGTGGTTTTGCACAGCTGCTATGTCATTTGGTGACACAGGGACGAAAACACATTTTGGGCAGGATGTGGAAAATGACAACTGTATTGTTCATGAGGCGGCGTAAAAAAATTGCAACGTAGAAAATCTGGAGTGAAAATATGAAAAATTGGTGAAGTCATGAGCATGCATAGAAACTGCGCAACACATGTCCGTAACCCAATTATTTTTGGGAGTTTGTTAGCCACATTTTTAACATAGGCATTTTGGGACCTCCCCTCATGAACAGTGGTGCTATGATTTTGTCAATCTGTCTCAAAAGTTGATTTCCCACAGCGACCACGCCATTGTGCGTCACATGTGTGGAAACACATTTTGGGCAGGATGTGAAAAATGACAACTGCACTGTTCGTAAGGAGGTGTGAAAAAATGCAAGTGTTGAAAATCTGGCATGGAAATATTGCAAATTTGCGAGGTTACAAGTGTGCATGAAAAATACGCAATACACGCTTGCAACAAAGTCATTTTATGGACTTTCGGCACCAAATTTTCAACATAGGCATTTTAGGACCTCTGCTAATGAACAGTGTCACCATCATTTCCTCACTGTCCCGAAAACTGATTTTGCACAGCAACCACGCTATTCTGCGCAAGATGTGTGAAAACACATTTTGGCCAGGATATGTAAAATGACAGCTGTATTGACCATCAGGAGGTGTGGAAAAATAGCAATTTTGAAAATCAGGAGTTACAAATTCACGAAGTTACAAGCATGCGTGGAAACAGCAAAATGCATGCTTGTGAAACAGCCATTTTGGGGATATTTTCACCAAATTTGCAACATAGGCTTTTTGAGAGCCCCCCTCATGAACAGTGGCACTGTCGTTTTGTTACCCGGTCCCAAGAGGTAATTTATGAGTGACCAGAAATCACTTTTGGGACTGAATAACGCCATGACAGTGACTGAATTCATGAGGAGGGTCCCAATAACCCATGTTGAAAATTTGCTGCAAAATTCAAAAATGCCCGAGATATGCACCAAAGTTGAAAAAACCCTAATTATGCCATTATACAGCTTACCGGTATTTCTTCAGTTCGTGATCAGCTTTGAAGAGTGCAGATGTGTTCCCGGTCCACCGAAGATCGGCACGCCGGGCTCCAGAGGTAAGTATGGGGTGAGGGGGGTGTGGGGAGGCAGGGTGCACAGAAGGTGGGCACGGGATGTGGGAGGGGGCAGGGAGACCGCGAGAGACCATTTTCTTCTTTCACAGGGTTAAAAGAAAAGAAAAAAACATTGCGGGATGGTTTTTATTTTTATAGGGATTTGGCATGCTGGGGTGGGCTCCCAGAGTGCCACCTAAGTGTTTTTTTGGGGGGGAATGCTGTAGCTGATGGGGGATTGGGCGCCCCCTCAGCACATAACAAATGGGGGAGTGCATTATGCCGACAGAGAGTGGGCTCCCCCGTCGGCACATACACAGGGTCACAGCATGCTGACAGGGGGATTGGGCACCCCTGAAGTCGGCATTATGCCACCATTTGTAATCTATTTTTCACCAGGGAAAGCACATCGGTAGGTCTGCTGCATATGATGACCTTTGCTCACATTGCAGCAGACCTTTCGTTAGATCTGCTCACCGCATTATGTATGCATGGCATGGTGCTGGCATGCAGGCTTATTGGGGAATGAGGGACGCACCTACTGATGCATGCCTGGCATTCGCCCAACAGTGACTGCACCTCCAAATCTGCTACTACCACAATATGTTGGCTGCACATGCACAAGAAAACATAAAAAGGGGGGAGCGGGGGGCAAGGAAGGAGGGAGGGGTAGGATACACAGGCTGGGGACAAGCTAAGGTGGAGGAAGGACAGAAGCCAGAGCCAGGAAGATTCAAAAGAAAATTTGGTGTGAAACTGAATTATGAAATCATAAATATGTGGATGTAAATATAGTCTTTGTGCCATAAATAAATTTGCTAGCAAGCAACCAACAAGTTAAACAGTTGTAATATCCGTCATTCTTGGGGGGATTCAGGGTTCAATAGAATTGGCAGAAGGGTCTCAATTGTTTTTGACATGTTCTGCAGTTTTAAAAAACAGTTGTCTGTAATGCAAAAATACCTTAAGCTACCCATGATGTACCTTTCGATAATTTTTGGCAATTTTTTTTTAATTTACACTTAATCTTTTTGTATAACAGCACCTACTGCAGATCCTGCCAGGAAATGAATGATGTATGAGCCCTGTGTGAGTTGGTGAGGCATGTTGTTTTTCAATTTATTTAACGTTTATCATCATTTATTATGGGCTGGGTAAACTTAACTTATGCTGACAGAATTTGGGCAAAATTATGATTCCACGTCCATGAAATCTTACAAAATTTCTGTGAAAATGTTTCCAAAATCTAAATTTCTGTTATTCCTGTCTAATTTTAAAACTACTACTGTAGTCCAACTTGCACCACACTTAATATGTGCAATGTCCTTTGTCACACTGAAAAGCATACAGAGTATCAGATCTGTAAAGGAGGCCGAGTTATGAATAGACAAACATTCAAAAATGTTGTTAATGAAATTGTAAAAGTGCAGTATGTAACCTGCACAGCTTTAAGTCCCTTTAACTTTCAAACTTCAGAACACAATGTTATCAATTTCGGTTGGTCCACATACCCATCAAAATTAGACTGTTTCTGTTTATTTTTTAATTTCTTGCTTATAGGACGGCCACATTATAAGCGATCAAGAAACTGAAAACAGTAACTAAAGTCAAATTTCAGGAGCTGTTATGAAGATTGTGACACTTTGTGGTAGCCATGTCCAAACATTTTGCTCAGTCATACGCTTGTGCTGCCATGGAGGAGGAGGAGGAAGCAAAAGGCTGGGTAGAGTGGAAATAAGGTAGCATTCATAAAGACCTCCGCAGTAAAAGTACAGTGGTGCCTGCAGCATCCAGTATGATACCCTCTTGTCAGTAAGTATTTTAAGTGAAGAACCAATAAGCATAGTCAAGGCAATCGCTTTGCACTTGCCTGCCTAACTGCACTCTTCCAGCTATCCACTAAAGCTCACAGACAAATGGCTTGTGGAGACACACAAACAGATGTAGCACTGTTTTTGTACAACACCACCTGCTGACCCTTTAACAAAGTTGCAGATAAAAATTTATTTTTTTAGCATTTGAAAACAGTGGTACTGAGTGAAACAAAGCATTACAACTAGTCGCAGCTGAAGCCATTGTGAAAGAAGTATCTTAATATTTTTAGTAATCATAGAGTATGATGCTGGCATCACTTTTGCAGGAGTGTTGTTGGAAGGGCATAGCAGGTTCATGATGTTAGTGCAGGTAAGGTGATTTGTCTGCCTGTAGTACAAGGCAAATGAATATAATACATAGTAAATCCAAGAGGGAATGCAGTTTTGTGAAGAGGGATGGGGCAAAGTCATGTCAATGGAAAGGGAAGTTGGGGGAATTTCACTAAAGGAGAGGAAAAAAACAGCAATTGCGGAGTTCACCAGCATACTTCTCAACTGCTATGAATTCCACAGAGTACTATGATTTTTAAACTTTAAATTTACCCTTGTTCTGCAAAGGTTTACAGATGTTCTTAAAGAGCAGCTCACGCTTTCAGGATAATGTATTCCTATGGCATTCTCTTATAGACATCTTTCCCCTCTGGAACAACCTCCCAACCCCCCAAACTTAACTCGCTCCCTCCTTTACCACACTTAAGCACCTTCTCAGGCCTTCCTCTGTTACATCCTGCAGCTGCCCCCTCTCCTAATCCCTATCTCTAGCCTTGTCCTCCACCCTCTTTTCCTCCTCCTGTATTATTTGACTGTATCATTTTTCTGCTGTTAGCCGGTGCCACTGACATGTTTCTCTTGTACAAACATTCTGAAATCAATTTTTATATGAATAATTTTTATTTGTACTATGTATTACTGGTATATTGTATCTGGGTTGTTTTTTTTTGTGTATTCCATTTGTTGTATTTGTGCTCCCTGTCCCCGCCTCGCACCTGGTAATGAGCTTCTGCTCAGTGTGCTTTTCCCAATTACCATATTTTAAATAAATTATTTAATTAAAACAAAACAGAATATTTAGACACAGTTCAATTTATGTTTCACATTATTTCTGAATTTTTCCTCCCCATTATTTATTACTCAGGCCATTTGCATGAATACAGGACCTCTCCTGCTGAAGAGTTCATCTATTCCTGTTGCTTTCTCCCCACCTGAGGTCATAATGCACTGCTTGTGACATCACAGTTACTCTCATGGCAACAGACTGTGACATCACAACACAGGATTATGACTTGAAGTAGGGAGTAAGCTACAAAGGCAGATAAACTCTAACAGATAAAGATCATGTATTGTGCAAATTTCCTCTATAATAAAAGATGGGGCAGAGAAATCAATAGAATACATTTGGAATGCAAGCTGAATTGTATTTAATTATTATGTTTTTCAATGTTTTCTGTAAGGTGTCAGCAGCTCTTTAATAATGTTAGAGCTATTGCTGGACACAAAAACTATTAAATCATAAAACTAATTTGATATAAACATTCCTTAACACTAAATATAGAGGGTCTACTATGTGAAGACATATTATTCTTTAAAATAAGAAAGTGCTGCGCATTCAAGCCATTTGCTATGAATTTGGAAGGCCAGTAATATGATTTTTGATGCTGAAAGGTTGAGAGGTATGTTCACCAGTGGCAGGAGTCAATTGCATGGGTTAACCAAACGAAGGGCAGTAGAGCTGAGTAGCATCAAACATCGTAGACCACCAGCTGGTGATAGAAAGAATAAAGGTGCAATTATCATTTGAAATCAGGTCATATGAGAATCATACCATGCAAAATTGACTGTTCTATGAGTCCAATGCACACTGACATCCAGAATTTAGAGGCACTCATAGAAACCCGGTTGGGGGGGGGGGATAACAGGGCACCAAGAAGGAGAGATGTTAGCTATCCCAAAGGGATTGGTCAGTCCTACCTGAAAAAGGAGTAGGTGACTCCATTTTTAAGAGCAGGTATCTGTAAAAAACAATGAGGAAATTAGTGTGGCAGGCTGTTCCACTAAGTGCATCTAGTCAAGCTCAGAGATATAAGTGGAGGGCAGAGAGAAAATAGTCACCCAGAAAGGGAATAAAATAACAAAAACATCTCAGTTCAGTTAAATGAAAGCAGTGGTGATAAGTGCCTTGCAAAAGTTAAATTTCGCAAGTAGAATTTTAGTGGCATTTTCTATTATGCTTCCATGGATTTTTGAGCAGATTTTGATAATTAATAAAATGCAATATTCCACTGTAAACTGCTAAACCACATTTCTTCAGCTTTGTTAGACTCCAGTACCCATTAAAATAGGGTATGCATGTTGCATTTTGGGGAGTATAGCTGCAATAGCGGTGCACCAACAAACATTCAATTATTTTGACGAAAACTTTCATAAATATTACAAATATTTAAACTGTGAAATTACTGTGTAACTCATAATTTACTTAACTCAATCTCTCCACATTAAGCAGTTTCTGAGATCCCTCCAAGAAAGTTCTGTATGCTAATTTCCAGGTATCTAGCTCCAAAGGTGGCAGAGTTGTAAAAAAAGAAATATTTGCAAAAAAGTTTGAAAAAATTTAAATAGCTAGAATGTGAGCCTCCATAAGTTCAAAACTACTCACCCAAATGCCAGAAAATGTGTCATCTCATTAGGACTGTTTACAAAGAAGTATATATACAATGTCTGTGTCTCTAGCTGCAAGAATCGGGTAACTGTAACCAAATAAGAATTTTATATATTGTTGCTAAATTGAGCAAAATTCCATTAAAGTGAAATTTTCTAATTTTGCCCAACAGGTATCGCTGTAGTACATAATACAAAACTCAAAACATATGATCTAGACTGTACAGACAAGCCCTGGTGCTTTGAGTAAAATACCCTTCCTCTGCCCCTGAGGAATTTTTTATTCAAAGGGTCAGAGATTGTCAAGTTGGGATCACATGTGTCAAGTTTTGTATCACGTAGTGCAACACATAATTTCACTGCAAGCTGCTGGAGTGCTCAGTCTTTTTGTTTGCTGGCATTTAATTTTTATGACCAGTTACCTCCCTGTGAGAATGCCCAGCTTGTTCATTTTTGTGTTGCTGTAGTTCCAGTGACTGGACACTGACACTGAACAGGTTATGTCCAAGTAGTACAAAAGCTGAGTGGCACAGTGCTGTGTTTTTGTCATAAATTAATCTCAGTACTGCACTTCTTCCACTATTTTCATAATTATTTTATTTTTTTTATTCTTGGTAAAGAAATGATATGGGTACATGTTAATACAGTACAAGAATCACTGCAATAGATAATGTGAAAAGATGTCATTCTTGCAAGCATTAACAAGTTCAATTCAATGGGTTCCCAAGCGACACAAGTATATGAGTCTTTAGAATATCTACAACATAAAGCTGTCTAGGCATACACTTTGTATGTTGACCTCAGAATTTCAGTCTTGGGGTACTAATTATTTTCAGGCAAAGCATGTAACATCTTATCACCAGTCTCAGGTTTAAGAGCCCAGTTCTCAGGGCGAAAATAGGTTTACTGTTGGATGTTTAGGGGTCCAGATTAAGAAAGGAATAAAGCAAGACAAGGTATGTGGATATGTAAGGAATAAGGCATTACAGAGAAACATAGAAACATAGAATTTGATGGCAGATAAGAACTGCTTGGCCCACCTATTCTGTCCAATTCCCTACCTAAAGGATAAGCTGCAGATCCTAGTTAACCAACAGCCTACTTCCTCCTACCTCCCACTAGAATTGCCTTATGTCTGTCCCATGCATTCTTGAATTCCCCCACTGTTTCTCACTTTACAACCTCCTCAGGAAGGCTGTTCCATGCATCTACTACCCTCTCTATGAAGAAATACTTCCTCACATTACCTCTGAGCTGCTCCCCCCTCTATCTTATAACTGTGTTCCCCTTGTTCTCGCACATCTCTTTTCTGAAAGATGCTACCCTCTTGGACTTTGTTGATTCCCTTGAGGTATTTGAAAGTTTCTGTCATGTCCCCCCTCTCCCTCCTTTCCTCGAGGCTTTACATTTAAGCTCCTTTAGTCTTTCTTTATGTATCTTCTGGTGCAGACCCTGCACCATTTGGGTTGCCCTCCTCTGGACAGCCTCCACCCTGTCAATGTCTTTGTGGAGATAGGGTCACCAGAACTATACACAGTACTCCAGATATGGTCTTACCAACTGTCTGTACAGAGGCTAACAACTTCCTGTTTTCTACTGGTGATGCCTCTCCCTATGCATCCCTGTATCTCCCCAGCCCTCCTTACTGCCTTCTCACATTGCTGGCCCACCTTTAGGTCATCTGATATGACTACCCCAGGTCCCTTTCCATTTTTGTTGTTGTCAGTATCTCACCCCCATTGTGTACTCTTCCCCTGGGTTTTTGTTTCCCATGTGCATTACTTTGCACTTCTTTGCATTGAATCTAAGCTGTCATACATTTGACAATTCCTCCAGCCTTGCCAAGTCCCTTTTCATCACTTCCACCCCACCTTGCATATCGACCCTGTTGCAGATCTTTGTGTCATCTGCAGAAAGACATAATTTCCCTTCCAGTCCCTCTGCAATGTCACTTATAAAGGCATTAAAAAGGACCGGCCACAGTACTGAACCCTGCGGTACCCCACTAGTAACCCCCCTTTCTTCACTGTGGACTCCATTTACTATTAACCGCTGTGTCCTGTTGTCCAGCCAGTGTTTTACACAGGCTACCACCCTGGGACCCACTCACAAGCTGGCTAATTTGTTTATTAATCTTTTGTGCAGGACTGTGTCAGATGTCTTGCTTAAGTCTAGGTAGGCCATGTCCACAGCCCCTCCCTGGTCTACTACTTTGGTCACCCAGTGAAATAAATCAGTTAGATTTGACTAACATGTCCTTCCTGCTGTGAATCCATGCTGCCTTGGGTTCTGTGCCCCACTGGCCTCTAGGTACTCAACAATTCTTTCCTTCAGAAGTGATTCCATCATTTTTTCTACCACTGAGGTCAAACTGACAGGTCTGTAGTTTCTTGTCTCTGTCTTGCTCCCACTTTTGTGAAGGGGAATCACATCCACCCTCTTCCAGTCATCAGGTACCACACCATCCTCCCATTATTTATTAAAAAGGGTAGTCAGTGGTGTTACTAGCTTTCCCTTAGTTCTTTTAGAATTCTGGGGTGAATCCCATCAGGCCCCATTGCTTTATCCACCTTCAGTTTTAAGAGTTCTTTCAGAACCCTTTCTTCTGTGAAAGGACTAACATCACCCTCCCCCCATCCAGAGTGCTTCTATTGACTGGACTAGGTATCTCCTCTTGCTTTTCCATTGTGAATACTGAGCAGAAGTATTCATTCAGTATCCCTGATTTTTCACTGTCACTCTCCGCCCAACCACCTTCCTCTTTATTCAGCCTCAGTATCCCTGCCTTAGTCTTTCTTTGCTCCCTAATGTACCCATAAAAGGTTTACCCCCCTTCTTAACTGAGTTGGCTAACTTTTCCTTGGTTTGGGCCTTTGCTATTCTGATTGCCTTCCCCGCTTCCTTCTGCTTTAACTGGTACAGTTCTCTGTCTGCTCCTTCTGTGTTTCCTTACACTTCCTGAATGCTACCTTTTTCTCCCTTACCTTCCCTGCCACTTCTTTTGAGAACCATAGTGTTTTTTTCTTTCATTTCGATTTGTTTATTTGCTTCACACAAAGACTCGTTGCCACCGTGATGGTGGTTTTGATGTTTTCCCATTGTTGCTCCACCACAGCTTCTCGTCTGTTTGCTAGTGCTTTTCTGAGGCACTCTCCCATTTTGACAAAATCAGCCCTCCTGAAGACCAGTACTTTTACTTTTGTATGGCTTGACTCTACAGCTAAGTTTATCATGAACCGCACCATTTGGTGGTCACTTGTTCCCAGATGGCTACTGACTTCCAGATCAGTGATCCTCTCTCCATCCCCATTTGAGAGCACCAGGTCTAAGATTGCTCCCTCCCAAGAGGGCTCCAAAACTAGCTGTCTGAGGCATGCCCTCTGTAGGGCATTGAGAATGGCTCTGCTCTTGAATGTGGCTGCAGCAAAGGTGCTCCAGTTAACATCTGGCATATTCAGGTCCCCATCAGCAATATCTCCCCTTTCTCTGCCATCCCAAGAATGCTGTCTATAATTTCCTTGTCCATTTCCTCCCCCTGAGACGGGGGTCTGTATACAACCCCTATGCAGATTGTGGTGCCATTTCCAGTCTCCAGGGTGACTCACAGTGCCTCCTCTCCTCCCTATTCACCCCTTAGTTCTGTTGCTTTGATCCCTTCCTTTACATAGAGAGCTACTCCTCCTCCTCCTCTTCTTCCCTCCATGTTTCTCCTGTAGATTGTATACACTGGTATGTTGACATCCCAGTCATGGTTCTCTGTGTACATGTTTCTGTGACTGCCACAATATCCAGGCATCCTTCTTCCATCAAGGCCACCATTTTGGAGAGCTTTTTACCTAGACTATGGGCATTGGTACTCATTACCCTCTATTTTTTTATGGCTTTATTTCTTTTTGCCCCATCCCTGTCCTTACTGCCTTTGTCTTTTTCTCTATTTACCCCTGCCCCTCTCCCTATCGACTGCTCTATCTTGGTGTTTACCTCACTAATTACCCTGATTTGGGGGGGTGAGGATTTCCTTGCTCCTTTTCAGTGCCTCCCTCCTTGGCTAGTTGAAATGCTTGCCAATGAAGCATTTAAACCTATCACCTAGGATCCTGGTGGCCCCTCCTAGATAGATGCAGACCATCATGGCTGTATAGGCCTGCTTCCCTCCAGGTGGAGCCCCAGTCCCCAATGAAACCAAATCCCTGAGCTCTGCAACAGTTCTTCAACCAGTCATTGAATCCCATGGTGCGGAGTACCCTAGCCTCATCCATGCCATAGACAGGTAGCACTTCCGAGAAAGGGGGTTACGTATGTTAATGTACCAAATGGTGGGTTGCATTCCTGAGCCTGAAGGTTGAGAGACCTAGAAACACAGAAATATAGATATTTAGGGAAGAAAAAGTCCAAAGTCCATCTAGTCTGCTCAGAGTTCCCTATCTGCCACGGGACCTTGTGTCCATATGGGGTATTGTTCTTCCCAGTCCACCCCTCCCTACAGTTACCAACCTGATCAACAACTAAAACCCTTCACTCTGCTCCAACCATGCTTGAACCATTTATGGTCTTGGTGCCGATCCCCCACCTCCAGTGGCAGACTGTTCCATGGCTCCACCACCCTTTACATAAAATGGAACTTCCTCACATCCCTCTTAAACATCCCCCCTCTACCACCCCCCAGTTTCAACTTATCACCTCATGTTCTTGACTCTGTACTGCTGCTAAATAGTTTCCTACAGTTCACATAATTTATTCATTCAGAAACTTGAAGGTCTCAGTCATATCCCCCATCTCTCACCTGGTCTAACTTCAGTTCATGCTTACTGCCTTACTGAGGACTCCAGAACTGAGTACAGTATTCTAGATGTGACCTCACCAGTGACCTATAAAGAAGTATTAGTAGTACCTCATTTTTCCTGCTGTCAGCACCCCTTCTTATACACTCCAGCATATTATTAGCTTTAATATAAGCCTTATTATACTGGCTTGATTGTTTGAGAGAGTCACTAATAATGAGTCCCAGGTCCCTTTCCTCCTGTAGTACTCATTTTAATCCCTCCCATCCAGTACCATGTCCTGGGTATTTTTTTCCTATGTTCATAACCTTGCATTTTCTTGTGTTGAATTTCAACCACCAAACCATAGAACACCACTCTAGCCTTTGTAGTTTTCTCTGTATCTCCCTGATCCCTTTGTTGCTATCCACCCAGCCACAGAGCTTTGTATAATATGTGAAGAGGTACAGCTTTCCCCGGATGCCTTTCCAATGTAGCTTATAAACATAATGAAGAGGACAGTATCTAGGACAGATCCCTGTAGTACCACACTCATGACCTTACTCACGTCTGATTTGATCCCGTTTATCACCACTATCTGTTGCCTCTCCTTCAACCAGTTTCCTACTCTTCTATACCTCTTGCCACACCCAGGAGCTCCAGCTTCTCCAGCAATCTTCTGTGTGGCACAAAGATAAAAGCTTTGCTGAAATCAAAAGTAGGGCAAATACACAGCATGGCCCTTATCTACTGACTTTGCTACCCTGTCAAAGAAAACTATCCAGTTGTCTGACAAGACTTCCCTGACACAAGCTCATACTATTTACTATCTTGTAGATCGTTGCTCTATAGGTAGTCCACATGGTCTTCTTTGTTCAGGGACCCCATCAGTTTACCCATTAGAGAGGTAAGGCTGACCGGTTTGTAATCCCTCAGTTGCTCCTCCCTCCCCCTTTGGACTATGTCCACTACTCTCCAGTCTTTTGGAAATACCCCTGTCTCAACTGAGCTATTGAAATTCCCTAGTAGGGATCCATGCATCTATTCCTGAACCTGGATCACCAGCATTGCAGAAGGTGAGGTGCACAGTGCCTCAGCCTCTGTGCCACTGGTCCAGCTCCTGAGTTAATGACTTGTTGATGGAGAATACTTCATGTATACACTAATTCCATTCCATGTAAGCAACAGAGCATATCCACTATGGATCACCTGAGATTTCGCCAGCTACACAGTGCTCTGGAAGCTCCTCTACATGAGATATAAAGTGATGAGGGCATCTCCCTGTGGACTCACACTCTGGTGGCTTAAGATGCTAAGGAGAAGAGCCAGTGAAATATACCAGGCTATAAAGGTTGCCCAGCCACTTCAGACAATCAAAGCCCAGAAAACCTGGGGACAGGAGCTCAGGATTCAGGTCACAGAGGAAGAATGGTTGATATGTTGGTACCAGACCCATACAGCATGTAGAGATATTAGGGGCAGGATGATCTGGAATAAAATTATGCAGTGCTGGTAAAGAACACCACAGGTGCTCCATAAAATGAGCATCACTGATACTGACAATTGCTGGCACTTTGACTCATCGGGAGATCATTGCCCGGCTCTACAGGATTTCTGGAAAGGGGCGCATGCCACCTGTCAGCACATCCTAGGTGTACAGTACAGGTCCACACAGTTTTGCCTTTACTGGCTTCCATGAGATACTCTTCTAACAAATAAAGCCCTGAGCAAATGACTTTGAATCATAAATATGGAAGCAAAAAGGCTAATCCTTCAAAAATGGAAGTACACGGAGGTCCCAAGTATGTGAAACTGGAAACAGGCAGTGGCGATACTTGCCACTCATGAAATGCTTAGCCACTTGACAAGTGGACAAGTAAAATACTTTATATGTACTTGTGCCACGTATGTTACCTTTTTTGAGGGCAAAGTGACCTAAAAATAGCTAACCAAACAGGGGAGGGCCCAGGATTTGTTTGTAGACCTTTACTACTGCATCCTAAATGTAAGGTAATAGTTTATATATGACTCTGTCTGGGTTCATAGTAGTATACACGCTGCCAAACTTGTAACCTATAACAGTGTCCAGTTTAATGATCTTTACTGGTGTTTGTTCGTGGTTTAACACTTTGTACTATGCAGTTGTCAGTGGCCAGCATAGGCTGTTAATATGTAATATACGTATTGCTGTAATTTAAGTAACATTTTTAACCACAGTAAAGTGTAGCACCATGCATCTGAACACTCAAAATGGATACACTCCACCCAACCCTGTATCATTTTTTTTAAATAATTACTACGACTACAGTTTCTTAAACTTTGAAGAAATAAGTCATATAATGTTGCTGGCAGTAAGGACAAGGATGTGAGTTCTGGAGCTGATATCATCATCAACTTCAGAAAAACAGGATTTTTTTCAACAGGCTATGAAATCAGGCTTACAAAACTAACATGCATAAAAAGTAAAGGGATGCATACATACTGTATGATAATTAGGAACCCAAATTCCTAAAAATTGCAGCCCCCATCATCGTCACTCCCTCAAACACCTTATTAACAAATCCCTTCTCCTGGGTATCATTCCTGAAAAATGGAAAGTCAATTCTAGTGGTTCCTTTCCACAAAGATGGCCCGAAAGAACCTATTGAAAACTACAGACCCATCTCTTTACTCTGCATATTTGCTAATATTCATGACAAACAAATTTACAACCAAGTCCAATGCTACCTGTAGTATAATCACTCTCCTTCTCTCAAGTGTCCAACATGGATTTAGAAAAAAACATGGCACTGACACACTCGTCTGTGTGCAGCCTCAGGCCTTCTAAATGCAGTGAAGAACGGCATGGTTAAGGGAGAAATATTTTGTTGACCATACCAAAGTGTTTGACTTGGTCAACCATGACCTCCTGTTGGTCAAACTACAGTCTGTCAGACTAGATGACCTTTCCTATTGCTGTTTTTATGACTACCTGACTAACTGAGAACAAGGTGTCAAGTGGCAAGATGGTACATCAGATCTTGGGGTAATAACAGATGGTGTATCGCAAGGCTCTGTTCTGGGTCTCCTCCTATTTTCTCTCTTTATTAATGATATGCCCCAAAATTGTGGAGAGGCCATAGCTGTTCAGCAGATATTGCCTGGATAAGCAGTAACTTGGAGAGGGGCTTCCAACAAGTGGAAACCCAGCTCATGACAAACAGATTGTTGAAAAGACCAAAGCCATGCTCTATGCACACAGGAGACTAGGCACTGAGAAACTATACCTACTCAGGTGGTCCACCATTGGTGGCACTCACCTTGAAGTGGTGAGGTCACTAAAAATCTTTTTTTTTTTCAACAGGACATGACATTTGGACTCCATGTGGATAACATTGCCGAAACACTGCATTAGAATCTTGGCCTCTTCTACAGGCTTTACCCCCATCTTTCAAAGTAGCAGCCCAGCACCAGTATTCTTTTATGGTGCCCCAGTCCTACTGTCCATTCCTGATGCAGAATTAAGCAGGATGAATATCTTGTGTAATAAAAAAGGACACTTTGTGATTGGTGCTTACACTAAGGAGCACCACTGTGATTTGTTTGCAGCTCTCAGCTGGCCCACATTTGAAGCAAGGCTACCATTCCCAATGTTCAGCCCAACCTTCAGACTTGTGAAACACATTACATGCTCTAGCTTCATGGGAATACTTAAACAACATGTGAGGTTTCTGCATTTCACAGCAAGCCCATTATTTGAAATCCCTAGGGTACAATCAGGGTCTGGTAGGAGATCATTCTCATTTGTGGCCCCTTTTCAGTGGAACTCACTATCCTGTGAGATTTAATCTACCCCACAGTTGCATTGTTAAAAAAAGGCTCAAAGCCTAAGTACTCGCGGTGAACCAATGCATGTGCAAATGGTGACAGGACGTTTGTTTGGCTAAGTAATTCCCAAAGGCCAGCCTGGTTGTGTACCATCCTCCTGGTGGAGCTTATATTTCTTGTGCTATGTAATATGTATTTGTGCATGACTGAAACAGAGATCCCATAGCTTGATATTGAGTGTATATATATCTTTCTGCACTGGTTGTAACTAACCAGTGTACCTTGTATGTATGATTACTACTCTGCAATTTTTCTCTTGCTTTTTTCTTTATCCTACTGTGTATATCTGCATGTAATTGATTCTGGGTCATCAATGAAAAACAGACTTGCATGCCTAAGTGGGCCCACTCAGTTATCAGAATTTAAGTAAATAAATAAATGCATACAATAAAGCAGAATGTAGCTTTTTTTTGTACGTTCCCCTTGGCTCCCAGGGGTACCTTCTCTTTCCCTGGTATTCAGCTAGGTCCCAGCGTACCAGGATCCTGGCATCATGTTGCACAATGCCAGAGAGCTTTTTCTTCCCAATTTGTGTTGTGAGGTCCCAGCCCCTAGAGGGCACTGACATGAAGAACATTCTTCCAGACTGACGACATGCCAAGGCATGTCATAGTCAAGCACCCAACAGTGCCGTCCCCTCCTCTGACTCAAGAGAGCCATGTTCAACCCACTGCCCATTCTTCCACTGGCTATGGGACAACGGTCACTATCTCCACTCGGAGTGTTCCTCCCCCTCTGAAGGAGGAGAGCATCAATTGGGATGCTCAATCCTCCTTCCCCCAGCTGGCCAATGACGATCTGGGCCCATTCCCAAAACACTGTGGTGTGAGGTGTGGCATCCAGCGCCTCAACCCTCAGCATCTGTGGACTGGCTAGATTGTAATTGTTTAATGAAGTAATTTAGAAATCTCATTTTTTAGTATGAAGCTTATTGGGATAAGCTTATCCTAATCCTGCAATGTAGTACAGTTGGACAGACCCCCTCTTTAAGTCAGTGTTTGATGTAATTATTTAACTCTGTTGCTGTAATGTCTTCCATCAGACTCTCTTGGAATCTAGCTCTATCACCTTCATGAGGCTATCCTGGAGTGTGCACACTCTTAATAAAATAAAGCATTAACTTGTATTTAGTTGTTACTAGTTGTTATTTTCCTGTTTTACATTTAACTCTGTAAAAACTGATCATGAATTAGTGACCCAGGAATTATTCTATTGTTAATACAACTGTTCACCACAGTTTATAAAATGGGGTAGAAAACACTGCATTCCAATTGATTAGCAACTATGCTCAATTACACTACTACTAACACCAAAAGAAATGTCCCAGTGCCACCCTTGACATTTTAACTGGCACATCACTCTGCCATCTAAGAATTTCCCTTTCACAGTGATTAAAAGTATTTTTTAATATGTGTCACCCTCCCCCCAATGTATAGAACAATTTTCCTTCTCGTGAGATTGTTTCAATAAATTCAACAATTTATCTTTAAACAATAACAATTTCTTCTCTGTTTTTTACAGTCCTAAATCAATTTTATAAGCACAACAGAACACTCCAGCTTGTTGGTAATAGTGTTCTGAATGCAGTTCCAGAAACTGAAGACATCCTGCCTGTGGCCTTGTGCCTTACTACCCTCTGAGTATGCATTCATGGCACTGCTATCAACACCCTGTTATATCTTATTGCTTACACAACTACCCAAATTAAAAGTTATAGAGGTGAAACCATTCAACGTGTATGGCATTTAAAATGATCTCAAAACTAATGATTTCTTATTTCAGTTTCTATTAGTGTGTACTTTATTTAATTATTTGTAATTCAGAGAACCTTTGAGCTAAGTGCTCATTTGCAAAGGGTCCACATCAAACATTGTAACAAACATATTTGGATACAGACAACATAGATAAGCATTTATTAATTCAGTCAGTACATTGGATACATTCATCTCAAGTGAGCATTGTCGAAGCTACAAAAATCATATATATCTTCCAGTCTGCACCGATTTATTACTTAAATCTATCATACGTTACTAAAAGTAATTGTTCTTATTTTGCTTTTTTTACCATTACCATACATTGTTTTAGAAACATCTGGATAACTCATATAAGGTTCTAAATTGACATCTTCAAAAAACTAAGATTATTTGTACATTACTGACATCCTTGGCTAGCTTAAAAATTGCATGAGAAACGAGACTCCAAATCTGCATGCTTTATGCTGAGTTCTGTAAAACATCTGCAAAAAACAAGTTCTATATCATAAACTATTTGAAGGGAAGAACTGGTGAAATAAGTGCAGCCTGTTGAAAATCAGAAGTTTTTAAGCTGATATAAGCTGTTACAATTATCTGGTGATAAGATAAAATAGTGAGATTGCATCTGTTATCCAGATACAGAAGCAAATGGTTTGACACCTTTTATTGGACCAACATAGATGTTACAAAAAGAACAAAGTGCCTAAACTTTTGGACCAACCAAGTCCTTTCTTGGAAGCTTATAGCAGTTGTTTAGAAAATCACATACTATTAACACCCAGATCATATATAAAAAACACTTGGGGGTCCTTGAGAGGTTAAATTCCATTGATAACATTGTCTTCTCAAGTGGACTTTGGGATACAGGCACCTGAACCTGAGGAACAAGCTGACAGTGACCCAGAGCCAGGGGTCAGGGGGCTAGTGGAGCAACTCAAGAGGAGAGATCCTTGAATGGCCCACAGGGCCCTGGAGCACAGGGCCGCCATCATCAGGACACTGTCACAGGCCAGAAGGTGAGTACACACAGCACAGCAACAGGAAACAGTACAGTGGAAAACAGTTTATTATGTACAGACAACCACAAAAGTGCTGACAACCAACAAAACAAGTGCACAACACAGTGGTAGTGAATGCACATGTGATATCAGTGTGAAGTGTGGGTAGTGATGAGGATGTGATGAGGATACACAGCCATGGCACAGTGATGCGGGTGATGCCTGATGTGTGGCAGAGTGTGGGAAGGTACACCTTGGCTGTGCATGTGTGAATGTGCTAGTGATAGTGTGTGTGTCTCTCTGTGTGTGTGTGTGTGTGTGTGTGTGTGTGTGTGTGTGTGAGTGACAGTGTGAGTGTGTGTGAGTGTGTGTGAGTGAGTGTGCATGCATGTGTGTACAACTGAGTGTCAATAGTGCTCATGTGCATGGCAGCCATGTCTATCTCTGGCGGCTACCACCACGCACACGACACACAACACATGTGTGGAACACAGAGCCAGGGGTGCTCTGAGCTGAGGAAATGGTTGGGGAGGACCACGGTGAGGCTGGGAGGGTGGACCGCCTGTGCCCCCACTGACCAGCAGACCCTAGGATACTTGCCACATGCCATGGACGTGCACACCACAAAGAGCAGTCCCACAGACATAGAACATGGCCACATGCACACACCCACACCACAGTGCACATGCCCTGGACTGTCAGCTGTGGTTGCAACCTTGCCAGGCAGTGGTTGCATGCAATCCTGCCCTATGTGTACGGTGTGCACAGCAGAGCACCCCTGTAGTGCACCCAAGGCACAACGGCAACACCAACACCCAGCAACAGTGCAGTGAATCCATGCAGGATGCACACACATGGATACTGACCTGTCCTAGGTGGTGTGAGTGGCATCTCACACCCTTCACCAAGCATGCCAGCAACAGACACCAGCCGAAGGGTGGATGCCACCACAGACATGAGTGGGTCCTCCTGACACTGCTGTGTGGATTGTGGGCCACCTCCGGTCCTCATTCTGCAGTACCTATGGGAGACATGCAGTGGGATACGTGTCACATGCTGTGGCATGCCTGCATTGCGTGAAACACGCAGAACACTATGTGCATGCCAACCCCAGGACCCACACTGACCAATATGATGTGGCATGGTGAAGGCCCAGGCCAGTATGTGCATGTACAGCGCACACAGCCACTGTGTTATGCGGCCGCCCCATGTGCACATTGCAAATGCACACCTGACGGCATACACCATGGGCACACTGCACACACCAGCTCCCACATGGGCACTGCACGGCCCATGTAGCCAGCAGCAATACCACTCAGGTGTTCCCCAGTACAAGAGACATCCCTACCGTTGCCACCAGGCATTGCACACTACCCCATCTGGACCCCAGTGGACATGTGTGGCGCACACAGGCATGCACTGCACAACCAGACAGTACGGATGGTATGCATGCCATCACAGGATACCAGGCCCAGACCCCACGGTGCTGTCATTGTCACTATGGAATTCACACAGTTTGGAGCCTATCTCCCCTGGGCTGTGGCTGTGTACCACTGTCAGTGGGTCTGCGACCCTCATCCTGAGTGGCGAACGTGGTCCCATGACCCCCATGTTGGTGTAACAAGGGTGCGGGGCATGCCTGCAGGCCAAGGTGTGCCCCCTGCCCGGTGACTGTCTACTACAGTGTGCAGATGCTCCACTCACATCGGTGGCTGCCACTGGTGCACAGGCATATCACATGGCCCAGTCGGCTGGCCAGCTGTATTGCTGGCCATGTGCACCAATATGCAGCACCATGTCAGCCTGTGGGCCTGCAGTCGTCCACCCTGTCCCCTGCATGTACCATTGCGGACTGCAGGTGTGCAGTGTGTAAGCCCCAGGCTGGTGATGCCCCACTGCCATACTGCCAGGCCTCAAGCTGCTATACTGACCTGCCTCCTTCTGCTCTGCCTCCTACGACATGCCTCCTTCTGGAGTGCCTGTCTGTAGCATAGGATATGTGCTGCAGTCCCAAGACACAACACTGGTGAAGCACTGTTTGCCCTTATATAGCCCAACTGGGCAATCCAGCCTGTTATGCATGCAAATGAGCAGTTAATTATATGCTAATCACATTGTTTGCACCTTGCATACACAAGTGCCCTCATTTGCATAGGCCAGTTGAATATGGGCCTGAATAGCGTCGGGCAAATAGCTTAGTGCTGGGCAAACATTAGCATGGGGCAATGAGTGGTCCAGCGCTGTGCTGTCTCGTTAGCACAGCGCTATGTAGCTTACCGCAACCACCACACATGCGCCTGAGGCCCCTGTGCCTTTCCCAGGGTAGCACACCCCCAGTGCCATGCAATGCTGCCTAGCACGGTGCTATGTGCATGAGTGTCATTGCTGCTCCAGGGTCGTGGTGGGGTCACACATGCGCAGTATGCTAACTTCCATGTAGCACCGCGCTATGTCGTGGGAGCACGGCGCTACAGCACACTTGGCTGGTGAGCTCTGGGAGTGGCACAGGCTATGTCCTTACACTTGTGGCAGGGTACTAGACACCACTGACCATGGCAGGGAAGCATAGGCTACATGCAGTAGTACATAGGGACAGACACTGGGGGGAGGTTGAGACTGCCAACCTCATACAGCTGGTACATCAAAGGCACTGACGCCTCTTTGGGGAGGTCAGGGAGCATGACCTCTCACGCCAACAAGTGTGGGCTTCCAATGCCCGGAGGCTCAGTGAACACTCAGGCATCCCTCATGATGCCAAGAAGTGTCGGCATCATAACGCTGACATGCGCAGTCGGCAGAGGCAGCAGCTGGAGCACTACAAGCACATGGTGTGTGAGGGCACTGTGCCAAGTGTAAGTGGCATTGCATGTTGAACACCATGGTCATGTGCCTCTCGGTCTGCAAGTGTGTGCATGTGCCTGTGTGTGTGTGTGTGTGTGTGTGTATGCACAGGTGTGCTATGGTGCATGGTGTTGGGGTGCATGTGGCACAGGTTGAGGGCACACATGTTGGCCACCTCGGGGGGCATTCTGGTACAGGGTGTGGGAATGCGCGGTTGCCACTGTTCCCAGGTGGCACACACGGTGGTAGCGGTTCCAGTGTGGTACATGCTGTGTCCGTGGTGGTGACACTGGTGTGGGTGGCGAATCAGGACATTGCCAATGGTGGAACCTGATACAGCACCATCCTGCAGCCTACTCCACTGTGGCACAGGGGTACTGTCACCTGGGCCACTGATAGCCTACACAGCCATGTGTGCTGCCAGTTGCAGTGCACCTGCATCTGGCATTGTCACACCACTGCACCACCATGCCTACATGTCCTATGTGCCTGGCACATGCTCCTTGAGCCTTGATGCCCTCTGTGTGGGTGTATCCTGTGTTCAGCCACTGTCCCTGGGATGCCCTGTGTGTGCAGTGTTGTATGGGGGTGGGTGTGCATCTTGCTGTGGCACTCGCGGTACATGCTGTGTGTTGCGCTAACACTGCTGATTCCTCTGTCCACTGTAGAGCAAACTGAGCAGCTCAGGATGGCAAGTGAGAGCCAAGAGGTGACCCAGGACAGGCAGAGCAGCAGCTTGAGGGTGCCGGCCATGCTGCAGTAGGCACAGGAGAGCAGCCCTGAGGCCAGGGGCTTGTTGCATGAGTACATGTCTTGTTCATTTGTGCTGTTCCTTCTGTGGTCTGCCATTGGCTGTGCTGGTGGCTTGGCTGCCACAGGCATCAGGCCAGTGGTGTTGTGGCACTGTGCTGTGTTGTGCATCAGTGTTGCACACTGCTGCCAGAGTCTAGCTGTCAGGCCACTGTGCCCTGTGGTGGGGAGTGGGGCACTGTGGGCCAGTGTCAGCATGCATGGCTGTGAGGGTGCTGGATGGTGTTAGGGGCTGTGCGGCAGAGGATCGGAGGAGCACACTGAGGGTACTCAGGGCATTGTTTCCATGCTGTCCTTTGCCATGCACACATCTGCAGTGGGGTGTGATCCGGCCCTCCTGCCCCCCCCAGTTCCTACGCCTGTGTGCAGCTGCCATTGCCTTGCTGTCCACAGGCTTCGCTGGCCATGTTCAGCTGTTTGCCAACCGCATGCGTGTTGTGGCTACAGGGCACCACACACTGTGCCTTACAAGGCCCATGTTTGACGGCATCTGTCAGCCCACTCCTGCCACTGTCTGCACCTTTTGGGCCAGCATAAGCTGTGGGTCTATTCGGCCCTGGCATGGGTTGGTCACTGGCCAGCCACCATGCCTGCATTGTGCTGCTCCAGCACCCCTTTGGGTTGTTGTTGTGCTCTGCATTCTGGTACATTGCCATCTGTCTATGGGCAGCCTGTCCTGATGTGTGGGCACCCTTGTGCCTGTTGTTGCATGGCCCATGCACACAGCCATCCTGGGGACTGCCTGTGTGTCTGCACTGTCTCACTGTGTGCAGTGCTGGGGTGGGTGGTGTCACCTGTGCCATAGTTCTGTTGGGGCCTGACGTCACGATGTCTATTGGGTATTGGGATGGTGCCTGTGTCAATCAGGCCTGCCCTGTGGGCACCTTCTGAGTGTGCCTACCATTGCGTTCCTCAGCACCACTTGGGCATGGCTGTTGGGACATGCTGCCCATCCCTGTATGGCCACCTGTGGCTGCAGTATGCCTCCTGGCTGGTTTCCCATCCTCACAAGCTCCCACTTCCACTTGCAGGTCCACTCCAATCGTCACTGTGAGTGACCAGACCAGAGAAGTCGGAGGGATCAGAGGATGTGCTGCGATGCCTTGTCCAGCAGCAGAGGACATTGATTGAGCAGCAGGCTGTCCTAATTTCAGAGACCAGGAGGGTGGCTGCTGTCCTGGAGGCACGTCTGCTGGATCCGTCCAGCAATCAGCCATGATCGGCTTCTCTTTTCTGTTTGCTATCCCCCCCCCTTTCTGGACTGATGTTCATCCTTGCCCTCTGTTATGCTCCCTCTGTTTGTGTCCACATCCCCTTCCCCCATCCACTTGCCATCCTGTATGTATTGTAAATATGTTGCTATGTTTCTCATGCCACTGTTTCTGTTATTTTATCTCCGCAGTTGTACTCATTTGCATGTGGGTCTTCACTGTGGTACTGTTCTGTGTTGGGGGGGTTCCATTTTAGTTTGTTGCTCTGGCTTTCATATCTTCATGGTGGTTCACCTGGTTGATGTTGTGGTAGTGTTCAGTTCTCAGTTTGGTTTTGTTGTTTATTTTCTTCATTTACCTTTTGCACTTATGTGTGTACTGTTTGCATCGCTTTATTGTTCCGGTTGCTTTGCCATACCTTTGTTTATTATTACATTCCAGTTTCTACATTTAACTGTGTCCTGTGTCATTCTTGGGTGCTGGGGTCTTCACCTCGTATGCACTGTTCCTTGGTTCCCGTACATGGGACCTGGTCGCTGCTTGCCATTCACATGCATGTGTGTCATTTACTCGGTTCTGCACTGCGATCTGCACCCAGGACCTTGTTCCAGGCTGTATTTCATTGCTTTGTCCTGGGATCAGTCTGTCTCACCTCTGCACTGTGTTCCACTGGGTGTTTGCACTGCCTGCCTGGGTGCTACATTCAGTGCTGTCTTATTTGCTGCACTCAGTGCTGTCTTATTCCCGGGCAATGTTTACCCTGCACTCCTGGCCCTGTTTGCCTGGATTCCTTTGCTTGCTATATTCAGCTGGTTTTGCACCGGGCTAATCCTTTTGAATATGGCTTGCTTTCTGCTCCGGGCTAAGTTTGTCCACCAGGCAGTGCTACAGTACCTTTGCCCAGTGGCAGGGTTTTGAACATCTGGCCCATTATTCTTTAAAATAAGAAAGTGCAGCACATTCCAGCCATTTGCTATGAATCTGGAAGGTCAGTGATTTGATTTTTGATGCTGAGAGGTTGGGAGGTATGTTCACCAGTGGCAGGGGTCAGATGCATGGGTTAACCAAAGGAAGGGCAGTAGAGCTCAGCAGCATCAAAAATCATAGACCACCAGCTGGAGGTAGAAAGAATAAAGGTACAATTATCGTTTGAAATCAGGTCATATGAGAATCACACCATGCAAAATTGACTGCTCTGTGAGCCCAGTGCACACTGACATCTAGAATTTAGAGGCACTCACAGAAATTCGGTGGGGGGAAAAAATAGCAGGGCACCAAGAAGGAGAGATTTTAGCTATCCCAAAGGGATTGGTCAGTCCTACCTCAGAGATATAAGTGGTGGGCAGAGAGAAAATAATCACCCAGAAAGGGACTAAAACAACAAAAACATCTCAGTACAGTTAAATGAATGCAGTGGTGATAAGTGCCTTGCAAAAGTTAAATTTCAGAAGTGGAATTTTAGTGGCATTTTGTATTATGCTTCCATGGATTTTTGAGCAGATTTTGCTAATTAATAAACTGTAATATTCCACTGTAAACTGCTAAACCACATTTCTTCAGCTTTGTTAGACTCCAGTACCCATTAAAATAGCATATACATGTCATATTTGGGGTATATAGCAGCAATAGTGGTGGATCGACAAACATCCAATTAATTTGTGGAAAATGTTCACAAATATTACAAATATTTAAACTGTGAAATTACTGTATGAACCTGTGTAACTCATAATTTACTTAACTCAATCTCTCCACATTAAATAGTTTGTAAGACCCCTCCAAGAAAGTTCTGTATGCTAATTTCCAGGTATCTAGCTCCAAATGTGGCAGAGTTGTAAGAAGAGAAATATTTACAGAAAAGTTTGCAAAAAATTAAATAGCCAGAATGTGAGCCTCCGTAAATTCAAAACTACTCACCCAAATGCCATAAAATGTGTCATCTCATGAGGACTCCTTACAAGGACGTATATATACAATTTCTGGGTCTCTAGCTGCAAGAATCGTGTAACTATAATCAAATAAGAATTTTACACAATGTTGCTAAATTGCGCAAAATTCCATGAAAGCAGAATTTTCTAATTTTGCCCAACAGGTATTGCTGTAGTACATAATGCAAAACTCTATACATATGATCCAGACTGTAGAGACAAGTCCTGGTGTTTCAAGTAAAATACCCTTCCTCTGCCCCTGAGGAGTTTTTTATTCAAAGGGTCTGGGCTTGTCTCTACAGTCAGGATCACATGTGTCAAGTTTTGTATTATATAGTGCAACACAGAATTTCACTGCAAGCTGCTGGAGTGCTCAGTCTTCTTGTTTGCTGGCATTTAATTTTTATAACCAGTTCCCTCTCTGTGAGAATGCCCAGCTTGTTGATTTTTGTGTTGCTGTAGTTCCTGTGATTGGACACTGACACTAAACAAGGTATGTCCAAGCAGTACAAGAGGTAAGTGGCACAGTGCTGTGCTTTTTTTATAAATTAATCTCAGTACTGCACTTCTGCCACTATTTTCATACATTTTTGGTTTTATTCTTGGTAAAGAAATGAGACAGGTACAAGTTAATACAGTACAAGAATCGCTGCAATAGATAACGTGAATAGATTTCATTCTTGCAAGCATTTGCAAGTTCAATTCAATGGGTTCCCAAGCGACATAAGTATATGGGTCTTTAGAATATCTACAACATAAAACTGTCCTAGGCATACACTTTGTATGTTGCCCTCAGAATTTCAGTCTTGGAGACTAATTATTTCCAGGCAAAGATTGTAACATCTTATCACCAGTCTCAGGTTTAAGAGCCCAGTTCTCAGGGCAAAAATAGGTTTACTGTTGGATGTTTAGGGGTCCAGATTAAGAAAGGAATAAAACAAGGTATGTGGATATGTAAGGAATAAGGCATGACAGAAAGGGGGTTACGTATGTTAATGTACTGAATGGTGGGTTGCATTCCTGAGCCTGAAGGTTGAGAGACCTAGAAACACAGAAACAGAGATATTGATGGAAGAAAAAGTCCAAAGTCCATCTAGTCTGCTCAGAGTTCCATATCTGCCCCGGGACCAAGTGTCCATATGGGGTTTTGTCCCTCCCAGTCCACTTCTCCCCCTCCTCCTCCCTACAGTTACCGACCTGATCAACAACTAAAACCCTTCACTCTGCTCCAACCATGCTTGAACCATTTATGGTCTTGGTGCCCCTCCCCCACCTCCAGTGGCAGGCTGTTCCTTGGCTCCACCAGCCTTTACATAAAACAGAACTTCTTCACATCCCTCTTAAACATTCCCCCTCTACCCCCCTCCAGGTTTCAACTTATCACCTCACGTTCTTGACTCTCTACTGCTGCTAAATAGTTTCCTACAGTTCACATAATTTAGTAATTCAGAAACTTGAAGGTCTCAGTCATATCCCCCATCTCTCACCTGGTCTACCTTCAGTACATGTTTACTGCCTACAGACAATCTTCATAACAAAGGTATGTTCTGCTGGCCCTGAATCTTCTTGGTCACCCTGCATTGCACTGTCTCCAGCCTGTTCCTCTCATTCCTTAGGTGAGGACTCCAGAACTGAGTACAGTATTCTAGATGTGACCTCATCAGTGACCTCTATTTTATTTATTTAGCTTTTGTTGACCAGGTAGGTACACTAGACAAGTTATATGCCTATTTTCAGGTACAACCCGGGAGAGTACAATGATAAATACAGGTTCAAACAGGGTACATAACAACAAGAATGGCAATGTACAGATTAACAAAAGAGCCCGGTGAACATAGATAGTCTACAGTGAGTAATAATAGGTAATATAATATATATCTATATATATATAGCAATATCAGTAATTACAGTGTGTGAGTGACCCTTTTATTAGAGCCACAGAAACAGATAATTCCTGAGCAGATAAACAAATCACATACATCCCAGAGTTAAAGGGCAGTAGGCAGCATCATTAGAGCCTGCAAGGAGTATCCCAGAGTTGGGTGAGACCAATTTAGAGACCTGGTTAAGGTGGCTTGGGACACCCACACACAGAGGCCAGTTTCAAGTGCTCCCACAGGGAATTCCAGAGGCTCAAGTGGAAGGGGGAGGAACAAACGTGGTCAGGAAGGGAGTTGCATAGCCTCGGAGTACACATAGCAAAGTCCCTATCCCCCATTTGAGTACGAGTATAAGGAACTTTGAGCACCACAGAACCCTGAGACCTGAGGGAGTAGGAGGAGGATTCAGCAAGCTTGAGAAGCTGCACCAGCCCCGGAGGGGTGCCGGTTCTGAGCACCTTTCCTAGAAAGCAGCCCAACCCAAAGTTCAAGTGATTGTCCCGGGAAAGCCAGCCCAGTTTATCATATAATTTACAATGACGAGTGTGGCGTGGGGCTGCCAGGGCAAAGTGACATATGTTGTTGTAGGTTGTGTTCCACCGAGCAAGGTGGACCTTGGAGGTGCTAGTGAATAGGAGAAGGCCATAGCTAAGGGAAGGGAGCAGCACACCTCTGGCCAATGCCAAGCGATTGGCAGACGTCAGATTTTTCTTTTCCCTGTAGGTAAGACCCAGTTTACAGTTTATGGCTCTGTAAACATTTAGGATGTGACACCCCAGGTCGAGTTGGGGGTCAAGTGTCACCCCAAGGTATTTTATAGAAGCTGTGGTTAGGAGGACAGCACCGTCCACACCACTGATGCACAGAAGGGCAGGAGAGGCCTTGAATTTGGCTGATGACCCAAAAAGCATGACCTGAGGTTTTTTTTGGTTGAGGATCAGCTTGTGAGATGTTACCCAGGACTGAATATTCTTAAAGTCCTCACTCAGCTGAAGGTTCCAGGAATGTGCAAGGATGACTAGATCATCAGCATAAAGGGTGGCGCTACAGTTGGAAGCAGCAGCAGGGAGGTTGTTAACAAATACAGAGAAGAGAAGGGGGCCCCAAAACTGATCCCTGTGGGACACCAGAGGTCACTGGAGTGGGGTCAGAGAGGACCTTGTTGAATTTGGTCTGTTGTAGTCTGCCCTGGAGGTAGTTTCTAAGCCAGCTCAAGGCAGAAGGGGGCAGGCCAAGGGACTGCATCTGTGAGCAAAATAATGCATGGTCCGCAAGGTCGAAGGCCTTGGATGAGTCAATGAAAAGGCCCCAGAGAGCTTGCCCTGGTCCATGGCCACCCTGATGCTAGTTGAGACAGAGACAAGGGCTGTGGATGTACCATACTCTTTTCGATAGCCGTGCTGCGCAGGGGACAGCAACTTATGGGCTTGAATGTACTCCATGAGTTGTTCGGCCACAACTTTCTCCAGGAGTTTGCTTATAGCCGATAGGATGGCAATTGGATGGTAATTGTCCAGGACTTTAGGGTTACCCTGCTTTGGAATGGGGACAATCCCCTCCACTTTTAAAATGTCAGGAATAACACCAGTTGGAAGGGACAGGTTGAATATATGTGCCACTGGGAAGGCAATGAAGGGGGGCACCCAGCTTCAGAAGCTTGGCTCCACGTTATCGTGGCCAGCACTGGAGTGTGGGGAGAGACCAGAGAGAAGTCTCTGTGTATCCATGACAGACACAGTCCTGAGATAGAATAATGGGCGAGAAAAGTGTACCTCCTGAGGAACAGAGGCTGAGGGGCCACTGATATTCTCTACAGCAGGGAAAAGGGATGTAAGCGTGGACAAGTCCGAAAAGAGGGAGTTAAAAGCATTAGCAATCTAAGTGGGTTATTACAACTTGACCCATCAATGATCATATCAGATACCCCAGAGTTGGAGGAGCCGCAGACTAGGTTTTTTATGTTCCTCCAGAACCTTCGTGGGTCCCTAGCAGAGCTAAGCAGGGCAGATTTATAGTATTCACTTTTTGCCACCCTGATGGCTTTTTTGCACTCATTTCTGAGCTTCCTATACTGTTGGAAGGTGGACAGATCCAATGTACCTTTGAAGTGAGCCCAACACTTGTCTCTTGCCCGCATGAGGGCTAAGAGGCTCCCATGCAGCCATTTTGTGGCAGACCCCCTTACTCTCTGCCTAATGGGGGGGGTGCTTGTCCTGCAGGGCACCAAAAACAGTGAGAAACCGGGTGACAGCAGTAGAGGGTTCATGGGCACTATGCACCCCTGACCAGTCAGTGATCCTCATGAAATGACCCAAGATCAAACATAGAAAAATCCCTAACATGAATTATTTTGTGGGGAATTATAGGTGAGGGGACTTTCCACACACAAAACACTGGGGTGTGATCCGAGAGGGAGTCAGGTAGGGTTTCAGCAGAGCTGATTCTTTCAGGACGATTTGATAGGACCCAGTCCAGTAAGGAGCTAGTACCATCATTTGCAGACCATCTAGTGGGCTCCTGGATAAGCTGAGTCAGGGCAAGACTCACAAGCAGAGGTTCAAACTGCTTGGAATTACCTCCATTCCAGTTTAAGTTTACATCTCCCAGGATCAGAAGTTCATTATCGCCAACATAAGGACCAATGGTATCCAGGAGGTGGGTAAGCCCAGTCAGACCACCCTTGGGGGGATTGTATGTGCATACAGCATGCAGCTTCTTTGTATTTACAAGTAACAACACAGTGTGCAGCAGCTCGCATGAAGATAAGGAGGACTGCTGATGAGTTACCGCCAACATTCTGAGATGACTCTTATAGTAAATTAGAATACCACCCCACCCCCCACGGCTTTTTTCCCGGCCAATCCTGTCTAATAAACTCATAGCCTGGGAGCACACAGGCAGAGTCAGGTATTGAGGGTTTCAGCCAGGACTTTGTAATGCCAAGTATGTCAGGCTTACAGTGCACGGTCCAGGCAGAAAATTCGTCAAGGTTGGGCAGTAGACTGCGAATGTTAAGGTGAGCAATTTTTATCCCCTTGCTCGACTTCCAACATACTGGAAGTGATGAGGCCTGATTGGCAGGACCTGGGTTTAGCTCAATGTCACCAGCAAGAGCCAGTATCACCAGGAAGAGCCAGAGGAGATACCTTATGGGGGAGGGGTACCTCTGGCCAAGGGCATTCGGGCAGGTTGTCTTCTCACTATGGCAGTACACGGAAGACATCTGAGGTCAAGGCAGCAGGTAGGACGGGGGCAGTCTATCATGAGCTAGGAGGTTAGAGAAGGTGAAATCAAACACCTCATGGGGGACAGACATACCCCAATGGTCCCCAGACAACCTAGAAGAATCAATGACCATTAGGGATAAAAAAAGGCCAGAGAGGAGACCAATGGAGAGGACAGCACAAGGTGAGAAGGGCATAGTACCTTCTCTAGCAGGCCTGGAAGTCTTCATTCCAGAGCTGAGCTCAGCAGTGGCCAGTGACACCCAACTCAAAGTGACAGCAAGGACCAGTGGGGTAACATGAGAGGAGGCTGGCCAGAGTGCAATAGTGCTCTAGTTCAGCTAGTAGGGACAGGGTCTGCATGAGCGAGCATAAGTATTCAATATAGACAGTCAAACAGGTACGTAGAAGTTACTGCAAAAAACACTCACCCCAAAAATTACAGACGGGTTCTACTGTGCTTGCAGGAAACTTAGAGAATGCTAACTTTTACTGTTGATAGCCCAGCAAACACCCAAAGCAACATCCCAGGGTAATTTAAGAGAGTAGGCAGGAGTATGCAATTGACAATGGTACAGGAAAAGTAAGCAGAACGTTGCAACAAACCCCATGCAATGTGAGAGATTAAAAGCTTGTGAAAAAAAAAAGTCAGAAAACAGATTTTTCAGCCACACCCATCCTGCTAATAGGGTCCATAGTCACTGAAGGGAGCAGCTTACAAGCATTTAGGAGGAGGAGTGCGGGGTGGGTGGGTGAGCGGGAAGAAAATCGTCTGACTCTTCCTGCAAGAGCTCCACGGGAAAGTGCAGCACCAAGTCCATTGCTGAATTGGGGAAGGAGGGGGTCCCAGCGAGGACCAGTCCACACCACTAACCCCCGATGCCCAAAATCCAACTGCCACATCTGGGGCTGTAGTGTTATTTAAACCGCACCAGCAGTTTAAAGTTGGCGCCTTTTTTCTTGTTCGAAAATCCCTCTCTTGCCGTGGTCTGAATCTTCCAGCAAGAGCCCCATGGGAGAGTGCAGCGCCAAGTTCGTTGCCGAATTGGGGAAGGAGGGGGTCCCAGTGAAGGTTGCCTAGCCACTCCAGACAATCAAAGCCCAGAAAACCTGGGGACAGGAGTTCAGGATTCAGGTCACAGAGGAAGAATGGTTGATATGTTGGTAGCAGGCCCATGCAGCATGTAGAGATATTAGGGGCAGGATGATCTGGAATAAAATTCTTCAGTGCTGGTATAGAACACCACACATGCACCATAAAATGAGCATCACTGATACTGACAATTGCTGGTACTTTGACTCATCAGGGGGATTATTGCTTCACAGTCTCTAGGCCTGCCCAGCTCTACAGGATTTCTGGAAAGGGGTACATGCCACCTGTCAGCACATCCTAGGTATGCAGTACAGGCCACTCAGTTTTGCCTTTACTGGCTTCCATGAGGTACTCGTCTCACAAATAAAGCCCTGAGCAAATGAGTTTGAGTCATAAGTATGGAAGAGAAAAGGCTAATCCTTCAAAAATTGAGGTACATAGAGGTCCCAAGTATGTCAAATTGGAAACACGCAGTGGCGATACTTGCCACTCATTAAATGCTTACCACTTGGCAAGTGGACAAGTAGAATACTTTATGCGTACTTGTGTCATGTACATTACCTATTTTGAGTGCAAAGGGACCTAAAAATAGCTAACCAAACAGGGGAGGGCCCAGGATTTGTTTGCAGACCTTTACTATTGGATCCTAAATGTAAGGTAATAGTTTACATATGACTCTGTCTGTGTTCATAGTAGTATACACTCTCCCAAACTTGTAACCTATAACAGTGTCCAGTTTAATAATCTTTAGTGGTGTTTGTTCTTGGTTTAACACTTTGTACTATGCAGTTGTCAGTGGCCAGCGTAGGCTGTTAATATGTAATGTACGTATTGCTGTAATTTGAATAACATTTTTAACCACAGTAAAGTATAGCACCATGCATCTGAACACTCAAAAAGGATGCACTCCACCCAAACCTGTATCATTTTTTTAAATGATTACTACAACTACAGTTTCTTAAACTTGGAAGAAATAAGTCATATAATGTTGCTGCAGTAAGGACAAAGATGTAAGTTCTGGAGCTGATATCATCATCAACTTTAGAAAAAAAGGATTTTTTCAACAGGTTATGAAATCAGGCTTACAAAACTAACATGCATAAAAAGTGAAGGGTTGCATACATATGTTAATTTGGTACCCAAATTCCCCAAAACTGCAAGCCCCATCATCGCCACTCACTCAAATACCTTACTAACAAATTCCTTCTCCTGGATAATATACCCGAAAAATGAAAAATCACACAAGTGGCTCCTCTCCATAAAGATGGCCAGAAAGAACCTATCAAAAACTACAGATCCATCTCTCTACTCTGCATATTTGCTAATATTCAGGACAAACAAATTTACAACCAAGTCCAGGGCTACCTGAAGCATAAGCACTCTCCCTCTCTCAAGTGTCCAATGTGGATTTAGAAAAAAACATGGCACTGACACACTCATCTGTGTTCAACCTCAGACCTTCCAAATGCGATGAAGAATGGCATGGTTAAGGGAGAAATGTTTTGTTGACTATACCAAAGTGTTTGACTTGGTCAACCATGACCTCCTGTTGGTTAAACTACAGTCTGTCAGGCTAGATGACATTTCCTATTGCTGTTTTTATGACTACCTGACCAACTGAGAACAAGGTGTCAAGTGGCAAGGCGGTGCATCAGATCTTGGGGTAATAACAGATGGTGTATCTCAAGGCTCTGTTCTGGGTCCCCTCCAGTTTTCCCTCTTTATTAATGATATGCCCAAAAATTGTGGAGGGGCCATGTTACAGCTCTATGCAGATAATGCCATCCTGTGTAGCTCTTCTGCAGATATTGCCTGGATTAGCAATAACTTGGAGAGGGGCTTCCAACAATTGGAAACCCAGCTCATGACAAACAAACTTATCCTTAATGTTAAAAAGATCAAAGCCATGCTCTATGGACACAGGAGACCAGGCATTGAGAAACTACACCTACTCAGGTAGTCCACCATTGGTGGCACTCACCTTGAAGTGGTGAGGTCATGGAATACCTTGTTTTGTTTTGTTTTTAATAAGACATGACATTTGGACTCCATGTGGATGCCATAGTAAAGTCAAAACACTGCATTAAAAACTTAGCCACCTCTACAGGCATTTCCCTTAACTTTCGAATTAGCACCCCAATGCCAGTACTCTTTTTGGTGCCCCTGTCCTACTGTCCATTCCTGACTCAGAATTAAGCAGGACGGAAACCTTGTATAATGAAGTGGTATGCTTTGTGGCTGGTGCTTACACTAGGGACCACCACTGTGATGTGTTTGCAGCTCTATGTTGGCCCTCATTTGATGCAAGGCTACAATTCCCAATGCCAAACCTAACCTTCAAACTTGTGAAACTCACTACACCCCCAGCCTCATGGGAATACTTAAACAACATGTGAGGCTCCTGCATTTCACAGCAAGTCCATTATTTGAAATCCCTAGAGTACGATCAGGTTCTGGTAGGAGATCCTTATCAATCATGGCCCCTTTTCAATGAAACTCACTACCCTGTGAGATTTAAACTACCCCACATTTACATTGTTCAAGAAAAGGGTCAAAGTCTACTCACTTGAGGTGAACCAATGAATGTGCAAATGGTGAAAGGTCACTTGTTTAGCTAAGTAATTCCCAGAGGCTGGTCTGGTTGCCTACAATCCTCCTGCTGGAGCTTGTATTTCTCAAACTGTGTAATATGTATCTGTGCATTATTGAAACAGAGATCCCAAAACTTGATATTGAGTGTATATATCATCCTGCACTGGTTATAAATAACCTGTGTAACTTTTATTTATGATTACTACACTGCAACGTTTCTCTTATTTTTATGTTTGTTGTGTACTCAAGCACAGATGAACATGTTGATATGAGAGTTGCTAGAGAGAGAGGTGTGAGAGGGTGCCAGCCCAATAGCCAGCTGTGCTGAAGGGTCCGTTCTGTGGCCGGGCAAATCATCAGGCAGTACCCTGATGACACTGATTTGTTGAGGGAGCTCGTCTCAGCAAATATTTCAAAAGACAGAGCCGATGTTGCATGCGGCTCTTTCCTTTGAAATGCGAGTCCTTCAGCTGTGGCTTAGTGTGTCTTTCCTTGTTAAACAATATCCCCCTTCCCTGCTGCTGCTGCTTAGTGTGTCTTTCCTGGTTAAACAGTTTCCCCTTACCCTTTCCGACACCAGGATGCTCACTCCCAGTGTTGGATGCACCCCCAACCCATTTATATCCATAACCGACATCAGGGTGCCCAATCCTGTTGTTAGCATACCCCCCTCCCCATCACTATTGTGGCACACTGGGAGCCCACTCCAGTGTGCCTAAATTTATATATATATTTTTTTAACCTCTAAATGAAGAAAACCTTCCCTTGTGCTCTTTTATTTTTTTTTTCACCTTTAAAAATGAAACCTGTCCCTCATTGTCTCCCCCATCCTGACCCTCCCCCTGTGAACCCACCTCCATTTACCCCATACTTACCCTCCAAGGGCAGTGGACGCAGTCTTCTGTGGAATGGGATGCATCTGCACTCTTCAAAGCCAACCAGCAAACTGAAAGAATGAAAGATAAGCCGTATAATGAGACTCAATGGAGGTTTTAACTTTGGTTGATATCGCAGCCATTTTTAAGAAATTTTGGCCCCAGATTTTCAGCATGGAGTTCTTGGGATCCCACCTCATGAATATACTAGTGTCATTTCGTTCCTCGTTCCGGAAGGTGATTTTGCAGTCGCTGTGTGAAATCACCTTTTGGGACAGAGTAACAAAATGACAGTGCCCCTGTTCATGAGGTGGGGCCCAAAAAGCCCATATTGCAAATTTACTGAAAAAATTCCTCAAATGACTGCATTATGAGCGTGTTGTGCAGTTTCTATGCACGCTCGTACCTTTGCCAGTTTTTAATATTTTCACTCCAGATTTTCAACATTGCCATTTTTACAGCTGTTATTTTTCACATCCTGCCTGAAATGTGTCTTTGCATCAGTTGCACAGAATGGTGCGGTTGCTTCGTGAAATCAACTTTTGGAATGGAGTAACAAAATCACAGTGCCACTGTTCATGAGGGGAGGTCCCAAAAAGCCCATGTTGAAAATTTGGTGAACAAATTCCAAAACATTACCGCGTTATGGGCGTGCGTTGCACAGTTTCTACGCACACTCGTAACTTTGCCAATTTCTCATATTTTCACTCCAGATTTTCAACATTGCCATTTTTTCACACCTCCTCATGAAGTACAACTGTTATTTTCCACATCCTGCCCAAAATGTGTTTTAGCATCTGTGGCACCAAATGGCACAGTCACTGCACAAAGTCACTTTTTGGGATTGAGTAACAAAATGATAGTGCCACCATTCATGAGGTGGTGTCCCAAAAAGCCCATGTTGAAAATTTGGAGCACAAGTGCCAATAAACATCTGGGGCATTAGGGTTTCCAACTGTGATGCCCCATCCCCCCACCCTGTTAAGACTGACAGGTGTCGGGCATGTGCCTTGGAGTCATCAGCTGTAATGCTCACACCATTCCACCCCCACCCTGCAGCCACTGACAGATTTTAGGGTGTGCTTGGAGTCTTTGGCCTAAATATTACCCCCATTCTCCTGCACTGCACCCATCTCAGCTTATTTCATTATGGAATGGGGTGAGCGTTAAGGCCGTAGACCTCAAGGCACACTGCGATGCCTGTCAGAGTCTGCAGAGTGGGGGTGGAATGGTGTGAGCATTACAGCCCATGACCCAAAGGGACACCCTCAATGCCTATCAGTCTCTGCAGGGTGGGGGGTGGGGTGTTAGGGTTGGAAACCCTAATGCCTCATTAAGGAAGTAAATCAGAGAGGGACATTTGATGTCACCTACCTTGATTTCAGCAAAGCCTTTGACAGCGTTCAACATAGAAGGCTGATTAACAAGATGAGTAGTTTAGCAATGGGGCACAGGCTGATAAACTGGGTTAGAAACTGGCTAATGGACAGGAGGCAGAGGGTGGTGGTAATGGGATCCAATCCAGGGAGAGGGGTGACCAGTGGAGTACTTCAGGGATAAGTCCTAGGACCAATCCTGTTCAATGTCTTCATTACAGACATTGTGGAACGGCTAGAAGGAAAGGTCTGTCTGCCTGTTTGCAGATGACATCCAAAATCTGTAACAGTGAATACTCCAGAAAGGTTGGAGAAAATGAGCAGGGACATGAAGAGGCTTGAAAAATGGTGTGAAGAGTGGCAACTGAGGTTCAATGCAAAGAAGCCCAAATAATGCACCTAAGAAGAGGAAAACCTGGGGAAAGTTACAGGATGGGGTGGAGATGCAGATGATCATCAAGGAAGAAAGGGACCTAGAAGGTATCAGTTCTGATGACCTAAAGGTGTCAAAGCAGAGCACACATGTTGCAAGGACAGCCAGTGGCATGCTGGGTGCATAGGCAGAGGTATAACTAGCAGAAGGCACGAGGTGGTGATGCCATTGTATAATGCACTAGTGACGCCTCACCTACAGTACTGTGTGCAATTCTGGAGACTGCAAATGTACAAGGACATTGACAGGGTGGAGGCAGTCCACAGAAAGGCAACCGAGATGGTACATGGCTTGCAACACAGAACATATCAGAAGAGATTAAAAGGATCTCAACATGTACTTATTGGAGGAAAGGAGGGAGTGGAGAAGATGATACTGTAGATATGTTCAAGAACCTCAAGAGCATAAACAAGGTGCAGAGGTGGACATCTTTCAATACATCAAACATTCGGCATTGACAAATCCTTGTTTTTTATCCTAAAAAAAAAGAAAACCATCCATCATACACATCCCATACCTTTACACACCACTCCCCATGCATTAGGGGAAAACCTCTTTCCAATATGGCAGTTGTGCTGGACTAGCCTTTACCTCGTCCCTACCTCGCTTTTGTTTAACTTGGTTTTATTTGTTTTTAATACGTTTTATACATTTTTATATGTTTAGTTTATTTTCTAGTTTCTTTACATTCAAGTTTTAGTTGTGTTGCGTTGCCGTGTCTATGTTTTGCTGCGCTCGTCCTGGCATGGTCGTGGTTGAAGGGCGTTCTAGCGGGGGAATTGTACCCCTTTTTTGGTTGACTGCTGTTTCGTTTTCCCTACAGCATTTTTACTCAAATAATTTTCGCCCTTGCTTTGGAGAAACTAGCGAGCAAATTCCTGTTGGGAATTAGATTTGGCTGCCACTCCACTGCTTTTGCAGCTGCTCTCTTGGTGTTACTGTGTATGGGAGTTTTGGGGATACGAGCAAGCAAATTCCTGCTGGGAACCAGATTTTGCTGCCTTTCATCGCTTTTGCAGCTGCTCCCTTGGCGTCTCTGTGTGTGGGAGCTTTGGGGAAACAAGCGAGCGAATTTCTGCTGGGAATCAGATTTTGCTACCAGTTTACCGCTTTGCAGCTGCTCCCTTGGCATTTCTGTGTGTGGGAGTTTCGGCTCAATTGAATGTTTGCTGGCCCCAGTCCCAGGGATTAATGGTCATCATTTGATACAGGATGCATTCTTTTTTGACGCTGGATATACTGTGAAGGTTTCTACAGTGTCGTACTTGGTGAAGACCTGGATTAGTCGGTGTCATTTGCTGTGACTGCTATATGACTTTGGGCATGGAAGAATAGTTTGTTTGCCTCAGATGTATCGTGAGTACTAGGACTCGATTCATCCATCGACGTCCTCTGTTTCTCTGGGACTCTAAATTTGATTTCAAGCTGTGTTTAAGGTCTCTTGGGGTAATATTGCCACATTGTTGGTCTTGGTTTTGGGAGGTCATACCCCCCCCCCTTTTCTCTTTGCCTGGGCATTTTGTGTTGTGCTGTCTGGGACCAAGCAGGAGCTTCTCCTGTTCCCTTCAAGGAGATGGGGGTTGTTGGGGGGGGCTTCTAAGTTACTCCAGGGCCGGCCTTATTAGTCCGGTCTGGGGGTATCTGAAGCTGTGGGTCTCAGTGGTATAACTGGGCCTGATTAGTCAGTTTGGGGGTGTTGTGGGGGGGGGAAGCCTCCTGTGCCTTATAGTTAAGTCGATAGCCATCTTCAGCTTTACAAGAGACATTTTTTCCTTCCATCTATGAACTTGCACTGAGTCTGCACACTATTGTTTTTTGAATGTACATTTATAATATTTTGGATTTTGACTTGGTTTATCACACTACTGGATTTTTATTGGAAGGACAGTGTGTGCAGTGAGAGAGCCTCCCTGTCCTTATATATTTGGATTCTTTAATAATTGCTTACAGATTATTTATGGTTGTGTAGTTTGGTAGGTTTTATTAGTTTTGTTTTGTTTATTTGTTTTTGGATTATGTTATTGGGTGGGCTTTTAGTCTAATTGTAATTGTGGGTATTTTAAGAGGTATTCGGGATTTTTATTTACCTGTTTGCAGCTAGTTTGTTTCCCGCTTTTGTTATGTGTTGTTTAGTTACCCCAGTCGTGCATTATTCATCTTCCGATCTCCACGCCCTTCGCCCTTTTTGCCCTCCTCCCCTCCCATTTTCCAGCTACCAGTGCTGTCGGGCGCTTGGTATTGCTCGTAGGAGGGGTGGGTGGGCGTGACAGGGGCCGTGGACTCAGTAGGGTGAATGAACGGACCTTTCGTATAAGGGTGGTTAAGCCCAGAAGACGCCCTGGGGTGAAATGGAGTCTGGGCATTGGAGATCCATGTCTAGTCTCCATGCCAAAGACTCCACCTGTCGGATGGGCAAGTAGTCGGGACGGCTCCGAGGCCCTGTCAACAGGCGGTGTTGTGCAATGCCAGATCTGTCAAAACAAATCAGCCGATATTTCTGATTTTGTTGGGACAGCAGATCTGGCTTGCATCACCGAGACCTGGCTGGATGGAAATGCTGGCCCCATTTGGAAGCGACTTTGTTCCAGCTGTGTCTCGGTGATTCACCGCCCGAGATTGGATCGGGGGGGAGTAGCGGTCTGTTTCAAGACCAGGTTGGGGCTCACAGGTGTACCAGTTGAGGAAGCTGAATCCTTCGAGTGTACCCTAGTGGCTGGTGTGGGTTGCAGGATAGCCCTCGTCTACCGTCCACCAGGAGACGAGAGATGATTCCTGCAGGAAGTGGCAGACTTCGTCGCTGATATGGCGTTGGAGTCGCCCAGATTGATGGTTCTGGGCGACTTCAATGCCTGGGTCGACGGCGAACTCTCTGCCTTTGGTCAGCACTTCCTCCAGTTGATGACATCACTGGGCCTTACACAGATTGTTTCCTCAGCCACTCATAATCACGGTAACTCTTTGGATTTAGTTTTTCTCCTGGGGATTGAGGCCTCTGATTTGGTGGTGGAACCTGTCAGTTGGTCTGATCACTACACCGTGGGCTTCAATTTTTGTGCTCCCCTTCGTAGGTCTGCCCCTGTGGAGATGGTTCGATACCGCCCTTTACGGGATGTGCGCCCTGAAGACCTGATGGTGGTGTTGAACCTCTCAGAGTTTCCGATTGCCAGCTTGGGTCCAGAGGCCATGGTCTTGGCTTATAATTGGGCAATTTCCTTGGCCCTTGACTCAATTGCTCCTGTCCATGTTCGTCCCCGCTCTCTCCGCCCTCGGGCCCCATGGTTCGATGAGTCCTTGAGGGAGTTGCGACGTGTGGGACGACGGTTAGAGCGCCGTTGGAGGAAATCTGCTCTAGATGCCGACCGCCTTAGTTTGGAGGAGCATTACCGGCTCTACCGATCAGAGATCTCCCATAAGAAGGCAGAATTCCTGTCCAGGGAGATCTCTGTTGCTCAGAATCGACTGGCTCAGCTCTTCAGAACTGTGGACAAGCTATGCAACCCAGCCTGTCTCCTGCTCTGTCGAGCCTTTTCACAAAAGGAGTGTGATGAGATCGCTCAATTCTTTGTGAATAAGGTTGCCGACATCAGATCCGAGATCCGTCTGACACACTGTAAGGGGGAAGCTGTTGGTCGGCATTTGGTCACGGAATCCTCTGCCTCCTGCTGTTCCTTTGACCTACCGACGTTCAGTGATATTATGCAGATCATCCAGAGGATGCGCCCTACATGCTGTAGTCTAGATCCGGGTCCTACCTCCCTGATTTTGGGTTGTGTTGAGATCGTCGGCCCGTTTCTGGCTCAAATAATCTGGTGCTCCCTAGAATTGGGTGAGTTTCCCAGTTCCCTAAAGGAAACTGTGGTGACTCCCCTTTTAAAGAAGACTTCTTTGGACCCAGATATTTTTTCCAACTACAGACCAATCTCTAACCTTCCCTTTATTGGGAAGGTCATTGAGAAGGTAGTGGCAAACCAGCTGGAGGACCATTTGACCATCCATAGTATCTACGAACCTCTCCAGTCTGGTTTTCGTAAGAGGCATAGTACCGAGACTGCTCTGGTTCGGGTGCTCAATGATCTCATAGAAACATAGAAACATAGATTTTGACGGCAGATAAGGACCGCTTGGCCCACCCAGTCTGACCATTTCCCTACCTATTGGATAAGCTGCAGATCCTAGTTAACCAGCAGCCTACTTCTTCCAACCCCCAACCCCTAGAATTGCCTTATGACTGTCCCATGCATGCTTGAATTCCACCACTGTTTTGACTCCACAACATCCTCCGGAAGGCCATTCCATGCATCCACAACCCTCTCTGTGAAAAAATACTTCCTTAAATTACCTCTGAGCCGCCCCCCTTCTATCTTCAAATTGTGTCCCTTGTTCTTGCACACCTCTTTTTTTGAAAGATGCTACCCTCTTGGACTTTGTTGATTCCCTTGAGATACTTGAAAGTTTCTATCATGTCCCCCCTCTCTCTCCTTTCCTCGAGGCTATATGTATTCAGCTCCTTAAGTCTCTCTTCATATGTCTTCTGGTGCAGACCCTGCACCATTTTAGTTGACCTCCTCTGGACAGCCTCCATCCTGTCTATGTCCTTGGGGAGATTGGGTCTCCAGAACTGCACGCAGTACTCCAAATGGGGTCTCACCAACTGTCTGTACAGAGGGATAATAACTTCCTGTTTTCTGCTGGTGATGCCTCTCCCTATGCATCCCAGTATCCCCCCAGCCCTCCTTGCTGCCCTCTCACATTGCTTGCCCACCTTTAGGTCATCTGATATGACTACCCCCAGGTCCCTTTCCATTTTTGTTGTTGTTAGTATCTCACCCCCCATTGTGTACTCTTCCCCTGGGTTTTTGTTTCCCAGGTGCATTACCTTGCACTTCTTAGTATTGAATCTAAGCTGCCATACATTTGACCATTCCTCTAACCTTGCCAAGTCCCTTCTCATCCTTTCCACCCCACCTTGTGCATCAACTTTGTTGCAGATCTTTGTGTCATCTGCAAAGAGACATATTTTTCCTTCCAGTCCATCTGCAATATTGCTTATAAAGACATTGAAGAGGACCGGTCCTAATACTGAACCCTGCGGTACCCCACTAGTAACCCCCCTTTCTTCAGAGTGGACTCCATTTACTATTATTTATTTTATTTATTTATTTGTGAAATCAGTTTACAACCTTTGAGCCAGAGGCTCATTTCCAAAGGTACCTCGTCACATTAAAGACATACATAGAGTTTTAGGTTACATAGCATAGGTTTGCAAAACAATAGGCATTCAACAGAGGCGCCACGTCACACTGAGGTCAGACAAAATACATTTAGGTTACAGGGTTCATGTAATTGAGAACAGGTGTTACACAAGTTGGTATCAAACATTGAGCAATCTAATAGGTATACAATGAAACAGCTGGCACTGGCCAGGCTAGACATAGGTATGGTGTACCGGGAAGCGGTGATGGGGATGGCTAGGTGGAGAGCCGCCCAGTGGGCGTTGTCTTGAGAAGTCGAGGTGGAGGCTACTTTCAGAGACAGAAGCAGCTACGAGTGTTGAAGAGTTGGTTTCGACGGGTGCTTTTGAACTTGGAGATGGTGGTAGCATTGGTGATGGGGGCAGGGAGAGAGTTAAACCAGGATGGGGCTCTGTAGCAGAAGGACCTCTGACCACGGCTGGTTCTTGATCTGGGGACCATTAGAGTGGTCTTGTTGGATGACCATTTTGCAATAGTGGGTGGGATCTGGTGGATGAATGCCGTTACCCCGGGGGGGAGAGCCTGGATAGGGTTTTTTTTGTGAGGAGGCAGGTTTGATATCGGAGCCGTTCATCCAGGGTAAGAAATTTAGCCTCGTCATACAGCTGACAGGTGTGTGTGAGCCTGGGGGCACCAGTAATCAATCTGCAGGCTTTATTCAGGGTTACGTGAATTTTTTTGAGTGCAGTCGAGTCGGCAGCACCATAGACTGGTAGACCATAGTCTACAAGGGACAAAACGGAGGACGTAACAGCGATCCGGAGCGATTTGGGGAAGGCAAGTTCTATGATGAAGAGGATGCCAAGCCGTGTGTTAGTGGCTGTTGTTAGGCATCAATGTGGTTGTGAAATGTGAGGGCTGAGTCGAAGGTAACCCCAAGGTATTTGTAGGAGCAGACTTGTTCCAGTGGCTGTTTGGTACTAGGAAGGATATAGAGTGGGTGGTTGCTAGCCTTGTTTTGGGGGTCGGAAAAGAGCATAGCTTTGGTTTTTTTAAGATTGATGACAAGTCTGCGCCCTTAAACCAAGCTTCGCATTATTGAAAGACTGCTATAGGGTGTCCTGAAGGAGACGGGATTGATGTGGGTGGCAAAAAGGACAGCGTCATCTGCATACAGGAGAATTTTGCCAGGGCATGCACTGGGCAGGGTGTTCAGATAGAGTGAGAAGAGAAGGGGGCCCAGGATGGAGCCTTGGGGGACCCCAGAGTGAATGGGATGGGTATCAGAGAGTATCCCATTGATTTTAACACACTGTGATCGAGCGGCTAGATAGCTTGTGCACCATGCTAGGGGGCCAGCCGAGAGACCAGTGTGGCAGAGAGCATTCAGCAGAAGAGGATGGGAGATGGTGTTGAAAGTCTTTGAGAGGTCGATGAACACTGCACCAGCTAGGGAGCTGGTATCCAAGGAGGAGTGTAGGAAGTTGGAGAATTCAATTAGGGCAGTGCTGGTACTGTGACCAACACGGAAGCCATGTTGCTCTGGGCATAAGATGTTTTGCTTAGCCAGATAATCAGTGATTTGAATGGCCACCACTTTCTCCAGGGCTTTGGCGGGGGAGGATGGAGATTGGCCGGTAGTTGTTGGCCGACGACCTGTCGTCCCCTTTATGAATTGGTGTGATTATGGCTGTTTTCCAAGCCGTGGGAAATTGTCCCAGGCAGAGCGATCGGTTAATTAGGCTGGTGAGTGGGGCAAGGACTTCATCTAGCACCAGCCTGAGGATACTGGGGTCCAGTGAGTCACTGCCGGGACTGTTGCTATTCAAAGCTTTGATTAGGATGGGTCTGGCTTCCTGGGCGGAAATCTTGTGCAGGTGGAAGCTGGGGTGCTGGAGGACAGGGGGAGGTTGGTTGGGGGGAGGGTCAAAGAAATTACTAGGGAGTACTGAGCTAAGGTCAGTGAAAGCGGTGTTGAGCCAGTTAGCTATGGTGGCAGGCGCGGTGGTGGTAGTGCCATTGCTAGTGAGCTGGGATGGGGCAGGGGAGCGAGATTTTCTGTTTAATTGTTTAATATTATCCCAGAAAGTCCGGGCTGAGCCCCAGGAGGAGGTAAGGGTGAAACATAGAAACATACATAGAAGTTGACGGCAGATAAGGACCGCAAGGCCCATCCAGTCTGCCCATTTCTTTTTCTACCTTATAAATGTGCCATCAGCCTTTGCTCTGTCAGTGACCTATCTATTCATAGTCATTTGTATTGCTCCCTTATGCCTATCCCATGCCTGTTTGAAGCCCTGCACTGTATTCATAGTCACCACTTCTTGTGGTAAGCTATTCCATGCATCTACCACCCTTTCTGTGAAAAAGAATTTCCTCACATTCCCCTTAATCGGCCTCCCTCTAATCTCATGCTGTGTCCTCTTGTCCTGCTATTTTTCTATATTTAAACATGTTAGACTCTTTCACCTTGTTTATGCCCTTAAGGTGTTTAAATGTCTCGATCATATCACCCTCTCCCTCCTTTGCTCAAAGGTATACATATTGAGCTCTGTTAATCTGTCCTCATATGTCTTCTGATGCAGTCCTGCACCATTTTGGTTGCCTTTCTCTGACTGCCTCAATTTGGTTAATGTCCTTGTGAAGGTGTGTCCTCCAATACTGCACGCAGTACTCCAGATGGGGCCTAACCAATGTCTTGTACAGAGGGATTATTACCTCCCTCTTACAACTTGTGATACCCTACTAATATACCCTAACACCCCCTAGCCTTACCTACTGCTTTAGAGGTCTGCTTGATGATTTTAGGTCATCAGTGATGATGATGCCCAAGTCTCTTCTTCCTTTGTGACTGCTAGCAACTCCCTCCCAGCCTATAAGTGGCTTCATGGTTTCTCTTCCCTATGTGCATGATTTTGCACTTCTTTGCATTAAATCCCAGTTGCCATTCTTCTGACCATTTTGCTAGTTTATCCAGATCTCTTCTCATTCTGCCTACCCCATCTGGATCATCTACTCTGTTGCAGATCTTGGTGTCATCTGCAAACAGACAAGCTTTACCCTCTAGTCCATCTGCGAGGTCACTAATGAAGATGTTGAATAGGACTGGCCCCAGGACTGATCCCTGAGGTACCCCACTTGTGACTTGCATCTCTTCTGACTGTATACCATTTACCACCACTCTCTGTTTTCTGCCAGTCAACCAGTTTGCCACCCAGTTGACCAACTTCTGACCCACCCCGAGCCTACCTAGCTTATTTATCAATCTTCTATGTGGAACAGTGTCAAAAGCTTTGCTGAAGTCAAGGTAGGCGACATCAACTGCTCCCCCTTGGTCCACCACTCTGGTTACCCAGTCAAAGAAATCTATGAGATTAGTTTGACAGACCTTCCTTTGTAAACCCATGCTGTCTTGGATCCTGTGCCCTATGGATTCCAGGTGTTGCACTATCCTTTCCTTAAGGAGTTCCTCCATAATCTTGCCCACTACTGAGGTAAGACTGACTGGTCTGTAGTTCCCCGCCTCCTCCCTGCTACCACTCTTGTGGAGCGGGATCACATGAGCCCTTCTCCAGTCTTCTGGGACCTCTCCTGTGCTCAGAGACTCACTAAACAATTCTGCTAATGGCTCTGCTGGTAATGGTCGGCCTTGGCTTTCCGGATGGCCCAAGAGCACTTATTCCGGGCTGCATTGTAAGCCTGCCTATCAGGCAGCCGACCCGTTTCAGTGGCAAGGTGCCAGAGGTTATCCCGATTTCTTAGTAATTGTAGAAGGGCAGGGCTAACCAAGGGTGCATTCTGCTTTTTGGACCGGATTTTGGTGAAGGGTGCAAAGAGATCACAGGCCATGTTGAAGGTGTGTGTGAAGAAGGCGAGAGCAGTGTCAATGTCGGTTGCACGATGAATGGGGGACCAGTTTATCTGGGTGAGGAATAGTTTAAGTTTTTGCAGCCCACCAGGGCAGAGGCCCCTGCGGAGGGTGGTCTGGGCTTTGGGTTTGGGATTGGGGACTGCCCAATGAAATAGAATAGAGGAGTGGTCACTTAGGGAGTCTGGTAGGACCTGGATGTTTTGGATTTTTTGGGGTTGGTTTGTTATAATAACATCCAGAAGGGTGCTGGTACCTCTCTTAGGGTTTATTCTCATGGGCTGGGTGACGAGTTGCGTAAGGTCTTGGGCGGCAAATGAGTCTCTGATCGCGGAAGAGGCGGTGCTGAGCCAATTTACGTTAAGGTCCCCAACTAGGATTTGTTCCGCCTTATGGTGGAGGGAGGCCAGATAGTCAGTTAAAGATACCAGGGCCGGGTGCTGGTTCTTTGGGGGAACATAGGCTGTGGTGAGATAGAGAGGGCTCCTAGAGGGGTCCGGGGTGAGTTTGAGGGTAAGAGCCTGGGCCCCATTTACAAGGGCAGGGGTGGGGAGTGCGTGTCCAAGTATTGTGTCCCTGGTGTAGATTAAACAGCCTCCCCCTCATTTGCCTACTCGGTCCTCCCGGTATAAGGTATAGCCTGGGAGGGAGACAAATGAGTCAGGGGTGGATTTGGACAGCCAGGTGTCAACCAGGGCTATGATGTCTGGTTGATGAGCCATGGCCCAGCACTGTAGGGCGTCAAATTTTTTCAGCAGGCTGCATATATTCATGGAGGCTATTTGGAGACCAGTGGGCTGAGTGGGTGGGTGGGAGGAGGCAGGGCCTGGGTTGGGATGTATGTTCCCTGTCAGGAGTAGAAGGAGGAGAACTGCTCTGGTCAGAGGGTGGCAGATGGAGAGTTTACGCCGGGAGCGATAGGATGAGAAAGGGGGTTTCGTAGCACAGGGGGTTGGTATGGCAGCACAGGCAGAGAAGGCTTGTGTGATCAGATGCCCAAGGGAGCTGGGGGAGGAAAGGTAATGTTTGGGTGGGGGGTGAGGTGGAGAGGAGCATATGGGGTGTGTGGAGGAGGAGGGAGGGGGAGGAGCAGTGGTATAGGAGGAGGGGAGGACAGGAGGGTAGGTAGGAACACTGGAGTAGTGAGGCCGAGGATTAACAGGGACAATAGGGTTGGTGGAAGGCAAAAGGAAGAGGAGGGGAAAAGAGAGGCAGGTGGGCAGGAGGTGCACATGCATAGTTGGTAAGGGTGGGAGAGCTGAAGTGAAGGAAGAATGGGGGAACTAGGATGATAGAGGGGGAGATAGTAATGAGAGGTCACCTCTAAGCGTAGTTGCTGCTTTGGTACAGTGGTAGAGTTGGTGCCTGAGGTGTACAGGGCACTAGGTTCAAGCTTTGCCCAGTGTAGCAGGAAGGACCCCAGACAGTGGCTGTAGCAGCAGGGAGTTGGGCTCAAGATCTGCAGAAACAATCAGATAACAATTTAGCAGTGTCTGAGGGTTAGAGTGTTTTTTAGAGTTTGAAATCCTTCAGAAAGAATAGACAGGTGTGCTAGCTGAGTGGTGAAACTGCTGACTTAGACAGTGAGGGTGCAGCATTCAAAGGCAGCAAGAGAGAAGTGGTAAAACTTTATATTTTGGCAGGTGGGGGGAAGAGACTAAAAGGCCTAGAAAGTAGGAATAAAATAGGTAGACAAAGTGGTTAAGAGGTAGAGCTGCTGACTCTGACTACAAGAGTACTGGGTTTGAGCACAACTTAGGGACAGAGTGTAGAAAGTTTTTTTAATTCAGAAAAGGAGGGAGGAAGGGTTAAGAATTTGAAAGTAGAGGAAGTTGTTGGCCTGGTTTATTGGGTTTGTGGTTAGTCAGTAGACTTTGGAAAAAAGGATACCAGGTTTGAGGCTGCCAGGTGCTTAGTGGCAGGCTGATGGGAAGAGTGAGGAAAGTGGATAGCAGAGAGGATTCAAAGGGAAATGCCGGGACCTTTAGTGGCTAGGTTTGCAAACAGTTGCTAGGAAGGGATGGAGAGTTGAAAGAGGAGTTAGAGGGGAGAGTGCAGCAACCCCTTGTGGTTGGTGTCTATAAGCAGCAAATGGGAAAGTGGACACTTAGTAAAAAGAAGGGTAGGTCACGTGATGTGACACATGACCTGCCAGCAGCAATAAATGAAGTGCCAACCCTGTGTGGGGGGGGGTGGTTGGGAAGTGCTACACAACAGTCAGGCTGTAGTGCAGGACACTTTACCTCTTACAGGCTCTGGCAATCCCCGTGTTCAGGCTCCGCTCCGCTACTGGGAAGAGTAGTGCTCTCTGTGTCCTATTCTCCAGCCAATTCTTTACCCAGGCTGTTATCTTGGGACCCACTCCCAGGCTGGCTAACTTGTATATTAATCTTTTGTGTGGGACTGTGTTAAATGCCTTGCTAAAGTCTAGGTAGGCCATGTCCACAGCCCCTGCCTGATCTACTACTTTGGTCACCCAGTCAAAGAAATCTATCAGATTTGTCTGGCATGACCTTCCCGCTGTGAATCCATGCTGCCTTGGGTCCTGAGCCCCTCTGGCCTCTAGATACTCAACAATTCTTTCCTTCAGAAGTGATTCCATCATTTTCCCTATCACTGAGGTTAAACTAACAGGTCTGTAGTTTTCTGCTTCTGCCTTGCTCCCACTTTTGTGAAGGGGAATCTCATCTGCCCTCCTCCAGTCCTCGGGTACCACCCCATCCTCCCATGATTTGTTAAAAAGGGTAGTCAGTGGTGTCACTAGTTCTACCCATCATCTCTTGATGGCGAGAGATCAGAGGAACCGCTCTATCTTGGTCCTCCTTGATCTCTCTTCAGCCTTTGACACTGTAGACCATGGGGTTTTGCTCGAGCATCTGGAGTCCATCTGTAGACTGTCTAGTACAGTGCTCAGATGGTTTTCATCTTTTCTATCTGGGAGAACACAGAGAGTTGTGTCAGGGATTTTTTCCTCTGACCCTTTTCCTCTGCAGTGTGGTGTCCCCCAGGGCTCAGTGCTTTCCTCCATGTTGTTTGCAGTGTACATGCTGCCCCTCGGAGACATTGTAAGAAGGTATGGGCTTGGTTGCATTGCTATGCTGATGATACCCAGCTCTACCTGTCTTTTGCCCCCGACCAGGTTAGTGCTCTCTTGGTATTTAATAGCTGCCTCGCTGAAATCCAAGACTGAATGAATGCGAGCTGGTTAAAGTTGAACGCCGGTAAGACTGAGGTTATGGTTGTGGACCCGGGTCATGGGACAGGGGGGTTGGGGTCTAGTCAGTCCTCTGGCTTTTTGCTGGGGGGGTTCCGATCCTTACCTCTGAACGGGTGCGTAACCTGGGAGTGGTACTTGACGACGGGCTGACTCTTCGTCATCAGGTGTCAGCAGTCGTTAAGTCCGCATTCTACCATCTTACGAACATTGCCAGGGTGAAACACCTTGTTCCATCCAGCGATTTACCCATGTTGGTCCATGCTTTTGTGACATCATGCCTTGACTATTCCAACTCCCTTTACTTGGGGCTTCCTGGGGTTGATATCCGCCACTTGCAGCTAGTGCAGAACGCTGCTGCAAGGTTAATGACAGGGGTGACTAGAAGGACACATATTACCCCTGTGCTGCGCGATCTGCACTGGCTGCCCATACAGTGGTGGATCACCTTTAAAGTAGGTCTTTTGACCTTCAAAGCCCTGCACGGACTCGGCCCCGACTACTTGAAACAGCTTCTGATTCCTTACCACCCCGTACGACAGCTCCGTTCAGCCGACAAGGAGTTGCTAGAGGTTCCGAGGGTTATACTGAAGTCTTCTGGGGCTAGGGCCTTTGTGTTTGTGGCCCCAACCCTCTGGAACTCTCTGCCTTGCCGGCTTAGGGAATGCACGACCATGGAATCCTTTATGCGGGATTTTATGACTTTTTTGTGGAGCAAGGCTTTCATAAATTGATGTTGCTGTGAATGCTGATTTTATATGTATATTCTGATTTTACAACTCATCTGTACAGCGCCTTGGTGCTTGAAAGGTGCTAAATAAATAAAGTTCTATTATTATTATTGTTATCATTCTCTGCTGTGTTACCCCCCTTCCCTAAACAGTATACAGACATTGGGGTGCCCAATCCCCCAGAGTTCTCATCTGTCCATCCATTGTTGTGTGCTGTGTAATCCTCCCCTCCAAACAGTATGCAGACACTGGGGGTGCACAATCCCCCGGTGTTATCTGTCTGTCCATTGCCTGTTGTGTATCCCCCCAAAACAGTATACAGACACTGTAGGTGCCCAATCCCCCAGTGTCCTCATCTGTTCAGCAAACTCTCTGAAAAAAGGAAACTGTCCCTTGCCATTTTTTTCCCTGCAAAAAAGAAAACCGTCCATTCTCCATTCTGCTGTTACCCAACCCCCTACCCACCCACTCAAGACCCACTACCCCACACCTCCCCTACCCCATACTTACCTACCAGAGATCCGACACCGCGACACCGTGACACCGTAGTCAACCTTGGACTGCAGGCATGTCTTTGCTCTTCAAAGCCCAACCGTGAACTGAGATAAGTGCTTCAATGTATTTCAATGGGACTTTTGGCCTCAATGTATTTCAATAGGGTTTTCAACTTAGTGATATAACTTGGCCATTTTTAAATATTTTTCCTCAAATTTTCAGCATGTTTTTTGGGACCCCACCTTCAAACATCCCATCCCCCCACACCCCACCAGTGCACACTGACAGAACATTCAGCACTGACAACTGCTTGTTTTTCTTTGTCCTACTCTGTATATCTGCATACAAATGATTCTGGGTCATCCCTGAGAAAGAGACTTGCATGCCTCAGTGGCCCCACGCAGTAATCAAAATTCAAATAAATAAATAAAAAACAGAATGCACTGCCTTTTTAATGAAGTCATTTAGAAATCTCATTTTTGGTATGAGGCTTACTGGGGATATGCTGATCCTAATTCTGCAATGTAGTACAGTTGTCCAGGTCCCCTCTTTAAGTCAGTGTATGATGTAAATATTTAACAATGCTGCTGTGCTGTCCTCCCTCAGACCCTCTTGGAAGCTATCTTCATCACCAACGTGAGGCTATCCTGGAGTGTGCACACATGAAATAAAGTAAACCATTAATTTGTATTTAGTTATTACTAGCATTCTCCCGTTTCACATTTAACTGCTTAAAAACTGAGTATGAATTACTGAGACAGGAATTATTTTATTGTTAATATAAATGTTCACCTCAGTTTATAAAATGGGAAACACTGCATTCTGATTGATTGGCAACCATGCTCAGTTACGTACTACTAACACCTAAAGAAATGTCCCAGTGCCACCCTTGCCATTTTACCTGCCATATCACTCTGCCATCTAGGAATTTCCCTTTCACAGTGATTAAAAGCAATTGTTAATATTCTTCAGTCTCCCTCCAAAGTTTAGAACTATTTTTCTTCTCATGAGAGTGTTTCAATAAAATCAGCAAATAAACTTTGAACAATAACACTTTCTTTATTTTTTACAGTCCTAAATCAATTTTATAAGCACAACAAAACACTCTATCTTGTTGGTAATAGTGCTCTGAATGCACTTCCAGAAACTGAAGACACCCTGACTGTTGTCTTGTCCCCTCTACACCTCTGAGCATGCATTCATAGCACTACTACCAACACCCTGTTATGTCCTATTGCTTGCACAACTACCCAAATTAAAAGTCATTGAGGTGAAACCATACAAAGTGTATGGCATTTAAACTGAACTCAAAACTAATGATGCCTTACTGCAATCTTTAGCAGTGTACACTTTATTCTTCCAGTCTACACCAATTTATTGCTTAAATCTGTCATACATTATTAAAAGTAATTGTTCTTATTTTGCTTTTTTTTTACCATTACCATACACCATTTTAGAAACATTTGAATAATTCTTAATAGGTCCAAAATTGACATCTTCGAAACTATTTGTTGTTTAACAAAGATTATTTCTCCCTTGATCAGCCCCTCCCACAAATGAGGTCCACACATATTCTTTTGGTGCCCAGTCGGCTTATCATTTGTTGTTTCCCATCACTTAATTCTGTTTCTTATATTCCAATCCATACCATATCACATCATATCCAAGTTGCTAGATCACATCATTAACAGTGCATTTGTGCCATACATTTTCCATTATCCATTTTAAATCATTTGGGCCAGGTGTAAACCTAGGCCCTCACCAGTCTGCTGCGTGAGCCGGATGTAAATCCCAGCCCCTGTCTTATTTCTTTCTCCACCTCTGAGCACGTGTGTATACATTGTGCCATCTTCAGGGGACTCTGGGTGCCCCGAGGCCCCCGCCTACTCTCTCTCTCTCTCTCTCTCAGCCCTGGTGTAAACCCCAGGCCAGTATCTCCCTCCCTCCCTACATGCCCATTAGACTACCTCCAGCTCACATTGGATGGTGGTCTCCCCCCCCCCCCCTCGCTTTCCTTCTTCCTTCCATTTCAACCCCACAAACTATCCCTGGCACTCCCGACCCCTCTTGACTGCCTCCACCCATCAATTGCCAAACCGAGTTCTGTATTAAACAGATTCAAACCCATGTCAGAGAGGTGTACCCCATCTGACCTATAGTAATCTGTGTCAATTTCTTTTATATTCTCGTGCCTTATGCTCCTTCCCCCCGGTTTTGTAAACAGACCTGCCACCCTATGATTCATTCTTCTCCTAGCCTTTTCCAAGGCCTTATGGTCTTGGGCGTGTTGCCACACCCTCCTAGGTAGCACCTCTGACCACATCAGTGTTGTGCCAGGCCACCATTCCCTCATTGTGTCAATGTCCCATTTGGTCTGTAAATAAATGTCCAGCCAAGGGTGGGTGCCCAGGTCATTGCCCCCCAGGTGAATGATCAGTAAATCCAGTGCAGGCCTTGTCCTTCACATTTCCTGTAGCAACAGCAATAGCTGTCCCCAGTGCATTCCTCTTAAGCCATTCTATTGAAGCCGCACCTTGTATAAGTCATGATACAGCTGGTGTCCCCTGCTTTCACTGCCGCTCTCCGTTCCACCCAGTAAATGAATGAGTGGCCACAGATCTATACCTCCAGCTTGCCATCCTTGTCTAAGTGACAAACATACAGCGGTGAGATACATCTTACAATTCCCCCGCCTCCCCTTTTTTGAAACCCTGCATTGCTCATCAAGTAGCAAATGTTGAGTCAACCTGCAGGGGAACAAGAAAATATCATTAGCTTCACAGGGACAGTTGTCTGATATACATTCCATAGCATCCGGACCTCCATCTGCCTAGTTTCTTAATGTCCTCCTCTGGCATCCCCCGAGCTGCAGCTTCTGATGCCACCCCGATTCTAAAGGAGTGAGATGAGTACCCCGCAGGGTCCTCTCCCACAAAAAGCAGGCACTTCTGAAAAACTGCCACCGTTTGGGAACTTGTGACCCGTGAGCTGTCCCCATGCACAAACAACGGGCCCTTCCTAGTCGGTCGGGCTTTAGTATATAGCCTTAAGGTCCTCACTGGACATGCCCTGCCCTGCTCTTGCCCCTCTAGTCTGACTGTCTCCCCTCTGCCTGCCTGGTCTGTTTTGGACCATCTTATCATCAGGCTGACAGTGTCCCCTGCCCACTGGAGGTCGTTCCACTGCAAACCCCTGCCCGTGCCCCACCCTGTCCCCACAACTTCACTTACCCTGAATGCCCCACGGTACATTGTGGTAAAAACTGCCACAAATGCCATTGCCTCAAATGCAGAATGGCATACTTTGTGCACTGCCTCGATCAGTTGCCCCAGCAGGGCCTCTGATATTGACCGCCTCTTATCCATCTCCCTTCCCTGCACCCAATGCCACCCCTGTAACATTCTCCTGATTAAATGGCTTTTTCCCAGGTCCCTCCAGCCTTGTAGGGTACACATTGTACCTATCACAGCTAGATGCACCCCCATGGTCGATGGCACCATTCTGTCCTTCCAGCTGTCCACAATGAACCCAGCTAGCTGCTCTTTCATTGCTGGCCTAATTACCTCGACTCCCAGCCTTTCTCGGAAGGTCTGGAAAGTCTGCCATGATGATTCATATGCTTTCAGGGTCCTTGGTGCCCAGGAACTTGAAACAGGAGCTCAGCTCCCTCACCCAATTTCCCACGCCTGTAGTGGGATCAGAGTTTTTGCTGTTTGCCCCAGGTTCCACCTGCAGGTGGGAAAGGCTATCAGCTATAGCATTCTATAACCCTTCGATGTGCCTTGCTCTAAAAGATAAGTTGAGCTTCAATCCTTGCAGTACTAGCTGCTGTATCACCCTCATCATCCACTCCGACCTTGCCGTTTTCCTATTTATCACTTCCACCGCCTGGTTATCACACCAAAATGTAATTCTTTGATTCCGCAAAGGCTCCACCCAGACCGGTATAGCCACCCAAATTAGAAATATTTCTAGGAATGTGATGTCCTTTCCTAGGCCCATTCGGCACCACCGTTCTGGCCATGGTTCAGGTATCCATCGTCCCTTGAAATATGCTCCCGTCCCCAAGCTCTCCACCACTTCAGTGTAGAGTTCCAGATCTGTGATGAACACCCAGTCATCCTGCGAAAAGGTAACTCCGTTGTGATCCTCTAAAAATTGCTCCCACACCCCTAGGTCATCCCTTGTCCCTTTCGTGACATCTACCCAATGGTGTGGCCTGGATGCCCCCCTCGAAGCCTGTGCCAAACAGCGTGTAAATGCCCACCCTGGCGCTATGGCTCGGCATGAAAAATTTAGGTGACGCATCAACTGTTGCACAGTGTGTAGGGGCACCCTCCTGCGTCCCCTGACTACCTTCAGCAGTTCCCTCAGCAGCCTCAATTTATTCTGAGGCAACCAGAAACCCCCCACCGTTGTGTCAGTTTTGATCCCCAGGAATTCAATGCATTGGCTGGGCCCCTCCGTTTGTTCCAGAGCCAGGGGCACTCCTAGCGTCTGGCATATGTCCTCAAATTGTTCCAACATTTTCTTTGTCCTCTGTCTTCCTTCCCCAAACATCAAGAAATCATCCAGGTAGTGCAAGACTGCTCCGGAGACCAGCTGTCCCTGAAATACCCATTGCAACCACGTGCTGAAAGTCTTGAAGGCTACGCATGCAACTGAGCAGCCAATCGGCATGGCCTTATCGAAGTACTAGTCACCCTCTATCTGAAAACCTAGTAGCTCCCAGTCTTCCGGTCTCACCGGGAGCAGATGAAAAGACACCTCAATGTCTGTCTTCACCATCCACAATGTACTCTGACCTTTGATCAACCTCACTGCCTCGTCCAGTGTCGCATATGACACCCTGCTATCCTCTTCGCTGATATAATCATTCACTGATTCCCCCACCAGGTAGGCAGGTAGGACAGGTGATGGATCACCCTGAATTTGCCCAGCTGCTTCTTTGGTACCAGACCAAATGGGGGGTAGCCTGTGATGTGGACTACTGAATGTCGACGACCGGTCATAAGGGCTACTGCACAATGGCGCCAACAATATGTGTGACCTTGGATTTCACCTCATTCCTCGAGTTGCGCCCCCTGGAGTAGGAATCCTAATTAAGGGGGTGTGGGAAGGTGAAGCCCCCCTCATTAAATTAAATAACATACTGTTTTTCAGTCGCCCTTGTGATTGTGTGCCCTTATGACCAGTCACTGACATTCAGTCGCACATGTCACATATAACCCCAATGGGGGGATCCTGAGGTTGGGCAGCAGAGGCACTTTGAAAGGGCCTTCGATCTGGCCTGCCCTTACTTCTTTGTTGATCTCCTGGTGGAGGAGTTCCTCCCGACTTCAGTTTTTTTGCCCGCGTTGCCACTCACCTCCCCTTATAGCAGAGGCTAAATCCCTTGCTGAAACCCTCTGCCAGTAACCCAGCTGCTCGAATGTCTGGGTAACCAGACAACCAGGCTGTCAGAACCTCCCGCTTCACCAGGGTCACAGCCAAATTGAACCCCCCCTGCCCCCCTGCCCCTATGCCCCTACCCACTCCTCCTCAGCTGTACGCCTGCCCTCCCCATCCCCGTGGAAACCTCATCCCCGACTATGCTCTTGTCCCGGAGTGGCCCCCCCCAAAAGGACTGCTGGTTGTGTGCCAGACTCCTGGCCGGGTATGTCCTACACTTCGAGCCCGGGTGCCCCCCACATTTTGAGCATGCATGGCGGAAACGGCAGTTGGGCCAGGAGTAATATGCCCCGTTGTACCTCCAACAACATTTTTGTGTTGTGGCCGAAGATTTGCCCCATTCTCCCTCAGCCCCCCCACCCGGCACCATCATGGTTTGAAACCAGATGTCTGAATGATGCGTATCCCAGCAGACGTCGCCATCCATTGCCATATGGGTTCGGAACATTTTGTCATACTGAATCCAGTTCATGCCTCCCCACATCTTGTATGCACTCCATATGATCAGAAAGTAGAACAACAGCGGCCTCACCAGCTCTGGCCTCTTCTCTTGCACTATCACACTGTAATGGGTGAAACCTACTGTTCATGCATCCCGCGTTTTTCCTTTGTCCCCTTGTCCCTGTCCTTCTTGCCCAGCAGCATGGAGGCTGCTCCATACCCTTTTACCCTACTTTCTCCCTTTCCTAGTGCTTTTTTATGCTCTCCTTGGTGGCCAGCTAAAACATGTCTACATATTCCCCCTTCCATATCTTTTCTTTTGTGGCGAGAGGGACATGGTTGCCCAGCCGCACCCTTGTCCAAGTTGCTCCTCCCTGGGGAATGCTGTGCCACACTCTCTGACTCCTTATCCTCTCCCTTTCCTTTCTTAATCTCCCCCAACACTTTCTCCAGCTGAGCCACCCCACTGTCTCCCATGGCTCCTAGCATTTGCTTGCTCCACATATTCCTTCATACTCCCTTCAATTGTTTTCCCTGACATACCAGGTCAAGAAGGGGCCGCTGAGTCTGGTGTTGGTGTTGCCCCTGGCAGCGGTGCTTCGGGCATGCTCATAGGCTGTGGAGGTGGATTCAAATCCACCCCGGTGCCACAGCTAGTGGAGTCGGGGCAGGTATCACCGGCTTGGGGGGGTATAGCATGGGGGCACACCTGGCAGGGGAACTGGGGCCGGAGCAGGCCTTGGCTCATCCGGGGTTCCCTGGCTCTGTTTCCGCGCTGGCTGCTTGCCCCCCGTGCCCCCCTCCCTCCACTGCCTGCCTCTCCTTTCCTTTTTCTCTCCCCCTTACCTGTCTCCAACCCTACTCACTACTCCTCCATGGCATCCAGGAGCTTCTTAGCCGCTCCGTCATTTGAGCCCACTGCCTCATAGCGTCCTCTTTGGATGTCTTTTTGCTAGGTGCCATCCTGTGGTCCTATAACAGAAATGCTGCAGAGACAGAATAATCAGTTAGCCACTTGTGAAATGGACATAGACAACTTGACATCCTGCCTCTTGTGATTTAGTTATGCATTAGGGGTATTTAAGACTCTCGACCCCTCTTCCTGCTGATGCCTCTGCATTAAAATGGCTCCCCTTTGTGTGTTTTTTTTTTGGGAGACTGGTGCTCTTGCCAGCCTTTGAGTTTTGTGTGCTTTGCATTTTTTTTTTTTTTTGTGTATTGCAGCACCAATTCCCAAGTGCCTATGAAGTGAGCATAAAGGCAGGCCTATGCCTCGAACTGGCCTCCCCTGGGTAGTCCCCTATGCTGCCCACCGCGAAGCCTAGCCCCACCATCTACTAGATCATCACCTTTTATCAGGCCTGTCCCCTTGCACCTATAGTCAGAACCAACATACTCCCTTTTGCAAAGCTACCCACAACAGCAATATTGCTACTGCCATAAAGTCGTCCTTCTCGTTAGGCCCCCGATCTACTGTCTTGTCCACTGGAGGTAACATTCATATCAGTTGACCTTCCCCCTATATCATATTATAATCCACCCCGAATTATTATAATTACAATTTTTTTTGTGGTATTGTAACCTAATTTTAGCTATTTGCATTTATTATGCATTATTTCGCCAACTGGTAATAGTCGGCCTTCAATTCAGCCCTTAGCAGTCCCCAGGGAAAAAACACCACGGCTCCACCAGTTCCCCATCCCCAACCGAGTAGCTGGTTATACCTAACAAAAGAAAACCTTTCCCCTCAACCGCCCCTGGCTGGCGGTAATGCCGAGCGCCCACTTTGGTAGCCTTCCATCTGGCTTGCTATTCCCGCAAGTGAGATCCCCAGCTGCCCTGCGCAGTCCACCATTGCGCAGTTTTGATGGCGTGCTGCATTTAAAATGTCCACCACCAGGCACCTTGCCCAATGGCATTCTGCATTGTGCAGCCAGCACCTCGTGCCATCCCAATAGTGTGGGCCTGTGCCAAAATGGCCACCACCATGTGGCTTCTCAAAATGGCGTCCAGCCCTATACAGCCTGCCCTTGTGCTGCTCAAGCAGCATGGGCCTGCGCCAAGTGGCTGTCGATCAACGGAGCTTCTTCTGGGAGAACTCCTTAGCTTGTAGCTCCAGATTGCCCTCCGTGGTTTTTCCCTGTCCCACCCACCACCACCCCCGCTTCCTCCAGTGCCCCAAGGTACCCTTCCAAGGCTCCTCGGGCCTCGTGTCCCTCCCAATCCCTTTTGTTTTCTTTCTCCTTTTCTTTTTTTGATTTAAAGAAAAGGAGCCAAAAGAAGGAAATGCTTTTTCCCACCTTAGAAATCATCCCCTGGTTGGGACTCCCCAGGCAAAAAGAGCGAAAGGCCTGGCCAATCAGTCCCTCACCCCTTTCTTTCCAAAACCCCAGCCCTGTCATGCCAGCAGCCCTCAAACTGTAGCCACCTTTGTTACCTCTGACTCTGTAGTCCTCGTGGTCCTCTCTGGTGGGCTGAATGCAATTCACCGTGGCTTGTCTGGTGCTGTGAGAAGGCGTCCCGCGCTGCACGTGTGCCCTAGGCGAAAAATTATGTTGGTGCTTAAAATCATAACCCACTCCACTCGAGGATTCTTGAAACTGATGCCATATGAAATGCCATGCAGTCATACATGGCCCATCGACTGATGTGCTGGTTGCTGGGATCCGAGCGTAGGCTCCAAAAGCTCCTCAGACTGAAGAAACCAGCAGGAAAAGAGAGCTCTCCTGGGTGAGAAGCCCTTTCTTAAGGACCCCCTCCTGTGGTGGCCCCCCTCCTGGCCAATCAGTCCCTCACCCGCCCACTGAGCCCCCTTCCCTTCCCATCTGTCCATCACCTGCTCCGCTCACACACACCCTCCCTTTTGCTGACGTGAGGCACCTTGTAGAGTGCTGCCAGGGACAATTAGGCCCACCACTCTTAGTGGGGGCAAGTCATCTTGTACATTACTGACATCCTGTGGCTAGCTTAAAAACTGCATGAAAAATGAGACTCCAAATCTGCATGCTTTATGCTGGGTTCTGTCTGTAAAACATTTACAAAAATTAAGTTCTATATCATAAACTATCTGAAAGGAAGTACTGGTAAAATAAGCATGGACTGTTGAAAACTAGAAGTTTTTAAGATGGTATAAGCTCTTACAATTATCTAGTGATAAGGTAAAATAGTGAGACTGCATCTGTTATCCAGCTCAGTTCTTAAACATTTTGGCCCAGATATTCAAAAGAGTTGAGCCATGCGCAATAGGGTTGCACCTGCACAAGTCTGAAATTGCACCATTCTGAGATATTCAGCAGGTGGCAGTTGCGCCCCCTAAATCACGCTGAGCAACAGTGCAATGATAATGAAGGCATGTGCAACTGAAGGGGGAGGAACCATGCATAAATGGTGCAGGGCGATATTCAACAACTTGCGCCATGCGCAATAGGGGAGCAAGTGGAAGTTGCGCCATAGCGGAAATGAGCCAAAATAAAAAGGAACAAAGGAGAGGTGCAAGAACACTGCAGGGAAGGCACATGAGGCTGAACTCTAGCCACACAGACAGAGCAGGAGGGACACACAGGGCAGGCCAGGAAAAGAGCACCCTGAACACAGAGGCACAGGGAAGGTGTGGGGAGCCACAGCCAGTGCAGAAGGGGGAAGTGCCACACAGCACAGAGGCCACCACAGGCAGGTGTTCCCAGTGCAGGGGAAGTAGCAGTGAGGACAGTGGGGGGAATACAGTAACAGCTGCTGGGGGGGGTGAACACAAGCCAGGGACATGGCCAGTGCCACCTTCCAGATGGAGGCCGTTATGAGGGGGGTGAGAAGGCGGGCAGCAGTGGGGCGTGGCCATGGAAGGGCCCGTCGACGGTATGCCCCCAACAGGCAGTACCGAGCCCGCACCAGCTTCGAGCTGTACAGTGATACCGAGATTGTGGGCCAGTACCACCTGAATCGGGCAATTCTGAGGTGGCTCTGTGAGCTGTGCAGTGATGTGATGCAGGCACCCACACGACGGAGCCATGCCCTGTCAGTGGAGACAAAAGTGACAGCTTGCATGTGCTTGCTCGCCACGGGTATCTTCCAGAGACCAACTGGGGACACCACAGGCATAACCCAGTTGGCCACATCATGCCACCTCACCCAATTCCTCAGCGCACTGCTGCCACATGCCGTGAGTACATCTATTTCCCCAGCACACCGCAGAGTGCACAGCAAACATACAGGAGTTCCACAGGGTAGCACGTATGCCTGGCGTGCTAGGGGCAATAGACTGCACCCATGTGGCCATACGCATACCACCTGGCCCCGAGGGGGCCGCATACATCAATTGCAAGGGCTATGCCAGCATCAACTGCCAGGTGGTGTGCGATGCCAGGGGGTGCATAATCAATGTCTGTGCCACGCACCCTGGGGGAGCACACGATGACTTCATCTGGCACCAGTCGGCACTGTGCCACAGATTCAAGAGTGGGGAGATCCCCACTGGACACCTAGTGGGTGAGTATGCAAACCACATGGACAATTATAGGGCCTGGGGGGGCATGGCCAGAGGTGACATGGGTAGTGGCCTACATGGCCCGGGGCAGGGCGATGCTGATCAACAAACTAACCTCCACCCTCTACACACAGGTGACAGTGGATACCCACTCCGTCCCTGGCTGCTCACACCCTACCGGCGGTCCGCGATCCCATCACAGCAACGCTACAATGAGGCACACGGCACCACGCATAATGTCATTGAGCGGGTGTTCGGGATGCTGAAGGCATGTTTCCATTGCCTGGACACCTCCAGCGGTGCCCTACAGTACAGCCCCTCAAAGTCCTGCAGGCTATTTCTGGCCTGTTGCATCCTGCACAACATGGCCAATGAATGTGGGATAGCCATACAGGTCGAAGAGGGGGACAGCGATGGGGATGGTGAGGACGCCAGTGATGATGGTGATGGGCAGCCTCCCCTTGGCTGACAGGACCCCTGACTGCTCCGGCTGGCACAGCTGCACCGGGACACCATCACGGAGGAGCACTTCAGCCAACCCAGGTAAGTCATGGGGCCATGTGCAGCCAACAGTGGCTAAGGCACAACCCACAAACATGCATGGACACACACCAGGGGTGCATGCCATCAAGGGAAGTGGCAGGGCATGGAACCATACAAACAACCAGGGATGGGTGAGGACTAACATGCCATGCAGATGGACACACACACACAAACGCACACACACACAATGCACCAAACTTGCACATAGGGCAAGAGGCACACCTACCCAGAAAGCCACCCCTAGCCACACACATGTCCACAGACCACCACGCCCACTGCCTGTCCATGTGCATGTGTCAGATGCTGAGCACCATTGCACATTGGTGTACTGAGCAATGCAGGCATCATCATCATGCACATGCAACTGCAGACAGCAGCCAGGAGGGTGTGCAGATGGACTGTGTGTCCGCATGCAGGGCCGGGTACCCACCTGTGCACTGCCCACTGAAAGACGCAATGCACACAGGGCAGCACCAGACAGTAGCCGCATTGAGAGACAGGTCAGTCATGCGACACAGTGCCCTGGCCACCACAGATTCGTGGGCGGCCCCGCTGAGACCTGTCAGCACTGACAGGCTGACCACTAGCCTCATGGGGTGGCACCGATGGTCCCCCAAGGGTTCCACTGTGTGAGCGCGACTGTATGCTCGCGCGCAGGGGTCTGCAGCACACCGAACAGCCTGCACCAGGCATGCTGGGATGCCACAACTGAGCCCGGTGTCGACAGGGAGGGTGCTTCGCCTGACCGCCGGGAATGGGGGTGGACAGTGCACTCACGTGCTGTCCACGGACGCGTGGGTACATGACTGTGTGCCCATTGTGGCCATGACAGCAGTGAATGCCTGTGCATGCCTGTCAATGGCAGCGGTCACATCCTCCCGCAACCGGTCCATCCCTGCCAGGATCAGAGCGGTGTCCCTGCTGCGACGCTCCTCTGCCCACTTCAGAGCCACACGCAGTGCATCCACCAACATCACAAGCCGCATCTGCTGCTGGACTGATGCTTGCAGTAGGTGGGTGTGCACATCCAAGCGGTCATCTGCCCCCTCGGCATTCTGTCCCTCAGGGTGTGCGCGGCCCTGATGCTCAGCACCCCTTGAGGGTGGGTACTGCGCACCAGGACCAGGTCTGGGCATGTCCACAGGCGGTGCACAGACACTGCCGCTGGACCCTGTACCCCCAAGCCCATTGGCTGACTGCTGATACTGCCCCTCTGGCTGCCGCTCCCCAGGGCTCAGTGGTGCCACTGCAGTGGCCACAACAGTCCCACTGTCCTGAACAAACACCAGTGCTGCCCCACTGGTGCTGACAGGCACAGGCTGGGACTGTGCTGACATGCAGGCCTCCACGGCAGCACCACCCACAGCCATGGCTGCGCTTGTGTCCTGCTGTGTGGCCATCCTGTGGCACATACGTGTCACCGCCCATGCCATTAGCAATACATCATCGGTGACGGACCCGCACCGGCCCAGCTCACAGCATGCTGGCATCTGTGGATGCCAGCTACTGGGACACAGGCAGGCTTCCTCCACCTGTTACAACAACATCAGTGTGGACGCCAGGCAGCCCCACTGTCACACTGAGCCATCGTGATACCTGTGGAGGTGGATGGGCCCTCCCTATCTCCAGCTGACTGTCCTCAGTGGACATGCCCACCACCACTGACCCATGCAGATGCTCAGGATCTGTAAGGGAAAGCAAAGTCGTGTTACTGCATGTGACCTACCCTGCCCCCCCCATAGACAGACCATGACTTACCATGCAGTGATGGGCCACCACCCGTCTGGAAGTCACCACCCTGAACACCCTCAATGGCACTATGCTGCATGCTTCCAGCAATCCTCTCCTCCTGTGGGGTCAGGTGTGCAACCTCCGGCTGTCCCCCACCTGTTGCAGCTCATGCTGCCCTGATTGCAACCACCTTCTCCTTTATCCTCCTCCTGTCCGTGCCCATCTTTTTCTTGCACTCCTGCGTGGAGCACTGGTGGCTGCCATGCAGATTCACAGCATGTGCCACCTCCTCCCATGCAGCAGCACAGGCTTGAGGTGTTCCCTGCCATCCACTGAGAAGCGGTTCCTGATCCAGGTAGGCGTCAAACAGGGCTTCGGTTTCGGCCTTGGTAAAATTAGGCCTCCTCCTCCTCCCACCACTGTGTTCCTCCTCTCCCACAATTTGCTCGGTCATTATTTAGCCTGTAAGAATGGCAATTGTTACCTGCGATTGCGCAGTCCCATGCACGTCCCTAAATCCACAGTCCACACTCCCAAACAGCATGCAACTCACCAATAGACTGCAGTAACTGACTATGGCCAGTGCAGCCCAATGTCGCACTTTTATAGCACAACCCATGCAAATGAGGCGAGGCGCAACTTTAAGTGGATGCAAATTGCAGTGCTGCACCATTGAATGGCTGATTAGATGATTTGCATATGGCAGCTGAATATCGCGCTTTTGCGCTTTGCGCAATTGTGTTGAACATGCTGAGCCAAAGGCGCAGTTCTCTGACATGCGTAATACACACCTCACTGTGCATGCCTGGGTTGCTGACGCAGGTGTCTGCCACGCTGCTTGCATGCTGTGCGTGGGAAGCAATGCAGGGCACGGCCACCATTGTGCCAGTGGCATTATAGCGATGGTCACCTACATGGCACTGTGGCACTGGGCCATCATAGGCGCACTGGGGCAACAGTCCGGTAGGCCGCTACTGGCTGTAGCACACAGGCAGCCAATCGTGCTACACGCATTGGGTTCCAATGGTTCTGTGCGTGTCCGTGCGCCAGAGACCCTTGACCCTGTGCCCGACCTTTGCCCCCTAGGTGCCATGCGTCAGGCATGGGTGCACCACTATCGCGCTGTTCGCTGACAGCACGATAGGGAATGGCAGCGCTGTACCGCGCATCTGCACGTCGGGAGCTGCACTGCAGAGTGCCATATTTGCAGATCAAGCAGAGAGCATGGAGTGCAGGAGGGCTGCTCAGTGGTCTCAGATAGAGCTGGCCAACCTAGTGGCCATAGTGGAGCCACACCATGGGCCACTGTTTGGGGAGGCACCCCGGACAAGTCCAGGAGCCAAGTATGGGAGGTGGTGGCAACTGCACTCGAGGAGGCCACTGGATGGGGGAGAAGTGCAGAGCAGTGCCGCCACAGGTATGGGGACCTGCGGCGGAGGGAGCCGGAGCTGCTAGCCCGCCTGCGGGCACATGCCAGGAGGGGCAAGGTGCCACGGCCAGGTAGGTGTTACGACAACACACTTTTATCTTCCATATGGGTATCACAGTTGTATGTGTCCAGCACATGGGGGAGGGACCATCCAGGGTTGGCTGTGGTGGTGTTATCAGGGTGTGGGGTGGGTGGGTCTGGCTGGGTGGGAGGGCACACACCTGGGGCAGGGGGGCTTTGCTATGGGATTGTACTGATGTTCCTCTCTCCATGTTTGCACCACAGGCCCGGAGGAACGGTGCCTTGCCCATGATCTGTGGCGAAATGAGGAAGAGAGGGAAGCCAGGCAGGGCAAGGGTCCACACCGCCCAAGGGACCGGCCCGATGATGCTGAGTGCCATACCTCCATGATTACTATTGCATGCTGTGTAACAGGGTGGGCAGTGGGGCATGGCCACCATCCATTGACACCACTGCCGTGCACGCAACTTGTTACAGTCAACACTGTCCAGTGGCAATGCATGTCTGGGAGTGCGTCGATGGTGGTCCATGCGTGCACCGGGTACATGACTGTGCCACTGCCTTTGCACTACATAGCCATGTCACTAAACGGCCATGGTGGTGCTGTGTGTGACTTGGCCGGTGGGTGTGTGCAAAATTCCGCATGGCTGTATGCACCTGGGTGGGCAGGTCATGTGGACGTGATCACTGTGGGTGGTCACACACCATCACAGAGGTATGTCCCATGGCCGTATGCCATGCACAGTGGGTGGGCTGTATGGGGCTCTGCATTCACACCTATTGACTGTGCTCCCTTGTCCTAGGTACATGCCAGCTCCAAGAGATAAGGGAGGCACTTCAGGAGATCCTGCAGGTGGCGAGGGCATCACTGGACATCCTCTGCAGGATTGATGAGACCGGGATCCTAAGGAGGCACCGACAGTGACGGAGCCAGAGCGGGGAGCGGTGCTCCCGCTAGAAGTCCATCTGCCCCTGATATCCCCTACCCCCCTGGACCCACCCTCACACCCCTCCTTTCCTGTCCCATTTGTCCACCCCTGCCCCTTACCCACCCCCACCTTGTTTGTGGCCCTTCCCCCCACCTTGTATATATTTTGTAAATAGTTAACTTTTATATGTTGTTTCAATACAGTTATTTTGATATGAATACTGTAGTGGTCTCTGATTTGCAGCGGGCTATAGGTGCTCAGCTGCAGTGGTGTGCATGGCGTCCGGGGTGGTGCGGTCATGGGTATGTGTGTGTGTCCATGTGGAGGTGACTATGGTGTGGGGATAGCTATCAGTCAGTGTCTGTGGTGTGTGTGTTGTGCCCTGTGCACTGGATGACTGTGTGCAGTAGTCCATGGTGCGTGTTCTGTGTCCATGGCACCCCTATCAGCCCATCCATGGCCTGTGCAGCTGACACACATGCATGTCTGTGACCTGCACGGTCCGCTGGCATGTCAGTGGTGGCAGTCCATGCAGGGCAGCCACTGTACCCGACACACTGCTGGGTTGCCTCCTGTCACTGGTGTGGTGCATGTCTGCCTCGGGTGACACTGTGGCCTCCACAGTTGTTGTCCCACCTCCATGCTGTGCCTTGTGTGTGTTTTGCAGGGGAAGTGCACCAATGTCTGTGACTTGTGCTCCAGGAAAATGCTGGTGGCGTACAGGTCCACAGTGCCTGCGCAGGGTGGCTGGCACTCCAGTGCCATGGAGGACTGTGGGTTGTGTGTACACAGTTTACATGGGCCCACGCTGGGGGCTTGGTTGCCCCGCCACTGCGTCCCTGTGTTGTTGTGCACTTGGGTATGGGTGGGTGTCTGTCCATGCACTGTGTGGCATCCGGTGTGGTGTATTCTTCCACGCACCACTGTGGGTTTCTGTGCTGGCTGTTGTGGCCAGTGCTGGGTTGGGGTGTGTCACTGAGATACTGTGCAGGGTGCTGTACCACTGGTGGTGTTGTCCGGGGCAAGCCCTGTCCCATGTGGGGTACCTCATGTGCCGACGCATGGTTGGTCTCTCACCAGTACCTCGGGGGGACTGTGTGTGGTGGCACTGTTTATGCCATTGTTGCATCGCTGTGTGCTGCCACCCGCTGATGGGTGCTTGTGGTGGGGCTGCCTTGCATGATTCTGTGGTGCACAGGGTTGCAGTGTCACAGTGGGGGTGGTGGCATGCATGGGGTTTCCTGCAGTGGTGGTCGCTGCTCCTGAGCAGGGTTTCTAGGGGTCACAGTGCAGGGTGTGCTCTGCATTGGGGGGATGGTGTGGCACGGGGTGGTCAGCCCTCCTTGTGTGCCAGTCACAGCTTGCCGGGGGGTGTGATGGGGCACCATGGCCCAGTTGTGGGTTGTTTGCTTGTCTCCATGGGCCGGTGGTTATTCCAGCCTTCCCCCAGCTGTGCAGTGCATGGGGTGTGGGGGGACGATGTCTGTTCTGCTGTGTGTTCCTGTGCCCATCTGTGGCATGGGTGGTGGGCCCCTCCCTCTCTGGTTGTGCAGTTGCATTGCTCTGCTGCTGGGGGGCGTCCCTGGTTGTGCTATGGCACCTCTGGACTGCTCAGCTTCCCCTCCCTAGTTGTGCTATGGTGCAGGTGGTGCGATATTCAGTCGTCGGCTGTAGGTGCAGTTTGGCCGGCTCACTTTTTGAATATCGCGCCTCTTGCGCATGGGCGCAATGGACTTGCACTTGCTCCTGCTATTGCGCACTTTTTGGGCGCAGTTTGAATATCTGGGCCAGGATCTCTAAAGGTTGACTCCTGAAACTTCCAGTTAAACCAATAAAAGATCTTGTAAGTTATCTTTGTATATTCTTACTGCTTCAGTCTTGCCAAAATGATGTGCTTAGGACTTGTGTATATCAGTAACTGAGGCCCCCATTTTCAAAAGTGCTCCAGGAAAAGGTGCAAGTGTTTGCTTCATGCATCTGAGATGGGCCATTGCAAAATATTGCAATATTCAGAAGATGCGTGGTGAGATGCGCCAGTGCATATCAGGCAGAATATACTGAAGATGTGCCATAGCGCATCCTGAAATGCGCTGACACACCTGGAAATGAGCCAGAGCATCTGGGCAGGACTGAATATAGCAAAAGAAGCAATGAGTCATGGGACAGTGGAGCAACAGGGAAGGACGTGAAATGGGAAATGAGTGAGGCAGAACAGCTGAAACAGGGAAGGAAGCATCCCAAGGCAAAAAGGGTGGAGAAAGACACTGCCAAAGTGCACTATGAACACAGTCCCAGTCTCCATGGACACAGTACAAGTCACCACACATACACCACCAATCCAGAGGACAAAGAGGCACAATGGGCATGGCACACAGGAGGGCAGGAACAGAGCACTTAAGGACCAGAGACCCAATGGACAGTATGGCCCAGCCATGCACCGTGACAACAGTGCAGAGGAACCAAGCAGGGTGGTAATGGTAGACACAGCACAGGCACAGTGGTCCAGAGGCAGAATGGTACACAGGCTGGTGGCTGTAGGCCACACTGGTGGCACATACCCACAGGTACACAAGACGGCAGACAGCACAGCACAGCAGCAAGGGACCAGGAAGACAGCAGAGGTATGTACAGCACCAGAACTGGGGCTATGTGCAAGTGACAATGTGAGCGGCACTGATGGACACCCCAGAGGTGGCCCAGGGGCAGCATGACAAACATTGTGGGGGTAAAACAAGGAGGACAGGGTGTACAGTTGTGCCAAGGCACTGACACAAATGGGCATTGGTAAACATGGTGCCAACCATGCAACACAACAGGCGAATGTAACAACAGTTCAGTGAGGACCACAGACACAGGCTGTTAGCAGCAAAAATATTTAATAACTGTCATCGAGGCACAGGTCAGGAAGCATAGAGAAAACCCAGGAACAGTTGTAAAATTCCACAAAACTATTTATTTGTATTTGCAGTAATATAAAATAAAATAAACCTGATCAGAATAACTATGTACAGTAGCAACATAAAATCTCTTGTAAAACAAAAATCTCCCTTGCAGCTCAGTTTTAGCCGTTTTTATATATTTTCCAACCCCCATCCTCTGCAAGCATCCTGTTCTTTGTCAGTTTCTGGAGCTGCTAGAACACTGAACTTCCTGGGGTACCTCCAGCCTTTGCAAAAGGCTCTGGCTTTTTACGGTTATCTCAAATTATAAATATATACATTTCAACATAGGTTCATAGGTGGGTACAAGTTCGAGGGACATGCCCATAACTGAACTTGCCATCATTCAACTAATGATGGTACTGATATTTATTATTACCCATAAACAAATCCAAGTCATGCTTAACAGAATCAATACTACTATTCAAAACAACATGTGAAGGAAGGGAATTCCACATGTTTGGCACTCTCTGAGTGACAAATTGTTTCCTACGTGTAGTCTTGCAGGTTTCAGCATGTAATCTAAGATTATGTGATCTAGTATTTTTCATTGAGGGATATTTCATTAAACAATTTGTTTCAAGAAGTAGTTCATCATAGCATGTTTTATTGGCCCAACACATATCACCCCTAAAAAATCTGTATTGTTGTGAATATAGTCCTAGGTTTTGAAGTCTGTTCCCATAGTCAAGGTGTGCTACCTTAACCACTGATTTGGTCAACCTACGCTGGATTGATTCATAAGTTTTTAAGTCTCTAATAGTGACAGGTGAGCAGAAAGGAACACCATACTCTATATGTGATCTCACCAGTGATGTATATAATGGTACCAGAACCTCAGGTTCTCTACTTTTATATATTCTTCAATATACATCTTAATATTCCATGGCGTTTTTTATTTGCAGTGATATTTATGTGTTGATCAAATTTTAATTTATCTGTGATTGTCACACCTAAGTCCCTTTCAGAGGTAGTCACTTCTAGACGGATACTATTTATGGAATAATGTGCCAGTGGATTATTTATTCCAAGATGCATAACTTTACACTTTGAAATATTAAAGTTTAATTTATGATCTGTAGTCCAGGAATATAAGTTATTTAAATTATTCTGGAGGACCTCAAAGGATCCTACATCATTTACAATTGCTCCAAGTTTGCTATCGTCTGCATGTTTTTGTAACCAAATACTATTTGTTACTTGCATATCTGCGATCATAATATTAAATAAAACAGGTCCCAATACTGACCCCTGTGGTATTCCACTGTTGACTAAACCCCACTCTGATTTACATCCTCTCAAGATGACCCTTTGTTTTCTATTGTTTAACCATAAGTGTATCCATTTTATGATCAGCGGATGTATTATTAATGTTTTAAGTTGTTCAATTAGTAACTTATATGAAACTGAATCAAATGCCTTTTCATAATCAAGATAAATAACATCCACCGGGAAACCTTCCTCCAGTACTTTACTGACTGGCTCAAAAAAGTTTACTAAATTACTCTTACAAGATCTTTCCTTGATGAAACCATGCTGAGTAATATCAGATTTAGTATTATCTATAATTTTAATGATCTCCTCATTTGTAAAAGAAATCATTATATCTTCTGTACCTAGATTATTCATATTATACTTTTCTTTATCTTTGAAGATACTAAGAAAATATTTATTAAATTAATTTGCCAACTTTTTATTGTCTGTTATTAATTCATCCTCTATAAGGAGTGGTCCTGCTCCTATCTTGGTTCTTTTGAGAGAGCCAATCTACTTATAAAACTGTTTTTTATTATCTTTACAGTCTGATGCTAATTTTAATTCAAAGCTCTTTTTTGCTTGCCTAATCATACTTTTAGTCAATTTGGCTTGGTGTTTGAACTTAGACCATGCTCCATTAGTAGGTTGTTTCTTATAGTGATTAAAGGCCTTTTTCTTTTTCCTAATACTCTTTTTGATACTATTACTCCACCAAATTGGTATTCACAGCTTTTTGTTATTATATTTTATTCTATTGGGTACCCACATTCTTACACAGTACTCAAGCTTATGCTTAATGAGGTTCCACATTTTACTAGTATCTAAGCCTACTAAATCCTGTTGTCAGTTCCATTGTTTTAAGTATTGCTTAATTAGTTTATAATTAATGGTCTCCGTTTTTTCTCATAGAGAAAACCGTGTGTTAAATACTGTAACACCTGAGTAGGTGTTACGGCATTCACGCGCTCCCTTTACATAGCAAAGTGCTCTAGACAAGTAAACAAACAGAGCGCGAGCTTCCAACTGCCCCTTTTACCTCAAACATCACTGACGAGAAAAGTACACTTACTTGTCGGCGTTACTTCCATCTCAAACCTACACATGTAGCGTTTTATTTTATCGAGCCTAACTTATACAGTTCACACTTTTGCCACGATCCCTAACTGCTCTCCTTTCAACCCTAACCTTTCCTCTTCAGGTCAAACAAGTACATCACCATAAAACAGCCGATGCAACAGGAAACTATGCCAAAGAATCTCCACAGTCATGGACTTCTATTTTATTCTCTTTATTTAACATTTTAAATAATTAAAAGTTAACGTTCAAGCACAGTTCTGTTTTCCTCATAGAAATAAAAATGTTCATCTGCAAGGTAAGCCTCCATGTCTTTTTTGCAAACTCAAGTCTCACCATAGAAAAAACAGAGCCCTTCAATTATATAAAATAAAATATGAGGTGCAGTGTGTTTAACTCAAATTTAACACACACCCTCATTGTTGGATGGCATTCATAAACCCCTCGGGCTTCGCCCTCAGGGTTTATGTGCCATCCAACAACTCGGGTGTGTGTTAAATTCTCGTAACACACTGCACCCCATACTTTATCCTGTATGTAATCAGCTTTATAGAAATTGGCCACTTTAGTATTTCCTGTGAAATGTTCATTATTTGTATAGAATTCCTAACTAATTATGGAGTGATCACCATTCCCCAGGGGTTCCTTTATTTGTAGGATGGAAAAATAATCCAAATTTGTAATAATTAAATCTAATATGTTTTGCTTCCTTGTTGGTTTTTCAATTATTTGTTCAAGATCATTATGCATAATGAATTGTACTAATCTATGTTCAGTACACAATTCTCTAAATAAAAGTGATATCATTATCAGCTATATTTCATACATTGATTCCCATGTATTTTATATTACCAGAACTAGATATGAAAGGGAGGAAAAACAGACAGCAAGAAAAAAACAGAGACAGTGAGAGGCAAAGGATTGCGAAACTGTTCAGGTTGATCAAGTCCTAAGGTCTCACAGGAAAATTTGGTTGCGCAACCACACAGAGGCGAAAGAAAAGGAAAAAAAGGACAGATCCTTGCATTTTAACACTTTCTCCCTAACAAATGGGACAGGGTCCTATTCTACCCTGTGACATATACCCCCCTCTTTAAGAGGGAACTTGTTTTATTAAACAGGATTCCAAAACCTTCTACTCTCTACTAACATTTTCTACTTTCAGAATTTAAGCACATTTGCATCCATTTTTTTAACAGTACAGCAAAACAAAATTACAGTTCCAACCATACATTTTTTTCAACCATCAGAACCCTTAATTCCTGATCTATATCTTAAAAGAAAATCAGCATTGCTATTCTCTTTACCAGATTTGTGAAGCACAGAGAATTTAAATGGCTACAGTGCCAGGTACCACTGTGTGATTCTGGAATTTTTATCTTTCATCTGGTTAAGCCAACAGAGAGGATTGTGATCAGTAAAAAGAACAAATTCAGTTCCTAGCAAATAAAATTTGAGGGACTCCATGGACCACTTTGCTGCTAAACACTCCTTTTTGATAGTGGAGTACCTTTTTTCTCTGTCATGCAATTTCCTACTTACTGTATATACAGAATAGGATGTTCTTTCCCATCTATATTTTGATGTAGGACAGCACCTAGGCCTACCTCAGATGCATCTGTCTGTAGCAGAAATGGTTTCTCAAAATCTGGGCTTCTTAAAACAGGTGCGAAACATAATGCAGCCTTTATGGCTTGAAAAGCTTCTTCAAACTCTGGAGTCCATTTCAAATTATTTGGGTGCGTTTTCTTTGTGAGTTCAGTGAGGGCAGTAGCTAACTCAGCAGAATTAGGAACAAATCTTCGATAATAACCAGCCAGCCCTAAAATGACCTGACATGTTTCTTTGTTTTAGGTACAGGGCTGTCAGCTACAGCTTCTATCTTAGAAATCTCTGGTTTGACTTCTCCATTTCCCAACACATAGCCCAAATATCTAGTTTCCTGCATGCCCAATGCACATTTGGTAGGATTAATTGTCAGACCTGCATTTCGGATAGCCTGGATAACTGCTCGTAGGCGTTCCACGTGACTTCCAGTCTGGACAGTATACCACAACATCATCCAGGTACGCAGCACAATAACCAGTGTGAGGGGATAAAATTACATCCCTGTACCACTGGAATGTAGCTGGCACACCATGTAAACCAAAGGGCATGGTGGTGAACTGACAGAATCCTATAGGGGTGGCAAATGTAATTTTATCTCTGGTTTCTTTAGCTAAAGGTATTTGCCAGTAACCCTTGCTGAGATCAAGGGTACTGATATACTTTGCACTCCACAGTCTGTCCACCAAATCATCTATACTGGGCATAGGGTAACTGTCAAAATCTCACACTTGATTAAGTTTCCTAAAATCAAGACAGATTCTGACACCCTCTTCTTTTTTGTTTACAGTTACCATGAGAGATGACCAAGCACTCCTTGACTCCTCAATGATACCCAATTCTTTCATTTTTTGTATTTCCTTAACCACGTCAGCTTTTAACCACTCTGGCAACCTGCATGACTTTTGTTTAATAGGAAGAGCATTGTTTGTCACTATTACATGCTCAACCCCTTTTGCTTGGCCCGGTACTGTGGTAAAAGTACTGTTAAAGGTCTTTAGCACATTACCAATGTCTGCAGTTTGTTCTGAGGTTAAGGAAACATTCACTTTTACAGCATCAACATTTACAGTTTGTTCTAGTCTAACATTAGCTACATCAATATCTTCCTTATCAGTTTCTGGTAAAACCAGCAAGGCAGCTTTTGTTATTTTTTCAACCCGTTTCTTGAGGAGATTAGCATGGTATATCTTAGTAGGATTTTTCTTGTCAGGGGTCTCAATCTCATAGTTAACGGTGCCAGTATATCTATGAATGTTATATGGCCCTTGCCACTTCATTAACAACTTATTTTCTGTTGTGGGTAACAGTAGCAAAACCTTTTCACCTGGCTCGAAAATTTTTTCTTTTACCCCATGGTCATAATCTACCTTCTGCTGCTTTTGAGCCTCTTCTTGATTACTATGGGCTATTTCAACATATTTTGCCAGTTTCTTTCTTAGGGCACATATATAACAAGATATAGATTGTTTCTGAGTGGGGTTATCTTCCCACGTTTCTTTTATCACATCCAGTGGCCCTCTTGGCTGCCTACCATACAACATTTCAAATGGAGAAAACCCTGCTGATGCCTGTGGCACTTCTGTGTGAGCAAAAAGCAGGTAAGGCAAGTATTGGTCCCAATCGTTCCCTTCCCCTTTTACAAACCTTTTTAACATGCATTTTAAGGTTTGCTTAAAATGCTCAACAAGACCGTCTGTCTGAGGGTGATAGGGGGAGGTTCTTATGGCAGTGATACCTAGCAGTCTGTACAGCTCCTTAAGCAGTGCAGCACCAAAATTACTACCCTGATCAGTAATCATTTCTTTAGGTATACCCTCTCTGCAGAAAATTTTGGCTTGCTCTGCTGCAACTTTTGGGGCTGTAACAGTACACGTTGGAACTACTTCTGGGTATCAAGTAGCATAGTCGCATACTACCAGGACAAATCTATTACCCTTTTTACTTTTGTCTAAAGGACCAACCACATCCATTGCAATTCTCTCAAAAGGCACATCTATTAAGGGTAGGGGAACCAGGGGTACCTTTTCTTTTCTAGTGACTGGGGCTACTTTCTGACACTCAGCACAGGAATTACAATAGGTGGCAACATCTTCATTAATTCCCGGCCAGTAAAATCTGTACAGCAATCCAGCAAGGGTGCGATCCCTCCCTGAGTGACCAGCCATAGGACTACCATGTTCTATCTGTAATAACTCTGTTCTATACTTCTGTGGTATAACCAATTGTTCTGTCTGTTCCAGTGTCTGAGGTTTAACCCAAACTCTGTACAGTAATCCATTACATTTTTTAAACATTGGTCCACCCTGTTTTGGTTTTACCCATCTGCTTGAAATAACCCTGGAGAGAAACATCGTTATCTTGCTCTGAAAGAAAATCAAAATCAGTTATCAGTTTAGTTTCAGCATTTTCATATTTTAACCCTTCATGTCCATCAGTCATTTGTTGCTACATTTTTCTCAGGCGTTGCCTTTCTTTCCTGGTTTTCAGGATCTTGGAGCTGTGCTCAAACAAGTCCAAATCAAAATCACGGAAAGTAAAACTGTCCCCACTGTCTGAAAGTTTCTTTGCCTGAGCTCTTGTCACCACAGCTGCTGAAACATCAGGACTTACTCCCTCTTTGGTCAATTCCGTAAATCCTGGAAAGTCATTTCCAACAATCACAGGTACAGGTAACTTTGATACAACCCCCACTTTCATTTGGTGACACACCCTTAACAGTCAGAGTCACTTGGGTGGAGGGATAGTATTGTATTGAGTGTCCCCATGGATACAGATGACACCAGTACCTGGTCCCTTTGCACAGTGTTTTCCCAGCAGTTTAACATGCACTAGGGTCTGTCTGCTTCCCAAATCAATGAGTCCCTTTACAGTCTTATGCCCCACCTTCACATCTGTTAGGTACTTGCCCCCAATTTGCCCAGGACAAATCTGCTCCAGTGCCGCTCTCTTTATTACGACAGTTTCTTTCAAAATGGCCTGACTTATTACAGTTATAGCAGATAACATCTTTTGGCACAGATTTGCTACCCCCACCAGAGTTCTTAGCAAGCTTGGAATTTAAATGGGAAAGATAATTTCTTACTGGTGCTTGGCTGTTACCTCCCTGCTGTGGCATCTGTCTGGCCATTTGGTAGTCCCCAGCCAAAGAAACAGCTTTTTCCCCATTCTCTGGTCGGTGTTCCTTTACCCACAGCTGCACATCTGTAGGCAAGATGTTGATGAATTGCTCCATGGCAAATGTGTCGATGACCTGTGGGACTGTTTTGCTTTCTGGTTGGATCTACTTCATCAGGAGATCTCTGAGTCTGGTGAAGGCTTCTCTAGGATTGTCAACCGCGTTGTACCTCAGAGATCGAAATATCTGCCTGTAGGCCTCTCTGGAGATGTCGTACCTTTTCAGGATTTCACCTTTCACCAGGTCATAGTTTTGTGACTGCGCAGTGTCCATACCACTGTAGGCAAGCTGGGCTTTCCCTGTCAGGTAGGGTACCAGTCTGATTGTCCATTGCTGCTTTGGCCACTGGCAGGCTGTGGCAACTCTTTCAAAGGTTGTCAGGTATGCCTCAATATCATCTGAGGGACAACTTAGTAAGTTTAATGGCCTTTAAGTTGGTTGCATTTTGTTGCTCATCTGGGTCTGTGCCGGATCCTCTGCCCTTGATAGCTTGTAAGGCATCCAGCCATCACTGCTCCTGTAGCTGCATCTCTTTCATCTGCTGCTCCTGTTGCTGCATCTCTTCTCTCCTCAATGCTTCTAACCATTGAATTTCTTTTTCTCTCAGTGCCTCAGTCTCTTTTTGTTGTATAGCCCACCATTTCAAAAAGTCCATCAAGCTTTTAGGTTCTGTCATTGCCTGTTCTTTTTCCATGACTTGTGCTGGCTGTACAATCTCAGACTGGACTTCTGTTGCAGCTAGTTTAGCTGCCATTCTTCTGGTAACCACTCCTGGACTTGCTGCTGCATAATCCATACCTTCCTCTGTGCTTACCTGGTACTAGGTCCAGTACCCATGCGCAAAACTCCTGTTTTAGGGTATGCACGGCTTAAATCTCACTGCTAACACCATTTGTAGTCGGGGCACAGGTCAAGAAGCATAGAGAAAACCCAGGAGCAGTTGTAAAATTCCACAAAACTATTTATTTGTATTTGCAGTAATATAAAATAAAATAAACCTGATCAGAATAACTATGTACAGTAGCAAAATAAAGTCTCTTGTAAAACACAAATCTCCCTTGCAGCTCAGTTTTAGCTGTTTTTATATATTTTCCAACCCCCATCCTCTGCAAGCATCCTGTTCTTTGTCAGTTTCTGGAGCTGCTAGAACACCGAACTTCCTGGGGTACCTCCAGCCTTTGCAAAAGGCTCAGGCATTTGAACTTAAATAACCTCTGGCTTTTTACAGTTATCTCAAATTATAAATATATACATTTCAATAGTAACACAATTCTCTAAATAAAAGTGATCTCATTATCAGCTATATTTATATACACTGATTCCCATTTATTTTATATTACCAGAACTAGATATGCAAGGGAGGAAAAACAGACAGCAAGAGAAAACAGAGAGACAGTGAGAGGCAAAGGATTGCGAAACTGTTCGGGTTGATCAAGTCCGAAGGTCTCACAGGAAGATTTGGTTGTGCAACCAGACAGAGGAGAGAGAAAAGGAAAGAATACAGATCCTTGCATTTTAACACTCCCTAACAAATGGGACAGGGTCCTATTCTACCATGTCACAATAACAATCAACAAGAATAACAGTAAAACAACAACAATAAAAACGGCAGTCAGTAAAACACTATTTACAGCAAAAGAGGTGAGGAGGGTGGAAGGGGAACAGGGAATGCAGAGGTAGAACTATGTACAAAGAGGAATGTGAGTGTGTGGATGGGCTAAGTGGGGCTATTTACAAAAAGAACAGTCCACAATGCCAGAGGCCTAGTGCCTGTGGCGATGGGCTGCCTGGCTCTATCCTTGCTGGCGTAGCCTCCGTAGTTCAGCGAGGATGTCTCTTGCCACCCCCAGCATGGTTTCCTGCCATCGGTAAATTGCCAGGAGGATCTCCTGTGTTGACACCATCCAGCTACCTACCAGCATCCTTGCTCCCCAGTGCGGCTCAGCTGCTGGATGATCTATGGTGGGGAAACAGAGAACACGTACTCAGTGCCACAACCCACACAGGCACAACCTCTACCCCCCAGTGGACTGGATGTGCATGCCTGATGCTGGCTGGACCCATACAGAGGGCCATCAACCCACCATAGACAGCACACACTGACAACATGCTGGGAAACAGAGCCACACAGTGAATGGGAAGTGGCACACTGAACAGTTAGAGGATGTCACCAAGTGACATGTGGCCATGTCCCCCACAGCATGGGAACCTGCCACCCATGTGCACCAATCACTCAGGCCTTGAGGTGACCCCATGTGAGCACCAGTGGGTGCCCACAGCCAGGACCAGACACGGCAACTGAGGATAAACACACAGGTGCCATGGGCACAGTGGAACTACCGCATGCTGCCAACACAATGATCCATGTGTGCATGACAAGCACAAGAAGCAAGCAATGGCCCGCTGTGGGCAATGCAAGTCCCCCAACCCCCATATACACACAGAGGCAGCACATTCAGTGCACTTACCTGCCAAACGGCATGGGCCATGTGCCAGTGTGTCCCCTCCAGTGGCTCCGGAGCTCCTCTCAGCCCCTGCCCTGGCCTGCTGACACTCCTCCCAAACTGCAAGGGAAACACAATGGAACAGCCCCGCGAGCAGCATGCTAGAACATATCCCCCCCCAAAAGTGACACAACACAGTATGACTCAGCATGATGTGTGCCCTGCTGAGAGGCAACAGACAATTTGGAGGCACAATGCCATGGCAACAGCACAGTGGACCACCAGGCCACACAGGGCAACCCATGGCATGCATGGCATGCATGGCAGCAATAACCCGGCCCTGCTACCAGGGCCATGGTGACCATGTGGGCAGGGACACATGCACCTGCTGCACACCCAAAACCCCCCAAGAGCAGGTGAAGAAAACATGCGCACAGCACATACATACCTGGGCATGGCACCGCCCCAGTGCGAGCCTCGTCACGCAGTCTCCGGAGCCTCTCTGGATCACATCGCCTGAGGTCCCCATACTGGTGGCCACACTGCTCCCCAGTTCTGGGGATGCCAGTCCAGCGCTCCAGCTGGGTTGCCACATGGGCCCACATTTGGGCCTGTACCCCCTACAGCTCCTCCCCACCAAACAATTCCTCCTCCAAGGGGGCAACAAGTGCCACCAGGTTGGCCACCTCCACCTCGCTCCAGTTTAGTGCCCTGGGCCTGACCTCAGTAGCACATGCCATCTCCACAGTGTTCAGGCAGCCGTTTCCTATTTCTCACTGTGGCCATCTGCACAATGTGTGGCTGGACCACGCCTTTTGCGCGATAGGCCCGCTATGCATTCTGCCGTGTGACTCGCACATGCATTATAGGGATGCACCATTGACACCAATTGCACAGCACCACACAAGCACAGCAGTGAAAGGCCTGGTGGGAGAATGGGATCATGGCCCAGTGACCCACATCCATGTATCTGAGCGCAAGTGCCATCTTGTTGAGGGTGGATAATGCCACACTTGCAGCCAACCATGTGGCGCATGTCCGCAGAAATGTGCCATGGAGGGCAATGGAACAGCACAGGGAGATGTGCAATACATGGCAAGTAACATCAGACATGCTGTACCATGCTTGTCAACTACGGTATTGCATATCACGCATGCACAGGAAATACGCCACTCAGAGATGCTCGGAGCACTTCAGATGTGCCACTCAAAATGAGATGGGCCTGGAGTAAGTTTGCAATATTCAGCTAGGCTATGCTAATCACCTTATTATCCAATCCAGGCCTAAGTCAACTGATTAGTATCTCATTGCTGGCTGTTCCACACCTCATTTGCATGAGATCTGCCATGAAAGTGTCACCCCACACCACAGGTAACTAACAGGAACTGCAGCCTGGAAGGTAGGTTTGTTTACATTCCCCTTGCTACAGCCTTTTTTGCTTTGCATTTTGTGGGACTTTGCTCAACTCCAGAGCATGCTGGACATGTGCTTATACTTGTCCCATTCCTGTCCACAAGCAACAGGATGTCCGATGCTGAGGAAGAGCAGCAGAAGAGTCGGAGGCCTCATTTCACACATTACAAGCAGTGTGCCCTGGTCTAGGCCTACTTCCAAAGGGAGACGCTACTCATAGGCAAGACATGCACCTGGCAGGAGAGGACAAAGGGCTGGGAGGAGGTGGCTGTGTATGTCAATGTCCATGGGAGGTACAACCACACTCCCCAGGAGTGCATGAAGCAGATGATCAGTGACAAGTGGAAAGCCAGGGAGAAAATTGCCACCATACAGGCCTCCCTGAAGCAGACTGGTGGGGGCCCCTCCACTGCACCAACCATCACACGCAGTGAGGAGTTGATTGTGGCCATCATGAGTCAGGCATCTGTGGAGGGTGTCCTGGGGGGGGTCCATACTGGGGCCAGCCCATTGCAGCACTGTGAGTATGCAAGTGTCACCCTCTGTGGAGGTCGGCATGTGACCAGCAACAGGTGTGTCTGGTATGCCACACAGGAGTCAGAACCATGTTCAGAGTGTGCCGTGCAGGGCTGCTGGCAGTGCACAGCCATATTGTGGGCCAACATGCTGCCCTGTGTGCCATTGTGCATGACCAGTGGCATGCCGCAAGACCCAGGGTGGGGTGTCCCAACAACACAGGCTGCAGGTGCCTTTGTATGCCCATGAGGGCCTCCATGTCATGTGTGGTACCACCCAGCCATCCACAGTGGGCTCCTGTACCATCCGGATACAGTAATCAGGTGGTCCACAGTAGGGTGGCAGTGTCTGTGGCAGGGCCTGGAAGGCATTGGCCTGGCCACAACTAGTCCATTGTGGCCCTGTGCCACATGCTGCCATGAGTGCACACCCCAGCACACACATGCATGTCTCACACTGTCAGTGCATTTGTGCTTCACAGGCCACAATGGTAGTCCCAGGTCTGTGTAATGGCACAGGAACACCTGTGGTTTACATGCACACATACCCACATCTAGTTGTCCACCTGTGTTACAGCCATGTGTCACTCACCATGTTTTCTTTTCTGCCTTTCAGCTCCATCATGCCTCGGGGTGCTTCACCACCCAGTACCTGTCCCGTGGCACCAATGGAAGATGAGGTTGTGTCTTCGATGTCCTCTGGAGCCATGGCCATGGTTCAACACTCATGCTGTTGAACCTACTAGGGTTGGCTGACAATGACCCCTTGTCCAGTCTTCTGTTGGAGTACAACATCACCTTGCTTGCACCAGCCACGAAGGATGATGATGATGGTGATGATGCCACACAGATAAGGGGACACACAGGCAGCACCCACCCTACCACTGGCTTGGTACACACATGGGTAGCAACAGGCAGCGCGGGTGGTCCTGTGCCCACACAGATGCCTCCCCAGTGCATCCCCCCACCGCCAGCCAATGCAGCAGCTGGGGTGGCCAAGGACACGGCACTGCTGTGGGGCATGGGACTGCCTGCCTGCACTGTCCAGCAGGGCGCTGTGGTGCTGCAACAGCTTGCAGAGGACCATGTCCAGCCTGCCCTAGGGCCTGCCGTGCATGCCTGCACACAGTCCCCACCTGAACAGCAGCCTCCTGTGTGGCATTCCCAAATGAGGGACATGGCACAGCAGGCAAGGACCCCCCTGCCCATCAATCCCCCGCCCCAATGCATCACCCACTGACAGGTTTGATGAGCACACCCGGCTCCTGTGAGAAGCCATGGTGGGCCAGGCAGTGCTCTGGGAGGAGCTACGTGGACTGTGGGTACAGGTGGGGCACATGTATGAGCATGGTGCCATGAGACATGCGCAGCTGCTTGGTGAGCTACGCCAACTGCAGGTGGCCATGACCACTGCACTGGACAGGATTGCACAGGCCATTGTGGTGGACTTTGCTTCCCTGGCATCTTGTGGTTGCAGGAGTTCCGACCGCACCCCGTGCAGTACCATGAGCACCCCCAGGGCACAGCGTCAGGTGGCCCCATTGATGCTGACTTTGTCCCCAGCCAACTTCATCCCCAAAACCCCCAGATCCCATCTGGACTTTGGGACTGCAACACCCATGATCACCCGGTCATGGTCCAATGAGTCAATCCCTGCCTGGGTTAAGTCTTCACCCTCTGTGGCTGGTGACCTGCCTGTGGCATCCGCCCAGCCAAGGCGTGGCTGCCCACATAGCCGCAGCACCTGTACTTGCCCACATTGAGTCCTTCTGAGTGCAGTTGGTATGTCACTGGTACCCTGCTGCCATTGCTGACCATGCACCAGGCTGGCAGTGGCCAGGGCCACGTGCTGTGGCACACACATGCCCAGGTGTAATGCCTGCCTGTGCTGTCTGTGTGTGGAAATGGCCATGTGTGGGGGAAGTGGTGTTGTGCTGTGTGTCATGGGCATGATAAGTGCAGCACCGTGTCTGCAATATATGTGTGGCAGCAGATACCCTCTGATCCATGCCAGTCTCCGCATTGACACTGTGTCCCCCTTGTCTTTGGTGGCACTGTACTAGATGCCTGTGCATGGTTGTGTGCACTCTGCAGTGTACTCTGCAGCTGTTATACAGTGTCTGCCTATCTGCATATGTGTGTGTGTGTCCTCCCCCCCACCCCGACCCTGTGTCAGTGTGTGTGTGTGTGTGTGTGTGTGTGTGTGTGAGTGACTGGTTGCCCAGTTGGTTCCTCCTGGGTTACTCACCTCTGGTTGCCAAAGTGCTCCTCCAGAATGGTGTCCCTATGCCACTATGCCCTTGCGGCCAATCGTGGGTCCCTCCTCTCCAGGGTTGGCAGCCCACCCCCACCCTGTGGTTCATCCTCATCTGTACTGTGACCCTCCTGTGCCTGGACAAGTATTCCATGATCTATGGCCATGTTGTGTAGCATGCAACAGAACAGGAACATGCCATAGGCCTTTTCAGGGCTGTATTGTAGGGCACTACTGGACAAGTCAAGGCATCAGAATCGCATTTTCAGCATGCCAAACATACACTCGATGATGTTGCATGTTATGGTGCATGCCTCACTGTAGCATTTCTCAGCCTCGCTACTGGACTGTCGTATGGGTGTAAGCAGCCATGGCAGAAGGGAGTACGCACTGTCACCTGGGGGTACAGAGTCATGTGTTAGTTTCACTCACGTGTGTGCATGGTCTGACACAGCTACCACCCCCCTTGCCTGTCTATACTGCAACTGCCAGTCCACCTGGGTGCCATGCACACCTCCCCAACTGTGCAGCCCCTGTATCACCATTGCAGGATCCCATATTTATGTCCTGCTTGCAGCCTGGCCAGGCATGGCTGGGCCAACTCTTCCCAGTCCTGCAGGTTCCATCCCTGCTTGTGTGAGCACCATGCCACTGTCCTGTTCAGTCATTTTGCTTGTCCATGTCCTGGACAATGGTAGTGACTGGAGGTATCTATTGCTTCTCACACTGCCAAATGTGCCTGCTGTGCAGCACCCCTGCTGTGCTCGCCCTGTGGCCTTACACACCACTGTCTCTGTATCTGTGTGTCCCAGTCCAGCAGGACCCCAGGTTCCAGGGTTCAACATGGCTGTTTGCCATTGCACTGTCCCTGTCACTCTTCCCCCAACCCCCGCACTACCACCAGCTGTGTGTTGTGCCATGGATCAGGTGGTGTGGGCATAGGGTCCTGCCCAACTCACCCACTAGGTGGCCAGTGGAGATGTCCCCACCCTCAAACCAGTGGCACAAGGCCGAATGGTGTGAGATGAAAGCATCACGTGTACTCCCAGGGTGCATGGTGCAGACATTGGTGATTCATCCTGTGGCATTGCACACCACCTGGCGGTTGATGGAATGGTAGCCCTTCTGGTTTATGTATGCAACACCATCTGGGCCAGGTAGTGCCCTGATAGCCACATGGGTGCAGTCAATGGCCCCTATCATGCCCGGCATGCATGCCACCCTGTGGAACTGCTGCATGGTTTCTGACTGCTCTGTGTGCTTGGGAATTGAATGAACTCTGAAGCAGGTGGCAGCAGAGTGGTGAGGAACTGTGTGAGGAGATGGGACATGGCAGACTATGTGATCTCAGTGGTGTCACCCACTGGTATCTAGAAGGTGCCCGTGGTGAGCAAGCACATTGCTGCTGTCACCTTTGTCTCCACCAACATGACATGACTCCTTCTGGTGGGTTCCTGCAATTCATCATGGCACAGCTCACAGAGCTGTCTCAGAATATTCTTGTTGAGTTGGAACCGGACCACAATCTCTGTCGGTCAGCTGTTTGTTGGTGACACTGGCACAGTACCATCTCTGTTGCGCATACCATCTACAGGGCCTTCCATGACCACATTGCTGTCCTGCCCATCTCCTCACACCCCTCATTACCTCCACCATGAGGAATGCTGCCCAACCCTTGTTTTCCTACTGCAGTTCTGCTGGGCTGAATATAGAGATGTGCGGCACAGTCATGGAAATGCTCCCTCCAGATACGCTGCATACATTATAATTGCATTGTGGTGCATCCAGGTTTGCGTGACGCATGTCTGCTCTTTCAATATCACACTGTGGCACATTTATTAGATGCACCAGTGCATCTCAGATGTGTCAGCAGATCTTCTTTGATAATGTCCCCCTCAGTGTCTATCTTTAAGTGACAGGACCATTCAAATTCCAGTTATTGTTGTGTATTAGATTAGATTAGACATCTCAGATTTGAGGTAAAATGTTCATAGTATAAATCCTGCTGTAGTGATATTTGAAGAGCAGTTTAGTTGGATGTCAACTGTGAGTTAGAAACCTTTTCAAATAACCAGGGTTTGTTGCACTACAAGAAAATAGAATTGGAAGAAGGGTCTCATAAATGTTTTTGACATGTTCTGCAGTTAAAAAAAAATGTTGTCCCTAATGCAAAAATACTTTAAGCTACTCAGGATGAGCAGGCCCACTGGTGCCGGTGACCCAGTTCAGTAGCGAGCCTGGGACATTGGAGGCCCAGCTGGGGGAGCCCGATGGGCTGCTCTCCTTCTCCGGGAGGGGTGGGCTGCTTTCCTGACTGCCATACCACCACCTGGGTGACCATGGATGGTGGTGTAGCTGAGAAGGCAGAATTGCAGGGAGGGGCAGGCATCAGCTGAGGACCAGAGCATCTCTACGCACCTCCATCTTATTGGTCCTCCCCGAGTGCAGATGTCCACAGGGGCGGGAACCAGAACATGGAAAAATACCCCATGTATGGGCCAGGCAATGGGCTTCCACACTGAAGTGACTGAAGAGGAGCCAGGAGGGACTCCAGGTGCATGCTCCCCTGAAGTTCAGAGGGGGTAAACGGGGCCTCCTCTGCCCCACCGTGGGGGGGTCATCTGGGCTTCTAGATGTAATGGAGCAGGGCACTAATGGAGCAAACCCCCGGTCCTCTTGGCATAGCCTGGGTGGTACTTTGGGTGCCCCAAGAGAGGGACTGGATGTGGTGAAGAACAGGGGCTAAAAATAAAAGTAAAAAAAAAAAGCTACCCAGGATGTACCTTTTGATACTTTTTGGCACATTTTTTAGTTCATGTTTAATCTTTTAATAAGACAACACCTGCTGCAAATACTGTCAGAAAGTGAACGCTATATGAGCCCTGTGTGAGTTGAGGAGGCTTGTTATTTTGCAATTTATTTAACTCTTATAATCATCTTTTATTAAAGGCTGGGTAAACTTTTGCTGACAGAATTCAGGCAAAATTATAATTCCGGTTCCATGAAATCTTACAAAAATTACTGTGAAAATGTTTCCAAAATCTAAATTTCTGTTATTTCTGTCTAATTTTAAAACTACTACTGTAGTCCAAATTACACCACACTTAGTATGTGTAATGTCCTCTGTCACACGGAAAAAGAGTACAGAGTACCACATCTGTAAAGGAGGCCAAGTTATGAATAGACAAACAGTGGTTCAGAAATCCTCCATGAGCTACAGCTCAGCTGATTCTGCAAGGGATACAGCGAGCCTTGACTAGGCCAGGGACCCCTCAATTTCTTGAACCTAAACAGTGGTTCAGAAATCCTCCATTAGCTACAGCTCAGCTGATTCTGCAGGGTACTAGCCCAGACTTTTGGATTTGGTACCAGTGGAAGCTGATTTGCAAGCGGCCCACCCTATCTCCTGCTGAACATATCTCTAACTACTGTATCTCCCTCTGTGTCTCTAGTTGAATTTATGTGCCAGGGTTTAATAATTTGTTCAATCCTTCAGTCATTTTAAGTTCTGAGTTGATATTAGAAGTGAATTTTGAGTCTTGACTGTGTAAATCCTTCTTCTGCTCTCTGGCCTACAACCTGTTTCCACCCCAACCCCCAAACAGTCTGCTGTGCTCTCTGACCCTGCCCACTTCTTTTATTACGTTAGCTTGCGCGCATGCGCAAGGAACGTAATGGGAGAGTAGCACATTTGGAGGTGTGCCTCTCCCAACCAATGCACTGCTCAGTTGAGCAGGCGTGGCGGTCCTGCACCAATGGGTGCAGCAGCTCAGCATGACAGCGGTGGTCTTCGCCTCAAAGAAACCACCGCTGCCATACTGAGCCTCGCTGGCCACGTGCTACCTCCCTCCGGGCATGTCCGGGCCACGCCGCCTCAAAGCTGCCGCGGCCACACTGGGAGCCCACTCCCAGCATGGCAAACATTGTTTGGCCGGCTGGGGGTGCCTTAACCCCCGCCGGCTCCACGACCCCCCAAAGTTATACTCTGCTGCCACGCTTAGGAGCCCACCCAGCGAGGCAACTGTTTCTTTGGATTGCCAACAGGGTGCCCAATCTCGCCGGCTCCTTGCCCCCCGTGGGAGCCCACCCAGCGTGGCAAACGCCCTCGTAGTCTTTTCTTTTTAAACCTGTAAACAAAACGGTCCCGCTGCACGCCTCCCAGCCCCCTCCCACAACCCGCACCCACCCACTGCGCACCCAGCCTCCCCACACCCCCCTCACCCCATACTTACCTCCTGACTCCAGCGCGATGATCTTCGGTGGACCGGGAACACGTCTGCACTCTTCAAAGCCGACTGCGAACTGAGGAAATGCCGTGAGCTGTATAATGGACTAGATAGGGGGTTTCAACTTTATTGCATATCTCAGTTATTTTTAGATTTTCCAATTTTCAACATGGGGTTTTTGGGACCCCTTCTCATGAATGGTGTGACTGTCATGGAGTTATTCGGGCCCGAAGGGTGATTTCGCAGGCACTGCACACTCACTGCGTGAAATCACCCTTCGGCCTCGAATAACACCATGACAGTGACATCATTCATGAGAAAGGGTCCCAAAAACCCCATGTTGAGAATTTGGTGCAAAAATTCCAAAAAATGACTGTTTTACGAGCGTGCGTTGCGCAGTTCCTACTCAGGCTCGTAAGTTCGCGAATTTTCAATATTTTCACTCCAGATTTTCAACATTGCCATTTTATTACACTGTCTTATGAGTTGTACAGCTGTCATTTTTCACATCTCACCCAAAATGTGTTTCCGCCCATGTAGCGCACAATGGTGCAGTCAGTGTGCGAAATCTATGTATGGAACACAGTAAGAAAATCACAGTGACACCGTTCATGAGCACAGGTCTTAAAATGGCTATGTTGAAAATTTGGTGAAAAAATTCCTAAAAATGACTGTTTTACGAGAGTGCGTTGCGCAGTTCCTACGCACACTCGTACGTTTGCGAATTTTCAATATTTGCACTCCAGATTTTCAACATTGCCATTTTAACACACCTCCTCATGAGCAGTACAGCTGTCATTTTTCACATCCTGCCCAAAATGTGTTTCTGCCCATGTAGCGTGCAATGGTGCAGTCGGTGTGCGAACTCAATGTATGGGACACATTAAGAAAATCACAGTGACACTGATCATGAGCAGAGGTCTTAAAATGGCTGTGCTGAAAATTTGGTGAAAAAATTCCTTAAAATGACTGTTTTATGAGTCTGCGCTATAGCTCCTACGCATGCCGTAAGTTTCAAGTAATTTCGGGTCATTTTCTACCCAGATTTTCAACATTGCCATTTTACCACACCTCCTTAAGAGCAGTACAGCTGTCATTTTCACATCCTGCCCAAAACATCTTTCTGCTCATGTAGCATAATGGCGCAGTCCGTAAAGCGAAATCAATGTATGGGACACAGTAAGAAAATCACAGTGACACTGTTCATTAGCACAGGTTTTAAAATGGCAATGTTGAAAATTTGGTCAAACAATTCCTAAAATGACTGTTTACTGGCGTGCATTGCACAGTTCCACATGCACTCATAGGTTTGCCAATTTTCAATATTTCCACTCCAGATTTTCAACATTGGCATTTTACCACACTTCCTTATGAGCAGTACAGTTGTCATTTTTCACATCCTGCCCAAAACGTGTTTCCGCCTATGTAGCGCACAATGGGGGTAACAAACAGGTCATGCTGACAATTTATTGTGCAAATACCAGCAATCGCACAGGGCATTAGGATAAAGCACCATACATGCCAAACACCACTGCAAATACCGGCAAGTGAATGTTCGGCATTGACAAATGCTTGTTCTCTTTGTTCTGATGTAACAAGTCTCCTCTTCCAGCCTTTAAAAAGCTTGTTTTTCTACTTTGTTTCAGGGGTCCAGCGAGCCTTGACTAGGTTAGGGAAGGCTCAATTTCTTGAACCTAAACAGTGGTTCAGAAATCCTCCATGAGCTACAGCTCAGCTGATTCTGCAAGGGATTCAGTGAGCCTTGACTAGGCCAGAGACCCCTCAATTTCTTGAACCTAAACAGTGGTTCAGAAATCCTCCATGAGCTACAGCTCAGCTGATTCTGCAAGGGATCCAGCGAGCCTTGACTAGGCCAGGGACCCCTCAATTTCTTGAACCCAAACAGTGGTTCAGAAATCCTCCATGAGCTACAGCTCAGCTGATTTTGCAAGAGATCCAGCAAGCCTTGACTAGGCCAGGGACCCCTCAATTTCTTGAACCTAAACAGTGGTTCCGAAATCCTCCATTAGCTACAGCTCAGTTGATTCTGCAGGGTACTAGCCCAGACTTTTGGATTTGGTACCAGTGGAAGCTGATTTGCAAGCGGCCCACACTATCTCCTGCTGAACATATCTCTAACTACTGTATCTCCCTCTGTGTCTCCAGTTGAATTTATGTGCCAGGGTTTGATAATTTGTTTAATCCTTCAGTCATTTTAAGTTCTGAGTTGATATTAGAAGTGAATTTTGAGCCTTGACTGTGTAAATCCTTCTTCTGCTCTCTGGCCTGCAACCTGTTTCCACCCCAACCCCCAAACAGTCTGCTGTGCTCTCTGACCCTGCCCACTTCTTTTATTCTCTTTGTTCTGATGTAACAAGCCTCCTCCTCTTCCAGCCTTTAAAAAGCCTGTTTTTCTACTTTATTTCAGGGGGCCAGCGAGCCTTGACTAGGCTAGGGAAGGCTCAATTTCTTGAACCTAAACAGTGGTTCAGAAATCCTCCATGAGCTACAGCTCAGCTGATTCTGCAAGGTACTAGCCCAGACTTTTGGATTTGGTACCAGTGGAGGCTGACTTCCAAGTGGCCCACACTATCTCCTGCTGCACACATCTCTAACTACTGTATCTCTCTCTGTGTTTCTAGTTGAATTTATGTGCCAGGGTTTAATAATTTGTTTAATCCTTGCAGTCATTTTAAGTTCTGAGTTGATATTAGTAGTGAATTTTGAGCCTTGACTGTGTAAATTCTGTTGACTTTTCCATTAGCAGATAATATCCTCTCACCACTAGAGGGCTATATTTCTGGTAGCAGCTCCTATCCTACCCGGCACATCACACACTCTGTTCTTTTATCATCATACTGCTCCCTCCTCAGTGGCTCTCCTTTTCCTCTCTCTCTCTCTCTCTCTCTCTCCCTTCTTAAAAACTAGATAAGCCTGCCATCCACTCTCACCTCTAACCACTTGTGTTTCTAGCTCCAGTCTACCTACAGGGGTTAAATGCAGATGCTCTCCCATCTGTAAACACACCTAGGGAATTCTTTCCACGCTGTAGCCCACAATATGTTCCTCCTTGGAACCCTCTTTCTATTTCTATCAGTTCTGATACTGGCCCCCTCTACAGGACAGGCCCACACAAAACGCTTGCCAATATACGAATATGACTCCATCAAGGACGCATTGCAGAATATGAGGAGGACATTAATTCTTCACCTCCAGACTGTAGTGCCACAATATCACCACCTGGATAACACAAAAACTACAAATGCACAGCTGCCAGTAACACGGCACATTATACCCCCTACTACATGGGTGTATATGAGCAGTGGACAGGCTGGCTATCCCCTCCCTCCACCTGGTGGTGATGTAACCCTAACCCACCTATGTACCATGCCAAAAAAATCACATCATGTTACACAACTGCAGGCCCTAACATATCTAAAATGGCAAGCTATAAGGATCACATGGCTGCTCCTACTGATCTCAGGTAATATCCATCCCAACCCAGGCCCGATGACCTACACTGCAACAGTTCATAAGAAACAGAATGGACTAACAATAGCATCAATAAATATCTGCAGCTGGCTAGCAAAAATGAACTCTCTCCAAGTCTGGGTCCAGCAGCTCCAGCCCAACATTCTTGCAATAGTAGAGACCTGGCTATCACCTAGGGTGCCAGAGTCTGCTATACAACTCACTGGGTATGCTGCATTCAGACTAGACAGACTCGGTAAAAGAGGAGGTGGTTATATTATATATGTTAAAGAACACATTCAGGGCCAAATGCTTAACCCATGTGACACCAAATGTGGGGCTCAACTGATGCCCATAAAAGTAATACTTGGCAAGAACGGGAAAACCCTAACAATAGTCTCGGCCTATATCTCTCCCAAGGAACAAGCGAACATTTTCAATTCTGTCATCAACTACCTCTCTGAAGGGGGACCAAACACAGAGCTGATTATGGTTGGAGACTTTAATATCAACTGGGCATCTGCTGAAGCTGTGCACTACAAGGACTCATTAGCCACTCTCAACCTTGTGCAACTGGTAGACTCCCCCACTCGGTATAACAGCAGAACAGGCATGGGGTCAGTAATTGACTGAGTGGTCACAAATCAGCCAGAAAGAATATCCTCCATCATGGTTCTCCCCGACTCCCTCATTGACCACTCCCTGGTAATCTGCAAATGGTCAAATAAGGCCCCAAAGGCACCATCCAGGACTATTACTGCTAGACTTCTGAAGAAAGGCAAATTGGGAGCTCTGAGAGCACACCTCAGCCTCCAAGATTGGAGCTCTACTGACCACAAAACAGATGTCAACACTGCCCTAGAATGCTTTATAAGCAAATTCAATGGAGTGTGCAATGTCTACGCCCCCTACACCAAAAGAAAGATCTGTGACTACGACAGCCCCTGGATCACGACACAGCTACTAGCCCTCATGAAAAATAAAGATGACTTGTGGTACAAAGCAAGAAACTCCGGTACCCAGACAGACTACCAGAACTATAGAGCTGCACAGAATAAATGCACCTGGGCTATTCACAAGGCCAAAAACACTCACTTTAAAAATGAGCTGACAAACTCATGGGGTGACAGTAGACGGTTCTGGAAGAACATCAGGTCCCTAACCGGTAAACCTAATAAAACTCCTCCCACCTTCCTGAACATTGAGTGTCAACCCACGCAGGATCACAGTCACATAGCAAATGTCTTCAACAAAGCTTTTACTGACCTCAGTAGAGTGTTGTCCCCTAGCTTCCTTCAACACCAATCAGATACTTGCACCGAATGAAACCCGGGGACCCAATCAAACTCCCATCTGCCTTTCTACTTCAGAGTGATCACCTTTATGGAAGCAAAAAAGTACATCCTAAAAGCACTAGGTAATTCCAGAACTAGCTCTGATCAACTGGACCTATAACTAGTTAGGCTCACCCTGGACATAACTCTCAAACCCTCACCAAAATCTTTAATTTCTCCTTGGTATCAGGTGAATTCCCACAGATCTGGAAGGTGGCGGTGGTTACTCCTGTTTACAAAAGTGGTGACAGGGCCAAATCTACAAATTACCACCCAATATCTATCCTTCCTCCACTCTCCAAGGCCCTGGAGTGAATCGTGAGTGACCAACTGACGGAATATCTAGACAAGTATCATTTACAATGTCAGGAACAACATGGATTTCGAAAACAACACAGTACCACAACCGCTCTAGTGGAGTTTACCAGCTTTATCCATAATGCTCTAGACAGAGGGCTCTTGATGGGGACAACATATATTGATCTCACCAAGGCCTTCAACACTGTCAATCACAATCTGCTCATGGATCAGCTCTCCAATACTGGCCTCTCCCCTGCAACAGTAGCACAGTTCAGAAGCTAACTCTCTGGGAGGGTCCAAAAAGTGAAAATCCTGGACACCTTCTCCAACAACCTTAGTGTTAACACAGGTGTTCCTCAAGGCTCTATTCCTGGCTGTTCAGGCTGTTCTTAAACAACCTCCCTCATTCAGTAAATGACCAGCTACTACTGTATGCAGATGATGCGGTCCTAAATTCATGTAATTCTGACCCCTACAAACTGGAAAAGCAAATGTAGGCTAATTTCACCAAGGCTGAGCACTGGTTCCTTCAATCAAAGCTGCTCCTCAATTATAAAACAAGCATTTGTCAATGCCAAATGTTTGCTTGCTGGCATTGGCAGTGGTAGTGTAGAAGTTACAAAGCTGCGTTATAGGAATGGCAGTGAAGTATTGAACTGAAGCCAACCCCACCACCACCCTGCAGAGAGTGACAGGCATTGGGGTGTGCCTTTGGGTCATCAGGCATAACGGCCATGCCATTTCACCACACCCCACCCTGCAGACACTGACAAGTGTCACAGTGTGCCTTGTGGTCTTTGGCCCTTATGCGCACCCCATTCCATCAGGAAATATGGTGAGATGGGTGCGGTATAGGATAATGGTGTGAACTTTGGGGACGAAGAGTCCAAGGCATACCTCGATGCCCCTCACTGGCTGCAAGGTGTGGAATGGTATGAGCATTACAGGCAAGAATCCCAAGTCACACCCCTGATGCCTGTCATTCTCTACAGGGTTGGGCATTATGGTTGGAAACCCTAATACCTCAGGCATTCTTTGGTATTTTCACTCCAAATTTTCAACATTTTTTTTTGTGATCCCACCTCATTAACAGTGGCAATAACAGTTTGTTAGCCGGAAGCTGCTTATGCACAGCGACTACGGCATTTAGCACCACAGGTGCAAAAACATTCCGAACAGGATGTAAAAAATGACAGCTGTACAGTTCATGGGAGGTGTAAAATGGCAATGTTGCAAATCTGCAGTAAAATATTAAAAAAAGCTGGTGAAGTCACGAGTGTGCATAGAAACTGTGCAACGCACACCCATAATGTAATTAGTTTGGGGAATTTTTACAGCAGATTGTCAACACAGGCATTTTGGGACCTCCGATCATGAACAGTGTTACTGTGATTTTCTTTATCTGTCCCGAACAATGATTTCCCACAGCGACCACGCATCTCTTCGCTGAAAGTGTGAAAACACATTTCGGCCATGTTGTGAAAAATGACAGCTGTACTGTTCATAAAGAAATGTGGAAAAATGCCACTGGTGAAAATCAGGACTGAAAATATTACAAAGTCATGATCTTACGAGGGTGCGTGGAAACTGTGCAATGCTCACTTGTAACACAGTCATTTTATGGACTTTTGTCACCAAATTTTCAACATAGCCATTTTAAGACCTCTGCTCATGAACAGTGTAACTGTGATTTCCTTAATCTGTCCCAAGCATTGCTTTCGCACACCGACTGCACCATTGTGCGCTACATGTGTGAAAGCACATTTTGGGCAACATGTGAAAAATGGCAGCTGTGCTGTTCATAAGGAAGTGTAATAAAATGGCAATGTTGAAAATCTGGAGTGAAAATATTGAAAATTCGCAAACTTACGAGCGTGCGTAGGAACTGCGCAATGCACGCTCGTAAAACAGTCATTTTTAAGAATTTTTTCACCAAATTTTCAACATAGCCATTTTAAGACCTCTGCTCATGAACAGTGTCACTGTGATTTTCTTAATGTGTCCCATACATTGATTTCGCACAACGACTGCGCCATTGTGCGCTACATGGGCGGAAACATGTTTTGGGCAACATGTGACAAATGACAGCTGTACTGCTCATAAGGAGGTGTGGTAAAATGGCAATGTTGAAAATCTGGAGGAAATATAGAATATTCAGGACTAACGAAGCGATAGAGAACTTAACGCACACTCGCAGAAACAGTCATTTTTGAATTTTTTCATCAAATTTCAACATAGCCATTTTAAGACCTCTGCTCATGAACAGTGTCACTGTGATTTTCTTAATGTGTCCGATACATTGATTTCAGGACAATGACTGCCCATTGTGCACTACATGGGGAAACATGTTTTGGGTGAGATGCAAAAATATCAGGTGTACTACCTATAAGAAGGTGTGGTAAAATGGCAATGTTGAAAATCTGGAGTGAAAATATTGAAAATTCCGAACTTACAGCATGCATAGAAACTACGCAATGCAGCGCCAGAAACAGTTTTTTTTTTCCACCAAATTTTCAAAATAGGCTCTTGAGAGCTCACCTTATGAACACTGGCAGTGTCATTTCATTAATCAGTCCCGAAAGGTGATTTCACGCAGTGACTGCGAAATCACCCTTCGGGCCCAAATAACGCCATGACAGTGACAGCATTCATGAGAAGGGGTCCCAAAAACTCCATGTTGAAAATTTGGTGCAAAAATTCCAAAAAAATGCCTGAGATATGCAGCACAGTAAAAAAAACCTTATCCATCCCATTATACAGCTTATCGGCATTTCCTCAGTTTGCGGTCGGCTTTGAAGAGTGCAGACGTGTTCCTGGTCCACCAAAGATCATCACGCCGAGGTCCAGAGGTAAGTATGGGGTGAGGGGGGTGTGGGAAGGCAGGGTGTGCAGTGGGTGGGTGCGGGTTATGGGAGGGGGCAGGAGAAGCGCCTTAGGACAGTTTTTTTTTGCAGGTTGTTTTTTTAAATGACGACGCGGGACGTTTGTCACACTGGGGTGGGCTCCCAGCATGGCACAAGGCTGGTTGGGGGGGCGTGGAGCCAATGGGGGATTGGGCACCCCCGTCGGCCATAGCATCTGTTGCGACGCTGGGGTGGGCTCCCAGCGTGGCACCCTGTACTCTGGGGGGGAGACAGTGGAGCTGATGGGGGATTGGGCACCCCCGTCGGCTATATGATGAGTTGCCATGCTGGGGTGGGCACCCAGCGTGGCATGTGGAAGGCTTTTGGAGGGGAGCGCAGCACAGCCAATTGGGGATTGGGCACCCCCGGCTACACAGTGTGTGCGTGGGAGGGGCAGCACGCAGTATGCATGTGTGTGTGTGTGTAGGGGGAGCGCGCATGAGCAGGCGATATCTTATCGCTGCTCACTGAAGCGTAGCTCCCCCTTTCAACTGTACTCCACTGCATTTTGGAGCTGTCGTAGACAGCTCCCGCAGGCATTGGAGAACTGCGGCCATGCCTGCAAACACACTGCCTGAATTGGAAGAGGGCTGCCACACCTCCAAAAACTCAGATGATGGCACTATGTTTCTTGCACATGCGTGCAAGCAAACATAAAAACTAAGGCTATGTTATTCGCTTCATCACATAACAAACACTGCACTCTCCAACTTTGCATTCAGAACAATCAGAATACTTCCCTTGAGGTGGTTCAAACATTTGAATACCTAGAATTGACACTGGACTGCACCCTCTCATTTAACCAACACATAGACACAGTCGCAAAGTCGTCAAATGCAAAACTAGAATTACTGTACAGACACTGAAAAAGGCCTGACTTCTGAGGCACTCAAAACTGCTGTAATTAGCTCAGTCCTCTCAGTGATAGACTATGGTCTAGCAGTATATGGGGCTGCCTCCCAAACTGCTTTTGAAACGTATCAAAACAATACTAAATAAAATGTGTCATTTAGTCCTAGGTGTACCCCATCTCACTCACACCTGCGAGTTGTACACTGAAACAAAATGGCTCAACCTTGACAGTCGCCTCCAGTATCAAGTATGCATGCTCACCAAGAAGTCTATGTTAGGACTTACCACCCCAGGCCTGCAAAGCCTCCTTAGCCAACCTAATTCCATCCGATGCACTAGGGGAACAAACAACTCAGCTCTCTGCCTCCCTTACCCTAGAACCACATAAGGCCAACGGTCCTACGAATACCGGGCTCCACTTTGGCTTAATGTGATTGACCTAGGCATCACAAAAGAGGACAACATAGGCCCCTTTAAAGATAAACTCCGAATGGCCCTCACCACAAACAGGAGCTGTGACTGTGAGACCTGAACTCCCCCACACTCTCCCCTCCTCTTTCCTGCTACCCTCATTCTAACCTGCACTCTTGCCTCTCCTCTCTTCTTGTTAACTAACACTCCCAAAGTAGGCTCCAGGACCCTGCCTCAGCACTTCCCCCCCAGTGAGTCTAGCCCTCCTTTATGACTACACTCTTTAGCGCTTATGACAAAAGAACTGCTGCCCATCAAGTTCTCGCCTCCTTGCGGATAGTATTAGTTAATTATTTTACAGACTATATCATCCTCTGCTCCCTACCCGATTCACTCTATATCCTGTAGAATCTCAAGTTGTTCACTTAACAACCTGTCAGCCTAGCCTGCTTTAAATTATGTGTCTGTATATTTTTACTTATGTACTCCCTGTTATTGTAATGTTGTAAGCTCTGTAACCTGATGTACTCATGTCTTTCTAGGCATGGAAACTCCTTGTATCTGCTTATGTACTTGTAACCATTGTAAATGATGTTATGCCCATGTATTACTATGACGTGGAACCTCTGTAAAAGAGCCTTTGGCTCAAAGGTACTTCCTAAAAATAAATTAATAAATAAATAAAATTAAACATTCAGAAATCTTTTAATGAAATTGTGCAAGTGCAGTATGTAACCTGCACAATTTTAAGCCCTTTTAACTTTAAAACTAGAGAACATGATGTCACCAATTTTGGTTGGTCCACAGATCCATAAAAATTAGACTGCTAATTTTCTAATTTTTTGCTTAAAGGATGGCCACATTATAATCGGTCAAAAAAACTGAAAATAACAACAGTAAGGTTCCCTTACTGGAAAACAGCAGTACTGGGAGGACCAGCCATATTCCACAGTTCCCCACTCCACACAGAGTGCAGGATCTTGTTTGTTGGTGGGCAGTCCATTGGATTGGATGGATGCTATTGATCACCGGGCCTGGGTATGCACATTTGACACATTCCCTGCCACCTATGTGAATTGGGTCCAATATTCGATTGTATGTTTAGTAAGCAGTAAATTCATGAGAGACTGATTTCTGAATGAGAACTTACATCACTGCTACAGTATTGACATTTGGTAAATGTAAGTGTGCGCACTTGAAAATACATGTTATCTAGGCATTAACTGTGAAAACAATACCATTATTTCTTAGCCACAATATTGCTACAATGCCAATTAGTAATTTTGCAAATTAAGTATGTTTGTGTACAGTTACAAATCAATTCACAGTATTAGATTGCATGTCATGGAACATCATCTAAAGAGTTGTCAATCAGATCATTTAAGTGTAGCAGACTGAAGGTATATTATAATCATATTTTAGTTACCATTCTGATTACACTATAAAGTTTTTCTGTGTGATTACCCTTTAATTAAATGTCAGATAGACATAGATTGATGAAACAGTGTGACACAAATGCGCTCCGCAGATCAGGCCCTCTGCTCCCACAGTGCCAACCTTGAAGCACAATAAGGTGAGCAGAAGACAGACAGGGTAACCCTCCTGTCTGTATTGGGTCCAAATCACCTACCAGCCTCGAGTCCTGGGGGTCAAATGTGAACCTTATGCTAGCGCACCTAGTTAACCGGCTCAGATATGTACCCTCTTCGGGAATGCAGATCAATCCTTCACCCGGTGGCACCCAGCCAGGTTCCCAAAATGTTCTCTTACGACTCAATATGAGACCTAGGTATATTCTTATCTTTAGCAAGATTAATAACACATTCAAGCCCTTAACAGCTGTCAGAATTCAACACTGGTTCAGCCTTCACATGCAAATGAAAACTGAGAAGGCACTGGCAGTATTCCAATGAAAATACTGTTTACTAAAAATTGTAAAATAGGTAAAATATCAAACACAGAACAAATATATCAATAACTTACAGTCACATAAAATAAATGGAAAGTTACAGAACACAAAGACGCCTACCACAAATACTTTAAAGTTCCAGCTGAATTTCTTTCTAAAGTGCCTAGTTATCAGTCCACAGACTAAGTGTCTTTGATTTTCAGAGTCCTTCTGCCACAATTTCTCAAATGCAAGCAATATTCAAAAGTCAGTTTTCTCCACCTCCTGGTGATGTCACCCATGAGGTTACTGTTAGATTTGTGATAAATCTGTAATCTGAGTATGGCTATCCACAAGGATGTACATTATTACTGTGAAAATCAGCCACTAGCAATTTCCCAAAATATGAGTCTCTTTGATCAAAACATTCCCTCTGATGTTTCATAACCCCACAATCAGTCACTAGTTCTCTGCTAGGTAAGAAAACCATAAAGGATCAGCCAAATGACTTTCCTTCCTGCTAGGGTCATAAAATTCATAGTTAGTTTACAGCTTCAAAATCAGGAGCAGGTTATAAGGGGTAATAGACTGTCCCTCTGGAAGGAAGGCTTTAATTAATGGATTCACTGGCCAGTGTCATGACATCCTCACTGACACCTTGAAGGACAAAGGTCAAGTCTCTCACACTCTGACTGCTTGTCCTAGGCAGACAATCACATACACATACCATTTATTTTTAATACAAATATCATACATATAACCATAATCAGGGGGCAGAGCATCACACAGTGCACAAGACCTGCATTCATATGTAGTTACACTTGTAAGAACAAATGTAATAATGCCAAAATCAGCAACATAGTAGTTACACAGTAGATTTGCTGTTACAATTTGCAAGAACTATTACTTGTGCAGTTGCTCTTGGAAGAACAAATTACATAATGCCAGAAGAGATACTGTGGTAGTTGCACAACAGATTTTCTGTTACACATTGCAACAGCTATTAAATGCATAGTTACACTTTATTTATTTTTATTTATTTTATTGGATTCTCAAAATTACAACACCTTTGAGTCACAGACTCTTTTACAAAGGCTCCATGTCAAAACAAGTAAAGACATAAGGTAATGGGGTACAGTGGAATGAAGGATTAATGCACATTTAGCGTTATACAAATACAAGTGCTTAAATAGGTACATTAGGAGGTTACAAGGCTATGGCAACAATGGTTTTCAATGGCAGTCAGAGGATGACTTTGTCTAGACACAGAGATGGGCAGGCAGAGATAGGAAAGTGTGGTGGATGTAGTACAGTAATCCATAAGAGAGAAGTAGATTGAGCAAGTGTACTTGTAAGCCTTATTAGATAGACAGGGATTGAACGAAGCCAAGATTACAATAGATACATGCCCTCCGAGAAGGGTGTGCTACAAAGTGAGTTCCACTTGATGAGGGGGTTGTGAGTGGGGGAAGAGGGGAAATAGAAGCAGGCAATAACAGTGTAAAATGACTAGCTAGGAGGTGTGGAGAGAGAAGAATTGGTAGTGGCACGCTATGAGAGGAATAGAGAGTGACTGGTTAGACAGGGGAGATTGACTAGTGGGGGGTATTGGTAGAGAGGAAAATAGTGGAAGGAAGTGGGGAATAAAGTCAAAGAAATACAGATGAGAGCAGCACAGGTTACAGAGTGGAGAGGGCAGCCAAATGCTGAAGCAGGTGGAAGGGTGTGGAGTACATGGCAGGGAAGGGTGGGTAAGAAACATGTTAGAATTAATTGAGTTGTGCCAAAAGGGAGACAATAGTAGTTGCCCGTGTAACTATTACTTCATGCAAACCGTGTAAGTGCACAACACACAAATGTGAAACTAGTTAACAGCTACATAGTAGTTACATGTAACTGCATGGTTGTTACAGTGCAGTTACATTGTAGTTATATGGTAAATACAGTGTAGGTAATGACACTAAAAGTGTTATCATTAACTAAATTCAGTGGTGATACATGGCTTAGAAAAGTTAAATTTCACAAGTGGAATTTCAGCAGCATTTCCTATTAGGCTTCCATGAATTTTTGAGCAGATTTTGCCAATTAGTAAACTGCAGTACTGTATTTCCACTGTAAACTATAAACTGATAAACCACATTTTTAGCTTTGTTAGCCTCCAGTACCTATTAAAATATGGTATTAATGGCACATTTGGGGTGTATAGCTGCAATACAATGGATCGACAAACTTTCAATTATTTTGTGGAAAATTTTCACAACATTTTACAAATAATTAAACTGTGAAATTATGAACCCATGTAAGTCAAAATTTACTTAACTCAATCTCTCCATATTAAGTAGTTTCCAAGACTCTTCCAAGAAAGTTATGTATGCTAATTTCCATGTATCTAGCTCCAAAGGTGGCAAATTTGTAAGACGAGAAATATTTACAGAAAAGTTTGCAAAAAATTAAATAGCTAGAATGTGAACCTCCATAAGTTCAAAACTACTCATCTAAATGTCAGAAAATGTGGTATTTTATAAGGACTCCGTACAAAAAAGTATAAGTACAATTTACAGGTCTCTAGCTGCAAGAATGGAGTAACTATAACCAAATAAAGAATTTTTACATAATGTTGTTAAACTGCACAAAATTCCATGAAAGTGGAATTTGCTAATGTTGTCCAACATGTATTGCTATAGTACATAATACAAAACTTGATATATATGATCCAGACTGTAGAGACAAGCCCTGGTGCTTAGAGTAAAATACCCTTCCTCTGCCCCAAGGAGTTTTTTATTCAAAGGGTCGGGGCTTGTCTCGACAGTCAGGATCACATGTCAAGTTTTGTATTATGTAGTGCAACACATAATTTCACTGCAAGCTGCTGGAGTGCTCAGTCTTTTTGTTTGCTGGCATTTCATTTTTATGACCAGTTACCTCTCTGTGAGAATGCCCACCTTGTTGATTTTTGTGTTTATTGTTGGAAAAGTAAAAATATGGGTATGAGCTAATACAATACAAGAATTGTTGCAAATATAGATACGGTGAACAGATTTAGCTTTTTCAAGCATTCACAAGTTCTACTCAATGGGTTCCCAAGACGCATAAGTATACGTGTCTTTAGAATATCTACAACATACTGCCCTAGGTATACACTTTGTATGTTGCCCTCAGTAATTTAGTCTTGGAGTACTAATTATTTCCAGGCAAAGATTGTAACATCTTACCACCAATCTCAGGTTTAAGAACCCAGTTCTCAGGATAAAACTAGGTTTACTGTTGGTTATTGAGGAGTCCAGATTAAGAAAGGAATAAAATAAGACAAGATGTATGGATATTATTGTTTTTGGTTTTGGAGGCAGTATAGCGCAGTGGTCTAAGGCTCTGAGCTGCAAATCTGGTGACATCCAGCAGACTAGACCTGGGTTTGAATCCCACAGCTTCCACTTGCATACTGTGTGACCCTGAGCAAGTCACTTAACCTCCTTGTGCTCCCAGGTCACTCCTGTAAAAAAGCTTTCAGCTTAGTGTGCTATACCTGGTTAAACAACTAAATAAAAAAAAAATAATTATGCTCTTTCTATCCAGATTTGACTTGAAAAGAAAAAATAGGACACCATTAATTGTTTATTAATTGCAAAAATACATGGATGGACAACATTGTTTAAATAAAGCATAATCTGAACTGCATTTTTAAAATATAGAATAATATATGTGTGTGTGTGTGTGTGTGCAACCAAAATTTTACACACATCCAAGGTGTGGGATGCTACATTAACCCCAATGGCAAAGTACGAGTGGTTTATAAAAGCATCCCACACCGAGAGTATGTACAAAATTCTGCCTTTTACACCTACCCATGTATCATTTTATTTAATTAGTGATGTTAATTGTTTTTCCCTTTCAGGACAGTTCAGTTAGTGCAGCACTTCTGTCAGATACACACACACACACACACACACACATTTCACACTTACATGCACACACACTTCACACACACACACACACACTCCTCACATACACATACACACACACACACCACACACACACACACACACACACACACAGTTTCTCCCTTTGTTTTTGTTTTTTTTTTCTTTCTTTTTTTACATTATAGTTTTATAAATTTCATAAGTGTTTCCAAGCTGTGGGACTTTCATCCATAATGCTTGCCAATTAATTAGAACAATGTAGTTTTATCAGAAAAGACAATATCAAGAGTTCACTTAAAGGTATCCATACTTGGACTTTCTACTACTGATACTGGGAGTCCATTCCAGGCTGTAATTACCCTAATCGTAAACCAATTTTTTCTTAGATTTGTATTCCATTTAGGTAGTTCAAGTTGGAGTTTATGTCTTCTGTTGCTAGTCCAGCCGGATCTGAAGTTTATTCCTAAAGCTTCCCTTAATGCTGTATCATTGATGGTGTTATACATCATGCATAGATCCCCTCTAAATCTTCTATAGTTTAATGAATAAAGATTTAGGGCTTCAAATCTTTTATTATAAGCCATTTTTTTTAATTCCATCACAGATTTGGTGGCTCTACATTGCACTCCCTCCACTCTGATCACATCCTCCCTTTTCTGGGGGGTCCACACCTGGACACCGTATTCCAGGTGTGGTCTAACTAGGGATCGGTATAATGGCATCAACACCTCCCTACTTCGACTGGATATATACCTCAGTATGCAGTTTAAGGACTGGTTTGCCTTTTTTACTTGTTCTTTACAGTGCTCACTGAACTGCAAACTAGAAGTTATTTTGACTCCTAAGTCCCTCTCAGCAGTTGTATCCATTAGGATATTTGTCCCAATTTTATATTGATACTTTTTTATTTTGGTACCCAGGTGCATAACCTTACATTTGGCGATGTTAAGTTCTAATTTGTTATTAATGGTCCAAGAATAAATATCATCTATGGTTTGTTGTAATATAGAAGCTTCGTTGCCATTTGTTACTAATGCACCAACCCTACAATCAGCAAACTTGGACATCCATATGTTGGAGTATCCTATTCTCAAGGTGGAAATGTAAATATTAAAGAGACATGGTCCCAGGACCGACCACTGTGGCACCCCACTTGTCACAGCTGCCCAGTCAGACACCACACCTCTAGCCACAACTCTCTGCCTTCTCCCTGTTAACCACTCAGATATCCAGTTTGTAATATTTTTGTTCACTCCTATGTTTGATAAAAGTTTGATTAATTCGATGTGAGGAAGTTTATCAAATGCCTTGGCGAAGTCCACGTGAATCACATCTATTGGTTGTGTTCACCCAACTCATAATTAACTCTTTCATAAAAAGTAAGCAAATTTGTCTGACAAGATCTGGACTCGGTAAATCCGTGTTGTACAGGGTCAATTTTATTATTCTCTTTTAAGTATTCTATAATAATATTTTTCAAAATTCCCTCCATAATTTTACCAATAAGCGATGTGAGGCTAATAGGTCTAAAATTTGCTGGTTCTGTCCTAGTACCCTTTTTGTGGATAGGAACCAACATTGCAGTTTTCCAGTCTTGTGGAACTTCACCGGAGTCCAAGGATGTTTGAAATAAATAGGTAAGTGGGGGTGTCAGGGGATCAGCTAACTCATAAAGTAGCCTCAGGTGTATGTTATCTGGGCCAGGGGATTTATTGATGCCCAAATTCTTTAGTCTTGATCTCACCTGCTCTTGTTTTATGATGATATTCCCTGTTATAGTATCCAATTTATAATTTGTATGAGGTATATTACCAGAATTAAAAACTGAACAGAAATAGTCATTCTGAATGTTAACAGCTTCTGTATCATTTGCTAGTTCGCCCAAGGAATTTTTAAAGGGTCCTAGTGTTAATGTATTTCTTTTCATTTTGTTGATATATGAGAAGAAGGATTTTTTGTTGTCCTTTACTTTGGTTACCAAATTAATTTCTTCTTAGGCTTTTGCCTTTTTTATGGTAGTTTTTACTAGTTTCATTGCATTCATATATTTTTGGTAATTGTTGTTTGATTTGTTGTTTTTATATTTTTGAAATAGTTTGTTTTTCCTGTTAAATGTTTAATTTTTTTGTTAAACTAATATGGTGATATTCTTTTGCTATTATTGTGTTTATGAATTATGGGGACATTTTCATTTATTAATACATTAAGTTTGTCAATAAGTACTTTCCACATATTTTCAGTATCTTTTCCCTTTAAATCAGTTAACCAAACCCAATGTGCTAATTTATATTTTAATTGATCAAAATTGGCTTTTGATAGATTAAATTTTGTAGCCCCTTCATAGGTTCTTAATGCAGCTATCCCTGTTAGGCTGAATATAACTACAGAGTGATCACTACTTCCCAGTGAAGGAAGAACCTTAACGCCATTTATTGAATCTCCCATGTTGGACAGCATTAAGTCTAGAATGTTATTGCCCCTGGTATTGTCATGTACCATCTGTTCTAATCCAGTCTGACTAAATACATCCAGGTACTCATCTTCAAGGTAGTTATCCCCTTTTGATAACTTGATAGTGGGAATGAAATTCTGGAAAGTTGCGGTCCGTCAGCATAGCTGCAGAGTGTAAAACACGCTTGAAGGGTATGGGCAGCAGGATCAACCACATTGATTTTTTTTCCTTTATGGTAGAAAATCCCATTCCATCTAAAGTATTTCACTAAGAAACCGTTGTACTTTTAACTTCATCAAAATAAATAAAATACTCTTTTAATATTGCATTTCAGGTTATGCATGTTTTAACCTTGTTGTTCATCTATTTATTTTGGCAATTAATAAACAAGTAATGGTGTCCTTTTTTTTTCTTTTCAAGTCAAATCTGACTACAATGAGCATAATATTTTCAGAATCATAACACAAACTCAGATTGTTTTTAATGTCTTTGTCCAGGAAAGGCACACAGCTACAGCTCGTTCCTGAGTGTGTTTTGGGAGCACAGGGAGGTTAAGTGACTTGCTTTGGTCACACAATATACAAGTAGAGCATGATGAAATCAAAATCCATTCTGCTCAATGAATGAAGCTTGTTCACAGCTCTTTGCTTTAATCTCTAGGCTGTACTGCCAGATGATAATCAAAACTTCACATTTCAAGGTTGGCCTCACGATGCCAGGCCAGTAGGTATGTAGCCACATTTGTATCTTATAGACCTGAGTTCACACCTGAAATTGTAAGAGAAAAGGCTGTAAGAAAGGGAATGGAAAAAGACAGAAGTTGGTGCTGTGGCAGCCCCAGAAATCTGTACTGACATGAACACAGCCAGGGTTTAGAAATCCTGATATGAGGCCCCAATACCTGTTGGCACCACAGAGCCAGCCTTGAGATGTGTAGTTTTTGATGATCAGCTGGCAGTATAGCCTAGAGGTTAAAGCAACCCTAAAGATGGATTATTTTTACTAACGGTTTAAAATGTAAAGGGGATAACTCACTAGTTTTGGTGCACATACAAAACAAGTAATATAAATGTAGAAAGTGTAAAACCACCTTAAAACACACTTAAAATAGACAATTTCCTATTTAACCTACAATCTATGGAGGTCCAAGATCATCGGTGACATCATTTCCTGTCAGGAGCCTAAAACATATGGCTGTCCCCATCCCTAATCATAGGCTGATTTACATATGAATAACTCTGGACTGCAAAAACTCACAGATAAACACAATGGCTCACTCAAATTAGCTGTATGGTCTTTCAGACATTAAGAAATCATGTTGATGACAGTTCCCCTTTAAACATTTTTTTGGTTTTTACCGTTTCCCTTATGCCCTTGATATTACATGAAATAATTTTTAAATAATCATCAATTCATATTCACAATCAAATAGGATGAAATCATGGTAGTCACTTTTTTAAAGACAATAACTGTGCCTACAATTGCCTTGGATAATGTATCAGCTTTTCTACTTTGCTCTTCACTGTGAATTACATAAATTATATCAAAAAGACCCCACATTCGGAGAGGAGCCCCACCCCCAAATCCTGATTTTCATTTGTATAAAATGAAGAAGTGAACAAACACAAAAACCGAATATTGCCATTTCAACCTGCTCCCCCCATAATCTCCTACCCCAACCCACCCGCTATCACCACCCGTGAAGTCAAATAACCATTAGTTCATTTTGTTTGGCCGATGTCTCAAAATACCTAGACATTTTTTTATCCTGGATAGATATATCAGCTGCTGTAAAATCTAAATGGCCATTAATCAATGCCAACCCTAAAATGTATCTATATGCAAAAACAGTATTTAATGTTATAAAAAACAGATTATGGTGACCCCTCCCCTACTAACCCATATCCATCAACAAAGAGAGCCACTTTAAGAAGTACAATAGCTGCATTCCTATGCTGCATTGCTGGCTGGCCCCTGCCTTGTACATGAAATGACTGTTCTTTAACCCAGTGGCTAATCCTGAAGAGCCTGATATGCAAAATCATTAATAGTTGCAGTCCAGTCCCTTTTAACTGGATCTGAAGATCCTTTTCTTTCCTGCATTAAGGAGAAAATAATAAACGTGGAGAAATAAAAGAAAGGAAACAAACAAACAAAAAAAGCCCTCTCCTCATATTGCCATATATCATTGGATCATCTTTCCCATCTGTTTTATGCCAGGGCTGATTCCCATATAACTCTTCTAGTAATATTAGTGTTCGTGTTTACAAGATTTTCATCACAAGATGGGTTGAGTTTAGATTCAACAGGATTGCCTCTGGAATTCACAATTTTTTATCCTGTGGTTGTCTGTATTCCTTCAGCCACCAACGTAGCTGGGCTCCTATCAGAACTATTAAATGTCTTAGAGCTTCTCTCAAGTATCTGTTCATTATTAGAACCTCCAATATTCTGATCTGATCATTCTGGCCTTGGACCATTTTATGTATCCAACATTATAACCTTTTACATTTGACCTGGGTTCTAAGGGTCCACATTTTTAATTGGTCTGTTGGGGCTCATATTTAAGTGAAGAAAATCTTCTGCTTTCCTGGGATCATTGAAATAATGCATCCTGCCATGTCAAAAGAAGTGAAATCTTGCCAGGAGTAATAAAGCATATTTGATGTCCATATCCCATAACATGGCTTTAATTTTATCAAAGGCTTTCATTGTCTGCATGGTTTCTGTACTAAAATCTGGAAATACTGAAAATGTTATCCCCTCTGCCATTAAGCCTTTCTCTGTACATGCTTTCCTTAGGATGTTTTCCCTGTCAATGTAGTAGTGCAGCTTCACATACACTGATATGGAGAATTTTAAAGTATTTGTATTGTCTGATGATTCCCTTGGGCCGCCACCTCTGCTGCATGGTCTATCCAAATTCTTTCCTTAGAAAACTTCAGTCCCATGGCAGTGGTTAGTAATCTTTCAAAAAATGGGATTAGTTCTCAACTCCTTTCAGTGCCTTCGGGCACTCTGATTAATTTCAAATTGTTTCGCCTGGAGTGGTCCTCTTGTTCTGTAATCTGTCTTTGAAGCTGTTTGAGTTGCTCAGTTTGAGAAGTCACAGTCTTGTTTAGTGGAAGCAGTTAGTCTTCTATGTTGCTAACCTGTTCCTCCATCTCTTCAGTTCTTAATGTCAAAGTTGCCATTTTTTCACCTACACTGGTAACAGAGTTGTTTAGCACTTGGAAAGAAAAATGAATGGTGCCAAATCCTTTCTGAATATCTGATTTTAATTCATTTTTGAATGCAGTTAGCAGGGTTGCTTTCACTGACTGGAAAAATCACCACGGTTAAGATGGTCTCTACCCCGAATCTCTTGCATTGTATATCACATATTTCAGTTCACCTCCCAAGCAGCTGGTTCTCCAAAATAGATGCCCTAATTGGTGACTACATGTGGGAGGGCAAAGTTACCAGATTTAGTATGGTAAAACTATACACTAATTGGTGAGTCACTGTGGAGTCCCATGGTTTTCAGCATACCACACTGCATTACCACTCAAACTCTCCATTGCCCTAGCCTACCAATGGATACGGATGGAAATAGCCATAACAAAGGAATGTTCCCCGGGGTACTGCTGTTCATCAAGGAGCAAGGGGTATCCAAACTTCCTCTTACTATCCTGGGGGCTGTTAAGACCTGGAAGACTCTTGACACCCTACTTAAAACCCCAGCAATTCACATGAATACTGTCCATTATGGTACAGTACAATCCATCAATTATTGTAGATAACAAAACCCTGGCGTGTCCAGCATGGTTGCAAGCTGGTATTTGGAATATTCAGGATCTTCTAATTTATTCATTTAGAACATATTTTATCAGGTAGGCAAGCTGAGTCCTGTGGCTGCTTTCCAGTTGCGACCTGGGGGGTGGGGGGTTGTTAGGGAATGACTGCATATAAATACAAGTACAAGGCCACAGTTGTGGGGCAGTAAATATATGTGATTCAACTCTTACAATTATACAGTGCACATACAGGGCTCACAGTTATGAAGAAACACATACATGCAATTCAGTGTGACTCAAATTACATTTCAGTTTCAGGCTTGAACTCTGTTTCCTAAGGGCACAAAGGTTTCAAGGCATTGCAATTACAAGAGATGGTACTACACTGGGTACTAGGGGTTAGGTGAGGGTACAGCAGGGGTAAAGTGTTTGAGAGTACAGAGACAGTATACTTTGGTGTATTCTCAAAGCATTGGATAGTGTCGGTGACCCAGCGAAGAGTCAAGAGCAATTGTGGTAGGGCCTCACACCTGTGAAGTAAGCCTTGATTTGCCTCTGGCCTGCCTGAAATGATGGAGTGGAGGTAGTGTTCAGAGGTAGATTGTTCCAAGTTTTCGGTAGTCAATATCTGAAAGATTATGTTTGTATCCTGGGATTTGGAGTCTATGTCTATCTTTGGACCTGTATGCATAGGTCAAATTAGCTGTCAGACAGAACAGATTTACCAGGAAGCGTGGAAGTTTGCCAGTCCAGAACTTTGCTCCCACAATAGCTGTGTGCCTCTGTTATCTTGTCTCTGGTGAAGCCCACCCAAGGTTATTGTACATCGAGCAGTGGTGGGTGCAGAGGGGGGACAGGCCAGGCTGAATCTGCACAATGCATGAGTAAGGTGGACAACCTGGTCAGATTGGAGGGTTTGCTCCCAATTAAACAATGTCCCTGTAGTCCACGAGGAGAAGTATGAAGAGTTCCATCACTTGTTTCCTGGTATGGAACTGTAGAAAACTCTTTAAACTGTAAAGTGCACCAAGTTTTGTGTAACATTTGGCAACTGTTTTTTCATGTGTGCTGAGTAGTCCAGGTACTGATCCAGGAGGAGACCTAGATAATTGTAGGTCAAGACTGAGTTCAGACAATGTGCCTGGATGGAGGAGATGTTCAGTGTGGCAGGGGCTGATCACAGCCATTGTCTGGATTCAAACAGCATGAAGATATTTTTTTTGGGGGGGGTTAAGATCCACCTGTTGGTTTGGAACCAGTTCTGGACTGCATGCAGTTCCTGGTTTAGAGGTTCTTCAATGGAGTTGATGGTGGAGCCAGATGAATAAATAATGGTATTGTCTGCATGCATATGAGTGTTGCAGGAGAAGCCTGACAATGGCAGGTTGTTTATGAAGATAGTGAAGTGCAGGGGCCCAAGAACTGATCCTTGATGAACTCCAAAGGTGACTGGCAGGGGAGATAACACAGTGCCACCAAGTTTTACTGATTGCAACCTGTCTGACAGGTAGGAGTTGAATCAGGCGAGCAAGGTGGAGGGATACCTGAGGCTGCTAGCTTGTTCAGAAGGAGGCTTCGGTCCATGGTGTCAAAGGCATTGGCTAAGTCTAAGAAGATAGCCCCTGTGCCCAGTCCCCTTTCCATGTTGGTGTGGATGAAGTCCATGACTCAGAGAAGTGAGCTGGCTGTAGAGTGGTTTGGCCAGAACCCTGCTTGGTAAGGCTTCAGTAAAGCAGAACTGGAGTAAGGCAAGGCAAGGCAATTTTTGTTTAAAAAGACACCCAATTCCAGAGGCTCTGGGTGCCATACAAATAAAATAGACAAGTAAACATAACTGGATGAGCAACCTGCTCACTGGTCAGTCCAGAACTTTGGACAAGATTGGTATGAGGGAGATTAGGCAAAAGCTAGAGGTTACGTCTGCCGGGCTGCATTTTTATTTAGCTTTTGTTTACCAGGTATGCACACTAGACAAAACAGATGCCTAATTTCAGGAGTGATCCGGGAGGTTACAAGGAAATATGGAGGCAATTACAGACAAGGGTAAGGATGTCCAGCGTCACAGATGTACGATATACAGGCATTGCAAGATGTAACACAGCAGCAATTAAAAGAACATAAAATAATTTTGGATGGCGACTACCACTGTGTGTTGTTAGTTGAGGGGGATACCTAACAGAGAGCAATTGAACACATTCCAAGATCTCAGGGACAAGTATAAGTTACCTCAAAATGATTTCTAGAGATATTTTCAGATAAGGACAGCCATTTCAAAATTCAGGCAGATGGTCAGAAAGGGACACATCTTACAAACTCTGTTACAAACTCGCTCAGCCGGTCAACCCTTTACTCCCAAAGTGCCAACCTCTGAGCATATGATTTTTGTACAGTGAACAGAACAAAGTAGCCCTCTTGTCTGTTTTGTGGTTCAAGTTACCTTAGTCTTAAGCTCGGGAGGGATTCAAACTGATAACCTCTTGTTAGCGTACCCAATTATCAGGCTCAGGTAATTCTGTCTTCAGGGGGCCAGATATCTTTGCCTACGAGCACCCAACCAGGTCTTTCAAATGAACCCTTAGAACTCTATGCAAGACTTTAGAGAACTCTATCCATTTCCCAGTTTGGTATACAAAAAACCCATACACAGTGTTACTTATAACCTTTAAAAGCTCCACTTAAACTAAAAAGAAATGTTAAGGCACTCCATGCAGTTTCCATTGCAAAATATATCTTTACTTTAAAAATATCAAAACAGAACAATAATTACAGAACAAATATATATCCCAACACATACAGCCTTAAAACAAACAGGAAAAAGTACAGTTCCTACAATACATACATTTAGACTGGTCTAATCTAATGCTTACTTTCTTTCAATGCTTTGAGGGTCTCTCTTCTCTCAGTCAGAAATATTGTCATGTGTCTCTGTCAAGGTTCTTTCATTAATTAAAACAGTTCTGAGCTGGCCTTCTCATGATGTCATTAAACTCCGCCTTGGAGTATTAAAAGTTATATTTTATAGCACAGGATGTCCCAACAAGATTTAAAAAAAATGATAAGTGACATACTCAATTTTCCTCTCCTCAGGTTAACTGGTCAGAACTGGTTTGTGCTCTGCTACACATACATCTCAAAGGTTTTTTTGATCTAAGTCACTGTATTCAAAGCAAAAGTGTATTTGCCTCTTTAATCCCGTCTGGACCTTGGAATCAACACCTCAAAGGTCTCTCTGATATAATTCAAGGGTTCCCAGGGAATGTATATTTGGCTTTCCAAATTTGTCTGGGTTCTGTTTGGCCCAGCCATCAACCTCTTCAATGTCCATTCTGACTTCTCTCCAACACCCCTCCCCACAAGTTCTCCCTGGCAGCTATGCAAGCCAAAGGATCTTCCCTGAGGGAATTATGAATGGCTAATCTTATTTCCTGGGATGAAAGCAAATATACAAGGTAATTGCACCCCAGATCTCTGCAGTTTAAAATACCTCCTGTCCTTTGAACTTATCCCTGGGGGTTTTGATGTGTCAGTTCCAGTAAGACAGTAGTTTACTCATACTGACCTTCCCATCACATATTTTATATGTAATAAAAAAAATTAATACAGCATTTGAGCACTCAAGCTGGCTGTCTATGTCACACTCCTCCCCACCTAGACTGAATTTGGGGGATCCATCCCCTACATGGGATGAGTGTCCCTAATCAGTTCACTTCTCATAGACCCTAGACAGTCCATCTGAGTTCTTATTTTTGGCTCTAGCCCTATGTACGATTTTCAAATCATCCTCTTGCAAAGCAAGAGTCCATCTGAGCAGTCTGCCATTGTTTTTCCCCATCTGTGACAACCAAACCAGGGGGTTGTGGTCAGTCTGCACCACAAAAGGCTGCCCATACAAGTATGGCTCCAATTTCTTTAGGGCCCACAGTAGGGCAAGACACTCCTTTTCCACCATGGAGTATGCTTGTTCCCTGGGGAGCAGCTTTCAGCTCAGGTAGGCTATTGGGTGGTCCCTCCCTTTGCTGGATGTCTGGCTTAGTACTGCCCCAATACCCACTTCTGAGGCATCCATCTGAACTATAAAAGTTTTGCTATAGTCCAGACTTGTCAAGACAGGAGCACTGCACAGTGTCTCCTTCAGTTTGGTAAAGGCTTCCTCACAGGCTGGGCCCCAGGTGATTTTCCTTGGCATTTTTTTCTTTGTCAGATCAGATAGGGGAGCAGCCAGGGCACTGTAATTAGGTACAAACTTTCTGTAGTACCCTGCTGTCCCAAGAAAACTCCTGAACTGCTTCTGTGTTTCTGGTCTGGGCTATGCCTGTATTACCTCTATCTTGATTTGGTTAGGATGGAGCTGTCCCCGGCCTACCACATGCCTGAGGTATGCCACTTCTCCCATGGCCACCTGGCATTTCTCGGCTTTGACAGTGAGCCCGGCCCTTTGTATTCTGCCCAGCCCTTCCCTAAAATGTGACAGGTGTTCCTCCCAGCTGGTACTGAAGATGGCAATGTCATCCAGGTACACCACGGCATACTCCTCAGCACCATTTAACACATGGTTCACCAACCTTTGGAAAATGGCCGGGGTGTTCTTCATTCCAAAAGGCATTACTTTGAATTCCAATAAGCCTATCAGAGTGATGAAGACTGACCTCTCCCTAGCTCTGTCCGTCAACTCTACCTGCCAATACTCCTTTGTCAGGTCAATGATCGTAAGGTAGGTCGCCCCCCCCAACTTGTCCAGGAATTCGTCCATCCGGGGCATTGAGTGGGCATCTGACTTCGTGACTGCATTCAGTCTATGATAGTCTACACAGAAATGAGTTGAGCCATCTGGCTTGGGTACAAGGACTACAGGTGAGGCCCAGGGACTGTGGGATCTCTGTATTACCCCTAAATCCAGCATCTCCTCCACTTCCCTTCTAATGTCCTTTTGGACAGCCTCCGACACCCGATATGCTGTCTGCCATATGGGGGCATCTGTGTCCCTGTCTCCACATTGTGTGTTTCTAAGGGGGTTAGTCCAGGCTTGGCGCTAAACAAGGGTGCAAAATCTTCTAAAACCTCCCTCACTTTCTGGATCTGACCCGGGGTCAGCTGGGGAGACAATTTTACTGCCTACACAGAGGACTTCCGCTTACTCTCTTCCAGCAAGTCCAGAAGGGGGTCTCCTTCATCTGTCCCCTCCCCATGACTACACACTGCCAACACCATGTCAGCCCTATTTGCATATGGCTTCATCATGTTGACATGGTGCATCCTTTCTGTCTGTCTGCGGTCAGGTAACTCCACAATGTAGTTTACATCATTGACCTTTCTAACCACTTTGTATGGTCCTGCCCACTCAGCTTGCAGCTTGTCTTTCCAGACCGGAATAAGGACCTTGACTTCCTGACCCACCATGTACGAGCGAGCTCTGGTTCTGTGGTCGTACCATACCTTTATTTTCTGTTGGGCAGCTGCCAGGTTGCTCTGGGCTGTCCCCATAAGCTCCTTCAGCTTTTCCCTAAACCTTAGGACATAATTCACAATGGGAGTTCCCTGGGTGGTGTGCTTGCCTTCCCAGTCCTCCTGGATCAAGTCTAGGGGCCCACGTAGCCGGCTTCCATACAAGAGTTCGAAGGGGGAAAATCCTGTCAACTCTTGGGGCACCTCCCTGTATGCGAACAACAGGTGGGGAAGGTATTTCTCCCAGTCCCTCCCATGCTGTTCAGCAAATGCCCGGAGCATTGACTTTAGGCTACCATTGAAGTGTTCCACAAGCCCATTGGCTTGTGGGTGATACGGTGTCATGCATCTCTGTACCACCCCACACTTCTTCCATAGACATTTCATTAGGTCTGACATGAAGGAACCACCTCGATCAGTGATTACCTCCTGCGGAACCCCAACATGGGAGAAAATCCCAAGCAAGGCATCTGCCACTTTGTCCATCCTCAGTGAAGAAAGGGCGACTGCCTCTGGGTACCAGGTGGCATAATCCACCACAGTCAGGATGAACCTTTTCTCTGAGGAGCTAGGGGTATTTAAAGGCCTCGCAATATCCAGTCCCACCCTCTGGAATGGCTCCTCCACTATGGGCAAGGGAATCAGGGTGGCTTGGGTTTTCTTGCCCGCCTTCCCTATTTCTTGGCACCGGTGACAAGACCTGCAATACTCCTTCACCAGCTGGGTGAAGTTAGGCCAGTAGAAACTCTGGGCTAACCGCTGCGTAGTTCATGTGATTCCCAGATGACCAGATAAGGGAATATCATGGACAACCTTGAGCAGCTGCTCACGATATCCCTGGGGAATGACAAGCTGCCTGCCTAGCGTCCCTCTCTCTGTCTGTACTGCCTGTGTATACATAAGTTCATTTTCCCAATAAACCCTATGTCTGCTGTCACCTCCCTGTGTACAGTCCGAGTCTGCCCAAGCCCTCAGCTTCTGTAAACTAAGGTCACTTCTCTGAGCAGCTATGAACCCCTCACACCTTCCCAAGGCACGGGACAGGTCCCCTTCAGTTGCTAAACTAGGGTACCTAGCACTAGCATCAGGGCCCTCAGAATCACTGTCAATCCCTACCCTCTGACAAGGGGTCATCCCTCCCTCTTCGGAGTAACCCTCTGTAGCTATGTGGTTAGTTGCTACTGGGGAAATTTCTACCCTCTTTTTATCAGTCTCCCCCTCTGGAGACACAGGCTGGGAATCAGCCTCTCAGTATCTTCCCCAATGGCTTCTGGGGGCTCAGGGAACTACAGTTTTCCCTGGCCGCTTGGCTACAGGTAACTGCAGATACCACCCCCTGCTGGAGATTGTTACCCAAGATCACACCCACTGCTAATGTATTAGCTGCAGCCACCTGTTGCTCAGTTCCCCCTGTTTCACCCCAGTCCAGGAGAACACTGGCCAGGGGCAAGGTTTTCTCTTCACCAGTAAACCCTTGTACAGTTATGTATTTGTTGGGTATAAGCTGACCAGGCTGTACCAGATCCCTCTTTACCAATGTCAGGGATGCCCCTGTGTCCCTTAATCCCTGTGTCTATATGCCATTTATTATAACTGGGTGCATGTGTTCCCTCATGTTCACTGGCATGCTTCCAGGGACACACAAACAACTCACTTCCTTTCTGGTACTACTTTGCGTAATATTGCTTGCCCTTCTTGGACACTGTCTGGTAATGTGCCCAGTTTCTTTACATAACCAACAAACATTTCTTACTTCAGAGAAATCTTTCCTTTGAAACCTGGGGCTAACTGGTTTCAGTGGAGGCAGTGAGGGTTTTAGCTGCCCTTAAGGCGCGCTTTTTCCTTTCTGCACTGCCACACTCACCCCATTCGCTCTCAGAGCAGGTCTGCTCTTGGCATAGAGGTCCGAGAGTTCAGCAGCCTCTTGCACTGTTTTTGGATCTCAGTCCTCTAGCCAGGTTTCTAACTCTGCTGGGCATGCCCAATAAAACTGTTCTAATAAGAACACGTATTCAATTTTATCAACAGTGTTTGCCTCAATTCCTTCCCACCAACATTTTAAAAACTGACTTTGTTTTGCTGCTAGCTTCTCATAGCTCATATCAGGACTTCTCCTGAGCTTACAGAATTTAGATCTGTATGATTCAGCAGTTAATTCAAACTTTTTTAGTAGTGCAGCTTTTAATTTGCTGTAATCATCACTGTCTTTATTGTCCATTTGACCCAAAGCATCCCAAGCTTTTCTGGTAAGTAACAGGGCTAGCTGGAAGCTCCAGAACTCTCTAGGAATTTTAGCCTGAATACAAACTTTTTTCAAAAGAATTTAAAAAGGCGTCCATGTCCTCCCTGTCCTTAAACTCAGCTATTAATTTAGAGTTCAATTTGTAACCCAGTCCTGCAGCCCCAGTTAAACCCAAGCCACTTACCTGCCCTGGTGCCACTGGTTGGAGTTGTAGCTTCTCCAGTTCGTGTTGCCACTGGCGCTCCTCTCTCCTCTCCTCTGCAGAGGTAAGGCTGGCACAGGGCATTAAGGACATAGAGAAGGACTTCTTCAAATACATTGGTGAAAGAAGGAAGAACAGGGACCAGATAGTGAGAATCAAGAAGGATGGGGTGAGTACAGAAGGGGGAGGAGCAGGCACAGGCATTGAATGAGTACTTCTGCTCTGTATTCATGGTAGAGAGGGGTGGAAAGTTACCTCATAGGAATGGTGGAGGGGACAGGGGAAGGGAAGTGAAGGGGTGACAGATGGAAAAATTACAGAGGGCAGAGTACTGGAAGGACTGAGGGCATTGCAGGTGGACAAGGCACTGGAACCTGACAGCGTTCACCCTAGGGTACTCAAGGAACTGGCAGGGAGCCTGGCAGGACCACTGGCTGACCTGTTCAATACCTCTCTGGACACATGATGCGTACCACAGAACTGGAGGTTGGCCCACGTGGTGCCCATTCACAAAGGTGGCCCGAAGGATGATCCAAGTAACTACAGACCAGTGAGCCTCACATCAATTGTGGGAAAGCTCATGGAGACAGTCCTTAAAGAGAGGCTGGTGAAATTTTTGGAGGACAATGGTCTCTAGGACAGGCAGCAACAAGGGTTTGTCTTGGGCAGGTCCTTCCAGACAAACCTGATTGAGTACTATTATTGAGTGACCAGGGAGCTGCACAAGGGCCAAGCAGTGGATGTCCTGTACTTGGACTTCAGAAAGGCCTTCAATTCCATGCCACATGGGAGGCTAGGGGGGAAGCTGGAAGATGTAGGGGTGGGTACTAAGATGGTCAGATGGATCACAAACTGGCTGAAGGGCAGGCAAAAAAAGGGTGGTGTTGGAAGGGAAACTCTCATCATCAAGAGCGGTAACAAGCAGGGTGCCACGGGTATAGGTACTGGGGCCAGTGCTGTTTGGGATATTCATAGCAGATATCTCACACAGGACCCAGAGTAAAATCAGTCTGTTCGCAGACAATACCAAAATGGGGGCTGTGGTGGATGATATCAAGGGGTGGATGGGACTGCAGGGAGACCTGACTAAACTACAGCAGTGGTCAGAAACATGGCAGTTGGGGTTCAATGCCAAGAGTGCAAAGTACTGCACTTCAGAGCTAAGAACCAGAGGAGGAACTATCAGCTGGGAGGGGTACAGCTGGGGAGCACAGAGGAGGAAAACGACCTGGGGGTGATTATAATGGGGGATATGAACAACTCGCCTCAGTGCAGGAAGGCAGCAGCAAAAGCCAATAAGATGCTGGGCTGTATAGCAAGAGGGATTTCTTCTAGACATAGTGAGATGATCCTTCCCTTGTACAGGTCACTGGTCAGACCACACCTGGAGTACTGCATGCAGTACTGGTGCCTATTTCTGAAGAGGGACATCAGACTGCTGGAAGGGTGCAGCAAAGAGTGACAAAGATGATCCAGGGTTTGGAGGGGAATTTATATGAAGAAAGGCTGAAAATACTTAACATGCATTCACTGCAGGACAGGAGGGACAGGGGAGATATGATTAAGACATTTAAGTACCTGAAGGGGATAAAAAAGGCTAATACAAGAGAGATATTCTGGATCAGAAGAGGGAGGGATTCTAGAGGGCATCAACTGAGGTTGGAGGGGGGTAAATTCATGAGTGAAATCAGGAGACATTATTTCACGGAGAGGGTGGTAGACAAGTGGAACACTATTTATTTATTTATTTTATTTAGTTTTTGTTAACCGGGTATGTGCACTAGCTATAAAATTATTATTTTCAGGCACGACCGGGAGAGTACAACAAAAGGAGAACAGTTGAACAACAGCAACATGGGTACAATAATACAAATAGAGGAACAGTACAGCAGTGCTACAAAAATACAATGGGTAGAAACAACAAAAAATAATGGCAAGCATTATACAGATAATGGCAGTAAGATATATAATAAGTGCAGAAACCATGGACCCGACCTGTGGAGTGAAAGGGTTAATAAGATAGTAAGGTTATATAGAGAGAAATGTGAGGAATGTTCAAACATAACAAGAAAGACTGACAGAAGGAAGGTCAGGGGTGGTAATTGGCAAAACAACAGTGGATGGTCAGCAACAAGGTTCGAGAAGGAAGAGAGCTAGTAGTCAAGAAGTTATTTACAAAGAGAAGGAAAAATATGGGGAGGGAAGAGAGACAGTCTTGGAGCTGGATTAGAGCAGGGGTGACATTACTGGTAAGTCTCAGGAGCTTCAGGTTGGGTCAAAGCATGTACAAGCATCAGCTAAGGATAGATAACAACGATATTCACTTTTAAATCCAAAGTGAGACTGAGACAGCCGGAGGTTGAGTGGAAGAGCATTCCATAGCCTGGGAGCAGAGAATTGGAAGGCCCCTGTGCCTTTAGTTGTCCGACATCTCGGAACATAGAGCAAGGATTTGTCAGCTGATCGCAGGCCATGGGAGGATGGTTGAGGGACCAGCAATGCCACCAGCTGGGATGGGTCTTTTTCCCAGATGATCGAGTCCATTAGTGATCCAAGGTAGTATTGTCTACTGGCAGAGGGCGAGAGCCAATTCAGATCCTTATAAAGAAGGCAGTGATGTTCGAGTCGAGGCTACGGAGAGGTAAATCGGCATATATTGTCATAAGTTACGTCCCATTTTAGTAGGGAGGTTTTATGGGCAGAGGTAAGAATAGAGGCACCATAAGTAAGGGTTGGGAGCAGAATACCTCAGACAATTGCTAATTTGGCCAAGGGTGTAAGCATGTAGCTCATTTTGTCAGCTACTCCTATTTTCGACTCTACCTGAGGAGGTGGTTTCCTGTAGGACAGTGGGCTGCTTCAAGAGGGGATGAGACAAAGTGAGGGGGGAAGGTCAGTGACGAGGGGAGAGAAGGGTGGGGCAGCTGCATGCTAAGGGGCTTGCTGCACAATCAAGCAGACTCGATAGACCATATGGCCTGTTTCTGCTGGCAATTCATATGTTTGCATGTAATTTCTGCCTGCTTGTTCTCCTCATTTTGTGATCAGAAAGCATGGCTGGAGGAGGGGGAACTTCCGAGGAGCTGTCCACGTCCATTGTCTCCTCATCTCTTCCTGACTGGTCCCTTTATTTATTTATTTATTTTTTATTTTGCCATGGGGTTATGGAAGGGAAGGGAACATTGTTTAACCAATAGTAGCACACTAAGCCGAAGCTTGTTTCCAGATGCGGCCTGGGAGCACAAGGAAGTTAAGTGACTTGCTCAGGATCACACATTATGCACCTAGGCAGCTGTGGGATTCAAACCCAGGTCTCCAGATCTGCAGCTCAGAGCCTTAACCCATTGTGCTATACTGCCTCCAGTTAAGGGGTTAAGGGCATGGATTTGTGGAGAACGAGCCAACATAAGCTTTTAAAGAAGTGGACCTAGCCCCATCCTGCCATGGTTATCACCAGATCAAGCCTAGATTTCATTGGTGGTCCAGTGTTGTCTGGCCTTCAGTCATCACCCTCCCCCATCAGCACCTGCACTGTATACAATTTAGTGGTGCCAACTCACACTAAGGAACATCCTCCAGCTACCCTACACAGAGCAGCCATTCCCTGAGCCACTCAAACTGACTCCAAGACTAGCTGATGTAAAGGCCCAAAGTGAGAAGAAACCCTGATACAAAAGCAAGCAACACAAGCAAACCCCACTGGGTCCTCTGCAAGCACTGTGGCTTCCTGTCCAGGCCTCCTGGCATCATTCATGCTGTGAATGCTGCTCCATGCCTCTGATTGCCCTCCCTTTCTCTGTGTGACCTCCAGAGCCTACCTCTGCCCTCCAGGCTCACTGATAAGACTGGGCGACAACAGTACAGACAGCAGTGCCGAGCATATGGCCAAAAATTTGCCTCTGGTATTTGATCCCAGGTCTATGCACAAAGAACCCATAAAAGGACACAATGCCAAGGAGAAGACAAGCTGGTGGACCAGGTGGGTGACAAACCTCAGGAGAAACCCCAACATCCACCCCAAAACAAGTGCCTGAATAGATCTGAGAGGGGACCATTGGGGTATCAGGAGACACTGTAGGGAGACGGAACTGGAAACCATGCAGGAACCAAATCCAACCATATCATCAGTGCTGGTAAGTTCTGTTGCCCCCTTGCCTGTCCTGTATTCTGCAGGAGAATTCTGGACCAAAATTCTGGTGTTTTCTCCAGGTGCCTTCTCGATCCATGTCTCGGGATGTTTTGGTGGTGATGGTGCCTGGTGAGGGGGGCTGCTCCAGGTGGCTATTTACAGGACTGTTCCAGGGGCTCCAGGATGAGGCTGCTGGCCTGACTGCTGGGTGGCTGGGGGTGCCCTGGCTGGTGTGCTGCCCACCCCTGATGTTCAGAGATGTCCTTGGTTCTGGGCCCTGATTCTGCAGCAAACTGGTGCAGCAAAGCTTCTGTTCCCTGGTTCTGTTCCTGGGCTTCTGTTCCTCCTCTTAGTGACCTGGGTGGGGATCCTGGATACCGATGCTTGCTGAGGATGCCTTCCGGATCATGTGCTGTCACCTGGGGCTGTCACTAGGACTGTTGCTGAAGACTAGGGATTTAGAATTATAGTGTAGCTATCCTCCAGAAAATGCTTTTTGTCCCCCCCTCACCAAATCTGTTATTTCTTTCCGGGCCCATGACCACTGGACTACAAGCCCCCAGGGCTAGTCCTGGATACTGGTGCTTTAAATAATTGGGTTGAGAGGGGGTATGGCCATTGGACTACAGGCCTCTGAGGCAGGAATTCAATGTGTAGCAGTAGCCTGACAGCGAAATAGGCTTGAACTCTATTTGAAGCAACCTGACAGTAGCTCTGGCAGTACCAGCCCTTACAAAAACAGAATATATTGTAATATATTAAAAAATATGCATTAATGTATGTCAATACACCAAGAAATACTTTGTCCCAATGTGATACATTATATAATATATTATAAAATATATTTTTAAATATACTGACATAATATATTTCTAACCAATAGTATGCAAAAATACATGTCACTGTATTGAGAAATACATTGACCCAATGAAATATAATATACACAATGGGTGGGATATTCAAAGGGGTTGCGCATGGCGCAACAGTGTTGTGCCATGTGCAACCCACTGATGTGCCCCAGCGCGATATTCAAAAGGGGATGTTGCGCTGCGCAGATCCAATGCACCGGGGTGCACCAGTAATGTATGCAGCGTAAGTGCAGGGGGCATGCCCATGCATATTCCACACATCCCAATATTCAGTCTGGGATGTGCGGCGCATATGCTGGTGCAACCTCTACTTGCGCCGCACACTGGTGCTCAAAGTTGAGCCACAATTAAACAGGAGCAAGGGCTAGCCACCCACAGGTGAGCTGCCGTATTGCAGGGCGCAACATGGCAGCCGCCAGCTGTGGGTGGCCACCCGAGCTCCGGAGCAAAGGTCTGTCAGTGTTGCGCCTCCCCCATGCCTGATCGCGGGCATTGTAATAGAAATATCATCCCTGGTGGTCCAGTGGACCGCTTCCAGCCCGATCATGGGCATAAGTAAAGTTAAAACATGTGAATGGATCCATATCTGGACTGTGTAGTACGGTACGGTCTGCATGCCCATTGGCCTACGCTGTGGACAAATGGGCGTACAGCCATACTGTATGCAGTCAGTTGGCGGGTGGCCGGGTTGTTTGCGGGGTGGGGAGCCGCCACCCACTGCTGAACGGGGGGAGCAGGGCTCAGGGCGGGTGGGAATGGGGTACCGCTGGACCACCAGGATATTTTAAATTGTATTTGTTTTACTTATGCCCGCGATCGGGCTGGAAGCGTTCCACTGGACCACCAGGGATCATTTAGAATGTTCTAATATTACTTGTGCCCGCAATCGGGCTGGAAGCGGTCCACTGGACCACCAGGGATGATTTAGACTGTTTTAATATTACTTATGCCCGCGATCAGGCTGGAAGCGGTCCACTGGACCACCAGGGATAATTTAGACTGTCCTAATATTACTTATGCCCGTGATCGGGCTGGAAGCGGTCCACTGGACCACCAGGGATATGGGACATGGTTTAATTCTTATGCCCACGATCAGGCATCAGGGCACTGTGCCATGATGTGCAGGGGGTGTCAGTCCCCAATGGCTGCAGCCTGGCAGGGTGCCAGGTGCAAGTTGCTGGGGATCAGCGCACCTGCATGCATATGGGGGCCATAATGACATGTTAATGGCCCCAGTTGCGCCTTGCATGCATTATGGCCCCATTTGCATATCCACCGCTGAATATCGCGGTTCCTGCGCCTAGCGCAACTGCACTTGTGCAGGTGCATCCCCCTGCTCCTCTCTTGCCACTTGCGCTGGCGCAGAGCCACTACGCCATGCGCAATGTGGAAGGCCACGTTGCCTTATTCACCGGTGCTGAGCCATGGCGCAGCACCATTGAATATCACCCAGCACACTCCCTGGCACATCTCAGTTGCTCTTCGCCCAGGCTTGCGCCCCTGCCTGGCGCACTTTGAATATCCCACCCTACGTATTTCAGCATATACTGAAACCACATATTTGGCTTCATGCATTGCTTGAAAGCATGTCAATCTATTAAGTAATACATTGTCTGAAATATATTATTGATATATTTTAAAATATATACTGTATTCTTTGTATGTTACCTATATTTTTTATATATCTTACATATATTTTTAAGGCTGCAGGTAAGAGCCTGCAGCCCTCCTGCAGTCACTCTTCAAAAATGGCTGATTGTGCATTTTTGGACTTTTGGATGTATCCATCCACCACTGCAAAACAGTGCACTCCTCGTCCGATTTTTGCTTTTTGCTTCTCTGTCTTAAAGGCATCTGAAGGGCGGGGATATAAAAAAACTCAGGATATAAACAAACAAAAAAAACTTTTGAAAGCTGTGGTCTGTCCAGCTCAAATAGATAAATAGATTCATTCTAGTTCTTTCAGCAGCATAGGGGTTATCTCATTATCTCCTTGGTCATTGAGCTTTAAATGAGGCCCCAACAAGGAAACAGCTTCCAGACAGACACAGACAAGGATTCAGCTATTCCATGCTCTGAAGACATTGAGAGAGAGAGAGAGAGAGAGAGAGAGAGAGAGAGAGAGAGAGTGTGTGTGTGTGTGTGCAGAAACTCAGCTGCCCCATGCTTTGAAGACATTGAGTGTGTGTGTGTGTGTGTGTGTGTGTGTGTGTGTACCACATAGGAAATGGGTAAATCCCACTACAATCCTTGCCATGATTACCCCCAGGTCCTTTCCCATTTTTATGTTGCTTGCACGCATGTGCAAGAAACACAGTGCTATCATCGGAGATTTCGGAGGTGTGTCACCTCCTCCTCCAATTCAGTCAGTGTGCTGGCAGGCGCGGCCCCTTTCAGAAATATGCATTTTGGAGCTGTCTATGACACGCTCCAAAATGCAGTGGCATACAGTTGAAAGGGGAGTTATGCTTGAGTGAGCACCGATAAGATATCGGCTGCTCACGCGCAGCTCCCCCACAGGGCGCACTGCTTCGTCAAGATTGTATAGCCGACGGGTGCCCAATCCCCGCCGGCTGAGCTGCGCCCCCCAGTAGTAGGTGCCACGCTGGGAGCCCACCCCAGCGTGGCAAGCAGTCCTTGGCCGATAGGGGTGCCCAATCCCCTGTCAGCTGAACTCCTGTTTTGTGCCACGCTGGGAGCCCACCCCAGCGTGGCAGCAATACTATGGCCGACGGGGTGCCTAATCCCCGCCGGCTGAACGCCCTCCCATCGTTCTTGTGCCACGCTGGGAGCCCACCCCAGCGGCAAACATCCCACGACGCCTTTTTATTTTTTAAACCTGCAAACGAAAAGGTTCCGGGCGCGGCTCCCAGCCCCTCCAACAACCCGCACCACCCACTGCGCACCCAGCTCTCCCACACCCCCAATTGCTACTTACCTCTGACTCCGCGCGACATCTTCGTGGACTGGGAACACATCTGCACTCTTCAAAGCCGACTACAAACTGAGGAAATGCAGGTAAGCTGTATAATGGGCTAGATAGTGGGGTTTCAACTTTGTTGCATATCTCAGGCATTTTTGGGAATTTTTGCACCAAATTTTCAACATGGAGTTTTTGGGACCCCTTCTCATGAATGATGTCACTGTCATGGCGTTATTCGGGCCCGAAGGGTGATTTCACGCAGTGATTGCGCAGTGACTGCGAAATCATCCTTCAGGCCCAAATACCACCATGACAGTGACATCATTCATGAGAAGGGGTCCCTAAAACTCTATGTTGAAAATTTGTCAAAATTCAAAAATTATTGTTTTATTAGCGTAGCTATGCAGTTCCCACGCAGGCTCGTAAGTTCGCGAAATTTCAATAGTTTCACTCCAGATTTTCAAAATTGCCATTTTACCACACCTTCTTATGAGTAGTATAGCTGTCATTTTTCACATCTCACCCAAAATGTGTTTCCGCCCATGTAGCGTAGAATGGTGCAGTCGGTGCGCGAAATCAATGTACGGGACAAATTAGGAAAATCACAGTGATGCTGTTCATGAGCAGAGGTCTTAAAATGGCTATATTGAAAATTTGGTGAAAAAATTCTTAAAAATGACTGTTTTATGAGTGTGCGTTGCGCAGTTCCTACGCAGGCTCGTAAGTTCACAAATTTTCAATATTTTCACTCCAGATTTTCAACATTGCCATTTTACCACACCTCCTTATGAGCAGTACAGCTGTCATTTTTCACATCCTGGCCAAAACGTGTTTCCGCCCACGTAGCACACAATGGCGCAGTCGGTGTGCGAAATCAATGTATGGGACACATTAAGAAAATAACCATGACACTGTTCATTAGCAGAGGTCTTAAAATGGCTATGTTGAAAATTTGGTGAAAAAATTCCTAAAAATGACTGTTTTACGAGCGTGCGTTGCACAGTTCCTATGCACGCTCATAGGTTTGCGAATTTTCAATATTTCACTCCAGATTTTCAACATTGCCATTTTACCACACCTTCTTATGAGTAGTACAGCTGTTATTTTTCACATCTCACCCAAAACTTGTTTCCGCCCATGTAGCGCACAATGGCGCAGTCGGTGTGCGAACTCAATTTATGGGACACATTAAGAAAATCACAGTGTCGCTGTTCATGAGCAGAGATATTAAAATGGCAATGTTGAATATTTGGTGAAAGAATTCCTAAAAATGACTGTTTTACGAGTGTGCGTTGCACAGTTCCCATGCACGCTCGTAGGTTTGCGAATTTTCAATATTTCCACTCCAGATTTTCAACATTGCCATTTTACCACACCTCCTTATGAGCAGTACAGCTGTCATTTTTCACATCCTGCCCAAAACATGTTTCCACCATGTAGCACAATGGCGTAGGTCGGTGCAAACTCAATGTATGGGACACATTAACAAAATCACAGTGACACTGTTCATGAGCAGAGGTCTTAAAATGGCTATGTTGAAAATTTGGTGAAAAATTCTAGAATGACTGTTTCTGTTAGTGCGGTTGCGCAGTTCACGGCTCCGTAGTTCGTAAATTTCAATATTTGCACTCCAATGACTTCCAAATACCTAAACAGCACATAGAAGCAAGCAACATTTGGCATTGACAAATGCTTGTTGTTGTTGTTACTACCTCCCCCCAACTGTGTAATCTTCCCCTGGGTTTTTCTTTCCCAGATGCATTGTTTTGCACTTCTTTGCACTGAATCCAAGCTGCCATACTTCTGACCATTCCTCCAACCTTGCCAAGTCCCTTCTCATCCTTTCCACGCCTCCTTGTGTATCAACCCTGTTGCAGATCTTTGTGCCATCTGCAAAGAGACATACTTTTCCTTCCAGTCCCTCTGCAATGTCACTTATATAGACATTATAAAGGACTGGACCCAGTACTGAACCCTGCGGTACCCCACTAATAACCCCCTTTTTTCAGAGTGGACTCCGTTTACATCTACCTTCTGTGTCCTGTCGTCCAACCAATGTTTTACCCAGGCTACCACCCTGGGACCCACTCCCAGGCTGGTTAATTTGTTTATTAATCTTTTGTGTGGGACTGTGTCAAATGCCTTGCTAAAGTCTAGGTAGGCCATGTCCACAGCCCCTCCCTGGTCTAGGGCTATGGCTCTCACTTTAAATTGCTGGTGAGGATAGAGGGAAGAACTGGTAGCTGTTGTTCATACTGGGGAGCCTGCAACACCCATTTACAGGAGTACAGTAGGTAAAAAGGTCAATAAGGATCCTTTTCTCAAGCAAAGCAAATACACATTTGTTGCAGGCAGGAAGCCACCTTAATTGTAGCATCAGAGGTAGCTGTAGCCTACTCTCGTGGTCTTACTATAGCAGGATTGTGTTCCTACACATTTCTTTCCAAGGCAGTTGATAGGGGAGTAACAAACCGTGCCAGTATATTTATAATTATTGAGCTTGACTCTACATGGTCATTTGTTTTAAAAAGTTGCCAATATTTATTTCTAATAATACTTTTTAGATTATTTTCTTATTAATAATTCAGCGTCACGTGTGCTGTGCATATTCTTTCTTTGTTCCAAAATTAACTGAATGGCTAATGTTAATTTCTGATACATTCTACGAATATACGAGCATATGAAAATGCCAGCAGAAATAGGCCATGCAGTCTATTGAGTCTGCCCGACTCTGCAGCTAGCAACTCATCTTGCAACTGCCCCTCCCACCCCCACTCTTCCCAGTATCTCTGCCCCTTACCCTGTCCCACCCCCCTCTCGAAGCTGCCCATTGTCTTACAGGACACTATCTCATCCGGCAAGATGTTTCATTTGTCCACCACACTCTCAGTGAAAAAGTGCCTCCTCATCTCCCTCCTGAATCGTCCCCCTTCCAATTTCAACCCATGCCCCCTCGTGTCCCTCCCATTTCTTATCTGGAAGAGCTGTTGGTCTTGTGTATCCCCTTCAGATACTTAAAGGTCTTGATCATATCCCCCCCATCCCTCCTCTCCTCCAGTGAATACAAATTCAACTACCCCAGCCTGTCCTCGCAAGGCATGCTCTCAAATCCCTGGATCATCTGTGTGGCTCTTTGCTGCACCCCTTCTAACAATCTGCTGTCCATCTTCAGGAATGGGTGCCAGAACTGCATGCAGCACTCGAGGTAGGGCCTGACCAAAGACCTATACAGGGGCAGGATAACCTCCCTCCCTTCTCCTGGAGGAGATCCCTCTTGCCATACACGCCAGCATTTTGTTGGCATTTTCTGCCTCCCTCCTACATTGAGCAGAGATGTTCATACTCCCTGTAATGATCACCCCTAGGTCCTTCTCTTCCATGGAGTTCCCCAACAGTACCCTGTTCAAGTGGTACTCCCTCTCCTGGTTCCTGGCTCCGAAGTGCAGGACCTTGCACTTCTTGGCGTTGAACTCCAGTTGCCACATCTCTGCCCACTCCTGCAGCTTGGTCAGGTCCTCCTGTAACCACTTCCACCCCTCCTCATCATCAACCACGACTCCCATCTTGGTATCGTGTGTGAACAGACTGCTCTTGCTCTGGATCCCATGGGAGATATCTGCAATAAAGATCCCGAACAGTACTGGTCCCAGTACTGTTCTCTGTGGCACCCCGCCCGTCACCACTCTCAGTGATGACAGATCCCCTTCCACTGCCCTTTGCTGCCTTCCCCTTAGCCAGTTAGTAATCCATGTCACCATTTTGGGTCCTACCGCTACATTTTCCAGTTTCACCCCCAACCTCCCATGCAGCACTGAGTCAAAGGTCTTGCTGAAGTCTAGGTACAAGTCATCCACTGCATGGCCCTTGTTCATTTCCTGCATCACCCCGTCATAGTATTCTGTGAGGTTTGTCTGGCATGATCTTCCCACTACAAACCATGCTGTTGGGTATCACATCATAAGAGTGAACCAAAATGAGTGACTAGAAATACAGCAACTCATTTTGGGCTTTTTGATGGTGGGCTACCCTGCAGAATAGCGAGGGTATGGTATAGCGACCAGGGGGAAGAGCAAATGGAAGGGAGGAATAGCGAAGGGAAGGGAAGTTACAGGGAAGGGGTTTTCAGGTTCTGGTGTACCTGCTGCTGTCGAGCTAGCTGTGTGGTGTGATGTGGGAGGCTAGCTCTGGCAGAGTAGGTACTGAGTTCAAGACCAGCAGTGAGTTATATTTTTCTGCAGACTTAAATTTTGCTGAGATCCTGATTTTTGCCACCTCCTCGATATGCACACCCCCCCGGACTTGAGAATCCTTAGTAAAGGGGGTACAGGTGGCAAAGCCCCAGCACCGGGGGGAACAGCCCCCACCCAAAAACACTTTTTAAAATTCTGGATGTAGGGCGGCCCTGGAGTGTATATCAGCAATTTGCTCTTCAGAGATATACACCTGCCATAACAGTGATCCCAAATCCCTAATGTTTTTTCATTTCACGTCTTTGTACGCTTTGCATTTTTACAACCCTAATGTTTGCATTAATGCAGTTTTCACAAAGAATTTACCTTCTTTTTGTGATAGCTGAACTGTATGCAATATTGGAGACAGTCCTGGAATTGTATCCTCATTTGTAAAATTAGCTAAATACAATATTGGAGGCAGTCATGATGCAGTACATGAGCCCAGCAGACCCCGGCAAACATCTCAATTCCTTGTGGGTGAGTTTCCCTGACTCACCACAGGGTGTGGCGTCTGTGCCAAAACACTGCTCTGTCCCTATCCAGGCTGTGACTGGTGCTGTATGCTGCAGCACCGTCCCCTTCAGACTTGTCCCAGTAAACTGGCTCACTGAATTCACACCTGAACTCAACTCACTAGCACAGCAATGCAGTGTGTTCCCCAAGGTGCAATAGACTTTCCTGTAATCAGTGTTACCTAATAATTTATTTTTTACATATAACTTTTTGCTCCCCCATTATCTCCTGCACCTACTTGGCAATGGGGAGACATGGTATTTCTTGATTTTTCTCCCCGTTACCCCAGGACCCCAGAACGCAGTCTCGCATGTGCATGGAGGTGCACATGCACTCTGTTTCTCTAGTGATGGCCCCTTAATACCACCTGGTCTAGTACCAGGGTTCCCTATAGCCTGTCGCTACTGCCTAGCCTCCACCGGCGGTAGCCAGGAGCCGGGGAACCCTCACTTCCCTCCCCAGTGAGGACAGCTACCTTGCGGCCACTCAATGCATCTATGCACTCTCTCCACTAGCTGACCCCTGGTGGCCAAAGCTCACTTCTGAACTCAGTTCGCCAGCATGACAAGAGATGTGGCATCCAGCGCCTCAGCCCTCAGCACCACCGGGTCAAATTCTTTTTTTTAAATATTTTGACCCCAAACTTTCAACATATTCCTCTTATGACCCCACCTCATAATCCCCATAGGTGACAACTTTGAAATTCATGCTGAAATGCCATTCCGTGACACAGGTATGAAAACACGTCTTGGTCAGAATATGAAAAATGACAGCTGTACTGTTCATGAGGTGGTGTGAAAAATGGGTATGTTGAAAATCTGGAGTCAAAGTATTGTAAATTACCAGAGTTATGCACCTGCGTAGAAACTGCAATGCACGCTCATAATGTGGCCATTTTTTTGAATTTTTCACCAAATTTTCAACATGGGCTTTTTAGGCCCCACCTCAGGAATACTGGCACTGTCATTTCATTAATCAGTCCCGAAAGGTGATTTCACACAGTAGTGTTGCTTAGATAGTATCCTATGAATTAGGATACTACCAGATACCTGATATTTGGCCAAATAGTGGATCCGGTTGGTTAATAACACTATCTAACCATTGATCTGACCATCCCGGATCCAGGTCGGATCCCCCAAATCCATGGCTGGATCCCTGGATCGGGACACTGGATCCGAGAGCAAATCCCGGGATCTGACCGTGGATCCCTGGCTCCAACCTCTGATAATGTGGGATCTGACCTGGAATTCGACCTCCGACTTAGGTCAGATCCCAGATCAGATACTGCCACTATCTGACAGATCACAGTTGGATCCACAAAGGCACTGTCCGAGCATCTGACTGTGAAATAACCTTCTGGGACTGATTAGTGAAATGACAGTGCCAGTGTTCATGAGTTGGGGTCCCAAAAAGCTCATGTAGAAAATTTGGTGAAAAAATACCTACAAATGGTGAAGATATCAACATAAGTTGAAAACACCATCGAAATACATTATACGGCACTTACCTTTACTCCTCAGTTTGCAGTTCGCTTTGAAGAGTGCAGACGTGTCCTGGTCCACAGAAGATGACATCGGCAGACCTCTGGAGGTAAGTATAGGGTAAGGGGGGGTGCTTAGTGGGAGGGTCAGGATTGGGGGAGGGGGATGACGGGGACAATGAAGGATGGTTTTCTTTTTTGCAGGTTAAAAAAATTAAAACGTTGGGGTGACTGTTTTCTTTTTTACAGGTGCACTGTTTAACATACGTGTGTATTGGAACAGTGGGGGTGGGCTCCCCAGTGTCCCACACTACTGGGGAGAAATTCTGAAATGGAGATTGGGGCTCCCAACATTGGTAACACATTTAAACATGGGGCTGCAAGAGGGAGGGGGTTCGACCCCAGAGGTGGGCATCCCAGTGTCAGTAATTATCAATTTTTTTAGCAACTCTTTTGGGACACTGGGGGTGGGCTCCCCATATATCCCACACTTCTGGAGGGATCTAGATAGTGTGAACACATGAATTGGGGCCCCCGATGTTGGCAATCAGGTATGAAACAACTGGCTGGTGGAGGTGACAGTGGAGGTTGTCATCCCAGTGTCCAACTATACAGCAAAAGGAATAGCAGTTAGAGAAAGAAAGACTGCCACCAGGGCAGCCCCCCCCCAGCCTTATACATGGGCAGCAGAAAAAAATGTATCTATTTGTAGACTGCAGATGACAGAGCAGTCAGGATGGGAGATGAGTGAGAACAATTGCCATTGCATGACACGACACAGCTGTTGTTTAGTAAAGGACAGCTGTGTCGTATAGTACAAGTACTATATGACACAGCTGTCATTTATTAAAGATTGCTGTGTCATACATGTCTCGGTCCACAGAAAAGGATGCTGGCCAACCTCCTGAGGTAAGTATAGGGTAAGGGGGGATGTGAGGTGGTGGGTGCTCAGTGGGAGGATCGGGTTGGGGGTAGAGAGATGGCGGGGCCAACGAGGAACTGTTTTCTTTTTTTTTTCCAGGTAAAAAACAGAAATAAGACGTCATGGGACTTTTTTTCTTTACAGGAAAATCAGAACTAGATAACAGTATTTCGGGACACTGGGTGTGGGCTTCCCAGTGTCCCACACTGTTGGGGGGTAAATGCCAACATGGGGATTGGGCTCCTGATGTCAGAAGAGTTAATAAATAAAGGGACTGCACAGGGGGGAAGCATCCGACACCTGGGGTGGGCTTCTCAGTGTCGGAGAAAAATTAAAAACACTACAAACTAGATCAATTAAATAAATATATACACTGCCACCGGGGACTGAGGCTCCTAGTGTGCAGGTAAAAGATTAATAGAGGCAAGTCAGGATGATGAGGCTACAGTGACAGTAGTCCCGTCCCTGACCTACGAGTGGTGACAGCACCAGCCTACACTATACGACATAGCTGTCTTTAATAAATGACAGCTGTCATATTTTGCAAGTACTATACAACACTGCTGTCGTTTATTAAAGACAGCTATGTCGTATAGTGCAGGCTGCTGCTTTTGCAAAAATTCAGTTATGAATAGAATGTTCATTTTTTTGAAATGCACATGCTCAGAAACTGAACATTTTTAATACATATTTTAAAAATTACTTAACTGCAGGACCTAAAAACCCCAAAAGCACACACCTTGGACCAATCTCTATTAAATCTGAAAGTTTCAGGTTTTAAAGCCTCCTATTTTTTAAGATATCGTGTGGCAAAAAAAAGTCTTAACAATTTTCAAAAATGAAGACTTTTGTGGCTTTTTGCACCTCTGTAACTTTGCCACCCCTGAACTGATCTACATGAAATTTACAGGATCAAGAGTGCCTAGCACAGAGACTGAGCTTTCCAAATTTCATGTAAATCAGTTGAAAGGGGTAAAGTTATTAAGGTGCAAAATTGGAGTTTAACATAGAAGTGCTTACTCAACACTAATATACAAGCACTATGGTGTCTGTATAGTATATATATAGGAATAAGCACAGGGAATCCTGGCCAGCAACCTGCCGAGGAACACCAATAAGAGGTAAAAAATGCAAGCTGGCACCACCTTCCCTTAGCATGTACTTGCACTGCTCAACCACATCAGAAACAGCACCCACTAGGCAGGAGGACTGTAAAAGCAGGCAAACAACAACAAAAGAAGTGCAGTAGACAGGCCCAGTGTAGCTGAGGGTTGAGGAGCTGGACGCCACAACTCACGCCATTCCAGCAACCCATGTTCGGGAACAAGCATGGGTCACCGTGGATTGGCAGGGAGGAGATGGATTGAGCATCCGATGGACTGCTCTCCATCTCTGGGGAGGGGGGATTTCAGCAGCTGGTGCTCGCCTGACCCCTAGAAGAGGCTGAGGCTCGATGGCACAGAGCTGCACAAACAGGGAGTGGAGACACAGCAGATGCTTAATCAGGGGTGCGCATGGGAGCTTGCGCAAACCCAGTCACTGGCAGCATTGCACGCCATGCTACCGCAAGGGGAGAAAAGTGAAAAAAGGGTGCCCCAATCAAAGTGGCTTGCTGGCCATCTGTGAGCATCTGCGCCGGCTCCTGAGGGGATCACCATGCAGATCTGGACTTGGTTGGGGAGTTGGTCACCCCATGACACCCTGTCATGGGGGGTAAGCCATAAGGCAATGAAGGTGGTCTCCTCAGTAGGAGACCAGTGTGGGTCAGACGGCAGCCGGAGGATCAGGATGCAAGGACATGAGAGATGACTGGGGGCCCCAGGGGAAGAAATAGTCACTAAAAAAAAAAGGAGTGCAGCATCAGCACCCCATGGCAGAAGTGCAGAATTGCACCCAAGTAAGTGCTGTGAGAACAGTACAGAAGAAAAAATAAAATTTCTGGATTGCAGAGATACGGAGCAGCATGACCACTGATGCAACACTAAAGATAGCCCATCTACAAACCACAGGGCCAGGTGTCAAGCACTACATCAGGGATTGTTAGGGACACTGTGCCAATCGGATGAGTACCAGAATTCGATGACTCAATAAAAGGACTTTCCTATTTGGAACATTCTGAATGCTGGTTGGCGGGGAACAAACTCACCGATGAAAAGAAGGTGGATGTCTTCCTGACAGTTTTGAGAGCTACAGTCTATGAACTTTTTAAGAGTCTGACCGTACCTTTCAAGCTGGTGGAAATGTGGTATGATCAACTCACTGATACACTTTCACAGCATTTCAAGCCCAAGCTGATTCTCACTGCAGAGTGCTTTTGCTTTCATCATGGGGACCAAGAGGAGGGGGCAGCTCTTGCTGACTACAATACATATACTAGGCAGTGTTTTTTATGAGATAAGAATGTTATCTCATGCTGTTTTGGGTGAGAGGACTGTGAAGTGAAGCTGAGCGGTTCTTTCAGCCCAAAACAGCATGGAATAACATTCTTATCTCATAAGAAACACTGCCTAGTATATGTATTGTACTAACACATTATGAAGCACTCTCACTTTGCTGCAAAAAAATTGCAGATGGAAAGTTGCGCTATTCATGGTCTTATTTACATTTTTTCTTGTGTCCCTCCTCTGTCTACAGAGCTGATTGGTTTGTTCTGGTGTGATCAGTGCATAGTGAGGTACTGTTAGATGCAGTGTGAAATGGCAGTTGAATGAGTGTACACAAAACAAGTGCATACAAGGATTTTTATGTTTGCTTGTATGCATGTGCAAGAAACATAGTGCCATCATCTGAGTTTTTATGTTTGCTTGCACGCATGTGCAAGAAACATAGTGCCATCGTCCGAGTTTTCCAGAGGTGTATCAGCCTCTTCCAGTTCAGCCAGTGTGTTTGCAGGTGCGGTCGCAGTGCACCAATCACTGCTCCGGCTGTCTACGACAGCTGAAAATGCAGTGGCATACAGTTGAAAGGGAGAGCTCCGCTTCACTGAGCAGAGCTCCCCCCCAACACGCACACACGCATATTGCGTGTTGATGCGTTCCCTCCCACGCACATACTGTATAGCCGACGGGGGTGCCCAATGCCCCGTCGGCTCCATGCCCCCCAAATAAAAAGCTTTCCTGGTGCCACACTGGGGACACATCTGTATGGCCGACGGGGGTGCCCAGTCCCCCGTTGGCTCCAACCCCCCCAAACAGCCTTACAGCTGCCACGCTGGGAGCCCACCCCAGCGTGGCACAAGCACATATGGCCGACGGGGGTGCCCAATCCCCTGTCGGCTCCAGCCCCCCCAAACAGGCCCACTCCAGCATGGCAAACATCCTGCGTCATCTTAGTAATAAAAAAAAAAATTTAAATTAAAAACGGTCCCTCGCAGTCTCCTGCCCCCATCCACACCCACCCACTGTGCACCCTGCCTCCCCACACCCCCCATCCCATACTTACCTCCGGAGTCCAGTGCGACGATCTTTGGTGGACCGGGAACACATCTGCACTCTTCAAAGCCGACCGCAAACTGAGGAAATGCCGGTAAGCTGTATAATATAATAGATAGTTTTTTTCCAACTTTGCTGCATATCTCGGGCATTTTTTGGAAGATTACACAGCCACTGCATGAAATCACCTTTCTGCAATGATTAATGAAATGACACTGCCAGTGTTCATAAGGTGGGCTCTCAAAAAGCCTATTTTGAAAATTTGGTGACAAAATTCCTAAAAATGACTGTTTTATGAGCGTGCATTGCAGAGTTCCTACGCACACTTGTAAGTTCTCAAATTTTTAATATTTTCATTCCGGATTTTCAACATTGTCATTTTACTACACCTCCTTATGAGCAGTGCAGTTGTCATTTTCACATCTCGCCCACAACATGTTTCTGCCCATGTAGCGACAATGGCACAGTCGGTGTGTGAAATCAATGTATGGGACATGTTAAGAAAATCACAGTGACACTGGTCATGAGCAGAGGTGTTAAAATGGCTATGCTGAAAATTAGGTGAAAAAATTCCCAAAAATGACTGTTTTAGGAGCGCACATTGAGCAGTTCCTACGCTCGCTGGCAAGTTTGTGAATTTGTAATATTTGCACACCAGATTTTCAACAGTGCCATTTTACCACACTTCCTTATGAGCAGTAGAGCTACCATTTTTCACATCTCGCCATTTCCGCACATGTAGCGCACAATGGTGCAGTCGGTGTGCAAAAACAATGTTTGGGACAGATTAAGAAAATCACAGTGACACTGGTCATGAGCAGAGGTCTTAAAATGGCTATGTTGAAAATTTGGTGACAAAACTCCATAAAATGACTGTGTTACGAGTGAGCATTGCACAGTTTCCACGCACCCTCATAAGTTCATGAATTTGTAATATTTTCAGTCCATATTTTCACCAGTGGCATTTTTCCACACCTCCTTATGAACAGTACAGCTGTCATTTTCCACAACATGGCTGAAATGTGTTTTCACACTTTCAGAGCAGAAATGTGTGGTCGCTGTGGGAAATCATTGTTCGGGACAGATAAAGAAAATCACACTGACACTGTTCATGATTGGAGGTCCCAAAATGCCTGTGTTAACAATCTGCTGTAAAAAAATCCCCAAACTAGTTACATTACAGGTGTGCGTTGCACAGTTTCTATGCATGCCGTGACCTCACCAGTTTTTTTAAGATTTTCACAGCAGATTTTCAACATTGCCATTTTTTACACCTCCCCATGAACAGTAACGCTGTCTTTTTTCACATCCTGTTCAGAATATGTTTTTGCACTTGTGGTGCCAAATGCCATAGTCGCTGTGCAAAAGCAGTTTTCAGCTAACAAACTGATATTGCCACTGTTCATGAGGTGGGGGTCACAAAAAAACCATGTTGAAAATTTGGAGTGAAAATAGGAACGAATGCCTGAGGCATTAGGGTTTCCGACCATAACGCCCCACCCTGTAAAGAATGACAGGCATCAGGGGTGTGACTTGGGATTCTTGCCTATCATGCTCATACCATTCCACCCTCACTCACATCCTGCAGCCAGTGAGAGGCATCAAGGTGTGCCTTGGACTCTTCGGGCCCAAACTTCACCCCATTCTTCTATACCGCACTCATCTCACCGTATTTCCTGATGGAATGGAGTGTGCATAAGGGCCAAAGACCCCAAGGCACACCGTGACAGTTGTCAGTGTCTGCAGGGTAGGGTGTGGTGAAATGGCATGGTCGTTATGCCTGACGACCCAAAGGCACAACCAGGTGCCTGTCACTCTCTGCAGGGTTGTGGTGGGATTCACTTCAGTTCAGTACTTCGCTGCCATTCCTATTATGCAGCTCTGAAACTTCTACACTACTAATGTCAATGCCAGCAAGCAAACATTCGGCATTGACAAATGCTTGTTGTAGGTGTGGCATCCTGTCTTCCAATTCAGTCAGTGTGTTTACAGGCGCGGCCACAGTTCACCAATGAATGCTGCAGCTGTCTATGACAGCAGTTGAAAATGCAGTGCCATACAGTTGAAAGTGAGAGCTCCACTTCAGTGAGCAGCGATAAGATAGTGTTGATTAGCATATTGCCCGGCAATCCTGCTTGCATACATCTCTGCTTTCTCTTCCTGGAACATAAATTCAGTTTGAAGTGAACTTTTCCTAGGACTATCTTTCCGGGAGGAGGTGACAGGGGTGCCCAATCCCCCGTCAGCTCAATTAAACCCCCCCCCAAAAGAAACAGACTTTCAGTTGCCACGCTGGGAGCCCATCCCAGCATGGCACACATCTGTATGGCCGACAGGGGTGCCCAATCCCCGTCGGCTCTACTGCCCCCCAAAAAAATCTTCCAACTGCCACGCTGGGAGCCCACCGCAGCATGGCACAAGTCCTGCGTTGTCCTCCTGAAAATAAAACAAACACCTGAAAAGAAAAAAATGGGCCCTTGTTGATTGTCTTGCCCCCAACCCGCGCCCACCCTCTGTGCATCCATCATCCCCAAACCCCGACCTCACCCCATACTTACCTCTGGAGGCCAGTGAGACAATCTTCCGGTGGACCGGGAACACGTCTGCACACTTCAAAGCCGACCACGAACTGAAGAAATGCCGGTAAGCTATATAATGGAATAAATAGGGTTTTTTCAACTTTGATGCATATCTCAGGCATTTTATGGAATTTTGGCACAAATTTTCAACATGGGGTTTTTGGGACCCCTCCTCATGAATTCTGGCACTGTCATGGCATTAATCGGCCCTGAAAGGTGATTTCGCGGTCACTGCATGGAACCACCTTTCAGGACCGATTTATGAAACAACAGTGTACAGTTCATGAGGTAGGCCCCCAGAAATCCTATGTTGAAAATTTGGTGAAAAAATTCCCCAAAATGACTGATTTGCGAGCGTGTGTTGTACAGTTCCTATGCACGCTCGTAAGTTCGCAAATTTTTTATATTTTCAGTCCAGATTTTCAACATTGCCATTTTACCACACCTCCTTATGAGCAGTATAGCTGTCATTTTTCACATCTCACCCAAAATGTGTTTCTGCACCTGTAGCGCACAATGGCGCAGTCGGTGTGCAAAATCAATGTTCAGGACAGATTAAGAAAATCACAGTGACACTGTTTATGAGCAAAGGTCTTAAAATGGCTATGATAAAAGTTTGGTGGCAAAAGTCCATAAAATGACTGTGTTACGAGCGAGCATTGCGAAGTTTCCACGCACCCTCGTAAGTTCATGAATTTGTAATATTTTCAGTCCAGATTTTCACCACTGGCATTTTTCCACACTTCCTTATGAACAGTATAGCTGTCATTTTTCACACCTGGCTGAAATGTGTTTCGCACTCCCAGTACAGAAATCTTGTGATCGATGTGGGAAATCACTGTTCGGGACAGATTAAGAAAATCACTGTGACACTGTTCATGGCGGAGGTCCCAAAATGCCTGTGTTGACAATCTGCTGTAAAAAATCCCCAAACTAATTACATTACGGGTGTGCATTGCACAGTTCCTATGCACACTCGTGACTTCACCAGTTTTTTTAATATTTTTACTGCAGATTTGCAACATTGCCATTTTTTACATCTCCCCATGAACAGTACAGCTGTCATTTTTCACACCCTGTTCGAAATGTGTTTTCGCACCTGTGGTGCCAAATGGCCTAGTCACTGTGTAAAAGCAGCTTTCAGCTAATGAACTGATATTGCCACTGTTTATGAGGTGGGGGTCACAAAAAAAACATGTTGAAAATTTGGAGTGAAAATACCAACGAACGCCTGAGGCTTTAGGATTTCTGACCATAACGTCCCAACCTGTAGAGAATGACAGACATCAGGGGTGTGACTTGGGATTGTCGTCTGTAATGCTCATACCATTTCACCCACACCCACACCCTGCAGCCAGTGAGAGGCATCGAGGTGTGCCTTGGACTCTTCGGCCCCAAAGTTCACTCCATTCTTCTATACAGCACCCATTTTACTGTATTTCCTGATGGAATGGGGTGAACATAAGGGCCAAAGACCCCAAGGCACACCATGACACTTGTCGGTGTCTGCAGGGTAGGGTGTGGTGAAATGGCATGGCCGTTATGCCTGACGACCCAAAGGCACACCCCAATGCCTGTCAGTATCTGCAGAGTGGTGGTGGGGTTGGCATCAGTTCAATACTTCACTGCCATTCCTATTATGCAGCTCTGTAACTCCTACACTACCAATGCCAATGCCAGCAAGCAAACATTCAGAATTGACAAATGCTTGTTTTTATTAGAGCCACAAACCATAGGTAAACTGTGATTCTTTACACCGTATCTGGTTGATCTGTGAGGTGACAGTTCCTGTCAGAAGTGAGTGGCAGCGCAGCGCAGTGGGAATCAGCTGAATGGGTGCACACGCTGACATCTGTTCAGCCAATAAGAGATTGGTGATTCAGTGCTTCTGATTGATCAGCAAAGTGAGAGTGCTTTATAATATTGTATTAAATCATCTGGCAAGCACCTGTGAGTTTGGACAGTTTCTAGATAATGTCCTATAGAATCAATTCATCTGTAGTCTGAGAAGAGAAGGCTGTCATAAATAGCTGTTGTTAAAAAATGATTTAATGTTTAAGTCAGACTATGACATTGTGCTTGCTTAAGAGCTCATCTGGAAGGACACCAGGGTGCTAGAGGGACATTCTGAACAACCAAAGAGTGTTGTTTATAGAGTCACCTATATGCCAGGAGCCAAGGGGCATTCCAGACCATGAAATGGTGATGAACCACCATTTCATCAACAACTACAAAGTTCTTGGAAGCCAGCCCCACAGGCCAGTTCCACAAAGTCTAAACATCTTTGTTACCATTTTTGGGTAACCACAAGCAAAGCAAATGTGGATTTCAGCAGAAAAAGGCCACAACTATGGAACACTGGGACATCTTCAAAAAGTGTGCAAAACTGCATCATGTACTGCTCATGCACAGTATGCCCCAGCCCCAGGAGCCATACAGACACTGACCTGGAAGAACCGTCATTGGAGCTGTTCACTGCCTATGCAACACAAGGAAATGGAGAGGGAATTTGCATCCACATCATGTTTACAGACAGACTGGTTAGCATGCAGCTTGACTCCAGACCCTCAGTATCTCTTGTGTCACAGCACATCTACAAGGACATCTACATACAAATAATAATAATTAAATTTATTTATAAAGCACAATTCAACAAGTGTCAAAGCACTGTACAGGGACTAAAACACAAATAAACAATAAAATATCTAAATAGATCATTAAAATACAGTATTGCAACTTCAACAATCCCCGAAGGCACGGCTAAATAAATATGTTTTTAAAGCCGTCTTAAAGCTCTCCACGGTCGTGCAATCTGAGGTAGAAAATTCCACAGAGTCAGGGCTACATACATAAAAGCTCTTGCACCAGAAGTTTTCAATCAACCTTGGGAACCTCTAGCAATCCCTCTTCAGCTGAGTGGAGGGGTCAGAGAGGGCAGTAAGGAACCAGGAGCTCTTGCAGGTAGCCAGGACCCAGTCCATGTAGGGCCTTAAACTGACCTTGAAGGTGATCCGCCACTGAACAGGCAGCCAGTGCAGTTCACACAGCACAGGGGTGATATGACTAGTCTGGGAAACCCTGACTAGTAACCTGGCCGCAGCGTTCTGCACCAGCTGCAGGTGGTGGATATCAACCCCTGGAAGCCCTAGGTATAGGGAGTTGCAGTAGTCAAGGCGGGAGGTCATGAAGGCGTGGATCAACGTTGGAAGGTCGTGAGACAGAACAAGGTGCTTAATCCGGGCGATATTCCTCAGATGGTAAAAAGAGGATTTGACTACAGCTGACACCTGTGAATGAAGTGTCAGCCCTTCACTAAATATCATGCCTAGATTCTGCACCTGAACAGAGAACACAAGCTGGCTACCCCGGAGCCAAAGTCCAGAGTCAAGCCATGCTCCTGTCCTCTCTATCCGGCGACCTGGATCCACCACCAACACCTCAGTCTTATCAGGGTTCAACCTTAGTCAGCTGGCCCACATCTAGTCCTGGAGCTCTGCAAGGCAGTTGTTAAAGACAGAGACTGCACTATCCTGGTCGGGGGCAAAAGACAGGTAGAGCTGGGTATCATCTGCATAACAGTGAAACCACAGCCCATACCATCTTACAATGTCTCCCAATGGCAGCAAATACACTGCAAACAATATAGGAGACAACACAAAGCCCTGAGGAACCCTACATGGCAGTGAGAAGGAAGCTGAGGAATAAATCCCTGGCACCACTCTCTGAGTTCTGCCAGTGAGGAAAGATGTAAACCAACTGAGGACTGTACCTGACAGGCTACAGATGTTTCTCAGCACTCAAGCAGCCCTCCCATGGTATACGGTGTCAAAGGCTGAAGAGAGATTGAGAAGGACCAAGGCTGAATGACACTTCTGATCTCTAGCAATCAGGAGCTCATTGAGCGCCCAAACCAGAGAGGTCTCCGTACTATGCCTTTTCCGAAAACCAGACTGGAGGGAATCATAGATGTCATGGATGGTCAGGTGGTTATCCAACTGAAGAGCAACTACATTCTCTATCAACTTCCCAATAAAGGGAAGGTTAGAGATTGGCCTGTAGTTGGCAGGGCAGTTTGGGTCAAGGGAAGATTTTTTAAGGAGCGGTGTAACTACTGCCTCCTTTAGGGAGTTTGGGAACTCACCTAACTCTAAAGAGCACCAAACTATCTCTGCCAGAACAGGGCCAATGACATCTACACACCCCAAAACGAAGTGTGTAGGGCCCAGATCATGACTACAGCAAGAAGGCTGCATACTTTGGACAATCCACACAACATCATAAATTGCTGGCTGGTCAAAGTTATCCCAGAAAGACCGGGGTGTAGTAACCATACACCGACCACCACAAACCCCCATAGAGCGTGCTGAATGGATCTCAGCCCTGACGTCGGCCACTTCATTGGCAAAGAACTGAGCGAACTTGTCACACTAATCTTGTGAAAATGCTCTCCAGACCTGAAGACAGGCTGGATTACACAGTCTGTCCAAGGTTCAGAAGAGCTGAGCTGGTCGATTCTGAGTCACAGCAATCTCCCTGGACAAGAACTCTGCCTTCTTATGGGAGATTGTTGATTGATAGACTCGATAATGTTCCATCAATCTAAGGTGGTCGGCATCCAGGGCAGATCTCTGTCAGCAATGTTCTAGCCTACACCCCACATGCCTCAACTCCCTCTGGGCCCCATCAAACCAAGGGATCCAAGGGCAGAGAGTGAGGGGGTGAATGTGGACAGGAGCGATGGAATCCAGGGTGTCCCCCACAGCCATATTATAGGCCTCGACTAGGCACTTCGGACCCTCACTGGCATCCATACATCCCAACAGATCAAGGACCACCAAGAGACCAATGGGAGTAACATCCCTCTAAGGGCAGTATCTGACCATCTCCACAGCGGCAGGCCTATAGGGGGGAGCTCGGAAATTGAATCTTACAGTGCAATGGTCAGACCAACCAACTGATTCCACCACCAAGTCAGTAGCTTCCATTCCTAGGAGGAAAACCAGGTCAAGTGAGTGACCATAAACAATGGCTTGCAGAGGCAACAACCTGTATGAAGCCCAACATATTCATAATTGGGAGGAATTCCTGACTAAATTGCGAGACTTCATCATTGACCCAGGCGTTGAAGTCACCCAGCACCATCAACCTGGGCGACTCCAACACCTTGTCAGTGATGAAGTCCGTGACTTCCTGCAGGAATATGCTCTCACCCCCTGGTGGACGGTAAATGAGACTAAAACTGCTCACTCCTCAGATTCTCCGCTCCCCTGGTTCTGCAAATGGTTCTGCAAATGGTCTGGAGAGACTTCCAAACATGTCATTCATTATGAATGCTGTTCAAATGAATGAAATACAATGAAAATTAAACAAAACTAAAATAACTCTAGAGTAACTCTAAAGTAACCGCTAAATAAAATTAAATCCCACAAAATCTGACTCAAACTGGCAGACTTAGCAAACAGCAGATGGCAGACCCAGCATAGTCGCCATCTTGGTTGATAATAAGTAGGAGGTAGATAAAGACCAGTTGTTAGTGGGGTGTGGCTCAACCTCCAGTTAAACTTCTTGAATCACATCAATGCCATCACATCAGAGCTCTGCCCTAAGCTAGGCCTGCTATACAGAAATTGTGATGCCCTTCCACTACCTGTTAGATGCACATTATTAGCAAAAATGATCACTTAAATCTTCAACTACGCTGACATAGTATATGGCACTGCCCCCTCCTTCTGGTTATCCAGGCTTGATTCCCTCCTCTATGCTTTCTGCTGCTTTGCCACAAGTTCTGCTCTCAGAACCCACCACTGCACTTTCATTTCTTCCCTCGGGATACCATCCCTATCCTATCATCGCTTCAGCCACTCCATCTCCTTCATATCCAAAGTCTAGTTTGACCTGCTCCCCTTTACCTGGCAGAGAGGCTAACACCAGCTGACATTTCCCCATACTCACTGTGCTTAAGGGACTCCTATTCTTTCTCCCCCCTGCACCTTCCTCATCCACTGGCAAATCCGACTTCACCTACAGACTCCCCTCTTTATGGAACCACTTTCCACCTCTCCTAAGAGACCCACCCCCTCACAACTGCTTCAAATACCACATCCGGCAACTTCCACTCCCCACCTGCACCTGCTCTTAGCCACTCACTAGCCCAGCCTCATGCCAGATGTTTTTGTGGATAGTAATTTAATCCTCAGAATTGTATGATACTAATTGTATATAGTCCATCTGAATGTATAACACCTGGAAATGAGCCTTGGCTCAGTGTGCCTTTCCCAGTTATCAAATGTTTAAATAAATAAATAAAAAAGGAGAATTTCAAGAAGTTCATGTTGTAACTATTGCACACTCAGCTCATGCCTTATACAGGAGACCAAGTCCCTGTTCTGGGGCAGATTCAGGTACCAGTCATCTATGAAGGAGGAGCATGAACTTTACCTCTAATTGTAGGGCAAGGAGAAAGACCTGCATTACTGGGAAGAAACTGGCTAGTGAAGATCAAGTTGCACTGAAAAAAGATCTCCACTTAAACTGTAGCAAAAGCACCTCAAGATACAGTGGTAAAGTATGGACAAACATGGTCCTATTATACAGGACAGCTATGACAATATCCAGGATTTCAAGGTAAAGATCAAGGTGCAAACTGGGGCCAGCAGTTGCTCCAATCTTCCGCAAACCTTGGTTATAATGCTACACTTTAAAGGAAGCAGTAGAGAAAGTACTGGATCATCTGGAAAAGCATGTTATCATGTCATGAGTAGAGAGGAGCAACTGGGCTACCCCATCTTCATGGTGCCAAAGCTAACTAAACCAGTGAGGCTGTGTGGGGGCTACAAGGTTACAGTGAATCATGGCATAGAACCAGAAACATATCCATTACCCAGTGCCAAGGACTTGTTTGCCACATTGGCAGGTGAGAAGTTCTTTAGCAAGTTGGGCTTCCTTTGCATACCAACAGCTGGAACTGGAACCAGAATCAGAGCTTTTTCTCACCATAAACGCCCACAGGACATTTTACCAATAGAATCAGTTGGCTCATGGAGTTTTTATTTATTTATGTATTTAAAAATGTTTCACCAGGAGGGCACACTGAGCCAAGGATCATTTCCAGGTGTGACCTGGGGGAAGGGGTAATAGGGAAGTAAATCAATAAATATACGTACAGGTAATACAGTCGATATATACACATACAGGTAAACCCAAATGCAACATTGGAGCACACAATGGAAGGGGGAATGCCACAGTAAATATATACATGTATACAGGTAGAAATGTTTCAGCAGTGTAATAATCATAGCTGTGGGAGATGCAGGGATGGAGTTTGTAGGGGGTTAAGTTCAATGGGAAAGAGAGGTGAGGTTAGTTGCAAGTGCAGGTGTGGGGAGGGAGTTTGTGGAGAAGAGAAGAGAGCAGAAGGTGAGGGGGCATGACAAAGGTGCAAGGGGATGGAGTTCCACAATTTAGGCAGGTGGTAGGAAAATGTAGATTGGCCTTTGGAAGTGGATGTTCTGGGAATAGTTAGAGAGTGGTGGTCACAATTACAGAGAGAATGGCGGGAGAGGGGAGAATGAGGAGGAGAGATAGGAAGAGAGGGAACCAAACCAGTATTTACCAGTAAAGTAGATGGCATGGGAGTGTCTCCTATCCTCAGGTGAGAGGAAGCAGAGGAAGTGATAGATGTCACAGTGATGAAAAAGAGTGGAGGAACATCAAGTGCAAAATGGCAGAAGGAGTTGTAGAGGGTGTCTAGTCTGGCATGGAGGTTTTGAGAGCAGCACTAAAAACTATGTCGCCATAGTCAAAAGCTGGGAGGATCATTTTCATACAATACAGCATCAAGTAGACAGCAGAATGAAGCTGCTGTTACGGTAAAGGGCACCAAGCTTGGAGTGGAGTTTTTTGGCAATTGCATCAGTGTGTACAGAAAAGTCGAGGTGCCTGCCAAGCCAGACACCAAGATACTTAGCAGAGGAAGAATCCTCCAGTTTAGTCCCATAGACTGTGTGGAAAGAAGTCAGGGAGGGGATATGAGACAGTCTCTGACTAGTGCCAAAGGTCATGGAGTTTGTCTTTTTTGCATTAAGGAACAGTTGATGTGAAACTAGCCCGTGCTGGACATTGTCAAAGTCCAGCTGTAGGGTAGTAGTAACACTAGACGGGGATGGGCTAGATGTATACAGAATGGTGTCATCTGCATACATGTGGATGCTAGAAGAGGAGCAGGCAGAGGGGAGGTCATTGAGAAAAATGGAAAAAAGTAAAGGACCCAGAACAGAGCCCTGAGGCACACCAGTCAGGATGGGGAGGGGGGATACTGAGTCAGCAATCCTAACTGACTGGGTTCTGCCAAGCTGGTAGGAGGTAAACCAATCAACAGCCGAAGGAGAAAGCCCTGGTAAGGAGAGTATGGATAGGAGGATGGTGTGAGAGACTATACTGAATGCCTTGTCAAGGTCGATGAAAATGGCAGAGGTGATAAGGCCACCGTCCATACTGGTAAGTATGGAGTCAGTGAATCAGAGGAGAGAGGTGGTGGTGGAGTGATCCTTCCTGAAACCAGATTGAAAAGGAGTGAAGATCGAGAAGGAGCCAAGGTAGGAGGATAGTTGAGATAAGACAAGATGTTCTTGGATTTTGATCATGATAGGGAGGAGGGAGATGATTTGATAGTTGTTAGGAGAGGAGGAGTCTCCCACATTGGGAAGGGGGGATGACAAAGGCATGTTTCCAGGCCATAGGGACAGATGAAAGAAGAAAAGGTTCAGAAGCGTTGTTAGAGGAAAGGCAATAGCAGGGGCAGATAGAAAGAGAAGCTTGGAATCTAGGCCATCAGGGGAAGATCCAGAAGAGGAGTTCAAGGCAAGAAGAGCCTTGAGGGTGGTGGAGGGGGTATCATGGAGAAGGAGAAACAGGGGTGAGGGGAGAGAGGATGGAGGAGTCACAAGACAAAGAGGGGGTGGGATGAGAGAGAGCTAAGAAGGTCAGCAGCACAGGAGGTAAAATAGGAGTTAAATTTGGTGGTAACTTCTAAGGGGTCAAATAAGACAGCGTCATTGTCTTGGAGTTTCAACAGCGTCAGCAATTTTTCAGCACATAATGGATCAGATACTGCATGGGCTGAACCATGTAGTCTGCTTTATGAATTATATTTTTGTAACAGCATCCACAATGTAGTAGTAACAGTAGTAGTTGTAAAAATTGTTATTCATAAAAATATATGAACAGGGATGAAAACTCCATTGAGCTTAACTCATTTTCAAAGAGGCCCCTTGATTATACATTTCATATTCCACATATTAATGACAAACAGGATGATAATATATCATATCAAGCACACAAGCAACAGGATATAAATTGTTACAGACATTGCACAGTAACTTGGTAACCAAATACCCATCTCTAGGTAGGTTCTACAGTTGCATATATACAACTAAATAGCACAACAGAAAAAGAACATTTAACCCGCATGATCTCTCTAAGGATTGGTTGATGATATACGACCTTATATTCGCTATTTTAAACAGCACGGTTTCTGTATTTTGGTTAAGTTAGAAAACTATTGTCTTATGGGTCCTAAATGGGTCGGTGCGTTTAACCCTCTCAAGCGTAGGGGTAGTGTGTTCCTTAATATGGGACCCCTTTGAAAAAAAGTGAAGACCTGCCTATCTCCAGGTTGCACGTGGGCACAGTAAATTCAAAACCCAGTGAAGATCTTAATCCCTCCCTCAATTCCCTAGCCCCATAAATATCTAATAAATATCTGGGTAGTGTTTGTTTTCTAATTTTAACCATAAAGGCTACTAAGTGCCAATCTCTTCTTTATTTCAGACTCCACCAATTCAGAGCTTTGTACATATTACAATAATGTGTTCTCCTGGGGGCATCAAGGACGAACAGGGCAAGTCTGTTGTACATAACATGCAGCCTTGCCAGCTCTGTTCCCGAGGCTCCCACATACACTAGGTCACCATAGTCTAAGACTGGCAGGATTATAATGTCTACAATCTTATTACGCACCTCGACAGTTGTAAAGCACTTCAATCTATACAAGATGCCCAGCTTCCTACTTAAATTAGCTACCATTTGTCCAAATGGATCTCCCACTTAAGCCTATGGTCTAACCAAATCCCTAAATACTTATAATATGTGACCTGCTGAATTTGTTCTCCTCTCAAGGTTTTTATATCTGGCAACTGTTCTGCCCCGTTATTACCCTGAAAGAGCATTACCTGTGTCTTTTTTGTATTTAATATTAGCTTTTGTGTCTCCAAAATATGTTTGCAACTGGGAAAAGGAAGTTTGCAACTTAATGGAGATGCTTTCCACAGAGCTACAATGGAAGAGCACCTGACAATCCTAGAACAGGTAATGTCCAGACTGCAGTGGTATGGAGTAAGTTTGAATCCACCCAAATGTCAGTTTCTACAAGATTCTGTCAAGTACCTGGCTTATCGGATCTACACTCGGGGCCTGCAACCAACAGAGAGCAAATCTGAAGTAATTGTCAACTCACTGATGCCAACAAATGTGACTGAGTTAAGATCATTCTTGGACCTGTTGAACTACTATGGATGTTTCTGGCAAACATGTCCATATCATTACATCCACCACATGACTTGCTACAAAAAAAAAAGTGAAATGTAATTTGTCACTGCAGTGTGAAGCAGCATTCCAGTCTTGCAAGCAAAAACCTTTGAACAGCAAGTGGCTAGTGCACTACAACCCAGCAAAAACTCTGAGACTGGTATGTAATGCATCCCCATATGGGAAAGGTTCAGTATTCTCTAATGTGTTACCTTCCAATCACTACCCAATTACTTTTGCATCAAGGGCCTCTTCTCCAAGCGAAAGGAGTTATGCTGGATCAAAGAGCAAGCCTTGAGCATAATCTTCAGCACCAAATATTTCCATAAGTACTTGTATGGATGGAAATTCAGTCTGCTAACAAATCACAAACCTCTACTGGCCATTCTGGAGCCAAAGATAGAAATACCAACTCTAGCAGCACTGAGAATGCAAGGATGGGTCCTGATTTTGTTGGCCTACGTCTATGACATTGAATACAGACATTCTTAGAACACCAGTGTGGGCCGTCCCACCGTCGTAGTGGTAGCGCTACTGCTTGTGACACCAGCGACCCGGGATCGAGAGTGATATTAGGATGCTGGAGGGTTGGACAGGAGAAGGAGGATCAAGCACCCAATGGGCTGCTCTCCTCCTCCTCCGGGGAGGGTGGGCTGTGTGTCCCATGGCTTTACCACCATCTGGGTGACCATGTGTGGAGGTGTAGCAGGACAGTAGGACTCTGAGTGGGAGAACATCAGCTGGGATCCAGAGTGGCAGCATGTCTCAACGTGCTCCACCTCCTTGTACTCCCATGAGCACTGACGCCCATGGGGTGGAACCAGAAAAGCAGAAAACCTCACACCAGCCACCTGTAGATGGGACCCAGCTGTCCCGAGACTCCATAACCAGGCTCCTTGGGGGGGGGCTAGTTGGACCACCTGATGCACACTCATGGACTGGGGGGAACATTGAGGGGTTCCCTCCCTCCCCACCTGGAGGGTAAACCACAGCAGGATGGGGGATGGTCTACTGGTACTCTGGAGCAGTTACCCAGGGTCAAGCTATGGGAGCTCGCACAGCATAGGGCTCCCTGAAGAAACCTGGCTGGTGGGGAGAGTAAGGGGGAATAAAGAGTAAACCTAAAAAATTAAAAAGAACACCAATGCGGATGCACTGATGATATTGCCAAGCAAAGATGCAATAGAGAAGGAAGATGATGGGGCTGTGTTCCTACTTTTACATATTGAGGAGCTACTTATTGCTTCATGGAATGTAGCACGGGAAACATGACAGGATCCAGTTCTCGTTAAGGTCCTGGATTTCACTCTAAATGACTGGTCCAGCTTCATGAGAGAACTGATTCTTCTACTTTTGTTTGACAAGAAGGACCAGTTGTCCACAAGGCTGTATTCTGTGGGTGGATCTGTTCACGAGAAGGGGTTACCATTGTTCAGCATCATTTTATTCATAATTTAAAAACTGATCAAAATAGTTACTGCAATTATAATATGCGTTTTTCATGGATGGTCATCTCCAGAGATACCTGACATAGTTTTAAAGTCTTAGCTGCAGTCAGTTTTTTTAGATGGCCATCTCTGAAAATTCACATATTTACACCTGCAGATTGTGACATGCAAGATTAGAGCATGTTACATGGGTTATAGTCTGTATATGCCTTACTTGTTTTTAATAAAATCAGTTTAAAACTGTGTGCTGTGTGTCTTATTTCATTTGCCTACTCCCCGATTTACACACTGGCTGAGATTTAAATTTTCTTGTGCAAATTGCCATTTTGCAGGCAACATGCAGTGTCCTGTGTAAGAGCTTTAGTTAAAATGCCCCCCAAATGTTTTGTCTCTGCGATCTGTCCTGCAAATTACCCCTGGTGCTAGCAAAGGTGAGGATGTAGGTGGCTGCCAATCATTTTTTACAGTCCTGCGGTCTCCCTTTGATGCAGAGGTGCTTTAACTCCCAGTCACTGATTGGTGTCTCTATTTCTCTGACATTTCTGCACCACTACATGACCCGACCCATTCAAAGCAGTACTGCCCTGTGATGTATAGGGACATCAGCAGTACACAGGTTCTACTGGGCTATAAAAGCCTGTGTACTGCTTTGCTCAGTCCCGTTTTCCTGCGATCGTTCAGCATTTGAGCAGAGCCGTGTCCAGCTTCAACGACCCTGCTAACTGTGCCAAGCTGTACTTTGTACAACGCTGTGTGCTGCGCCACTGGCTGTTTGCTGCACCACTGCTGTTTGCTGTGCCACCTGGCTGTTTGCTGCACCACTACTGTTTGCTGTGCCACCTGGCTGTTTGCTGCACCACTACTGTTTGTTGTGCCACCTGGCTGTTTGCTGCACCACTTGAGGTAAGCTTTTAATGCTGGAAGCTGCCACAAGAAAGAATAACTTGTTAACATGGTGTTTTCATTAAGATTTTTTGGTCTAATTTGGGCATTGTAAGCCACAGGGGAGCCCCCCCACCACCCCCCCATGGAGCAACTGGAAGGAGCCATGCTGTTCATGCACCACAGTAAGCCCAAATCAAGCCAGAGTAAGTGTTTTGTGGGGTTAGGAGTGCGGAAGGGGGATGGTGAGTGTCCAGGTCCAGGTTTGCTAGATGGGAGTGTAACCCACAGTCTACAAAGTTTCTGCTGGGTCCTTGCTTCTTTCTTTTGCTGTTGTTAGCACACCCCAACAATTAAGGGGCAATCTTCAGCAGGGCACTTTCTTGCCTTGTATTCTTTTTTTTGGGGGGGGTAAAAACTGTGCTATTCTGGGTGGAAAGTCTGTTTTATACACTCTTGAAGGAGGCACTGATTTCTGCCCATTATTACACACCTGGCCAAGTACTATTCTGGCCTGTGTGGTAGGTCAGGGGTTTCAAGCTAAGCTTGTGCTCCTCCTGTTACTACTAATGTGCATTTTTTGGTTATTTTTTTTAAATAATATGCTGCATCTGCAAGGTATGGGGGCCTCATCTTTGGTGGACCACTATCTTTTGGAGTGTAACCTGGAGTTGATCTGTCAGCATATTGGTGGTATGGTGCTGAGGAGCCACTGCTGAGCTGATTGTTCAGGTGTGTTAATTATTTTTTTTTGTGTAATTTATTTTTAAAATCAAGATGGGGGGGGTCCCAGGTGATGCATTTTTTCAGGTCTGCTTAAGGGTCGGCCATCTTGAGTACCATGCATTCTTGGCTTGGGGAGGGATGGAAGGGTGGAAGGATGTAGGCTGAGAAGTTTGCCTGGAAAGATACAGCATCTGGAGCTGGTGTGTTATGTGGCCTGTGTTGTTTTTTAAATCAAGATGCTGAGAGGTGTTATTTTTTAAGGCAAGATGCTGAGGGGTGTTATTTTTTAAAGCGAGATGCTGATGGGTATTATTTTTTAAAGTGAGACACTGTGGGGTTTCATACAGGTAATGTTTCTTTTCGGGTGTGCTAATTCACAGAGGCTAAGTCATCTTGAGCACCATGCTTTCTTTGCTCGCTTATTGGTGGATAAGCTCAACTGGAAAGATGCTTTGTCTCCCTGATAACTACGCAAATTTTGTGATTGCTGCCTTGTTGTTTAAAGTGATACTTGTTGTTGGGGGTGGGGCAGGTGATGCATTTTTCCAGGCCTGTTTAACCCTTTAGAGCCTAGACAGGTATCTCTGTCGTGTAAGAAACAAAGCATGTATCCATTGTTAGGCTCCAAAGGGTTAAGGCTCGGCCATCTTGAGCACCATATTTTCTTGGTTTGGGGAGGGGGGGGTTGGTGGAAGGGTGTAGGCCATGAAGCACTCCTGGAAAGATGCATCACCTGGAGCAGGTGTGTTGAAATGTGGACCTGTGTTTTTTTTAAAGTGAGACACTGAGGGGTGTTATTTTTTAAAGCGAGATGCTGAGGGGTTGCATATAGGTAATGTTTCTTTCCAGATATGCCTGTTCACAGAGGCTCAGCCATCTTGAGCACCATGCTTTCTTTGCTCGGTGGGTGGTGGATAAGCACACCTGGAAAGAAGTTTTGTCTCCACGATTACTGTGCTGAATCTTGTGATTGCTGCCTTGTTGTTTAAAGCAATACCTGTTGTTGGGAAGTGAGCAGGTGATGCGTTTTTCCTGGCCTGCTTAAGGCTCGGCCATTTTGAGCACCATGCTTTCTTGGTTTGGGGGGGGGGGTTGGTGGAAGGGTGTAAACCGAGAAGCTCACCTGGAAAGATGCAGAATCTGGAGCTGATGTGTTGAAATGACGTTTTGTCTGGATTGTTTGTGCTGAATTATTTTGTGATTGGTGGCTTTTTTTGTTTAAAGTGAGACCTGTGGTTGAGGGTGGGGGGCCAGGTGATGCCATTACCACAGCCACTAACACCACAAACACCACACACACAACTGAAACACAAGTGATCACCACATCCAGCACATCAGAAATACAAATGAGAACACCCTCCATTACCAGTACAACCATGACATTGGTTGCCTTGGACAAAAGCACAACACCAGTGATGGACAATAGGTCAGGAAGCACCATTTGACAGGCTGTGCAGAGAGCATGTGAAGGACTGCCCAAGTCCCTGAGCCGGTTTGCTGCAACCATTGCCAAAGTTATTTCCTTGGCCACACCCAAAAAACAGGCTGCCCTGTCAAGGTCTGGATGTCGCACAAAACTGGACAATAAATTAGTGGAAGTCCTTCAAGAAAAATTTAAAACAGTTAAGCAATGCAACAGGAAGGCAGAAAAAGAACTGAAAAAAAGAATTCATCAGCACGTTTCTTGTTCTGAAAGGTACCATCTACTCCAAAGAGCAAGCACGTGCCTGGGGATCAATTGGAGAAGAATGATAAGAGTATAAAAGAGCATACAAGTTAAGAGGAGCACCAGTCACAAGTTGGGAATATCCGACGAGATGCAGAAGAATGTACAAGATTTTTTCGATATATCAGCAACACACAAGAAGGCATTTTCAACATGAATCAGAAAAGCCAGATCATTCCTAGACAACACTCTGAAAAGGCTGCACCATCAATTCTGTGAGCAAAACCCAGATGAAAAAAATTGGACTAACTAAATTCAGCAGCCTCCACCCTGATAATATTAAACTCGCAAAGGAGCAAAAACTGGACCAGTGTCTATGCGAGTATTGCACCGATGCTAAACTAAAGCTGATAGCAATAAACCAATTTGCTGAGTAGAAAAGAAGACCGGAGTGCAAAATTTCATATATTTATGAAGCAGTAGAGCTGACAATGCGCCCAAAGAGGCAGGTGAGAAATTCTTTAAGAGGGTCTGTATTGAAAAAAATTGCAAAGAAGTGTAGCACTTCCGCTTTTGACAAATCACTGGAAGAACCTTTACATACACACGGAACTGAGGAGGTGAAATGGCGACAGTGGGACAGCGTGACCATTTCCAAGGTCATAAATGGATCAGAAAGTAAACAAACAAGAAAAGTCATGAAGCGAAAAGTTGCCACATTTCGATGTCTGGTTGAAGTCTTGAAGGAGGACCTCCTGTTTCTGGGTCGACATCTACATGTGGCATCCTGGCAACACCACCAATTCAAATCACTCAAAGATAACATTCCCGATGGCTAGGTATTGATGGTACTAGACTTTGCAGAGAACTACACATGCAAGTACCAGGATGAAATTCAGTCATGCCATTGGCACCACGAGCAAGTCACTGTTCAAATTGTAGCAACATACTACAGGTGTGAAAAATGTACAGAAATAGTTATAGAGTCACTTATCTTCATATCTAGTGTCCTCAAACATGACCACCACGCAGTTCTGCATTTCATCAATATGTCCAATTCCCCCGGCCCGGTGGCGCTGAGGGTTGAGGCGCTGTACGCCACACCTCGCGCCACGCCAGCGACCCGTGTTCGGGAACAGGCACAGGTTGCCGGGGGTCGGCGGGGAGGAGATGGATCGAGCATCCGGAGGACTGCTCTCCATCTCCGGGTGGGGATTCGGTCGGCCGTGCTTGTCTGACTTTTAGCGGAGGCTGGGATTGACAGCACGAGCCGCAAGAGACAAGGGGAGGGTGGGATGTGGCAGACGCTGACTAGTGCACACACGGGAGCGTGCTCGCACTCAGTTGCTGGCGTCATTGCACGCCATGCCCGTCGGGAGGAAAAACAAAGAAAATGGGTGCCCAGCAGCACGGCGTCATTCCCTGGTGCCATTCCTGGAGGACGCCTCCCTGGCATGGATCCATTGTGGTGGGTCGAGTCGCTCCTCACCACCCTTCCACGAAGGGTAAGTCGCGGGGTGCAGAAGGGAGGGGGTCTCATGTCCGGGGGATGGCACTGGGGGAACGACGGAGTGCGGGGGGGGTTGTAGCCGGAGCTCCGAGGAGAAAATAACACCCAAAAAAAAAAAAAAAATGTCCAATTCCTACCTCAGAAACATCCGTGGCATCAATATTGAGAAACAGGTACACTTTACTGACGGTTGTGGTAGTCAGTACAAATTGAAATGGACCTTCCAGAATATATCATTGGCTCCATCACTATATGGATTCCCAATAGAATAGGCATTTTTTGGATCCAGGCATGGAAAAGGACCCTCAGATGGTGATAGTGTGGTGGTGAAGTCATGTGCAAGCCTAGCTGTGCAGTCTTGGCAGGCTGTCATTTCAAATGCTGCACACCTCTTTCAGTACTGCAAGAGGAATTTAACAAAGGACTCTGTCATCGAAGGTTGCACTCATTACTGCAGAACATTCTTCTAGGTTGGTGATGAAAAAATTAACAGAAATGCAGGACCAGAACTAAAAACAATACCTGGCACATGAAAAGTTCAAAGTGTCCAATTGGCAGTGGATGGTGTACAAGTCCGAGACTACAGCTGTTTCTGCGGGCCATACAGAAAGGAGGATGGTCCATGTGAAAATGCAAGATACGTCGACAGATGGAAGAAGAGGACTATTCAGACTGCACATGGCTATGTGTCTTCAGTGATGGATAAAGAAACTTCAGGGCCCTCTACATTGCTGATTCTGGTCTCCATTACAATCACTTGCACACTCACTCCTGCTTCTGATATTGAGACTCCTGGGCCCTCTGCATTGCTGATTCTTGTCTCCTATGCAATCACCAGCACACCCACCCCCGCTTCTGATATCACAACTCCAGTGATGACCAGTACGTCTACTGTTGCGAACCAGAGTAATGAACATGCTGCCACTGTGACAGATTCTGCAGCCAGCACAACAATGAATACATCATATGTTGCCAGCTCATCTACCAGAAGACAAAAGAACTACGACCACATACAGACAAGTCAGTTTTATGCCTTTTATTATGCAAACACTTTTTACATTGAACAAGTAACATCATTTGATGAAATAAAACAAGAATTTAAATGTAAATTTTTGCAATGGAGCAGGGTTGGCAAATTCTCTTGGCCACGTCATCCGAACATTGATGTCATAAAGGGAAGATGACTTTTTTATGGACTGGTAACTGTCCAAGGACAAGAAAAAATTGACATATCACCAGATGACCTGAAAACCATTGTCAACAAACATGAAAAACTGAAACAATGTTGGAATTAACAGACTTTAAAGGAAGTATTGTCTTTTTAACATTTCTGAATGGTCCTGCAGAGGGTGGGCAGGTAGGGGAAGGTATACAAGTAAATATGGTGGGCAGCAGTAGGTGAGTAGATGCATGGAAGCATAGGGACACAGGGCATGCTGACAGTGGACAGCAATTTGGTTGGTCAGAGACTGCTAAAGGTGGACAGGGTGTTGGGGAAGAATTTGAAAACTGTTGGTGGACACAAGGGCTGCTGAAGGTAGACAGAAATGGGGTAGCCAAGTGGAGGTTGTCATATAGTGGAATTAAGTGGAAGGGGGTGCTGATGGAAGGAAGATGGGATGATTAGTTAGGTAAGGTGTGAAGTAAGGCAGAAGGTGTGAAGAAGGTGTGCAGGAAGAGCAGAAAAGGGGAAGGTGTGAAGGAAGAGAAGAAATGGTTGTGGGGAAACAATGAGATATGGACAATAATCATGGCCACATTTGCACAGAGGATTGCTAGGGGTATGGCATTCTTCTGTCAAGAGAATGTGTCCTCAGTGATGGCATGTCAGTTCAGGCATGTATTCAGCACCAGCTTGAAGTGGCTGGGAATGAACTCAAAGGAGTTTAACACCACTTATTTCAAGTTTGGAGAGCATCACATGCCAGGGTGGAAGGGCTCATGGATGAATGGATGCTGGCCCTCGGGCATTGGCAGAGCTTGATTTTGGTTATATGTGATTGTACATGATAAACCTGCTTTTGTTTTGGCAGGTGTCAGTGGATGCAGGCCCTCGGGCATGACAATCACTGGATTTTGAATGTTATGTGATGCGGGAACTGATTTCAATCTGTTTTTGTTTTGGCACGTGTCAGTTCAAAGAAGACACTACTTTGGGTGTGCGGCTGTCCATGAAGTTGAATTCCAGGCAAGTCCACGGAGGTGAAAACTGATTTCTTGTGCAAAGGCACCCTGAGGAACTATGAACTGTTCTATAAATCTATGAAGAATTACCGCTGGCTTAAGAATGCAGCAATGAGAACATTTATGGACACTATTGGGTGGGTGGTTGTGATAAGAAAGGAAGGTATCGGGATTAAAGAGACATTGTTGTGTGGTGTGCATTTGTGTAGTATAAGTTTGGATAGGTTTTTAGATTACATCCGGTGGGTAGTGCACTCACCATGCCCCACCATTGTAAAAGCAGGTGTGGGCCAGGATGGTCTCATTGTCCCTGTAGGGGTGATTGACTTTGGGGTCTAGAAGGAATTTTCCCAGTTTTTCCAGAGAGTTTTTCTGGGTTGTTTGCCTTCTCCAGTAAGATCAGGTTAGGCAGTAGACAGGACTGGCTATGTAACTCACTGTTATGTCTTGGGTGGCACAGAAGTCTTGGTTGATGCAGAAGAGGGGAAGGTACCAGCATGCTTTATGCCCATTTTGTGCAATTGGATGCTCGTGTATTTTTAGTGAAAGTTCCCAGAGACTCTCCTTTGCAATGCCAGGGAGAGTGAGCTGTGCCCCTGCTGCCACATGGCTTGTAATGAAAGAGTCTGTAGAGCTTGAGGGCACACTCCATTGGTTTACTCTAGGGCTGTTTTACAGATGGTAACTGCAAACAAATTATGGCCATCGCTCAACTAACCAGGCCACTGTTAGTTGAGTGGTGGCCATAATTTGTTTGAACTCATATGTTAACATTAGAAATTGCAGATTAAAACATGGCCCCATAGAGAACAATGGAGCACACCCCCATGCTCTACAGAATCTTACATCACAAGCGGCAGTGGGCAAAGTGACAAAACTTCTCTACGTGGAGTAGTCCATGAATTTTGCCCATTTCGCGGGCTGAAATGCAAAATTTTGCCTGCAGAATGGTGAAATGTTGCACGCAGAATGGCGAAATTTCACCCATGGAAGGCATAATTTCATCACGGAAGGCATAATTTCACCCACAGAAGGCGAAATTTCACCTTGGCGAAATTCCGCCAAATACAGGAAATTTTATGGATTACTCCATGTGGCAAAATTGGCCACTTCGCCTTGACTTTGCCAGCGAAATTTAAATTTGCTGCATCTCTAATCACAAGCCATGCAGGTACATGGTACCCCACCTTTTTTAAAAGAAAGTAGCAGACCCCCTAATGAAAAATCCTACTGATAGCACAGGTGGAGACCGGTTACCTCATGTGGGCTGGCTAGCAAATGTTAAGCAGCTTCCCTTGGGTGAATGGAAGCCCAGAGCTGTGAAGTACAATACCAATCAAGACTGCCTGGCTGCCCACATCACACAGACTTGTTCATGGTTTTTTTTAACAAATGAATACATGGCTGTGGCCATTTCTCTGCAATGCTTGGTGTGTCTCAGTTTGTTTGGGTGGAACAAGGGGAACAGAGCAATACAGCATAAGACAATAACAAAATGACAACATTGGAACTGAAATAGATTTTTTGGGGTTGGTGGAATTGTACCTCAGAACACTTCAAAACAGTCATAAACTTAAATCTGCTAGTTATGCAATGTTTGTTGTAAAATAGTTTTAGTATTATAATGATTAGATGCTGAGAAGTACACTGTTTTGGTGTCCACTGTTGCACGCGACACACTGTTTGGTGTCCACTGTTGCATGCGCCACACTGTTTGGTGTCCCCTGTTGCATGTGCCACACTCAGTGGCTTTTATCTCAAGTTTCTGTTAGGCAGTTATCTCACTACATGGTTACTTTTTCAACTTTGGGTCAGAGTGTTCAGAAAAGCTTATAAAAATTATTCTACTGTGGGTTTGAAAAAATGACCTCTATGTCATACTTTGGTAACCCTTTCTCATGAACAAACCTGGGTACCATAGTCTTGATACCTCCAGTGTTTCTTTAAGAGATTACATTCTGACTTTCATGAGAGTCATCCCAGAATCTCTTGGATGAAGGCGTTGTCTCGGGGATACCTCTGGTGGCTGAGGCATGATCAAGATATCCAGCATCCAGTCAGCCAATGTGCACCTTGTGCGGCTGTCTGCAACAAACCTGCAACTGCACCACTGCATCCCTGGTCCTGGGCTACCACACCGTGGGAACACATCCACATGGACTATACAAAAGAGGATAAACAGTATTTCTTTGTAGTTATCAATGTCCACTCTAAATGGATCGAAGTACTTCCTACACAAGTGACAACTACAGAAAAGAGCGCAAGTCTTCTGAGACAACTCTTTGTATCATATAAGCTGCCATAAGAGCAAGTGTCAGGCAACAGCCCCCAGATCTTTCACAAGAGTTCAAACTATTCTTAAAACAGATAGGGGTCTGACATATTTTGTCTCCACTTTACCACGCAGTGTCAAACGGTTCAACTGAGCAAGCTGTACAGACATTCCAAAAAGCTTGGACTAAACAAGGCTCTCAGTCAATACCTGTGCAACTCAAAGGTTCATCTGTTTTTTTTTTAAACATTGATAGGTGTATAGTATGCCACTGTACAGAATATGCAGCATCTAGTGATACACCAGGTCTTTGTAATTTGTATACACTATAATTAGCCTATTGCTTACTACTCATTCTACAAAGGAGTTTGTTGAAGCAGACAGCAAGAAACTGGATAGCCTTTCTTATTATGTTACCGTTCAGGGTTCAGTATTAGGACCGGTCCTCTTCAATGTCTTTATAAGCGACATTGCAGAAGGACTGGAAGGAAAAGTATGTCTCTTTGCAGATGACACTAAGATCTGCAACAGAGTTGATGCACAAGGTGGGGTGGAAAGGATGAGAAGGGACTTGGCAAGGTTAGAGGAATGGTCAAATGTATGGCAGCTTAGATTCAATGCTAAGAAGTGCAAGGTAATGCACCTGGGAAACAAAAACCCAGGGGAAGAGTACACAATGGGGGGTGAGATACTAACAACAACAAAAATGGAAAGGGACCTGGGGTAGTCATATCAGATGACCTAAAGACAGGCAAGCAATGTGAGAGGGCAGCAAGGAGGGCTGGGGGGATACTGGGATGCATAGGGAGAGGCATCACCAGTAGAAAACAGGAAGTTATTATCCCTCTGTACAGACAGCTGGTGAGACCCCATCTGGAGTACTGTGTGCAGTTCTGGAGACCCAATCTCCTAAAGACATAGACAGGATGGAAGCTGTCGGAGGAGGGCAACTAAAATGGTGCAGGGTCTGCACAGGAAGACATATGAAGAGAGACTTAAGGAGCTTAATATGTATAGCCTCGAGGAAAGAAGGGAGAGGGGGGACATGATAGAAACGTTTCAAGTACCTCAAGGGAATCAACAAAGTCCAAGAGGGTAGCATCTTTCAAAAAAGGAGGTGTGCAAGAACAAGAGGGCACAATTTGAAAATAGAGGGGGGGCAGCTCAGAGGTAATTTAAGGAAGTATTTTCTTACAGAGAGGGTTGTGGATGCATGGAACGGCCTTCTGAAGGAGTCATAAGGCAGTTCTGGGGGGTTGGGGTAGGAAGAAGTAGGCTGCTGGTTAACTAGGATCTGCAGCTTATCCAGTAGGTAGGGAAATGGGCAGACTGGGTGGGCCAAGTGGTCCTTATCTGCCGTCAAATTCTATGTTTCTATGTTTCTATGTTTCTACCGTGCCTGTGTCTGGGCAACAGACTTTCTTCACTTTCTCTTATGGCCAGATGTAATTCCAGCTTTGAACTGAAGGTGGCGTGTGGCTCCACAGAGAGATACAAGCTCCTCCATGCTGCACAGGTTCCTTGTCTGGTGGACACGGAAATGCTGGAGCTCAAAAGTTATCTTAGAACTCACCAGAAGGAAACGAGATCAGCTGGAATCAAATTATTTAACAGAACTTGTTTTTCATGTCTCTTTATGTGTCTATTGTCAAAAGCAGCAGTATGACTAACAAGCACATGTTGAATGAAACTGCCTTTGTTTTCTTTATGATCTGTTGATACAAAGCATAACTACTGCCTGTAGTAAATCACAGGCTGCACAGTAGGAGGCAAGGGATTATTTACCATGGCATCACCAACTTTGAAACATGCTAACATAAATGAAACAGGTTGTAGGGGGTCACACAAAAAAACCCTAAGAGAATTATTATGACATTAGCAATTTACTTCCAGTTTTCCACCATAGTTTTTATTGGCACGTCTCATCAGATGTAAAATGTACAATTGTATTGTGGGGTTTTAACTCTTTTCTTTCTTTACCAGTAGCATGCACAGGATTAAATTTTGGGGGTGGGGGGGGGGCTAATTCCAAGATGAAAAAAGACCCATTTATCACCTCCGCGCCCCCAGAGTGTTCCCCAAACACATTTTAAAAATGCTTATAACATGGCCAGGGAAAATGGACTGCATTCATTCATCAGGGGCTGTCACAGCCGAGTGACGACAACCCCCCAGCTGTGGATTAATTTCCCCAGTAACACATGGCTCCCTTAATCCTTACTTAAAATGGGGGAGGGCGCAGGTACCCCTGTCCCCCCTCCCCATGTGAGTATTTATGTTTCTGACATGTCCAATTCAGAAAAAAAAATCCTATACCCTTACCCAGATCATAAGGTTTTACTTGATCTTTCTTTATATACCAAACTCTTCTCAATCTGCATGTGTTAGGCGATCTTTCCCATGGGGTGTGCAAGTAATAAATATCCATTCCCAAATAACATAACTAATGGGGTGGTTAGTGCTCACAACTGATTACAAACTATTTGTCACCATTCAGGGCATTTATATTTATTCAAGTAATACAACACAAACCAAGTTAAAACAAGTTTTGGCCAGAGCCAATAGGGCTGTGACGAGCTGCCAAGTGAGCGAAGTTACACGTGTACATAGAAATCACTGAATGCCCAGGTGTAACTTGGCCATTTTTGGGAGGTGTTGCACCAGATTTTCAACATGGTATTTTTGGGACCCCCTCCTCATGAAGAGTGCCAGTGTCATTTTGTTCACTTGTCCCGAAAGGTCATTTCACAGAGCGATCGTGCCATTCTGTTCCACAGGTGCGAAAACACATTTCAGGCAGGATGTGATAAATGAATACTGTACTGTTAAAAAGGAGCTGCGCAAAAATGACAATGTTGAAAATGTGGAGGGAAAATATTAAAAACTGGCAAAGTTAGGCGCGTGCGTAGAAACTGTGCAATGCATGCTCGTTACGCAGTCATTTTTTTAAAATTTATTTTCACCAGATTTGCAACATGGGCTTTTTGGGACCCCACCTCATGAACAGTGCCACTGTCATTTCGTGAATCAGTCCCAAAAGGTGGTTACACGCAGTGACTGTGAAATCACCTTTTGGGATAGAGTAACAAAATGACAGTGAAAGTTTTCATGAGTTGGGGTCCCAAGAACTCCATGTTGAGAATTTGGGGCCAAAATTCCAAATAAATGGCTCATTTATCAACATAAGCTGAAAACCCCATTGAATGGCATTATAGCACGCTTACCTTTGATTCTTCAGTTTGCGGTTTGACTTTGAAGAGTGCAGACATGTTCCAGTCCAGAGAAGATGACAGTGCTGACCTCCAGAGGTACGTATGGGGTAAGAGGGGTGGTGCTAGGAGGTGGGTGCTGAGTGGGAGGGTGGGGATGGGGAGGGTACTAGGGCGACAACGAGAGACCATTTTCATTTTACAGATAAAAAAAATGTTGGGAGACTGTTTTCTTTATTTACAGGACCCCCAAAAAAGCGAACATTTGGGCACACTGGGGTGGGATCCCAGTGTGCCACATGGTAAAGGGGTGGGTGGGTACATGATGCCGACATGATTCGGCACCTAATAATAAACGCAGGGGAAAAATATGTTGGGCACACTGGGGTGGGCTCCCCAGTGTATCATATGATTGGAGGGGCTACATAATGCTGACAAGAGGATTGGGGCCCCCAATGTCGGCACGTTTTCTTTGTTGCCGGTGCTGGTGGTGGTGACACAACTGCACATGCATGGCACTCACGCATGTGCAGTTGCGGTAAATGGCATTTTGCCATTCACAACATGACGGCACCAGCAGAACTGCACATGCATGTGAGTCATGCATGCACCATTCATGCCCTGGAATGCGGAAGTAACAGCCAAAATAGTGCGACTGTTATTCCGTAGCAGCTGATCATGGTGGAAGATTTCAAGCTCCATTGGACTTTTGGAAGGATACTTCCAAAAGTCCAACAGAAGGTTCCATGATTGGCTGTTAATATTTTTTTTGAAGTTAATTTGTTTATTGATTTTTGAAGTATCAGAAAACAAACATAATATTATAGCATAGTGAATAATAAAATACATATTGGGTTAGGCAATAAAAATAGGCTCTGTGCTTGACAGCAGTAAAATAAGAAGATAAAGGTAAGGTATGAATTATGGTTGTACCTATTGTCAAAAAAAAGTAAAAAAGAAAGATCACATACAGTGATTATACACTGAGCATAACACATCACCATGTTATGTAATACTAGGAGAAAAAATTAGAACATACGGTAATAATTTCAACACATTTTAAACAACAGAGAGATACCATAAAAAGAAAGTATTAAACAAAAATGGTACATTGTAGAGAGATGGAATGATGGTTTATAGAGCTCATTAAATCACTAGGTCAAACAGATTTTAAATAATTTAGATAATCCTGCCAACAAAGTTTGTATTCATTCAGTCGGTCTAAGGCAAGATAAGAAAGACGTTTCAGAGATGCAGCTTGGGATAAGTTTTTAAGGATGTCTTCAATTTCAGGTATTATAAGAGATTTCCAGTACATTAAGATAAGGCATTTAACTTGCATAAAAAATATATTTAACCATCGTTTTTAGAGCTACTGAGTGATCCCAAAACTGCTGTAGGCTCTGCCCATAGTCCTAAATAGGCAGATATTTTTGGATTGCATAACGAGGTCCACATTTTGCCATCACCAAATAGGAATAGTATTTGCCAGGAGGTACTTGTACACAGCCCAGAATTTCCCTTAAATAGAGCCTGATCCTCAAAAGGTTCCTGGCCTATCTGCCTGTGTGAGGGCCAGGAAAAGCCACATAATGACCTCTATGCATAGGATATGCACCATTGGGGCACTCTGTGGCATCCTCAGTGAGGAACCTGTGCCACCTCCACACCCAGTCCCTGTTCATGCAAGTGGCTGCGAGAGTGGGTGAGAAGGAGGCAGGTCAGGGGGAGGCCGTGGTTATATGCCACATCCTCACAGGAATCTACACGGTGCAAAGTGACAGTGGAAGGGGTACTACTATGTCTGCTTAGGGGCAGCATTATTGGCTTTCTGCTTCCTCTGGCCAGCCACACAGAATGATTCCATGCCGGACTGGCCTCCCTCCTCCAGTCCCCAGTCCTAGGAGCCTCACAGTGGGATGGGGGTATCACTGGCACTGACCAGTGTGTTTGTGAAATGTGACATGTTTTCCAGTGGGGATATAGCAGTCCTGAAGGACTGACATATCCCAATGGTCTCTGCTTCCTGCACAGGCAGGGATCCACTTGTGAACTGGCATGGGCATCTGATTAGATGTACATGGTCTGTACTGGCTCGTCCCACCTCTGCCACCCTCTGACACAGTTCATGGCTCTGCACCAGTGGAACACAGAGGCTAGGTGCTGGAGATGCTGTTTGGTACAAACAAGCATTTGGGTGGGTGAAAAGCCACAGCCTGGATGAACTTGATTTGAGCATATCCTTGCAGCCTACATGGATCAAACCCTTAGTGAAATAAAGATTCACTAATTTTCCACAATACTGTAGCTTTGAGCTAGGTTCTGCCACAAGTCTTTGTAGCAGATTTTGGACTCTTAAAAGCAGGAGGGAAATTCAAGTTTTGCTTTCAAATGAGAAAGTCCAGATATAACAGGCTGAGACAAGTGAAATCCCTGTAATAATAAAATGGCTGGAATGTTAACCCCGGTTTCTGCCAGGTTGTTTGTCACAGCTTCCTGCCTCAAAAACTGTGAAAATGCACAGTGGCAAATACACATCCTGGTTACACCTGTGCGACACTAGCATCTGCTGCAGGACACAGCAGTGGGCTCCGATTTTAACCTAAAAGTTGCAAGCAGTGCAGCTTCATCAACTCACAGTCATGTACCAACTTCATTTTTTGGAATATGCCATTTGCTATCAATGTTAGCTAATAGCTACAAAATGTACTGTACCAACAGCCTAGTTCATGCGTTAGTGAAAATGTGTCTCTCTGTGGCTGGTAATGAGTAGTCAAAAGTTCCAAACGATAACTTGTGCATGAGCAAGGACATGTGAGTCCATAAAACCTTCATGAATAGGGGCCCATATTGTGTAATTCTGGGGGAAATGTGCACTTGGCTGGTTAATCATGTAGAATATCACCAGCAGAGGAGGCTTTGTTGTTGACTATCAAGTCTGCCTGATGTGAGGTACATGTACCTTAGGGGTTCATGTCCCTCCACTTCCCTCTCCAGCCACCCTTACCCATCCTTAGACCTTGTCCCACGTCTGTTGAAGTGCCTCATGGTTTTTATATTTACAACTTCATCCACCCTTCCCTCACCCTCTCCATGAAATAACACCTCCTGTCATACCTCCTAAGCTTACACCCTGCCAGTTTGCAACCACAGCCTCTTGTGTTCTTGTTCGCGCTGGGCCTAAACAATTCCCTTGAGTCCACCCTGCTGATACCCATCAGGTATTTAAAAGTCTCTATCAGTTCCCCTCTTTCCCTCCTGGTCACCATTGGGTACTTTTTTCCAGTCTCTGCTCGTACATGTGCCCCTATGGCTCCTGAACCGTCTCTGCATTGTCTCCAGTTGGTTTATTTTCTTCCTGAGGAAGGAATTCCAGAATTGCAGGGACATCACTAGGGGTGGGAATTAAGGGCTAGAGCTCCTCTCTGCTCTGGACTGGTCTGTCTGTGTGACCATGGCCGCAAGTTTACAACAAATCCAATCTTAGTAGCTCCACTGTGTTACTACACTGCTGCCTACTAAATCCCGCGCACAGGTGAAATCTGAATGCTACAGGCACATGCAGATCGCAAGACTGGACCGCACATGACATGATAAGCATTCAGTTTTGTTTTTTTTTCACCTGAGAACTCTTTTGAGCTTTGCACTCTGATTGAAACTGAACTAGTTGTTTGTTGCCAAACAACTGTTCCAAACTGCAAATGATCCTGCGTCGGACCACTTGCAAGTCGGGACAGTTCCTTGGCAACAAACAGCTAACTCAGTGAATCAGTCATTGTGAATCAGAGTGCCAAGCCAAAACCCAGACAAAAGAGCACTTACAGAAAAATCTACCTGGACCAAATTTCACACCTTAAAAAGAGGACATATCCAGGTAAAACCAGGCATCTGGTAACCCTATCCTAATCTTTATTTGTTAGCCCCTGATAAAATATTCCCAATTACAAAAACTGACCCAGGCTTATTTGTTTGTTTTCTTCTCAGGGCAGGAGGGGTGGGGCTCAAACCTCAGATCTTTTCAGATGCCAGAAACACCCCTGCAGAATTGGACATAGTAGTCCAGGGTGCTTTTGATGGCTACCACTAGATTCTTCTTCTGATACAATAATGGCCATCACCTCCAACCTGTACTCAGCCCCCGGGTTCTTTCTCCCGACGTGCATGACCTTGCACTTCTTTCATTGAAGCTCAGTTACTAGACCCCATAGCACCTTTCAAACCTTTCTAGGTCTTCCATCATTTCCCTGATCCCCTCCTCTGTGTCAACCCTGCTGCAGAGCTTAGTATCATTCTTAAAGAGGCAAATGTTTCCCTTGATGCCTCTCTGATGTCCCTGATGAATATGTTGAACTGCAATCCAAGTGGGACCCCACTTGTGACTTCTCTCATGCCGAATATTCCTCACTGACCATGACTGTGCCTTCTCCCTCCCAGCCAATTACACTCCCATCAGGTCATTTTGACTCCCACCCCAAGGTCATCCAAAGTCCTGATCAATTTCCTGTGGTGGACAGAGTAGAGGGCCTTGCTGAAGTCCAGATACAATATTTATACTGCCTGGCCCCTAGCCACAGCCCTCGTGATGTGACCCACTCAAAAAAGTCAATAATATTAGTTTGACACGACCTCCCCACCACAAACCAATGTTGTCTGCTTTATTGCAGCCCTTTAGCCTCAAACAATTCTGCCATCATTTCTTTAAGAATGGTTTCCAGCAGCCAGCCTGTCTCTGCAGCAGTAGGGCTGCCATTCTTTATGCCAGTGACCTAGGTTCAGAAATGCAACTGGGTCATCGGGGGCCAGCCAAGGGAGAGAGGATTAGGCATCCCTGAGGGTGCTCACATCCTTCATGGAGGGACGGCAGCTATCTATGCTGCTATACTGCCACCTGGGAGGCCACAGGTAGCAGTGCATCTACAGAAGCTTAGGGATGGAGGGACGCTGGCTGGTACTGTGCTACACAGGCTCGCATTCATGTGCATGCACATCCTAGTCACCAGCGTGCCATGTCATGGGACAAGGAAAGAAGTCAATCTTCGACTAGATGCAGGCTGAAGAACTGGCTTCCCACAGGCTCTGCACCAGTGATGCAGCCTTCCTCTGACCCAGAAATGGAATTGCGGCAGGGGTAGGGGAGCACTGCCACCCATACCACAGGAGGTAAGCCATGGGAGACAGAATAGAGGTAAGCCCATGAGCAGCTGGGTGATGGGACTGGGAGGCCAGACTGGAAAGGAGCATAGCTGGTGCAAGAGGTTTAAAACAAAAGAAATAAAAAGGAATGTTTCCATTAGTTTTCCAACATTGAGGTCAAGCTGACTGGCTTGTAGTTTCCCGGCTCATTCGTGGCCCCACTTTTATGTAAGTGTTCGATGTCAGCTGTCCTCCACACTCTAGGCACAACTCCTGAGTCAAGGGAGCTGTTGTACAGGACAGATAGGGGTGCTGTCAGTACCTATGTCAGCTCCCTCGTCACACTGAGGTGCACTCCATCTAGTCCTGGGAATTAATGCAACCTCAGGTTTAGGAGCCTCTTTCTGACCCTCTTTATGGCTACAGGTCCTTTACACCTTCTTGTTGTCAACCGCTCCTTTTTTCCACCTATCCCTGTAGCAGGGACCCCTACTTCTCTTTTGTAAATACTGAGCAGAAGTAGTCATTCAGTACTTCTGCCTGTCTTTTACTATCCTCCACCCGCTCTGTCCCTGCTTCAGTTTAACAATGCCTTCTTTCATTTGTCTTTTCTCTTTAATGTAGCCAAAAAGACCTCGTCACCTGCCTTGATGTTTTTTGCTGTTAGCTCTACTCTTGCCTTGGTCCTCCTGACTTCCCTTCTAGCCACTTTCATTTTTTTGAGGTAGTCTACTCTGTCCTCATCCTTTGGGTTCCCCTGTACAGGCTGTTGCCACTAGTATTTACCAACAATGCCACACTTTGGACCAGATCTTCTCATCGGGTCTTGCAATAAACGATGTCAAGATTGATCAGGTTGTTTGATTGGATGATCATGTTGTGTCATTCCCCTGTGAGGTCCCCTATTTAATTTTCCCCTTCTGGAGATTGTCCAATACCATCGTAAAAATAATCTGGAGCCTTCCAAACTATTGGCGATATTGGATCTATCAAATATGATGACAGCCTATGTGAGTGGGTTCAAGGATGCCATGAGTGCTACAGGGTGGTTCTTACTTCAGCCCTTGACTCCCTGGCATCATATTATGTTTATCCACTGACATCCCACCACAGCTCCCAATGGTATTGTGAGGAGCTGAGGTGGTTAAAGACATGGGGACAGCAGTTGGAGTGGTTATAATGGAGGTCCCACTCATTAGAGGATGAATTGGCACTTAAAGGGACACTGTCTAATTGTTCCGCATCATATTATTTGTAGTTGAAAACCCACATTTTACGATTGCTTACCTTCTCTACAATTTGTTGATGTTGACGGTTGTTTTATTTGTTTCCTTTTTTAGTAGAACTGAAATGCATGGTAATAGTTTAATTATACCCAGCTGTGTTTTGTTTCAAATCCTTGATTAACTCTTATTGCATACTTTCTGAGCATTAGGAACACCCCCAAACAGTGCAGCTTCTCATGATGCAACAGCCTCCTCTCCTTCCGCTGCCTCATGAGTGGCTAGACTGTGTGCTGGTGTTCCCAAGTCTGAAAAAATGCAGTGGAAGTTGATCAGGAAATGTAAACAAGCATGTTTTTGTGTTGTAACACCAGTATGGCTGGCAGGCAGTTTTTCACTTTTCAAAACAAAAATGGAATCAAAATTTAACAACTGGCTACATCAGCTATCTTTATCGAATGTTAGCAATCATAAAACATGTATTTTTAAACTAGGGATAATTTGAGGCCTATGGGGGTTGACAGTGGTCCTTAAATACTCACTACAGTGTATGTCAGTGGGAAGTCACACTGAGGAAGAGAGATCCTGTCAAGGGTGATTGCTGAGGGGAAGAACTGACCAGCTCAGCTCTTCCACACTGTGAACAGGCTGCTTAATCCTCCCTATCTTCAGTACAGGAGAGATTTTTTTTCTAGCTGAAAAATGCAACAAGTTTAATAGTTTTTCCTCAACAAGGTGTCCTCTATCTGAGACAGTATCTCCTCAAGAGGCATGTCATGGGCCAGTAGTTTCCTTCCTAAGATGCGCCCAGGCAGTTGGCTATCTTGATGAGTTATGCCCAGTTTCTGTTGAGGAGGTGTTCCTGGTGATCTCGGGACTATATCCCTCTTACTGTCTATTGGACCCAGGGCCTAATGCTTACCAGTTATGGGGGGATGGATCCTGGGCCTGATTATTTAGAAGATTGTCAGATCATCCCTTGGAGGGGGTCTTCCCTACTGCTCTAAAAAGGGCAGTGGTGAAGCTTCTCCTTAAAAAAGCATCTTTGGGCCCTGGTACCCTTCTGATTTATGGGTCTGTCTCTAACTTTGCCTTTCTGGAGAAGGTAATTGAGAAGGTGGTGGCAACACAGTACTAGGTTCACCTGGAAAGGTATGACATCTATGAGCCTCTCCAGTCAGGATTTCACCCTTGTTGCAGCACACAGACTGCACCAGCCAAGGTGTTCAGCGATCTTCTCATGGCAAGAGATAGAGGGCATCATTCCTTTCTTGTCCTTGACCTCTCATTGGCATTTGACACAGTTGACCATGGAATGCTTTTAGAGTGCCTGGAGCACTATGTAGGACTCACTGGTACTGTTATGTGCTGGTCTGAGTCCTATCTGTCCAAAGGTATTCAATAGGTAGTCTTAGATAATTCCATCTCTGAGACATCTGCACTTGATTGTTGTGTGCCTCAGGGCTCAATCCTGGCCCCCATGTGGTTTTCCATGTACATGTTGCATTTGGGTGAGATCATTAGATGGTATGGACTGGAGTTTTACTGCTATGCTGATGATACCCAGCTGCACCTGTCTAGTGCACCTGATGGGGCTAATGCAGGCTTTTATGCTGCATCAATGTTTGAAACAGATCAATAACTGGATGACCTCCAGCTGGTTAAGTCTCAAAAACAAGAGTGAGGTGGTGATCATTGAAACATGTTTCCGTTCATTGAAAATGACAAGGAGCAATACTTGGCTGCCATCTTTGAATGATGTTCCCCCTTGGAGCTGTGGATAATCTTAAAATCTGGCAGTCAATATGGATTGCAGGTTGGCCCTGGAGCATCACTTCTCAGCAGTATTCATAGTGGCTTTTTCCATCTGCACAGCATCACCCAGATTAAACTGTTTCTAGCTGCCGAGGACCTGGTGATGATAGTCCATGCCTTCGTCACATCCACGTTAGATGACTGTAACACCCTCTGCCTAGGATTATCTGAGAGTTTAGTGTAAAACCTGCAACTGATTTAGAATGCAGCAGAACGTTTTATCCCTGGGGCATCTTATAGATACCATATGACACCTGCACTGCATGAACTGCACTGCCTGCTGATCGAGAGGAGCGTTAACTTCAAGATATGCTTGCTGGTATACAAGATCCTATGTGATATGGGACCTGGTTACCAGACAGATCTCCTGACCCTACACACCTTTGTCCTCCCTCTCTGCTCTACCAGAGCTGGTCTGCTTTCTGTTGGCATGGCGTAAAAATGTTGCAGTCAAAACCGCACACATCAAGAATGCCGCATGCAAATCAGTGTATGGCAAAATAACATTGGCACAACTCGCTGACCAGGAAACAAAAGTGCACACTGGAGGAATACTGTACCTTTGTTTTTGCGGGGGGCTCCACCCACCTCACCCCCCACACCCCCTGGAATATAAATATCTAACTCCGAGGGGGGGTGAACTTAGGGGATGGGGCACAGGTTGGGGGCAGGAAAATCATATTTTAAAACAAAAAGAATGCATCACAATGGGACCTGGAGAGGTCTGAACCACAGCCCCAGGTCCCTGATGCCACTGGGTGCTAGTGCTCTAGCCACTCCACCATGGGAGTGGCTCAGCCAGGTACTGCACAGGTGGCGTACTTCACACTCCTCAGTATGAAACTACAGTGACAGGGGTAGCAGTTATTACCAGATGCTCAGAAACCCCTGTCACTGTAATTCCTTTCAAGGTTTCTCATGCACGGTTTTTCATGTGCTGTTCAAGCAGTGCTATATTGACCTTAATACCCTTTCGGTTACCTGATCAATGTTGAAGTTGTTCAGGGACAGAACATACATGGTGGCTTCACACATGTTGTGCAGTTCTCTACCTTTCCACATCTTCCCTGCGTGCAAAGTAGAGGCCATTAAATGTTCCCTACTGTAGGAAGGAAAAAATGGGCAGTCTGGGTGGGCCAAGTGGTCCTTATTTACTGTCAAATTCTAAATTTCTATGCTTGTATGGTGCCCTGAAATTCCACTTATTTAAGTTAGCTTACTCCCTAAACTGATCTAATTTTATTGATTTTTACTTTATTTATTGAGCTGAGGTAGCAAGAACTTTTCTGCTTCTTGGAGCTATTTATTTATTTATGTAACTCATTATTTTATTTAGTACTTGTTTTGTGGTTTGTTCTTGTTTACGTGTTTCACCATGTGCCCATGGGAAAGGGTGCCAAAAATAAAATTGCCTTGCCCGTATATTTCTTGAAAGAAACCATTTTCTATATTGCTGCTTTAGTTACCTTTTCTGAGATCTAAAGAGATTTTCTGTTTTGTTTTCTCCACCTCCCCTTTGCTTTGTACTGATACTAGTGACTACTTGGAGGCCATTTTTATGTTGTCTTGTGAGCGCAGTGCAAACAACATTTTGTGACAGCTTGCTAGAGTAGCAGGTTGTGCTGGTCTCTGTGGCACCAATGAATGAGCACGTTGTCTATGACAGCAGGTCAGAAACATGCCACCAACCTTGACAGAATTTCACTGCTGCAATGAGGGAGTGACCCGTCATTGCAGGGTGTGCCTTGCCTGCTGAAATATTTCAATAAACATTGTGGCGGCTGCCAACATCCGCCTCTCACAATCCCGCGAAAACTGAAGTTGGGGTGTCCAATCCCCCCTGTCAGCATACCCCCTCCCCAGTTTGTTTGCTGATGGGGGAGCCCAATCCCTGTCGGCATAATGTTCCCCCTTGTTTTATCTGCCAAGGGGGGTGCCCAATCACCCTTGGCATCATGCCCCTCCCCAAACACAGACATGCTTTCTTTGCCCAATCCCCATTGGCTTCAGTCCCCTGTACCCAAAAAACACAGGTGTTACACTAGGAGCCAACCCCAGTGTGCTAAAATGTTGTTGTCATACCCTGAAAGAAAAAACCTTCCTGCAACATTTTTTTGTTTTACCCTGTAAAACAGAAAATGGTTTCTCGTGGTCACAACAGCCTCCCTCCCCCAACCTGCACCCACCCTCTGTGCACACCATCTCCCTGCAACCCCCTTCACCCCATACTTACCTCCGGAGCTTGGTGCAACGATCTTTGATGGAGCAGGAACACATCTGCACTCCTCAAAGCCTACTGCAAACTGAAGAAAATCATGGTAAGCTGTATAATGGCATCAATGTCGGGGTTTCAACTTAGGTGGATATCTCAACCATTTTTGTGACTTTCAGCTCCAAATTTTCAACATGGAGTTCTTGGGACCCCACCTCATGAACTCAGTCACTGTCATTTTGTTATTCGGTCCCGAAAGTTGATTTCACAGTCAGTGCGCGGAATCACCTTTTGAGGCTGATTAACGAAATGACAGTGTCACTGTTCATGAGGTGGGCTCCCAAAAGCCTATGTTGCAAACTTGGTGAAACAATTCCAAAAAATGACTGTGTTATGAACGTGCATTGCGCAGTTTCCACACGTGCTCGTAAGTTCAAGAATTTTTAATATTTTCACTCCAGATTTTCAACATTGCCATTTTTTCACACTTCCTTGTGAATAGTACAGCTGCCATTTTTTACATCCTGCCCAAAATGTGTTTTCACACATCTGGCGCACAATGGCGAGGTCACTGTGGGAAATCAATGTTCAGGACAGATTAAGAAAATCACAGTGCCACTGTTCATGAGCAGTGGTCCCAAATGCTTTCATGAGGTGGAGTCACAAAAAGCCCATGTTGAAAATTTGGAGTGCAAATACCAACAAACGCCTGGGGTGTTAGGGTTTCTAACCGTAATGTCCCACCCTGTAGAGACTGACAGGCATCAGGCGTGTGACTTTGTATCGTCGGCTGTAATGCTCATGCCATTCCACCCCCACCCCCACCCTGCAGCCAGTCACAGGCATCAAGGTGTGCCTTGGACTCTTCAGCCCCAAAGTTCACCCCATTCTCCTATACTGCACTCATCTCAACATATTTCTTTATGGAATGGGGTGAGCGTAAGGCTAATGACCCCAAGGCACAACGCAACACTTGTCAGAGTCTGCAGGGTAGGGTGAGGTGAAATGGCATGAGCGTTATGGCCGACTACCCAAAGGCACACCTCAATTGCTTTAAGTCTCTGCAGGGTGGGGTTGGGTTGGCATCAGTTCCATACCTCACTGCCTTTCCTATTATGCATCTCTCTAACTCCTGCACTACCAATGCCAATGCCAGCAAGACAACATTCAGCATTGACAAATGCTTGTTTAGAATGATCCACTTCTCTTACACTCCCTCTATTTCCTTGAACCCAGCCAGGTGTTCTGCTAATCTTACCCTCACTGCACTGTAGTTCAACCTTCTGGAATCTAAAACATACATTTTGGTGTTCATGTGCTCTTTCCCTGTTTCTAACTGGAACCACACAAAAAGGTAACTGGAATCATTCAGAGGCTCAGCTTTCTGATCTCCCTGACATAATCACAGTTTGACAGCACCAGGTCCAGAAGCATTTGTTTTCCTGTTGGTTCCCGGAACCCTGGCTTAAGACATCCTGGAATGCATCCAGGAACAACTGCTTCTACTACTGCTAGCCTTTGCAATTCATTAACCAGTGACTGAGAGACTGAAATCACCCATGATCACCACCTGTTCCTGCATAGATGCCTTCTTGATTTCTCTTTCCAGTTCCCTCTCTTTTTGTTTTGGTTTGGTAATCTGCAGACCACATCCAATTTAACCTTCCTCCACATTAATGCTTTGACCTGGACTCAAAGCAATTCTGTGTTATCACATCCCATTTCCTCCCTCATGGCTGTTACCCCCTCCCTTACATACAAGGCAACCCCCTCCTCTTTCCCCTATTCTGTGTTTTTCTGTGGAGAAAGAACCCTAGGAAGATAAGGTCCCAGTTGTAGTTTGGGGACACCCAGGTCAATGCAACTGCCACCAAGTCCAAGTGCCTGTCTACCACTAGGACCTGGAGGTCCTCAATCTTGTTTCCCAGGCACCTTGTGTTGATTGAAATAACCCTCCATGATGGCTGTTCTCCCATACCTGCCCTTTATTCTTGCCCTTGTGGATTCCCGTTGTATTCGACAGCTGGCCAGATGTGCTCTGTGCCAGGTTGGTAAGATCTTTACCAACTCTTCACCCTTTGTCCCTCCCACTCTGCTTTCCCTTCCATGTACACCATCCTGCCCAGAACTTATCCCCACTTCTTGCTGTCTCTGATCCCTTTCTGTGAAGACCCCTCTATTCCTAATGTACCATCCTGGGGGCATCAAGCCTCCCTTCTTGAGAAAACCTAGGGCCATGTGCCCTGTCAGAGCCAACCCCTTCTAGTTGAAATTCTGTACTATGTATGCACATAGTTCTCCCTTAAGGCCACCCCCCACCCACTGTGGTGCAGATGATCCACTGCAAACAAGGTATTTTCTTCCCATAGGCTCCCCAGTCCCTTATATGGCAAAAGTTCTACTCTTTGCGCCATACTTTGAGATACATATTAAAGTACTTAACCCTCGATTTACTGTATTTACTGGTCCGGGGTACCAGCAGCACATCTGAGAATGCCATTATGTCTGCTCATTCTCTAAGCCCTGCCCTAGCACCTTAAACCTGCCCTAAACTCCCCCCATCATGCGTCCTCCAGGTAATTTGTTCCGAGGTGGACTAGCACATGTTGATCCCCCACTCTAGCATGAATTGACCCCCCCCCCTTGGTTGGGGACTGGAGCATGAGACTGCTGTAAAAGGATTTGTGTTTCTTTTTATAAAATGTTTCCTGGCTAGTCCAGTTACTGTGCTGTGCAAATAACTCAAGTCTTTGAGGTGGTTCCCTCTATGAGTCAGAGAACATAGACTTGTACATGTTTGGCAAGTACTGGAGAAATTAAATAACAACAAATTATTACACTCTCATTAGAAATGCTGACATACTTCCAAGGTAATCCTGTCGAACGTGTTCACCAATAGCACCTGAAGCTACATTTGTTCTTTTACTGAAGTTGCTCAAGTTTGCTTACATATTTGAAACCACACCTTTGCTTAAACAAGATTTACAATGCTCACATCCTTAGATAACCTTTTCCTCCTGTTCTTTCTCAGCTGCCTCACTTGAGTTGTAGCCTTGATTGACCTGTATGCCCTAGACAGATACAATTCCAGTTTTTTAGCAATCCTTCCTTATGGGGCTCTTCCATCAAACCAAAATTGGGTCTCTTTAAGTGTCAGTAAGGGGGTGCTCCTTCAACCTGACTGAAGGTTTCCCCAGCTGATGTGCCCACTCCTTCCTCTGCTCTATTCCTTATCATAGAAATGATTCAGATCCCCAAGAACTCCAGGCTCTCCTAGCTGAAGGGATGGTGGACGTTGCAGCCATCACAGAGACTTGGGCCACCCAACACCAGGACTGGGGTCTGGCAATCCCGGATTACAGAATTTACAGGAAGGACAGAGGGGGTTGGGGTGGCAGCTTATGTAAAGGATGGGATTAGATGCTCAATAGATGGAGAGGAAGGAGGAGGAAGGAAGGAAGGAAGGAAGGAAGGAAGGACAGAGGTGATATGGATGCTGTTCCTGGACTCTAGGGGAAGACAGCTGAGGCTGGGGGTGGTGTACAGGCCTCTGGCCCAGTCTGAGGAGTTGGATAGGGAACTAGTAGAACAGATTAGGAAGGTATGTAGGAGGGTGAGTGTGATGATTGTGGGGGACTTTGATCTGTCTGGGGTGGATTGGAGTACCCCAGCCAGGTAATACACTGGACTTGATACTATCTGACAGGGAGGCAGTGAAGGAACTAAGGGTGGAGGACCCACTAGCTGGGAGTGACCACTAATTGGTGTGGTTCATGCTCAGCATGAATAAAGAGTCTGTACGCTTAGTTACAAAGGTGGTGGACTTTAGAAGGGCAGATTTTGAGATGATGCAGGAAATCCTGAAAGGAAGACTAGAGGGGATCAGGCTGGAGATGGATGTACAACAAAAGTGGGATATTGTTAAACCTGGGCTGAAAGAGGCACTGAGGCTTGCACTAGGACTCTGAGCAAGAAGAGCAGAGCTAAGAAGCCTCATTGGCTAAATGGGAAGGTGTTGAGGGAGGTGAGGACAAAGAAAGCAGCATTTCAGAGATTCAAGAGGACCGGGAGGGGGGAGGACAGGAAAGCATATGCAAGATGGTACAAGGAGGTGACCAAGCTAGTGAGGGAGTCCAATGCCTCCAGGGAGCTGAGGTTAGCTCAGGGCATTAAGGGGAGAAGGACTTTTTTATAGTAGATACATGAGGGAAAAAAGGAGATGCAAGGACAAAATAGTGTGGATCAGGAGGGACGGAGAGTGGATGGAATTGGGAGCGTACCAGGCAGAAACATTGAATGAGTATTTCTGCTCAGTGTTCATGCAGGAGGTGGCCGGTTCACTGCCAACGTTGACTGAGAATGTGGGGATGGGGGGGGGGAGATGACTGATGGGATTATTGTGGAGAGTAGAGTTCTAGAGGGTCTGATGGCACTAAGGGTGGACAAGGCACTAGATCCTGATGGCATTCACCCCAGAGAACTGAGAGAGATGGCGGAGGTGTTGGCTGGGCCGCTGATGGACCTGTTCATCACCTCCTTGGAACCAGGATGCATGCCACAGGACTGGAGGATGGCTCATGTGGTGCCCATTCACAAGAGCGGCCCACGGGACGAGCCAGGCAACTATAAACCTGTTAGTCTCACTTCCATAGAGGGTAAACTCATAGAAGCGATACTGAAGGAGAGACTGGTGAAGTTTCTCAAGGCTAATGGCCTCCAGGATGGGCATCAGCATGGATACATCTTGGGGATATCTTACCAGACCAATCTAATAGAGTATTATGATCGGGTGACAAGAGGACTAGATAGGGGCCATGCAGTGGCCATCCTGTATTTGGACTTCTGCAAGGCCTTCGATTCTGTGCCTCACAGATGGTTGGGGGGGACTGAAATCTGTGGGGTCGGGGGTGAAATTGGCAAACTGGATCATGGACTGGCTGAGGGGGAGGCAGCAATGGGTGGTAGTGGGGGGGGACTCTCAGCCTCTAGGCCAGTGACGAGTGGAGTGCCACAGGGCTCTGTGCTGGGTCCGGTGTTGCTTGGGCTATTCCTCTCAGATATCTCACATGGAGTTGGGAGCAGAATCAGTCTGTTTGCAGATGATACAAAAATGGGGCAGTAGTGCATGATGTTGAGGGGGTGGGGAGAGCTACACAGGGACCTAGCCAAACTGGAGGAGTGGTTGGCGAGGTGGCAACTGGGCTTTAATGTGAAGAAGTGCAAGATTATGCACTTCTGGGTGAAGAACCCGAGGAGGGAATATTGGATGGGGGTGAGACTGGGAGTCACTGAAGATGAGAAGGACTTGGGGTGATGGTAACAGAGAGCATGAACAACTCTGCTCAATGCAGGAAGGCTGCAGCTAAGGCTAACAAGATGCTTGGGTGTATTGCAAAGGATTCTTGTCCATACATAGGGAGGCAATCCTGCCCCACTATAGGACTGTAGTCAGGCCAACCTGAAGTACTGCATGCAGTACTGGCGACCATATCTGAAGAAGGCTATCAGACTGCTAGAGGGGGTGCACCATAGGGTGACAAAAATGATATGGGTATGGAAGGCAAAACCTACGAGGACAGACTGAGGGAACTGAATTTGTACCCCCTGGAGTAGAGGAGGGATAGGGAAGATATGAGTGAAATGTTCAAGTATTTGAAGGGAATCAACAGATCTGGCTCTGACAGGTTATTCAGGCTGAGGAACGGAAGGAACACAAGAGGGCATGGGCTATTACTGGAAGGGTGCAGATTTAGGAGGGAGATGAGGAGGCATTATTTCACAGAAAGGGTGGTGTTGAAATGGAACACCCTACCAGAGGAGGTGATATCATGTAACACGGTGGAAGATTCAAAATGGCATGGGACAGGGCGTGGGTGGTGGGTCTGGGTAGGTAGTGCTGAGAAACTTCTGGGAGTGAGGGCAGCACAACATTACAGTGAAATCTTTACAGTGAGTCAATTACAGCAACTCAAATATACTGAACAATCTTTTAGCGAGCATGTCAATTTGACGAACAACAATTTGACCGACTATGACATTAGAGTGATCCTCCAAGGCAATGTGCGCCTTGGAATTAGAATCCTTAAGATGGGGGGGTTCAGCGAGTGCAGGAGGGTATAGCCCCCCTGCAATATACCAGCATGTATTAGCCTACCTGTACCTGTGCCTGTACTTAGCCCAAAGATCAGTACCTTAATTAGATGATTGCCGCCAGGTGTCCCAACTGTTGAAAGGCGGATTGGTGCATAGTGGGACAGACCAATATTCCAAGATGGCTGTTGAATTTCTGAGGAACTAGTGAGGGATACCAATGATCCTATATGGCAGCTTCATCTACCGCAAGGATAAGGAGGTTGGGCACAAGGTATACTGGAGGTGCAGTGCTGTGAAAAAAGTAGCCGAATTGATGTGCGCTGTAAAGACCAGTCACTGTAAATGCATGCGCTATGTTTGATTTGCTGAAATTGACATCACTGTAATAGATTCACTGTAATGACATGGAACTGGGGTGAGAGGGAAGAGGGGGCTGGGGCAGCTGTAAACTAGGGGCGCTAGCTGCATACTCAAGCAGACTAGATAGACCATGAGGCCTGTTTCTGCTGGCAGATTTGTATGTTTGTAAGAGCCTTGAGAGAGCATCCCCATTCCTTCTCACTCTTCACCTCCTGATTCCTCCGCTCTCCTCTACGCCCCTTCACCTACTTGAAATGAATACCAAACTCCTGCCTTTATGCAGTGGTAGTGGGAGCATGATTGGCAACTGGCTCTGGCCTCAAAATTAACCAATGGGTACCTAGTTATGATTTGGGAAAAATGGTTGGCATACTTTCCTCTGGTACCTGGGTTAGGTGGATTGGCTACATTCTTCCTGGCCAGAAAAACTTACTGCTCTCAACAAGTTCTTAGGAGGTCAATACAGACAAACCAGGGTGAGTCCGCTTTAGGGTTGTGCCCCACCCTCCCCCACAACCAGCCCACGTGATGGCTCAAACTCAGTCTCATAGTGGCAAGCCCTCAGGACAGGGGGACTTGAAAAATAAATTGAATTGGGTTTACGCTCGGGTAAATAAGGTCAAAGGCAACATACAGTACTGACATTAGAGCATCTTGCTGTGGGCCCCATGCACATGCACTTTTGATCATGATCATTATTTAGTCACTTTAAAAGAAAACTGCATCTAACCTGCAAGACTATGTTTTTTGTATTAGCTGTTTTCCTAATACAGATTCACAGTCTGTTATCGTTCTGCCATTACAGTCCTTCTTGTAAATTTAGTGAGTATTTCTGATGTGCACACTGGTGGTAAGTAAGGAATAACATCTGCCGATGTGTCCAGACATGCTCTAATATATGGACACTGTGAATGTACCGTGAGGCATGAGGCATATGCCAATGCCTTCAACCACCCAAGAAGTCCATATATAAGCATGCCTGGACACTTTGAAGGGTGCCATTCCTTTTATAAGATAGGTCCTAAATTGATCTGTAAAGTGAGAACAGTCATTTCAACTCGGCAGACAACTTACCTTTATAGTTTGTTTTTTGCCTTGTATATTTTTAACCGTATGTATCTAATCCTGCCGGAGTATATTAACCTGTTGTCTGTTGCTATTGTCCCTGGGACCCCCATGAAAACAATATGCTGCATCCCATGGTGTTAAATTAATAAAATGATAAATTTAGTTGGGAACAGCCAGGTGTGGTCTGACAGCTGTGGCTGACAGGGGCATAATCTACATAATATGATTTTAAAATGGTCCTTTTGTCTCGTGTGTAAATAAGAAACCAACACTAAAGATAGAACGGTAACAGAACTGGAACCAGTATTTAAAAATCAGCTTCTACAGGAAGTTTCTACAGGAAAAAAAATAACCTCATAGACTTTTTGCAGTTCACTGAACACACAATGCTATGGTTGAGTGGATGTAAAAATTGACAACTTCAGTTCGACTTTGATTCCAACCCCCTAACTTCAGCTAGTCTTTGAGACTTTGGCAAAAGATACTTCAGGTTCTTGGTATGAGGGATTAGCAGGCTAAAAATAGAGGAAAGAGGCATCCATCCTCTATCTCTGATCAACATCAGTCAATTTCAGCCTCTTCCACCCTCCCCTGTCAGTCAGTTTAAAAAAAATAGTCAGCACTTGGCAGGGTGCGAGGAGCACAAACAATTCTTTTTTGAAATAAAATAAATGTCTGTGGGGGAGGGGCAAAAATGCAGAGAGTGACTGGGGTGGAGAAATGGGTGGCCATATGACTAGGGATGGAGTACTTTTTGTTTTAATTATTACTAGACTGAAAGGCAAAGTGATCCAAAGTGGCCAGAGTTTTACACTGCCGGACCAAAGGCAAACGTGATGGATTTTAGCATATTCACTGAATAGAAATTCGGCATTGGCTCATTCTTACTCTACTTAGAGGTAAGTTTCAAACTGTAGACATTTCTAGCATGATTACCATTTCAATTGCTTCATTGTCAAACTGTATTAATCTTGTTCTCTTTCTTGGTTCAGGTTTAACTATAGACATTCATTCATTTTCAACTATATTAACCTCTTTTTGCCTTTTTTCAGAATTAGTTAGACGTTTGTCATCAGTGTACACCAGTTTTATCTTATTTTTGTCTACATGTCAGATTCCCCCCACTGAAATATATAGAATAGTGGATGGCGACTATCCACAACAAGGCTGTGTTTCCCTTGAGAGAGTTGATGACATCATAGAGGCCTTGAGAACGAAGCTCGAGAGGTCTCGCTGATGTTGTCAACTCCCGATAGGGAAACACAGCTTTAGTTGCGGATGGTCACCCATCCATTGTTTTATATAATATATGATTAGGGCTTATTTCATTTTGCTGTCTTTTTTTCATTTGCTGGTTACCTTCAGCTTTATCTGGTGCTTCTCCCTGCTCCCACTTGCTACTGTTTCTCCCTGGTTCCACTTGCTACTGTTTCTCCCTGGTCCCACTTGCTCTGGCTTCTCCATGCTCCAGCTTGCTCTGATTTCTCCCCGCTCCCTCCATTTTCTGTTTGCTGTTTACTTTAAAAAGAAATTAAAAAAAAACACTTCTGTGACATGGAGCTGTGTGAGACTCTGTGTCAAAACTAGAGGGTCCGCTGCTCGTTGCTCACTAATCTTGCCACAATGTTTCCACTATTTTTACAGTTGGGGCCACATCCAGTGAGCCAATCAGGTGTCAGGACAAGGCTGAAAAGTTATTGTACTATCGATGTGACGTCAGAATAATAGTACAACAACATTTTTGGCCTTTGCACTGTCCTACAACAAGATTGTGAAAGCCAATGATTTCCATCCATAATAAGCCCTAACCATATACTGTAATGATAATGTGCCTGGTCTGAAACAGAAATATTACTACTTGGGATGACTTCTTTGCCCCTTTGCAACCGCAAATGAAAATTAGTTGTACTGCTCCATAATTTCAAAGCTACCAGTAGCATGCACTGCTACCGTACGACAGAAAAATACATTTTTTATATTTGTTTTCTTTTTTTAATTTTTTGGTAAAAACAGTTGATAAATATGTGTTCCAAAGGTCCTGGTTAAAAGTCTTTGGCTGTTCCTAAAAGGATACAACTTAATTAATAAAAGAGTAAGTTAAAAGAAATTTATACTGTCACCGATGTCCAAGAAGGGCAGGCAGGACTCCTTCTCTTCCCCTTTGAACCGTGGGGGACACCTAACTCTTCTGCACAGTCCACTGATAGTATCCAGATAGGCAACCTCAGGATTCTGCAACAATGAAATGGTGTTGAGAGTCACTGGTCATCTCCGCTTTTCTCCTCTTCCACCCAGCCTCTCACTCTTGATGGTGAAAAACTCCCAATGGGGAATAGACACATCAGGCTGGATTTCCTGCTCCAGGAGTGGTTTGCCAATGCCTTACCTTGCTTGCAGTGGTCCTACTTGGCTGTAATGGTTGGGATGTGATTTACAGACAACTTTCTCATCTGTCCTGGCTACTCTGGTGAAAGGAACCTTCTCAAGTGCCTCAGCATCTGTGTATACCACTGTATTCCTCCTAATACTTTAGTCAGTTATCTGAAACTTCATTGCTACAGATTGTGCTGGTGGGTGATTAGGTATTTCTTTCAGTTTCATGCACATCACTCTTCCAGCACCTGCTTCAAGGCCTTCTTCCTTAGCCATTCCACTTGATTCACCTTGATTTCTTTCCATATCCAACTGGGCTGGTATGGAAACTGGTACCCCCAGTGTGGCTCAACCAATGTTTCTGATTATCTAATCAATTTTACATAGTTTGATCAACTGCCAACCAGTCTCTCTCTCTCTCTCTCTCTCTCTCTCTCTCTCTCTCATCAGCTGCCAACCAGTTTCTTTCTCCCCCTCTCTCTCTCTGTCTCTCTCTCTCTTGCTCCCCCAAAATCTGATTTTCCTCCATCTTTATTTAGTGCTTGTAGAGGTTTGTGGCATCCCCTGCTGGGCACTGTCCTCTCCTCCACAGAGAGTAATGCAGCAGCAGCAGATGGCTTACTTGCAGTCTCAGTGGCCTGTGGAAGTTAACAGCTGAGAAGAGTGGATATAGACTTCCTGCTGGTGCTGATGCTACAGTGGTGTCAAAAGGCAGGGGTCTGTGCTGATCAATGGTACTGGCCTGTGGGTCCAGGGTGGTGTCAGTGAGAGACATTACTTTCTCCCAAGCAACAATCATTTTTTCCAGTGACACTGTCAAATATGATATAGTCTGCGTCACTGTGGTGGGCTTCCTCACCTGTTGGGCCCTGCCCCCAACAATCTCTTGGGAAGTCACTGCAAATCTTTGGGGCACAAGAAAATCCTTTATTGCATCGCCTCTTTAGTCTCCCCTTGGCAAGGGAATTCAGTGCTAAAGATAAGGTGCTTTCCTCTTCCCTCTCTGGAGGGAAGAGTCTCCTCTGGTCAGGACCAAGGCAGGCAATGGATGGGAAGACTCAGGCCATCCCAGGAGCAGGAATGGACCACTACACTGGCCACACACATGTTGCGGCTGTATATCACTGTACCTCCAACAGTAAATCTCACTGTAACAGCCCCTTGACTCACCTTGGCTGTTCCAGGGCCCTCGAGGCCCACACTGCACACACCTCTGAGGGGGCCGACCTGGGTTCTCTGATGGATAAGATACCTGGATATGGAAATGGCACGGTGCCTCCACCTGGGGTAGTGATAGGGGATACCTGTGGATAAATTGCAGGTTACCACCCCCCCAGGAAGATACAATAATTGCCCCACAACACCTGCCCACACACAGTAACAGGACACACTTTGTAATGACCAGTAATACCAGATTTGTAACATAAACCAACTTCAAGATATTTTTGGGGAGGGGGGAAATGGGGAAAATATCACAACAACAATAATAACTGGTGCAAACAATATTACCCCACACAGTCCCAACCTCCCACCAGCAGGTACACCCGGCCTTCCCCCAAACATTAGTACACTGTTCAGACTGGCTGTAGTGGCGGGTACCACACTGGGGTGTGCAGAGAAGGTGACAGTCTGGTGGCCCCCTGAGCTAGGTACTTGCGTTGGGGCCCAATACATTTAAATACACAAAACATTTGCTTGCATGCCCAGGTATCTACTTAGCATTGACAGAGTCCTGTCCAGGACTTAACCCCCTCTGTGAACTCACTAGCTAGCTAGTAAATATAAGAACTCCCATGAGCCGCAGCCCAGGTGTAATTACAGTTTATAGATTCCAAGGGGGGGGTTGCAGAAATTTGTTTCAATGGTACAGTGCTGGTATCAAGAGTTGGTGGTGGTGCACCACAACAGCAGTTTTCAGGAAAGTAACAGCTGGATGAAGAAATCAAGTATGCTGGTCTTCACCTATCAGGCTTTTCCAAACTTTGACCCTGGGGCTTTTGTATGTGTTGTTCACCTGGCAGGCCTCTCAACACCTTCCTCTCTGTGATCTCTCTCATCAGTCTGGGGCACTGGTCAGGCTGGATGTCCCCTAGACTTTCTGCTTGGCACACGCCTCTAAGCACACACTTGCAGCAGGGCTCTGGCTCAGTGGTTAGGCAGTCTCAAAACACTTGCACCACTGATAGGCACACAGATTTCTCAGTCTCTTTACTCTCTGCTGCAAAATCTCTTTATGCTCTGCTGCAAAATCCTTTTCTCCTCTGCTGCAAAATCACAATCCCTGGCTATGGATTGCAATTGCTCAAACTCTGGAGGCTGCAAGATTAACAGTCTCTATTCTCAGGCTGCCAGTTAACAAGATGCTACTAGTGCAGCAGATTCTAAACTTGCACAGGGAAATCTCTCAGCTATTCAACTCTTTGCTCTGTCACCCTGGCATTATTTCAGGCGCTCTGCCTCTCTGCTAGATGCCTGGGGCAAAACAGGCCATTGGGCCTGTCATATTTGTTTACATTTTGTCCCCAAACACATGCCCTTAAATATTATATTATTTGCCCATCTGGGGGCAGGAAACAACTGTCCCCATGCCTGGAGGCATTTTTATTTTGATCTCCAGCTCCGCTGCCTGCCCTGGAGCCGGGGATAATATTAAATGGTGGCCACAGCCAAAATGCTTACTTTGGAGCCACAGCTCCTTTAGTTTTTCCCTGCCTGGTGGCCACACACTGCATCTTTTTTATTTACATTTTTGGTCCATGTCTCCGCTACTCCCTGGACTGAATGGATGCCACCCAAAAGCACCCAGAGGTACAGAATGCATTTCGGACCTTGACCCCTCTATTGAATGGGGCCGAGACGCCATGGATTTCAGCGGCCACAGTCATGAATTTTACAGGGCACCATGGCCCGAATCCCACCAGGGGCCATAGATGGGGACACACAGGGCAGCAGGATGCCAATGGGGCTGTAGCCCACAAGGTAAGCCTCCCAAAGGGGGGGAGCTTATATCACAGAAACGGTGCCAGTTTTAATCTTTCACAGGGCATGGTGGGTACTCCAAAAACATGTTCCCAAGGGCTCTGCCATATCACTTGTTGCTCCCTTTCCAATATCCACAGTCTGATATGCAGCAGTTGCTCTGCCAAGGGATCCATTACTATCTTTGAAAGCTGGCACAAAATGTTTGCAAAATGTCTTCTCTGTTGATAACAATGCTGTCTCTCACTCCACATTCAGATGTAATCTGTTGCTTCTTCCAGCACTAACTGCAGGTCTGCATCACTCTCTACATGTGATGTGTGGTACGCCCCACAACAAACTCAATCCCTCCCATTGTCACTTCTTTACCAATTGGATTACTGTATGCAAACATTCTGCTTGTGCTGTCAGCCCAAGTTCTGACATCCGTACAGTCTCTCATGTGTCTGACACCTCTGCTATTCCTTATACTATACCTGCCCAGACATTTTCATACCAAAACTGTAGCCACGTTTTCTGGTTCCTTCTTCTCCCCAATGTGCTTGTATCAAAAACATTCTCCTTGAGTTGGTAAACACATTTCTTTCTCACAAGTATCACTTAAGGGCAGCTTCTCCCAACCAGCTTAAATAAAGTATATAATAAAAAAAGGAACATGAACCCTGGACAAAGGTCCCAACTCCATCACTGTTACACATTCTGTCCTCAACGAGGCCTCACTTTCCTGAGGGAGCACTGGGACTCAGGTTTCCAGACTGGGAGCCAGACAGAATGGTACTATTTACAGATCCAAATCAGGACCTATTGACAGACAACCCTTCCCGAAAAGCCTAAAGCCAGATGACACATTCTGGGAGTGAGGGCAAAGTAAAAACCTGAAAATCCAGTGGCCAAAGAGAGGACAGCCTCCCAAGAAGACATTTCCAATCAGGGATCAGGGCTGCATGCTGGGAGACTGCAGCTAGAGAAGGGAGAAAACCAGATCTATTCAGCAGGAGTACAGAGCAGCTTCTGCATTGAACTGAAGCAGAACAAAGAATCTTACTGACATGTTCCAGCATGGAGTCTTTATTTCAAATAGCAGGGGACTAAGTGTCAGGCAGCTGCCTGAAAAATGGAGTGTTCCAGCCACAGAAAATGGCAGCTTGAGAGCAGTGCCTGAAGAAGTGCTGGACTACCTCTGCCCAACAGATTGTTGTGGGAGAAGTCCCCACATGGAGCAGAAGAGGAGTCCCTTTTCTTTTCTTTTTCTTTTTCTTTTTCTTTTTCTTCCTGGCCAGTCCACGTCACCTTCCTCTGGTCCCCCTCTGGCACCCACCCAGCCCATTCCATCACTAACTGCTCCACATCTGCTTAATTCCACAGTTCTTTTTCTGTGGCAAACGTCTTTGGAGGACATCCTCTCCCCACCTACTTAGTCAGGATCCAGTGCAGGTGGTGGGATCCATAGGGTGTGGCTCTAGTATGCCAGGCTGATCCTTCTTCTAGATGGGGTCACAGCTGTTTTACTCCCCTGTTTCTTCCTTTTACTTCCCACATCCTGCATGGCATGAGTGATAGCCATCTATTGGCCTCACATACACACACCGATCCTCTGTAGAGAAATAAGCTCCCTGGCCCATCCACAGAGTCACAGCAGCACTGGCCCCCAACCACCGACCTTCTCCTGCTGAGGTGTGCTGCTGAGCAGCAGAAACCCCAGCCTGGCTGGCCTGCCTCCCGATGTGGTTGCCAGAGTCCATTCCCAAACTCAAGTCACCTGCATGGCAGCCTGAAGTGTTGCCTCTGAGCAGTCTTTCTAAAGCATGAGGAAGAAAGTTCCCATGTGGGGTGAAGAGAAGACCAATGAGGCTGTAATATCAGCTGTATGGCTTGCCTCTGCAAGCCACAGGAAATACTGTTCTGATCACTGAGCCACCAGAAACCAGCTCTTGCAATACAATACCAACCAAACCCTATAGGAGTGTCCAGCACATTGCTGATTTTTTCAGAGCATAAGGTCTGCAGAACTGTGAGTAGTTAAACAAGACCCCTGTCCTGTAACTGTTCTTTTAGTTTCGTTAGATAGGCTGGATGTTAGGAAATGGCAACCCAGGGCAGCAGGACTGGGCCTGGAGGAAAGCCTAGGCAGAATACCTGAGCAAGACCATTAGGCCAAAGATTTACAAATTGCTTATTGTAATTGTTGTCTTGCTTCTCATTTCTCTGACATCTCAGTGCCTTTAAATATCATTGAATACCCAGCTGTGGGGCAACAACCTGTTGTCCATGAACTAAGTGGTTCCACTGCAATTAAAAAGGGATGTTCCAGTGCCAGTGACTTTTCGGGGTCGTGAGACACATTTAAATTTCTGAGTAAGATATCAGCCACAGCAACGTGCAGCCCATACCATTCCCAACTTGCGGCACTTACCATACCCACATTTACCCATATCTAGCCATATTTAGGAGTTAAAATAATAACATAAGCATAGTCAGTAGTTAATAATTGGATTGTATTAAGTTTTATTAAGTTACAGTACTGGCAAAGACTGTGACATGTACTTGACAGATAATTGACAAACCCCTCGACAGCCACGTGAAATTGCTTCAAGAGCAACATGTGACTTGTGAACTACAGGTTGGCCACCCCTGAGTTAGAGGATGGCTATGTAGTACTGCTTGGAGGAGGCCTGGTGGGATTGTCTATCTGCAAATGTTTGGGCTTGCTGCATAACCCATAGCCTTCCTTCCCTCCCTAGTGCTTTGCTTCCATGTTTCCACAATAAATCTATGGTACTCCTGTTTTTATATTATATTTCTTGTCTTTATTGTCTTATTGCATCATTTACTAAATACATTATTTATTTATTTAGTCATTCATTTGTTTACCAGGTAGCTGCGCTGATCACATGGACCATTTTAAGGCATGATCCGGGCCACTGAGATAGCACAAAAAATAATGAGATAAAATACATCAAGGAACAAATACATCGAAGTCAGTACAATGCACTAGGTAACCAAAAATAAAAGGAGAGTGCTTATACAGAAACTTTTTAAGCAAAAAAGGGGGGTCGAGTATAACACCTGAGGAGTACTAAAGAATGCAGTGAGACTCAAAAGCACAAATGCTTATGTAACCCCTAGGTGGCACTATCCCAAGGGCTGCTACCCCTGCCTTATTTGCCACTAACAGGTTGAGGAGCCTGGATCCGATGGTGGGTGCCTCCACCCAGAGGTCGGGGTTAAGACAGTCTGATATGACTTGGTCACAGCCCTCTGGGTCACTGCAACCCCCCTTTCTTCCCACTAGTGGCCCATACAAATCAATCACAGTACCCTTGCAATATACACTTACCCCCGCAGGATTGGTTCAATCAGCTTGACTCTGGGGACCCCCTGTAAAGTAAGATGCAGTTATACAATAACCACTGTACAGTAATTCAACATAGACACACAGTTCAAGCAGTGTAACTTTGCTAAACAACCAAATCGGATTTATTTAGGGGATAGTAACAAGGACAGGGGGAATCAGGCTGATTGATTCAGTCACATTAATAATCACAGTACTGTGCACATATTTCAGAGTCCCAAATGTCCCAAATGTCACTCTTACTGGGTACCCAGGCAATAAGAGGCTAGCCTATTTGGTGCAGCTGGATGGGGCCCTGAGGATGGAAAATGCATGCACAATACCCACTTTGTAATCCGGAGCCGGTAGGCTCAGTTCATGAAGAAAGAAAGGAAAAGTAATCAGATGGAACACTTGCAATTAGATGATGGCAGGGAGCTACCCTGATTTATACTCACAAATTCAATGCTGAAACTGAATGGAAGGCAGATTGTCTTGGGTTGCCAGGAGGAGCAGACCATATGGACAAGGTCCTTGTGACTGGACCCCATTGCAGTTTAGAGCAAATGGATGTAGTCTGGATTAAGCTGAGGTTTACTTCCAGCTTCATGCACTCTGTTCACTGTACAGGGGATTTGAAACACGATTCCCCACAAGCACTACACATATTTATATGTAAAAGGAAAGTACTATACCAGGCAGGCTGCTTCTCTATCCCGATCACAATTACTGCACAATACCTGGGAGAACACACAGCAGATTCAGTTCCTGACAGACCGAGCGCGATTCAGCAATTTCTCCAGTCTTCTAAAGTGTGAGCCTGGTTTCCTCACTTCTGGTGCTTCTTTCTCCTTACAACTCTGATTCAGTCCACACTGGCACTCACAAACAGTTGTAGGCTGAACTTCAGGGCCCCATACGAGCTTCCTGTGCGAAAACTCAACAGCACAGAAGCCCGGAGCTCCTTCCCTCTTCACAGTCACAACTCATATGATCTTTCCAGTAGACAGAGCCGGGCATTTCCTTTGAGTTCCTCCCAGTCAGTTGGCTGGTTTTGCTGTCACTCGCAGTAAACCTCCCCCTGTTGGTGGAAAAAAGGCGCCGAAGTCCAAACTACAATTCCCAGAAGCATTGGCCATACAGTACATAGGTGACTGGCTCCACAATGAGAGTCCAAGTTCTGATTTGCCAGCAGCAGGCTCCATTTCAAAGGTCCCCCCACACTGATTGGTCCAGTTCAGCAGTTCAAAACTAGAATGGGGACTAGGCAAACACAGTTCTGATTGCAAAGAAAAGAGGTTAGACAAACTGTATTTTCGTATTACTCTAAATGATGTCTGGCAAACAGTTATATCTTTGAAAAGTGCTCACTCTGCCCACTTAGTGATGGCAGAAATGGAGCGATTTGACAGTAGCTCGAGTGGGACTCAAGCAGGGAAACACACAGACCCCCATCCAAATTAATTATGTCTGCAGGCAGACAGCTCTTAAAGAGACAGTACCAAAGGCTCTAAAAGCACTCACAGATAAACAGCCTAGACGCCGAACACCATCCAGGCTTGGAGCATTCAAGCAAGCTCCTGGAAGACTTTTGGGAACCCTCATTTGCAGAGGGGTTACACTTAATAAAACAAGTTCATTTGTAACCTTCAAATTTAGTCATGGCATTAGGATGAGTAGCCAGAGGAACGGCTACATCATCAGGTCACTCAGGGGAGCAAGAACAGGTGGTAGTGGATAGTAGATGTGTCCTGAGGAGACTGCTGAAGTGCCATGGGGAGTCAGTGGCTCTCAGAGAGGGTGGCAGGCTATTCCAGAGCATGGGGCAACAGAGGAGGCGGTGCTCTGACCCATGCAAGTGGCGACTTGTGGGCATTCCAGCATGAGGCTTGCAGCATGGTAGAGGTTGCAGTGAAACATCTTTGGCCAAAGTAGGTGGGAGAGAGGAGATGTTGTAGGGTTACAGATCACTGTGCCGATGGTGCAGGCCAGGAGGTAGCTTCACCTAGCCTGAGGAGGGTGCCTACCAAGAGTTTGCTATAGGATACATTGGTGGGAAGAGTAAGAAGCCCTAAGGGCAAAATGGCAGATGTTATTGTAGGTGGTGTTTAGTCTTGATACGTTTGTGGAGGTGGCTTGTGAGCAGATGGAGGATCCATAATCCAGAAGGGGAAGGAGATTGCTCTTGGCAATGGCGACACAGGCTTCAGAACTTAGGTAGTTCATTAGTCGGTAGCTGGTCCCCAGTTTTTGGTTTATACAATGTATTACAGTCTCAATATGGTCTGAAAAGAAGAGGGCGGGGTCAAGGGTGACACCCAGGTATTTAAAGGTGTTAACATTCTCAAGGGATGAGCCATCGGGGGAATGAATGTTGAGTGTGGCATTGGCTTGGGCTAATTTGCTAAGTTTGGGTTTGGAGCCAAACAGCATTGCCTTTGTCTTCTTGGTGTTAACCAGCAGACTATTTGTGGTAAATCACTTATGAGCATTATATTAACTGGTGGAGAGAGTAGAGGAGAGGGTGGACAAGGATGAGCCACTATGGCAGAGGAATAAATCATCAGCGTACAATAGAGAGCGACAGGAGAGGCAGTCCTGTGGGAGGGAGTTCACAGAGTGGGAGAAGAGACAGAGTCCCAGGATAGAGCCCTGGGGGACACCAGTGAAGACAGGTATGTCAGAAGAGGTTGCAGCCCCAGAACAGACCATTTGGGTGTGGCCAGAGAGGTAGTCTCTGAACCAGGCAATGGTGGCAGAGGAGAAGCCCAGATTTCCTAGTTTGTCAAGAAGAATATGGTGGCTCACCATGTCAAATGCTTTGGAGAGATCCACAAAGACTGCTCCTGTAAGCCTCCAGATATCCATGTTTCAGAGAACATGATCAGTAAAGTAAATCAAGGCCATGGATGTTCTTTGTTCCTTCCTGAATCTGTGCTGTTGAGGGCTGAGAAGGTTACATTTTGTGCCGTGGCCAGTGATTAGGCAGTGTAGAATCTTCTCCAGCAGTTTACTAAGGTGGGATATTGAGCAGTAGTTGTCCATTCTGCTAGAGTCACCCGATTTAAAGACCGGGATAACTCTGTCCTGTTTCCAAACAGAGGGTACCGAGGTGGTAGTCAGAGAGAGAGAGAGAGAGAGAGAGAGGCTGAAAACTGAGGTGAGAGGTAGAGCGATGTCATAAGCTATAATTTTGAGGAAATGGGTGGAGAGGCCATCACTTCCAGCACTACCCCAACTGGGGAGGCTCAGGAAGAGTTTGAGTGTTGTGCTAAGGGAGATGGACCTGAAGTAGAATGGAGGTACATTGGGGTTCATGGTGGGTGGGTCTGGCAGGGGAGAACTGGGAATATATGGAGGGAGCTTTGCAAGCCATTCATTAAGGTTTGTAAATTTGGTGTTAAGTGCATTTGCAACTTCAGCAGGGTCTTTCAGGGGACTGTTGGGGGTGCTGAGATGGAGGGGGGCTGCTTAGCCCTGGAGACAAACAGGGAGTGGATAGCTGACTAGAAATGCTGAGGATTTCCAAGGTTCTGGGACTGTAGATTGTGGAAGTAAATAGCCTTACAGGAGTTGACCTGCCATTTGCAAAGTTTTCGCAAAAATCTATACTCATTCCAGAGCAAGGGGGAGGGGGAGGCTTTGTAAGATGCCCACTTGGCATCCCTTTCCTTCATGAGTTTTAGGAGATCCCTGGAGAGCCAACGGGTGCCACCCCCAGTTATTCTCTGAGTGGTTGGAGGGAAGTGCTTATCTCGGATGCTTGAGAGGGCAGCAATAAAGAAACCCAGAGCTGAGGGGGCATCTTTAGAGTTATAAAGGGGAGACCAATCAATAGCTATGATGTCAGCATGTAGTTGGGAGGAGTCATAGTAGAGTATTATGGAAAGTAAGATATTTAGGAGTGGGGTGAGGGGTTTAGTGGACCAAATACAGAAGGTGGGAGAGTGGTCACTGATGGAGTTAGATAGGATAACAGCGTGGGAGATCCTATCTTCTCAGTTAGTTATTATCCAGTCAATAGTGGTATGATTAAGGGATAGGCTGTTATGATGGGTAGTGGTCATGATGAGTTGGGTGAGACTATATTGCTTAAGGAGGCTGCAGCAGTCAGATAGAGGGTCGACCTGCCAGTTAAGATTGAAGTGTCCCCTCTTAAAAGGTATTTATATGGGTTGAGCCATAACCTTAGCCAGTATATATTTACCTCCAGGGCCCACCTCTGAGACAGCTCATTCCATATTTAGAAAAATGACAGAATTCCAGCAGGGAACCTTGCTAATGGGAGGGGACTATAACATGATTTTTGATAGGAAGGATACCACAAATCTTAACCTGCCTTGTAGATCAGGAGCACAGAAAGTAATACCTGTACATTCTGTTTTTTAAGGAGATGGGCTGGGTGGATGCATGGAGGGTAGTCCACCCTCAAGACAGAGGTTATGCTCATTATTCCACCCCACATAATCTTTACTCCAGAACTGACTTGTGTCATGTCCCTAAAGAATTTCAACATCATATAAAAGATTTTCAGTGACTCCCCATACTTTTATCAGACCATGCCCCTGTCCTGTTACAGTTAGACTGGGGTAGTCAGCTGGGGAGAAGTTTGTGACAGCTCAGGAATTATTTACTAAATATTCCTACTTGCACAGAGATGATTAAGGAAAAAATACCCCAAATTATTGTAGATAATGATCATGCAGACATCCATTGGCGCATTTTATGGGATACAATAAAAATAGTCCTATTGGGGGAAATTATTAAATTTTCGTCTCATTACAAAAGAATCCCAAGCGGAGTGCTTAGAGACCCTTCAAAATCAATTGCTGGATCTCCTGGCTCAGCACGCTTCCAGAACTCAGTCTATAGGCCCATTATTACAGGCCACAAGACAGAAGATTCAGGAAATTTTAGATATAAAAATTAAGCTTGCACTCCAGTTTTTGAAACAGAAATATTATGAAGGTGGTTCCCGTGCCGCTCATATCCTTGCTTATAAATTGCGACAGAAGATTAGTCAATGCAATGTTAACCAGATAAGAGATCCCTTATCCTGAGCACTGGTTAAACATCCTCAAGAATCATAAGGGTCTTTCAGACTTATTATCAGAATTTATACTCCTCTGAAACTCCTTCTTCATTACATGAAACTACTGCCTATTTAGAAAGCTTTTGTTTACTCAAACTTTCACTGACACAGATTACCCAGCTGACTGACCTGATCACTGGAGAGGAACTGAATAGTGCCATTAAGTAATTAAAATCCACAAAAAGCCCTGGTCCATATGGGCATATGGAGAGTTCTATAAACACTTTCAGGAACTCTTACTACCCCCTTTATTAGGTACCTGAAGAGAGGTTCATAAAGACAACCCTATTCCACTGACGTGGAAATTGGCTATCATTCCTCTATTCCCAAACTGGGTAAAGCTATCACCCCGTGCTCTTTTTACTGATCTATTTCAGTTTTAAATATAGATTGTAAATTATTCACTGGTATTATTGCCAAATGGTTAGAGAATCTTCTTCTTTTTTTTATATAGATCAAACAGGATTCATAACCACCCGGCAGACTCAGGATAGTATAAAATGTGCTCTTCATATCTTACACTATTCCACCCGGTCAAATATTATTTTTCGTTTATTAAGTCTTGATGTCGAGAAGGCCTTCGACCAGGTGGCATGATCTTTTCTTACGGCCACTTTGAAAAGATTGGGCTTTCCTCCTTTGTTCCAGACCCTAATTCAGAATCTTTATGATCATCCTAGAGCACATGTAACAATTAACAGTCAGGTTTCAGATACTCTCCCACTTTTTCGAGTGACTCGACAGGGTTGCCCACTTTCTCCTTTGTTATTTGTGATATATTTGGAGACTCTGGCCCAAGCCATTCAGCAAAATGACAAAATCTTGGGTATTGCCCTGGATGGTAGATATCAAAAATGAGCCCTTTATGCAGATTATTTGTTTTTTTATTTGATTTCCCCCGAAACTTCCTTACCCCCTCTGTGGGAGACCCTTACCATATTTGCGAGTTTGGCTGGTTATAATCGAATATTTTAAAGATGGAAGTCCTTCAGATTCATTATTCCCCTTCTCATTGTACTCAAGATACATTTCCTTTTAGACGAGACCTTTCTTCATTAAAATATTTAGGGGTCCAGTTGACGGGGAACACTGGCTCTTTGTTTTTTTGTAATTATGCGCCCTTATTGAAACAATTCACAAAAGACTTAGAAGTTTGCTCAAATATTCCTCTCCCACTAATCCAAAAGGTAGACGCTATCCGTATGAACTTACTTCCTCATTTTCTTTACATTGCCCAGACCATACCAATTTCCCCTGCCATTGGCTTTCTTTCGGGAACTTAATAGTCAGATTTTGTGTTTTCTTTGGGGCCATATCCCCCCCCGCATTCATTATTCCACTTTGCAATTTCCCAAATATCAGGGTGGCTTGGCCTTACTGGATTTTATGAAATATCACAGGGCAGCTGAACTTCAAATTATTTTTTTATGTCTTAACCTGCATTATCAGGCTATCAGGCCTATTGGAAAGATTTAGAGGTGAGGGAAGAAGATTTACATCACCTTTCTAAGATATTATTTTCATGTCCTCCTATCCCTTTAACTGATATCACTAATAATCCTTTTACACTTAACACATTGAAACTCTGAAGGTCTCTTTTAGACTCTCAACCTCTTCAACAGTTTCAGGTGTTATTGCATTCCCTTCCATATATGTTGACTTTTTCTGCAGCCCATTTAAATCATGGTTTCAAAAACTGGGAATGTTTGTGACTTCATTTGATTTTGCATTTCCTATGAAATAATAAAATTATGTCTTTTGAAGAACTGCAGTGTACATATTCGCTGTCTGAGGGTGATAGGTTTCATTTTTTCCAAGCCACAGCATTATAAGAAAATTAATACCTCCTTCTTTTCTCAATAACCTCTTCCCTTTGTTAATCCAACTAATAGCCCAGGCGGAGGAGGGTGCATCACCTCTTCCCCATATGCTTTCCTATATATGTAATTAAATACAGAACCCATTCAGATAATCAAGAAGAGATGGGAGAACGATATTCGTATTTCCATATCTGACCTAGATTGGGAGAAACAGTTAAAATACTTACACTCCCCCATTAGTTCAATTGGAAAGAATTCTCTTGAAAAGTTTCAGTTAGATTTTTTTATCATCGCGGCTGCCCAAAGCAAATATCTACCTAATAAAGGAGCTGCATGCTTAAGGGGCTGTGGATATTCCCCTGCCTCACATGGGCAAATCTTTTGGGAATGTCCATTATTGGCACCTTTTTTTCTAATTTAGAAGGGGCACTTTCTGATCTTTTTGACATTCTATTTCATTTATCGGCCCATTCCTTTCTCTTTTCTTGTTATGGCCCTTCGTGGTGCTCCCCCCAAAATGCAAACTTCTGACCATTTGTCTGTTGGCAGCTAAGAAAGCTATAATTAAAAAATTGGCTTTTGATTAATGTTCCTACTTTATCTTTCTGGTAAGATCTGGATATACTATATGGAAAAACTGCGCAGGTTAATCATAATATGGAGTCTTTTGAGATTTTATGGAGAAGATGGGTCTTTTATATTATGTAACATAAAGGAGACTTTTTTCCATGACACGACCCTCACAGGTCCTTCTTCTACCTGGGGAGAGGGAGGGGAACATACTCATTTAACCTCTGCAGTTTGACAAACAGTTTGGAATTTGTCTCCATCCAGTTAGAATATTTTTGGGATATGTGCAATATCATTTAATTGTTATGAACTTCAGCTATCCCAGATGGACTTTTAGCTGCATTTATGAGAGATATATATGGCTTTCAGTGTGATGCCTCAGGACAAATGGACCTATTGCAGTTGTACTTTTCATACAGCTTTCAAGTACCTCCTTCAGCATACTTGTCTGATTCACTATATTTTTTTCTTTCCCCTTTTACTTCTTTTTTTGACTTCTTTTTGTATTTTTAGATTCAGTGTATAGCAGCCAGAGTTTCTTTTGTATAGTCAAGATTGTAATGTGTGGGTTTAAACATTGTATTTTGAACTTCAATAAAGATTAAAGTTAAAAAAAAAGATTGAAGTCTCCCACTAGGATGGTATCTCTAGGTGGGTGAGAGAGGGCTCCTAGCTAACTAAGGAGGAGCGAGAGCCCTGCAGTGCCACCTTTGGGTGGGTTGTAGCAACATCCAATGTATAGATTTTTGGTGCCCATAACAGACAATTCAGCGATAAGCCACTCTATAGGGGAGCCAGTTCTAAATTGACTGGTAAGGGTGGTGCTAAGGGGGCACTTAATGTAGAGGAGGATCCCACCACTTTTCCAAGTGTCAGAGTGGTCCTGCCTAAGAAAGGAGTAGCCAGACAGGTTACAGCAAGCATCAGGGGTAGTGGGTTTAAGTCAGGTCTCAGAGATGCCAAGAATGTTAGGCTTAAAAAGGGAGACCCAAGCCTCTAACTCTGAAAGTTTGGGTAGGAGACTCCGAATATTGAGATGGGCAATATTCAGATCATGTCTACTTCCCCATGTGGGGTTGTTGTAAGAAATGGGAGAGTAGACAGGTCCAGGGTTGTGCTCAACATCCCCAAATAGGTGTAGAAGCAGTGGGAGAAAAGGTAAATAGTTGGGGAGGGGGAACAGTGAAAGGTTAGTGAGTATATGTAGCAGAAAAGGCAGTCACATTTAAGGATAAGGGCCAGGGGGAGTGAGTGGTTGGTGTGAGGTAAGCTGTAGTTGGGAGCAGGTGGGAGCGGTGTTGGAATAAATGTAGGTAGGAAGTATTTTAGGGTGGCTTGTTCACTGGCTAATATAGAGGCACAGGACTCAGAGACAGGAGACGTCCAAGCAGCGTGCAGCAGATCATCAGAACTGTGGTAGCGGGTCTCATCATACCAAGTGGAGGCAAGAAACATGGGTACCTTGAAACAGATGGACAGGAGGGGTAATAAAACAGTGAAAGTGGGGAGTAGATGGTAGGATGGAGGTGGAGCAGGTGGAAAGAGTGGGGTGACTAGTGGAGGTTGAGGAGCAGGGGTAACCCAGATTGGAGGTGGTAGGAGGAGGAATAGAGGGTGAAAAGCTGGAAGTCTAGTGAGGTGAGAGGCTGCAGGTATAGCCTGGGGGAGCAGAGATAGGTGGAGATGCAAAGGAAATGAGACAGGTAGAAAGAAAAGGGGAGGGCTAGCGGGCTAAGAATAGCAAGAGGAGAGTGAACTAGGAGTACAGAAGAGACCAAGTTGAAAAGGTTGGGTAGGGAGGAGTCAAGCAGGGAGCTGAACCAAAGAGATAATGCAGGGGTATACTGTTCACAGTAAACAACAGGAATAGTATAAAAGGAGCAACTTCGTTGGGTAGGTAGAAGGAGGCAGGTGGGTGGGAAGCATTAGGTGGTGCCATGAAGCAGCACCCCCCCCCTGCACGCTGATGTGTGTCTTGGTATACCTGTGCAGCTGCTGGTCCCGATGTGCAGGAGGGCAGGAACTGATAGGATCCCTCATGACTCTCGCTTCAGCTGGGGATCCTCTGGATGGGTATGCGGCAGAACCTGAAGAGGAGACAGATAAAGGGAAGGTAAGCACTGTAATCAGATCCTATGGGAGAGGAAAATGAGGTAAGGTGAAACAGTACACCGGAGCAGCAGAGTATGACTGGGAGGGCAGGAGGAAGGTAGACAGGATGTTCTGTGCACTTTCGGATGCCTCAGCAGAGTACAGATGCAGGCACCAGAAACGATACAGCCCAGGCTAAGGTAACAATTGATGTAGCACTGTGCAATCAATAAAATAGAACATATTCAAAACAGAGGTAGCCCAAGCAGTATAAACTCAGGGCAAACAGAGCAAAACACAGTAAAAATGCGGATACTGAAATGCTGGTAAAACCCCATGGAGAGGTTTTAAAGTTCATTGAGCAGCACAGCAAAATGCATGAAAACCAGCACACACAGCTGGAGGAAAATATCAATCAGTACTGTTTGGCCAACCTCCCTGGGCCTGTAAAGATGGTTCAGAATGCCAAGAAACGCATGCCCCCAAAAGCCAGTGTGTGCCTTGGTGTACCTGTGCAATGGCTGATCCCGATGTGGGGGAGGACAGTGACCAAAAGGAGCCCTCATGACCCTCACTTCAGCTCGGGATCCTCTTGGTGGATATGCAGCAGAACCTCTGCAGCTGCTAGTCCTGATGTGGGGGAAGGAGACGATCAACTTCAGCCGGGGATCCTCTGAGTGGGTATGCGGCAGAATCTGTACAGCTGCTGGTCACAATGTGGGGGAGGGCAATGACTGATAGGAGCCCTCACAACCCTTGCTTCAGATGGGGATCCTACAGGTGGATATGTGGCAAAACCTGTGATGCTGCTGGTCCTGAAGTGGAGGAGGGTGATGACCAATAGGAGCCCTCATAACCCTCGCGTCAGCTGGGGATCCTCTGGGTGGGTATGTGGCTGAACCTGTGCAGCTGCTGGCCCCAATGTGGGGTGGACGATGACCGATAAGAGTCCTCATGACCCTTGCTTCAGCTGGAGATCCTCCAGGTGAGTATGTGGCAGAACCTGTGCAGCTGCTGGTTCTGATGTGTTGGAGGGTGGCAACCGGTAGGAGCCCTCACAACACTTGCATCAGCTGGGGATCCTCTAGGTGGGTATGTGGCAGAACCTGTGCACCTGTTGGTCCCGATGTGGGGGAGGGCAGCAACCTATAGGAGCCTTCATGACCCTCGCATCAGCTGGGGATCCTCCGGGTGAGTATGTAGCAGAATCTGTGCAGCTGTTGGTCCTGATGTGTGGGAGGTTGGCAACTGGTTGGAGCCCTCGTGACCCTCACATCAGCTGGGGATCCTCTGGGTGGGTATGTGGCAGAACCTGTGCATCTGTTGGTCCCGATGTGGGGGAAGGCAGCGACCGATAGGAGCCTTCATGACCCTCGCATCAGATGGGGATCCTCCGGGTGGGTATGCAGCAAAATCTGTGCAGCTGCTGGACCTGATGTATGGGAGGGTGGCGACTGGTTGGAGCCCTCATGACCCTCACGTCAGCTGGGGATCCTCTGGGTGGGTAGGCGGCAGAACCTGTGCAGCAGCTGGTCCTGATGTGGGGGAGGGTAGCGACCGATAGGAGCCCTCACTACTCTCGCCCTCGAATCTGTGCAGCTTCTGGTTCTGATGAGGTGGGCTTGCTGGGTATCATTATGGCTAGTTAGTTTTCCCAGGGGGCATCATTCTGGGTGATTAGGTATTACAAAGGACTTCCCAAGGTGGAAGAACTATGTCAATTCAAATTTTCAAGCCAGAGAAACAATGGTCCTGGGTCATCTGCCCAAAGGTAAAGCTTCTGAGTAGTTTAAGAGCTTCACCAAGAGCATAGTGGGAGATTGTTATACAAGCTTGTAGTTTCAACACAGTATTCCTTTATGAGGAACAGAATAAAAACTGTGTTCCTCCAGGAAATGCATCTTATGGATTGTAAGCATCATAACATTTGTTAGATGTTGGATGAGACAATTATGATTTCTCTTTTTTCTATCATTAATGGGGAAGAAGTTAGATATATAGTAGAATAATATATGGGGACACACCCAGGGTATATGATCCCAAACTTTGAATGTGCAACTTGAGCAATTTTTAAAGGTGTCTCACACTGAGGGTACATAAAAAAGAGTTGGAACACTTCAATTTGGCAGGCTTACCTGTGTTTCGGTGGAGTGGTGGGTGATTTCACCACACCCCCCATCGAGCACTATAACAGTGTGCATGGACAAGCATCCTCTAGATTCTTGTTTTGCTGCTCCTGACCAGGTTGCTGACTACCTGCCTGCCATCCTTGTCTGACCTACCTGCTGTGTGGCTGCAGTGGTAGGGCATCCTGTTCTTCCTCTGGCCAGGTGATGTTGGCATTTAGATGCTTCAGCCATTTGTCTCCTTAGCCCCACTGCTGGTCTTCCTGGTTGCTTCCAGGTTCCACTACATAACCTGCAGGTGCTCTTGTTTGCAACCTACTGCTGGCCTGGGTCCTCTTGCAATGCTGATTTTTCTTTGATGGCATGATGGCTCCAACTACCTCTCCTGCCTTTGCTGCTGCCTTTTCTGACTGGTGTGGCATTCCCCCTGTGCTCATTGGCCAGCTCCTTGGGTTCTGCCTTTGGTTTCTCTTGGTGGGCCCTGAATTCCTCCTGTTTCTCTCAGTTGTGCGGGGGAAGGGCCTCTTCTGCAACCCTTCCCCCCCCCCCGATCTTCTGCCTCCTGGGTCTGGCTTGTTGCTTGCCTTTTGCTGGGCTCCCTTCTGTCCTGGACTTCCTGCTGCTGTTTCCTGCCTTTCCTACTCTCTGCCCCCCCTTCTTGCCTGCCTACTTTTTTTGGGGGGGGGGCACTTGCAGGGGCTACTGTTTGCTTGTTGCCTCTCTGACCTCCTCTCCCCTGCTTCTCTTTCTCTGATTTCCTTCCTGTCTCTGCCGTTTCTGGGGGTCAGCTGGGCCCTCAGAGGCCGTTGCTGTGGCTGGGCTCTGCTTTGTTGGTTCCTTTGGGCCTTACTCCTTACCTATTTATTTGCCTGCCTTCCTGCCTTCCTTGGGACTGTCTCCTATGTCTCTACAGGGTTTCCCACACATAACTACTGCTCTCCCATCATGACTTCTTGGCTCACACACTCTGACAGCTGGGCTCATGCCGCAACACAACTGGTCTTATATCCTACAACTATTGGGCTTATGCCACTTTCCTACTGGCTCACGTCCCACGACACTTGGGCTTTGCCCCAATGATAACATCATGATTTAGTATGCATCATCCCTCCAGGCGCTATACTGTAACTAACTGAGCCCCTCCTGGGTGCACTGCACTCTGCCACATGGCTCCTCACCAACCGACCAACCTATGCCTGACTTGTCTCTGTCTGCATTCTTTCCTCCTATCACTACCACCACTTCTCCTGAGATCAGTTGGGGTTTAGTTAGAATGAGGTAGCTTGAAGGCCTAGATTGACAGGGGTAAGCAGTAGTCAGACTTCTTTTCTGTCATGTAGTTGATAAGTCTATCTCGAACTGTTCTGCATTCCGAGTAGTTGTTTAGGTGTCCTGTAGTTCAAACATAGTGTAGTGTGGAACTCTGTAGGGGTTCTTTTGGTCATATGACTGCAACTCTGTGCCACCCTTGACCTATTGAACCCAGGAGGCATCTGGGCAGATTGTTTGCTTGGTGCGGATTAATCCACTGCACCTGCTATATACATGCCAGGTCTCTGCCTGTACCCCTTTCTTTAGTGGGACCTTGCTCCCTAACCATGGGGTACAGCTTCAGCATTTAGGGCACCTTTAATCATACGACTGCAACTCTGTGACACCCTCCTACACCTACCTAGGTTTAGGCTTCCTAAGGGTGTGCAGGTTGGGCAATCCTCTACTGCAGAGTCCAGGTAGTTACAGTTGGTTAATCTTCCTTATTATGGGAGCTGAGCTTCCTTACTCCAAGGGTGTAGCCTTCTCTCTGGGGCCATTTAGTCTTGCGATATAGCACTGTGACACCTTTAAGGGTGATCATCTCATTAGACAGACAGATTAGTCAGTGAGGGTGGGGAGGCAAGATGGCCGCACTGCTGCTCCGCTCCTCACCACGCTAAGATAGTGCTCGCTGTTCCCAGATTTTAATTCTTTTTCTGCTCACTTGGTTTTGCTTTGAGAACTCAATGAAATTAATATTATTTTGATATTGGATTTACGATGGTAAATTCAGAGAATGATGTCGGCTTTTGTTAGCGAGCTTAATGGACACCTTGCTGGTAACGCTGACCTTTTGGCCAGAAACCAAGTGCTGAGCATAAGCCAGGAGGTACATAATCATTAAAAAAGGACCAGAGGAGATATGCTTTGAAAGTGGCAGTGCTTTTCAGCTCAATGGCGTACATTTTATGTTTTCCAGTCAGGTGAAATGTGCCATTACTAAAACGTAATTTTAATGAAAAATGAATATTATCTTAGCGGTTGGTGGTTCAGATTAAATTTTTGTCTGTAGCAGCGCAAGCTGCTGCTGTTCTTCCTGGCCAGTGTTTAACCTGGAGATGGGGAACAGAGTCAACAGCTGCCTGAACCGAATGTGGAAACGGGACCTGTACTGGCTGATATGTCTATTTCCACTACCCAAAGATATACTAGCATTGCCTTGAGCTGTGGGATATCACTTTTTATTATTCATTTTGTTCAAAATTACTGCTCTCAGTGGAGCGACCTTTTGTTTAATTTCACAGGTACTGTATTCCTATCCCTGGAATTACTGGAGGAAAGATGGGGGAGGTGTGCCTGAAATGCCTGGAAGCAGCATGGAGAATATCTGTCCCAGCTAAAGTATTGAAGGCGAGCAACACCTGGCCTCAGAATTGTTTAAGGACTAATTTATGGACTCCAGAGATGGGAGCATGCAGCTAAGTCGGTTTCTATTTATTTTTAAACTTTGTCAGTCTCGTTTTATGGAAAGCTGGGAAAGCAAAAATATAAGTGTTGTTCAGTCTTTAGAGTCGATGCTACTAGAGACTCCTAGGAATGGAGCTGTTTATTTGGAAAGTCCACATGCACTCATTTTGGAAATTTGGAAATCGTTGTCAGTGGACTCCTGAGTGTGGAACTGGTTGAAATGTTCTTAATCTCTGAAGATGATGTATGTGCTTTATTGAGTGGTGTTTGAGTCTTCTGCTATTCATGCATATCTTGGGGGCGAGATAAACTATTGCTGAGTCTACCCTTAATGTGTAATTAACTATCTGAGTATGGTATAAGCAGTCTTACAGACTAATGGAAACGTTTTTATAAACCTCGCTGGGGAAATATCAGCATTGCTGTCCGTTTTTAGGAGTTTATTGTGACTTTAGCAGGCCGTCCCGGGGAACTCATTATAAATTAACATATAATTCCCTAAACCTGCTCATGTTTTAAACATGCTATTGTATATGTGGCCTATTTTAAAAAATAACCTAGAGTATTATTACTAACTTTGGGTGTTCAATAGTGGGAGTCCATTTTAGGAACACTATTTGAATGGCAGCTGTATGCTCTTGAATGCTCTTGAATACTTCTGTTTGTCCCACATTTGTGGGTATATTTCTCACTAATATAGAAATGTTAATATGATATTACTAGTCTACAACTGAGCTATGTGTGTTGTGGTTTGCTGGTTATGTCTAATTTTGCTATAGTGATACTATTTCAAGTCCATAAGACTCCATTATAGATTAGGGGAAAGGCAGGTATTTTATAAAGGTTTAATTGCTTTAAATAATAGGCTGATTGGAAATAGACGTCAACAGACGTATGGTAAATTGGGTGGCCACCTAGATTGTCCATGGAGATCTGTTCTGGGGCAGCTGTGGACTTCTTAAGTAAATGGCTATTGCAGGCCTAACAGCAGTAGGATGTAACTATGTTATGATATAGTGCCTAGAACTGAACTTCAGATCTGTGTACCTAATCAAATGTCCTGACCTGTGTTTATGGGTGTAGTTCCCCATCCAATATTTGTGACCCAGATTACAGGCCAGCAGTAAATTCTGGACCCAAGATTCATATAAGCGGAATACGGGGCAGCAAGTGCTGCGGGGTATCCCCTTTGAGACATAGGGATGGGAATGGCTGGCAGTATAGGTTGGCACAATTTGGGATACAAGATCTAAGTCCATTAACAGTGGTATGGGCAGAGTAAATTGGTGCACTAACCAATAGTTTCAGTATAAGGCCTAAATTTCATGACCTGAACTCATCCCCGGCTGGGCTAGCACATGGGCCTATGAAAAAGAAATGTCTCAGCCGGTACAGTGGGTAGTTCTATGGCAAATCTGGGTTATGGCTGTCTATCATGATTATTGTAGTCATCCAAAAGCCTGTAAGCAAATCAAATAAGTGAGCCTAAACTTGAGTGAGAGAGAGAGAGAGTTAGTGTAAGATTCGTGAATAAGGAAACAGAAACAAATGCATTACTATGATCTCTATATTATAATTTTATGGATTGATTGAAAGTTTAAAGAAGGTTTATACCTGCTAATGATAGTCCTCTGGGACACTGTATGTAATTACTAGAATGTGGACAATTTCAATGTATTTTAATAATTTTTTATTGTATTGTAATGGTTTTATAACTGACCAACAACAAATTACTTATACCAGACAGATGGAGTGAGTTCCTACTTCCTCCAAAGAATGCCAGTTCCCTATTTGTTCCTTGATTACACAAAAGCTCAAGCTATTCAAGTTGCCCAGTTGTCCTCATCATCACCACCATCTTCCTGACGTAGCTCATACACGCGAAGCGCTGAGGCTGCTGGGTAAGGTCATACCTGGTCTGTAGCTGTCTCATTTGCAAGACCTTGGTAGTGCTAGCAACTCCGCTAGTAATAAATATTTGACTACTCATTCACGACTTGGATTTTATTTTTTCTACATGGTCCTGCCTGGTCCTCCTAACTGGAGCACATTTTCTTCCTGTTCTTTGTTGTCCTCATCACCTCCGCAGTCATTTTTCAGTGTTTCCTATAACACCTGTATTTAAAAGATAATTGCATGGCCTGGAGGGATGGTGACCTAAATCCTTGGATCCCCAGAGTTTTTCTCCACAAGGGGTTTTCCTCTCCTCCATGCTGAAGGTCATAAACATTAAATATGTAGTTTGCATTTTCAGTTTACTCCACCAGTTGAGTAGGGATCTGGATGGCGGCTCCTTCATTTGGTACTGCTGTGGCCTAGCTTCCCTTGCTCCTTAGTGGAATGATGTCTCGTGGCCTTCTATGCCTTCAGCTCTGAGTTTTGGGCATCTTCCCTAAGGTACCTTAAGCCTAGGGACCTTGCTGTTGCAGCACCTCTAGGGGTGGAACCCACCTCAAGAGGATTCTGTGCCATCATACCCTAAAAGGGTGGTAGTTCCTCCTGAACAAAGAGAACAAAAGGCCACACATATCCAACCCTAACCTCTTCCATTATAGCACAAGCATTACCATGTTGCACAGGCATTCTACATACTTAGGCATCTGCTGGACCAGGTAATGGTCACGCTTTCCTGTGGTTCAATGGTGCCCCCCTCCAAGTGGTATAAGAATGTGCACGTTCAAGTATACTCTGTACTCTTGTTTCTCTACTTCCACCATCTACCCCCTTCTTTCTCTGCCTGGGCATGTTCCCTAAGGTATCTTCAACCAAGGGACCTCTCTCCTGTGGCACGGTGGCACCTCTGGGGTAGAACACTCAACAAGAAGGTTCAGTCCATCTTATTGTGAAAGAATGGTAATTCCTCCTGAACAGAGAGTGTGAAAGGCCATACATATCCAAACAAAACCTTTTCCATTGTAGTACAAGCATTACCATGTTGCATTGTTTATAAACTGTGCATCTGTGTGTTGATTTGTTGTATGCATGATTATTTATTGTACCATTGTACCTGGGTCCCCCTTGAAAACGGGCATGCAATGCTCTTGGGTTCTTACCTGGTTAACAAATCTAATAAATAAATAAACATCTTACACACTTAGACATTTGCTGGACCAGTGAACCATATTGTGTTTATAATTATTGGTCCTAAAACAAAATGGAAAATTTACTGAATAATGAAAGTTCTGTAGTGCGTGTCAAGTAAAAAGCACAGACCAGGAAACAGATTAACAGTTATTTGCTGTCAGCTGTTTTATGTGGCAGGTTCCTGCCATTAGTCGCATGTGTATAATGGACAGAAAAGCCATGTACTGTATAACAGCAATCGAGAGACATGATCTTTTTTGTGTATAATAACGCTTGACCATTAATTATTAACTGTTTCTTTTATAGTTTCAATGTGAAACTCTTCCTTTGAAAAATTAAGACTTGAGCTAATTGCAGTTCATACCAACATTGACATATTAAATCAAATTATGCAAGTAATGAGGGTTAGTCTTCTATTACCCATGTGGGCAGGCAAGGGAGCCTCATCAATCAGTGATCCTGCAAAACTCCTAACTTTTTATGGAGCACAAAGGACATTATTTAAGGATCTCCGCCACCACCATTGCCATCAATCCATTAATGTTATGGGTCACTTTGTAATTCCTTTTATTGGGGAATGATGCCCTTCCTATGACTTTTACTAACCCTAGTCCACATAGTACTTTGTCTGTGTGTCATGGCTACATTAGTACAGTCCAATGTACTGGTATGCCTTCAGACACCAGTTACTTCTGGAGTCCCTATAAGGAGCACTGGCTCCTTATGTAGGTCTACGATACCTCAAAGAGTTAACCTCTGGTTCCTTAGAGGGTTGGGTCAGCTGATCTTCTCCAAAACTCTAGGGGGAGGAGCCAGCTGGCTGCAGCTGGAAAGCAGCAGCTAGTTGCATTCAGTCTGCAGGGAGGTATTCGACAGGCAAGTAGTGTTGTCTCCCTTCTGAGTTCTTCTGTTCCAGTGAGTGTAATGCAGACCCATCTGCATGGTATCATGGTGGCTGCCATTGCCTGAGAACCCCAATGGGAGAAGCTGCTCAGCCTTCCAGAAGAAGAAGAAGCTGAGAGAGGAAACTTAACTACACATGAACAAGAAAAGAGTTGGATGCAAACTACAATATCGATACTAAGGCAAACTGTAGTTATACAGTACCTTACACAGTGCCTGATTTAGGTACCCAGCAGTGCCCTTCCTCCCTGCACCAGGCAGGAGAAGGGTGAGTATGACCAGGTAAATAATTTGTCTAGGGTCCCTTTCCCCACAGGGGTCAGTTCTTGGAAGAGAGTGTTAGGCAGCACCTGTGTCAGACTCGGACCTCCAGCGAGTGTTTGCCTCTCCTTGCCCTTCTAAATTAGGTGGAAACCCACAGAGATCCCCCAAAATGAGGACATTACCCAAAAGTATGTAAATAATTTGGAGCTGGACCCTTTACCTGTGGGGTCAGTTCTTGGAGTGGGTGGGAAGTAGCACCAGAGGCAACCTTGGACTCCCAGGAGGTGCCCATCTCCCCTTGCCACATAAATTGTGGGGCCCCCTACTGGTTTCAGCTCTTCATCTCTGTTCAAGATGACTGGTGGGAATATTGAAGATCTAAGGACCTGGAGCTTGCTGCCCCAAGTTCCCTCAGGGTGGGCAGTTCACTGACAGTGCACTGGATCTTGGGGATGGTTGGATGGAGGAATTCCCTGGGCAGCTTTATGGAGTCAAATGCTCCTTGCTGTGTCCTTGATGCAGGTAGAGTGGAAGTATGAGCCCACCTGCATAGGTAAAGATATCCCCCCATGCCAAGACCCTCTGTGGGTCATTACAAATGTCCTCATAACAAACAAGGATCACAGTAAAGATTATCAGCCACAGTCACATTTTCACAGCAGAACGTGGAGGTCTGTTGTGAGAAGAAAAGTGTGTATCACCGAAATTGTGCATTTACAGTATAGAGACCTAGAGCTATACCCTACTGGGTTGTCTGCTGCCCCTTTACCAGTTATGAAATGCTATAATCAAAGCATTACAAGGACAATGTTGAAATCTCAAAGTGTACCTTCCCACTGAGACTTGTAAATCCCTTGTGGATTTGGACTCAGGGGAATGTTGAGCAATACCTTAAGAAAGCATGCTTACTGAAGTGATATGCTCATGGGTGTGAAGAATGAACAAGGGTCCTAGTTAGACCTTATTCAAGTTGTGGGCATTTAGTTATTGTGATTGGTGCATGTTGTGGTTGCTGACCTCTTGATTTGCAGCCTTGCATTGCCCGAGTGTGTCTGAGAGCCCAAGAGGTCATCCCAGTTCAGAAAGCTCAGGTAAGTACATAGTAGTATTTGTACTCTCTCCTCCCTTTTATTTCCTTCTCAATACTCCAAATTATGGGGAGGGGGGGTTAGATTTAAGTAGCCAAAAGACATTAATGGGCCAGCACTGCCAGGCCCAGAGGTTGCCCAATCCACCCTCATTTCTTCCTTCCATGCCCTCTTATTAGTTTCTTATGAAGAGTCCTGGTATTGTTATTTATTTGCTCTTGGCAGTCTAGTGGTTGTGGGTGAATATTTAAACCTATGTCTTGCATGCTGATCCTTCAAAAAGCCTGGAGGTCACTTGTGGCCACATTGCCTCACTGACCATTGTCTACTCAAGAAGACAAATGAGGTCCCTGCCCACTTTTCCCTCAGTTCTGGCTTAGCACAAGCAACCCATGTTGTGGGCTGGTTGTCTGTTTAAGATAGGGGATATCGAAGAGGTTGATCTTCACTGCAAAATGTGGAAGCAGTGTAGCCTAGTGTCTAGAGCACAGATATGGGAAGAAGGAAGCCCAAGGTCAGGTTCTGTCTGAGCCAGGGGTGTGGCTAGCAATTGGCAAGATGGTAGCTTGAGATTTTAGCTGAAACCAGACTTTGGAGAACTGCTGTGCATCCGTCAGTTACCATTGGCATTTAACCTTCAAAAATGGCAGTTCTGTTCAGTTCTCATTGGGGTGTACTGGGACATACCTTCATTTTTGTTTTCTCATGCTGCTTATTAATAAAAACCATGACCGCATCCACTGTACAAACTTTCTCCTCAGATGCCTGAAAGTGAAAGCCCAGACAGCGTGGTTTCAAGTTCATGTTCAAGTTTATTGCAGGAAAACTCCATTGAGCAAGCTCATTCACAAGGAGGTCCTGAGGCACATATGCAGACAAATACATATTACATAATAATAAACATCACAGTAGTAAGGTACAGTTTAGGTCACTTGATACACAGTGCTTTTCAGATAATATGATACATAGTGCTCAATTAGGAAAAGACAAGAAGGGTATATAGATCTTATAGTGGAAAGAAGCAATAGGCATGAAGAGTTTACAGCAAAACAATAAGTTAGAGTAAGGGGATTAAACAGGGGCTAGAGGGCTAAAGGGAGAAGGGGGAATAAGATATACTTAAAGAAAGGATAGGTAAATGGTGTAGTAGAAAGAGTTATAGTAGGGCGGAACAGGGAGTGGGTCTGTGGTATTGGGGGGAGTACGATAGATGAGGAAAGGGCAGAGGAGAGTGGAGAGAACAGCTATAGGCTCCTTTTAGTTTAAGAGAGTAGAGAGAACAGCTGTAGGCACCAATTAGTTTAAGCCACTGTGGCATTTACGAATAATAGTCAGGGGCATACGCGAAGAAGAAACTGTCTGGGCTGAAGCTAGAACCAGTTGGTTGAAAAGGCATGGAGAGGAGTAATGGTGGATAAGAGGCTTAAAAGCAGTTACAGATATCTTTTATTTTAGATGCAGCCAGCCTTTTAAAGAAATTGATTGAGACAATGCTGGATAGTTTCAGTGAAGATTGGAGCTGATTCTAGAGGATAGGAAGAGCACTTGATATGGCGCGTTTGCTGAAGGAGGTGCGGGTCCTAGGTACGTCTAGGAAGATGAAGTCAGATTTCCTAAGTGAATATGTGCTGTGGGAAATGCAGATAAGGTACGATAGGTAGCTCAGGAGCTTATTCAGGAGTATCTTTAGAGTCCAAATACCAGTGTGGAGCGTACATCTAGTGGAAAGTGATGTCCAACCTATGGCTGCGTGCATCTCACAGTGGTGGGTTCGTTAAGGCGCATTAGTAATAAACCACAGAGCAAGACGATAGAGGACATCTAATTTGTTTAGGCTTATGGCTGCTGAGGAAGTATGTATTACATCTCCATAGTCATTCAGTGGAAGTAATGTGGTCTGAACAAGCCTGCTTCTAGTCTCTAGCGGAAAAAGAGACCCTTTTTCGGAAAAAGAAACCTAGCCTGCTTTTTAGTCTCCTAGACAGGTTTGCGTCTAAACATTTGACCTAGATGTCACAGCAGGACATCTCACAGGATGGCCTCTCTGCAAATATGCATCCTTGGACATGTCAAATAATGGTGCTTTCAGAGAATGCTGTAAGACATGGCAGACATTAAACAGTCAGCAGCCCAGATCAACAAGGACTTGACTGCCCTGGGACAACAGGTGGAGGGCATGTAGCACTGCATTAAACTACTGGGGGAGCAGAATGATGTACTACGTGCCAGACTGTAAGCAGGACAGAGCTATTAAACACCTCCTCCGCAAATTGGATGTTTTAGAGAATAGGGCATGGCGGAATAACATCTGACTTGTAGGCCTGCCTGAGGGAGATGAAGTAAATGATCTTATCCCTTTTTGGTAAGACTGATCCCAAACATCCTCAATGCCATTAACTACCCCTCTGGAGATCGAGATGGCTCACTGCTCCCTTGTCACATGACTTAAACCTGGCTACCGATCATGACCATCCTGCTGAAACTACTCAGGTACCTGGTCAAAGAAAATATCCTACAGCTGGCAAGGGAATGTGGCCCACTCTATTGGCAAGTGCATCAGCTCCCTTTCTAACAGAACTTCTCCACTGATTTGTCCCATTGGCACAGAGCATATGTTCTGGTCAAATGGAAGCTGTCCCACCTTGCTGTTCAACTGCTCTTCGCTACCCAGGTCAGTTGTGAATACACGTAAATGGGACCACCTATCAGTTTGACACCCCAGTGGTGGTTGAGAAATTCATTTCAAAGCAGTGGCTGGGCTACAAATTTCCCTCATGTGTTCATGATACGGACCCCCCACAGGCAGCTAAGCAATGCCATGGACACATCAGCTACAGAAGTGGCAGCAATACTCAAGCTCAAAACGATGACTCATTATGGGTCCAGCAGCACAGGAGCTGAAGCCACAAGAGGGACAAAGCAGAGGTGCACCTGTGCATCACAAGGCCTACTAACTAATCCAGAAGCTGTTGGTAAGATTTATCATCCATGGGGCTCCTCTCATAGCCCTTCAGTTCAGACCTTCCTAGACAGTTGGAAAGGCCTGAACCTGCTGTGCAGCTTGACTCGCCCCTCTCAGCTTCTCCAGCTGCACCGCCAACTTAAGAAGACACAAAAACAAGCAGCAAACTGGTGGCAGCAAAGAAAAATTTCCAAAAATCAAATAAACTGCATAAATGCAAAGGAGCCCACGGCCACCTCCTTAGCCTCCTCCTGCAGCAGCACAGGAGCCCATGTCATGTTCTGAATGGTATACCGTTAGCACAATGATTTCATTTTGGCACCACAATTAGGGTGCCACAACAAGGGTGGAAGTGACAGGGACTACCCTGATTTTAAATCGCCCCTCACTCATGCTGTGCTTTGCGTCCACACAGTTTCTGCTCCCTCCAGGGCATGCATGGCCCAGAGAAAGTTATGTTTAGTTTTGTGAGGGGGTGGAAGGCAAACCCCCTGCAAAATGGGACTGTTTCCTGGGTTGGTGCTATGGCGCTATACGTCCTGGAAGCCGCAATACCTGGGTCTGTGATGCTGGGTGGTGTATTGCCTTCACCCATATCAGCGTCGACAAAATGACTGTTGCACCAATATGGGTGAAGCATACTGAACGAGCTGCTACCCCACCTGCACCTCTTCCAGCATACCAACTGCAAGCATCTGTCTCGATGTCCCCAAACTGCAGCAATCCCCACAGAAGGGCACGAGGTCATAAAGTCACATGACACAATGCTGCAGCAATATGCTGTGCTGTCAATACAGAGCAATATATTTCCAGCAGCATTTCTCTTATGTTTTGAGGGGGGCATCACCCCCACACACCCAACTAAAATAATCAACTCCAGGGGGTTAAATAAAGAAAAATTCCATGTGTCTGGAACTGGGATTCAATATCTGGTCTGCAGATGCACTGCCTCCATTGCTGCCTGTGGCTCATCCTATCGAGCCACACCAGCTGCTCAGTGGACCCTCCTCTAAGCAGATGACTTATCCTCTGTGAAGGAACAAAGACAGGGTGCACAACCGCACATGTGTTGTTCTACATACAGCGAACTGACCCGGTAGGCCACAGAAGCACCCCAGGTGAACCTCCTGTAAGTACTGTCCTAATGTCTCCTTTATTTCTTGTTCATGAGTCACCCCAAGACTGCTGTTTCACTTTATCTATGTTCTAATACCCCTTCCCTTTAAAACTGCCAGTATGATCGGGTGGGAGTGAACTTTTCATCCCAACTCAGTTTGCACAAGGAGTAGGGGCATCATGGTGGAATTGTGGGAGTAAGCTGGCCCCCTGCGGCCTATGATCCTTGTGGTGCTTTATGTCAGCTGTACACCTCTCCAAGAAGCACACTAAGTGGGACTCCGACAACTTTATTGTCTGCCTCATTACACTGTGGGGAGTTAAAATGGGACTTCAGCACTAGAGTGCTTCCAGGCCTCACTGACTGAATGGGACTGACTTGTGTACTTCTAGTAAAAAAAGCGAACAGACAGAACACTGCTAATATCTTTTGAATGAATGCTAGTTAGTGTTGAAGATTGTTTTTCCCTGTTAATGCAGTCTGTTTCCTTTTACACATTTCTCAACTGTTTTTTACATGATTTGAACTCAGGAGATTGTCATGCCCCATGCCCGAGCTGAATGTCGCAGTGTTCACTGAAAGTGTATGGCACACTTTCACTTTCTGTCTCCCCTCCCCTTGCATCTGCCTCCCCATGACGCACTACAGATGGGACTTACAGGAAGGGTATTGGACTGACCTACAATTGTAGACTGAAACCTATTGCACTGAGTGTTGCCTTGCTGTCCTGGAAATTGTCTGTTGTTGTCCCCTCCATCCTTCACTGTGTAATACCACAAAAACAAAGTGTCCCCAATACAGCCCAGTTTGGTGCCCCAGTATCCCCAGCAAAGGTGCCACGGTCAGTGTAAAATAGAGTGGCAAGGAGGAAGAGTACAGTGTCAGAGGCCACACACACACACACACACACACACACGTCTCCCCTGCCAGCAGTTTCCCATCTCAGCTAGAGTGGCACAAGCCAGTGCCAACATTGAATGTCCAGCTTGTGCTGGACTATTGGTTGCCTCCCATGTTGCCAGGGACTCAGCACCCCGAATGTTGGGGGCTATAAGAGCCCAGCGCAGTGAGAACCATGAAGAGAGGGTGTTAAGCAGTGCTGTCAGGTGCTGAAGAGAAGTGCGGTCAGGCCCTCTAGTGTGGAATGGGGGACAGAATGGACACAGGGATCTTGGTAAAGAACGAGTTTACCTGTTGTCTTTCTCTCATCACTCCTCAAGAAGTTGGCAGTTTTGGCAGCCCCTCCTGTGGAGTAGCAGTGGCCTGGCTGAGTGTGGCAGCAGGACCTGAGGCAGCGAGGAGCAGCAGAAGCCGCAGTCAGCAGGTCCCTGAGGTGGCAGTGGAGGACATCCAGGAATTGAGTCAGCAACCACGGTGTGGGATCTGTTCAGCCAAATTTTGTATTTTGCCTTACTTTAAAAGTTATTTCTGTTCCCTTTGTAGGCAGCAGGCAAAAGCAGGGCTGAGGTGGTGAGAACCAGAAATGAGAGGGGGTGGCACCACAGTGAGGCCATGGCAGTGAGACAAGTATAAGCATCAGGGGTAGGGCAGGGAGGTTCCATGGGGGGCACTACCCACAGTGCCACTACCATAACCCTCCTGATCCAGCTACTCCAGCAGCCAGCAGTGCCAGCATCCTCCATCCTGTTCCAACCTGCCCATCCACTGCAGCAGCTTCAACCCATGTCAGGAGGTGAATTGGTGGCAACACCACACAGCAAGTGCTGACTGCCAGAAATGTTGATTTATTTAAAGAAAAAATCTGTTTAAAGCACCAGATGTTGCAGTGGGCAGTAACCTTGGCCACGAGCAATTAGGATTGCAAAGGCTGCTAGGTAAGGGACCACCCAGAGGATGAGCTGAGTGGACAAGAAGCTCAGTACAAATAAATTAAGCTCCCAGAGGTGGAGCAGAGGGGCAGGTTAAAGATCCCAGAGGGCAGGGAGGAAAGGACATCTGTGTAAGCATGTGGGTTCAATAACAGACACCAGTCACAAAAATGAAGTGCATAAAAAACACTGGCATAGTGTTTATAATTTTATTTCCAGAAAAAAAAAACAATTATTTACAGAAAAGAAATAGGTAAACTTTCACCAAAACAAAAGTAAACAAAAACCCAGGCAAGTCTTGCAGTCAGACTCCCTGCTCTTTTCAGTATCCAGTACTTCCAAGCTAGAGTGTAGGCATTCATACTTCCATTCCTTCACCTAAAAAGACGTTATTAACCCATCTCCTTCCTCTCCCTATCTGACAAGGTCTTCTGGTGGGGGCCTTATATAGTACTCAGAAGGGGCGGAGTTTGAAATTGGCTCCACCTACTCTCTGACATCACCTCCATTTGGTTGCTATAAAGGCAGCCATTTCGTGGGCTGCCAACCCTATAAGAAGGGCTTCCCAGATGACTTTACCCAGGTAAGTAAACCATAGTAGAGAAAAGAGAAGTAACCTAAACATTAAATATAAAGAATCTAGAATCTTTAACCAAAGGCAACAGATGAGGGGCGCGCTCCCTGGCTTGTTTCCTTGTAAGGTTCTAGATTCTTTAATAAATAGCCAGTTTGATGTTCTTCTGCAAAACCCAAAGGAAAAAAAAACAGTTTTTATTTATAAAACACATTGATCTCCTATTTACATACTGTAACTCTAGCTAACAGAGTTTTTACTGTGTTTAGTTAACAAATATTGGGATTCCCCAATGGCTGCAATTCTCAGCCAACAGCTGTTTATTTTTCAGCCTTTTAACAGAAAGGCAGCACCTTCTTTAAACAATTACAGCCCCTTTTCTAGAATATAGACACTGCAGGGCTTACTTCTTTATGCCCTCAGTGTCCTTGCATAAATTCAGCTCCTTTTTATTTCCTTGGAGCGAGCACCAGAACAGGACTTCACAGTTACTTGCTAGGGAGCGTAGCACTGCTCCTTAGCAACCTTTTCTTTACTGGTGTAAACCCTCTGCATAGAAAGCGGGGGCGGGGGAGGGTCCTTTAGCAACATACTTTTGCTTTGTCTGAATTTTCTAACAAATGCTTTTAAGGGCAGTTACACTTTATATTACAGCCCACTACAAGATGTACAAACTAGAATTGGATAACAGGGATAGTAAAGCTTTAAGAATTGCCAGGTTGGCCACCCTGACAAGAAAATTAGTATAGATAGGAAGTTAGAGGAGTAGACAGGAGAGAGTGAAAATGAAAACAAAAGGGGGGGGGGCATCTTGAATTTCTCTTCTTTTTGAAATTTCTTTTATTTTCTGAATAACGGGACCCTGTTACAATCTGGGCCTATAGTTTTTTTTTATTTTAAATACAGCAGCATCTGGTGGGTAGAGTAAGGGAAGAACAGGCCCACAGTTACCTCAGAGCAAGCCTCCAGTTATTAATGAAGTGAGCTAGTAGTCCAGGACTTTGAGTAGCCCAAGCCAAGGGCAAGTATTTCTGTTTACCATGACACCATATTCAACCAGGATTGAGGGGAAGGGAGCAGACAGGCTCAGTTAGCCATCCCAGCAGCATAGCTGCCATGCCCCTAGCCAAGTGTTAGTGACTTTTTGTTAAAAAGTGTTTAACTATTCCACAGCCCCCTAGCAAGTGAGGGACATTTAGTGGGACCCCAGTACACAGGCTTAGTTAAATGTCCCTTAACCAAGAGGGTAGGTCAGTTGTTTTACTGAAAATCTTAAAGTGTATACCTGTGGGAGGGAGGGCATAGCCCATGGTCCACTGTTAGCTAGATACAGTGGGCCAGATATTCAAACTGCACCCAAAATGTGCGCAATAGCAGGAGCAAGCACAAGTCAATTGCGCACATGTGCAACAGACATGATATTCAAACATGGAGCAAGTCAAATTGCTCAACCAGCCAATGTCTGAATATCGCACAACCTGTGCCATAGCGCAACCAGGAAGGGGAAGCTGAGCACATATGATGCGCCATAGCGCAACAAGGCCAGCCCAGCTGAGCAGTCCAGAGGCGCCATAACACAAGCAGAGAGCCCCCCAGCAGCAGAGCAATGGAACTGCACAACCAGGGAGGTAGGCAGGGGCCCACCACCCATGCCACAGATGGGCACAGGAACACACTGCAGAACTAACAATACACCCCCACACCCGAAGCACAGCATCACTGGTGGAGGGATGGAATATCCACCGTCCCATGGGGACAAGTCAACAAAGCACAGCTGGGCCATGGTGCCCCAGCACACCCACTGGCAAGCTGAGACTGCCACACAAAGGGGCTGGACAACCCATTGTACAACAGCCCTTCCCCTGTGCACAGCACACCCTGCACTGGAACCCCAAGACACCACCCATGAGCAGTGACTGTCACTGTCATTGCAGGAATCCCCATGCCCCCCCGGCACAATGCAACCGTGTGTACCACAGAACCATACAAGCCAGACCCACCAGGAGCACCCAACGGTGTGTGGCAGCACACGGCCAGACCAGCTGAAAGCCACTACCACACCAGGGACACCCTCTCATGCACACACACACACAATCCCAGGACAATACCACCCCAGATGCCATGCACATCACTGCAACTGAGCACCCATAGCCAGCTGCAAATCAGAGACCACCACAGTATTCATATCAAAATAGATTTATAAAAGAATAGCAACAGGAACACACAACAATAAACTATGTACAGATAGATATATACAAGAAAGGGGTGGGGGTATGGGTACAAGGTAGGGGTGGGTAAGGGGCAGGGGTGAAGAACTGGGATGAGGGAAGGCAGGGTGTGAGGGAAGGGTAAAGGGGGTAGGTGTGGGGCAGCTACTGCCCTCCAGGCTGCACAGCATCAGGCTGCCTCTGGTCCCGTGGCCTCCTCTGTCATCTCACACCCCTCTGGTGCATCTCCCGCAGAATGGACAGGGACTCCGTAGACACCTCCAGCAGGCGGTGGACAGCCTGCTCAATTCTGCGCAGAACCTGGACACCTAGGGCAAGGGAATAGAATAAATGGCTGTGACTGTCCACAACCCTGAAGCCCACCCAACATGCATGGCATACAGCCAAGTGCCCCACCCCTGTGATGAACTGCACCCACCCACAGTGACCGTGCACAAGACAAGCCCAACCAGGCAGCAACAGCTATGTGTGCCACTGCACACACACACCCCACCCATGACCAGCACAGCACAACCAAGGCTGTCCAGTGACGTGGCTACGTGGTGGGAAGTTAGTGCCACAGCCATGTGCCCAGTGCATGCATGGACTACCAGTGACGCACTCACAGACATGCAATGCCACTGGACAATGCTGACTGTCACACGTCACATGCATGGCAGTGTTGTCCATGGATGATGGCCATGCCCTTCCCCCCCCCCACAGCACGCAATAGCGTCCATGATGTAATGACACTCACCCTCATCAAGGCGCTGCTGCTGCTGCTGTGGCCCAACACCGCTGCCACCTCGGACAGCCACCTCCGCAACACCTCTCTGAGCCTCATCCCGGGCCCACCTCTGCTCCTTCACGCCTGTGGGAAACAAAGTTGAGAAACACATCAGTGAGATCCCAAAGCAGACAGCCCCCTGCCCCAATGAGTGTGCCTGCCCACACAGCCAGACCCATACATCACACACCTGCAAACACTGTCACAGCCAACCACAGACCAACCCTCCCCCATGCGCTGGTCACATTACACAGTGTTACCCATGCGGACAATACAGGTGCATAGATGGCTCATCCACCTGGCCTAGGCACAACGTCCCTCCTGGCACGTGACCTGAAGCGTGTCAGCAGTGCCCGCTCCCTCCTGCGCAGGTCACTGTACCGGTGCCTGCACTGCTCCGGTGTTCTCCGCTGCCCAGTGGCCTGCTCAAGATTGGTGGCCACCTGCTGCCACACATGGGTGCGGGCCATGTTTAGGGGTTCCTCCCCAAACAGTGGCCCATGGTGAGGCTCCATGACAGCCACCAGGTTGGCCACCTCCAATGCACTCCACTGAGGAGCTCTCCTGCGCGCCATCCTTGCAGGTTTATAGTAGGCAATATGATGCTCTGCAGCACGGCAACCCCACGTGGAAATGTTGCTCAATACAACTCCGTCAGTCCCTATCGCGCTGGTCGTACAGCGTCGTCGGTCCCTATCGCGCTGTTACCAAACAGCACGATAGAGCTGCAGACATGCCATACGTACAGCGCCAAGGGGGCAAAGGTCGGGCACAAGGTCATGTGTCTCTTGCGCAAGGCCACGCACAGTGCCATTGGATGTCTACATGTCCAGCGCGATCAGTCGCCTGCGTGCCATTGCCACAGTGGACTATTGCACAGTTGGGCCACAGCGCCATGTGGTGACAAGTGCTGTAGCGCCACTGGGCACAATGGTGGCCATGTCCTGAATTGCCGATCGCGCACAGCACGTCATCAGCATGGCAGACGCCTGTGTAAGCTACCTGGGCATGTGCAGTGCAGTGTACTACGCAGTCACAGAACTGCGCCATTGGCTCAGCCGGCTCAACCGTATTGCGCAAAGCGCAACAGCGCGATATTCAGCTGTCATATGCAAATCATCTGATCAGCCATTCAATGGCGGCGCAGCGGCATGATTTGCATCTCAGTAAAGTTGCTCCACTCCTAATTTGCATGCATTGTGCTATAAATGTGCGACATTGATCTGCAGTGGCCATATTCGGTTACTACAGGTGATAGGTGAGTTGCATGCTGTGTGATGTTCTGGACTATGGTCTTAGGGTATTGCTGTATACTGCACAGTCACAGGTGTCCACTTTCACCCATACAGACTGTGACATGGCCGAGCCAGGAATGGGTGAGGAGGATGATGGTGGGCGGAAGAGGAGGCCCAACTTTAAGAAAGCCAAGACAGAGGCACTCTTCAAGGCCTACCTGGAGGAAAAGCCACTGCTCAGTGGACAGCGGGGCACCCCTCAGGTCCATGCTGCTGCATGGGAGGGGGTGGCTCGTGCCGTAAACCTGCACGGAAGCCACCAGCGCTCCATGCAGGAATGTAAAAAGAAGATGGGGACCAACAGGAGGAGGGTGAAGGAGAAAGTGGCAGCCCTCAGGGCAGCATGCACTGCTACAGGTGGGGGCCAGCCGGAGGTGGTGCAGCTGACCCCGGTGGAGGACCGTCTCGCTGCATCCATGCAGCGCAGTGCCATCGAGGGCATTCCGGGAGGTGGCTTCCAGACAGGTGGTAGCCCATCACTGCATGGTATGACATGGTCGGGGGGGGGAGGTGGGACCCATGCACTAACATGTTCTCACTTTCTGTTACAGATCCTGTGCATCTGCAGGGGACAGTGGTGGACGGCCCGTCCACTGTGGACATCCAGCCGGAGTTGGAGGAGGGTCCATCCACCTCTGCTGGTAGCCGGCGTGCTTTGCACCAGTGTGCACGCCTGGCTGCCATCTCCAATGTCGGTGAGACAGGTGTAGGGGGTGCCCTTCCTGTGTCTCGGCGGTCTGGCATGCAAGCATGCCAGCACGCTGTGGCTGTGGCATGAATCTGCACCATTGAGGATGCAATGACCACTATGGGCATTGACACGTGTGTGTCACATAATGGACACACAGCAGGACAGCTCGCGCCCATGGACCTAGCTGGTTCCAACGTGTGTGCCAGCACGTCAGCACAGTCCCAGGCTGTGCCTGTCAGCAATGGTGGGGCAGCACCGGTGGCTGTACAGGTCACTGGCACTATTGCGGACACAGCAGTGGAACGACTGGTCCCTTGGGCACAGCAGGCAGAGGGGCAGCAGCAGCAGTCACCTACCGGGTCTGGGGTACAGGGTTCAGCGGTGGCGTATGTATACCGCCTGTTGACTTGCCCATACCTGGTCCTGGTGAGCAGCGCCCACATCAGGCCCATCCATACCCTGAGGGACAGGTTGCCTATGTGGCAGATGACCGGTTTGACGAGCACACCCACCTGCTGCGGGCATCAGTACAGCAGCAGATGCAGGTTGCAACGTCCGTGGAGGCACTGTGTGTGGCTGTGGAGTGGCATAGCAGGGACAACGCGATGATCCTTGCAGGGATTGTCCAACTGCGGATGGATGTGACCGCGCCGCCATTGACAGGCAGACTCAGGCATTAGTCGCTGTTGTGGCCGCATTGGGCACACAGTCAGGTGCCCCTGTGCCTCACACACCATGCAGTATGCTATCCACTCCCCGTTCCCGGCGTCGTGCGACACCCAGCCTGTCGATGCCGGGTTCTGCTGTGGGCATCCTGAGCACCCCTGGTGCAGGCATGTTCGGTATGCTGCAGACCCCCTGTGCGGACAAGATCGCGCTCGTGCAGTGGGACCCCTGGTGATTCATCGGTGCCACCCCAAGTGGCCCATGCTCAGCCTGCCAGTGCTGCTGGGTCTCAGCGGGGCCACCCATGCATCCGAGGTAGCCCGTGGCACAGTGCCACATGACTGACCTGTCTCCCAGTGTGGGCTCTGTCTGGTGCTGCCCTGTGTGCAATGTGTGTCATGGTAGGCAGTGCACTAGTAGGTGCCCTGCCCAACACGCTGACACACGGACCACCTGCACACCCTCCCGACTGCTGTCCACAGGTGCGTGTGCACGATGATGCCTGCATTGCACTGTACACCAAGGTGCAAGGGTGCCCAGCATCTGACACACGTACATTGACAGTACAGGTGGTGGAGGTGGCCTGTGGACGTGTGTGTTTCACATGTCTGTTCCTGCTGTGCTATGCACCTGCCCCTGTGCACTTTGTGCCGTGTGTGTGTGTGTGTGTGTGTGTGTGTGTGTCTGTCCATGTGGTGTGTGACTGTTCACCCCTCCCTGGTTATGTGTTTGTGCGCCTGTACCCTTCCACTCCCCTCACCGTCATGCACCCCTGGTGTGTTACCCTGTGTGTATGTGGGTTGCGCCCTGGACAGTGTTGGTTGCACATGGCCCCATGACTTACCTGTGTTGTGCAAAGTGCTCCTCTGTGATGGTGTCCCGGTGCAGCTGGGCCAGCTGGATCAGTCGGGGGTCACGCCGTCCAAGGGGGGACTGCTCATCACCATCAACACCGGCGTCACCGGCATCCCCATCGCTGTCCCCCTCCTTGATCTGTACAGCTATCCCACAGTCTTTGGCCATGTTGTGCAAGATACAACAGGCCAGGAATATCCCACAGGCCTTTGAGGGGCTGTACTGTAGGGCACTGCCGGAGGTGTCTAGGCATCAGAAGCATGCCTTCAACATCCCAAACACCCGCTCGATGATGTTGCGTGTGGTGGCATGTGCCTCATTGAAGCGTTGCTGTGATGGGGTCATGGAGCGCAGGTAGGGTGTGAGCAGCCAGGGATGGAGTGGATATCCACTGTCACCTGTGTGGAGATAGTGGAGGTTAGTGTCATGTTCAGGCCCATATTACCGCTAGCCCTGTGTGCCACTCCCATGGCACCTGTGGCTTACCCACCCTTGCCCCAACTTTGCCAATCCTACATGCATACTGACCCACTAGATGTCCTGTGGGGATGTCTCCACTCTCAAATCGATGGCACAGTGCAGACTGGTACCATATGAATGAATCGTGTGCTCCGCCAGGGTGCGTGGCACAGACATTGATGATACACCCACTGGCATCACACACCACCTGGCAGTTGACACTGGAAAACCCCTTCTGACTGCGATATGTAGCCCCATCGGGGCCAGGTGGCATGCGAATGGCCACATGGGTGCAGTCTATTGCCCCTAGCATGCCAGGCATACGTGCTACCCTGTGGAACTTCTGTATGTTTGCTGTACGCTCTGCCACGGTGCTGGGGAAATGGATGTACTCTGCAGCATGTGGCAGCAGTGCGCTGAGGAATTGGGTGAGTATGCGTGATGTGGCCGACTGTGTTATGCCTGTGGTGTCCCCTGTTGGCCTCTGGAAGGTACCCGTGGCGAGCAAGCACATGCAGGCTGTTACCTTTGTCTCCACTGACAGAGCGTGACTCTGTTGTGAGGGTGCCTGCATCACATCACTGCACAGCTCACAGAGCTGCCTCAGTATTGCCCTGTTCAGATGGTACCGGCCCACAATCTCGATGTCTGAATACAGCTCAAAGCTGATGTGGGCACGGTACTGCCTGTTGGGGGCATACCGTCGACAGGCCCCTCCACGGCCACATCCCCCTGCAGCATGCCTTCTCACCCCCTCATTACAGCTTCTATGTGGAAGCTGGCACTGTCCATCTCCCTGGCTTGTGTCCCCTTCCCGGCTGTTGTTGTTCTGTTCCCCCCGCTGTCCTGACTGCTACCTTCACTGCACCGGGTACACCTACTGGCCTCTGAACTCTGTGGCCCCACACACCTTCAGCTGCCCCTATTCTGTCCTGACTACTCCCTGGCCTGCACTGGTTGCTGCTGTGGCCTGCTCTGTGTGGCTGCCTCATGTGCATTCCGTGTCGCGTTCTTGCGCCTCTTCCTTGAGCCTTTTCATTTTGGCTCATTTCTGCCGTGGCGCAACTTCTGGCTGATCCACTGTTGCGCATTGCGCAAGCCTTTGAATATCGCAATTCGCACTTTATGCATGGATCCACCCCCTTCGGTTGCGCATACCTTCATTTGCATTGCGCTGTTGCTCAGCATGTTTTCAGTGGCGCAACTGCCTCCCGCTGAATATCGCAGAATGGTGCATTTTCGGACTTGCGCTGGCGCAACCCTATTGCGCATAGCGCAACCCTTTTGAATATCCCACCCAGTATATCTCAGCATTTAATCCAGGTTTCCCCCTATGTAATACCTGCCCTACTGAAGTTCCCCTGGTCACTTAATGAACATTTCAAAGTGCAAGTGCAACTGTTTTTCAAAGAGACAGTGGTAAATGCTAAATGAACACTTGAGAATGAAAGTGTCAATGCATTTAAAGTAGCAGTGCGGAATTATCTGTGAACAGTTGTGAAGGGCAAGAACTGTTTAGTTCCTAGACTGTTTATTTAAAGGGACAGTGCTCAAAGTCACTGCATGCTCCAAGACTGTGAAACTGGCCTGCATGCACCGAATTTGCCCTCTTTGCCCTAAAATTGCATTGTTTTGCTCTGAGACTACTTAAATTATGCTAAAATTGCCCTGTATGATCGCTGCATGCCCCAGACTGAGATGTTGTCTTGCATGATATGTGAACCCTTTCAAAATTTATTGCACTTGCTCAAAAATCTGTGAATTGCCCTGAATGTTCTTGAATTGCCCTGCATGTTTCTAATTGCCTTGTGACAGTTGCCTGATCCAAAAATTATGTAAACCTGCAATCACCAAGTAAAAAGACAACTTTATTTCTGCCCTTTTGTTAACAATTTTTCTAAGAATTTCTCCTGCATGATTCAGAGACTGTTTCATCCAACTGCATCCTTTAAATTTGTAGCTGGTCATCATCAGCTAAGGAACTCCTTGTCATAGAAACATAGAAACATAGATTTTGACGGCAGATAAGGACCGCTTGGCCCACCCAGTCTGCCCATTTCCCTACCTATTGGATAAGCTGCAGATCCTAGTTAACCAGCAGCCTACTTCTTCCTACCCCCACCCCCTAGAATTGCCTTACGACTGTCCCATACATGCTTGAATTCCACCACTGTTTTTGACTCCACAACCTCCTCCGGAAGGCCATTCCATGCATCTACAACCCTCTCTGTGAAAAAATACTCCTTAAATTACCTCTGAGCCACCCCTTCTATCTTCAAATTGTGCCCCTTGTTCTTGCACACCTCTTTTTGAAAGATGCTACCCTCTTGGACTTTGTTGATTCCTTGAGATACTTGAAAGTTTCTATCATGTCCCCCTCTTCCTTTCCTCGAGGCTATACATATTCAGCTCCTTAAGTCTCTCTTCATATGTCTTCCAGTGCAGGCCCTGCACCATTTTAGTTGCCCTCCTCTGGACAGCTCCATCCTGTCTATATCCTTGCGGAGATTGGGTCTCCAGAACTGCACGCAGTACTCCAGATGGGGTTTTACCAACTGTCTGTACAGAGGGATAATAACTTCCTGTTTTCTGCTGGTGATGCCTCTCCATGCATCCCAGTACCCCCCAGCCCTCCTTGCTGCCCTCTCACGTTGCTTGCCCACCTTTAGGTCATCTGATATGACTACCCCAGGTCCCTTTCCATTTTGTTGTTGTTAGCATCTCACCCCCCCATTGTGTACTCTTCCCCTGGGTTTCTGTTTCCCAGGTGCATTACCTTGCACTTCTTAGCATTGAATCTAAGCTGCCATACATTTGACCATTCCTCTAACCTTGCCAAGTCCCTTTGCATCCTTTCCACCCCACCTTGTGCATCAACTCTGTTGCAGATCTTTGTGTCATCTGCAAAGAGACATACTTTTCCTTCCAGTCCCTCTGCAATATCGCTTATAAAGACATTGAAGAGGACCGGTCCTAATACTGAACCTTGTGGTACCCCACTAGTAACCCCCCTTTCTTCAGAGTGGACTCCATTTACTATTACTCTCAGTGTCCTATTCTCCAGCCAATTCTTTACCCAGGCTGTCATCTTGAGACCCACTCCCAGGCTGGCTAACTTGTATATTAATTTTTGTGTGGGACTGTGTCAAATGCCTTGCTAAAGTCTAGGTAGGCCATGTCCACAGCCCCTCCCTGATCTACTACTTTGGTCACCCAGTCAAAGAAATCTATCAGATTTGTCTGGCATGACCTTCCCACTGTGAATCCATGCTGCCTTGGGTCCTGAGCCCCTCTGGCTCTAGATACTCAACAATTCTTTCCTTCAGAAGTGACTCCATCATTTTTCCTACCACTGAGGTTAAACTAACAGGTCTGTAGTTTTCTGCTTCTGCCTTGCTCCCACTTTTGTGAAGGGGAATCACATCTGCCCTTCTCCAGTCCTTGGGTACCACCCCATCCTCCCAAGATTTGTTAAAGAGGGTAGTCAGTGGTGTCACTAGTTCTACCCTTAGTTCCTTTAGAATTCTGGGATGAATCCCATCAGGCCCCATTGCTTTGTCCACCTTCAGTTTTAAGAGTTCTTTCAGAACCCTTACTTCTGTAAATGGGCTGGTATCAACTTCTGTATCCAGAGTGTTTCTACTGTTTGTTTTAGGTACCTCCCCCACTTCCTTTGTAAATACTGAGCAAAAATATTTGTTTAGTATCTCTGCCTTTTCACAGTCACCCTCTGCCCACCCTCCATCCTCTTTATTAAGCCTCACTAGCCCTCCCTTGGTCACCTGCTTTCTTCAGAGTGTTAAGGTCAACCCCTCTCTAAGAGTGTGCTAGGCAGTGCAGGGAACTGTACTGGTTCACCAGATAGGGATCCAATGCCCAGTGGGGTTGGGGGTTTTGTTTCAGGTTCTTGATATTCTCCCAAGTTCAACAGCCCAGAGGTGTTCCAGATCTTTAGCTTCATCCAGGTCCAGTCTTCAGATCATTTCTCAGGACCGAGGTGATGGGCCAGAGATTCTTCAAGGTTTTGTACATCGCTTCACTTCCCCAGATTGCTTCTCAGGGTACATGGTGATGGCCAGGAAGCTCTTCGGTTTGCCACAAGTCCTTGGAAATGGAAGTATTCTGTTTCTTACCCAGAGTCCATTGTGATGGCCCCATGGCTCTTCTGTGGAATACAAGTGTGTTGTTCAAACCCCTGGGTTTTGTCAATGCCCAGTGACCAAAATCCCATTTCTTCAAGCCAGCCAATGGAAAGCACGTGCTTGGAGTTTCCTCAGTTCACTTTCTTCTTCATCACATCATCAATGACACACAATGGATCCATAGGAACTCTGGGCTTAAACTGCACACATTTACAGAAAATGTTATAGCTATGGCATACAGTACAGTTATACAATGATAGCATGATTCTAGCAGTTACATTTATAGCAGTGATTTTAAGAAGTTTAGTAATAATAATAGCATGGTGGTTTGAAAGTGAAAATGTTGTCATTCACACCCCTTTTTCATGTTCTGATTCCTGTAGTTCATTTGTTCAATGAGCTGATCCCATTTTGTGAGTTAGGTCTCCAACTTCTCCACTTTGGCTACATGATGGAAATTTCACCAAACAGTCAAAGAACCACCTTACCCATGAACTGACTAAGACAGCACACGTTAACCAGAGCCAAGGCTGACAGGTCAGGTTCAGGGTTTCAGGATTCTTGGCTGACTTCACCTGTTGAGGCTGCTGTCCACTGGTTATGTAATGCCATGCTCTGGCTGGGACTGTGGACATGTTTATTGTGGTAGCATATCTACAGCATCCCAGACATTACAACTTTCTTTCTACTCTTGTCTCTCCCCTCAGCCAAGTTACACCCCGTCCTCTCCCATGTTCACATTGGTCCATAGGTCGCTCATGCCAGAGACATCAGTGCCTCCAAGATGCCTGACCTATCCCTTCTGTCAGTACTGTCATGTTACAGAGGTACTTAGTCTGCGAGCATTGGCTGGACAGGTAGGTGATGAGGGGTAGAGGTGGGCGAAGTGCTCCCACTTCGCTACGCGGAGCACTTTGCACGATATTCCCAAATTCACGTAGTGCTCCACAACACAAAGCAAATTACTCCACCTATAAATTTGAAAGTGAAGTGCATTGTTTCCAATGGACTTTACATTACTTTGCCTTGTATTACAGCCTTCCCTTTAATTATAACGCAAAGTGCATTGATTTTAATGGACTTCGCTTTGTTTTGCCTGTTTATTGCTATTTGAGGTGAATTTTGCATTGATTCACAGGATGGCAGGTCACATGGGCTCTATATTGTCTTGCCCAGCCTCAGTTCTGTGTAGTGTGTGTGTGTGTGCAGTGAAAAGCTGGAGTCAGTCTGCTCTCAGAGCTCTGAGAATCAAACCATCAAAAAAAAGCTTTAAAAAAATCACTTTTGATCCAATTACTTTGTTCCAAATTTAGTACATCGACTGCAGGAAACCCTCCTGTGCTTACATTCTTTGAGTGTTGATTGTTATTCTGTGCATTTTGAATGTTAATTTGAATATTCAGCCTGTGTACTGACAGACACTGTTGAAGTGTGCTTCGGGGGAGGGGCGTAACTGTGGTGGAGTGAGATTCACATGAGAAAGGCAGTCTTTCTAACTGTTTTGTACTAGTAGTGTGTGTTAGTATTTGTGTGTTTATGTACACACAGTAGTACTTGCAGTCATTTTTATGTTGCTTGCACCCATGTGCGAGAAACATAGTGCCAACATCCGAGTTTTCGGAGGTGTGGCACCCTGTCTTCCAATTCAGTCACTGAGTTTGCAGGCACGGCCGCAGTTCCTCCAATGACTGCTGCAGCTGTCAATGACAGCGTCGAAAATGCAGTGGCATACAGTTGAAAAGGAGAGCTCCGCTTCAGTGAGCAGAGCTCTCTCCTCCACACACATACACACACACACACATGCACGCAAGCACGCATATTGCGGGCTGAGGCTCTCCCTCCCCCCACACACTGTATGCCGATGGGGTGCCCAATCTCCCATCAGATCCACGCCCTCCCCAACAAAAGCTGCCCAGGTGCCACGCTGGGAGCCCACCCCAGTGTGGCAAAAAATGTTATAGCCAACGGGGGTGCCCAATCCCCCGTTGGCTCCAGGGCTGCATGCCCCCCCCAAAAAACCTTTCCAGGTGCCACGCTGGGAGCCCACCCCAGTGTGGCAAACATCCCGTGTTGTCTTAATTAAAAAAAAAAAAAACTGTGAATAAAATAAACGGTCCCTCGCAGTCTCACTGCCCCCACCCGCACTAACCCACTGTGCACCCTGCCTCCCCACACCCCCCTCACCCCATACTTACCTCTGGAGCTCGGCGCAACGATCATCGGTGGACCGGGAACGCGTCTGCACTCTTCAAAGCCGATTGCGAACTGAGGAAATGCCGGTAAGCTGTATAATGGAATAAATAGGGTTTTTTCAACTTTGTTGAATATCTCAGGCATTTTTGGGAATTTTGGGCCCAAATTTTCAACAAGGGGTTTTTGGGACCCCTTCTCATGAATTCTTGCACTGTTATGGCATTAATCGGGCCTGAAGGGTGATTTCACTGTCACTGTGTGAAATCACCTTTCGGGGCCAGTTAATGAAACAACACTGCCAGTGTTCATAAGGTGGGCTCTCAAAAAGCCTATGTTGAAAATTAAGGAAAAATTCCTAAATGACAGTGTTTTGACGAGCGCTGCTACAGAGTTCCCACGCACGCCGAAGTTCGCGAATTTTCAATATTTTAACTCCAGATTTTCAACATTGCCATTTTACCACACCTCCTTATCAGCAGTACAGCTGTCATTTTACATCCTGCCCAAAATGTGTTTCGCCCATGTAGCGCACTAATGGCGCAGTCGATGTCAGAAATCCATGTTTGGGACACATTAAGAAAATCACAGTGACACTGTTCATGAGCAGAGGTCTTAAAATGGCTATGTTGAAAATTTGGTGAAAAAATTCTTAAAAATTACTGTTTTACGAGCGTGCGTTGCGCAGTTCCTACACACGCTCGTAAGTTCGCTAATTTTCAATATTTGCACTCCAATGACTTCCAAATACCTAAACAGCACATACAAGCAAGCAACATTCAGCATTGACAAATGCTTGTTGATATTTCTTTTCTGTTTGTTGTGGTGCACTGCATATTTTCATTCTGTTTAAAAGATTTGTTTATATAGTGTACTGCACTGTTAAATTTTCTGTGCATTAGCTGTAGTGTATGTGCGTGCCATCAAGGCAGACACATTTTATTGTGCCACACAGTAATCACCGCACTCTGAATCGGTTATCCATCTGCAGTATTTTTTACTGCTTCCTTCTATCTAGCTAGTGGACTGCTACTGCAGCGCTCCCCCCCAACCCACAAAAGGTATCATTGATTTTTCCAGTTTTGGATTTGTGTGACCACTGGTTAAGGTGTTTTTGTGCCTGTGCAGCTGCATCACTTTATAGTGTGCAATCTGCATCTGTGCATTTGCATCTGTTTAGTGCCCAATCTGCATCTGTAAGCCACAGTTGTTTTTTGGCTTCCCATCCACCCCAAATTTCAGAAATCTCAATTTGTTGTGAATTTTCTGTGTAATCCCAAAAAATGCCTGCAAAGAAATGAGCATGCAAAGATGCTTCTGGCCATGGTACTGCTGACAGTGCCAAGAGTGGCCATGGGTGTGGTAGTATACAGCAGAAGTGAATAGTTGATGCCAGTAAAGGGATTTCTCTGACTATGTTTTTATGTTTGCTTACACGCACGTGCAAGAAACATAGTGCCACCATACGAGAATTCGTAGGTGTGCCTCCCCCACTTCCAATGCCCTGGTCCCTTTTGCAGGCATGGCTGCACCACACCAATGAAAATCTGAGCCGTCTATGACAGCGTTCAGATGCAATGGCATACAGTTCTGAGGAAAATGCCGACACAATCAGTGGTGGTAACGTGTAGGCAATTTGCATACTGCTGACAGCAGTATGCAAATTGCCTATACGTATGTCTTAACTGCATCTGAACTGTCATAGTTCATCGCCCTCCCATGTCGTAGCATGCTGGGGAGCCCACCCCAGCATGCTCATGCGCCTCCACCCGCCACAGACAGTGTATAAACTGATGGGGTGCCCAATCCCATTAGCTCACAGCCCCCAAACAGATCTCTAGGTGACACGCTGGGAGCCCACCCCAGCAGGGCAAATGTCAGTATGGCAGACGAGGGTGCCCAATCACCCATCAGCTCCACTGCAGCCCCCCAAAGAAAATTACCTTTCAGTTGCCACGCTGGGAGCCCACCCCAGTGTGGCAAAAGTCCTGTGTCGTAAGCTGCCACACTGGGAGCCCACCCCAGCATGGAAAAAGTCCTGCGTCGTCTTCCTGAAAAAGATGTCATGCTGGGAGCCCACCCCAGTGTGGCAAAAGTTGGTATAGCCAACTGGGACGTCCAATCCCCTGTCAGCTCCACTGCCACCCCCCAAAAATAACCTTTCAGCTGCCATGCTTCGAGCCCAGCCCAGTGTGGCAAAAGACCCGCGTTATCTTCCTGAAGAAAATGCTACGCTGGAAGCCCACCCCAGTGTGGCAAAAGTCGGTATGGCTGATGGGGGTACCCAATCCTCTGTCAGCTCCACTGCCACCCCCCCAAAATAACCTTTCAGCTGCCATGCTGGGAGCCCAGCCCAGCGTGGCAAAAGTCCTGCGTTGTCTTCCTGCAGAAGAAAAAAAAAAACTCTTAAAAAAAAAAAAAAAAAGGTCCCTCGTTGACTGTCTTGCCCCTCCCCAACCCGCGCCCACCATCTGTGTACTCACCTCCCACCCCACCCATACTTATCACTCCAGAGCCCAGCGCGACGATCTGGCGGGGACCGGAACACGCTCTGTACTCTTCAAAGCCGTAATTCATGAACTGAAGAAGTTTCAACCGTGATAACAAGTTAACCAGCTTCCCAAATATTGTGGAGTCTAAAGCGTAATATGTATAACCGCAAGAAAAGGGGGCATGATAGAACTATCAAGTACCAAAAGGAATCAACAACATACAAGATGGTAGCATTTTTCAGAAAATGAGATGTGCACGAACAAGGGGGAAAAATTTGAAGATAGAGGGGGGGACAGATCAGGGGCAATGTCAGGAACTATTTTTTCATGGAGAGGGTGGTGGGTGCCAGGACAAACAAAAACTAGTGATTAGTGTTGTGGTGTGAGAGCAGCAGTTGAGCACGCCCATTATTTGGAGTTGGTACACCTTCATGTGCTCCAACCGCTGCTCCACATTGTCAATCCAGTGGTTCACATGGTCCAGCTCACGCCACATCAGGCCCAAATCGGCATGTGTGCAAGGTATTCATGTGGGGTTGCCACCGTCACCTTCAGGTTGTTCAGCAGCTGCTTGCTCCATGGCCTGCCTCTACTTGACACCACATGCAGGTGGAGGCCATGCTACCACCTGTTGCCCAGCAGGCACATTCCTTTCCTGTTCAGCAAGCTTGGCCTGCCAATCTGCACTGTATGGTTGTATAGGTGGGTGCGCTGACCACCTCTGCCCAAATGACTTCCCTTGGGGCCATGGCTCACCACCTCACCACACAGATTGCATTTCTCTACACTGGTGTCTGCAGGTGGCTGCAATTTAAAACTTTGCAAAATTCCACTGAATTTTCAGAAAATGTCCATGGAATTCTACGAAACGAATCAGAACGGTCATTCTGCAGGCATTCCATGGGTGGAATTTTTATATTCCACACAGCTCTACAGTACAGCCATGTGACAGGGCAGGGAAAACATGTTGACCAAATGGCTGACACACATCAAGTCAGGTCCGTTCCTCTCCTTCCGCAGTCATACCTCCTCTTTACACTCCACAGTTTCCCACTCAGGGACATGCTGACTGGTCTACCCATTATGGCCACAGGTGCACCTCCCTCCCTTCCCCCCCTTTCACAATTCACCCTCATAGTCCCATGATGGCTCTTCTACCCCTCCCCTCATGGGAGAATGGGCTCTGGCCTGCCTGATGAAACATGAGGTGCCACAATCTGTTTCAAAATATGCCACACAACTGCATTAATGGCTGTTCTCCTAGGCTTCAGCAATTTTAAAAAAGGTTATATGCACAGCTGGTTGCTTATGCTTATGTTTACTGTTCTTCTTGCTGTTAATACCCCCACTATTAGGGTCTGGGTATTGGACCCCCTTGTAGCTACTGCCCTTGGGGCCCCAATAGGACCAGGCACCATTTCATTCATCAGATTAAGTACAGACCCCATATTGTCTGGATTGCAGCTACTACTTACAGTACTCACTTAAAACTTTTATTCTGAGATTGTTGTTGTTGTTTACTTATGCGCACTTCAAAGGACTGGTACTATAGGTCTTATTCAGGATTTAGTTTTGGGTCTTGCAGATTTACTTCATTTATCTTGAAGAGGTTCTGCCTTATCCTGGGGTGGGAGGCACCCTTTCAGTTCAGCTCTCCACAAATGCCCTCACACAACCTCCTATAAGATGGCTCCCATTACATATGTCTCTTGGAATGCACGGGGGTTAAATTCCTCACTTAAAAGGAAAGGGGTAATGTCTAGATTAACAAGATCTGTCCAGAGCTGATAGGGCTGAAGCTGAGGAATTTGGAGTAAAAATATTGTAAATTACCAAAGTTACAAGCCTGTATTATGTAACATAGGCCCATAAATGTGTTGTTTTGTAATATTTTTACTTCAGATTTTTAACATAGCCTTGTTATGACCCTGCATCATGAAGACGGGCAGACAAAATGTTCAACTCCTGGCTTAAAGGTGATTTTGCTCAGAGACTGTGAAATCAACTTTCGGGACACAAAAACACATTTGGGACTGGACTTGAAAAATGACAGCTATCGCATTCATGAGATGCTGGAAAGAAATGTCTGTGTTGACAATTTGGTGTAAAATACTGAATATTACGGAACTTATGAGCCTGTGTTTGCAAAAATAACGTAGGCTCATAACTTTGTTTTTTTAAATATTTTTGTAATAAATTTCCAACATAGCCTTCTTATGATCCCACCTCATGAACAAGGGCAGAGAAAATTTACCACTCCTGGCTGAAAGTTGATTTCATGCAGGGACTGCAAAATCACATTTCAGGTTGTAAAGAAACCTATTGGCCAGGATTTGAAAAATGACAGATGTCACTTTCATGAGGTGCTGTAAAGATATGGCTATGTTGTAAATGTGGGGTAAAAATATTGAAAAAGCTCAGAGAAAATGTCAACTCCTGCCTGAAAGGAGATTCAGTTATCTGGACAGATCTGCATAATGACAGGGACATTGTTCATGAGGTGGGGTCCTAAAGAAGGCATGTTGAAAATGTGGGCCAAAAATATGTAAAAATGCCCTTATGGCACTAAATTCAAAACACCATTGAAATACATTGAACTGCATACCTGTGTCTTCATTTGGTGGTCTGGCTTTGAAGAGCGAAGATGTGTCTGTGGTCCAGAGAGGATTACAGCATTGTATCCCCGATGGGTAAGTAAGGGCTTGGGGGAGTGCAGGGTGGTGGATGCTAAGTGGAAGGGTCAGATGCAGCATAAGGAATGGCCACAAAAGACATAGATGAATCTTTTTTTTTTTTTAGGTAAAAAAAAAGACCAAGGATCCCGACGCTATACTGGAGGATTGCACCCCAGTGTGACAGTTATGTTTCTGGGGTGGGTGGGTGGGTGCTGACTGACAGGGAAGGTCGGGTAGGGATAAAATTATTTGGGGTTCGGAAGAACACAGTCGTGACACTGAGGGATTGGGCACCCCTGTGTCATTTTATGTTTCTGGGGGTGCTGAGAGGTAGGGTCAGGCAGGGGAATTTTATGATATAAAAAAAATAAATGAAAGTCAGCCATGGCGTAACACAGCCCACTTCACCGTGATCAAGATGGCCGCAGTGTGCTACTGCACATCTGTGACTGTTAGCACATGTACAGTAGAGTGCGGTGGCCATCTTGGACACAACAGAGTGTGCCATGTTTCGCAGTGACCGCTGGCACTTTAAAATGGTGCAGTGCTGCACCAATAGAGACAACATGGGTGGCATGCTTTACGGATGTGGATGTGACTGTGACACAAGTCCAACATGTTGTTGTTTATTTGGATGGAATGCAGAATCCTTTTTCTCAAAGCAAAAGGTCTGCAGGGCTCTGCCCACTGTAGCCCTAAAAATTATATATGTAAAATAGATCTTTCAAAGTCCACTGCACCTTTTCATAGTCTGCTAAATTCACTCTGCCTGCTCCTGCTGCAGGGCCTGCAGCTGCCATTGCAAGTGTTAGACCCCTGAGCCACTGTTGGCCGTTGGAATCATGGACCACAATTCATGTCAGTTGCAATTAGTTGCTATTGCCTTGAATTGCAGTCATAATTCTGTGCAGTTGCAATTATTAAAAGTCAACGAATCAGTGACTGCTGGCCTTAGTCATGTCCTGTCCCCCAAAGTCATCTCTGATACTTAAGTCCACTTTTTTTTATTTATAAAATTATATATATTTGCTACTTTCACTTAGTCTAGTGGAGAAACTCAGCCACCAATCAAATGTGTCCCTGGCTCCTCCGTGCGAAACCCATCCAATGAGTAAAAGAGAGAGAGAGAGAGAGAGAGAGAGGAGGAGTCAGGAGGAATGTGCGCCCTCAGTGCATGATGAATCTGGCGCAGTCTCATTCGTGTGGGCAGAAGGAGAGCAGAATTTTTGTGACTTCGAGGGAAAGTAGTGTGTAGTGGCGCTGAGCAGCTGACATGCTCTACTTGGAGTCTTGGAGAAAAAACATGGACTATCAGTCGGGGGAGAGAATTAGAGATAAATCAGTCAGGGGAAGAAAGGAGCCTTGAAGGGAGTGAGTTGCCAGAGTGAGCCGAGGAGGAGGAAAGAAAAAGAGGCTGCTGGGAGGTTCAGGGCAGGGCGGGTGTTGGACTGAAGGAGAGGGGCTAGTAGCTACTACTAGCACTCTGGAAGACTGTCTAGACTGGTACTGGGTGAGTGGGTGGGCTGGAGCTCCATTCACCGAGCGAGCCGAGGAGTTGGGTCGGGAGGAAGACCTTGGTGAAGGTCTGCATGCCATGTCCGTGGTGTGCTGGGACCAAGCAGTAGACAGTACTGCAGCACACTGGAGTATCTGGACTGAAGTTGGGAGGGAGGGAGGAGGGAAAAAGTGCTCCAGTTAGTCGAGACAATGTCAAGGAGTAGACCGACTGACCATCCGGTCATCACCGTCTGCGACCAGGCCTAGTAGTAAGTGTGAATGAGGCCTGGGCTAGTAAAGAAAACTAGTAGTAGTGCTGGGCCACTGGGGGCAGTGGGAGTAAAACTTGAACCTTGTGTGGCAGGCAGCAGCAGGCCTGAGCAGTCTGCAAAAAAACTGTGAGTCTGGACTTGGTGCGGAGGCAGTTGGGACAGGGTGAGAGCACCGCCAGAGTGGAGGACTGGCAAGGCGGGGTCCAGGGACAGTGACACACTGAGCACAGAATTTAGCAGGAGGAGGAAGGAAGGAATGGAAGGGGACTCAGAGTTGAGGACCAGGCCAGCCTGCAGGACTACAGAGGGAGGAGTAGTGTGGAAGTGGACCCGGACCCTCCAGGATGAACTCGAAGCTCAGAGCAGTGAGCTTGCCATCAGTTGCTTGCCAACCAACACACAGGAGGTAAGGGTGAGTTGTTGCTGTCAGTGTTCTCATTCTCCTTCTCAAACAGTTTAGTTTTCTTCTGTTATCAATCAGTCAGTAGTGCCCCCTGTTTCTATCATCAGTTCCCTACTTCCCTTCCCTCTTAGGTCTTGGACCCTGTTGGTGGTACAGAATATTTAAGCAATATAACCTGAGAGGGTATGGGTGATGCCAGGATTTAACCACTGCTGGTGTGATGTTCGGTCATGAGGCGGATCCAAGGGGCCAGCAACACACCAGCCATGGGGAGATCCTGGCATCACCCACACCATCGAGAAGGATGTTGCTATTATACAATTGGAAGTGTTGGAGAAAAATGTTTTTATTTGAAAAGGTTTTTTTTTTTGAGAGACATCATGGAATGCTTCTTGAAGAAGTGGGGCAGCAGTGCTTAGCTGATGGGTATATGGTGGGAGATTGCTGTCAGAAGGGGTTCGAGTGATTATGGGTTCATTCACTTCAGAAAAAAGGTACAGTTTTTTTTATATTGTTGGGAGATGAGACGTTCAGTTTTGTGTCCAGAATGGTGCCAAACAAATGTTCTAGCTGTTCGTCACCAAGTATTTCAAATGACAAGTCTATTTTCTTTAGTTTTTAAATTTACCGCTTAGCGTGTGAGTCAAGATGGTGGCAGTAGTTTTGATGTGTGGTCATCGGAGTGATTGGGGGGGCAAGTGACTGGCTGGCACTTTTTCTAGTGTGGTAATGCTACGATTTACACATTTTAAATCGTGCCAGCCAGCCAATCAGAGAACAGTATTTTTGATGCCATTGTATAAAATATCATCGGGAATGTTTAATTGGAGTCTATATGATTCAAGTAGTGGCTGGGCAGTGGGCACTGGGCAGCTAGCCATTCACTGATTGACAGGTGGTAACCCTCAACCTCGCCTCCCCTGCCCTCTTCTACTTCTCGTTATAACCTTTGCTTAACCCATTATGTACTGTATGTATGTTGAAAACTGAAATTGCTGATGCTTACAGTATATGACACACTAGCAGCTTGCTTCATCTCCAATTTTAGCTGCCAAAAGCTAAAAGCCTGGGGAGCGGGAACTGGGAAGGAGTCATATAATGGACTGCTAAAATTAAAATATTTCAACATTTGCAAATAGCAAGTTACTTACTTAACTTCTTGCCAGCAGAAATAGGCCACACTGTCTAACAAGTCTGCAGCTAGCACCCCACTTTCTGCAGCTGCCCTTCTCCAACCCTCTGATCTCCCGGCCTCAGAAGCAAGTGTGCTATCTGCTGAGCCACCGACACTGCTAAGTTAGACCTTGCTTTCCTCCCTTTTCTGCACATTTATTTTCATGTTGCTGTCAATGCTTTGCCATAGAAAGTAAGACAGCTGCTCATGTCATGTAACTATACATCACTACCCTCTGCTCAGTCTTATTGATTTTCTTCCTGTTTTCTTCCTAATTCCTCAGTGTTTGCTAAAGCTTGTATTTTGCATAGGCTGAATACTGTCTGAAACCAGTAAAAATACTGTGGATTTATGTGCCTTTGTTAATTATTCCAGTGCAAGTGCATGTATATTGTAAACTGTCATGTGCAACACAGGTGTAGGTTGTGTTTTATTGTGGAAGTACTGTTGGGGAATACCCCCTGCCACATGGGTGTACAGAAATTGGGGCAGTGACAGTCACTATGAGCCTGAGGTTGTAAAGTGAAGATCCTAAAATTGTCAGTGGGTTGACAGTGGTGTGCAGGTACCATTGAGCCCTGTCCTGGACTAGTAAATTACCTCAAAAGGCAAGTACATACTACAAAGAGAGCCACTATTGAAATTAATTGGGGCAAGTGAAAATTCAGCTACAGTCATGGTTGGGCAAGTGCTAAAAGTTATGATTTTAATCCCCCTGTCAGTTATGGTGTTGTCCAGTGTGGCAATCATCTCGTTTGTCTACTCTGAGTTCTGCTTGTAGTCTGATAGTGAAATTTTGGATTGGGACAAGCAAGATAATATTAAATGCGTGCTGGTGCTGAGAATGAAAATAGAAAATGGACTTGGGATGATTGACATCGCCTCAGTCACATATATTGCTTCGAGTACTGCAGTGCTAGTCCTTATTTCCTTTCACCTCTCCATCATGAAATACTTTTTTAAACCAACCACTTTAACACAACATAAGGACTTGACTGCAGTTCTTGGGTCGGAAATACAAACAGAAGGCAGTATACGCAGTGGTTTAAGGCTCTGAGCTGCAGACCTGGAGACCTGGGTTTGGATCCCACAGCCCCACTTGCATACTGAGTGACCCTGAGCAAGTCACTTAACTTCCTTGTACTCCCAGATCGCACCTGGAAACAAGCTTCAGCTTAGTGTGCCTCTCCTGGTTAAATAAAAAAATGTGGTGGTCCTAATTTGTTACATGTAGAGTCAATATTGAGTAAACATAAATGAATGCACTGCAAAGGTTTTCTACTAATTGCACTCAAAAACTGCAACTTTCTACTGTATTCACTAAGTAAGTGAATGTGCTGTAGAGTTTTTCCACTAACTGCATGACTTGCTAGTACATACAATTCAACAACGGTAGAAGCTGAAAAAATTTGTTGGATTTTCTTTAGTGAGTTGAAGTCATAAATGTTAAACTAGTTGAAAAAATCAGTCATAATGTGTGGTAAGTCAGTCATAATTGTTTTTTTCAACTGACTCCGGGGTGTAGCAAGTGTATACTGTGTTTTTCTCCTTGGAAGCACAATTTAAGTTGCCTTCCTACCTAAAACTACAGTTAAATGTAGTGAAAATTAACTACAGTAACTAGAATGATGATTCTTTGAAAATGTTAAAATGTTTCTAATCAAAACTTACTCTTTTTCACAAAAAAGAAGTTCCCTTCATGCCACAGGCCTTTCCTCTGTGGTAGAGAGCTGGAAATGGCACTGAGATGTGTACAGCATGACAAGTTCCCAGTCTCCAGCATTGCTGATTGGCTGCTGCAGGTCATGTTGCTTGCCATCAACTTAGACATACTATGTATGTTCCCCCTGTAAAACTGCTGCAATATGATGGCAAACTGCCAAAATGCTACAGTGAAACACAATTCCTTCAGACCTGCTTTACTGATATCCAACATGTCAGATTTTGGAATATTTACCAAAAGCAAATTTGCCATTGGCTCACCCTTACAGCACAGACCTCTGTGGACAGCAACCATCTATCTCATGCAAGTACAGGAATGGCTACTCTATGTAGCAATACAGTACTTGCCTGATGTCTGATATCTACTGAAAATTCAATAAGCTTTTTAATAGATGTCACATAAGTACAGTATTACAATACAGAGTTGTAGCAATACTGATACTTATATAAGCAAGACAGTGGTCTGCCATCGAAGTGAGAAGTGGCTCTGTACAAGTTGCTGTTGCTGGGTGGGGGGTGGGCACTGACTGGCAGCACTGTGAGGAGGGTCCGCTAAACTAACAGAGATATTAATTTTAACAGTATTCCTACAAGGATTGGGTGAGGGAAGGGGTCCAGTAGACCATCAGGGATATTAAAGAGCTAGTGTACTGCCTAAAACTAATATTGTATTTTAAAAGCAGCCAACCATTACCTTTTATTTCGGAAACACTTTTTCTGTTCACTTGTTTAATTAGAAGATTGTCTACCTGATGTTAGTAGGTGTCATGTGTGGAACAGCTCTTAGCATGGCATCTGACATATCTTGCTCTGCTGCCCCACACGACATCATCATCATCAGCACTGTGAACTAATTTACAGATACATACCCCTCTGTTTCCTGCACTACCTTATTTATAGCACATATCTTACTGTAGCCAGCAGGGTGTTGTGCTTTGTGCGGAGACCACCAGTAAGGCCTTCATTTGGGCTGCATTAATGGGTCTATGTTTGTGTTCTGATTTCAAATATAGAATATTTACAGAATTGCATTTTCACACAGTTTAGGTCCTTTGTAAGGAGCGACCCCAGACTTTTGCAAATGGTGATCCTAGTCTAACATAACTGAAAACTGGGAACTGAATCTCCTCTTGCCAAACGGCTTCACGTTAGAGGCATTAATAGCCTCAGCATAAAACTATCAAATAAAACTATCGCAATATCTTCTAAAACTGTATTTTTTTCTCAGAATAAGACCTTATCAGATCCCTTTTATAAAGCCTCAGCACTCACATACAGCAAAAGAATTCTGCAGTAGCTACAATTTTTCTTTTCAACCTGACTGATTCGGTTTAACATTCAGAGACACATCTGACTCATTACAATGATTATTTCTTCCTTTTGTATTACCTGCTTTTGTTTTTGTGTACCTTGTTCTGTTTATATGATATGTCACCTGATAATTTATTGTCCAAGGTCCTCTCTATTCATTGCATAGGTAGGCACCTATGAACTTATGAATGGTCTACTCTGTATGTCTCTGATATATTGTATCCACTTTAACTCATTGTATGTAAAGTACTTATAAATTGTTATCCTGTTAAGTTTCTGCATGTCTGTACTCTCCCAGGTCATGCCTGAAAATAGTCATTTTATGGCTAGTGCACTTACCTGGTTAACAAAAGCTAAATAAATAAATAAAAATTCTACTCTTCCTCTCTGATTGTAAAAGCACTGGGCAACACAATGACCATCTTGCTATAGCATATATCATGTGACCATCCTTATGCACTGGCAATCACCCATACAGTATGACCTGCTCTGTGACGCACACTTCAAGGGGCATATAAAGCCCTCCTTCCAGATGAAGACTATGTGACACAAAAACAAACTTTTTTTTACTTCACCACAAAGACGGCATGAAATACAGCAAACAGACTTTGCCTAAAAAGAATGATTAATTCATCAAGATATTGCAACAAGAGGATTCTTGCTTTCCCTTTTCTTTTTTTTAAAGTCAAATCAGGCTAATGATTGAAAATCAGGTACAGTACCATGTATGAGAATTACTGGCCAAGCTTTTTGAATGCAATATATATGGTAATGTGTCATGATTTCTCTTTAAACACCGAGTGGAACACACAGGTCTTTAAAATGGAAATATAGGCAAAATTATTTATCACTGAAATGTTTTAAAGTTTGAGAAATTTGGGGGGGGGTGGCATACACTGAGAATAGAGAAGGAACCAACCTGATGCAGTCATTTGCATCCCCCAGAGCCAAGCAGCTGCTGTATAATTTATTTGCACGGACACTATTTCCTCACTGCCCAGCTTCTAAGGTTGATGCAACATGCAGAACTCAAGTGCAGTAAAGCTCCACCCATGCAAGCACCCCCCAACCGTTGTTTTGCAGAGGTTTCTGTCCATCATTAGCTCCAAGCCCCTATCCAATACCCTTTGGGAGGATTGCTAAATTTATATATCCATCTACTTCCTCTGCTTTCTGAGGGTACTATAGGGCTTCCTGGTCAGCACTTGTCAGAAAAGTGCCCTTCTAACCATTATTCAACAAGCCATAGGCCTGTACTTGTCTGTCTGCCAGCGCTCCAGTGGTGATAACGGGAGCTTTGCTGTCAGTATTTTAAACTGTTTTAAGACATCACTAGCATATTGTTTCTGTCCTGAAAGGTGCAAATAACTTCTGTTAGCAGAAGCATCTCCTCATGCCTCTGTGTCTGCTGCATGTCCCTCCCCTTTGCATAAATTATGGAAAGAATTGAGTTTCACTCAGCCAGTGAGTTACTGAATTGGAACATTTAGGGCAGGATTCACAAAGAAGATGTGCTCAATGCATCTCGGCTGCCCTGGCGTAGGGGAGATGCACTGAGTGCAAAATGAGTGATTCACAGAGGAGGTGCAAAGAAATGCTCCCGGTGTGCCCCACCCAGGATGCGCTGGGGCATCTCAGGCTGCACTGGCGCAACCCCCATGTAAGGCCATAAACCCTTTGGGGCACGGCATCTCAGGATGCCCTGCACCCAAAAACGCGATCCACAGCCATGGGCATGCAAATGAAGCCATTAGGCATGCATGGTGCAATGGGGCCATTAGCATGTCATTATGGCCCCATTTGCATTGCACCTGCAGGGATGCCCCAGCAGAACAGTGGATCCCCATCACACAAGCACATCCACACCCTGCCCAAAGCTCCCGGTAAATGCCGCTCCTGGCGGTGGTAAAGGAACTGCAGAACCCTCACCACAAGCACCCAGTAAATGCCATTCCCAGTGGTGGAATGAATGTAATAACACCAAGCCCCTGTAATCAGCCACTCCCGGTGGTGGAATGAATGAAATAACCACCCTTCCCAAGTCCCCATAGACTGCCGCCCCCAGCGGGGGTGTAAGAACTAGAGCATCCCTAAGCACCCAGTAAATGCTGCTCCAGGCAGCGGGTAACGCAGCACTCCCATGCCTCGGAAGCTACCACTGCAGGTAGTAACAGGTATTCAAAGCCCTTAGTTCTCATTGAAGCCGCTTTCCTCCACAGCAGCAGGCCCCCTTACATCCAGCCTCAGCACTCCCCCAACCCACACCACTCCCTCCACCTTCAGCAGGGTCCCGACGAACAAGCCACCACCATTGAACCGCTTACGGCGTTTCTCCATTAAACTGACAACGACAGCCACCGACAACCTGTTGTATGGTAGCTGTCATTGCTCAGACAGCTCTGTCGGTGGGCGCGCCATGGTGGTGTGCGGGTGGGCTGAGCTGCCCACTGTCAGTGGGACCCTGCTGAGGTGGGAGGAGAGGGCGGGTTGGGGTGCCTGGGGGTTCATTCTGTAATGGCCGGCCGCAGAGAGTGGCTTCAATAGGGCGGGGCTGGGAGGGGTAGAACATTTCTGTTACCACCATCACGGTGGGCAGCTTTACTGGGAGCATGGGAAGGGGTTCTGCATTTCATTTACCACTGCCGGGAGCGGCATGTACTGGGTGTTTGGGGTGGGGGTTTCCGCAGTTCTTACACCCTGCTGGGGCCGCATTCTACAGGGGCTTGGGGCAGAAGGGTTATTTCATTCATTCCACCGCCGGGAGTGGCTGATTACGGGGGCTTGGGGTGGGGGGCACACTGGACTGCCAGGGAGGGCAGGCAGCCGTGCTGCTGCCTGCAGTATGGCAATCTGCCTGTGGGTGGCCACCCACTTAAGTCTAGATTTTCTAGGCTTATCTTTCTATGGTGCATCCCCAGACTTGCTCCAGGGATGCGCCACAGACTAGGGCTGTGAATGGAGTTGCGCCCGGTATGCATGGGCATGCCCCCTTCACAGCGCCTCCAGATGCACCGCATGTCATTACTGGTGGTATGCGAGGCATCTGCGATGCGCTGGTGCATCAGGGTTGCACCAGCACATCAACCCCCTGCCAAAATCACCTTTGGGCACATGTCAGGGATGCCCTGGTGCATCTCGGATGCGCTGGGCGCATCACTTTTGTGAATCCTGCCCTAAGTCTGCAGCCTGTTCTGCTTAGTATTTGCACCTTCTGGCTAAAAATATAAGTGGGGGTAGAGGTCATAATTGAAGAAATTTGGATTTCTGGTAGCTGCATTTTTTTCTGGGTCAAAATAGCTGTGTGGGTTATAAGCTGCAGCAGACAGAGTTACATCTGGGTACAGAAGCAAACAGCGGGAGCTAGGAGATACTGTATAAACACAATACATTCAGAAATATTTGAAGAAGAGCTGAGTAGAAATGTTTGCAGTAAGAAACATAACAATGGGGAAAAAAGGTGTGGTGCACGGGTGCAAGGAGGGGGAAAAGATAGAACTTCCATTAGCAGAAGCATCTCCTCACATCTCTGTGTCTGCTGCATGTCCCTCTCCTCTGCATAAATTATGAAAAGAACTGAGTTTCACTAAGCTGTGAGTTAGTGAATTGGAACGTTTAGTCTGCAGACTATTCTGCTTAGTATTTGCACCTTCTGGCTAAAAACATAAGTGGGGCATAGGTCATAATTGAAGAAATGTGGATTCTTGGTAGTTTCATTGCTTTTCTGGGTTAAAATAGTTGTGTTGGTTATAAGTTGCATCCTCAGATCTCTGTCTCTGCTGCTCATCCATCCCCTCTGCTTAAATTATGGGAAGAATTGTGTATCACTCAGGCAGTGAGTTACTTGAATCAGAACATTTAGTCTGCAGCCTATTCTGCTTAGTATTTGCACTTTCTGGTCAAAATAGCAGCGTGGGTTCTAATTTATAAGCTGCAGCAGACAAAGCTATATCTGGGAACAGCAGCAAACAGTGGGAGCTGAAAGATACTGTACAAACACAGTACATTCAGACATACATCAGGAAGAGCTGGGTAGAGATTTCTGCAGTAAGAAACATAAGAGCGGGGAAAGACAGTGGTGCGAGGAGGGGGAGAAGATAGTGAAGCGTGAACTGTTCTGATGTGGAGGTGACTTTTTTGACACTCAACATGTTATTCATACGCAAGGAATGTGGGAGTGCTTTTCACTCAAAACAAGAGGTCTGCAGGGCTCCACCTACTGCAGCCTTAAAAAGTATGAAAGTATGAAAGCTCAAATGGCACTTCTACAGGAGAGTAAACTCTCCCCCTCTGAAGCGACAAGCTATGTAGAGATTGGGTGAGGCTGGAGCTGCACAGCTGTGCTACCACTTCTAAGGTGGGTGTCCATTTTAGTGCATAAAACTCTTAAATGGGCTCTTGTAGCATCTGCTCAGGATACATCAGGTAGATGGGTAATAGCCCAATTCAATACTCCTCAAGAGCCTTTAGTCATTGTCAATGTGTATGGGCAAAACCACAATAACCATGAGCTTTTCAATGCCTCCACTGCTCCCTGCTGGATCTCACTCCACTAGGCATCCCTCTATATCTGGGGGACTTGAACTTAGTCCAAAAGGCCTATCTAGATAGGAACTCTGGCAGGTCCAAACCCCACACTAGAACCCTAGCTGCCATCCGGGACTTGAGGCCAGTGCTTTCCCTAAATGATATTTGGTAATTACAACACCCTAAATCCCTGGACTACTCATACTTCTTGGCCATGCACTCCACCTCTAGTCAGATTGTCTTCTTGCTTGTCTCTTAAGCACCTGCTCGGTTTGTGTATCCTGCTTGCTACAGGATAAAGCTTTCTGTCCCTGGCTAGAGAAAGAGATGGTCTCCTTTCTTGAGTTGAGCAACACAAGTGACACCTCCAAATCCACCCTCTGAGAAGCCTTCAAAGCTTTCTTGAGAGACTAGATAACAGACTATGCTGCAGTTCATAGGCCCATGGGGGGAGCAAGAATGCAAACTGTTTGAATCCCAGCTTGCTGCTAAAAAGAAAGAACTTTAAAGGAAGCCATACGATTCCCTACATAATTATGGTAAAGGCTACTGTGAGGATCCAGTAAGTTAACTGCTGGGTTATATTTAAAAAATGACATAATCACAGCACCCTTCCTCTCCATGAAATGGATGCCTCCACATCCCTATTTAAGATTCATTTTTCAATGTTTTACTAAAGTCCTTTTCTAAATGTATCATTTTCAAACAATTTCTCTACAACTATGGTAGCTATTGAAATAATCATATAGGGAATCATACAGATTCTCTTTAAGAATTGTCCCCTCTTATCATGCACACCTTTTATGAACAGCTGAACTCTTCCCAGGGCCACCTGGATCAGGACACACTAAATAAGTTCCTAGCTGGCCTTCTGATCCCTACACTATCAGTTGCCCACCAAAAGGCCCTAGAAGTTTCTCTTACCAGTAAAGAAATCCAGTTGGCTATTTTAGCTCACTCTCTGTACAAGGCACCAGAGGGATGGGATTCTGATTGACCTGTACCAACAGATACCTGCACTAATATCTCCTGTTCTACATTAATGCTGGTGATAACATTCTGGCCAAGGCATTAGCCTCCAGACTTCGTCTAATCCTCCCATATCTTGTTCACCCCTTCAAGATGGGCTCTGTAAAAGGGCACCTAACCTTTGACCATCACAGGGCACTATCCTCTCTAATATCCATGGCAGACTTTATCCCCACTCTTGCCGAAACAGTGGCTATAGATTTTGAAAAAGCCATTGACTCAATGGAGTGAGGGTATCTGTATGCCATCCTAGCCAAGGTGGGCTCGTGGCCCTCAGTTTGGTGGGTGGATCCAGGCACTGTATGCACAAACCATAGCCTGAGTTCTCACTAACTCAGTGTTTTCTTCCCCAGTCCAGCTGCCCAGTGGAACCCGTCAGGGGTGTCCCATTTCAACCATGTTCTTTGTCCTGGTCATAGAGCTTTTGACCCTCGCCCTCAGGTTATACCCAAGTCTGCACACCATACTAGCTGGCCCCACTGACATTTGAACACTGCTGTATACAGATGACTTCCTGGTCCTTTTGTGGGATGCCTCTATGGGCATTCCCATCTTACTCAATATCCTACAAACCTTTCAGAACATCTCAGGCCTCTGAACAAATTCCTGTGAAATGGAGACATTAACTTTAAATTGCCTTTGCAGCCAGAATTCAGTGCCCCCCCCCAAAGGGCATTAGTTGTCACCTGGGGGTATCAAATACATGGGAATCTGGATCCATCCAGATCCAGCAGGCATGGTATTGGATAATCTTACTGCCCAGCTCAGAAAACTCAAGGAAGACTGTGAACACTGGAAACTGTTCCACTTACCCCTAGCAGGGAAAACTGCAGAATCAAAAAATCTGTGTCTTTATCAAGTGTCACTGTGACATGATGTTACACTCAATAGCTCATCTATACCCCCCACATCTTCACTTAACAGAACAGGCCCTATGGTAGCACCCTCTCTAAAAGCTTGGAAGAAGCTTGATGCCTGGGTACAGGTGCCTCTACGATTGCATGCCTTGACCCCACTGGGGGCAACTGATTGCTTAAAATAGGTGGTAAGTTGGTGTGCTGGGTCACATGGGCATCATGGGGTCTGGAGTACATCCTGGATCTATGGTAACCTCATGCCACATGCCTAGACACATATGAAAACATTATGAAATACTTTGCACTTCTTAAAAGTGACTTCTGGAAATATTTATAAATCTGCAGTTCTATAACCAGTTATCTTAAAAAGCTCCCATCCATACTGCTAGCACCACTCCATCAGTCCTGTTGTCCTGTCTAAAGGCCTGAAAAGGCAGGGTAGTGATATACCTTAACATTTTGCAAAAAGCTCCTGACTTTTAGGAGATGGCACGACAAATAGTTTCAAGCCATGTGAGGGTAAATATCAAATGTTGCATCTCTGGTCCCTTGTTCATAAGCACACTCAGACTCCAGAGGCCTACTAATTCAGAACAAGATCATGTATATGTGGTGCCATACTCCTGTGAGGCTCAAATCCTTGGGATTTTTGAGCCATCATCATTGCTGCTGCTGCCATGCTCAGGGAGCAGACCTTCTGCATAGTGTAAGGACCTGTCCCAAGTAGAATATCCTCTAGACTCATATCGATCAGTGTTGTAGTAAAACACTGAGGAAAGGGTTTGCCCATCTCCAGAGTTATATATTTAGGGCTATCTACTCTCCCTTTAGCTGCCTCAAGACCACAACTAAAATGGTTCCTGATGGAGAGCATAGTGGCCAAGAGACAAATTTTACAGTGCTGTAGGACTGCAGAGACACTGTCTCCCAATGGCTTGCCTCAGTGAGATCCTTTGCCACCCTAGCAAAAATGTCCCACTTTACTAGTAGCACTACTATAGTTAGGGTTGAACAAGGGTTTCTATGTTAAACCCTAAACTTTGCACTTTAATAGCTTTGCAACCATTTAACCATTCAACAGATTTGCACTACATGTTGCATGTGTGGTCTCGGAGGCAAGATCTCTAGAAATGCCTAGTTTCGTTCTGGTCCAATGTGTGGATTCCGAGATATGGATAGTGAAAAAAGTGAAAAAATTGGGGGGAGGGTGCTGTTTTTTCTCATCACCTATCACCCAGATGGTTTGGAATTTTGCTCTGAAAATTTCAGTGTGTTGAAAGGGCTTGGCCCATAGTGATACCTTTCATTGGTTTGGTGAAAAAATATTAATCTATTCCAAAGTTATAAGATTTAAAAAATGTGGTTCTGAGAATGCTCAGTACTGTCTTTTGGATAGCTGCTTCGAACAAAACAGGTATTTGGTCCATATGAAAAAGGATCCTTTCTCATATGAGGTAATCCTTTTTTGTGAGGAAAAATTCCTTTTTTATATGACTGCCATCTTATTTCTTTTTTCTTCAAAAAAAGAAAAAAAAACGTTTAAATGAGATCTGCAGTGACACTAACACATGTATCTTGCTAATTGGGACCCCATTAGGTGGACTGAGCAGTTACTTTTGGAAAAAAATGACCAAGAAATGTGTTTTTTAAACATTTTAAAATCTTTTTTCATGACTTGATTTTCTTTTTTCATATGGCTACATGAAAAATGAATTGAGCTTTATGAAAAAGGCTACCTCCACGCAAAAAAATTATTTGAACTTAGTCCCCCCCCCCCCCGGTTCTATTTTCATGTAGAGGTATCCTTTTTTGTATGTTTCTTTCATTCATACAAAAAAGGATGACCTCATATAAACAAAGATTTTGGGCTTTTTTTTTTCTGAATCTTTTTTGTATGAAGGAATCTTAGGGCCCTCTGGGCCTTGTGCTTTCATGGGCAAATGGATAGGTTCACTCAGGTCCTGCGTGAAGGAGGATATGATTATGCTATCTCAAAAAGTAAGGAAATTATTTGCAAAAAATGTTGTTAATGCACCAGTTAGGGTTCAGATTAAAGCAGCAAAAGTAGTGAAATGTGGTGTTAAGTAGCAACTAACACCCCACCTATTCTAGGCAGAAAAGGAAAAAAATTATGGTTTCACGCCTCCTGAGTTTAGTATCAGGCCTGCGTTTTTGGAGTTGTCAACCCTAACACTCACCCCATTCTCATATACTCTGCACATCTCAGCTTCTTTACTGATGGAATGGGGTGATTATTTGGGCTGACAACCCCAAGAAACATCCCAGGCCTGATATATGAAGGGTCAGGAGATGCAAAACTGTAATGGTTTTTCCTTTTGCTACCTGAAGGGTGGGAGTGGGGTGCCAGGGTTTGGAACTCTAACACCCCATTTCTTTGTTTTTGTCACTTTAATCTGAACCCTCACTGGTGCTTTAATGAAGTTTTTGCAAGGAATGTATATATTATATATATATATATATATATATATATATATATATATATATATATATATATATATATATTATAGTGGCACGGTCGCGCCACTATAGTTAGGGTTCAGCGGTCACTTACATACTAAAGTCAAATGTTTGGGTGTTAATAACTTTGAACCCATTCAACGGATTTGCCTGAAATTTGGAATACGCAGTGGGGCATGGTAGATCTCTTGATTTGCCAAATTGCGTTTCGATCAGACTTACGGTCTTTGCGCACGAAAATGATGAAAAATGCAAAATTGTTCGTTTTTGGAGGCAGCTTTTGGGATTTTGGATGTGGCCCTGCACAGCTGTTGTGTGGTGTGCCACTCTGCAAGATGACTCGTTTGAAAGAGCTTCAGTGGCTGAACATGCTGCTTTTTGTTTGGTGAAAAAATATTAAGGCATTCAAATGTTACGCCACTTTTAAGTTCCCATTATAAGTCAATGGGAAAATTTATATGTACAGTATGTTTTGCGAACAAAGAATGGGGTTCTGGCCATCTCATCCCGCATGGCGATCAAAGAATTTGCAGCCTCGCCGTTCAAGAATCTTTGTCCCTGAGAATTTTAAAAATTCTTTGATCGCGAGGTCCGTCATCTTGTTTTCAATTTTCCGATTGGAAAAACACAAATATCTCGGCTCAGGGAGTCACTTGTGAAATAAAACTTGGATGGGTTTTACTCAGGGGACTCCAATCTATCGAGCCATGCCTTTGGTTTTATCCAAATCAGTCAAACAATAGAGTTCTGAGCTTTTAAAATCTTTATTCGCAGCTCACTAACGATCTCTGATTGCGAGCCTGCAAATTCTTGGATCGCAAGATTCTTTGATCGCACATCGCGAGCGAGGAACGAGATGGCCAGATTTTAAAATAGATTTTTTCAGCCCAGAGGTGCCCTAGAAAGTTATATGAGGGTGAGTTTTGCTCAGGGGGCTTCGTTTTGCCCCATCTGAATAAAAAAACATAAGTTTTCAATATCCCTGGTAATCTAGCAGCCCCCTGATCATGATAACATAGGTAACTTTCTCTGTATCCTTAGTAGTCTAGTGCCCCCATGTGTATTTTATTAATATTGCTTTTTTTTTTATCCCTGGTAGTCTAGTGCCCCCCATGTGTATTTCATTAATATTTCTTGTTTATACCCCCAGTAGTCTAGTGGCCCCCATCATAATAAAATAGATAAGCATTTGCCATTTCCTGGTAGTCTAGTGGCCCCCCCACCCAGTCGTGCCAGCCCACCCAACACCCCCCACTCTTCCCCAGCCGGCAACTGGCACAGCACACCTCTCACCTCCACAGCCAGCTGCTGACTGTGTGTGTTACGAGCATTAATGCAAAGAGGGGTTCAGAAATCATTTCAGAGCGCCTCTTTGCATTAGCACTGGTAATACACACAGTCGGTGGCTTGACCATGGAGGTGAGAAGTGGCTGTGCCAGTCACTGGCTGGGGAAGGTGGGGTGCTGGTGGACTGGCATGGCTGGGTGGGGGTGGGCCACTAGACTACCAGGAAATGGCAATACTTATCTATTTTATTATGATGAGGGCGATAGACTACCAGGGATATGAAGAATAATAATAATTAAATACAGATCAGGGGCCACTAGACTACCGGGGATATAAACAATAAATATAAATGAAATACACATTGGGGGGGCCACTAGACTACCAGGGATTAAAAAAAGCAATATTAATAAAATACACATTGGGGGGCCACTACACTACCAGGGATACAGAGATCATTATCTATGTTATCATGATCGGGGGGGGGGGGCTAGACTAACAGGGATATTGAAAACTTATTTTTTTATTCAGATGGGGCAGAACAAAGCCCCCTGAGCAAAACCCACCCTCATATAACTTTCTAGGGCACCCCTGGGCTGAAAAAAATCTGTTTTAAAATCTGGCCATCCCATCCCTCGCTCTTTGTTCACGAGTGAGCAATTTCTTTGATCGCCAGCCTGAAAATTCTTTGATTGTGAGATTCTTTGATCACAAATGTGCATCGCGAGTGAGGGACGAGATGGCCAGATTAAAAAATCTATCTTCTTAGCCTAGGGGTGTCCTAGGAAGACAAATCAGGGTGGGTTTTACTCAGGGGCTTCATTCTGATGAACCATGGTGGTGGTTTACTGCAATTCTTTTAATTTTTTAAATTAGAACAGTTTTTATTCTTTGGTCGTGAGCCTGCAAATTCGTTGATCGTGAGCCTGCAAATTCTTGGATAGCGAGATTCTTTGATCACAATCATGCATTGTGAGTGAGGGACAAGATGGCGAGATAATAAAATCTATTTTCTCAGCCCAGGGGTGTCCTAGGAAGACAAATGAGGGTGGGTTTTACTCAGGGGGCTTCATTCTGATGAACCATGGTGGTAGTTTACTGCAAATCTTTGATTTTTTTTTAATTAGAACAGTTTTTATTCTTTGTTTATGAGCCTGCAAATTCTTTGATCATGAGCCTGCAAATTCTTTGATCGTGAGATTCTTTGATCGCCATCTTTGATCGCGTGGGGGGACAAAATAGCCAGATTTTTTATAATGCAATAGATAGGGAAATATAACCAATCTTTAAGATTGAATACCTCAGAAACGGTTTGGTCTCTTTACTTGAAATTTGAAGGGTATTTACAGCATGTCCTGTAGATGTGAATTATGGTGATTACATTTCGGAGAAAACTTTTTTTGCAGAGATATTGCATGATGCACTTTCCATGTTGCAGACAGTGTTTTGGATTCTGCTGGTGGCTTGAAATTGATAGGGTGTCTAGCCTTAGTGTCATGGATGTAATTTTCAATTGTTGTGTGTGTTAAATGTCAACAGTTGCGGAACTGTGCAAATCTGACGAATGAAAATTTCAAATTTTGACATGTTATATCTCGGACACAGCTTGGTCTTTTTACTTGAAATTTGGAGGGTGCTGACACCATGTCCTGTAGATGTCAATAGCGGTGTTTATATGTTGGACAATAAATTTTTTGTGGAGATACTGTGTGGCGCAGTTTACATTTTGTGGACAGCGTTTTCTATTGCTCCACTAGATTAACATTTGTTTGATGGGTGACGTTGCTGTTGCCAATGTACTTTTTAGTCATTGGGTGTGTAATGTGGCCCGACACTTACAGGTTGGTCGAAGCGTGGGTCCTGAAGGGCCCCGCGCTCCCACCAACGTGCGCAACGTTCTACTTTTCTATTCTTTCTTAAAAAGTAAGGAAATTCTATGCAAAAAGCTTCATTAATGCATCAGTTAGTGTTCTTCTACAGTGAAAAAAGGTAGGGAAATTTGGTTTTTGGGTCCCCACCCCTTGCACCCCACCCCCAGCCTGCCTCCACTAACTGGCATCGGGGTGTGCGTTGGGGTCATTGGCCCTAACTCTCACCCCATTCTCCTACACTGCACCACCTCAGCTTGTTTTCACATGGGATGAGGTGAGAGTTAGGGCTGATGACCCCAACACACACCCAGATGCCTGTTGGTGGGGGCCGGCTGGGGGTAGGGTGCAAGGTGTGGGAACCTTAAAATTGAATATCCTTGCTTTTTTCACTGTAGAAGAACCCTAACTGATGCATTAATGAAGTTTTTTGCATAGAATACACATATATACAATAGATAAACCAATGTGAGGTGTGTGGTCACGTTCTGATATACGCATGCCTTGGTGTGCGTCAACCACCCAAGGCGTGCATATATCAGAGCATGACGGCACACCTCACAGTGGTTTATCTATCTTATAAAATGCCAAAATTGTTTTGGAGGGGGGCGAAAGTGCAGGTGTGTGGTCAAGCTCTGATATAAGCACAGTCATGTGATGCTGTTCAGCTAATGATAGTACTGCAATTTTCCTACTCATTTTATAAATATGTATTTTATATATATATATATATATATATATATATATATATATATATAAATATGAGGCAAAAAACTCCATTTAATGCATTAGTTAGGGTTTGTTCTGTGACAAAAGTGAGGAAATTGATTATGGGCTGAAAGCCCCTTGATCCCCAGCCCACCCCAACCAGCATTGGTGACGCATTGGGGTCATCAGCCCCTAACTCTCACCCCATCACATGTGTGAAGAAGCAGAGGTATAGGAGAATGGGTGAGAGTTAGGACCGATGACCCCAACGCACACCCCGATGCCGTTGGGGGTGGGCTGGGGTCCAAAGGGGGCTTTCAACCCTAACACCGAATTTCCTCACTTTTGTCGCTATGGAACAACCCTAACTAATGCATTAAACAGAGTTTTTTGCCTCTAATTTCCCTTCTTTTTGAGAATGATGATGAGAAATAGTGAATGTAATGTGGTGGCAGGAGTGTGGGGCCCATGTGACATAGTAACAGGAACAGCAATGTAAACAGAAGCATGAACAGTGGTGCACATGGTAACACAAACGTAAATGGTAAAGGAAATGTTAATAGAAACGCAAGCGCAAAGTGATGCCGAGGCGAATAGTGATGCAAACAGACATTGAAGCACGTACGAAGACGCAACTGGTAACATGGACAGTGATGGCAGTAGTATTTTAAATGAAAATGTTAAGTGTCACAGCAAAAAGAACTTGAAAGGGAACAGAAATGGAAACACGAAAGCAAGTGCACACGTAAACGCAAACTGTAACGTGCACAGGCACGGTACCGCAATTGTAAATGCAAATGGTAAAGTTAACATGAAGAATAACGCCAAAGGAAAGAGAAATGGAAATGGGAACAGAAGCGCGTACAGAAACGCAAACCGAAACTCGCACTTGCACAGTACTGCAATTGTAAACTCAAATGGTAATGGTAACAGCAACAATAACAGCAAAGGAAACAGAAGTGCAAAAGGAAATGCAAGCGCATATGGAAATGCAAACCGTAATGCGCACAGGCACAGCAATGCAATTGCAAATGCAAATAGTAACAGTAACAGCAAGGAAGACGCAAAATGAAAGAGAAACAGAAACGCAAACTAAAGGGCTGCCAGAAATGCAAATGGCAATGCGCACGGTGATGCAAACAAAAATGCAAACAGAAACAGTAGTGGAACCACAAATGGTAACAGTAAAGAAAACGCAAGTGTGAATGACAACACAAAGGGTAACGCGCACGGTGGTGTTCACGGGAGCGGTAACGCAAACCGGGACATAAACGCAAGTGGAAACAGTAACTGTAACAGTAACGGATGTGCATACCCTGTTTTTGCCAAACAGGTGCATACAGAAACACAGTGTGTACAAAGAATGTTATGCATTGTAATGGGGATCGAAACTTAAAACGAGCATTGGAAGTACTTAATTTCTAGTATCTCAGCAACCGCACAACGTAGAAAAAAATTTAAATTTCACAAAAATCTTGATTTTCCTGGCTAGGTATAGCCCATTGGGCTATGCAACTTGCAACAAAAACTCTGTATCTCGCATCGTCTTCGAGATACGAGCCCCGAAAGGTGCGGCGTTAGTCTATGGGAAAAAATGCCAACTTTGGAGTACCATAACTTTGCAGCCATGCAATATGTTTTCACCAAACCACAAAAAGGCACATCTGTGAGATGTTGGCTGCCTTCCCTCCAATTTTCAGCCCAAAAGACCAAACTGTTTGTTTGCAGCAGGGTGGCAAAGAATTCCTGTCATTTTGGCCATAGCCTGAAAAGTAGTGTCACAATTTGTGACACTTTTCACAAAAATTTGTGAAAGTGTCGTGCTTGCTACACTACTTTGCGACACTACTGTTTCCAGAAATTTGAAAAACATATTTCTGGGGTGTTTAACCCCAAAATAAAGACATGGCTAGCATCCTCAGGGTCCAACTAGGTGAACACAAAAAGAATTGTGTCCCTAGAGGGTCCCAAATTTAAATGCCAAGCATTTTTCTGATCACCAACTGAAAACAAAATGGCAGATTTGCGACACTACTAGGGCCATTTGAGACACTCAAAAGTGCATTTGCGAAAGTGTTGAATATTTTGTCTATCCAAACATTTAGCTGAAAAATCAGCAATTTTGGGAATATGTTCCTACAAATATTGCATATACTGGACCGTACTGTAAAGACATGATGACGATACTTGTTTTATGTGAATAGCCTCAACATGCATAACTGGTACAAATTTTAGACCAATCTGAGCAATATTGAAGGTTCTAGATCATATTTGGTAAAATTTCCACTTTTCCTGATTTTTCTTATATTTTTGTGTTCACATACTGTTGTACTTATTTCAGTGGCTTTCACAACTTGTACAAGAGTTTTGACAGAGCAGGCCTCTTGATTATGGTACGGGGGTCTCTTCTTTCCAAAAATGGTGGCTTGCAAAGTGTAGCAAGAACTGTCATGTCCAACCCCATTCAGGAACCCTGGATCACTAACTACACACACCCTCACTTACCTCAACAGGTGCCAAGGTGAAGATCCACTCTCCTATGGAAGACATGTCTTGCTGCTGGAACCAGCAAATGCAATAAGAGAAACAAAGGTAAATGCAGTTTAATGAATTTCAATGGGGTTTTCAATTTTGGTGCATAACTTTGTCTTTTTTAAAGATTTTGACACCAAATGTTCAACTTACCCTTTCTGAGACCCCTCCTCATGAACAATGTTGGTGTCATTTCGCAAATCCTCCCTGAAAGGAGATTTTGCAGTCAGTTGCCGAAATCTCTTTTTGTGCCAGATTTCAACATTTTCACCATACCTGTTCATGAGGCAGGATAAGAAGGGTATGTTGAAAATTTTGGGTCAAAATATGGTAAAATGGCAAAGTTGCGTGCATCTGGTGACATTTCACAATGCCCACTCATAACTTTCATAATTTTCAATATTTTCACCCCAAATTTTCAACATAGCCATTTATTTACATCACCTCATGAACATGACAGCTGTCAATTTTCATATTTCGGCCAAAATGTGTTCTCTAACCTGTGGCGTGGAATGACATTGTGGTGGTGTGGAATGACATTTCAGCAGGGATTTGAAAATTCGCAGCCCAGCGTTCACAAGGTGGGGTAATAACAAGGCTATGCTGACAGTTTGATTGCTGTTTTGGTTGAAATGCTTCCATGGCAACATACATGTATGCATCTATGGAGGGATGGGAGTTCAGGCCCCTGAGGGCACTGCATTCCCACAGTCAAATGAGGGTATAGTTATACTATCTCAAAAAGTAAGGACATTTGTTGCAAAAAATGTAATTGTTGTACTAGTTAGGGCTGGTTACAGTGACAAAAGTAGAGAAATGTGGTGTTAGGCTTTCCAACCCTAACACTCCACCATCACCCTGCAGGCAGCAACAAGGGTGGAGTGTGCCATGGGGTTCTCAACCCTAATGCTCACCCCATTCTCATATACTGCACACATCTCAGTTTATTTACTCATGGAATGGGGTAAGCGTTTGGGTTGAGAACCACAAGGCACACCCCATCCCTGTTGCTGCCTGCTGGGTGGTGCGGGGGTGTTAGGGTTGGAAACCCTAATGCCACATTTCCCTACTTTGTCACTGTAACCAACCCTAACTAGTGCATTAAAGAAGTTTTTTTCAAAGAATATATATATTCTTTGCAAAAAAACTTCGGTAATGCACCAGTTCAGGTAATTTGGCACCACAAAAGTAGGGAAATGGTGCATTAGTGTTTCCAACCCTAACTCCCAACCCCCAACCCCCAAGCAGCAAAAGGAATAAATATTAGGGTTTTCTGTCTCTGGAGTCTTGGAGAATCATCAGTGGTGGGGTCTTTCTTGGGGTTGTCAACCCTAATTCTTTCCCCATTCTTTCAGTGAGCATCAGACATGCTGTCCTTTCTTCACGCAGGGCCTGCAGGGCCCTCCATGAAGAAAGCTACAGCAAACTATGTTGGCAACATGTAGCAACAGATTCTTCTGTACCTCTGAAGAGTGTATCACTATGAGGCACTGCCTTGGACCTGTACCTTGTACTTCGAACTGGAGGCTACGGGTTGGGGGAGAGGGGTGAGCATTACAGTTGACAATCCCAAGAAAGACCCCACCACTGATTTGCCAAGACTCCAGAGATCCAAAATCCTAATAATTTTCCTTTTGCTGCTTGGGGCTATGTGGTGGGAGTTAGGATTGGAAACTCTAAGGGCTGGGGTGTGGGAGTTAGGATTGGAAACCCTCATGCCACATTTCTCTACTTTTGTGGTGTTAAGTTACCCTAACTGGTGCATTAACAGGTTTTCTGCAAAGAATTTCCTTTTTTCCTGTGTGAACAGGTACAGATGTACAGCATATACCAGGAAACAAAAACTGAGAAAAACTGAGAGTCGTACAAGGAAAAAATAAGACAGTCTAACAAACAAATTAGAAAGGCAAAAGCCCAGACAGAGGGAAAGATAGCAGAAGGGGCGAAGAGAGGAGACAAATCATTTTTTTAGATACATTAGGGAACATAGGAAGGCAAAAAGGGGTATAGTAAAGATTGCTTCTGAAGAAGGGAAATGCATCAAACATGACTCAGAGACAGCCAAAATCCTCAACAAATACTTTTGCTCGGTGTTTACCAAAGAGGACCCAGGGGATGCCCCAGCCCTGAAAAAACACAACACCCCAGGACCAGGCGTAGACACGTGTCCCTTTACAGAAGCTGAAGTACGGGAGGTTCTACAGTAAATAAACTAAAAGCAGAAAAAGCCATGGGACCAGATGAAATGCACCCCAGAATCCTTAAGGAACTGGGGGGCAGAATTAGCAGCCCCTCTGGCACTTCTATTCACGAAGTCCTTGAAGAGCGGTGTGGTACCCGAAGACTGGAAAAAGACAAAAGTGGTTCCACTTCCCAAATCAGGCAGTTGCAAAGAGGCTAGTAATTACAGACTGGTGAGCCTCACATCTATAGCAGGGAACCTAATGGAGACACTACTCAAACAGAGGATCATAGCATTCCTCAAAACTAGTTGCCAACAAGACTCTAAGCAGCATGGTTTCGCAGCAGGCAGGTCATGCCAGACAAATCTGCTCGAGTTTTTTGACTACACTACAAAAATAGTGGATGATGGTGGGGCAGTAGATGTGGTCTACCTAGACTTTAGTAAGGCCTTTGACTTGGTTCCACACAGAAGGCTGGTAAAGAAGCTTGACCACACAGGGGTTGGTCCAGAAGCAGTCAGATGGGTACAAAACTGGTTACATGGCAGAACCCAGAGGGTACAGGTTAATGAAACGCAATTGATGAAAGGCAGGGTGACCAGCGAGGTGCCCCAGGACTCAGTATTGGTGCCTCTGCTCTTCAATGTTTTTATAGCAGACATCATTGATGGACTGGAAGGGAAGATGTGTCTGTTCACAGACGACACCAAGATATGTAACAGGGTGGACACCTCAGGAGTGAGCAAGATGGAAGCTGACTGCAAGAAACTAGAAGAATGGTCTGGAGTGTGGCAACTGAGATTTAACACCCAAAAGTGCAAGGTCATGTGCATAGGAAAGAAAAATCCAAGAAAGGAGTATTATCTAGGAGGCGAAAGACTGGCGGCCTCAAACCAGGAACGAGCTCTGGGAATCAATCTCAGATGACTTGAAGGTTAGTAAGCAGTGTGAGAAGGCAACATTGAAGGCCAACAGAATGCTGGGGCTGCATTGGGAGGGGAATGACGAGCAGGAGGAGAGAGGTGGTACTACCACTGTAGAGATCACTGGTCAGGCCTGAACTGGAATACAGAGTCCAATTCTGGAGGCCTCATCTCAGGAAGGACATTGACCAGGTAGAAATGAGAGAGAGAGAGAGAGAGAGAGAGAGAGACAGAGAGAGAGACAGAGAGAGAGACAGAGAGAGAGACAGAGAGAGAGACAGAGAGAGAGACAGAGAGAGAGACAGAGAGAGATTCAAGTACATAAAAGGCATTTACAAAGTACAGGCACAGAAACTTTTTCAGTTCAAGAAGGGCTCCAGGACCAGGGGACATGACCTCAGGCTGAAAGAAGGGAGGTTCTCTACCAACATCAGGAAGTTTTTCTTCAAAGAAAGAGTGGTGGATGCCTGGAACAGCCTGCCCCAAGAGGTTGTGGGGGTCAACACTATGGGGGGATTCAAGAATGCATGGCATAGACACAAGGGAGCCCTGACTACAAAGGGCAACTAGAGTGTCAAAATAGGTCTAAAACAAATGAGCAGACTAGGTGGACTTAGCGGTCCTCTTCTGCCATCAACTTCTAGGTTTCTATGTTTCTAAAATGGGTATGTTGAAAGTTTGGAGTCAAAATATTGAAAATTAGCAAACTTATGAGTGAATGTTGAAATATTAGAACATTCAGACATAACCTGGGCATTTTACCATATTTGTACACCACATTTCCAGCATAGCCTTCTTATTACCCCACACATCATGAACCCAGTAGGTGAAAATGTTCAAATCCCCACCAAAATGTCATTCTGTACCACTGAAACACCATTCTGCACCACAGGTGTGAAAGCACATTTGGCCAGGATTTGTGTTTGTGAGGTGGTGTGAAAAAATGGCTATGTTGAAAATTTGGGGTAAACATATTTAAAACTACCAAAGTTATGAGTAAATGTAGAAAAATTTCAACATACATGCATATCTTTGCCATTTTTACATATTCTGACCCCAGATTTTCAACATAGCCTTCTTATGACCCCACCTCATGAACAAGGGCAGTGAAAACTTTCAAATCCTGCCCAAAAGGTAATTTCACTGAGTGACCGCGAATTGCCTTTCAGGCTTGTGAGTTGCATAATTCCACTGCCTTTGGTCATGAGGTGTGGTCCCAGAAAAGGCATGTTGAAAATTTGAGGTCAAAATATGCAAAATAATATTATGCATCAAAGTTCAAACCCCATTGAAATACATTGAACTTCACTTACCTTAGTTTCTCTTATTGCAGTTGGTGGTTCCAGCAGCAAGACATGTTTTGGATCAGAGAGTGGATCTATGCTGTGAGGCATGTTCTGGTGAGTGAAGGTGTGTGGGGGGTATGGAGGGTGTGGGGTGGTGGGTACTGAGTGGGAGGTTGAGGTGGGGGTCAGATCAGCAAGGGATCATTTTAATTGTTTACAGGGATTATAAAAATAAAAAATTAAAAACATTGAGGGATGTTTTCTTTATTTCAGCTTATTCTGGCACTAGGGATTGGGCACCCTAGTGTCGAACTACAGTTTGGGGACTGGGTGCGGGTGACCTGGAAGGGAGGGGAAGGGATCCCAAAAAGCGGTACTGAGGCTAGGCACCTTGGTGAACTTATAATTAAAAAAAAATTGAAATGGGGGGGCAGGCAATCTGGACAGGAGGGGGCAGAAAGAAGTGGTACAGGGGGCGGACTCCCTAGTCTACTAAATAGATAGATAGATAGATAGATAGATAGATAGATAGATAGATAGATAGATAGATAGATAAACAGACACACACAGAAAGACAGATACAGTGGCAGACAGACAGAAGAGGGGATCGACAGCTAACTCCAGTCACTGCAGCCAAAGTCCCACTGTTCTCATAGAGAGAATGGGGGTGAATGGCTCCTCTCACTAGCCTTTGCACCCTGGATTGTGGGGTGCCCAGAAAAAGGTATTTCTGACTACTTTTTAAAAAAGTAAACACCGGAATCTATCTAAATAAATCCCATTTAGCTAGGTTCAGATGTTTGTTTTTTAAAAGAGATTATTATATACATTTAAATGTTTATGAGTTTAAAATGAGGAAAAAATGGTGGCCAACACGATTGCTAGTTTTGTCGTCACGAGAAGTAAATCCTGGAAATAAGCAGTTGTGATTGTTTTTTCATTACTGTTTGCAAGGCAAATAATGAAAATTAGCAATCACAATCTTTTTTTTTTTTTTTTTTCCACAGTTTACATTATGATGTTAACTCTAAAATCGTTATAACTCTGGAACCATATATTTTTTTTTTTTTTATGAAGCCTTCCAAAGGCACACCCTTGGCCTGTCCCCCTTCAACCCTGAAAATATCATGATAAAAATTACACACCATCTAGGCTGTAGGTAAGGGCAAATAAATACCCAATGTTATGTACAGGGAAAGCATACGTGGGTTTTTTTTTCTTCTTTTTTTTATGCTTCACATCTCGAAAACTGAACAAGATGCCATCACAAAACCTTTCACATCTTCAGACCCTGGCAGCCTGACTGTGTATGACAAAATTTGGGGCTATTTTGTCAAACAGTGTCAAAGGTATTAAGGTGCAAAAATTGGGGTTTAACATTAAACAGCCTTCTCAACCCTAACTATAGGGTGCTACTGCGTCCCATACTATCTACTGTATATGACTCTTGTATCAACACTGCCGACCTACTGAATGCTTGACCCAACAACTCTGTAATGCCATCTCCTCATTTGTATTACTGTCCAGTACTGTTATTATTCATGCCTGTATACTGTTCTGAATTGCATATGTGTACATTTGAATTGTTTATGGAAACAAAATTAAATTAAAAGAATTAACAGCAAAAAAAAAGTGCTATCAGAGCCACTTGCTTACTGTGTGACCCTGAACAAATCAATAACTTCTCAGTCCACCCAGCAGTAAAAATTGATCAATGCAGGGCCTCACAATCAGCTGGGCTATTCAGGGCAAATTAACTGTAAACACAGTATGAGAAGTGGAAAGGATATGGGTAGCGAAAAGGAAGCTGGTTATCCGCGCCCACTCCAGTGTATTACGTAAAGCTCTCAGACTAGTTTTGCTGAAAGTAATGGTTCTGAAACCATTGTTGGGAGAACAGAAGAAACAAAACTCCTCAGTTTTATAATCATTGCTGACCTCTCATGAGGTAAACACATGATTTTGCCATTCTTAGTCCAAGGAGCAGACTAACGTCCCAAGCAATGGGTATTTCCCTTTTGATCAATAGGTTGATCCACTGCCTTCTGGATTCAGGGCCCCAGGTTTGAATCCCAACAAGGGTACTTGGTGAGTCTGGAAGAAAGGCAAAACAGCTCCACCAGAAAAAGAGTGTGCTCAGAATGAAATGAACCAGGACATAGCTGCAAAAACCAGCACAACCCAGGCACAGGTACAAAAAGTACCCCAGTTTTATTCACAAATAAGTAGTTAAGAACATCAAATGATACATCCACATGTGCAGGCAAACAAACCTCTACCGGTTTTGATTTCACATGATCATCATCAGGAGGTGACACCAGTAATCTTCCTTCCTCTTAAGTACTGATGGATTTAAAGTGACAGTGCAAAAAAGCAGAATGTATCATTAAACAGTGCAAAACACAGCAAACATATTGTGACAACCATCAAAAATTGCTCTAAAGGCAATAAAGTACTTCATTTTAACATCTATTACTAATGAAATGGTGAAGTTGCTAATATTACTAATAATACTTAAAAACACTTATCTCACTATTTCAGTACATATCAAATTGTATTAGGAATTCTTTGTGACAATAGTCAGGGTTCTGCACAATTATTTATAAGCACGTGAGGTAACACCTCACAAATGCTGTATATGAGAGGTAGAGAATGTCAAACCCAGACAGACCCACTACTGAGGGTTTCAAGAAGGGGCTAAAAGCACACCTTGGGAAGGGGCATCAGTGTGGCTGCCCCACTTAGGATCCCGCCAAGGGACCAAATGCAGGGTGTTGCCCCCAAGAGAGATACAAGACAGCCCCACTACTGAGGGTTTCAAGAAGGAACTAAAAGCACACCTTGGGAAGGGACCTTAGTGCGGCTGCCCCACTTAGGGTCCCACCAAGGGACCAAATGCAGGGCGTTATCTCTGCTAAAGAATGCAGGGATTTGGATGGAAAGGTCCGATGGTCTGGTGTAGAACTATTCCTCGTGCTTATATAGGTTTATAACTTTCAATGGTCTGTACCTAACAAAAATCTGGAGTTTTTGTTGCATCAGTTCCTGTACTGTAATGTTGTTCACTCACTCAGTGTAAGTCTTGCTGCACTGTACATATCAAAAGCATTGGTTTTTCCCTCCCTCTAGGTACATGTAACTAAGCCTAGGTCACCCCTGAAAAAGAGACCGCAAGGTTCCAGTGGGCCTACCTGGTTACCAAAATTTAAATAAATAAATAAATAAACCCATTTATGAAGTGAGTTGTGTCAGTTCTCTATTCCACCTCTCATAGTGCTGGAGGTACCACAGGTATATACTCCAGTATATCCTAGGAAAGAACAAAAACACACATATTAACATAAATGCAGAATGTACATTCAAGCAATCTATAAGACACTTGTGCATTATGAAATTTCTCAAAACTGCTTATGTCACCAAGTAGTCATAAACATCCCTGACTCATTTTCTCCTTTTGATACATGGCATCTGCTCAATTCTTTCATTGAGACCTGATAGTGTGGTGGCTGCTAGAGTGAATGTCCAGAAGGATTCTCTATACAGTAGCATGTCATCTATGCTTCCATGCTACCCTCCCACCCTGGTCCCAATGTGACCTTGTCAACTAGCACAGAACTTGAACTGATGTGTCCCATTACAGTTTCTCTTGGTGTGTACTGCTAGGGCATTTTCTGCACCCCCCCCCCCCCAGTTATAGCTCGCAGATGTTCCCCTATCCTGATTTTAAGAGGTTTTCCTCACATGGAATGCCCCACATATACAGGTAGCAAGGTATACTACATTCTCAGTGTTGCAAGTGTAGAATTCCCCAATTTTGAACATCTTAGTATTGTTACATGTTGTGAATGTGTCTGTTTTCAAAATGTTAGGACAGACTTTACACCTGTCACATGGGAAGTTCCCTTTAGGTAGTGGGGTAACCATGTGCCCTGTGTCCCAGTCTCCACTGCATGTTCTTGTAACTATGTACCAACCAATCTCTAAGGTTTCTGCCACATCTGTATACCATCCGGGGTTTCTCTTTTGTCACTTCTCTAAGTAATGGCTCATTCTCTAAGATATGCCAATTGGCAGTCATGGTTGTCTTTATTGCCCCTGAGTGTCTACTGTAATTAGTGACACAATATTATCACCAGGTCTCCCAACTCAGCTCCTGCACAAACCTTGCAAAAGCAATGGAGAGCTGGTCAGGTGATAAAGATATGAGTAAGTGGAAGAGCTGAGAGGGATATGTTCAACACTGGCACCTGCTTGCTAGGGCAGCTCCTTGTCCCCCTCAGCAGATAGGGGCACTTAGGAATGCCACTGGTCTGATGGGGCAGCTCCTGGCCTCTCAGGGAGACACTTTTAAGAACATCACTGGCTTTACTGATGGGGATCTTGTGAGTATGGAGGTACCACTGTACACCAGGCACTTTATCAGTGAGGACTAGGAGAGAAAGGAGGGTGGCACTGAATGCCAGGGACTTTACGATGGGGATTTTGTCACAGAGGGGTACCACTGGACAACAGGGACTTTATTAATAGGGATTGTACATTATTATCACACATTCATGCCCTATTGAAACACATGTGCATGCAGAACGTTAATTTAAATGTTTAATATTTAAAACACAAAAAATTATTTCAACTGTAAACAACAAAATGACTGCATTATTATAGGGTGTGCCTACATGTTTGTTACTGTTTTGTGCTTACAGACTACTGCTGCAATCTTCTCTGATTAAAATTGTTTTTTGCAAGATATATCTTCTGTTACTGCTTAATTTTTCTCTGTAGCAAAGTGTTTTTGCAGGGTATAACTTCTGTGAAATTATTACAGGTGGTGCTTACATTTTTGTGATTTTTTTTTATCTATCATTAGGCTAGGCAAAATTACTGTTTGCTACTATTTTAGTTTATTTTTTTGCTGAAAGGTTTTTAGTTTGGTCTCAAAGGTGTTGCAGTTTCCTTCTCACGTTGAAGGAGCTAATAACTTTCCTCCCACAGCCCTTCCAGGGGATTAGGTGTGTAACTGGGGGGTGGAGTTGACAAATTCTTACTAACTTCCAACAGAAGGAAGAATTAAAAGGTCAGGTTAGTTGGTGTTTTTGAGGTGGAAGACTAAGTTTGCTGGCAAAGGCACCTAGCTTCACCTGAGCTATTTTCTTCTAGGTTTGCTTGTAAGGACAAAGCAAGGAACATTATCAGAGCAAGGAAAAATATTAAGGCTTATTTTGGCTAGGCACATTTACTGTGTGTTACTATTTTCTTTTGTACTCACAGGGTTTGTTACTGTTTTTTACTAAAATTTTACTGCATTATTGTTCTCTGATTCAAATTGCTGTTGCAGGGTATACTTTCTGCTGCATTATTACATGATGTGCCTACAGGTTTGTTACTGTTTTGTGCTTACAGATTACTGATGTAATCTTCTCTGATTCAAATTGCTTCTTGCAAGGTATATCTTCTGTTACTGCTTTATTTTTCTCTGTAGCAAAGTGTTTTTTGCAGGGTATATCTTCTGTGAAATTATTACAGGTGGTGCTTTACAGGTTTTACAGTTCTATCTGTCATTAGGCTAAGCTTTCAGGGCTACTGTGTTTGTTGTTGGCTGATTGTTTCTGCTCTTATCTCCTTGTTTCTTTCATCCATGGTTCTTCTTTTTCAACAGGGGAAGGGCCCAGCCACCCATCCCCATCCCCAACCACCCCATGCTACACTCCATTTATAGGGTAGCACAGTTGTGACATTTCCTGTAGCAAAGCAGGAAGGGGAAGATCAGAGGGGTATCCACACAGTGACCTCACTTACAGGGGCACAAGTAATTTAACTTGTTATAACAACTTATACAAAAACAAACAAACAAACAAAACAAAAAATCAAACTTTTGCTTTCATTTTCCCACTTCTAATTGCTCGGACCAGGTTATAAACCCGGCAACTCATCCGAAATGGATATTATTAACTGCAGGTATTGTGGGCCACTTTTCAAAAGTGCAGTTATACAGGATTTAGGATGCTGTCCTACATGCTGGACCATTGGAGATCTATGGGCTCAGCTCCAGGCAGCATGGGCAGAGACTGCACGCCTCAAATTGCATATTCAGGAGGAAATATATTATAAGAACCGCCTGCCATTTCCCCAATATACAACTGAAGCACCTCGACCACAGAGGGTAGTTGGTGAGGGAGATTGGCAGGTGGTTAGGAGGGGCAAATTGGGCGCCCCATCACTCAGTGCTCTCCAAGGTATCACCTCCACAAACCACAAAGAAACTACAGACATGTATCTGCCTCTATCTCCAAAATCAAACAAAGGGGCAGAGGATACTGCAGACCAGAACACTGCAGCACAAGAGCTAGCACAACAAAACTCGCCCAAAACAGGGACCAAAACAAAAAAGCAAAAAGGAAATCCAAAACACTTCTGATCATAGGAGACTCCATGATTCCGGGAGTTCATACCTACCTCCAGCCGGGGGTAATAGTCAGATGTCTCCCAGGTACATCAGTGTGGAGAGGCACTGACTGCATTGCTAAAGTCATGCAGGAAGCAAGAGAAAACATCAACATCCGGTACACAGAGGGAGTACGATCTCGCCAGCCGATCAGTTGTGGAGACCAAGAAACACCTGACCAGGCTTGGAGACAAACTGTCATCCATTTTGTTTGGCATCTCCTTCTTTGAGATCCTGCTGGTCTGGGAGAGGGGGGGCAGATGGACAGAAAGTCAGAGAAGGGGAGATAAGGAAGCTAAACATGTGGCTCAAGGGCTGGTGCCAGGAAAAAGGACACAAATTTGTAGGGAACTGGCAACAGTTTTGGGATCTAAAGGTCTTTAAATTCAATGGACTGCATCTGACTAAGGAGGGGTCAGTGCATTGGGGCAGAAGTTTGATGTCTTTGCAGAATATTTAAACTAGCAAATGGGGAGAGGGGTGCAGCACCAGATACATCAAACGGGAAGAACACCCCTTCTCCTTCAGCTAGTGATCAAACAAGAGTTCAGCATGTTTGTAGCTCATTTGTATCACCAGATAAGGAAAAAGGTCTGGCTCCTCATACAATGCGCAGGGGAAACGCTGGACCTCGCCCAACAACTAACACACCAAAATCTGGCCAATGGAAAATCGTGTACACAAATGCTCGCAGACTGGGAAACAAGATCCCAGACCTGCCGGCAACAATGACAGAAGCTAAACTGGACATAGTAGCCATTAGCGAGACATGGTTCACCAGTCACCGCACTTGGGAGACTTCAGTATCCGGCTATGTACTGTTCAGAAGAGACCTAGGTGAAAAAAGAGTGGGGGGAGTGGTCCTTTATGTCAATGAAAATAACAAAGCTACAGAAATTCAGAATACACATAAGGAGCAAGAAGAACTGTGGATCACCCTGGAAACAGGAAATGGGACAGCCATATGAACTGGGGTTGTCTACAGGCCTCCATACCAAGGGGAAAACATAGACACATTACTGTTACAAGATATACAAAACATGACAGCTAAAGGGGAGGTTCTGATAATGGGAGACTTCAACATGCCAGGTACAGATTGGTCAATACCAGCAGGAACATCTGCCAGAACTAGACACATAGTGGATTCCTTGCAGAAGGAGGGCCTCAAACAACTGGTACAACAACCTACAAGAAACAGGGCTATCCTAGATCTAGTACTGACTAACAGGGAAAGGATCACAGACCTCCAGGTAGAAGGTCACCTGAGGGACTGTGACCATCACATGCTATGGTTCAGATTGGCCACTAAAACTAAATCAGCCCATTTAAGGCAAAAGTATGGGATCAGAGGAGCTGACTTTGATAAGATGGCCAACAGAGTTAAGCAAGCCCAGGCAAGAAGAAATACAGGTGAGAGGGTACAGGCAAAGTGGGAAAGCATTAAGGATGCAATACTTGAAGCAATATCCCCATTGTGTTAGAGAGAAAAGCAAGAGCAAAAGAAGGAGGAAACCACTTTGGTTATCAAAAACAGTAGCTGAAAAGGTCAGAGCTAAAAGGCTGGCCTTCAGGACATATAAGGGAATGCAGCGGGACGAAGATAGGGAGGCATACCAAACTTCCCTAAGGGAAACAGGGAAGGCAGTAAGGCAGGCAAAGGCCCAAACCAAGGAAACACTAGCACAAACAGTAAAAGAAGGGGACAAGACTTTCTATAGATACATTAGTGAAAGTAGAAAGTCCAGAGGGGGTATTGCTAAGATCAAAGGGAATAAGAGGAGTGTGTGGAGGAGGACCAAGGAAAAGCATCTATTCTAATTAGATACTTCGGCTCAGTATTTACTGAGGAGAAGGTAGGGCAGGGTCCACAGCTCAGCACTATGGACAAACGGTGGAGGGAGGTGTGCACTAGTCCCTTCACACAAGAAAGGGTCCTACAAGAGCTTGTAAGCTCAGGGTGGACAAGGCAATGGGACCTGATGGCATACGTCCCAGGGTACTAAAGGAGCTAAGGGTGGAACTAGCAGAGCCATTATCAGAACTGTTTATTGAGTCTGAGCATAGGAGAGGTCCCAGAAGACTGAAGAAGGGCTCATGTGATCCCGCTCCACAAGAGTGGTAGCAGGGTGGAGGCAGGGAATTACAGACCAGTCAGTCTTACCTCAGTAGTGGGCAAGATTATGGAGGCACTCTTTAAGGAAAAGATTGTGCAACACCTGGAATCCATAGGAGCACAGGATCCAAGACAGCATGGGTTTACAACAGGAAGGTCCTGTCAAACTAATCTCATAGATTTCTTCGACTGGGTAACCAGCATGGTGGACCAAATGGGTGCAGTTGATATCGCCTACTTTGACTTCAGCAAAGCTTTTGATACTGTTCCACACAGAAGATTGATTAATACGCTAGGTAGGCTCGGGTGGGCCAGAGGTTGGTCAACTGGATGGCAAACTGGTTAGTGGGCAGAAAACAGAGAATGGTGGTAAACGGTACACAGTCAGAAGAGATGCAAGTCACAAGTGGGGTACCTCAGGGATCAGTCCTGGGGCCAGCCCTCTTCAGTATCTTCATCAGTGACATTGCAGATGGACTGGAGGGTAAGGTTTGCCTGTTTGCAGATGATACCAAGATATGCAACACAGTAGATGATCCAGATGGGGTGGGCAGAATGAGATGAGATCTGGATAAACTGGCAAAATGGTCGGAAGAGTGGCAACTGGGGTTCAACACAAAGAAGTGCAAGTTCATGCACAAAAGGAAGAGAAACCCTGAAGCCACTTATAGGTTGGGAGGGGAGTTGCTGGCAATCACAAGGGAAGAAAGAGACTTGGGCTTCAACATCACAGATGACCTCCAAGCAGACCACTAAAGCAGTAGATAAGGCTAAAGGGATGTTGGGGTGTATTAGTAGGGGTATCGCAAGTCGTAAGAGGGAGTCAATAATTCCTCTTTACAAGACACTGGTTAGGCCCCATCTGGAGTACTGGCTGCAGTAATGAAGGCTGCACCTGCACAAGGACATTAACAAAATGGAGGCAGTCTAGAGAAGGGCAACCAAAATGATGCAGAGACTGCATCAGAATACATATGAGGACAGATTAACGGAGCTCAATATGTATATCCTAGAGCAAAGGAGGGAGAGAGAGGTGATATGATTGAAACATTCAAACACCTTAAGGGCATTAACAAGGTGAAAGAGTCTAACATGTTTCAATATAAGAAAAATAGCAGGACAAGAGGACACAGCACAAGATTAGAGGGAGGCCAATTAAGGAGTAATGTGAGGAAGTTCTTTTTCACAGAAAGGGTGATGGACGCATGGAATGGCCTACCTCATGAAGTGGTGGATATGAATACAGTGCAGAGCTTCAAACAGGCATGGGATAGGCATAAGGGAGCAATACAGATGAATATGGATAGATAGGCCATTGACAGAGTACATGCCTATGGCACATTCATAAGGTAGAAGAAATGAGCAGAGTGGATGGGCCTTGCAGTCCTTATCTGCTCTCAACTTCTATGTTTCTATGTTTGTTATAAATCATATTAATTCGCTGTGTTAATTGTAGAAGCAAAGCATATTAAATTTTGTTATGCTAAAGGAGGGCCAACAATCCAATATTAACGATAGGAATCTTAAATAACAGTTCCTTAACTTTTACCCCCTACTGTGCATGCATTTCACATAATTATCATAACTCTAACAGTAAGTAATTTAAAAATGTAATTTTGTTTCTCACGCTAGCCCCCAAAAGACCTTTTCTTAACCACCCATTAGCTTCTTCTCAGTTCTCATACAAATCAAAGTTTAAAGTTTTGAGCTACAGCTGAGCAGAAAAATTATAATGTTAAAGATAGGGGTCCCGAGGCACAAAACATCCAAGAATGGTGCAAGCACTGAGTGTGTTGAACACAGGGTGCCTAGGGCTTGTGGCATTCTCTGGCCAGCAATCCAGATTCTTAATCCCATGCACCAATTACTGCAAGTTAAATCAGCATTTTCTGGTCTAACTTGCGGCAATCTTGAGTACCCTTTTTATGGGGCTTGCGCCAAATATTTGGCACGAGCTGCCTAGGGTTGCCACCTATCTGGTTTTTGACCGGATAATCCAGTTTTTAGGGTCCTTATCCGGTCATCCAGTTTTGATTAAATGCAGTCCGGTTTCTGGGCCATTTTGAGTGCTCATATACTTTTAAAACTGATGTATCAAATCCTTCACTGTTTTGGCTGCATTGCATGTCCAGGTTACAAAGAAGGTCTGATGTCACAGTCATTCAGACCTGCCTTTGTTTGTAAGACCAGTCTGTCTGGGAGGTGTAAAGTATGGCCATTAAGATCATTAGCAGTAAATTAACCTGATCTTTTCCATTCTGAATTTTAAGTATGGTCTTTTACTGCTATGACAGGAAACAGCTTTTACACCTTTATGTGCTCTCATGTGTTTCTTTTTGATTGTCCTATATTCTGGCATGTTTTAGACCAATTTTTGTTAAAGTAATATTCTAACTTTTAATGCTTTTATCACTACATTTGCTCTATATTTTGTATTACCTGAACATTCCATGATATTAGCTACACTTTTACAGGTCATTCAAATAAACAGCATGGAATGGTGTGTCTGAAATTGTGGAATGTCTTAGAAATATGAAAAGAAACAGCAGTAGCTGCTGAGGTAAAGGGGAACACAGTGTAGTATTAAGGGTACCACAAGCACCAATAATTAAGTTATCAAAAATTTGTCAAAGCATCAGAATACATGACTGTCATGGAAAGGAAAATGGGAGAGTGTTCACTGAGCAATAAGCGGTGGATGAGATTGGCACATTCAGCAGACCTGAGTTTGATTCCCACAGTCTCCACTTATATACTGTGTGACCCCTGAGCAAGACACTTAACCTTCCTGTGCTCCTGGGTTACACCTGTAAAATGGGCTATGTGGCCTATGAGAGTTAACCTGGTTGCCTAAGAATAAAAATAAATAACTGAATAAATCAATCAAATAAATAACAGTATAAAAATGATTTTCTATCACTACTAATGTCCATTCCAACATTACAAATGTCTTTGGAGGAGAAGAGATGTATTGCCAGTCATAAAAAGGGGGTGGAGCCAGAGACGGAGTTTGGGGTGTGATTTAGCATCCAGTTTTTACCTCATCCAAAGGTGGTGACCCTAGAGCTGCCATAAATTGGGAAACATTGTTGCAAATGCGCCCAGTCTTCCTGAATCAGATGCAGGTTGCAACGAAGTGTTTGGTTCAGCTCTGCCCAAAAACAGGTTTGGCACGGAGCTTCATGCAAGCCTTGCATCCCAGTTTGTAAATCGTGTGCAGTAATTTTAAATGAAAAGGGTTTTCACCAATTTTCCATTCAAAAATTATTGAACAGATTAACAGGAAATGTTACACTGTTGTAGAATCCACTACCCAAACACAGTGTCTATATGATCATATATTCATAAATGGCAGAATGGCAGCTTTTCAAAAAACAGGGTTTAACAAAGAACTCTGTAATGACCCTACAGTATGCTAACACTACTGATCCAGTATAAAAACGAGGTAGTGGTCTGCCAGCCTCCCCTACCACTTTTCTCCTCTCTACAATTCCCTCCCTATCTACCCTCAGTTAATTGATTTTAATTGAATAATGGTTGAAATCAAGTATTTTTACTTCCTTCTCCACCACTGCTGCCAATGTCTACTATTTTTCTGCACCCATATGCTATAGTATGCCAGCCTTTTTCATAACTAGAGCTGTATCTAATACAGTTTTGGATCTGGAGGCTGAAGGAGGATGAGCTACAGGGCAACGTTTGTTCCTGCTGTTTGAGGGAGGATGAACTACAGGGACGTATTTGTTCCTGCTGTTTGATTTTGTTGTTATAATAGCTTGTACTGGGAGGGTGATATGTGATTGGAAGTTTAATCAGTGATGTTTGGGATTTGAGCTGTTACTGAGAGTACAATTCTGTTCTGTGGGAGTTACGCAGGAAACTGCAAACAGATTTAGCCTTGGGGGAAGAAGGCTGGGGGAAGGGAAACTAGCCAGGAGACATTTTAGCTAATTGATTCAGTTTGGATCTGGATGCTGAAGAAGGGTGAACTACAGGGAAGTGTTTATTCCTGCCTGAGGGAAGGGGCTGAGGTGCATTGTTGTATAAGGGGCTGACTGACTCTCACTGGAGTCAGGGTAGGCCCAACTCACCCTCCCCCATCTGTCCCGCCCGAACTCATTCACATTTATTGGGGTGGTGCTGCATTAGGATTGGTGGATAGCACAATCAGGTGCATCCACTAATGTGTCCTAATCATCCCTGAGATCCAGAGGGGACAAAACAAAATCTGTTACATTACACAGAGATACAGATCAGCGAGGAAGAGGGGATTGCATATATATCATGGATAAACCCAGAAGGTGGGAAGAGTCTAGGGGATGGGGAAGACAACCTACAGCTGGGGGTGCAGGGGTGAGTTGAACGGCTGTTAGAGATAAGGGGAAGGTGGTTTGCTGCAACAGCTGCAGGACAGCAATCTTTTTAGAGGTGTCATGGAGAACTGGGGGTGATTGGTGTGCAGGCAGTTTGAGCAGCTTAGGGATGAGATTACAGTAGTTGACTAAGGCCAGAGATAAGGAAAGGGATGGGGGCAGTGTGGGGGAACCATCCAGGACCTGGGGCACACAGGAGTGCCCCACAGGTTGGCAGATATCCCAGACAAAGGAGTGAGAAGGGGGATGGGGAGAATGGACCAAAACTGTCACCTCCTCAGGAACCTAGGGGTACAGCCCCAGGGAGCTAGAAGAGGATTGGGAATTGGGGTAGTAATGGTCCATGAACCAGCAGCAAATGGAAGTCTTGGAAAAGTTTGCCAGGGGTAGCTCAGGGCAGGGTACAAGTGTCAAACAATAGGTTCTCTGTGCTGGCTACAATGGAGGATAAGGAGGGGTCGAAAATGTGTGCATGGGACAGGAAGAATGGGTGTTACTGTCATCCCAGAGAGCAGTAGTATGGCAGATGGAGGTGACGGGTATGATGGGTAATGGAAGGAGGGAAATGGGGAGGAGGGCAGGTGGGGGTACTAAAGCAGCACAGGGGGAAGGGAAGCAAAGGTTAAATGATGATGGGAATGAGGGGGCTCAAATGGGGAGTGCATTGGGGGAGTGAAGGGCAGGTCAACCAAGGGAAGCAGTGGGGAGGTGGACAGGATGAGGGTAGGGACTGGGGTGGAGATAAGTGGAGCAGGGGGAGTCAGGGTTATGCAGGATGGGGTAAGGATTCAGATCAGGAGCCAGGAAAATGGGATGAGGCAGGGGCTACAACAGGGAAAAAGGGTGGAGTCTTAGTGCTGGGAGACTCAATACTAAAAGGGGTGTGATGGGGGATGTAAGGGGAATGGCATAATTGCATATGGGTGGAGTGCATACCAGGAATTTCAGCAGGTAGAGGGGACAGTTTATTCTTAAGTGTGCAAAGAGGGAGTGGGAGAAATCTCATATCGAGGTGCACTTGGGCACGAATGATGTGGAGGGGAACACAGTCAAGGAGGTACAGGAGAGATTCTTGGAGCTGGGGAAGTTGTGTGAGGAAGCAGGGAGCTCGGTGGCTTTCTCAGAAGTACTCCCAGTTCCTAGAGCAAGTGCTGTGAGGAAATTGAGAATGGAGGAGTTCAACATTTGGTTGGGATCCTGATGTCAGACCAAAGGGCATTGGCTGGTGGGGGGATGGAAAGAACTTGGGATAGCAGTACTCTATATGCCCGAGACAGGTTACACTTGAGCAAGGAGGTCTCGAGGGTGTTAAAACAGAGACTGGGGGTGTATATAGCAACCAGAGTGGATTTAAACAAGGTGTGGGGGAAGGCAGATGGGTGGAATTCAAACAAGGTCTCCAGGTAGGGGAGCCAAGCAGGCTTACCCCCCATACAAATAGGGATGGAATAAGGGAGGATATATACAGGGCTGATAACAATAGTGTTCAAAGGGGGAAGGGTAAATATTGGAGGGTAGTCTCCTTGAATGCAAGGAGCCTGGAAAACACAATGGCCATGTTGCAGGCTCTCATGGCAGAGAGGGAGGTGGACATAGCTGCCATCAACGAAACATGGGCCACTCAATACCGGGACTAGGACCTAGTGATCCTGGGATACAGAATATACTGCAGGGATAGGGAAAAAGGGAAAGGGGTGGGGTGGCGGTCCATGTGAGGTAAGGGATAAGGTGTGCCAGGGAGGAAGGGGAGGAGGGTAGAACAGAGGCACTATGGATACAATTCCAGGCTTCAAGAAACAGGACCCTTAAGATGGGGGTGGTGTATGAGCCACCATCTCAGGCAGAGGACTTGGACAGAGAAGTAGTGGAGCAGATCAGAAGGGCCAGTGGGAAGGGTAACACCGTAATCGTGGGGGACTTCAATCTGCCAGGGGTGGACTGGAGCACCTCGGCCACCTCAAGCATAAGGAAGAAAGTCCTCCTTTAGGCTTTTCAGAACAGTTTCTTGGTACAGATAGTAAATGAGCCAACCAAGTTAGGCAATACTCTGGACATCATGCTGTCTAACGGGGAGTTTGTCAGAGTGCTGGGGGTGGAGGATCCACTGGCAGTGAATGGCCACTACGCAGTGCTGTTCTCACTCAGCATGGGCAATGAGGCTGTGGGAACAGGGACCAGGGTGTTGGACTTCAGGAGAGTTGACTTTGGGAGGATAGGGGAAATAGTGCCGGGCACCTAGCCACAATCCACCCACACATGGATGCTGGCCAGAAATGGGAAGTCATCAAGCTAGGACTTGCAGAGGCCACTAGATCCTATACCGAGACACAAAACAAAAGGCTAGGACCAAGAAACCTAGTTGGTTAAGTGGGGAGGTGCTGGAAAAGGTAGGGGCAAAAAAGGGCAACCTTCAGGAGATTCAAGAGATCCAGGCGGGGGAGGATAGAAAGGAGCATCTGAAGACATCTAGAGAGGTGACCAGAGTAGTTAGGGCAGCCAAGGCTTCCAGGGAGCTTAGGCTGGCACAGGGCATCAAGGATGGTGAAAAGGACCTCTTCAGGTACATAAGAGAGAGAGAAGGATCTGAAAAGATCAAATAGTAAGGATCAGAAAGGATGGGGGTGGGCAGAGGAAGAGGCAGAGCAGGCAGAAGCGCTAAATGAATACTTCTGTTGTATATTTCCTAAGGAAAAGGATGGGTCAATGCCTCAGGGGATAGAGAGGGTAGGCACGGGGGGGGGAGGGGTGATGGATGGGGAAATCACAGCGGCCAGGGTACTAGAAGGTTTAGGGCACTGCGGGTGGATAAGCCACCAGGACCAGATGGCATACCCCCCCCAGGTACTGAAGGAACTGGAGAAGGTCCTGGCAGAGCCATTGACAGACTTGTTCAATATCTCTCTGGAACAGGGTGCATACCACAGGACTGGAGGATGGTTCACATGGTGCCCCTCCACAGAAGCAGACCCAAGGAGGAACTGGGCAACTATAGACTAGTAAGCCTCACATCCACTGTGAGAAGGTTAATGGAGACAAACCTTAAAGAGAGGTTAGTAACCTTTCTAGAAGGTAATGGTCTCCAGGACAGGAAGCAACATAGATTTGTCTCTGGCAGATCCCTGCCAGACCAACCTGGTTGACTGTTATGACTGGGTGACTAGGGAACTGGACATGGGCCATGCAGTGGATGTTCTGTATCTGGATTTCAGCAAGGCATTCGATTTGGTGCCACATGGGAGGCTGATAAGCAAGTTGGGATACCAGGGAACAGGGACAAACATGGTGAATTGGATAAAGAACTGGCTGCAAGGGAGGCAACAGAGGGTAGTGGCGGGAGGGGAATTCTCAGCTCCAAGGGCAGTAACGAGCAGGGTGCCGCAGGGCTCGGTACTAGGTCCAGTGTTGTTTGGCATTTTCATAGCCAACAGCTCACATGGCATTAAGAATAAGATTAGTCTTTTTGTGAATGACACCAAGATTGGTGCACTGGTGAATGACGCATTAGGGTGGCACGGGTTGCAGGATGATCTGACAAACTTGAGGACTGGTCAGATACATAGCAGCTGGGGTTCAATGCTAAGAAGTGCAAAGTCATGCACTTGGAAGCATGGAACCCAAGGAGGTGTCATCTGTTGGGAAGGGTGCAGATAGCTACTACAGAGGAGGAGAAGGATCTTGGGGTGATAATAATGGGGCAAATGAACCACTCAGCATAGTGCAAGAAAGCAGCAGCTAAAGCCAACAAGATGCTGGGGTGTATTGCTAGAGGAATCACCTCCAGGAGGATGGAGGTGATCCTGCATCTGTACAGATCATTGGTGAGGCTGTGCCTGGACTACTGCATGCAGTGTTGGTGCCCATACTTAAAGAAAAATGTTAGATTACTGGAGGGGGTCCAGCGCACAGCAACAAAGATGATCATGGAATTGGAAGACAAACCCTATGAGGGGAGACTGAGGGAGCTTAACATGTACTCTCTAGTGGAGTGGAAGGATAGGGGAGATATGACTGAGACCTTTAAATACATGAAGGGTATAAATAAGACAGGTACAGAGGGGATTTTTAAGTTGAGGGGGGACACGAAGGGGCATGGTCTGAGATTGGAGGGTGGAAGATTCAGGAGAGAAATGAGAAGGCACTTTTTCTTGGAAAGGATGGTGTCTGTGTGGAACACGCTGCCCAAGAGGTGGTGTCCTGTAAGTCGGTGGACAGTTTTAAAAGGGGATGGGACAAAGTCAGGGGGAGGGTAACTGTAACGGGGGAGGAAAGGGAGGGGCAGCTGCAGCGGTGCCCCCCTCCAGCTTGACACCACGACAGCTACACTTGAAAAAAATCCATTACAGTGACAGTCACTGTTATGGTCCAATTTCGAGTGTAGCTATCCCCAGTGTTCTACCTCCTCCCCAGAACAATTCTGACCTGGAGTTGACAATCTTAAAGTCTGGAGGGTGCAGGGGCTCAGGTGTGGGAAACATTAGTTCCGGTCGAGCTGCAATACCTGCATGATAGGTATTGTGCCATCGCTATGTGGGAGGTCGGCATTTTCACTGTCGACCTCCCTTGGTGCTTCCCAGTTGCAGTATAAGGGATTGCTAGCTGCACACTCGAGCAGACATGATAGACCATATGCTGGCAGTTTCATATGTTCGTATCCTCTGTATTATAGTGACACAGTGGTGAATGCCACTATTATTAGGGTTGAGTGTATCCCACAAATTTGGTAATGATTGGTAGGGAAGTTTGAATGTTCTAGAAGGTTGAAGTACCTAAAACTTTTATTTTGCCAATAGTACACAAATGGCTAGGAGTTGAAACATGGAACGTTCAGATTCATTAGAGTTTGCCCGAAGGATAATTCTTTGATGGTAGGCGTTGTTGAGAAATTTGCAGATTTTAAATTATTTTAAAAGAAAGATATTATTTTTGGAACTGCACAGGTTATTTTTTTTTCACTTTTTCATCAGTGGATTTTTGAACAAATCCTGCAAACACTCAGTGCCAGTTTTGTGTGCAACTTCACTCATTTCAGAAAAGTTTGCACCTTTTTGTGACTTTTAATGGTCACAAAAATGGGGGAATCCACTATGCCCCCTGAAAACACATTTCAGGCAAGGAGTTGAGGGTCGAAAGGCGGCATCCTAAAGCAAGACCCCAAGTGTGGGGTCAAAACAACAAGATGTGACTATGTTATGGCCACTTTTATAAACCTATAGAAATGTAAATAAGTCTGGGTACATGCACAATATGATGTTTCTTGCACTTTTTTTGTGTGTGTTTTACAAAAGATGCAAAAAAAAAAAAATGAAGTCTGAGAAAAAGCAAACTAAACAGGCATGCAGAATTAGTTTCTTTCTATGGGTTGAAGCTAATGGTGATAACGTAGCCAACTCTCAACACATTTTTTTGAATCATTTAATACACAATACGTGAGTTTTCACACCCTTGCTTGCCCCAGGATCAGACTGGGGACTGCAAACTATGTTCTGCCTCACCAGGTGCTGAGAATTTATTCTTATGACTCATTGTTTTGTGGCAACAGAGGGTGGTGATAAACAGAGTCCACTCCGAGGAAGGGAGGGCGACCAGCAGGGTGCTCCTGGGGCTGGTCCTCTGTAATATCTTTATTTGTTATATTGCAGAGGGTTAGAAGGGAAGGTATGTCTTTTTGTAGATGACAAAAGATCTGTAACAATGTTGACACTCCGCGGGGGGTGTGTGAAAATAATGAGAAGGGATCTAGGTAAACTTGAAGAGTGGTCAAGGACGTGGCAACTCAGATTCAATGCGAAAAAGTGCAAAATCTTGCACTTGAGGCACAGAAATCCAGAGGCGGAGTATATGGGGGGGGAGTGGTACTGATGACCACTAAACAGGAAAGGGACCTGGAGGTAATTATATCTGATGACCTGAAAGTAGCCAAGCAGTGTGGCAAGGCAGTGGGGAGAACCAGTGGGATGCTGAGGTGTATAGGGAGGGGTATCACCAGTAGAAAAAGGAGATGGTGATACCGATGTACAAATCATTGGTGAAACCTCATGTAGAGTACTGTGTCCAGTTCTGGACACCCCATATCGGGAAGGATATAGACAGAGTAGAGATGGTCCACAGGAGGGCAACTAAAATGGTGCAGGGTCTGCACCAAAAGCACTATGAATTAATTAGACCACAAATACTGGGGGGGGGGGGAGGATTTCATTTCATTTGCCTCCCCCCTACAGTCAAGTAAGGCACAAATCAATATTTCCTCCCCAAACTGGCTTTTATTTTGCACCTGTACTGCAAATGATTCCTGCGTTACAGGGGTCGCCATACTTCATTAAAAATAAATAAAGCAGCTCCATGGAGCTATTAACTTTTTACAATACTAGCTGGACAGGATAAGGCAGCAGAGACTGATGGATCCAGGCAGACACAAACAAGGATTCTCCTCTGCCTACTGTCTCTCTCTCTCTCAGGTGCTCTACCCGAGACTTACTGGAACACAGATCCCTGCAATCTCCTGGCTTCTACTGGATCTGGTAAGCCAGCCTTTGCTTTTCTTTCCTCGGGACACATCCTATCTGGCTCTGGTCATCCCCCCTTACACTGGCACAGGAAAGTGAGCAGTCTTCCCCAACTGGACCCCTGGGTGCTGGCCCAAGCCACAGGGGCATCCTGGAATTTTCCTGATAATCCAGGCCCTGACCCACCTTCAATGGCTCGCACATTCCCTGTGCTAAGGCCACACCTGCCACAGTCACTCGCCTCTGCCTCAGCACCCCATGACCCCAATTCACTCTGGGGATTCTGCTGGTACTTACTTCCTCGGAGGTCCCTGCCAGGCCCACATCCCTGCCCTACCCCTGGGCCTGCATTAAGCTCCAGCATGGGGACTACCCTCCAAGGTCTGCCATTTTCAGCCTGTGACCCGCCCCGGTCTCAATGTACCAGCGCCCCAGGACCTGTCCTTCCAAACAGGCCCCCTGTTTCGGGCGAAAGGCTCCCCAGCTCCCACGACCCCCTAGGCCGCCCTGCCACACCGGGTATGAGGGGTGCCTCTGCCACAGGCTCCCCTCCTGGGAGGGCCATGCCACTGTTCTCCCAGCCCTGGCTACCTCGGATAATACACAAATGGGCTTCCTAAGGGCTTCTACTCTCTCTGGGGTTGCTAAAGCCTCCTACCACCCTAGCCCCCAATGACACAGGACCTGGCCACCTATGTCCCAACAGAACTCCATATCCTCACTCCTCGTCGACCATGATGCATGGAAAGCCATTCTGACTGCACTCTATTGGGGGGTTTCTCCAATGGCCCTCCTGGACTGCCAAGCTCCCTCACCTTGCCCACCTTATCTGCTCCTGATTCTACTCTTCCAGCCTCCCCCCTCCAGTCCCAGACCTAATGCCTGGGCTGGAAAGGCCCCACTACTTCCTGTCAGTCCCCTTATATACCCTTTCACTACTCTCTGCTGCCACCTTAAGACATCTAGAGCAATATCCCCCAGAGCACTAAACCCATTTCCCAGCTCTGGGAGTGTGGTAGGAGGGGGACAGGGATGCCTAACAGTGGGAATATAAGTCCTGCATTTACAGGGGGCTTACATGTAAGAAAGTATTTCTTCACAGAAATGGTTGTGGATGTATGGAACAGCCTCCCAGCAGAGGTGGTGGGGGCAAAAATGGTAACAGAATTCAAAAATGCCTGGGATAGGCATAAGGGAACCTTAGTGGTTAGGAAAGAATGGGTAAATCTGGACATCAAGTATGGTCTCCAGTATTACAGTACGCAGGGAACATGGGCAGACTAGGTAGGCGAAGCGGTCCTTAATTGCTATCAGTTTCTATGTTTTTTTTTAGTTATTACTTTGATTGGCTCTAATTGGCATTTAGAGACATCAAGTATTGATTTAGCTGGTACAGCTGGGTCAGAAAAATTGCAGGGGTTTGCGTACTCGCTCTCTCTCTTGTTCCCATTCACTCGTCTTAGTCTCCTACTGCTTGCATTGTATCATCTTTAATGGTTCATTAAAATGATTTCATATTGTTTCTTTGTCCCTTCCTTCTCATTATACACCCTTTCAGCATCAGTTTTATTTTTCTAATTCCTACTCTGTTTCAACTGGCTGTTTCACTCCACTACATATCTTTTTATGATTTCTTGCAGAATGCAAGGAAACATTTTGGGAACATCTAGGTGACAAAAGGGTATGTCAGGCTGTGAGCCAATGATGCATGTGCAGATGAGCCTCTACTCTTCTGCAATCAATGGAGCTAGCCCTGGTCAATGATACAGATTCGGATTTTCATACACGTTTTCAAAGGAACAAGACATGCTTGTTCCTGTGTAGAACTTGTCATTTCTGCTAATGCGTTTTCACTGAGCCAATGATGTTGCACTGTTCAGTTCCCTCCTGCCCCCCCTACCCTGCTTAGAATACTGTTGCTTATTTTGTACTGTGCCTGCAGTAGCTTATCTCAGGGTAGTTTATGATTACCTAGCAATGATTCCCAGTGACTGATCTTGCAAAACCCCAGGGGATTGTTTCACTTCCCCCAGTGCCAAGACAGAGCTTGAAATGTTTTTTCCTTCATTCACTGGGAATGGGGAATTTTCTACAGTGCCAATCCCACAAACTTCATCCACTGGGTATGTGCAGAGGCTTTAGTGGTAGAAGAATAACTGCACCAGTATCTTCTTAGCAGTTCACACCTGCTGCATGAGGCAGGTTTTTTTTGATCATTTACCATTTTTTTGTCACCTCCCCCCCCCGGACAGCCTCCATCTAACCAACCCCCAGCTCCATCACCCGGAATTACCAGGGCTTACCTTATGCCAGCCAGGAGCAGAGCCTCTTGGGAAGTCGATTAGCCATCCTGCTGCTGGCTTTTCCTCCGTTTTACCCAGAGGCTCCAGGTGGAGTACGCATGCATGTGGAGGCACGCAATAGTCCCACGGCCCCAGTAACGGCCCCTTTCCTCCCACCCCAGGCCTAGCACCTGGCTCCTCCTGGCCCGTGCTGCGCCCAGCCTCCACCAGGTGGCAGCCATCAGCCGGAGGAAGTTCCTTGCACCTCCCCGGAGAGGAGAGCTTGCCTGCCGGCAGCTCCATCCAGCTCCGCCCTTCCCCCCGCCGACCTCTGACGGCCAGGGCTCATTCCCAAACTGGGATTGCCGGCATGCCACGAGGTAAGGCATCCAACGCCTTAGCCCTCAGCACCACTGGGCTGGCTTACATGAGATAGCATTGAAGGAAGATGAAGAGACTGTGGAAAGAAATCCCTGCACCTATCTACTTTACGGCAAGGTTACTTATGATGTAACACTGCCCTTCTGTTGAAAACTTGACTTGTCATGTCCCCGGCACTCTTTATACTGCCTACCTGAATAAGAAAACAATGGCTGCACCAGTACAGCCACTACTACTACTAAGACGCATACTAAGGTGTGTAGGAGCAAAGAAAGGGGTAAGCCCTTAAGTGTTTCTGTCCTTTTAACCATAATAAGAGCGGTTATTACCATGTAAAATGTATGAATCCAATTTATTTTTGAAGTCCCACTTGTCCTTACTGATTATTACTTCCAAAGGGAGTTTATTCCATGGATTAACTATTCGAAGTGTATAAAATGCCTCCCTTCTATCAGTGTTAAATTCTTTAGGTCTCCTCTTTAGCGGATGGCCTCTAGTACCCTGAGTGTCATTCTTAAATTTGAATTCTAATTCATTACCTAAAGAGCCATCCTGCACAATATCATGACACAGTAACATATCACCTCTCGATTTTCTAGTCACTAGGATATTAGATTAGGTTGTGTTAGATGTTCATTGTAGGTCAGATGTTTAATGTTATACACCATATTTGAAGCCTGCTGTTGAACCCTCTTGATTTTATCAATATCACCCTTCTTTATTGGGCACCGCACAGGGCTCCCATAGTCCAGAATGAACCTGACATAGATTCTATACAGTGGCATGACAACCTCCTCACTTCTGCTCCTGAAGCGCCTCTTAATGACCCATATTAAACTTTTTGCTTTTGCAACCTGAGTGGCACAGTGGGATGTAGGAGTTAAGTTTCTATTTATTATTACCCCAGGTCCCTTTCTTCAACAGAATCCTGAACTATTGAACCCCTAACAAATATGTGTGTTTTTAAAGCTGGTTTCCTAGATACATAACACTTCATTTGTCTCTGTTAAATTCCATACCCCATTCATCAGCCCATCTAAGAATGTGATCCAGGTCAGCTTGTGTTGCAGCTGTACATATCACTCCTGCAAGTTTCATGTCATCTGCATACTTGCTAGTCCAGTTAGTTACCTGCATGCACATATCAGATACAGTATAAAGACTTGAAAAAGTACTGGGTCCAAAACAGAACCCTGCGGCACTCCACTAGTCACAGCTTTGAATGTTGAATACAAAACATTTATGCAGACCCTCTGTGCTCTATCATTTAACCGTGTTTGAATCGACCTTACAATCCCATGCTCTATAGTCAGGTTTACCAGTTTCTGAATGATAGTACTAAGGGGCACAGTAGCAAATGCTTTTGAAAAATCAAGATAAACACAGTCTACTGGCAAGCTTTTATCTAATTCAGATGAATTTGTTTGGAAAAATATAGCAGGCATGTTACACATGATCTCTTAGCTGTAAAACCATGCTGATCTATGTTTACGAAGTTTTATCTTTTTAGGTGGTTAAGAATCATGTCTTTTATTATAGCCTCCCAAACTTTACCTGGAACTGATGTTAGACTTATGGGTCTATAGTTAGTACAATTATCCTTATTCCCCCTCTCATGACCAGTGATTACAGATGCCATTTTCCAATCAGAGGGGACTTCACTGTTTAGTAAAGATCCCCAGTCTGTCTTATAGCAAAGAATCTCCCTGATGGCTAGCAGTCCCCTTCCGCCCGATGACCCATGCTCAGTCTGAACTGTTAATCAGTGAGTGCATACTGTATACAGTATGCACTCATTGAGAGCTCAGCCGGTGGCCAGCCATAGAGGTGAGAGGAGGGCTGTGCTGGTCGCAAACTGGGGAGCAAGTTTGGGGAAGAGAGCGGGGGGGGGCAATCTCGGACATGGTGGGGGTTCCACTAGACCACCAGGGAACTGTGGATCTTTCTGTTACAAGAGATCAAGATATTGGGGGTGGGAAGGAACCACTGGACAACAATGGTAATATTTTCTACATATTGGACAGGTCATTGGGCAGGGGAAGGACCGCTAGCCACCAGGGAGAGTCCTTATTGTATGACAGGCTGGCGATCATAGGACATGGGGGGGTGGGCAATACCACCAGCACTGCATCTCTCTCTTTGTCAGTGTACTTCTTGGACTGGCAATTGGGGAGGAATCATGGGACAGGACATTCTTTTTTTCACCTATGTGATGGCGATTGGAGAATGGGGAGCAGGGAGGGACCACTAGACTACCAGGGAACAGTACTGTTATTATACAGGAATGGCGATCAGAAGCCAGGGAGGGGGGAGGGGCCCCTAGACTATCAGAGAAACTTGTTTTTATTTTCTGGGGATGGCAATCAGAGAATACAGGAGAATGGAGATCCACTAGACTACCAGGAAGATTTTTTCATTGATAAGAGGTCGGCGATTGGGGATAGGGAGGGACCACTAGATCACCAGGGAGGCTTTTGTATAAATACCGGAATGGCAGTCTGCATGAGGGTGTGCAAAACTCCCTCTCAACCCATGTAAATGGGCCCATAATGGGCATGCAGATTGCCACTTAGCACCTTGCATGCTCAATGGCCTCATTTGCATGGCTGCTTTTGTGAATAACAAATACGCACCAGCACCATTCCTTTCAGGGCCATTTAAAGGAATGCAGATTGGGGCAGTGCTAGTGGGGTTAGAGTTAGCAGTAATGAGGTTACCAATACCTCTGCCTAGCCCTAATAACAGTTGGATAGTGCCCTACGCTATCCATCTGTGAATAGTATTTTTTACCACCTGGGCAATTGCAAAGAGCAACGAAAACTTTTGTGCTGCACTTTGTGATTTTTTGTGAATCTAGCCCTTGGTGTTTAATTATTGACCACATGTTACTTACTGTTTTGTTCTTGAGCACTCCCCCTACTTTATTTTGCTTAGTTTATCCTTAATAGCTTATTGGCTGGCTGAATTAAAATTATAGTGTAACCCCTAGGTGGCACTATCCCAAGGGATACTACCCCTGCCTGTGTGACTAAGTGAAGGTTGAGGGGCCAGAGTTCTAAGAATGGGTGCCTTCAACCAGAGGGTTGGTTTAAGGGTAGCGTAGCTGCTCAGGGTACAGCCCTCCAGGACACTGATGCCCCCCTCTAACCCCTCTAGTGGGCTATACTGGTCAGCAATTAGACAGTTACAATGAACACCAGAATGCAATGCTATGCCCACACTTGGCATACATACCACCAGGGCTGGATCAGCTGCACTGGCCCTGGAGACCCCCTGCAAAACAAGATCTGTAATGGAGAAAGGCAATAGCAACACAGTATCCCCACCACAAAGGTACACAATAGTCAGTGTAAATGCAAAAAGATTTAGATCTGATTTATTAGGGGGACGTGAACAAGGGCGGGGCAGTAATCTGGTGTTTGATTCTGGATCCGATTTAATCAGACTAAGCATGCATGCCTCAAAGAGTTCCTCTAACACAGTCACACACATTGTGGGTACCCAGTTGGTCTGCAGGCTAGCCTGAAGTATTGCCCGGGGTAGGCTGGTGTTGGGGCCCTTAGGACAACATACACTTTAACCCACAATTTGTATTCTGGAGCCGGATGGCCCAGTTCATAATGATTAACCAAAACAATTAAATCAGATGACACACTTTGATTTGAGCTCTGTTACAGGGAGCTACCTTGATATTTATTCATACTAACCAGACCAGGAGGCAGGATGGACAAAATGAAGACTTCAGGATGATTAACCGCTGTGCCAGGAGAAGCAGGGCCCACACGATGCACCATGGTAGTCAATCCTGTTCGATGGTGTTGAGCAGAGAGCCGAATCCCCAGGTGGGTCTTTTGTCGGCTGTAACTGTGCGGCGTGAGTGGCAATCTAGGCCGAGAAGGTGAGGCCCAGACCAGGTGAACAGTTTGGATACAGTCTGGTAAAGTGCTGGATACAGTTTCCAGCTAGCGTGATACATTCAAGCAATGTGGGGAACCAAATCACAACCCACACTGCACAGTCAGCACAATTATAGTAAAGGAAAGGCAAATACCACAGTTCGGATGACAGTCCGGTTGCAATCAACAGTGTCTCTGTGCGAACCGTACGCTCTGCGGTTGTCTCAAGTCCTGACAGGCCGATTGCACCGAGGCAAATCTTTGGTCCACACCAGACGAGTTTCACTTTGTTACAATTCAGGATTCTGGTCACAATCTCAGCAAATTCAGATAAAGTCCAAGATATTAATGCAGACTTCTTCACTCGAGAAGATGGTAGCAGGCAGGCCAGACACAGCCTTCCCAACGATTCCCCCACACTATTACTCAGGAGCAGCTGCTCGAATGTCTCGAGCTGTTCACTCTCTTAACTCCAACTACACACTGACTCACTGCTGCAGGCAGCTCTGGGACTTCCCAGTGATCCAAAAGGTTTGGTTGGTGGATCCATCTGTCTGTCACAGCAAGGGCTCCCCCCTCCAGGTCAATTTAAGCACCAAACAATAAAAACTACAATTCCTACAAAAACTCACTCCCGCAAGACCCCTGGGGACAGTCTCCATTTTAGGGTCCCCAAAGGTACTGATTGGTCCAAACTGGCAGTCCAGAACCAAGATGGTGGTGCAAAACAGAAAGTCCATGCTGCAAAGAAAGGCAGGTTAGACAAACTATTGTATCATTACTATTAAAGCAGATAATCAACAAACAATCACAGGTTCTAGTAGGGCTTCCTCTGCACAATTAGTGATGGCAGAAAGAAGTGGCTGTATTGCAGCCTGGGCGGGACTGAAGCCTGAAACCTCTCAGCCCCCACTCAGAATAATTATAATCCATGAAAATGATGCCTCTTAAAGAGACAGGCATAGAGGCTAATAGAGCTCTCACATGCAAGCACTTTTAAAACTGTTACAACACAGAACACTAGCCTGACAGTGAGCATTAGGCAAGCCCAGGAAGACATTTTAGGAACCCCCATTTGTAGGGGGGTTACAATAGATTTCCCTGCATCCTTTCACTATTGCATAGCAGTCTTGAAATAAAAAATGCTGTTATGATCACTGGTTCCTAAAGTAGCTTCCAACATGCACTTTATTATATTTATAGTACGTGAGCTTAGTAATATATGTAAGGTATTTTCCCCTCAAGTAGGGATTTTAATGTGTTGCTTTAAGTCAAGCTGCTCAGAAAGCCTAAGGAATTCTTTGCTATGGTACTTTGTTGCTGTCTTGGTTTTCAACAGATATTGTAATTTAAATCCCCCATGAAAATTAGCTCTCATAACACTCACTCGTTCAAATTCTAAGTTTATAGCCTCAGTCACAGCACTACTTGCATTCGGGGGTCTATAGCACAAACCAATAATTGTGTTTTTGCTGACTTTGTTTATAACCTTTAACCATAAGTTTCCATTTTACTCTCCTTTGTTTTGACCTTTTCAGTGACTTCAGATGAAGTGATTTTTTGCTGAAAGATAGACAGCAACTCTTCCACCCCTTTTAACTTCTCCATCACATTGGTATCATTTGAATCCATTTGTTACCTTACCACAGCTATCATCCTTGGACCACCAGGTCTCAGTAATAAATGCCATATCAATGTTACCTTCAGGGTGGAGTAATACTTCCGCTCTTCCACTTTATTATTTAGACTCCTTGCAACACTCAAATAGCAATTCATGTCACGTGGTTTATGTTTTATATTTGTTTTTTTCAAACACATAGTCCTACTTGATATCTCTTCCTGTAGGTATGTCCCCCCCCCTTAATCAGTTTAAATGATCCCTTGGTAATATCTCATTTATTAGCATCGCTAATGTTTTAGTACCTGCATGATTCAATTGAAGCCCATCTTTACCGTATAAATGATTTTTCTGATGGAAAACATACCATGAATGAACAAATGTATTACCCTCCTTACTGCATCTGTTCTGTATTCTGATGTTAATATGCTGTATGGTTTTGTTCTTCTCTGGGTGTCCCTTTAGAACTGTCAAAATGCCAGAAACATCTGCCTTTTTTCTCTTACCCTTGATATACCTACCCATCTCTAAAATCTCTTCCACAATATCTTTTTTATGAACCCTTCCGATACTGTTAATTCCAACATGAACCACTACAGTCTAATTGCTGCAACTAGTAATTAACTTCAGGAGTCAGGAGCTAATGTCCTTAATCTTAGGTCCTGGAATACTATTTACCACTGTATTTAGTCTATCTTTCCCACATATCAGAGTGTCACATCTGTGCAATATAGAGTCCCCAATAACAAGTACTTATTGATCACAGGGGATGCTTCTATATCTATGGTTTCAACAGAACTATTTGCACCTATCACGTTTTCTGTGTTTATGCTAAGAGGTGCATGTCTATTAGACAGAACTATTTTGAGTCTTTTTTTTTGAACTACCAACCAGTCTTCTGTCTCCCCTTCTCTCCGATCATTTGTACCCAAGTCAGGGGCAAGTTCATTATCTATTGTATCCCCCCCCAATTCTCATCTCAATATCTTTTATCCTTAGGAACTGCATTAATTTGTTGCAGTGCAGTGTTATCAATACCCTGTTGCTTTTCCCTAAGTACTTACAGCTCCTTTAACAAATGACCTACAGTGTATTTCAATACATTTGGGAAGTGCATATGTGCTTTGCTGTGAATCAGTAACATTCATTGAGTACACTGAACAGCTATAACATTTTGCAATTGTCCCCTCAATGCAAAGTATATCAACAAAGTCTTCTGAAGGGTTGTAAACTTCAGTGCTTTGGACTGGTGGTAATCCTAAATCAGAGATCAATCAATCAATCAATCTTTATTTAACCAGGTGAAACACCATTGAGAAAAACTCATTTACAAGGTGGACCTAGGTAATGATCAATCTGTACAAATCCACAATTTTACGAGGTCAGCCTTTGTATTATGGCAATAGGCTGTCATTAAACCATTAGCCTTGAGCCACTGGAGTGTACAAATGGACTGTCTCCAGCCATGGAAGGCTGTGGCCATATGTACCCTCGCCCTGAGATGCTCAGGGGTCAAAGGTCATGCTAAAGCTTGTTGTATGCCTCAATATACTCAGAGGTTCCCCAACAGTTGTAGTTTGATTAGCTTAGAAACAGCTAGCACAGAGACCCTGATCTGACTTTACCAACACAGTAGCTCCCATTAACTCTAAGATACTGAATCCTTAGGAATACAGTTGTTCTAATCATGTTATGTGGATAAACTATCTTATCCCCGTCCCTCCATCCACACCGGACATGCATGTAATGATGCCCTGCTCACTAGGGGGCTGATATTTTGGGCTTCGGGATCTAGAAGTATGCGCAAAGGTCACATGACCACACATTCAAATGCTGGGACTACTACTGTCTAACTGTTAAAATTTAAAACAGAGGACAATTTCCCCCAGTAACTTTAAAATCAGGTTGTCTTGCCACAGAAATAAAAATAAGATATAGGGTTCACTATTTTCCCCACCAATGGCATGTGTGTAGAACTGCTGTACGTTTTATCCTATGGTCCCTAGAATTCTCAGCGGGGTTGCCGAGCAATGGCACCATGCAGACCACCACCCCACAGCAAATATATATTGCTCACTTAGTTTAGTCCCACAATGAAAATAGAGTAGAACACAGGCATAAATATACTGCTGCCATTCCTCCCACAGCAGCTCTCCAATTAACCATCTCTCTTTCTCTCTCTCTCTTTCTCTGCCTCCCTAAATAACAAAAAACTGGTTCCACCAGCAGAAGAGCAGGGAAGTGGCCTAAAGCCCATTCCCAGAAAATTAAGCAGGACTGCATCCCCTGTAACAATAATTTTATAATTTTTTTCTGTATTTTTTTTTTCTTTTAAGTAACTCTATCTGCTATGGGGACAGAGATGAGTTGGGGAAATTAGACTGAAATTGTTGCCAGAAGTGAAAGCAGCTGCCCCCAAGAAGTAATTACAAGACCTTTGTCTTGTGACCATGAGACCTTCTGGTCAGTTAATGAGGGAACTTCAAAGAGGTCAAGGTCTTTCATGTCTTGGCCATGCAGCTACTCCTGCTGGGTGGGGCAGACAGGGATAAGAACAATTAGAGGGGTTTCCAAGTACACAGAAATCCAGCTTTCCAGTTTAGGTCCACTCTCTAGAGAGGCGGGACCATTAGGAGACAAAGAAGTTGTCAAATCCATGGTGTCAGTGTGACATATTTGATGATGCATCATGAGAAACAGGTACCATCCGATTCCTGATGACTTGCCAGACCCTAAAAACTCATTTAGGTTGGGACTCCAAGCACTTACCAACAAAGATTTGAGTCTACCCCAATTCACCAAGATATCCTGTGTGGTAAGCTCTTTCTACTTTGCTAAGAATTAAGAAGCTATAGGGAGGTTTTTCTATTTGTTGTTGCTGCTGCTGTGTAAAAAACATTTCTTTTCAATTTGTACAGTAATCCTTTAATTCCCATAGTCTTGTGTATTGTGATATCTTGTGAGTTGTATAAATATAGTGAAACAGTAATACTATTTTATATATGTTATGCCTCTGTGACCGAATCTTTTGAGGGGATAGTTAACTGTTGGCATTGACGGATCCATGCTCCATCTCTGAAGGTGAAGCGTACAGCTAAAGTTACTATATTCTAAGAAGTGAAGTATTGTCCCAGCAGTGAGTGACAAAGCAGGCTGTATGCCTATAACAAAAGGAGCACAGTACTGCATGAGCAGTGGCTCTGGTGGGATTCGGACTGAGAAAGTCCCCAGGTAAGAGAATCACGTATGTGTGGTGGCAGCTACTGAGGGACCCTTACAGGTGTTGACAGTTGAGAAACTTGGCAACCTGTTGCAGAGTGTGTTCTGAGTGTGAATAGGCTGCGATACCCCCGAACAGTGTGGATGGTTTATAGGGGCCAATGCACATAATGACCTTGGGTGCAAACTGATGTCTTGTGTGGGGCTTAGGTGACAGTGTCTCTACAGTGCACCTGGGGCTGGATGGTCTAAGTCCTGTCTCAGCTTGCTCTTAGGGGTGGGAATTGTGCTTGTGGAATCCTACCCCCTCCCAGTTCTTAGTCCTGTCTCCCACTGAATCTTGACACACGCACTTCAAGTTGCAGGTGGGTTTGAGTCTGATTGTCTGTAGATGGAATTTACTTTAAAATATTTAATCTTGACAGGCAGCGGTGAGGGTGTGCACTTACGTGGCCTGAATCTGATCTCTAGTGCCAGGCTCCTGACTCTGTCCATGTTCCAGCTATGCCTCTAGTTCTGTCAGCGTCTTAGCTTCTAATAAGAGCTGCTGTGCAGTTACTTGGGTGCATGGCCTTTGGCCTATCTGTTGCCACAGGCCTGCAGCAATTCTAAGTCACGGTCCCAAACCCCCCACCCAAAACCAAGGCTCAGAGCTAGGGTTCCCACTATCAGCTAAGTCCTGAAGTACTGAGGAACCCAGGCTCACACTGAAGTAAACAGAAGGATAGGAATGCAAATGGTGGTGGGGAAGTGGGGATGGGGGGCTGGATAACGATGCAGGGTGTTATCGTTTTTCATCAGGACCTCAAGCCAGATTTCCTCTCCTTGCAACTCTGACTACAGTCTGTCAATAGATATGATCATTTTGATCCCCTTATCTACTGATATTCTCAGGGGGTGTTCAATTGTTGGCACTTTGGCAGCTGGTTGCCTAGAGTCTGGTCCTGCATGCAGAGGCCCTGAACCCAGGAACACAACTGTTAGTTACTTCAAGAATTCCTTGTTTTGATCCTGGAAGGAAAGGGTTAAAGGAGGACAAGAGGCTCAGCTGTACAAATGGCTAGCATATTGAATGTAATGGTGGGTACCTCAGAATTGCCCCCTACCCTTATTGGTGACCATAGTCACCATGCCCCAGCTGGGAAGGTGGGCAAGTGACAGCCTTTACAGCTGATGCTGATGCCACTTTTGGGTTGGAAGGTACTGTACAGAGTGTACAGATGTTACTTATAAAACAGGGATCCCCCTGGATCACTGCATGCAGTACAATAAGCATGACCTTTACAAAGCATGTCATAAATAATGTATTACCACCAGCTGTTCTAAATTGGTAGCAATGCTTACTAAATAACGCAAGAATAATAACATGAATTGTAGCATTTCTGGATAAAACCAAAGGATTGAATTTCAGTGAGCTGAGGCTTGGGAACTCTGTAGAAGTTTTGTTCTATTATCCTAACCTATTTCTATTTTATTTCCTCAGTCTGGCTGGAAACCAGTTGTCTACCAATCTGTTAAGTATACTTGCTATTTATTTCTATCTGCTTCCCTCCTGTAAGACCTTCAGCCCTTTGTGTCTCCTCAGTCTCCTCTTATCTTGCTTTTCATATTACCAGAATCCCCCGGTCCTTGGGAGTTTCTTTCTGTCTTTCTTTCTTACCAGGAAAGGTACACTAAGCTGTGACAGCTTGTTTCTGGGTGTATCCTGGGGGGTTGGGTTACCTGAAACTGTTTTATTGTTGATGGGAATGTCGACCACGACACTGGGGAAACTCCCTACTCTTCTTTGATAGGGCCATGTGATCTTTAACTTGCAGCCTGGTCAGTGACCAGAGATGGGCAGAAGGGGCCTCAGTTTAACATACTGTACCATCTGAAGGACAGCACCTCAGTACTGCAGTACCTTTAGTCAGTCACAGAAAGGCTCAGCTCACTGCTTAAGGAAAGAAAAATTCTCACCTTTACTCCAGTGTGCTGCACAAGTGCTATTTATTGTGCAATCACCAAACAATTTAACGGCATAAAGTGCTCCCACAGGCAGCCGACATTTTTTGCTTAATATATGCACTTTAACACGGCTCTTTAGTCTTAATAAAGTGCACATATAAGGTGCCAAAAGTTAGCTGCCTGTGGGAACACTTTATGATATTAAATTATTTGCTGTTTGCACAATAAATAGTACTTTATGCAGCATGCTGGAGTGGAGGTGAGAACTGTTATCTCTCTAAGCTGGGAGCCCTGCTTTTCAGTGATTGCCTGTATTTCATTTACACTATGGCTTCATCTGTTTCCCTTGAGCTTCTTGTATTGTTTACCAGTAACCCCTATAGTACCGAACTACAGCACCAACCATGGGCATTACCACATGTACCTAGTGTGGGGCTAGAACCCATGACTGCCTAATGCCACAGCTCCAGAGGCAAGCATGTTACCCACTGAGCTACTAACACTGACTCATCTGAGCTGGTGCATCCTTATTTTAATGATTCCCCCTCCATCACTTTCTGTGCATGTCAATTTCACTAACAAAACTTGCAAACAAACATTATTGGCATTACTAATTCTTGCTGAAAGTATCATCTTGAGTTTCAAGACCAACAAAACCTGAATGACATGATCATCAGGAAAATTAAATGACATTATTTTCACTGAAAGCAAACACTTATTTTGTAGCCATGTAGTCCATCCAAATAAGTAATATAAGGTTTATGGAACTCTTTAGCATGTAAAACCTGTGCTAACATACTGCAGTAACAAGCTTGCCTGTCTGCTGTGTTAAAAAACATCCCATGCTTCAAATTACATGGGCTAGCCTTTAATTTCTCTAGAGGTTAAGGTCAGAACAAAGAAAGAATTTGAGATGTACCAGAGTTTGAATTTGCCAGTGAAGTTGCCACAAAGTGGCTGAAATTCACAACCGCAGAGTTTCTCAAAGTTTTCCCTGCCCTCTGCAACTTCAAAAGTGTGGAATTTTGCCATGAATGGCAAAATTCCACCAGCATTCATGGCAAAATTCTGCATTTTGTGGGTGAAATTCCATGCTTGGCGAGATCGATCCATACTCCGTGAATTGCACTAAATTTGCGGATTAGTTCACAGAGCCAATTTTACCAACTTCACCCATCTCTAAAAATAATATAATGAGAAGCACAAATAAATTAAAAATTGTTAGGTTTCCTTGGGCTTGCGCAGGAATTGTTTTGTTACAAGGAATGGCAAATGGCATTGTAGAGGTGTGTCAGTGTTATGTCCAATGTAGGCCACGAATCTGCACTGGGCTCATCCCGGACAGACCAATGAGCATGCAAGCTGAGTGTGACAGTGGGAAAATTTCTATGAGCGGAAACTTCATGCAGTTGAAAGGACTGAAGATCTCCAATAAGAGAGAGCTTCAGTCCTTTCATTTGCATAAAGCTGGCCAGCAAGCAGTTAAGCAGCTTAAGGACTTTGTGGATCATGATTCCCCCATTTTCTTGCTTGCTCCTTTTCTCTTCCTCTCCTTTGCTGCCTCCCACTCCTTTGCTGCCTTGGTGGTGTTTTGGTTAGTGGTCCTCTGCCCCCCCCACCTCCTTCTTCCTCTGGCTTGTCCACACTTGCTACAGTTCTATTTGACTTGCAGGCTTGTGCTGTCTTCCTTGAAACCGACAAGCACAATGCACTCGCAAAGGTTTAGTTTGTAAATGCTTTCTAAATGCTATCAAAAACTAGTGGGCATGCATAAAATATGGTACCTTTCAGGCTGCCAACATTTTAAAACTCAGTGAAATGGAGTTGTGCGATCATTTAAAAACATTAGTCCCCCAACCCTTCAGTAACTTCACACAAACAAATTCTGCTAATTGCCTTCTGTCAGTGACAGTTACAGACAAGCTTACCTGAACACATACAGTAGCTGATCATCATTTTGATCTTGTACTCTGCTGTACTATAGGTGTGGTACACAGTTTTTGTTTCAAGACAGCTGTCACTTGTAAGAAGGCAGGAGAAATTATTACGTGAAGCCGTATTTTGTAGAGATAAGTCCAGGTGATCACAAGGATATACAGTAGTTACCCACAAAGGTAGACTGTGATGGCCGCTTGTTCCAACCTGTCTGCCTAATTTTTTTCCTACAATCAGGTTTGAGGCTGATGAAATGGTGTATCTGCTGCTTCTCCTGACAGCAGACTCTGGGACTCAGCACTGGCAAACACATCCTAACCCTATGAGTGCTCCTCAGGGGATTGTTTTTCTTTTCAAGTTTTGTTTAATTTCTTACTCCGTTGCCCAGCCTCCTGTTTGGAGTGATCGAGAGCACATGGCATCTGCTGGGGTACTGAGCACATAGCATTTGTGCTCACATACTATAGCCACCTGTTTTTTTTTCCCCCCAACAGAAAAGAGCAAATGTCCCCCTCTCTCTGTTTCTTGCCCTGCTGTTGATGCTTATTATGAAGACTGGTCTCAAGCAAGTAGGATTCAATAATAATGTTACACAGAAACATAGAAACATAGAATTTGAAGGCAGATAAGGACCGCTTGGCCCACCTAGTCTGCCCATTTCCCTACCTAATGGATAAGCTGCAGATCCTAGTTAACCTACAACTTATTTCTTCCTACCCCCCCCCCACTAGAATTGTCTTATGTCTCTCCCATGCATTCTTGAAATCCCCCACTGACTCCACTACCTCCTCAGGAAGGTTGTTCCATGTATCCACAACCCTCTCCATGAAAAAATACTTCCTCACATTACCTCCAAGCTATCCCCACCTCTATCTTCAAATTGTGCCCCCTTGTTCTTACACATCTCTTTTTCTGAAAGATGCTACCCTCTTGGACTTTGTTGATTCACTTGAGGTACTTGAAAGTTTCTATCATGTCCCCCCTCTCCCTCCTCTACTCAAGGGTATACATATTAAGGTCCTTTAGTCTCTCCTCATATGTCTTCTGGTGTAGACCTTGCACCATTTTAGTTGCCCTTCTCTGGACAACCTACATCCTGTCTATGTCCTTGTGGAGATGGGGTCTCCAGAACTCCATGCAGTACTCCAGATGGGGTCTCACCAACTGTTTGTACAGAGGGATAACAATTTCTTGTTTTCTACTGGTGATGCCTCTCCCTATGCATCCCAGTATCCCCACAAGCCCTCCACACTGACATCTGATATGACTACCCCCCAGGTCCCTTTCCATTTTTGTTGTTGTTAGCATCTCTTCCCCATTGTGTATTCTTCCTCTGGGTTTTTGTTTCCCAGGTGCATTACTTTTCACTTCTTTGCATTGAATCTAAGCTGCCATACATTTGACCATTCTTCCAACCTTGCCAAGTCCCTTTGCATCCTTTCCATCCCACCTTCTGTAACGACCCTGTTGCAGATCTTTGTGTCGTCTGCAAAGACATACTTTACCTTCCAGTCCATCTGCAATGTCACTTATAAAGACATTAAAGAGGACTGGTCCCAGTACTGAACCCTGCAGTACCCCGCTAGTAACCCCCCTTTTTTCAGAGTGGACTCTGTTTACTATTACCCTCTGCATCCTGTTGTCTAGTCAGTTTTTTACCCAGGCTACCACCTTGGGGCCTACTCCAAGGCTGGCTAACTAGTATATTGTTGTCTCCTTTTATTTGATCAGTACCCTGGCAGCTGCCATGCATTCCCAATCACTTCAAATGGGAGGCTGGGTAAGAGAGTATGAAATTAAACAACATTTTGAAATAAACAATCCCCTGACGGTCTGCTATGTGTTCCAGTAAGCTCATCTGTAACTGTCACTGACAGCAAGCAATAAGCCAAATTTGTTTGTGTGCAGTTACTGAAGGCTTGTGCGAGTAATGTTTTGAAAGGATCACGTGACACCATTTTGCTTATTGTTAACTGTAGACAACATGCAAGGTGCCATATTTTAATAAGAATACACGCTCACTAGTTTTTGATAGCGTTTAGAAAGTATTTGCAAAAAAAAGTTTTATAAGCACATTGTGCTTGTCAATTACATGCTAGACGGCATGAGCCTATAGGTCATTAACACATGCTTCTTGTTTGCTGTTTGAGCTCTAACCATGCTTCTGAAATTCATCAGGTTGGTCTCTGTTACACAAAGACCTGTCACTCTCCAGGTACAAAACCTCAGCCCCAAGTTTGCCAAGAGTCTTGGTTCACACAAAGAAGGAATGTATGTTTTTGGAAGTAACCATCCAGAGCATAGGTTTTATGTAGCCAATTCTCACTTATTTTGGGGAGGGGGGCAATCCTGAAAGTCAGGGAAAAATGGCTTTTGCAGTGCATAAATACAAGTTTATGCTTCTGTGACTTACCGAGTAATTTCACACATCCGTTCTGTGGCAAGAGCTCCATGTCCGAGAAAGGTATTCAAGTACTGTATGCAAGTAAACTTACTAGGCACAGTACATATGCGAAGAATTCAGGGATGTTTCATATAAACTCACCTATCATTTTGCATATGCCTCTTGAACCTGTCATGTAGGGGGAAAACAGCTTACAATATACAGGCTGACCACATTAATCTTATAAATTCACATTTATGAGCATTGGTCATAAGGCTTTTAAAACACGGAGAAGGAGCAGGGAGCAAGTTCAAACACTCAGAACACCTTCATGACATATCTGATTTGTCCTCAGAGTAGTTGATGATACAATCAGTAAACGCGATGTTTAGAACAACACCCTGACTCCATCTGGAGATGAATCTTAATGGACTCCTGGGGCAAGCTACCTTACCTAGCCAGGTTAACACAAAACAATAGCTTGAGTTATATTGTTTCAGCCTAGACTGTTTAGAATGTGTAAGAGGACATCTTATGTATGTAGTCTATTAAGTGCATTGTTAAAACACCTGGACGGCTCCTGACTATGTGGTGGTCACAATACCTAACCTCTTGTGTCAAGGGACAGGACCTAGGGAGACACAATCGGCAAGACAAGACTTTGAAGTATTTGAAAGAGAGGCCTGTATGCTGGAGTGCACAAACAGTTTGTGGTTAGTTAGGCTTGGAATCTGAGCAGTGCTCTGTGTTCTGTGCTTAATCTTGCACAAAGAAATAGAGCAGAGACTTTGATCCTGCACCAAGTGGACCTTTCTCAAGTCCTGTATGGAACTTATAAAAACGGTTGGGTAAATCAAGCTTTCTGATTGGCTGCAAATATTTTGCTAGGCCTTTGTTAATCTTAGGTAAACATATGTTAAGTCTAATCAAATACTAAAAAGAGAACAACTCTGTTTTAAAATACCCAATTTAATAATAGGAATAAATCACTTCCTGGGTCCCTGTTAATGTTCAATTAATTAATCACCCTCTAGGGGCATGTAGCACTTCCCTCTTCAAATCTTGAATTCATTAAATAAGTCCCCAATTCATACAACTTCTTGTGAACATCCAAGCAAAGATATTAAGTTCTCTAGTTCAACATGAGTTAGGTTATTGACCCCCCCCAAAAAAAAAATGCATTTTGTTAAGAAACTGTCAGGACATTGAGTTATGAAGGACAGAGAAGTTAAAATAATGGACAGGATTTCCAGATGTGGCCACCTGACATCTGCCCAGAGAGTTAGATCACCTACAAGGTGGTCTAACTCCTGGGTAGAATAGCCATAACTTGCATCCTGACAATAAAGCATGCATCTAAATTTGGTGCATCTGTAATTTTTTGGCTGCAAAAAGCAGGAAGTGTTGCAAATGTGTTGAGATGTTTGTATATATGCTGCAAGTATCTCAACGCATTTATCTGGATGCAGCACACATCTTGAATTCTGTCACAAATGCTGCGTTCATCTCTTAGAAAACATCTGGTGTGGGTGGTCTTCTTTCGGATGGGCATGAAGAGGGGCCTCCTAGGGTACTGTAAGGGACTGTGTCAAGCCCATCAGGTGCACATTTCTCCACTTGGGCTTGAGAGTGATCCCCACCAGAGGGCCATGAACCCAACATATCGTCCAAGGCAGACAACACCTTTTCCATGCCTGTAGTCCCCTTGGAAGAGAAAACAGGGCCAGGCTCAGCTACCTAGTGCATCTACTTTTTTGTCATAAGCAGCTGACAGGGTCACTGAGCATTCTAAAGCTATGGCAGTATGCTGCACAGAACTGAAGACATTCTTATCTGCCACTGGAGGAATTTCTCATTTCCTAAAAGTAAATTTCCTCTTGAAAAATGAACAGTGAACCCTGGACCAGGGGTGCTGTATTTATCTATTCACCCCAGCCCACTTTTGACCTATAATTTGTTTGCTGTTGTTGGCAGAAGCTGAAGCCAAAATAAGGGGGTTCACATCAATAATTTCTTTTAGGTGCAACATTGTGCAAGCCCCAGTTATCAAAGAGGATAGCATTATGAACAAAATCGAGGGGATAGAAATATGCTTTGTAGATTCCATCCACTCTTTGTCCTCAGCGGGACACTCCTCCTCATCTGTTGGATCTGACTTTGCTGGGCTAAGATTCTCTTCAAACCCCTTGCTTCTTCCCCTTGACCTTTCATAACATCAAGGTTGAGGGTTGCTTGTAAATCTGGATGAGTAGTGTTGCTCTGCTCTGGTGCACCTGAATGTGCATGTCTGGACACTTCTGACTTGAGAGGGTCCACCTTTGGGTCGGTTGTCTCTGCAGGTAACCCCTGCAAATTATCTGCATGTAGCAGCCCATACAAGTAAAGTGGATTTATGTAACTCAGCTTAACCACTGCGATGGTATGAGAGGTGTACTCCCCCAGTCCAAGGTTTGATTGGGGGGGGGAACTAAAATACCTATGTTAAATTGCGTTATATGTCAGGACCATAGGACAACATGGATGAGGTCTCATAGTCCTATGGGAGGTCTTACAGTGTTTAAAAGGTCATTGTTTGTCAAAAAGTTACAACAGCACCTCAGAATAGAAAAAGTTTGCTGAAACTGCAAAAAAAGAAAAACAGAAATGTGACACTAGCCCTTTAAGGGACTCTCAGAGCATTGGAAGAAATTACCTTACTCACTGATCAAGCCTTAATACAGACCTCTTTAACTCCTGTGTATCAGTCTGGGAGAGAACAGTCCTCTTCCTCACCGGTCTAATCCCTTATCCCGCAACAACCACTAGCTTTACTAGCAAGGAAACTGGCACTGGATTGGAGCAGGAGCCACACAACCAGTGACTGATGAGTGGCTCAGACATGAGGACTGTCATCAGTAAGATGATGTCACATGGGGTTAGAGAAGTCCAACTCTAGCAGACTCTGAAGGAACCTTAAATAGGATTCAATGTTTTGGTGAATAGAGTATGGGGTTAGTATTGCTTATGTAACTGTAATTTACTTTTTGGCTTTTCTCTATTCCCACCCTTGGTAGGGATGCTGGGTAATGAGTAGGGAATAGAAAGACTAGCACCAAGGATGAGCAGAGTGCTGGAGAAGGAGGAGGTAGGGGTGGATGGTGGGTGTTTCACAACGCATTAAGCGGGGGACTGCTGTGGGAGGCTGGCCTTTATTGGGGATGTGGGAGGAGCTATTCCCCCATATTGAACCTAAAATAGAGTATGGGGTTAGTAGTGCTTATGCAATGTAGTTTACTTTTTGGTTTTTCTCTCTTCCCACCCTTGGTAGGGAAGACAGGTAGTGAGCAGGAAATAGAAAGCTCAAAAAGATTACCTCCTCCAAGTCACAGAGAGTATGACCACTAGCACACAGGAGAGGAAAAATCCTCAGGTGGAGGAAACCTCTGAGGACCCATGGTTACTGACCTGCCCATCCTCAGGGCAAACTAAGAGGAGATGATCCTAGTTTGTTACAACTATATTCTAATTTCTGAGTAAGGTGAACTGTTTGTAGAGATGACGTTCCATCTTCAGAGTCTGTTGAATAATGTATTCTGGAAGGTCGATTCTGAGGCTGAAGAGGTGGGTCCATTCTGAAGGAGTGTCCAGATCCTGAATATGGATTAAGTCCAGTTGGAAAAGTGGTGAACGTGGTCCAGGATTCCAATGTGATATTGGTTAATATTCAATGGGGTTACTGAGTCAATGCGAGCATGAAAAGCATGAGTTGATTAATGAGCTGCCAGACTCTCAACTGTGGGAAGTGTGATAGTTTATAGAATTCTTAAAGTAATCTATCAGACTTTGAAGAGGGTTTGACACCTGGATTAGGGTCTCAAGGCTTGGAGTTCAGCAATGTGCGATATTTCACTATGTAAGCATCTATAGAGATGATCAAGGATTCGGACAGAAGTTTTATGTACCTGGTAGGAGGGGTCAACGTGGAAGATTTTAGACCAATGAAGGAAGGGTGTTCTATGCTGTAGAGATGGTAATTGGATATTGATGGGAATAATTGGAAAGTTCAGTACAATGAATTTGAGGGTTGACTAGAGTTATTGTTGCTATAATGAGGTTTCCATAGGCTCATATTCAGGAAGGACTGCTAGTGAGAAATAACGGATATGGATATTGCTGTGGCTTAATTGCCCATGGCAGGAGCTTAAGTGGCCATGGCAACTTTGCAGTGCTGGAGCATCTGATGTCAGAATGTTGAGGGGAGTCTGAGAATGGGTTTTTGAATAAGTCTACAGACTGATGTAGCAAAGGGAAGTTAAGAGCGGTGTAGAATGCCATGGGTGCCTACCATGCTTAGTCTGATACAGGACTGTTGTTAGGCATGACTGGGATAGTGGGGCAGCCAGGTCGGCTGCAGATGTGCAGATTGAGGGATAAATGGAAGACTGCTCTCAGTGATGGTATTCACTGGAGACAGTATGGGAGGTAAATCCTGAGGGATGAGTTAGAAGAACCACTGGATGGGTAGCTGGCATGGTTTAGGGTAATATGATGAAGAGATGTAGATAACTTTATGAATCATGGTGACATCTAGGGGCCAGGGAACAGTGGCTTGGATACAGTAACTTTAGTAAGGTAGCTAGGCACCAGATATCCAATGATACATGTTCTGGGATAGTAGCTGGAGAAGGTCTTAGGAATGTCCAATGGCTCTTAAGGGAGTATGAGTCAAGTAACATGATCAAACTGAGTCAGCACTTGTAGGAGAAGACTATGAGGAGACGGTAAAATGGATGATGCCAGTACTGCTACAAGGTATCTCATGGTTCCCATTATCCTTAACAATGATGGTTATTATTAGAGTTGGTACATCTCAGAATGAATTAGGGTCATGTTTCCAGGTAAGAAGATAGGAGTGAAGGAGGTTCCATTAAATCTTGGATCCTATGAAGACATGGGAGGTAGGGATGCCCATACTGCTTGAATTAACAGAATACATAAGGAAGCATCCTACAGAGTTGGTTGAAGTATGAGATCTTCTATAGTCTAGTCGAATGGAATTCCAGAAATGGGTCCTGGGGAGATGATTGAGAAATATTGATTCTATGGTGACATAAGAGTCTATAGGGCATGCTGTTCAAGGAATGTTGCTAGAAGAAGATTTTCTCAGGTGAAATGGAGGGAAGTACTGATGATTCTATAGTGATGTAAGAGTCTATAGGACATGTTGTTCAAGGGATGTTGCTAGAAGAAGGTTTCTTCAGGTGAGATGAATAGGTACTCCATAGAGCAAGGGTTCTCAAATGGTGAGGCCAGCCTCCCTTGGGAGGCCCCAACTGGTTCCAAGAAAGGCTCAAGCAAGTCTGAAAATGTACTGTATTTAAATGTTAGGTTTTACATATTTTGTGTGAAGAGATGAAGCAAACTGAAAGAGGATAATAACAGTAGGTGAATTTTATGTATTTATTTACCCATAGGTGACAAGGGAAGGTGAATGAGCCAAGGCTCATTTCAGGAGTACTCATGGTAGGTTAGGGAGTGAATACAATCAAGAAATATACAATGAGCAATAGCACAAATAAATATGAACAATAAATTAATAATGAGTGGTGGTAATTGATCAATTTGTAAACTGATGGCAGAACAGCCCAAATACAAGGGTTGAGCATAGAAGTGCTAAGAGCAATAGCAGGAAGGAACAAAGTAATCCCTGAGAAGTTGCTTAGGATGAGGGAACGAGGGGAAGAGGCAAAGTATGTAGGAAGGTTATTTCATGTAGAGAGGAAACAGAGAAAGTAGTCTGACCCATGAAGGTACTGCAACAAGGGGCAACAATGGTTCAAGAATGAAAATAGAGGAGCAAGTAGGTTGGCCTGTGTGTGCGGGGGGGTGCATTACAATAAACTGAATAATAAAATTTGTTTATTTTATTTATTTGTTATTCAGATACCACCTTTGAGCACAGGAGCTCTTTTTCAAAAGTTCCAAGTCAATATAAGACAAAGAACTGAATGTGAGCCAAGTACTCAAAGGGGTTTCAATTTATTCACGGTGTACTGTGCAAAGTAAAGTGTGTTATTTTCCTTTGGGGAGGCCCAAGATTGTTTCAACTTTTGGGGGAGACTCAAAATCTTGTCCATGGATTTGGGGAGGCTCACTGTGACAAAGTCTGAGAACTATTGCCATAGAGCATTGGAAGGGAGCTGCTATGATGGCCAAGGTAGGAGTATGAGACAGATAAACAGGTAGGAGTAGTTGATCAGGCAGGGATGCTGGACATTGATAGTAGTAAGAATGCCCAAAAAGAGACATCGCAAATGTGTAGGAGACCCAAGCTGCCAGGGCAGCAAGGAGAAAAGTAGCAGTCCTGGGTTGAGGGAAAAGGCCAAGCAGAAGTCCACCGACTGAAGGATGGAGCTGGATAATATGATGGCTGAGGTTGAGCCGTACAGACATTGGCAGTTGCTTGGAAGATACGGGACTGGGGTAAGCACCACAGCATGCCAGTACAGAATGCAAAAAGCTGAATCAGGCCTTGGTGGGAGAGCCATGTTGAACCAAGAAGTGAATCCAGCTGCAAAGTGCTGTGAAGTTGAGGTGCGAGGGTACCACCTCCGAAGGAGATGGTGAACTGGAATTGCTAACAAAAAAAGGGCAGCAGTGAAGGGAAATGGGTTCCTACCACTGAAGGAGATGGCGAACTGGACTTGCATATAGGGAAGCACCAGAATCATTGGTGGAAGACCACTGGATGGGATAAGGGGAACATCAGGGGGGAAACTTGTAGAAGGCTTCAGGCATGCATCCTTGAAGAGGAGCAATAGGCACATATCCAGCAGAAAGTAAGTGGAATGCAAGCAGACATGTCCAAGAGGAAGGCTATTAGAGAAACATAAACGTCCGGCGTAGCAACAAGGGAGGAGATGGCAGCATGGAGATGAAGGACTGAATATTGGATGAGGTTGCGACGGAAGACAAGTCACAATGACAATGCCCAGTAGAATGGGAAGAGGTGGAGGACAAGCAGCAAGAAAGTTCAGGAGTCCGTTAGACTAAGTGAAGGTGGAAATTGAACAAGCTGGCGGGGTCTAAATCTGGAACGCGAGGAGGCCAAAGTGGAGACAAGAACATCGAGTCCATGGAAGTGCAGGATGTAGGTGAGTGAGGTAGGATACGGAAGGCACATGGGGTATAGTGGTCCCATTCCTGAAGGGAATGCAGCAGCCGAGCAGCAGGGAAAGAATGCAGTTGGTTGAAACAGTAGATTGAAGGCAAATGGGGTATGGTGGTCCCATTCCCGAAGGGAATGCAGCAACTGGGTATCAGGTATAGAATGCAATCAGTTGAACCAGAAGATTGAAGACACAGGCTCCCATCTGCGGTAGTCTGGGCGAACTAACCTTCACTCGATGCCACGCCAGGCAGTTTAGAAATGAAGACTGTAGAAAGTTGACCGTGAGTATAACTGGTCGAGACTGAAGGTTGAGGAAACAGGCTCTCGTCCCCAGTAGACAGGGAAGCCTACCTGCACTGCTATGCCTCAGTAGGCAGAGTTAGGGAAGAGGCTGTTGGACTGCTGGTATATGCTGAGCAAGGAAAGGACAGCTGACAGCTGTGGAGTAAGAGGCAGACAATCAAAAGTAGCAGGACAAAGGGGATGGATGAAAGGAAGAAGTTAATGGACAGGAGGATAATTACCTGAAAGGCCATTAAGGCGGAGATAGGGAAACCAGTGAGAAGCATGCAGCACAGTAATGGAATACAAGAACATCTAAATGCCGTGAAGGTTGGAAGGGTAAGGATTTATACAAGGGTAGCCAAATCCAGGTAGGCAATGAAGGCAGGGCAAAATCATATAGCGTACAGAAAGCATGCTCTTGTTAATCGGAGCCACGAAGCCCCACCTGTACACTGCAGTCCCCTGCTGTGGGAAAAACAAAGGCAGCCACAAGCTGAGCATCATGGGACCAAACAGCAACTGTGAGGTTGGAAGGGTAGGAACCCCCAAAAGAGGCTCCTTACTGGCAAGGTCCTATTAAAGGACAGCCAAAAGTACAGTGGGGAACATAAGCAGACAAAACGTATAGGGACATGGAATGGATAATGCCAATAGGCGAAAAAATATAGGAAAAGAGGCACCAGAGTGAAGCAGGACTGAGTGAACCACTATGAGGGACCTAGAAGGAGGGAGGGAGTGTGCAAGAGAACTGTGGGAGATTGGTTGTGCTGGAAGGGTTCAAAGGACCAGGAGTAAGACAAGGTAACAGAAATGACAGGCACAGGAAAGCCGGGACAAATAAGTGGTGAGGTATGGTAGCACTGGGGACAAACTTTAACTGGTAGGGAAGGTTGATGCAATAATTGGCCAAGTGGGAAAATACTGAGGAATGGCAGGCTTCAGGGTAGGGACAGAAGTGGAGCAGGACTAATAGGGTAGAAGGGGATGGAGATAGAGACAGAGCGCTGGTGCGAAGGGCAAGAAGCCCAAAAGAAAACAAGGGGACCTAGGCGATTAAGGAGGGATGGGGGGGGTGACAAAGCATCAGGGAACCAGGAAGCAACCCCAGGGGAGAGAAAGAGAGAGAGAGAGAGAGAGAGAGAGAGAGAGAAGGGGGGGACAAGAAGAGCCGCAAGGCAGCAGGTTGGGAATGGAGCAAGCCACTTTTTTTTTTTGTTTATGTAGTTGAAATTCGAGTGAAGCAGCAATAGTCAAGAAGAGCTGCTGGAAGGGTGAAGGGAATGGGGTTGACCAGGGGGAAAAAGAACAGGGAGCGAGTGAATGCTCCAAACCACAGAAGCAAGCAGGGATGGTGGCAAGCCAAGCGGGACTGACACAAAAGGGGCCACAAGCAAGCAAACCTGCAGTGCAGTGAAGGAGTCAGGGTTGGATATTGAGGTACCAATGAGAATGGGAACCCCAGCGAACAGCAGCCAGGCAAGAGGAAAGAAAACCAGGACCCACAGTGCAACGGGCTGTACAGAGGCTGCAGAGGGAAGGAAAACCACCAATAGCAGGAAGACCTGGAACCACTTGCTGGAGTTGGGACAATGTAGAGGGCTGCTCGAGGTGGTTCACCACAGCAGCAAGCAGAAAGGGAATGAAAGGAAGGGAGGCATGACCTTGAGGCATCGGACTGTGGAGAAAATGGGGAAAGGGACATTGCACACTCCGGGAGCCATGAGGCAACAGTGGAACAGGGTAAAGCAGCGGAAGAGACTGAGGGACCATGGAAATGAGACTGGAAAGGTATGGGAACGGGTCTAGGAATGAAACAGCATCAGAAAGCAGCTGTAGAGGAAGCACTGGAGACCGGCAGGAGGACAGAGAGAGGAGCACGATACAGCACGGAGATGAAGAGAGAAGGGGGGATGAGAAGGCGAAATCACCAGGGAAAAGAAATGGAACGGGAAGGAGGACGGAAAGCAACACTGGAGATGAGGCAGGCAGAGGACGCGAAGGAGACGGGGTGGGGGAGGCCGGGCAATGGGGAAACAAGCAGTCACAGAGGTAAACAGCACGAGGAAATTCAGGAGGGAGAGGAGTTGGCAGAAGGGGGACAGAGAACACCAACACAAAACAGGAGGGGGGACAGACTAAACTGGTAGAGAAAGAACAGGAAGCAGAAGGAGACAGCCCACGAGCCACACAGGAGCCCAACACTTGCAAACGGGGTGAGTTTCACAATGCTCTAAGTGGAGAACTACAGTGGGAGGCTGGTCTTTATTGGGGATGTGGGAGGAGCTATTCCCCCACATTGAACCTTGGGCTTTAGCCCTCACAAAATAAAATCTACTTCTCTGAAGCACCAGGCTGAAAACAAAAAAATGTATAAACACAGACCTGCTTCAATGAAAAATACCCTTAAGGCAAGTGGTCCCCATTCAGGCACTGGAGGCCCTGAGATTTTAGCTAGCAACTTAGTCAATTTGAAAGCCTCACATGCACTGGTTTATAAAGTTAGGGGGTCCCCTGTTACCAGATTGTCTCAAACTGTCTTAGAATCACAACATTTTTTCATAGAAACTAAAAAAGCAGATGCAGAAAGCTCAGAATCATCCAGTGAGCTCTTTCTATGCTACTACACCTGGTATAGCAGAAACTAAGGTTACTGCAGGATTTGGAATGTTCAGGACCCTCGGGTTCTATACTGAGGTCACAGCTGTGGGCTGCACCGCTACTCCCAGTAGGGAGCACATTACCCAAATGTATTTACTACCTTCCCCATTGACAATAACTGGTTCACCTGTTATAATACAACAATTTCTTCCCCCCTGCTCCCCCTCTCCCTTCTCTTTACATATTGTACTAACTTGTATATATTGTAAATATGTAAAATTTACTAGTGCTTGCACTCATATATTTTTATTATATTGGACTTTTACTACTGAACTGATTGCTGATGATATGCTCACTATGCAAATAACCTGCCTGAACATCCTCGGTCTCAAGTCTCCATCACTGTGGACACAAGCCCTACCAAACTCTTATACTCACTGGACGCTTCAGGACCACCACGGAATCATCGGCCAAAGCTGTAGGAACTGACTATATGCTCAAGAATGAACCTGTGGCTCTTTGTGTTTAATTTATACATGTTCTGCTTTCCTGCCACATTTCTGATCTCATTGCTACTTATTGTATTATCTCTTGTACCCAGTTGTACTTGTAGCTACTCTTGGAATTGTCTGCACGCAACTGTTATTTGTATCTATTCTTGGAATTGTCTTATTTCCCCAGGTTGCCCCTGAAAAAGGGACTCAACTATCTCAGTGGGCTCACCCAGTTATCAAAATTCAAATAAATAAAAAAACATGGAGCAATACAGAAATCTCAGATGTGCTATATTCAAGTGCATCATCAGGAAATCACAGGTATATGCACGTGCATTATCAGGAACTCACAGGTGTTCTGTATGCAAGTGCATTATCAGGAGGTCACAAGTGTACTACAATATATACAAGTACACCCTCAGGAAATCACAAGTGTACTATATGCAAGTGCTTCTTCAGAAAATCACCAGTGTACTATATTTATTTTATTTATTTATTGAAAAGTTTCACCAGGAAGACATACTGAGCAAAACTGCTCATTTCCAGATGCGTCCTGGGGGAAGGGAAAAAGGGCAAGTATAATTCTGAATACAGGAGACGATAGGCAAAAATAAAATAATATAAGCATAGGTTACAGTGATGATAATGTAGAAATGCATGTAGAGGACACAGTGATTACAGAGAATATGACAGTGGCTAGCTAATAAGTTGTAGCGAAAATGTAAGTGCTTATAACAGGTCATAGCTAGGCTCCCAAGGCAAGGCAAGGGGGGGAGCTGCTTAGGATTAGCAAGGCAATTGGGAAACAGAGTATAAGAAGGATTTGCAAGTAAGGGAGGCACAGCATGTTAGCTACAGTTGCAGGTAGGGGAGGTGAAAGTTCACTTGAGAGGGGAGAGGGAGAAAAGCGAAGGGGTATTTCAGATGGTAGTGGGGAGTGAGTTCCACAGCTTGGGGAAGTGATAGGAGAAGGATGTCTGGCCAGCAGATGAGGACCTGTAGGGGATGGCAAGGGTCCAAGCATCGCTATTCCTAAGGGAGAGAGAGGAGGAAGGGCGGAGGGAGAGAGGGAGGATAAGAGGTAAGAAGGGAGTGCTCCAAACCAGACCTTGCCAAGGAAGCAAGCACAAAGAGCCAGGTCATGATCACTGAGGGAAGGAAGTGCCAGAGATTGATATAAGGAGCAGTGGTGAGTGCGGGGAGGGCAGTCAAGAGTAAAGCAACAAAGGGAGTGGAAGAGGGTGTCCAATCTGGCTAGTGTGGTTTTGAGGGTGGCACTCTAGACCACATCACCATAGTCAAAATTTTGAAGGATCATTCTCAGAAAAATTTCTCTGTGGGCTGGCAAGGGGATATATTCACAATTCCGGTATGAGTCACCCAAATTGGGGAGTAGTTTTTTGTGAATGTCACTGACATGACCAGAAAAGTCAAGGTGTTGATTGAACCAGAGCACAAGGTACCTGAATGAGGCAATGACTTCCAACATGGTCCCATCTAGAGTGTGGATGGAGGGGGAAGGGGAGCCTAGAGAGTCTCTGCCTTGTGCCAAAGGCCATGGAGACTGTCTTCTTGGCATTTAGAAACAGTTAATTGTAGCATAGTCAGCACTGGACATTACTGAAGTTCTGCTGAAGAGTGGACACCACCATAGCAGTGGAAGGACTGGAAACATACAGGACAGTGTCACGCACATACATTTGTATGAATACAGATGAGCAGACCGAAAGAAGATCATTAAGGAAAATGGAGAACAGAATCAGACCAAGGACTGAGCCTTGTGAAACCCCAGTGTTGATGGGAAGGGATGGAGGAAAAAGAGTCCCCGATTCTGACTGTGACCTGCCCACCCGGTAGGATCTGAACCAGTTGATGGTAACAGCTGATAGCTCTGCAGCAGAGAGTTTGTCCAGTAGGAGGGGATGGGAGACAGTGTCGAAAGCCTTGGCTAGATCAATAAAGATGACAGAAGTGATGAGGCCCTGGCCCATACCGGAGAGGATGGATTCAGTGAGTCTGAGGAGGGAGGTGGCTGTGAAGTGATTCTTGCAGAAGCCAGATTGGAAAGGGGTGAAAAATGAGGTAGAATCAAGGTAAGGAGAGAGTTGGGAGAGTACTATGCATTCCTGCAGTTTGGCAAGGATGGGAAGGAGAGAGATTGGGCAGTAGTTGCCAGTAGCAGAGGGATCACCACCTTTAGGGAGAGGGATGATGATAGCATGCTTCCAGGCATCCAGGACAGAGTCTAGAGCAAATGAGAGGTTTAGGAGTGCAGCAATAGGATGAGGGATGGCAGGATCAGACAGACAAAGAGTAATTTGGCATCAAGGTTGTCTGGGCTTTTGCCTTTAGATGGGTTCAGGAAAGGAGGCGCCCTGAGAGCAGTGAAGAGGGATACAGGGAGAAGAAGAAGGGAGGAGCAGGATGCTTGTGGTGCAGAGGGGGGGGGGTGGGGGAGGACAGAGGATAGCAGGGAGGCACAGAGAGGTATGAGGCATTAAACTCTTTGGCCACAGAGAGGGGTTCTGATAGGGAGGTGTCTCCCACTCTGAGGACGGGGCAGGGGGGCTAGTTGGAGGGGAAGAAAGGGCATTGACCACCTTCTAGAATTTAGAAGGGTAGTTTATCTTTGCCTGAAAGGTATTAGAAAAGTAATTGGCAGATTGGTCACGTGATATAGGTGCCGATTGCAAGCTCCCATTGTTTCCTCCAGCCGCCCGATCGCTATTTTGAGATAATTTTACAATTTAAGCCCAGTTAACTTCTAGCAAAGGGAAAGGAGAAGTTTGTGAGCAGGCTCTTCACCATTTGAGTTGGGGTGAATAACGCGAATGGGGGTGGAGATGGGGAAAAATCTCCCCAAAAGAACGGCGCCTAACACTCCTGAGAAAGGCCTTAAGAAGCCTAGGCCTGAAAGTTCACATGATCCGGGTGAATCATCTTCTAACCCTGCCAAGCAAGAACTGTTATCCCTTGCCAAGTTTCTTGCCGAGTTTAAGCCTTTTAAGGAGGAAGTCACGTCTATACAACTGAAATTAAGATTTTGTCATCAGCCCTCGAGGAAGTAGTACGGTGAACTTCTGATGCCGGAGTAAAAATTCACTCCCTGGAAAAGAGAGTGGAGAAAGCTGAATTAGAATTGACAAACACGAAGCAGAAGATATCTAGAATGGAGTCCAAGCTAGAGGACCTCGAAGGTTGGAGCAGAAGAAATAATGCAGTCCTGATAGGGCTGCCCGAAGCTGAAGAAGAGCAAGATGCAGTGTTGTTCGTTCAGAAATTTGTGGAGTGAGTGGCTGGTCCCTCACCCTACGGGGCCAAATACGCTATAGAAAGGGCGCATCGGGCCCTTAGACCACCTCCCCCATCGGGATCACCACCAAGACCTTTAATATTTCGATTCCTCAACTTCTTGGAGCATCAGAACTTTCTGAAGAAAGTAAAGGAGGCACAAAGTATCACTTGGGAAGGCAAAACAGTATGAGTGGCTCAGGATCTCCCAACTACGGTCCAGCAACGGCGCTCTGCCTTCCACCCCTATGTTTCGAAGTTAATAGCAGTGGGTATCAGATTTAAAATGTTATACCCGGCGAGATTGCAAGTCTACATCTCGGGAGTATGGCACAGCTTTAACGATCCAGAGATTACCCGCTCGAGATTAAAGGAACTGCTCCCTGAACTTTACCGAGAAGTTTGAGCCCCATTCGTGGCAGGCGTTATAAGGGTTTTATGTCCCTGGGGTTCTACTCTGGTTGTGTACCGCCCATGTAGAAGGAATTTATTTCCAGCATTCTCTACCGAGTTCCTCGGTAAAGAGGCTGCGGTAGAAATAAGCTTACTTCATCGGAATGCCAAGTCTTTGCTGGACACTCACTCGCGGATAGTTCTTTTTTATTGAAAGACGTTTCTAGGATTCAGACTTGGGGGAAGTAACGAAATGCAAAATTGCTATATTTGTGTTCAGATTTAGTGGGGAAGGCTTCCCTATCAAACGTCTGTTTTGTTTTTGATTTTCATTACTGTGTTACTTTCTCAGTACAATTTAGCCGTGCATAGGAGGTGTGGAACTGTCTCTCTTCCTGGAATGATGGTCGATTTCTTGATCTAGGCAGTCAAGTGGCTCCATGGGGGGGAAGTTTTGATTTCAATCAGAAAGGTCAGGCTGCCGACATTATTGAAGTCTGATAAGGGGAAAATTCAAGCAAGGTTTTCTTTGATCGGGGTTCTTTCTCGTCGTTTCTGCGATAAGGGATTGAGCGGGTTATAGTTTGGTCAAACCGCTAGAGGGGAGTATTGCTCCATAGTTCTGGCTTATTTGCCGGGGCCGCGGTGTTCCATCCTGGGCTTAATATAAATGTTTCCAGCTTTCCCCCCAATGGATTTGGGATGTTTTACATCTGGTAAGAGTACAACGGGGGGGACTTGTAAGGTGCTCTAAGGCACGGCTACTCAGGCTTTCATTTTTGGAATGGCACTTGATAGCTTTTTGATTTTGCTGGGGCGCGAGACAATAGAGGGTTCTCGGCTTAAATTAGCTTTCTACGGTTGGGCATTACCAAATTACACGTATTATTTAACCTGGCGTTGTCATGCATTTCTAAGCATAAGCTACCAGTACCGACGCGACAACATCTGTCTCCTCAAGGGGACAGACTCCTAACATGGCTCTGTTTAAGCTTCAAAATGAGCTTGCGTACTAATCTAGATAAAGGGGTATACCTTAGTTTGCTCAGGGGGATTTTAATAAAGGACAGTCAGTTAACTCAAGCAACAAAGGAGGTAAAGGGACATTAGTAGTAGGGCGACTGAGTGGATTTTGTTTAGAAGCAAATTGACAGAAGAGGAGTTAGTAGCTTATTCTAATTCAGTCTACATCATTGGGGTCTATTTTATAGTATCTAGATTGTAGGGTGAATGGATGTGTCTATAGGTTTTCCTTTTCTTTTGAGATGAAAATGCTTAACAGAGAGAGAGAGCCAGCGCCAAAGTATATGGTACCTCGTTGGGCTATTCTGGTTTTCAATCTATTAGGAAGTTCATTCTTAAGCTATTTCCCTTATTTGTTTCTTAAATGAGTATTGAAATACAGGGCTTTCTGAGGGTGGCTGGGGGGGGCTAAAGAATTGGTATGCTACTGAGCGGAGCCTATAACAGATGTGAGGGACGGGGGTTGTTTATGCTTGTTCTCTTTATCGGGTTGGGGCATGGGAGGGTGGGATAGGGGTAATTGGTGGGGTGGGAATCAGCACAGCTCATTGGGGACTACCAAGGATGTACGTACTTGGGAGATGGATGGTTCGGTGTTTTACATTGCTGGGGCCTTGTAAGAATGGCTAATATTATAAAAATTGCAACATGGAATGTGAAGGGATTAAGGCAGCGTGTGAAGTAATACAAAATCCTTAAGCACCTTACTTTGTTGTCCATAGACATCGTGGTAATTCAAGAGTCACATTTCTTGGACTCGGAAGCCAATTGTATGAGACAGCAGCAGATCGGACACGTCTTTTCAGCTGGGGTTACCACTAATAGTGCTGGTGTACTAATTTTGATTAATAGGAAAATCCCGTTTACTGTTAAGCAGGTGCTTAAAGACCCACAGGGGCGATTTTCATTTATTCATTGTTTTATATGTTCCACCGAACTCCTCCTGGGAACCTTGTATGGGCCTAATATAGATTCACCTGATTTTATTGTAAAGTTAACTGATCTATTATATCCTTATATCAGTTTGCTGATTATCATGGGGGGAGATATGAACACCGTTATGGATCCATTACTAGATCGCTCCTCTTCTATGAGAAGAGGGTGTTCCCTTGCTCAAAGGGCACTTCATGAGCTCTTGGAGCATTATGCTTTGTGTGATGTTTGGAGGGTTTTGCACCCTTCTGAAAAGGAGTTTACTTTTCCATCTCCAGTACATAAAATGGCTACATGGATAGATTATATTTTTCTTTCCCAAGTTCTTCTCACTAGGGTAATTGAAGCTGTTATACAGCCAGGCCTACCTTCGGATCATGCGCTAGCAGTGTGTCAGTTCGCTATCTCAACCCTCCCTAAGAAGTCACCTAGATGGAAAATTAATAACCAATTATTGAAAGACGATCAGACGGTTAATGTGATCAGTGAACACATAGGACATTTTATAGAAACCAATATCCACTCTATAGATAGACCAGATCTAATATGGGGGGCTTTTAAAGCATTCATTAGGGGTGTGTTAATTAGTATGGCTACGTACAGAAAGAAGGAAAAGGATAAAAATTGGTCTCATTATTGGGTCAAATTCATGTAAAGGAAACAATGTTATCCCATACCTTCTCGGAATCAGTACAGCAGGAGCTGGTTAAGCTAAAGGAGGCTTATTTGGAATTGCTAAGGGATAAGGCCGAATTTGCGATTCTTAAAGCTAAGGCAACCTATTCCAACCAGGGAGAGAAGGCAGGCAGATTATTGGCACTCCGGATTAAACAAATGGAAGTGAACAGGCATATTTTGTCAATACGTTCCCAGACAGATGATGCTTTAAAAACAGCCCCAGAGGATATAGTGCTGGAGTTTCAGAGGTATTATGCTAGCTTATATAATGCTACCACAAGTTCAGCACCTATAGATGATATTGATGAATACTTGGGAGCTTCCAGACTAGCTTCGCTCTCGGAATCTCAGCAGGGATGGTTAGTCTCACCAATAACCGCAGTAGAAATCTCCAGGGTTATTAAAAGTCTGCCCTCAGATAAATCATCCGGCCCTGATGGTTTCTCAGCAATTTTTATAAGAGGTTTCTAGATTAGCTTCTTCCGTTATTGCTACCTCTATTTCAATATATATTATCGGGTGCTCAGACGGATCCTAGTTTATGGGAGGCTTTAATAGTTTTAATTTTAAAGCCTGGGAAAAATCCAGAGCTACCTGTGAGTTATCGCCCAATATCGCTGATGAACCAAGATGTTAAGATAATGGCGAAAATCTTAGCGGACCGTATATCGTTAGTTCTCCCAGATCTCATTGGACCGGAGCAAGTAGGATTCATGAAAGACGTTCCTCAATGGATCACCTTCGAACCCTGTCGCACGTTCTCTCGGCATCCAGAGACGCATCATTCCCAGTGGTTTTGGTCTCTCTCTGGATGCTGAGAAAGCATTTGACAGAGTTGATTGGAATTTTCTATTTAGGACTTTTAAGGCCCACAAATTTCCTGAGCTTTTTCAAAATTGGATTGAAACCTTTTATACTACCCCAACAGCTAGAATAATGGTAAATGGGATTATATCGGAGAGATTCCCATTGCGTTCTGGAACTAGACAAGGTTGTCCGTTATCACCCCTACTTTTCAATTTATATTTGTAGCCCCTCATCCGATGCTTAAAGGTCTCTCTGGTGATTCAAGGTATCACCATCCAGGGGTATGAGGTTAAAGTATCGGCTTACGCCGATGATTTGCTTTTGCAGTTATCGGACCCAGATAAGTCAATACCGGCTGTGCTGACTGTTATACAAGAATTTTCCAATTTTTCCAACTATAAATTGAACATCGATAAATCCCTGGTTTTCCCACTTAATCATACAGTAATGAAACCAAGTGTGGTAGAGCATGGTATGTCCTGGACACCGAACTCCCTAAAATATTTGGGGATACAGGTGGTCAGAAGTCCTACTTTGTTTCATAAGTTAAATCTGGATGACTTACTCAAGATTCTATAAGTGGATCTAAATAGGTGGGCCAAACTATCTATTTCACTCTGGGGAAGGGTGAATTTAATTAAGATGAACTTTTTCCCTAGGATTTTTTACCCATTGCACTTACTGAACAATTGGATTCCCATGTCATGGTTCCGAAAAGTCAATGCTTTGATAACTAAGTTTATTTGGGCTAATAGACAACCCAGGATTGCTTTTCATAAGTTGGCGGCACCCAAGGACAGAGGGGGTCTCCGGTTACCATATTTGGTTTTCTATTATTGGGCGGGTCACATGGTAAAGTATATCAGGTGGATGGAGGGTATAGGAGAACCGGGTTCCACGGGTTGGTTTCCTATTTGGCTCAAAATAGAGCTCTCTCTGATTAAACAGTGTGGTTTATCACCGGCTTTGTTACTTCACATTAGGCCAAGTGCTCTCACCCCGTTGCTGAAATCTACCCCATTGAGATTTCAGTAAGAGTACACTCCCAGGTGTGTTCATTTATGGAATATATCCATACATTAGATCTATTTCAACCCATTAAGGGAAATCCTAACTTCAAAATAAGTAACAAGCCAATTTCATCAAAGTGGCTCCCCCAGTTAGAAAATGTCAAACTTTCTCAAGTTGTGGCTCCGAATGATTTATGGCTTTCTATTACGGAAACTCTGAGCAGTTTCAATATCCCCACTAAATTTATTTTTAAAATATTCCAGCTTAAGCATTTACTAACAAAGATATTTGGGCCGGTCCCGCCTCAACGATGCAGGAATAAGTTCAGGGACATGCTAATTTCAATGTTTGGTAGCCGTCATTCAGTTTCCGGCATTTACAAACTTTTATTTAATTGTAAATACCCAGAGGTGTACATACCAGAGAGATTTTGGGTATCATGTTTTCCGGACTCGGAGATCAATTGGGCTGCGCTGTGGGCAAATTGTCACAAATACATTACCCAGGATAGGTTGCGACTTACGCAGTTTCATATTTTACATAACATTTATTATACGCCTCAAAAGTTGTATAAGTATGGTCTTATAGACTCTCCATCTTGCCCCCGATGCAGGCAGGTCATGCTCTAAGGCCTCCACCCTCTGGGGAGATATTCAACGGAGGATGGATCCCCTACTGGGTGTCTCAGACCTTTTTACTCCAGAGGTATGTTTATTGGGAGATTACTCTTCTATCTCAGTGGTACCAAGAAGGTATTATATGGCATTAATTTCTCTCTCAGTTAAGAAGGTCATTCTCCGGCATTGGAAGGATGATATAGATATTCCTTTTTCGGAATGTCTCAAAGAGATATTGGCTAATCTCAGGATGGAGAAAATGGTGGCTAGTTTAAATAATAAGATAAGCAAGTATAAAAGAATTTGGGATCCGTTGAACACACTGCTTGTTACTTAGCTGATGCCAAGGTGGTTTCGTTGTTCTGCACGGATCACCATCTGATTAGTTCGAGCTGTGCTGATTGGGGTGGGATAGTTTGTAGGGAGGGGGGAGTGGGTATGGGGGAGAGCTGCTCCAAGGCCTGTATTGTAAGCTCATGTGTGATTATTCGTACAATGATGACTATCTCTCTTGGAACTGTTCTTATTTGTGTGAAATCAATAAAATTTGATTTAAAAAAAAAAGAAAAGTAATTGGCTTTAGCTTGTCTATCTAACCTTGTGCAGTTGTTATGAAGGTAGCAGTACCTTTGATAGGCTGCAGCAGAGGATAAGTATTTGTGTTCTTTCCATGCCTGGTCTCGCACCCATAGACATGCCAGAAGATTGGATGTGATCCAGGGGCGGTGGGACCCATGGACCCTGGTGCGGGGCATGGCGATTCCACATGCTGAGGAATGTTGATTTGACATACAGTAGTCAAGGGCTAAGTCAATTAAGGTGGCAGTGTTGATTGGAGACCAGTCAGTATTGGATAGGTCACCAAGCAGAGGATATGTAAGATTTTAGGGGGGGGATCTGGGGAGCTGGAATTTCCGTATGAAGTATGTGGTGTGATGGTCGCTCACAGCATCTGGCAGAACACCTGTGTTTATGAAGCAGTGTGGGTGTGAGGCTGGGATCCAGTCAATGAGGGAATGGTTGAGGGTTTTGGGGTTGAGTTGTGTGGGTTTACTAATGAGTTAAGATTGGTTTAGGGCATTGACTTCAGAACAAGTGGTAGAGTGGGTGGAAGCAAGCCAGTTCAGGTTGAAATCACCCAGGATAAGTAGTTTACCTGAAGAGACGTGTGCTGAAAGGGATGTTAGTAGGTCTATGATGGAAGTGGGTGGGGGCAGGACAACAGTAGACTCCAGCGATGAAGATCAGTAGGGAGGAGGGGGAGTGACCTTTATTAGGATCAGTTCATAAGTGGAAGGGACTGAGAAAGCCAGGATAGTAGTGAAGTGAATAGTGGACGCGAGGTACATGGCTACTCCACCTCTTCTGCTAGCACAGTCCTGATGAATAAGGTTAAAGCAAAGGATGGCGATGCACTCATTAGAGATTTTTGGGCTGAGCCAAGATTCAGACAAGATGAGAATGTCAGGTTGGAGAGATAGGGCAAGAGGTTGGATCTGGTCAATTTCGGGCAGGAGGCTACTGATATTTACTGTAGGTGAGCAACTCTCAAACCTTGAGGGAGTTGGGAGAGGGGTAGAGCCAGGGTTTGATTCAATATCACTGGCTAGTAGTAACAATAAGGTGACAAGGTATGGTGTAAAGGATAAGATGTGTTTCCTAGCTTTCTAGGCAGTCAATGGCATTGGCTGCAGGAGCTGCTGGGTGGCGGTGGAGTCATAAATGAGGGCCTGAGTGGGGCTATTAGAGGGCAGTTAGAGGGTAGAACAGATATGCCAGAGGGCCAAGGGTAGTGGGGCGCAAAGGGGGAGCAGAGTGGAGAAGTGGAGAAGAAGTGTGGGGCAGGGTTAGCAGTTTGGGTCAGGAGCGGGAGAGGTGTGAGAGGGGAGGGACGGGTATTGTGAGGGAGGGAAGAAGGAGATAGTGGTAAGGAGGGATGGAAGGTAGATGATGCACAGTTGCATAGCGAGGGCTGCTGACAGTGGGTCCATCGGGGAAATGAGTTGCTTGTTGTATGTAAAGAAGATTCCAGGCGAATTCCCTGGGTCATGTGCAAGGATTGTAAGGTAGTAATTGAAAGGCAGAATGCAGGATCAAATGCAGTAGTGCTTGGCAGGAAATAATGGCTCCAACTGAATCAAGTTCAACAAGGTTAGTTACTAAAGCTGTGTGATTCTGAATGGTCTGAGGTTATTGTCCCTAGATGGGAGATAGGATGCCAGTAGGGGGAAAGTGGGGCATACCAAGATCTCACTCAGTAGTGGTATGAAAGTTCACTGACTGGGTAACCAGCTCCTAGGTTCCACTTAATACTAACACTACCTTAGGGTGGGAGGGTAGCTGAGGAGGGTGAGTAGGGACTGCTAAGCAGTGCCGCACATAACACGGCACAGCACCAACTGCAGCGACCTGGGCTAGGACTCAGTAGACCAAAGTGTCTAAGGTTGTTACTCAAGATGGTGCCGGATGCAGAAGTCTGGCGATATACTTGTGCCTACCTGGGGAGATGCTGGGGAGGGCTTCAAGTGCTGCTGCCCTCGCAACTCTGTAGAGATATGGGGACTGGGTGAGCTAGGGAAGGAAGAAAAGCAGCAGGTAAATGGTTTGGTAATGCACGGAGAGGCAGGCTGAAATGTGAGGAGGTGGGGCTGGTAGTGTGCAGCAGGAGGGAGGTGGGAGAAGAAAGCAGTAGAACATTAAGTACCTGTGAGTAGAGAAATGAGCTGAAATGATAAGGCAGGTACAGTAGCAGACTGAACTGACTAATATAGCAGGTGAAGTAACAAAATGAAATTAACTAATATTGCAGGTGATCAGGCAATAGATACAATTTGATTTTTGCTGACTTAGAAAACAGTACAGTCACTGCTAACCAACATTAGTACTAAACAGGCAAAGACATGTACCACAACAATGCAATCAGGATCGGCCCCAAGAACTAATATAGCCGTAGGCAGGAGCCATGTCCATAATTGTAAAAGTGTCCAAAAAAATCACAGGGCAGAGGCTGCTACGCCCTTAAGGCACCACATCAAAACAGGCATAAACATAGCATAGAGATCAGCAATCAGTCAGTGTAGGTCTGACGACAGCAGCTACATGGGCTGAGACTCAGCAGATCAAGGGGACTAAGGTTGTTACCAAAGATGGGGCAGGACACAGAAGCCTGGAGATATCCCTGTGCCTACCTGGACAGGCACTGGGGAGGGCTCCCCTCATGACCCTGTACAGATCTGGGGACTGGGTGAGCTGGGAAGATGCTGGAAGGGCTTCAAGTGCTGCTGCCCTCATGAGCCTGTAGAGATCTGGGAACTGGGTGAGCAAAGATGACACTGGACATAGAAGCCTGAAGTTATCCTTGTGCCTACCTAGGGAGATGTTTGGGAGGGCTCCAAGCGCTGCTGCCCTCAAGACTCTGTAGAGATATAGGGACTGGGTGAGTTGGGGAGATACTGGGGAGGGCTTCAAGCGCTGCTGCCCTCAAGACCCTGCAGAGATATGGGGACTAGGTGAGTTGGGGAGACAATGGGGAGTGCTTCAAGTGCTGCTGCCCTTATGACCCAGTAGAGATCTGGGAACTGGGTGAGCTGGGGAGACATTGGGGAAGGCTCCAAATGCTGCTGCCCTCACTATCCTGTAGAGATCTGGGGACTGGGTGAACTGGGAAGATGCTGGGGAGGGCTCCAAGTGCTGCTGCCCTCACGACCCTGTAGAGATCTGGGGACTGGGTGAGGTGGGGAGACACTGGGGAGGGCTCCAAGCGCTACTGCCCTTGCAACCCTGTAGAGATCTGGGACTGGGTGAGTTGGGGAGATGTTGGAGAGGGCTCCAAGTGCTGCTGCCCTTGCGACCCTGTAGAGATCTGGGGACTGGGTGAGCTGGGGAGATGCTGGGAAGGGCTCCAAGCGCTGCTGCCTTCACAACCCTGTAGAGATCTTGGGACCGGGTGAGCTCGGGAGACATTGGGGAGAGCTCCAAACACTTCTGCCCTTGTGAAGCTGTAGAGATCTGGGGACTGGGTGAGCTGGTGAGACATTGGGGAGGGCTCCAAGCACTGCTGCCTCACAACCCTGTATATGCAAGTGCACCATCAGAAAATCACAGGTGTACTATACACGTGCTTCATCAGGAAATCACAGGTGAATTATATGCAAGTGCATTATCAGGAAATGCAATAAGGCCTTCAATAATGCAACCAGAATGTTGGGGTACGTTTGGAGGGGTTTTGGTAGCAGGAGGAAGGAGATGATATTGCCCTTGTATAGGTCACTGATGAGGCCACATCTGGAATATGTGCCCAGTTCTGGAGTCTGCACATGAGGAAGGACAAGGATAAGCTGGAGTTGGTACAGCAAAAGCTCACTAAGATGATTAAGGGACAACAGGGCAGATCATGTGAGCAAAGGCTGGAGGCCTTAAACATGCACATGCTGGAGGCCAGGTAAGAGAGGCACAACATGACAGACCTTTAGGTTCCCAAAAGGAATAAATAAGGTGAACAGCAATGATTGAATCAATTTGAATGGTCAGTAATTAGGGATCATGAAGGGTATGTTCAACAGAAGGGGAGAGGTGTTGCCATTATATCTGGAACAGATGCAAACATTCAGATACCTTGGTGTTACTCTGGATTCTACCCTGTCCTTCACTAACCATATTGAACTTGTTGCCAAACCATGAAAATCCACATAGGTCTCCTCTACAAGCATAAACACTGCCTAACCGAACAAGCCCTTAAGCTAGCTAGCCAAAGCTCTATTGTCTCTTTAATAGATTACGGGCTGGTGATCTATGGAGCAGCAATGGATTCTGCACTAAGGCGCTTATCTGTAGCCTTAAATAAGGCCTGCCAACTTCTTTTAGGGGCTGCTCCACGGACACACATTTGTGATCTCTATGAGCAGGCTGATTGGTTACAATTGCATGGCCGAATTTTCCATCATACCAGTCTTGTGGTAAAGAAGCCTCCCTTGGTCTGCTGCCCCCTGGAGTGCAGACTCTCCTTAGACCATCTTGTAATATCTGCCACACCAGAAGTTCTGATAACTCCACCCTATTAGTTCCACACTGTCACACATCTCAAGGACAGAGGTCTTTCGCATTCAGAGCCCCAAAATGGTTTAATTCCCTGCCCAGTGAGGTTACTGATGCAGCTACCCTTGGCCCATTTAAATAAAAGCTCCATGGCTACCTTGTTGCTTGTGCATGCTGTGACTGTTTTGCATAATCCTATGCCCATTCCCCAACCTTCATACTGTCCATTTGATTAACTTCCCCTTTCCCTCCCCTGCCCACTCTCCTTCCCCACCATACCTACCGTACGCACACCTCCCATCTCCCCCTCTTTCCATCCTCCTAACAACCAATCTACCCCCTGCCACCCTGATAAACTCGCATATCCCCCACTGCCCCTGCCAACCAGGCTAATCCCCTCTCAGCTTAAACTTCCGCTCCACCCTTTGCCCCAACTACACTACTAACCTGCTAGCTCAGCTTACTCCACTGCTATCCTGACAACAACTGACTTGGCTGAGCTCTCTTTCCTGCCTTCCTACCTGCACCAGCCATGAAACAGGGCTGTGGTTTTCTTGCCACTTGTTCCTGTCCCCAGCATCTGTTTGACAAGGCCTTCTGGCAGCACTTCTGGGTATATTCTTGTGCAATTTTAAATTTCTCTCATCTAACATACACTTGTTGCTTCGCCTTCCTGCATTTTGTAAATACAATATTGTTGCCTATGCCACTTATTTTGCCCTCTTATGCCTTTATGCTGTATTTACACTTTCTCAAACACATTTGTTTACCTGGACAATATATTGCCTGTTATTGTCTTGACGTGGAACCTATGTAAATGAGCCTCTGGCTCAAAGGTGTTAATCTGAAACTGAAATAAATAAAAAATAAAACATCACTCATAGCTGTGCCCCACTGAGAGTAATGTACTGTATTTAATTTAGAGACTGCACCTTAGAAGAACATAGATGGAGCAGAAGCAGTCCAGAGGAGGGCAACTAAAACGATGTATAGTTTGCATGAGAAGCCCTACAAAGAGAGACTGCAGTATCTCAACATGTACACACTGGAAGAAAGGGGAGAGAGAGAGGAGAGATGATGAAGATCTACAAGTATATCAAAAGGCTAAATAGGGTACAGTTTGGGATTCTCCTTTAAATAGTAGTAGTAGTAGAAATTTATACTTTTATACAGGTAAAAGTTGGTCACAAAACACCATTAGGGCAAAAAATGCCCTATTTACAAGGTGGTCTTGTTTATGCATATACAGTGTCAGTTAAGTACAAAAATTTAGACATAAACACAATATGCACCACATGACAAAAAATATTCAGAATGGATGAACACATAACACTGTCTAATACGATTAGTTCTCATTTCAAGTATATTAAATGATCAAGTCATCTTAAACACTTGCAACATACTGTCAGTTCATGTTTCAGAGGCTCTGAGATTTGACAATAACATTTGATGCTTTCATCAATGTAATTCCAGAGACTTGCAAAACTGTATGGTAAAAGAAGAAAAAAACATCCCCATATTTCTTGTGTGGCATAGGGCCAGCATATTTTCAATGTTTGTGAAATTTTAGGCTACATTTATGCTCAGTTTTCTCTAACTTCTGTATTGAACTGACTGGTAAGTTTGGGTCAAAACTGTATTTACTTAATTAGTCCAGATCAATGTTCTTCTGTTTTCTAATGGAAGCCATCCTAGCTCCTTATACATTAAACCATGATGAATATTATAATCACAGTGAAGTGTAAACCTGGCCAATCTATTGTAAGTAACTTCTACTTTCTATATATTTTTACTGTTTGTGTATCTATAGATATGGCTCCCATAATCCAAAATTGGAACAAGAAATTGAGTTATAATAGTCTGTCACATTTTTATTTATACAATATACTACACGTCTGAATGCTCCAAGCCTATTATTATTTTTTTTAGTTATAGTTTTGATGTGATAATCAAATTTCAGATTTTTATTCACCCAGATACCTAAATACTTGTATTCTGGGACCTGGGTGAGTTCTATTACGTCAATAGTTATTACTTTTAACTCTGGATCGTTTCCCCTCCTGCCAGTGGTACTTGAATAAAAGGTCATGATTTGAGATTTATTAAAGAAATAATGCATGACAGGATGTGTGTCATGCTGGGATAACATCACACCTCGGGTGGTTGGGCACAAGGCTGCTGGCCAAGTGCATCCAACATCCAAGAAGTGATGTTATCCCAGCACGACACAGACCTGGGAGTGTATTATCCCTATCATACAAAGGCTAATGTTTAACTGCAAGAAAAAAAATTAAAAGTATTTTTGTAAGTTTTTTACTTGATTTTTGTGTGTGGAAGTGTGTTTATACAAAAATGTCTATCCATTCAAGTGGCACTCTTTGTACACTAGAAGGATTTTTCTTCTGTTTTGTATCTGCTTCCCGGTCCCATGTGTGCTTTGGTTTCATTCGGTCTGCCGTCACCCCCGGAACTGTATCCTGCTTGCAGTTTTTCCATACAGTTTGCTGCTGTAATTAAATGTTGTACCTGGAGATTATTAGTAGATAAGATTTTGAGCAGTGTTTGGCACTCCCACCCTGTCACCTTCTTGCTAGCCTCCCTCTGCTGCCACTCTCAACTAGATGTCTGCCAACCCAGTCTACCAAGCTAGAGGAAAGGAGGTAGGAAGGTGGTAGGGAGAACGTGTTTTTACCATATTTTCTGATGAAGAATCGTGCCTAAAGTAAAAAAAAAATAATGTGCACTGAACACTGAGCAAGAAGAACAGCCATGAGAGATTGTTCACTGACATGGTTTCCCGTTCACTCGGTTGGGGATCGTGGTGCTTTTTTTTTTTTTTTTTTTGCAAATTGTGAATCAACAATCAGACTATTGTTAAGTTGGTTGGGGGGGGGGGTTCTTTGCTTGCTTAGCCATTCAAATGTGGCCAGGAGCTAGCAAGTGCAGGACTTTTGAACTCCAAATGTGCTCGCACGATCGTGCTGCCAACTAGGAGAGCAGAGTAGTGAACTCAAGACCTGGCTTCGTTTTCTTTTAGCTTTTGATTTTTTTTAAATTGGGGCTCAGCTGGGAACTTGGGGCTATGTGTGGGCACTATGTATTGAGGGAACAAGTGAACATCTGCCTGAGGGATGACTGCTGGCACTGTAAGTAGACAGGGCAGTGCTGCTACTGGGCAGTGATTCATTTTACATGCTGCCATGTGTGATGCGGTCATGCATGTGCTGGGACTACATCCATGATGTTATGCTGGGATAACAACATGGGTCCAGCCCCAGACTGACCAATCACAGGGCAGCATTCTTTCTTGCCATTGTATAATACTATTTATTTATTTGAGTTTTGGTAACTGGGTAAGTCCACTGAGACAATTACAGTCCCTTTTTCAGGGTTGACCCGAGGTCAAGTATCAACCATGCAGATATGGTACAAACCATTTAATGCTACCCTGAACATGCAACCCAAGAAATGAAAACAGTATCAAAAAATGTGCTTGTAACTTTCCCGCCACTTGTTTGTTGTCTCTACTAAAGGCAACTAAAACAGTATTGTCTGCATAGAGATGAATCTCGGGGCTCTATTCTCAAAGAAAAATGAATGGCGCAAGATGCATACACCAATGCCAATGGAGCACGATGCACCATGCACCAAAGATTACCTCCAACAGTATTCTCAAAAGCATGGTGCACCACGGTCCACCAAGGTGTGCCAGCATGCTGTGCACCACAGCACTGCTGACGCAAGTGCTGCAACCTGGCACAATGCATGGTGCGCCCAAAAAAGTATGCACCATCCCCAGAAACAGTATTCACAATGCAGACCATTGGCTAGACCAGCAAGAGGTGATCTAAGGCCATATAGAGCATAAATAGTGTGCAAGCAACAGTCAGTACCTGTAGCAACTCTGATGAGGCAACACCGAACCAGCAGTAGCAGACCTAAGAAGAGATGTCAGGACCAGTGGTACTGATGGCCATGGGACTGGCCATAATGGCATGCCGCTGATGTAGATGTGCCCATCAACAAGGCGGCACTGCCCATGGACATGCTGCAGACCCAAACAGCAGACGTCGCAGGAATGCACAGCGTATATATCGCCGTCGAACTTCATACCTGGACACAAAGAAGTGATGCATAGCATGCTACTGGCTGGGCAAGGCAGCCATGAGCAAGCTATGCCAGGATCTGAGGGAGGAACTGCAGCCGTGCACACACAGGGGGAGAGCCCTCCCAATCGAGGTCAAGATCAGTGCTGCACTCTGTGTACTGGCAACTGGTGGCTTCCAGTTGCCCAGTGGTGATACCATGGGAATATTGCAGCCCTCTGCGAGCCGTTGTGTGTGGCAATTCATTGTTGCACTGGCATGACGTGTTGACAGATACATAAGCTTCCCAATGTCTGCACAGGAGCAGCAGGCCATAAAACAGAGATTAAGTGACATAGTCAGATTTCCCCATGTGCTAGGTGTAATAAACGGCATCAGGGCACCTGATGAATAGCCTGATGTGTATGTAAATCAGAAGAGATTCCATTCCATAAATATCCAGGTGGTGTGTGACAGCAAGAGTTGCATCCTGGATGTTGTTGCAAAGTACCCAGGGTCAACCCATGATGCCTTCATATTCAGGACACATGGACTGTGCCAAGCCTTCAAGAACCAGACACTGCAGGATGGCTGGCTCATAGGTAAGCAATGCACGTGATGGCATGTACACAGCAGTCAAGCACCGCTGCATGGTGATGGGTGCACACATGGGCACCCAAGGGACACACAGCAGACATAGGCCAAGGTGGCATGGGACACAGCACACATGTCACAGGACTATACAGTGCCACAGCACAGCATAGGTGGGTGCGTGACACACATCCACACATGCCTGGATAGCAATAGTCCCTGGAAAAATGCAAACTCTGTAAGTGATGAATGGGCCAGAGGGACAGCCAGAGGTGTGGCTAGCCCCAGACCTGGCAACTGGTAGGGTAACACAGCAACATGTACCAATTACAGTGGCTGCACATTCCACTGTGAGCAGATGGGCCACATCACCACCATAGCAAACACCCAATAGTGGCCAAACACCTGCAGCACATGGTAATATATGACATAATGACATGATGTTCATGCAGCTGTGACTGTAATATTTCTCGCTGCAGGTGACTATGGCTATCCCCAGCAACCATTGCTCATGACACCAATATGCCACTTGGTGGTTGCCGCGCACACACACGCTATAATGAGGCCCATGTTGTAACATATGGAGTCATTGAGCGCACCTTTGAACAACTGAAGATGTGCTTCAGATGCCTGGATTGGTCTGGTGGAGCACTCCAGTGCACCTCCGAGATGGTCTGCAAGATTGCCGTGGCATGCTGTGTGCTGCACAGCATTGCAAAGGCACATCGCTTTGGGATGCCAGAGTCAGACATGGATCAGGGGGATGGCAATGTGGATGCAGAGGAAAAAAATGCCCGAGAATGGCACATGAATGAGAATAGGTACACGCAGCACACAGTTGCTGGCCAAAGGAGACATGCCAACCTTGTCTTCTCCCACTTCACCTAGGCAATAGGCAACAACAGCAACACCACACCACACCACAGGAAGGTATGCGGTGCACTGCAGGCACTGTGGCAGCCATATGATGGACTGTTGGGACAACACCAGTGCACAGCAGTTCACCTGACCATGCAGTGGTCAAGCCAGCAGTGGCAGCCCAGACTTGCTGTGGTGATGGCAATACAGAGAGGCCCACTGGCACACTGTGCCACTGTGCATGTCATGGTGACTCAACACCCAGTGCCCACACAACATGGTGCATTCCTGGTACAACACCGAGACACATGCCCCATGCCCCAGAGAAGTTGATGTGAAGGTGTCGCTGTCTGGGGCCTTGCAAAGTGCATAGCAGCACCATACCAATGGGGGAGTCCATGCACTGTGTGGGCCTCCAGGTGGCCACTCATGGCCACAGGATGGAAAAAGTGCGATGAAGAGCAACACCATGGGAACACAGAGTGGCCAAACACTGCATCTGGGCCACTGTGGGAAGCCACAGTGGGCAGAGTATGCAGCCCAGATAAGTCTCACAGTCCACCACAGTGTGCAAATGTTACCAACCCACAATGCTGTTCACACACTGACATGGCACCATTGCACACGTGTACAGAATGAAAAGCAGCATGGTCCATGTAATGGTGGCCACACAGATGACCACATCTGCGATCTTCAATACACATGAGCCTTGGCCACGTGTGCAGCATCACACCACTGGGTCTATGTCTCACACTGGCACCTGTCAAGTAGTGCCACACAGTACCCCTGGAGAAGGAATGACACGCTGACCCCATATGCTGGTCCAACATAGGTACCACACCTGTGTCCAGGAACAGGTGCTGTGCCGCTGAACACCATCACATGGATGAAACAGGCACAGGGAGGGCTAGCCAATGCATGTTGCACCCAATCACACTCCAGCACATGGTGTGGTGTTGAACACATGATCCACTGATGCGGCATGTGACATCACATGGTGCATGCACATGTGCATCACGCGTTTGCATTCCCTGGCAGTGTGACCTGTGTTACAGGCACGTGCCATGTCCCTGAGTGTCCTCACAGCCTGCGAAGGCATCTGTTGCTAACACAACATGCGTTTCATATGCTGAATGCTATGCACGTGCATAGTGTCGGCCTAGCACTAGGTAGTCGGAAAGAGCAGCCAGAACATGGTGGATTCACTGTTTCTTAGCAGGACACATCGTAAAGTCGGTTTTCCTCAGCAAGCCACACTGCTACACCAAATCTCCACATAGACTATAATGGCAAGGAAGGCAAGTCACCAAATTTTAGTGATGAGGAGACAATGATCCTCATAAGCCAGGTGGAGCAATGGTCCAGGGTCCTGCTGCCACCTGGGAGTGCAAACAGCACCGAGCACTAGAAGGAGCATGTGTGGTGCACAATCACCACAAAGCTCCAGTGTGTCAGTGGCATTAGGTCCATGGGAAAGCAGGCCAGGCACTGTTGGAATGACCTAGCTTGGAGGGAGGCAGGAGTTGTTATGCCACCTCCACACCATGGCACGGGATGCGGACATACAAATGAGGGGAGGAAGACCTAGGAATACAGGTAGATACAGACATAGACGCATATGCACATGTAACATTGTAATGTAATGTACAACCAACACAGCCACAGTATGCACACTAACATGATGCACACCATTCCATGTCTCCACAGTGGATGATGACCAGGAACAGTGGATGGAGCACCAGGAAGGGAATGAGCAGGAGGGACCACAGTGCAGGAAGAGTGACAGCATGGCCGGACCCAGTGGCACAGGTAGGTGGAGTCCAACATTAGACACAGGGCATGCTGGGCCAGGCCAGCACGCATTGCCGCATGGGACACACATGGGCACAACACACCCACCACTTGACACACATGACCACATGGGGACATATGCCCCATGGCAGGGGTGAACATGCCCACCTGCACACACCATGAACATGGGCAGGAGTGGCATGACTGCACAGCCACATGACACACACAGCGGGGACAGCATGGCTGAGCCCAGGCAGGCTCACTGCCAGATGTAGGTGGCCCCAATGCATGGGCACACGTAGGACAGTCTGGCATCCCAACATGTATGCCTCCAGAGGTGGACATGGCACACAGCCAGCACCCAGGCAGGCTGGTCCCACATGATGCACCACAGAAACATGGTGCGGTGCACAGTGGAGCCACTGCCATGTTACCAACCACTGGGGAAGGGGTGCTGTGTGGCCCAGACCACACAGAGGGAGGGATAAGGGGTCCAGAGCTGCATGACAAGTGATGCACTGCTTTGTGCTCTGTTGCAGGTCCCACTGGGTGGGTGCAGGGAGACCACAGCATACCACGCTCTGCTTGCGCACACTGGAGAGGGCCATGAGGAGACTGAAGTGGTCTGAGGCTAGAGCATATGCCTTGAGGACACAACGGATGTAGGGTCAGCAGGAACAACCTGTGGGGCATGTAGGCACTGAGCAGGACAAGATGAGGGTGCAGGAGGAGAGGCGGGATGTCTCTAAAGTTGTGGATAGTGTGCCTGGGTATGGGATGCCATGGCTGATGGGCAGGATGGAGCAGAGTTGACAGCTGAGTCAGACTTGCAGGATGCAGACACAGCACCTGGGGGTCAGTATGCATGAGAAGGTGATGGATGTCCCCACAGTGGATGATGCTGATGGATCTGGTGACCAGCAGGGAGTGGATGATGCCGATGGGTCTGGCAACCAGAAGGGAGTGGATGTAGCTGATGGGGCTGGCGTCAGTCAGGGAGTGGATGGAGCCAATGGGTCTGGCAACAATCAGATAGGTGACACCTAGCCACAAGGTGTGAGTGCTGGTGCTGGTGATGGCAATCCCACTGCCTGGAGGGTGGGCCTGCAGTGCTACAACTGAGGACTGGCCATCCTAATTCACCCTGTCATCTGCCACATGGACAGCCTATGCTTGGCACTGCAGGCAGTGGTAGAGTACATCGAGGACCAGTCAAGGCCATGACTTGTGGACATGTGTGTAGTGTACCTGTATTGGTGGCATACCCAGCCCACTGGAACATATGCATATAATGGACAGCTGTTGCAGTTATCATGAGTGTTCTGTATGTTCATGTAGTTCAGTTATGATTATAGCAAGCATATCTGATAGTTCCCACGTACAGTTTATGTTACTTATATGTTGTGTTACTGTGCCACCGACACATATTTGACAGTGTTCCATGCATGCCATTGTTTATTCACATCTCAGTTAGATGTCCCCCATACTCCCGACCCTTGTATATAATGGTGTTCCCCAATAAATATATGTTTGTATTTGATTCTGTAGTGTGTATCTCTGTCACCATAGCTGTTACTGTGTTGTGTGTCATGCACCTGTATTGTGCTGTGTCAGCATTGGCGCAATGGATCACGGTGCCTCCTGTTGCCACACATACACCCCATGGGCAGGCTTACACAACCACACTGGTCATAGCCATGCTGCCATGCCACGCCTTGACACAGGCTCATACATGGTACCTGCTGGGGAGGGCATTGGAGAACATACAGTATACGTGCCAGTCCACATCACTGTGTAGTGGCCACTGTATGTCCCTCGAAAGATGCTGGCATGTCTGTATGTTAGGTATGGCCCCTCCCATGTTGCAATGGCTGCCGCAGTTCATGCATATGTGCTATGTTGACACCCATTCAATCACAACCCCAGTGCATCCCCAGTATCCATTGTATGGTGGGACCCCAGAGTGTATGTGCGAGTACACCCATGTGGTGTATGTGCGTGACGACTGTTGTATGGGGCTTAGTGACAGTGCTAATGTTTCAGATGTGGCAAAAGGTGTAATGCAGGGTGGGTGACGTTGTGCCATGTCCCATGTGAACAGGTGCAGGGGGCAAGAGGGTTCATGACCGCCAATAATGATACACCCCTCCACACATGCTGTCACAAGGCATGCTGTGGGTGTACATCCCTGTCCGCTTGACCACTGGGGTGGGGTGCACATGTACCAAGGGTGTGGACTATGTTGTCCCTTGCATACAGCATATGCACGGCCAGGGACATGTTGTTCAGGACTTGGGTAATGAATATGGGATATGTAGATGATGTTCTGCATGGTGTGTGTGTGTGTGTGTGTGTGTGTGTGTGTGTGTGTGTGTGTGTGTGTGTGTGTGTGTGTGAGTGAGACTGTGTCATGTGGTGACGCTGTCACCCAATGTGCTTTGTCTCACAGCACCATGGGGCATTAGGGTATGTGAGTGCTGGGTGCTGCATTGCCTGTCATCACATGGTGGTCTGTGGGTGCATATTGTGCTGCCCTGTGCAGCCCTGTGCCAACTTATATTGGGCGGGGCCATGCATCTGGAGGTTGACGGTGCCATTGCGCCATTTCCTAGACATGCATGGCATACACCATTGCCTGTCCATGTCTGTATGACTGACTGTGTGCACCAGCACTCGGCATACCGTTCCTCAATGCCATTCACATGATAACAGTGATGGCCATGTGACGGGACCTGGCCATTGGAGTTCTCTTAGTTACACATATGCCCACCAGTGTGCACACTGCTGTAGGCCACCTGGCCGGTTGTGTGTGCCGCCTGGTTATGACATGCTGACAGCATACTACATACACATGTGTGCCTGGATGTCCACACTGTGTTCACCCCCTTGTGGGTGGTGGATGCATGGCGCCTGATGCAGGGCACACACTGACATGCAGGGTGGGTGCATAGTATGGCACATGCTTCGATTATGGTGGTCTGGGCCACTGTGTTGGCGCACAGCACCGCCATGCCACATGGTGGAGCCCTGCTGTGACCGTTGGTACTGGTATCCCATCCAGGGTCACTGGGTGCAGCCGCAGCACCAAATGCCTGCCTGTGCATCCTGTCAGGCACACACCCATGCCCACTGTTCAGGTACACACACCCATGCATTATGTAGTGTACAGTGTATGCATTGAGGGGGTCATATGTGTGTAAGTCAATCCACCAGATGACAAGGTGGAACCCCACAGTTTGGACCTACTACATATTGCACCATCTAAACCATGTTCATTTGTTTACTGTGGCATACCATACTGTGGTTGCCTGTATATGGTGTGTATTGGGACCATACCATGTGCAATATGGCATTCTCACTATCGGTTATGGTCTGTGTTAATGGTGTTGCATGCCATGGTATGGTGCCACACGCTGATGTGCGCCCATGCTCAGCCATGATGTGGGCACATGACACTGCGTTACTGGGACGGTGCAAGCCTCCCTCGGCCCCTGCCCCATCCACTGGGTTTAGCCTGTTTGTTGGTTCCACTGTGTCCCACATGCTCCAGCTGTATGGTGTGTGTCCATGATGCACCCTGTCCACAGCCATCGGCCAGCATGGTGGAGCTTGGCTCACCCTATGCAGTGGGTGCTGTACACAGGCCTCCTGTCCCATCTGCTGGGGCTGTGGTCCCATCTATGCCCATGCAGCATGTGCCCCCGGGGCTGCCACATCATCCCACTGTCTGACTTTGTCTTCTTCACCTGTTAGTCCTGTGTTTCCATAGGCATGGATGGTGGTGTTGGTTGGATGCTGCTCCTCCTCTTCCATTTTGAGCGTCTTGGCTCCTTGTGCGTCTCTGGGGGCAGTGTGTTTGTTGCCTCATTTGGCTGTGTGCGCACCATCTCCATCCCTGCCGTGTCATCCCTGGACAGCCTGTCTGTTCCCATATCACCATCATCCTGTGTCACCGGCGATATTGGTGGCCCCTGTGACACCTCCGACCCTTGCACATCATCCACCGTAATGGGCATGTGTGTCAGTCCCATTTTGTTTTTGACTGGGCTGCAGCTCTGCAGGATCCATGCTCATGTCCACAACCAGGGTTGTGTTTGCTGATGTTGTGCTTGCTTCCTGACACACATCCACAGGTGTGCCTGCTGGTGTACCATCCACAGACTGTACCATGGTTGTGCAGGGTTGCTGGCTTGCCTGTCCATCCATTGCATGTCCTTGTGTCCATGAGCGACGTCCCTGCATATTCCACTGCAGGACCTGTGTCCTGTCTGTCTGTGGTCGGCTGTTGCACTTCAACCCTGCCACCCCATCCCACCTGAGCATGCTGTGTCACAGGGCCACTGGTGCTGGCCCCATTCTCTATGAGCATGGTTCCTTGCTGCTCCACGTATGTCCCTGTACTTTGCTGGCTGGCACACCATTGTCTGTCTGCCTGTGTTGTCACCAACCCCCCCCTTGCTCATGTCTCCCCTGTCCTTGATGTGACCATCCATAGCATACAGCCCACAGTCCATTTGTGCCATTTGTGTGCCATTGTGCCTTGTCTGTATGGCCAAGGTGCTGTGGTGCACATGTGGCATCATGCCCGCTACTGCCATTCCCTGTCTGCCATTTGTGTGAGGGGCCTAATGCTGTGCCTCACTGGTGGGCCACAAGGCCTGTGTGAGGCCAACGATTGCAGCTACCATTGACGTGATGGCCTCGGTTTGGGTGTGCTGCATCGCTAGTCCGTGCTCCAGCACACTGGTCAGGCACTCCATTGCCTCCGCTTGCCACTGGGCAGCAACATGCATTGCATGTTGCACTGTCATTGTCTCTGAATGTCATTGGCCGGTATCACGCACAAGGTTGTTCAGTGCATCATGTATGCCATGCATGTGCAGCTTAGAAAACATCCTGTGCCCACCTGCAGTGGTGTTATATGCCTGTACTGCATCCCTTATGCCTGCAACTGCATTGTGTAGTCCAACTTGGTACCCCACCACATCCTGAAAGTACCTGCTCAGGTCATCATCCTCCTTCACCCTGTGCACCGGTGTGGCTGCCTGAGCCGGCGGTGTGTGTTGTGGACTGACCAATGCTGGGGAGGTGTTCCCCTCTGTGTTCCCATCCTGTAGTGTTGCACAGCCTTCACTTATTGATAATGTTATTGCTTCAAGGCCCTGTCCGAGCACTGCAGGACATTGTTGCATGGTGTCATCCACATCACTGTGGCCCATGTTGCTGTGACTAGGTATACTCTGGTTCATGTCCTGTGTAATGGCCAGTGCAGTGTCCTTTGTGGGTTCCATCCCGGCTGTGCACACACTCTCTTGGTCATCATCTGTCTGCTGGTCTAGACCCCGTGTGGGACTGTCCATGGTGACTGTTGTCTGCACCACCACTTCACCCCCTGTATCTTTGTGGAGACATAATGCAGTATGTGTTTTACTGGTGTTCTGACTCTGTCTGTCAGTGCCATTCACCCAGATGCAGGTGTGCCATTCATTTGCTCTGTCTGAGCCATGCACATTGGTGGCTATGCTGGCATGCCACATGTTTCATGGCGTACTGCTCCACTATTCATGAATAGTGCACATGCTGCCTGCACTGTGTTGACACTGTGGGCATGGCCATGTGCTGAGTGTGCTGTTTGGTTACCTGCAAGGCAGGTATTTGTATGGGCACACATCATTGGCCATTGCCTCATAACACCTGTCCAGATTGTGGGCCTGACATTCGCTTACAGTGTGCAACACCATTCATGACTGTGCGGCTGCATGACTGTGTGTCTGCAGTCGGCACGTGCATGCTGGCACCTTCCCACAACAGGACCTGTGCACTGGGTGGGTGTCCAGTGCATGGTGTGGCTGTCATGTCCTGTCAGGGTGCAGGGCAGTTGCATGTCTGTTGCACTGTTGTATGGCTGTGTGGTCCACTGTCCATCATGTCACCATGCAGTGGTGCCGTGCATCATCCATGCTGCATGGGCACATGGGTGTTGTATGGGACCATTTGCAGCATGGGCCTGTCCCACTGTGTCTTACATTTGTGTCACGTGTGGGTGTGCAAGGACATTGCCTTGTTTGCTTACCTCACTTGTGCATAACTGCTGCATGCTGGAGCTGGAGGTGGAACAGGTCCAGATTATCGACCCCATCCACATCCCATCCACTCATGTGGACCACCACTCGCTCCTCCTGTGGTGTTAGAGGTATGATCTGGGTGGGGCCCCCACCGGTGCCAGTTGTGCTTCACTGGTTGTGGGCAGTCTTCTCCTTCACCCTCCTTTGGAGATCATGGTAGCACTTCTACAGTTCACGCATGGTGCATTTGCAGAGGGCAACTGCACTGACCTTTGTCAGCACATCCTCCTATGCCTGCTGTCTCTTGGCATGCAGCTCCCCGTTTCCACCCCTGGACAGTAGCAGGTTCACTTGTTGGGGTGAGGGCATTTGTTACCCTGCACAGTTACTCAGCCCTGGCATGTATGCCTGTGTTGAACATGTGCCCTTTATAACCCTGTTTGCAGGTTCCTGCACCCTTTGTTACTGACCTGTGCCTCCACTGCATCAATTAGTATGTCCATTTCCCCATCTGTAAAGTTTTTCTTTCTCTGGTGTGTCCTGGTCACACCTTGCACCACTCCTTCATCCACCACCACTGTTTCCAGCTTATGGCACGCCTTGCAACACTGTCACTGGGTGTGCTGGTCTTATGGTGCTCCATGCTCCATGTGCCATTGTGTTGTGTTGTGTTGTGGAGTGACATGATGATTCTATGAGAATATGGCGCACTGTGCTTGGCACATCAGGTTTGGCACATCCTGTCGCTTGGGTGCACCATCCACCACTCTATGTGGCCTTTGAGAACAGAGCCCAGAGTGGTTTTCATGTAGTTTGATAATCTGTTCAGACAGATCAAGAGCAGCAGAAGGTCCAGTACAGAGTCTTGTGAAACTCCTATACTTTCTTTTACTTACTTTATTCCACTTTGATAATTTACCCAAGAGCATCTTCCACGATCATAGTTCTACTTATGATTTACCATATCAAAAGCTTTGGACAAATCCACAAACAGTGCAACCACCGCCATTCCCCCATCCAAAGGAATAGCAACTAAATCTAGAAGGTCGGTGAGTGCAGTGCTCGAGGAATGTCCCTATCTAATGCTTGACTGGAATTTTGTTGTAGTATTTTTCCCGCTAAGTACTGTAGTTATACAATTGTCCATTGACTAACTTTTCATGTACCTTAGATACCACTGACAGGAGAGCAGTTGGTTGAAAATTTGATGGAGCAATCTGCTCTCCGGTTTTAAAAGTTGGAATTATTTTAGCAGCCTTCCATTTCTCTGGGTATTTCCCTTCAGTGAGACTCCAATTAAACAGCTTTCCAAATGAGAACATGCACCAAGACCTGGGGCATACAACGATGCTGAGGGGGGGGGACATTCAAGAGTAATATGAGGACATATGTTTTCATTAAATGAGTAGTGGCTGTCTGGAATAGATTGCTAACAGAAGCAGTGGAGGCTAGGGGCATTTAGCATGTAGGAGATAGACATATGTGTATATTAGATAGGCTGCAGGGAGAGGGGAAGGGAGGGTCAACAAAGACCAGATAGGGTCTGCAGAGACAGTATAGGCAAGGAACATCTGGACAGACTAGGTGGACTAAGTAGTCCTTTTCTGCCATCAAATTCTTTGTTTCTATGTTTTTATAACCACAGCTCAGCCACTTCAAATGCTAATAATGGGTATTCTGGTTAGAGGGGTAATCCTTAGGGTGGAAAAATCTATGGAACCTTATCTGGAGGATGCAGTAAGGGGTGGCACTTATAAGGGCAAACAGAAATGGATCCAGCTATGTAGTGAAGTTGCAACCACTGCCCCATGTGCCATCACTCACTGTTTGGTTTATGTATATAGCCAGCCAGGTACTTCAAAGTGCTAGAGAAAGAAAAACGTGTTGTTTTTCTAACTTGTGCTAATAGCATACATGGACCTAGCCAGGGGTCCTCCCTTCCTCCCTCTCATGTCATAAATCCAGTGCTATGACAGTTTTTTATGTTTGCTTTTGCACATGTGCAAAGCGAACATGTTGTTACAGTAGTGCAGGAGGCTGTCTAGGTGTGTAATGATAAGCCAGTAGATGCAGAAATACCGGAGGCTTGCCTCTTAAAAGCCAATGCTGAAAAGATTGATGGTGACAGTGTTTAGCTGGCTGATGGGTCTAAACTTCTTGAAGCTCAAAGGAGAAAGCCCCATCAATCACACTGGTTTTCTGCCCATTAGCAGCTAGCAGACATTGTCAGGCTTGGAAGATAAACATCAAGCCTAGCAGTGTGTGTGTGTGTGTGTGTGTAAGGCACCAGAGTTGGAAGAAACAGCATGAAAAATACAAATATAATAGGTTCAAATATGTAAACAACATATCCATAATAACATCAGAATAGTTGATTTAGGCCCTGTTCACACTGCAGCATGGTTGGGCAAAACTTTTTTTTAAATGGCTTAGTGCTTACTGTGTTGCAGCGTTCACATTGTTGAAAGTGTTTCTAAAGCCATGTTTAAAATCATGTCACAGTGTTCACACTGTGATCTGTATTCCATGCTATAGTGCATCATGGTTTCCCGAATGTGCCAAAAGCTGCTTACTAGCATGCACTGCGTGCACACCTCACGTCCCATGATGCAACGGCAGTTGCCTAGGTATTTGTTTACAAAAGGCACCCATCAGTGACTCCACGGTGATTGCTATCATTTCTGCCTATTACAGGTAAGTGAAAAGAATGAGAATGTGGAGCTTAGGCAGGCGTTTGAATGTGTTACAATGCAGGCATCATAGGATATGCAGGTATTAAGGCAGAAAATGCTGACTTTTATTGTTTTATTGTACAATGCAATTGTGACTGCTTACATGGCTCTTACAATGGATAAAGGCAAATGGTCCAGGGACAGGCGCTCTACCTGGTGGACTGGTATTGTACTGAACAGCTGGCAAGATGATGAGTGGCTTTGGAATTTTTGTATGACCAGGGCTTCATTTTGTATGCTGTGCTCTGAAGTTTATAATGTTATTGTGAAACAGGACACCTAGCTTAGGAAATGCACACCTGTGGTTAAATGTGTTGTGATTACACTGTGGAAGCTGGCTACTAATGTTGACTACCACAACTTGAGTCACCTACTTGGGGTTGTGCATTCTATTGTCTGTTAGATAGTGAGCGAAGCATGCAGTGCAATAGTAACAGTGTAATGCCATATGTCATACACTTTAGAAACATCATGGAGGTAGTGACAGGGTTTGAAAGGGAATGGGGTTTTCCCTGCTGCGGAGGAGCCATAGATGCCACCCATTTCCCCATCATATGCCCACCCCATAATGCAACTGAATACTTTAACCATAAAAGTTATTATTCAGTCATAATGCAAGCAGTTGTGGACCACAAGTTTTGTTTTGAAGATGTCAGTATCAGATGGCTTGGCAGGGTGCATGACACACAGGTATTTAAAACAGTGCTGTGTATCGAAAGGGACAGAGTGACACCTTGTTGCTGGCAGTTGTGCGGGATACTGGTGGAGTAAGTGTCCCAACAGTTCTGATCGGTGACCCTGCATACCCTCTACTTGTATGAGTCATGAAGGCCTGCCCAGACTACACAGACCAGAGAAAGAGAAACTACAATTATAGACTAAGCCGGGCAAGAATGGTGGTCAAATGTGCTTTTGGGCACCTGAAAAGGTGCTGCAGATGTTTACTAAAGAGGATGGAATTCTCCATCGAACACATCCCAATAACTGTAGCTGTCTGCTGCATCCTTCACAATGTGTGCGAGTCCAAGTCGGAGCTGTTCCATCAGGAGTGGATGTGTGAAGCAGATGTGTTTCAACAACCTGGTATTGCTCAACCAAGTTACAAAGCCAGCCCTTTGGCCGGACTTGGACATCAGGCACATGCCATTACTGAAGCCCTAGCTACACTACACCTTGTAGGGGTTGTAGAGGTTTGCTTAACATCTGTTACCTCAGGTGCTATCACGTATTGAGGTATGGTGTGTTAAAACCTGTATCCTTCATATAAATGAGTGCCAACACAAAGTTATTGTGAAATGAGTTATAGTTTACAACAATTATATAGAGCAATACATGTTGCACAAGTTTGTCCAAAGCAATGGTGACTGCTTACAGTTTATGGCACATGCGTTTATTCATTAACTATTTTATTAACAGCACAGCATGAAATGTTTTAAATGCATATAACTGCATGGAAATGAACCCAGGCAAAACTCTCTCTTTTTTGTTTCTTTACAGGGCCTAATTGTTTTAATAAAAGTTCTGATACTACTGTCAAGTGCAACTTGAAAAAGCTTTTAAAAATCCAGTCAAACTGCATTTTTATCAACATTGTTTAAGAAAGTACCTTTACTACTTGCAAGTTAAAATGTTTAAAATGTGAGGTGAAACTGTGACATTTGTTTTTTTTTTTAATAATGGCAATCAAAAGTTGTAAAGCTTTTTAAAACCACAATCAACCCAACTTCTTTTTGGTGTCTTAAAGACTCACAATGTTTAATAAAGTACATTTAGTACATGCAGGTTGAAATACTAACAATGTTTATTGAAACTGTCATTTTTATGTTTGCTTGCACGCATGTGCAAGAAACATAGTGCCGTCCAGAGGTGTGTCAGCCTCTTCCAATTCAGTCAGTGTGTTTGCAGGCGCAGTCGCAGTGCTCCAATCACTGCTCCAGCTGTCTATGACAGCAGTTGAAAATGCAGTGGCATACAGTTGAAAGGGAGAGCTCCGCTTCAGTGAACAGAGCTCCCCCTCCAACACCCACGCACGCAAATTGCGTGCTCACGTGCACCCCCCCACACACATACTGTATAGTTGATGGGGTGCCCAATGCCCCGTTGGCTCCATGGCACCCCCACCAAAAAATTCAGGTGCCACGCTGGGAGCCCACCCCAGCGTGGCACACATCCGTATGGCCGACAGGGGTGCCCAATCCCTGTCGGCTCCAGCCCCCAAACAGCTTTACAGCTGCCATGCTGGGAGCCCACCCCAGCATGGCACAAGTCCAGAGGCTGATGGGGTGCCAATCCCCCATTGACTCCAGCACCCCCAAACAGTTTTTCTAGCTGCCACGCTGGGATCCCACCCCAGTGTGGCAAATGTCCCCGTCATCTTCCTTAAAGAAAAAAAAAACCTGTAAAAGAAAACGCTCTCAGCATTCTCCCAGCCCACCCGCACCCACCCACCGCGCACCCTGCCTCCCCCACACACCCTCACCCCATACTTACTTCCGAGTCCAGCGACGGTCTTCGTGGACTGGGAACACGCCTGCACTCTTCAAAGCCGACCGTGAACTGAAGAAATGCCGGTAAACTGTATAATGGGATAGATAGTTTTTTTCAACTTCGCTGCATATCTCAGGCATTTTTTGGAATTTTTGCACCAAATTTTCAACATGGGGTTTTTGGGGCCCCTTCTCATGAATGCTGTCACTGTCATGGCGTTAATTGGGCCTGAAGGGTGATTTTGCAGTCACTGCGCGAAATCACCTTTTGGGACTGATTAACGAAACAACACTGCCGGTGTTCATAAAGTGGGCTCTCAAAAGGCTATTTGAAAATTTGGTGGAAAAATTCCTTAAAATGACTGTTTTACAAGCGTGTGTTGTGCAGTTCCTACGCACGCTCTTAAGTTCACGAATTTTTAATATTTTCACTCCAGATTTTCAACATTGCCATTTTACCACACCTCCTTATGAGCAGTACAGCTGTCATTTTTTCACATTGCGCCCAAAACGTGTTTCTGTCCATGTAGCGCACAATGGCGCAGTCGGTGTGCGAAATCAATGTATGGGACACATTAAGAAAATCACAGTGAAACTGTTCATGAGCAGAGGTCTTAAAATGGCTATGTTGAAAATTTGGCGAAAAAAATCCTAAAAATGACTGTTTTACTAGCATGCGTTGCAGAGTTCCTACGCACGCTCGTAAGTTCACAAATTTTCAATATTTTTACTACAGATTTTCAACATTGCCATTTTACAACACCTCCTTATGAGCAGTACAGCTGTCATGTTTCACATTTCTCTCACAACGTGTTTCCACCCATGTAGCGCACAGTGGCGCAGTCGGTATACGAAATCAATGTATGGGACACATTAAGAAAATCACAGTGACACTGGTCATGAGCAGAGATGTTAAGATGGCTATGTTGAAAATTTGGTGAAAAAATTCCCAAAAATGACTGTTTTAGGAGCACACGTTGCGTAGTTCCTATGCACACTGGCAAGTTTGCGAATTTGTAATATTTGCACATCAGATTTTCAACAGTGCCATTTTACCGCACTTCCTTATGAGCAGTGCAGCTACCATTTTTCATATCTCGCCCAAAATGTGTTTCCGAACATGTAACGCGACAATGGTACAGTCGGTGTGCGAAACAATGTTTGGGACAGATTAAGAAAATCACAGTGGCACTGGTCATGAGCAGAGGTCTTAAAATGGCTATGTTGAAAATCTGGTGACAAAAACCATAAATTACTGTGTTATGAGGAGCATTGGCGAAGTTTTCACGCACCGTAAGTTCATGAATTTGTAATATTTTCAGTCCAGATTTTCACCAGTGCCATTTTTCCACACCTCCTTATGAACAGTACACCTGTCATTTTCCACAACATGACCAAAATGTGTTTTCACACTTTCAGCACAGAAATGCGTGGTCGCTGTGAGAAATCATTGTTCAGGACAGATAAAGAAAATCACATTGACTCTGTTCATGATCGGAGGTCCCAAAATGCCTGTGTTAACAATCTGCTGTAAAAAAATCCCCAAACTAGTTACATTATGGGTGTGCGTTGCACAGTTTCTACGCACACTCGCGACTTCATGAGATTTTTTTGTATTTTCACAGCAGATTTTCAAAATTGCCATTTTTTACACCTCCCTATGAACAGTACCGCTGTCATTTTTCACATCCTGTTTGGAATGCGTTTTTGCACCTGTGGTGCCAAATGCCGTAGTCACTGTGCAAAAGCAGTTTTCAGCTAACAAACTGATATTGCCACTGTTCACGAGGTGGGGGTCACAAAAAAAACCATGTTGAAAATTTGGAGTGAAAATACCAACTAATGCCTGAGGCATTAGGGTTTCCGACTATAATGCCCCACCCTGTAGAGAATGACAGGCATCAGGGGTGTGACTTGGGATTCTTGCCTGTAATGCTCATACCATTCCACCCCCCCCCCACACCCTGCAGCCACTGAGAGGCATCAAGGTGTGCCTCGGACTCTTCGGCCCCAAAGTTCACCCCATTCTCCTATACCACACCCATCTCACCATGTTTCCTGATGGAATGGAGTGCGCATGAGGGCCAAAGACCTCAAGGCACACCGTGACATTTGTCAGTGTCTGCAGGGTAGGGTGTGGTGAAATGATGTGGTCGTTATGCCTGACAACCCAAAGGCACACCCCAATGCCTGTCACTCTCTGTAGGGTGGTGGTGGGGTTGGCTTTAGTTCAATACTTCACTGCCATTCCTTTTGTGCAGCTCTGTAACTTCTACACTACCAATGCCAATGCCAGCAAGCAAACATTCGGCATTGACAAATGCTTGTTTTTCAATGCTGCCAAGTGAGACTTGTAAAATGTCAGTGAAACTGTCACATTTTTGGTTCCTTGCAGGAAAGCACTGTTTTATATAACATTTACTTTCGGGTGCTAGCAAGTAAAAGTTGTGAAGAAGTTTAAAACTCAGTGAAACAGTCACATTTTTGGTTCCTTATAGAAAACAGCTATTACATATAACACTACTTTTAGTCCTGGTAAGTTAAACTTGTTAAAAGGTTTAAAACACAGTGAAACTGTCACATTTTTTGATTCTCTATAAAAAAAGAAACTACTTTACAGAAAAGTACTTTAGAACTGGCATGTTTAGACTTATATATAAATTTTGAAAACAGTCAAACTGTATGTGTTGCTACAGAACAGCACAATGCTGAATGTTGCCTTGCTGGCATTGGCATTGGTAGTGCAAGAGTTAGAGAGATGCATAATAGGAATGGCAGTGAAGTATTGAACTGACGCCAACACCACACCCACCCTTCAGAGACTGAAAGGAATTGGGGTGTGCCTTTGGGTCATCAGCCATAACGCTCATGCCATTTCACCTCACCCTACCCTGCAGACACCGACAAGTGTCATGTTCTGCCTTGGGGTCCTAGGGCCTTACACTCACCCCATTCCATAAGGAAATATACAGAGAGTGCAGCATAGGAGAATAGGGTGAACTCTGGGGCTGAAGAGTCCAAGGCACACCTTGATGCCTGTCACTGGCTGCTGGGTGGGGACTGGGATGGAATGGCATGAGCATTATAGCCGGCAATCCCAAATCACACCACTGATGCCTGTTAGTCTCTACAGGGTGGGGTGTTACAGTTGGAAACCCTAACGCCCTGGGCATTTGTTGGTATTTTCACTCCAAATTTTCAACATGGGTTTTTGTGACCCTACCTCATGAACAGAGGCACTATCAGTTCATTAGCCGAAAGGTGATTTTGCACAGTGACTATGGCATTTGGCACCACAGGTGCAAAAACGCATTCCGAACAGGATGTGAAAAATAACAGCGGTACTGTTCATAGGGAGGTGTAAAAAATGGCAATTTTGAAAATCTGCTGTGAAAATATAAAAAAAAAAAAACTGGTGAAGTCACGAGTGTGCGTAGAAACTGTGCAACGCACACCCATAATGTAACTAGTTTGGGGTGAGGGTTAAGTGATTTTGCACAGCGACTGAGCCATTTGGTACCACAGGTGCGAAAACACATTTCAGGCAGGTTGTGAAAAATGAGAGCTGTACTGTTCGTGAAGAGGTGTAAAAAATTTCAATGTTCAAAATCTGGAGTGAAAATATGAAAAACTGTGAAGTCACAAGAGTGCATAGAAACTGTGCAATGCATGCCAGTAACGCAATTATTTTGTGGATTTTTTTTTTAACCAAATTTTCAACATAGGCATTTTGGGACCTTTGCTCATGAACAGTGTCATTGTGATTTTATTTATCTGTCCCGAACATTGATTTCCCACAGCGACCACGCCATTGTGCGCCACATGTGCAAAAAACACATTTTGGGTGTGATCCAAAAAATGACAGCCATGCTGTTCATAAGGAGGTGTGAAAAAATGGCAATGTTGAAAATCTGGAGTGAAAATATTAAAAATTGTTGAAGTTACTAGCCTGCATGGAATCTGTGCAATGCACGCTTGTAACAGTTATTTTTTGGAAATTTTTTACCAAATTTGCAACATTTGTTTTTTAGGACCCCACCTCATGAACAGTGGCACTGTCATTTTGTTAACTGGTCCCAAAAGGTGATTCCATGCAGTGACCGCCAAATGACCTTTCAGAACTGAATAATGAGATGACAGTGCATGTGTTCATGAGGTAGGGTCCCAAGAACCCCATGTTGAAAATTTTGAGCCAAAATTCAAAAAAATCACTGAGCTATCCACCTAAGTTGACCCCCATTCATGCCATTATACAGCTACCGACATTTCTTCATTTTGCAGTTTGGCTTTGAAGAGTCCAGACGTGTTCCCGTTCCACCAAAGATCGCAATGCTGGACCTCCAGAGGTAAGTATGGGGTGAAGGGGGTGTGGGGAGGTTGGGTACGCAGAAGGTGGGTGCAGGTTGGTGGATGGGGGCGCTGAGGACAACGAAGAACCATTTCCTTTTTTTCAGCTACAAAAAAAAAAACGGACCTCGCGGGATTGTTTTCTTCTTTACAGGTGAATTAAAACAAATGTTTGGTAGACTGGGGTGAGCTCTCAGTGTGTCCCATGACATGCGGGGGGGGCCTGATATTGACCACACTGGGGTGAGCTCCCAGTGTGCTCCATGACTTTTGGGGTTTGATGCTGGCCACACTGGGTGGGCCCCAGTGTGCCACACAATGGGGTTGGATATGCCAACATGGGGCTTGGGCACCCCTGATGTTGGCTTTCTTTTGGGATTGTTTGAAATGTTTCACCAGGAAAGGCATGTACAGGAGGCATGTCATCTGTGCCACTGCATGACAAGCTTGTCTCCAATAGCAATGGCACAATTGTTTCAAGTTGGTGGTACTTTGCATATACTTGTGTCAGCACTAGCATGCTGGCTAACTGGGGAAGGAGGGACGCACCTACTAAAGTGTGCCCTGCATTCACCAACACTGACACACCTCTGCATTTCTCATACTACCACAAGATGTTGCTTGCGCATGCGCAAGACAGAATAAAAAGGACTGTTACTGTACTACATAAAAGTTAAACTTCATAAAATGTTTAAGAAAACAATCAAACTGTCTATTTTGAACCCTGCATACTGGAAGTTTCTTTGGCATTAAATGCTGTTTAACATTCAAACTATGGTGTACAACTTTTTACTTCAAGAAACAACACTGACACAGACAAAGTGGCACCACAACACATATCAAATAATAAACCAACATTTTATGTTTCTAAAATACAAGGTGCAACAATTATGTTACTTGCTTACAAAATGCCACTTGTTTTCTTGGGTACACTACAGACATAACAGATGTGTCCATGTGATATCGTCACTAAAGAACTCGTGTCATGCTATGGCTGGCACCTGCCATTGAGTAGTATGACCCCTGCACTGATGATCTCTGGCACGGTGCTCATGTTGCTTTGGCCTGCATCATTGAACATTGCACCATGGCTATTACTTTGATTAACCACCTTTAGGGTTGGAGATGCTGGATATTGCACTTGGGGCTGTTGGTTTGAACTGAAGATTTGTAACAGATTGTTAAAGAAGGAGGCAGACTGCTCTGCCTCCAGTCTACACATGCGCGCCTCCATTTCTAGTTTTGCTTTAGCTCTCTCCTGTTCAGCCTGCATCATTTGCTAATACTGGTGGATTAAGAGTTTCCTAGTTGGTTCGAACAGGGACTCCATAGTCTCCGGCAGCTGGTTCATTTTCTTCTTTTTCCTTAGATTCTGCAGTGGTTCATAACCAGCAGGTCTCTTCGGTACAGCAGCAAAAAGTGTTCTGGTTGATGGACATGGCAGGGTGCTATCTGAATTATCCAGCATGCTTTCACAAATGACTGCATGTTTGGACCCAGAAGACATGTTAGCCTGTGCTTCAGCATGGTCCTCCTCCTCATCACGATCCCTCTCATAGTTTGTGAATAAAGAAAAACAGTTCATGATCATGTCACAGTAAAGTGACGCAGATCACTGTAGGCATGCAAATAATCTTTAATCTTGGGGGGGGGGGTGACTGCCATATTACTTTATCAACTGCAAAGTCGGCTTATAAAGATGGATACATAAATAACAGCAAGGTGTTCCACCCACGCTGGGGTGTAGAGACAGTTATGGCTATGGTGTCTGTATTATAATTTTAGCAGTGCCTGGGTAATTTGTTTGGCGCTGCAATTAGCATTTGACCTTTTTTTTACCATGTATCATTTCTTTTCAGAGTAGTACTGCCACAGAAAACACAAAATACACCATGGAGGTGTTGCAGTAAAATACTGAGTACTGCCAACAAGACTCAGCTGTACCGCAGTACAGTACTATTTATGTTCACTTGGATGTCATGTCAGCATCATGTATTTACCTGTTAATGGCAACTCCTCCACAGGGTAATCATCGGTCCCGGGTTCTTCTGTGGCCTGTGTTTGCTCCAAACTCTCCACCACAATCCTTGGCTCTGTAGTTGGTCTTGTGCCCAGTATTTTATTTAGCTCTTCATAAAAGGGGCATACTGTATGGTGTGTCTCAGATACTATGTTCTGGTCCTTGGTGATGAGGTATTTTACCTTTAGTTTTTTTCTTTTTTTCTGGCACTGCTCAGCAGTCCCCTCTATGGCAAGGACTGCCAGATGTTGGGAAACTCTCTGGTACTCTTTAGTATTCCTGTGCATGGTATTTAATTCATTTTGTACAGTTTCTGTTGACCAATAATCTATGAGGGCCTTAATGGAATCATCATTCCAGCTAGTTACACGGTCACTCATTATGCAGAGACTTGTTTTGTTGACAATATGTACCACAACACTGGTCTGATAAAAAACAAATTTTTTCAGTCTTCACATAGTCTATAATGGCATTGCACTGATAATAAAAAGCCTATTCACACAGTCGTGAAACGTCTTAGTAAGAAAGCACTTCACTGCTAAAAGTGTTTTTTCCCCTTCTCAGTCTCCACACAGTATCGAGAATGTCTCAGGCAACAGTTTTTATGAATGGGCAACTTAAATTCAACACCTAACACCTCAGAACACTGACAGCAATTTATACAAATTTCCATTCTTGGCTCGATCTTTGTGTATGCATGGATGCACCAACAGTGGCATGCTGGCATACTGCCGCATTGCATTCTGGCCAGATGGAGGCTCGCTAACTGGGATGGGGATCTAGATGGTTCGCACTACTGGTAAGTCCATTTTCTAAACCGACCTATTTTTAAAACTGTGTTCAAGCCTACATGTAATCAATGTTTTAGTACGGTTTTCAAAAATGGTTCAGAAAGCTTGTTTACTGTGAATGCAAACCGAGCTTGGGGTACTTGAAAATGTTTTACCCTCATTTGTTTGCTTCAAGCACCCCAGTGTGAACAAGCCCTCAGATTACATATTGTTTATGTTCCCTTTAAAGAGCCTCCGATACCAGTTGGATAACTTTGAAAAATGTGTGATTTAGACACAGTTCGGTTTATAGTACATATATTTTTGCAATCATTTTTCTTACATGTACTTTCTCCTCCTGCCCATCCCCATAAGCCCCTTCTGCTGTTGACCTCAGCCTCTTCACACCACTTCCAGGACTTACCTCATCTACTTCTTACCTTATTGGGTGAGTGGTGCCATGGACAGTAGTGGTGCGGTGCCTTCAGGGTCATAGCATCATCTGCAGATTCCACCCATTACTCCCCTTGACTCAGAGCTGGCAGCATGCAATGGCGCAGACATAGATGTTGAACATGGTGCACACCTTCAATGCCTGCCTCTGACTTTCAATTCTGGTGACCGCTGCTGTGGCACCTAGCCTCCACTAGGTGACAGCCAAGCAGCAGTACACACTGCCCCCCCCCCACCCTAAAGGAGGAGATCCACTGATGGACATTAAATCCTCCTACCCCTGCCAGCCGCCAAGTGACCTTGGTCAAGTCCCAAACCCAGGCCACTGGTGCAGCAGGAGGTGAGATGTCCAGCAACTCAGCCCTCCACATTACTGGCCTGGCTACAAGGTTACTGTAGCTCAGATTTGCTTAGACAATATTGTTTGTGGCCTGGGGGGGGGGGCCTGAACATGCATTCCACTGTTTTACAGTTCTGTGCTTTTACTCTCTGTATCATTCAGCCAGAACAAGGCTTTTGTAATTCTTGACCCTTTTTCTTTATTACTGAGGGAAGTGACATGAAACAAGATTACTGTCTGTTGGACTTTTTTACTGTAGTATTGGGCTCTATGCATGATGCCAATGTGCCACATAAATCATGTGTGTTGGCATAAATACATGAGAATGCCATGGAGTGGGGTCCTGTGGACCCCGCGTGGCATTCATGACTGGCACAGAGTGCAGTTACGTGCCCGATCCCCCCGCTGCATGGACAGCAACACACTAGGGTGGGTGGGGCATGCCAGCACTACGTGCTACACACTACGGTGCATAGTGCTGCCAGTGGGGGTGCAGAGGAGGGCACAGGGTATGCCAGGGAGAATCCTGCCCTATGTCCCCTATGCACCCTGCACACACTGACTGCCGCCTGGTCCATGCAGATAGCCACTGTCCCCCATCAGCAAGTCTCCAGCACTGGTCCCCACTGGCTTCCCAGTGCCACCCAACCCAGCTCCCAGCTGTGCCCCATCCCTGTGCCAGCTGTACACCCCCCATGCTCACACATGGGGCACCGACCGGCCCCAGGATGCAGACACCCCTGACCCTGGCCCCTCTGGGTATGTGCTGGGGTTCAGTGCCACCCCAGCACCATCAACACATCCCCCAGCCTTGTATCTGTACCCCAGTGCCCCCTCACAGGCCAGCCAGTGGCACTGTCCTCTTCACACCTCCATGGCCATTGGCCATCTGATCCTCAGGGACGTGCAGCAAACACGTGCCCCACTGCATAAGGGATCCAGTGGGGGACCAGGGCTAGGCATCTGATTAGATGCAAACTTGGGTTCACTGCTCTGCCCACATCCACCCTGTGTGAACCTGCATGCTAAGGAGTGGGGCCACAGACAGATGGCCGGCAGTCATGAATGCTGCATAGTGCACACCTGTCCATAGGTGCGGAGCACTGCGGGCAGGGTACACACCTGTGGTGTGTATCTTCTGCCCCATTGTACATAGGGACCATCCTTAGTAATAAACAAATAAGGGAGACAATACCAAAAAAGGGTGAAATATAAGCTAAACTGTAAGTAGATGTAATGTTTTCACAGTTGTCCCAACAATATCAGGGCCTCTTTAGAGCCCTGCTACACTGAAAGTGAGCATTCGGCATTGACAGATTCTTGTTTAACTCCTTAAAGAGCCACTGCCGCCTGAGAAGAACTTTGAAAAACAGAATATTTGGACATAAAGCAACTTATATTTATCATTGGCTCTGTATTTCTTATCTCCATTTTCTATTACTGAGGTTATTGGCTTCCAAAACAGGATACTTGTTTTTTGAGGGTTCATCAGCTCGTACTGCTTCTTCCCAACCTGATATCATAATACTCTGCTTGTGACATCACTGTTGTTTCCATGGCAACACACTGTGTTGTCACAACAGGGCATTATGAATTCAAGTAGGAAGTAAGCTACAGAGGCAGGTGAACTCTAAGGGATAAAGATCTTGTTTTTGTGGGAATTTTTTTCAGTAATAAATAACAGAGAGGAGAAATTTATAAAAAGACATATGAAAATGCAAACTGGACTGTGTCCAGCTATTATGTTTTTCAAAGTTTTACCAAAGGTGTTAACTGCTGTTTAAACTCCTGCTGTAATGATCTCTCTCTTCATGCTCTTTCAGCCTTCCCCTCCCTTCACTCATCTCCTGTAGGGTAACAGTGGATCTCTTCATGCTCCTTACACTTGTTTCTGAGCCACTCTGTAATGCAGCTCAGGTTACTACCTTTTAAGAAGCCCAAAATGAAACATTTCATACAGCAAATGTGATTTTTCACAGGACAATATGTAACCTTGACCAATGCAACAAACTTGTTTTCTCTAAATAATCAAAAGTAAGACTATGCACCGGATATTTAGAACAGCGTGCTAGTGCTGTCATTGTGCTGCAGCTGTTCTAGCGTTTGCACCAGTCATATACTGTGACATATTCTGAGGCATTACTGTAGTGCAATACCCCTTGAATACCGGGCAGACTGAGCGCCACACAAATGACAAGAGCTGGAGCAGCACAATGCGGTAGCACAGATCTGAATATAGCACTGAGGACAGTGGAGAACACAGGAGGCCATGCAGCAGTGCAGCCAGGACTACAGCACCAGATACAGAGCTTAACACTGGAGGTGGCTGTGGGTGTGAGAGCAGGGCATCAACGACAGACATACAACTCAGCAGCACATGTACCAAAAATAAACTAGAGTCACAGAGTGAACAAAAGGATTGGCTGACCATCACTTTTGTGGGGTGCCATGCCATTTGACTACATTGGTGCCATTAAGCACAAGACTGTTTACACCAATTAGCAAAATTAATTAACCGAGAAAACATATAGCTGGAATATGGTTATAAATGTGTAATTAAGGTTCTAGCATTAATTTGTAACAGTAAGTGGGTACCTATCCCCCCCTTTTTTTTTTGGGGGGGGGGTCTGATTTCTAAAGTTTTGACTATATGCACTGTACCTTTAAGTCCCAGTATTTAAATGGGATTCACTTCCTGGCTGTGGGGCTCTTGAACAAACATCAAGTGAAACTGGTAAGAGTTAGTGGCATTTTTTTTTCTTTGTACTTTAATATACTGCTTATGTTGAAAACTGGCCTGTAAGTGGGATTCTTTTACTTTTTATTAGTAAGTGTCGTGCTACAAAATTAGCCCGTTGATCAGTGCCAGTTCCTTCTCTGCATGTAGACTAAGTTTGTTCCAGGCATGGGTGTCCCGACTGGAGCCAGGGTTTTGTTTATAGCAAAACTAAACTTTACTTATCAAAACAGGCAACAAGCTGTACTGAACAAACAAAGGCAGCAACAACATGGTAAATACATACAGAACAAGAAGTAAATCAACATGGGGGGAGGAGGGTCAAGAAGGAAAGGAAAATTGGCAGCTGCCTGGAACAAGGGGATGTGAGAAGGACAATGAACACAAAATGGGCAACCACCCATAAATAGGAGTGAGGAAACAGTGGGCAACTGTCTGAACAAAGGGGGTGGGACAAATAAAACTGGGGCAACTGCCTGTATCAAGGTGGGGTACGAAAAACAAAACGTGACTGCCCATAAAAATGGGGGGGGGGGCAACAAAACAGTGGGCAACAACCTGTACAAAGGAGTGGGAAAAACAAAACTGGGGCAACAGCCCATACCAAGAAGGGTATCAAAAACAAAACAGTGTGACTGCCCATAAAAAGAGGTGCAACAAAACAATGGGCAACTGCCCATACAAAGGGGATGGAAAAACAAAACAGGAGCAACTGCCTGTAAAAGGGGAGGCCAATACAAGAAGAACACCCACTCATCAGCAAGTGCCACCTCCACATCATGGGTTCTTAGTCAGTGGTAGTGGTGGCAATTATTGTGGCTTCTGTTGCTCTAGCACCACTGGGAGGTCTCAGATTGCCACAGTGTTTTCCTTCACTCTCCTCACCAGAAGCTGGAGGTGGCATCATTGTCACTGCAGTAGATCATCCTGGCCATCACTGTCCATGATGTCGGGATGGTGACCTTCCGCTCAATGGGCACCTACGGAAGTCAAGCCATAGAACTCAGACAGTGGGGCACACAGAACAAGTGACACAGGAGTGGCATTACATGCAAAAGAGAAGTACAACTGGTGGACACATGGGCTTCCATATCACATCTAGGTGGAGGGAGTCAAACAGCCACAGTAAAATATACCTGGCATACTAGAGACAATATTGTGGAGCCCACAGTAGAAGACTGCACATACAATGGTTGTGCCACTCTGCTACACAGGACATAGCTGTAAAATGGACAATCAAGACAGGCAAGTATGCCAGATGTGGAACTGCAGCACAAACAACAGCAGCTCCAAGCCAGGGTGCAGGAGGCTGTGGAATGGCCAGTGGTGCAGGGAGTTGCAAACACACCCTGCACCCTGCACACCTGCCATACAGCAGACAATCCAAGACAGGTGTGCAGGACAACAGACAGCTATGAGCTACATTTGTCAGCTGCAGGGTCCAGGTCAGTCACACATGTGTTACACACAGTGTACATTTGGTTAAAGTTCCAGGGCCTTACCCCCCCCCCCCAATTTTACTGCATCAAAGCCTGCACTTTTTTCAAATTAAGTCTTAATAGTCTTACTGTTCATACTTTTCGGAGGGGATCTTGGTTCTCATTATCCAGCTGAACCATGATTAGACCACTTTGGAAAAGCGACCGCCTCCGTCGGTCAGGTAAAAAGCATCATATTTTAACTTGCCTTATCAGAGCTGAGGTCTCCTTGCTTCCTCTATATTTTTTTGAAGAGACCACTCTCTAGGCTTCATTACTTATAGTGTGCTCTGGCCAATGAAAGGCTCACAGGTGTCTAATAGGGAGCTTAACAATTAGAAGGAGGACACAATTATCCTGTATTCAAATCAGTACAAAAGGTTTGCAAGCTCAACCCCTGTATTTACAATACAATTTAATAAGTTTAGTGGGGTGGCTCCTGGCATGTGACCAAACAGAAACATATGGTTAAAGTTCAAGGGCCTTAACCACCCCCATTTTACAGAGCTGAGGTCTCCTTGCTTCCTCTATATTTTTTTGAAGAGTCCACTCTCCAGGCTTTGATGCAGTAAAATGAGGGGTGGTGGTAGGTCCTGGAACTTTAACCATATGCTTCTGTCTGGTCACACACCATGAGCCACCCCACTAAACTTATCAAATTGTATTGTAAATACAGGGGTTGAGCTTGCATGCCTATTTCCCTGCAAAACAGTGTATCTGATGAATGCCCCCCCACACACACACACACCTGACAGGACTGAATACCTAAGGTGACTCAGCTCTTTCTTTGTACACAGCATTAGCTGTCCTTATGGAGGTGGGAACTGATGGGTAACTGTCAGATTAAGGCTGCCTTTACAGCTGTAAGTTGTCTTCAGCCCATGGACCCCCTACTCTCAGCCTTCCTCCCATCGATAGTTAGAACATAACCAATAGTACTTCCACCTGAGTTACAACTGGAAGGGGACCAGAGTTTTCTGCCCATCCCTCCTGCTCCCCTAAGCAGGGATCGACAAATCCCATAGCCCGATGACCCAGGCTACAATTTTTTCCCATGGGACAACCAATTTCACAGTACTTGGTTGTCCCAGGACAACCAAATCAGTGCTGCCTTTTGCTTTTGTTCAATTTATTCAGTCCGCCCGACTCCACCGCTAGGTGTCCCCAGATCTCTTGTTCGGCTGTTGGGGGGGGGGGGGCAGCAGAGCTCCAATCATGTGATCAAGCTTTAGCCATCATCTGTTTAGTAGTAGAGAGCGCCGACGCCAAAGTAGAAGCCGACAGGAAGAGCGAGCACTGTGCACCCGCTGCAGTGGGGATATCCTGCTACCCACCCAAGATCATCAAAGCACCCACTGTCAGTGTGCCACTCACAGGGCTGACAGGTAAGTTCACTAATGCTTTGGGACAGTCCTGTGGGGTGCAGGCACGATTGATGGAGTGGAGTTTGGCGGGTTAGCACAGTACTGCACCTCACACCGCCACGCCATTTTTATTGAGACAAATGCAGTAGATGCAGATGGAGTACCTTCAATGTTGCTGTAGCTGCAGGGGCCATTTCTTCAAGTGGCATTGGGGGGGCTGGCTACTCAAGAGCACACTAGTGGGAAGAACATTTTTGAAAAAGACTGAAATGGGGAAGGAAGGAGGTGGGACGTTTCCTTGCCAGTCGGGTAATGTTTGTGTCAGTTGCGAGGCATATGTGAGGATCATCAGCGACAAACTAAGTGAAGGGGGATAATTGTGGAAAAAAAAAAAACAATTTGAATCGGGTCAGTCAGAAAGTGACTGAGAAAGGACCCTAAACTAAGCCACAGTGATGCATCAACCAGCAGGCAACTAGAAAGTAAAAGTGTCTGCCAATGCTTTAGCTAAACAAAAAAAACAACAAACGGGAATATTTGTGTACGCACAGTCTGCAGTTCAGCAGAAAAGTTGGGGGCAATTGGAGTTGCACAGTTTGGGTGGACACAGAAAGAAGAGAGGAGACAGCACGGGTGTGAGATTGGACTTGTGTGTGGGACAGGGAATCTTGGGCAGTTGGGAAAAAAGGACTGAGGAGTGCTTTGAAGAAAGAGAAGGACTGATTAAAGGAAAGAAAAAAAAATTACACTACAAAGTAAAGTGCATCGCTTAAAAAAAAAATCTACCTTACCCTAGCTAACTGGCACCCAAAGGGGCCAGGTGCTCTCTGTGCTGTGGGTACTGTTGTAAAACCCACTACAAAAGAGTGTGGGACAGGTTCAAGGAGGGCTAATTGTCAGGGCTTCCTGTGTTTGGCAATTGGGTATGCAGTTGTAGGAGTAGACTTATTAAGCCACATCCATGCTGCTAGCTTGTACCCTGCCTACCTGCAGACACCCAGGTGGTGGTTTACTGTACCATGTGTCTGCCACCTGTTCCCACTGACCCACCTCCATCCCAGTCTACTAGTACCATTACTCGATAAAAGACACACACCACATATACTGAATTATTTTACCTGTTTTCTGCTGTTCTATGTCTACATACTACTAACAGTACAACCCCCATACCGTGTACTTTGTTTCTGTGTTAATTTTTTTTTTATTTAACTTGAAATGCACTGGACTACCACTTGAAACTCGGGGACTACCATTTTTGGAAAGGCCAGTTGTCCTGCACTAGCATGCCATTTTAAAATTTGTCAATCCCTGCCCCTAAATACATTTTTCTCAACAAATTACCAGTAATATGTCTGCCTCCTCCTAACACCGTGGACATGGACTATATAACTGTTACTAGATAACTGTGGCTGAGGTCTGCTCTCTCTTACCACCTAAGTCTCGTAGTTGGTATTGCAAACCTATAGCCCTAACCTATAGCCCCAGACCACCCAAGCTGCATGGAAGTTTGAAACCCTACACAATCTCCCTACTCTCTAGAGCGATCTCATGCATGCATGCAAATACTATAGATTACCTGCTTATGCACAGTTGCCTCTGCCTGACCATCCATGGCATACTTTGTCACCTTCAGTTACTAATACCCCCCTTTCCAAAATCTCCAGGGACATGCATATTCATCGCCTTCGATTAGTAATACCACACACCCCTGGAGGTGGCTAGGATGACCGTATTTCCTCTGCAGTCATCCCTGGCACCTACGTGACATCACCCTGTGTCAGGGGGGACCACAAGAGAGAAGCCCTGGGACCTCCATGCCCCCATGAGGATGCAACAATGCTTGTGGTCAGTCCTAACAGCAGTGTAGATTGCTTCCATTCAAGTGTGGAGTTCAGCAGCCTGTCTCATCAGCACAGCCTGGAAGGGGTATTGCAGTGACCAGGTGAAGGAGCATCCCTAGCGGTTATATGCAGGTTCTCATGTCTCTTCATTGAGGTAATGCTTTGTCAGACGTGCCACTACTTGAGTGATGTGGGGGGGGGTTAAAAGGGGAAGGATTAATACAAGATAGGATCTAAGTGCTGCCACACATCGTTTAAGTGTTTGAGGAAATTCCTCAACTGGCTTTTCCGTGCATCAATCTGACATCTGTTATGCATGTCCCATTATGAAGTATGCCATGAAGGGTCAAGCAGAAGCAATTGTGCATAAACAGATAATATGTAGTATTTGCATGTGTGTATGAGATGGCAATAGAGAGTGGGGAGATTGCGATGGGTTTCAAACTTTCATGCAGCTTGGGCGGTTTTGGGCTATATAGTAGGTCAGGGCTATAGGTTGGCAACAGTATGTAGGATAGTTAGGAGGTGACAGAGAGAGAGCAGGCCTCGGCCATAGTTAGGGAAGCCAATAAGCCACTTGGGATTTGAAGTGCCTCTATAATAATATTAAAGTCGAGGATAACCATGCAAATCTCTGATTGAACGGGCACAATCCCACATCTCCAGGTGATTGTTAATATATTTGTAGATTTTGCTGTCTCGGGAGGTGAATGGTGCAAGCATTTTAAATCAAACAGAGATAAAAAATAAAAAAAGAAATAAATGCAGACTGTGACATACCTTTGTTAGCATATGGCTGTGTGTGTGAGAAGGGAGCTTTTGAGTGGATTATGAAATGTCCAGTACAGTCACAAAGTGGTAGACACTTGTTAGTTCAAAGCTGAAGATAGTGAAGTGTTGTAAACAGTCATGTAGCTTGTATGCTGAGGGTGGGGAGTTCTTCTCCAGCATTTATTCCTTATAACCACTGCTAACCCCTCACCCCCCCAACCTAGCCCCCCCCCCCACTATGAGAAAAGCTCCAGCTCCCTGGACAGCTGTGCAGATGGGTAGTAGCGTCACTCCGTGTGATGTCAATGACTGTCTGAGCTCAGCCAAGATTGGGAAAGAACTCAAATGTCAATTCTGTAACAGACGCCTAAACAAAATGACTAAATATAGATATTCTGCCACACAGAAATAAAAAAAAACTTACACAGAATCCATTTTTAAACACACCCTTTGTTACACATAACACAAAATATTCACTAATATTAAAAAGAAAAATCATTGCCACTGATCTTTGACCCCTTTTAGTGCCCTGTGTCATACAGCGTACTAATACACATTGCCATGAAGATGTGTATTGTACGTCTTACCAGAAAGGACACTGGGGCACAGGATCCCCGCTGTCCTTTCCAAGTCTGACCCACGGGATCTCGTGAGGAGACCTTAGTCTCGCGATCCCAAGGGTCTGGAATGCAGCAGACATCACTTGTTTGCAGAAAGCATGCAACACTTGGTATGTCTGGGGAATGTCTGCTTTCAGTTTCTGAAGCAGAAGTCAAAGAGACAAAGTAGCAAAGCAGACAGAGGTTCCATGAGCTCTGTGTTTGTTATAATAAAAAACAAGCATTTGTCAATGCCGAATGTTGGCTTGCTGGCACTGGCATTGGTAGTGCAGGAGTTAGAGAGATGCACAATAGGACTGGCAGTGAAGTAGTGAACTGACACCGACCCCAGCCCCACCATGCAGAAAGTGACATGCATTGGGGTGTGCCTTTGGGTTATTTGCCATAACGCTCATACCATTTCACCTCACCCTACCCCGCAGAGACCAACAAGTGTTGCAATGTGCCTTGGGGTCTTCGGGCCTTACATTCGCCCCATTCCATAAGGAAATATACTGACATAGGTGCAATGTAGAAGAATGGGGTGAACACTGGCGCCAAAGAGTCCAAGACACATCTCGACATCTGTCACTGGCTGAAGGGTGGGGGAGGTGGAATGGCATGAGCATTACAGCCGACAATGGCAAGTCATACCCCTGACACCTGTCAGTCTGTACAGGGTGGGGCAGTATGGGTGGAAACCCTAATGCCCAGGGCATTTGTTGGTATTTTCACTCCAAATTTTCAACATGGGCCGTTTGTGACCCCACTTCATGAACAGTGACACTATGAGTTTATTTGCCAAAAGGTGATCTTGTACAGCGATTGTGCATTTCGGCGCCACAGGTGCGAAAACAGATTCCGGGCAGGATGTGAAAAATGACAGTTGCACTGTTCATGAGAAGGTGTAAAAAAATGGCATTGTTGAAGATCTGGAGTGAAAATATGAAAAATTGGTGACATCACGAGCGTGCATAGAAACTGCACATTGCATGCCCGTAATGCAGTTATTTTGGGGATTTGTATAACCAAATTTTCAACACAGGCAATTTGGGAACTCCGCTCATGAACAGTGTCACTGTGATTTTGTTAATCTGGCCCGAACATTGATTTCCCACAGTGACCGTGCCATTGTGCACCATGTGCGAAAACACATTTTGGGCAGGATGTGGAAAATGACAGCTGTACTGTTCATAAGGAGGTGTGAAAAAAGGGCAATGTTGAAAATCTGGAGTGAAAATATTAAAAATTGTCAAGGTTACGAGCATGCGTTGAAACTGCGTAATGCACACTTGTAACATGGTCATTCTTTGGAATTTTTCCACCAGATTTGCAAGATCGGGTCCCCATCTCATGAACAGTGGCATTGTCATTTCGTTAATCGGTCCTGAAAGGTAATTTTGCATAGTGACAGTGAAATGACCTTTCAGGGCTGAGTAACAAGATGACAGTGCATGTGCTCATGGGGTGAGATCCTAAGTGCCCCATGTTGAAAATTTGGAGGCAAAATTCCAAAAACTGGCTGAGATATGCACCAAACTTGAAAAAAAAAACATTTATGACATTATACAGCTTACCAGCATTTCTTCAGTTCGCGGTCAACTTTGAAGAGTCAAAACGTGTTCCCAGTCTACCAAAGGTCATCGCAACAAGCTCTGGAGGTAAGTATGGGGTGAGAGGGGTGTGGGGAGGTGGGGTGCGCAGAAGGTGGTGCAGGTTGGGGACCCCACGGCGAGGGACCATTTTCTTTTTTTCAGCTATTTAAAAAAAAAAAAGGAACACTGCGGACAGTTTTCTATTTTTACAGGTGTTGTGCACACTGGGGTGGGCTCCCAGTGTGCCCCATGACTTTGGGGGGATGATGTTGGCCACACTGGGGTAGGCTCCCAGTGTGGCACAGAAAAGGGGGGAGGGCCGGGACATGCTGACGATGGTCGGCTTTCATTATGGGGAGGCACACTGGGTGGGCTCCCGTTCGCCGTCACAGTCTTGGGGGCATAATTTAGGCATGCTGACAGGGGGATTGGGCACCCCTGAAGTCGCCTGCGTAGACATTGTGTGGCAGGTGGCGGCAGCAGCCACTGCCACCATGTTTATTGAAATACTTCACCAGGAAAGGCACATCGGGAGGCTTGTTATTGTGCCGCTGCATGACAAGCTTGTCTCTCAATGCAGCGGCACTTTCTTTACATGTGTTGACCACTTTACATATTTCTTGTGTAAGCGCCGGTGTAACCCCCCTGCAAATGGGGGTTCCCAAAAGACTTCCAGGAGCTTGCTTGAATGCTCCAAGCCTGAATGGTGTTTGGCTGCTAGTCGCTTATCAGTGAGTGTTTTAGAGCCTCTGGTACTGTCTTTAAGAGCTGTCTGCTTGCAGACATAATTAGTTTGTATGGGGGACTGTGTGTTTCTCTGCTTGAGTACCACTCGAGTGCTGCTAATTCACTCCATTTTGCAGTCACTAGGAGTGCAAAGGGAACCTATCTGAAAGATGTAACTGTTTGCCAGAAATCATTTAGAGTAATAATGAAAATACAGTTTGTCTAACCTGCTTTCTTTGCAGTCAGAACTGTGTTTGCCTAGTTCTCCATTCTAGTTTTGAACTGCTGAACTGGACCAATCAGTGTGGGTTAAGGTAGCTCTAAAATGGTGCCTTGGACGAATCAGAACTTGGACTCGTAATTTGAGCCAGCCACAAGAGGATTGTATGGGCAGTGACTCTGGGAGATGTGGTTTGGACTTCAGCACCTTTTTGGACCAACAAGGGCAGTCTATTGTGAGTGACAGCCAATCCAGCCAAGAACTGGGAGGAACTTAAAGGAAGTGCCCGGTTTTGTCTGCTGGAGTTTCAGTTGAGCTCTAGCAGTGAAGAGGGAAGGAGCCCTGTGCTTTTTCGGTGTGCAGTTTTAGTCGGGAAACGTGTGTAAGGCCCAGAGTTCCGGTCTGCAGCTTGTGTAACTGCTTGTTAGGACTGAATCCGTCCTGTGAAGAGAATCAAAGGATATCTGAAGAGTAGAAACCAGGCTCACCCTGTAGAAGACTGGAGAAATTGCTGAATTGCACTCGGTCTGTCAGGAACTGAATCTGCTGTGTGTTCTCCGGTGTTGTGCAGTAATTGCGATCGGGATAGAGAAGCAGCCTGCCTGGTATAGTACTTTTACCATATAAATGTGTGAGGAGGCTTGTATAGCTCAAGTGAATCCTGCTGCCATTAAAGGACTTTTGCCTGTGACTGTTTACCATATAAATGTGTGAGAGTCTCGTGGAGCTCAAGTAGCCCTGCTGACGTTGAAGGACCCTATCTTGTTTGGAGGTCATGAGTACTAATTCAGGGTTGCCCTCTGTTGAATTGCCATTAAATCCAAATGGAATTACTGTACTGCTGACTGTTTAACTAATTTTTCTTTTCTCTGTGTGAAAAGGGCCTACCAGCTGCCATGGTTTGGACTAGCCACTAGGGCTTGGGTACCCAGGGACAGTAACTGGTAGGGATAGGCCTATGCACAGAGCCATAGAGTAGATGAGTAAAGTGATAAGCTAATTAACCTGATTTCCCCTGTCCTTGTGATATTCCTCCTAAATAAATCAGAGCTGCTTGTTTCAGCAAAGTTATACTGCCTGAGGTATTTGTCTATGTTAAAGTATTGTACTGTGATTGTTGCACTGTATCTTATTTTACAGGAGGTCCCAGTGCCTGAACCAGTCCTGGGGTAAGTGTATACTGTGAAGGTAATTCTGATATATTGTGTGGGCCACTAGTGGGAAGAAAGGGGGGTTGCAGTGTCCCAGAGGGCTGTGACCAAGTTAGTTTAACTATTGCAAACCCTGACCTCTGGGTGGAAGCACCCACCATCGGATCCAGGCCCCTCAACCTGTTAGTGGCAAATCAGGCAGGGGTAGTAGCCCCTGGGATAGCGCCATCTAGGGGTTACACCTGCATGCTGGCTTATTGGGGAATGAGGGACACACCTACTAATGGGTGCCCTGCATTTGCCCACATTGATGCACCTCTGAAACCTGCTACCACCACAAGATGTTGGCCGGTGCGCAAGCGTGGCAAGCCAACATAAAAAGGGATAAAACATATAAATTCAAGGACCAGTAGTGTCCTCTTATAGATTTATTGCTGTTTTGAGTAGTTTGGGTGTTCTAGGCAAAGTAATTTTTTTTTAAGTTCATTTTTTTTTATCAGCTTGTGCTTTGTATTTTGGCCATTTAAATTTTTTTTTAAATTGCAGATCGCCGTGGCTTTGGGACTGTTGCTGCATTTCTAATTGTTGGTTTAGTGTGTTTAAAGTAATTTTTGTTCAGTATAGTGCCTTTTATTTTCTCTGTTTTATAGTCCTTCCAGGTCACCCCTGTGAGCCTTGTGCTCAGTGGGTCTCACATGGTTACAAAAGAATACTAACAAAAAAGAAAGCATTTAGGCCCATTATTAGTCCTTCCCAGTGCTCCCTGGTCACATCTGTAAATGGTCCTTGTGCCTAGTGAGTCTTACCTGGTTACAAAAGAATAATAATTAAAAAAAAGCATAGCAGAATTTGTTTGATCATATAGAGCAACACTGTAAGTGTGTGTGATACGAAGCTAGGGCTCTAGGTTCTTGCCTGGTTACTAAAGCGTAAATTAAAAAATAAAATTCTAAAAACATAATTCTCTGATAGTGCACCCAGCCACATTGTAGTTGTCCATAGTGGGATTCAAACCTAGTCATCTAGATTCTCACTGTGCATCAAGCACTAGGCAGAGCATTTAGTGGCATTTAATTTCACTATCCAAAAGTGCATTATAATCTGGGAGAGAGAAGAGAGAGAATATCTCTGCGACTGAGCCATACTTTTCATTTGCTGTACTTTACCCTTATCTGTATACTCCTTCCAAGTGCTTCCAGGTCAACCCTGTAAACCAGCTTTCCACCCAGTGAGCATTACATGGTTACCAATGACTAGAAAGCATAGAAGAGTTGTTACTATAAACTGACACTTTGAACACCCCCCCGTTCTGCCTCCCTTTGTACAAAATCACACCACACCAGTTTTCTCTGGGTTCTAAGGCCACAGCACAACTTTACTGATAATTAAAACATTAACATCATCCTTTACATTCCCTTAATAAGAGATTTGATACAATTTATACCACACTTTTACATAAATTTATATTGATTCTTTCTATATACAAACACTTGAAGTATACACTTTGTATTATCGAGACCATAACAACTTTCCGGACGCACCTCGGTTCACCGGCCTCCCGGAGGGGCCCCCTCCACCTCAGCCACACGAGAAGAGGTGGGTGGGCTTCCTCCAAGCTCTTCACCCCCACCCTGCCCACACCGACAGGGTGGGGGCTCCCCACTTTTCCCTGCCTCTCTGACCCTCCGACACAGAGCTTCAGACCAGCAGGATTCGGGGGTACAACACTCACCAGGCATCCCTGAGGCACCCCAACCACTTGTAATCATTGTGTGACATGCCTTAACCTGGATAATTGATATTCATTTCCCATTAGTCACAGCCTTGTGCCCAAAGGGAGGGAGGGAGGTGGGAAAATTCTGAGGTGTGCCCAGCAAGGAGGAAGCAAAGAGACTGGGGCTGCGATGGGTGGGAACTTTTAAACCCCACGGTGCCCCACCCCATCTCCGCCTCCTGCCTTCCTCTACCACGGGCCACCCGAGTCCCCAACCAGCATGCAGGACCCATCCCTTCTGCCAGCCACGTCACTAGCAACCTGACTCTGCCATTTGCATGGGGGACTGCAGGGCCACTGTGGCAGGGGAAATCCCAGGTCAAGTATCACCTCCCCTTAGGTGGGGAGCTTCCTTTGAACATGGAGGTTCCTATTCCACCCCCATTCTGCCCCCCTTTGTACAAAATCACACCATACCAGTTTTCTCTGGGTTCTAAGGCCGCAGCACAACTTTACTGATAATTAAAACATAAACATCATCCTTTACATTCCATTCATAAGAGATTTGATACAATTTACATCACACTTTTACATAAATTCACATTGATTCTTTCTATATACAAACACTTGAAGTATACACATCATATTATTGAGACCTTAACAACTTTCCGGAGGCATCTTGGTTCCCTGGCCTCCCAGAGGGGCCCCCTCCACCTCAGCCACACCAGAAGAGGTGGATGGGCTTCCTCCTAGCTCTCCACCCCCACCCTGACAGGGTGGGGGCTCCTCACTTTTCCATGCCTCTCCGGCCCTCTGCCACACAGCTTTGGGCCAGCAGGGATGAGGGGTGCAACACTCACCAGGCCTCCCCGAGACACCCCCCCCAACCACCATAGGGATGGCATGGCAAAGCCTTGCCTGTGCCCTCCCCCCAAACCAGCTGCTTACTTTCTTATTTTCTGTTAATTATGGTCTCCATTTTGATGTGCATCTCCACATTAAATATGTTGGCCCCCACATCAGAAAGGTGCGCCCTGTCCCTGTGATAAATCCCTGCAATTTCCGCATCTTTTTCCTCATGGACAATGGTGCAACGACCCAGCCGGCCCATGAACTTACCAATTTCCTTGTTTAGCTTAACCCTCACCCAGTCAATGGCCTTGGGCTCACAGGCGTGTCACCAGAGCTGTCATGGCAGCATGTATGACCACATGAGCTGGCATCCAGGTAACTGGTTCCACAGCATGGCCCAATCCAGTTTCATCCACAGGATTAGTTCCACTGTGGCCTGCTTCCCGAGGTTGTTACTCCCCAAGTGTATTACTAAAATGTCCGGTGTGCCAAATTTATTTCTGTTTTACTGGATGCAGGGCATGAGTTGTTCTCATCTCATGCCCCATACCCCAAACCACTGGATAATGGTTTCCTCCCTAGGTAAGCTCAGATTCTGTCCATAGACCCTGGCCTCTGCCCTCTTCTGGACCCAGAATATATAAGATGATCCCATTATCCATACACGCTTTGGGTTCCTTGGTCCTAGTAGGCAATGTGGAAGAAAGAACACAGAGATTAGTTTTGCAATTGTACTGGCCAAATATAGCTCTTAAATCTCCTGGATCTCCATCTCCCGATCTGCTTGATCTCATTTACTGCCAGCCCCATGCAAGCAGCAGAGCTGGCTGCACCAGTTCTAAATGAGTGGGTGCCAAATTGGTTTGGTTCACACCCATTAGCTTCTAAGCAAATCTTGAACACCCGGACGAATTAATACCTTGATGGCGGAACCCCATCAGCATGGATCAGCATCTGCCCCTCCCACCGGACAGATGTCAAGGAATTCCGTTACTGCATCCGGCAAATATCCGGGAGCGTGGCCACTGCAGGGTGACCATGTCCCCTGCCCCATTGATCAGTCTTTGATCTGCAGAGCCAGAAATTTACTAATGAACCCAGAGCTCCACTTCCCCATCTGAAGATCTCCACTCTATCAGCTTTTTTGGCTGCCACCAGCTCGCTGACGTGGAAGGCCCCATAGAAGGCCAGACAAAATACTGCCTGGAAAAGCTGGCACTCATAATCGCTGCTAGTGCTGCCCTGTAGCGAGTGCACTAGGGCCCTCAGCCCATTAATTGAAATGGACTTCCTGCTGTCCACGCGAGGCTGTGCCTGCCGTGCCCAACCTTCCATGAACTTCTGCACGATGAATTGTTGCATCACATCACTGTGCCCCAGCAATTTTCCAAAAAATTACACCCCAGCTAGCATTGACCCAGCTGATGAACAAGATATCCCGTCAGCCAAGAGTTCCACTACAAACCCCAGTATGGCCCCCCGTGATACGGACCATGGGTCATGTATCCCCTTGACCCTGCAGAAATCCAGGTACTTGGATAACCCCCAGCTGTAGGTGATCCATGTTCCCAGAGCTACTGACTTAGATATTACCTGCAAGATCCCACCTAGTTGCCATTCCACAACCAGGCAGGGAGGGCCAGTGGGTCTTGCATGGCTTCAGGAGCTAGCTTCCGAAACCTTTGCCACTGAAAATGAGAAAGTGCATCAGTAATTTTGTTGTCAACACCTGGCACGTGCTTGTCCTTAAATGTGACATTCAGCCTCAAACATGATAGTACAAATTTCCATAGCAAGTTGCACACTTTCTCACAGTTCACAGACTGCCTATTAATGACCTGTACCACCCCCAAATTATTGGACCAGAAGACCACAATCCTGTTGGACAGTTTTTTGTCCCATACCTCCAGGGCTACCACAATGGGGAAGAATTCCAAGAACATTAAGTTCTTGGACAAACTGTAGTCATGCCACTCTTGAGGCCATGCTGCTGTGCACCACTCACCTTGACAGTAGATCCCGAAACCCATCCCACCGTAGCATCTGTAAAAAACTTCAACTCTCAGTTGGTAGTGGCTGGTGCCTGCCAAAGCATCACTCCATTAAACAAGTGCAGGAACTCCAACCATGTGCCTAAGTCAGCTTTTATGCCTTTATGCACCCAGATAAAATGGTGTGGTTCCCAGACCCCAGCCATGGCTCTCGCCAGCCATCTGCAAAATGGGCGCCCCATGAGTAAGACTTTGCATGCAAAGTTTAGGTGTCCATGCAATTCTTGCAAGTGTTGCAGTGTCACCTTTTTTGGCCCCCATTACCTTTTCTACCAGCCCAGTCAGCTTTTGTACTTTCTCTTGGGGCAGCCTAGAAACCCCGGCCACAGAATCAAGCTCAATGCCTAAGAATGTGAGCCGAGTGCAGGGGCCCTCTGTCTTGTCCACAGCCAGCAGGACCCCAATTGTTGGGGCTATGCCCTGGAAGCACACTGCTGCATGTGTCCAGCCCTCTGGGACCAATGAAAAGGAAGTTGTCCAAGTAGTGGATGATGGACTCTATCCCGGTGGCCCCATGGGTCACCCAGTTCAGGAAAGTGCTGAACTTTTAGAAAATGGCACATGAAATTGAGCAGCCCATCAGCATGCATCGGTCAACAAAATATTGCCCCCGAACCCTCATGCGCTGGAGGCAGAAATTGTCCGGGTGCACGGGGATAAGGCAAAAAGCAGATTAAGTATCTTCCTTGGCCATTAAACCCAGGGCGCACCTCTGTACTCACTGTACTGCCACATCAAAGGATGTGTATGATACAGACGTGAGTTCAGGGTCTATCTGATCATTGACTGAATCTCCCCTCTAGAAAGAAAGGTGGTGGATGAGGTGAAACTCCATCTGTGCTTTTTTAGGTACCAGTCCCAGGGGAGAAGATTGCAGGTTAGCCAGAGGAAATGTGGAAAACAGACCCACTATCCTCCCCAGTGCCACCTCTTTTTTTATTGTTTTATCCAATTTTCCTGGGTGGTCCACAGCCGGTCTAAGGTTGCCTGCCTCACAGGCAACCCGTGGGCTCAGGTAGGGGATTTTAAAAGCAAACTTAAATCCATTCATCAATTCCAATTCCACTACTCTGTCTGAGTATTATGTTAATAAAGGATGAAGGGATGCATAATCAATTGGGGAGGGCACCTTTTCCAGTGTTGCTTGCGCTGGAGCTGTCGCCGGCGCTACTGTTCTTCTCACAGGATGTGGCCCGCCCGCATCCTTGACATTTGTATTTATTCTTACAGTTGCTTTGGTATGGGCATGATCCTTTGTTGTACCTCCAGCAATCCCCTTTCCCTTTGGAACCCACTCACCCTTTGTGTCCCCCCCCCCGGGATATACCCCATAATGGGAAAACCACTTTCGGTGCGCTGCCCAAGAAAGGGCCACCATGGGCACATCTGCTCTAGATAAAGGAAAGTTTGTATTCTGCCCCACTTAACCAATGGGTCTGAAGCCATCCGTCTCCTGAATTTCTTGTCATATCCCCGCCAAGCTTCGCCCCCAAAGGTATAGTACACTTTCAGGATGTGATCCTAATACTTGATCAATCCCAGTGCCTCCTCTGGTTCCTTTTCTAGTACGATTGTCAACAGCATATTAAATGAAGCTATCCAGGTTAAGATATCTTTTTTAACTTTGCTCTCTTTCTTCTCCTTCTTCGCCCCTTTAACCTCCTTGTTTTTCTCTGCCTTCTTCATTTCTTGCTCACCATAAAGAAGGGAGAAAATGTTGATGTACTCCTTTTTCCACACCTTCTCCTTCAAGGCCTGGGGCACATGGAGCATAGCAGCCAAGTCCAGGCCCGACCCATCAGCTGCACCTTCAGTTGCAAGGGCGGGGGGGAATCCTTCTCCCCCTTCCCACATCCTGTGTCACCACCGGGGTGCTGCCCAGCCCAGTTGCTGGTACCCCTGGGCCAGTCACATGTGGGTTGCCACTCGCTGGAAGGCTCACGGGTACAGAAGAGAGAGAAGCGCTCACAGCTGTGTGCTCTTCCTCCATCTCTGTCTCCAGCCGCTCCCCCACCCACACCTCCTCTCCCGGAGGCCCACTCCACAGGTCTCTGGTGCACAAAGACGACACAACACCCAACATTTCAGTAAACATACCCTATATTGAAGCCATGTTTTCAGCCACTTTATTAACCCACCCAGCCGGCTCCGTACCCCAGGATGGGTTGTCCAGCGGCAAACAATTTTCTTGATCTCCTATCGCTACACTCCCTATCCTGCTAGCTCCCTCGCCTAGTCCACTTGCCCTAGATGCCTCTAGATTCACTACAGATAAATGCCTCACTTCTTCCTCACAAGCAAAAGACAATTCTGGAAAGTAATAAACAGAGTACTCACCCTGTGCATCCATCGTATCCGGCCCCTTGGCAATCTTCCGGGAGTTACCCATCTGGTCCACTGCAGTCCTCTTCATCCTCTCAACCACCAAGGGAGGGGGCACTGAAAGCCCAGCAGAAGAAGAGGGGGAGGCTGCAGTCCTGAGGGGGGCCAGGAGGGAAAGCGCCCGGGAGGGCCAAGCCTGCAATGCAAGTAGGCCTGGGGGGGAGGGCAGCACCAGCTGAAGAGGGAAGGGCAGGGAGTAGGCCACCAGCTTTCACCTCAGCCCCGGGGCTGGCTGGGATCCTGGCTGCAGCAGAGGCGTGGTCTGCCTGAGCCGGAGGGAAGAAGAAGGGCAGATGACCTTGCTTGCCCCTGCCCCGGCTCCCCCTACCACCAGGCCACTTGCTCACATTTTTCTTTCCTCTGGAGGCCCCACCCGGAGCCCCCAGACTGGCCAACAACCCCCGGACCCCACGCCCAATACCTGCTAAAGGCAGGCCAAGATGTTAGATTTGGCCAACGCTCTGACCTGGGACAGCAATTCCACAATGTTGTTGGAGACAGCGGAAGCCATTGAGATGGAAAAAGAGCAGGCTGGCCAGTAACAGACCAAGGAGCAGCCGACCGCATGTGCAGCACAAGAAGGCAGCAACAAACCACACGAAATTGCACAAACAAGAACACAGGCCATGGGCAGAGAGCACACAAGTCTGGCATGCCTCACACGTGACCCCGAATGGCAATCCGAATAACTGAGCTGGGGACGAGAAGGCTGAGGTGCCAGTAGGCCACGTAGAAGTAAAACACTGGTGGGTCATGTGGAGAGGACGATCTGCTGAATGTGCGCTGACTTGAAAATTCCTGAGGCATGCCCAGTGAGGGGGAAGCAAAGAGACCAGGGCTGCGATGAATGGGAACTTTTAAACCCCCTAGCGCCCCGCTCTATCTCTGCCTCTCCTGCCTTCCTTTGCTGCGGGCCACCCGAACTCACCAACCAGCTTGCAGGGACCCACCTCTTCTGCCAGCCTTGTCACTAGCAACCTGACTCGGCCGCTTGCGTGGAGGAGAAGGGGGGACCACAGAGGCCACAGTGGTGGGGGAAACCCTGTGTCAATATCGCCTTCCCCTTTAGGTGGAGAGGCTTCCTGTAAGTGTCTGTAGTGGGATATGAACAAGGGTTCTAGGTTCTCATCTGGTTATTGAAGAATACATAAAAAAAAATAGATAATATACACAGTCGCATAGTAAGTGTCCATAGTGGGATTCAAACCTAGACATCTAGGATCTCACTTGCATGCACCAAGCGCTAGGCAAAACATTTAGTGCCTTTTAATTGCACTATACCAAAGCTCTTTACAATCCAGGAGAGGGAAGGGACAGAATCTAAGTCATACCTTTCATTTGCTGTACTTTACTCTTATTTGTATACTCCTTCCTAGTGCTCCTGGGTCAGCCCTGTTAACGGGCTTCATTCCCACTGAGCCTTATCTGATTACCAAAGAATAATAATAAAAATACAAATCACATAAAACATAGCATAAAAAAGAATTTGCCAATTAGTATAAAGTGACAGTGTCCAGAGTGGGATGCTAACCTAGGACTCTAGGTTCTCAGCTGGTTATCAAAAAAGAAATAACATTTTAAAAAGGCAGAAAAAAATGTGTCACCTAGTATACAGCAATTACACCATACCACACTGTGAGTAAGTGCTCATAGGGGGATTCAAACCTAGCCTCTAGGTTGTCATCTGTGCGCTCCAAGCACTAAGCAAAACATTTATTGCCTTTGAATTGCTCTAGTCCAAACCGCATTACAATGCAAGAGAAGAAGGGGCAAGAGACTGTCTCTGCCACTAAGATATACTGCTTGCAAGTCATGTCACGGAAATACACAGCAGAGGAGATCTTAGAAGATATCATTGGCTCTGAGTCAGAGTTGGATGATTTTATTGTCCCAGAGTCTGGGAGTGACAACTGCCCAAACAGCACCCCCTCTGATGATACAATATCAAGTGATGCTGATGAGGATGGTCCAGTGCGATATAGCCCTCAGGTCAAATCTAAGTCCCCACGTGGACATAAGTGTACGGGTGTGTCCAGTAGTGAGCGCCAGCCCAAGCCTAACAGGAAAAAGTAGAAGCACTGGCATCAGCATGATTCACAGCCCAAGCAAACATCCAAACATAGAAAGCAGAAGTGTACGGATCTGCCTAAGCTTGTGCAGGCATCGGATCCTGAGAAACTGCCCCCAAAAGAGGCCCCATTTCAGCCTCTGACAGAGCTGGAGGTGACAGTGCAAGTTGAAAGGTGCATAAACGAAAGCACCTGCCTGATTTTGTGACCCTGTCGGGCCAAGAAGGCCTTGCAGTTGAGATGGAGCCAGTAATGCAGGCTGAGGAAAGTTGCAAAAACGCATATACAAGCAACTCTCACAGACAGAGGCACTGCCTGAGCCTGAAAAGGACTTACTGTCTGATCCAGCATCTACAACTCAGGTCAAGCACAAAAAACAGAAAAAAAAGCCAAGCAATTGCCAGAGGCTGAGACTCTGTCTGAACAAGAAGTTAATTTTGAGCCTGCAACTCAGGGCACGCATAAAAAACAAAAACACAGGCATTGGCTCCAGCCTAGACATTGCTTGAGATTTAAATGCTGCCTAGTCAGCAAGCCCCCTGGGAGCTTGCACTTTCTCATGATATAATGCCTGCAATACAGGGTGAGGGTAGGTGCAAAAAACACAAGCACAGAAAATGCACAAGCATCTGCCTGAGCCCAAATTAGAGTCTCGGTCAAAAATGCGCTGACTGAAATATAAGCAGTTGCTTGAGCCTGATGCACTACCTGAACCTGAAACTCTGCCTAGAGAAGATAACCTGCTTGACTATGACTCTCTGGCTGAGCCTGATTCTCAGCCTCTGTATTGCTCCCTACCTGAGCCTGATCTTCCGCCAGAGCTTGGTATCCTGCCTGAACCTGACACTCTGCCTGAGCCTGACACTCTGCTTGAGTCTGACACGCCTCCCGAGACTGACACTCTGCCTGAGCCTGATGTTCCGCTTGAGCTTGGTATCCTGCCTGCACCTGACACTCTGCCCAGGCCTGACACTCTGCCATAACCTGACACTCTGCCTGAGCTTGACACTCTGCCCGAGCTTGACACTCTGCCCGAGCCTGACACTCTGCCTGAGACTGACACTGGCCAAGTCTGTCGTCTTACCCGAGGGACACACTCAGCTTGAGCATTTACTGTCTGAACCTTATGCCTTGCTAGAAAATGAGTCCTTACCCATCTGTAGTGCCACTTTCTTAATTGAATCTGGTCCCTCACCAATGCCTGACTCTGAAATGTGTGTCCCAGTGCTAGCTACAGGCCATAGCAGGCACCACAGTAGTCATACTCCTGTTTACCAATGGAAATCCCCAAATATGGGAAAACTATGTTCTCCCCCATTTACTGGCAATGCAGGTGTCCATGCTTACACAAGGGAGTTTACCCCCATACAATATTTTCAGTTATTTTTTAGCGATGATGTATTGTCTCATGTAGTGGAGCAAACAAATTTACATGCAGAACAGTTTTTGGCTCAGTATAGGGACAAACCAAAACCACATGCAAGGGGTCACCTGTGGAGCCCTACAAACATAGAGGAAAATGAAAAGGTTCTGGGGTCTGACACTTGAAATGGGGATAGTGGAAAAAAAACACCATTAGCATGTGCTGGTCCACCCACCCTGCTCATGCTACCCGTTTCCAGCTATAATGAGTAGGAACTGGTTTCAGCTTTTGCTGAGGTTTATGCACCTCAGTGACAACACTCATGCTTTGCCAAGGGACCATCCAGAGAATGAAAGACTTTTTAAATGAAGGCTTATCATCGATCGTCTCTTTAAAATGTTTTTTGAGATGTACATTCCATCCCAAAACATCTCAGTGGATGAATCTGTTCTGTTCAAGGGGAGGATAATATTTAAACAATACCTTCCTCTGAGACGTGCCCGATGTGGAATTAAACTGTACAAACTTTGTGAAAGCTCCACTGGATACACAAGAGTGCCAGACAGTGGAGAGTTTTAAAACTGCTCTTAAAACACATCTGTATATCTTGACTTTTCCTGATTTTTGAAGTCTTGATATTAATGATTTGTATTTTATATTAATATTTTTATTAAGTTTTAGATGCTGATTTTAAATGTTTTAGAGTTGGATGCTTGTACAGCACTTTGATATTTATGAATTACGCTAAACAAATAAAGTTATTATTATTATTATTATTACACATACCATTTCAGAATTCACACAGGAAAGAATGCCACACAGGATGTTGCAGGATGCCCCCCATGTCTGGACACAAATGAAAAAATTGTGTGGGACCTAATTCTTCCCTTGCTTATTGGAAGGCTGGGCCTGTAGTTCAATGGACAAGCAGCCAGCCACTCCCCTTCCTGAGCTTTATAAGCAGTTCCTCTCAGCCTCCTTCTGAAGCACTTTTTCTTTGAGCTAGAGGCTCTATCAGACTGTCCTTTGCAGCTGCTGAGACTTGCCCCACCCCCACCCGCCTTGCTGTGTTTTGGCCTCTGCTTGTTTCTGCTGGACTTCGGTTTTCTGTTCTGCATTTGGTTTGTATTGCTTGCCTCCAGCTGTGTGCTTCTTTGTGTTGCTTGTTCCCTGTTCTTCTGTGTTTTTGTGTCTTTTGTGTTGCATTCTTTTTGGGGCAGGGGCTTCTGTTTCTAAACTCCTTATACTTTGCTAATCCTGAACTCATGCTACTTGCTCCCATTTACTCATAATGCAATTGCAATTGTTATCTGTGTGTTTCAGCTCGTGCTGCTTTCTTCTGCCGCCTTCTATGCTATGCACCATAATTGTTTTCATCTACATGTAGTTCAGGCTCATTCTGAAACCTAGCCCAAGCAGCTCAGTCCTGCTTCCTGAACTCCTACCATGTACCTCATTGCTGCTGTTTTCACTGCACTGCCTAGCAAATTTGCGGCTTTCAGGGCATTGCCTTCCTACAGTCTATGTTCATTCGGATTGCTACCTCTATAACCAATAGTTACTCAATACTGATGCTGCTCTATTATGTTTGCACACTGCTGTTATACTCTGGAGGTTAGCTAATCTACCGCTGATGCTGTAAACTAGTTTTAATATCTGCACGTGGGTCACGGCGCTTTCCCATCACTTTCTTGTTTTTCCTACGGCTGGGGACATGGAGGTGTTGAGGAGCTCTGGCCCCGTATGGTATACTTACCTCATGTTTGAATTCTGCCTTCGCTGCTAAAATCCTCCGAGTATTTTGTCACCTTTAATTCGCTTCCTAGTTGAACTGGTTGGCTTGCCCTTGCTAATTTGTATTTGCTGCTCCTCTGACCTACGTGCAGGTCTGATCACTGCTTACTCTGCCTTACAGACCTACGTGCAGGTCCACTCATTGCTTCCTCTGCCTTATAGACCTATGTTCAGGTCCAATCATCTAATTACATGCAACTCAGTCTGCTCGTGCTTGCTAAGCACATGTCTGCCCTCCGTGAGGGTCTCCAACACTCCTTGCTTCATCCAGTTCCTTCCAAATTTGTTTCTAGGGCATGCCAACCATGACCATTAAGTACCATGGTTCAGGCCTCCCTGCAGCTGATGGTCTTGCTGTTCACCTATAAAGTCGGCATCTTGAGTGTGCGAAACTTGGGGTGGGGTCCTTCTCAACTGGCTCATAACTGGGAATGTCCTCACTCCGGGTGTAGCTTTAGCCATTCGAGACTCAATGGTATCTCCTGGTGTAGAATTTAAGACTAGCCATGAAGAGTGGTTACAGCAATCTCCTTTGGCGCTTGTATTAATTTACTAGCAATGCACCTTCACTGCATTCTCCCCATGACAGCCTCTGGTTCACCTAGTTTGTTTTTAGGGCAGGTAGGCCAGATGAGCTCCTCAGCAGTCGTTCCTCTCCTCCTCCTCCTCCTCCCATCTTGGTTGCCCATTGTTGTAGAGTAGCACTCGCAACCTTCCACGGCATTCCCATTGGAGGGAACAAGTGAGAGCTTTCCTTCAAATTGGAATATTTTCTGCCCCCCTTTAACTGGATTTCCAAATTGCAGTAGCAGAGCCATCACTAAACAAAATATCCCAAGCCTGGAGGGAAGGCGACCTAGGCCTTGTATTCCCAGAGAGTTCCTCCTCAAAGGGTTTTTTTTCTCTTCTCTGTGCGTCAGGTCATAAATGTTAGTTAACTGTAGTCAGTGTTCTCTAGTTTCTGTAGGTAAGTTCTGCTGTTGGATGGAGGTGGATGGTGTCCCTACTTGCCGTTCCCTCTCTCCTTAGGAGGCCCCCTCAGTCTCCAGTGCAAACCATCGTACTCATGTCATTTGCTCATCTCATAACTTCTTAGGCTACTTTTACCTATTGTACCCTGCTTCATGGCTCCGATTGCTAATGTTCTTCATACCAATACATTTCTTTTGGGGATGCTTCCTAAGGTATCTTTAGCCAAGAGTATCGTCCAGTGACACCTCTAGGGATGGAAGCCTCTTCGATTGGTCCTTGCTTTTGGTACCCCTACAGGGTGATAATTCCTCTGGAATAGAGAGTGCGAAAGGCCAAAACCAAAGTAACACAGTTGCACAGGTATAACACTATACTGGCTGCGTAGGCCATTGACTTGGAAGGCTGGGCCTGTAGTTCAATGGACAAGCAGCCAGCCACTCCCTCTTCCTGAGCTATATAAGCCATTCACCTCAGCCTTCTTCTGAAGCACTTTTTCTTTGCCCCACCATCCTCCCCCCCTCCTCCAGCAGCATCACCTCCCTCCTCAGGATGCTTCCTAAGGTACCTTTAGCCAAAGGAATCATCTCACGGCACCTCTAGGGGTGGAGCCCTCTTCAAGGGTTCCTTGCCTTTGGTACCACTACAGGGTGGTAATTCGTCTGGAACAGAGCGTGCAGACAGCCAAAACCAAAGTAACACAGTTGCACAAGTATAACACTATACTGGCTGCGTAGGCCATTGAAACTCTGGCTACAACCTCTACATAGATAATGTCTACACTGGAATTCCTCTCTTTAATGTCCTGTATCAGTCTGATACAGTAGCTTGTGGCACGATCAGGCCCAATAAGCAGGGATTTCCCAAATAGTTGGCAGCCAGAAAGCAAAAACATGGAAAGACCAGTGCTCTCTGATGTGGTGAACTGCTGACTGTAAAATTTACAGATAAAAAAGACGTGCACCTCCTAAGTATAAGTCATGATGAAATCTGCAGCAACTGTTACAGTTTGTGGTCAGAACAAACTGATAAACAAGCCTCAGTGTGTCCTAGATTACCACAAGCACATGGGAGGTGAGAACAAATCAGATTAGATGCCCGAGCCCTATGATGCCACTCGAAAAACTATGGCTTGGTACAAGAAATTAGCTGTCCACTTGTTGGCTATGTACAGCACTTTTATTCTGTACCAGGCAAATGCATCTGTTCCTGTAAAATACTTCTTAGATTTCCAAACTGATGTTATCCTGAGTCTCCTACTTAATTCAACAGAAGTACCTGAAATGGAAAGGAATGAGAGCATAGCCAGACTGACTGAGAAGACATTTTTGTAGAACATTCCCACCTCCTGAAAGGAAGGCTAGACTCCAGAGCTGATACGAACATATGAAACTGCCAGAAGGAAAATGCTATTTGATCTATCAAGTCTGCTCAATTTTTCAGCTAGCACTCCTACTCTGCAGCTGCCTCTCCCACCCTACCCCCGCTCCCGTGACTCTCCCTTTTGCCCTATTCCAGCCCCTCTTGAAGCATCCCACTGTTTTACAGGCCACCACCTCTGCTGGTAATGCGTTGCACTCTGCTATCACCCTTTCCATAAATAAATGCCTCCTCCTCTCCCTCCTAAACCTTCCACCCTCCAATCTAATGTCATGACCTCGAGTGTCTGCTACAAGAAAGGCATCAGGAGAAGCAAAGATATTATTGTCCACAATGTCCCACAGAGCCAGGCCTGTGCTTAGAGGATTGTTTGAGAAATACCACTCTAAGCTCATATACCGGTATGACTCATTGATACAAAAACCCAGGCTGTACAGGAGGAGAAGAGATCCATTTATTATCAGTTCCCTTGACCCTCTTTGTCACCAGTTGAAAATGCTCATCCTGTAACTTAATCAATGGGGCCTATGTTCAAAGCGAGTGCACCGTGTGTAGTGCATGCATGAATACCGCGGCGGCACCTACGTGCAGTATGCATAATGTGCATGCAGGGACTCACATAGTGTGCCAACACGCAGCTACGTGGACCCCACATGTGGCACATACATGGGGGCATACCTGCATAGGATGCAGTATAGACATCCACAGTGCCCATGTACAATGGTGATTAGGCCACCTAGGTGTGTGGAGCAGGGCATGTACATATACGCTGCCATAAGCATATGCAGAAGTCCATGCAGCTGACGGCAATCTGACACATTGGAGACACAGGCACACAAACACCCACCCACACTCCTGATGTGGTGGCACAGAGCACGGCCAGTAGCACAGGCAGTGTAGTGGCAGAGGGCACCAACACTGCATGGGGGGACATGTGCAGGCCATGCCACTCTGAACCGCCAGTGGCAACATGGTGATGCCACAGTGGACAGTGGCCAGCATGCCACGTCCGTGGACATGGCATAACCCCACAGCGGCACAACACACAGGACCGCAGTATGCACCCCACCCCAGCACAGCGCTAATGAAGGGCACAAAGATGCGTGCCACGTGGCTGCCATCTGCCCATGTGGGGGGGGCACACACTGGGCCACCCCCCCAACAGACATCCACCACACAAACCAGGTACATGGCGCACTGAGCAGTGACAACAGACAAAAGACACAGCTCAGAACGGGACTGTGCCCCCCCATAGGTGATGATGCCAGTGAGGTGGACGCCCACAGTGCAGTGCTGGTCAGTTGAAGCACACACTGTGTGACAGCAGGCGTTGCCCACAGTCCCCAGTGCATGATAATGATGATGCACCCAGAAATGGAAGCAGTACCAATGGGCATCCATCTGTTGGCCCCCTCCTCAAGCAGCGCATCAATGTGCAACCCTGCCAGCTGCCCACACCCCAGAGACAGTAAAGACAGAGATGTGTAAGAAGCTGTCCTTTATTACAAACATAAAACAGCAGCAGTGCATATACAGCAACTGTTATCCCCACCTACTCAACGGACAACAACACCCACACAGTTCAGCACAGCACAGTCTTCACTTTGCTGCACTGACTGTCGCACCACTGCCTGCACGACCATCCCTCACCATCCATCCCGGGACCTTCAGCTGTGGCACCATGCCACCACAGCCATGATTCACAGTCGCTGCTGGACTCCTCCGATGGCTGCTGCACCCTCACGTACCACTTCAACACCATATGGCACACCGGGCCCATGTAACACAGTGGAGAGAAGGGGGACACAGTGAGACATGACTTCCAGGACCAGCACAGCCCTACAGCAATAGCACTCTAGCATGGGCCCAGCCAGGCCTCCCGCCTGGACAGCATCACAGCAAGGATGTGTGCGAGCATTACAATGTACCTACTGCCACCTGCATGGCCACATGCACCTGTGCCATGGAACACAGCCCCAATGCAGACGTCCGCCCCTGCAAGCCCTGTGTTGCACTATGCTGCATGTACTGTGACCCATCGCAACACAGACTGTCACTGCCACCACACACGTGACATGAGCACGGCTGGCCACAGTACACACACAGTCAACACGGCTGCAACAGGGCACACACAGTAACATGTGTGCTTTGGGGCCTACACGCTTGTGAGACACACTGCAGTGTTGGCCAGTACAACACATGTGCCACCATGGAGACCAGCAATTACATGCAGCACCTGTACACTGTAACACCATAACACAGAAACAGCATCGCAGCAGGCAATGTGCATTGCTGTGGTCCACACCATGACAGAGCACAGTACACACCCAGCCAGAGGACAAACAGGGCATGGACACTGCACGCTATGTCCTGAAAGTGGCATGGGCCATCTCACACATGCAATGCTTTCTGCCACGCATGCACTGCAGAACGACAGGCACCTGCTGCACTGCTGTGCCCAAGCAGGCCATACAGTGCACAGGACCACATGCCGGGTGGCACTGACCATCAGGCCATGGCATGTTATGCATCAGGAGGCCTGCACAGGGCCACAAGGCCACTATCTGGCAGTGTCACGGGCGAGGACTGGTGTTGCAGGCCAGGCCCAGGCACACAAATGCCCACGTGTGCCGCCCCAATGGCGATGTGCAGCCCATGTGACACTGCACCATGCAGCGTGGGGTAACAGGTCCACTACATGAGCCATGCACACACACTGCATCGGCCACAACATGCACACTTTATGCACCCATCTGCAACGGGACAGTCACCCGCCAGTGGGTGAGCATCTCAATGTTGTCCTGCTCCCCTTCGTACAGCACTTCACCATCCAAGGTCTCCCTGGACATGTACTGAGGGAATGGCACCCTCCACTGCTGCCTCCTCTTGCTTGGTGTGACAACCATGACTGGTGCCCCATCTGGCTGCACCACTCAGTCTAGGAGCATCCGCCATGGCATGCCCCTCCTGTCCTGTGTGTGAGAAGAGAGAGAGAAAGGGGGAAGAAGTGTTAGGACTCATCAGAGAAAATGCATAACAACATGATATGTGCCAGTATAAGGTAGATCTGTACTCACCCGTGCATGCCCTTGCACCATCTGCAGGGTGCCATATCCTCCAGAGTTGCAAAAGTCCAGCTCTGCTACCCACCAAAAGGTGTAGTGGAAATCGGTCCTCTTGTGTTTGACCTGCTGAGGCCGCCATCACTCTAGCTGCTCTCAGCTACATGCAGCAGGCACAGGGGCCATGGCACACATTGTCACATGTGCCAACAACCTGTGCAGGTCCACCACACACATACTGCACGACACTCCCCCTTAAAGACAAACAGTGCCATACACGGCGATATATCACGGCTGCACCTGGGGAATGCTGGGTGCACCAGAAACCTACCACAATAGAAGAATGTGCCCAGGAACACTCATGCACTTCAATATGCTGTATGGGGAGGAGCAGTTGCTGCAGTGACAATGGTATTGGCTGAGGCTTTACTGTCCACACCTGGAAGCCTCCACACTGCAGGAGGTGCACTTCATGGAGCAGTTCCACTTTCCATGGGCGGTGGTCACATCCCTCTGCAACCTGGTTCAGGACAGGATCACACCGCAGACACGCCACTCGAGGGGCGATGTCCGTGGAAACAAAGGTGCTGTGTGCCCTTGCATTCTATGCCACCAGGTCCTTCCAGTGGGTGACTGGGACATGATTGATGTCTGCCAATTGTCAGTGTCTCAGGCCATGGCGGTGGTCACAGAAGCTATGCTGGAACACATCCACACCTACATCCAGTTCCCCATCTCCACTGAGGATGCATGCCATATCAAGCAGGCATTCTATGACCTCCATGGCATGCCTAATGTGCTGGGTGCAACTGACTGCACACATATCATTAAACTGGCACCCTCCATGGAGGAGGAGGTGTAACATAACCACAAGGGTTACCACAGCATCAATGCCCAGGCAATGTGTGATGCACGTGGCATTTTCACGAATGTCTGCATGAGGTTCCCCGGGTCAGCACATGACTCATACATCCTGAATGCATCACGCATTGGTGCTATGCTGCATGCAGGGGGCATCGATGGATGGCTGCTGGATGGGTGTTGTGTATCCGCCCTGTGACACTGACACACTTATACCTGCTTGTCTGCAACAGTGTGACACTGTCTCCTCTTTCCCTCCACAGGTGACTCCAGCTATCCCCTGTGTCCAAACCTGATGACCCCTATTCCTGTGCCTGCCAATGCTGCAGAGAAGGCATGCAACCGGGCCCATCGGAGGACAAGAAACATCATTAAGTGTGCCTTCAGGTTACTGAAGATGTGATTCTGATGCTTGGATCATACAGGTGGAACATTCATGCTGGCACCAGGCATGTCTTCACGGTATGCACCAGGCTGCACAACATCGCCGTGGCATGCCAGTACCAGGGGTCTGTTGCCAGATGGGCCACCAGCTGATTGTGATGTGTGCGCAAATGAGGGCCATGACAATGTCGGTGGATGGGAGGCATAAGCAGCACTCATGCAGGGCACCTTCCATCGTTAGTGTCTGAGGCATGAGCATTTCATCACAGTCGTGCCATGCGATGGCAGGCGACACTTTGTGGTGTTGGACTGTTGCATATGTTCGGCTATGTTCATGTACCATGTGCATGTGGTGGCAGTGGGTGGCAGATGCGTGATGATGAACCATGCGCTGAGCACACCCATGAGGTTTTGGGCACATACCATATTGCCTGTCAGGGGGAAGCATGTACCTCAGTGTGCTATAGAGTGGCCCAAGGCATCCACAGTGTGGCTGCCAAAGGCATGCATGCATGCCCCTTGCATGGGGCTATGTGGTTATTGAGGGGGTTATCCTTGGCATTGATCACTGTGTGGTAATGCCGATGGTCGTTCCATGATGCATGGCAGGGGGGCCCCTCCAGTGTGCCATGCTACTGGTGCATGAGTAGCTGTGCTTGAGTGTCACTGCATATCGGGAGTGGTTGTGCACGTGGGCATGGGGCTGTTGTCCATGTGCACCATGGGTGGCCATGGTACCTGTGTGTGTGTGTGTTTATGTGTGTGTGTGATTGTGTGAGGTACTGTGTATGACCACCTGTGGTGCACCTGTCAGCGCACTGTGGGCCCATGGCATTTGGTGTGGCACATTACTGGGACTGCTTGTCAGAGGGACTGGCTTGCAGGCGGGCAGAGGACCTCTGTCCAATGGACGTTCCGTCTGTCTGCTGTCTCACTGTGCCACATCCCTGGTGCTCGATGTCCACCCATACGGTGTGCTGTGCCTGCATGTTTGCCTCACCTGCGGTGCTTTGCTCACATGGGGGGGGCAGTAGTACTGTCACCAGAGTTCTGGGTGTCCATGCTGTCCTGCTCAGGTGTTTGTGTCTCAGTGACTGCCTCAGTCACATGTGGTGTGTCACTGGATACATTGGGTCATGGGTGGTCTGTGTCATGTCGATGGCTCATGGGTAGGGTATGCAGTCTGCCCTTGGGTGTGTCCGCCGGTGCATCGTGGGACTTGGGATGCCTGTGTGTCATGGGGCATCCAGCGGTGTTATCCACTAGTCAATCAATGGCAGCATCGATGCGGTCCATACTCTTCTGCATACCATGCACCTCCATGGTGAGGGCATGTAGTGCATCGGTGTTCCGCTACTGTTTAGGTTAGGCGGTCGGTGTCGAACTGCTGCAGAACTTGGTATCTGCTGACCAGTATGGCCTGCATGGCTTTGGTGTGGCCATGTGTCCAGGGGCCCTCCCAAGGACTGTTGTCCTTGTCCTGCATGGTGCATTAGTTGGGGTGGCCCGGGTCATCAGTTGGTCTGCCACACATGGTTGGCAGTGGATGTGCTATGCCTGTGTTGGGTGCCAAGACACTGGTCACCTGCCGCTCTGCTCATCCTCTGCCTCCGCCGCAGGCAGTGGATGTTGCCTGGGATGTCTGGCCCGCCACTTCCGGGTTGATGTCCTCCCCCGTGTTATACTGCATTGGTGCATAGGTGTCCAGCTCAGTCCCTGCAGGGGAAGAGATGCAGTTAGTCAGACAGGGCAAGGCACACTGTTAATCATTTGTGTGCATGTGGCATGGTCTCTCACTGGTGCCTTGTCATGCCTGGCCTCCATTGTCCTCTGCCGGCTGCATTCCTGCGGCGTCCTAGTGCTGTGACACCATTACTGCTGTGGTGCTTTCCTGAACTGCCGGTTATGGGGGTGTAAATGACAGCATTGTTAATCCATTTCATGGGGGAGTGCCCACGTGTGTGGGTGTCCAGTCACATCATACCTACTGTCTAGGGTGTCCATGCCATCCAACTCCCTACGGACGCCAACCTCAGTGAATGTATCCACCACCATGCACTCCATGGGTATCAGCATCGGGGGAGCTGCTCCCAGTACCCTGCTGTTCCTGGGACACCACTGATAGCTTCTGCTTGACCGTGGCATGCAGGTCATGCCTTTATGTTTGATGGCATCCAGCATCCATGCCTCCAGTCCTGCAGCATTTATGGTGCTCTGTATGTTGAGGCACAGCCTGGCCTTCACCTCGGCAGGTGTACTCAGGGCTTGTGAGCCATACAGCGTGCGATAGTGCATTTTGATCTCTGACACCATGGCCGCTACCTGGCCTCCTGTGAAGTTCGAGCATGGGGATGGGCACTGACGCATGCCCCCCAGTGACCATGACTTCTGCCTGCTGCTCTGTCTTAGGTCACTCCACGTATTCCACTGCCTCCTGCAGAGCACCTTCACTTTCCACCATCACATCTGCATTGTGCTGCTGCATGCAATTCTCTTCCATGCCACTGCGCAGGGTAGGGAGCACTGCCTTATATGGTGGGGTCGAGGAGTGGTGCCGCATTGCTGTCGCCCGCCTCTGTGCTGTGCACTTCCCATTACGCAGTTCACCTCGGCATGCCCGCTGTGCATTGCACATAGTCATTTATGTATGTTGCATTGCAGAATGGGGTTGCGCGCTGCGTAGCTGTGAGCTGCATTTACGTTGTTTTCGTGCATAACGCACACACCTTTGAGCATAGGCACCAATGTTTTAACAAAAAAAATCTACTGCAACATTTGGATCAAGAACAGCATTCAAGTATGTCCAGTCTATTTCATTCAAATCCACATTCAGTTGTTCAGAATCAAAAAGATTATAGTTTCTATAAGTGATAATTTTGGGGGGAACTTTAGTTTTGTTGCTGTTCCAAATACAAAAAACTGGGAGATGATAACTAATACTGTCAGAGAATGTCCCACAGGCAATGATCTTCTCAACATTTTTAGTTAAATGAAGGTGGATAAAGCAATGGGGCCTGATGGGATTCACCCCAGAATTCTAAAAGAACTAAGGGATGAACTAGTAACACCACTGACTACCCTTTTTAATAAATCATGGGAGGATGGTGTGGTACCTGAGGACTGGAGAAGGGTGGATGTGATTCCCCTTCACAAAAGTGGGAGCAAGACAGAGGCAGGAAACTACAGACCTGTCAGTTTGACCTCAGTGGTAGGGAAAATCTGGAATCACTTCTGAAGGAAAGAATTGTTGAGTACCTAGAGGCCAGTGGGGCACAGGACTCAAGGCAGCATGGGTTCACAGCAGGAAGGTCATGTCAGATGAATCTAATTGATTTCTTTGACTGGGTGACCAAAGTAGTAGACCAGGGAGGGGCTGTGGATATGGCCTACCTAGACTTTAGCAAGGCATTTGACACAGTCCTGCACATAGTCTGTCTATGCCCTGCTATTCTCTGAGCCTCTCTCCCTTACACCTTCCCCCCTCATCCTACTTATCTTCGACTATTCCTACCTCACCTTATGGATCATGCTCTGCCTTCCCCCTTACCTCCTTCCATTCCAATCATATTATGTAGTCAGCTGCTTGTACTCATGTAGATGTGTAAAAATCTGAGTAATCTGACTGTACCTTGTTATGTATTACACACTGTATTGTGTGAACTATTGTATAAATCTGTAGTGCTTTCATTTTATGTATACTATGTGTGTCTCCCCAGGACCACCTTGCAAATGAGTATCTCAATGGTGTATTTCCTGGTTAAAACTGAATTGAAAACAAACTGGTCAGCCTGGGAGTGGGTCCCAGGGTGGTAGCCTGGGTAAAACATTGGCTGGACAACAGGACACAGAGGGTAATAGTAAATGGGAGTCCACAGTGAAGAAAGGGGGGTTATTAGTGGGGTACCATAGGGTTCGGTACTGGGGCCAGTCTTTTTTAATATCTTTATAAGTGACATTGCAGAGGGACTGGAAGGAAAAGTATGTCTCTTTATAAACGACACAAAGATCTGCAATAGGGTTGATACACAAGGTGGGGTGGAAAGGATGAGAAGGGACTTAGCAAGGTTGGAGGAATGGTCAAATGTATGGCAGCTTAGAGTCAATGCAAAGAAGTGCGAAGTAATGCACCTGGGAAACAAACACCCAGGGGAAGAGTACACAGGTGGGGGTGAGATATTGACAACAACAAAAATGGAAAGGGACCTGGGGGTAGTTGTTTCAGATGACCTAAAGGTGGGCAAGCAATGTGAGAAGGCAGTAAGGAGGGCTGGGGAATACTGGGATGCATAGGGAGAGGCATCACCGGTAGAAAACAAGAAGCTGTTATTCCTCTGTATGGACAGTTGGTGAGACCTCATCTGGAGTATTGCACGCAGTTCTGGAGACCCCATCTTGGCAAAGACATAGACAGGGTGGAGGCTTTTCAGAGGAGGGCAACCAAAATGGTGCAGGTTCTGCACCAGAAGACGTATAAAGAAAGACTAAAGAAGCTTAATATGTATACCCTCGAGGAAAGGGGGGGGGCATGATAGAAATGTTCAAGTACCTCAAGGAATCAACAAAGTCCAAGAGGGTAGCATCTTTCAGAAAAAGAGATGTGCAAGAACAAGGGGGCACAATTTGAAGATAGAAGGGGGGCGGCTCAGAGGTAATGTGAGGAAGTATTTCTTCACAGTGAGGGTTGCAGATGCATGGAACATCCTTCCTGAGGATGTCGTGGAGTCAAAAACAGTAGGGGAATTCAAGAATGCATGGGACAGACATAAGGTAGTTCTAGTGGGGGGTAGGAGGAAGTAGGCTGTTGGTTAACTAGGATCTGCAGCTTATCATTTAGGTAGGGAAATGGGCAGACTAGGTGGGCCAAGCGGTCCTTATCTGCCATCAAATTCTATGTTTCTATATTTCTAAATACCAATCTATAATTGAATGTTGGTTACTAAGATGGTTCACCTGAATGAATCCAGTAATTGTCTGACTAATGCCTGCATTTAAAACCAAGGTTTTTAGTTCTGTCTGATCTGCAGTTACCCAGTTTAAATTAAAGTCCCCTAATACCAGAACATGTTTATTAACAATAGTTGACTGGAAACATTCCCAAAATTCTAATAAGCCTTTCTTCCCTGACCTAGGTGGATTATATACTGTACACAGACGAATCTTATTACATACTCCCAATGACAATTCCAAGAAAAACCAACCATACACATCCAGTAATGGATTCTGTGTTCACATCCTGTACAGTTACTTCTATGATGTCACTTACAAACACCATAATCCCCCTCCTTTGTTTTCACTGGCCCTATCTTTCCTAATAACTTTATAACCTTTGATACCCACAAAGAATGTTGTGAATGGATGATTTTAGCCATGTTTCAGTCAAGCTAAGTACAGTAGAGATCGCAATTCCAATCAGCCGCCGGCTAGCCGTTAGCAGGGTGAGGAGGGCTGTGCCAGTCGCTGGCATGGATCGGGTTGTTGGGGTGCAGGAGGGGTTCTACCAACCAGGGTGGGGGAGTGGGAGCCACTACACTATGGAAACGTAACACATGCAAGTTCTATTCATAAAGGGTTACTGGACTGGGGCACCCTGTGATATTTAGCAATTGGGGTTTGGGATGCAGGGCTCAGGGTGGGGGGACCACTACAATAAGATAACAAGGGGTACCGTGTCCTTTGTGGTACGGGGCATGAGAAGGCACTGCAAGGAGTTTTTATTTTTTTTATGTACACTGGGGGTACAGTCAATTGGGCCTTGGGGGCACTGCTCAGAGGGCGGGAGTTTTCTTACATATACTGGGGGCACAGTCCATCGGGGCTTGGAAGGGGCAGGCCGGTCTGACTCATGCTGCCGGGTGTAACCATGCAAAATAGATGTAAATGCAACCATACTGAGCATGCAAATTGCCCATTTGCACCTTGCATGCCTGATGGTTGCATTTGCATATTCTGGCTGAACAGTGGAAATTTGGGACCGGCACATCCCCATTCCTGGTATTTAGGCCATCCCCTGGGATGTGCCAGCGCATTGTCGGCTGCCCCATTTGTGCCACCTGCTAGGATTTCTATATTCAGATGAGATGCATGGTCTGTTGGGATCGTGTATCTTGTCTGAATATTGCATTTTTTTGTGCTGGTCCATTTCTTTGGGTGGCACATCTGGCTGCACCACGCGTCCCCCCCAGGTTTGAAAATGGGGGCCCTAGTGTTTATTTGTACAAATTTTGTACCCTTTATGTTCCAGTCAGGAATATCCTGGAAAGATGCATTAATAGGTCCAGGATTGCTCTCTACGTCCCCAGATATTGACAAAAATATCCAAGCAAAGTGTGAGATAGTATATGCCAAAGTTGTAGAATCCAGGGTATAAATTTTCTTTTTGGGGGGGAAAAAGCACATGTCCCAAATCGACTACGGATTGTTTTGAAAGACAACCCCAAAGAGCTGGCTGACTAATCAAGGAGGACGGAGCTATGAAGTTTGAAAATATAAAATGATTCCCAGAAACATCCTGTCCATCCTTACTTAAGATTTTAAGCTTAGAAATATTGGACATGCTTATATCCAATAAAACTAACCCAGTGAGTGCAAAAAGCAATCAAACCATGAATTTACCCATGTTAAATACTTATGAGTTAAAGCCCACAACTAGCAGATTAATACATATTTAGACCTTATTTTAAAACAATAAATAAAAAGCTACAGCAGAATAAATATCAGCAGTTAACAAATATAGACGAGATCAACACAAGGATAAGTTGGGGGGGGGAGAAAAGGGGAAAAAGAGATGGAGGAAACAAAGCAGGGGAAATGGGCTGGAAAGAGATATAAAGTATACTAACAGACAAGAGCCCAACACACACACACACATTAAACTAAATACAGTCTAGATGTATCACATTTGGTTCAATAGCATTATAGCTCAATATGAGATCAATACAAAACGTGTATCAAAGCATAAATAATAGAGACACATATCAGTGTTTTTCAAGATATGGGCATATATCAAAGTGAGTGTTGAGCCCCAGTTTCTGATCATATCGGGATTGCAGGAGGTAAATGATGCTACATCTAACTCTCAAATCATTAACCTATCTACACATGTACTGTCTGACTCTGAAATCAAGCTACTTAAGAAAAGTTTAAGCTTTGCACATTGGACAGCATTGGATAGAGTACAAACACTTATTGATTTGAACTTGAGCTATAGAAAATTTAATCTATAATATTTTTTTAACAAAAGGGATGCCGGTAATGTCGTATAGATGCAATGCCTGCTGCTTTTAAATTCCAATCTACCTTCTGCTCTCCTTTTTCTGTTGCAGTAGCAACATTTAACAAGCATTTGTCAATGCCGAATGTTTGCTTGCAGGCATGGCATTGGTAGTGTAGAAGTTACAGAGCTGCATAATAGGAATGGCAGCGAAGTATTGAACTGAAGCCAACCCCACCACCCTGCAGAGAGTGACAGGCATTGGGGTGTGCCTTTGGGTCATCAGGCATAATGACCACGCCATTTCACCACACCCTACCCTGCAGACACTGACAAGTGTCACGGTGTGCCTTGGGGTCTTTGGCCTTCTATGCTTACAATTTCATTCCATCAGGAAATATGGTGAGATGGGTGGTATAGAGAGAATGGGGTGAAGTTTGGGCCTGAAGAGTCTGAGGCACACCTTGATGCCTCTCATCACTGGCTGCAGGGTGTGGTCAGTGGAAATGGCAAGGAGGCATGACAGGCAAGAATCCCAAGTTACACCCCTGATGCCTGTCATACTCTACAGGGTGGGGCGTTATGGTCAGAAACCCTAACGCCTCAGGCATTCGTTGATATTTTCACTCCAAATTTTCAACATGGTTTTTTTGTGACCCCACCTCATGAACAGTGGCAATATCAGTTTGTCAGCTGAAAATCTGCTTTTGCACAGCGACTATGGCATTTGGCACCACAGGTGCAAAAACACATTCCGAACAGGATGTGAAAAATGACAGCGGTACTGTTCATGGGGAGGTGTAAAAATGGCAATGTTGAAAATCTGCTGTGAAAATCTTAAAAAAACTGGTGAAGTCATGAGCATGCTTAGAAACTGTGCAACACACACCTGTAATGTAACTAGTTTGGGGATTTTTTTTATAGCAGATTGTTAACACAGGCATTTTGGGACCTCTGATCATGAACAGTGTCACTGTGATTTTCTTTATCTGTCCCGAATAATGATTTCCCACAGCGACCACACATATCTCTGCACTGAAAGTGTGAAAACACATTTTGGCCATGTTGTGGAAAAGGACAGCTGTACTGTTCATAAGGAGGTGTGGAAAAATGGCACTGGTGAAAATCTGGACTGAAAATATTACAAATTCATGAACTTACGAGGGTGCGTGGAAACTGCGCAATGCTCACTCGTAACACAGTCATTTTATGGAGTTTTGTCACCAAATTTTCAACATGGCCATTTTAAGACCTCTGCTCATGACCAGTGTCACTGTGATTTTCTTAATCTGTCCCAAACATTGTTTTCGCACCGACTGTACCATTGTGCGCTACATGTGTGGAAACACATTTTGAGACGAGATATGAAAATGTAGCTGCACTGCTCATAAGAAGTGCGGTAAAAATGGCACTGTTGAAATCTAGTGCAAATATTACAAATTTGCAAACTTGTAGCGTATAGGAACTCTGCAACGCACGTCAAAACAGTCATTTTAGGAATGTTTTCACCAAATTTTCAAAATAGCCATTTTAAGACCTCTGGTCATGAACAGTGTCACTGTGATTTTCTTAATGTGTCCCATACATTGATTTCGCGACAATTACCGCGCCATTGTACTACATGGGCGGAAACACGTTTTGGGTGAGATGTGAAAAATGATAGCTGTACTGCTCATAAGGAGGTATGGCAAAATGGCAATGTTGAAAATCTGGAGTGAAACTATTGAAATTTCGCAAACTTATGAGCGTGTGTAGGAACTGCGCAACGCACACTCGTAAAACAGTCATTATTAGGAATGTTTTCACCAAATTTTCAACATAGCCATTTTAAAACCTCTGCTCATGAACAGTGTCACTGTGATTTTCTTAATGTGTCCTGTACATTGATTTCGCACACCGACTGCGCCATTGTGTGCTACATGGGCAGAAACACATTTTTGGGTGAGATGTGAAAAATGACAGCTGTACTGCTCATAAGAAGGTATGGTAAAATGGCAGTGTTGAAAATCTGGAGTGAAAATATTGAAAATTCCTTGAACTTACAGCGTCTGCGTAGGAACTCTCATAACGCATTCTAAATAAACAGTCTTTTTAGAATTTTCACCAAATTTTCAAAATAGGCTTTTCAGTAGCCCACCTTTATGAACACTGGCAGGGTCGTTTCATTAATCGTTCCAGAAAGGTGATTTCACACAGTGGCTGCGAAATCACCCTTCGGGCCTGAGTGACGCCATGTCAGTGACAGCATTCATGAGAAGGGGTCTCAAAAACTCCATGTTGAAAATTTGGTGCAAAAATTACAAAAAATGCCTGAGATATGCAATAAAGTTGAAAAAACCCTATCTATTCCATTATACAGCTTACCGGAATTTCCTCAGTTCGCGGTAGGTGTTGAAGAGTGCAGACGTGTTCCTGGTCTGCCGAAGATCATCGCGCCGAGCTCTGGAGGTAAGTATGGGATGGGGAGGTGTGGGGAGGCAGGGTGCGCAGTGGGTGGGTGCAGGTTGTGGAAGGGGCAGGAGAAGCGCCAAGGGACAGTTTTTTTATTTTCAGGGGTGTTTCTTTCTTTATTGAGGCGATGAGGACATTTCGCTACGCTGGGTGGGCTCCCAGCATGGCAGCTGAAAAGGCTGTTCAGAGGGGCTGGAGCCGACGGGGATTGGGCACCCTGTCAGCTATAACACTTTTGCCACGCTGGGGTGGGCTCCCAGCGTGGCACCTAGATAGCAGGGAGGAGAGACAGTGGAGCCGGCGGGGATTGGGCACCCCATCAGCGACAGCACTGGGGAGAGATAGTGGAGCCGCGGAGTTGGGCACCCCGTCAGCCATAACATCATTTGTCACACTGGGGTGGGCTCCCAAGCGTGGCACCCTGGATGCTGTGGGGGGGCATGCAGCTGGCGAGGATTGGGCACCCCATCGGCCGTACAGTGTGGGGGAGGGAAGGCGCATGAGCATGCAGTGTGCGTGTGTGTGGTGTGGGGGAGAGCTCTGCTCAGTCAAGCGGAGCTCTCCCTTTCAACTGTACGCCACTGCATTTTCAGCTGTCATAGACAGCTGGAGCAGTGATTGGCGCTCTGCTACTGCGCCTGCAAACACACTGACTGAATTGGAAGAGACTGACACACCTCTGGAAAACTCATATGATGGCACTATGTTGCTTGCACATGCGTGCAAGCAAACATAAAAGTTGGTTGAAAATGACTTGGAAAAATACCTTATGGAACCACAAACATGCGCTTTTAATAACCTAACAGTGAACGAGATGTCATTAAAAGATTACAGACAGATTTGAACCTTGTCATTAAACAAGTCAATAAGAGCAGGGCAGTCATTTTAGTGAATAAAGAAGACTGTGGCAGAAATAATGAGGCAGCTTCACAATAATGAGTTTTACTGTATGCTTCCCCAGGACCCAACTATGGATTTTACATTTAGCATTGATGGAACTGTAAATACAGCGTTTGATCAAGGACACACTGATGTGAAGACTAAAGATTTTCTCATCACTAAAAATCCTATTCAAGCTACTTTCTACACTCTCCCTAAATAGTGTAAAACATTAAACTCCCCTGGATGCCCTATTGTTAGTGGCTTCAGGTCTTTGACAGAGCCCCTTTCCCATTTCTTTGATTAATTTCTAAGACCACATGTGAGAAACTACGGTCATATGTTAAAGATACCAAAGAGGTTCTTAACTTGATAATGAAATAATACTAAAAAAAAATATGTTGTTTGTGACTAGAGATGCAGAGCATTATTAATCCACCCGCGAAGTGGGCACTTCACGTCTGTGGAGCACAACGCAAAGTGGACCCTGTAAAGTGCTCACTTCGTGTTATTATAATTACCACTTCACATTGCTATTATACCTTAATGCGAAGTAAGGCGAAGTGAGAAGAAAATAGGCACATCACATGGCTTGCAGTACTGTAAGTCACATGCTTTAGCCAGGCAGAAAGGAAGTGAGTCACAGAAGCAGTTTCACTTTCTCCTTTGCATTTGTAGAGGGAGAAAGCATTTGTGAGAAAAGAGGAGTTACTGCTTGCCTTTCGTTGCTTTTCAGTACCAGAACAAAACAAAGCTTTTTAAAAGCTATTTTACTTAGTTTTTGTATCGTATTTGTGTTTTTTTTGTTAGTGAATTTTTTTGTATAAGTTTTGTTTTGTGTGTGTGACTGAATGACTGTGTGTGTGTGTGTCCAGTGTGTGTGTGTGTGTGTGTGTGTGTGTGTGTGTGTGTCAGCCCGTGGAATTCAGGAGGATGGACAGTCACGTAGGAGAAGGCGAGTCGCTGGCCCGTGGGCACAGTAGGAGGGGAGGAGTGTGGACTCTCGGGGGGCGGGGCGGTTGTGTGATGTTGGACCGCTCCCGACTCCTGGCCGGTGTTGCTTCCCCCATTAAAGCAACAGGAGCACCAGCACCAGTGCCGCTGGTGGCTGCTGCGCGTCCACCTTCTCCGCCACTACCACCACCACCACTAGCAGCAGCTGTTGGGGCTCCAGCAGCACCCCCTCCACCACCTCCATAGCCACAGGAGGTGGCCCCGGGAATTGTAGGTGGTGGTGGGACTCATGCCCAACATGTGAGGACTGTGTCTGGTCCCCCCCGCAGCTTCCCAGTGTGGGAGTTTTTTAATTGTGTGGGGGGAGACAGCACAGTGGTGGAGTGCCATGTGCGTGGTGTGCTGGTGCACCGTGGCCCCCCTGGGACACATTTGGGGACCAGTGGCCAGGACACCCACATGCTGAACCACCACAGGGCAGAGTGGCAGGCTGCCACGGAAGGGGCCACATGTCCACCTGCTGGCCCTTCTGTGGCAGTGGCCGAGGGTGCTGCTGGGGTGGGAGATGTGCCTCGCAGTCACTGCTACAGCAGGAGGAGGAGGAGGAGGAGGAGGGCTACTACAGCAGCTGCTCCATCACCACCACCACCACCACCAGCACCACCCTGTCCACCACCAGTCCCACTACCTGGATTCCCCACTGCAGTGGACCCCACCACAGTCCCTGCAACCCAGTCTGACATCGGCCTGGTGTGGGCAGCGCTCAAGGAAAATAATGAGCAGTTCAGTGCTTTGCAGCAGCAGGTGAACAGAGTGGAAGCACAGCAGCAGCAAATACTTTCAATGCTGCACCTGCTGCTGGACCACCATGGCAACCCACAGCCATAGTAAGTGAGGGGAATGTTTTCTGCCCCCACCCCCACCCCTGACCCACCCACTACTGTGTTGTACTTTTTTGTGCTTTTTGTTTGTTATTGTTTAGTCATACATTTTCCTTTCCAAGGGAATCTTTCTTGCACCACATAGTGCAATACATTTTTGTGAAAACCACCCATAATTTCATTACAGTGTGTCATGTGATGGAGGAATTCCCATCCTGAAAATCTGCCCACATTCTGCCTCCCTTCTCAGCAACATTAGGATGTGATGGCAGGGACAGTGTGTGTGCTTGCTCCTTACAGTGAATATCCGATTGTCTGGCAGGTTTCCAAATGTTTCTTTATGTTATAATGGTCAGTTTGTGGTGAAATGTGTGGCCACGTTTCCAGTAAGAAGAGCCTTGTTAGTGGAAACATCCCACATTTCACCACAAAGTGAACCTTATAACATAAAGAAACACTGGGATTGCTGCCGGACTTTCACTATAGTGGAGCATGCACCTGCGCTCCCCCTGGCATTACATCCTAACGTTGCTAAGAAAGGGTAGTAGAATGTGGGTGGCTTTTCTGATCTGTAATTCCTCCGTCATGTGACTCACTGTAATGAAATTATGAGTAGTTTTCACAGAAATATATTGCACTCTGTGGAGCAAGAAATATTCCAGTGGTAGTAATGCCCCCACATATTAGTTTATGTGCATCACCATAACTATGTAATGTGGTGACTGTCTGTAAAGCAGCAGCGCAACAATCTGTTGATAATTCTGACCTATATTTTTTAATGCTGTTACAACTTCCTTTACTTACATCCGGACTGACTGGAATGATATGAGAATTTACAGTAGTTGAGTCTGCTGTACTACCTTTTTTCATGAATGAAAAAATGAAAGGAGCATTCCTTTGAAATTGGTGCTGACCAGGTCTTTGTCATTGTTTTCCTCTGCTTTTCTCCATCACATCAAGTAGTTGTTGTATATCACTTCTGTTGCTAATTAACAGTTATGCATCAGGCAGTGTTTTATGACACCAGGGAACAATAGTTATTGAAAAGCAGCTGCAAATAAATACAAACCTGGTCTGAACAATATTGGAAGACGTGCTAATTTTTTTTTTTCATACATGAAAAAAAGTAGTCAAGTAAGTAAAGCAGACATAAATTGTGAAAAGAATCGTATCATTCAAGTCACGACTCGGAGGTAAGTAGTGGTGGCTGTGGCAATGTAAAGTAGCATAAAAAAGTACAGTTCAGAACTCTGAGGACATTCTTGCAATGCTGCTTTAATTGTAAAAATGTCAGTATGACATCATGAGCTCACAGCAACAATCACAGAACACACAAAAGTGGCACAGAGTCCCCAGATTTTTCTGAAGGCCCAAAATGCATCCTCCTTGTGTGCAGAAAATTGACAAGTGGTTACACAGTGAAATGAGACTGTTTCAGCACATACAAAGTGCCCCAGAATTAATGGTGCACTCAGTTAGGTGCACAAAAGTGGCACAGAGTCCCCAGATATTTTCTGCAGGCCCCAAATGCATCCTGCTTGTGCGAAGAAAATTGACAAGTGGTAACGAAGTGAAATGGGATTGTTTCAGCACATGCAAAATACCCTAAATTTATTATCGATCACTCATGCGCGCAGTGCGTCCCAGAATAAAATGATGACCATGGAGCTTAACTGTTGTTGGTCCAATATGTGCTATGCATTCGAGCAAATACAATGTGATCATCTCAACTGGATGGAAGGGTGCCCTTTCTCTGTACACTAATAGTAGCCTTGGTGAGTTGATATATATAGATAAATATTTCTGTATTTTGTAGGTGAGGGGGGTTGACATGGACATGTACTCATGGTATTGTTCTGTATCGCAGGTCACGGATACTGTTGGTGTGCACATTCCAGTGCATGATTAGAACTTTTTGTGTAGAAATTTGCAATGGATAACTGTCAAGCACATGAAGGTAAGTACTGTTTTTTTTTTGGTGGGGGAAGAATATTTGCAGGTTTGTCTGTAATGGTTTCTTATTGTCTTACTTCTTCACAGATTTCATCTGCATCCTTCTCGAGTCTGGTTGTTAATGATGGTCATGGTCATCTAATGAAATGACTTCTGCGTGTTGCATGTGCACCCAGCCTGGATGGGGGAGGCTTGATGTTGAAGAACTTGTTTGGATAAGGTCACTTTGTCAGAACGACAAAGCATCTGGAAATTTCCTATAAAAAGAAATGAAATGACTTCTTACAACTTAATTGTTATGTGTCCCTCCCTGGTTCTCAGATCTCGATCCCTAAAGTCAAGTTGCATTTTGAAGCCACATCTTGTCAACTAACACAACCTTTGTGCAATATTTGCTGCAGTCTTTACAAAACAATGAAATGGATAAAATAAAATCTTCATACTTACCAGAATGGATTTCACATGGATATTACATCGCTTCCTCTCTGTACGGTACAGCTACAGTACCATTCCCAACAAGCTTTAGCGATGGATCCTTTTTCTGTTACCCTGTAAAAGAAATAAAAGAAGTGTACTGAATGTGTTTTACCATTGCGTCTCTGCAAAGCTACGGAAAACAAAACATACAACTAAAGGAAGTGAAGCAGCATAACAAACATGAGTACACATACTCACTTTATGGTTTAAATATTAAGAAGCTTACTGTCTTTGGCTGATGGATGTGATGGTCCAGACAGACTCATGGTGGCAGTGGATAACATCAGTCCAAGTGGTGGTGGTCCAGGGAGCAGACAGACTCATGGTGGCAGACTTGGATACCATCAGTCCCGGTAGTGGTGGTCTGGGGGGACAAACACACTCATGGTGGCAGTGGTGGCAGTGGATAACATCAGTCCCGGTGGTGGTGTAGGTCCGGGGGCCAGACAGACTCATGGTGGCAGACTTGGATAACATCAAGTCCCGGTAGTGGTGGTCTGGGGGGGGCAGACAAACTCATAGTGGCAGTGGATGACATCAGTTTTGGAGGTGGTGGTCCCGGGGCCAGACAGACTCATGGTGGCAGACTTAGATAACATCAGTCCCGGTGGTGTTGGTCTTGGGCGGGGCAGAGAGACTCATGGTGGCAGTGGATAACATCAGTCCCGGTGGTGGTGGTGGTGGTCCAGGGGCCAAACAGACTCATGGTGGCAGACTTGGATAACATCAGTCCCAGTGGTGGTGGTCCACGGGAGGAGACAGACTCGTGGTGGCAGTGGATAACATCAGTCCAGGTGGTGGTGGTGATCCGGGGGCCAAACAGACTCATGGTGGCAGACTTGGATAACATCAGTCCCAGTGGTGGTGGTGGTCTGCGGGGGCAGACAGACTCATGGTGGTAGTGGTGGCAGTGGATAACAACAGTCCCGATGGTGGTGTTCCAGGAGCCAGACAGACTCATAGTGGCAGACTTGGATAACATCAGTCCCGGTGGTGGTGATCCAGGAGGCCAGACAGACTCATGGCGGCAGAATTGGATAACATCAGTCCTGGTGGTGGTGGTGGTGGTCCGAGGGGGCAGACAGACTCATGGTGGCAGTGGATAACATCAGTCCTGGTGGTGGTGGTCCAGGGGTCAGACAGACTCATGGAGGCAGACTTGGATAACATCAGTCCCGGTGGTGGTGGTCTGGGGGGAAGACAGACTCATGGTGGCAGTGGATAATATCAGTCCAGGTGGTAGTGGTCGGGGGCAGACAGACTCATGGCATCAGATCTGGATAACATCAGTCCCGGTGGTGGTGGTCCGGGGGGGGAAGACAGACTCATGGTGGCAGTGGATAACTTCAGTCCCGGTGGTAGTGGTTGGGGGGGGCAGACAGACTCATGGTATCAGATTTGGATAAAATCAGTCCCAGTGGTGGTGGTCCAGGGAAGGGCAGACAAACTCATGGTGGCAGTGGATGACATCAGTCCAGGTGGCAGTGGTCCGGGGGGCAGACAGACTCATGGTGGCAGACTTGGATAACATCAGTCCCGGTGGTGGTCTGGGGGGCTGACAGACTCATGGTGACAGTGGTGGCAGTGGATAACATCAGTCCTGGTGGTGGTGATCTGGGGGGCAGACAGACTCATGGTGGCAGACTTGCATAACATCAGTCCCAGTAGTGGTGGTCCAGGGGGGCAGACAGACTAATGGTGGCAGACTTGGATAACATCAGCCCCGGTGGTGGTGGTCCAAGGGAGGGCAGACAGACTCATGGTGGCAGACTTGGATAACATCAGTCCCAGTGGTGGTGGTCCTGGGTGTATAGACAGACTCATGGTGGCAGTGGTGGTAGTGAATAAAATCAGTCTCGGTGGTGGTGGTCCAAGGGAGGAGACAGACTCATGGTGGCAGTGGATAACATCAGTCCCGGTGGTGGTGGTCGTGGTCCGGGGGCCAAACAGACTCATGGTGGCAGACTTGGATAACATCAGTAACAATGGTGGTGGTGGTGCGGGGGGGGGCAGACAGATTCATGGTGGCAGTGGATAACATCAGTCCCGGTGGTGGTGGTCAGGGGGCAGACAGACTCATGGTATCAGATTTGGATAACATCAGTCCCAGTGGTGGTGGTCCGGGGGGGGAGACAGACCTATTATATTCACTTAAAAACTAGTTTAGACCATATAACTTATATTTTAGGACTGCTATACCCTTTGTCCTCTTTTTTTCCTACAGGCTAAATGGTTCTATTGTTACTTGTATATATGTAAATTGTTGTATATAATCATTTCATGCCATTGTATTGCTATTTATTCTATTCTTGTCTATGTAATAATACTTGTATCCTCATTTGTATGACCACTCAGGTCCATCTTGTAAATGAGCTTTGCTCAATGATGTTCGCCTGAATAAATAAAGATTTTGATTGATTGATTGATTGATTGATTGACTCATGGTGGCAGTGGATAACTTCAGTCCCGGTGGTAGTGGTCGGGGGGGCAGACAGACTCATGGAATCAGATTTGGATAAAATCAGTCCCAGTGGTGGTGGTCCAGGGAAGGGCAGACAGACTCAAGGTGGCAGTGGATGACATCAGTCCAGGTGGCAGTGGACCGGGGGCAGACAGACTCATGGTGGCAGACTTGGATAACATCAGTCCCGGTGGTGGTCCGGGGGGCAGACAGACTCATGGTGGCAGACTTGGATAACATCAGACCTGGTGGTGGTGGTCTGGGGGGCAGACAGACTCATGGTGGCAGTGGATAACATCAGTCCCTGAGGTGGTGGTCCGAGGGGCAGACAGACTCATGGTGACAGACTTGGATAATATCAGTCCCAGTGGTGGTGGTCTAGGGGAGGAGACAGACTCGTGGTGGCAGTGGATAACAACAGTCCTGGTGGTGGTGGTGGTCCGGGGGCCAAACAGATTCATGGTGGCAGACTTGGATAACATCATTCCCGGTGGTGGTCCGGGGGGCAGACAGACTCACGGTGGCAGACTTGGATAACATCAGTCCCAGTGGTGGTCCGGGGGGCAGACAGACTCATGGTGACAGTGTTGGCAGTGGATAACATCAGTCCCAGTGGTGGTGGTCCGGGGGCAGACAGACTCATGGTGGCAGACTTGGATAACATCAGTCCCAGTGGTGGTGGTCCTGGGTGTGCACAGACAGACTCATGGTGGCAGTGGTGGTAGTGAATAACATCAGTCTCGGTGGTGGTGGTCCAGGGGAGGAGACAGACTCGTGGTGGCAGTGGATAACATCAGTCCCTGTGGTGGTGGTGGTCCGGGGGCTAAACAGACTCATGGTGGCAGACTTGGATAACATCAGTCCCAGTGGAGGTGGTGGTCCGGGGGGGGCAGACAGACTCGTGGTGGCAGAAGATATCAGTCCCGGTGGTGGTGGTCTGGGGGCCAGGCAGACTCATAGTGGCAGACTTGGATAACATCAGTCCTGATGGTGGTGATCCAAGAAGCCAGACAGACTCATGGTGGCAGACTAGGATAACATCAGTCCTGGTGGTGGTGGTGGTCCGGGGGGGCAGACAGACTCATGGTGGCAGACCTGGATAACATCAAGTCCTGGTGGTGGTGGTCTGGAGGGGCAGACAGACTCGTGGTGGCAGTGGATAACATCAGTTCTGGTGGTGGTGGTCCCAGGGCCAGACAGACTCATGGTGGCAGACTTGGATAACATCAGTCCCGGTGGTGGAGGTCTTTGGGGGGAAGAAAGACTCATGGTGGCAGTGGATATCATCAGTCCCGGAGGTGGTGGTGGTCCGGGGGCCAGACAGACTCATGGTGGCAGACTTGGATAAGATCAAGTCCCGGTGTTGGTGGTCTGGGGGGGCAGACAGACTCGTGGTGGCAGTGGACAACATCAGTTCTTGTAGTGATGGTCCCGGGGCCAGACAGACTCATGGTGGCAGACTTGGATAACATCAGTCCCAGTGGTGGTGTTCTTGAGGGGGCAGACAGACTCGTGGCAGTGGATAACAACAGTCCTGGAGGTGGTGGTCTGGGGGGCAGACAGACTCATGGTGGCAGACTTGGATAACATCAGTCCCAGTGGTGATGGTCCAGGGGAGGAGACAGACTAGTGGTGGCAGTGGATAACATCAGTCCCAGTGGTGATGGTGGTCCGGGGGCCAAACAGACTCATGGTGGCAGACTTGGATAACATCATTCCCAGTGGTGGTGGTGGTCTGGGGGGGCAGAAAGACTCATGGTGGCAGTGGCGGCAGTGGATAACATCAGTCCCGTGGTGGTGGTCCGGGGGCCAGACAGACTCATGGTGGCAGATCTGGATAACATCACTCCCGCTGGTGGTGGTCTGAGGGGGCAGACAGACTCATGGTGGCAATGGATACCATCAGTCCCAGTGGTGGTGGTCCGGGGGGCAGACAGACTCATGGTGGCAGACTTGGATAACATCAGTCCCAGTGGTGGTGGTCCTGGGTGGGCAGACAGACTCATGGTGGCAGTGGTGGTAGTGAATAACATCAGTCTCGGTGGTGGCGGTGGTCCAGAGGAGGAGACAGACTCATGGAGGCAGTAGATAACATCAGTCCCGGTGGTGGTGGTCCAGGGGTCAGACAGATTCATGGTGGCAGACTTGGATAACATCAGTCCCGGTGGTGGTGGTCCTGGGGGGGAAGACAGACTCATGGTGGCAGTGGATAACATCAGTCCCGGTGGTAGTGGTCGGGGGCAGACAGACTCATGGTATCAGACTTGGATAACATCAGTCCCGGTGGTGGTGCTCCGGGGGGGGAAGAAAGACTCATGGTGGCAGTGGATAACTTCAGTCCCGGTGGTAGTGGTTGGGGGGGCAGACAGACTCATGGTATCAGATTTGGATAAAATCAGTCCCAGTGGTGGTGGTCCGGGGAAGGGCAGACAGACTCATGGTGGCAGTGGATGACATCAGTCCAGGTGGCAGTGGTCCGGGGGCAGACAGACTCATGGTGGCAGACTTGGATAACATCAGTCCCGGTGGTGGGTCTGGGGGCTGACAGACTCATGGTGACAGTGGTGGCAGTGGATAACATCAGTCCCGGTGGTGGTGGTCTGGGGGGCAGACAGACTCATGGTGGCAGACTTGGATAACATCAGTCCCAGTAGTGGTGGTCTAGGGGGGCAGACAGACTAATGGTGGCAGACTTGGATAACATCAGTCCCGGTGGTGGTGGTCCAAGGGGGGGTCAGACAGACTCATGGTGGCTGTGGATAACATCAGTCCCAGTGGTGGTGGTCCAGGGGCAGACAGACTCATGGTGGCAGACTTGGATAACATCAGTCCCAGTGGTGGTGGTCCTGGGTGTGCAGACAGACTCATGGTGGCAGTGGTGGTAGTGAATAAAATCAGTCTCGGTGGTGGTGGTGGTCCAGGGGAGGAGACAGACTCATGGTGGCAGTGGATAACATCAGTCCCGGTGGTGGTGGTGGTCGTCCGGGGGCCAAACAGACTCATGGTGGTAGACTTGGATAACATCAGTCCCTGTGGTGGTGGTGGTGCGGGGGCAGACAGATTCATGGTGGCAGTAGATAACATCAGTCCCGGTGGTGGTGGTCAGGAGGCAGACAGACTCATGGTATCTGATTTGGATAACATCAGTCCCAGTGGTGGTGGTCCGGGGGGGAAGACAGACTCATGGTGGCAGTGGATAACTTCATTCCCGGTGGTAGTGGTCGGGGGGGCAGACAGACTCATAGTATCAGATTTGGATAAAATCAGTCCCGGTGGTGGTGGGTGGGGAAGGGCAGACAGACTCATGGTGGCAGTGGATGACATCAGTCCAGGTGGCAGTGGTCCGGGGGGCAGACAGACTCATGGTGGCAGACTTGGATAACATCAGTCCCGGTGGTGGTCCGGGGGGCAGAAAGACTCATGGTGGCAGACCTGGATAACATCAGTCCTGGTGGTGGTCCAGGGGGCAGACAGACTCATGGTGACAGTGTTGGCAGTGGATAACATCAGTCCCGGTGGTGGTGGTCTGAGGGGCAGACAGGCTCATGGTGGCAGTGGATAACATCAGTCCCAGTGGTGGTGGTCCGGGGGCAGACAGACTCATGGTGGCAGACTTGGATAACATCAGTCCCAGTGGTGGTGGTCCTGGGTGTGCAGACAGACTCATGGTGGCAGTGGTGGTAGTGAATAACATCAGTCTCAGTGGTGGTGGTCCAGGGGAGGAGACAGACTCGTGGTGGCAGTGGATAACATCAGTCCCGGTGGTGGTGGTGGTCCTGGGGCCAAACAGACTCATGGTGGCAGACTTGGATAACATCAGTCCCAGTGGAGGTGGTGGTCCGGGGGGGGCAGACAGACTCGTGGTGGCAGAAGATAAAATCAGTCCCGGTGGTGGTGGTCTGGGGGGGCCAGACAGACTCATAGTGGCAGACTTGGATAACATCAGTCCCGATGGTGGTGATCCAAGAAGCCAGACAGACTCATGGTGGCAGACTAGGATAACATCAGTCCTGGTGGTGGTGGTGGTCCGGGGGGGGCAGACAGACTCATGGTGGCAGACCTGGATAACATCAAGTCCTGGTGGTGGTGGTCTGGGGGGGCAGACAGACTCGTGGTGGCAGTGGATAACATCATTTCTGGTGGTGGTGGTGCGGGGGCCAGACAGACTCATGGTGGCAGACTTGGATAACATCAGTCCAGTGGTGGAGGTCTTGGGGGAAAAAAGACTCATGGTGGCAGTGGATATCATCAGTCCGGAGGTGGTGGTGGTCGGGGCCAGACAGACTCATGGTGGCAGGCGTGGATGAATCAAGTCCGGTGTTGGTGGTCTGGGGGGCAGACAGAGTCGTGGTGGCAGTGGATAACATCAGTTCTTGTAGTGATGGTCCGGGGCCAGACAGACTCATGGTGGCAGACTTGGATAACATCAGTCGGTGGTGGTGTTCTTGAGGGGCAGACAGACTAGGTGGCAGTGGATAACATTAGGTCCCGGAGGTGGTGGTCTGGGGGCAGACAGACTCATGGTGGCAGACTTGGATAACATCAGTCCCAGTGGTGGTGGTCGAGGGGAAGAGACAGACTAGTGGTGGCAGTGGATAACATCAGTCCCAGTGGTGATGGTGGTCTGGGGGCCAAACAGACTCATGGTGGCAGACTTGGATAACATCATTCCCAGTGGTGGTGGTGGTCTGGGGGGGCAGAAAGACTCATGGTGGCAGTGGATAATATCAGTCCCGATGGTGGTGGTCCGGGGGCCAGACAGACTCATGGTGGCAGATCTGGATAACATCACTCCAGCTGGTGGTGGTCTGAGGGGGCAGACAGACTCATGGTGGCAGTGGATACCATCAGTCCCAGTGGTGGTAGGTCCGGGGGGCAGACAGACTCATGGTGGCAGACTTGGATAACATCAGTCCCAGTGGTGGTGGTCCTGGGTGGGCAGACAGACTCATGGTGGCAGTGAATAACATCAGTCTCGGTGGTGGCGGTGGTCCAGAGGAGGAGACAGACTCATGGTGGCAGTGGATAACATCAGTCCCGGTGGTGGTGGTGGTCCAGGGGGGCCGACAGACTCATGGTGGCAGTGGTGGCAGTGGATAACATCAGTCCCGGTGGTGGTGGTCCAGGGGCCAGACAGACTCATGGTGGCAGACTTGGATAACATCAATCCTGGTGCTGGTGGTCCAGGGGGGACAGACAGACTCTTGGTGGCAGTGGATAACATCAGTCCAGGTGGTGGTGGTCCGGGGGGCAGACAGACTCATGGTGGCAGACTTGGATAACATCAGTCCCAGTGTTGGTCCGGGGGGCCAGAAAGACTCATGGTGACAGTGCTGGCAGTGGATAACATCAGTCCCAGTGGTGGTGGTCTGGGGGGCAGACAGACTCATGGTGGCAGACTTGATTAACATCAGTCCCGGTAGTGGTGGTCCAAGGGGGCAGACAGACTCATGGAGGCAGACTTTGATAACATCAGTCCCGGTGGTGGTGATCCGAGGGGGGGCAGACAGACTCATGGTGGCAGTGGATAACTTCAGTTCCAGTGGTGGTGGACGGGAGGCAGACAGACTCTAGGTGGCAGAATTGGATAACATCAGTCCCAGTGGTGGTGGTCCTGGGTGGGCAGGCAGACTCATGGTGGCATTGGTGGTAGTGAATAACATCAGTCTCGGTGGTGGTGGTCCAGGAGCCAGACAGACTCATGGTGGCAGACTTGGATAACATCAGTACCAGTTGTGGTGGTCTGGGGGAGGAAACAGACTCGTGGTGGCAGTGGATAACATCAGTCCCGGTGGTGGTGGTGGTCAGGGGCCAAACAGACTCGTGGTGGCAGACTTGGATAACATCAGTCCCAGTGGAGGTGGTGGTCCAGGGAGGCAGACTGACTCATGGTGGCAGTGGATTACATCAGTCCTGGTGGTGGTGGTCCAGGGGCCAGACAGACTCATGGTGGCAGACTTGGATAACATCAATCCTGGTGGTGGTGGTCCGGGGGGGGCAGACAGACTCGTGGTGGCACAAGATAACATCAGTCCCGGTGGTGGTGGTCTGGGGGGCCAGACTGACTCACAGTGGCAGACTTGGATAACATCAGTCCCAATGGTGGTGATCCAAGAAGCCAGACAGACTCATGATGGCAGACTAGGATAACATCAGTCCTGGTGGTGGTGGTGGTCCGGGGAGGCAGACAGACTCATGGTGGCAGACCTGGATAACATCAAGTCCTGGTGGTGGTGGTCTTGGGGGGGGCAGAAAGACTCATGGTGGCAGCGGATAACATCAGTTCTGGTGGTGGTGGTCCCAGGGCCAGACAGACTCATGGTGGCAGACTTGGATTACATCAGTCCTGGTGGTGGAGGTCTTGGGGGGGAAGAAAGACTCATGGTGGCAGTGGATAACATCAGTCCCGGAGGTGGTGCTCTTCCGGGGGCCAGACAGACTCATGGTGGCAGACTTGGATAACGTCAAGTCCCGGTGTTGGTGGTCTGGGGGGGGCAGACAGACTCGTGGTGGCAGTGGATAACATCAGTTCTTGTGGTAATGGTCCCGGGGCCAGACAGACTCATGGTGGCAGACTTGGATAACATCAGTCCCAGTGGTGGTGGTCTTGAGGGGGCAGACAGACTCATGGTTGCAGTGGATAACATCAGTCCCGGAGGTGGTGGTCTGGGGGGCAGACAGACTCATGGCGGCAGACTTGGATAACATCAGTCCCAGTGGTGGTGGTCCAGGGGAGGGGACAGACTAGTGGTGGCAGTGGATAACATCAGTCCCAGTGGTGATGGTGTTCCAGGGGCCAAACAGACTCATGGTGGTAGACTGGGATAACATCATTCCCAGTGGTGGTGGTCTGGGGGGCAGACAGACTCATGGTGGCAGACTTGATTAACATCAGTCCCGGTAGTGGTGGTCCAGGGGGGCAGACAGACTCAAGGTGGCAGAATTAGATAACATCAGTCCCAGTGGTGGTGGTCCTGGGTGGGCAGACAGACTCGTGGTGGCATTGGTGGTAGTGAATAACATCAGTCTCGGTGCTGGTGGTCCAGGGAATGCAGACAGACTTCATGGTGGCAGACGGATAACATCAGTACCAGTGGTGGTGGTCTGGGAGAGACAGACTCAGCGGGTGGCAGCGGATAACATCAGTCCCGTGGAGGTGGTGGTCCAGAGCCAAACAGACTCACATGGTAGCAGACTTGGATAACAGTCCCAGGGGCGGTGGTGGTCAGGGGGCAGACAGACTGCGTGGTGGCAGTAGATAACATGGTCAGTAGTGGTGGTCCAGGGTCCAGATAGACTCATGGAGGCTGACTTGGATAACATCAGTCCGTTGGTGGTGGTTGTCTGGGGCCAGACAGACTCACAAAGTGCGGACATTCTGATAACATCAGTCCCGTGGTGGTGATCCGTGAGGCCAAAGTCAGACTCATGGTGAAGACCGGGGACAACATCAGTCCTGGTGGTGGTGGTGGCTCTGGGGGCAGACAGACTCTATGGAGGCAGAGACAGGCAACAGCCCTGGTGGGTGGTGGTCCGGGGAGCAGACAGACACATGGTGGCAGTCTTGGATAACATCAGTCCCAGTGGTGGTGGTCCAGGGAAGGAGACAGACTCGTGGTGGCAGTGTATAACAACAGTCCTGGTGGTGGTGGTGGTCTGAGGGCCAAACAGACTCATGGTTGCAGACATGGATAACATCATTCCCTGTGGTGGTGGTGGTCGGGGGGGCAGACAGACTCATGGTGGCAGTGGTAGCACTGGATAACATCAGTCCTGGTGGTAGTGGTGGTCCGGGGGCCAGACGGCCTCATGGTGGCAGACTTGAATAACATCATTCTCCGTGGTGGTGGTCTGGGGGAGCAGACAGACACATGGTGGCAGTGATGACAATGGATAACATCAGTCCCGGTGGTGGTGGTCCAGGGGCCAGACAGACTCAGGGTGGCAGATTTGGATAACATCAGTCCCGGTGGTGGTGGACTGGGGGGGAAGCAGACTCATGGTGGCAGTGGAAAGCTGCTCCCGGTGGTGGTCAGGTGAGGCGAACCAGACTCATGGTGGCAGACTTGGATAACATCAGTCCAGTGGTGGTGGACGGGAGGAAGAACAGACTCATGGTGGCAGTGGATAACATCAGTACAGTGGGTGGTCGGAGGGAACAGACAGACTCTTGGTATCATATTTGGATAACATCGTTCCGGTGGTGGTGGTCCGGGGAGGGCAGACAGACCTCACTGCGGCAAGTGGATAACATCAGTGCAGGTGGTGGTGGTCCGGGGCCTAAAGACCATGGTGGCAGACTTGGATAACATCAGTCCGGAAATTGGTGGTCTTGGGGGACAGACGGACTCATGGTGACAGTGGTGGCAGTGGATAGCATCAGTCCCAAAGGTGGTGGTCTGGGGGGCAGACAGACACATGGTGGCAGACTTGGGTAACATCAGACTCAGTAGTGGTGGTCCAGGGGGCAGGAGGCTGGACTCATGTGGTGGCAGACTTGGATAACATCAGTCCCAGTGGTGGTGAGGTCTGAGGGGGCAGAGACGGACTCATGATGGCAGTGGATAACATCTGGTCAGTGGTGTGGTGGTACGAGCGACCAGACAGACTCATGGTGGTCAGATTCTGGATAACATCAGTCCCAGTGGTGGTATCTCTGGGTGGGCAGACAGGACCCTTATGGCAGCAGTGGGAGGTAGAATCACATCAGTCACGGTGGTGGTGGTCAGGAGTCAGAACAGACTCTATGCTGGCGAGACAGGATAACATCAATCCGGTGGTGGTGGCCGGGGGACAGACAGACTCGTGGTGGCAGTGGATAACATCAGTCCAGCGGTGGTGGCCTGGGGGGCCAGACAGACTCATAGTGGCAGACTTGGATAACATCAGTCCCAGTGGTGGTGATCCGGGAGACCAGACAGACTCATGGTGGCAGACTTGGATAACATCAGTCCTGGTGGTGGTGGTCCAGGGGCCGATAGACTCATGGTGGCAGACTTGGATAACATCAGTCCCAATGGTGGTGGTGGTCCAGGGGAAGAAGACAGACTCATGGTGGAAGTGGATAACATCAGTCCCAGTGGTGGTGGTGAAATTGGTCCTGGGGCAGACAGACTCTATGGTGGCAGACTTGGATAACATCAGTCCGGGAGGTGGTGGTCCAGGGGGCACACAGACTCATTTTGGCAGTGGATAACATCAGTCCCGGAGGTGGTGGTCCAGGGGGCAGACAGACTCATGGTGGAAGACTTGGATAACATCAGTCCCAGTGGTGGTGGTCCAGGGAAGGAGACAGACTCATGTTGGCAGTGGATAACATCAGTCCCAGTGGTGATGGTGGTCCGTGGGCCAAACAGACTCATGGTGGCAGACTTGGTTAACATCACCCCAGTGGTAAAATGGTTAATCCGGGGGCAGACAGACTCATGGTAGCGATGGATACCATCGATCCCGTGTGGTCCTGGGTGGCAGACAGACTCAAGGTGGCACAGTGGTGGTAGTAGAACAACATCAGTCTCCAGTGGTGGTGGTCAGGGAGGAGACAGACTCGTGGTGGCAGTGGATAACATCAGTCCCGGTGGTGGTGGTGGTCAGGGGCCAGACAGACTCATGGTGTGAGACTTGGATGCTTATCAATCCCGGTGGTGAGTGGTCCCGAGGAGGGACAGACAGACTCAGCGCAGTGGCAGTGGATACATCAGTCCAGGTGGTGATCCAGAGGCAGACAGACCTGGTGGCAGACTGGATAAACGTCCCGGTGGTGGTCCGGGGCAAAGACTCAGCGGTGACAGTGGTGGCAGTGGATAACATCAGTCCCAGTGGTGGTGGTCTGGGGCGGCAGACAGACTCATGGTGGCAGACTTGATTAACATCAGTCCGTAGTGGAGACCAGGGGGCAGACAGACTCATGGAGCAGACTTTGATAACATCAGTCCCGGTGGTGGTGGTGATCGAGGTACCAGACAGACTCATTGGTGGCAGTGGATAACTGCAGTTCAGTGGTGGTGAATAGGGAGACAGACTCATGGTAGCAGACTTGGAGTAAAAACATCAGGCCCAGGGGCGGTGGTGGCCTGGGGCAGACAGACTTCATGGTGGTAGTGGTGGCAGTAGATAACATCCAGACCGGTGGTGGTGGTGAGAGGCAGACAGACTCATGGAGGCTGACTTGGATAACATCAGTCCCAGTGGTGGTGGTCTGGGGGGGACAGACAGACTCGTGGTGGCAGTGGAGAGCATCAGTCCCGGTGGTGGTGGTCTGGGGGGCCAGACAGGCTCACAGTGGCAGACTTGGATAACATCAGTCCCGGTGGTGGTGATCCAGGAGGCCAGTCAGACTCATGGTGGCAGACTGGGATAACATCAGTCCTGGTGGTGGTGGCGGTCCAGGGGGCAGACAGACTTATGGGGGCAGTCTTGGATAACATCAGTCCCAGTGGTGGTGGTCCAGGCAAAGAGACAGACTCGTGTGTGGCAGTGTATAACAAGAGTCCCGTGGGCGTGGTGATCAAGGGCCAAAACAGACTGATGGCTGCAGACATGGATCTAACATTCCTATTGGTGGTAGTGGTGGGGGTCAAGACGAGACTCCTTGATGGCAGTGGTGACGATGGATAACATCAGTCCTGGTGGTATTTGGTGGTCCAGGGGCCAGGCGGCCTCATGGTGGCAGACAGAATAACATCAGACTCCGTGGTGGTGGTGATCTGCAGGCAGATAGACACATGGTGGCAGTGACAGTGGATAACATCAGTCCCGGTGGTGGCTGGTCAGGGGCCCAGACAGACTCAGGTGGCAGACTTGGATAACATCAGTCCCAGTTGTGGTGGACCGGGAAACAGACTCATGGTGGCAGGGATAACTCCAGTCCCGGTGGTGGTCAAGGTGGGCAGACAGACTCATGGTGGCAGACTTGCATAACATCAGTCCCGGTGGTGGTGGTCCGGGAGGGGGAAGACAGACTCATGGTGGCAGTGGATCACAGCAGTCCCGGTGGTGGTCAGGGGGCAGACAGACTCACGTTATCATATTTGGATAACATCAGTTCCGGTGGTGGTGGTCCGGGGAGGGGTAGACAGACTATTGGTGATGGATAACATCAGTCCAGGTGGTGGTAGCGGAGACATGACAGACTCATGGTGTGGAAGCTAGGGATGCGTCATCCAGTGGTGGTCTGAGGCAGACAGACTCATGGTGACAGTGGTGGCAGTGGGTGGTCAATTCCCAAAGATAATGATATGGGGGGCAGACAGACTCACGTGGAGAACCATGTACACAATGAAGTCTCGTAAGTGGTCAGGGGCCAGAACAGACTCATGGTGGCAGACTTGGATAACATCAGTCAGTGGTGGGGTCAGACGGACACATGATGGCAGTGGATAACATCAGTCCCAGTGGTGGTGGTTCCGGGGGCAGACAGACTCATGGTGGCAGACTTGGATAACATCAGTCCCAGTGGTGGTGGTCCTGGGTGGGCAGACAGACTCATGGAGGCAGTGGAGGTAGTGAATCACATCAGTCACGGTGGTGGTGGTCCAGGAGTCAGACAGACTCATGCTGGCAGACTTGGATAACATCAATCTCGGTGGTGGTGGTCCGGAGGGACAGACAGACTCATGGTGGCAGTGGATAACATCAGTCCCAGTGGTGATGGTGGTCCGGGGGCCAAACAGACTCATGGTGGCAGACTTGGATAACGTCATTTCCTTTGGTGGTCGTGGTCCGGGGAGGCAGACAGACTCATGGTGGCAGTGGGGGCAGTGGATAACATAAGTCCCGGTGGTGGTGGTCCGGGGGCCAGACAGACTCATGGTGGCAGATCTGGATAAACACAGTCCCTGTGGCGGTGGTCTGGGGGGGCAGACAGACTCATGGTGCCAGTGGTGGCAGTGGATAACATCAGTCCGGTGGTGGTGGTCAGGGGGCTGACAGACTCATGGTGGCAGACTTGGATAACATCAGTCCCGTGGTGGTGGTCAGGGAGGTGTAGATAGACTATGTGGTGGCGTGGCAGTGGATAACAGTCAGTGGGTGCAGGAGGGTGGTCCGGGCGGCAGACAGACTCATGGTGGCAGTGGTGGCAGTGAATAGCATCAGTCCGGCGTGGTGGTCTGGGGGCAGACAGACTCATGGTGGGCATACATAGCATCAGTCTCGGTGGTGGTGGTCCAGGAAGGGGTAGACAGACTCATGGTGGCAGACTGGGATAACATCAGTCCTGGTGGTGGTGGTGGTCCGGGGGGGCAGACAGACTCATGGGGGCAGTGGATAACATCAGTCCTGGTGGTGGTGGTTCGGGGAGCAGACAGACACATGGTGGCAGTCTTGGATAACATCAGTCCCAGTGATGGTGGTCCAGGGAAGGAGACAGACTCGTGGTGGCAGTGGATAACAACAGTCCGGTGGTGGTGGTGGTCCGAGGGCCAAACAGACTCATGGTTGCAGACATGGATTACATCATTCCTGTGGTAGTGGTGGTCGGGGGCTGACAGACCTAGCGGTGCAGTGGTGGTGGTGGATAACATCAGTCTCGTGGTAGTGGTGGTCTGGGGCCAGACGGATTTCTATGGTGGCAGACTGAATAACTTCAGTCTCCGCGGTGGGGGTCTGGGGGGGCAGACAGACAGATGGTGGCAGTGATGACAGTGGATAACATCAGTCCCGGTGGTGGTGGTCCAGGGGCCAGACAGGCTTATGGTGGCAGACTTGGATAACATCAGTCCCGGTGGTGGTGGACCGTGAGGGTAGCAGACTCATGGTGGCAGTGGATAACATCGGTCCCAGTGGGGGTCAGGTGGGCAGACAGACTGATGGTGGCAGACTTGGTTAACATCAGTCCTGGTGGTGGTGGTCCAGGGGGGGAAGACAGACTCATGATGGCAGCGGATAACATCAGTCCCGGTGGTGGTTGGGGGGGCAGACAGACTCATGGTATCATATTTGGATCACATCAGTTCCGGTGGTGGTGGTCCGGGGAGGGGTAGACAGGCTATTGGTGGCAGTGGATAACATCAGTCCAAGTGGTGGTGGTCCGGAGGGCTGACAGACTCATGGTGGCAGACTTGGATAACATCAATCCGGTGGTGGTCCGGGGGGGCAGACAGACTCATGGTGACAGTGGTGGCAGTGGATAGCATCAGTCCCAAAGGTGGTGGTCTGAGGGGCAGACAGACACATGGTGGCAGACTTGGGTAACATCAGTCTCGGTAGTGGTGGTCCAAGGGGGCAGACAGACTCATGGTGGCAGACTTGGATAACATCAGTCCCGGTGGTGGTGGTCCTGGTGGGGGCAGACGGACTCCTGATGGCATGGATAACATCAGTCCCAGTGGTGGTGGTTCGGGGAGACAGACCTATGGTGGCAGACTTGATAACACCAGCCCCAGTGGTGTGTGGTCCTGGGTGGGTGACAGACCAATGGTGGCAGTGGTGGTAGTGAATCACATCAGTCACGGTGGTGGTGGTCCAGGAGTCAGACAGACTCATGGTGGCAGACTTGGATAACATCAATCCCGGTGGTGGTGGTCCGGGCGGACAGACAGACTCGTGGTGGCAGTGGATAACATCAGTCCCAGTGCTAGTGATCCGGGAGACCAGACAGACTCATGGTGGCAGACTTGGATAACATCAGTCCTGGTGGTGGTGGTGGTCGGGGGGGCAGACAGACTCATGGTGGCAGTGGATAACATCAGTCCTGGTGGTGGTGGTCCGGGGGCAGACAGACTCATGGTGGCAGACTTGGATAACATCAGTCCCAATAGTGGTGGTGGTCAAGGGGAGGAAGACAGACTCATGGTGGCAGTGGATAACATCAGTCCCAGTAGTGGTGGTGGTCTGGGGGCCAGACAGACTCATGGTGGCAGACTTGGATAATATCAGTCCCAAAGGTGGTGGTCCGGGGGGAAAACAGACTCATGGTGGCAGTGGTGGCAGTGGATAACATCAGTCCCGGTGGAAGTGGTGGCCCGGGGGCCAGACGGACTCATGGTGGCAGACTTGAATAACATCAGTCTCCGTCATGATGGTCTGGGAGGGCAGACAGACTCACGGTGGCAGTGATGGCAGTGGTTAACATCAGTCCCAGTGGTGGTGGTCAAGGGGCCAGACAGACTCATGGTGGCAGACTTCAATAACATCAGTCCCAGTGGTGGTGGTCCGGGGGGGAAGACAGACTCATGGTGGCAGTGGTTAACATCAGTTCTGGTTGTGGTGGTCGAGGGGGGAGACAGACTCGTGGTATCAGATTTGGATAACATCAGTCCCGGTGGTGGTGGTCCGGGGAGGGCAGACAGCCTCATGGTGGCAGTGGATAACATCAGTCCAGGAGGTGGTGGTCCGGGGGGCAGACAGACTCATTGTGGCAGTGGATAACATCAGTCCCGGTGTTGGTCGGGGGGACAGACAGACTCATGGTATCAGATTTGGATTACATCAGTCCCTGTGGTCGTGGTCTGGGGAGGGACAGAAAGACTCATGGTGGCAGTGGATAACTTTAGTCCAGGTGGTGGTGGTCCGGGGGGCAGACAGACTCATGTTGACAGTGGAAGCAGTGGATAACATCAGTTCCAGTGGTGGTGGTCTGGGGGGCACTCAGACTCATGGTGGCAGACTTTGGTAACATCAATCCCGGTGGTGGTGGTCCGGGGGGACAGACAGACTTGTGGTGGCAGTGGATAACATCAGTCCCGGAGGTGGTGGTCAGGGGGGCCAGACAGACTCACAGTGGCAGACTTGGATAACATCAGTCCCAGTGGTTGTGATCCAGGAGGCCAGACAGACTCATGGTGGCAGACTTGGATAACATCAGTCCTGGTGGTGGTGGTGGTCCGGGGGGGCGGACAGACTCATGGTGGCAGTGGATAACATCAGTCCCAGTGGTGGCGGTGGTCTGGGGGCCAGACAGACTCATGGTGGCAGACCTGGATAACATCAAGTCCCGGTGGTGGTGGTTTGGGGGGGCAGACAGACTCGTGGCGGCAGTGGATAACATCAGTTCTGTGGGTGGCGGTCCCGAGGCCAGACAGACTCATGGTGGCAGACTTGGATAACTTCAGTCCCGGTGGTGGTGGTATTGGGGGGCCGACAGACTCATGGTGGCAGTGGATAACATCAGTACCAGAAGTGGTGGACCGGGGGGCAGACACACTCATGGTGGTAGAATTGGATAACATCAGTCCCAGTGGTGGTGGTGGTCCAGGTGCCAAACAGACTCATGGTGGCAGACTTGGATAAAATCATTCCCGGTGGTGGTGGTGGTCCGGAGGGGCAGACAGACTCATGGTGGCAGTGGTGGCAGTTGATAACATCAGTCCCAGTGGTGGTGGTCCGGGGGCCAGACAGACTCATGGTGGCAGATCTGGATAACATCAGTCCCGGTGGTGGTGGTCTGGGGGGGCAGACAGACTCATGGTGGCAGTGGTGGCAGTGGATAACATCAGTCCCGGTGGTGGTGGTCTGGGGGGCAAACAGACTCATGGTGGCAAACTTGGATAACATCAGTCCCAGAGGTGGTGGTCCAGGGAGGGGTAGACAGACTCATGGTGGCAGTGGATAACATCAGCCCCGGTGGTGGTGGTCCTTGCCCCAGACAGAGTGATGGTGGAAGACTTGGATAACATCAGTCCCGGTGGTGGTGGTAAGGGGAAGGACAGACAGACTCATGATGGCAGTGGTGGCAGTGGATAACATCAGTCCCGGTGGTGGTGGCCCGGGGGCCTGACAGACTCATGGTGGCAGACTTGGATAACATCAGTCCCAGTGGTGGAGGTGGCGCGGGGGCCTGACAGACTCATAGTGGCAGACTTGGATAACATCAGTCCCAGTGGTGGTGGTCCGGGGGGGTGAAGACAGACTCATGGTGGCAGTGGATAACATCAGTCCTGGTGGTGGTGGTCAGGGGGCAGACAGACTCACGGTATCAGGATTTGGATAACATCAGTTCCGGTGGTGGTGGTCCGGGGAGGGGCAGACAGACTCATGGTGGCAGTGGATAACATCAGTCCAGGTGGTGGTGGTCCGGGGGGTAGACAGACTCATGGTGTCAGTAGATAACATCTGTCCCGGAGGTGGTGATCCTAGGGCCAAACAGACTCACGGTCGCAGACTTGGATAACATCAGTCCCAGTGGTGGTGGCAGTCCGGGTGGGCAGACAGACCCATGGTGGCAGTGGATAACATCAGTCCCAGTGGTGGTGGTCCAGGGGGGCAGACAGACTCATGGTGGCAGACTTGGATAATATCAGTCCCAAAGGTGGTGGTCCTGGGGGAAAACAGACTCATGGTGGCAGTGCTGGCAGTGGATAACATCAGTCCCGGTGGAAGTGGTGGTCCGGGGGCCAGACGGACTCATGGTGGCAGACTTGAATAACATCAGTCTCCGTCATGATGGTCTGGGGGGGCAGACAGACTCATGGTGGCAGTGATGGCAGTGGTTAACATCAGTCCCGGTGGTGGTGGTCAAGGGGCCAGACAGACTCATGGTGGCAGACTTCGATAACATCAGTCCCAGTGGTGGTGGTCCGGGGGGGAAGACAGACTCATGGTGGCAGTGGTTAATATTAGTCCCGGTGGTGGTGGTGGTCGGGGGGCAGACAGACTCATGGTATCAGATTTGGATAACATCAGTCCCGGTGGTGGTGGTCCGGGGAGGGGCAGACAGACTCATGGTGGTAGTGGATAACATCATTCCAGGTGGTGGTGGTCCGAGGGGCAGACAGACTCATGGTGGCAGACTTGGATAACATCAATCCCGGTGGTGGTCCGGGGGGTCAGACAGACTCATGGTGACAGTGGAAGCAGTGGATAACATCAGTCCCAGTGGTGGTGGTCTGGGTGGCAGACAGACTCACAGTGGCAGACTTGGTGCATCAGTCCCAGTAGTGGTGGTCCAGGGGGGCAGACAGACTCATGGTGGCAGACTTGGATAACATCAATCCCGGTGGTGGTGGTCCGGGGGGGCAGACAGACTCGTGGTGGCAGTGGATAACATAAGTCCCTGTGGTCATGGTGGTCCGGCGGCCAAACAGACTCATGGTGGCAGACTAGGATAAAATCATTCCCGGTGGTGGTGGTGGTCCGGGGGGGCAGACAGACTCATGGTGGCAGTGGTGGCAGTGGATAACATCAGTCCCGGTGTTGGTGGTGGTCCGTGGGCCAGACAGACTCGTGGTGGACAGATCTGGATAACATCAGTCCCGGTGGTGGTGGTCTGGGGGGGCAGACAGACTCATAGTGGCAGTGGATAACATCAGTCCCGGTGGTGGTGGTCTGGGGGGCAAACAGACTCATGGTGGCAGACTTGGATAACATCAGTCCCAGAGGTGGTGGTCCAGGGAGGGGTAGACAGACTCATGGTGGCAGTGGTGGCAGTGGATAACTTCTGCCCCAGTGGTGGTGGTCCTTGCCCCAGACAGACTCATGATGGAAGACTTGGATAACATCAGTCCCGGTGTTGGTGGTCCGGGGAGGAGCAGACAGACTCATGCTGGCAGTGGTGGCAGTGGATAACATCAGTCCCGGTGGTGGTGGCCCGGGGGCCTGATAGACTCATGGTGGCAGACTTGAATAACATCAGTCCCAGTGGTGGAGGTGGTCCGGGGGGCAGACAGACTCATGGTAGTAGAGGTGGCAATGGATAACATCAGTCCCGGTGGTAGTGGTGGTCTGGGGGCCAGACAGATTCATAGTGGCAGACTTGGATAACATCAGTCCCGGTGGTGGTGATCCGGAGGGGCAGACAGACTCATGGAGGCAGTGGATAACATCAGTCCCAGTGGTGGTGATCCAGGGGCCAAACAGACTCATGGTGGCAGACTTGGATAACATCAGTCCCAGTGGTGGTGGTCCGGGGGGGCAGACAGACTCATGGTGGCAGTGGATAACATCAGTCCTGGTGGTGGTGGTCCAGGGGGCAGACAGACTCATGGTGGCAGACTTGGATAACATCAGTCCCAATGGTGGTGGTGGTGGTCCAGGGGAGGAAGACAGACTCATGGTGGCAGTGGATAACATCAGTCCCAGTAGTGTTGGCAGTCTGAGGGGGGGGCAGACCGGACACATGATAGCAGTGGATAACATCAGTCCCAGTGGTGAGTAGTTCCGAAGCAGACAAGAACTCATGGTAGCAGGCACCCAGATAACATCAGTCCCAGTGGTGTGATGGTCCTGGGTGGGCAGACAAGACTCAGAGGAGGCAGTGGAGGTAGTAGATACCACATCAGTCACGGTGGTGGTGGTCAGGAGTCAGACAGACTCATGCAGCGGAGATAACATCAATCTCGGTGGTGGTGGTCGGGAGGACAGACAGACTCATGGTGGCAGTGGATAACATCAGTCCCAGTGGTGATGGTGGTCCGGGGGCCAAACAGACTCATGGTGGCAGACTTGGATAACGTCATTTCCTTTGGTGGTCGTGGTCCGGGGAGGCAGACAGACTCATGGTGGCAGTGGGGGCAGTGGATAACATAAGTCCCGGTGGTGGTGGTCCGGGGGCCAGACAGACTCATGGTGGCAGATCTGGATAACATCAGTCCCTGTGGCGGTGGTCTGGGGGGGCAGACAGACTCATGGTGCCAGTGGTGGCAGTGGATAACATCAGTCCCGGTGGTGGTGGTCTGGGGGCTGACAGACTCATGGTGGCAGACTTGGATAACATCAGTCCCGGTGGTGGTGGTCCAGGGAGGGGTAGATAGACTCATGGTGGCCGTGGCGGCAGTGGATAACATCAGTCCCAGTGGTGGAGGTGGTCCGGGGCGGCAGACAGACTCATGGTGGCAGTGGTGGCAATGAATAACATCAGTCCCGGTCGTGGTGGTCTGGGGGCAGACAGACTCATGGTGGCTGGCTTGCATAACATCAGTCTCGGTGGTGGTGGTCCAGGAAGGGGTAGACAGACTCATGGTGGCAGACTGGGATAACATCAGTCCTGGTGGTGGTGGTGGTCCGGGGGGGCAGACAGACTCATGGGGGCAGTGGATAACATCAGTCCTGGTGGTGGTGGTTCGGGGAACAGACAGACACATGGTGGCAGTCTTGGATAACATCAGTCCCAGTGATGGTAGTCCAGGGAAGGAGACAGACTCGTGGTGGCAGTGGATAACAACAGTCCCGGTGGTGGTGGTGGTCCGAGGGCCAAACAGACTCATGGTTGCAGACATGGATTACATCATTCCCTGTGGTGGTGGTGGTCGGGGGGGCTGACAGACTCATGGTGGCAGTGGTGGCAGTGGATAACATCAGTCCCGGTGGTAGTGGTGGTCCGGGGGCCAGACGGACTCATGGTGGCAAACTTGAATAACTTCAGTCTCCGTGGTGGGGGTCTGGGGGGGCAGACAGACAGATGGTGGCAGTGATGACAGTGGATAACATCAGTCCCGGTGGTGGTGGTCCAGGGGCCAGACAGGCTTATGGTGGCAGACTTGGATAACATCAGTCCCGGTGGTGGTGGACCGTGAGGGTAGCAGACTCATGGTGTGATGGATAACATCGGTCCCAGTGGGGTCAGAATTTAGACAGACCTTGGACGATGGTGGCAGACTTGGTTAACTGTCAGTCTGGTGGTGTGGTCAGGGGAAGACAGACTCATGATGGCAGGGACAACATCAGTCCCGTGGTGGTTGGGGGGCAACAGACTCATGGTATCATATTTGGATCACATCAGTTCAGTGGTGGTGGTCGGGAGGGATAGACAGGCTGTAGTGGCAGTGGATAACATCAGTCCAAGTGGTGGTGGTCGAGACTGACAGACTCATGGTGAACTTGGATAACATCAATCGGTGGTGATCCAGAGGCAGACAGACTCATGGTGACAGTGGTGGCGATGATAGCATCAGTCCCAAGGTGGTGGTCTAGAGGCAGACAGACACATGGTGGCAGACTTAGGTATCAGTCTCAGTAGTGGTGGTCAGGAGGCGACAGACTCATGGTGGCAACTTGGATAACATCAGTCCCAGTAGTATGGTCTAGAGAACGAACAGACTCCTGATGGCATAGATAACATCAGTCCCAGTGGTGGTTCAGGGGCAGACAGACTCATGGTGGCAGATTGGATAACATCAGTCCCAGTGGTGGTGGTCCTGGGTGCGCAGACAGACTCATGGTGGCAGTGGTGGTAATCACATCAGTCACGGTGGTGGTGGTCCAGGAGTCAGACAGACTCATGGTGGCAGACTTGGATAACATCAATCCCGGTGGTGGTGGTCCGGGCGGACAGACAGACTCGTGGTGGCAGTGGATAACATCAGTCCCAGTGCTAGTGATCAGGAGACAGACAGACTCATGGTGGCAGACTTGGATAACATCAGTCCTGGTGGTGGTGGTGGTCGGGGGGGCAGACAGACTCATGGTGGCAGTGGATAACATCAGTCCTGGTGGTGGTGGTCCGGGGGCAGACAGACTCATGGTGGCAGACTTGGATAACATCAGTCCCAATAGTGGTGGTGGTCAAGGGGAGGAAGACAGACTCATGGTGGCAGTGGATAACATCAGTCCCAGTAGTGGTGGTGGTCTGGGGGCCAGACAGACTCATGGTGGCAGACTTGGATAATATCAGTCCCAAAGGTGGTGGTCCGAGGGGAAAACAGACTCATGGTGGCAGTGGTGGCAGTGGATAACATCAGTCCCGGTGGAAGTGGTGGCCCGGGGGCCAGACGGACTCATGGTGGCAGACTTGAATAACATCAGTCTCCGTCATGATGGTCTGGGAGGGCAGACAGACTCACGGTGGCAGTGATGGCAGTGGTTAACATCAGTCCCAGTGGTGGTGGTCAAGGGGCCAGACAGACTCATGGTGGCAGACTTCAATAACATCAGTCCCAGTGGTGGTGGTCCGGGGGGGAAGACAGACTCATGGTGGCAGTGGTTGGCAGCATCAGTTCAGTTTGTGGGTAGTAGGGAGATAGACTCGTGGTATCAGATTTGGATAACATCAGTCCGGTGGTGGTGGTCGGGAGGCAGACAGCCTCATGGTGGCAGTGGACAACAGACCGTGGTGGCAGAGGTGGTAATGGATAACATCAGTCCCGTGGTAGAGGTGGGACCAGGGCCAGACAGACTCATAGTGGCAGACTTGGATAACATCAGTCCCGTGGTAGTGATCCGGGGTGACAGACAGACTTGGTGGTGGATAAACATCAGTCCCAGTGGTGGATGTCCGGGGTGGCAGACTCATGATGGCAGACTTGGATAATATCATTCCTGTGGTGGTGCTTGTGGGGGGAAATAGACCCATGGTGGCAGTGGTGGCAGGAGCAGTCATCAGTCCCGGTGGTAGCTGTGGTCTGGGGCCAGACAGACCATGCAGTGCAGACTTGGATAACACTGGGTCCTGTGGTGAACCGGGGGGGCAGATGGACTCATGGTGGCAGTGGAGAAGATCAACCCGGCAGTTGCATCCAGGCCAAATAGACTCATGGTGGAAGACTAAGATAACATCAGTCCCGGTGGTGGTGGTGGTCCGGGGGCAGACAGACTCACGGTGGCAGTGGACAACATCAGTCCCAGTGGTGGTGGTCCGGAAGGAAAACAGACTCATGGTGGTAGTGGTCGCAGTGAATAACATCAGTCCCGGTGGTAGTGGTGGTCCATGGGCCAAACGGACTCATGGTGGCAGACTTGAATAACATCAGTCTCCGTGGTGATGGTCTGGGGGAGCAGACAGATTCATGGTGGCAGTGATGGCAGTGGATAACATCAGTCCCGGTGGTGGTGGTCAAGGGGCCAGACAGACTCATGGTGGCAGACTTGGATAACATCAGTCCCGGTGGTGGAGGTCCGGGGGTGAAGACAGTCTCATGGTGGCAGTGGATAACATCAGTCCTGGTGGTGGTGGTCGGGGGGCAGACAGACTCATGGTATCAGATTTGGATAACATCAGTCCCGGTGGTGGTGGTCCGGGGAGGGGCAGACAGACTCATGGTGGCAGTGGATAACATCAGTCCAGGTGGTGATTGTCTGGGGGGCAGACAGACTCATGGTGGCAGACTTGGATAACATCAGTCCCGGTGGTGATCCGGGGGGTCAGACAGACTCATGGTGACAGTGGTGGCAGTGGATAACATCAGTCCCGGTGGTGGTGGTCTCGGGGGCAGACAGACTCATGGTGGCAGACTTGGATAACATCAGTCCCGGTAGTGGTGGTCCAATGGGGCAGACAGACTCATGGTGGCAGACTTGGATAACATCAGTCCCGGTGGTGGTGGTCCGAGGGGGGGCAGACAGACTCATGGTGGATGTGCATAACATCAGTCCCAGTGGTGGTGGTCCAGGGGGCAGATAGAGTCATGGTGGCAGACTTGGATAACATCAGTCCCAGTGGTTGTGGTCCTGGGTGGGCAGACAGACTCATGGTGGCAGTGGTGGTTGTGAATAACAGCATTCTCGGTGGTGGTGGTCCAGGAGCCAGACAGACTCATGGTGGCAGACTTGGATAACATCAGTCCCAGTGGTGGTGGTCCGGGGAGGAGACAGACTTGTGGTGGCAGTGGATAACATCAGTCCCAGTGGTGGTGGTCCTGGGGCCAAACAGACTCATGGTGGCAGACTTGGATAACAACAGTCCCAGTGGTGGTGGTTGTCCGAGGGGGCAGACAGACTCATGCTGACATTGGTGGCAGTGGATAACATCAGTCCCAGTGGTGGTGGTCCAGGGGCCAGACAGACTCATGGTGGCAGACTTGGAAAATCTCAGTCCCGGTGGTGGTCCGTGGGGCATAGACAGACTCGTGGTGGCAGTGGTGCTAGTGAATAACATCAGTCTCGGCAGTGGTGGTCCAGGAGCCAGACAGACTCATGGTGGCAGACTTGGATAACATCAGTCCCAGTGGTGGTGGTCCGGGAGAGGATACAGACTCATGGTGGCAGTGGATAACATCATTCCCGTGGTGGTGGTGGTCCTGGGGCCAAACAGACTCATGGTGGCAGACCTGGATAACATCAAGTCCCGGTGGTGGTGATCCGGGGGGGGGCAGACAGACTCATGGTGGCAGTGGATAACATCAGTCCCGGTGGTGGTGATCCAGGGGCCAAACAGACTCATGGTGGCAGACTTGGATAACATCACTCCGAGTGGTGGTGGTGGTCCAGGGGGGCAGACAGATTCATGGTGGCAGTGGATAACATCAGTCCCAGTGGTGGTGGTCCATGGGGAAAACAGACTCATGGTGGTAGTGGTGGCAGTGAATAACATCAATCCTGGTGGTAGTGGTGGTCCGGGGGCCAGACGGACTCATGGTGGCAGACTTGAATAACATCAGTCTCCGTGGTGATGGTCTGGGGGGGGCTGACAGATTCATGGTGGCAGTGATGGCAGTGGATAACATCAGTCCTGGTGTTGGTGGTCAAGGGCCAGACAGACTCATGGTGGCAGACTTTATAACATCAGTCCCAGTGGTGGAGGTCCGGGGGGGGTTAAGACGGACTCATGGTGGCAGTGGATAACATCAGTCCTGGTGGTGGTGGTCGGGGGGGCAGACAGACTCATGGTATCAGATTTGGATAACATCAGTCCCGGTGGTGGTGGTCTGGGGAGGGGCAGACAGACTCATGGTGGCAGTGGATAACATCAGTCCAGGTGGTGGTGGTTCGGGGGGCAGACAGGCTCATGGTGGCAGACTTAGATAACATCAGTCCCAGTGGAGGTCCAGGGGGGTCAGACAGACTCATGGTGACAGTGGTGGCAGTGGATAACATCAGTCCCGGTGGTGGTGGTCTGGGAGGCAGACAGACTCATGGTGGCAGACTTGGATAACATCAGTCCCGGTAGTGGTGGTCTAGTGGGGCAGACAGACCATGGTGGCAGACTTGATAACATCAGTCCCGTGGTGGTGGTCCGAGGGGGCAGGACGACCCCATGGTGGCAGTGCAGTAAAACAAACCCAGTGGTCGTGGTCTGGGGGCAGACAGATCCATGGTGGCAGACTTGATAACATCAGTCCCAGTGGTTGTGGTCCTGGGTGGGTAGACAGACTCATGGTGGCAGTGGTGGTAGTGAATAACATCAGTCTCAGTGGTGGTGGTCCAGGAGCCAGACAGACTCATGATGGCAGACTTGGATAACATCAGTCCCAGTGGTGGTGGTCCGGGGAGGAGACAGACTCGTGGTGGCAGTGGATAACATCAGTCCCAGTGGTGGTGGTCCGGGGGCCAAACAGACTCATGGTGGCAGACTTGGATAACAACAGTCCCAGTGGTGGTGATGGTCCGGGGCGGCAGACAGACTCATGGTGGCAGTGGTGTCAGTGGATGACATCAGTCCCAGTGGTGGTGGTCCAGGGGCCAGACAGACTCATGGTGGCAGATTTGGATAACATCAGTTCCGGTGGTGGTCCGGGGGGCATAGACAGACTCATGGTGGCAGTGGATAACATCAGTCCTCGTGGTGGAGGTCTTGGGGGCCAGACAGACTCATGGTGGCAGCCTTGGATAATATCAGTCCCAGTAGCGGTAGTTCTGGGTTGGCAGACAGACTCATGGTGGCAGTGGTGCTATTGAATAACATCAGTCTCGGTGGTGGTGGTCCAGGAGCCAGACAGACTCATGGTGGCAGACTTGGATAACATCAGTCCCAGTGGTGGTCGTCCGGGGGAGGATACAGACTCGTGGTGGCAGTGGATAACATCAGTCCCGGTGGTGGTGCTGGTCATGGGGCCAAACAGACTCATGGTGGCAGACTTGGATAACATCAGTCCCAGTGGTGGTGGTGGGTCGGGGGACAGACTATGGTGGCAGTGGTGGCAGTGGATAACATCAGTCCCGGGTGGTGGTGGTCCAGGGCCAGACAGACTCATGGTGGCAGACTTGGATAACATCAATCCCGGTGGTGGTGGTCTGGGGCCAGACTGACCTTACAGTGGCAGACTGGATAACATCAGTCCCGGTGGTGGTGATCCAGGAGGCCAGACAGACTCATGGTGGCAGACTTGGATAACATCAGTCCTGGTGGTGGTGGTGGTCCGGGGGGGCAAACAGACTCATGGTGGCAGTGGATAACAACAGTCCTGGTGGTGGTTGTCCGGGGGGCAGACAGACTCATGGTGGCAGACTTGGATAACATCAGTCCCAATGGTGGTGGTGGTCCAGGGGAGGAAGACAGTCTCATGGTTGCAGTGGATAACATCAGTCCCAGTGGTGGTGGTGGTCTGGGGGCCAGACAGACTCATGGTGGCAGTGGATAACATCAGTCCTGGTGGTGGTGGTCTAGGGGCCAGACAGACTCATGGTGGCAGACCTGGATAGTATCAGTCCCAGTGGTGGTGGTCCGTGGGGAAAACAGACTCATGGTGGCAGTGGTGGCAGTGGATAACATTAGTCCCGGTGGTGGTGGTCGGGGGGCAGACCGACTCATGGTATCAGATTTGGAAAACATCAGTCCCGGTGGTGGTGGTCCGGGGAGGGGCAGACAGACTCATGGTGGCAGTTAATAACATCAGTCCAGGTGGTGGTGGTCCGGGGCAGACAGACCTATGGTGGCAGACTTGGATAACATCAGTCCTGGTGGTGGTCCAGGGGGGTCAGACAGACTCATGGTGACAGTGGTGGTAGTGGATAACATCAGTCCCGGTGGTGGTGGTCTGGGGGGCAGACAGACTCATGGTGGCAGACTTGGATAACATCAGTCCCGGTAGTGGTGGTCCAGTGGGGCAGACAGACTCATGGTGGCAGACTTGGATAACATCAGTCCTGGTGGTGGTGGTGGTCCGAGGGGGGGCAGACAGACTCATGGTGGCAGACTTGGATAACATCAGTCCCAGTGGTTGTGGTCCTGGGTGGGCAGACAGACTCATGGTGGCATTGGTGGTAGTGAATAACATCAGTCTCGGTGGTGGTGGTCCAGGAGCCAGACAGACTCATGGTGGCAGACTTGGATAACATCAGTCGCAGTGGTGGTGGTCTGGGGGAGGAGACAGACTCGTGGTGGCAGTGGATAACATCAGTCCCGGAAGTGGTGGTCTGGGGGCCAAACAGACTCATAGTGGCAGACTTGGATAACAACAGTCCCAGTGGTGGTGGTGGTCCGGGGGGGGCAGACAGACTCATGGTGGCAGCGGTGGCAGTGGATAACATCAGTCCCAGTGGTGGTGGTCCAGGGGCCAGACAGACTCATGGTGGCAGAATTGGATAACATCAGTCCCGGTGGTGCTCCAGGGGGCATAGACAGACTCATGGTGGCAGTGGATAACATCAGTCCGTGTGGTGGAGGTCTGGGGGGCCAGACAGACTCATGTTGGCAGACTTGGATAACATCAGTCCCAGTAGTGGTGGCTCTGGGTGGGCAGACAGACTCGTGGCAGTGGTGCTAGTGAATAACATCAGTCTCGGTGGTGGTGGTCCAGGAGCCAGACAGACTCATGGTGGCAGACTTGGATAACATCAGTCCCAGTGGTGGTGGTCCGGGGGCGGATACAGACTCATGGTGGCAGTGGATAACATCAGTCCCGGTTGAGGTGGTGGTCCTGGGGCCAAACAGACTCATGGTGGCAGACTTGGATAACATCAGTCCCAGTGGTGGTGGTGGTCCGGGGGCAGACAGACTCATGGTGGCAGTGGTGGCAGTGGATAACATCAGTCCTAGTGGTGGTGGTACAGGGCCAGACAGACTTCATGGTGGCAGACCTGACAACATCAATCCTGGTGGTGGTGGTCTGGGGGGCCAGACAGACTCATAGTGGCAGACTTGGATAACATCAGTCCCGTGGTGGTGGATCTGGGGGCAGACAGACTGTGCGGCAGTGGATAACATCAGTCCCAGTGGTGGTGATCCGGGGCAGACAGACTCATGGTGGCAAACTTGGATAATATCAGTCCCAGTGGTGGTGGTGGTCCGGGGGGGAAAACAGACTCATGGTGGCAGTGGTGGCAGTGGATAACATCAGTCCCAGTTGTAGTGGTGGTCTGGGGGCCAGACAGACTCATAGTTGCAGACTTGGATAACATCAGTCCCGGTGGTGGTGGATCGGGGCAGACAGACTCATGGTGGCAGTGGATAACATCAGTCCCGGTGGTGGTGATCCAGGGGCCAAACAGACTCATGGTGGCAGACTTGGATAACATCAGTCCCGGTGGTGGTGGTGGTCCGGGTGGGGCAGACAGACTCATGGTGGCAGTGGATAACATCAGTCCCAGTGGTGGTGGTCCGGGGGGAAAACAGACTCATGGTGGTAGTGGTGGCAGTGAATAACATCAATCCCGGTGGTAGTGGTGGTCTGGGGGCCAGACGGACTCATGGTGGCAGACTTGAATAACATCAGTCTCCGTGGTGATGTTCTGGGGGGGGCAGACAGATTCATGGTGGCAGTGATGGCAGTGGATAACATCAGTCCCGGTGGTGGTGGTCAACGGGCCAGACAGACTCATGGTGGCAGATCTGGATAACATCAGTCCCGGTGGTGGTGGTCCGGGGAACAGACAGACTCATGGTGGCAGACTTGGATAACATCAGTCCCGGTGGTAGTGGTCCAGGGGGGCACACCACCTTTTAAAATCTTCAGTTATAACCTGCCAACATTAACCACATCATCATCCTCATAAAGAGAACTGCCCTCACAGTCTTCGATGTCTGAAGTCTGACCACTGGGAAATTCTCTCTCCATTGTGTCACCATCTACGTCAGTGGTTGATCTTTTTAGGCAGCCACTGCCAGTGCCACCAGGATGCTCTATTTCCAAATCAGCAAGACCACCATGACTAGGCCAGGGTACAAATACTGAGGTTGCAGTCTCTGCTGGTATGTGCCTCTCATTTATTTTAATGAATGTTAGCAAACTAACATTTGCAGGAGACAGGTTTGTCCAACGATCCCTGACTATTGCACCTGCTGAGCTGAATACCCTCTCAACACTTACACTGGAGGGTGGGCATGTGAGGTACTTCAGTGCCACTGCAGTCAGCTCTGGCCGTTCACTGACCTTTCCACTTCAGTACAAAAGAGGATCTTCAGTTATTGTCAGATACCTGTTTTCAGACAAATATGACTAAACCATTCTCTATGCTGCACTAAGTCCAACTGTTGATGCATCATCCTGTTCTCCCGAATCATTTATTTCACAAATCCCCACTTGGAACAAAGCCTCCCAAAGCGGGTTGACACCAGCCACTTTGGATGACAGACCACCTGGAACTGCAGTCCCCTTCCCCTTGCAGGATATGCTTGATGGTCCTCCAGGAACACCTTCAGCCATATTATGCTGCTGAGGTTGCTGACCTTGGCACGTGACTTCTGTGCCCCATAAACCAAGCGCACCAGTTGACCGCTGATATTTTTTACCTGTTCAGGCCCTCCTGCAGTACTGATGCAATTCCACATTTGTATCGTGGGTCCAGCATTGTTGCTATGGCAAAGTTGTCACTACGCTGAATGCTCTCAACATGACGATTCTGGTCGAATACAGTCAGCATGAATTGCAGCAACATACTGCTACCACCGTCTCCAACAACATCAAGGCTATGCTGTACATTCACCAATGTCTGCCTCAGCACCCGCAGCAGTGGAATTGATTGGGTAATGGAGGCAGACTCGCCACTCACTGCCTGTCTGGCATGTTCAAAAGGCCGCAAAATTGTTATTACAGAATCCATGAGGCACCACTGTTCAGTCGTCATAGACATGGAGGCCCCAGAACTGTCATGGCTAGTGTGCTTAACAAGATATTCTGAGATGGCTTTGCATTGTTCATACAACCTCTCTGCCATGTATAATGTGGAGTTCCATCGGGTGACAACTTCCTGCTTCAAGCAGTACTGAGGCAGGCTGTTTTGTATCTGCAACCGCGGCAGTTGGTCACGGGCCTTTCCAGATCTTGAAAAGTGAGAGCAGATACATCGTGCAATGGTCAGCATTTACTTTATAACAGGGTGCTGCAGAAACTCCTGAACCACAAGATTTAAACAGTGGGCCATGAAACACCATTCATGATGCATTTCACCACATTTGACCCACTGTCACTTGCTATGAACCCAGCTCTCAGGAACAGAGGGTTTAGCCATCTGTCAATTTCAGTCAGTACCATGTCCAATATGTTCACCAGTGTGTGAACAGGTCACACTGCGCATAGCAATCGCTGCATGCTGTCGAATTCAGGAAGATTGCTACCGCGATAATCCATTACGCATTTACTGATTATTCGCACTACCAACATCACAAACAACCCCGCACATGCGCCAGTATGCAGTTATACACAGATATGAACTCCCGCTGTTTTGCCTTGTCCACATATCCATACTTAAATGGATGAATGTAGAGGAGGAATGTTGAAGGGCATGTTTTACTGAGTTGGACACAGTGCGGAACAACTTGGGGACAGCACAGGTAGAAAAGTATGTCCTGGATTGGACTTTCAATTTTGGACAGGCATGTGCAGCAAACCGCCGGAACCCAGAATTCTCCACAAAGGAGAAGGGCAAAAGATCAATTGCCAGCATTTCCGCTACAGCAGCATTGAGTTCACATGACACTGTATGATTCTGGGGGTACTTCAGCTTATGCGCAAAACACTCCGTAACGTGGGCTGACTTAAACGTTTTACACATGGTGTGTTGATCACAAATGGTTGTGCTCTGTGATGAATGCCATTGGCAGGGCATGGAGTGTGGACATTTGATGACGACGGTTGCACAGGTGATGATGACAAACCCAGAAATGATGTTATTTTGCCAGATTTGCCAACCGGGGTTGATGTACCACTTGCACTAGACATACTGCATTCACCACCACCACCAAAACTGCTGCTCTCACCACCACTGGACAACATTTCAAAGTCATTATGGTCCTCCACCTCATCATGCCTGTAGTAATCCTCTGCTCTTATTACCTCACTACTGCACACGTTTAATTTACTACGGGACTTAACAGTCATGGAAGGGGATAACATGCTGGCTATGGTTGTCGGTGACATGGGTGAATGCCCCACTGTGGTATTAGCTACCAGCTTGTGCTGGGTCCACAGTGCCAAGTGCCTATTCTTAAGATGCGTATGCTGTCCTCCTGTGCCCAGATGGCTCCCCTTTTCACCTTGACTCACATGCACATGGCAAACCAGGCAGATTGCAAATGAATCATCATTTGCATCTTGAACAAAAAAATCCCAAACTAGGGAGTGTAATGCTCTGCTTTTAACATGTCCATGATGATGGTGCTTATTTAAGTCTGCTATTTTAAGCACTGAAGTGGGGGGGGGGGCACTGCACACCTGGACTGCAACTGACCACCACGACTACCTATCATATTGATTACTGGGTCATCATCATCATTAACTAAAACCGGTAGATCACAAGTTTTTACAGGGGAGATTCCTGCAAACAGACTCAGACACAACCACTTTTAATTTCTTTTTCCACGGTTCCCAACTGGGGTCAATTACATCATCATCATATTCATCAATGTCACACACATCCACGTCTTCTGCTTGGATGCTAGCATGTGGACTGCATGTTGCAGCAACATCATCATCATCGTCACATTCATCATCAGCATCTACACCACCATCACCTGATATTTTTTCACCACACTGTGATTCACTGCATGGAAAATGCGTGACGTTAAGTGCCACAGTGGATGGAATATCACATTGTATGCTATCGTTGACATGATCATCAGAATCCTCAGGTTCAGTTACTGGGATGTTACTGGGAAGTATGACATCATCTACGCTGCCACTCACTTGCACTTCTTCACATTCAATATTTTTGGAAATGGTACACTGGTCGGAATTAGAACTTGACGCAACAATACTAATACTATCTCCACCACCACTAACACAAGTAACATTAACACCACTGGCTGGGAAAACATCATCTCCTCCAACTATGAGTGAAGCTACTGGTTGGGCTGTAAAAAAAACATTGCAGGAGAATTACCTTTCCTCACATCAGCAATGCACTTCTGCGTCTGCGTACCACTACCACGCCCACAGACCATCTTACTGTCAACATTGCCATGGTGAGAAACAGCTTTGCTTGCACATCTCTTTGCAGGCATTTTGGGGGAGCAACCACAAATATTATAACCAAATTCAGATTTTGATACGTTCACTCTCTAATTGGAGTGACACTGGCTGGATGTGAAGCCAAATAAACAGCTGTGGCTTCAGCAACAGATAAGAGACTACTCTGAGACTGTCATGGAATTTAAACAACTTCAGTAACCATTGGTGCTGATAAGGTCACAAAAACAATCCAACCTGGTAAAAAATACCTTTTGAATGTGGGGGTGGGGGGAGCACTGAATACAGACAGTGCTGATTTTTACGGCACTACAAGCAGCAAAACTAAGAACAGATACCACGATCACAGTACAAAATCGAGCAGCTGCAGTGGATAGCAGGTTCACACTGCTGTGCTTGCAATTACACTAGTCTGTGGCACAATAAAAGGTGTATTATTTGATGCACGCAACACTGCACACACACTCACACACAGAACAGTTTGTGTACAATGCTGAACGACTCAACGAGGAATGCGCCACAAATGCAACAGTTCAGTACTATGCCACGTTATGTATTGTATATTTGTAATTTAAACAACCTGAACTTATGAACTGCTGCATCACATCCACACAACAAACAGCAAGAAAATTTCTACTATTACTAACAATATTACTATGTGTACATTAACACAGTCAGTTACATAACAAAAATATAACCAAAAAACAAAGAAATCACTATTTCTCCAACTTAAATCTACCTACACCACAGATATGCCCCTCCCCCCAAAGCACACTTTCACTGTCTTTCACCACACACACTCAATGTTGTAAATTAACATTCAAAATCCACACAAAAACAAAACGCGATGATGATATATGACAGGAGGTTTCACAATCGATGAACTAAAGTTGGACCCCTCAAAAAGGCAAAAATGCTTTTTGAACAGCTTTTACAAGATTCCTATCACAAACAGCTATCAGAGCACACTGTCTCCTACTCCTTCCTACTCATACTACCCCAAACTGAGGCTGTGCAGATCAATATAGAGCCCATGTGACCTGAAATCCCATGAATCAATGCAAAATTCGCCTTTGGAGCTCAAAAACAAGGCAAAGTGAGGAAAAGTGCACTGCCTGCAATGCACTTCGCCTTAAAATTGGCAAACTAGTGGCCTGGAGAGGCGAGTAACGTAAAGTCATTGTTTCTAACAGACTTCGTGTTCTCATTATAATGTGAAGTACCCGCCCGCTAGGAGCACTGCGCGAATCCGCTTGATCCACGAACCGCTCCGCGGAGCGGATTGAGCCCACTTCGCCCACCACTATTTGTGACTTTGGACATAAAGTCCTTGTACACGAATGTGACCCATGGAGAGGCTTCGGATGCTGCAGCATATTATTTGAATAAGGAGGAAAATGAACACAACCCCCAACAGACTTTTTGCTTAAACTACTAGAATATGTCTGCAAAGGTAATGTCTTCATGTTCAATCAGGGGATATTTTTACAGACAGAGGACACCACTATGGGGGAAACATGTGCCCCATTGATTGCGAATTTATATGTGGGGAAATGGGAGGAGGGTGTGAATTTTAACACTGCAATAAATTCTTTCACAGGTAACACCATCACATAGCAGTGCTATATCGACAATGAATTGCTCATATGGAATTGGAATGAGATGGACCTTGATGATTTCATACAGTTTCTGCACTCCTCGAACCCCCATTTAAAGTTTACACATACTTGCGTAAAGAAACCGTTACATATTTGGATCTCTGTTTTAACAAAAGTCTATGGGGAACAATCGAGAGTAGTATATATTGTAAAGAGGTGGATGGCAATACTTCACTTTTGGCTTCCAGCTGCCATCCATCCCATGTGGCTAGAAATATTCCGAAGGGCCATTTCCTTAGGATAAGATGGAACTGCAGCACAGACCTGAGTTTTGAACAAGGAGCTGATGAACTCACTGAAAGACTGGTACAAAGGGGCTATAACAGTAACACAATTAGGGAAGCTAGAAATAAGGCTAGTAACACGTATAGGGCTACCTTATTATGGAAGAGAACTAGTGAAACTAAATTGGCTAAAAGATTCAACTTTGTGACTAGTTACTCTACACAGGCAAAGGGGCTAGAACAAATAATAAATAAATAAACACTGGCATATCCTTTCAATAGATAATGGTCTGAAAGAGATTAGCATAGAACTGCCAATAATGTGTTACAAAAGTCTCTGACTTTAAAGGATTTTTTAATGTATAGCCACTTTATAGATAAACACCCACTACTTGGCTTCAGCAGCTAAATGGTTGCTGTCAATGTAGAAATATTCATTGTGATTCAGTAGCTACGGGTAAAGAATTCAGCACATGCAATATTGAAAGAACTTTTGATATTAGACAGTAGTATATTAACTGCAACAAGATGAGGGTTATCTATCTAGATAATTTTTCCTGTGACGCCTTCTATGTAGGAAAAACAATTAGATGTTTCAAGACCAAGATGGGAAAACATTTAAAGGCGATGGCTAGAGGAGACATGATGTATGCTACAGCGGCACATGTTATGGAAGCCAAGGATGATATGCAGCACATTTTTAAGTTTATGGCTATTGATACAGTGAGCCATAACCCTAGGGGAGGGAATTATAACAATTTAGTGCTGAAATGGGAGAATTTTTGGATTCTAAAGTTGAGAACCAATCAGAAACCAGGGCTTAACAATCACTTTGATGTACACCCATACATTGAAAACACTGATATTTGTTTCTATCATTCATGCTTGGATACAAGATTTTATATGTCTTAGATACATCATTAGATTTTAGGTGTCAGTGTTAACAGTTACAATATATTTATTCTTTTATAGGTAATGACGTTGTTACTGAAATAATCTGCATTGATCTCATATAGAGCTATAATGCTATTGAGCCAAATGTGATACATCTAGGCTGCATTTTGTTTTATTTTTGTGTGTTTTGGGCTCTTGTCTGTCTGTATACTTTATATCTCTTCCCAACCCATTTCCCTTGTGTTGTTTCCATCCTCTTTTTTCCCCTTCTCTTACCCCCCCCACACACACACACTCTTATCCTTGTGTTGATCTCTTTTATATTTATCCTTTGGGATCATAGAACTGTTGCAATCGTGATTTATATATATATGTTTTATCATCTACTACAGAAATTTGCACTGCTGTGTTATTATTTAATTTCAAATAATATTTGACCTATCCTGTAAGCAGGAAATGATGACGTTACTTGACCACCTGACAGACCACTTGTATTTAAATGTTTAACATAGTTTTGTTCCTTAGCCTTTGATAAAGGACCGATACTGTCCGAAATGCATCAGGCGAGACGTGTTTTTTGCGGGTGTTCCACACTCCAGCCTTATGTCAATAAATGACTTTAGAATATTACTGAGGCTGTGGGTGTCCATTATCTTTTTCAGGTGGTGAATGCCCGAATCTCTACATTTACAAGACCTTGCACATTGAACTCTGGCCCATTTAGTGTGGCTCCGAAACTGACACCATGTTACACAGAGTCTAGGTTGCACTCAAAAAAGCATGTTGCCTTGTAGTGGGAGGGCACAGGCTTACCCATACCTGTGACCTTTATGATCAAACTAATTGGTTACATTTTAAGGATAGGCTTCTCTAACAGACCTGCTTGTTGGTGAAAAAGATTACCTTGGGACCCTCTCCACCCTCAGCACAGCATCTCCTCACTCCTGCCCCCACTCCCCAGGCAATCAGAAGCTCCTCCAAGGCCTCCTTCCAAGTCCCGCTCTGTAGGACAGCCCAGGGGAGCGAGCTTTCATGTATAGGGCCCCTGTTTGGATAAACAACCTACCTTCTGAGGTCTCTTCTGAAACAAAGATTGGCCCTGTTAAACTTAAACTTCAGCAGCATCTTCTAGCAATAAACAGCTATGACTGCCCATAGCCATACCTTCTTCCTGCTGTCTTGCTTTGCCTGCTCACCTCTAATGATTAATATCCTGATGATGTCATTTTGGACAGCCCCAACCCTCCTTCCCCCTCAGCCTCCATCCCTCTTCTCCTGTCCTCTTACCCCCCCTACCTCCTCTTACTCTGTACTTCCCTGGCCCTCCTGCCTGACTAGAAGAGATAGAGAGGGCACTGCTACCAGGAATCTCCTAATACTTGGATAGGAGTTGCCCTATCCATGTATTAGAACCATTTTTTGCATTTCAAGCATATGCTTCACCTCTCATGCATTTTATATGCAGTCCTGTTCCATAGGATGTTGTAACTTTTAGTTTTGACATGCTTTTCTCCTGCCAAGACACATCTATGTCACTTATGTTGCTTTAAGTTCATTTATACCATGCTTTTCTCCTGACCTGATGTACCACTGTTTTATCGTACTTGTTATGTAATTGTCTCGTCTCTTGTATTGCTATTGTATATTGTACTGTTGTCCTTATGTACTATTGATGTGGAGACTTTATAAATGAGTCTTCAACGCAAAGGTTTGTGATTCTGAGATTCTAATAAATAAATAAATAAATAGTGCCCACAGCCTTCCAATTCTCTAGCCCCTGTACAACAGACCCATACATGCTGGCTACAGGTCATGTACATGGCATAGTATGCATTAGTATGCATGGTGCACCAGGTCATATATGGCATGGGCAGAAAAGGCATACCTTGGCAATGGCTTGGAGGGGCAGGCTTCTTTAGGTATTGCCCTACACAGTGGCTGGTACATGCTTAGCATCCCCTTTGCAGTGGAATACTACCCCATTCATTATCTGGCATATGCAGACTGAATATGCAGCACAACATGGACAATGGGCACAGCACAGACAGTGGCCATGGCTACAGCCACATCCTGATTGATATGGCAACCAGCACAGCTACACGTAGAACACATATGACACCCTCATGGATCATACCTGGCAAAAGGCAGTTACAAGTCCAGGTCACTGTACCCAGAACCAAACCCTGAATAACATTCTATGACACTATACATGGTCCTGTCCTGTACCCTCACACTGCTGCCATGTCACTGTGGTAGCCCACAACTATGCAACTCTGGCTTATGCATGCCTTAGAAAACCACAACAGGTCCTGTCATGTACAGGGCATGGGGACATCATGTGGGACAAGGGAACCCAGACACCTACATACAAACAGGCAGGTCATACAGTGGGGCAGGTCTCATAGGAAAAAGGGGAACAACAAGGACATCCAGGTACAGTACATAGTCCCTCAGGGACAGTTACCCTGTTGTATAGTCTTATGAAACAAGACTGCACACAGGCCTTTACACACACCAAACATACAGCCATCCATACTCACCTGGCCTTGGCACAGAGCCAGCATCCACCATCGCCCCCAGTTACTACAGGCAGTGGGTCTCCCTCCTGTGGAGGTCACAGGTGCGGGTGACCCCCAGTGTGCCAAGTAAGGTGGCTCCCCACAGATGCCCACACCTCACTCTGTGGCCTGTCTGACCCTGCCCCCTCTCCCAGAAACTGGTCCTCTGTGGCCACCAACAGGTCGACCAAATTGGGTAGCTCAGTGCTGGAACACCTCTGGTCTATTGGAAGCATGGCCCTGCTCCATCTGCCTACCATAGTTTCACCTCGAGTGTAGGGCCTGCACTCCCACCACACTCCTGCCAGGCTCTGGGCTGTCTGGGTGTGTCCTGTCATTTTGCACAGCACATTAACATGGTACTGCTGTGCTAATGTTATGTTGTGCAGAACAATGTGTACTTCTTGGGGGTTGTACCAGGAGCATGCACCTGGCATGAGGCATCATGTGCGGAGGGCATTCATTCACTTTGTGTGCATGTGCAACCCTGCACAGGGCTGTGCACCACAATTCTGCCAACAGCATGGTATGTAGAGCCACACTGTGTGATGACATCATATGCGGCATGTGATGTCATGTTTGCACCACAGACTGACACTGTGCAAGAGCAGGCATTATGCCACAGCACGCACTGATGCAAGCACATTAGCATGGGGGCAGAATTGCAATATTTAGCCAAGGCATGTAAATGAGTCGATTTTGCAGTCTGTGGGCAAACAACCAACATTTGCTTCCTATTATTGGCAGGTATGCATACATTAGCATGCCTAATTGCAGCCGGACCATATAAATGAACACAGTGTACCACCTAGTTTCCACAGCTGAATTTCAGGCAGATAGAGGTATGTGTCCTGTGGAATGACCTAGATGAGTGTGGTAGCACTGTGCCCCCCCCCCCAGCTTGAGAGGCAAGTCTGAGAGATGAGACTCTGTACTGTCATCTTTCTTCCATACTGAAAGCCTGTTGCACAACAGCACCCTTTTTCTATCCTGTCGACTGGCCGCCTGCATCTCTGTCTCTGTCTCTCCCTCTCTCCCTACCTTGGGGAATGCACAGCAGACTATTGCCAGGTTTTCCTGCATTCAACTGGTCATCATGCCAGTAGTGTTAACATACAAGAAAGTTCATATTGCACTGCTGCAAACACAGCTCTGCTCTGTAAAGCAAGCTTCTGTGTTGTGAGGCGCTATTGTGCTTTCCTGCACCAAAGTGCGCAGGATCGCAGCACCGTGCAGCTGCCTAATTGTTAATCGCAGCTTTAAGAAAAGCAACTTCCCCAGATACCACCCCTTCTTTTGTAGCCCTTAATTCTGTAGGTATGCTGTGGAAGGGGTGTCAGAAAAGTAGACAAAATAAGTTAGCTTGCTTCCCAGTCTCAGGACTGCTAAAACAAACAAAGCTCTCCTTGTTTAAAAATTTAGTAATGAGAGAGGGAGTTGTTTTAATCTTCCTTGTTCCTCTCCCTCAAAAATAGCCTGAGGTTTAGCCTAAAGGTTCTGCCTTACAAGTGCCTTATATGCTAAAAATTGTATAACCTGTATAAAAGAAAGAAAAACAAGTGTTTTATGTGAAGCAGAATTGCTCTGCCCTGTGAGCTATATTAGGGAATCTCCTGGGCAGACGCTGATACTCTCTATTTTATTTTAACAAAGCCTTGGAAGTGTCTAAAAATCAGTGCAAGAACTATTAAAAATTCTAAACATTGAAACTTGATGTTATGAATGGCAGGAGCTTTACTTCTGTTGGTTTCTGACTCTGTTCCTCCTGCCAGTGTTTTTCTGGTGCCAAAAACACTTGCAGGGTTACAGAGCAGATTAAAATAAACAATTCTTTTTGCAAGCAGTGCCATGGAGGGTTTTCTATGTTTAAAGTGCTGTTTACATGAGAAAACTCCTCCATGTCCACTCAGCTTGCTCTTCCTGTTTTGTTTTCTCTCTCTAAAACAAGAGCCCCGTGTACTGTAATACTAGAAAAAGCCGAGCTTTAAGCTAATTAAAAGGTTACCTTTTAACCTTAGCAGGGACTACAACATTACAAATATTTAGGTTCACTAGTGCTTATAGCATCCTGACAATGACATAAATATTTTATTCTTATGTTCTGTAGTTCCCAACCATTGCATCTCACCTGGATGTTGTTATGCAGATCTTCTCCTAAGGGCCAGCGCCCCCAAATGGTTGCTAGTCTTATAGTGAGGTTTCCGTCAGTCATAGCTGAATGGGCGGAGCTTCTAAAGCCTTTATGAGGAAAATAGGTTTATTTACATTGTTAAATTCCAGTCCTTATCAAACATAGTGTGATTTTGAAATTATTTGCTTCCTAAATACTGTGAATGCATTTTTGATAATGATTAAGCGTTGGAAAATTCTATGTATAAGTTTAGGAGGTGGAGCCTACAACCATGTGACCATATGCTGTATAATAAATACATGAAGGTTGATTCAGTAAGCAGATCAGTTCAACCTTGGAACAAGTTGAGGAAGCACAGAGGGTGGGACTGAAGCTAAGTCCTAGCTGTGTAATGTTAATTTAATGTTTTTTTATTTACTTTGCTAAAAGTCTTTATTTTCTTTGCAAATAAATTTATACACTTGTGTGTGTTTGCACCTACTACTTGTTATCTGTGCTTTTCTCCCACACACTCACTACGACAGTTTTGACAGAAGTAAGATCAGTTGGTGGCCCAGGCTCATTGGGGGACACCTATCAGAGATATCTGTCCAGATATCTGGAGAAAGCACAAAAAAGGTGCCATGGCGGAGAAACCTGAAGAGTTGGAGGAGGAGACGAAAGTGTCTGGAGTATTGACCAGGCACATGGTGGTAAAACCGGGGAGAAGCTCATTCCTGGTTTGGGACCAGGGGCCCGTCCAAAGCAGAAACTAGAAGCTGCAGCCATGGTGGATCTCTCTGACCAGAGTGATGAGGATCCAGTGGAAAACCCACTCGTGGATGTACCTCCAACAGATATCACAGACCTACTGAGATGGCTGGCTATCTGCCAACATGATATGGAACTACAAAGAGAAAGAGATCTTCAAGAACGTGAGCAGGAGAGACGTCAGCAGGACCAGAGATGGGCCGAGACCCTAATGGCAATACAAAGTATGGGAACAGGTAACAGAGGGCAGGACACTAGCCCAAAAGACATTAAACTAACTAAAATGGTCCCCACTGATGAAATGAAGGCTTACCTGACAACATTTGAAAGGGTAGCCAGGGTCTGTGGGTGGCCCCAGACCAAGTGGGTTGTAAGACTTGCCCCTTATTTGACAGAAAAAGCTCAACTAGCTTACAGTAACATGGACCCCAGACATGCTGAAAACTATGAGCTAGTTAAGAAAGAGATATTGAGAGGGTACAATATCAATGCTGATACCTACCGGCAGAGATTATGTTCCTTACACTACCAGTCATCTTATACCCCCAGACAGACTTTCATTAGATTAAGGGAGTTATGCACAAAGTAGTTACAACTGGAAGAGAACTCCGTCACTGAAATCATAGAGACCTTGGTTGTTGAGCAACTTCTACAGATACTCCCTAATGAAGTCCAACTCTGGGTGAGGGAGCGCAATCCTGAGTCAGCAGAGGTGGCCATCACCCTAGCAAAGGAATTTTTGTCAGCTAGACCATCCATAAAACGAAATGTCAAAAGAGAAACCACCACATCTGCAGTTAAACCTCCCTCCCCTTCCTCTCTCCCCCCCCCCCTCCGCTGGACAGAATACTGTAAGATATGATGTGAGGTCAGGGAGAGGAGGGAAGACCTATTACTCTGATGTTATATGTCATAACTGTAATGGGAAATGACATATAGCCAGATTTTGTCCCAAAAAGAAACCGGATCCTGCGCACCTGGCTTTATTGACAACAGGCTACACTGTGACTAAGGTATCGATTAACGATAAAAATGTGTTGGGCCTCCTCAATACAAAAAGTAAATACACCTTGATCCATCCAGAACTACTTAGCCCTAACAATATGATTGAGGCAACAGTAGGTGTTGTTTGTATCCATGGGGACACACACAGCTACCCAACCTCTACTGTTGAAATGACTGTAAAGGATCAAAAGAACACCGTGTGTGCTGGCCTAGTACCCAACCTGCCTGTATCAGTAGTTCTTTGTTATGAATTCCTGGGATTTGATGCTTTGCTGGCTTTAAAACCACCTGTTGCTGCTGTTACTACTAGGGTAAAAGGACAGCAAGAAAAACTTCTGGGGGATACATTTCCCTTTGATGAAGATGTCATGGGTACTCCAGGGAAGGATAGAATGACCAAGAAAGAAACAAGCATTTGGCAATGCCAAATATTGTAGCACTGGCACTGGCATTGGTAGTGCACTGCAGAAACACATTTTGGGCAGGATGTGAATAATGACAGCTGTACTGTTCATAAGGAGGTGTAAAAAAAAATGGCAGTGTTGAAAATGTGGCATGTAAATATTGCAAATTTGAGAAGTTACAAGGGTGCGTGGGAAATGCGCAACGCACGCTTGTAACACAGTCATTTTATGGACTTTTGGCACCAAATTTTCAACATAGGCATTTTAGCACCTCTGCTCATGTACAGTGTCACTGTCATTTCCTCAAACTGTCCCAAAAAATGATTTCGCACAGTGACCACACTATTCTGTGCCAAACGTGTGAAAACATATTTTTGGCAGCATATGTAAAATGACAGCTGTACTGTTCATCAGGAGGTGTGGAAAAATGCCAAAGGTGAAAATCCAGAGTGAAAATATTACAAATGCACAACGTTACGAGCGTGCGTGCAAACTGCGCAACGCACGCTCGTAACAGTCATTTTATGGAGTATCTTCACCAAATTTTCAACACAGGCATTTTAGGACCTCTGCTTATGAACAATGTCATTGTCATTTTTGTAATCTTCCCCAAACACTGATTTCCCACAGCGACCGAGCTATTGTGCGCTGGAAGTATGGAAACACATTTTGGCCAGGATGTGAAAAATGACAGCTGTACTGTTCACAAGGAAGTGTAGAAAAATGACAATGTTGAAAATCTGGCATGAAAATATTGTGAATTCACGAACTTACAAGCATGTGTAGCAACTGCACAACGCACGCTCGTAACACAGTCATTTTATGGTGTTTCGTCACCAAATTTTCAACATAGACATTTTAGGACCTCTGCTCATGAACAGTGTCACTGTCATTTTTGTAATCTGTCCCGAACACTGATTTCCCAAAGCTACCGCGCTATTGTGCGCCGGAAGTGCGGAAACACATTTCGGCAAGGATCTGAAAAATGACAGCTGTACTGTTCACAAGGAGGTGTATAAAAATGACAATGTTAAAAATCTGGCATGAAAATATTGCGAATTCACGATGTTACGAGAGTGCGTAGCAACTGCGCAATGCACACTCGTAAAACAGCCATTTTTGGGTTTTTTTTCCACCAAATTTGCAACACAGGCTTTTTGAGAGCCCACCTCATGAACAGTGCAACTGCCCTTGTGTTAATCGGTCCTGAAAGGTGATTCCGCACAGTGATTGAGAAATCACCTTTCGGGACCGAATAACATCATAACAGTGACAGAATTCATGAGTAGGGGTACCAAAAACCACCATGCTGAAAATTTGGTGCAAAAATTCCAAAAAATGCCCGAGATATGCATCAAAGTTGAAAAAACCCTATTTATTCCATTATACAGCTTACCGGCATTTCCTCAGTTCGCGTTCGGCTTTGAAGAGTGCAGACGTGTTCCTGGTCCACCGAAGATCATCGCGCTGGACTCTGGAGGTAAGTATGGGGTGAGTGGGAGGCAGGGTGTGCAGTGGGTGGGTGCGGGAGGGGGTAGGGAGACTACAAAGGACCGCTTTTTGTTTACAGGTGGTAAAAACAAAAACATTGTGGACGGTTTTCTTTTTACAGGTGTTTTTTTTTTGGGATACAGTAGTTGACGGGATTGTGCACCCCGTCGGCACATAGGGATTAAGGACACTAGCTGAGGGGGACTGGGCACCCCTCAGCACAGAAGGGGACATCATGCCGACGGAGTGGGCTCCCCATCGGCACCTAAAGTGGGAAAGGGGGGATGGATGCCAATGGGGATTGGGCACCTCGGCAAACAAAAAGGAGGGGGGCCGTATGAGCCGAGGGGGATTGGGCACCCCCTTGGCAAGCAAAAAAAGGAGGGGGATAGGACACATTATGCCGACGGGGAGTGGGCTCTCACGTCGGCACATTCATGAGGGGCAGAGTAAGCCGACCGGGGGATTGGGCACCCCCGAAGTCAGCAGTTTAGCGGCCACTGTGCCGCCATGTTTGTAGCTGGCGAAGCACATAGGAAGGTCTGCTGCTTGTGACGAGCTTTGCTTGCATTGCAGTGGACCTTTCCTTTGATGTGAACGCCACATTAGTATGCATGGTGTGGCACCGGCATGCAGGCTGATTGGGGAATGAGGGATGCACCTACTGGTGCGTGCCCTGCATTCGCCCAACAACGACCACGCCTCCAAAGCTCCACTACCGCAAGATGTTGACTGCACAAGCACACCAACATAAAAATGACATTAAAAACTCTGTGGAAGAATAAAGGACTTATTGAGACACCTGTAAGATTAAATGTACCTAACAAAATGATATCTACTGAACAGAAATGTGATTTATCACTAACCTCTTTCTTCCAACAGGTGGGCCAGGTGTCAACTAAAGGTGCCCCAGAAATAGTGATTAAGAATGAAATCCTGTATAGACATTGTAACAACCCAAAAACAGGGGAGACAGTAGATCAGTTGATGGTACCAGCAAAGTATAGAGCCCAGTTAATGTATCTGGCACATGATTTACCTTGTTCAGGGCATGCTGGTAGAGATAGGACCTTGGCCCATTTATTACAACATTTTTACTGGCCTGCCTTCCATGACCAGGTAGCTGAGTATGTTAAGTCTTGTGCAGCATGCCAAAGAGTGGCCCAGATAGGGAAAAAGGACATGGTACCATTAGAGCCCCTGCCACTGGTAACTATGCCATTTGAACGGATGGCTATGGACATAGTAGGCCCTATTGAAAAAAGTTCCAAAGGGAATAGTTACATTTTGGTGGTTTGTGACTATACAACCAGATATCCTGAAGCCATTCCCTTACGTTCCATAACAACAGACAAAACTACGGAAGAACTGGTAAAAATCTTTAGTAGGTTGGGAATCCCTAAAGAAGTTCTTACCGACAGGGGCAGTAATTTTAATTCGGCCTTACTTAAAGAGCTATACCGCTTATTGGGAGTGGTAGCGGTCAGAACATCACCTTATCACCCCCAACAGATGGATTAGTGGAGAGGTTTAATCAGACTCTCAAACATATGCTTAGGAAATTTGTTCATGAGGAAGGAAAAAAAATAGGACCAATATCTTTCCCTATTACTCTTTGCCTATAGAGAGGTGCCCCAGGCCCCAACTGGGTACTCCCCATTTGAGCTATTGTATGGGAAAAATACTCGGGGGGCCTCTCAATGTTGTTAAAGAGTATTGGAAGGAAGGTCAAGAAGTCGGAAACACCAGCATTGCTGAGTATATGATCCAACTAAGAAAGCATCTGGTGAAATATACTGAGGTTGCTCATAAAGAATGCCGGCCAGGCACAGCATTATCAGAAACAATATTACGACCAAAAGGTTTCTGATAAGGAATTTCAGGAAGGGGACAGGATGTTGCTCTTGCTGCCAACAACTGAAAATAAACTTCTTGTGAAATGGCAAGGGCCCTATAAAGTCCTTAGACAGGTTGGCAGTGTGACATACGAGGTAGAGACACCAGACAAATGCCCAGGCAAAAAGATTTATCATGCTAACCTTTTGAAAAAATGGCTAGAGAAATCTGAGCCCTCGGTTAGCATGTTAATCATGCCAGAAAAAAGAGAAATGGATATGGATGTGGCATATAGTCGTCTAGAGGAGGAGGGTCAGACCAGAGTGGAAGAACTTGATATCAACCCAGCCCTAGATGACCAAAGAAGAGGGGACTTAATGCAAATCCTTACACAGTTTTCCACCGCCATTACTAAGGTACTGGGGAAAGCGGTTGGTGTAGAACACCACATCCATACCTCTTCCCCTCCTATCAGGCAGAAACCTTATAGGCTTCTTGAGAGGGTAAAGTCTGATGTATAGCGAGAAATACTCAAATTGAGACAGTTGGTTATCATTGAATCCTCAAAGAGTTCTTGGGCATCACCAATTGTTGTTCCTAGGAAAGAAGGTGGTATTCGATTATGCCTGGATTTCAGGAAACCAAACCAGGTGTCTCAGTTTGATGGATACCCCGTACCCAGGATCGATGACCTGATTGACCACATAGGTGATGCCAGTTATATTACAACATTAGACTTAACAAAAGGATATTGGCAGATTCCCCTGGGTCAATCATCTCGGGGGGAGGGAGAACAGCATTTAGTACACCCATGCGTTTATTTCAATGCCCTGTAACCATGCCCTTTGGTCTGCACTGGGGGCCCCAGCAACTTTTCAGAGGTTCATGGACTGGCTTTTAACCCCTCACTCAACATATGCTGCTGCCTACCTGGATGATGTGGTCACCTTTAGTCCAGACTGGCAGATGCATATGGACCATTTGTCAGCTGTTCTGCAAACCATCAGTGGGGCTGGGTTGACCATTAACCCTGGTAAATGTGTGGTGGCCATGAGAGAGACCAAATATTTGGGTTTTATTCTAGGCAATGGACAAGTAAAGCTAGAGATCTCTAAGGTGGAAGCAGTGGCTAAGTGTCTGGTACCGCAAATAAAAAAGCAAGTGAGGTCATTCTTAGGGCTTGCCGCCTACTATAGGAGGTTTATGCCTAACTTTGCCTCTGTAGCAGCCCCTCTTTAAGATCTCACCAAGAAAAGGTGTGGGAATACAGTTAAGTGGACACCAGAATGTGAACAAGCATTTCAAACAATTAAGATTGCTTTATGTTCTTCCCCAGTTCTGCGGTGCCCTAACTTCGACAGACCTTTTGAAGTACATACTAATGCTTCAAATGTTGGGATCGGTGCTGTCTTAAGTCAGACCATAGATGGAGAAGAACATCCCATCTTACATATCTCCAGAAAGCTACATGACAGGGAGCAGCGTTATTCTACCATTGAGAAAGAGTGTTTAGCTATAAAGTAGACAATAGAGGCACTTCATTTTTATGTTGGCTTGCCGCAGGCTTGCCAACATATTGGGAGAGTGCAGATTTGGGGGCCCGGCCGCTGTTGGGCGAATGCAGGGCACGCATCAGTAGGTGAGTCCCTCATTCCCCAATCAGCCTGCATGCCGGCGCCACACCATGCATATATGATGGTGCAAGCACATCTAAGTAAAGGTTCGCTGCAATCCGAGCAAAGCTCGTCATACGCAGCGGACCTTTTGCTTGCATGCTCGCCGCCATTATCAGCATGGTCGGTGGCGGCTTAACCCCCCCGTTTTACTGTGCCAATGGAGGAGCCCACTCCATGTCGGCATACCCCCCCAATCTGGAATGCCGAGGGGGGTGCCCAATCCCCCTAGGCTGGCGCCCTCCCCGCTGTGTTTCTATGCCGACAGGGGAGCCCACTCCCTGTAGGCATCACCTCTCCCCCCCAATTGTTGAATGCTGAGGGGGGTGCCCAATCCCCTCGGCTCGCGTGCCCCACCGCTGTCTTTGTTTGCCAACGGGGTGCCCAATCCTCGCCGGCATTATTCCCCTGCTAGGAGCCATGCACGAGGGTGCCCAATCCCCCATCGGCTACTGACCCCCCAAAACAGGTGGTGGCACGCTGGGAGCCCACCCCAGCATGCCAAATGCCCTGCAACAGGAAAACTGTCCCGCGATGGTTTTCTTTTTTTTTTCACCTGTAAAACTAAAAACCGTCCCTCGTGAGTGTCGATGCCCCCACCCGCACCCACCCACTGCGACCCTGCCTCCCTCACTCCCCATACTCACCTCACGGAGTCCGGCACGACGATCTTCAGTGGACCGGGAACACGTCTGCAGTCTTCAAAGCCGACTGCAAACTGAGGAAATGCCGGTAAGCTGTATAATGGAGTGAATAGGGTTTTTTCAACTTTGCTGCATATCTCAGGCATTTCTCGGAATTTTGGCACCAAATTTTCAACATGGGGTTTTTGGGGCCCCTCCTCATGAATTCTGTCACTGTCATGGAGTTAATCGGCCTCGAAAGGTGATTTCACAGTCACCGCGCGAAATCACTTTCGCGCCTATTAATCAAATGACAGTGGCAGTGTTCATGAGGTGCCTCTTAAAAGCCTCAAGTTCCAAATCTGGTGGAAAAATTCAACAAATGCCTGTTTTATTAGGTGCTGCAAGGCGTAGTTGCTACGCAGGTCTGTAGAATTTCACAAGATTCACAATATTTTAGTGCCGGATTTTCAGCATTGTCATTTTTGTACACCTCCTTGTGAACAGTACAGCTGTCATTTTCCACATCCTGCCCAAAATGTGTTTCCGCACTTTCGGCGCACAATAGGGCAGTCGCTGTGGGAAATCAGTGTTTGGGCCAGATTATGAAAATGACAGTGACATAGTTCATGAGCAGAGAACTTAAAATGCCTATGTTGAAAATTTGGTGATGATACTCATAAAATATCCGCAATGTTACGTACGTTGGAGATTACTGCATGCGCTCCGTACCGTCGATGCATTTGTGATATTTTCAGTCTGGATTTTCACCATTGCCATTTTTCCACACCTCTTGATGAACAGTACAGCCGTCATTTCACATATCCTGCCCAAAATGTATTTCGCACTTCGTGCAGCAGAATAGAGTACTGCCAGCGAAATCACTTCTTGGGACACTTTGAGGAAATAACAGTGACACTGTACATCAGCAAAGGTGCTAAAATGTTATGTTGAAAATTTGGTGCCACCATAAAATGGCAGTGTTGCAAGCGTGCATTGTATATTTCCCACGCACCCTAGTAGCTTCGTAAATTTGGTATATTTACATGCCACATTTTCAACACTGGCATTTTTTTACACCTCCTTATGAACTGTACAGCTCTCATTTTTCACATCCTGCCCGACATGTTTTTCCGCACTGCACTACACTACCAAACACCCAAAGGGACACCCTAATGCTTGTCACTCTCTGCAGGGTGGGGGTGGGTTGGCATCAGTTCAATACTTCACTGCCATTCCTATGATGCATCTGTCTAACTCCTGCACTACCAATGCCAATGCCAGCAAGCCAACATTCAGCATTGACAAATGCTTGTTATCTTTGGGGCACTGAGTTTGTTTTAGTTACAGATCACAACACCCTTTGTTGGATGAACCAAATGAAGGATAAAAATGTCAAAATACTCCGGTGGTACTTAGCCCTGCAACCTTATAAATTCAGTGTGAAAGATAGACCTGGCTCCCAGCATAAGAATGTGGACTTTATGTCCCGATATGCTGCAGGCATAGAAACAGACCCTGTAAATATGTAAATATGTATAGAGGAATAGGAATATAGATATCGGGTTTATGGAATAGGATTAGTATAGTGTTATAAGTAGCAGAATGGTAGTCTTTAGCTTGTAAAAAGACTGCACACCCCAGAGCAATTGTTTGTAGTACAATAGTGCATAATCATGGTTATGTAACCATGAGCTGTAATGGTGTAACTACACTATTTGTATTAAGAGTGCCCTGGTTTGGGACTTCTAGAGATGGTGGGCAGAAGTCCCAACAACCTCCTTGGGTTGTTCAAGGAGGATTCCTTATTCGGGAAACCAGACAGTTATACCCCTGGTTTCCTTCTGGGCAGGATGGCATGTGGTAGCACTGTCTCCGGGCTTGGGAGGCAAGTCTGAGAGATTGTACTGTCATCTTTCTTCCATACTGAAAGCCTGTTGCGCAACAGCACCATTTTTTTCTATCCTGTCCTTTGCTGCCTGTAGGCTGGCCTCCCCCTTCCCCTCCCCCTTGGGGAATGCACAGCAGACTATCTCTCTCCCCCCCCTTGGGGAATGCACAGCAGACTATTGCCAGGTTGTCCTGCATTCAACTGGTCATCGTGCCAGTAGTGCTAACATAGAAGAAAGTTCTTATTGCACTGCTGCAAACACAGCTCTGTTCTGTAAAACAAGCTTCTGTGTTGTGAGGTGCTATTGTGCTTTCCTGCACCAACGTGCGCAGGATTGCAGCACCGTGCAGCTGCTGAATTGTTAATCGCAGCTTTAAGAAAAGCAGCTTCTCCAGATACCCCCCCCCCCTTCTTTTGTATCCCTTAATTCTGTAGGTATGCTGTGGAAGGGGTGTCAAAAAAGTAGACAACATAAGTTAGCTTGCTTCCCAATCTCAGGACTGCTAAAACAAACAAAGCTCTCCTTGTTTAAAACTTTAGTAATGAGAGAGGAAGTTGTTTTAATCTTCCTTGTTCCTCTCCCTCAAAAATAGCTTGAGGTTTAGCCTAAAGGTCCTGCCTTACAAGTGCCTTATATGCTAAAAATTGTATAACCTGTATAAAAGAAAGAAAAACAAGTGTTTTATGTAAAGCAGAATTGCTCTGCCCTGTGAGCTATATTAGGGAATCTCCTGGGCAGACGCTGATACTCTCTATTTCATTTTAACAAAGCCTTGGAAGTGTCTAAAAATTAGTGCAAGAACTATTAAAAATGCTAAACATTGAAACTTGATGTTATAAATGGCAGGAGCTTTTTTTCTGTTGGTTTCTGACTCTGTTCCTCCTGCCAGTGTTTTTTTGGCACCAAAAACGCTTGCAGGGTTACAGAGCAGATTAAAATAAACCATTCTTTTTGCAAGCAGTGCCATGGAGGGTTTCCTATGTTAAAAGTGCTGTTTACATGAGAAAACTCCTCCATGTCCACTCAGCTTACTCTTCCTGTTTTGTTTTCTCTCTGTAAAACAAGAGCCCCGTGTACTGTAATACTAGAAAAAGCCCAGCTTTAAGCTAATTAAAAGGTTACCTTTTAACCTTAGCAGGGACCACAACATTACAAATATTTAGATTCACTAGTGCTTATAGCATCCTGACAATGAAATAAATATTTTATTCTTATGTTCTGTAGTTCCCAACCATTGTAGCTCACCTGGATGTTGTTCTGCAGGTCTTCTCCTAAGGGACAGCGCCCCAAATGGTTGCTAGTCTTATAGTGAGGTTTCTGTCAGTCATGGCTGAATGGGCGGAGCTTCTAAACCCATTATGAAGAAAATAGGTTTATTTACATTGTTAAATTCCAGTCCTTATCAAAAATAGTGTGATTTTGAAATTATTTGCTTCCTAAATACTGTGAATGCATTTTTGATAATGATTAAGCGTAGGAAAATTCTATGTATAAGTTTAGGAGGTGGAGCCTACAACCATGTGACCATATGCTGTATAATAAATACATGAAGGTTGATTCAGTAAGCAGATCAGTTCAACCTTGGAGCAGGTTGAGGAAGCACAGAGGATGGGACTGAAACTAAGTCCTAACTGTATAATGTTAATTTGAATTTTTTTTTTTTTATTTATTTTGCTGAAAGTCTTTATTTTATTTTCTTTGCAAATAAATGTACACACTTGTGTGTGTTTGCACCTACTACTTGCTGTCTGTGCTTTTCTCCCACACACCCACTACGACAGTGAGCATTGAATTGTGTGTATGCTTTTTGCAGTAGTACACTGGACATGTTGAGGTAGCGGACCTCTCACATCTGCATGTAGTGATGGTGGTGTTTTGTCTAGGTGGAGCAACCTCCTATAGTTGTTAGTGGTGCACAATGAGAGAGGATGCGACACCCTTACATATGTGTGTGTGTGTAGGTGATGATGGCCATGGGTTACTTTGAACCCCTGCCCTTTGCAACCCCTGTCTGTCTGTTACTAAACACGACTGTGTCGGTGCATGGGCAGGCCTGTGTCAGGTAGGCTGCTGGCTGTTCCAGGTCTTGCATTGCCAGGAAACCTACCTGTTCCTGGGTGGGGAGGGGGCTCCCCTACTGTATCATTCAGCTAGGTTCCACTGTGTTTAATCCCTGGTCATCTACATTCCACACCCTGTCCAGCAGGTACCATGGAGGACAAGGAAAGACTATGGGCCCACCACTTCTCTGAGGAGGAGCTGCAGGTGCTGGCACAGGCCTGCATGGCCAGGGAGGATGTCTTGTCCTGGAGTGAGAGCACAGATCCCTAGGTACAGCAAGCCTGGGTAGAGATCACCGATTTGGTCAATGCCTTTGGCAGGTGGAACAGGCTGATGGAAATTGTGCAAAAGTGCTTCAAGGATATGAGGAGGTGGGCAAAGAAGATGCTGTTGACACAGTACAGGGAGATGCATGCCACAGGCAGGGGCCCACAGGCATTTGTGACTGCACATACCTGGGTGGTGGTTATAAGAGGCAAGTGGGACCAGCCCAGCCATGTGAGTGACTAACTGTGCAACATCCCATCAACCATATATATGTGTGTGTGTGTGTGTGTATACATATGGGTGCATGCATATGCCAGTGCTGGGTGACAGACTGGGTGTAGGATGCCCTACTGTGTCCATGTCTCATTGTGTGTTACCATGTGTGCAGTACTCCACTACTGTGTCCCATATGTTGCTGCCTGTGTTCTCACTGGTTCTGGGATGTGCTCACTGGTGCTGGGCATGTATTCACAGGTGTTGAGTTGTGTGCTTACTGGTGCTGGGACATGTACTCACTAGTTCTGGGTGGTGTGCTCACAGATGCTGTGGTGTGTACTCACTGGTGCTGTTGTAAGTGTTACCTGGTGCTGGGATATGTGCTCACTGGTGCTAGGGTGTGTTCCCTGGTGATGGAGTGTGTACTCACTTGTGTAGGGGTGTTTGGTGTGTACAGAAACAGGCAGTGCACCACACACACAGCATGAGTGTTGTGTCACCATATGCTGGCCATGCATGTTGCCTCAGCCGACCCACAGCTCTGTGTGGTACATTGCTATACAAATCTCCTTTTTACCAACAGCAAACCATGTGATGTCTAACAGAGTGGAGGACGCTCCAGGTCCATCTCAGTGGCAGATACTGTTGCTGCCCAACCGTCTGCAGATGCTGATGGACAGCAATGAGGAAGATGTGAAAGAAGATAAGATGAGACCTATATCAAGGGCTGGGGACAGCTGATGTATGCCCACAACCAGGAGGGGTTGTCCCCCCACCAGCCCCTATACCAATGGGGCCCAGCCACTGTCCCCACACAGCTCTGTGGTCGCAGGTGTACAACACCCCACAGCACCTGGCATAACCACTGCTGTGCCACCTCGTGACTCCACCTCTAACATGGCCATTGCCCTGCCACCCCTGGCAGATATCACAGGGCCAGCCAGCGATGAGCCTCCCTAGACTCCATCCTCCGGCATGGCCACAGTCCTGCCACTCCTCATTCCTTCCAGGGGGCCAGCCACAGCCAGTCCACAGCAGCCACAACAAACCTCAGCACTGATGGTGGTGGTGCTGCCCAAGGACATACAATGGCCAGAGATGCAGCCTGACCCTGTCCCATGGACAGTCCTCAGTGACAGCAGAATTGGCTGACAACAAGCAGCTAGTGTGGTCGGCCGTGGTGGCACAGAGTGTTGTGCAGCAAGAACTGACATGCATCCACCACATATTGCACAACAACATGCAGCGTGCAGAGGAGTGGGTGAAGGCATATCACCTGGAGTACACGGCAGCCCTCCATGACCTGCAACAGAGACTGACCTCCTGCAAGGAGATACTCCATCAGGACATGACCTCCTGCATGGATCATCTGTGTGCCACTGCACTAGAGGCTACAGCCATGGTGGCAGACACTGCGAGGGCTGACAATAGCACAGGCCTGTCCAGTGGGAGTAGTGCCATCCTATGGTGAACAACATGGCGTATGCCCACACCACGCAGTACTGGAACGCGAACTCCTAACACACCTAGGACTACCAGGACACCAACGACACTGTGCAGCCCAGGTCACAAATTACTCCTCACTGGGTTCAGTACCCTGAGGGGACATGGCCAGGGATGGATAACACTCATCCCCCATATCATGGATGATGATCTCCCTCAACCATACCAGGTACAGTACACACATACTGTCCGTATATAGGGAGTTGGTAGGGGATTCATGTAGGCTGTGAATCACCAACCGTCACCAATATGTGCTCCCTCCTTCCCCCTAGTACCCATGTGTCACCAACACCTTCCCCTGTGACATAGCACAGTCATCCCCCTTCCCCCTGGCCTGGACTGGCTGAGCTACAGCCAACCCAGTGTTGAGGTGTGTGCTCACTGGTGCTGGGATGTGTGCTCACTGGTTCTAGGTTGTGTTCTTTCAGGTGCTGCTGTGCGTGCTCACTGGTGTTGTAAGTGCACTGTGGTGCTGAGATATATGCTCACTAGTGCTGAGGTGTGCATTCCCTAGTGACGGAGTGTGCGCTCACCAGTGTAGGGGTGTTTGGTGTGTATGGACACAAGAGGTATAGGCAGTGTACTGCATGCAGAGCATGGGTGTTGTGTCACAGTACACTGGGCATGCATGCTGCATTAGCCAACACAGTTCTGTATGATACATTGCTATATAACTCTCTTCTCCTCTGCCAACAGCACACCACATCATACCGGACACAGCAGATGATGCCCCAGATCCATCTTAGAAGAAGCCGTCGCTGCCACCCACCTGTCTGCACATGCTGATGGACAGTAGTGAGGAGGATGGGGAAGAAGAGGAAGACAAGGCCTTCATCAAGGCTGAGGACAACTGGTATATGCCCATGACCATGAGCAGTTGTCCCCCCTGTCAGCCCCATACCAGTGGGGCCCAACCACTGTCTCCACATTGTCCTGTGGTCACAGTGGTGCAGCCACACTCTCTGGCACAGTCACTGCTGTGCCAGCCCATGACCCCATCTCAGGTATGCCATCGCCCTGCCACCCCCGGCAGATTCCACAGGGCCAGCCACCACAGTGCCTCTCTAGGATCCATCTTCCAGCATGGCCACAGCCCTGCTATCCCACACCCATCCCACCAGGCTGGCCACAATCAGCCCACAGCACCTACAATGGACCTCAGCACCGATGACGGTGCAGCCACAGGCCATACAACAGCTGAAAGTGCAGCCTGACCCTGTTCCTTTGGACAGTCTCCAGTAACAGCAGGATGCAGCTGGCAACCAGTAGCTGTTGCTGTCAGCCATGAAGGCACAGAGTGTTGTGCAGCAGGGACTGGCATGCATTTTCCACGTGCTGCACGATGGCATGCAGTGTGCCTAGGAGCGGGTGGAGGCACGTTATGCAGAGCACATGCCAAACCTGTGACCAGTGCCAGGATCTGGCCTCCAGCATGGAGCTACTCTATCAGAACATAACCTCCTGCATAGATCACCTGTGTGCCACTGTGCTGGAGGCTGCAGCTATGATAGTAGGAACTGCGAGGGCTGGCCATAGCTGGACAGTTCAGTTGGAGTAGTGCCACCCCATGGGGGACAACACGATGTATGCCCATACCACAGAGTACCAGAACAAGAATGCCCAGCACACCTGGGACTACCAGGACACCAAGGACACTGTGCAGCCCAGGTCATGATTTGCTTCTCGCCGGGGTCAGTACCCCATGGGCCTGTGACCAGGGGTGGATAACACCACCCATACACTCATCCTCTATATCGTGCATGATGACCCCGCTCAGTCATACCAGGTACAGCACACACATACTGTCCGTATAGAGGGAGGTGGTAGGGGATGCATGTAGTCTGTGAATCACTAACCCTCACCCTTCCCCCCCCCGAGTACCCATGTGTCACTGAAACCTGCCCCTGTAACCTAGCCCAGTCATTCCTCCTCCCCAGCATGGATGGTCTGTACTACAACCCCCCCCTACCTAGCTGGCATGTACCTATGTGTACACCCCCTTTGGAACCATCTCTACTATGGACTGTATTTGTGTACACCCCATTTGCTACCCTCTCGCATGGAAGGCCTGTATTTTTGTCAACCCTCATTTTTTGACATACCTGCCTGGGAAGCATGAATTTATGTTGACACCCCTTTAGGACTCCCTACTAAAGTGGACCATATTTTTTTGTGTGCCCTATTTGCTACCCCCCCACCTAGTTGCACTGAATTTCTGTTACCCCCTTCCATTTTTGATACCTCTCTGCCTGACTTGACATACTGTGTGTATGTACTGATATTGGTATATGATAATACATTAATGAAACACATTGCAGTCTCCTGTGTGATCTGTACTCACCCTCCATGCCTGAAGATGTCTGTTATGAGACAGACTCTGTACTCCTGGGCCCTCCTGGCCATTCTGGGGTTATGCCTGTCAAGCTACTCCTGTATGCCCTGGTTCTCTGGCTCTGACTCCATTGCAGGTTGTTCCTCTGGGGCAGCAGGCATATCTGACAGTTGAGTGCCATGTTGTATAGTATTCAACAGGCAAGGGACATGGCACAGACCTTCTGAGGGGTATACCATAGAGCACCACCAAAATTATCAAGGTACCAGAACTGCATCTTGAGCATTCCAAAGACAAGCTCAACGATGTTGTGCATGGTACTGTGTGCCACATTGTACCTGTTCTTTGCAATTGATGCAGGTCATAGGACAGGTATGAAGAGACAGGGATGCAGAGGATATGCACCGTCCCCTGTGTAGGTAAAGGGCATTGGTTAGTGTCATCGTCCACAATGTGGGGAGAGAGGAGAGGTCTTTGTGGTATACTAACCAATGAGGTGGCCACTAGGGATGTCCCCACTTTCAAATCTCTTGCACAGGATGGAGTTGTGCCAGATGAAGGTGTTGAGGATTCTGCGGGTGTACCATGCCAGGACATTGATGATGCACCCTGTTGCATCACACAACACATGGCGATTGATGGAGTTGTACCCCTACTTATTCACATAGGCCTCCACTCCATCATCAGTGGGTGCCCAGATTGCAACATGGGTGCAGTCAATGGCACTGAGTACAGCTGGTAGGTGCATGGCTCAACAGAACTTCTGTATGGTTGCTGTTTGCTTGGCTGGTGTGCTGAAGAATATGATGAACTTCTAAGCACGGACCAGCAGGGCATCTAGGAACTGGCCCAACAGGTGTTAGGTGGCTGACTAAGAGATACCGGTGGTGCTCCCCATTGATGTCTGGAATGTTCCGTTACCAGGAAGCACAGTGCATCCATCACCTTGAGCTCTACAGACATCGCATCACTGCGCTAGGTGTCTGTCCGGAGCTGCTCATGCAGCAGCTCACACAACTGCATGAGCATGGACTGTTGAGTCTGTACTGGCCCACAATCAGGTCATCACTGAGGACTTTGACTGTGACTCATGGGCGATACTGTCTGTTTGCAGCACAGCACCTCAGTGGCCTGTGCATGGGCTCAGAGTGGCGACTGGCCCTCTTCTCATCCTTGATGAACTGCCGTATCAGGTACACAATGTGTGCTGTCATGTGAGCCATCTTGGTATGTGGCTTGCAATGTCTTGTTCTGCCTCTAGGGTTTGCCCTGGCTTAAGACTGCCTGTTTATTGGTGGTATTTGTGCAGCACTGGGTGACCTGCGCAGTCCTATTTGCACAGCACTATCACACTGAATATTGCGCTGCACACATTACGCAGTGTACTGCTCCCAGCTTTGTGTGCTGCATACCTTAACTCTGCACGGGTGCACTGGTGCTAATAGCACACGTAGAGATGCCCTCTGAATATGGGAGTTTGGCGCAATTGCATGCACAGCACAGGCACACTTTGCGCCTGGTGCAAGGTTTGAATATCTGGGCCTATGTTCACATTGTTTCCTATCATTTTAAGATATATTATGTAATGTGTCATAGTTTTCTGCAACTTTTAGAGACATTTTGCAACCTGGAAATGAGTTCTGGCTCAGCTTGCCTGTCCAGGACTCTGTTTTAAATATCATTTTAAATAAATATAAAAAGTGCACTTTGCAGACAGCTGGCAGGTTAACTAAAGATAAGTTTGCTTAAGGCATCCAAAATAGTAATTCTTGTTTGGATTTCTAGTCACTTCTTTTTTTTTTTTTTAATTTGTTAATGAAAAGTCTATCCATGCTTGTAATAGACAACAATAACTTAAGGTCAGAATGGACGCTTTGGAAATAAGTATGCTGTTCAAACATTAACCAGTTCATAGATACATAAATGTATTATAATAGATATATGGATTTTGACACACGCATGCACACACACACATATATATATATATATATATATATATATATATAAAATATATGCAGCTGATTAGTGTATTAGTTGGTATTTAAAACGGTTAACAATTTCACTTTAGGAAGTCTCTACTTTCTCATAAAGAACAGCATCTAGAGTATGGCATGCTTTTCTTTTGTAGATGATTGTTTTCAAGGAAAACAAATAAAATGTATTTTTTGGCTGTTTTACAATATTTGCTTTTTACAGAAACACAACCACATGTTGGCAATCTGACCACAGAAACTGTAACTGTGGGGTTTAAAATGCTAAGGCCAGAAGAATACTCAGCAGCCCTCACCTGAGAGAGGAGTAAAATATTGATATTATTGGGTTGCTGCCATTTACTTACATACACTAAACAAATCCAGAGGACCTTTCTGTTTTGGAACAAGCATGCCTCAGGCACATGTAGTAGAGGTAAAGTAGTAAATACGTTTATTCACAAAACCTAGAAAAGGATTGCCCAATTGAGCCAAAATGCAGTTCCAGTGGGATCAATACCATTTACACTCACAGGTCCAAATAAATTATAAAACAAGATACACAATCTAAAATATATAGAAAATATTGACATAAGAACATAAGAATTTGATGGCAGATAGGGGCCAAGTGGCCCATCTAGTCTGCCCATGAACCTAACCCCCTCCCATATATTTTGCTGTTTTTATTTATACTGTAGTGCCACACCCATGCATATTTAAATGCATTCACCATCTTTGCTGCAATCACCTCTGGGTGCAGGCTGTTCCATGTGTCTATTACTATCTCTGTAAAAAAGTACTTCCTTATATTGCCTCTGAGCCTTCCCCCTCCCAGGTGTAGGTTATGCCCTCTTGTACATGCCTCTCCGTTTGCATGGAAGAGTTTGTCTACCTGAACAGTGTTTGTACCCTTGATGAATTTGAATGTTTCTATCATAGCCCCTCTGTCCCTTCTCTGTTCCAGGGAGTACAAGTTTGGGTCTTGGAGTCTAAACTCATGGCTTGTAATGGAGGCCCTGCACCATCTTTGTGGCCCTTCTCTGAAGTGATTCCAAACACTCTATGTCCTTCTTCAGGTGAGGCCTAGACAACTAGACACAGTACTCCAGGTGTGGCCACACCAGGGATCTATAGAGGGGAATGATCACTTCTTGTTTCCTGCTAGTTATTCCCCTGCCTATGCATCTGAGGATGCTGCTTGCTTTTCATGCTGCTTTTTTGCATTGATTCCCTGCTTTTAGGTTGTACAACATGATTACGCCTATGCCCCATTCAGTTCTGGTCTCTTCAAGTCAATGCCCATCTAGGAAGTATTGAGTTCTTGGGTTCTGTTTTCCCAGGTGCATCACTTTGCATTTTTTAGCATTAAATCTAAGTTGCCAGTCGTTGGACCACTGTTTTAGCTTACATATGTCTCAAGATCATATTTCTTTACACTTATGCAATCAGTATACAGTACAATACATTAGTGAGTCAAGTACACAGATGATAAATTCATTTGGACAAGAAGCTAACAAAACACGGCTTTTGGGTGTTTGTGAAGGAAAGGATTTTTTTAATACCTTTCATATAAATTATATCCCAAAATGCTTTACAACTCAGGAGATGGAGGTAAATAATACAGCTGCTATTTTCAACCCACATGGTCATTGAAGGAGTAACAGACATACATATGAGAGTTTACAGGGAGGTTAAATGACTTGCTCAGGGTCACACGGTGAGTGATAGCTTTGGGATTTAAACCTGAATCTCTAAATTCACAGTGCTGTACTCTATTCACTAGTTCACAGTGCCCAGAGGTGCTATCAAAGATCTCAAGTCTATGCCATTTTTTGAGAATAGCCTAAATATTAATATTACATACAATAACTCATTCCCTGAGCTGAGGAGAAGTAAATATTCTCCCAGCTTATAAGTCTGACTCATGCAGACATTGTTAATGGCAAAAATCTGCAGAAAATATGACCATACCCCTTGCATTTTTGTTTGGAGGTGGGGTCTGGCACAAAATACCTCTGTGTCAAGTTGTAAGGGATCCTGTAAAAAAGTATATTAAGGGCCCACATTTTCAACGGAATCTGTCCTTTAGTGTGTTTTGAAAAATTTGCTTTGTGAGGGAGGAGACAACAAGCCGCACCCACAATGTATCATGTCGATGCTTCTTAATGTTGAGGAAAAATGATACCCCCTTAAGAAAATTGTGGATCCACCCCTTGGGGGGTGGGGCAATAATTGTTTTTTATTTATTTATTATTACTCAGATACACACTTTTGAACAAAAAAGCTCATTTACAAAGGTTCCTTGTCAAGAACAAAAAAATATTTATAATATCACAGATTCATTCAAAACAAACAATAAAAACAGGATATTGGTAACAGAAATATCAGGATACAGAAGATCAATAAAGGTGACAGTGCTTACTTTTCTGCCATTTCTGTCCTGCAATTGTACAGTATGAGCAGAGAACAACAAGAGACAGAGACTCTCCATCAGGTGCTCTGGAAGCTCCATTTCTCCTCCTTCTCCTGTACCAGTACATCTGTTTAACTCCAACTGGTGACGTTCCAGAGGGTCCGGGACAGTCTCCAGTCCATGGGCAGGGGAGATTGGGAATGAGCGGATGGAACTCATATTTCTCTACAGGATTTCAGGTTAATGTCTTCACTACCCAGCTACGCCACACTGAGTTCTACTCAGAACACATCCTATTACTGTCTTTGATACATTGTAGAAGGCTGCAGATGGACCTCAACCCTTCCCCCTCCCATTTTAGCTCTTTTGGTTATTAGCATGCAGTAAAACTGGGCACAACTGTTCTGTGACATTAACTCTGCCTCCACCTTAGGCAGTTTGCACGTGAGCCCTTCTAGAGCAGGTGGCACAGGCCTGTGTTCTTTCTCATGCATTATAGTATACCTGCACTGCTTACCTCTTAGTAAAAGGAATTCCAGTGACAATATTTATTCCCTGGAATACACAGAGGGTGGTACATTGGGTCATATCATTGGAGGAAGTAGATATACACCCTTGCTACATCACACCAGTGCAAAAAATTAGGCCACTTCTGATTTCTTATGACTGCAAGAGCAATTCTGTCATACTGTTGGTCTTTTGAGTGGAGCACAACTCTTTTGAATGGCCTGTGTGTGTGTGTGTGAGAGTGTGTGTGAGTGTGCGTGTGTGTGTGTGTGTGTGTTGGGTACAAGCAGAATAGACAATCAATCAGAGGGAGCAGGCTGGGTTATACCAGCCCACCCTTTGTTTGTCTCTCCCTTGCCAGGAGTTCATCTGACTTGCTATGTTGAAATATAATTGTACAAAAACACATGCTGAAACCGGGTTTATGACAGTTTGCATCCAACAACCCACTCTGCATCAACTCGCCCCACTATGATTAGCTCCCTGGACAACTCACTCCTGACACACTCGTGCCATGTCATTTGGCTCCCGCTACCGCTTCAACTCCCACTCCCATTGATTAGTTACACAGTTAGTTACTAGTTAGTTAGATTTCAGCAGAATTCAAAATATACAGAAATCAGTAACATTGACAGCATACCATTAACTTGTGTTCACCTGTGCAAAACGAGATGCTGAGATTGAGAAGATTATTGCTAGCAATGCCCGAAGTGAGCCAAAGATAATTTATAAGGACAAAGCTGCACAGCTGGAGTTGGTGCTTGCAAAGTGTGCAGAATGCTCGACTGAGGAATTCCTTAGGGGTGTTGCTCACTGTTTCCAGTATTGAACCCACTGTCCTCAGTTTTAAATACCAGACACTTGACATTTCTAGTTTTTAATATTCACCTTCAATAAAGATGATGTTTTTATCAATTGAGACTGCAGCTCCCACACTGAACTGACTTACTGAAACACCAAACTTGTTACTATGGTTACACTACCAGTGACATAAATATGCCACGCCCATACAGGACACGATCCCCAAGGAATAGGTAATGACTTATTCATTCTTTATTTGTTTATTTATTTTATGCAAATTCTGAAAAGTAAAAGCTGGTGCAATGGGTAAATTGTGTCTGCTGAATTCCAGGGAGTGGGAGCTAAAGTAAAAGCTGTTGCAATGGGTAAATTGTTTCTGCTGAATTCCAGGGAGCAGGAGCTAAAGTAAAAGCTGGTGCAATGGGTAAATTGTTTCTGCTGAATTCCAGGGAGTGGGAGCTAAATGACGCAGAGTCAGTGATACAGGGAGCGAATTTGACAGGGGTGAAATGGTCGGGAGCGAGTTGTCCGGAGACTAATTGACGACAGTGACTTGACATGCTCCTGCTGAAACCATAGAATAACAGTATGGCACCATACAATACAGTGGCTGTCAACACTGATGTTAAAAATATAATTAACCTCTCTCTTTTCTTGCAGAGTATACAGCAATGTTCATCCCTCTCAATGCTAATTCTTCCTCCTCTCTGGTATATTACAACCCCAGTTCCTCTTTGTTCAGGCTCACTCCTGGCACTCTTTCTCTACTGCACCCAAGGTAAGACTGAGGCACCTTCCTCTCCACTCACCTTCCCAGTAGGGAGGAGCCAGGGTAATGGAGGCTGTACTGAAGGAGAGACTGATGGGGTGCCTGGAGGCATATGGGCTACAGGACCACTGGCAGTAAAGTATCTTTCTATATTTGAATTAAAGAGATTTTCTAAAGAGAATAACATAAAGCTCAAGTATATAATGACATATATTTTTGAACAATTGTTAAATATCACTATACCAAAAGGCAGCTCACTTTTCATTAAGTGTCTAGGTAAAGATCTAGACTATGATCAAGTTTTGAACTCTATGGAGTCTACAGATCTTAACAACAAAATCCTGGATAATCTAAATATTTTAGAAAAGATGGGCATAAACATTATTGAAAACAGTATGGACTATGTAGCCCCCTCTTCAGAGGTAAAGTCTAAGAAGATTTAAAACTTCACTTATGGGAACCATTCCCCTCGGGGTCATCTTTTACAAACATCTACAGAAAATTGTAATATGCAAAAGACATACCTGTATATCATTCCTGTAAGCAATAGATATACCGAATCAGCAAACCTGGAGGGTTGACTAGCTATTGAGAATGCTTGTAAAGATGTTACCAACTTAAAAGCCAAGTGCGAATTAATTTCATGGAATATTGCTGGTCTGACTACTAGATTTGCAGACACATAATGGTGTACTTTTCTATGTGAACATCATATTATATGTTTGCAGGAAACCTGGCACATTGATGATGCAGATTTTTTTTTAATGGTTATGGCAGCTTTCACATACCAGAAAAGAAGTTGGGTAAATCAGGAAGACCTTCAGGGGGTCTGGTTACCTGGTTTAAATTGATAAAAAACTGTCTGTCAATTTATTATACAGCACTTCCTCAGCACAGGCATTTTCAGTTCAATTTTGATCTGGTTGAGCGTCACTTGTTGCAAAGTATTCTTTTTGAACTGCATTTTTCTCATGAGGTTATTGAATGGTATTCAGATTACTTAAATAATAGGTCCTATAGAACTAGAATAGAAGGAAGTTTGTTTCAACCCAAGGGGATCAACTGTGGGGTACCACAGGGATCCATTTTGAGTCCACTTATTTTTTCTTTATTTATGAACTCAGCACCTAACATTTGTACCCAAACCTTATACCTGAATGATGCTGTTATTTACAGCATTAATGATAGACCAAGTGCTACAATGGAGAATGTTTAAACCTATTTTCAACATTGCCAGAACTGGCTTAATTCAAAATGTATGGTGCTGAATTCAAAAAAGACTAAAGTAATGTTTTTTTTCAGGGCCAAAAAATAAATTGGAAAATGTTAACCCTATAATGGATCTTAGTGGTGAAATTATTGAACACATGGATAGTTTCTGATATCTGGGAATTATTTTAAACTCCCATCTCACATTTGAATTACATATTAGCCATCTTAAAAAAACACTACATCAAAGACTCAGATTATTGTACAGAGTCAAACCTTACCTTACCTCTGAATCCAGGACTCTATTTTCAAATAGTTTCCTCCTAAATTTGTTAGATTATGGTATAATTATTAATATATCTACTACTGATAAGCTTTTAAACAAACTTAGAGTTACGTATAATTCAATTCTCAGATTTATGACAAGTCTACCCAGTCAAACACACCATTGTGACCTTTTAAAGCTATCAAAATGCTTATCTCTGAATAATAGGGTATGATTTAAAATGGGGACTTTACTTTTTAAGGGTACAATAGGCCATCGTCCTTCTTCTGTTTATGCTCTGTTCACAAGATCAACAAATCAATGTGGAACTCAATCTCAGAGCAGATTTGCATACACTTTACCTTTTTTTAAAAAGTTTTCCAGTCAAAGGTCATTATTATATAGCGTCCCCTTCTTTTTAATGCTCTTCCCATTAATATAATTAACTGTCTCACAGTACAAACTTTAAAAATACTCAGAAATTGGTTTGATGCTCAAAATGAATAAACCTATTTTACATTTTAGAAAATATATTGTCATTCAGTTTGTATTTTGCACAATTTGTATTGTCATTATTCCTTAAAGTGTTGTATGTATGTATGTATTTATATCTGATTTTTTTTTTTAGACTTGTCACATGTGGAAACGGGCAGTAATGCTCATCATGCCTACAAGTATAAAAAATAAAATATGAATAAAATGAAAACGTAATTTCAGAAGTCTAAGTTTTGCTTAAATAATGAATACATCCCCCATCTAACTCAAAATGATATAATACATTATGGGAAGAACTAGAACAAATAATCCAGAAAACACAGATACATGCACCTAGTGCCAACATTCTACTATGTGGTGATTTTAATGCTAGAATTGGTCCCTTCAATGGATACTCAAATAATGATATTCATAATTGTTTCCACTCTGAAGCCACTAATTTTTCAAGGTCCTCTTTACATCTAAAACAAATGCAATGGGAGGTAAATTAACAGAGATCTTAACAAGTTATAACCTTGCCTCTATAAATGGCAGACTAAGAGGTGATCATCCAGGTAATTATATGCATTACAATTTAAGGGGACCTTCATTGCTTGATTATATTTTCTGGAATGGCCACATGTCCTATTGGGAGTCTTGCAGTGTCCAAGATAGAAGCGAAAGTGATCACTTTCATTTTAATATGGTCTGACCACACTTATGAAGACACAACAACTTCACCTTATAACACCCTTCAAACTATTGAAATTAGAAACTATACCAAAATGAAATAGGACCCAGATTGTGATAGAACTATTGTTGGGTTACTGCAGAATACGATTTCCTTGAATTTTGCTCATTCCTCAGAATATCCCTTAGCAATACAGGGCTTGCATTCTGACTGTTTTGACAAGATCAGAAAACTTGTATACAAACCATTACAAATAAATCACAATAAAAAATCACCACTTCATGGTCTGATTATGATTGTTACAATACAGAAAAATAGCTTATCCAACTAATTAGGTGTACTGAGAATTCCAGTGATAGGAACACATTCAGGGAATTAAACAAGGCATGAGGAGAATATAAAAAATTCCTTAAGAAAAACAGAGATTTTCAGACAAAACAATGGCAATGAATGCTTAATATTATTGACAGTAAGAACCAGCAGTCTTACTGGCTTATGGTAGCGCATTGGTCAAATAACAGTAAATTTATTTTAGACACTAACTGTACATCCCACTGGATATTTGGATCACTCATTATACCAACATTTTTATAATCCAAAAGTCATTGATTTAACTACATAGTGGGAAGACACAGTCAATAGATCTAAATTCAGATTATTCTCTGAATATGAACTTTACTCAGTGATCACATCCTTAAAAAAGGAAAAAGCTCTGGGCCCAGATCTAATTTCAGCAGAAGCTTTTTTGATTGCCCCATTTTTATGGACTAAAATGTTATTAGCATATTTCAATAATTGCATACTTAACAGAGCTGTTCTTTCTACCTAGAAAGGGGGCTATTATTATTTCAATCTACAAAAAGTGACAAAAAAGACCCCAAACTGTACAGACCCATCTCACTCCTGGACATAACTGCGGAAACATTTTCCAAAATAATATTATCCAGATTATCCGAACAAATAGATCAATTAAGAGGTCTTTCAGAATTACAAGCTGGTTTTTATTCTGATTAATGTACAACTGACAATACATATGTATTAATGCATCTCTATGAAAAGTATGTTCTCTTAAGGAAGCAGAAATTGTACATTGCTTTTATCAACTTCAGTTCTGAATTTGATATTATTTTTAGAGTTGCCCTTTAGCAAATTATGTTTGTATGGGGGGGGTTGATCCAGAACTGATGAGTATCATTAGAGAACTTTATACTAAAACCTGGGTTCAAACAAGATCAGGGAAACATGGTCAACTGTATGCCTCTTTCTGTACCAACAAAGGAGTTAGGCAGGGGTGCATACATGCACCTCTACTATTTAACAGCTATATTAATAAACCTCTAGTGCAATTTACACAATCCGCCTCAGACTCTCCGCTAATTGACAATGTATGTTGCCTGGCATTAGCATACACCGATGATCTGGCATTAATAGTACTTTCATACTCAGGACTACAACATAAATTACATGCTTTAATGAAGTATGCAGAAAAATATGAGTGTAAGATCAAGGAAATGAAGAGCCAAGTATTGGTATTTGGGTCTAAAAATACCAAATTAACATGGAGAATTGGTGATAAAATACGCAAAACAATGGATAACTATGTTTACCTAGGTCTAAATTTTCCTATTAATGGAAATTGGTTTAAACATATTAATGACGTTAAACTAAAACTTAAACAAACAGCTGGATCATTAATGCAATTCAATTATAAATATAGTGGCAATTCTGTAAGACCTTTATTAACAGCCATAAGAGGCAAGTACTTTTCTTAATTTTAATATCAGAGTGGAGTTTGGGATTCAGGAAAAATGGATTCTCTGGAAATTCCATTTAATAAGTTATATAAAACAGCTCTGGGACTGGATTTCTGTGTACCAGCTGCTCTAGTAAGAGCAGAACTAGATATGTTCAGTCCAATAACATTGGTTGATGCTAGGAAAATCAACTACAGGATCAGAGTAACTAGAATGGACAGACATAGACTACCATATATGTGCTTAGCTGAGAAGACAACTTGGAATTTAATGGGCTGCAGACAGTCAAAATGGTTGAAAAATATTGATCACCTTTTTAGTTCATATGGCCTAGAATTTATGAAAGGCTATATAAACAAGGGGATCTCGATTAGCTTAAAATATAGCAAGAACATGAACAGAACTGTTGGGCCAGCAGTATAGCCTAGAGGTTAGACTAATGAGCTGTGAACGAGCTTGGTACATCCAGCAGACTAGACCTTGGTTTAATTCTCACAACCTCCACTTGCATACTGTGTGATCCTGAGCAAGTCACTTAACCACCCAGTGCTCCCAGGTCACCCCTGAAAACAGGCACTTGTGCCTAGTGGGCCTTACCCAGTTACCAAAGACAAAAAAAAAAAAAAGAACTAGCAACTTCCATAAATCCAGTGACTTGGTTAAAATATCACAGTTAAAAATTTCACCTTGGTTTGTACAAATTGATAACAGGCATGATTACAGATTTTACTTAGACGTTTTAACAGATCAAGATAAGCACAAGTTATATACTAAATATTGTTTAGAACTTTTTCCAGGCATTCTATTTAAGGCCAGATGTTTAAAATCAACTGTACTGACTGAGAGATTCTATAACTGTACTAATTCTGAGACAGAAGACCTCTTTCATGTCATGTTTTCTTGTAACTGGTTTAACAAGTCAAGGAAATATTGGTTGCAACCTATATGGAGCTTGGTACAATCTACAAACAGAGATGTACTGCTTTATATAACATTTACTGTGCAAGAGGAACAAATAACAAACAAGGTAGCCTCCTACTTAAAATCTATTACTTTAATATGGTAGAAATATGGTAGTAGCATTGTATCGTATGTATAAACTTTATGTATCAAGAAGATTTTATCTAATTCTGACCAATTTTGTACTAATGTGTATTTTGTATTTACTATTTATGCTGTTTCTTTATTTGTACATATGTACAAAAAAGGTCTCTGACTGAACAATAAACTTTGAAACCACTGGTGTTAGAAGCACTGGCAGTAAAGTTTCATAGGGGAGGTCACTGCAAACAAATCTCATAGATTTTTTTTGACTGGGTGATGAGGCATGTGGATCAGGTAAGGACTTCAGTAAGGCATTTGACACTGTGCTGCACAGGAGGCTAGAAAGAAACTAAGTAGCCTGGGGGTTGGGTAGCAAGTGGTAAGCTGGGTATCAAAGTGGTTGAAGGATAGGAGGCAGAGGGTGTTGGTAAATGGCAGGGGGTTGTGAGTGTAACTAGCAGGGTGCCACAGGGATCAGTATAGGGACTGGTCCTCTTCAATGTCTTCATAACTGACATCGCTAAGGAACTGAAGGGAAAGGAGTGTCTCTTTGCAGATGATACAACCATCTGCAACAGGATCTGCAACAGGGAGGACACTCGGGAAGGTGTAGAGAAAATGTGAAGGGATCTTGGGAAATTAGAGGAATGGTCTAGGATGTGGCAGCTCGGTTTCAATGCCAAAAAGTACAAAGTCATGCAGGTGAGGGAACCTGGGAGCTGTGTATAGGATGTTGGGGGGGGACTGACAGTCACAAAGCAAGAGACAGACCTCGGGTAATTATATCTGATGATCTCAAGGTGGCAGGGCAGTGTGAAAAGGCAAGGCTAGTGGGATGTTGGGGTGCATAGAGAGGGGGATTACTAGCAGAAGAAGGGAGGTGGTGTTGCCACTGTATCGCTCACTAATGAGACACCACCAAGCATACTGTGTCCAGTTCTGGAGGCCACACCTCCTCAAGGATGTTAAAAGAGTGGAAACAGCCTGAGAAGGGCTACCAAAATGGTGCAAGGGTTGCATGAGAAACCATACGAGGACAGGCTGTGAGATCTCAATATATGATCCCTGAAAGAAAGGACAATGAGCGGGGACATGATTGAGTCCTGTAAGTACCTCATGCATGAACAAGGTGCAGATGGGAAGTCTCTTTCAGAGAAGGAAAAGTACCAGAACGTAGGGGCATGCAATAAAGTTGGGGGGGGGGGTGTTAACAGTGATGTGTGAAGAAATACTTCTTCACTGAAAGGGTGGTGGATGCCTGGAACAGCCTGCCAGAAGAGGTGGTGGAGGTGAAAACAGTGGAGAGCATCAAACATGTGCGGGAAAGGCACATGGGCATAATAAACAGAGGAAAGGGAGGTGGGATGGATACCAGTGAAAAAATAAGGTTCAAGGTGTTGGAAAATGCAGGGAAAAATAGGGCAGAGTGAATGGGCTGACCAATCCTTTTCTGCTGACAAATTCTGTTTCTGTGTTTCTCAGAACACGGTATAGCTGAAATGTCCAGGGTGTTAATTACCCAAACAAAGAAAAATTTGTTTCTATCCCACTGAAATATCTAAGAGTGATGTTACCCTCCTCCAGGAGGTCCAACTTCTGAAGAAGGAAGTAATCAAATTGACCTGGGATTGAGTGAGGTCTGAGGTCTCCAGCATCTTCTATATACTACTCCAGTGTTGCACGACCCTCACTGGCTGCCCATTCAGTGGCATGTCAGCTCAAGATATGCTTGTTGGTTACAAGGCATACATGGTCTGGGTCTTAGCTAGCTAAAAGATCTCTTGACTCCACTTACAGTACCTCTGTCCTACCTCTCTACTCCATTGATACTGGCCTTCTGTTTGTCCTGAGGTCTAGCTTAAAGCTTTCTGGGTCAGCTTTTTTGGTTTCTGTGCCAATGCTACAGAATGCTCTTCCTGCCCACATCAGATATGTTAGCATGTTGAGTGCCTTTAAAGAAGCCCTCATATTCCACCTTTTCAAGCTAGTGTAGTGCCTGACTCGACTTACTATCTAAAACAGAAATAAATACATTGCTAGCTAGAATATAAAGTATATTATATTTGTTTTGAAATTGTTTTTGTTAAACTCATATCTATTTAATCTCATAGTTTTGTTTCGTTGTTTATTTTGTGCAGTGCCCTGAGCCCAAAGGAAAGGATGCCATAAAAATGAAATTGCCTTGCCTTATCTTCTCTTCCAAAATGACGGTGGAGATGCATATTTATTCATAAATGATGCCCCTGATAGTAGATCAATCTATTGCAAATAAATATAGTAGCTGAAGTATGCTTAAAGTGATATACCAGTCATGCCACCTGACTAGCAATTTTTTATATCCCTACCACAAACCACGGTGGACTTCTTTCGGTTAGAGTCCACAGTTTATGCTGGCAGGGATTTCAGTCTAGCCTGAGACCCACTATTGGATAGAGCACTGAAAGAGGCTGGGGACCCCTCCAATAAGCAGACAAGAGCAACATTGCTTTAGCTTTGCCATGACTTTTCCCTTGTGGAGTCTGTGGACCTATGGAGCTTGACTCTCCTCACAGCCCCTGACTCATACAGATCATCTGGACATGGCTCCTGTAGCAGGTTAAACTTCTTTCTACTCAGCTCCAGATACTCCCATGAGATCTTTGATGCCTCCTTCAAACCCATCCTGCTGTCTGATTATGCCCTGATCCTTATCACCATCCTACTTTCCCAAATTAGTTTAAATCTCTAGATGGAGGATAAACTAATTTCTCCACCAGTCAGCCGAATTTAGGTCCTGGCTGACACAGATGATTAGCAGTTACTTTGAGCAAAATAATGATTCGGTAACCTCCTGTCATATAGTTTGAGATGCCTTCAATGCCTACATATAAGGGTGCATCATAAGCAACTCCTCACATCTGAATATAAACAAAGTAAAGGCCTCCTTTAAATACACTGTCGCATCTCCCACCTAGGGCTGTCTCACCTATCAGAAGCAGCACTCACAAGCTCATCCAATCCTACTTGTCTTTGCTGATTCTCCTAACTTGCTATTTTTTTTTTTTACCTCCAACGGTGCCCTCTCTCAGACAAACTGTGTCTCCCTCCTAATCCTCGCAATGGCTGCCTTAAACCTGCATCCTACATTGTTATTACTGGTGATGATAGTGCTGCACTGTCCCACCTGTCATGAAGTTATCACCCCTCATTCTCTCTGCCAACTGATACCAGCCTCCGCTCCCCACTACACACTGGGTATGACCACGGGGATCCATTATAGTAACTCGATGCCATTCTGCTCCCCATTATGGCACACTTGCTGCATTCTGAAGCATCAAGGGTCTAGCCCTCCAGGAAACCTACATGTATTAGCAGCTCTGCAACATGGCAGGTCAACCCCACTACCATAGCACCAAGGTGCGCAGATGCATTTCAAACAAGCAAGCCTTCAAAATTCTTCAAACCTCTCTCTTGAGATTTCTCTTACTGCTACTGCTCCTCTCCGGAAATGTTCACCCTAACTCAGGTCCACCTGGTCCATCTATCTACCCCCAGAACAGGAAGGCAGGATCTCTCACTTTGGCGTCAATCAACATCTGCAGCCTCCTCAGTAAACTCGATAACCTCCAAACCTGGATTCAACAACACAATCCTGACATCCTCTCTGTCGTTGAAACATGGTTAAACCTGAAGATCCCTGACACAGCGGTTGCAATTTCCGGATACTCGATCGTCAGGCAGGACAGGATCTCTAAGCGGGGAGGTGGCTGTTCCATCTACCTGAGGGATACTCTCATGAGACACGCTATCCCTCTTTCTAGCCTGGGATCCCCATCTCAGGTCCTCGCTATCAAAGTTCTCCTTGGGGCCCATAACAAAAACCTTGCTGTAGTCTCCGTCTACATTCCCCAAAGGACCTGGCTAGTGGCTTCAATAGTGTCATAGAATGTCTTAAGGGGCTACACCATAACTCAGAGACTATAATCCTGGAAGATTTTAACATCAACTGGCTTGCACCGGAGGCCTGCACTTACAAGGATACAGTCACGGCACAGCACCTCACACAGCTTCTCCCCACTCCTACCAGGTGCAACTATAGGACAAGGACCTACACCCTCATTGACTGGATACTGTCCAACCACCCCGAAAGAATCACTAAGGGGTCTGTTCTCCCTGACACCTTAAGTGATCACTCATCCGCTTTCTGCTCTTGGGCTAACAACTTCACCAAGCCCTTTCCTAAAATAATACACACCAGGGTACTCAAGCAGGGGCACTTACAGCTACTAAAATCGCATCTCAGAAGGCTTGACTGGTCAAAAATGGACTCACTCAAGGATGTAAACAGTGCCTTAGAACTGTTCTTCAGCTGCTTCACTGTGGCCTGTGACATCTATGCACCAATTAAAAAAAAAAAAAAATGAAGGTCAAAAGTAGGTCTAATCCATGGGTTAACACAGAGCTTATTACACTACTCAAGCAAAGGGACCACCTCTGGCACTGTGCTCGAGCCACAGCTGCCCAAGCGGACATTCAAAAATATAAAAATGCAAGAAATAGCTGCACCTGAGCTATTCGGATGGATAAAAGCAAATACTTTAGGGAAGCACTCTCCAACTCCTGGGGTGATAGGAAAAAATTCTGGAACAACCTGAAGGACCTCGCAGGCAACGATACTAAGACACCACCCACCATGTTCAACATTGATGGCACACCAACGCTGGACCTAGTTACCATCTCCAATACATTCATTAATGCATTCTCCAACCTGAGCAGTGTCCTTCCTCCTGACTTTTTCAACACTCCCACCACCAACCCCACTTATGCTGCAACATCCCAAACACATGCAGTTCCACAGTTCTTCTTCAAAGAGATCCCATTGCATTTAGCCAGAACCTATATCTGCAAAGCAACCAGCAAAACTGGCTATAGTGATGACTCACTCGACCTGAAGCTGCTGGCACTAGTCCTAGATGAGATCCTTGAACCCCTGACAAAGATCTTCAACCTATCCCTAAGACTGGGTCAATTTTCTTCACACTGGAAAAAGGCTACCATCACACCTGTGCTTAAAAATGGTGACAAAGCACTGCACACCAATTACAGGTCCATCTCCATCCTCCCCCCATTATCCAAAGCTCTGGAACGAATAGCCCCTGACCAGCTTGTGGAGTTCCTGGACAAATATAATATCCAGTGCCTGGAGCAGCACGCCTTCCATGAAGGGCATAGTACCACAATGGCACTGTTGGAATTCACTAGTTTCATCCATGATGCCCTGGACCAAGGTCTGTGTGTGGGGGGTGATATTTAGGGATGTAAGTTTGTCATGGATGAGGTTTTAATGACTCATTGTTTGTTCATGAAATCATTAGTAAACAGTAGTAAATGTTGTGGCACTGTCATCATTGCTACATTCTGATGACACTAGTGAAAGTCATGGAAGTCCTGAATAAAGATCAAACGTCATGGAATCAATGACATGTATGACTGCTATGACAAACTTACATCCCAAGCGATATTCAATGACCTGACAAAGGCCTTTGATACAGTCAACCACTCACTCTTACTCAGGCAACTGACCACTCTTGGGCTCTCCAATGATGCACTGCCCTGGTTTGCTGGCTACCTAGGGAAAAGGGTACAATGTGTTAGGATTGCTGGAGTCACCTCGGATGAAAAACCAGTCCTCTCAGGTGTCCCTCAGGGGTCTATACTGGGACCATTACTCTTTTCTCTCTTCCTCAACAGTCTCCCTGTCATCTGCCAACAAAGAATACTACTCTACGTGGATGATGCAGTCCTGTTTTCTAGCAACCGAGATTTTAATCTACTTGAGAGTCAACTGCAATGTGATTTCAAGCTTGTTGAAGAATGGTTCAGCTCACACAAACTTGTCATGAATTATAGCAAAACTAAGGTCATGTCATTCTGCAATGCATGGAGCAAGTAGAAACCTCTGTCCCTCACCATCAAGAACAAGGAGGGGCTTCACTTGACCAAGTTCACAAGTTCAAATACCTCGGCATCACTCTGGACAGCTCACTCTCATACTCGCATCACATTGGTAATGTAGCTAAGTCGCCAACATACGGCTTGGCCTGCTCCACAAGTACAAACACTGCATGACCTCTGATGCCCTTAGGCTGGCCATCTACAGCTCTATCACCTCTATCATCGACTACGGTCTAGTCATCTATGGCTCTGCCTCCCCTACTGCCCTTTGGAGGATATCTGTGACACTTAACAATGCTTGTAGACTTCTGATGGGGGCCACCCGCCTAATGGACACCAGTGACCTGTATGCCCAGGCTGGATGGCTACCACTCCTCAGTAGAATACAATACCAGACTTGTCTGATAACCAAAAAAGTTCTCCTTGGACTCATGCCATCAGGAGTGGCTAAACTCCTTACTGCCAACAGCAGCACCCAGCCAACACACAGTGCTCAATATCAGACCTTCAAGGTCCCTAGGCACCGGACCTCTTTGGGTCAGAGGTCTTTCACGTACAGGGATTTGCAGTGGTTCAATACCCTTAACAAAGAAACACTTGCAACTACGATGCTAAGAGCCTTTAAAAGGCAACTACGACTATTCCTCACCTCTACCACACAATGTGACTGCCTCTCCTAAACCATGGTCATCACCCCCTACCCTAGTTGAAGGGGATTCTGTAACCTGCCATTTCAGCCTTGCACTTTTGGCACCAGCCTCCTCCCTCTCACCCTTTGCCCCACCCTCACCAACCCGTCCCCTCTCAACTGGCACTCTCACTATTGGGCCCTCCAGTCCCTCCCCATGCTCTTTGCACCCAGGACTAACCTCTGACAATGGGTCCTTACCTGCCAGCTTCTTTCTGACTCTCTCCTACCACGTATACTGTTTCTCCATGAATTCTGTTAGAAGCTACTTTGTTGTCTGGCTGCACTTTTGACTGAATTAACTATGTTTAAGTTATCTATATATGTTAAGGTTGTATCCATTGTTTACATTTGTATGTATGTTACCCATCATCCTCTGATGTGGAAACTTGTAAATGAGCAGTTCCTGCTCAAAGGTACTTGTAATCCTAGAGTTTAATAAATAAAAAATAAATAAAGAAGTTACAGGGCTTACTGCTGAATGAAAAGATAGAGGAAAAATTCTATACCAGTGCTACTCGTTCATGAAAAAACTGACTCTGCTATCTGATTTCTCCTGCATCCAGGACTCTGCAGGTACACGCTGACCTGACCAGACCTCCCACATAGACCAGCCCACCATCTTATCTTGAGGGATAATGAGCCACAGTCTACAAGGCTCCCCCAGCACTCACCAGCTTGACTTTCTGTGATCAGCTGGAGCAGCTCCTCATTGGGATCAAGTAGTGCTAGCAGTGCTCATTTAACCCCAAAACAACTGACTCTCCTACCGCTCTTTCCTGCAGCCAGCACTCTACAGTTACTCACTGACCCACCTGGACCTCCCATGTGGACCACCCTCTATTTTGACTTCAGGGGTCCCAAGCCACAGTTTGAAGGGCTTCCCCACCACTTGTTGGCTTGCCTTTCTATGAGCAGCTAGAGCTACTACTCACTAGAGCCAGTTAGCACTAGCAGCACCCATTTCAGGGTGGGATGTTAGCCCTTTATCACCCACTGTGTACTAGAAGTTGCACATGAGCAGCCCCAGCATGAGTAGACCAGCAGGAGTGGGAGTCCTTCAGGACAGCCGCCAGAAGGGAGACATCAGAATGCGAGGAGCTCTGTCCAGTTTCCACCCTATATACTGTAAATGTTCATTGTAATCTGTAATTCTGTTGCTTACTGCTTATAGTTTTTTTTTTTTTACTTGCTGTTTTTTCCTCCTCCTCTCTCTGGAGCCCACTCCTTCCATCCTACTCCTTCCTACCTCACTCCACCTCCCTTGGATCTGCCCCCAGAGTGCCTCCTTCCCTTACCTCCTGCACAGTGGGGTCTGTCCTTTTCTTGGTGGTCTAGGATGGATCCGGAGCGGATTTCATCTAGGGCTGCCAGAGATGTTATTTTCCATTTTTCTCCCTCATAATCCCCTACCCCTGGGGCGTCCAGCACTAGAACGTCGTCCTGAGAGAAAAGGCGTGCTGGCCTGCGCCAGACCTCTCATCGCGCGACGCCCCCTCCCCGACCCCAACAAGCGGGCCGCCTCCATCCCTTCAGTTGTCGGTGCTCCCACCGGCTGCGAGTGAGACTGCAGAACTAAATGGTTCTTGGTTCCCACCCTGAGAGGAGAGCATCCATTGGGATGCTCGATCCTCTCTCTCCCTGCTGACCCCCGGCCACCCGAGCTCGTTCCCGAACCCGGGTTACCAGCGTGGCGCGAGGTGTGGCGTCCAGCGCCTCAACCCTCAGCGCCACCGGGCCGGTCTACTGCTTATAGTTTTAGGGACCACAACTACTTGTTGTCTACTGGTACTAACTGAGGCCTATTTATTCATGATTTACTACTTAGTAGGGGTTATTACTCATTGTAACTGTTGCTTCTGCTTATGGTTGGGGACTGTAACAAGTGGTAGTTTACTGCTATGCACCAGGGCATAGCTGCTCACCATACACAGTACTTCTTAGTTGGGGCCATTACTCTTGTAACTGCTAATTAGCTGTAGACCTTTGGTACTGACTACATTATGTGGATCTCGGCAGACTTGTCTTGCTTTTACCCACTGGGGTTTGATTACTGCCTGTCCTCTCTATTTGGTTGTTAGCCAACTTCTCCCCATCTGTGTAGTTTAGGCTTCCACCCTATCTGGGTGAAGACCACACACCTTCAATTTGTCTTTTTTTTTTTTTTTAGTTTCTATTTTTGCTCCCCACATTCCGGCTTCAGCAACAACATGCCACCAGGACCGACTTGGCTCAATGGCCCATCATACGGTGTGTTGGTAGTGGGGTTTTATCCTTTTTGTCCCCCCCCAGTTTTCTGTCCCCAGAGAGTGGCATGCAATGATACCAATGATGGTGCGCACATCCTTCTGTGCATAGCATGCTAAGTGTCTTCCGTGATCCTCAGTTACCTTCCATGTGTGGCCCCAGCACCGACCCCCTGCCTCTACTCGAGGTCAGGCATGCACTAGATGCCACAACCCCCCCAGAAGAGGAGAGTGGACCATGGGTCACTCAGTTCTCCTCCCTCAGCTGAGCCTCCAGTGACCAAGGCTCATTCACAAACCTAGGTTGCTGGCACTGGAAGCTGTAGCACTACCGCTGTGCCGGTGGTCTGGCTCCCAATTTGTCTTTTTTTGACTTCCACCCTATCTGTGTGAAGCCCCCCCTTTCAATTTGCTTATTTAGTCCTCAACCCTATTTGAGTGAAGCCCAAATCCCCCCCTAGTTTGTTTATTTAGGCTTCCTCCCTATCTGGGTGTAGCCCCCTTCTCTCCAAAATTATTTATCTAGGCATCCTCATTATTCTGGGTGAAACCTGCAAGCCATACCATCTGGGTTAGAGTCATCCACCATGTTACTCCTCGTCCTTGCAATCCTTCTCCTCATCTCCCTCTCCTCCTTTCCTCCATCCACGTCTGACACACTGTAAGTAAAGGAAAAATATTCCGTTAATAAAAACAGTGTGATTTTCAGTACTGTGTATGCAAATGTAGACATAGTCTAGCTTTGGGACAAATGGGTCATTACCATACGTTAAAGACATCATTTAAGTGTGCGGTTGCCAGTTGTCAGTTAACTACAACTGGTGGTCAGTGACGCTATACATGTGACACATTAATAACCAGTGTTTGTTGGCTGCAAGGCGCCAGAACATCACAGTGTGAACAGTCTGAAATACAATGTTGTCATGTTCAAATAGTTGATGACACCCCACCCCTTTCAGTTGCAGGTTTGTTTAATGGTATGAATCCCTAGAGATCTAGTGTAGCATAGCTGGCAGGGTGATTTGGGGTTTGTTAAGGTATATCCATGTCTGTTGCCATAGTGGACTGTGCCTCACCACCCTAATTGTGAGCTTTGTATGAAGTATGTTGCTCCCTGGTGGTCCAGTGGTGCGTACATCACAGTCATTGTGATCATAACAAAATAGTATGAAATCTGGTACTACAATGGCCAGATGCAAGGCAATCACCAGTTGACTTAGCAGTTGCATTACAGTGTTGCACTGTCCTACACTTAAAGTGCTTGGAAGTTCTATTCCTGTATGACACTTCACTGCACAACTGACATCAGTCAGTATGGCTGCACAACCATAGGTGCTTGGTGTGTCACAATAAATGTGCACTGTTCTGAAAGTCAGATCAACAATATATAAATTGATGGATCCATATTTCAGGTTTTGGAGCTTCATAGTATAGTGTAGTGTGCAGAAACAATTGCAACATGCTGTGCATGTATGACTGGACATCAATTCTGTACATTGTTACACGTGATGCTGCTGCATGTTTTTAGGTGATGAGCTGCTGCCCCATGCTGATTGGTTTCTCACACTAATGTATTAGCCGTCACTTGCTGCACTGGAGATCAAATGTTGCGTAATTGCTATCATATGTGTTTTGTTGTCTGAAGTTCTTAGGCGCTGAAACAATATAGGTGAATCAGTAATGCTTCATTTTATTTTTACTGAAAAAACAGCTAATTATCTTAATACACAGTTAGTCATTCTGTTACGTATTTTAGCAGTGGAATGACAGATGACAACTGTTAAACGATAGGAGGGGGTGAGGTTGTCCAGTGTATTCATTATGTGTAAAGATTTTGACTTGTGACTGTTAAAATATCATGTGAGATGCATCATTATACTGTGTCACCTGTTAGCACACATTGTCTTTCTGTGTAAAGAACTATTTAACATATCCAATGTAAGATTTTCTGTGCCACATTTCTGAAGGCAGCTCTGTAGATCATGTATTCAGTATTACTATGACATTTTTACTGTGATGCTGTTGTTGTGTTGCCAATATCTTTCAGTGTTGTTATGTCACACTGACAGTGACTGCCCCGTAACTGTTTAATTGAAGAGCAATGGATATGATATAAGTGTAGTGAAAAAGTACTAAAAATTAACATAGTGTGTCATTGATTGATTAGTTACATATTGAAAAATATGCATTTGTAAGTTCACATGGGTGTGCAGTAACTGCACAATATTTGATCAAGGATAATGTAGGGTTATAGATACTTGCCAATTATAGAGACAGACCAGTGCTGAATAAGTTAACATGGAAATGTGACAACTACTACATTTCTTTATTAACATTATTCCACAGATCGCCAAAGACGCACCCCCCCCCCCACCGTGGTTGAGGTAGTTCCAGCTGAAACAGAAGCTGTGGAGGCTGTGCAGGCTGTGCAGTCTGACTCAGACTCTGTTATCATTGTGTAGTCAGATGGTAAGGAGATACTTGTTTTTTTTAATGCTGATTACCTGCTGTCAGTAGTTTTTGTGATCATATAGCTGAACATCTCTTGACAGTGAGGGACAGTTTTTTTAAACTTTGCCTGGGGTGTGAAATGAGCAGTTCATGGCTGGCAAACTTAGTCTGCATGACAAATAAAGCTATATTTTAAAGAAATAGTGTGGGAGAAATAGCTTCTGAATATTGCATGCTAATCATACAGGGCAAGATGATCTACAACTGCAGGGCAACCTTCATCCTGGGAGAAGACAGATCTGAATATGCCAAGCAGGACATTCAAGTTACAAAACCAAAGCAGTGCACAGTGATGTTAATGTAGGTACAGGTGTACTATGAGATCAGTGTGTGTGTCAGGAAATACATAGGCCCAGTACTGCAGCAGGCATCAGCATATGTGAAAGCACACTGCTGAATACTATGAAATTGCACCCACACTGTTTGCACAGTGTTAGTATGTTAGTGTGGGTTAAGGGAAGGGTTAACCATTGGACCAGTGGAAACATGTGTCATTGCAGGCATACTTTTCCATGTTCAAAAGTGACATGCAAATAAGTATGGTAATGTAGTCTATGAGAAACATAACATTTGCATCTCATAATGGTCTGGTCTGCATGCAGTTGGCACTTGGCTAATGTTCTACTACTGTTCTACACCTGTACAAACATTCTTGTTGATGTACAAGCACTCAGGCCTAATATTGTACAGGATTAAACAATCTTCTTTCACATGTGCTACTGACTGCTGTTCCAGTGCCACAACATAATATGGGCAGAGGTAGTGATGCTCCTGTGTTCAATTGTCATTCTGTACTTTATGCAAACGTGCACATCAGACATAACTGTAGCAAATGGGCTAGTGGTGTGTGTAGAAAGCACTGCCTTTGGTAAGTAGGGCAGTGATAATGTCTGCATTATGCTCTGTGACAGGTCAACATCGTGGTTTGCTATTTGAATTTGTCCCCTGCACTACGTCCATGTGAAAATATGCATATGTTCTCAAGTGATCTTTTCTTACTGTAAATGTCTGCATTGTTAAAACAGTTTATGTATTATGAAATTTGTATACTCTTACTTTTAACATGTCCTGGACAGCCACATACAGAATGATACTATATACTTGTGTAACCCCCAGGGGGCACTACCCTTAGGGCTACTACCCCTGCCTGCCTCCCTCCACAGAGACAGGGTGAGGGGCCCAGATCCATTGACGGGTGCCTCCACCCAGAGGTCAGGGTTACTACTGGCGAGTTTGCTTCGGTCACAGCTCTCTGGGTTACTGCAACCCCCCTTTCGACCCACTAGTGGCTCACACAGGGTTCCAACAATACTTTTTCCACATACACTTACCCCCCAGATGGTAGCTCTCAGCTCACTCCGGGGACCCCCTGTAAAGTAAGGTACAGTTATATCACAGTCCCTATGCAGCGGTTCACCAAAGATGCACAGCCTAACCAGGGTGTAGTTGCAACACATCAATCTGATTTATTAAAGGGAGGCAAATAACACGGGTAGGGGAGATTAAGGTAATTGGCTTACTCTATACTTATCTACCTAGGGCACTGTGCACAGGCCTGAACCTAATATTTACTGTCCTTGGGTACCCAAGCCCTAATGGCTAGTCCACCGTGGCAGCTGGTTGGGGCCCTGACACAGATAGCCTTTACACTACTGAATGAGTCAGAATGAGAAGCAAACTCAATTAGACAGTCAGCTGTATAATGAAGCAACTGGAGGCCACTGATTGCAAACTTAGCAGGGAGCTACCCTGGCTCAGTACTCACAACTCCAGCAAGCAACAATTTATTCACCTCTGGTAGGGTTGAACCTGAATTTCACCAGCCTCCTCACACATTTATATGGCAAATAACAGAGGGGTACCATACCAGGCAGCTGCTTCTAGACCCCGCACGAATTTGCAGTAGACTCGGGCAATAAACATCAACTTTAACCTCACAGGTGGACCGAGTGTGATTCAGCAGTCCTCTCAGGTTGAGCCTGGTAGGTAGCTGGGCTGGCACCAGCCTCCTCTGACCGCACGCCAGCGGATTTAGTCCGAATCACTAATGGCAAAAAAAAACACCTCAGGCCTTTCACGCGCTTCCCGCGTGAACACTCAACAGCACAAGAGCTCAGAGCTCCTTCCCCCTTCTCAGTCTCAACGCATCTGCCCCAACAGCAAGGGGCTCTCCCTTCAGTTCGGGTGCTACCCGCTTCCATTGGCTAGTGGCACCTGCCAATCAACTGCTCCTGCTCTCAGTGGTGAGAAAAGCGCCATAGCCCATAATGCCTTTCCCAAAGTACAAGCAATTCCTCTATTGGTCAACCGACTCTGTAAGGTCCCGGGGTACTGAATGGTCCAATTCAGCAGTCCTGGACCAAAATGAAGGGGAGAATCAGAACAGTCTTTGCTGCAAAGAAAAAGAAGGTTAGAACAACTACATTTTCATTTATCACCCTAAGTTATTCCCAACAGGCAGTTGCATTTCTCGGAGGGAGCTCCCTCTGCACAATTTAGCGATGGCAGAAATGGAGCATCAGAATTATCCGGCAGCCCGGGCAGGGCTCGAGCAGGGTAACACTCAAACCCCTTCCCAGATTAATCATGACTGCGATTTAGGCAGCCCTTAAAAAGATAGGCATGGAGGCTTTGATAGTGCTCCTGGTGATCATATTTAAACTGCTAAAATGCAGGACACTTGCCTGGCAGGGAGCATTTGAATGAGCTCCGGGGAAGCTTTTAGGAACCCCCATTTGCAAGAGGGTTACACTTGTATACTGCTATTACAGAATATTATCAGTATGTTAGACAGTGAAAGTATTGTCACTTAATGTGGTTTTTCAAATGACGATTATTTAATAATGTGATCATATTGTTTCAGTGGCCAGGGAGGCTGTGAGTGAACCTGTGGTGCAGGTGAAACAGGAGGTAGGCAGTAATGGCAGCCATAAGTATGACATCTAAATTATACAAATGACATGCACTGTGAGCTGGACTATTACAGCAAGTGCCATCCTATGGGATGCTAGCTAAATCTACAAACATCATAACTTATTCTGTATGCTTCATGAAGAATATCATTTCAGTGTCTTGGCACAGTACGTAGTATGTGCTACAGATGACTAATTGTTAACTGGAAATGGAAATCCTCAGTGTTTAAAAATGTGGCTGCTCTATTCTTTATTATTCAACAATAGTCACACATTGCCAGATGCAAAGTATCTACATTTGTTGTACCAGTACTTACAACATTGACTGTTGTTTTCACATTAACCAATTTAATGCTATTAAAATTGACAGAACATTGTCTTTGTATTGTATTAATTATTTGAATATTGTGTCCCTTTCATAATGTGTAGAAGTGTCGTTTTTACGAAAACAGTGACTAATAGAATTGAAAAGTTATACATAGAGATGCTTAAGATCAGGGATAACATACCATTTCAGCATCAGAATGACATGATTCTGTATTCTTTGCAATACACAACAGTGGCATTAAAACACTGTCTGACATATGGTTATGTTCCATCGAAAATTTTAAACAACATTTCATAACATGTGATGAGTGACGTAGCAGTGCCAGGGTTTTTTTTTTTATTTATTTTTTTATTTTATTTTAGTTTTTGTTGACCGGGTTGTAACAGACATGGACTGTTAACAACATATGGACAAATACAGTAGTTAAACATGTGGCAGTTGTTTTTGCCCTTTGAAAATGAAGCTATGTAATTTGTTGCATAGCTTACAGTGATAGTCATTGTTAACTGTCATTGCATATACCAAGAATGTGATACAGAGGAAGTATTCAATATAACTGTACCAGTCTTGCAACTCATGAAACTTTCTGAAATTAAATCATTTACAATACAACGTGAGTCAAACAGACTATGTGCAGAGCTACAATGTGAAGTTTTTTTTTTCTTTCTTTTTTTCACCCCTCATGCCCCTTGACCCACCACTCCTTTGGGCTGCCTAGGTCCTTCACCCACTTTGCCTGTCCCATCCTGAGACCTCCAGCTTCATATCGTAGCCACCCCTGAGGTAACCCGGATGTAACCCTTCGCCAGGCGGGTCCCCCTCCTCTGAGGTGGAAAGCACCAGGGGGACAACCAGCACATACTTGGCCCCAAGGTGCTGCTCAAGTGGAGAGGCTCTTTCAGGGCATCAGCGATAACAGAGGACCGGTGGCCATCATCCAGTCAGTCGAGAGGCAGATTTCCGTTTTTCTATGCTGTCCCCACCCGCGTCTTCTGCAGTACTCCTGGTCTCCATCAAAGGCCGCTGCAGAGTGACACAAACCCGCTACCCACCCCAGGAGAGTAGAGCAGTCCCTATGGATGCTAGATGCTCTCCTTCCCCTGCCAGCCCCCAGCATCCCGAGTCCATTCCTGAACCTGGGTTGCTGGCGTAGCATGAGGTGTGGCGTTCAGTGCCTCAACCCTCAGCACCACTGGGCTGGGCAATGTGAAGTTTTGCACAATTTGCACCTTGCTGTATGTGTGTGACAATGCAGACCTACATCTGCTTACAATATATGTGGGAAATAACACAATCTTCTGAGCTTCAAGACAAGCAATAACGTTGGTTTTTAACATGTATATATTCCTAGTATTTTTTGTCTCTTTACAGATAAATCTCGTAAGAAGACCTGCACAGTGCACTGCCACTGTGTGCACAGGTTCAAGCGGAAGATTGATGGGCTGAAAGAAGAAACTGCTGTGCTGAGAGAGGGACAAGACAAATTATTGTCCCTCTTCACAGCGCAGCAGGCCACCATTAATCTTGTGCTCGAACCTGTGGGCACAGCGGTAGGTGTCAGTGAGCCAAGCAGCACTGGCTCCCCTGCACCACCAAGTATAACTGTGTCTGAGCTACACTGAGCATCCTCCACAGCTTTTTCTGGTATCTCCCCCCGCAGCACAACAGCTTCCACTTGCTGTGCACCTCCACATAGTGTCCACGTTTTGTCATGGACTACCTCGACCAGCAGCACACCTCTTCTTTGAATGAGATGTGTATAGCCTTTTTTTTGTTTGTTTTGTTTTCATACTTCTGTTGTTTTATTTGATTTTTTTATTGAATAATACTTCTTTTGATAAACAACATTATGTATATATGCCGTATAAACCACTTTTTAATTTTTGTATTTCTTCTGTATGTCATGAAACTGTTACATATTTAGTTATACAGGAAAATAGTTTATATATTTCATAAATCATCATATTTTATATGTTCTATTTTGAGAAAAAGATAATAACATAGTTATTTTCTTATCAAAAATATTTGTTGTGTTTCATTCTTACTTTTGGGGGGATGTCTACTGAGACAGGTGCCATTAGAACATATTACTTCCACTGATATGGTTACAAGGTTCTGAGAGATGAACCTCTCTAATTGACTATTTACATTGTTACAGCCTTGTACTAATCTCTTACATACATACCTGTAGAGGCTGACAATATGCTGAACAATACTTTGTTCTGTTAAATGAAATGTTTTTATAAAAATAGTAAAAAGGCAGTGCCAGGAATTATGTTGATGGTCAGTCAGTTAACCTATTAAATAATGTGGCACTTGCCTATGTCTTGTGCCATAGTAGAACCCCACAAGATCATGACCAGACTGTTACCATTAACTTTGACCATGTGTTTGTGACTAATTAGCAAACAATGGTATTGGTAAAGCAGTATTAGATAGCGAGTACATTGCAGTTCAGTAAAGTGAAACTATTATAAACATTCTATTTATTATCACTGTTATCAAAAATGAATATCTATATGTATGCCTTCATTTAACAATACGTATCAAGTGAAGGTTGAGGAGCACAACATGCAAGGGTATGGTCATATGTAAGAGTGCTTGAGACACAGAGGATGCCACATGCTTTGCTCTATCACAATGCTATTAGTTAGTGCAAAATGATAGTATGTGAAAGCCAAGAGCAATATGATTTGATACATGCCATGGCAATGGTAAGTTGAATAAGATGAAAAACAATAAGAAGTTTCTTCATATGGACAGTAGTAAGATACAAACATTAATCAGGTGTTGTTACTGTAACTGTTCTACAGTTGTAGCAGCACCATATGATTTGCTGTGTGGCACACCAATGTTAGACGTGGCTCCAATAAACACAGTAACAGATATGGAGATCTTCATAGACTGTCAAACATAGATGACAGAAATACTAACAGTGTGACTTCCATAGGTAAATGGTACCAATACATAGTTTCCTGTTGTGTCATACAATGCTAGTTGTAATGCAATAGATAACACAAAGACATATGACAGATAAATGTAGTGTCAGCACACATACATGTGCTAGTGTCATAAATACACAATCAGATCCACACTTACATCTTATTATTTCTTATGTGTAATGGAATTTGTCACTGTCATTGAACTGGGAAGACTGAGAGACATATAAAATTAGATAGAAAACCAACAGAACTATATTAGTTTTTTGGAGCACTAATCAAGTATCAGTGTTTGTCCGATATTTCATCACTATGTTTCTGACTGTTAGTACTGGGATTTCTGTTGTACTTAGCATGTCAGTCTCATCCATCTATTCATTTCGTGGTAGTACAAGGTGACAAAAGAAATGTGCTCCCAGCACTGTATCTGTACAACAAGTCTTTTGCTGGCAGTACGGGGAACACATTGTATGTTCTATTGACCAGTGCTTTCATATATCAAATCATGTGGTGACAGCGCAGGAATAGAGGGCTCAAAACTCTCAGCACTGCATACATACGGATAATTATGTGGTGAGAGGGTGGATCACAAAGGGCCTGCACCTTCAGCAAAGTATGTAAATATCTACTCATGTGCTGAGAGTGGTATACACCCAACACATTTCATTCAGTATTAATATTCCTCATTATAAAAAAGAAGGGAAATTCATGGCAAAAAACTCCATTTAATGCATCAGTTAGGGTTGTTCCACAGCGACAAAAGCGAGGAAATTCGGTGTTAGGGTTGAAAACCCTAACTCCGCATTCACGCCTCACCCCCCCCAGCACCACACACACATACAGGCACACACGCACACATACAAGTAGTTGGGAGGACCAAGGCAACACGACCAATCACAGAAAACCAGCAGCAGGTGACAGAAATAAAATACAACTGCATAAATGTACTGCAAGACATCCCCACACACCCGACTAGGTACTGCAGGCTCAGTGGAGATCCACAGCAAAACTGAGGCCATGTACACCAAATGTACACATCCCTGATTGCAGGTGCACACAATGTACCACACTTAGGAGTTGCATGGCCTTACCTAGCGATGCCACACACCCCACGGCAAATGCTGGTGCACCATGACTATACACCAGCAGTGAAACTCCATGATTGCAGAAAGACAATTGTTTGTACACTTATAAGTACACAGAAGTACAATACAACTACCTAGATCTACTTCAAGACACATGCATCATCATGACACAACAACTGTAGAATCTGAGCATGTGTTGTGCTTAGCTGTATGTTTTCTGTGTCTGTACTTTCAAGATGCAGAAAATGATCTTGAGGTTCAGCAACCATTGCCTGTACAAGGCTCTGCAAGTTCTAATTCTGCTAACAGGTGTGCAGCCTTAGTGACTGAGGTGTACCATTAATGTATATCAACTTACTTTTGCTGTGGCTGCATACTCAGAATACAGTAACTGCACTGTGTGGGGAAGGAGACTACGTGGCTCACCCATGTGACTCATAAGCATGCAAGGATGACTGTAGCTGCAGTCCCATGGCTGTAGGACAGATGCTATAGTCAGAGTAGCTGTAGATCTGTAGTCAGTATGCAGTACCTGCCCAGGACAATAGCAGTAACTATATAAGGCCATGCTAATGGTAACTATGCTAAGCTGAGTGTACTTTCAATGAGTCAGGTATACAACTGATCTCCATCATCTCAGTTTTGCTGAAGGTCCACAGTCAGGATGCAGTATATGGTATTGCACTTTGGGGGAGGAACCCTGACTGACGACATGTGAGTCATAACTGTGGTAACTGGAGTGTGGCTGCAATCACTAAGGTGTACCATTTCTGTCCATGCCCTTTGTTTTCCTGTGGTTTAGCAGTCAGAATGCAACAAGTGGTGGGGGTGGCCATTCTGTGGCTGACACTGCACAACTCATGAGTGCACAAAGATCTGTACAGCTGCAATGAAGAAGTTTCACTGTTAATGTGCATGTTCTTATTTTTGCTGCACCAGCACAGTCAGCATGCAGTACCTGGTATCAGGGCTTGTTCATTGCCTGCCAAAGGCCTACAGTGCCTAATTGTGTTAAGTTTCACATTCCTACAAACAGATAGAAATACCATGCATCTCCAAAGCCTAAGTTTTGCTGTGACTCGCAAGTCTACATGCAGTAGTGGGTGTCATGGGGTGTGTGGCATCACTAGGTAAGGCCATGCAACTCCTAAGTGTGGCACGTTGTGTGCACCTGCAATCAGGGATGTGTACATTTGGTGTACATGGCCTCAGTTTTGCTGTGGATCTCCACTGTGCATGCACTACTTGGTCGGGTAGGTGGGGATGTCTTGTAGTACATTTATACAGTTGTATTTTATTTCTGTCACCTGCTGCTGGTTGTCTGTGATTGGTTGTGTTGTCTTGGTCCACCCAGCTACTTGCATATGTGTGTGTGTGGTGCTGGGGGGGGGGGTTGAATGTGGAGTTAGGATGTTCAACCCTAACACCGAATTTCCTCGCTTTTGTCACTGTGGAACAACCCTAACTGATGCATTAAATGGATTTTTTTGCCATGAATATGTATATATATATATATATACCTATATATATTCATGGCAAAAAACTCCATTTAATGCATCAGTTAGGGTCATTCCACAGCAAAAAGTGAGGAACTTCAGTGTTAGGGTTGCCACCCTGCACCCCTGACCCACCCCATCCCCACCAACAGGCATCAGTGTGCGTTGGGGTCATCGGTCCTAACTCTCACCCCATCCCATTTGTAAACAAGCTGAGGTGGTGCAGTATAGGAGAATGGGGTGAGTGTTAGGACCGATGACCCCAACGTACACCCCAATGCCTGTTGGTGGGGACGAGGTGGACTTGGGATGCAAGGGCTGGCAACCTAACACCGAATTTCCTCACTTTTGTCACTATGGAACAACCCTAACTGATGCATTAAACAGAGTTTTTTGGTATGAATTTCCCTTCTTTTTGAGAATGAGCACTATAAATAGTGAATGAAATGTGGTGGTGGGAGCATAGGGCCCTCCCACCATGTGATTTTTTTGTCACATAGTAATGCTAACGGTAATGCAAAAAAGCAAGCGCAAACAGTAATGCACATGGTGACACAAACGTAAATGGTAACGCAAATGGTAAGAGAAGCGCAAACATTAATGAAAACAGAAATGGTAACGCTAACGGCAACAGAAACACAAACGTTAACGAAAACAGTAACATAAACGGTAACGCCAACGGAAACGCAAATGGTAAGAAAAATGCAAACGGTAACACAAACACAAACAGAAATGCAAATGGTTAAGGCAAGGACGCTGCAGATGGAAACAGTAACATAATCGACAATGGAAACGCAACCGTAAAGGCAAACGCTAATGGCAACAGAAATGCAAAAGGTGACAAAGACGCAAACAGTAACGGTAACGCAATTGGAAATGCAAACAGTTACAGTAACACCAGCGATGATGCCAAGCTGAACAGTAACACAAACGGAAACGCAAGTGCATATGGAAATGCAAATGGTAACGTGCATGGTAATGGTACCGCAATTGGAAATGCAGATGGTAACGGTAACCGCAACATTGACACCAAAGGAAACAGAAACACAAATGCAAATGGAATTGTGTACGCAAATGCAAATGGTAACAGTAACACAAATGCAAATGAAAATGCAAAGGGTAATGCACACGGTGGCGTAGATGGGAACGGTAATACAAACGGTTATGGAAACGCAAGTGGGAACGCTAACTGAGACAGTAACGAAAGCACACACCCATTTTTTCACCAACAGCTGCATAGAGAAACACAGTGAATACAAAGAATGTATGCATAATAATGGGCCTCAGAGCAGAAAATGAACACTTGGAATACTAAATTGTTTATATCTCAGGAACCGTACAACATATAAAAAAAAATTACATTTCATATAAATTATGACTTTCCTGGCTAGTTTTGCACTTAGCCCCCAGTGGGTGGCTGAGCATTTTTCTGACGAAAATGTCTGTATCTCGAAGCATTTCCGAGATACGGGCCCCAAAAGGCACGGCGGATGCCATAATGTTAGTCCATGGGAAAAATTGTCAACTTCAGAGTGCAATAACTTTGCATCTCTGTAATATTTTGTCACCAAACCCCCAAATGGCACATCTGTGGGATGTTTGCTTTCTTCCCTCAAAATTTCAGCCTAAAAGACCAAACTGTTCTTTTGCAGCAGGGCGGCAAAGAATTCCTGTTATTTTGTCTATAGCGTCGCAAAGTAGTGTCGTGATTTGTGACAGTTTGACAAAAAAAAAAAACACACAAGTGTCGTATGTGCGACACTACTTTGCAACACTACAGTTTACAAAAAATTCAAAAACATATTTCGGGGGTGTTTAACCCCCAAAAAAGACATGGCTAGCATCCTCAGGGCTCAACTAGGTGAACACAAAAAGAATTGTGTCCCTAGAGGGTCCCAAATTTAAATGCCAAGCATTTCTGTGACCACTAACTGAAAAAAAAAATGGCTGATTCACAACACTACAGGGGTCATTTGTGACACTAAAAACTGCATTTGCGACACTGTCGAACTTTTTAACTTTTCCCTTTGACTATAATGGGAAGCTTGTTTTTTGAATAGCTTTTGAACTGTTTAATATTTTTTCATGGAATCTTTGAAAGGCACATCGAAGACCCTGGCCACATGTTCCCTGAAGGTTTCTGACGGGTCATGCAAACCATGTGACCTGTAGGTGCGAGCAAAGAATGCACAAAAAGCGTAAATGTGACATGGAATGGTGCTTTATAGCTCCGCAACCATATATCCGACCAGTATGAAACTTGCCAGATCCGGAGAACTATGGTACCGCTCTATGCCTGCCAAATTTCAGGCTAATCCATCATATGGTTGCAAAGTTATTAACCTGACAGTTTTTACACTTTAACCTTAAGTGGGGTACTCAACCCTAACTATAGTGGCACTACTGTGTCATTATATATATATATATATATATATATATATATATATATATATACACATCTCAAAGGTCTCCAGACAAGTCTCTAGCTGCAATGCAACAACCTTCTCAATAACCTTGCTGGCCCAGTGGCACTGAGGGTTGAGGCACTGGATGCCACACCTTACACCACGCTGGCAGCCTGGGTTCAGGAATGAGCATCTGGAGCACTGTTCTCCTCTCTTGGGGAGGGGATCCAGGGTCAGCCCGGCATCACAGCGGCCCCCGGAGGAGACTGGTGGCACTGTGATGCACAGAGGCTTGCACACAGGGGGAAGACATTGAGCAGCAGCCCTCCGGATGTGGATGGGAGCATCCTCGTCATGGGCTGGGCAGCATTGCACATCCCATGTCTGGGGCGTAACACAAGATAACCCCTCCAGCCCAGATAAGGCGACAGCTCTCGGTGCTCGCAGCCACATGACCAACGCTGGATCTCCTCCTCCGCCCCTTCAATTTCCTTGCAGACCTTGGGGTTGGGGGGGGCCCGGCGAGGAGAAAGTAATGCCCTTGAGGAGGTGGGATCACAGTGGGTGGTAGAAGTGGTGGGTCATCCAAGTAGCCTGAGAGAGTTCTGCTGTCCGGAGGTTATAACAGGGGTCACAAAAAAAAAAAAAAAAAAAAACCTTGCCTAGGAATCACAGTTAGAGACAGGCCTGTAGTTCATTAGCACATCTGAATCCAAAGTCAGTATTTTCAAAAGGGGCCTCACCAGCACCCTTTTCAGTTCAGCTGGGAAGGCCCCCTCTGACAAAGATCACTGAACAATTCCTGCGAATATTGGACCCAACTGCTCAGTGCAGCCCACTAAGAGCCATGCTGGGCCGGGGTCCAGTTCACAGTAAGTTGGTTGCAGCTCTAAGGTCACCCTGATGACCTCCCCATTGTCACTGGCCAAAACTCACTCCATGACCATTGACCACCACTGTAACATCCAGTCACCCTACTGTTGGATGATAACTGTCCAGAAAAGGAAATCTCAGCCATAATAGAGGACACCTTGCCTGAGAAAAAATGAGAAAACTCATTGCATTTTGCAGATGACACAGTTTTCAGGGGCTCCAGACAGGCCCGATGTAGAAGCCCGTCTATTGCCTGAAAAAGCTCAGCTAGTCATTTCTTCCCAGCTGCAATCTCTCTGGACAGGAGTTCTAGACTACCATTTGATACTCACCATAGTGAGTTTTCAAAGCTAGTTTGTCCTCTGGTACCCTGGACCTCCTTCATCTCCACTGTATCCTCCATCCCATAGCCTTCATCCCCCTTAGCTCACCATCAAACTATTGTGAGCCATGGCACAAAAGCAAGGGATGGACATGGACTGGAGCTATCAGGTCGAAGGCTGCTGTGACAGCCCCAATATAGGCCTCCCGCTTCCTCCATACCCTCAGCACATGTCATCCAGATACCTGAGGTGTCAAGTACCAGCAGAAGTCCCTCAGGGCCTAACCTCTCAAAGGACAGTTCTTGAGTACCTCCACAGGGGGTGGGCTACTGAGGGGTGCTGTGAACCTGAAACTGATGGCGCAATGATCCGACCAACTGATGGGATCAATCTGGAGGTTCTCTACCTCAAGCACTGTGTGGAACACCAGGTCAAATGCATGCCCATGCTGGTGAGTTCCAGCAGCAATTGCTTGTGCCAGGCCCTGAGCCAACATGCTGTGAAGCAACTTCTGCCCAAAATGTGAGAGCTCATCATCAACCCAGGCATTGATATTGTCGAGGATAGTCCACCTCAGCGACTCAAACACCTGGTTGGTGATGAACTCCACAATCTCCCACAGAAAGTCCCCCTCACACCCAGGTGGATGACATATGAGGAGGATCCTGCACCCAGTACCTAGACCCCATGCATGGACATGCACTCAAAGAACAAGGTGTCCTCCACAGGGTGCACCACCATACCCAGTTCAGTTCTAAAAAAGAAGGCTACCTCTGCCTCCCTGTGATCCTTCCTCAGGCAGTGCAATATGAAGAAGCTGACAGGTTCTGCTGCCTCCAAAATTGGACCAGCATTGTCACCTAACCAGGTCTCCATAAAGCATGCCAGGTAGACTGAGGAACAAAAAACAAAGTCCACAATAATATCAGTCTTTTTCCTGATTGACCTTGTATTAGAAAGCAGTGCCCAAAGAGGAGTAGTATTGGCGGCCATCCCATCAGTTGCCTGCCCACTTGGTACGGTGGATACCTGGGGACAGGAACTAATCACCTACCACTCCTCTCCAGTTCTTGCCTAAACCCAGGGCATCGCCTAGTCCCCACCTTCCCGATCACTCCCTCAACAGTCCTCATCTCATCCCATAACTTAATCCTCATGTGATGCCTTCTGGTAATCCCTAACCCCTGCATTGACAATAAACCTCTACAGGTAAGGAGGACATCCAAGAAAGGATGCAGTTTACATAGCAGTGATGAGGAATAACTAGTCCTACCTAATGGCTCAGGAAAGTACATTATGACACACAAGTAATATCACTTAAAAGAACTTAAACAAAACCCTTCAACTTACCCCTCACTCACCCTATCCTAAAAACACACTCACTCAAACACAATTTCAGATAAAATAGCAATCCTCTACACCTACAGCCTACCCTAACCACTCCTACAACACCAACACACCCCAACAAAATACTGTAATAACTACTGACTACAGTGTTTAAGGAGAATCCCAATACTAAAGAGAGTTCAATAACATACAGTAGTTAGAAGTCTTTGTGTAATAAAATCCAAATTAAATAAGTCCACAAGTCAGGTGCTAACGAAGCAGATGACTTCTTAGTTCAAGACCAGTTTTAAGTCCAAACCAGGGAGATCATAAAGGAGATCAGTAAGTGAGAGACTGAAGTGAAGGACAGTAGTCCATAAGTACAAATCCATTAAGTGAATAAGATACAAATTCTGCTTTATCACTGCAGAGTTTGTCATAATCCGATCTCTCAACATACAGCAGTAGGGCATGTGCAGCCAAAATCACAGATGGGAGAACAAAATGGCACAAGAAGAGTGAAAACTGTGGATAGTCTCACCAACCACATCTTTGGAGCAAGAGTCTAATACAACAGTTCTGAGCACTACTATCAGGTGGCTGGGTAATCCTGAAAAGTCTCACTGCCATCTTCTCAGAATTCCAACTCTCTGTGGGCTGATACAACACCAAATGCTGACAAACTCACTCCTACCAAGCTCTGTCTGTTGAATCCCTGCTCTCCTTCCATTCCTGAGTTCTCGGTTGGATCAGTCAGCTTACAATTCAGCAATCGGCTCACAGACCGACTGTGCACCAAAAATTCAGTTAGGATCCTCCAATGACTTCGGCACCACAGGAAATGTCCTGCTCGTTGGCACAACACAACCACTAGAAAAAACGTTCCATCTGGCTCTGCTCCTGTTCCAAAATTTGCTCTGTTCTTCACAACTGTATTCAGATGAAAATTGATAGCAAGCTCCCAGAAAAAAAAACTCCACGTACAGAGAACGCTGGGTCTAACAAGGTGTACTAAGAATCCCAAGGCAAATGGCACTGACTGGACATTAAATTGAAAACTGTAAACTCAACTCCAGGGTACAAAATAAGAAAAAAAAATGTCAGTTCTATCAATAACTCTCTTAAGCTCCCTTACTAGTGCTCCACCCTGCTACATTAATAAATGCTCAAGCATTAAATGTTTCTAAATAAATACATATAATTCTTCAGTTCTCCTAAAAATCTAATCACATTTTCAAAGTTACCTCTGAGCAACAGCAACAGCTTAGACAGACAGCATGCTCAGCCTGGTGACCATTCTGCTTCTCGTGTCAGCTGTTGTCCAGACAGACAGCACACCCAGCCTAGCAGCCATCTTCAGGAAGGACAGGAGGTTCAGCATACAATACACAGGTGACTACAATACACTTACTAGAAAGGCAATACATGAGGTTCAGCTTACACTACATAGGTGACTACAATACACTTACTAGAAAGGCAATACAAGAGGTTCAGCATACAATACATAGGTGACTACAATACACTTACTAGAAAGGCAATACAAGAGGTTCGGCATACAATACATAGGTGACTACAATACACTTAATAGAAAGGCAATACATGAGGTTCGGCATACAGTACATAGGTGACTACAATACACTTGCTAGAAATGCAATACATGAGGTTCAGCATACAACACATAGGTGACCACAATACACTTACTATAAATACAATACATGAGGTTCAGCATATTCCAGGGCAAATCTGTCTGTGGCTGGAATGCTCAGAGAATTAATTTGCCCTTCCTTCAGATACCTGGGAGTCACCCTCAATCCCTCCCTCACCTTTGTGGATCACATTGAGCTAGTAATCAAAAGTGTGAACTAGAAACTGGGTGTCTGTTACTGCCTAGAGCACCTTATGACCCCTGAAGTGTGTCTGGCCATTGACCAAGGCATGCTACTGTGCCTCCTGGGTGACTACAACACACTTACTAGAAAGGCAATACATGAGGTTCAGCATACAATACATAGGTGACTACAATACACTTGCTAGAAATGTAATACATGAAGTTCAGTATACAATACATACTGTAGGAGACTACAATACACTTACTAGAAAGGCAATACATGAGGTTCAGCATACAATACATAGGTGACTACAGTACACTTACTAGAAATGCAATACATGAGGTTCAGCATACAATACATAGGTGACTACAATACACTTACTAGAAATGCAATACAATAGGTTCAGCATACAATACACAGGTGACTACAATACACTTACTAGAAAGGCAATACATGAGGTTCGGCATGCAATGTATAGGTGACTACAATACACTTACCAGAAATGCAATACATGAGGTTCAGCATACAATACACTTACTAGAAATGCAATACATGGGGCTCAGTATACAATATCTAGGTATAAGCACCTGTGTGAGTTTACTAGTTAAATTTTATGTAGCTAAGTATAGTTAGGCAGAAAAGGCTGTGGTGCCGGTAGGTCTGGAGCTGAGCCCTGTTTGTAACCAGTTGGGGCCTCAGCCCAGAGGGATATAAATAGGGGTAGTTTGGCACCAAAAATGTGAGAAGAGGATGGATTAAGATAGAGAAAGAGTCGTGGGGTCAGCCCATTAGTTCAGCCGTGAGGGCCGCGGCGGGGCCAGGGTGGACCATCCACCACCTCGGTCCTCCTCCCTTGAAGACCAGCAAAGTGTGGAAGTTCGGGGTTGTTGAGAGATGTGTGGAGCAAAAAGGGGGTCCCTTTGGTGACATTCTGTGGGAGATGGAGCCTGGGTAAGGAAAATCAAGGAGCCCGCTAAGTGAACTCCAGCATCTTGGTTGGAGTAGGCACCGGAGAGGGTCCTGGACAATAAAACTCCCACACCTGGGTGAGTGCATCCCTGAAAGCCAGTGTGAGTGCTGTGGCAGGGCCAGTTATGGCGGGGGGTCTGGCGCATGGTCCAGAAGTGACAGCTTGGATCACTGGTTTGATAGTGGCGGTAGGCTATCATCTTCTCCTGGGTCAAGCCCCGCTGCAGAGTTTGGAGCTCTTGGGGTAAGTGCAGCCTGTGGAGACATGAGGAGTTCTGGTGGGGTGCAGCTGTTTGGGACCTCAGGTGGGGTGGCAGGCCACCTGTGTGCTCTGTGTTGCACTTCAGCCAGGCCCCTGGATGAAGGCATTCCTGGACTGGAACTGCTGAATGAGTAGAAAGTGCCTCAGGTGTTCGGGATCATCAGGAATAGAGGAAACTCTCTGGGATGCTCAGGGCAGGCATGTGGCATCAGTGATTGGGTGGTAGGAGGGATTTTGGTGGGACTGTTCATTCCACCATTTAAGACAAAAGTGTTCCCTGTTTTAAGGAAATGAACTAGGAATAGGAGTGGGCAGTACAAACATCTTATGCTATCCCAGTTTACCATTGATTAAGCAGTTAATTGCCCAAGGAATAGGAGTTTAAGTAAATGTGCTGGTGGATGTAAAGTTTGGAAAGTTGCAAGGAGTATGTAAAGGAACTGCTGCCTTTTTGGCCTATGATAACAGTGCTGCTGCCAAGAACCATAGCCTTTTAGCTTAAGGTGAATTACTGCATGAAAAAGTCAATCTGTTGGAAAAAGAGATTGCTGCAGATTGAAGGTCAGGTTTTGTGCCTGCGAAGTTGCCACAATGTTAATCATTGTACCCCATGCTCCATGAAGTGGATTTTTTAATTTAATCAGTTTTATTAAATCAGTTATCTGCATTTTGATTCTCGTGTGGACAGCTGACTTAATCCAATAATTGTTGCCTCAGTATTGTGAATCTTACCATCGTTGCACCCTGCAGCTGTGCCCCTCAAAGAAAAGTGAAGTGCCTGGCCCCCTATATTCCATCCACCAAGCAGCTGAACCAGGTAAATGAGCATATTTATTTTCATGGACTGTGTTTTCTGGCTATAAAGCCACCCCCCTCCCACCTTTTAACATCTGGCATACCCCTAGACACTGGGAAGGAGGGCTTATATAGGTAACTACAATGCACTTTGCAGCGATGCTTGAAGTCAGGCAATTCAGACAAATGATTGGTACAGTAAAATCAACATATAAGTGAAGCAACATGCAAGTGTAAGTCACACACCCAATGTGACGATACATAATAAGTAAGGACCACCACAAGGCAAGCTAGCTGGCTAACCTAGACAGGTAGAGTGAAAGAGCAACCTGTAAGTAACTGTGTCTCTTCCCTTGTCAGGAAGGGCACTTGCAGGCAGAGGTGGATAGGACAGAATTCTTACAATGCAACTTGAAAAGGTGAGAAGTGCCTTGAGAGTATAGCATAACTGGTAAGCCAGTTCAGAGCCTGAGGGCAGCAATGGAGAAAGCTTTCCAACCCATCTTGATTGCTGTCCGGGGATAAGCAAGAGACATTGAGCGGAGGACCTCTGTTCACGTGAACCAGATTTAATGTTAAGGAGTCTAGCTTTGAGGGGAGCTAGCCCTGTCCCAAAGGGACCTATCGGTAAGGGTGCCCATGAGGTAGTCACAACAGGCCTGAAAGACATCTAACCAAGCGTCATGTATAGGAAGCAGTGATGGGTGTGGAACAGGGCAAGTGTGGCAAACCTGCAGATTCTGTTGAAGGCGGTGTTGAGTCATGTGAGGTATCTATTCAAAGTCTGGGCAAAGATAGGAGAACAGTAATCCAGGAGGGGCAGTAGCATGCCTTGGTCAATGGCCAGACACACTTCAGGGGTCAGAACGTGCTCTAGGCAGTAACAGACACCCAGTTTCTGGTTCACACATTTGATTAGTTGCTCAATGTGATCCACAAAGGTGAGGGAGGGATTGAGGGTGACTCCCAGGTATCTGAAGGAAGTAACTTGTTCCAGGGCAAATCTGTCTGGGGCTGGAATACTCAGAGAATTATTTTGCCCTGCAGCACATTTGGCAAGTCTTGGTTTGGACCTTAATAGCATTACCTTAGTTTTTTTTAGCATGCATTGGTAGTCTGTTTGTTAGATGCAAACCACTTCTGGACAGCCCCAAAATCCCCAGGGAGGGAGATGGATAAATTATGTGGGCTCTTATCGCTCCTGTTCAAAACAAGATCATCCACATACATAATCATGTAGCAGGCTGTACTAACTCCAAGGAGGTGGTTGACAAAGAGGGAGAATAGGATAGGTCCTAGAATGGACCCTTGTGAAACTCCATTATATACCCCTAGGGTGCTGGATGTGACCTCCCCAGTATGAACCCTTTGGGATCTACCTATAAGGTAGTTCCTGAACCATGCCATACTCTCTGTTGAGAACCCATAGGAGCAGAGTTTACCCAAGAGGATGTCATGAGCAAACAAGTCGAAAGCCCTAGATAGATCTACAAAGATGGCACCAGTGAGCTTGCCTTCATCTGAGTTCCTTAAGACATGGCCTGTGAAACAGGCCAGAGCAGTAGTTGTGCTGTGGCCCTTTCTAAAGCCATGCTGGTGGGGGGATAACAGATTGTATTTAGTGATGTGGTCTGAGATTTGCTGGAAGACAACTTTTTCCAGGATTTTACTCAGGTGTAAGAGGATGGACACTGGTCTGTAATTCTCCATGAGTGTAGGGTCACCTGTAGGGCTGTGCGGAATGTGAAATTCTGCTTTCAGAATGGATGCAGAATGGCAATTCCATTTCTGAAATGCTTTGCAGAATTTCTTTTTAAATTCTCTGTGAAATAGGTGTCTGAAAGGAAGGAAGGCACTCCCTGGGGTGGAGGGACAGAGTTGTAGTTGATTGTTTCTGGAGGGCATAGGTTTACCAATACCCGTAGCCTAGGTAAAAAGCTCCCTGAAATGGTGGCCTTGATGGAAGAGGGATGCTTGGATAGCGTGGCAGTCACAGAAACATAGTACACAGAGAACCATGACTGGGATGTCAACATACCAGGGCACACAATATAAAGGAGGGACAGGGAGGGAAGAAGAGGAGGAGGAGAAGGAGTAGCTCTCTATGTAAGGGAAGGGATCAAAGCAACAGAACTAAAGGGTAAACAGGGAGGAGAGGAGGCACTGTGGGTCACCCTGGAGACTGGAAATGGCACCACAATCTGCACAGGGGTTTTATACAGACCCCCATCTCAGGGGGAGGAAATGGACAAGAAATGATAGAAGGCATCCTTGGAATGGCAGAGAAAGGGGAGATATTGCTGATGGGGGACCTGAATATGCCAGATGTTAACTGGAGCACCTTTGCTGTAGCCACATCCAAGAGCAGGGCCATTCTCGATGCCCTACAGGGGGCATGCCTCAGATAGCTAGTTTTGGAATCCACTCGGGAGGGAGCGATCTTAGACCTGGTACTCTCAAATGGGGATGGAGAGAGGATCCCTGATCTTGAAGTGGGTAGCCATCTGGGAACAAGTGACCACCAAACAGTGTGGTTCACGATAAACATAGCTGTACAGTCAAGCCATACAAAAGTGAAGGTACTGGACCTCAGGAGAGCTGATTTTGTCAAAATGGGAGAGTGCCTCAGAAAAGCATTAGCTAACAGTCAAGAAGGTGGAGTGGAGCAACAATGGGGAAACATCAAAACTGCCATCACAGAGGCAACAAGCCTTGGTGTCAAGCAAATAAACAAATCAAAATGAAAGAAAAAAAAACACTATGGTTGTCAAAAGAAGTAGCAGAGAAGGTAAGGGAGAAAAAGATAGCATTCAGGAAGTATAAGAAAACACAGAAGGAGCAGGACAGAGAACTGTATCAGTTAAAACAGAAGGAAGCAGGGAAGGCAGTCAGAATAGCAAAGGCCCAAACGAGGAAAAGATAGTGAACTCGGTTAAGAAGGGGGATAAAACCTTTTATAGGTACATTAGGGAGCAAAGAAGGACTAAAACAGGGATGCTGAGGCTGAATAAAGAGGAAAGTGGTTGGGCAGAGAGCGACAGTGAAAAAACAGGGATACTGAATGAATACTTCTGCTTAGTATTCACAATGGAAAAGCAGGCGGAGATACCTAATCCAGTCAATAGAAGCACTCTGGATAGGGGGGTTGATATCAGTCCTTTCACAGAAGAAAAGGTTCTGAAAGAACTCTTTAAACTGAAGGTGGATAAAGCAGTGGGGCCTAATAGCATTCACCCCAGAATTCTAAAAGGACTAATGGACAAACTAGTAACAACACTGACTACCCTTTTAATAAATCATGGGAGGATGGTGTGGTACCTGAGGACTGGAGGAGGGCGGATGTGATGCCCTTTCACAAAAGTGGGAGCAAGACAGAGGCAGGAAACTACAGACCTGTCAGTTTGACCTCAGTGGTAGGGAAAATTATGGAATCACTTCTGAAGGAAAGAATTGTTGAGTACCTAGAGACCAGTGGGACATAGGACCCAAGACAGCATGGATTCACAGCAGGAAGGTCATGTCAAGACAAATCTAATTGATTTATTTAACTGGGTGACCAAAGTAGTAGACCAGGGAGGGGCTATGGACATGGCCTAGCTAGACTTTAGCAAGGCATTTGACACAGTCCCGCACAAATGATTAATAAACAAATTAGCCAGCCTGGGAGTGGGTCCCAGAGTGGTAGCCTGGTAAAATACTGGCTGGACAACAGGACACAGCGAGTAATAGTAAATGGAGTCCACAGTGAAGAAAGGGGGTTACTAGTGGGGTACCACTGGGTTCAGTACTGGGGCCGGTCCTTTTCAATGTCTTTATAAGTGACATTTCAGAGGGACTGGAAGGGAAAGTATGTCTCTTTGCAGATAACACAAAGATCTGCAACAGGGTTGATATGCAAGGTGGGGTGAAAAGGATGAAAGGGGACTTGGCAAGGTTGGAGGAATGGTCAAATGTATGACAGCTTAGATTCAGCACAAAGAAGTGCAAAGTAATGCACCTGGGAAACAAAAACCCAGGGGAAGAGTACACAAAAGGGGGTGAGATACTGACAACAACAAAAATGGAAAGGAACCTGGGGGTAGTCATATCATATGAACAAAAGGTGGGCCAGCAATGTGAGAAGGCATTAAGGAGGGCTGGGGGGATACTGAGATGCATAGGGAGAGGCATCACCAGTAGAAAACAGGAAGTTGTTGGACCTCAGTACAGACAGTTGGTAAGACCACTTCTGGAGTACTGTGTACAGTTCTGGAGACCCCATGTCTGCAAAGACATAGATAGGGTGGAGGGTGTCCAGAGGAGGGCAACCAAAATGCTGCAGGGTCTGCACCAGAAGACACATGAAGGAATACTAAAGGAGCTTAAAATGTATAGACTTGAGGAAAGGAGGAAGAGGGGGGACATGAGTGAAACTTTCAAATACCTCAAGGGAATCAACAAAGTCGAAGAGGATAGCATCTTTCAGAAAAAGAGATGTGCAAGAACAAGGGGGCACAATTTGAACATAGAGGGAGGATGGCTCAGAGGTAATGTGAGGAAGTATTTCTTCACAGAGAGGGCTGTAACATAGAAACATAGACTTTGACGGCAGATAAGGGCCACTAGGCCCATCTAGTCTGCCCATTTCCCTACCTACAGGATAGGCCGCAGATCCTAGTTAACCAACAGCCTATTTCTTCCTACCCCCGACAAGAATTGCCTTGTGTCTGTCCCATGCATTCTTGAAATCTCCCACAGTTTTAGACCCCACAACCTCCTCAGGAAGGCTGTTCCATGCATCCGCTACCCTCTCTGTGAAATAATACTTCCTCACATTGCCCCTGAACTGCCCTCTTTCTATCTTTAAATTGTGTCCCCTTGTTCTTGTAAGTCTCTTTTTCTGAAAGATGCTATCCTCTTGGACTTTGTTGATTCCACTGAGGTACTTAAAAGTTTCTATCATGTCCCCCCTCTCCCTTCTTTCCTCAAGGGTATACATATTAAGCTCCTTTAGTCTCTCCTCATACGGCTTCTCTTGCAGACCCTGCACCATTTTAGTTGCCCTCCTCTGGACTACCTCTATCCTGTCTATGTCCTTGCGGAGATGAGGTCTCCAGAACTGGACACAGTACTCCAGATGGGGTCTCACCAACTGTCTGTACAGAGGGATAACAACTTCCTGTTTTCTGCTGCTGATGCCACTCCCTATTCATCCCAGTATACCCCCCAGCCCTCCCTACTGCCTTCTCACATTGATTGCTAACCTTAAGGTCATCTGATATGATTACCCCCAGATCCTTTTCCTTTTTTGTTGTTGTTACTACCTCCCCACCCATTGTGTATTCTTCCCCTGGGTTCTTGTTTCCCAGGTGCATTATTTTGCTCTTCTTTGCATTGAATCCTAGCTGCCATACTTCTGACCATTCCTTCAGTCCTCGGGTACCACACCATCCTCCTCTGATTTATTAAAAAGAGTAGCCAGTGGTTTCACTAGTTCCTCCCTTAATTCTTTTAGAATTCTGGGGTGAATTCCATCAGGACCCATTGCTTTGTCCACCTTCAGTTTTAGGAGTTCTTGCAGAACCCTTTCTTCTGTGAAAGGACTGGGATCGACCCCCCTATCAAGAGTGCTTCTGTTAATTGCATTAGGCACTTTCCTCTCCTCTTTTGTGAATACTGAGCAGAAATATTCATTCAGTATCCCTGCTTTTTCACTGTCCCCCTCTGCCCACCCACCGTTCATTCTATTCAGCCTCACTATCCCTCCCTTTGTCTTTCTACGCTCGCTGATGTACCTATAAAAGGTTTTATCCCCCTTCTTAACTGAGTTGGCAATCTTTTCCTCAGTTTGGGCCTTTGCTATTCTGACTTTCCTCCCTGCTTCCTTCTGCCTTAACTGGTACACCTCTCTGTCCTGCTCTGTCTGTGTTCCTTATACTTCGGAATGCTATCTTTTCTTCCTGACTTTCTGTCAGCCTCTTTTGAGAACTATAGTGGCTTTTCTTTCATTTGATTTGTTTATTTGCTTCACACAAAGGTTTGTTGCCTCTGTGATGGCAGTTTTGATGACTCCCCATTGTTGCTCCACACCTCTTCTAGCCTGTTTGCTAGTGCTTTTCTGAGGCACCTCCCATCTTGCAAAGTCAGCCCTCCTAAAGTCCAGTACCCTCACTTTTGTATGGCTTGACTCTGTAGCTGAGTTTAATGTGAGCCACACTGTTTGATGGTCACTTGTTCCCAGATGGCAACCCACTTCTAGATCAGAGATCCTCTCACTGCCCCCGTTTGAGAGTATGAGGTCTAAGATTGCTCTCTCACGAGTGGGTTCTGAAACTAGCTGTCTAATGCCTGCCACCTGCAGGGCATCAAGAATGGCCCTGCTCTTGGATGTGGCTGCAGCAAATGTGCTCAGTTAACATCTGGCATATTCAGGTCTCCCATCAACAGTATCTCCCTTCTCTGCCATTCTAAGAATGCCTTCTATCATATCCTTGTCCATTCCCTCCCTGACATGGGGTTCTGTACACACCCCTGCTGGATTGTGGTGCCCTTTCCAGTCTCCAAGGTGACCCACAGTGCCTCCTCTCCTCCCTGCTTACTCTTTTGTTCAGTTGCTTTTATCCCTTCCTTTACATAGAGAGCTACTCCTCCCCTCTCTCCCTGCCTGTCTCTCCTGTAGGTTATGTACCCTGGTATGTTAACATCCCAGTCATGGTTCTCTGTGTACCATGTTTCTGTGACTGCTACGATATCCAGGCATCCCTCTTCCATCAAGGCCACCAGCTCAGGGAGCTTGTTGCCCAGACTATGGGCATTGGTACTCATTACCCTCCACTTCCTGATGGCCTTACTCCCTTTTGCCCCATCCCTGTCCTTCTTGCCTTTGTCACTTTCTCCATTTACCCCTGCCCTTCTCCCTATCGACACCTCTATGTTGGTGTTTGCCACACTTACTACCATGATAATTTGGGGGACTAGGATTTCCCTGCTCCTTTCCAGTGCCTCCCCCCTTGGCTAGTTTAAAAGCTTGCCAATGAAGCATTTAAACCTATCATCTAGGATCCTGGTTCCCCTCCCAGACAGATGCAGCCCATCATGCCAATATAGCCTTGCATCACTCCAGGTGGACCCCCCAGTCCCCAATGAAGCCAAATCCCTGAACTCCACACCAGTTTTTCAACCACTGATTGAATCCCATGGTGCGGAACACCCTAGCCTCTCCTATGCCATAGATAGTCGGGGGATTTGCATGACAACAGGACCACATACAAAAGATGGGGGAGTGGTCACTGATGGAGTCGGACAGCACCCCCGCCTGGAGGATCCTGTCCTCCCAGTTTGTCATAATCCAGTCATGGAAGGAGTGATTGAAGGATTTGGGGTTGAGTCGTGTGATGGAGGAGATAATCTGGGTGAGGTTTAATTGCTTTAGCAGTTCAGCACATTCAATCTGCTGGTCAACTAGGCAGTTGAAGCTGAAATCTACTACCATAATAAGATCCCCTTGTAGGGGAGAGGTGGCCAATGTCATGGGTTATTTGAGTGAGACCCTACAGACCACTCATAGGAAGACTGTATGTGCAGCCTATGTAAAGATGCTTTGCATCCCCAAGGGTCAGTTCAGTAATGATGCATTCGGGAAAGGAATCATCAGTACATGAGATAACTGAGGCCCCCAGGTGCTCCTTAAAATACAGAAGAACCTCACCCCCTTTTTTCTTCCCTGGTCTATTCTGCCTGAACAAGTTTTAGCTCTTCATTTGACAATGTGAGTCTGGGATGGAGGGCTTCAGCCATGTTTCAGTTATGCCTGGAATATCAGGTCATAGAGGGCAGTCCAGGCCTCCACCTCCAGCATCTTTTTTTTTTTAATTTAATATACTTTATTCAAGTTTTACTTGGTCTCACAATGCAGTACATGCTACAAAAGGCAGAACAGTAGGCATTATCAATTCACATTTCAAGGGATAAGACAGCTATTTCCACACCCATCCCTCCCTCCCTCCTCCCACCCTTAAACCTCAATCCCCTAGAAACCCTTCCCCTCTTATAATCCCTCTCCCCAAAGCCTCCCGCCCCCAGGTGCCTGAGCCAAGAGATTGTACGGACTAGAAAAAAACATTATGTTTTGTTGGTGTCAGTTCCCAAAGGCTACTTAGGTTTTCACAAAAACGTCCCACTGGATATTAATTGTAGAAGGCCCATAACCTTAGTGGTGGGGTCATATTCCTACCTTTCATAAAATAGAAGGCAATTACCGCTTGTTTCCAGGGGTAGGAGTAATTGACCATAAAGTATGGAGCTTCTCCCATTTTGTCCTGTATCGGGACATCGTATTGCTAAGACTAGCCATAATTTTCTCTATCATCAAGTTGTAGAGTAAATCATTAACCCATTCCTGATAAGTAATAGCATTCTGGTCCTTCCAGTGCCTTAAAACTAGTTTTTCACTGTAAGTGATATAAGACTCATGTAGTAACACTTTTCCTTCACATCCACTTCAGAATAGTCCCCCACAATACAAATTTGTGGGATAAATAGATTTTGTACCCCCAGTAAGGGATCCACCTTGGATTCTACTAGGGACCACAAGGGTCAACCTTGGGGCATTCCCAGAATATATGAAGTGGGGTTCCCTGTCCTTGCCCAAATCTGAAGCATTTTGTTCCTGGAAGCCTATCCATTCGGCACAGTTTCATGGGTGTAAAATACATACAGTGTAATATGTAGAACTGTATTAATCTAAATCTGTCAATGGCAGTGTATTGGTAGATCCCTTGCCACAGCTTCTCCCAATTAAATCAGGCATTGGGAAAAGTCTCCAGACAATATTGGGAGCAGTTCACTGAATCGGTGTTAAGTTTAGAGTGCAAGGCTACAACTAAATAGGAGACAGCATAAGGCTGCCGGGCCAGGGCTTGAAATTCATAAAGGGTGTCCCCACAGTTAATGGTCCACGAACCTGTTCCAAACCACTTGATTAACATATGTCTAATTTGGTATACAAACAAGGAATATTTCAGTGGTAAGTGGAACTGATCCAGTATCTCTGAGATCGACCCCACCCTACCTTGAAATACTAAATCACTAACAGTAGTTTGCATAGCTATATTCAATTTGTGCAGAAACAAAACATTGTCACCCACCTTGAGGTTAGGGTTACCAAATAGTGGTTGTGAAATGTCCATGAAATTTGCATACTTTAGAGACTTACATAACTGAGACAGGACCTTAACTGAAGTGTATAAGACCATTTTTTGCAAGGACGCCGGCAGCCTTTGAGGAAATGTGTACCATAGGCTAGAAGGAGACAGCCCAAGGCCACTAATGATGTGACGTTCAATTTGCAGCCATAAAGGAGTATATTGGGGGTCATCATGGGCAGGAGGGGATGTTTCCCAACATAGGTACCTAGCTATATGGCTGGCCAAATAGAAGTGGTAAAAATTAGGGCATTTAAGTCCCCTTTTAGACATTAGGGTGCAGAGACAGTTACAGTATATGCTTTCCATGGAGGCTTATTATGCCATGTAAATTTAGAGATAAAACTATGGACTCTGCAGAACCAGAACAAAGAGAGGTGAATGTTCAACATGTGAAGTGGGTAGAATAATCTAGGCAGAACATTCATTTTAACAATGTTGATTCTTCCTTGTAGAGAAAGGTAAAGGGGAGACCATCTGATTAGATCTTGTTGGATAGTGGTAAGGAGGTTGTCCAGATTAAGCTTCCTCAAGAGAAAGCTAGAGGGCGCAAGGATAATTCCTAAATATTTAAGTCCAGTGGTCCAAGTAATGGCAAGGGCTGCTATATCTGTCTTGCTCACATGGGGGTTTAGTGGCATAACCTCCATTTTGCTCAGATTCAACTTACAGTTAGAGTATTTACTAAATTATTATCTCCAGAACTTGTGGGATAGATTTAATCAGATCAGTGACATGCAATAAAATATCTTCCGCATAAGTGGACAGCTTTAATTCAAATGGGCCAATTGGGATACCAGATAAATTTGGGGATAGTTGCAGTTGTCAAAGCAGTGGTTCTAAGTACAGATTGAACAGCAAAGGGGACAATGGGCAGCCCTGTCTTGTTCCACAGTATAGTGGGAAAGCGGTGGAGAAAATCCCATTACAGTAAATTTTAGCAGTTGGCTTGGAGTAGAGAGATTTAATCCAGGGAATATATTTAAGGGGGAAGCCAAATCTAGCCAATGTTTCAAAAAGAAAGGGCCAATTGACCCTATCAAAAGCCTTCTCCGCATCCAAGGAGACAAGCGCCATCAGAAGGTCCACCTCCCTGGATATGGAGAAGATATGAGTCAGTTTCCAAAAGTTGTCAGAGGGATTCCTACCACTGATAAACCCAATTTGTCTAGGGCTGATTAAATTCTCCCAGACTTTAGTATTCCGGGAGGCCAAGATTTTAGCCAACAGCTTGATGCCATAATTCATCAATGAAATTGGCCGATAATTGAACACTTTGTCTCTGGGTTTGCCAGGCTTCGGCAGGATGATGATAAAAGCTTCAAACAAAGTAAAGTCTATGATTCCTTTTGCCCAGATATAGTTGAATAATTGGTGGAGTAGGGGAGTAAGTTCTTTTTCAAATGTTTTATAAAAATTACTTGAAAATCCATCCAGCCCCGGAGCTTTATTCAATGGAAGGGAACGAATAGCTGACGTAATTTTAAGTTCTGATATAGGGGCAATTAGTTGAGCTTGCTGGTCCGGACTAAGAACTGGAAGTGGAATTTTAGATAAATACTCCTGTATGTCAGTCAGTGTGGGGCTACAATCAGGGAAACAAAATAACAAAACCACTCCTTAGGCCGAAGTGTGTGCTGGGTATAAATGACTGGATAAGTAACAACAAATCAATGATCAACAATATTCTCAAGGCACAAATGCTAAGAGCTCATAGGAATTGTTCTGAAGAGGCTGATTATGTGGTTCAAGGAACAGACATGTGTAATAGGTTTGAGACACGAGGCTACAGTTCAGGAATAGTGGAGGAAGCATACCAAGAGGTTTTGAATACTAATAGAGGAAGCCTATTTCAAGATAAACATCAAAGAGACAAAATAGACCATAGGGTCAGTTTTATAACCAAATTTTCATGACATGTACATGCAATACAGGGCATCATTAATACCAGCTGGCACATTCTGGAAAATGAACCATTGCTCACTGAGATTGTTAAAAATAAACCCAGGATGGTTTTTCGCAGGGGTCAGAATCTTAGGGATAAACATGTCATAGTCATCATGGTAAATTGGAGAACAAAGAACAGACTAGTAAGACCTGGTTGCCCCCATTACCTACGGGTAATTTCATATATGGAAAATGTAAGTTTTGTCCAAGTATCATGAGAACTGATACTTTTACTACATGCAATACTCAAAAACCTTTTAAAGTAACTGAGTTTTTTAATTGTAGTATTGACAATATTGTTTATTTGGCAACATGTGAATGTGATTCATTTTACACAGGGAAAACTACTAGACCTTTTAAGATGCGAATAGGGGAACATCTGAGGGCCATCACTAGAGGCGATGAAAAGAATGCCCTAGCATGTCATGTGAAAAACAGTAAAACTGGCCATCATGTTTTTAAATTCTGTGCAATTGAAAAGGTCAGATTAGGGCCGCGTGGTGGCAATTTAGATGATAAACTGTTATATCATGAATCTTTATGGATTTTTTCTTTGGGTGCTATGGAACCTCCAGGTCTAAATGACCATATAGAATTGCTGCCATGCATTAAACATAACAGATAATAATGTTGTGAGATCTTCATTGGGTATTCTGTGGCACATATTTGGACATATACCAGTGTTCTTATATTATCCTCATTATTGTTGTTTAATAACAAGCTTATGTGCTTATGTTCTTTTTCTAGGGTGCATTGGAATACTATGGTACCTCAAGCACCATCCATTGAAATTTAAGAACAGAATGATAAAGCACTATTATGGTGTCCATTCTTCTGGAATAAGTAGGACTAAAATAATTATTTTTCCCAAGTATAACTTGTTCTCCCCTCTTTCTGAGAAAAACACAAAATGGGATTTAATTATGTGTTTATATATTTTTAATCATTATGATTTTTATTTGTATTTTTGCACAAAATTGATACTGGCACTTTAAATCTTTAGTGCGTTATGGTAATTGCACATGTTTAAGGATCCACTTAAGATGTAATGGTCACCTCCTGATGACGCAACTTTTGTGAAACCAGTAGAGGTATTGTGAACGGGTGCTTTTTTGCATTTTTTGCTATTCATTAAAGGCTGCTTTTTGATACTACAATCAGGGAGACTATAAAGCTGTCAATAAAATACTTCAAACTCCTTTACAATATTTTTAGGATTTGTTAGGGGGCCCTCCACCACCAAGGTGGGAAATAGAGGTGACCAGTCTAGATTCTTCTTGCTTCTGAAGCCTGAGAGCTAGGAGGTGGCCAGCCTTATCTCCTTGATCTATGTATGTAGCGTGTGCCTTAAAGAGGGTGTATTCAGCTTTTTCTCTGAGGGTCTCCGCGTATTGGTCCTTGAGTACCATGAGATGATTTTGGTCCGCTTTGGAGGGGTGAACAAAAAGAGACAGGTCAAGCTGTTTGATGGACGTTAATAAAGACTGAGCTGTTTCCTCCCATTCACACCTCCTAGTAGTAGCTAGTCTAATGAATTCACCCCTCAAACAACATTTCAAAGAACTCCAAATTAGATAATATGCTGGGATAGAACCAATATTCTGGTCCATGGGCAATCCTTGTTTTAACCTTCTCAACTGTCTCTTCATGAGATAATAAATTAACATTTAATTTCCATAAGGTATCTTTTGGCATCCCTTGGGGTATGGTACCATCACACCAAATTGGGGAGTGATCTGATAGTACTATAGGGGAGATACCATAGCATATAGGGCCTACTAACATTATTTGGTTCAGCAGAAAAAAGTCAAAGCGAGAGTGGGACTTATGACAGGAGGAATAAAAAATATATTCCTTCATACTGGGGTAAAGAAGATGCCAGGGGTCACATAGCCCTAGTACTTTCATCATCTCATGTAATGATTGCTGAGCGGGGGAGATGTTGTGACCTCTCTGGGTAGTTCTGTCTAAACTATTATCATAAGTGAGGTTCCAATCCCCAGCTAAAATAATTTGAAGTTGTCTAAAGGGGCTAACGTAACGGCTAGTTTTGAAAAAAATTCAGGAGAAGATTGGTTAGGACCATATACTGTACCCAGAAGTAATTCCATGTGGTCTAAAAGGCCCCATAGGAGTATGAGCCTACCATGTGGATCGGCAATTGTTTGTAATTCTTGGAATTGGACCCCTCTAGAGCATCACGACCACTCTTTGCGCAGTGGAATTACCTGCTGCATAGACACACCCAATTTGCTCTCTACGAAATAAATTATTCTCAGCAGTCATCAGGTGTGTCTCCTGTAGCATTGCAATTTCTGCTTTCGACAGGGCCAGATGTTTAAGAATTTGGTGCCTTTTCACTCTGGAGCGAGCACCTTTAATATTCCACGAGACTATTCCCATTGTAGGACATATAAGCTAGGCATACTAGTGGGACAGCTTTATCCTTAGCCATGTGCAACCAACAGGGCAATTTGTATGCTAAAGTTCTCAGTGGTTGGCTCCACCCCCCCCCCATCCCCATCCCCAATTAATCTCAGGAACTCTAATTAACAACCAAACTGAAAAACCATATCCTCCCTCAAACCCCTAGCGGGCATATTCATAATTCATACAGAGATGCCCCAGAAAGTGCCCAGAAAATATAACACCCCCAGTCCTAGTGACTGAATCCTCTTAACACCATCGGTGCAATGACCCACCATGCTACCCACTAAGTCCATTTCCCCCCCCTCCCTTACCATAGAACAATAACAATCTAATCTCTAAACCAACATTATTATAATTATAATAAAATCAGCACTAGAGCATTCTATCTACTTTCTATATGAATACAGAGGTCCAGAGGTAAAGCTCTGACCTCCAAATATGGCTGTATTGAAAAATATAGTACAGAGCAGAACAAACTTTAGAAGTACTAAAGCAACTAAAGAAACATGCACACATCCCAGAACAGTGCACCAAACTAAGAGGAAGCCTTAAGCATGTCCAAAACTAGATAGGTGAGTTTCTCAGTGCAAGTCCAATGAGGAAGCGAAAAATGGCGTGTCATAATACCGATATTTAGTATTGTAGCATTCTCTGCCATGTAAACTTAAAACTCCCAGTATTAAAAACACACAAACCAACTGAAGCCTCAAAACTTGCTCCACTAATAAGTCAACCCAAACAGTAAAGTACTTGACAGAGCCATAAGAAGGATCTCGTCATAAAGTTATGAGTAAGCAGTGGTGGCGGTAAACTTGCAATTCCAGATTCGGCCACTGGATGTCACTCTCTCCTCAGGGTTATGCTGAGCACCATTCACTTAATTAAGTCAGGGTACCATAACTTGTAGGCCTCTCTAGCAGTTTCTAGCATTTCAAAAGAGTTCCACTGCCCATCTCTATTTATCTGTAAGGTCGCTGGATAATGAACCCAGAATGTGATGCCAGCTGAGATGAGTTTAGAGACCTAGGGGTGGAGAGTAGAATGCTTCTGACGCACTGAGAATGGTAGGTCTTGAACAATGCACATTCTTTTGCCTGCCCATAGTAGTTCTGCAACCTCTTTCAGGCGATTTAGGACATGTTGTTTGTCCAGAAAATGTAACATTATGAAAATAAAAGGTCGGGGAGGCGTGCCAGTGAGAGGCATAGGGCGAAGAGACCTATGCGCATGTTCAATAATATAATTGGGGCCGTTAGGAGAGGGCCCCACTAGTTTTTCTCACATCTTTTGGTTGAACAGCATGGCTGAGGATCCTTCTTCACCTTCAGGGAGACCTAGTACTACTGGCCATACCTGGCTACAACATATTCAGAAGAGACAGAGCAGGCAGGAAGGGAGGAGGAGTGGCACTGTATGTGAAAAATGACATGAGGGACACAGAGATCCAGGAGGAACAAAATGGGGGAGAGATACTGTGGGTTAAGCTGGAAAGGAAAATGGGGACAGCCATCCGCACAGGTGTGGTCTATAGACCACCAGCCCAGGAAGAAGAAACAGATAGGGAGCTGATGCTAGCCATCCAAAGGATGGCAGACAAAGGTGAGGTAGTACTGGTTGGAGACTTCAATATTCCAGACGTGGACTGGAGCATCCAGCAGCAGCATCAACTAGAGCAGATTTATCCTGGACTCCTTCAGGGTGCCTTCCTCAAGCAACTGGTCATGGAACCAACTCGGCAGAAGGCAATACTGGATCTTGTGCTCACAAACAGGGACAGTGTGATGGGGGTAACAGTGGGGAGCACCTGGAAAACAGTGACCACCAGTCATTGTGGTTTGAAATCACAGAAAGAGCAGAACCAAACCACACAAAAACACGATCCTGGATTTTAGGGGGCAGACTTTGGGAAAATGGGAGATACTTGAAAAGAGGCATTAAGGGGAATGGGACAGGAATCAGGGTTGAGAACAGTGGACAGTATTTAAAATGGGATTACAAGAACAACAGAATTAAGCATTAAGCAGGTTAGCAAGAGGAAAAGGAAGAGGAGACCATTATGGTTTTCCAAAGAGGTAGCAAAGAAAGTGAAAGCCAAAAAGATTGCATTCAGGCAATACAAAAAGACACAGGCAGAAGGGGATAGGGAGAAGTACCAGGAGAAGCAAAGGGAGGCAGGGAGGTCAGTAAGGGAAGCCAAAGCTCAGACAGAAGAACACATTGCAAAATCAGTGGGTAGAGGGGACAAAACCTTTACAGGTACATAAGTGAAAAAGAAAGACAAAGGAGGGATAGTGAGACTGAAGGGGAGGATGGGAGCCACGTGGAGGATGACAACAGTAAAGCTGACATATTGAACAGGTATTTCTGCTCAGTCTTTACTGAGGAAGAGGAGGGTAATGGGTCTGAAGGGAGTACAAGGGGTGAGAATGGTGCAGAAATGGATACAAGTCCCTTTACACGAGAAAGGGTCCTGAAGGAACTGGAAGTAATAAGAGTTGATAAAGCAATGGGGCCAGATGGGGTGCACCCCAGGGTCTTTAAAGAACTAAGAGAGGTGGTGGCTGAACCTCTGGCTATCCTGTTTAGCCGATCACTGGAAACAGGGGAGGTACCCAAAGACTGGAGGACAGCAGATGTAGTCCCCTTATACAAAAGTGGGAACAAAGAGGAAGTAGGGAACTACAGACCAGTCAGCCTCACCTCGGTAGTGGGGAAGATCATGGAAGCACTACTGAAGGAGAGATTGGTGGAACATATGGTTATTAATGGACTACAGGACCCAAGGCAGCATGGTTTCACCAGGGGGAGGTCATGTCAGACCAACCTCATTGAATTTTTTGACTGGGTGACTAGGGAGGTGGATCAGGGGAGGGCAGTGGACATGGCCTATCTGGACTTCAGCAAGGCCTTTGACACTGTGCCACATAGAAGACTATTACACAAACTGGGGAATATGGGTGTGGCAGGACAGTAGTGTGGTGGGTAGGTAACTGGCTGGGTGGCAGGACACAGAGGTGGTGGTAAATGGCTGTCACTCCACAGAGGGAAGAGTGACCAGTGGGGTACCACAGGGATCAGTGCTGGGACTGGTCCTATTCAACATCTTCATCAGTGACATTGCGCAGGATCTAGAAGGCAGAATTTCACTGTTCGCTGATGACACAAGGCTCTGTAACAGAGTAGACACACCAGAGGATATAGACAGAATGAACAACCTGCAGAAACTTGAAGAATGGTCAGGGGGTTTGGCAGTTGAAATTCAATGCAAAGAAGTGCAAGATAATGCATACAGGCACAAAACCCTGGCACAATATATCAGTTGGGGGTGAGGATATAGCATGCACCAAGCAGGAAGGGATCTTGGGGTTGTCATCTCGATGACCTCAAGGTAGGAAACAGTGTGACAAGGCAGCAGGTAAAGCAAATAGGATGCTGGGATGTATAGGCAGGGCATCACCAGCAGGAAAAGGGAGGTCATAATTCCGCTATACAAGACACTAGTGAGGCCCCATCTGAGTACAGTGTACAGTTCTGGAGACCATACCTATGTAAGGACATAGACAGGGTAGAGAAGGTTCAGAGGAGGGCAACAAAGATGGTGCATGGATTGCATCACAAGTCCTATGAAGACAGGTTGAAGGAACTGAACATGTACTCCCTGGAGGAGAGGAGGGAGAGAGGGGATATGATAGAGACATACAAGTATCTTACAGGGAGGAACAGGGTGAAGGAAAACACTATTTTTAAGCGAAAAAGATGTTCCAGGACTAGAGGGCATGGGATGAAGTTGGAGGGAGGACGATTCAGAGGAAACATGAGAAAGAATTTCTTCACAGAACGAGTGATGGACAAGTGGAACACCCTGCCAGAGGAAGTGGTGGGGGCTGAAACAATCACGGGATTTAAGAATGCATGGGATAGACATAAAGGAATTCTAGAGGTCAGGGGTAAGGGGCAACAGACTTCTAGGAAAACAAACTGAACTTACAAGCTGAAATGGACAGACTGGGTGGGCCATAGGCCCTTATCTGCCGACACTGTCTATGTATCTATGTAGGTTATTTCATCCTTCAAGATCTTCTAGGCGGTCCTCAGTTTTCCTAAGCCATTGGCGCAGAGCAACCAGCTCTGGGTCCAGTCTTCCTCTCCAGTCATTAAGGGAAGATATGTGGGCCTCATTATCTTTGGTGCAGGTAGTGAGCTGGTCCAATGATAATTTCATGCCCTTGAATTCAGATGCGAGCGCCAACAAGGTTTCTTTCAATAGTGCCAACTCCTTGAGAAACCTCTCTTCCGTAAGTGCAATTTGCAGCTTGGTTGCAGGAGAGGCTTCAGACCGCTTGCTTTGGATCTCTTGGAGGCCTTCTCCTTGGCTGGAGTCGACGGCGATGTGTGCCTGAGTGGCGGTGCATTCATATCTGCGTCCATCTCTCGGACAATCTACGGAGCTACGAGGAGGTTTTCTTTTATTATCGGAATGAACAGAGGACCGTTAGCAACACCTTTGCAGATGCAATATAAGGTCAGTGGGTTCTGTTAACTAAAATCCAAAAGTAGAGCAGGGGAGCTGTCTGGAAAGGCATCTTAGCTGGCAGCCATCACATTGGAAGTCCACCTCCAGCATCTTGGAAAGGAGGCTACGGACATTCGTATGTGTGATTTTTAACCCATAGCTTTTTGCCCTGAGAGGAGTAGAGTGGTTTAATAGGGAACTTAGTGGCCCAGGGTTGCTTTCAATGTCCCCACCCACTAACAGTAGCAATGGGGGATCAGAGGGTTTTGCTGCCCCGAGGGAATAGCAAACACTGGGTGGGACTCAGGGAGAAGATATAAGCTGCCAGAAGATGACAGTGTCTCTTCTCCAAAATGCAATATATATATATATATATATATATATATATATATATATAATAGGGATGAGATAGGGAGGGTAGAGTGACTCATCAATGGTGGATAAGAGTAATTTGCTTGAACTACTACTACTGTCTCTGGGCAAAATACAGACACAGGAGTCACAAACCAAGGTGAGACCTGGAAGGAGAGACCATATAATGGATACAGATACTAGTGGGTAAATTTCAGGTGACAAACAAAGCCAACCCAGGGGTGGTAGAATGCATAGCCGAGGCACTCTGCTGGGGGGGGGGGGGTATTGGAGTGATGGTAGTATAATGAGTGGCATGGACAGAAAAGACCCTGCAGGAAGGCTACAGACTAGGACCTAGGCTATAGACTCACAGTGAATCAGATACAGTCCCTCTTAGTTACCTAACATAGAATTACACAGATACACCTATTGCCAGGGGAAAAAGTAGCAGCAGACCTCCCCTCCTAGTGAACCTGAGGCATTAGCAGTAGCCAGTCAAAGCTTTTAGACTGATAACCTCAGGCACTGCAACACGCATGGAGACAAACACTTAGGCAGTACATATGGCAGATTAACCAATCAGGAACAAGCTGTCCTACAGTAAATTACTATCTCAAGTTTGACAGGCTATTCACCAAAATATAGTATGGCAACCAGCAAGCATTAGAGGATGTACTAAGTATTCACAAGAGTAAAGTCACACTACTAGATGTAATATAAGGTATTAATACCTAGCACTTGTTTCAGTGGTCACTCAGCAGGACTGAGCAAAAGTAACAGACATTAGTTACAAGCAAGCAATTTTAAAGCAAGATGTACATCAGTCAGATAATAGGGAGAGCAGTGTGCTACTAAACATCCCTTAATTCAGTTCAGCATTACTGTCAGAAGTTGACTGCTCAAGAAGTAGTCCTACTTGTGGAAGCCCTAAACTCCTGGAATGGGTTAGCTGATCTTTGATGGAGGGCTCCTGTTGATTATATTTCACGAATATGTGCCAATCTGGTGGTTGTAGGGCAGAGTCTCCAGCTGACGGCCATCACCACAGCTGATGCCCACAGTAGACACCCTTATTTCATAGGCTGTAGAACATCAGCCTGCTACGCAGAGGTCCACTTGCAGATGGTGTCCAGATATAAAGGGCAAAATGGGCTGCCTTTGCTGTGATTGGTGGAGGCAAGGGAGAGTGTCGTAGGACCTGGCTCCCAGCTGGGCTTGGTGATATGGTGCGATGATCATTAGGGGGAGGGGGTTGAAGTCTGCCAAAACCCGCCTTGCAACACTTACAGCTGTCTCATGCCACTGACTGTGGCTGGTGATCTGTGGCAGATGGATCCAGGTAAAGGGATTTAAAAGAAGTCAGTTTTCCCACTGCAGCTGCCTCTCCTGCTGTGATTGGTGGAGGCAGGGGAGAGTGGCATGGAAGCTGGCTTCCAGTCAGACTCAGTTGTCCAATGCAGTAATCACTGGGAGGAGAGAGGTGAAGTCTGCCAAAGCCCATCCTGTGACCCCTACAGCTGTCCCATACCAACAGCTGTGGCTGATGGTCTGCAGCAGAAGGATCCAAATAAAGAGATTTAAAAGAAGTCAGTTTTCCTGCTGCAGCTGCCAACCCTGCTGTGATTGGTGGAGGCAGGGGAGAGTGGCATGGAAGCTGGCTCCCAGTCAGGCTCAATCGTTTGGTGTGGCAATCGTTGGGGGGAGGGGCTGCCAAATCCTCGCAATCCCTACAGCTATCCCATGCCACTGGCTGTGGCTGATGATCTACAAACCGAACACCATCCTCCACAATCAGGCTGCACATTGTCTGTTTTTCACTAGTCTAAACCAAGAGGAGTCTGGTGAGAAAGCAAGCAAGCTAATGCCCAACCAGGTTACAAAAAGTAATGAGTTTATTCCCCAGATCAAGCAACCAGTTGGCACATTATCTTCTGATCCAGAAAATGTAAGGCTTTTCTATACTTTTAAACATCCCTGTACACCTCAAAGATTAAATCCTTACCCTCTGCCCTCTGATAGCAAGGGGTTCCTAACCAATATGCCTCTCCAATAGGTGCCGATGCAAGTTTAAGCAGATATGGAGGCCAAATTAATCCAGCATAGAATATGAGATGCAACAGGTTCTGCGGCCAAAGACAAGTCAGAGCAGGCCTGAATGGCCTCAATGACTACTTTTATCAGTCCTTCACCACTCAATTGGCTCCTTACCTCCTTTGGGTATTTAACAAGGCTCACTTAGTGGGACCGCTCTTGCCCTCCATGCAGGAAACCACCATCATGGTTCTCCCCAAACCTCACATATATCACACTGGGTTTCTCAAATGACTAGAGCACCTGCATTTTAAATGGAGATGCTAAAGTACTAGCAAAACTTCTGTCCAACAGATTAGAAAAGGCACTGCCCCATATAATACATCTTTGCCAAACAAGGTTTATGAAGGGTAGACAAGGTTTGTACAACCTCTGGATGGTGGTTAATCTGATGGACATATTACAACTATCTCTGTAGCCATCAGCCCCGGTAGCCAATGATGACTGATGCAGAGAAGTTGTTTGAGTCTGTGGAGTTGGATTATCTCCATGCCACCTTTAAGGCTGTGGGGGTGGGGCAGATATTCACACAGTGAGTTAGAACCCTGTATGCCTCACCTAAGGCTACAGTCATCAACAATATATTTCCTCTCCCTTTACTTTCTAATGAGGTACTAGACAGGGTTGCTTGCTTCCCCCCCCCATTCTTTGTCATCACCATGGAGCCTTTGGCAGTCAAACTGTGTCAAACTCTGGATGTCTTTGGCACAGTCCTGTGCGCTCTCTCCTTTACAAAACACTGCTCTATACAGATGACCTGCTTCTTACAATTTCAGACATAGAAAATTTCCTCACAGAATCTCTCACTATCCTACAAAATTGTAAATGTTTGGAGCCTTTTCAGACCTATATTTCAACTGTTTGAAAACTGAGTTACTTCCCCTGGCCCTGCACACAACAGATGGCCAGAGCAGTCCAGCAGTGCCTAAAATTGGCACTGCAAAGTCTGCACTGTTTAAGAATGTGGGTCACCCCCACAGCAATGGATCTGATATTTATTTATTGAAAATGTTTCACCAGGAAAGGCACACTGAGCAAAAAGATGCTTGTCTCCCGGTGCAACCTGGGGGGAGGGGTTACAGAGGAGGCAGGTATACATGCAATAGTTGAGATTTTTATTTATTTATTTATTTATTTAGTTTTTGTTAACCGGGTAAGTGCGCTAGTCAGCTAGTGACTGTTTTCAGGCACGACCCGGGAGGTACAATTACAACACACAAAGAGTACAGCCAGATTATTAAGACAACGAGTACAAAAAATGCAGAGAGAAATACATATGGCAATGTAACATACATTAGTAAACAAAATATACTTTAGCACTTGATCATGGAACATACTCAAAAATGTGAATAGTAGAAGGCAGAAAATAAGAGAGGATAGGCATCAGTAGAAAGACACAAGGAAGGAAAACTGGCAAAAGGATGGGAGGGAGATTAAGTGGAAAGGAGGTGCCGTCAGATACGGCAACAGCGGGTGAGGTACCAACCCTGCGGCTGGCCTATGGAGCCGAAGACGGCAGGTGAAGAGAGTGGTGGGGGAGGCAGTAGATGGCAACAGCGGTAGGAGGTAGGAAAATACAACCGGGCTGGTGGAACCGATGAGCGGCAGGCGAGAGTGAGGATGCGGTGAGAGGGGGATAGAGGCGGAGGAATTCCGACAATAGCGTGTAAAGTGTCAAAGTCAAGCCGAGCCAGTGGAACTAAGAGACGGCAGGGCAGGGAAGGGGCGGTAGGACTGTGGGAGAGAGCGTAGTAGGTGGAGAGAGGGACTAAGCACAGCCAGGAGGGTGGGGACTAGGGAGGGGCATGGATGAGGTAGGAACAGGTAACGGTGAGTTTGGTGGGAGTGGCAGGGAAGAGGATATAACAGAAGAAGGGAAGAGAGCAGCAGTGGGGTTAAGTGAGGAGAGGCTGTGAAGTGAAGATAAGAATGTCATGGAGTAGAATAGCGACTTACAATTGTCAACAGCTAACATTAGGCTTATAAAGAAACAGGTTAAGGCAACATTAATTACAAGGCACAAAATAAAACATTAATTACAAGGCACAGTATAGAACACCCATTTGGACAGGCAAAAGTGCTAGCAATGAGGAAACAGTACAAATGCAGCGGATCAGGTAGGGTCAAAGCAAACACATTTGTCCATAGTAGTGAGGAAAGTCCTGAGTTTGCTCTTAAAAGTCACATGAGTGGAGACATCTCTTAGATCCTGAGGTAGTAGGTTCCATAGGTGGGGGGCAGCATGATGGAAGGAGCCCATGCCCTTTTTAGTCCGACAAAAGGGGATGGATAGTAAGGTCTGATCAGCCGATCTAAGATTCCTTGTGGGAATGGCCGGCCTGAGGAGATCAGACAGGATAGCAGGCTTGGACGTCCTTAGGATGGAATCAACTAAATTGTACAAGTAGTACTGCCTGGTAGAGGAAGGAGAGAGCCAACCAAGGTCCTGATATAAGAGACAATGATGCTGCAGTCGAGGTGCTTTGGTTGCATACCTGCACACATTATTGAAGGTAGTATCCATAGTTGCAGTGAAGATTTGGTGGCCAAGGACAGGATGGGACACCCATATGTAAGGGTTGGCAATAGAATGCCTCTGGCTATCGCCAATTTAGCAGCAGGGTGAGCAGGTATTTGGTTCTATAGGCAGCCCCAATTTGCAGTTAATTGACTTGCAGGTTTCCTGTATATGTGCTTTCAGGTCCAAGGTTTGATCCAGGTGGATGCCAAGGTAACGAAAGGAAGTGACAGTTTCAATAGGGTCCCATCGATATCAGAGACAGAGATGGTCAGAGGACAGGATCTAAGCTTGTGATTGGAGCCAAACATCATAACTTTTGTTTTATTTGTATTTAAAACCAGGCGTTGAGAGTTCAACCAGTGTTGTACAGCACGAAAATCTGCAGTGAGGGCAGCATTTAGATCCAGGACCTTATCAAAGTGATAATAAATTACCAGGTCATCCGTGATAAAGAAGTGAGTGACCTGTGGTGACCAGCTCAGGAAGTTTATTGACAATAATGAGAATAGAAGAGGGCCAAGTATAGACCCTGAGGGACCCCAATGTTGATAACAGCACTGTCTGACATGGATGAATTAAACTTAACAGCTTGTGTTCTGTTGAGAGGTAGCTTTTGAACCAGGTAGTGACTGGGGAGAGAAGCCCAAGGTACTGAGGGTGATAGTAGCAGAGAATGGTCAACCAGATCGAAAGCTTTGGTTAAGTCAATGAAGACTGCCCCTGTTAACTTTCCTCTATCCATATTGGTAACGATATCTGAAGTGAATTTTGCAAGTGCTGTCATGGTGCTGTGATGCTTTAAAACCATGTTGTGCTGAGCTTAGTAAATTGAATTTCTCAAGGTATTCAGTGATTTGCATGGATACTACTTTTTCCAGGATTTTATTCAGAACAGACAAAATAGCAATAGGCCGGTAATTTGATATGTCATTTTTACTGCCTTTTAAATACAGGAGTGACTCTGGCTGCCTTCCAGACTTCAGGATAATGCCATTGAGAGAGATAGGGTGAAGATGTGTGCCAGGGGGCCAGAGATGTAGTAAGAAGCCATTTTTAGTAGTCTTGGTTCTAGGCCATCTGAGCCAGTACTGGTGTTTTCAGAGAGTGACCTGAGCAGCTTTAGGACCTGATGCCTAGACACTTCCCTGAAATAGAAGGGGTTGGTTAAGTTTGGAGGTCCTTCAGATGCTGTGGGGTTAAACTGTGAAGCAGAGGATTGTGATGGGAGGGAAGCTGTGTAGGCAGATAAGTCAGAAAATTGTTGGTTAAAAGCATTTGCAATGGTAGTAGAATCATTACAGTGTACACCATGTAGGACCATATCTGAGGGAGTGACATCTTTAGCAGAACCTAAGAAGGACTTAATGTGACCCCAAAACTTCGAGGGTCATTGGAAGAATTAATCAGCAGGTTTTGGCAGTATTTACTTTGGCCTGCCTGATGCATCTTTACAGTCATTTCTATATTGTTTATACAGAATGAGATCTGACTGCAGTCCAGTTTGTTTGTACTTTTTCCATTGATTGTCTCTAACTTTAACTTTTGAAGCAGGTCTTTTTCAGCCACCTCGAATGCTGGCCCTTACCTCCTTTTGACTGTAGGAGGTGCTTCTTTGATGTTGCCAAATTCAGTCAGAAATGAACTGAGGGCACTATCAACATTGGTTGCGGTATAAATGTTAGACCAGTCAACACAAGAGAGGTCAAATAGGAAGGCTTGTTTGTCCAGGGCAGCATAGTTTGAAAACCTAATCAGACGTGGTGGAGGAGGAGGAGGTGGACAGGATTGCCATCGACAAAGTGTGGGGGAATGATCAGTGATTGAGTCAGCAAGCACTGTGGCATCTAGTACATGATCAGGTCTGGTGGAGAGGATCCAATCAAGTAGGGACCCTGAGTGCGGAGTAGTAGTTCTGGTAAAGCCTCGATAGTTTGGTGTAGATTGTGCTTCTGTATTAGAGATTCAAGGATGCTGTGCTGTGGACCCAGCCAGTTAAGGTTCAGGTCCCCAAGGAGTAGAGCCTCATTTGATTTTACATTCTGGGAGACATATTGTAGCAAATTCTGGAGACCACTCATCCCGCTTTGTAGGTGGATTGTAGACACAAATGATGTGCAGCAGTTTTGAACCCAGTGCCAGGGTAGCGGCAGAGTTTCAAGGTGTTAGGGAATCAGTGCAGGGTAGGATGTTCAGAGATAGATGATTTTGTACATAATCGCAACCCCCTCTCTTTGACCCAATCGGTCTTTCCTTAGAATGCTATAACCAGGCACAAGACAAGTGGCATCAGGCACCCAAGGCTTCAGCCAAGTCTCTGATAGGCATAAAATGTCAGGGTTAATCAGTTTAGCCCAGGCTTTGAGCTCAGCCAGGTGACTCGTGAGACTCGGATATTCATGTGAGCTATAACCAGACCCTTTTTGTTGCAGCCGTTGCAGGGGTGAGCGCCAAACCATAGGGCCCAGATTGGGTTCAATATCTCCGGCAAGCATAAGGAGCCGGGCAAGGTGAGAAAGTAGGTTGGCAGAGAGAGTGCCTAGCTGGCGTTTGGGTCTACGATAGTTCAAGAGATAGGAGTGGATAGACAGATAGATACAGCCCTTTTTGATGAGGATAGAGTGAGCAGGGGTAGAATTCGAGTAATAGTACAGCAGGATGTTAGAAAACCTGAAGTCACTATCATTGTTAGCACAGGGATAAGTAGCAAGAGATGTACAAGTTGTTAGCCAGTTTAGACATAACAGGAGAGACAGGAGTATAAGCGGTGAAGTTTTAGAGGTGAGAGGAGGGTTCATTAGGGGAGACTGGGGTGCAGCACCATATCTGAAGTGGCCAGTTTCACAGAAGAAACTATGTTGCTATCTGAATACCCTGATCACGTAAATGACCTAACCTAAAAGTTAAACTTCAGCATGATTTGTGTAATTTGTCGACTTCCAAAACGTAATATTAAAACTACGATGCTGACGAATATTTAATTCCAACGTTCCTGCCAGCCCCTCCTGTGCTCTGCATGGTGGGGTCGTGAATTTAATAGTTTCAGGATACTGCTTAACAGTCAATAACAGAATAAATTATTTAACAAAAGCTGTAGTAATGATATTTTGAGAGTGCTGAGGTGGCCCTGCTTATATACACACACTGAAAACTAAATGGCAATTAATGCTCTAATGCTTTAAAACAGTTATGAACAATCTTATTTGCTAATATTAAGATTTTCCAGAATTAAGCAGTAGAATTTTGAATGAGAGAAGTTAGACTGTAGAGACACGCATTTCAAAAGAAACTGGCCAATAAGGAGCACGAGTCAGGAGACCAACCAATCAGGTTGCAGAAGTAAGAAAGCACTGCTTTCCGGCTGGTCAAAAAGTTACCGTACCTGTCATTGTTGCTGGCTGGAGAGGGTGGCGTGGGTGATGGCTTTGAAGGTGCTGGTCGCCCCGCTAAAAGGTCTTGGAGGGCTGTGGTTGCTTGCAGGCTTTTGTGGTCTCCGGTTTTGGAGGTGCCACTCGGGCTGCTGGCAGAGGCACAGTTAGGAGGGAGCTTGGAGGGCTTATATGGCACAGGCACGCTCAGGAGATCCTCCAAGGAGAAAGCAGCAAATGAAATAAAAGATAGATCCAGTGGAAATGATGAACTGAAGAGGACCAGAGTCACAGAAAGTGTTAAATTCCTTCAATGTGATGAACTTTGGCCTGGCATATGCAGGATGTGAAAACCTTTGACTGTCTGTTTCTTTGTTTTCAAAGTTGTTGTAGAGCAGCCCTTTAGAGACAAGTACATTTAAAGTTGATTTAAAATGAAAATGCTGTTACCTGGTAGTAAATTTCATCCAGTGGAAACGATGAACTGCTGAAACCCAGGGTCACAGAATGTGTTAAAATTCCTGAAAGGTGATAAACTGTGCCCTGGCATATGCAGGATGTGAAATCCTCTTTGTCTGTATGTTTCCTTTGTTCTTAAAAATGGTTGCTGAATAGCCCAAGTAAAATTCCTTTTGGAGCAGGTCAGACGAAAATGTTGATTCAATCGCGGGGCCCAGCATCACCAAGTTTGTCAGACTTAGTTGCTAGAGTTATTTTTCCTTGGGGTGGCTTCCAAAAAGTTGATTTAAAATGAAAATGCTGATACCTGGTGAAGATATTTTGCAGAAATTCAGTCCAGGAGACATTCACAGACGTTGAGTGTAAGAATGGCGAAGTTACTCCAAGCAGAAAAACATGTAAATCCACAAAAACTAACCTACAGACACAGACAAACACAAATATCCACCCAGGTGTCAGCTTGGTTTCCAAGATTAGCAGCAGAGCAATACAGATAACATACAGTTGGGAGGGATTGCTTTTGAACTTGTTACATAAGGAGAACAGTATAGAACATAATCATCAAGGACATGGTATACATATCATGGGTACATATCCAAGCAAGAACAGTACAGAACATGATCATCAGGGACAGGGTAAACATATCATGGGTACACAATGAGGCAATACATGAAATACATAAGTGCGAGTAACAGGACTAAGGTGCCAGTATCAGAACTTGTGTGCCAGTAGCAGGACTTGAGCTGCAGCGAGATGCACCAGTTGATAGTAGGAATTGGAGAGTGAAGTTGTGGGGTAGGGGAGGAGTGGACTAGTAAACATTTGGTATGTAGGGGGGAGGTTTACGTGAGGTGGGAGGAGAGTGGAGTTAGCAGCTGTGAGTAGGGCTGAAGAGCGTAGGTTAATTAGGAAGGAGGGAGAGAAGGGGGATGTTAGGAGAGAGAAGAGTGAGTAAGAGTGAGAGTGTAAGTGCGTAGGGCAGTATATAAGAATCTTACCCCCTCCTCATCTCAGAGATCTCTTTGGAGTGTGAAAGATGGAAAAGGCTCAATCACACTCTCACAAAGAAAATAGCTGTGTTCAAATTCATGGCCTTTCCCACAGTGCTATTCTGTCTGGACAATCTACTTACTCCTATCCCCAGAAAAGTCTGGCATGAAATTGATCTCTTTATCTTGGCTTTCCTGTGGTATGGAAAGGCCTCTAGATACAGTATATCAGAGAAGCACTTTGAACTGCATACCAGAAAAGTGGATGGAACTTTCCCTGGTTATATACTTACCGTGCAGCCAAAGAAAGGGGGATGTAACTTTCTCTGGTTTACCATTAACGTTCTGGTTTGAATCAGGACCAATCAAAACTTACTGTACCAAGACCCTGACACAGGGGCATGACCTTTTTGGGTCGGCCCATTCCTAAAATATAATCAGACCATGCTGGTATATGGCACTTTGGGTGGCTATAAAATCAATTCTTATACATGTCATTGTAATATGTAGAACATCATTTAAAATTGTAAGTAGGCGAGCATTGATACTGCTTGATTTTGCTATCTGTCAGAAAATTTAAAAAAACTATTTGCAGCAAAAACATTGGTAGGAATCCTAACCAGATGAATGTTTCTAATAACAAAAACAAACCAAAAAATAGGAAAAGAAATCCAAGTGATCTGATTGGCCAACAGTGTCATGTGGCTGTCTGGCTATCACTGCACAACCTGGATCTTTAGATTTTATGGTGGATTTTTCATTAAATATGTTTTTCTGTGTCTTTTTTATAAGAAGATTGAAAATATCAGGGTATCCTGTGGTGCTAGATTTACAGAGGCATCCAGTAGTTGAAATCACTTGGCTGTGCCTTGGGCTTTGTAATGACAGAAAGCGACCATACATCTCAGCACAGCTGAAACACCCTGGTGTGTGTTACTCTGGATCGCACATCTTTTTTTTTTTTTAACAGTTCGTTTTTGGGGGGGTGGGTGGGTTTGCAGAAACTTTTCTGAGTACTGTGTTTTAGAACCTGTACTCGATTCTAAGGCATGTAGCATGTTTAACATTTTGTCCAGCTTGTCATTTACTTTGGTTAATTTCTTCTCATGTTTTGCAACTTGTTCTTTTATAGTTTTTCACTTCGTTTTGGAGGAAATCTATCTTTGCTGAAATAGTGTCAAATCACTGATGAAATATTTCCAGCCATTCCATTATTGTGTTGAGAGATTGCCCAAGAGTTTCCATCATGAACTGCTTTGAGGGGTTTACAAGTGAAGGTTGCAATGCAGACTGAAGTCATAAGGTTTCTTGATAAACACATCTTTTCTCTGTAGGCCATATGCGGTAGCGAGTCTATGGCTCCAGAAGCAGACTGAGGTATAGCCAGTAGTATGGACTGCTAAGGGTTGGGCTCATTTTTGTGGAGATAAAAACTCCTCTGAAGATATGAAAGTTCTCTCTTACCTTTTTTATTAATCTTTGTCAGACATGTTGGATAGCTCAATTCAAGAGAATGAGATCTGGTTGTTAGCTGGCAACCTCCCCGTGCCCCGCCCCAAAGCACTTTTCAAACCATGAAGAGTTACAGCAACATTTGGTTGTATAAATTGAGATTAAGTGACACTGAAGGATGTTAAGGAATGTTCTGAGAGGTTAAACACAGAGAAAATAATAATAAGTTCAACACATGGAGGCAATGCAACTCTGATGATGGTGGTGGGATTCAAACCTGTGGTTCAAGGTTTACAGCTCTGTACTCTACACTAGCTACTCTAGTCTAGGAAATACTGTCTCCCTAGCATTTAAACTTATTTAGATGGGATACACAATGGCTTGACTCAGGGTATGCCATTTATCTTCACATGTGAAGGGACAGGGCAGTAAGGTATGACTGATAGAGCCACCAGTGAGTTATATAAGTCTTGCCCCCTCACAAGTGATGATAAATGGCTTATTCTAAGTTAGGCAATGGCATGTCCAATATATACAATGTGTGACTGCAAAACTTTAAAAACAGTGTTTTATGAAGGTTTAACTGTTACTCTTTGATTTCATTATTGTGTTTTGAGCACGGCAGGGACCATTGTGGTGTCATCAGGCAGTGTTCAAGCAGCTCTCACATTGGTTCCTTTGTGACCTGTCTTAAGTGATAATAAATGACAAAGTGAGTATAAATGATTTATCCTAATTTAAAATGCTTTGGAGGCTAAAATAAATCATTTATCTGTAAGGTTTAAATCTTACCAACTGTGTATTGTATAAATTCATTCAGTCTGCTTACAAACTAGGAATGACGTCTTGAGATTAGTAGATATCATGTTCCCAGGCGTGTTGCAGGGGGGTAGCATGGAAACAGCATACAGACACACATTTCAGTAGCATACAGTTACAGGTTAACTCATTTGCTTCAAGTTACATATTGTAGAAGGGTTAGCGTAGGCAACAATTACAGGTGTTCAGGATGCAGATCTTATGTCAGAAATGTTTTGTCTGACAAGCTGATACCAGTATGCCCACAGTTGCATGCATGAGTAGTATGCATTTTTCAGAAGGGTTTTAGGTTGAGCATAGAGCTAACTGAATTAGTTGCAACTGGGAGAGTGCTCCATATTTGAGGGAAGCTGAAGGTGTAGGTTTTCTGCTCTACTGTTTTACAGTATTTATGAAAGAAAAGGGTTGAAATAAAGGTAGTTGATGTATACTACCTTCCTGGAAACTGTTTCCCAAAGCACTTCACAACACAGGATTGTTGAGAGGGTGAGGGAGAGGGAGGGAGAGAGAAAGAGAGAGAAGAAAGGTTAGTTAACAGCACTCATTCTAAAGAGGGGAGAGTGAAGAGTCACAGGACTTTGTAATGGGAACATTCTGTTTCAATACTTTTATAGGGGACACTGCAGAAGAGCTGGAAAGGAAGAAAGGCATGCCTTTTTGCAGATGACGCCAAAATCTGTAGTATGATGGACACTTAGGAAGAGGTTGAAAAAATGCACGGGGATCATGGAAAACTTGAGGAATTGTCAAAAACATGGCAGTAGAGGTTCAATGCCAAAAAGTGCAAAATAATGCACTTAGGACATAGAAACCACTGCACTAATTATATGATGGGGACAGAACTAAAAGTCACTAGGCAGAAAAAAGGACCTCAGGGTTACTACATCTGCAGACCTCAAGGTGGTGGGGCACTGTGACAAGGCAATTGGTAAGGCTAGTGGAATGTTGGGTTGCATAGGGAGAGGTATTTCCAGCAGAAGGAGAGAGGAGGTGTTGCCATTCTATGATTCGCTGGTGCGGTCTCACCCAGAATACTGTGTTCAGTTTGGGAGACCGAAGAAAGGACATAGACAGAGTAGAGGTAGTTCAGAGGAGGGTAACTTAAATGATGCACGGTTGCATGAGACGTCCTACAAAAAGAGATTGTGAGATTTCAACATGTACACCATGGAAAAAAGGGGAGAGAGAGAGTGAGCGAGCGAGTGACAGAGAGAGAGTGAGAGAGTGAGAGATTGAGAGAGAGAGAGAGAGAGAGTGAAGAGTGAGAGAGTGGGGATATAAGTACTTCAAAAGAGTAAATAGGGTACAGGTGGTGAAGCTTTTTCAAATAAGAACACGCATCAGAATGGAGGGCATGGAATAAAGCTGAAGGAGGGAAAATTGGTCTGTTATTTGATTTAATAGTTTTGGTTTTTTAATTTTAGGATAATATTGTTTTGTTGGGGGCTGGGTTTGGAGGGTATTTATTTGCTTAGGAAGTCTTTGATTATTTATTGAGTTGTGTGGAATGAGTTGGATGCCTGCCCCCACAGTTACGCGCTATTCACCCCCTGCTGTCCGTGCCTTCCGCCCTTTCTTTACTCTTCCCCTTGAGTTTACAACTTACCAGTGCTGCAGAGCACTGGGTATTGTGCGTAGGAGAAGGAGGGAGGGTGGGGGGCTATGAACAGTGGAGGGTGAATGAGAGGGGTCATCGTATCAGGGTGGTAAGATCCAGGAGACACCCTGGGGCAAAATGGAACTCACAATGTGGTTCTCCATGTCTGGTTTCCATATCCAATGGCACTACCGATTGTGGTGGGCAGGTGGTTTGGTGCGGCCCGGGAGGTTCGGCCAACTCAGGCAGTGTTGTGCAATGCTAGATCCATCAAGAACAAGACTGCAATTATTGCAGATTTTGTTGAAATGGTGGACCTGGCATGCATCACCAAGAACTGGCTAGATGAGAATTCTGGCCCCATTCTGGAGGCTTTAACTCCAGCTGGGTACTCGGTGATACACCGCCTGAGATTGGACCATGGGGGGGGAAGGGTGCGGTCTGTTTCAAGACCAAACTTAACCTCACGAGTGTACTAATTGAGGAGGCTGAGTCATTCAAGTGTGCCATCGTAGCAGGTGTAGTTTATCAGATCGCCCTCATTTATCGTTCGCCTGGTGATGAGAAGTGATTCCTTCAGGAAGTGGCAGACTTCATCATCGACATGGAGTTTGAATCGCCCAGACTGATGGTTCTGGGAGACTTCAATGCCTGGGTCGACGACGAACTCTCATAATTTGGTCAGCACTTCCTCCAGTTGATGACATCTCTGGGCCTCACACAGGTGGTTACCACTACTACTCACAAACACGGACACTCCCTTGACTTAGTCTTCCTCCTAGGGATCGAAACATCTGACTTGGGGGTGGAACCAGTTGGATGGTCAGATCACTACACTGTGGGGTTTAGTTTTGGCACTCCCTTCATAGGCCTACCCCTGTGAAGATGGTTAAATACCGCCCTTTATGACATATAAGCTCTCATAGCCTAGTGGCAGTGCTTGACCTCTCGTTGGCAAGCAGTGACCCAGAGAACCTCGTGACAGCCTATAATTTGACTGTCTCGGCGGCTATGGATTCCATTGCTCCAGTCTGTGCTTGCCCTCTCTCCCTTTGCCCTCAATCCCCTTGGTTTGATTGGACTCTGAGGGAGATGCGGAGACTAGGACGAAGGTTAGAGAGTTGCTGGCGGAAGTCCACCCTTGATACCTACCACTTTAGATTGATGGATCATTATCAAGCCAATCAATCTGCAATCATCCATAAGAAGGAAGAATTCCTGTCTGGGGAGATTGCAGCTGCCCAGAATCGACCAGCTCAGCTTTTCTGAACTGTGAGCAGACTGTGCAACCCAGCCTGTCTACATGTCTGGAAAGCCTTTTCGTAATTAGAGTGTGACGAACTTGCTCGATTCTTTGCTAATAAGGTGGCTGACATCAGAGCGGTACTCTAGCCAACATACTCTATGGCCATTGCTTTTGATCGGTACGAGGTCACTGCACATTGGCCTTCTTGGAGTACCTTCAGCTGACTGGAGTTCATGGATGTCATGCAGATTATCTAGGGTGTGCACCCTACGTGCTGTAGTTTGGACCCTGGACCAACTTCTCTAATTTTGAGTTGTATTGATGTCATCAGTCCGGTCCTTGTGCAGATAGTCTGGTGCTCCTTGGAATCTGGAGAGTTTTCTAACTCCCTGAAAGAGGCGGTAATGGCACCTCTCTTGAAGAAAGCTACCTTGGACCCAGACTGCCATGCAAACTACAGACCTATCTCTAACCTTCCTTTTTTAGGGAAGGTGATTGAGAAAGTAGTGGCAGCACAATGGGAGGACCATTTGACCATCCATGACATCTATGAACCGCTCCAGTCCAGTTTTTGAAAGAGACGTAGTACAGAGACAGTGCTGGTTCGGGTGCTCAATGAACACCTGATGGCTAGAGATTGGAAGAGCCACTCCATCTTGATTCTTCTGGATCTTTCATCAGCATTTGACAACGTGGACCACAGGGTGTTGCTTGGTTACCTGAGGCACATCTGTGCACTGTCGGGAACAGTCCTCTGGTGGTTAACATCATTCCTTTCAGGTAGAACACAGACAGTGGTGTCTGAGGTCTTTTCTTCAGTCCCTACTTCTCTGTCGTGTTGGGTGCCTCAGGACTCAGTGCTGTCACCCATGTTGTTCGTGGTGTACATGCTACCCCTCAGAGACATTGTAAGAAGGTATGGGCTGAAATTTCAATGCTATGCTGATGATACCCAGCTCTGCCTTTCTTTTGCACCCAACCAGGATGGAGCTCTCCCGATCTTTAAAAACTGTCTGAAAGAAATCCAGGAGTGGATAGATTCCAGCTGGCTAAAGTTGAACTCGGAAAAAACTGAGGTGCTGGTTGTGGACCCAGGTCACCGGATAGGGGGGTTGGAGGTTGGTTCACCCTCGGGAATTTTTCTTGGTGGCATTTCACTCCCGTCCTCTGAACAGATTTGTAACCTGGGGGTAATTTTTGATGAAGGGCTGACCCTGCATTTGCAGGTGTTGGCTGTCATGAAATCTTCCTTTTATCATGTCTGGGAATATCGCCAGGATTAGGCATCCGGTTCTGTCTGGCGACCTTCCTACTTTAGTCCATGCCTTTGTGTCCTTGTGCTTAGATTATTGCAACTCCCTTTACCTAAGGCTTCCTGGGGTAGAAATCCACTGCCCGCAGCTGGTGCAGAACGAGGCGGCCCAGCTTTTGACGGGATCTGTTCGATCCTGTCATATTTCGTGAGTTCTGCGCAAACTGCACTTGCTGCCAGTATAGTGGTGGATCACCTTTAAAGTCAGTTTGCTGACTTTCAAAGCCCTACACAGACTGGGCCCGGATTACCTGAAAGAGCTCCTAGTTCGTTATTGCCCTGGATGATCACTCCACTCGGCCGACGAGAGGTTGCTAGAGATTCCAAGGGTGTGTTTAAAATCATCTGGGGTGAGAGCTTTTATGTATGCAGTCCCCACCCTTTGGAATTCTCTACCCCATAAGCTACAGGAGTGCACAACTGTGGAGGGATTTAAGCAATCTTTAAAAACCTTTTTGTGGCACCGGGCATTCAGTGATTGATTTTTCTTTCTTCTTTTTGGTGTACTGCTATTTTAATGTTAATTTTATTGATGCTTGTTCTGCTTTTAAATTGTTGGCGCCTTGGTTATGGATAAGGCGCCCTATAAATAAAATGTATTATTATTATTGTTATTATTAATTCAAGAGTGATGTGAGGAAATATTTATTCACTGAAAGGGTAGTGGATGCCTGAAATAGATTGCTAGCAGAAGTGGTGGAGGCTAGGACAGTGTGAAGCTTTAAGCATGCATGGAATAGACACAGGAGAATAATAGGTAGGATGCAGGAAGGTGGGAGGGTCAACAGAGACCAGGTAGAGTCTACAGAGACAGAATAGACAGGGGACATCTGGGCAGACCAGGTGGGCTAAGCAGGCCTTTTCTGACATCAAATTATATGTTTCTAACTGTGTCAAGCAAGGGGGCTCACAATTCAAAAGAGTCTAATAGTTATTCTGGATGTTTCTTCTAGATAATATCTATCTGCTGTCTTGCATGCCAGAATTTGCTGATTTGAGTGCTCACTCATCACAAGTGCATAAATGCCAATGGTCTTCAAGTTGAAAACCTGAGCACATAAACTAAGATTAGCAATATTATCCAGTGTATGCCGAACAGATCCATGCCTCTGTTGGGCTTTAACCTGAATTCTAAAGCACTGTGAATATCAGGCCCTAGGAGGTTAAGTGACTTGCTCAGGGTCACACAGTGTGTAAATGGCAGTTGTTGGATGATAACCTTGGCCTCCAGATTCATGGTGCAGCCTTCTAATGACTCGCCCAAATTGCCTCCATGGGATGAGGAAGTTGTTGGGAGTTTTTAGATCTCAGTAGAAGCACCTTAAAGACCATGGCATTGATATTCGAATCGCAGCCTGCCCTTCATGCATTGACTGTTTGTGTAAGCACAGAATGTGCTGCAGGCCATTTTTTCTACATGCACAACAATCAAGTAGCTCTTTCATCCTACAGTAAAAAGAAACAAACAGAAATGTGCATACCACACTCCCATAAGGGTGAGGCCACAAAGGTGGCAAGCCCAACCGTAAGAAAAGAAAGGGTGCAGTCACCCTGACTAGTCAAAAAATGCATTTATGAACACGTTTGACAAATGACGACATCATTCCAGGTGGCTACTGTGAGTGCTACAGTGAGTGCACCATTCTTTTCATTTTCTCCCATCTTACAGCATCTGCTTTTATTTAAGATTCAGAAATGAAGCTGTCAAACAAAAAAGGTAATTAACAGGATTTAGTTTTTCCTTTTCAACCTTAGAGAGTTTTGTTAGTCCCAGTATGCTCAGAAGGAAGAACAAGGCTAGTGAAAACATTTTTTTCTGTCTCCAAAAGTAAATAAAATTGACAAAAAGGCCCATTTAAAGCAAAAGGAGTCAGTCCAATGGTGCAGCCAACAGGCTTATGTTCACACTGCTAGTGACCCAGAATCAGGAATGAGCCAAGGCTGATGAAGAGCCAGCAGGGGGAAGGAGGAGCACATGCCCCAGAGGATACTCTCCATTTGAATGGAGGCTTTCTGTCTTCACTGCAGTACTGCCACCTGAGGGGCACCAGGTGGTAATGCAGCAGAAGCACCGTGGAAGGAAAGGATGTTGGCTCGGCTCTAGGCTGGTGTACACAGAGTGCTTGCACTTGGAACTCCTAGCACATTAACAAAATGTGGGCAGGGGGGAACATCAGGAAGAAACACTCGCCAGGTGCTGCAGGATTATGGTCCCACCTGGGGGCTATCAGCCCCTGCACCTCCCCCTACCCACAGGTAGACCCAAATTGTTTCTCAGCTCTAGTAGCAGAGATGGGGGTGAAAGGGCTGGGAGCTAATTATTTAACTGTCTGTCATCCATAATTGGGACCAGAGAGGGTAAAAGTTAAAAAGCTTCACTACAAGATATTATCCAGAATGTTTCCCAACTTCTCATAGCACAAATTGACACATCAAGTACTTCTTTGCCAGGTGAAAAATATGCATACTGGTGCGTTGCCAGCCACCACATACAGTTATTTGGAAACTTCACCAGGTGAAGAGGTGCTTCATCAGTGAAGTGCCACTATGTGTAGTTGCTTTTTTTTCTTTAGGTTTTTTAAAAAGTGCCCCACCCACATAGCTATGTTCTTCCACTCCTCACCCACCACCCCTAACCATAAACATGAAAGCCCTCACCCTCATATCACTCATGCCTCTCTCCTCTCCCTCCCAGTGAAATTGCAAATTATTAGTAACCTTCCCCCAACCAACACCCACTTCATAGCTGTAGAGTAAACTACAACCCCATCAGCCACCTTTCCCCACTTGACCTGGTGAAACAACAAGACTACAACCTCACTCCACCACTCTCCTGAGTCCACCACCCTTTCCCCCACTCACCCAAAAAGGATACTAAGTGACATCCAGTTGGTCGGTGAGGTTTTCTGCAATGAAGAAAACCATCCCTCATTATGGAGACCAGTTACTGAAAGCCCTCTGTGTTCTTAGGCTGGCCACTATCAAATGAATTAAACTGGTGAAGCACTCCTATAGTAACTTTTGATGCATTCCTATTGTAGCACACTAAGCCAGTCAGGTGTTATTACTCCTGGCATGGAACTAGCATATGGGGCTGAGTATCAGGAGAGGGCGGGGGCTGGCAGGGATGGGGAGGTGTATGAGGTTGTTGGTGTGTGCCTTAATAAATCTATAACATACTAGCCTTTTGTGTGTCTGTGGATTTTCTTGGTGCCAGACTTTTTGGCTCTGTCTTAGATATTTGTTTTGTCCAAGGCACAAGTATTTGTGGTGAGCTGCCTCATTTGTGTTTGCATTTGTCACTATAGGAGACCAGCAATGGTTTCATTTATTTGATGATCATCAGCCTAAAAAGACAGCTGTCAGTGCCTGGTTGTCATAATGCTGGACAGTTTTCTTCATTACAGAACACCTCAATGACCAACCAAATATCAGTTGGTACAGTTTTGAGATGAGTGGGGGGCTGGACAGTGGGGTGCCAAAGGTTGGTGGGGTTGGGGTCTATCCTTGTTGTTTTACTGCATCAGGTGGCAAGAGGTGGGTGACAGAATTGTACTGTACACCACAGCTACTGAATGAAGTAGACACTGCATGGGGGAAGTGTACTAATAACATATGACATCACCAGGACTGGGGCTGAGGATGGAGATATGGGTACTTAAAGGGTGGGGGGGGGCTTTCATTTTTGTGGTTAGTGCTGGTGAGAGTGGGGTAGGAGAACACAGCTCCATGGGTAGGAATTGTTTTTTCAGACACTCTTAAAAAAAATTCTGGTAAGAGACAATATGGCTGCAAATACCGTAATTCATGGTGGTTGAATCTTAGCTGTTATATCCTTTGTAAATGTTCACCTGATCATCCCTGAACGTTCCATGGAGTGAATCTTCTGGTGGCACTTACTTTAAGATGGGCTGCTGTCTGTTCTTTCAAATATATCAATTGGTACCTGTAGCATGTACATGATTTTTTTTTTACAATTTTTTTATGAAGGATATAACAACTAGGATGTTTCTACTATCAGTAACATTATTTTGCAGCCATATTAGCTCTGACCAGACTTTGTTATAGTATAGTTAATGGTTTTACCATACAGTTATGTGAGATTGTATAGCTAATCATATATTCATGAAGCTAGTGAGGGTCCTGATCGACTACTGGTCGGTCATTAATGTCTGATAAATTACCAACCGCCCCACCAAATGATGCTGCATGGCACACATCCTAAATTTAGGATGTACTCATGTTATACTGCTCATGCCGCACCACTCAAATACCAAAACAAAAGTTGAGAAACTGTAGAAACAAAAGTCATTACTGTGACTAGGCTTATTATCACTATAACACCCATAAAGTCAGTCATTTCCTTTGATTACTGACCAGCTGTAGGGTGGTGTCTCATGTCACCAATCCCCCACCCAGTCGTTAATCCCTCAGAAATGACTGGCTTCTCAGTTGTCATTACTTAAATAACCGCATGGTATTTATAATCTGATTGGTTGTAAAGGTCCATTTGTAGTATAGTTTATGTTACTGTGTGATCTATAGATTCATGCCCTTCAAAATAAACTCTGATCAGAGCCGATATGGCTGTGGAGAGCTTTTAGGAGTGGCAAGAGCATTAAAAAGAATATGCGGTGCCAGCCCGGTGGCGCTGAGGGTTCAGGGCACTGGCTGCCACATCTAGCACCATGCCAGCAACCCGGATTCATGAATGGACTCAGGCCACTGGGGATCGGCAGGGAGAAAGAAGGATCAAGCACCCAATGACTTGCTGTCCTTCTCCGGGGTGGGATGGGATGCTTTCCCCGCCGCAGCACTGCCAACCACTGGGGAACTCGGGGGATGTCGGTGCAGCAGGGAAATGTCATTACATTGGGTTGATGCTGGCAGAGGACTGGAGCGGCCGTACATCTCAGCATGCGCTTGACTCCTTGTTCCTCATTGCATGCCAGCATCAGTGGGAAGTACAGAGGAAACCCCCCCCAGACGGTCCTGGCGACGATCCTCCGCTCCACTCCCATGAAGCCAGTGAGCAGACTCCACTGTGTGCATATGCCTCCCTGAGGTCTAGGGAATGTAAGAGGGTGGCCTTCCTTAACCTGCCTGGAGGATAACCCGGAAACTATACTAAAAATTGAGGTGGCGTGTACTCTAGAGGCAGACTCATAGGTGGACTGGTTAGCGGCAGCCTGGGGATCCAAGAGATAGGAAGGTTTGGGGGCAGTAGTAGGTGGATAAAAACACTGAGTAAAAAAAAAAAAGAATATGCAGTGCTCTCACCACACTGGAGTCAGCCATAACTATTACTGCAGCAATTACAGTACTGCACATGCGTGATACTCACAGATGCGCAGGTTGCCCAGGAGTCAGCCATGTGTAACTTGGTGGCACTGACATGACTACTTATGAACAATACTCGTGCATGCTCAGTTTAAGTCAATGCTGCCATGTTGTCCATGGTGGTCGCCATTTCCGCAGTTGCGAAAAGGAAAAGTAGTGCACTGGGAAGGGGGTGTGTTTATGTGGCCTGAGGAGGGGAAAGGTTGCATAAACAGAATCATTGGAAATTATGCCAGAGCACTGAGGCCACTGTGCTCTGGCCACATGATTCTAAAGTGCTCTTATACACATCTGATGATGGCATACCATCTGTGGAGCTGCGCACATGCAGTCGTAAAAATCAGACTCAGGAGGAGACTATTAACAAATGAGAGATCTGGTCTGGGACTTGCCTGTCATCACAGTCACTTTCTCATTCTTCTATAAGCAGTAATTTCTGGTAAGTGTGTCTTAACCATATTGACCTCAGTGCTGCTAGACTACTTCTGGTTTTCCTGATTGTAGTAGGTGGGGATAATAGCAGTCTTGAAGTGGTAGCAGCCGGTGGTGGCACTGTCTGAATAAAAGTGGTACCCATGTGCGTATGCACATTTTAGACATGACCCCTTTCCTTGTTTTTGCTGTTAAAAATCTGACCTCTTTAATACAAAAACAAGGAGTCAGTTATGGCCTCAACCCCCCCCCTTTTGCCTCAAGTGAGGCACATGATTATGGGTTTGCATCAGATGTACAGTGGCAGCCATAGACGCATACTATTGTTAAACAGTAATCTACCGTATGTAAAAGATTCATTTTTTTTGAATGTGTACTTTCTTAATGTTGTCAATAGCACTCCACCCATTTTGTACTCTGCCCCTGGATTTCTGTGCCCCAAGTGCATTATTTTAAATGTTTGTGTTGAAACCTAACTGCCATACTCTTGACCACTGCTCAAGTCTTCTAAGGTCTCTGCTCATACTTTTCCATCCTGCTGCAGATCTTGGTATCATCATGCAGTGTCAAACCTTCCCATGCTGCTTCTTTGCAATTTCACTTATAAAGACATTAAAGAGGACTGGGTCCAGCACTGATCCCTGAGGTACTCCCCCATCACCCTACCTTCCTTGGAATGAACTCCATTTACTACCAGCCTCTGTCAACTATCCCCTAACCAATTTCTTACCGAACAGCCACATTTTTTCTCTCTTAGACAACACAGTAGGAGTCATGCAGAACAAATGTAACTTTCTTGGAAAGTATTTAAGTTACACATACACAACTAGTATGGAAGTTGTTCAGGACAAAAATACATTTCAAATGAGCCTATTCACTAAGCTGCACTAATTATATTTTTTAAAATATGGCCATCTGATTACCTGAATTTTCATGTTTCTTCATTATTTTCACCTTTTGGATGGCTATATTTAAAACATATATAATGAATTCAGTTTAGTGACTACCCTCATTTGAAGGTATTTTTGTCCTGAACACCACACATGCTAGTGGTGTATGTGTAACTTGTATACTTTCTGAGATATTTACATTTGTTTGGCATTACTCCTAATGTGTTTGATCAGAGAAAAAAATGAGGCTGTTTGACAGTAGGAGTCATACTAACATACTAAGAAGACAGTAGAAGAATGCCATTTAGTCTAGCTAGGGTGCTCATATTTCAGGGTACAGAGCTTGAGCTACTGTCATTGCCGCCCTCCGCAATCCTCCCATCCTCCCTACTCATGATCATTACACCTCCCCATGCCTATCCCTGTCTCTCTTGAAGCTGCTCACTATGTTCAACGAGATCACCTTTTCTGGCAGTGCATTCCAAGTGTCTACCACACTCTCTGTGAAGAAGTGCTTCCTGACCACCCTCTTAAACCTCCTACCCTCCATCTTAAGACTGTGCCCCCTTGTGTTATGGTTGCCATTCAATTAAAAGAAACCCTCCATATTCACCTTATTTATACCTTTGAAGTACTTCAAGTCCCAATCATGTCCCCTGCCTCTTTTCTGTCCTCCAAGGAGTACAAGTTCGGTGCACTCAACCTCTCCTCATATACCTTGCCCTGCTGACCCACTGTCATCTTTGCAGCCCTCCTCTGCACCTTCTCCAACAGGTTAATATCCTTTTTGAAGTGTGGGCACCAGCAGTGAACTCTATACTCTAGATGTGACCTTATCAGTGACCTGTACAAGGGCAGCATAACCTCCTCTCTCCTACTATTGATCCCTCTAGCTATGTGTCCCAGATTCTTGTTTGCCCTGACTGCTGCTTTCTTGCACTGTGTGGAGAGCTTCAGGTGACTAGTAATCATCACTCCCAAGTACCTCTCCTCCTCTGATGCAGATACCATGAATCCACCCAGGTAGTTCTCTGTCTTGGGATTCTTGGTTCCAATATTCATAACTTTGCATTTCTTGGCATTGAAGCCAAGCTGCCAGACCCTGGACCACCTCCCCAGCTTTTCCAGGTCATCATGTTAGTCTTATATCCTTTCAGCTGTGTCCACTCTCCCGCTCTCCTGCAGAGTTTGGCATCATCAGTGAATAGGCACATTTTGCTCTTCATACCATCCCCAATGTCATTGATGAACACATTGAACAACACCAGCCCCAGCAATGAGTCCTACAGTACCCCACTGGTGACCTTTTTGGTGCCAGATAAGTCTTCCCCCACAACTGTCCTCTGGGCTCTGTCCCTCAGCCAGTTTTCCACCCATTTGGCAATCTTATCAAAACCCTGAGATCCACCAACTTCCTGATCAACCTTTTGTGGGGCACAGAGTCAAAGGCCTTTCTGAAATCCAGATAGAGGATGTCTACTGCTTGGCCCTATCTACTGTCTTAGTGACACAGTCAAAGAAGTCAATCAGATTTGTTTTACACAATCTCCCCCCCCATGAACCCATGCTGCCTCAAATCCTGGAGACCATGCTCCTCTAGATATTCTACCAACCTTTCCTTTAGTATGGTCTCCATGAGCTTGCCCACAATTAAGGTCAGACTGACTGGTCTGTAATTTCCTGAGTCATTCCTGGGACCGCTTATGTGAAAGGGCACCACATTTTCTGTTCTCCAATCCTACAGTACCACACCTAACTCTAGTGAACTATTAAATAGGTCTGTCAGTGGACCTGCCAGCTGCTTGGCCAGTTCCTGTAGTACCCTTGTATGTGCTCTGGGCCTGGTGATTTGTCCACCTTTAATGCTAGCAGCCCATTCCTCACTCCATCCTCCTCTATCACTACATCTATGTTCCCCTCTCCCCCTGTTCCTCTTCTTTCTCATGAAGGCAGTAGTCCTTCCTTCTTCCTGGTGAAGACGGAACAGAAGCATTCATTTAGTATCTCTGCTTTTCCACCATTATACTCCACCCACTCCTCCCCTTTCTTAAGCCTTACAATCCCTTCCTTCTTGTCTCTTTTTTCACTTACATAGTGAAAGAAATATTTCTCCCCCTTCTTAATTCCTTCAGCTGTCTGCAGCTCCTTCTGCGCTTTAGCTTGCAGGACCTTCCTACTTGCCTCACTAGCCAAACTTAGGTAATTTTCCCTATCCACCTCTGTCTTGGTCTTCCTGAATTTTCTATAGGCCAGCCTCTTTTACGTTACTGCCTGGGTAACCCCAGAACTGAATGAGCTGGGAGCTTTGGCCCTTGTGTTTTTACCCCTTAGTCTAACACACTCCTCTGTGGCAAACAGTATTCCTTCCTTACTGATGAACCACCTGTGGTCCACCCCTATACCTGCTCTGATGCCTGCCAGGAGGCTGCTTAGTACTTCACCCATAATTCTGAAGTTCGACCTTTTAAATCCAAGATTTTGGTCTTAGTCAGGATGCTTTCCCTTCCCATATCTAACTGAAACCACACTGTGCAATGTTCACTCCCACCCAGTGGCTCCTTGACTGTTATTTCCTGTACATGCTCCCTATTTTTTAGCACAAGATCAAGCATTGCCTCTGCTCTTGTTAGTTCTGTGACACCCTGAGTCAGGAACCCACTCTGCAGTCCTTTCAGGATCACCTGACTCCTAGCACATGTCATTGATGGTATTCTCCAGTCCACCTTGTGCAGGTTGAAATCCCCCGCAACTACTACCTCCCCTTCCCCACAGCTTCCAATATTTGTGAACTCAGTTCTCTCTCCCTATCCTTATCCTGGTTGGGTGGTCTGTACACCACCACCAATCTCACCTTTCTCCCTCTATTGAACCTTAACGGAAAGCAGTCCAAATAATAGAGACTCCCATCCCCCCATAGGCTTACCCCACGATTAAGCTTTCCGCAAAGAAAAGCCTTAATTTTAGAAGCTGCTACTTACTTTATTTTAATTTTGAAAAGGTCAGGAGTCAGAGTCAGGAAGATGGCATATGGTGCACAGCTCCATTTAGTGTAAAAGTGTTGCACTGCAATGCTCACTGCAATACAAATGTATTGCAGTGAGAGGTCATGATGCTACGCTACACTAAATGGAGCCATGCACCATCTGCCATCTTCCTGACTCTCGACATTTTCAAAATTAAAATAAAGTAAGTAACAGCTTCTAAAATTAAGGTTTTACTTTGTGAAAAGCTTAATCAAGGGGTAAGCCTTTGGGGTGGGGGTCTCTATTATTTGTACAACTTTCCTTTAATTGAACCCATAATGTCTCCACCTCCCCTTCCTCTGACTCCTCCCTCATGCAAGTTATTCCCTCCTGATATAAACTGCCACCCCTCCCCCTTCCTGACTACCCTGTCCCTTTTGTATAGTTTATATCCAGGGATCGCAAGGTCCCAGTCATGGTGTAGTGATGCCCAGCTCTCGGTTACTGGCACTATGCCCACCTATTATCCTTCATCCACTCCTCCCCTTTCTTAAGCCTTACAATCCCTTGCTTCTTGTCCCTTTTTTCTCTTATACAATGAAAGAAAGACTTCTCCCCTTCTTAATTCCTTCAGCTATCTGCAGTTCCTTCTGTGCTTTAGCTCATTGGACATGCTTACTTGCCTCACTAGCCAACCTTAGGTAATTTTCCCTATCCACCTTTCTCTTGGTCTTCCTGAATTTTCTATAGGCCAGCCTCTTTCCCCTTATTACTTGGGCAACCACAGAACTGAACCAGCTGGGCGCTTTGACACTTGTGTTCTTACCCTTGAGCCTAACACACTGCTCTGTGGCAACCAGTATTCCTTCTTTAATGATGAATCACCTTTGGTCTACCCCCATATCTGGTCTGATGCCTGCCAGGTGCCTCTTTAGTACTTCACCCATTTTCCTGAAGTCTGCTATTCTAAAATCCAAGATTTTGGTCTTAGGATGCTTTTCCTGCCCATATCTAATTAGAACCCCACTGTGCAGTGGTCATTCCAACCCAGTGGCTCCCAGACCATTATTTCCTGTACATGCTTCCTATTTGTGAGCACAACTGAACTTTGGTGGGCATAATCCACACACAGAATACTTGATGGTAGGAATCAGACTGCCCACTTCCACAGAGAATAGAGATATGTGGACCATAGTCAGTGACTCCCTGCAGCAAACAAGACAATGCAATAAAGCATACAAAAAGGCACTGAAGATGATGGGCTTTATGGGGAATGGTTTTCACAGTAAGCAAAGCAAGGTGATTCTGTCACTGCACAGATCCCTAGTGAGGCTTCACCTGGAGTGCTATTACCAGTTCTGGAGACCTCACCTGAGGAAAGACCTAGACATACTATGGCTCTAAATATCTATTCACTGAAATTCAGAAGGGAGTGTGGGTACATGATTGAAACATACAAGTGTCTCTGTGATATAAAGGAGGTAAACTGTTATGTACTATTTGTACAAAATAGGGATGCAGTCACTAGTAGCATGAGTGGAGGTTGGTAGGATGCCAGTACCCTTAAAGGGTTTAAATGGGACTGGGAACAGGGCAAGAGGAATCATAGTGCCCAAGAGGGGCAGTAAGAGTTTGAGTTGTGGTAGTGGTGTGAAGGGGTACAGTACAGCAGTGCAGTAGGCCAATGGAGTGAGTTAATATAGCAAGGGCAGAGTACACAGATATTTAGTCTTCCTTTAGTCAGGTTCTGTGCTTCTATATTTCTTCTCAGCCATGCACAATAACACACCATTACCAAAAACCCGTATATAGATACATATCTATGCACGTCAACAAATCCCTAGACATCGCAGTGTCCTGCACACGTACTCAGATTTATACCATGGCCTTTCACCCATGCACAGTCATGTAGCAGTAACCCACAGTCATACAAAGATACTGTATGTAACTGTGTTCTGCACTACAATAACCAGGCAGAAGTGAGCTGTGCCCATACACACATTAGTAGCATTGCCTTTCACCCATAGACACACATAACAGTACCCCGCATCAATACAAAGATATGCGACCATGACCTGAACTAAAATAACAGTACATAAGTGCACTGCACACATATGAACATTTGTACCATTGCCTTGTGCCTATACACACCCCTATAATGGTACTGTGCACCCATGTAGACATTCACAAGAATGCTGGGCATACAAATGAGTGTAGATAACAGTGTCCTGCAACTTTACACACATTTGTACTATTGCTCTTCACCCATACACTGCTCCATAATAGAATACTTCATCCATAATGATATATTACTGCGCAGTGCACTATAAACCAGGCATAACTGTCATGCACCCATATCACCATATCCTTCACCCATACACATCGAATTAAGAGTAGTGAGCCACTGACTTTGAAAAGTGATCTAAGCCGGCCCAGTGGCACAGAGAGCTGAGGTGCTGGATGCCTTACTTTGGGCCACGCCAGTGACCCAGGTTCGGGAATGGACTTCGGGCGTTGGCAGGTGAAGGAGAGGATTGAGCATCTGGAGGAGTGCTCTCCTTTCCTGGGGGTGGGTCGGGTGGGTAGTTTTGCTCTGTAGTGGCCCCCAGGGGAGACTAGGGGCACTACAAGAGCAGTGCAGCAAGGTAAACCAGAAAAGCATGAAAATAGCATGCATGCCATCTGGATGACAGTGGCCCCGCCTCCCCATACCTCCCAGCCATGACGCCTCCAGGCTGCATGTCCACACTCTGCCAAGATGTAAAGGAGTGCTACGTGCACTCCGGTCTCCCCTCCTGAAGCCCTTCTGTGGGTAAGGGCCCCCCCCCAAGTGAAGGGATACATCCGGGACAGCGGAGCATAGGAGCAATGGGATGGCAGGTCAGTGAAGAGGTAGCGGCAGGACTGGCTGCCTGAAGGAGAGGATGATTGCGTGCATCTGAGCAGGTAGAAACAGAAAATGCAAAAAAAAGAAAAGTGATCTAAAGGTACCCTGCATAACACAGATACATATAAGAGCACCAGTCACAGAAATCCATGCACATACTCACCTACGTAATATTAACTAGCAAAAGCAGACAGCAATGCACACATTTTTAATACTATCATGAACCCATACACACAGACAATACATTGCCAGTAACAGTAAAATCAATACCTGTCTCTTTCAGCCACTTTTATAGACACACTGTTAGCATTCAACAACAATTCAGATATGACAGTTGTAATATGGCTCATCCTATTTATAACTTCCCTCAGTCCTTTTCCTATTCTGAATGACATTACTCTGGCATTTTGGTTTTTCCTGTTTAAATGAAAATAATTGGTGGGACATACATCTGGTTTCAAGCAACACTGACAGAGTAGAACCAATAGTATCTAAAGGTTTCTGAAATTGTAAGTTGAGCTCCTGTAAGGTGGCCAGCACATGACCCACCATGATCAATTGGTTCCTAGCAGGCACATTTAACGCCAAGTGCCCACTGCTTGCACCAATGGTTATCTTTAGGAAAGTGATAGAAACTGTGTTCATATCCTGTCCCATTCTTGCAACCAATGGCACAGCAGTGCTTCATATCAGCAAAAAACGTAAATAGGAAACAACAAAACTGAACAAAAAGTAACCACACAGACAGACATTAAAGTCAGTTAAAAATTAAATGTACTGTAACAAACTTTGTTAACAAGTTGATAGCATTATAAAAGCAGAGAAATAAAATCATTATATTGGTAAATAGGGCAGTAGAACTCACATGGTTTGCAGCAAAGCCACTCTAAGCTGTATTATTTAAACTGTCAGGAAACACAATAACTTGAGAGTAGGTCAAACACTGGCACAGGCCACTTCAGTACTCAGATTACAGACAAACACTGCAATGATAGACTGTTGGACACATAAATATGACAATTTAAAAGCAATTATGAAGGACTCAGTAGAAGAAAAAGGAGAGTGTGTTAAATCAAGCCAAAATGCCCTGACTGCAGCCCATTGCTGACCAGGAAATAAATTGGAACAGCATCTCTGACAGATGGCAATGCTCACAGACCACCCACTGATGTCATGACATTGCAGACACTGGCAGCCCAGCTTAGCAGAGCATTTGGAACAAATTACAGCAGTCAGAGGGAAACAAAGCTATGAACATGCACAATTACAGTATTTATTAAGCAGAGGGGTTAAAAACAACTAGGGCACTGCTTTAAAGGCATTTCTTTTTTAACGCTACCATTTTCAGTAAAAAATAAAATGTTGCACATGATCTTTAAACACAAAGATAGGATTATTTAATTCAAATACCACAGTGATTTGCATAGTGGAAGGATACACTGAAAAGTCCAAAACATGTGTTCCACGATAAACCATTTTACAGCTGAGCTTCAGCAATATGGCTGTAGGCTCCTCCCACAGCCTTAAAAAGAGGCAATGCTGTCTAGTGGCTTCAGAGGTTAAAATAAATTATTTATTTGAAGGTTTAACTAAACACATGAAAAGAGATGAAAATCGATATGCCTCGCATGAACCAGTATAATTGGTGTGAAGATGAATATAATACAGATATGCATGATGCATAGTGCTGGCACCCCTTCCCCACCTGTCCCTGGTGCATTGCTGTCCATGTGGCTGGGGGATCGGGTGCATAGGGGCTGTGTGCCCTGGGTAGTGCATCCTGCACGGGGGCATAATGGGTGTGGAGTGGCTATGCGTAGCCACTCCGCCAATTTGTGCATAGGCCCCGATGTGCCTTTCCAGGTCAAATATTACAAATAAATAAATATTGTCTTTCTTCATTGCTCAGCCACCCCATAAGAAAATAATTGTCCATAAACAGTACCAGAATAACTTGCATAGTGAACATAATGAAGAAAACGGAGGTTCTGATCAGTGCATAAAATAATTACACTAAGTCCTTTGAGACTTAGAAACGGTGGAATGCAGGAAATATATTGCACTTACTCTGTGCAAAAGACTACAAACAATTTTTTTTCTAGTCTGCTGCTGTTTCTACTGTTGGTAAAAAAAAAAGTTTCAGATGCTCAGTGTGTGGATTCAGGTCCACCACTTTAGCAGAATGTGTTCAGTATAAATGAAAATAGATCAGCAGGTTTTAACCATTTGAATGTCAAATTAGTGTTGTGGGCTGAAAACCGACCTTCATTCACAGCACATAAATAATTTGTACATGCTTCACATAATTTTCTCCAGTGGCTCAGTAGGTAGCACACTCGCCTCTGAGGCCGGGAGATCAGAGGGCTGTGGGTTCAGTTCCCACATCTGGCACTTGGGTTAATATCCCAGTACTGACACTGTAGTGCAGCATGAGAGGGGTGCTGCACTTCTGAGGTGCCGTCTTTCGGGTGAGACATTAAACCGAGGTCCCATCTGCCTGGATTGGTGGTAGTTCAGGTGGATGTTAAAGATCCCATGGCACTTATCGAAAAGAGTAGGGGGATTTCCCCGGTGTCCTGGCCAAATTTCCCTCATTCACTAAAAATACCACCAACAGCTTAATCTGGTTCAAGGTCAGTTGGCATTCATCTGTATCCCCCTCCCCCGGGTCGTGCCTGAAAATAGGCAGGATTTGTCTAGTGCACTTACCCGGTCAACAAAAGCTAAAATAAAAAATAAATAAATATTGCACATGTACCATAATTTGCTTTTCAAAAGAGCTTAACAAAATGTACATCTCTGCTCTGTGGTGCTGGTAAATAAACAGTATGGGTAATTTAAAAATATGAAGGCACTGTAATTTTCATACAGAGACATAACTAACCACTGTGCAAGCTAGTTGAAAATGGATATATTCTTGTATTACAAAATGCTTTTCTAATATAGTACAATGCCCCCCCTTCCCGTCCATCACCATATGCCGAATAATGTAAAGCCTAGATTAAACCTGGACTTAATTCCATTACCATCCTTTTTTAAGATCAAGTGTTCTAAAGGTTCTATCAGATGCTCCATGAATTCTTTTCCATAATATTATTCTTAGGTCCTAACAAGGCACTGGATTAGATTGCATTCCACTAGCAGTAACCATTTATTTTAAAATTTTACAAAAGTCATCCCAACACAGTCCCACAAATACCAGGCATGGCTGCTGCAGAGCTCAGCCAGCAAGGAACCTTCACTCCTCAAATGATGATGAACTGGTGTTCACCTTCAGCTCTCCCTATCCCCCGTAGTGCTTAGTGCTCTGTGACATATGATCTGTTGTGTGTGCCTGTAACGGGATCTGATCATTGGACTTTTGAAGTTTGCAGATTTTGACTACTACTTAATAACTGCACGACTGGAGCAAGGAAATAGTGTGGTGGGGAGGGGGGAGGAAGCAAACCACACTGTACTGAATGGAGAGGACACAGAGAGATGTGCTTCACCTCTACTCAGTCGCAGGAGACAGCCATGGTGTCTAGTTAAGTGCCTCTAATATGCATAGTCTTTACCAAGAAAACTAGTCATGTCTCTAGGCAGAGAACTATAAATGATTACTTTGCACTATATAAAGTTGGGAAATGTTGCTAAGTATTTTAAGTAGTGAAGTGTCCTGACTTTGTTTATCTCTAGATGTGATTAGTGATGTTGGATAATTGGAAAACTGGATGAATGGATTAGATAATCCTTATCCAATCCAAACAAATTGGCTGGGTTTAAAACAGCAGTGCAATGAAAAATGTTTTCTTTTTTTACAAAGGTTAATTTCAGATACCATAAAAACTAACAAACAAAAAAAACATATTAGTAAGCCTGTCAGATTGACCTTTCTAGGTACCTCCTATGTTGTGAATCACGTGTTTTTTGTTTTTCTTATTTTCTTGATCCTAACCCTTGCCAGGTCTACAATGCAATTTCTATGCTAAACGTGGTGGCCATTTTATTTTTCAGGAAAGAAATTAAGTAAAAACATTCATGGAATACTCAAATATTGGTGGAACTGGAAATTTTTGCTACAACATTAAACTGGAAGACATATGAAATCTTATATAGTAAAAGGTAGGGTGAGGGTCACATTTTTTGCCTAATTTCATTGCACTGCTGCTTTAAGCTGGATTGGTAGATCCATTATCCAACCTTTCTGAAATATCAAAAAAGCCAGTATCCATTGGAAGTATCTGAGCATCATTCAAACATGTTGCTGGGCTCTTATCACTGAACTTCAGTGAATCTGGGGTGCTTTTCTTAGTCACAGTTCACAGTTGGCTTGCCTGTGTGGTCAGTCACATGTAACAGCTTATTTAATAAAGCTGACTACATGCTGTAATCACTGAAATCCCATCATTAATTGCCAGCTTTTTACAATCAGGTCCCGCACCATAAAACAGCCCAAAAGCAAATACATAATCCTTTGTCCTCTTGCCAACACGTCAGGCTGTTTCATAGTGTCTGAACTTCAAAAGCAGAAGCTTGTGGATGACTTTAATTATATTTACACACTTCATAAAAGAGGATGTGAGGGAAAGGCTGTATGGCAGTGTGAAAATGCTTTCAAGAAGCCTGAAGGATGCAATGCAAGAGTTCATACACTGAGCTATGATGATCCCACCATTATCTATCGTTTCAGTCAGCACACACCCGCATCGGTAGAAAAAGGGAAGCACTTCACTGTGCCAAGCAAAGGGCAGCTGCAACGCAGGACACCACTGCCCAGGTGCTTCTATATGCCAAGGAGAATGTGCATCTTGCTGCACAGGATAATATTATTGATAAAAATCTAAAAAGGACCATACAGAGGGTGAGAGTACATGGTGCACCCCCAGTCCTAAGGACTTGACTGAACTAGTGAGCCCTGCACAATACAAAACATATAAGCCTGACTCTGGCAAGTCCACTGCTAATTTTTTGATGCATGACAGTGGTACTGGACCTGACAGAATCCTCATTTGTGGCACAGAACATAATTTACTATTTCTAGAGCGTGCTAAAAGCTCATATGCTGATGGTACTTTAATGAAGCTCCATCTTTATTTCAGCAAATTTATAGTATGTCATTTTTGGGAAGCGTTTTGGCAACATACAGACAGCCATGTATGCACTGTTGCCTGGTAAACATAGGCAGACTTATGAACACATGCTCCAAGTATTAAAAGACATAAACCCTATGCTAAACCCAAAAGTGGTCATGACAGACTGAATGAGCAACTATCCTGGCATTCAGATCAGTACTCCCCCAGGCATGCCATATTGGCTGTTTTTTTTTCCATTTTATTCAGTGTGTTTATTGCAACATTCAGGGTGAGGGCTTGGCTGGCAGATACTATCAAGATGCAGAATGTGCATTAAAGAGTAAATATTTGCCAGCCCTTGAGTTCTATCCCCCAGAACAAGTTGTCTCTAAATTTGAGGAGATAACAGATGAATCCCTAGATGTCTTTCCACCTGAACTTAAACCAATAATAGATTATTTAATAAAGTTTAAATCCCCTTGACCAGAACATTTAATAAAGTTTAAATCCCCTTGACCAGAACATTTAATAAAGTTTAAATCCCCTTGACCAGAACAAGAGCTTGTAGACTCACCCACCCACCACTGGGAGCCAGCAGCAGAAACTCGGAGTCTGTCTGTTGTTTTGTCTCTGCGCTACAGACTCCCTACCACCACCACTGGGAGCCAGCAGCAGAAACCCGGTGCAGTTACCTGAAGATGGACTACTTCAGGATGCCTAGAGATGTAATACTGAATCATAAATATCCAGGTAAGCGCAGTAACACTTTCTAAACGTACGCTCCAAAATTCGTGGAGCGAATTGTCATAGGATGGGTTGTCATGAGAGTGGGACGACATGGGAGCAAGATGTTGAGAGTGAGATTAGCGGGAGCGTAATGTTGGGAGTGAACTGCCATGCTCCCAAGCTGACTGGTGGACTGCGGCGGGATGAAACCCAGTGGCTTCTGTTTCATATAACTTTCAAAAGCATGAAGACCAGAGGTCCATCAGGTTCTTCCTCATTCAGTCGGAATAATAGTTCAGTCACATTTCCTCCAGGTTATCTACCTAGCCTTAGATTTAACATCTGGACTTCACAGTTCAGTGCTCTAATCAATTGGATATTCAAAACGTAAGCCCCAGGGCTAAATTAGCACTGCCTGGGGTGCTAAATAAGCCCTGAACAATTAGCAAGCTATATTCAAAGGAATAGCACCAGTGCTAAACCTGCTGAATATAGCATGCAAAGTAAGCAGTGCAAACAGGGCTGGGAGGGCAGTGCTAAAATAGGCTAGGAAATAAGACAGCTCTGAATATAGTGACAGGGAAGTGCAAAGAGCAGCAGCAACTCACTGGAGACAGATGTGGAGTAGGGCAGAGTTGAAACTGGTGGACAATGTGTGTGACAGCAATAAAGTGTTGCACAACAACTGCAAACAACAATGCAGGCCACACACTGCAGAACTGTGCTACATGGATGACAGGTTTGCCCGGGGTTAATCCAATTACACAGTGCTAAACACATTAGCCCAGTGCAAACAGGTTAGCCCAGGGCAAATGTTTGCCATATTCAAAGACACCATGAAAAAGAGACTATCTTAGGTCATCCATGGGCAAACAGTCACATTTGCATCTCATTATGGACTATACAAAATCACACATGCCCACACAATGCAAAGCATCATGGGCTGCATATGCAAATCACCACAGAATGTTATGCTGGTCCAACTTTAAGCAGAATTGCATGGTGCCGAAAGGCCTCTCACACAGTTTGCAAAGGGTCATTATGGACTGCTTAGCATACAGTTCTATGCAGTTTACCCAGTGCTACTGCATGGAGCTCACAGCAACCTACTGTTGGTCAGAATGGCAGTACAGGCTGGAAGCTGCAGGCCAGGGTGTGCTCACAGCAACTTCCTTTTGGTTGGAATAGAAGTACAAGCTGGATGCTGCAGGAAATGGGTGTTTGCAGGCACAGTCAGTGCATACCACTAGCCCATGCAGCACTGCAATGAGGGGCACAGATGTGTTGACTGATGGGCATTGAGGGACAATGACACTAATGATGAGGGACACATCATCAGACATGGAGATATATCCCAGAGCACAGTGGAACCATAGCCTCTACTTGTACAAGTGTACATCTTCCTGTAGCAGTGTAGGATATTGTTAATTGCTGCCTTATACTATGAATGTACAGCACATCTTCTGTGTGTGCAGCACCTTGTCCATGTGGGACAGATGAGGAACAGGGCAATTTAGAGGGGTAAACTGAGGGATGTCCCTCATAATGAGTGACACTTGGTAGGTATGCTCCTGTACTGTACATAGTTCACTAATTCCCTGGTAGTCTAGTGGCCCCCCACCCCATCATGACCCCTGACCCCCATAGCTCTAGAAAATATATAATTTCCCTGGCAGTCTAGCGGTCCCCCCAACCCCACTCTAATCATGATCCCCAACCCAGTAGCTGTATAATATTAATAATCTCCCTAGTAATCTAGTGGACCCACCACCACCCCACATCATGATCCCCAACCCAGTAGCTGTATAATATTAATCATTTACCTGGTAGTCTAGTGATCCCCCACCCTATTGATCGACCCCATAGCTGTATGAATGAATAATTTCCTTGCGGTCCAGTGGCCCCCATCTGGCAATGCTCCCCCCACCACCCCAACTATTTCAAACGGAGCTGGCGACTGGTTCAACTCACCCCTCACCTCACAGCCAGCCACCAACTGAGTGTTGAATGATCGTACCATAGTGAGTAATTAATGAGCACATGTACATTCGTTACTTACTGTGGTACGCTCATTCAACACTCAGTCAGCAGCTGGCCACGGAGGTGAGCAGTGGGTTTTGCCAGTCACTGGCTCAGTTCAGGCATAGTTGGGGGGATCATCACTGCTGGGTGGTGGGGCCACTGGACTACCAAGGAAATTATTCATTACATACAGCTACAGGGTTGGGGAGCATGATGGCGGGGTGGGAGGACCACTGAACTACCAGGGGAAATGATTCATTACATACAGTTATGGGGGTCAGTGATCACGAAGGTGGGGTTTGGGGCCACTGGACTACCAGAGAAATTACTCATTATATACAGCTATGGGGGTCGGGGATCATGATGGGGGGGCACTAGACTACCCAAAATAATGATTAATATTATACAGCTACAGGGGTCGGTGATCATGATGGGGGGGCCACTAGACTACTAGGGAAATTATTAATTTCATACAGCTACGGGATCAGGGATCATGATAGGGGTGGGTAGAGTGACCACTAGACTACCAGGGACTAACATAGAAGTAATTCAAGGTGTATTTAGGTTGCGCTTTGAATTACTTAGAGTAACACCACCACATTACTGCATGCTTTGTGCAGGCAGTATTTAGTGTTGCACTACAGGTGGCACAAAAACATGTAGAGCAGTGCTGATTTTTTGAATATGCCAGTGCGCCGGTATTCATGGCCAGTCCCCTACCTCCCTTCCCTGCATACATTAACTTTTAGCGTCAACACTATCACACAGTGCTGGCTCTAAAAGGGCTTTTGAATATTGCAGCCTGGCACAAGTACACTTTTCCAGCACAATGGATTTGCACCCGGTGCAAAGCTTTGGGTATCTGGCCCATAAGTTTCTAATGGTCTTCAGACAGTGACATTGATTCTCTTCCCGACCCTTATCCATTTTATAAATCATGACATCATTCTTAGCCAGTCAGGACTGTTAATTTCTAAACATTCCAGGTACTCTTGTGACCACAAAAGGGTGACTCATGCACACAGTTCTAAAATTCTGAAGTTCTAAGTTCTGCTGGCATAGTCCATTTCACACAAAAGAGATTCTCTAATATTTTGTAAAGTAAAACATTTTAATTTTAAGTTCAAATCCCTTTTCTTAAACAAATGTTTTTCACATGATTTATAATATATTTATACTTAAAGATCCTGTGTCTTTATGGATATAAGGATTCCTTCTCAAGTCCATTGTGTGTGAGAACTGCTCAGCTTCCTTTCATATTTCTCTCAGCCAAAGAACTTGAGAATGCAGTCTTGTAACCAGAAGAGACACAGTAACTGTACATATAAACATACATCACATCACCATGATATGAGGACACAGTGGGACCTAATGGTGGTAACAAAAAAGCAAAACACTAAAATAAATGAGATAAAAATTCAGTCAACCATTATAAATCTCTTGCATAAAGATGTCCCCTCATTGCAGTAATAGTGCTACCACTCTGTGCCAGTAACTCTGGTTCAGGAGTAGAGCTGGGTTGAAGAAGGGTTGGCCAAGCAGGGGAGTTTAGCATCTGATTTAATGCTCCTTTCCTCTAGGGGTGAGGACTTCAATTCCCTGCTACCAAACCACCCCCCTGGGTGACCACAGTGGGAGGTGTAACAGATGGGGAAGGATGTCTCCAACACTGATGGGACAACCTATCATGACTTCACCCCAAGACGTCTTCAAGGGGAAAGTGAAGCAAAAGGGAAAAAAAGGCATGCCTTGAATGCAGGATGAACCCAGCACCTGTCAAGCAGGCACCATGCCAAATGCAATCCAGTCTCTGGAGGGAGAGGACCCATCCCAGTGGCCGAGGACAGTGTAGAGGAAGGGAAGTCCTGGGGATGGTGGGGTGACAGGGTGCAGACATTCGGGATGTGGGCACTGACCTGCAGAGAGAAGCAGAAAGATAAATAAATAAACAGATAAATAAATGACTTGTGTAATTTCAGCCAATCAGACCTCAGAACTGCAGGATCGCTTATCATGCTCACAGTTGACATCTTGAGTGGGAACATTAAAGTAGAGGTGGAGGTAGGTGGGTTGACTAGTTTTTGTGAGTGTAACATAAAAAACATATTATAAATAGCTGACAAGTGATTATACTAAGTTATATGGGTTTCTGAGAGATGTATTTTATTGTAAAAGAGGGTCATATCTTGTAAAGTTTGGGCAGCCAGATTCACCTGGCTTCATCATTAACTCACCCAGACCTCATGAGATGCCTTCTTTACACAATAAAATGAATTCCTTGGAAGCCCATTTCACTTATAATTGCGAGTACAGTGGCCTATAAAATTTGACTAAGTTAGGTAGGTAGTTAAGGTTTTATTATTCGACAAAATGTCTTTATAATCCTTAAAACTTCAGCTTGAACTGACTGAGGTGTTCTTAGTATATATCTGTACATTTGATTAATGGCCACCTCCAATAATTTCAAGTTTGAAATTGACCATATTTCAGCAGCATACAATACACTTGTTTTAATTTTAGCGTTTCTAACTTTCAGAAGGCCAACTACTGATGTTTGGCCATATTTGGCACTGAATCTTTTGAATGCATTGAATGCTGATTTTTAATTTTTTTGACAAATGAGTTATGTGAGGAGTCCATGATGCACTTTGAGCATACTTTAGCTCAAGCAGTCACAGGTTTTCTCTCTTACTATTTTTGATCCATCTAAGTACAATGATGGAAGCACCTTAGTTTTAGTGCCAAAGATAACCATGTTTGTTTTGCCTCTATTTATTGTTAGTTTATTAATTTTATATTGATTTGCAAAGTGAGCTAACTTATGCTGTAGTCCTAATTTTGATGTTAAAATTAGTACTACATCATCCACATATGCTAAACGTGTACATTTAGTATTAGAGATAGATGGAGAGTGAAATTCAGGGTTATCTAAGGATAATAGTATTGAATTAATGTACAAATTGAATGAGAGTGGGGCAAGTAAATAGCCTTGTCTTACTCCTAGGTTCATACTTATTTGAGAGATTAGATTTCCATTTTGATAGTAACGTACACTTAGCCAAGTATTCTGATGCAATATAATGATAATATTTAATAGATCTGGATGCATATTATAAGTTTTTAATTTTTCCCAAAGGAGAACCCTACTAACTGAGTCAAAATGACTCTTAGGTCGACTAAACAACAGTATATTTTTGTCTTCATTATAGTAACATATTTCCATATTAAATGGTTCAGTACATAACAATGTTGAACCATGGAATGGCCAGCTCTAAATCCATTTTGTGTTTCAGTAAGAAGATAATTTTCTTCGGCCCATTGTTGCACCTGCTTCAATATTATCCTGCAAAAATGTTTTCTGATATATCTAATAGGCTTATGGATCTATATATGTTTGGAATAGTTATATCACCCTTCTTAAAAATAGGGCATATTGTATTACCTGCCCATATCCTGGGAAAAGAATTGTTTTGACACCCATATTTACATAAATAATGCAATATTGGGACCCACCAATCCTGAAATATTTTATACACATTGGCCAAAATATTATCAGGCCCAGGGGCCTCATTCAGGAATGTTTTATCAATAACTTCCTTTATTTCTGTTTTATTTATATAAATAAGTTGAGGGAACATTGTTTGTTGTTGGTGTCTTAATAAATATAAAGCTTGTTCTTTAGTAGAGAAGTATATATTTTTTTAAACATTCTTTCCAATTGTAAAGAGTAATTGCAACCTCTGTTTTACTGGAATATTGACTAAAGTCATGGCAAACTAAAAGCCAGAATTGTTTTGTGTCTTTTCTTATTACTGATTTTCTTAATTCATCCCACGACTTTAAGTAGTATTTTTTTTTCTTGCTCTATGACTTCCTTATATTTTGTTTTTTGTTTATTCAATATTTTTTTTTTTAATTAAGTTGGGAGGCTTCCTGTAAACACAAACTAAACAATTTAATTGATTCTTAGCTTTCCCACATGTGTCATTAAACCATGTCCTGTCTTTTCCAGACTCAGTGGATACCTGAGTAAAAAAGGGTCCAATGTAATATATCATGTCATTCCATATATTGATTATTTTCCCAGCTTCTGAGAGGCTTGTAATTTCTATTTTAAGGCTATTTACAAAGTCTGAACTGAAGATTTCTTCGAACATATTTATTGTTGGCCCATGCCACTTAACTCGAGCATTTATTATTTCAATCTGTGGTTGTGTAATTGAATTTTGAGTTATTTCTATTGCATATTTTGTCTGCCATGTTGTTAATACTAGTAGGTGAGCTGACTCTGGGCGAGTAAATTTTTTTTTGCAGTTAATCCTTTTTATTAAGTATCATAAACGATAAACAGTGTAAACAGTACAGATACAAACGTAGGCAGTGAGCAATGAGTTAATACAGTATAACTAGATCTTCACAGATTTTATTCGCTTCTAAGTTTACCCATACTAGATATATCACTGATGATCCATTTGGTCCTATATAAGTAAATTCTCCTTCTAGATCACTTTGTGATCCTCCATTTAATAAACAAAAATTTGCTTCCTCCATTATTTGATTTATTTGTTTTTTATTTATTTGAAAGTTTTGACCGGGAGAGACACACTAATCCATGACTTGTTTCCAGGTGCAACCCAGGGACAAGGGAAGGAGAATATGTGTACAGATATAGACTGATTTACAGAACCAGATTAAGCCATTGGTTGTATTTTAGTGAATGGGGGGAATTTGGCTAGAACACTGGGGAAATTTCTTTACTCTTATCGAGAAGTGCCATGGGATCTTTAACATCCACCTGAAAAGCCACCAGAACAGGAAGATGGGACCTCAGTTTAATGTCTCATCCAAAAGACGGCACCTCAGGAGTGCAGCGCCCTCATCTTGATGCACTACAGTGTCAGTTTTGGGATTTATCCCACGTTCCTGGTGTGGGGTTAAAACCCACCACCTTTCAATCTTCTGGCCTCACAGGTGAGTGTGCTACCTGCTAAGCCACTGACACTGCTAAAGATTGAGGATCTTCCCTCTTTTATTAGTGACCTTGGCCCACATATTCAAAGGAGATGCGCTGCCCAAAATGGAGATGTGTGGCACATCTCAGAAAATGTGCGGAAGAATGATATTCGAAGGGGAGATATGCGGTGCACATTTCTAAATGTGCAATCATGCAGAAATAATGTATGCTGTGCAAAAAAGGGGATGTGTACATGAATATGCCATGCATCCATATATTCAGTGAAAATGTGCAGCACATCTGCCGTGCATCCCAGAAGTGTGCCATGCAAAGTTAGGCAGACAAAAGAATGACCTAAATCAGCCAGCTACCCACAGGAAGACCACGGAACTGCAGGCAGGTCATCCTGAGACAGCCCTTGGAGGTGCACCAGGATGTGCTCCAGGTGCCCATACGCAGCAGTCATGCCAGAACAGAAGTACCCAAAGCCACAGGTGCTGGCACACCATGAGCACCACCCAGAGAACCATCCCCCACACTGCATCAAGGATGCAGACACCCAGATGCCACATGCCAGTGCTGTTGGGTGCCCCCCTTGCACACCAGCAGAGCAGATGGCCACATATACCAGCTGACATGGCCTGCACCCATGTGGCCTGCAGGGTGCCACCTGGTGGTGGCATGCAGCCAGGGAGACATCTGGGGCAATGGTGGCATGAGTGGAAGCCTGGCATGGGCCAGGGAATGACCTGTGGCACACAGCCCCACAGTGGTACACCATAGGTGCACACAGGTGGGACCCGCCCACTTGGGTACCTGATCACCCTCTGCACACTGCCATTCCTTGCACTTATCATCATGTTCCTCTCATATGGGGGGATGAGGGGCACTGCAGGTGACTGTACATTGTATATGGAGCTGGTGTATCACAAGTATGTGGTATACCGATCAAACTGTATCACCCTGTGCTCTCCCCTGTCGCTTGTCCAGGTGGGCCCCCGTACCCCAGTCCAACCCTGCACATGGATATGACTAATAGCACTGTACCCAAGTCAATGCAGTCTACTCACCACAACACAAAAATTCCATCACACTTAGGGCTGGCCCGCTGGTGCAGCAGTTGGATTTCTGCTTGTGATGCCGGCGACCTGGGTTAGGGAATGGACCCGGGTCACTGGAGGGCCGGCCAGAGGTAGTTGGATTGAGCATCCTGTGGACTGATCTCCTTCTATGGGGGGTGGGTGTGGGTCATGCTCAGCACTTGACGAACCCCTGGTGGAGGCTGGGGGTTTGCACAGCTACCGGCACCAGCATCTGAGATGCTGAACGTCATTGCATGTCCCCACCTCTGACAAAGCAGGAAAAACTCTCCCTGCAGCTGGCCACACTTGTGAAGTCTGCCCCTGGCTTCAATCAGCCTCTGGGACATCACGATCCCCCAGGCAGTTACTTGTCATGCGCACTTGGGTGCAGCATCAGCGCCCTCTGGGGGGGTAAGCCAGGGGTACTGGGGGAGCAAAGAATGTAAGGGGTGCTTGGAGGTGGAGGCTCAGGGATGCCATGACCAGGCTGATGTACAGCGGCAGGCTGTGGGGGCAAAAAGAGAGAAAAAAGAATTCCATCATACCTGCCTACTAGGCTGCAGTACCTCCTGTTCATCTTTGTGGGGTGGTGGGGCAGTCCTGCAAAGCTGGAACTGCGCATGCCTGGGGTACACAAATGGCCTGAATACATTCCAGTAATGAGCTGCGCATGTGGGGAATGGCCTCAGGATGTGCAGTGAGGCCATTTGAATATCCCAGCTGCATCTTGCAATTCTACGAACTGTGCATGTGGCCGACTAGCCCGCATTTCCCTATGCTCCGCATAGGACCCAGGTCACCTGCTGCACCACGCATCTCCCACTGCGTGATCGCACATGTTCAGGATATTCAGACAGACATGTGTGATCGCATTTCAAAGAGCATCTTCTGAATATACCATTATTTTGTGCCAGCGCATCTCAATTATGCAACGCAGGCACTTGAGTGATGCAGCCTGGGACTTTTGAATATGGGACCCCCTTATCTTTTGTCTTCCTAATGAATTGTAATTTTTGGTTAGCTACATTTATTCCTTGAGCAGTTTCACCATAGAAGAAAGCAGTTTTTGAAATTTGGGCATTAAAATCTCCCATTAAGATAACTGGTTCGTGTTCATACTTCTCCATGACCTGTCTAATTTGAGTTTTTAAATATTCCCATGTATTTTTATTAAAGGTTTTATTTGTGGGTGGGATATATTGGGGATACATGATGGGCAGGAGTGGGATATGGAAAATATTCTCACTCCTGCAGAGTGAGAATGCACATCTGATTCTGCAGGACTGAGAATATTTTCCAAGGAGCACATCAATTCGCTCCTGACAATTCGTAGTGAAGCACTGACAGTATTACAGAGAAATTCTGTAACGGGAGTGAAACTGCAAGGAGGGTGTAGTGCAGGAGCTAATTGAGTTGGGAGCGAGCTGTCGGGAGCAAGTTGACACGGAGCGAAGAGACAGGAGCGAGTTGACTTTGACCCTATTTTCCATATCCCATGATCTGCACATCATGTGTGCAATTTATACCACAGGAGTAAGAGCTTTAGGAATTTTTTTTCTATTGTTGTGTGTTTCCTGCTCATTCTGTATGTGATATCAGTGTATGTGTGTGTTCATGTGTGTGTGTGTGTGTGTGTGTGTGTGTGTGTGTGTGTGTGTGTGTGTGTGTGTGTATGTGTTCTGAATGGATTGGGAGTCAGAAGCACAGGTGAGTGTGTTTTGCAAAACTAATTGAGTAAGTTATAGGTTCAGTGAGAAAGAGAAACTGCTGCAGGTAGCACTGAGAAAGAGAAACCGCTTTGTAAAAGAGTTTCATTTAGAATTCAGGTTGTTTTGAAGCTGAGATCAGCACAGTAATGGGCTAGGAATGTTAGAAACACAATGAGACACAGGTGAGAGTGCTTTGCAAAGCTAACTGAGTAAGTTGCAGCTTCAGTGAGAAACAGAAACTGTTTTCTGAAGCAATTTCAGTTAGAATGGAAGCTGCAGTGAAGATATTCTCACTCTGGTGACATCAGCAGAGTGTGGATAAGTGTTGATATCCTCACTCTGCTGATGTCATCAGGATTTCTCCTCACTCTAGTGGAAATAACACAGTATATCCTATTGAGAAAGCTCTCACCCCCGTGGTATAAATATATTTATCAAAATTACTTCCTTCCCTTCTTTTACTAGTTTTAATATTTGCATCTCTTTCACTTGGGTTTCATTTACAGATGCTGCAATATTTAATGTTGTTTTAACATAGGTTATAAGACCTGCACTAGGTCTTCCATTTTTCTTGTTTTTGATTGCTGGTATAATAAATCCTATATATCCCACAAGTAGAGGTGGTTGATTATCTGTCACACGTTTCTTGTAAACATAGTATATTATTTGTTAATAAAAAAAGATTTACATTCCACATCTGCCAACTTGTTACATAATCCCTCTATATTCCATGACATCATATACATTTTATTATGATTTTTCATAATTGCTACCTCTGTTTCTTGTAATTGTCTGTTTGGATCAAGAGTTAAAAGAATCATAAATGGATTTACACTATCTTGTATCAGTTTGTTCTTGTAGCATATTTTCCTCTAGTTCCTTGCCCTCCACTATTCTAAAATCAGTCAATGATATACCACAATTATCCAATATCTGTGCTTTTTTAAGCACAAGAGACATCAGTTCAGTAGGTTTAAATGTAATATCTATCTGGGGAAGTTTATTTCTCCAGAATGCACCTTAATACGTTCTATTACATTTTAAGTGATGTTTATACTTATTGCACACAACAAGAATGTACCTATTTCTCCTTTTAAAACAGCTACAGATTTTTTTTGTTTGTTTGCTCCCAACCAAAAAGTGACATGGTTTAATTTCCCATTCTGGTATAGCAGTTTTGTTGTAATCAGAAATCACTTTCAGAACTCCATTCATCCATAATTAAACTTTTTTTCTCCAATGAATTACCATCATCTCTTGGCTGTGGCTTGCTCTCTTCATTTTCTTGGGGTGCCATTGGTATCAAGTAAGGGTAACAAATATAAACTCTGTTGTGTTTTAAACTATCTTCCAAGTCCCCAATTTTAAATGCCAATGCCTATATCTTACAGTACAACAGTAAACAATTAATATGGATTTGACTAGGAGGCCTTATACTACAATATTCATCTGGTGTATAGTCTTCCAGTTGTAATGATTATGTCATCCAGTCTGCCAATTTTGTCAGTGTTTCTTTAAAAAATCTTTCAATTCCATAAATATTAAATAATCTTTGTTCTGTATAGTTTGTGTATTTATTTTGTCTTTGGACATTTCTGGCATCTCTGGGCACATAAATGGGCACCTTCGGCCTTCCCTCCTATTACAGTTCCTTCAATTACATTTTGACTTATTTTCTCACTTTGCAAAATAGAAGAAGTCAGAGATTCATTCTTTTGAGCTGTAATTAAAATTAGTTCTGTATTTTCCTCTCTAATCACTTCTGTATTATTTTGTTCTTTTTGCTTCTTTTTTTGTTTTCTGTATCCCCTTGATGTTTTATTTTGTTTTAGTCATAATCCTAGTTTTCCCTTTCCTGTCTGTAGTTTGTTTTTGCTTTCTGTGCCCTTGTGTTTTCTTTGTTAATCTTTTCTCTCCTTTTTTCCATATTCCTAGATTCTATAGGTTCATTAATCACCTCTCCATCTCCATCTCTTTGAAATAGGAATGGCAAATGGACCTGAATGGCTTTATTATGTGTTTCTGTGTTCTCTACCACTTTTTGTTCTGTCTGGTCCAGTGTTTCCTCAGCTCCCCTTGAGTTCTTAGTTAATTTGTCCAGAAGTATTTTATTATAGCAAACATCTGTTCTTAAAGTGGCAATCTCTTCTTTCAACACCCACAGATTTTCTAAAATAACAACATTTGCATAGTCAGTTTTTTTTCTATTATTTCTAGCATTTGTTTTGATAATGTGATAATGCAAAGGAGGATGTAAAAGCTCCCTCATCTGTGAAAAAAATCTTAATTATAATTATATATTTGGTTCATATTTTCCTTTTGTAATGAAAGATGAGGGGAATTTACAGTATCCAATTTATGTATTAATGAGGAGGCTGGAGATAACCTTGGGGAAATTGACAAAGGTGTAATTATGATATTGGAACCCTCTACCTTTTGCTAGCTGTTTTAGTCCCATCATGGTAAAATCCAGATCTTGTTTTACTTGTGGTAAACTATCTTTTATGATAGAATTTCCCAAATCTGGTTTTGGATAATCTTTTTGGGGACTAACTTGCTTATGAGAACTGTTATCTGCTTGACCCATCAAAAGTGGGTGAGAAGCTGATCTTCGTTGACCCCATCCTTCCCTTCTGCATTTATAGGATCATCTTGGAAGCTATCATAATATGTCTCCTTAATCAAATTTAATGATTCCTGGAAGTAACTTGTACTTAAATCTGAGTTCCCCCAACTATTAGCTTGGGTAAATTCAAATTCTTCCACATAATACCAATCAAGGGGTTCTTTATTATAGTCAGGTACATTACCCTTATCCGGATTAATTTCTTTTCTTGATGCACAATTATTTAGTTCTTTTACAACTGGCATTGAGGCATCCTGAGGAGGGGAATATGTTTTTGTCAAAAAAGTTATTTTAATTTGCTTAGATTCACCCTTTAGCTCTAAAGTTTCCCCAGATTCCATTTTCTTGACTGTAGTTTTCCCTGGCTTTATCTTTTTCAATTACAGCTTCTTGTTGTTTCTCCTTTAAAGGAGAGCATGCAATACACTTCTAGTATTAACCATTTTATCTAAACAGATATCTAAAACTTCTGGAAATAATAATTGAGGCTTATTTCTGATAATAAAGTAAATAATTTGTAAATAAGCTCTCTCTTTTTATAATAGGAGTTCTAATATATGACAAATAGTGATTTCAACAATCCATTTACCAAAATGTAGCTATTTTACAATCTAAGAGTTAATTAGACAAGACATCCAAAACTAGGAAAACAATTATCCAACTGCTCCATGAATCTATAAGCCAGGTAATTTCCTATCTAATAGTTATCAGTTATCCTAGCTATCAACTACTAGCTCTAAACCAATAGATATAAATTTCTAAGGTGTCTAATTTATGCAGTAATATATCTCAGTTGTAATTGTTTATTATCAATGCGCAATATATTTATAGTGCTGTTCTAGACAGTTATGAAACCCACAGATATGACTGCGTAATAATATGACTTTGTAAAAAAACTCTTTATCTAATATATTTAAAATGCTGTTCTAACAGTTTTGAAGCCCACGACTATAACTGTGAAATAGTGTGACCTTGTCAAAATCTTCTTGTCTTAATTTAAATATAAAACACCTGAAGGTGAACACTAACTATAAAATAAATAAAATAGAATCTATGTCTAGAACTTTTTAGAATTTTCAACAAGGTGCAAATGCAGGTATGCAGGTATAAATTTCAATCTGAAATCTCTTTCTGATCCAAAGTCATAGGTTTCAGGCTGAACATTTATCCAAAAATAGAAGATAAATATAGCCAGAATGTAACTTCAGCCTGGTTTGCAAGTCTGTTGTACAGTTCTCCTCAAAAATTCCTAAGAATAGTTCAAGTCTTATCCAGGGTTTATTCAGTGCTTGATCAGTACTTAATCAACTGGTCAGTCATTAAAAAAAAAATTTAAATAAGTACTGAGCAGGTCAGAGGTGTAAAATACCTAATCATTTGTATGTTTTATTTTCATTTAAATCTTGTTATACTCACAGTACCTCACTGCTTCTTTATTGTAAGGCTCACTGTTAAGTTCACAAACCCAAAGAAAACATTTTTACTCAGTAGCAGAAAAAAATGCATTGTGGCCAGCAGTGAGTCTTGCACCAGTATCTTTTTAACAGAAGCTCCCAATGTTTGTATGTTCTCTCAATCAATTATATTAATTTTTGATCAGCTTCAGGCAGTCCAATAAGTAATCCAAAAGGAGAATAAAGTATGCATGTCTCAAGAAAGCAGAGTTGAGCCACTGCAAGAATAAAAATCATAAATAATAACTATGCAAAGCTAAAGGCTGATACCTTAACAATCAGTGAAATAAGCGAAAACAGTGTCTCAATGTTAAACTCACAAGGTAGTTACTACTTCATTTATGTAAATGTACAGCTACTCCAAGTTATTAAATTTAGCTGCTATTATGTGCTAGCATTCACCTTTCTGATCAAAGAAAACTAAACATTTTACAAAGTGTACCCAGGGTTATACAATGGAGAACACATTCTAAACAGAGGTACTTTGTATTAACAATCAAGTTTACAAAGATACAAACTATGCTATCAGGATTCCACAGGACATCTCACATAAAATTCTTTTAGTCAAATTTTCCCTTGGATAACGGGTTCAGCAAACCAAGCACCGAAACTCTAGCTGGCTTGTAAAGGGAAGGTCCATATGTGCAGATCCTAATCATACACGGAGATAGCTGCATGTTTTTCCTCCTTTCTCCTCAAGCATTAATGGTGATTCTGAGTTAGAATACCATACATGCACCTTTTAAATCTACCTTGATTTTCAAACTATTATGGGCTAATGGAATTGGTAGTGAAAGTAATATAAGTGGTCAGGTGACCAAGCAGACATTTGAATTTTAAAGGTCTATCTGCTAAAACTACAAAAAAATTAAAGACCAATAAAAACAGAATTTAACCAAATCTGAAAATGCTATGGGAGGATTTAAACAGGACTTTAAACAATTTTAAAATATTTTAGCTTATTCAGTACTTATTCAGCACGTATGCATAATACTGCAAACTACAACTGTAGCTAAAAGAAAGGGAAATACTATTTGTATATGTATATATATATATATATATATATATATATATATATACAGTATATGTAATAGATATACCACTCTGAGGTGTGCAGTCACACTCTAATATATCACGCCTTGGTGTGCATTGTGCGATAAGGCCGCAAGGCCGAGAGTGTCAACCTGCCTACAGCGCATGTGATATCAGAGTGCCACTGCACACCCCAGAGTGGTTTATCTATCTTATAAAATGTCAAAATTGTTTTGAAGGGGTAAAAGTGCAGGTGTGCGGTCATGCTCTGATATACATACGGTCATGTGATGCTCATCATCCAATAAAACAACAACAATTTCCTACCCATTTATATAAATATATATATATATATATATATATATATATATATATATATATATCAGATTTTTTAAATCAACCAGCATGAAATAGAAATAAAATAAGATAAATTATGACAATATGACAATAAACTTTCCTAAAAATATCTAAATGGGTTAATCATGTATGCTTAAAAAGCACTGATAACACTAAAAATGGAGCAAGAGAAGAAAAGATTAGCACACTCTTATATAGCTGTGAAATTGTGAACAGTCAGGTCCTTAAAGTGTCCAACCCTCTGCAGGGCCACCCTGGGATTTCTGCCTCAGATGTGGGCTCTGCCACTGCCTGGACTCCAGCACCAGGAGCAGGAACACAGTACAATAAGGGCTCCACTGTAAATTCATCCACATAAGACAGCCTAAAAAGGGCACTGACTGTAAGCCAAAAAGTAGTGGATCTCCTTAATTTTACTTCAGCAACAGAAAAAGATGAATTCTCTCAGTTGCACAGGCAACGGTGGCATACCTGTTAAAAATAAAGGGCTGGTGTGTCAGCGTCCCTGCTTCTTCTGCTCCTCCACAACAGATTAGCATACACCAGTACAATCTTCTCTCCCCCAGCATGTATCATTTATTTACTTTGAAGAGTTTCACCAGGAAAACAACATAAACTGTGAACAGCTAGTTTCCAGAAGCATCCTGGGGGAGGGAGGGTTACATAAGGAGTAGGGGAACTGGCAATAAAGAGAAGTGGTGATCAGAACTATATACATTAAAAATGATAAATTACAAGCAAATAAGAAACATGGATATATACATATATACATATATTGCATACATATATACAAATATACACTTGGATAGAATGCAAATCCCTAAATCAGACACCTCAATGTGGTCATCATGGCGACAGAGCAATTACTATTTGGACACATTTGAATTACACCTAAATAAGTACATAGGAGTGTAACTGTGGACAGTGAGCAATGCAACAAAACTTGCATATGGATATAAGCACAAATAGTAAGGGAGGAAAGGATACAAGTGCTAAGTTAATATCCTTGTATGTCAGGTACTTGTAAGGAGAATTAAAAATGGTGGGGGGAGGGAAGAGATAGTCAAGACCTACTCCCCTTCAGGATGTTGAAAACCCCTGCAAGGGGCACGTGAAATACATGTAGGAGGAGTTAAGAGGGTAGGATGTGTGGGGAGAAAACAGCAAACAAGACCATCTCCCCTTCAGGATGTTGAAAACCCTGCAAGAGGATGGGGAACTGGCATGAATAAAGAGAAAAGGTAGTTAGACCTTCATTCCTTCAAGATGAAGAAGACCCTGCAAGGGGACTGGGAACTGGCACATGACTAGAGAGAAGGAGGTAGCGGGGAAGGGGAAGCAAAGGAGGCAATAGGGAATGGAGGGGAGGAAAAAAGGCAGCCAAGCCATTCTCCCTTCAAGATGTTGAAAACCCTGCAAGGGACTAGGAGTTGGCATATGAATAGGGAGAGGGGATAGTGGGAGGGGTTAGCGAGGGAGAGAGGGAGAGGCAGTAAGGGGATGGACAGAGAGGGATGGAAGAGTGAGGAGTGGAAGGTGAGGAAAATTTAGAGATAGAGGTAAGATGTTTGAAGGGTGTGAAATATGAGAGAGGAACAGGTTGTCAGAAAGGGGGGAAGGGAGGATTGGAAGGGAGGTGGAGGTAGGTGAAGAAGAGGGAGGGAGGGAAGATGGAACTCTGGAGAGATTTGCAAAAGGAGAAGACAAGGAGGTGGAGGTAGGTGAAGAAGGAGGAGGGTGGAGGGAATTCTGAAGAGGATTGTGAAGGCAAAGGCAAGGAGGGGAGGGGTGTAGGTACTCAGGGAGGTTAATTGTAGTTGCAGCAGTGAACAGTGTACCTCTGAAGAAGGAGTGCAAGGGAGTACAGTACTGAGATTCAGCAGAGTGAATTTCGAGGGGAAGAGAGTTCCAGCTGCTAGGAAAGTAGAATGAGGAGGAAGAGCGACTGGAGGAAGTACACCACGGTGGGAGAGAAAGCATTCTGTATGTTGAGGATCAGAGAGAATAGCAGACGGGGAGGAGGAATCGATAAGAGGGAGAACAGGTAAGAAGGCAGAGAGCCAAACCAGTACTTACCTACCAGGTTAGCGGTGTGGGACAGGCACCTAGAAGAGAGGGAGGGAAGGAAAGTGAGGTATAGAGATTGCAGTGTTGGGTGGGGGGCAGCCAAGTGTGTAGTGGCAGGAGGTGTTGAAGAGAGTGTCCAGCCTGGATAGGATGGTTTTAGGGGCCGAACTGTAGACAAGGTCCCCAGAGTCGAAAACGGGGAGAATCATCTTTTGGACAATTTCATGCCTAGCTTGCATGGGCAGAAAACTGCGGTTTCTGTACAGGGCACTGAGCTTGGGGAGGAGTTTTTTGTAAATGGCATCGATGTGTACACTGAAGTCTAGATTTTTGTCTAGCCACAGCCCAAGGTACTTAAATGAGGCACATCATCCAGATTGGAACCTGACAGGGTATAAAAGGTGGGGGAGTCTAATCTGGATGGCTCCTGTCTGGTGCCAAAGGTCACAGAGAACATGTTTTTGACATTCAGAGAGAGTTGGTTAGTACTAAACCAGTGCTGGACATTGTTAAAGTCCTGTTGAAGGCTGGTAGTTACTTCAGAAGGGGAACTCCCAGAGGAGAATAACACGGTGCCATCTGCACACATCTGTATGCTAGCATATAAGCAGATGTAGCCAACTTCCAAACCTTAGGTACAGTCACGTCTGAGAAGGAAAGGTTCAGAAGATAGGACAGAGGGAGAGCAATAGTGTGGGCCAAGAGGTGAAGAAGCCTAGGATCAAGCCCATGAGGGCTTTTCCCTTTGTTGGGATTTAGGGCAAGTAAAATTCACAGGGTGTCATCAGGGAGGACAGGTTTAAAGGTGAAGCATGAGGTGGAAGTGGATTGAGTGTGGGGTGGGGCATTAGCGGGAAGAGAAGCAATCGAGGGAGAGATGCAAGGAGGGAGGAGGCACAGGTAGTTAAGAAGTTATTGAACTCCTCAGCCATGGTGGGTGGGTCGTTAATTATCTGGGAGCCAATTTTTAGGACAGGAGAGGGGAGTTGGGAGGGTGGTGAAAATGGCAAGGATAACCTTTCAGAATTTTGAAGGATTGTTTATGTTATCTTGGAAGGAGGCATTGAAATAGTCCACCTTGACTAGATGAATTGCATGGGTACAGGCATTCTGAAGTGTGCGATAGCACTGCAGATCTTGTGGGGTACCTGAGGCCTTGAATGCAGCCCATGCTATGTCATGTGCATGTTGACATGCAATGAGTTTGGCCAAGATCCAGGTAAGGTGGCTACCATGGACCCCTGCATTTCTTAGTGGGGCATGGCAGTGCCAGACAGATAAAATCTGAGTGGTAAAGAAGGACAGGTCTACATCCACTAAAGGGACAGTGCAAATGGGTGACCAGTTGATACTTGTCAGCTTGCTATTGATGGCAGAAATGTTGAAGGAGTGGAAAGAGTGGATTTTAAGGATGATAGACGGGGATTTTGTATGGTGGATTCTGCACACACAGTAGACCATATGATGGTCACTAAGTGCATCAGGGAGTAAACCAAACTTAATGATGCAGTGGGGGTGGAAGATAGAACCCAGCTGAGTAAGGTATATTTGCCAGTTTTATAATTTAGGCACGTGGGGTCTTCTAATAATTGCTTTAGGTTCAGGGAGGCTGCATGAATGCAGACTTTGGACTGCTTGCTGGAGAGCCACTTTATGGTAAAATCCCCAAGGGTGGCCAGGGATGTGATGGTAGAGGGGAGATGAGAAATAGAGGAGAGCTCTGAGACAGAAAGGTTGGGACAGCAGTAGACACCGCCAACATAGATGGGGGGAAGGATATTTTTATTAGTAGGAGCTCATAGGCTGAGGGGGAGGAGGTGGATAAGCAGATAGAATATTTGATTAAGGAGGAGATATACATAGTGACACCCCCAGCCCTGCATTGTGATCTTGGCAGATGAAAGAGGATGGAGATGGCAGTTTCCAGGATTTTAGGGCTGAGCCATGACTCCAAGATTATAAGAATAGAGGGTTTTAGTTGAGATACGAGTGGCTGCAGGAGGTAAATTTTAGGGACCAGACTTCTACTATTTAAGTGGTATATACTTAACTCCTTTGGAAAATTGGATGTAACGAGATGGGGGAAGGGACCAGGGTTGGGCTCAGCATCACCAGATGTGAAAAGGAGAAGTAGTATTAGTAATCTAGATACTATAGCTGACCATTTCTTTATTTGTGGGCGAGGATGACTGGTGACTGTGGAGGAGTCAATTTTCCAATTGCAGCTCAGTTTAAGGTTTCTCATGGTAGCTAAGTGGAGCCCCATTCCATAGAGGAAACCAGCAGTAGGGCGCCAAGGTGAGTGTAGGGAGCAGGGCTAACAGGAGGAGGTATGGGTAGGTGAGATTGAGGGAGGGCAGGTTGGTGATGGGAGTGGAAGAGAGGGTTGTGAGGAGGGAGGAAGGGAAGTAGGAGTGATGAGGAGGGGAACACAGGCAAGAAAGAGGAGCAGCATGATAGTTCACTGGGAGACAGTAGAATTATTTGAGACAATAATAGAGAAATAGGTAAACACTGGGGGACACCGGAGTTTGTTAAGTTGAGAGGGGTAAAGAAAGGAGGGAGTGAGAGAATGTAACCAGAGGAGTGGTAGGGTGAGTCAGGGATTTCAAGAAGGGCAGTGGTAGGAGAAGTGTATAAGGAGGCTTATAAGAGGAGGGGCTGGTGTTGTCACATTAGGTGTAGATGAGAAACCTGGTAGCTGCAGCAGCAGCTCAAAAGTAAAAGTAGCAGCAGTCACCGCAGAAAATCAAGTCCTTCAGCTAGCTATTCAACCCAGTCAGGTGGTGCTGGAAGAATTGCTGCGACCAATCGCAACTAGCACTGGGAGAAAACTGCCAGAATTGAAGAAACCGTAGATCCAAGGGATCTGTACCTGGGAATAGGTCTTGTGGCTGCAGACAGGGGCAGACGATGCCAAACAAATCCAAGCACAGCACCGCCTGGATGGGAAGCCTGATTGGGGCTCGAGGTAGCTGGGAGTAGGTCTTGCACCTGCAGGCAGGGGCGGGCAGCGCTGAACAAACCCAAGTGCCATACAACCTGGACGGAAAGCTCGATCAGAGGCTCAGGGTATCTGAGAGTAGATCTTGTGGCTCCAGGCAAGGGTGGACAGTGCTGAATGAACCCAAGTGCCGCATCGCCTGAATGGGAAGACAAATGAGGGGCTCAGAGTATCTGGGAATAGGTCTTGAGGCTGCAGGCAGGGATGGACAGCAGTGAACAAACCTAAGCGTCACACCGCCTGGATGAGAAGCCTGATCAGGGGCTCGGGGTATCTGGGAGTAGGTCATGCAGCTGCAGACGGTGCCGAGCAAACCCAAGCACCAGACCACCTGGATGGGAAGCCCGATCAGGAGCTTAGGGTATCTGGCAGTAGTTCTTGCAGCTGCAGGCAGGGGCGGGTGGCACCGAACAAACCCAAGTGCTGCACCATCTGGACGGGAAGCTCAATCAGGGTCTCAGGGTATCTCCTCATCAGTCCAAATGGATCAAAACTTTATTAAAATGTTATTTTGGGTTACTTCCATCTAATTTTAAAACTACTCCATAGAAATGTATCTTGTCTTTCAGGATTAAGGAACCATTCCAAATGGTATCTACCTTCAAGAGTGGCTGAGTTACACTATAAAAAATCCACATGTAACACATTTTCACTCAATTTTGCAAATATGTAAACTGCCAAATTGTGAGCCACCATAACCTCAAAACAACTAAATAAAATGACACAACATTTGGTAGGCTAATTGCCCATAATACAAAGGGTGTGCATGTCAATAATCAGGTCTATAGCTCTGAGGATAGCTGAGGGGTATGCAGCCAAATTGACTTTGTATTACATTTTGGTATCCAGTGATACAGGCAAGTCAAATTGAGGGACTCAATATCAGCAAATCAATTTGACCGCCTGTAATAAAAGTGAGTATGAAAGACTAGCTAGTGGGGGAATAGCGAGGGTCCAAAACAAGAATAGCAAATGTAGGAATAGGACAAGTGTGGGATGGCAGGAGAGTGGTAATATGATATGATATGGAAGTCAGACTGCCAGGGCAAATTCAAGCTGTCTGTCTAGTGCTGTGGTAGGGTGTACACCACTAGTGCAGAAAGTTCCGCAGTTTGCGACGTGTGAGAACTTAGTGTTCACTGTCTGACATGGGGCCAATCCTCGCTGTTTTTGTCCTTGCTATTGTGCAAGTTGCTGTTGTGGTTTTCGACAACTTGCACTCACTGTAATGTACGGAGCTGTTAAAAAGTTGCCAATATCACATGGAATCAAAATTTTACAAGCAAGTTAACTCTGGAGGCTGAATTTTCAGCTGAGTGTTAGAGAAAATTGGGCCATATCATAAACACTTGAATGATATGTGTTACAACTTGTCCACACTCATGGTGCACTTTCTCAGTCCTCCTCACTTGTAAGGGCACTTCAGTAGCTGCCACAACTCAGAAGTGATACTCTTACCTGGGGACTTCCTCAGTCTGAATCCCTTCCGAGTCACTGCTCGCACAGTACAGTGTCAGGTAAATGGTCTTTCCGGTCACATGTTCCTGAGACAATATTTCACTTCTGAGACTATTGTAACTGTAGCAGTCTGTGTCCCTTCCGAGACAGACCATGGCTTTGTCAATACCAACAATTAACTATTCCCCCAAAAGATTCAGTCACACAGGCATGCAGTATATAAAAATAGGAGGCAAGAACAGAGTCACACTAGACCCACTGTGGTGCTCCGTGACAAACATAAAATCTTGTAGCTAAGCAGTCACGGCACACCATGCAGATTCGTAAAAGCTAATGACTTGGTGAAACGTTAGACATTTTGTTACTGTGGGCTTCTGAGCTTCTGAGAATTATTTATGTGTTCCATACGGTAAGAAAATAAAAGTTTTGCATATTTTACTACAATTGAACTGTGGACAGTATCCTTGTGTGCATGGTGTGCCATGACTGCTTAGCTACAAAAAGTATATAAAAATAGTATTTACTATTTCAAATATTTATACAGTCTACAGGATATCACAATACACACACAGACTATTGGAATTACAGAGTTACTACAGAAATTAAAAAAAGAAAATAGTCTGCACACACCAAAAGAAACAAATAGAAAAACTATTTTTAAGCTTCTAAAAACTAACAAAGCAGAGTGCAGTCTGGCAAGGCCTCAAAAATCTTCAGCTGCCAGTCCCCCATGATGCATCATCAGATATGTAAGTCTGACATCATAGATCCTTTGTCTCCTGGAAAACCTCTAATTTGAAAAACTGGTCCAAGCTGGCTTTGTACTCAGCACCCTAGTTTCATGGATTGCAATGTCCATCCTTTTGCCTTCCCATCCTGTTTGGTAGAGTCCATGAGGGTTCTAGCTCCCTTGCTCTGCCTTTGTTTATGCTCAAAACAGAGCCTGTGATTATGAAAGCAGTTCACCTCTTTGAAGTGTAAGTACCCTTTAACTGACATGAACTCTATTGTTTGTCCAAATGATCCCCATCTGCCTCAGGCTCCAGTGGCAAACTTAGATTCACCAAACAGCTGTATCTCAGATGAAATACAGAGATCTGGCTTATAATAAAAACAAAACACAAAAACCAAAAACGTTGTTACGCTATATTAGAACATCTGAAAGGTGGTCAACTATTGTGCATATCTGCCACAGCTTGCATGTGTCATTATTTTGCTATGAGGCAGTGACAACTGTTGTTTACCCTGCAACAGGCTCACACTGAAATTGGGGCATACACGTGTGGCAGAATGGCAAAAAATAGAGCCCTGAGATTTTAATCCCCTGTTCCCTCCTGAAGGAGTGTGGATACAGGCCAGTAAAAAGGACATTGTAGCCAGGGAGATTTAAACTGGAGTCTAGAGAGAATGCTGGGGCAAGAGATCACCAAGGAAGGAGAGCACAGCAGGGTAGTATTTGCAGAGAAGACCCCCTTGGGAACAAAGTAGCACAGAGGGGTGACACTTCTCACTTGAATGCAGACCAATATGAAAACTGCACCAAGCAAAATTGGCAAGCTCGAGGATCTGATGCACTTGGAAGGCCAGGACTTGGCCTGATTCATGAAGGGATGTATGCCCATGGAGGGGAGCCTATGTTGACTGGTAGTGTGCAGAGGTCCCAGTCCATCCAAGCAGAAATCTGTACCATCCACAGCCCTGGACACCTGCCCCCTCTGCACCTGGGCCACTTGTGCAGCTACCTGGGCATCCAGTTTGCAAGTAAGTGGCCAAGAGTGTGCTATCACCCAATTTAGAAACACATTTCTATGGTACAGAAAGCCAACACACAGGGTGCAGGCTATGCAGCCTGAAGGGGCTGCTGCAACACTTACAGACCACGTCTACCATGTCACAGGATGTCCCTTGGGGCCCAAGTGATCCTTCGGCCCAGCACTTTGTGCAAGTAGGAAGGGCTGTGAGCCATTTTGGCAGAAGCTCTTGTTTTGGGAACTACATATAGTGTCCCTGATGGGGATATGGCAGTCCTTGGAGGATTGCCATATCCCATGGTCCCCTCCTCTGTTTGGAAGGGGGTTCAACTGCACTGCAGGATCCAGCATATGACTGGATGCCCACTGCCCTGCCTAGCTTTGCCCCCCCCCCCATGCTGCTCTCGCTCATAGCGCTGCACTTCCAGAGAGCAGTAGGCAGGGGCTATGGATGCCATCCATGCAGACAGGTAACTGGGTGCAGAAATCTGGGACTGGGATACATGTCATTCACATGTATCCCAGCCTGTTATATGAGCTGGATCCTCAATGACCCACACAAAGTCTTGGCTGGGGAGGAAAATGACAGGGATGTCAAGAAAGAAATTCAGACTAATCAGAAGAAATAGTTCTCACAGGGATGGAAGTGGGTACAGTAGCTTTCTTTCGAAGAGAAACTGACAACATAGGGCATCAGGAGGATATTGGTTACAAACCATACCACAAAGCCCATCTAGGTTAAGCTGTGTGAAAAGTGGAAACTACTGTATAACAGGAAATATTCACTGTCTATATATTTTCACTGTTCTCGTTGATTTCATAGTAGCAGTGCTAAAATAAAAGACAGTGAATATTAGGTCAGTCATCATTATACATAGTAGCACTTGTGTTTCACCAGTGAAAATAAGATGATGTGAACATGGTGGATGCGCTCAAAGCACTAAATATAATGGCCATGAATTCAAACTCTTATACAGTAGTCACCCAAGGGTCTACTACATACTTCAAGCAGCTTAACAGAGCTTGATGACCAGCTGGTCAGGGAAATTAGAAGGGCATACAAATTTAATGCAGTGGTGATTAGAATTCTGCAAAACAAGAATTGTGGATGGCATTACATATTCTGTATTCTGCTTCCATGTGCAACTGGGTCACCATGGATGCTGCGATTACTACTCCTTCTTGTGGGCTCAGACAAGGTTGAGAGGCCTAGGTCATTAGACTATTGATTGGGAGGTTGTATCCAAGGTTTAAGTAATTTGCATTGTGCCACTACCCATAAAAAAGGTTAAAGTGGGCCTGGTGTCAGTATGGTACAACCTCCTGGGATGTAGTACCTCCTAACCACCTTACAGGAATCACCCCATCTGTGAAAAGAACATAATGCAATGCCAATTCCCCAATGAGCATGCAACGTGTAATCTGCAAAAAGAATGCTCAAAGAAGGATTTAAGTAACAGAACAATAATCATTATTTAGGGACCGGGGGTTAACAGCAAAATGAGGTAGGCAGTTGAAAAGGGGACTGGTCTTCAGTTGCCCTACTAGGCCTAGTCCAATTATACATAGATACATAGACAGTGTCGGCAGATAAGGGCCTATGGCCCACCCAGTCTGCCCATTTGAGCTTGTAAGTTTAATTTATTTTTTCCTAGAAGTCTGTTGCCCTTTAACCCTGACCTCCAGAATTCCTTTATGTCTATCCCATGCATTCTTAAATCTCATAACTGTTTCAGCCCCCACCACTTCCTCTAGCCGGGTGTTCCACTTGTCCTCCACCCGTTCTGTGAAGAAATTCTTCCTCACGTTTCCTCTGAATCGTCCTCCTTCCAACTTCATCCCATGCCCTCTAGTCCTGGAACATCTTTTCCGCTTAAAAATATTGTATTCCTGCACCCTGCTCCTCCCTGTAAGATACTTGTATGTCTCTATCATATCCCCTTTCTCCCTCCTCTTCTCCAGGGAGTACATATTCAATTCCTTCAACCTGCCCTCATAGGACTTGTGATGCAATCCATGTACCATCTTTGTTGCCTTCCTCTGAACCTTCTCTACCCTGTCTATGTCCTTATGTACTGTAAGTAAGGTCCCCAGAACTGTACACTGTACTCCAGGTGGGGCCTCACTAATGTCTTGTATAGTGGAATTATGACTTCCCTTTTCCTGCTGGTGATGCTCCTGCCTATGCATCCCAGCATCCTATTTGCTTTACCTGCTGCCTTGTCACACTGTTTCCCTACCTTGAGGTCATCAAAGATGATAAACCCAAGATCCCTTCCCTGCTTGTTGCATGCTATATCCTCACCCGCCAACTGATATATTATGCCAGGGTTTTTGTGCCCCATATGCATTATCTTGCACTTCTTTGCATTGAATTTCAACTGCCAAACCCCTGACCAATCTTCAAGTTTCTGCAGGTCCCTTCTCATTCTGCCTACACCCTCTGGTGTGTCTACTCTATTACAGAGCTTTGTGTCATCAGCGAACAGGAAAATTATGCCTTCTAGGTCTTGTGCAATGTCACTGATGAAGATATTGAATAGGACCAGTCCCAGCACTGATCCCTGTGGTACCCCACTGGTCACTCTTCCCTCTGTGGAGTGACAGCCATTTACCACCACCCTCTGTGTCTTGCCACCCAGCCAGTTACCTACCCACCACAGTACTGTCCTTCCCACACCCATATTCCCCAGTTTGTGTAATAGTCTTCTATGTGGCACAGTGTCAAAGGCCTTGCTGAAGTCCAGATAGGCCATGTCCACTGCCCTCCCCTGATCCACCTGCCTAGCCACCCAGTCGAAAAATTCAATGAGGTTGGTCTGACATGACCTCCCCCTGGTGAAACCATGCTGCCTTGGGTCCTGTAGTCCATTGACAACCAGATGTTCCACCAATCTCTCCTTCAGTAGTGCTTCCATGATCTTCCCCACTACCGAGTTGAGGCTGACTGGTCTGTAGTTCCCTGCTTCCTCTTTGTTCCCACTTTTGTATAAGGTGACTACATCTGCTGTCCTCCAGTCTTTCGGTACCTCCCTTGTTTCCAGTGATCGGCTAAACAGGATTGCCAGAGGTTCAGCCACCACCTATCTTAGTTCTTTAAGGACCCTGGGGTGCACCCCATCTGGCCCCATTGCTTTATCAACTCTTATTACTTCCAGTTCCTTCAGGACCCTTTCTCGTGTAAAGGGACTTGTGTCCATTTCTGCACCATTCCCACCCCTCGTACTCCCTTCAGACCCATTACCCTCCTCTTCCTCAATAAAGACTGATCAGAAATACCTGTTCAATATGTCAAATTTACTGTTGTCATCCTCCATGTGGCCCCCATCCTCCCTCTTCAGTCTCACTATCCCTCCCTTTGCCTTTCTTTTTTCACTTATGTACCTGTAAAAGGTTTTGTCCCCTCTACCCACTGATTTTGCAATGTGTTCTTCTGTTTGAGCTTTGGCTTCCCTTACTGACCTCCCTGCCTCTCTTTGCTTCTCCTGGTACTTCTCCCTATCCCCTTCTGCCTGTGTCTTTTTATATTCTCTGAATGCAATCTTTTTGGCTTTCACTTTCTCCGCTACCTCCTTGGAAAACCATAATGGCCTCCTCTTCTTTTTCCCCTTGCTAACCTGCTTAATGCATAATGCTATTGTTCTTGTAATCCCCATTTTAAATACTGCCCACTGTTCCTCAACCCCTGATTCCTGTCCCATTCCCCTTAATGCCTCTTTCAAGCGTCTCCCCATTTTCCCAAAGTCTGCCCCCCTAAAATCCAGGATACGTGTTTTTGTGTGGTTTGGTTCTGCTCCTTCTGTGATTTCAAACCACAATGACTGGTGGTCACTGTTCCCCAGGTGCTTCCCCACTGTTTCTCCCATCACACTGTCCCTGTATGTGAGCACAAAGTCCAGTATTGCCTTCTGCTGAGTTGGTTCCATGACCAGCTGCTTGAGGAAGGCATCCTGAAGGGAGTCCAGGATAAATATGCTCCTAGTTGATGCTGCTGCTGGGATGATCCAGTCCACGTCTGGAATATTGAGGTCTCCAACCAGCACTACCTCACCCTTGTCTGTCATCCATTGGATGGCTAGCATCAGCTCCCTATCTGTTTCTTCCTCCTGGGCTGGTGGTCTATAGACCACACTTGTATGGATGGCTGGCCCCATTTTCCTTTCCAGTTTAACCCACATACCTCTCCCTCATTTTGTTCCTCCTGGATCTCTGTGGCCCTTATGTCATTTTTCACATACAGTGCCACTCCTCCTCCCTTCCTACCTGTCCTGTCTCTTCTGAATATGTTGTAGCCAAGTATGGCCATCTCCCAGTTGTGGTTATCATTACACCAGGTTTCTGTGATGGCCACAATGTCCAGGTCTGACTGCACCATGACAGCCTCCAGATCCTTCATCTTGTTGCTAAGGCTCCTGGCATTGGCACTCATGGCATTCCATGATTTGACCTCCCTAGACTGTTGAGCTGTTCTACTCCAGCCCCTTCCCTGGTTGTCCTTTATCCCTGGTTCTCCTTGCTGTCTGCCCTTCTGTTGAATTTTGCCCCTTTTCTGTCTATCCACCTCTTGGGCACTTATCTACATCTTTTGCACACTGCTTTGTAGAGATATCCCCTCCTCCAGTTCACTGTTTACACTGCTAGTGGTGGGGGGTGGGCAACTAGATACCCTCCTTGCTGGCCTGCCAATCCCCTTGGCTAGTTTAAATGCTTGTCAATGCAGCATTTAAACGTTTCATTGAGTGCTTGGATTCCCCTCCAGGATGGATGCAGGCCGTCAGGCTTGAACAAGCCTCCATCACTCCAGGTGGGTCCACAGTCACCAATGAATCCAAACCCTTCCTCACAGCACCAGTTCTTCAACCATGAGTTAAAGTTTGTGGTGCATGTACCCCTATGCTCTCCTTATAGTGACTGCTCTTCTTGTATACTGATCCACTGCAGTCAAAATAAATAGTTTCCCTGGGCTGTATCTGAAGCCCTCCTTTGCCCACCCGTTACACTAAGCCTGTCTCCTCACCACAGTACAGTGTCTGAACTTGCTCTGCTGTACTGGAGACACTACCTTCTCCCTGCTGGTACCAGTGCTTTTCCTTTTAAACCTTTTAAAACACTCTAAGGGAACTCCCAACTAAGCTACTGGATATTCAGTGGCTGAAACGGTTCAGGCCCATAGATGTTGTTGGTGGTTGGTTGGCAGTGATGCACTTCAAGTTAAACAGAAGCAACTGCTCAATTAAACCTCTAACCAAAGACTATGCAACTGCTAAAATGTCTTAACCCTTAAAGCAAGTTATTTGTAGCACCAGGCCTATTGTTCCAAATCCAGTTACATGATTCCCAAATTATTTAACATAAAGTTCTGGTTGCAGTGGCAGGTCTTGAAAGTACTCACAATTCCTATTCTATCAGGCTTCCCTCACAACACAGGACCCCTTTTTCACAGCTTTTGCTCACCTACTCAGCCAATCAGTCAGTCTTTCCAGTCTCTTCATTGGTGCAGGTCTTAGATGTCCTTCCAGTGCTGTTCTTGAGCTCATCTGGCTGCAGCATATGGTCGGCTACGTCATTCTTCTGCAATTCAGAGTAATCTGGGAACCCAGGAGCCACACATCCAACATACCACATCCTGGCATCCAGTCCATAGTGTGTGGCAATTACCAATGCATGGATGTAGCACTGGCCAATCAGCTTTCCACTGTTTGCAGTCACAGTTCAATGCTAGGCAGAGCTGCACCATAGCAAAGTCTCTCACTCAGTCTGCAGGCTCTCAACTGTTACTTTCATGTTTAACTAGCATGCAATTATCTCCTTTTCTAGAGGCAGGAATTCTGCTTCTTCTTTTCACTCCATCTATTCTAGGCAGACACACAGTCTGCCTCTGCAGTGCAGCTAGAACTGTCTCCTAGCATAAAGGAGAGGTAAAATTGTTTAACCAGGAAAGGCACACTAACCCAGAGCTTGTTTCCAGGTGTGACCTGGGAGCATGAGGAAGTTAAGTGACTTGCTTAGGGTCACATAATATGCAAGTGGGAACTGATGGGATTCAATCCCAGGTGTCTAGATTTGTAGCTCAGTTCCCTTACCCACTATGATACACTGCCTCGGCACAAATCACTAGTCTGACTTCAACGGTCACATGAAGGCTAAATGGACTCCAGCACAACTACTTGCTGCTCTCTGGGAAACGTCAGTTCACCATTGGTCCTTACAGCTGGCTGTCATCCTGGGCCAAGCAAATGGTCCATCACTTGAGAGAGGATTGGCACAAGATTTACCCCCAAAAGCCTACAATTCCCCAGTGGTGGTCAGTGGTTCCCCATGTCCTCTGATACCTGTCCATGTTTAAAAATAGGCATTCCTTGGCGGTTAGTGGTCCTCTGCACCATGTGATCCCTGGCCCCAGTGAAACTGACATATTCCCTGTCTAGACTCGTAAAGCAAGTTATTTGTAGCACCAGCTCCATTGTTCCAAATCCAATTACATGATTCCCAAACAATTTAACACAGAGGTCTGGTTACTGGCCTAGCGGTCCCCCCAGTCCCCAGCCCAAGTGAAACTGACATATTCCCTGGTGCCTAGTGGTTCTGCCCCCTCTGATTCTCAGCACCAGTAACTTTAAATATTCCCTGGTGTCTAATGGTCCCTCCCACCCTCCAATCCCCATCCCAGGTAAAATTAAAAGAGTTCCTGGTGCTTAGTGGTACCCCCCCACCCTCCAATCTCTATTCCCATTATAAAATAAGTATCCCCTGGTGGTTAGTGGGTCCCCACACTCCAATCCCTGGACCTAGTCAAGCTGACATACTGACATATTCCCTGATGCCTAGTGGTTACCCCTACCCTCCAGTCCCAGGCCCCAGTGAAATTGATATATTCCCTGGTACTTTGTGGTCCCCCTGCCCTACAATCTCCAGCGCTGGTAACTTTAAATATTCCCTAGTGTCTAGTGGTCCCTCTCACCCTCTGATCTCCATCCCAGTTATAAAATAAGTATTCATTAGTAGTCAATGGTTCCCCCACCCTCCTATCTCTAGCCACCTGTGAAACTGACATATTCCCTGGTGTCTTGTGGTCCCACCCATCCTATGATCCCCAGCACCAGTAAAATGAAAAGAGTCCTTGGTGCTTAGTGGTCCCTCCAACCCTCTGATCCTTGGCTCTGGTAAAATGCAAACTTACCCTGGAGTCCAGTGGCACCCCTCACATTCTGATCGCCAGTGGCAGTGACATGCAAGAAGTCCATGGCACCTTCTAGCCCCCCCCACACTACCCACACCAGGTACATCACCTTGCCATCCCCCCTTACCTTACCTGCCAGTGGCACGGGAAGCCCATATGGCAGCCGACACAGCTCTTCTCTCACCACCTCGGCTGGATGCCAGACGCAATGGCAGGATGCGTGCATCCTGCATACTGTAAAGGGAGTGTGTAATGTCTACTGTAGACAGTATGCATGTTTCCTTTACAGTACACTGGATGTGCATACCCTGTCATTGCATATGGTGGCTGGCCAAGCTGGTGAGAAGAGGACTGTGCCAGTCACCATATGGGCTCATCACAACACCAGCAGGTAAGGTAATGGGGGGGGTGGCAGCATGGTGTACCTAATGTGGGCAGTGCAAGGGGCCACTAGATCAGGGACTTATCATATGTCACTGCCATAGGTGATCAGTGGATAGAGTGCAACTAGACACCAGGGAAGGTTTTCATTTTAGTGGGGCCAGGGATCAGAGGGTGGCAGGGACCATTAGGTACCAGGGACTTTTTTCATTTTACTGGGGGCAGGGATTGAAAGGTGGGTGGGACCACTGGACACCAGTAATTATTTAAAATTACCAGGACCAGGGATCGGAAGGTAGGAAGACCACTAGTCACCAGGGAATATTTCAATTTCACTGGAGCTGCACATCAGAAGCTCAGGGGGAAACTAGCAGCAGGGAATACTTATTCAATAATGGGGCTGGGGATCAGAGGATGGGGGATCACTGACAACCAGGGAACACTTATTTTATTAAAGGGCTGGGGATCGGAGGATGGAGGGACCACTGACCACCAGGATATGCTTTATTTTATTAGGGTGATGGGGATTAAAGGATGGGGGGGCCCCTGACCACCAGGATATACTTTATTTTATTACAGGGAATGGGGATCGGGGACTGGGGGGAACCACTGACCACAAAGTATACTTTATGGTATTACGGGGATGGGTATTCAAGGATGGGGGACCACTGACCACCAGGATGTACTTTATTTTAGTAAGGGAGCAGAACCTGGCCAGGGAAATCAGGAGAGGGAACAAGTGGTTCTTTAAATACATTGGGGAAAAACGAAGGGTGAAGGGGCAGATTAGCAGGATTAAAACAGGGGAGGGATGGACACAAGACCCGGGGGAGCAGGCTGAGGTACTATATGAGTACTTCGCCTCAGTTTTCACCAAGGAAAATGGGGGGCTGCATCATACATGGTAGGAGATGGTGAAGCTGAGTGGGAGGACCCTTACCGATCGGCAGGTCTGGGGAAGGGGAGCCATCACTAGCAGGAGTGGGGAAGGCAAAGCAGGGGGACGAGGTAGTGGAGGTGGAAATCATGACAGAGAGAGTGAGGGAAGCCCTCAGGTCCCTTAAGACAGAGAAAGCACCAGGGCCAGATAAATTACATCCTAGAGTGCTGAAGGAACTGGCAGATGTCCTGGTGAAACCCCTAGCGGAGCTTTTTAGCATCTCTCTGAGGACAGGGTGGGTGTCCCAGGACTGGAAGGTGGCACATATAGTGCCTATCCACAAGGGAGGATCAAGGGAGGTGGCAGGGAACTACAGGCCCATCAACCTGACATCGGTGGTGGGCAAGGTGATGGAGGGTATTGTCAAGGAGAAGCTGGGGGGGACCTGGAAAAGTCAGGATGTCTGGACAATAGATAGCATTGATTTGTCCTGGGGAAATCGTGTCAGACAAACCTTGTGGAGTTCTATGACTGGGCGACGAGTGCCTTGGACCTGGGTAGACCAGTGGACATCCTCTTTCTTGGTTTCAGCAAGGCGTTTGACTCTGTTCCTCACGGGGTCCTGTTGGATAAGCTGGGAGAAATGGGGGTGGGAAACCAGATGATCAGATGGATAGGAAATTGGCTCCAGAACTGGACCCAGAGGGTCATGGTTGGTGAGATAGTCTCATTCCCTAATAGGGTTATTAGTGGGGTCCCTCAGGGATCGGTCCTTGGGCTCCTCCTGTTCAATGCCTACATCTCTGGCATAAGGAAGGGTATCAGGAGTGAGATGAGTTTCTTTGTGGATGACTCAAAACTGGGGGCAGTGGTGGATGGAGAGGAGGGGAGGGTGGCCCTACAGGGGGACCTGGAGGCTCTGGAAAGGTGGTCTAGAAAATGTAAGCTAAGGTTCAATGCAGGGAAATGCAAGGTACTGCACCTGGGAGCCAGAAACCTGGGCCAAGTGTACACCCGGGGGGAAGGGATGCTACAAGTCTCAATGGCTGAGAGGGACCTGGGGTGGTGGTGGATGTCAAGATGAACAACTCAGAGACTTGTAGGAGGGCAGCAGCAAAGGCCAACAGGATGCTGGGATGCATTGCTAGGGGGGATCACCTCCAGAAGGAGGGAAGTGATACTCCCTCTGTATAACTGCTTGGTGAGGCCGCACCTTGAGTACTGCATGCAGTTTTGAAGGCCACACTTAAAGAGGGACTTTGAACTCCTGGAGAGGGTCCAGAGGAGAGCAACCAAAATGATCTGGGACTTGGGGGACAGGGCCTTTGGGGAAAGGCTTGAAGAGCTAAATATTTACACATTGGAAGAGAGAAGGGACCGGGGGGACATGATAGAGGTCTTCAGGTACATGAAAGAGGTAAATAGGGGCGGAGCAGTCAGGGAGCTCTGAAGAAAGGGGGGGCAACTAGAGGGCATGGGTGGAAGCTGGAGGGGGGAGATTCAGGGGAGAAAGGTGGAGGTGCTACTTCACTGAGAGGGTGGTGGAGCCATGGAATGTGCTGCGCTGGGGGCTGGTGGAGGCAGAGACAGTGGAGAGGTTCAAGAGGTGGTGGTACAGGTACAGGGGGAAGGGTTCTGGAAGCAAAGTACTGTGCAACAAGAATATCCAGGACTGGGAAGCAAAAGAGGGTGAGGGAGGCAGCAAGGTTAGCTCCCAGAGTGGGGCTGACCAAATGAGCAGACGCTGAAGGCCATTAGACCCATTCTGCTGGCATTTTAGTATATTAGTATGTTAGTAAGGGGATGGGCATAGGAGGATGGGGGACCAATAGGCATCAGGGACATATTTATTTTTTAAAGGGGATGGGGACTGGAGTGGGTAGGACTGGCCACAGAAGGGACACAATCCTACCACCACTCCCCATGCAAATGAGCCCATAATATGCTTGCATACAGCCTCTTAGTGCCTTGTATGTCCAATGGGCTCATTTGCATGCTGTCAGCTGAATGGCGATCTGGGGGGCTCCTAGTACAGTGCTATGGGGTCTGGGGGCACTGTTCCCTGCAGTTCATGGATCCATGTCAGGGCAGCACTACTCACCTTAGCACTACACTGACATGCCCCTCTACTCAGTCAGAGAGTGCCGGTGTGCTATCTGACTTGATATAGTATACTCAGGATCGTGGGCAATGGATAAGCAGAGTGCAAACGTTTGCACTCGGCTTTGCCCTTTCTTCAATGTCAGACCCCTACAGTATTTCATTTTAACATTGAAACTATTCAACAGAATTTCTATAGATTCTAAATATTTCTTTGGACCTACTGACATTAAGAATAAATGTCAAATGTCAGGGGCCCGAAATTCAGAAAGGTGCAAAGCGTAGCAAAAATATTTGCACTACACTTTGCTAGTGCCCAGGGGTCTGAGGATGCTATATTCAGTCAGGTACTATCCAACTGAATATAGTGCCTTGGAGCAACTCCTGATATGGCTTCCAAAGATGGGCTCAGGAGTTGATAGGGGAACCACTAGCACCAGGGATTGGAGATTTCATTTCAGGACTGGCGACTGGAGGGAGAAGGGACCACTAGCAACTGGGATTGGAGACTTCACTTCCGGACTGGCAATTGAAGGGAGGGGGATCACTAGCACTAGGGATTGGAGATGTCACTTTGGGGCTGGTGATCAGAGGGAGGGGGATGCCATGGACCACAAGGGTGGGTACTCTCCCCCTGTGGCCAACCAACTGATTAGCTGCATTACCTCTGGCAGTCACTATGGTTGCACAGAGTAAAAGGAGATTTTCTGTGGTGGTATTTGTGTGGCACAAAAGGTACATGCAAAACCCTTTTGTGCTGCACAAATTCACTGAAAATCAGCTTGCACCAGAATTCTGGTCAATGCCCCACCATTTGCATACCCACCTTCTTGGTTTGTGCGGGCAGTACCCCTGTATGCCCGTGCAACAGAACCTTTTGAATACTGGGCTCCAGTGCAAAACCCAGTTTGCACAGGCAAATATCAGTTAGCGCCAACACAAACTTTTGAATATCAGGCCCCAGGTCTTTTCCCTTTAGAGAGCCACTGATGCCTCAAGAAGCACATTGGGAAACATACTATTTGGACATAAAGCAGCTTATATGTCTCATTAGCTCTGTATTTTTTATCAACTTTATTTATTATTCAGGTCATATGCATGAAAACAATATAGTTGTCCCTTAAGGGTTCATCTGCTCCTACTCCTTATATTACTCTGCTTGTGACATCACAGTTATTCCCATGGCAAGTCTATGATTTCTCAACAGAACATTATCATTTCAAGCAGAGAATAAGGTATAGAAGAATACAATCTTGTGTTTTTCTGTGAGAATTTCTTCAGTAATAAATAACGGTGAGGAGACATTTATAGCGGTGCACCCTGCACATCAACACCCCGACAGCGAAACACAAAAAAAGACCATTACGGCGACAGTCGCTGTTTTGTGTTTTGCTTTCCGCCAGTGTTCCGCCCCCACCAGACCAACTCCGACCTGGAGCTGCTAATCCTAAAGTCCAATGGGTGTGGGGGGTGCAGCCCCCCCACAGAAAACACTCACTGCATGGGCAGCACAATACCAATGTCGGTATTGTGCCGTCGCTGTGAAGGAAGTCGACATTTTCACTGTCGACCTTCCTTGGTGCTTCCCATTTATAGAAGACACATGAAATGCAAGTTGAATTGTGTCTAAATGTTGTTTTCCAAAGTTTTTCCAAAGGCATCAAGGCAAGGCAAGGCAAATTTTATTTTTCAGGCATCCAATCCCAGAGGCTCTGGGCATCGTACAATCAAAATACATCAGAAAACAGTTAAAATACAATAATTAAAATACAAAAAAATCTATTAAGTATATTTAAAAGCAGACCACCCAAAACAGGAGGCCTGACCTAGCAGCAGATAGTTGGGGCCATCAGCTGCTCCTTAAGTTATAGTCATAGGCCTGGCTATTCAAAGCGGTTGCTCATGGCACAACAGGGTTGCGCATGCGCAACTGCGGAGATGCGCCATAGAGCAATATTCAGCGGGAGCAACTGCGCATTGCAAGTGGCAGTGTGCCAATGTGCAATAGAAATGTATGCATGTGCAAGGGCAAGGCGAAGACCCATGAATATGCGGCACAGTACGATATTCAACCCCCGACCAATGGCGCAAGCAACGAGCAACTGCCAGTTGCATGGAGCAGACTTGAGCCTATAAAAACAGGGAGCAAGTTGGTGGAGAGCACTTGCGCCAGAGGGGAGCAGGACAGTGGGAGAGAGACAGGCCATCTGAGTGAGGAAGAGGGAGACAGGGAGAGAAAGAGAAGGACAAAGAGAAGGAGAGAGAGAGTGAGTGAGAGAGATAGAGAGGGAGAGGGAGTGTGACACACATGGAGGCCCACTGAGGGAGGGGGAGAGAGTGGGTGCCCAGCAGAGCCACCGGACCCAAGGGGAGTGATACAGGCACCCATGGGGGCAGGTGACACAGTCAGCAGGCAGAACACAGCCATGGGCAGGGTATGCAGGAGAGGGGCCCTGCCGAGCGACAGGCACTGCCCCAAAGAGCCGGAGGGGGCCAGTGGATTCGGATGCCCAGGAGGTGACAGGACAACAGGGGTCATGGCCAGTGTGGTATTCCAGAAGGAGGCCATAATGAGGGGTGTGAGGAGGCAGGAGGCAGAGCAGCGTGGCCGTGGAAGGGCCCGTCAGTGGTACACCTGGAACAGGTGGTACCGGCCCCACTTCAGCTACGAGAACCACGCTGACACAGAGATTGTGGGCCAGTATTGCCTGAACTGGGCAATTCTGAAGCAGCTCTGTGAGCTGTGCAGTGAGAAGATGCAGGCATCCACTAGACGGAGGCACACCCTGACAGTGGAGACTAAGGTAACAGCTGTCGTGTGCCTGCTCACCATGGGCACCTTCCAGAGACCAACAGGGGACACCACAGACATAACCCAGTCAGTCACATCACGGCTCCTCACACAATTCCTCAACGTCCTACTGCCAAATGCTGTGGAACACATCCACTTCCTCAGCACACAGGTGGAGTGTACAGCAATCATGCAGGAGTTCCACAGGGTAGCACGTATGCCTGGCATGCTAGGGACCATCGACTGCACCCATGTGGGCATCTGCATGCCACCTGGAGCAGTGGAGGTAGCCTACATCAACAAAAAGGGCTGCCCCAGCATCAACTGCCAGGTGGTGTGCAATGCCAGGGGGCGCATAAGCAATGTCTGTGCCACACATCCTGGGGGATCACATGACACCTTCATCTGGCACAGCTCGGCACTATGCCACAGATTCGAGAATGGGGACATCCCCACAGGACACCTAGTCAGTGAGTATGGCAAGACCTCGGGCAGCTGGGTACTGCAGGGGGTGGCCAGGGCAGGGGGACCACCGTGTGCACCCGGGAGGGGCATGGAGCACAGTGACAGGGGTCACCAGGCTAACTCCCCTCTCTCTCTCTCTCTCTCTCCCCCCACACAGGTGACAGTGGTTACCCACTCAGGCCCTGGCTGCTCACCCCCTACCGGCGCCCGTTGTCCCCAGTGGAAAAGCAGTACAATGAGGCACATGCAAGCACCCAAAACATCATTTAGCATGTGTTTTGGGATGCTGAAGGCATGGTTCTGTTGCCTGGATAGGTCCTGTGGTGCCCTACAATACAGCCCCTTGAAGGCCTGCGGCCTGTTCCTGGCTTGCTGCATGCTGCATAACATGGCCATTGACCGTAGGATAGCTGTAGAGGCCGATGAGGGGAACAGCAGTGGGGACGATGCTGGCGATGGGCCGGGACATGGTGGGCAGCACCCCCCAGGTGGAAGGATCCCCGGCTCATGCAACTGGCACACCACCATCGAGACACAATAGCACAGAAGCACTACGGTGCATGCAGGTAGGTGGACAAACACCCGTGCACAGAACCAACACAGTGGCAGGGCACACAGCCATACACACACAGGTGTGGGGCAGTAGTGAGGCAGTGTCACACGGCCACATGCAACACCACACCACACAGCACTGCACAGCATCACACACACACAGTGGCACCCGCAGGCATACGACCGGGTGCTAGCGCATGGCATGGATCAGACGCAGGGCAGCGGTGCACATGCGCAACCAGTGTTGAGAAGGCATCATCATGCACGTGCCACATGGGCCAGCAGCCGGGCAGGCATGAAGACGGGTAGCGTGGTGGTGTGCCACACTGCCATGACCGTGCCATGCACACGCACACAACGCCCATGTGCACACAGGGTGATGGCTGCAGACAGCAGACAAGGAGGCATGCACATCAGGTCCGCTGTGCAGACATACAGCCACCACAGACTTGGGGACGGCCGCGCCGTGGCCACCCAGCAGACTGAGGCTGCACAACAGCCATGGGGGGGTCTGTAACCACCCCTAGGGGTGAGACTGTGGGACCACAACCGGGTCCTCGCCGGGGTCTGCAGACTCCCAAATAGGACCGCACCAGGTGTGCCTGGGTTGCCCATAATGGAGCCTGACACCAGGGCCTTGGGGTGGACATTGCACTCTGCAGTGTCTGTGGCAGTTGGCCATGCCCTGTGGCAGCCAGTGGGGCAAGGCTGACCGAGATCACATTGGCATTGCAGTCCAGGGCTGCAGTCATGTCCCCCTGCAGGCATTGATTGGCCTCTAGTACCTGCGTGGTGCCCCTCTCGCACTGCTCAGCTGCCTGGCTCACCTTTGCGCTGAGTGTCCACACCCCAGCCATGAGCGGCACCTTTTGCTCCACGGAGACCCACAGCAATCAGATGTGCTCGACCAAAGGTTCAGCACCCTGGGGTGCATGGGTGTGGCGCCAACCCACTGGTGTCATATGACTGTGCTGCATGGTCCCCCACTCAGGTGGGTGCTGCCCAGCGGTGTCCTCATGGGGTTGGGCAATGACAGGCACTCTGGAGGCGGATGTGGCACTTGGCCTCCCAATGTCTCCAGCAGTCTGCTGCTGCTGCCTCTCCAGCCCCTGTGTGCTGGCCAGCGCCTGTGCAGGTGCTCCGCCACCCTGTGTCACTGTGCCTGTGCACACAGTGGTACCGGGGCAGTGGTGGGCAGCTGTTCCACTGCCAACAGGCCACTGGCTGCACTGCCAGTGCTGGTGTTTGGTATGGGTGTCTCCCCTCCAACATGACCCCCGCCATCCAGGACTATGGTCAGATCATCATCAGTGTCGGACCCTGCCCCGATCGGTGTCTCCGCACAGAGCACACCATGGCTGGCATCTCACTGGAACACAGCCAGGGCCTCGTCCGACACCACGCCCGGGACATCCAGCTCAAGGGCAGTGGCGTGCTGCACCCTATCAGGCCCCCAGATGCCCATGAAGTTGGATGGCTGGTCCTCTGGGACTGGGTAGGCTCCCATGACAGCCGCAGGTGCCCCTGCCACTGCATGCTGGTGAGCCGGTGCTGTAAGGGAACACAGATGCATTAGAGCTGCTAACTGGACAGGCACCCGCCTGCCCGCCTGCCATACCTACCATGCAGTGATAGGCTCCCTCCAGTCTGGAAGCCACCTCCCACCACACCCGCGACCGCACTACACCGCACGGTGGCCACCACCAGCTCCTCCTGCGCCGTGAGCTGTGTCACGGCAGCCTGTAATGACATGCAAATGTCCTCATTGCGCCGCAGATAGGCCAGTGAGCTAATCTGCATATGACGGCTGAATATCGCACTCTTGCACAATGGACTTGCTCCAGCGTATGTCGCTGTGCACTGCCGTAACATGCGCAGTGTGCACTCACCAACGCGTATGCACCACGGCATATGCTACTGCCTATTGCGCAGCATGTGGTAGATGCACTATAGGGGCCATCATACCCTATGCGCCATGGACCCTATGGTGCTGAGGTGCTATAGGGGCTATGGCGCTCAGGCGCTATTGGGCCTATGGTGCTTGGGCACTATTGGGCCTATGGCACTCGTGCACCATACAGCCAATGGCGCTCGGGTGCTATAGGGCCTATGGTGCTCGGGCACTATTGGGCCCATGGGGCATGGTGCCTTCATGATCCTATTGCGCAACATGCATCATGGGCCCAATAGAGCTCATTCACACATTGCACGTGCTGACCCCTGACCCCCTCCCTGCCCTATGCCCCCCAGGGATTTCTGCCCTACGTGCCGGTGTGGCCACGCCCATGCCACATATTCCCAGAGATGTGTAATTGCTGAAGGCAGTGCATCTCAGTGTGAGGAGCACATCCCGAGCACATTGTGCATGTGTGCTACTGGGCGCCATTTTGACCTGCATCTTTGCTGTAGAACCATGCTGCGTCACGCAGTGCCCTGATCCCATAATTGGAGCCAGGTCAAGCTGATGAACCTGGTGGCCCAGGTGGAGCCCCATGCTGCCAGCCTGTTTGTCAGCAGCCCCTCCACAGACCCAGGACTGAGGTGTGGCAGGAAATTGCGGACAGGCTTGTCCAGGCCACTGGTGAGCAGCGCACCAGGGAGCAGTGTCGCCACCAGTATGGGGACCTGGTTAAGGAGGGACCCGGAGAGGCTGAGGGCACTGCAAGTGCATGTCCGGATGGGGGCTGTGCCACAGCCAGGTAAGTGGGCTCTGACTGCATCTCTGCATGTACACTGTTCCATGGGGCTGGCAGGGTTGCATGCCATGCCGGGGGGGCTTGTCATTGTGTGCCCTGTGGCTTGGCATTGCCAGTCACTGGGTGCGCTGCGCCACTGCCCTGCAGCCTTGCCATGCTGGGGTGCACTCTGTGCTTGGGGGGTGAGGGCAGTGGGCTCATGCTGTGGCTGTGTTCTGATGTGTGCCTTTCTGTGTTCCCATCCTAGGACCTGAAGACTGGAGGAAAGCCAGGGCAGCAGGGGCACCTGGTGATCCGCAGCAGGCCACTGCAGGCCTATCAGCTGCTGGTGGAGGATCGGGCAGGCATGGTGTGCAGGAACAAGCACATGCAGCACGACAGTGAGCAGGTAGGCACTGTGCATTCCCACATTGTTATGCAGGGTGGGCGGCGGGGGTTGGGGCAAGGCCTTGGTCCCCTGTGCCTTGTGCCATGGCAGATGTGTTCAGCACATGGTGCAGTATACATGGTGCCACAGAGTGGCCATTGCACATGTGTGGCAGCTGTTGGTGGGCTGGATGTGTGTCCAGCTACCACTTGTGCCACTGCGGTTCCACTGCAGCACCATGCCACCTGCCTGCTGCTGTGCTGTCGGGTGGCCGTTGGGCAGTGAATTCCAGCACTATGCACTGATGTGGCTTGCCGGGTTGGCGGCAGGCGTAGGCCCACCCACTGTGGGTGGCCGGGGTTCCACTCCAGGGGCATGTGTTCCCACTGTCTACTGTGTACAGGAGGGGCTAGGATGCTTTAGACATGCACTGATCACCTGTCCCTTCCTCTGCCATAGGTGTCCACAGGGGTTCCAGGCTTCCATTGTACTACCGTCTGCTGCAGCAGATAATTCTTATACCATCCCATATGATGGAGATCACGGACCAGACCAGGTGGATCCTGCTACGGGACCAGCGCAGGGGGAGGCGCCAGGTGCCGGCAAGATATGGCTGGCCATTATGTTCCCCAGCCCCCTTCCCACCTCTGTCCTTCCTTCCCCTACCTTCCCCCATCCACCTGTACAGGCTCTGTCCCCTGACCCCTTCCCACCAGACCTACCCTCCCCTTTGTTTATTGTTTTCTGTACAGCTGTGTTTCTATTGTTCTATTACATTTGTTACCAATCTACCCTTCTGTGTCCATGTCTGCTTTGCAGCTGATGAGTAGGCCCATGCTGCAGTGGTGTGGTGGGTTGCCATGTGGTGTGCCATGTGGTGTGCCTGTGTTGTTGGGTGTTGCATGCATGGTGGTGGCATGCCCCTCGGTCAGTAGCTATGCCTTGGAACGGCCCTGGGCTGGCAGTTCGGGCTGTGTGACGTGTGTGTGTGGTGGGTGCCGTGTGTCAGGGTGTGGTTTGTTGTTGCGGCCGTGTGCCCTCTGCTGTGTGGTGGACTAGGGTGCCCGCTCCTGGACATCAGTGCCACCGGTGCCCTGCATCCTCCACTGGGGGGGCTGGCTGCATGCCTGCACTCTATGTGCAGTGGTCACCTGTGTACTGGCTGTGTGTCCCTGCCAGTGTTCTTAGCCTGGTTCCCCCACCTTCCTGCACTGCCCCCCTTCCCCATTGCCTGGCACCCTGCAGTGCCTGTGTCTGTTCCTGCTGTGCCTTGGTGAATCTTCCTCTACCCCTTGCACATCCCTGCATGTGCTATAGCACACTTCTGGTTGCTCCTTTGCGCAATCATCACTGAGCCATGGCTTGGCAGCTGTGATTTTCAGCCATGTTGCACTGGTGCATGTTGCGGTGTGCAACCGTTGAATATTGCAGTCACTGCACCATTGCGCAGTTGACTTGCGCTACTCCAGGGTTGTGCATACCTTTGGCACATTTCTGAATATCCCGCCCTTAGTATTTTTATTGTTTTGTTAAAGAAAAGTCATTATAATTATTACAAATGATAAAAAAGAGCACTCATTAAAACTGTCTCTCAAGATTATACAGAACAGATCCATTAAAGAGTTAAATCAGATCATCCTGTACTACAAAGAGCAAATGCGTAGTTTAATTTTGATTTGTTGTACCCTTAGGTTTTCAGATGAAAAATAACATCAGTTACAGTTTATTTGCTGGTGGAACTCTATATTCTCTATTCTTCATTGCAAACTTGAAAATAGAGTTGAAATTATTACAATTAAACAAAATAATACAAAAGAAGTATTTTGAAATTGTACAAGAATAAACTGCTATCAAATGAGAATTCCATAAAAGACCTTATCACATAATGCAATAAAATACAGATGAATACATTCAAGTGGCGTCATCGAAGCAAAGCAATTTACTATACCCTACCCTTGTAGTCCTCAGCCAAATAATTTAACAGCCCTGGGCACAAACTTTCAATTAAATCTTTTAGTTTTTTGAGAGTTGCTGGCAGACACTTTCCTTTTTCAGATATTATGGCTTATGTGCACATTTGGAAATATCAAATCATGAACCTAGCGGTTTGGATTTGTCATCTGCAGGAAGAATTATTTGCACATATTTTGTCATCTATCATACAAGCTCTCAACATTTCACATAACTAGAACCTGTGAATAACTCAAAGTGCTATACCCAGTGCTTGCTTTTGAATATTTTTGATCCCCTCTCATGTCTCTTTGCCAATAGATGAGTGCTGTACTGTACTGCAGTATTCAAGTACTGGCCTAATCCACGACCTATAAACCAATATTAACTCTTTTCAGAAAGGTCTGCCCTCTTCAATTGGTTTGAAAGGTATACTCTTTTCCCTGCCTTGCTTTTTCATTTGTTCAACATGCAAACACCAATTGAGGTTTGTTGAAATGGTTACTCCTAACAATTTTGCATGCTGTACAAAGTCAGTGTCATTCTCCACTATTTTATACATCTGTTCTTGTGCCATTTTGTTATCATTAATTGGTGTTTTTGCTGTATTAAGTCTCATTCTATTCTTATCAGCCCATTTTAGGGTTACATCTTAATCACTTTGAAAAGTACCCGTTTCTTTTTTCCGGTAACTTTGGTGCATTGTTATATAACTTACATACCGCATATGGCTTGCTGACAGTCAACCTGCATAACATTTATGGATATGAGGCGGGAATCAAGTTTTGTCTCTTGTGATACACCTCCTATTACCTCCCTCCATTCTGATTTAGAATCTGAAGAGGACTCATTAGAATCTGTAGCATTTTATTCATACCTACATCAGCAAAACTTAGATAATAGCCTAAATACTGAAAATCTAGTATATTTCACACAAAGTAATTTTAGCGCAAACACAAATCCAGCCATAAATGTGCAAATTTCATTTAGCACTAAGTCATTAGTGCCACATTCCCGATAATGGGAAAAGTGATAATTAGCACAAATTTATTTTAGTGATAATTAGTACTTCAGCAAAATTAGCAAAAATGATTTGATGATGAAAATTTCAACTTTCACAGTATTTAATTATATATCCATTACACCACTTACAGTGAAAATGAACATGCTTCAGATATTCAATTTCCCCTGTACCACAGTTGCAATTAAGTGATATGTTCAAATGATTGGCTATATTATATCTGTAATTTAAAAGTTTGAATGGAAGTAATTCAAATCTAAATAAGGAATAAATGTATCTATCTGCTCCCATGGACTCTCTTACCCTCCTCTTATATTAGCCCACCTCCTCTTGAGCCACCAGAGGTTTTTTGTTCACTACCTCCCCTTCTAGCTTGTCCCACCCTGTCACCACCATCTTTGTAAAGAAGTGCCCCCTGGCCTCAATATAGACGAAAGATCATCCTGCTTGCTTACATCAAGTAGATGCTGCTTTATATACAGTAAACTTACATTAAACTTTTATGGATCATTATCCTTTGGGTATCAATGACCAAAGAAAGTACATGTAGTGTACAGTAGAGCAGTGTTCTGTATAGAAATCCATCCTTTTCAAAATGCTGTTGTACCACAGTTCAAAGATCATGGAATGTGATTATACCCTTCTGTGGTAGAATAGCATTCTAGGACCGATAGAGACTGCACAACTCAGTTTCATTGTGAAAGAAAAAAAAACACAATGCACATATTTCACACAATACTATACACTATAAAAAATACATGATGAGCAACTTTATGCATAACCAGTGTATAATGTATGTTAGAACGCTGTTAACCTTAGGAAATCATCATTTCCTAAGGTTGTTAACCTATCGATGTGACGTAGATATGTTGTTAACCTACGATCCTCGTCACATCGCTGGAGTTAACAACAGCAGTGGTCTCTTGCGTGTGCACGCTTTTTTCCGACGGGAACCGACTGAAGGAAACCGACGGGAAGGACTGAAGGGCACAGCGGTGACTTTTAAAAACGTAAGCCATTTAATTTTTGATAGTGGGACCATACGCATAAAATAATGTATGGTCCCTCTATCGGCAGCAGTCGAATTTTAACCTTCTTGGGGTTGCCGCTGGCGATATAAACCTCTCGAGCTTCGCTCTCGAGGTTTCCATGGTCGCCCTGGCAACCTCTCGACTGTTAACTGATCGGTTAACGATAGAGGACCATACATTATCCTCTATGTTCTGCCACCTCAGAGTTCTGATTCCTGATCCCACAATCAGAGGGAATCAGAACTCCTCTGCGGCAGAACACACTGGCTGTGCATAGTTGCCCATCCAGTATTCTCTATTTATCTATGTATAAATTTCTCTATCACAAAATGTAGCCCTTTAGAGGTGAAAACTTTATATGTCCGTCTGTCTATCTATCTAGATGATAGACAGAGAAACAGATAGACAAATTGATTGATTGACTTATTTATGCCATACCCGTGAGGATAAAAAGTAACAAATGCAGTGACATCTTTCACTGTTATGGACCTAGGGTGAGAATATAAAGAATAGTGGATGGGCAACTATGCACAACCAATGGGTTGTGCCACTGAGGGGATTTGATTCCCTGTGGGAATCAGATCCTCAAGGTGGCACAACACGCAGGTTGTGCATAACGTTGACCATTCATTATTTTTTATAGTGTATTGTGCAAAAATTATTCTTTTTTCTAATTCTCGGAATAAGAAAATCAAATTGGCAGTTTCCTTCGAGTGTGCTAACAGTTAGGGTGGTTGCTAGGGTGGGGATGTGAGGTTGCTAGGGAGCAGACATCCATCATTGGTTGCTAATCGGGGGACTCCTCACAAAGCGAGAGGTGATGACAGAGAGGAGGCTCGAGGAGTTCAGACTGTAAGTGAAATTCAGATATCTGGCTGATCCTGCATTTTAATTTAATTCTGAATATCTGGTTGATCCTGCAGTACTAAATGTTTGTTGTTCTGTGCAAATACAGCATACGGGAGATTGAGCTGCCACCGCTGTCATTATGCCCTGACTCTTATCTGGTTGAGCCTGTCATTTCTGTGGTGATTGGTGCTGTGTAACATCCATAGTGTAGCAGAACGAAAGTCATTCTGCTGCACTACAGATGTCACTACTGTAGCAGAACAACATTTTTGAGCCAACTGAATTTGGTGGATAACAACGTTCCACCATACATTATATCAGTGTTATTCTCAGTCTAGGTCCATTTATCCACACACTAGGTCCAGAGTGGCAATGAAGGTATAGTGATTAGAGCGATGAATCTTTTTCTTATAGTGAGCTTGTTCTGCCATAACATTACTGTTGAAGGTGGTCACTGACAGGACCCAGGATTTTTTCTTGCCATTGTATTATAAAAGACATGGCATAAATCAGACATGCCATATCCCTCATTAAAATATGGTATCACTAATATTTTACTTCATGCAGTTTGTCCTTTTGACATCACTCATGGCTTTGCTACTCATAATGCCAAACTGTACTACTCAGGAAAAACGTGTGATAGTTTTGTAGAGCCATGTACAGGTCAAATTCACATTCGAACAAGTTTTATTTTCAAGTAAAAGCCTGTGTTATACACATTATTAAATACATACTAAATATACTAGTTTACTAAAACAGATTTGACAAGGGAACACATGGCAAAAAACTGAGGAAAAGAGGTTGCTACAAGACGGTATCAAAAACAATAGCAGACGTGAGACAGTTCTAGATGTAATCGATGCTTGACACTAGCAAAGGTTCTAGATCCAAATGTGGTAGCTGTCCTAGTAATACGTAGATTTGTAACAAATTTAAATCTTTGAGGGTGTATAGAAACATGGTTACTCTTTACCACCAAAGGATTGTGCAACAGTTGTGTTGGAGTTGAACATGATTATAGATATGTACATACATATATATATATATATATATATAGCTGCTATATATATATATATTATTAGCTGCTATAGTTATGGTTGACGGCCACTTCTAGATTAAACCCAAACTTTTACACTATAATAACTTTGCAAGGGTATGACGGATTTGCCTGACATTTTGCATTCATGGTGTAGCACCACAGATGTCAGGATCTGGCAAGTTGAGTAATGGTCGGATGAGTGGTTGAAGAGCTGCAAAATGCCAAAAAACACACAAAAATTAGGGTTTTGTGTGTTTCTTTGCTTGGGGCTACAGCCCAAATGATTTGTCCGTTTGGTCTGAAATCTTCAGGGAAGATGCAGTCTGGGTCACTGATGTGCTTTTTGAAGATTTGGTGAAAACATATTAATCTGTTCAAAAGTTATTCAAATTTTAATTTTCCCATCATAGTCAATGGGAAAAAAATATATGTGCATCACAAAAGCTGTGCCAGTACATTTTATTGTTGCAAATGGCCCTTTTACTGTTGTGCTGCTGCCATCTTGTTTCAGTTAGTGGTGAAGAAAAATGTCTGTAATTCAAATTCTACTGCCCCTAGGTTAACGCTGACAGTTGTGTTTACCTAAACGGGACTTGGTGCCATCAGTTTTTTCTAGAACCCCCTAGAAATATATTTTTTAAAATCGGGTTCCCTAAGTTATTAAAGTGTAGCACAGGCCAACAAAATGCTGGGGTGTATAGCAAGGGGGATCTCTTCCAGAAGGAGTGGAGTGTTGGGCCTGATAACCCTATGGCACACCCTCAGCATCTGTTGGTGTGTGGAGGGGAGTGGGGTGGGGAGGTAGGGGAGGTAACCCCAACATCACATTTCCATACTTTTGTCACTGCGCTATCAATCCTAACTGATGCATTAACGAAGTTTTTTTTGCAATATATATATATATATATATATATATATATATATAGTTTAAAAATACAAACTTGGCAAGGGAACATACAGTGCACATTAAGGAACAAAGGTTGCTACAAAACAATAACAAACACGAGACAGTTCAGATCAAATAGATTGTTTTTATTGTTTCACCGTTAGGTCATTGCATGAGACTAGTCTAGATTTAAGCTTTACTTGAAGATAACAAAGGATCTTTTTATTTGTTTATTTAAAAGTTGATAACCAAGAAAAGCACCAATGAGCCGGGACTCATTGCCAGGTGCGACCCGGGGAAAGGCAACATGGGAAAATAGTACGTTTACCTATGACAGAAAAACACATCAATAACAAGAAACAAGGGTCACAGTTACATAACAGTAGGTAACGTCAAGGTCAGGAGTACAACATTAAAGCAAAAAAAAAAAACTGTTTATCCACAGATAGCACAACAGTCCAGGTGCAGGACAGGCCATTGCACCAAATAATAAATAATGGGTCAGGGCAAAAAGAAATACAGACAGCAAGGCACAAATTACAACAATGGGATTCCTTTTGGCCAAGGAGATATCGCTGTCAGGGGTTTGCAACTGTATGTGGTTGGTTAACGAATGCTTAGGAGGCAAGGCTAGGGTACACAGGAAGCACTTTGAGTGAGGCCGAAGTCTGATTAGCCCATTTAGTGAGAAGGGGGAGGAGGATAGTCTGAGGCCAGAGGGGAGTTTATTCCAGAGAGAAGGGAAATGAAATGAGAAAGCAGATTGGCCAGATGCAGAGAGGGGGTGTGGGATGGCAAAAGTGCACAGATCCTGGTGACAAAGGGAGTAGGTAGAGGTAGCAGCTTGGGAAAGGTGGGCAGAGAGGGAGGTAGGTAGGGAAGGTTCCAAACCAGAATTCTGCAACAAAGCAGGCACAGCGAGCCATTCTCCGGTGGGACAGAGGCACAAGGGCGGAGTACAGCAGACAGTGGTGGGTAAAGGGGGAGGCAGTGGCAAAGCGGCAGAAAGAGTTTAGGAGGGTGTCTAGTCTGGTAAGTGAAGATTGAGAGGCAGTACCATACACCACATCAGCATAATCAAAGACGGGAAGGATAATTTTGGTAACCAACTCACAACCGATGGGGAAAGGGAGGCTGGCCTTATGTCGATAGAGGACAGCCAGTTTGGGGCACAATTTAGTGCAGGTGGCATCAATGTAGTTAGAGAAGTTAGGATGGTGATCCAACCAAACCCCTAGATATTTGAAAGCAGTTACATTCTGTGGTGGAGAGCCATCCAGGATTGTGAAGACGGGAGAGAACTGGAGGGTGGATGGTTTTGTATGGAGCCAAATGTCATGGCCACTGTTTTTTGGTGTTAAGCTTGAGTCTGTTTTTCTGGAACCAGTACTGAATCTGTTGAAGTCTTCCTGGAGGGGGGACTTACACTGATGGCAAAGGGCCCGGAGATGAAAATAATGGTATCATCAGCATATATGTGTATATCTAAGGATTTGCAGACTGAGGGGAGGTTGTTTATAAATAGGGAGAAAAGGATAGGACCGAGGATTGAGCCTTAGGGGATATCAGAGAGGATAGGAGAGAGCATCACCTATTTGAACTGATCACTGCCTGTTGTGAAGATAAGAATGGAACCAGTTTACAGTGTATTCAGCAAGGCCAATCATACTAAGGTTTTGAAGCAGTAGGGGGTGGGAGATGGAATTGAAAGCCTTGGCAAGGTCAATAAAGATGGCAGCAGTAATGTGGCTTTGATCCATAGCTGTAAAAATCAAATCCATAACATGCAATAGTGAGGAGGTGGTCGAATGTTGTTTTCTAAAGTCAGACTGTACTGGAGATAATATGTTGGTAGTGGCCAGGAATTCACACAGCCTAGAGTGCATGAGGGATTCCTGAATTTTGGTGAGCGAGGGGAGGAGGGAGATAGGTATATAGTTTCTGGGTGTAGATGGGTCACCTCCCTTGTGGAGGTGTAAGACTTTGGCAGATTTCCAGGCCTTTGGGACAGTGGAGGTTGAGAGAGAGAGGTTCAGAATGGGAGTGAGTGGGGAAATTATAGCTGGGGCAGAGATGTGGAGAAGCCGGGGGTGGAGACTGACAGGGCTGGACTTGGTTGGGTTAAGGGCAATGACAGCAGTGTAGACTTCGAGGGGAGAAGAAGGTTGGAACTGGAAGTTTGAGGGCTGCCTAGGAACATCCAAAAGGACCGAGGAGGGTTGGGGGGTAAGGGAGATTGAATTCCGGGGAGAGCGCATGTGGCAAAGAATCTATTGAAGGACCCAGCGACTGATGCAGGGTCAGAGTCTGTGGCACCATCAACTTTGAGAACAGGGGAGGCTTGATTGGTAGGCAGCTCAAAGAGTGAGTGGAGTGCTTTCCAAATGGAAGCTGGTGTTTGTTTATCTTGCTGCAGGTGTTGCCTAAAGTAGCTTGCCTTGGAGAGGTGGATGGCCTTAGCGCAATTGTTCCTACGGGTTTTGTAAACTTGGAGGTCCACTTGGGATAGGGACTTCTTGTAGTGGTGCCAAGCTTTGTCCCTGGCTCTGCATTTTGCCAGCAGGTCAGCAGTTATCTGGGAGTGATGAAGTCTTCTTACTCTGGATTTCTTTAGTGGGGTGTGGTGGTTCCAGATGTGGAGGAATAGGCTGTAGCAAAGAGATAGGGCAGAGTCAACATCATTGGCTGTAAAGATGGGTTATCAGTCTGCCTCAGTGAGATCGTGTCGGAGGGCAGTGGCATCAAGATTGTGGAAAGGACGGGACCATATATATTTGGGGGCAGCATGTGGAGAGTGAATCTTGCATATGCAGAAAGTGACACAATGGCCGCTGAGGGCGTCAGATAAGATCCCAGCTGTAGTGATAGGGTGGGGGTGAGATAACAACACCCGACTGAGCAGTGAGTGATTTGGAGAGTGGGGGTTTATACGAGTTGGTTCATGGATCAAATTTGTAAGGTTTAGGGCTTCAATTTTAAGGAGGGTAAGCTTAGAGGAGGGGGAGAGCCAGTTCAGGTTGAAATCCCCTAGAAGCAGCAAATCACCATTTGTCATGAGTGATGATAGAGAAGTGATGGAAACTAGGGTGTCAGCTATTGTTTTAAATGGAGCATAAAGAACACCTATATAGAGCAGGGCCGAAGAAGGGAGGAAAACTTTTGCTAGGATAACTTCATGTGAGGAAGTGCAGGATTCTTTGAAGTTAATAGAGCAGGGGAGAGATTGTCTAACGTAAAGGGCAATGCCACCACCTCGCTTGCCTTGGTCTTGTCAGAATAAGTTGAAATCCGGGATAGAGAGGGCAGAGTCAGGGATCCTAGCTGATAGCCAGGTTTCTATAACACAAAGAATGTCAGGTGGGTATTGGGTGATCCAAACTTTAAGATCATCCATTTTGGGGAGGAGACTGAGAGCATTGAAATTAAGGTGTGGAGGCCCTTGGGCAATGGAGTAAAATTCAAAGTGGTGCCTTAGTGGGATTGGACCAAGTTAGAGGTGGTAGAGATGGAACCTGGATTACATAGATATATAGATACATAGACAGTGTCGGCAGATAAGGGCCTATGGCCCACCTAGTCTGCCCATTTGAGCTTGTAAGTTCAGTTTGTTTTACTAGAAGTCTGTTGCACCTTACCCCTGGCCTCCAGAATTCCTTTATGTCTATCCCATGCATTCTTAAATCCCGTGATTGTTTCAGCCCCCACCACTTCCTCTGGCAGGGTGTTCCACTTGTCCACCACCCGTTCTGTGAAGAAATTCTTTCTCATGTTTCCTCTGAATCGCCCTCCTCCAACTTCATCCCATGCCCTCTAGTTCTGGAACATCTTTTCACTTAAAAATAGTGTTTTCCTGCACCCTGTTCCTCCCTGTAAGATACTTGTATGTCTCTATCATATCCCTCTCTCCTCTCTCCTCCAGGAGTACATGTTCAGTTCCTTCAACCTGACTTCATAGGACTTGTGATACAATCCATGCACCATCTTTGTTGCCCTCCTCTGAACCTTCTCTACCCTTTCTATGTCCTTACGTAGTTATGGTCTCCAGAACTGTACACTGTACTCAGGTGGGGCCTCACTAGTGTCTTGTATAGCGGAATTATGACCTCCCTTTTCCTGCTGGTAATGCCCTGCCTATACATCCCAGCATCCTATTTGCTTTACCTGCTGCCTTGTCACACTGTTTCCCTACCTTGAGGTCATCAGGATGATAACCCCAAGATCCCTTTCCTGCTTGATGCATGCTATATCCTCACCCCAACTGATATATATTGTGCCAGGGTTTTTGTGCCCCTTATGCATTATCTTGCACTTCTTTGCATTGAATTTCAACTGCCAAACCCCTGACCATTCTTCAAGTTTCTGCAGGTCACTTCATTCTGTCTACACCCTCTGGTGTGTCTACTCTGTTACAGAGCTTTGTGTCATCAGCGAACAGTGAAGTTCTGCCTTCTAGGTCCTGCGCCATGTCACTGATGAAGATGTTGAATAGGACCTGTCCCAGCACTGATCCCTGTGGTACCCCACTGGTCACTCTTCCCTCTGTGGAGTGACAGCCATTTACCACCACCCTCTGCGTCCTGCCACCCAGCCAGTCACCTACCCACCACACTACTGTCCTGCCCACACCTATATTCCCCAGTTTGTGTAATAGTCTTCTATGTGGCACAGTGTCAAAGGCCTGCTGAAGTCCAGATAGGCCATGTCCACTGCCCTCCCTGATCCACCTCCCTAGTCACCCAGTCAAAAAATTCAATGAGGTTGGTCTGACATGACCTCCCCTGGTGAAACCATGCTGCCTTGGGTCCTGTAGTCCATTGACAACCAGATGTTCCACCAATCTCTCCTTCAGTAGTGCTTCCATGATCTTCCCCACTACCGAGGTGAGGCTGACTGGTCTGTAGTTCCCCGCTTCCTCTTTGTTCCCACTTTTGTATAAGGGGACTACATCTGCTGTCCTCCAGTCTGTGGGTACCTCCCCTGTTTCCAGTGATCAGCTAAACAGGATAGCCAGAGGTTCAGCCACCACCTCTCTTAGTTCTTTAAGGACCCTTGGGTGCACCCCATCTGGCCCCATTGCTTTCTCAACTCTTATTACTTCCAGTTCCTTCAGGACCCTTTCTCTTGTAAAGGGACTTGTGTCCATTTTGCACCATTCTCACCCCTTGTACTCCATTCAGACCATTACCCTCCTCTTCCTCAGTAAAGACTGAGCAGAAATACCTGTTCAGTATGTCAGCTTTACTGTTGTCATCCTCCACTGCCCCATCCTCCCCCTTCAGTCTCACTATCCCTCCCTTTGTCTTTCTTTTTTCACTTATGTACCTGTAAAAGGTTTTGTCCCCTATCCACTGATTTTGCAATGTGTTCTTCTGTCTGAGCTTTGGCTTCCCTTACTGACCTCCCTGCCTCCCTTTGCTTCTCCTGGTACTTCTCCCTATCCCCTTCTGCCTGTGTCTTTTTGTATTGCCTGAATGCAATCTTTTTGGCTTTCACTTTCTTTGCTACCTCTTGAAAACCATAATGGTCTCCTCTTCCTTTTCTCTTGCTAACCTGCTTAATACATAATTCTGTTGTTCTTGTAATCCCCATTTTAAATACTGCCCACTGTTCCTCAACCTCTGATTCCTGTCCCATTCCCCTTAATGCCTCTTTCAAGTATCTCCCCATTTTCCCAAAGTCTGGCCCCTAAAATCCAGGATACATGTTTTGTGTGGTTTGGTTCTGCTCTTTCTGTGATTTCAAACCACAATGACTGGTGGTCACTGTTTCCCAGGTGCTCCCCACTGTTACCCCATCACACTGTCCCTGTTTGTGAGCACAAGGTCCAGTATTGCCTTCTGCCGAGTTGGTTCCATGACCAGTTGCTTGAGGAAGGCACCCTGAAGGAGTCCAGGATAAATCTGCTCCTAGTTGATGCTGCTGCTGGGATGCTCCAGTCCACGTCTGGAATATTGAAGTCTCCAACCAGTACTACCTCATCCTTGTCTGCCATCCTTTGATGGCTAGCATCAGCTCCTATCTGTTTCTTCCTCCTGGGCTGGTGGTCTATAGACCACACCTGTGTGGATGGCTGTCCCCATTTTCCTTTCCAGCTTAACCTACAGTATCTCTCCCCCATTTTGTTCCTCCTGGATCTCTGTGGCCCTTATGTCATTTTTCACATAGAGTGCCACTCCTCCTCCCTTCCTGCCTGCTCTGTCTCTTCTGAATATGCTGTAGCCAGGATTAGGATTAGGATGGACATCTCCAGTAAGAAGCAGAATGAGTAAAAAAAGAGGTAGATAAGAGGGATACCTGTACCTCCGGCTGATTTGGGTGAATGAAAGAGTAGGAGGGAAGTGCAGGGAAATGGCCTCAAAGTTTAGTAGGCTTCATGGGAGCATCCCAGGGTGTATGTGTGGGGAAGAAAAAGGGAGGGTGTAGACAGGGGAATTTGGCAGGCCAGGGTGAGTGAGTGGACAGGAGAGTAGGGGACTAAATAAGGTGGGGAAGATGGGAAGAAGTAATATTTGGCAGGAGGAGGAGAGGGGACTGCAGGGGGGGAGGAGTGTCAAGGAGGGGAGGATTTGGGGGGAAGCAAGGGAACAAGGGAGTGGAGCAAAAAGAAGATAGAAAGGAAGGAAAAAGTGGTTGGAAACAGAGCAGAGGACGGAGGGGGTAGGCAGGAGAGTGGTAGAGAGACTAAGATCTAACACAGCCAATAAGAAATTATGAACAGTACCAGAAAACAGAAAGAAGTGGGACAAAACCGACAGCTCTTTATTTACAAGCCTGATTTGTGAGCAAAAAGTGGTAGAGAGACTGAGATCTAACACAGCCAATAATAATTAAGAACAGTACCAGAAAAAACAAAAGGAAGTTGGCCAAAACAGACAGTTTTTTTTCACAAACCTGATATCGGGGCAGACTCCTTAAAATGCACTTGTGGATGCACAAAGGATTATGGGATTACATCGTGGAGCCTCTAGTGGCCAGGTAGCATAATGTGCAAATGGGAAAAAGAGGAGGGATCACAGCAGGGGGGATGGTGTGGGCTGGGAGCTGTGCTAAGAAAGCAGTAGGACGAGGGAGAAAGAGGAAAAATAGGAAAATTATAAAGAATAAATAAATCAATCAATTAAAACAGTAGTGCAATTTAAAAGAAAAATTTGAGCAAGCAGCCAGTAAAACCAGTAACATCAAGCACAGTGAAAATCAGCTCAGGAAGTGAGTGAGAAATTCAGGGGCAGCTCAGAGTGTAGGGGGAGGATTTGTGCTCTGTAAATTAAAAAGGCACCAGATTTGAAAAATTCCTTGTGCTGGAACCTATATCATCAGGGCTTCAATGATGGGGAGCTGGGCAGGCAGGCAAGAGCCACTGGGAGCCACCGGATGAGACTTGGAGCCTGGTAAGGGTCTGGAGACAAGCCTGGAGGAAGAAAGAAAGGGAACAGTTTAAGTAGGGAGAGAAAAATACACCAGACAAAGGAGAAAGGGCTGTTAAGCAAATTTGGGTGAGGGATGGTGTGGCCTGGGAGCTAGGCTAAGAAAGCAACAGGACAGGGGGTAGAAAGAGGAAAAAAAGGGAAAATTATAAAGAACAAACAAATCAATTAAAACAGCAGTGCAATTTAAAAGAATAATTCAAGCAAGCGGCCAGCAAAACCAGTAACATCAAGCACAGTGAAAATCAGCTCGGGAAGCGAGTGAGAAATTCAGGGGCAGCTCAGAGTGCAAGGGGAGGATTTGTGCTCTGTAAATTAAAAAGGTGCCAGATTTGAAAAAATCCTCAGGCTGGAACCCATACCTTCGGCGCTTCAGGGATGGGCAGATGGGCAGGCAAGCGGCAGGCACTGGAAGCCACCAGACAAGACTTGGAGCCCGGTAGGGGGCTGAAGACAAGCCTTTGGGGTTTCAGGGATGATCAGCCGGGCAGGAAGGTGGAAGGCACTGGGAACCACCAGACGAGACTTTCAGCCCAGTAGAGGGATGGAGACAAGCCTTCCGGGCTTCAGGGATGGGCAGCTGGGCAGCAGGCACTGAGAGCCATCGGACGAGACTTGGAGTGGGGTAGGGGGCTGGAGACAAGATCTTGAGGTTCTACTGATTACTGCTGTCCCATTCTACTGTATATTACAGCAGCACTGACTGCTAGAGTTCTAGATCCAAATGTGGTAGCTGTCCTGGCAATTGGCAGATTTGTAACAAATTTAGATCTTTCAGGGTATCTAGAAGCAAGGTTACTCTTTACCACCAAATACATTATGCAACAGATGTATCAGAGTTTAATATATTACATGTTGGATACAGCCAGTTTTTTTTCTAGGGACAGTCAAAGGAAGCCATCCTTTATTCTACATTAGTACAGTGATGTACCAATGGTTCACACTGAAGCACAAAGCATGCACATTTGTTGTATACAACAACATCTATTGTACCTAATAATTTATTTACAAAGTAGTAGATCAGGCTACTGTATTCAAGTTAAGGGAGCAACATAGTCTGAGCTATATTTTCTCCATCTGGCTTAGAAAGAAAGTAGGTTGATCCATGTAAAGCTCCTAATTTTTTCTTGACTTTTGTAGTCATTATAGTAATGCGATCTGAATAATATTGTCTAAGTAAACCTAAAGGTCTTTAGAAACATAGAAACATAGACTTTGACGGCAAATAAGGACTGCTTGGCCCACCCGCTGTGCCCATTTCCTCTACCTATTGGATAAGCCGCAGATCGTAGTTAACCAACAGCCTACTTCCTCCCACTAGAATTGCCTTATGTTTGTCCCATGCATTCTTAAATTCCCCCACTGTTTTTGACCCTCATGACCTTATCAGGAAGGCCACTTCGTGTGTCCATCACCCTCTCCATGAAAAAATACTTCCTCATGTTGCCCCTGAGTCGTCCCCCCTCTATCTTCAAATTGTGTCCCCTTGTTTTTGCACATCTCTTTTTCTGATAGATGCTACCCTCTTGGACTTTGTTGATTCCCCTGAGGTACTTGAAAGTTACCTGAAAGTTTCTATCATGTCCCCCTCTCCTTCCTTTCCTCGAGGGTATACATATTAAGCTCTTTTAGTCTCTCTTCATATGGCTTCTGGTGCAGACCCTGCACCATTTTAGTTGCCCTCCTCTGGATTGCCTCCATCCTGTGTATGTCCTTGTGGAGACGGGGTCTACAGAACTGCACGCAGTACTCCAGATGGGGTCTCACCAATTGTCTGTACAGAGGTATAACTACTTCCTGTTTTCTGCTGGTGAAGCCTCTCCCTATGCATCCCAGTATCCACCCCAGTCCTCTTTACTGCCTTCTCACATTGCTTGCCTACCTTAAGGTCATCTGATAAGACTATCCGCAGGTTCCTTTTCATTTTTGTTGTCGTTAGTACCACCCCCTTCCCCCACTGTGCACTCTTCCCTTGGGTTTTAATTTCCTAGGTGCATTACTTTGCACTTCTTTGCATTGAATTGAAGCTGCCATATTTTTGACCATTCCTCCAACCTTGCCAAGTCCCTTCTCATCCTTTCTACCTCTCCCCCCATGTATCAACCCTCTTGCAGATCTTTGTGTCATCTGCAAAAAGGCATATACTTTTCATTCCAGTCACTCTGCAATGTCACCTATAAAGACATTAAAGAGGACCGGTCCCAGTACTAAAGCCTGCGGTTCACCACTAGTAAACCCCCTTTTCTTTGGAGTGGACTCAGTTTACTATTACCCCCTGTGTCCTGTTGTCCAGCCAATGTTTTACCCAGGTTACCACCCTGGGACCCACTCCCAGGCTCGCTAACTTGTTTATTAATCTTTTGTGTGGGACTGTGTCAAATACCTTGCTAAAGTTTAGCTAGAGACATGTCCAAAGCCCCTCCCTGGTCTACTACTTTGGTCACCCAGTCAAAGAAATCTATTAGATTCATCTGACATGACCTTCCCCTGTGAATCCATGCTGCCTTGGGTCCTGTGCCCCGCTGGCCTCTAGGTACTCAACAACTCTTTCTTTCAGAAGTCAGTCCATCATTTTCCTACCACTGAGGTCAAACTAACAGGTCTGTATTTTCCTGCCTCTGCCTTGCTTATACTTTTGTGAAGGGGAATCACCTCCGCCCTCCTCCAGTCCTCAGGTACCACACCCTCCTTCCATGATTTGTTAAAAAGGTAGTCAGTGGTACCACTAATTCTCCCCTTAGTTTTTTTAGAATTCTGGGGTGAATCCTCTCAGGCCCCTTTGCTTAGCACACCTTCATTGTTAGGAGTTCTTTCAGGACTCATTCTTCTGTGAATGGACTGGTGTCGATCCCCCTATCCAGTGTGCTTCTATTATTTGGTTTAGATACCTCCCCCTCCTCAATGTTTGTGAATACTGAGCATAAGTATTCATTTACTATCTCTGCTTTGTCACTGTCACCCTCTGCTCACCCCTTCCCTTTATTAAGCCTCACTATCCCTTCCCTGGTCTTTCTCTGCTCCCTAGTGTACCTATAAAAGGTTGTATCCCCCTTCTTAACTGCGTTGGCTATCTTTTCCTCGGTTTGGGCCTTTGCTATTTTGACTGCCTTCCCGCTTCCTTCTGCTTTAACTGGTACAGTTCTCTGTCCTGCTCCTTCTGTGTTTCCTTATACTTCCTGAATGCTGTCTTTTTCTCCCTAACCTTCCCTACCACCTCTTTTGAGAGTCATAGTGCTTTTTTCCTTCATTTTGTTTTATTTGCTTCATACAAAGTCTTATTGCCTCTGTGATAGCAGCTTTGATTTTTCCCTATTGTTCCTCCACTCCACTTTCTTGCCCATTTGCTAGTGCTTTTCTGAGGCACTCCCCCATTTTGCTAAAGTCAGTCCTCCTAAAGTCCAATACCCTCACCTTTGTGTGGCTTGACTCTACGGCTGTGTTTATCGTGAAGCACACTGTTTGGCGGTCACTTGTTCCCAGATAGCTACCCACTTCTAAATCCAAGATCCTCTCTCCATCCTCATTTGAGCATACCAGGTCAACGATTTCTTCCTCCCTAGTGGGTTCCAACACTAGATGCCTGAGACATGCCCCCTGTAGGACACTGAGACTTACCCTACTCTTGGATATGGGTTCTGGCAAAGATGCTCCAGTTAACATCTGGCATATTTAGGTCGCCCATCAACAATATATCTCTCTTTTCTACCATTCTAAAGATGCCTTCTATAATTTCCTTGTCCATTTCCTTCCCCTGAGATGGTGGTCTGTATACAACCCCATATGGATTGTGGTGCCATTTCCTGTCTCCAGGGTGACCTACAGTGCCTCTTCTCCTCCCTGTTTACCCTTTAGTTCCATTGCTTTGATCTCTTCCCTTATGTAGAGAACTACTCCTCCTCCTCTTTTACCCTCCCTGTCCCTCTATAGATTATGTACTCTTGTATGTTGACATCCTAGTCATGGTTCTCTGTCTACCATGTTTCTGTGACTGCCACACTATCCAGGAGTCCCTCTTCCATCAAGACCACTAGTTCAGGGAGCTTGTTACCCAGATTATATACATTGGTAGTCATTGCCCTCCATTTTTTTAGCCTTACTCTTTTTAGCCCCATCCCTGTCCTTACTGTCTTTGCCTTTTTCTACATTGACCCCTGTCCTGCTCCCTATTGACTTCTCTACCTTAGTGTTTAGTTCACTAACTATCCTGCTTTATAAGGGGGAAGGGGTTCCATGTTCTTTCAGTGCCTCCCTCCTTGGCTAATTTAAATGCTTGCCAATTAAGCATTTAAATCGATCACCTAGGATCCTGGTTCCCATCATGGACATATGCAGCCCATCATGCCAGTAAAGGCCTGCATCCCTCCAGGTGACCCCCAATCTCCAATGAAGCCAAAACCTTGAGCTCTGCACCAGTTTTTCAACCATTCATTGAATCCCATGGTGCGGATACCCTAGCCTCACCCATGCCATAGACAGGCAGCACCTACGAGAGGGTTATCATGTGTGCTACTTGTCTAAGGCCCTTCCCCAACTCTACAAACTCATCCTACACTGCTATGATCCCATTCTCAGCCAGGTCATTTGTCCCTAGGTGGACAATGACATTCAGCTCCCTCTCCCATACTGCTGCTCCAGCGATCATGAGGATTTGCATCCTGTCCCTCCCAGTCATGGTGCCAGACAGGAACCTTACCTCCCTCTCCCCAAGTTCTACCCTTCTAATGACTGAGTCCCCACCAGGAGTTGTTTCCTTTCCCTATGGGGTCTCATGCCACCCTCTTCTGGGCATTTTTTGTTGAGGTTCCCAGCATCCTCCTTGGTCTTTACTGTGAGTGCCTCCATAGAGGAGCCACACTCTAGCAGAATGGCATATGAATTGTAGAGAGGTACAACTGGAGGGATGCACCACTGATCCACCACCCTCACCCTCCCTGAGTGCACAGTGGTCAACTGCTCCTCTTTCTTGGCAACCTCCAAGGCAGTGGCAGTGGCCCTGGTGGTCCCAGAGTGGGGGATGAGGTTTCCCAAATTCTCACCAGGTAGGCATGGAGATGGGCATCCTCCTCCCTCAGACCAGAGAGGTTCCTCCAAATAGGGCAGCATCACAGCCTCCAGAATGTCTCCCAAAAGAATGCCACCCCACAGCCAGTGCATTGCACCACTCCTCACATGTCTCTCTCCCTTCTTTAGTTTTTTCTTTTTTGTTAGTATGTGTAGGCGTGTGTGTGCATCTACCCCCTATACAGTATGTTGGACTGTTAAGGTTATGAGAGGTGTATGTCCTTTTCCCTTTTGGGAAAGTGATGTCAGAATCTCTGGTACAAAGGAAATGATGCACTGGGGGGAGGTGGGGTGAGGGGCAGAGTGGGCGGGACCAAGCCTGTGTCCTATAGAAACAATCAGCTACAGCTCTGACCAACCACCCCAGTAAGTGTTTTCTTTCCTTTCAGCAAGACAATCTGCAAAACAATTTAAAAGAAAATATGCCCTGCAAAAAACAATTTAAATCAGAGAAAAATAAAGCAGTAAACTGTACAACGTGTAAGCACAAAACAGTAATAAAACCTGTAAGCACAACCTGTAAACACAAAACAAAACAGTAACACAACAGTAGGTCTGCTTAGCCAAAAGAAGCCTTAATGTTTCTACTTGAGCTGTTAACTCACTCTACAGGAGCTCTTTGAGATTTCCACCACTTGTGTCCTGTATACTCTTAACACTGCATCCTGGGCATTTCTAAGCAAAATCAAGCCATAATCAGCATGCCACAAACAAAAATACCTCATGAACCATAAGTGCTATACACAAATTACAAGAGGCAAAGTTGTTCAGCACAAAATTATCTTTCTAATGGTGCTATGCAATTAATTATAAGCAATTTCTTTTTTTTCTATGTCAGTCAAAATAGCAAAAAAAAGTATGTTTTGCAATAAAAAAGGTAAAATGTAAAACATTTTTTGTAGGAAAATATGTAACACGTCAGCACCAAATTAAATATCCTTATATTAGATTTAGGTAAAAAAGTAATTTTGTACTAAACAGAAATTGTTCTAATATAAAACATGTATTTTTCCCATTTTTTCAAGGTGCTTAGGTGATGCTTGAGGGACAAATGTCAGTCATACACACCATACCATAAATAAATGTGAATAACTCCTAAAGTATACATGATACACACAAAGTAACAGAGGTAAAGTTGTTCAGTACAAAATTACCTTTATAACAGTGCTATGCAGTAAATTCTAATCAATTTGGTTTGCAAGTAAAACAGAGAAATAGTGTTGATGACCTGAGAAGTGTCCAGGGCAAACAGGAAGTCTTTAGCTGCTGACTGAAGTCATTGTGAGAGACAAAGGGGATGATTTGGCTGCCAACTACATGTATTTCCTGGAGGTAATGAGTTAATCTTGCTCCTTGCTCTGTCCTTTCAAGCAAACCCTAGAAGAAAAGAGCTCAGGTGAAACTAGGTGCTTTACACCAGCAAACCTTAACTTTAGAATTTTTATTCCACTATGAAATACCAATTTTATCATTGATCGCAGGGGGTTCTTTCTCAAAGATGCTTGAAAATACATGCATTGAGTTTTTATAATGTTTAACACAAACTGGATTGAGAAAACCGCATCTGAAGGTTCTCAAATTTTGTTCCATCACTTTAAAATGTTTATGTGAGGCAATAATTACTCTATTATTTTGGTGTGCTTTAATGCAAGAGGCAGGTTATTAACAAATAATTTAAACAATGATAGGCCTAAGACTGACCCCTGTGGGACCCATGTTTCAATCTTAATTCTGAAATACCTCTAGCACTTTAAGAAGTCTGAACTTTCCATTGCTTAACCTTGATACAAAATGGTTGCTGAGGTAAAACTGAGTTAAGTGGTGGGGAGAAAGAATTTGCAATTAAAACAGACAGACTCCTGTCCTTTAAATATGTTGAGAAACAAAATAAACAGTTTCTTGTCCACTCCCCTACACTGCAGTTGATGTAATAATAAATGAGTGACTGACATCTTTGAAAGCTTTTGATAAGTCCATGAACACTGCCCCCATCTTCTTATCATCCTCTAAAGAAGATACTATAATGTTATGGAAGTCAATAAGGACAGTGTTCATGAAGCAATGAACTCAGCATCTGTGTTGGTATGGGGTTATTAAAAATTATTATCCTCCAAATATGAAACAAAATTGTCAACAGATGTGCATTTCAAGAACTTTAGATAGAATGGGGAGGAGAGAAATTGGCCTATGATTTTGTTGATTTAGAGAGTCACCACCACTGGAAACTGGAATTGCAATTCTTATTTTCCAGTTTGTCTGAAAAATATGTTCTCTTATACTCCAGTTGAAGAAATATGCTACTATGGGGGGCTATCACTAAAACACCAATTTTCAAGAATCTGGCCACAAATTTCTCAGTTCTGGAAGCTTTGTTTTTTTGTTTTTTTTCCATATTGCTTTTTATCCTGCACAGCAGGCTGCTGCCTATGTTGGCCACCCTTACTGGTCTCTGGGGGTCTTTCGGGATCTTATAGACACCTTGCGTGTCCTGGTGGATCCCCCAGAGCTGTCCTGGAGGCATCATCCTGCTGCAACTCCTGTATATCCCCATTTACTCCCCTTAACCCCCGAGGCCCCAGAACATGGATGTGCATACATGTAGAGGCTTGCACGTGCACCGTGGCTCCAGTGACAGCTCCTTCCACCCTCCCCTCAGCTTAATGCCAGAGCTCCTCGATTTGACGCCACCCCCCAGCTTCTACCAGGAGGTGACCAAGCACTGAGGAGACCCTCGAGCCCTCCCCAAGGAGGAGAGCTGCCTGTCAGCAGCTCAATCGGCTCCCCACCCTCCCCCCCAGCTGACCCCCAGCTCCCCAAGCTCGTGAAAGAACCTGGGTCACCAGCGTGGTGCAAGGTGTGGCATCCAGCACCTCAACCCTCAGCACCACTGGGTTGGCTTGGAAGCTTTTTTTTTTAACAGTTTAGGAGAGTTGTATACTTCACTCTGGCTCAATTGTTTAAGCTCAAAATAAACTACAGTGTTGGTCATTTTCCTTGCTACCTGTTCCCTCTAAGTTACATGCAGGAGTTTTTGCACTGGCAGGTTCACAAAATATTTGTTTGGGATTTTGCAATCATTTCCTGGTCCTCACAAATACTAGAACCTATGTTTAAGGAAATTGAAGATGTCTTGGAAAAATGATTGGTCAACGTTTTTTAACCAGGTCCCAATATTTCTTAGGGTTGTAGTTTTGAGAAATCTTTAACTTATTTATTTATAATTTTACTAGCAAAAGACACACTGCACTGTGATAGCTTGTTTCCAGGTGTGTCCTGGGGGATGGGTTACCTAGACCTGTTTTATTGCTTGAGGGAATGTTGGCCATGACACCGGGAAAACTTTCCTACTCTTCACCGATAATTGCCATGGGGTCATTTTCTTCCACCTGGACAGTGACCAGAAATGGGAAGAAGGGAAGAAGGTACCTCAGTTTAACATCCCATCTGAAGGATGGCAACTGAGATGCTGGTGGAACTATGAGATCAAGTATGGATCCAGAACTATTGCCCTTTGTACACCTGTTAGTGGAGCAGACCTGTTGTTGCAAACCCAAATGACCTAGACTACCCCCTAACTTTTTCCCTTTTACCTATCCCCAGTTGATGTGTATATCACTAACCAGGAGTAGGTCTCAGCTCTTAACTACTGTATACCTTCATCACCCAGTCAGAAGTTTTTATGTGTGTTCCGGATAGCATTTATGCCACTCTGAAAGCACAGTTCAGTCAATGGAAGTACAGTATCAAGCAATCGATATCTTCAAATCTGGACTTCCATGAGATTTCAGGGGTCCCGAGATGAACTTTTAAATAAGACAAGAATCTCCCTCCCCTCTGTACTCTATCCTGTCTAAAGATAATTTGAAGTTAATTCTGAGTTGCCATTATTCTGAGACAACCATGTTTCAATAAAGCACTTATGTTGTACCTTCCCAGTTCCACCCATACTCAAAGTGAATCTATCTTATTTTACAGACTTATTGGGTTGTCATGCACAATTTTAATTTCTTTTACTTTTTTCTCAAATGGGCCAAGGTTTAATTATATGCCTACACTCAAGGTAATCAATGATAACAAAATAAAGTAGTTAGATTTGGAGACTGATTTAAAATTAAATCTACAGACTCTTTTTGTAGTAAAGTTAGAATTATAATAATTAAGCCAGTTTTTAAAAAAAAATATTCCTCCTGTAGCAATATGGACTGCCAAATATTTTACCTTGCAATAGATAGATAGACAGACAGACAGACAGACAGATAGATAGATAGATTATAACATAGAGGTCCACCAAGATGAACCAGCACAGCCTCTAGTTATCTTAGGTTGTTTTACGTCCCTTTCTACCCATGACATCTGAGTTGGGTACAATGGGTTAGAAAGCTCTACTAATTCTCCAACCACATGGTTGTGGAAACCTGTGTGTGAGAGAAGGAACTGTTTGAGTGACACGGGAGACAACAGGAATTGTGAGAATCCATCAACTTCAAAGTATGACTCAGACACAATTTTCAAGTGAAATAAAGGTAAAAACTAAGCTGTTCTGCCAGTGTCACAGAGTAGCAAATAAAGTACAACAGTAATAACTTTTGCAGTACACCTTTTAAAATGACTCTATGTTATACTCTATGCATGCAACTTATACTCTATTCACTTCTACAGGTCTGTACTTCCTAACCCTGGAGGCTATAGGTTAGATCTCTTCCCACCAACATTCCAATTTACTAGTAGCACTAGGCCACCCCTTGGATCTCAGCCACGTCACTTCTCTTTCCATTGCCTTAAGGGTGTACAGTGGCTACAAGGCCAATTTCCACCTCAGTAAGCCTGCTTACCCCTTTTACCCAGATACCCTTCCCTGGTATCTAAACTGTGTGCATTTACTTATGATCTGTATCACTTATATTCTATTGCAATGGCACATTCAATATTAATGCCTCCTTTCAATATCGACCCTTAATTTTTAAGCAGGTGGAGTGGCTACTCCAAACCCTCGATGCTAAGAAAAGTGCTGGCTCTAATAATCTTGAACCATTGTTTCTAAAAATGGGTTATCATGTTTTTAACCACTCCCATAACTCATCTTTTTAATCTCTCAATATCCAATAACAAAATTCCTATGCTCTGGAAAACTGCTCACATGCTCCTCTTTCAGTCTGGCAACAAGGCATCCATAAATAATTACAGGTCAAATTTTATTCCTTCAGTCTTGGCCAACTTTTTTTTTAAATGGATGAATGAACAGGTTCAAGAGTACCTTAATTATTTCAATATCATTATCCTAGCTCAGTCAGTATTTAGATCTCAGCACAGTACCTCAGCAGCTCTGGTTAAAGATTTTATTTACTGGCTGACAGTCCTTGACCACAAACATACTAATATAGCCATATTCCTGTATCTCAGGAAAGCTTTCATCGCAATTGACCATAATATTTTGCTGAACAAATTCAGTAGAAAAGATTTTAGTCCTTCTGCTGTATCCTGGTTTAAGGTGTAATTTTCTGGGTGTCAACAGCAGCTACAATTGGAAGTTTTTATTCATTCTACTGTGTTGCTACCGGCAAAGGAGTCCTGCAAGTATCTATATTAGGGTCACTTCTATTTATGATTTGTACCAGTGATCTAGGGGCAAATACCACAAATACTAAGCTACATTTTTATGTAGATAACACTATTCTACCTGAAACCCAACCCACCTTCACTGCAGCAGTAAATGATTTTCAACTGTCATTTGATCAGCTTCAGAACAACGTATGCTCCTCTAAACTTCTAAATGCAACAAAAATGAAGTATATGATTTTCCTCAATTTATTTATTTATTTATTTAGCTTTTGTTGACTGGGTAAGTGCACTAGACAAATCCTGCCTATTTTCAGGCACGACCCGGGGGAAGGGGATACAGGTGAATGCCAACTGACCTTGAACCAGATTAAGCTGTTGGTGGTATTTTTAGTGAATTTGGGGGGGGAGTATATGATTTTTCACCAAATTATAAGCAGAATAGGAACACTCACAGCTGTTATCACTACTTTGTTAGGTGACAACCTGAAGCATAATTTAGATGATCAAGTACCTTGGTATTTGGCCGAATAGCAAGACATAATTTTTATTTCTTAAAAATGTTGGTAACCTGGAAAGGCACACTGAGCCAAAGCTCATTTCCCAGTGCGACACAAGGAAAGAGGGCAACAATACAGACAGAGGGCATAAACAACAAATACAGCAAACCAAATACAATACAGCTAATATAAATATAGCTGTAACAAATTGAAAAGCAATGAGGAACAAGTGGTGAACAGATGGTAGTACATTATATGAAGTGCAAGTAACAATAACCATATGTATCATCATGTTATTGGTCAGCTTAGGCCAGTAGACTACAAGGGGGAAAAAGGAGGCTAGGAAAGGAGTGGAGGGGAGATAGAGGAGGAGGAGGGGCATGAGAAATGGGAAGTAGGAAGGAGATGGAGGAGACATTTGAGGGCAGGGAGCAAGGGGGGTAGATGAAGGTTAGAGGACAGCTGGTTCCAGAAAAGTGGAAGGCAGTAGTAGAAGGCAGACTGACCAGCTGTGGAATAGGGGTAAGGGAGGGAGAAAGAATAGGGGTCCCTGAAGCGCATGGAGTAAGAGGAAGGGTTAGCAGGGGATAGATGAGAGGCATGATAAGAGGGAAGTGTCCCAAACCAATATTTGGCAATAAAGGACAAAGAGTGGATTAGCCTCCTGTGGAGTAGAGGAGTGATTGAGACAGAGTAGTAGAGAGGATAGTGGTGAGCACGGGAAGGGGACTTGGTAGTAAAGTGACAGAAGGAATTAAGGAGAGTGTCAAGTTGGGTAAGGTGTACAGCAGGGGGGTCGTGCCAAAGACTATGTCGGTGTAGTAAAAAAAATGGAAGTATCATGTTCATGACCAGCTCTCGATGAACATGGAGGAAGAGACTGTCCATTACAGTAAAGAGTACCAAGCTTGGGGTGGTGTCTGAAGCATATGGCATCTGTATGGACAGAGAAATTGAGTTGACTGTCCAGCCAGACTCCAAGGTATTTGAATGTGGGGACTTCTTCAAGGGGGAGCCACACAGGGTGGTGAGCATTAGACAGATCTGAAGTTTAGCTGACTTCAGCCTGGAGCTGAACATTATTGTAACAGTTTCCTTGGTATTTACCCTTAGCTGGTTGTGTTGGAATCAATCTAGGACTTTGTTGAAGACATTCTGGAGAGGATCATGTAATTCTGTTCTGGATGAACCTGATACCCGTATCATCCATGTACATGTGAATGTGAGATTTAGAGCAAATGGTGGGGAGATCATTCATGAATACAGAGTTGAGGATGGAACCTTGGGGAATGCCAGCAAGGATGGTGAGAGGGGGAGAGAAGGAGTTACCCACCTGGACAGACTGCTGCCTTTCTAGGAGCTGAACCAGTTGATAGTGGGAGTAGACAGACCAGTCAAGTGAAGCTTATTTAGCAGGAGCAGCACATCCATATTGATAGACTCTGTAAGAAGCTCCTCTCCAGGCTAGGCTTTTACTTCATGAGTAAATTCTGTCTTTCTATGGAGGCAAGAAAGAGATTAGTTTAGGCAATTTTTTTACCATTGCTGGACTATGGTGACAGCATTTATGGAAGCGCTTCTGTTACTTAGCTAGCCAAATTAGAAGTGCTTTATCCCAGGGCACTTCATTACCTGCCTGTCATTTAGAACTCATCATTGTACATTCTACTCAACTGTTAACTGGCCCTCGCTTGCTACCAGAAGGCTTAGAAACTTGTATTTCTGGTACTGTAAAGCCCCTCAGAATCTGAAACCATCACATATTGCAGCACTCTTTTTGAGGTCCACTGCACTGTAAAATCTAAATAAAAACAGTACCATTCTTCTTAATGTATCAAGGCATTGCACCCATTTTGGAAAATAGACTTTAGTTTGCTTGTCCCTACTCCTGAGAAATAAACCACAAGTCTCACTTAAAATTGGTCTCAATAGCCAGCCATAACTCCTTCAAGGCTCTTTTTGACTGCCACTGTGTAGTCTAATGTGACTGTTGCTAATGTTTATATTTCTTGTTATTTAATTGACAAAGATGACACTTGTGTTTGTGGTTTGTGTATACTCCATTCTTATTTGTTGCTTTGAACCAGATACTTCATGTTATCATGCTTATAGACTGTTGTAGCTGTTACTTGTGAACTTTGTAATATGCTACTGATTTGACTTATTGTATTGTTGCTGCCCTAATCAGGACCTTCTTGTATTAACCAGTAATCAATAGAGTTTCTTTCCTGGTAAAACAAATACATAAAAATACAAATCCCAGTATAGAATATGAGTGTCCCTCTTGAACAATTCCTGTAATAAATTTAAATTTCTGTACCACTTTACTTGAATGAGCTCTGAAATTCGATGGCAACATCTGGAAATGCAAAGAAAGACAGAAGATCTGTGGTGATGCTGATCTTGGTATACCGTCACTACAATGACAAGTTTATAGCAACATGGTCGATGCCGACAATATCGCCATGTCGCTGTAAAGTCCGCCTGGGATCCCGGCACTCTTTCCTAAGGTCCTGCACCCCAACCCTGAATCAGTTCTGTCTCAGAGTTGGTAATCATAAGTAGGGGGTGCAAGCCCCCTGCAAAACAACAACTTTGAACTCAGTGGCACCATGCCGACTGCAATTGCGGTCGATGTAGTGGTGTCGGGGAAATGTTGCGTCAACAAGAAATTGTCGATGCGGTGTAGTAGATCCGCTGATCCTTGGAGATGACCTTGGATCCTTGCTTTTCGTGCTGGATGCAGGTTGAAAACAATTTAGCGGGAACAGGTACCAAATGCAGCAGGCAATAACTATACTTTCCCTGCACTCAGTTACTGTCATACTAAACCTGGCATTGGGATACAGGTGATCTCCTATAGGCTATGTATATTTAATTAGATCTAGTCTCCTAGGCCCTAAATGGTAGTAGGCCTCTATAGGCTAGATTTCCTGATTTCTGATCTGATCCTTTCAGGTCTGTCTCCCTGCTCCAGCTCCTGCAAATGAGCTGTGCAACTCCTTTTATACCCACTGAACAGTCTTTAAAACCAAACTCATGGTTTCTGAGTGGACAGCTATCCTGTTCCAAACCTCTGCACCAATCAGCTAGAATTCTAGGTTGGAATTCTGTAGCAGGAAGAGCCATAATTGAGTAGTCTAATTGGAATCTCCAACAGTCTTGAAAATGCCAAGCCTTCTCTGCCCTGTTCACATGGATTGTTATTTACATTCTATAAATCACAATAAAAATGAACCACAATTTAATGGAAACATGTCTAAACTTCTCCAGCTGGAAAGCTGACATATTGGGATTTCTGCAGTATTGAGGTGGGCAAAATTAACAAATTCTGAATTGGCAGCATTTTTGTGAAATTTCGTGAACTTTTTTTGAATTTTATTAAATTATTTAATTGGCTATAACTCAGTTTGTGTAAATACTAGATGTCTGAATTTTGGTATGTATATTTTCTGGGACAGACCGCAAAAGCGTGACAAGAGTCATGACATTTGGATTAAGGATGTAGAAGTTATAAGGGATCAAAGTCTATCAAGTTTATAAGCATGTGAAACTTTCTGAAATATTTTCTGTGCTTAGAACTTAGCCACCTTTAGAGCAAGATAATTGAAAACGTCGATGCATACTTTCTGGAAGATTCATAGAATCTGCAAAATAGAGATTGTAAGGTTTAGCTATGACCTGCCTCCCAACATGACCTCCAGGGGATCGCTTCTGAACCCAGGTCATCAGCATGGCAGCATGACGGTCTGATGCTGAACCATGGTAGTACCTTAAAGTCTACTATTTAGGGTTAATGAGCTTAACAACATTGATGATACAATGTTGAGGCATAGCCATGGGGTCAGCCATGGCCCCTGGCTATGCAAATCCATATATGCATGAATATGAAAACAAATACATTATGAATGGAGAAATTAATCAATTCCTTGAATATATAAAACTTTATAAAAGATACATTGATGATCTTTTCATGCTGTGGACAGGAACTCAAGGACAATTGGAGACATTTTGTGAATATCTGTTTACTTTACTTAGATGTGGAAACTAAATTTGGTGATACAGTGCTTATTACTACTTTACACAGAAAACCAACAGCAAGAAATACTGTACTTCATGCTGACAACTTTCATCCAGATGACCTGATTAGAAGCATATCCTATTCACAGTGCTTAAGGATACATAGGAATTGTGAATTGTGCATTAGAGCAGAACTATAGGAAAGAGTTGTAAAAAGTCACACATGGGTTCTCGGCAGAGGGAATACCAAAAAGAGCACATTAACTGGAGCAATAAAGTGAGCAGGGAATGTTACACAGGCTGACACTTTGAGACAGACAAGCAAAGAAACAGAAACATACGGACCATTTTTTCAATACAACATAATCACAAAATTAAACAAATTAAAAAAATCATAAAGAAACATTGGGACATAGTCAGCAGTTATCCCCAGAACCAGAACCTATTCAGAGAGCCACCATTAGTGACTGTTAAGAGAGTACGTACCATTAAGGATAGAGTGGTGAATACAGATCACCCACAAGGTGAAAAGATACAGAACAGACAATTGCTATTGGGACCCCTGAATCCGGGGACGATGCCGTTTGGACACTGCTTGGTATGTGAAAACACCAGTAAAAAGAACATATATAGACATCCATATACAAACAAGGAGTATCACGTTAAATAATGTATTTCTTGCAACACTACTGGTGTAATTTATATTTTACAGTGCCCCTGCAATAAAATCTATATAGGGCAAACCTCGTGGCAACTAAAACAAAGAATTCAAGAACATAAATCGAATATTAGAAATAAGATTTCAGCTCCAGTATCAGAGCATTTTATGGAAGCAGGACACACAGATGCCTCTCTAAGAGCTTGGGGTCTGGAGGCAGTCAGCCCACCAGACAGGGGTGGGGATTTCAGCAAACTATTAGAGTAGAAACTAGATGGATTTTTGCTATGGATGAACTTAACCCAAATATTGGATTGAACAGGGATATTAACTGGAATAGTTGTAGATAAATCTGGTTATCTTTAAACTGATAGGGAATTTGCTCAGAATCAGTTGTCCAGGGAAATCTGTTCAGGGTGATAAATGATATAGTCTTTAATGTAATACGGAAATAATTTAACAACATTATGTCTATATTTTATAAAAAAAAACAATAATACAAATTGCTAATTAAGCATTATGAACTGATTGCCTTAAATGGACAAAGCTGATTGGCCGAGAGGTCTTTGAAGCTGTGATGATATCGGGCTACATCATCACAGCATCAAAAAACCTCCAGTCACCAGCCTCCTCACTGTCAACATGGCAACAAACTCCTCTAACCACAATGCTTGCCACATCCCGTGACCGGGAGTGAGTCACAGACCAAAGTGAGCTCCACAAAATTACAAGAAAACAAAGTAAGACGTAGCATTTCCACAATAAAATATCTCCCACTTGCTCAGAAAAAAGAAATTGCCGCCTTTTTCCAGTTGGCACTTCCAAGGTTAAAAAGGCCCAAATGTCGCTTTTATTCGCTATGGCTAAATTGGTAATCTTAAGGCATTGGACCAGTGATAAAGCCCCCTCCTTGTTGAAGTGGTACCGAGAATGTACCTTGGCAGTACAATTAGAAAAACATATTGCTCGTATGCAGAATAGATTGAAAGCATACACAGCGCTTTGGAGTTCTTTTGAAATGCTCCTTATGACCTGGAGGCCTGGCCCTCGGAACACCTCAGGGCTGGGTTAGGGTGTGCTTATGTGTGTAGCCTTGGGGGTGGGGGGTGGTTGGACCTTGTTTTTCCGATGAAAGGGTGAGCTAGTGTCAGGTTGTTTTATATCGTTCCAGTTCGCACTCTCATTTATGTATCTGTATTGAGGTGTTTTTTGTGGAAATTAATAAAGATGTTTAATAACAAAAAAAAAAAAGAAATTGCCTGTTACCCACAGTGACACCTCACCTCTTGATCATCCTGCCCATTTGCTCGCAGACTGCAACCTAAGAAACACTCTGCCTCCTCGTGCTGAACGCCAATGTACTGAAACTACATTAACTTCACCGGCTCGAAGTTACGCAGAAAAAAAACACCAGTCTGTCAGGGAATCCTTATAACTGTGCTCAGGCCACCAAAAGAATCTCACCCCAGTGAACGTTTACTTACCACCCAGAAACACTTTTCATGGCATCCATAGGGGAAAGTTTGGAAGACGTCGAACAATATGCCACACACCGGCAGCAGCAGCTCCTGCAACAGCAGTAAACAGCAGAACAACGTACAAATATTAAAAAAATATGAATGGTGTACCAGTTCAAAGACTTTTTCTTAAACATGAGCAAAGCAGGTACACGCTCCTTCTTTTGCATATACAGTACTATGCAACGGTACCACCTGCAGCTCAAAGGTAAAAAAACTATTTTCTTTATTTGTATTCCTACGCATTTTAAAATTGAATACTGGAATATTTTAAAAAGCATCTCAAATTTTTTTTTTCTATTTTTTAGTAGTAGTTCATAATAGCAATAATGCACTCCAGGGTGTGGTATATCATGGGATATAATCAGTTCTTGGGTCATTGGACACACTCAGCCTGCGGCCTCATGCCCAGCCACCCAAGGTGTGACAATATCCCATGATATACCACACCCTGTTGTGCATTATTGCTTAAATAACGCATGACAGGGTGTGCGTTGTCACTGAATAATGTCACACCTAGGGTGGGTTGAAGCTCAAGGCTGCAGGCCGAGTGCTTCTGCCACCCTAGGTGTGATGTTATTCAGCAACGATGCACACCCTGGAGTGCCTTATAGCGATCATAATATGGGCATAAAAAATTTGATACTTCTTTAGTGATCAAAAAAATTAGCCTTACAAATTAAAAACAGTTAACTTCTGTTTATTGTTTAGCAAATTAACATCAAATAGAGAAAAAACGATCCCAAGCTGAACTTTTGCGCATTAACTCCAATTAGTAGAAATGTATTCTTTTTATTCTTTTTTTATATAATTCAACATGCATCAGCTTAAAAATGCATTTGATAAGTCAGTAGAAGATTTGAAATGATTAGACATTAAAATAAATACATGTTATAACAATTATACACTAGTCTTGACACTGTAAATCAACTTCACTTGTACCTGCATTGCAATAGTTTGATTCTATTTGATTTATTTGATTATTTTTTTTTTTATTTAAATTAGTATTGCTATTAGTATAATTAATTCCCTGAGTTGTAAACATTGATATTTGCATTGCCATTCAGTGTTCCCACTGTCATCAGTTGAGCAGCGTCAGATGCTTGAATTCCATATTGCTATGTTCTGACATCTTCATTCTTCTTGTTGGCATCGTCCCTTTAAAAAAAAAAACACGTTGAGTGATCTTTCTCCTTTTTTTTGTTTACCAATTTAGGGTGAAGGGTCACGTTACAGAGATGACGTGTGGGTAGGGTCAGGCAGGAGTCTCTCAACACAGCAGCTCGTGGATTAGAAGTATGATTCTACAGTTGTATTTAGTAGTTTTAACATTTGTTTTTTTACTTGGGGATGCTGAGAGCAAGTTGGCATGGTGAGCAGAAAAATATTTAAATCATCTACACTTGTTTTACATGTGCTTTCTTGTAAGGTCTCTATTGGACTGCTATATTTGTTGAGGATTTTTGGACAAGGCCACAAGGTCTTGCCCATGCATTATTAGGGGGCAGAATTTGAAGTTTATCCAAGACAAGGAGCTTTGGTACTTGCTTTGCTATTAAGGATCTACTTTAAGTTTTGCTATACATTTACAAAGTACACTGGAAATAAATACAGAAAATGCTTGAACTTACGGTGAAGAATGCTTTGTGAGAGCTGAGGTACAGTTTTCAGGTAGTACAGTGATGCTTCCTTCTGCTGATGTGGAGCTGGAAAACAGAATGAAAATAGGAGAACACGCTTAAATTTGCTAGAATAGGAGATTTTGCACTCTTGTTGTTAGCTGCATAAACTACGTTGCGCACTAAGCAATGGATCTCTGTAGCAGGTTCTCCTCATTCAACTGTTTCACAACACTGCAGAGAGAGAGAGAGAGAAGAAAAAGATACAGGAAAAAAATGTTATTAAATGTGGATGTTACAGTTACAAAGGATCGCATTGGTGTTTTTTTAACCTTATTACTTTTACTAAAAAAACTGTTAACTTTATTTATTTCGCTGCTTCTTTTTTAACTGCTTTTCATTTCAAACTGAGGTCTGTCCTTGTGAGGGAGGGGGAGGGGGAACTGTGGAGGAGAGATGCTTGAAAACCGTGTTGATACATAGCACGAGGTGCTTGGATTAGCAGAGATGTCTGTTGTGCCTGCAAGTAGATTGCTCCACTGCCTCCATTCACTTAATGATGGTCCCCAATATGAATGGAGCGATGACTCACATTTATGACCAGTGATGGTCATTTATTTCCCTCACCTGCAGTCCAGCTGATGATAAAATGTGTACAGCTGTGCTACACAGACTGTGATTAGTGTATGTGTTGCTTAGCCCAGCCAGTTTACAAATTCTGGGCAGCATACTGGAAAGGTAGTTAGTGCCCATAGGCTCTCTTGTATACCAGGTTTGTTGCTTCTCTAGGCAGTTGTCAGCTATCCGTCTCAGATGCAAGTAAAAACTGAAGCATTCCCAGGCATCTTTGATATTTACTTTTCTAGTGAGGCTATGGGGCACAGTTGACTATGTGGGATCTGTGGCATGAAACCTCTGAGGTTGCTTCTGCCTGATTCATAGGAGTCAGCGTGGTTCTTGGTCTTTTCAGACATGGTGGCATACTTAAGTCCATTTTCATCTGTCTTTATAATGAAACTGTCTTGATTTAATCCACGCAGCCCCTCTCTGCCATGACGTGCAAAGTAAAGCTGGACATCCAGCCAAATCTTACGCACCAGCCCATTTGGATTGTTGCTATCTAATGCCTGGGAATGTCTGATTTTCTGTAGATCACTTGCAGGGAGTGGTGGGTGGTGACAGGCTTTATCTTTACCCTGTCTTTTTAAATATTTGAGTATGCCTAGGAAAATGTTGTTACTACTGAAGGACTCTGTATTTTTCAATATGCAAACTGACCTGCTCAAAGGAGGGTCATTTAGATAATGATTAATCCCTGACCGTATTCCAACATAAGACACCGTAGTCTTCCCCCGTTACCATTCTTTACTGTGGCAAAAAAACTCTCTTAGGATTATGTTTAGGTTGGCTGAGCTGATGGTTTGTAAATCAATACTGTGTTTTTTTCTCTGTTAACCAGTCTCTGAAGACATTGATGGCCCAGCTGATTTGCCTTTTTGTATTTAACTCGCTCCTGTTGAGCTCTATGTTGAGCACTCAGTGCTATGTGTCGTCTTTTTATAGAAACATGCAGTGTACTTGGATTTTCACTTACAGTTTCTTGTTGTATCTCTTCAGAATTTTCATTATTTTCCTCACTAAATCTACTGTTGACCCAGTCTGCTACTGGCTCTTGTGTAAGGGAAAAAGCGGCTGACATTTTTTTCTCACAGATCGCACTGAGTTGCTGATTCTTTTTTGTTGCAACAGGATTTTGCCATTTTGTTTGCATCGTGAAGTGTTTGTGGTGTTTTGGAATGCAGTGCTTCAAATCACTACAGAATTCTATTTCAGAACGGTTCTTTTACTCACTGCCCCCGCCCCCCTCCCCCGGCTGATGTTTGCAACAGGCACAGCGGGAGGCCCTATGCAAAGCCAGGATTGTATGTTGAATTTTATGCAGCTTGGAACTTTCACTTCCCGCTAGGAATTGAGCACTTGACATGCTGGATTACTGCAGCTTAAGCACAGGGGACTCACGTTTATGATTTAAACAGTTTATCTAATTGTTGCTGTTGCCATTTGGCATCCGATGCCCCTGTGTGCTTAAATACATGTGAAGCAAGACTTTTTATTTTATGTAATTTTTGACATTTACTTTTCAGGGCATGATGCTGGATACAACATTAAGTGCTGGCAGCATCCACGTTACTTATGGCAGCCAGGTATGTTTATAGACATGGTGATTTTCTTTCTAAGGTGGTCACTAGCACTTCTTCCAGTGTATTGCTGTGTGACAACAGCACTGCATTCTAAGATTCTGAACCAATGAAATGCCTGGATTTTTGTATGCCCATATTATAATACATAACATGTAGCACTTTCTTGTTCTTCTCCACTAACCCCCCCCCCACCCCCCGTTATCCTCTTTAAATTTTGACAAGTGAAATTATTTGGTACAGGGTCTACACAACAGGACACATGTGGTGATGGTTTATCCACATCCCCATATCTGCAATAAGATTACATAATTTATATAAAAAAATTGGTTTACATCACCCACATGATGCAAAATATACCAATAATTAGTTTTTTTTAAAGCAAATACCTCATGCATGCTCATTTTGGACAACCAGTTCCAGCATTCAGTTTACTAAAGATCATGAAACACTATAGCATTTTTTAAGAAACAACTAGAGCATGCTCAGTTCAGTGATCTTTTGAAAAGAGGAAGACCACAGCACTTTTTTAACAAACACCTTGCGCATGCTCAGATGGCTTCCAGCACGTAGCTTTGTACATAGGCTACTGATGTCTTAGTTATGTTACCAGATTTAAATAATCAGTCTAAGATTACAATGCAGCACAGTGGTTAGCAATGATGTTCAGTGTGAAAGAAATACACTCATATAGAGGTAAAGGAATAGTGTTTCAATTTTCACAAATGCATTAATCTTTAAAAGATTAGTAAAAACTGTGGCTAGTACAAAGCATTTGTAATAGTAGAAGGAATCCAAAGATAGTGGTAATAAAAGCATATAAGACATGTGAATGGAACTGGTGTTTTGCTTAACTGGTGGTTCACCAGATTAGCCACTGCTTAGTAAAAAAAGTGGACTAAACAGAAATCTACTATGGATTAAGTTCTGGAGAAAGGAGATGATGTCAGAGAGAAGCAGAGACCCTACCAGAGATAATCCCCATTTTCAATTTAAGTAAAAGACTGTTGACTACAGTGGGGATGAATATGTTGTGCTGGGGTTTGTCATATGCACCAATAACCTCAGTGAATCAATTTGAGATTGAATGTGATTTACAAAAAATCTTCAGAACTTTAAGATTAAAGTCTTTTCTTAGGAATAAACCACAAGGAGACCAGTACAAAAAAGAAGTAACACAGGCTTTAAATGTAAAATCCACATTTAATCTACCTACAGCACTTAGCCCCTCTATAGAAATGTATGCAGAAATAGTGGGATCAGAGATCCAAGCCCTTTTCTGCACTGCACAGGATTGGACACCTTTAAGGAACAATCTAAATCAACAAGAGAGAAGAGCACTAAACGAGCTGAGGGCAGATGAAACTATCATAATCAAACCAGTAGATAAGGGTGGGGGAATTGTCATCATGGACTACACACACTCTGTAAAAACATGCATCAGAAGTTGTTGGACAATGCCGTTAACTATATTTCAATTGATTCAGATCCAACAGTAACCTTACAGAGAGAATTTAACTTATTGATTGAGGAGTTAGTGTTAATAGAATCAAAGAATGGGAAGGGTATTTCCTCACTCAGAGGTTCCCTAGAATTCCGGTGTTTTACACAATACCAAAAATACACGAAAATTATCAGGATCCTCTGGGATGTCCCATTGTGTCAGGGATAGGTAGCCTTTTTGAACCAGGATCAAATTTCATTAATCTTCACCTTCAACCACTTATAGAGGGAATTCCTATGTACATTAGAGAGACAGCACATTTTATCAACATTATACATGAAATACAGTTAAGTGCACAGGAAAGGAGGGATATGATCTTTGTGAGCTTTGATGTTTCAGACTTATATACATCCATACCCCATGAGGTCAGTGTTGCTACGATGGGCAGCTTACTGGACATGAGGAATCCCCACTGTCATCCAAGGAGTAACACCTTACAGGCTCTGGCAGAATTTATACTTCCCAATAGCTATTTGAGGTTTGAAAAAACTTATTACAAATAATGTTGAGGTACAGCCATGGGGTCGACAACCATGGCCCCAGGCTATGCAAATGCATATATGCATGAATATGAAAATAAGTACATTATGAATGGAGAAACTACCCAATTCCTTGAATATATAAAGCTTTATAAAATATACATTGATGATCTTTTTATGCTGTGGACAGGAACTCAAGGACAACTGGAGACATTTTGTGAATATTTGAATGGGTGTACTCAGCACATACAGTTTACCATGAATTTCAGCAAGAAGAGTTTACCATACTTAGTTGTAGAGGTTAAATTTGGTGACACAGGGCATATTACTATTTTATACAGAAAACCAACAGCAAGAAATGCTGTACTTCATGCTGACAGCTTTCATCCAGATGACCTGATTAGAAACATACCCTATTCGCAGTTTTTAAGGATACATAGGAATTGTACATTAGAGAAGGACTTTAAGAAAGAGTTATATGAAACCACAAATAGATTCAGTGGAGGGGATACAAAAAGAGCACATTAACTGGAGCAATAAGGTGAGTAGGGAATGTTACACAGGCTGACATTTTGAGACAGACAAGCAAAGAAACAGTAACATACAGACCGTTTTTTCAATACAACATAATCACAAAATTAAATAAAAAAAAATCATAAAGAAACATTGAAACATAGTCAGCAGTTATCCCCAGAACCAGAACCTATTCACAGAACCACCATCAGTGGCTATTAAGAGAGTACATACGTTAAGGGATTCAGTATAGCACAGTGGTTTAAGGCTCTGAGCTGCATGTCTGGAGACCTAGGTTTGAATACCACAGCCCCCACTTGCATATACTGTGTGGCCCTGAGCAAGTCACTTAACTTCCCTGTGCTCCCAGGTTGCACCTGTAAAAAAGCTTTCAGCTTAGTGTGTCTCACCTGGTTAAACAATTAGAAAAAAACAAAAAACAAACATACCATTAAGGACAGAGTGGTGAGCACAGATCACCCACAACACAAAAAGACACAGAGCAGACAATTTCTATTGGGACCCCTGAATCCCGGGGATCGTACTGTATGGACACTGCTCTGCATGTGGACACACTAGTAAAAAGAACATATATAGACATCCATATACAAACAAGAAGTATCACATTAAACAATTTACTTCTTGCAACAATGTCGATGTAATTTATATTTTGCAGTGCCCCACGGTAAAATCTATATAGGGCAATCCTCACGGCAACTAAAACAAAGAATTCAAGAACATAAGTTAAATATTAGAAATAAGATTTGAACTCCAGTATCAGAGCATTTTATGGAAGCAGGACACACAGGTGCCTCTCTGAGATTTTGGGGTCTGGAAGCAGTCAGGCCACCAGACAGGGGTGGGGATTTCAGCAAACAGAGTAGAAACTAGAAGTACTTTTGCTATGGATGCACTTAACCCGAATATTGGATTGAATAGGGATATTAACTGGAATAGTTGTAGATAAATCTAGTTATCTTTAAACTGATTGGGAATTTGCTTAGAATCAGTTGTTCAGGGAATTCTGTCCAGGGTGATGAATGACATAGTCTTTACTGTAATATGGAAATAATTTAACAACTTCAAGTCTATGCTATAAAAAACATAATACACATTGATAATACATAATATGTAGCACTTTTTACTTTTTCGTTCTTCTCCACTAACCCCCGGTTATCCTCTTTCAGTTTTGACAAGTGAACTTATTTGGTACCAGGTTTATACAACAGGGCACACGTGTTGATGGTTTATCCACATTCCCATATCTGCAATTAGGTTACATAATTTATATAAAAAATGGTTTACATCACCCACATGATGCAAGATATACCAATAATGTTTTTTTTAAAGCAAACACCTCGCGCATGCTCATTTTGGCCAACTAGTTCCAGCATTCAGTTTAGTGAAGATCTTGAACAGAGGAACACTATAGCATTTTTTAACAAACACCTCGAGCATGCTCAGTTCAGTGAGCTTTTGAAAAGAGGAAGACCACAGCTCTTTTTTTAACAAACACCTGGAGCATGCTCAGTCGGCTTTCAGCATGTAGCTTTGCATGTAGGCTAGTGACGTCTTTTTTATGTTACCAGATTTAAATCATCAATTGAAGGTTACAACACAGTACAGCAGTTAGCGTTGGGGTTATGCGCAAAGAAATACACTCATAAAGACGTAACGGGATAGCATTTAGATTTCCACAGATGCATTAGTCTTTTAAAGATTAATAAAAACTGTGGCTAGTACAAAGCATTTGCAATAGAAGAAGGAATCCAAAGACAGTGGTAATAAAAGCATATAAGCCCTGCAAATGGAACTGGTGTTTTACTTAACTCGCAGTTCACCAGATTAGCCACTGCTTCGTTAAAAAAAGTGGACTAAATAGAAATTTATTATGGATTAAGTTCAGGAGAAAGGAGAAGAACAACATTTTACTCGTATAGAGAGGAGTAGACATTTAGTTTAAGATAATGGTAGCTGGAGTGGTTGGCAAAGAGCCAGCGTCTTTGTTTTGAAAGTGTTTCTTAAGGCACAGGATGCTAAATAAGATTTTGTCTGGTTAAAAATACATAAATACTAAAACTCAATAATTATTTTCAGTTATCATTTAAGCATAAAGCGTGGACCCATATCATGACAAGAATTTTGGCAAGTGTTTCTGTTAGGAACTTTCAGGCATTGAATCTTGGCAGAATTTGGTATATCATTTGCACTGTTGTGGTAGTGAAGGGTTTTTAGAAATCAGTAACACATAAAGGATTGTCTTGCTAGTATAAGATAAATAGTGAATCTGAACAGGATTTTTGCTTGTGTTTTACAATTAGCATATCTTGAAAAGTATTTTATTGCTTATGAAATAAGACCCTAAAACAGGAATCAATCATTTATTTTTTCAAGTAATTTTGGAAAATTTAAGTTTGGAACATTAATAACATTTAAGTGTCCACATCAGGATGCACTGCAGTTTTAGAAAATATATTTTTCAAACAAAAAGTGTTTTTGCATTATAGGACCCAGAGTAATTAAAACTCATTAAGTGGATATACAATTACCTTAGCTGTACAAAGAAAATGAGTGACTATTTGGTCTATTGATTGAGATCCAGATTATAATTATTATAAAGTATTAATTTGTTTTGGACAGTGTCATTTATAGGTATATATTTTTTAATAGAAATATAAAGGCCAATATCCTGATTAAGCCTGACATAAGGTAAAATGATGAGAACAAAGGTCACATGAGGAATAAAAATAATAAAATAAATAAAAAATCCTTAAAGGAACTCTGTCCATTTTTTATTTTGCACCCCACACCCCCTTCTCGTGGGGAGACCAGGCTGTTGATAAGACACACTGGGGAGGCAGCAACAGAATCAGAAATTCATTTACCATGGATCAGCTGGAGATCATTTTCCAGGACTGTATGAAGGTTAACAATACTGTACAATGGGCGTGGCCTGTGCAGAGACATGGCAGTAGCATAATTCCACAGCTCGTCCCTTTCCAGGCTTTATCAGCGAATATCCAATGTGATCCCCATTCCTGACTGGCCCCGAGGATGGGTCTCTAACCACCTTCTTCCCCTGACTGCCTAACTTCCATTTTCGCCACCGAGTCAGCTGTCTAACTTGAACTGTGGCCCCAGTCACCCTACCAGCCAGCAAGCGCGCCCGATGAGCCTCTAGGCTGTAATGTGACCTGCCTGCATCTCCCGCTCAGGAATAGTGGCATAAGCCTACTTCAAGCGTCAAGCATCCAGCAACAGTACTCCAGATCACCACCCACGGCTCCTCAGTTATCCACTCTGATTGTGTCTGATCTGTGGACTAGTGGCATGATCAACTCGGCACCCCCATAAACTTCTTCTCTCCTAGAGCTTGCCTCAGACTGCCCCTTACTGCAACCTCATTCTGGGGACCCGTTGGCCTACATTACCCAACTGCTAGAAACATTACTTAGCAGAATCTATGGTATTTCTAATGCCCTTACAGGGACAGTGGCTAATGTTCATAAGCTAGAGGATCAAGCAAATGTGTTGAAACAACACACAGACAGGCTAGAAGACCAGCATGAGCAAGTTTGGAGGCGGTTACAGGACCATGAATCTAAGCTGGCCAAACTGTAGGAAAGGGCTGAGGACCAGGAGAAACGGGGATGCCGTAATAATATTCAGATACTTGACGTCCCTGAGGGTGTAGAGGGTTCCAATATGAAGAGGTTGCTCAATGAATGGCTGCCTGAAGTGTTGGGGGACAGATGGAAAGATCCAGTAGATGTAGAGAGAGCACACCATTTAAATATAAAAACGGACCCCTGCACCTCTCCCCCTCGGCCCATAATTGCATATCTACTATGGTATTCTACTAAAGAAAAACTTTTGCAAGCAACCAGGGACTTGGGAGACATTGTCTGGAAGGGGTTCCGAATTTCATTTTTTCGAGATTGCTCTCACGAGGTGGCGATGAAAAGAAAGGCCTTTGTGCCCATTAAAAAAGTACTGTTGGCTTATGGCTACAAATACCAAATCAGAAGTCTCACTTCCTTGTATGTGGCCAAAGAAGATAGGGAAATCCTGGCACAGTCCCCAAGAGAGGTGGAAAACTGGCTGATGAATTATTGGCCTGATGTGGTGCTGCCAACCACATCCCCCAGACACCTCTGGGCTCCAGGTGGGGCTCAGATGAGGAGGAACCAGACTTCTGAGATGCAGCTTCCAGGAGATGCCATCCAGGGATGGAAAGCACAACAATTTTCTCAGCCCCCCAGCTCCAGTTCGAGAGGCCAATTGAAATTCCCAGACCCATAGCCTGGAAACACTGAATCCCTCCAGCCGAAGTCTACCTCACCTCCCCCGCCTCTCAACCAGACATCTGTGGCTCGAATACATAGACTCAGACTGTGCTCTCACAGCAGAGGGAGGACCAATATGTGGCATGTAGAAGCCTCCCCCCCCAGCCAAGCTGATGAAAGGAGACTCCAGCTCTGATGAAGGAGATGGGCAAAATCAGTGGACGTGCCAGATGAGATGGACTCTAGCCCCTCCCTGGACTGGGCGGCTGAAACAGATATAACCGTGACAACTGCAGATGACTCCTCTTTACTAGTCATACTGAGCCTTCTGACCTTCACTGTAGCAGTATCACAGGGACTCCCGCAGAGATCATCCCAGAGTGCACCTCCCACCAATGTTCCCTTGCCTGGACCAGATGGATGACCTATACAAATTGGTTTATGGACTCTCTGGCAATAAACATTTTGAATACAGTGTTTGATTACTTAATTTTTGTAGAAGATACTTGGGTTCAAGGTCTACCCAGGAGATACCCGTAATTTTCCCCTCCACTGCCAGGTGGGTAAAGTTACCCTCCCCATCTAACAGGGTGATGAACGCTAGTTGGCTTTAGACTTATACCCCTCTAGTGCCCTTTCCCATTGCCTTTTTACAGAGGGGGCTATTTACCGCTGGGGCATATCCCTTGGCAACCCCTCCTCAGTTGTAGTATACAGACCTATACTACTTGTGTAGTGGCACTTTGCCAGCCCAGGATGGGGCTGGAGGCCCCCTGGTTGTCTCTCTGATATTCCTTCCCTTGTAATCTTTGTGGGCACCATAGCTTAATTCCTGAATCAGCTTGGGAGATAGATTTATGGTGCTATGACCTGGTATCAAGGCATTCCATCCCTGGTACCCTTACTCAGTATCTCCCTAGTGTGATATCCCAACCAGAAGAGCCTAACCACCACTACCCAGTTCAGCTGAGCTCTTTCAGCTTTTGTATATGGTAGTCAGCTTCCTCATCCATCCCTGTTACCCCGACCCTACCTACCCCCTCCAGTTCCTTCCCTTTTACTTCCCTGATCCCCTAGCATCACACTCCAGAGGAACTGGATCTGGGTAGGGACAGACCTCATCACTAGTGTTCCTCTCTCTACCCCTCTTGGGTGTTGAGAGCTAGCGTTGCTCAGGCATACCAACTGTGTTGGCATGGCTCCAAACATGCTTATCTCTGCACCCTTAGTGGTTACACAGGTTATACCTATGGGTATAGCCAGTTACTGTTTCTATTGATAGTTGTCAGTTGATTGTTTCTTGCTGTTTCTACTGTTTATCAACTCTGATTTGTGTTTTTTGCTTCTTTCACTTATAGCTTACTCCACGACCAGGTTTGAAAAATGTTTTTCAGAGTGCATTGCCAATCATTTGCTAAAGCTCCTTCCAGAGCCTTTATTGGATGCTGGTAGGGGCCCTCATTGAGTGGACGCCACACACCTTGGGATACTTGTAATTTCCTTTGTTGACTGACCATCCCCAGGTAGGTGAAGTTCTCTGCTTTTGATAGCTGCACTATGGATGGGGCATCCTCTACAAGCATGAGGTGGGTTTCCTGGAATGTCAAGGGTTTAAACTATCCAGTGAAGTGCACAAAGGTACTGCAACACCTTCACTCTCTCCTTGCTGATATCGCCCTCATCCAGGAGGCCCACCTCACTGCCAAGACAGTAACATGGATCCAGAAGATGTGGGTGGGCAGGGTTTTGGCTAGCTCTTCCCCAAACAAAACTAGAGGAGTGGCTATCCTATTACACAAAGCCTGCCCCTGGACTGTTGAGGAAGTCCAAGCCGACAAACAGGGGTGACAGCCCAACTTTCCTACACAGGGGGTAGGGTTGTAATTGCCAACATATATGGGCCCAGCACTGACTCAGTGGACCTGCTGCTCGAAGTAGGTCAGGCACTTACCTCTATCACAAGGGACCATCCCAATTTGCCCATCATTATAGGAGGTGACTTTAATCTTGTCCTGGATATCTTCCTAGATAAGACTAAACCCATTCCCCAGGCCCACCCCAAGGCAAGGGTGGCATTACAGGAACTCATGGACAAATGTGGACTCATGAATCCCTGGAGGCAGGACCATCCTAGTGGAATGGATTATACCTTCTTTTCCCCTGTCCACACCTCCTTTAGCCGAATTGACTTCTGGCTAGCCAATAGCGAGGCCCTGCCAGGAATCAGTGATAATACAGTGGGAAACATCCTCATCTCTGATCATGCTCCCATCCTTTTCCATTATCTCCCTGCAGGACAGGGGCCGGCCAGCACTAGGTGTTGTTGTAACCCTCTGTTTCTACAGGACCAGGAATTTCAGAAAATGATTATGGATGAAGCCAAGGCCTACTTTCAACAAAATGTGGATGGGGAAGTTAAGGCTAGCACTGTATGGGAGGTGTTCAAGGCTGTATTGAGGGGTAGAATCATCTCATTCACAGCCACTAAGAATAAGGCAAGGAAAGTCAAACTTTCCAAATTACAGGCGGAGCTTACCACTTTGGAGGCTAGCTTTAAAGCCTCTCCCCTAGCTCATGATGATCACCCCCGGTTGCCTCAATCACAGGACTCAAATATCAAATCAATACCCTCCTCCAAGCTGGCCCGGTGGTGCTGAGGGCTGAGGCACTGGACGCCTTACCTCATACCACGCCAGTGACCCGTGTTAGGGAATGAGCATGGGCCACAGGGGGTCGGCCGGGGAAGAGAAGTATTGAGCACCCGACAGCTGCTCTCCTTCTCTGGGGGGATATCTGCATGCTCCTGCCGCTATACCGCCACCTTGGGGAGCCCAGGTGGAAGGTGTGGTAGGTTGGGGGAAGAAGCAAGGGAACAGGGAAGACATCAGCAGAGGGGTGGAGCACGCTGACATCTGGGATCGAATACAAGGGAAAAACACCTCCTCTAGCCTAAATGATGACTCTTCAGTGTGTGCATCTTTTCAAGATCATCGTAGCAGACTCTGCTGTACCAGATCAGACTACATCAGAACGAGTGAGTTGGGGAGTAGGGGGTCTCTCCCCACCCTACACTGGGGGGTTAACCAGGCATCAAAGGTCAGTGGTACCTGGTACTCTAGGGGCAGATCCCGATGACAAAGGTGGGACACACGCAACTTAGACGAAGTCTGAAGGAGTGGAGAGAGGGAGCAGTAAGAAGCAAAAAAAATACCCTCCTCCAGAGGAAGGCCAAATGGCATCTCCTCTGAGCAAAACACACCTTTTGGGAGGGGGGAGCGGGGTAAGCTTTTGGCGTACCAACTCTGAAAACAGCAAGCTGCCTCAAGTGTTCATGCCCTGAGAGATCATATGGGCTCAGTTGTCTCAGATCCCCAAGGGTTTAACCGAGCCATGTTCCATTACTATCAGACACTCTATCAGTCCCAGGCATCATTAACGAATGATGACGTGACCCAGGTGCTCCAAGGATTCTGTGTCTCAGCTGACATTCCAACTCTTCCCCCTCAGAGTATGCAGAGGTCTTGGAGCAGCCCTTCACTGCCCAAGAACTGCGTGCATTTCTTTTCCAAATGGCTAAAGGGAAGGCTCCAGGTCCTGATGGGATGAGTGTGGAGCTGTACCAAGTGATGATTGAGGAAATTTCCTTTCCACTCCTCTCCACCTTACAAGAGTCACATGCTAATGGTACCCTCCCTCCATGAGGGAGGCACTGGTAACATTGCTACTGAAAAAATCTAAAGACCCCTTAGACTGTACCAAATTCTGCCCAGTTTCACTCCTGTCCATGGACATAAAAATCACGGCAAAAATTCTGGCCACACAGATGATGTCGATCCTCCCAACTATTATTCACCCCTCCCAGGTGGGCTTCACCCGTGGGAAATTGGGGGTAGACAACCTTAAGCAAGTCCTAAACCTTAAATGGCTGGTTCTACATTCCACTGAACCTGCTTCAGCCCTAGCAGTTGACTTTTCCAAGGCCTTCGATTCCCTATAATGGGTATACCTACACGAGATACTCTAGATCTATAGTTTCGGCCCCTACTTCCAGGGTTGGGTCTCTACCTTATATAACGCACCACTTGCTAAGATCTTGACAAATAAAAATATTTCTCCCCCCTTCCAGTTACACTGAGGCATCTGGCAGGGCTGCCCCTTTCCCCTCTGCTCTTTCTGGTAGCATTAGACCCCTTGGTTTGGAGGCTCACACACACTAAGGATGTGCCAGGCATCACAGTTCGATATCAAACCTACCCTGTGATGGCCTATGCAGATGACCTCCTACTCACCATCTCCCAACCTAGTCTGTCACTCCCAAAGGCCCTGGGCATCCTACAGGAATTTGCACAACTTTCTGGCCTGACAGTAGACCAGAAGAAAACTATCTTAGCCCTACTCAATAACTCATGCCGAAAAGACTGGCTGTCTGGCACCGATGTTATCTGGGCTCCAGACAGCTTTTCATATCTGAGGATAAATATCCCTATGAGGTGGCGAGACCTGGAAGCCATCAATTTCTCCCCCTTGCTTACCTCCCTATCAGCAGAGGCGGACAGATGACACAAGCTCCATTTATCTCTTTGCAGTAAAGTAGAAGCTGTGCGCATGTTCTTCATTCCAAAGCTTTCATACCTGTTTAAAAATCTCCTCATCCAGCTATCTCCTAATCTTTTTTATATACAATAGATAAGACAGTATCCCTGCTACTTTGGGAGAGAAAACCCCCTAGATGGAGCAAGGCAAAAATGCATGCCCACTGGTCCTATGGAGGTATGGGGATCCCATGCTTTCAACACTATCAATCAGCTTTCATCGCCACCCAGGTATCGAAGTGGTTTGTCCTCTCCCCTCCCCCCAGGTGGATATGGAGAGGATACTCATGTCAGGTACACCCTTATGGTCACTGCTTCACCCTGCCTTTTCTGGAATCAAATGCCCCACCCCAGTCATGACAGAGATGGTACCTGCATGGAAGAACTGTATGGCTCTCTCTCACACTCTGAGCAGGGCCCATGGTCCCCGAGTCAGATATATTCCCCTTTAGAATAACAAGCTCCTGTGCATAGGTGGGAAACCAGTTCACTGGGAAAAATGGGATTCCAGTGAGATTAAAGTCCTACAGGACCTCTATATTCCAGGTACAACTGATCTGACATCCTATGAACAACTCCAGGCATGGTATTCCCTCCCAACTAGAGACATTTGGAAATTCCTACAAATCCATAGTGCAGTCTCCAAGCTGCGGACTCAAGCGTCTGAGAACTCCTGCTGGGAATGGCTCAACTCGCTACATTAGTTGGCCTCTCAAAAAGGCATCACAGGTGGCTTCTATAGGACCAAAAGAGAAGCCCAACCTGACCCCACCAAAACCAGCACGAAACATTGGGAGACCGAACTTGGGATCACCCTGCCTGCTGACATATGGAAGCGGTGTTTAAGGTTTGCCCACATGGCCTATAAAGACACCAAGAGCCAAACTATCCAGCAGAAAAATCCTACTGCGAAGGTACAGAACCCCAGTGGCCTTACACCGTATGGACCTTTTAAACCACTCCTCCTGTTGGAGATGCCATCAACCATCCACTCATCTTCTCCATATCCTCTGGCAATGTCTGAAGATTATTCCCTTCTGGGACATGATGATTGCCGATTGTTCTAGGGTAGTAGGCCAACCCATTTCACACTCGAACACAATGCTGCTGGGTGACCCCACCTCTCTAACCATGATACCTCCCTCTCTTCAAAAATGGGTCTTAGTGGCTATCCTTAAAGCCAAGCATGCTGTCCTGATGCGCTGGAGAAAACCCATTCCCCGCTCTCCCGGCATGGAGGTCGGCCCTTGCACAGACAGCTTCCTTGGAGAGGTTATCATATTCCTATCTTGGCCACCTTAACAAATACCAAAATAACTGGGGTGTGTACTTACAATCACACTTGTGTACAGTCCTACCCCCCTCCAGCTAATCCGCCAACATAAGTCCCCTACTTATCTATGAACCCCTCTGAATCACCCTTCACTTATCTGGAAGTACCTGTAGCAAAATATCAGTTAAAGTGCTTTCCTTCTTGGATAACTATCCCGATATCATTACTCTTTATTTCATGAGTTTGATACCATTGATGTTTCGCTAAGTAGTTTATGCTAACTCATAACTTTACTAGTTTACTGTAGACTTATACTCTTACTGGAACTTATGTGTTACAAACATGTTGCTACTGTATTGCAAAGAGTTTTCTTCACTCTGTATTGGTTATCCCTGTTTAAGCCTTGGTTTTGGCAATGCCAAAGCATGTAACTTGAAAAAATTAATAAAATTTTATATGTTAAAAAAAAAATACTGTACCATGATTTTCTCCAACATTTACCATGACAAAAAATATAGCTGCAGTTATAATCCTTTCTGTTGGTGAACTCTTAATATTTTGCCATTGTTACGGCAATGACAACACAAGCAGGGAATTATGAAACCAGGTGGGAACCAAACAGCTGGAAGAGATCAACTCCACGGGATGAAGATCTTGCTTTCATAGAAATGCTCTCATTATGAAAAAAATAAATATGGGAATGAGAAACACATACAAATAGTGAAATATAAGCTTAATTGAATCTAAATATTGTATAGTATATGGTTACCCTTTGTTATGTATAAAAATCATCCTGCTCAAAATCCTTGTTAAGCACATTCTAAACCGTTATGTGCATTCCAAAGTGTGGTTATGTGCATTCTGAACAGTTGTTATGCACTGTTCAAAGGTCATATAATTTTTAATTTCTGATTTATTCCACACCTAGCTACTTACTAAGCAACCAGTGCCCAAAGTCATGCCTTTTACCTTTCAAAAGTCTGGAAATTTGATTTTGATAAGAGAGTAGAACAAAGAAATGGCAAGATTTTTGTTTTCACTTCACTAGGGGTCTGTCACTCTAGTGTAAAAAAACATATACTATAAAAAATAAAATATGGGCAACCACACACAATTCAGCATGTGTTTACACCTTGTGGCTGAGATGACAGCATGGACCTCTCGAGCTTCGCTCTCGAGGTCTATATGCTGTCATCTCGTCCCCTCGATGGAAACACAGCCTTGTTGTGTATGGTTGCCCACACATTATTCTCTATATGTTTAGGTTCTTTCTGAAGCATCAATTACTCTGTAAAGGGGAGAGGAAATTATTTCTATTGCATAACTGTTTTTAATGTTTCTGTTTTCAGAAATTATATTAGTAGCCCTAAATGATCCATATTTAACTGTACCAGAACAAAGATTATTGTGAAAAAAAATACGTTTTGTATTGTTTTCATTATATGAACCACATTCTGTACAGTTCAGTTAGTTAATGGAGCCAAGAATTTGGAGTTCTGCAAACAAGTACTGTATTGAGTCATTACATGGAGTCAAAACTCTATGCACTGCTCTGATAGGCCAACAGCTCATGGTCAGAGTTCAGAATACATGCAGTGACCTAGTCAAAACTGTATATTCCTAGTTTCATGAAGAGAACTGTGCAGAAGTTTGTTCATAAAAAGAAAATAATGAAAAAAGTCTACAGTTTTAAATTTCATTTAGGTACAGAAACGCATGAGTCATTTGGAGGGTGTGAAAATAATGTCTAAGGACAGGAACATTGCCAGCAGCTACAAATTCAAACAAATGTCCTTTCCTAGTTATATTATTTATGTTCCATAGCAACAAAACTCCAGTTAAAGCAACTTTTTGTGTCTTTGCTGATCACATGGTATCCTGGCCAGAAGCTAAAACATTGCTGTTGAGTAGCATTCCAGGGCACGTCACATTCTGAACACTGAGTCATACAGGATGCTGATGATATACTGTTGGGTAAGGTCCGTCAGATGACTACCTGTTTAGTTGGGTTATTTGACTCTCAGTCCTAGTTTTATAGCATCGTTCTCAAGGAAAGAACCAGCAACCAGGAATCCCAGTTCTTCATCCTCAGCTAGCAGAACTAAGATTAAAGCTCATACTCTTTGAGGTTTAAGAGGGCAAGAGAACAAACCACTCCATAGTGAGCCACTGTAGCAACACAAAAATTTACAGCTATAGAAATGACATGCGGATTTCTAATTTTAGAAATGCTGGCAAACATTATCCTGCAGTATCTGACACATCAAGTTTCCTAATCATTAATGCCTTGATTGAGAAATAGGCGCAGTACTTCTTCATGAACTGTAGGGATACATTTATACATAGGACAGAGATTGTTAACACAATTTATCTGTTGTAGATTCTACCACAAAATTAAAGCACAATTCATATTAAACTGTTGTGCTAATGAGTTGGTTTTGCATTGTTTTATAAAGCTGGCAATGCACTGGCAACTCATATTGTGTTGTTTTTAACACTGAAACAGTTCAAGAGCAACTTTTATAAAATGTTTTTATGGTTCAGATGAACCACAGCTGTAGTTTTGGCAAAAGGCAATGGGAAACTAAGTTGCAATTTGAAGCAACAGTATTTGCAAAGCTTAGTGTTGGACTCCGAAACACATACAAAGCCTTCAGTTTAATGTGAATTGTACTGTACTTTCAGAACACCTGAATTCCTCCCAGAGTGAAGGCAGTGAGATTGGATCAGCACAGGCAGCATAGTTCAGTTTTCCATAAAAATGTTTTTTGTTTACTGACTTTGGGTGTGAAATGATTCTAAAAAGCAAAAGGTCATGCCTTGTCCCACCCTTTTCTAGGCATATGAGAGTCAGTGCTTATTCTACACATTAGAAAGTAAATAAAGACACCATTTACCTAATTAAAGGGTAACACTCAGCACTAAGAGTCCCACACCCAAATGTGGGACTGGTCCCAATTTGTACTTTGTGATCAAAAACATGTTTTTACTTACTGTTTATTTGTTTACTGCAGTGTAGTAGATTGTATCAGACTGATTCTGCAGACTTCCAGGCTGACATCTACTAATCCTACAATCCCCTGCAACTGACAGCTCTTATTTTTTGTTTGTTGGTCCTTGTGTCCTTTTTGGGCTACATGCAGTCACAGAGGACTGAACTTAGCCTCAGGAGAACAGCAGGGTTGATAAAGATTTGATTGGAACTTATAAAAGTTCTAACATGCACTGCAGGCTATTGAATCTCCCCCTACTGTAGCCCTGCTCTGATGTCAGTTGTAGGGGACTCTTGAATTTGTAGTCACAGTAAAAGCAGCTTGGAAGACAGCAGACTCATTCTGATACAATCCATTATCTTGCAGTAAACAGTAAGTAAAAAAAAATGTTTTTGAACACAATGTACAAATTGAAACCAGCCCAACACCTGGATGTGGGGCTGTTAGCACCAACTGTTCCCCTTTAAATGTAGTTATTAAGGTTCATGAAGAATAACTGCCTTTAGTTTAGAAGCAAACATCTTAGCAGCCATTTGGTAATGTTTATTTTCTTATTTATTTGAATTTGTTTTCTAAGGAAGACCATACTGTGCAGAATAGCTCATTTCCAGATGTGTCCTCAGGGATGGGTACATTGAGGTAAACAGAAATTTACAATAGCATTAACACAATATATCACTAGGAAAATAAGTATAAATACTGTATGGTAGGCAGAATAAATAGGAATGCCAAAATGTAGTGGGTATGATGAGCTACTTAATGAATTCAAAAACAGTGATACATAACAATAGCTAACCCTTTGAGTGCTGAATATTTTAAAATGTATTTAGATTCTAGAGGCTCAATTTTCAGAGTCCTGAGAATGCCGCAGGTCCCAGGTGTGCCGATTATTTAGCGCACAGGGCTTGCAGCATTCTCCCAGACAGCGATCAGAATTTCCAATCCCGGGCGCCAAATGCCATAAGTTAGACCAGATTTTCCCTTTGCTCTAACTTGCACCATTTGGGGGACCCTTTTTAAGGGGCTTGTGCCAAGTCTTTGGTGCAAGCTGCCATTAATTGTGGAAAGTGTTGCAACTGAGCCCAAAGTACTAAAACAAGGAGCGGTTGCATCAAAGGAGTTTGGCACAGCTGCGCCAAACAATGGGGTTGATGCAGGGCTTAATGCAAGCCCTGCATCACTCTTGGAAAATCATGCCCTAGATGTTCAATGCCACATTGTTTCTATTCCAGGAAGAATAGATGTCATACACCAAGGAGAAAAGACAGCAACCAAGGAACCAGGGAAAAACAGGGACAGAGGTTACAATAGAACAGAGAAAAATATATAGGGTGAAAAAGGGAGACAAGGTGAAAAGGGGAAACTTGGGTTATGTACAACAGCAAGTATGGGCAGTGAGTTCATGGAGAAGACCTTGCACAGTAAAAAGTCAGATGAAGGGCAGGGGTTTGACAGGATAAGAGGAAACCATTAGGAGAATGCCTCCTCTCTGACTGCAGCTGAAGACTTTGGGTGTGGGAGGAAGAAGAGGTCATCAGTTTCTAAGACCATTGCAGGAAGGAGGATCAGATAAGGAGAGAGTTAATATAGGAAGGAATCCAAACCAGAATTTGGAGACAGGAGAAACACAGGGAGAGTGGTACCTACCCTAAAGGGATGAAAGGGAGAGGTTTAAATATAAGGAGCTTTGGTGGGTTAAGATTACATACAATACTGCACTATATTTTCAAAAGCACCAAGTCAGCACCACACTTTCAGAGGTTTCTTGAAGGTACTTGGTCCTTATGGGATATTTTCTTCCTGCAAGTGTATAATGGTAATTTTGCCTTCTTTTCAAAGCCAGAAACACAAGAACAAACATGGCTACTGAGAGCTGTAGAGGGTAGACATGATTCAACCACAACTAAAACCTATATGAAAACAAGATTTATTCAAATTCTGACTCCCAGTCCCCAATCGAGGAACTAGACCACCCTGTTTTTCCTATTAAGAGAAAATAATAGTTCACTTTCAAGAATGCAAAATGCTGGAAACAAAATTCCATAGGTGTGACGGCTCTGACCCCAGGGCCCAAATACCATCATTATGCTTTTATTGTATAAGAACTGCCACAACTGTGGCAGAAAAAGAGCTGCAAAAAGTTTCCTTTGAAATGGCTCTACACTGAACCAAAATGAGGTACCCTGCCTCTTCCACTCATCCTGGAACATGCAGCACTTGTGTCACAAGCTAAAGGACTTCTGACACATCAGCCCCTTATCTCCTGTTTTAGACAAATGTCACAATCTTTAGATACGAGAAAAGGCAGCAGAATCCCAGCTAAGTCTTTCCTGATTGAACTAGAAAACAAGCTGAATGAAGTGCAGCAAAACCTTTTCAAATCACAACAGGCATCACTGACTAGGTGTTTGCTTGTTTGGCCAGCTGCTTGGCTCACACATCCACATTTCATGTGTACAGACAGTCCCTGCCTTCCCCATAACACTGTTTTGTTGGTTTAAGAAGTACTGTACATGCTTGCATGTCTCTGTCTGCTTTCCTTGTTATCATTGTTTTGGCAATTGAAAACATCAGCTCATTGTTGCAGAACAAGCCTCTCTGCAGTTACACTTGATAGCTGTTGTTCCATTACTTTGTAACTTATTGTACCAGTGCAGCTCCACAGATGCAACGCCCCTTTCTTCCATATATGAGCAATATGTGAGCATGGTGAGAGCATGATTTTGTTCAGCTGACCAATCAAAAAGGAGCAGAACTGTGGCTGACAGAAAATAATTGATCTGTGTAAGAGCATGCCAGAAGGTGCACTATACAGGGAGTGTTAGTCATACTGTGTGTGGTTTTGAAAGGCATTTCATTTGGTCTGTGAACTCTTTGCCTGCCGCTGCTGAAACAATGCTGATGAGACATACAGTATATGAGTCAAATGAGATCGTTAGAATGTACATTTGTTACTAATAGTCGACTCTGAAGTTTTATAGCCATATTGGGTTTGAGGTGCTAATCAGGTCCAAAACAAGTATGCAGTAAGACACGAATGTTTGGCTGTGTTGACCACTCCCCCAGAGTCACAGACACAAGACCAATGGCAGATTGCCATTAGCCCTTGGAAGTGTAGTTTGCACAGTAGAACATGTCCAGGTGTGATTACTTGCACATATACATTGGGCAAAATAAATTTAAAAGAGAAAGGAGACTTCTGTTCACTAGGTAAAACCACATTATACAAATATTGGTCAGAGTTAAGGAAAATATAACAATATATTGAGGCTGATGGATGAGCAACTGACTGACAAAGGCTGAGGGAAATATGACCACTGGAACTCAATAGTTCATCCTAAGGAGTTGTTTCCACACTATATTGCAAGACGTTTTATTGATATCTGTTCTAATAAACTTTGTGTGAATTTTTCTTACCTTCCTCCAACCCCACATATTTCGGTAGAGAATAACAGGAGCAGGAGAAGAGTCAGAATTTGAGGCTTTGGTGGTGCCCTGCAGGTGCTCTCAGCCTCATCACTTACCTACTGAGTTTGCTATGTCTTGGGTCATAGTGTGCAAGTCAGTAGAGAAGCTCTACTTTTCAGCATGTGCTAGCTGTTTTTGTTTTTCTCCCTGCATGTCACTTCATAAGTTTGCCCTGTGGAGCTTTAGTGCATGTTACTGGGGCAGCATTTAGTTTTCTGGTTGACCCACAGTCATTGTTTAGAAAATCTGAGCCCAAGACAACGGCAGAGTGTGAATGCATCGATGGCGGGAATTAGTTTTTAAATGATTGCCCACCATCAGAAGCTACTTCCCATTGATAGGGAAAAGCAGGGCAATAGTTTCTACGAAATACTGTCATGTGACTTGGTTTTGTCCAATCACATGACAGTATTACGAGCCAAGGTTTTATAAAGACTACTGGTTGAAACAAAAAAGTGAAACTTTGTTCTGTGCATGGAGTTCGGGTTCCTTGAAATGCTAATGAACTGACACAGTTGAGGTGCTTGAACAGTGTAACATGCTAGAGGTCAGTGTTGTGACACAGGTTAAGCACTGTACTTTAAGCGAGTAACTTCAGATCTGTTTCAAGGAACCCCAATCAAATTTTGTTGTGCTCCGATAATGATACCTTTTGGGCTCTAACAGTCAATCAGAGTAGAGGATTTCTAGAACTCATCATATGCCTCATTGGCATGTATCAGGCTGAGTAGCTACTCACTGTGTATCCAAGCCAGAAGCAGTATTTGGGACTGGCTTGATTTATTCCTGGGTGCCCCCTTTAGGTGGGTGTATAGCCATATGTACAGCAAGGGTGTAGTTAGCAACAAGGACAGAACACTACAGCTCACAGTGCTAGTAACCTGGATTCAGGGACTAGGCCAGGACATCGGGCCAGCTGGTGGGAGAAGAAGGCAGCACATTATAATGGCAACTGAAATTGAGTGACTCAGTTTTGAGCAACTCAGTTTCATCACCTATGATGTGAGCTACCCTGAAAGGGTAGCGACGTGCAGTTAAAGCGCCAAGGGATGGATAAAAATAGCAAGATTCTAGGGGGGTGCAGGACTGGAAAAGGAGGGTTCAGGAAGGAGAAGATTTGTGGAGTGTAGTGTAGCGGTGTGCTGCCAAGCCACCGTTCTGATGTGGTGGTGAGGGTGGCGGGCTGTAGTTAAGCAAGTCCAGGGTTTGGGGCTGGGTAGGGCTTCCAATATTTTGACTGTGTACAGCACTTAATTGTTTTTGTTCTGTCTGGATTTTGCCCTCTCCCCAACATGTACCCCCCTGGAGTTCAGATTCATAATTTAGGGGAGTGCGGGGGTGCAGCGCCCCGCATAGATACATTGATTTTCCATTACTGTTGTTGGGTTCATTGAGAAGTGTATATCTCCCTTTTGATTTTCAGTGATGTACACTCGCTGTAACAGCAATCTCTGATTAGCAATCTGTTATGACAAGGTTCTGGAGAAGAATCAGGCATCTCACTGGACACTCTCTTCTGAGGAGGCTGGGCAGCATTCTCAGCTGAAATACTGCCACCTGGATGGCTACAGGTGGTGGTGCAGACATAGGAACTTGAGGGAGGGGTGGAGGGAGGAGGGAGGGATGCAGCCTGGCTCTGGAGAACAGCCATGCAATTGCATGCACTTGTGCAACAAGGAGCCCTCACCCACAGCATTCTTTCAGCTGGAGAATGAAAGCAATGGAAAACCAGGAGTATTGCAGATGATAACAGCACACTCAGTTCTTATCAACTGTTCTACATACTTCATGAATCAGATGGGAGGAACCTCCCTTGTCAAGCTCACTGATGGAATCCACTGTGGAGAGTACTGCCTAGTAGACCCCATGAGGATAAGTAAGTGCCAGGGATAGGGGCTGGCCCGGTGGTGCTGAGGGTTGAGGCACTGGATGCCACACCTTGCGCCATGCCGGGGATCCAGGTTCGGGAATGAGCTCAGGGAGCTGGGGGTCAGCCGGGGAAGAGAGGATAGAGTATCCGGAGGACTGCTGTCCTCTCCTGGGAGGGAGGAGGAGAACTGTCTCATGCAGACTGTGGCACCTGGTGGAGACCAGGTGCACTGCAGCTGCATAGACCACGCAGGAAGGGGAATGTTGGGCAGCCGTCTTCTGGACATGTGCGGGAGCACTAACATAGTGGGCTGGATGGCATTGCATGTCCTATGCTCAGGGGAAGGTACTAAGTGAAAAATTCCCTCCCTCGGGGATAAACGAAGACACCTTGGCCCTGGGCCACACTCCCAATACCGGGGTGCTCTCCTCTCTTCTCCTGGGCACCCACTTAGCCCAGCATCTATACTATAGATAGAATGCCCTGGGCAGATAGGGCGGCCCCTCCCCAAGGGGCTCAGATCTGGGGGATGTGTTGGGTGAAATGAAGGAGACAGAGAGAAAGCGTCTCAAGTAGGAGGTAGAGACCGGTGGCAGAGGATGCTGGAGACAGTTCCCCAAAGTGAGGTGCAAGAAAAATAATTCGAAAAAAAAACTGCCAGGGATAGAGATGGGTGGTTGCCAGGGAGAGATGAGCAACACCAATGACCAGGGGAATAACCAGAATTAGGAAAACAAAGGTCAGAAGAAAAGAAAAATGGGTTAGATCATGAAAACAGAAATATGAGATTTTTTACAAGCTCTTTTTTAATGTCATATGCTTTATTAAGTGAGTGTTTACATGTTCTATTGAAATTAATCACAAATCTCTCTGTTACAGGACTGAGATTAGACCAAAAAAAAACCTAGAAAAAGGGTGTAAACTTCCTTGATGAAATTCTGTACCACTAGTATCTTCAGATGCAGTTGCCAATATGCCATTAAGAATTGTTCCCCTCCATGAAGCAGTTTGACAGTTTCTTCTTCAATACAATTTAAAGAATACTGTCTCATTTTACATTAACATATAGTGCAGTCCTGCATTTTACAGTGTAGTGGTCTCTGATATATAGAGCAGAGTGTAAAATTCCTGAACATTCACCTTGGCACATTTTGTAAGCACTGTGTAAAAATATTCATGCTTTTCCAGATTTAGTGAAGTTTTTCCTGCAATGCAATGAAACTTTAGAGTTAAGTTTTGCTGTGCGACTGTTTGCAAAGAGGTCTTTTTGAACTGTGGATGGGATATTCAAAAGGGTTGCGCTATGCGCAATAGGGTTGCGCCAGCGCAAGTTCGAAAATGCGCCATTCTGCGATATTCAGTGGGAGGCAGTTGCGCCACTGAAAACATGCTGAGCAACTGCGCAATGCAAATGAAGGCATGTGCAACCGAAGGGGGTGGATCCATGCATAAAGTGCACAATGCGATATTCAAAGGCTTGCGCAATGCGCAACAGTGGATCAGCCGGAAGTTGCGCCATGGCGGGAAATAAGCCAAAATAAAAAGGCTCAAGGAAGAAGCACAAGAACTCGACAGGGAATGCTCATGATGCAGCAACAGAGAGCAGGCCACAGCAGCAGCCAGTGCAGGCCAGGGAGTAGGCAGGACAGAATAGTGGCAGCTGAAGGTGTGTGGGGCCACAGAGTTCGGAGGCCAGTAGGTGTACCCGGTGCAGTGGAGGTAGCAATCAGGACAGTGGGGGGAACAGAACAACAACAGCTTGGGGGGACACAAGCCAGGGAGATGGACAGTGCCAGCTTCCACATGGAAGCTGTAGTGAGGGGGGTGAGAAGGCATGCTGCAGGGGGACGTGGCCGTGGAAGGGCCCGTCAGCGGTACGCCCCCAACAGGCAGTACCGTGCCTGCATCAGCTTTGAGCTGTATTCAGACGTCAAGATTGTGGGCTGGTACCGCCTGAACAGGGCAATACTGAGGCGGCTCTGTGAGCTGTGCAGTGATGTGATGCAGGCACCCTCACGATGGGAGTCACGCTCTGTCAGTGGAGACAAAGGTAACAGCCTGCATGTGCTTGCTCACCACAGGTACCTTCCAGAGGCCAACAGGGGACACCACAGGCATAACACAGTTGGCCACATCACACATCTTCACCCAATTCCTCAGCGCACTGCTGCCACATGCTGTGGAGTACATCCATTTCCCCAGCACCGCGGCAGAGCGTACAGCAAACATACAGGAGTTCCACAGGGTAGCACGTATGCCTGGTGTGCTAGGGGCGATAGACTGCACCCATGTGGCTATTCGCACGCCACCTGGCCCCAACGGGGCCGCATATTGCAACCGGAAGGGGTTCTCCAGTGTCAACTGCCAGGTGGTGTGTGATGCCAGTGGGCGCATCATCAATGTCTGTGCCACGCACCCTGGTGGAGCACATGATTCATTCATATGGTACCAGTCTGCACTGTGCCATCGATTCGAGAGTGGGGACATCCCCACAGGACATCTAGTGGGTGAGTATGCATGTAGGAGCAGCAAAGTTGGGGCAAGGGTGGGCAAGCCACAAGTGCCATGGGAGTGGCACACAGGGCTAGGGGCAATATGGTCCTGAACATGACACTAATCTCCACTATCTCCACACAGGTGACAGTGGATACCCACTCCGTCCCTGGCTGCTCACACCCTACCAGCGCCCCATGACCCCATCGCAGCAACGCTTCAATGAGGCACATGCCGCCACACGCAACATCATCGAGCGGGTGTTTGGGATGCTGAAGGCACGCTTCCGATGCCTAGACACCTCCGGCGGTGCCCTACGGTACAGACCCTCAAAGGCCTGTGGGATATTCCTGGCCTGTTGTATCCTGCACAACATGGCCAAAGACTGTGGGATAGCCGTACAAGTCAAGGAGGGGGACAGCGATGGTGATGCTGGTGACGCCGGTGATGATGGGGATGAGCAGCCCCCCCTTGGATGGCATGACCCCCGACTGATCCGGCTGGCCCAGCTGCACCGGGACACCATCACAGAGGAGCACTTCGCACAACACAGGTAAGTCATGGGGTCATGTGCAACCAACACTGTCCAGGGCGCAACCCACATACACACAGGGTAACACACCAGGGGTGCATGACGGCGAGGGGAGTGGAAGGGTACAGGCGCACAAACACACAACCAGGGAGGGGTGAATAGTCACACGCCACATGGACAGACACACACACACACACACACACACACCAGGCACAAAGTGCACAGGGGCAGGTGCACAGCACAGCAGGAACAGACATGTCAAACACACAGATCCACAGGCCACCTCCACCATCTGTACTGTCCATGTACTTGTGTCAGATGCTGGGCACCCTTGCACCTTGGTGTACAGTGCAATGCAGGCATCATCATGCACATGCACCCATGGACAGCAGTTGGGTGGGTGTGCAGGTGGTCCGTGTGTCGGCATGTTGGGCAGGGCACCCACTGGTGCACTGCCCACCATGACACACATTGCACACAGGGCAGCACCAGACAGGGTCCACACTGGGAGACAGGTCAGTCATGTGGCACTGTGCTACGGCCACCTCGGATGTGTGGGCGGCCCCGCCGAGACCCAGCAGCACTGGCAGGCTGAGCATGGGCCACTTGGGGTGGCACCGATGGACCACCAGGGGTCCCACTGCGTGAGCGTGACCTTGTCCGCACAGGGGTCTGCAGCATGCCGAACATACCTGCACCAGGGGTGCTCGGGATGCCCACAGCAGAACCCAGCATCGACAGGCTGGGTGCACGATGCCGGAACGGGAGGATAGCGACCGCGCATGCAGCAGCACAGGGCACCTGACTGTGTGCCCAATGCGGCCACGACAGCGACCAATGCCTGAGTTTGCTTGTCAATGGTGGCAGTCACATCCATCTGCATTTGGACAATCCCTGCAAGGATCATCGCGTTGTCCCTGCTGTGCTGCTACACAGCCACACACAGTGCCTCCATGGACGTTGCAACCCGCATCTGCTGCTGTACTGATGCCCGCAGCAGGTGGGTGTGCTCATCAAACAGGTCGTCTGCCACATCGGCAACCTGTCCCTCAGGGTATGGAAGGGCCTGATGCTCAACACCCCTTGAGGGTGGGCACTGTTCACCAGGACCAGGTATGGGCAAGTCAACAGGTGGTGTACATACGCCACCTCTGAACCCTGTACCCCCAGACCCGGAGGGGTGACTGCTGCTGCTGCCCCTCCGCCTGCTGTGCCCAAGGGACCAGTCATTCCACTGCTGTGTCCGCAACAGTGCCAGTGACCTGCACAGCCACCAGTGCTGCCCCACCGGTGCTGATAGGCACAGCCTGGGACTGTGCTGACGTGCTGGTACACACGTTGGAACCAGCTAGGTCCATGGGCGCGAGCTGTCCTGCTGTGTGTCCATTACGTGATACACATGTGTCACTGCCCATAGTGGTTGTTGCATCACCAATGGTGCAGGTTCGTGCCACAGCCACAGCCACAGCATGCTGGCATGCTTGCATGCCAGACCGCTGAGACACAGGACGGGCACCCCCCACACCTGACTCACCGACAGCGGAGATGGCAGCCAGGTGTGCACACCAGTGCAATGCACGCTGGCTACCAGCAGAGGTGGATGGACCCTCCTCCAACTCCGGCTGGATGTTCACAGTGGACGGGACCTCCACCACTGTCCCCTGCAGATGCACAGGATCTGTAACAGAAAGTGAGAACATGTTAGTGCATGGGATCCACCTCCCCCCCCCAACGACCATTTCATACCGTGCAGTGATGTGCTACCACCTGTCTGGAAGCCACCTCCTGGAACACCCTTGATGGCACTGCACTGCATGGATGCAACAAGACGGTCCTCCGCTGGGGTCAGCTGCACCACCTCTGGCTGGCCCCGCCTGTGGCAGCGCGTGCTGCCCTGACGGCTGCCACCTTCTCCTTCTCCCTCCTCCTGTCGGTCCCCATCTTCTTCTTACATTCCTGCCCGGAGCTCTGTTGGCTTCTGTGCAGGTTTACGGCATGAGCTACCCCCTCCCATGCAGCAGCACAGGCCTGAGGGGTGCCCCGCCATCCACTGAGTAGTGGCTCTTCCTCTAGGTAGGCCTCGAAGAGTGCCTCTGTTTCAGCTTTTGTGAAGTTGGGCCTCCTCTTCCGCCCACCATCATCCTCCTCACCCAGTCCTGGCTCGGCCATGTCACAGTCTGTATGGGTGGAAGTGGACACCTGTGACTGTGCAGTATACAGCAATATCCTATGACCATAGTCAGAACATCACACAGCATGCAACCCACCTATCACCTGCAGTAACCGAATATGGCCACTGCAGATCAATGTCGCACATTTACAGCGCAATGCATGCAAATTAGGAGTGGAGCAACTTTAATGAGATGCAAATCGCACCGCTGTGCCATTGAATGGCTGATCAGATGATTTGCATATGACGGCTGAATATCGCGCTGTTGCGCTTTGTGCAATACGGTTGAGCCGGCTGAGCCAATGGCACAGTTCTATGACTGCGTAGTACACCGCACTGCGCATGCCCAGGTAGCTCACGCAGGCATCTGCCACACTGATCACGTGCTGTGCGCGATTGGCAATACAGGACATGGCCACCATTGTGCCAGTGGCACTACAGCACTGGTCACCACACGGCACCGTGGCACAACTGTGCAATAGTCCACTGTGGCACTGGCACACAGGTGACCAATCGCACTGGACATGTAGACGTCAGATGGTGCTGTGCGTGGCCTTGCGCCAGAGACCCATGACCTTGTGCCCGACCTTTGCCCCTTTGGCACTGTACGTATGGCATGTCTGCAGCTCTATCGCACTGTTCGGTAACAGCGCGATAGGGACCGACGGTGCTGTATGAACAGCGCGATAGGGACTGACGGAGTTGTATTGCGCAACATTTCCACGTGGGGTTGCCGCGCTGTGGAGCGCCATATTGCCTACTATCAACCTGCAGACATGGCACGCAGGAGAGCTCCTCAGTGGAGTGCCTTGAGGTGGCCAACCTAGTGGCTGTGGTGGAGCCTCACTATGGGCCACTGTTTGGGAGGAACCCTAGACATGGCCTGCACCCATGTGTGGCAGCAGGCGACCACCGATCTGGAGCAGGCCACTGGGTGACGAGAACACCGAGCAGTGCCGCACCGCACAGTGACTCATGAGGAGGGAGCGGCACTGCTGGCGGCTCAGGTCACATGCCAGGAGGGGCATTGTGCCTAGGTCCGGTGGGTGAGCCATCTGTGCACCTGTATTGTCCGCAGGGGTAACACTGCGTATTGTGGCCAGAGCATGGGGGAGGGTTGGTCCATGGTTGGCTGTGACAGTGTTTGCAGGTGTGTGATGTATGGGTCTGGCTGTGTGGGCAGGCACACTCATTGGGGCAGGGGGCTGTCTGCTTTGGGATCTCACTAACGTGTTTCTCAACGTTTGTTTCCCACAGGTGTGGAGGAGCAGAGGAGGGCCCGGGATGAGGCACGGAGGGGTGCTGCAGAGGTGGCTGGCCGAGATGGCAGTGGTGTGGGCCCACAGCAGCAGCAGCAGCAGTAGCAGCAGCCACAGCAGCAGCAGCAGCAGTGGCTTGATGAAGGTGAGTGTCATTACATCATGGATGCTATTGCGTGCTATGGGGGGGAAGGGCACGGCCACCATCCATGGACAACACTGCCATGCACGCGACGTGTGACAGTCAGCACTGTCCAGTGGCACTGCATGTCTGTGAGTGCCTCACTGGTGGTCCATGCATGCACTGGGCACATGGCTGTGGCACTAACTTCCCACCATGTAGCCATGTCACTGTACTGCCTTGGTTGTGCTGGGCATGGGTGGGGTGTGTGTGCAGTGGCACACATGGCTGTTGCTGCCTGGTTGGGCTTGGCTTAGCACGGTCACTGTGAGTGGGTGCAGTCCATCACAGGGGCGGGGCACTTGGCTGTATGCCATGCATATTGGGTGGGCTTCAGGGTTGTGGACAGTCACAGCCATTGATTCTGTTCCCTTGCCCTATGTGTCCGGGTCCTGCACAGGATTGAGCAGGCCATCCACCGCCTGCTGGAGCTGTCCACAGAGTCCCTGCACATTCTGAGGGAGATGAACCGGAGGGGTGTCCGACGCCGGAGGAGTCCACGGGGACAGAGGCAGCCTGCTGATGTGCAGCCTGGGGAGCAGTAGCTGCCCCACACCTACCCCTTTACCCTTCCCTCACACCCTGCCTTCCCTCACCAAGTTCTTCACCCCTGCCCCACACCCACCCCTTACCTTGTACCCGCATCTCCCACCCTGTATTGTATATATTTGTATATAGTTGTTCCTATTGTTATTGTTGTTATACTGATTAGAAATATATATATTTTGTTATGAATACTGTGGTGGTCTCTGATTTGCAGCTGGCTATAGGTGCTCAGTTGCAGTGGTGTGCATAGCATCTGGTGTGGTATTGTCCTGGGATTGTGTGTGTGTGTGTGTGCGTGGGGGGGTGTCCCTGGTGTGGTGGTGGCTTTCAGCTGGTCTGGCCGTGTGCTGCCACACACTGCTGTGTGCTTCTGGTGGATCTGGCTTGTATGGTTCTGTGGTACACATGGTTGCATTGTGCCGGGGGGGGCATGATGATTCCGGCAGTGCCGGTCACAGTCACTGCTCATGGGTGGTGTCTTGGGGTTCCAGTGCAGGGTGTGCTGTGCACAGGGGGGGCTGCTGTACACTTGGGTTGTCCAGCCCCTTTGTGTGGCAGTCTCTGCTTGCCAGTGGGTGTGCTGGGGCGCCATGGCCCAGCTGTGCTTTGTTGGCTTGTCCCCATGGGCCAGTGGATATTCCATCCCTCCACCAGTGATGCTGTGCTTCGGGTGTGGGGGTGTGTTGTTAGTTCTGCAGTGTGTTTCTGTGCCCGTCTGTGGCATGGGTGATGGGCCCCTGCCTACCTCCCTGGTTGTGCAGTTCCATTGCTCTTCTGCTGGGGGGGGCTGTCTGCTTGCGCTATGGTGCCTTTAGACTGCTCAGCTGGGCTGGCCTTGTTGCGCTATGGCACATCATTTGTGCCCAGCTTCCCCTTCCTGATTGCGCTATGGCGCAGGTTGTGTGATATTCAGACGTTGGCTGGTTGCGCAATTTGACTTGCTCCATGTTTGAAAACCGCGTCTGTTGCGCATGTGCGCAATTGACTTGTGCTTGCTCCTGCTATTGCGCACATTTTGGGCGTAGTTTGAATATCTGGCCCTATGTATACACATGCCATTAAAGGGTCACATATTGTAATGACTGACAGCTATCTAGACGTGACACCATCACGTTGACCTGACTCCGCTTCCAATAAGAGTATAGTAAACCTTGATGAAAATTGACTCCCCTTTGGAGTATTTAATGGAAACAACTGTTGCTGAAATTCTTTGGGAATACCATTATTTATTTATAATTTATAACAGGAGTTCAGCACCTGTGTAGCATGAGGAAATGACCATGACTCAAGCCACAAAACATTAGTATATTGGTATATTAGTACAGTTACTGAACTCAGATTTTAATCCCCTACTACTGCAAAGTATTTCTAAATACATTATCAAGTGAATTGTCGTAATTCCAAACACACTAAAACAATGACACGCACCCACACAAAAAAAAAAAATCAGGCACTGGGAGCCCATTCATGATATGTAAGCAATAAGACACGATGGGGTGTGCATGCAACAGATTTTGCCATACGCCCGGGGGTAGTGAGGCACGAAGCCACATGCTGAGTGCCTTCAGCCCCTGGAAGTGTGATAAAATCCATTCCATGCACATCTCCAGAGTGTCTTATTGTGCTCATAAAATGGGCTACTTTTTTTTAGTACTTTTTACATCTGGAAAAATCATGTTTTTTACGTAGAATAAATGTGAATTTATGATCAAATAGTCCCTCCACCTATTAAATGATGATGATGTCACTTTATATGTGTTGTGCCTAATTTGACCTTTCATTAGGGTAGCTCTCCATATTTTGGTGTGTAGTTTCTTTTTATTCTTTTTACAGAAGATAGAAAACTGTCTTTTTTTAATGTGTATTTGCTTTAATAAATCATGATCAATGAGAGCACAGTGCAGGACCTACAACAGGTGCAACTGGGAAATTGAAGAAATAAAAGTGGTATTTTTTTTCATTCAAAAGGAAGGGTTTATGAAGTGTTTTTTTTTTCCTCCTTCACAAGGATTTTAACAGCTATGTTATAAGATGTAGAAGGGGGAGCATCCGCTCCGCTTCATGTGACCCAGCGAACCTGATCAAGAGGAAGTGCGCAAGTTCTTCAGACCATGGCCCAGATATTCAAACTGCACCCAAAAAGTGTGCAACAGCAGGAGCTAGCGCAAGTCCACTGTGCACATGTACAAGAAGCGTGATATTCAAAAACTGCGCAGGCCAAGATGCACCTACGGCCGACTACTGAATATCACACCACCTGCGCCATAGCGCAACTAGGGAGGTGAAGCTGAGCATATCTGATGCACCATAGCACAACAAGGGATGTTCAGCTGAGCAGACCAGATATGCCATAGTGCAGCCCAGCAGCAGGGCAGCAATGCAACAGCACAGCCAGGGATGCAGGGGTCCACCACCCATGCCACAGATGGGCAGAGGAACACACAGCAGAGCAAACATCGTCCCCCCACACCCCATGCACTGTACAACTGGGGGAGAGCTGGAATAACCACCAGCCCATGGATACCAGCAACCAACCCTCAGCCGGGCCATGGTGCCCCATCACACCCCCTGCCAAGCTGTGATCAGCACACAAGGATGGCCGACCACCCCGTACCACACCATCCCACAAATGCAGAGCACACCCTAAACCATGATCCCCATACACCCTGCCCAGGAGTAGCACCCAACAGTGCAGGACACCCCATGCATGCCACCACCCCCACTGTGACAATGCAACCCTGTGCACCATGGAGTCATGCAAGGCAGCCCCACCAAGGCACCCTGCAGCAGGTGGCAGCAGACAGTGATGCAACAGATGCATACACAGTGTCATTCTGCATGTCCCCCCCGAGGCACATCTGAGAGACCGACCATGCGTCAGCACACAGGGTACCCCACATGTGACAGGGCATACCCCAGACCCCATCTTCAGTGGTACAGTACCCTGCACACCCTCCAAAGGACACATCCCATCCCAGCACTGGCCACAACAGCCAGCACAGACACGTAGAGTGTAGCATGGAGGCATACACCACACAGGCTGCAACACAGTGCGTGGACAAACACCCGTCCATACCCAAGGGCACACCAACTCAGGGACACAGTAGTGGGTCAACCAAGCCACTGGCATATGGCCACGGCTGACATGTACACACGGCCAGCACCCCTACATTGCACAGGTGACAGCCACCCTGAGCAGGCACCATGAAGCTGTATGCCACCAGCATGCCGCTGGAGCACAGGTGACAGACACCGGAGCACATCCCCTGCAACAGACACAAGTGACAGTATGGAGGGAGGACAACAACAGCACAGGCCACAGTGCCACCGGAGGCAGAAGTGCACCATACTGGTGATGGAAGGCAACCTGGCATTGTGCCAAGTACAGTTGTTATCCAGCATGGACAGCCACCACTGACACACCAGCAGACCGTGCATATCACAGACATGCAAGGGTGTCAGCTGCACAGGCCATGGACAGTCTGACAGGGGTGCCATGCACACAGTGCAGGCCCTGTGGACCACTGCACACAGGCATCCAGTGCACAGAGAACAACACACAAACCACAGACAGTGACTGATCCCCCTGCCCACACCATGGGGTTCATCTCCACACACACACACACACATATATGCATGCACCACTGCTGACGCCATGCACACCACTGCGGCTGAGCACCTGTAGCCCGCTGCAAATCAGAGACTACCACAGTTGTCATAACAAAATATTTATATTTAAAAGAAGTAACAAAACCTATGTACAACTATTTACAAGAAAGGGGGAAGGGCCACATAACAGGTGAGGAGAAGATGAAGACGAGGGGTGAACATATGGGAGAGTAAGAAGGGTGTGAGGGTGTGTCAAAGGGTAAAGGTGGTAGTAGGGGCATGGAGTCCTCAATGTGTGCCCCAGTCCTCCTCCACATGGTGCCTACGTCTGCCGCTCCTCCTCCTCCTCACCCCGTGGCAGTGGATACACTGTAACAGCTCCAGTGTCGCCCTCGCCACCTGCAGCAGCTCCCTCACACTCCTCTCCAGCACCTGGAGTCGCCGTCCACCTAGAATGAGGGAGCAGAGTCAATAAGTGTGACTGTCCAGCCCCCTGCAGCCCACCCATTGTGCATGGCATACAGCCATGTGCCACGCCCCTGTGATGGTGTGCGACCACCCACAGTGACCTTGTCCACAAGACCTGCCTACCCAGGGAACCACAGCCATGTGGATCACTGCACACACCCACCGCCCATGTCCTGCACCACCATGGGTCAGACAGTGACTTGGCTATGGTGAAGGCAGTGCCACAGCCATGTGCCCGTGCATGCATTGACCACCATTGACGCACTCCCAGACATGCAGTGCCACTGGACAGTGCTGACTGTAACAAGTTGCGTGCATGGCAGTGGTGTCAATGGATGGTGGCCATGCCCCGCTGCCCGCCCAGTTATACAGCATGCAGTAGTAATCATGGATGTAAGGCACTCACCATCATCAGGCTGCTGCACGCACCGCTGACCACCATTATCCCGCCTTGCCTGCTGCTCCTCCAGGCGGTGCCTCCGGTGTCTGGCCTGCTGATGTTCTTCGGGCCCTAAGGTGCAAATATGGAGAGAGGATCAGTACAATCCGGTAGCAATGTCCCCCCGGCCCCGTGGATGTGCAATCCCACACAGCCAGACCCACTCACCCACACCCAGATACCACCACCACGGCCAACACCGGATGGCCCCCCCATGTGCTGGACACATGCAACCATGATATCTGTATGGACGATAAAAGTGTATGGATGTTGCACCTACCTGGCCATGGCACCATGCCCCTCCTGGCACGTGCCCGCAGGCAGGCAAGCAGGTCCGGGTCCCTGTGCCTCAGGTCCCCATATCGGTGGCGGCTCTGCTCTGCCATCCACCCCATATCGGTGGCCTGCTCCAGGGCATCGGCCACCTCCTGCCATACATCACTCCTGGCCCTGTTCAAGGGTGCCTCCCCAAACAAAGCCCCAACATGTGGCTCGACAATGACCACAAGGTTTGCCAGCTCGATCTGGCTCCACTGCACAGCACGCCTCCGCGCCATCACTGCTGCTCAGTTCAATCAAAATGGTGCTCTGCAGCACGGTCCTGCCACGTGCAGATGCTGCGCGGTACAGCACTGCCATTCCCTATCGTGCTGTCACAGAACAGCGTGATAGTGGTGCACCCATGCCTGATGCATGGCACCTAGGGGGAAAAGGTTGAGCACAGGGTCAAGGGTCTCTGGCGCACGGACAGCCAAAGTGCGATTGGAACCCAATGCATGTAGCGTGATTGGGTGCCTGTGTGCCACCTCCTGTAGCGGCCTACCACGCTGTTGCCCCAGTGCACCTATGACACCCCAGTGCCACAGCGCCATATAGGTGAACAGCGCTGTAGCACCACTGGCACAATGGTGGCCATGCCCTGCATTGCCTCCCATGCACAGCACATCAGCAGCGCGACAGGCGTCTGCATCATCAACCCGGGCATGCGCAGTTAGGTGTGTACTGCGCATGTCACAGAACTGCGCCATTGGCTCAGCACGTTCAACACAATTGCGCAAAGCACAACAGTGCGATATTCAGCTGCCATATGCAAATCAGCTAATCAGCCATTCAATGGCGCAATCACTGCATTTGCATCCACTTAAAGATGCTCCTTGCCTCATTTACATGGGTTGCGCTATAAAAGTGCGACATTGGGCTGCACTGGCCATAGTCAGTTACTGCAGTCTATTGCAGTGAGTTGCATGCTGTTTGGGAGTGTGGACTATGGTGTTTGGGACATGCATGGGACTGCACAGTCACAGGTAACACCTGTTATTCTCACAGGATGAATCATGACCGAGCGTGTGGTAGAGGAAGAGGAACAGAGTCATGGGAGGAAGAGGAGGCCGAATTTCCCTAAGGCCAAGACAGATAGTTTGAGGCCTACCTAGACCAGGAGCCACTTCTCAGCGGATGCCAGGGAACACCACAGGCCCATGCTGCTGCATGGGAGGAGGTGGTGCGTGCTGTAGACCTGCATGGCAGCCACCAGCACTCTGTGCAGGAGTGCAAAAAGAAGATGGGCACAGACAGGTGGAGGATTAAAGAGAAAGTGGCTGCCATCAGAACAGCATGGTCTGCGACAGGTGGGGGACCGCTGGAGGTGCTACGCCTGACCCCACAGGAGGAGCCTGTTGCTGACATCATGCAGCGTTGCGCCATTGAGGGTGTTCTGGGTGGTGGATTCCAGATGCGTGGTAGCCCATCACTGCATGGTAGGTCATGGTCTGTCTATTGGGGGGAACAGAGTAGGTCACATGCAGTAACGCGACTTTGTTTTCCCTTACAGCTCTTGAGCATCTGCATGGGTCAGCAGTGGTGGGTTCTCCACTGAGGCCAGTCACATGGAGATGGAGGAGGGCCCATCCACCTCCACAGGAATATGCGGGTCAGGCAACAGTGGGCCCGCCTAGACATCTGGACTGATGTTGGTGGAGCAAGAGCAGAGGAGGCCCTGCCCATGTCCCAGCATGCCAGCGTCCATGGATGCCAGCATGCTGAGACTCGGGCTGGTGCCGGATCTGTCACCGATGATGATGGAGCTAATGTCATGGGCAGTGACACGTGTGTGCCACAGGATGGCCACACAGCAGGCTACATCGCGGCCATGGCTGTGGATGGTGCTGCCATGGAGGCCTGCGTGTCATCACAGTCCCAGCCTGTGCCTGTCAGCACTGGTGGGGCAGCACTGGTGTGTGTACAGGACAGTGGGATTGTTGTGGCCACTGCGGCGGCACCATTGAGCCCTGGGGAGAGGTAGCCGGAGGGGCAGCATCAGCAGTCGGCCAATGGCCATGGGGGTACAGTGCCATGGCGTGGTGTCTGTGCACTGCCTGTGGACATGCCCAGGCCTGGCCCTGGTGTGCAGCACCCACCCTCAAGGGGGTGATGAGCATCAGGGCCGTGAACACCCTGAGGGACCGTATGCCAATCAGGCAGATGACCTCTTGGATGAGCACACTCGCATACTGCAAGCATCAGTCAATCAGTAGATGTGGCTTGTGATGGCGGTGGATGCACTGAGTGCAGCTCTGCGCCAAGTAGAGGAGCTTCACAGCAGAGACACTGCTCTGCTCCTGGCAGGGATGGACCGGTTGTGGGAGGATGTGACTACTGCCATTGACAGGCAGACACAGGCATTCAGTGCTGTCATGGCCACAATGGGCACACAGTTATCTGCCCATGCATCACAGACACCACGCAGTGCAATGTCCACCCCCTGTTCCTGGCGTCGTGAGACATCATCCTAGTCGATACCAGGTTCAACTGCAGGCATCCCGAGCACGCTTGGCGCAGGCATGTTCAGTGTACTGCAGACCCCTGTGCGAGCACGGTCGCGTTCACGCAGTGGAACCCCTTGGGGACCGTCGGTGCCATCCCATGAGGCCAGTGGTCAGCCTGTCACTGCTGGCGGGTCTCGGCAGGGCCGCCCACGCATCTGTAGTGGCCGTGACACTGTGGCGTGTGACTGATCTGTCTTTCAGCGTGGCTACTGTCTGATGCTGCCCGTGTGTGCATTGTGTCATTCAGTGGGCAATGCACGGGTGGGTACCCGGGCCTGCACACACACACACACATACACACACTCCATCTGCACACCCTCCCAGATGCTGTCCACAGTTGCATGTGCATGATGACGCCTGCATTGCGCTGTATGCCACTGTGCAATGGTGCCCAGCATCTGACATATGCACAATGACAGGCAGTGGGCGTGGTGGTCTGTGGACATGTGTGTGGCTGGGGGTCGTGGTCTGGGTCGGCATGCCTCCTACCCTTTGTGCATGTCTGGTGAGTTGTATATGTGTGTGTGTGTGTGTGTGTGTGTCTGACCATGTGCCATGTTAAACCTCACCCATCCCTGGTGGTGTGTGCAGTTCCATGTCTGGCCAATTTCCTTGATGGCATGCATCCCTGGTGTGTGTCCATACATGTTTGTGGGTTGTGCCTTTGCCACTGGTAGTTGCACATGGCCCCATGACTTACCTGGGTTGGCTGAAGGGCTCCTCTGTGATGGTGTCCCGGTGCAGCTGTGCCAGCCGGAGCAGTCGGGAGTCCCGTTGCCCAAAGGGGGTCTGCCCATCACCATTGTCACCGGCGTCCTCATCGTCCCCATCGCTGTCCCCCCCTTCAACCTGTATGGCTATCCCACATTCATTGGCCATGTTGTGCAGGATGCAACAGGCCAGGAATAGCCTGCAGTCCTTTGAGGGGCTGTACAGTAGGCACCGCCGAAGGTGTCCAGGCAATGGAAACGTGCCTTCAGCATACCGAGCACCCACTCGATGACATTACGTGTGGTGGCATGTGCCTCATTGTAGCGTTGCTGCGATGGGGTTGCAGGCCACCAGTATGGTGTGAGCAGCCAGGGATGGAGTGGGTATCCACTGTCACCTGTGTGTAGAGGGTGGAGGTTAGTTTGGTGATCAGCATCGCCCTGCCCCAGGCCATGTAGGTCACTACCCATGTCATTTCTGACCATGCCCCTCCCAAGCCCTATGTTTGTCTGTGTGGTTTGTATACTCACCCACTAAGTGGCCAGTGGGGGTGTCCCCACTCCCGAATCTGTGGCACAGTGCCGACTGGTGCCAGATGAAGACATCGTGAGCTCCCCCAGGGTGCATGGCACAGGCATTGATTATGCGCCCCCTAGCACCGCGCACCACCTGGCAGTTGATGCTAGCATAGCCCTTCTGATTAATATATGCAGCCCCCTCGGGGCCAAGTGTTGTGCAGATGGCCACATGGGTGCAGTCTATTGCCCCTAGCATGCCAGGCATACGTGCTACCCTGTGGAACTCCTGTATGTTTGTTGTGTGCTCCACCGGTATGCTGGGGAAATGGATGTACTCCGCAGCATGTGGCAGCAGTGCACTGAGGAACTGGGTGAGGTGGCATGACTCGGCCAACTGGGTTATGCCTGTGGTGTCCCCTGTTGGTCTCTGGAAGGTACCCGTGGTGAGCAAGCACATGCAAGCTGTCACTTTAGTCTTCACTGACAGAGCATGGCTCCATCGTGTGGGTGCCTGCATCACATCACTGCACAGCTCACAGAGTCACCTCAGAATTGCCTGATTCAGGCGGTACCAGCCCATGATCTCAGTATCGGTGTACAGCTTGAAGCTGGTGCGGGCTTGGTACTGCCTGTTGGAGGCATACCGCTGACAGGCCCTTCCACGGCCGTGCCCCTCTGCTGCCCGCCTTCTCACCCCCCTTATTACTGCCTCCATCTGGATGGTGGCACTGGCCATGTCCCTGGCTTGTGTTCACCCCCACTGGCAGCTGTTTCTGTGTTCCCCCGCTGTCCTGGCTGCTACTTCTCCTGCACCGGGAACACCTTCCTGTGGTGGCCTCTGTGCTGTGTGGCACTTCCCCCTTCTGCACTGGCTGTGGCTCCCCACACCTTCCCTGTGCATCTCTGTTCAGGGTGCCCTTTCCCTGGCCTGCCCTGAGTGTCCCTCCTGCCCTGTTTGTGCAGCTAGAGTTCAGCTTCATGTGCCTTCCCTGTAGCATTCTTGTGCCTCTCCCTTGTTCCTTTTTATTTTAGCTAATTTCTGCTATCGCGCAACATCCGCTTGCTCCCCTATTGCGCATGGCGCATGTTGTTGAATATCGCACTGCGCCATTTATGCATGGCTCCACCCCCTTCAGTTGCGCATATATTCATTATCATTGCGCTATTGCTCAGCGTGATTTGGGGGGCGCATCTGCCTCCTGCTGAATATCGCAGAATGGCACATTTTTGGACTTGTGCTGGCACAACCCCTATTGTGCATGACGCAACCCTTTTGAATATCTAAGCCCATGAGTGCCAATCACAAGTGAGCCTGTGGGCATAAAAAGAAAAAAAAATAGTAATGAGGTAGATGTGGATTTTTGATTAGTAATTGTGGTAGGTCGGGAGCAGGATTCTCAGCAGAGACAGACAGCAGGGGTATGCCTGGTGTGGAATCAGCACAATTTTTACATTAGGAGTGGGATTGTCAGCAGAGACAGCAGCGGTATTCCTGGTATGGAATCAGCACAATTTTTTACATCGGGAGCAGTCAATGTTTTTTTTTTCTTTACTCTAACAGCTCTGTTTTAGACTACTGTGCTCTCTATAGAAAGTCAGCGAGCGCCAAGTGGCACAGTACTTTCTCTGATCTGCTTCAACCCCTAATGAACCGTGTTAACGAGGGGGAAAAATATGGCACGATGGCAAAACACACACACACACACAAGAAAAGAATGTTTTAAAAGAAAAATTAAGTCAAGGTCTTTCCTTTATTTATTGTTTTTAATCATGGAGTGCAGCAGGATAGCCACAGTGGGGCAGGCAGACTCGACTACCGGACATAAATCAGATCAATTTATCATATCATTGTTTTATTCACTGCAAAAGGTAATATTTCACCTGGGGTTATAAGATCCCTGCTTTATTCACTTCAAAAGTTAACATTTCACCTGGGGCTAGATCACTAAAAAAAAATACACACGGATCGTGTTTGTCCTTGCTAACAGATGGAAAAACATGGCAGCATTTCAAAACATGAACATTCTATTAGTACACTGATTTTTTTTCCAGTGCAGTCCTGGTATACAGCATTTGTTTTTACCTGTGCATTGAATGGATTTGATGCATAGGTAAAAAACAATCAAAACCCTGGATTTTTTCTCTCCACTTTATAATGGCAAATAACAACCTGGATTCTAAAACTAAAAGTGTAAGTTCAGCACTGGCAGACCATCACTGGTGTCATCAAATAATGCCCTGCCATAACATAAGTCCAGCACTGACAGTCCATCCCTGGTGTCACAAAATAATGTCCCCCCATATCATAAGTCCATTATAGACAGTCTATCCCTCATGTCATCAAATAATGCCCCACCACAACATACAGTAAGTCCAGCATGGGCAGTCCATCCCTGGTGTCACCACGTAACACCTCCCCAACAACAAAAATCCAACACAGGCAGTCCATCTTTGCTGTCACGAGATAATACCCCTAAGTCCAGCACTGGCAGTCCATCCTGGGTGTCAACAAATAATGACACCCGCAACATATGTTTAAAATGGGCAGTCCATACCTGGTGTCACCATATAACACGAGCCCAGGACAGGCAGTCCATCCCTTATGTCACCAAATGATGCTCGGCACAACATGAGTCCAGCACTGGCAGTCCATCCCTGCTGTCACCAAATAATGCCCCCCAACATACATCCAGCATAGGCAGTCCATCCCTTGTGTCATCACATAATGCCCCCCAACATACATCCAGCATAAGCAGTCCATCCCTTGTGTCATCATATAATGCCCCCCAACATAAGTCCAGCATAGGCAGTCCAACCCTTGTGTCATCACATAATGCCCCCCAACATACATCCAGCATAGGCAGTCCATCCCTTGTGTCATCACATAATGTCCTCACAACATAAGTCCAGCATAGGCAGTCCATCCCTTGTGTCATCACATAATGCCCCCCAACATAAGTCCAGCATAGGCAGTCGATCCCTTGTGTCATCACATAATGCCCCCCACCATACATTCAGCATAGGCAGTCCATCCCTTGTGTCATCACATAATGTCCTCACAACATAAGTCCAGCATAGGCAGTCCATCCCTTGTGTCATCACATAATGCCCCCCAACATAAGTCCAGCATAAGCAGTCCATCCCTTGTGTCATCACATAATGCCCCACAACATACGTCCAGCATAGGCAGTCCATCCCTTGTGTCATCACATAATGTTCTCACAACATAAGTCCAGCACTGACATCCCATCACAGGTGTCACCAAATAATGTAGTCCAGCATGGGCAGTCCGCTGGTGTTACCAAGTAATGCTCCAAACAACACTAGTCCAGCATGGGCAGTCCACTTTTGTGTCACCAAAAAATGCCCCCCCCCACAACATCAGTCCGGCAGTGGCAGTCCATCCCTCGTGTCTCCAAATAACAGCCCCAGAACACATATCCAGTACTGACAGTCCATCTCTTGCATTACCAAGTAATGCCCCACACAACATTAGTCCTGCACTGGCAGTTCATTCCTGGTGTCACCAGTAATGCCCCACCACAACATAAGTCCAGCATTGACAGTCCATCCCTAGTATCATACATATATACTGTACATACATACATACATACATAACTGCCAGCAGAAATAGGCCTTATGGTCCATCAGGTCTGCTTGAGTGTACAGCTAGTGCCCCTAGATTGCAGCTGCCCCACCTCCTCCCCCTCTCTTCCCTGCAACAAATTAACAATACTATTTACACATATGCCCCTTCCCATGCCCTGCCTCATGCCCTTTTGAAAGAGCCCACCATCTTACATGATACTACCTCCTTTGGCAGGGTAATCCATTTTGAAACCACCCTTTCTGTGAAATAATGTCTCCTCATCTCTTTCCTAAAGCTGCCCCCCTCCAACCTTAGCCCATGTTCTCTTGTGCCTCTTCCCTCCCTTATTCTAAATAATCCATCTATGCCAGTTTTGTTGAACCTTTTCACATACTTGAACATTTCAATCATATCCATATAGGGTTTGCCCACCATCCCTCGTATCATTTCTGTCACCCTACACTGCACTCCCTCAAGCAGCCTGATATCCTTCTGCAGATACGGCTACCAGTACTGCATGCAGTACTCCAAATATGGCCTGACTAAAGATCTGAAGAGGGGTAGGATCACATCCTTATATCTTGATAAGATTCCCCTTGCAATACACCCCAACATCTTGTTAACCTTAGATATAGGCATCCTACACTGGGCAGAGTTGTTCATGTTCTCTGTCATCAACACCCCCAGACCCTTTTCCTCCTCAGTGACCCCCAGTCTCACCCTACCCAACCAGTATTCCCTCTTCGGGTTCTTCACCCAGAAGTGCAAATGTTATACTTCTTTGCATTGAAGCCCAGTTGCCATTTTGCCAACCACTCCTCCAGTTTAGATAGGTCCCCCTGTAGATCCTTCCACCCTTCAACCTCATTCACTACCACTCCCATCTTCGTATCATCTACAAACAAACTGATCCTGCTCCTAACTCCATGCAAGATAGGTGATATCAACAGGCCAAATCATACCAGACCTAGCACAGAGCCCTGCAGAACTCCACTTGTCACAGGCTTAGGAGCTGAGAGTTCACCCCCCCCGCCACCATTCATTGCTGCCTCCACATCAGCCAGTTCACAATCCAATTAGCCAACTTCACCCCCACTCCCACGGATATCAGTTTCCCCCCTAGCCGCCCATGAAGCACTGAAACAAAGGCCTTGCCGAGGTCCAAATACAGGATATCCACTGCATGGCCTCTATCCAGCTCTCTTGTCACCCAGTCATAGTACTCCATTAGGTCAGTCTGGCAAGAGTTCCCTGATATAAATCCATGCTGTTGCCCATCCTGGAGTCCATTTACCTCAAGAAAGGTCATTAATCTCTCTCTTTCAGGATCATTTCCATAAGCTTACCCACTACGGAAGTAAAACTAACAGGTCTGTAGTTTTCTGACTTGTCTCTTACACCACTTTTGTGAACAGGCACCACACAAGCCAACCTCCAGTCCTGTGGCATGCATCTTGTGTCCAGGGAGGTGTTGAACAGGTCTGCCAGTGGACTGGCCAACACCTCTGTCATCTCTCTCTCAGCACCCTGGGGTGAATGCCATTGGACCCCAGTGCCTTGTCCACCCTCAGTGCTCTCAGACCCTCTAGTACTCTGCTCTCCAATATCTTCTAATCCATCACTCTCCCCTCCCCACACTCCCAGTCCACTGAGGTAGTGGACCACCCTCCTCCTGGGTGAACACAGAGCAGAAGTATTAATTCAGTGCTTCCACTTGTTCCACTCCCTTTTCCACTCATCCCTCACCCTTTCTGATCTGCACTATGTTGTCCTTACAGCTCCTTTTTTCTCTCACATATTTAAAAATGTCCTTCTCCCTTCCCTTAATGCCTTGAGCTAACCTTAACTCTCTGAAGGCCTTAGCCTGTCTTACTAGTTTGGTTACCTCCCTGGCCCACCTCACATACTCCTGTCTGTCCTCCTCCCTATTGGTCTTCTTGAATCTCCAAAATACCTCTTTCTTTACCCTCAACCCCACCAATACTTTGCTGTTCGGCCAACTTGGCTTCTTAGCTCTGTTCTTCTAGCTCAGAGTCCTGGTGCAAGCCTCAGTTGCTTCACTCAGACCACATTTGATAATATCCCACTTCTGTTGTGCATCCATCCCGGTTTTATCCCCTATAGGTGCCCTATCAGGATTCCCTGCATCTTCCCAAAGTCCACCCGCCTGAAGTCCATCAGCCTTGTCATTGATTCTACAGACTCCCTGCTCAAACTAAACATAAACCACACCCACTGGTGATCACTCCCAGCTAGTGGGTACACCACTCTAAGTTCCCTCACAACATCTCTATTTGAAAGTTCCAGGTTGAGTGTATTACCTAGCAGAGTTGGCACACTAACCAACTGCTCCAGAAGACTATCTTGAAATGCATCCAGCAATAGCTGCTCCCTGGCACTAGAGGTGGCTGGGGTACTCCAATCCACCACAGGCAGATTGAAATCCCCCACGATCGCCATAGCCCCCTTCTTACATACCCTCTGAATTTGTTCAGCCAACGCCCTATCCAATTCCAATATGTTTAGGAATTGTGAAGGGTAAACTCTGTTGTCCTGTGTGGCGGCCAAAAGCAGTATGACAAGTGCCAACTGAGTTATCCCTAGCACTGCTAAATCTGATTTTAGAAGTCTGATAACTCTAAGAGTCTATATGTACACAGGTTGCTAAGGGAGACTGTAGGAGGAATTTGAACCTCAAAAGTTCTGGGCTAGGTCCAGAAACTATGACTATGAGGTTACAGTTCTTTTGTAATTTTCTTAACAGGGCAGGATAGCCTTTTAAGTAAAGCGCTACTGTTAGAAGCACTCTAAATATATTTTTGCATTTCATTTCCACTAGTACGGAGGGAGGTGCTGTGACCCATGCTGTATTTCCAGGTCCAGGAGCTACTTAAATCAGACCCTCTGCAAGTGGAATAAGCAGAGCAGTCACGCTCATCGTAGTGCACTGAGACAAGCGCAGCATGTCTGGTGTGTCTGGAAGGATGGGGGCAGGAGCACTTGCAGATCTCCTGGAGGAAGATATTCAATACATTAGATCACTCATTTGATGAACTTGCAAGACTACTATAGTGAACTGTATTAATTGACCTGTACTCTTTCAGTAGCTGTACCAATTAAGATGGCAGGCTGTGAGACTGGAAACATACTACATGCACTCATGGGGGATGAGTTCCTTTTATGCTGTAATCTATGTGGTATGTACCAGAGAAATAAATAATACTGGATATTATATGTCCTAAATGTGAGTTGCTGAGACACTTTCATACTGAAAATATTAAACTGATGGAAGAACTAAAAGCTCAACAGGGCATAGCACACATTCAGGCATTTGTTAACACGCTCAATGATGAGTGCGAGTTACTGATTAATAGAAAAAGGGCCCGGGATGGTTATCACCACCAGATGACTAATTGGACTAGGTACCACAAACAAAGAAAATTTGAGGTCCTGCTGAAGGGTTCACACTAGTTGACAGGCCATCAGTCACACTTAGAAGGAGGAAACAGCCTACAAATATAGAAACCACAAATAGGTTTTTACCATTAAGGAATGATGCCTTAACAAGTAATACACCCCCACTATGTAATAGTGGTGATCAAGAAATGCCTACTACAGCTGAGGGTGTGGAGACTTGTAGTAAAATGAAAAATAATATCCCTCAGAAACCGGGCTCCCAAGTACAAGGAAATGCTTCTCCTATTGTCGTATCCCAAACTGAAACAAGTGTAACTGTTAATAATATTGTCTGAGGTGACTCCATGTTACGATTTGCTGATACTTTTATGTGTGGATTGGATAAAGTGAACAATATGATACTTTGTTACCTTGGTGCTACACTGACTAATATTAAGGAGAATATTTCTAAAATAAATATCCCTCCTGGCTCAGTTATTACCCTTCATGTGGGAACCAATTATATTGGCAGGGAACATGAAAAGGACATATATCTAGCTCTAATAAACTTGGAAAATGAGCTCAAGGGTAAAGGTCATAAGGTCATCATATCTAACATCCTACCAATCTACAAAGCACATTATTTAAAAAAAAATCTTACTATCCAAAGAGTAAATGCAAGACTATTAAATATGTGCAAAATTAATGGGCTTGGTATAATAGATAACTGGCCCCATTTTGTGAACAAACAACAATTGTTTAGAAAGGATGGATTACACCTGAATAAGATTGGGGCCAGGCTTCTAGCAGCAAATATCAAACAGGAAATGGACCAGGGTGGTTTAAACTAACAAGGGGGAAGGGTACTACTAATGTACTACACACTCAAATGTCCAACAAACCAAGAAAGCGACTGGTGCCAAATGAACGTCTATCTGTATTAATGTTTAATGAGCATAGCTTAAGTAATAAAATGAATGAATCTGGTTCCTACATATATAATTGCCATTACTGAAACATGGCGAACAAATGATAGAGATCAATGGGGTAATAACACTGAAGGTGATACCCTGTATGAAAAAAATAGGACTAATAAGAACAGAGAAGGAGTGGCATTATATATTAAATCAGATATAGAATCAAATGACATCACTAATAATATTAAATCACATACTGACTCCCCCCACACTGGCTGCCCACTTCTCCAGACACATGTCTCCCCCTTGATACGCCTGGGTCTTTTTAAACTGACTATGTATGTCTCTTCGCTTGTAGCATCCACTTCAACTAATCTCTTTGCTGGACTATAATGCCTTTACCTTACAGGAATACTAAACCATGTATGTTGTTGCATCTAGTATAAATTTTTATTGACTTGCTACCCTATTGCAGGAATACTAAACCATGTATGTTCTTGTATCTAGTATACATTTTTACTGACTTGCTACCCTATTATTATGTATACTCTTACTGACTGTCTTTTACCTGAACCCAAACGTATTTTTACTTATCCTGTCTATTGCAGGCCTACCTGTACTGTTGTACTCTTGCATCTACTCTCTATTTGTCTGTATATAAATGCATTGTTACTTGACTTGTGTAATGCAGGTCCACCTTGTAAATGAGCTTGCTCAATGGTGTTCGCCTGGATAAATAAAGAATTTGATTGATTGATTGATTGACACCAAAACTACATGGGTTCAAATTAATGGGGGCGTTAACAGAGCCTTAATATTAGGCTGTTTGTACAGACCTCCTGATTACTCATAAGAAATTACAAAAATCCTCATGGAAGAAATATTAAAGGCTAGCGAGATTGGGGACATAATACTGATGGGTGATTTTAATATTCCAGAATTATGTTCTAGCACTAGCACTGCTCGACTGCTGTTGCAAAGATGTGTTAAGGCAAACTTGACACAGAGAGTGACTGAACCTACCAGTGGTAGGAACATTTTGGACTTGATCCTAACAACAACTGCTCTCTTTGTGGACAGTTGTATTGTGCCCCCCCCCATTGCTAACAGTGACCATAACAGTGTCAGGTTTCAGGTTGCTTACTCATATCATCCCAGGAAAAGCTGCACTAAAGTCTAGTTATTTAATAAACAAATAATGAAGGGATTCGTAATGCATTCAAAAATATCCAATGGCAAAGCATTCCAGATAGTAAAACCACAAATGAGATGTGGGAATTAATTAAGGAGATTACTGTTAGAATAGCAAAGGAGAACATCCCAAAAATTGATAAGGTCAAAGGCCAGAAAAAGCCCAAGTGGATGAATAAGGAAATTAAGAGATTAATTAATAAAAAAACATTGAACTCATAAAAGATATACTTAAACTGGAGAAAAATGTATACTAGATGCATATAACAAAATACAAAAACTATGTAAAAGCAAAATTAGAAAGGCCAAGAAACTTGCAGAAATTAATATGGCAGAAAATGCAAATAGAGCCAATGTTAAGCAGTTTTATGCTTACATTAATGCCCTTAAAAAACCTGCAAATGAAGTAGGTCCAATAAAGGACAATAAGAGTATGATCACAGACAATAAATGTATGGCAGAGGCTTTCAACAAATATTTTTGTAGTATTTATAAACAAGGCTGCAATGAGGTTAGAACAACAGGTGTTGTCAGTAAACAGAAGGTTGAAATTACCTTAGAGGAGTTAAAAGAAAGACTAGCAAAGCTGAAGCCAAATGCATCCCCAGGGCCCGATAATATATCCACAAGACTGATTCAAATGATGTCCTCTTGTTTGTTACTGCTGCTTAAGATCTTGTTTGAGAGTTCCATCCACACAACATCAGTACCAGAAGATTGGAAGGTGGTGCATGTGGTGCCAATTTTTAAGTCAGGTAGTAGGGTAGAGTTCAATAATTATTGCCCAATAAGTCTTACCTGTATTGTTGGCAAATTATTAGAAGGTATCATAAAAGACAGAATAGTGCTTTCACTTAATAATATTGAACCCCTGCAGCGTGGCTTTAAAAAAGGAAAGAGCTGTTCCACCAACCTGTTGGCTTTTTATGAAAAAATTAGTGAGCATTTGGACAGAGGTATTCCATGTGATGTCATCTATTTGGATTTTGCCAAGGCCTTTGACCTAACTCCTCACCGGGCCATTACTGAAAAATTATTAGTACATAATATTGATAGCTCGTTTACCCTCTGGAATGCTGAGTGGTTGAGAGATAGAAAGCAAAGCGTGGTAGCAAATGGACAGAAGGCAACAGTTGGTGAAGTTCTAAGTGGTGTACCCCAAGGGTCGGTCCTGGGACCGGTTTTGTTTCATATTTTTATCGCAGGTCTGACATCGGATATACATTCATGGAGCATTAAATATGCCAATGATACAAAGCTCGGTGGTCCTTGTACTAGTATAGTTGATTGTGTCAAACTACAAAATGACCTAGATAAGGTTGTGAGCTGGACAAATAAATGGGATATGACATTGAATTTAAGTAAATGTAAAGTGATGCGTTTAGGGAAACATAATATAAAATTCAAATACAATATAAACAGTCACACATTAGAAGAAACAACTTGTGAAAGAGAGCTGGGTAACAATATTGGGCAGGCTATGGACTCGAAGGAACAGATATCAGAAGTAATCAAGAAAGCAAATAGAGTAGTTTAATCAGTTAAGAAAAACACTGTATCTAAGTCAAGTACTGTTTTATTACCATTATATGGATCTTAAGTATGCCCCATTTGGAGTTCTCTGTCCAAAATTGGAATCCCTATAAAAAAGGGGTGATAGGCTAAAGCTAGAGAGGCGCCAATGCAGGTCTACTAAAATGATTCCTGATCTAAAAAATAACAACTACAATGACAGATTTAAATCATTAAACCTCATGTCACTGGAGACACATCATGCTCATGGAGATCTGTTGTTCATGTTTGACATCAAACAACATCCAGGCCTAATGTACGCCTAGATATTGAATTTAAGGATACTTTTGTTGATACAGAGGTCACCTGCTCCAGATTAAGGGTAAGAAATTTAGAAAAGACACTAAGAAAAACTTTTTACCAATTGGATTGTGAAGTTATGGATTGATCTACCACTAGGAATTATTATATCAGAAAATAAGAATATCTTTAAGCAAAGACTTGACAGATATATATTGGCAGGAGGTAATCTGAGGTATTTCTTGTAGGATGGAAGCACATATGGGCTGCAGCCTGCTTGCTTCAATGCTTACCTTAGTATTAGTATAATTTCTCTGTCTGAGCTGGTGGTCTATATACCACCCCCAGTCTCAGCTTCCTACCTCTAGAATCAAGGAACTGCATCCATAGTGCCTCCGACCTCCCTTCCTCACCCTCATCTCTAGTGCATTGAATCCCATCCTTTACATAAACTGCAACCCCACCCCTCCCCACCCCTCTGTCTTTTCTATAAATGTTGTACCCTGGAATCACCAGATCCCAGTCTAGGTGCTGGTGACCCAGGTTTCTGTGATGGCCGCAATGTCCACCAGCTGGTCAGCTAATAGAGCCTGAGCCAGTCATTTTGTTACCCAGGCTCTTGCATTGAGGGAGACCACTTGCCACCCTGTTCTATTCATTTCTCCACCCCTAATCCTCATAACCTGACTCTCCCTGCAACCCACCCCTGTAGCAACATTATTGTTGTGGGAGGACAGCTCTTTGGCTCCCTTCCTGGTGACCCTGCAAACCAGGTGCACACTCACCTCCCTCCTCCCTCCCTACCTACCTAGTTTAAAAACCCTTTGATGCTAAGTAATCCTCCAGCTTACACTTCAACACTCCCTGTCCCACCTGACTTAATTGTAACCTATCCTTTGCATACATAGCACTGTTATCCCATGTGCTCCCCCAATCTCCCACCAGCCCATACTCATGAGAACACCACCTCCCTTGTCAGGAATTAAAATCAACTTGCCTGCCCTCTCTTGCTCTGCTTACCCTGGGAATTGGCAGCACTTCTGACAAGGCCACTGAGCTCTCTTTCTCCATACATAACTTCCCCAGTTCCTCAACCCTCTCCCTTATAGACTCCACCAAACATCCCCCTATTTCATTAGTGCCTATGTGCACCACCAGGTGTGGTTTCTCTCTTCTCCTCCTAATACACTTAGACAGAGCCTGTCCCACCCTATCCACTGTCACGCCTGGTACAGATTCTACCGATATCCGACTATGCCTTTCACCACTCCCACTCCATCTGATTCCCTTCAGTATAGAGTCTCCTATCACTACAACTCCCCCCACTCCTACCCAGCCTGACAACTGTACCTTCCTATTACTATCATCCCCACTATGAGCTTCAACCCTATCCTGATCAGTGCTTGAACCTGACCCCCCTTGTTTGTCCTCCCTCCATAGTCCCCCTGCCATCCCCTCTCACCTCACCTCCCTTAGTAACCTGCCCACCATCTATGTCAACCCTTTCCTCACTATATCCATGCCACCCCTTCCTGAGCCACTCCACTCACTACTGCCCATGCCCTATCACCCATCCCCTGCTCTTTTCACTGCCTTTTATACCTTTCCCTCCTAACTGTCTTATCCCTGTTTCTCTCACTGTCTCAACTCCCAAGTGTGTCCTATGTGGTGACCAGCCTGCCCCAACATTTCTCCACCCATCCCTTAACTTCATTAATTCCCCCTCTAGCCTTCAGACCTCTACCACCAGGTCACCCAGTTTACAGCAAATGGGACATACCCATAGTCTCCATAGTGTGCCCATCCATACTGCTGCCCCACAGCTATTACATATCACTAATCTGTCCCCCTTTGTTCCCCTACAGCCCCCCCTGCCCCAAGTACCACCCCATTTCTCTGGATCCAATCCCACCCTTCCCTCCCATAGCACCAGCTCCTGTCTTGCCTATCGACTCCCGTACAACCTACACCACACCCCAGCATCTGCATCTCCCCATTGCCATTCCTCATGCTTGGCCCCCTTGACTTTGCTGTACACTGTGTGGCCGACCCTCCCCCCCACCTTCTACTGGGGCACTAATGTGGTATCCAGCTCTATTCATTGTTACTTGTTACAAACTAAACCAAAGACACTGTAGCCCACTATGTTTAGCATTAATTACCTTCCAGAACAGACAAAAATAATAGTATAAGTATTAGCCACTGTATAAACAAGTAATATCATAACACTTGAACATTTTTCATCAAATAAAAACAAGTGAAAGAGCCAGTATAGGTATGGAGACAACACTTGCAGGCAAATACACCCCCTTTCCACAGTAGACCACTTGGTAGCTTCCCTTGGGAGGAGCCCCAAGTAGCCTATTTAATAAAGGAGGTGGGGAAGGGTGGGAGAGTGGGAGTTTTTTCAAACAAACAGTGACAGCCACTCTCCATTTCTCTCGGTGTCACAGGAGGCAAGTTGATCACGGAGGGACAAGTTCAGTTCTTGTGCAGCCTGGTAGAGATGGTAACAACAAGCACAGGACACCAGAGCAGTCCCAAGTCCCCCTCCTCTTTGTTTTGCTCAACCAGACTATCAGTCCAGCAGTGGCAGTCCATTCCTCATGTGTCCAAATAACAGCCCCACAACATATGTCCATTACTGGCAGTCCATCTCTTGGGTCACCAAGTAATGCCCCCCCCATAACATAAGTCCAACACTGGCAGTCCATTGCTGATGTCACAAAAAAATGGCCAACCACAGCATAAGTCCTGCACTGGCATTCCATCCCTTGTGTCACCAAATAATGCCCTACACAACATAAGTCATGCAGTAGCAATCCATCACTGGTGTTACCAGATAATGTCCCCTCACATCATAAGTCCACCATGGGCAGGCCATCCCTGATGTCACCAAATAATCCCCCCCCAACATGAATTCAGCACGGGCAGTCCATCTTTGGTGTTACCAAATAATGCCCCTACATCGTAAGTCTAATTCTGGCAGTCCATCCTTGGTGTCGTCAAATAATGCCCCCCCACAACATATGTCTAGCATGGACAGTCCCTCCCTGGTGTTACCAAATAATAACCCCCCGCCACACACACACACACACACACACACACACACACACAACATAAATCCAGCTCAGGCAGTCCATTCTTAATGTTACCAAATAATGTCACCCACAACATATGTCCAACACATGCAGTCTATCCCTGTGCAACCATATAATGCTCCACACAACATGAGTCCAGCACTGGCAGACCATCTCTTGTGTCACCAAATAATGTCCAACACAACGAGAGTCCAGTACTGGCAGTCCATCCATGGTATCATCAATAATGCCCATACAACATCAGTCGAGCACAAGTAGTCCATTTTTTGTGTCACCAAATAATGCCCCTCCCCCAAACATAAGTACAGCATGGGCAATCCATCACCGGTGTAACCAAGTAAGACCAGATACAACATAAGTCCAGCACTTGCAGTCCATCACTGGTGTCACCAAATAATGCCCCGCCACAACATACTGTAAGTTCAGCACTGACAGTGTATCACTGGTGTCACTAAATAATGCCCCCACAACAAAATTCCAGCACTGGCAGTCCATTCTTTCTGTCACCAAGTAAGGCCCCACACATCAGACCAGCATGGCAGTTCATTGCTGCTGTCACCAAATAATGCCCCCACATCATTGATCTAGCATGGACAGACCATCATTAGTGTCACCAAATAGTGTCCACCAGATCATATGTCTGACACAGAGAGTTAATCGCTGGTGCCACCAAATAATGCCCCATACAACATACTGTACTTCCAACATGGGCAGTCCATCTCTTGTGCCACCAACAAATGCCCCACACAAGTCCAGCATGGGCAGTCTATTGCTGGTGTCACCAAATAATGCCCCACATAACATAACTCCAGCACTAGCAGTCAATCCCTTGTGTCACAAAGCAGTACCCCACACAACATAAATCCAGCACTGGCAGTTCATCCCTTGTGTCACCAAAAATGTTTCTACACCATTCTGGTGGAGTGGGACTGCCATGAAGGGGAACCTGAAGTAGTGGACAGAGAGGATGTGGGGGAATGCCCAAATGGAGTCCCCAGGAGGGGGGAAGGAGACCCCCAGAGAAGGAGGAAGCAAATTCTAGTGGGGACTCTATAGTCAGAGGGATAGAGCTGGGGGAAGGAAAGAGGGTAGAGATGGAGGTTAAGTGCCTACCTGGTGCACTGGGTGGAGGGATGGAAAGTGTATCCAGTAGATCGTGAGGGCTAGAAGAAGGAAGGGGTGCTGGACATCATTTTCCACCTGGGATGAATGAACTGCCTTTGAAAGGACAGGGCAGTACAGGAGCAGTTTTGGGATCTGGGGAAGGCTCTTAGACAGGTAGCACACATTGTTGCCTTTACAAAAATGCTGACAGTCTGCAACAGGGAGAAGATGAGGCAGCTCCACACTAAGGCCTTCAATTCATAATTGAAAGAATGGTGCATAGAGGAGGCATACAGCAACATTGGGGACTGGGGCTCCACCTGGAGGGATCAGAGCTTGTACCGGGGGTGGGGACAGCCTGCAACCATCCAGGAAGGGAGAGGCAGTCCTCAGTAGATGGTTTAAGTGTTACTTCAATGGGCATTTAAACTAGCTGGGGGGGAATGGCGGAAGGCAAAGGGGTGGTAGGAACTGCCCCCCTGAGGCTGTGGTGGATGGTAGAGAATTTCTGGGGGAAAGGATTCCCACCAAAATAAAGGACAACCAAGGGTACAAGGGATCATCAAGGGAAGAAGGGTGGAAGAGAAACAGCCAGTTTGCAATGGAGAAGAAGGGGGAACAACTAGACAACATGAGAAGGGACAAAAGTAGGACTAACAAAATCTGAACAACCATGTGTGCTAATGCTAGAAGTCTGGGAAATAAGACCTACAGGCCATCATGACTGAGGCAGGCCTGGATATTGTGGACATCACCAAAACATGGTGCAGAAACAAGCATGACTTGGAAATGGTCATACCTGGCTACATGATGTTTAGAAGGGACAGGGTAGGAAGGAAAGGTGGGGGAGTGGTGCTTTATGTTAAGGAAAACATCAAAGTGCCAAAGGTACAGAGAGGATGGGGAATCAAGGTGTTGTGATTCAACCTCAAGTCTGGAAAAAGAGCCACCATTCTCTTAGGGTGGTATATAGGCCTGTGACACAGGAAGAGGACATAGACAAAGAGATGTTGAAAGACATAAGCAAAATGGCTAAGAAGGGGGAGGTGGTGCTGGTGGGGGACTTTAATCTGCCAGATGTAGAGCGGAGACTACCTGCTGCAGCATCAGCTAGGAGCAGAGACATCTTGGACTCCCTGTAGGAGGCATTTCTTAGACAGCTGTCAGTGAACCCATTCGGGGTGGGGCAATACAGGACCTGGTACTTACAAATGGGGACAGTGGGGTGGACATCAGAGTGGGTGCTGACATATGTTGATTTTGCTTCAAGAGTTGTTTGCCAAGCTTGCCAGGCAGATTGTGCTGGGATTTGTTTTGGACTCTGTCAGTTTGTTTCCCAAGCACTCCGTGGCCGAGGCTTGGTGTTTTGAAATGGACTGTGAGCTTTTTTCAACATTCAGTATTCAAGCAGCATGCCCAGTGGAGAACCATACATACTCTGGATAATATAGCACAGCATAGAATAAATGAATATGATTGTTACAATATACAGAACTGTGGGACACAATCTTCTGTCTGCTGGTGCACCTTTGAGAGCTGAGAGTTCCGGGGTGATATCCCTGAGAGCAAAGGTATGTCACAGACACCATTTATAAATATCGTCTTGGGGATACCTCAGGCATTTTGTCTGCCAGTATTTTTACATCGGCAGTGTGGCAGAACTTTTACTGAATCCATTGTAGTTACAGACATTAAAGGAAGTGAAGACATCAGCCCTACAGAGACAACTGAAGACATTGATACTTTTGGTGTCTTCATACAACTGGAAGGAGTGATTTTAAAGGGCAGGTGTCACAAGGGGGCACATAACTTTAGAAGCATATTTGAGGGTTGGCAGATCTCCAAGATGCCTTTGAGTGGCTCAGACACTGGGCTATGGTGCAGAATGAGGGGAGTCCATGATGGACTGGAAGAAAGGATTCTAAATTGGAACAGATAAACTGATTAAAGCTGTCATCAAGGACTACCTGAGGCAACAGCTGGAAGTGATACAAGACGTTAAAAAGAAGGAGGAAACAATTCTAGAAATTTAAAGGTGACTCTGAATTCGCAGATCTTGAAAATAAATGACAGGATAAGATGATAAGAAAAGATTTAAAAATAGAGCAACAGAAACTAAAGAAATTTGAATGAAATAGGCAGGATTACAGACCTGATAGAGTTTTCTTCTGGAACTAGCGGGGGGCACCACCAACAATGGAGCCGTATCTGAAATAGGAACTAAAGCAACTACATTGATACATTTTCAACAGCCTCAGGAACCCCCATTACACCTCGCTTAACCCTCAAAAATCGTAGTGACTCTTTGTCTTATTATACATCCACAAGTGACTCAGATGCTACAGAAGAAAGTGGCGAGGCGCAGTGGATGCCAAGTGTAATTCAGGGATATCCACCAGAACAGCCATGAGGGACTGAGGCAGGGACCCTGACAAACCCTGAAAAAGGACAAGAACTCGAAGAGGTGGGATGAAACATCAACACCAATGCAAGGCGAGGAGGCAGAGGTGTCAGGAGGGGGAAGCAGACAAGTTAAAAGAAAATACTGTGATAAACATCTTGGATATCGAACCTACTAATGTACAAATCTGAGTTCTGCAAAGGGACTATTGCTTGTGCAGACTCAAGACCCAGATCCATTCCAACTGTACATCAACTTGCACAGTCTCACTAGAGTCTTTTCTTTTAACTTAAATGCAACTGTAGTTGTGTGATTAGGAACCTCAAGCATATATTGTGTTAGTTGGAGCCCTCGCTCCTAAGCAGGAACCAGGAAGAGAGTCTTGTAGTTCTTCAGTAGTACTGAGGAACTACAGATTGAAATGGTAGATTTTATTGCTTGTTTTGGGGCATATTTACAGTTATTTACCACACCTGTAGCTGTATTACTTTACACACAACTAATTTTAAAACGTATTCTTACACTTTTGAACTGTACTAGCCACGAATGGAATTTGAATCGCACATTCCACTTCCAGGTCAAATTACTTCTTATAGCTCATCACTCGGCAAGCAGTATGAGCCGAGCAGGGTGAGCATGGCCTTGCGCAAAGACGCACACAAAGACACGCGCATCCACGTGTGTTAAGCGTGACAGGCGTGAAGGACGTGATTTAGGAGACTTTCAGTTGTAGGTACAAACAGTACCACATATATAGGCCTTATAAGTAGATATACTTTCAGGTTCAGTTTTTCTTTGCACTTGTATTTTTTAACTGTACACCAAATTGTTATTATATCCTGGGAAGTCGGGGATAGGGGACAATATCATACCCAAACGAGTGAGTGGACTGCTAGTTGCCTTAAACTGTACATTATCTATACACTGCTAAAAGGATCTCGACACTAATTAATAACTCTTCTAGATTTAACTCTAAAAATTGCTTTAACAACACTACTGGTTAAAATGACTACTCCTGAGAACTGTTGTCAGTCTTGTGGGATGTACAGCTTTGGGAAACAAATATGGGGATACAAATGTGAAAACTGTAAACTGATAATTGCCCTTCAAAATGAAATCGCAAACCTACGCTAAGAATGTCAGTAAGATCTGACATAACCTACTTAAAGAACTACACTGATTCCATGGCATCTAAAATTGAAATAACAGTACCCAAGTCAAACCCTAACACCTATACTAATAGTCCTCCCCAGCCACCCTAGATTTAACTCAACCACCCATGACAGATGATACATGAGCATTTGTACCAGCAAATAAATACAAAACAAAAGGAGAGGTAGTCAGATCTACTCTAGTACCCCATGGCTGCCTTTAAATAACAGGTTTGAATCATTACAAATTGATGACCCTACTCCCCAAACCACCAAAACAAACCAATCAGACACATCTGTCGCACCATGCAAGACTAACCCCATTGTATCACAAATAGGTATACCACCTAAATTGGTACATCAGGTAAAACTAACTCCCAAAAGAAATATATCAATGCAAAATTTAAATATTAATAGACAGGACAGTACAAAATCTTCTATAAATGCTTATAGACTGAAACCAGTCTTTGTTCTGGGAGACTCTTTTATCAAACATGTAGACTGATTAATCTGCAATCCAGACAAAGCCAATTGCACATACTCCAGTTTTAGGGGAACAAGAATAGCTGACATTATTAAAATGACCAAACCTATTCTAAAAGACCAACCACAGGGGTCACTAGTAATAGTCCACGCCAGCATGAATGATATAAACAGGACTACATTAACTGAACTTAAAAGGATTTTGTAGCCTAAATAATGTTTTAGTTGGTAACGGATATGATGTATGTTTTCCAAAATTCTTCCCATACCTGGGGCTACCATAGATGGCATAAACAAAATTAAGGCATTTAATGAATGGCTTAGGAAATGGTACCTTAAACAAAACATCAAATGTTTAACCCACTGGGAGGATTTCTACAACAGACCCTCCCTTTACTGTTGGGACGGCCTCCAACTAAGTAGGAGAGGAAGTTCCATCCTTGGAAAAAAAATTGCTTCATTCATCCACAAAACTTTAAACTAAAAGTAAAGGGAAGAATAGATCTTTTCATGTCTCTTACTAATTGTAAGGAAAATTGCACATTATATAACGTCCTATCTCTCTAAACACAAGATCTCTAAATGCCCTTAAAGTTGCTGAGCTTGAAGTCAAAATGAAAGTCTTTAATACTGACATAATTTCAATAACTGAAACTTGGTGGGATAACCACTCAGAATGGATTAAACATATACCAGGTTTCAAGCTGTACCATAAGGACAGGAATAACAAAAAAGGCAGTGGTGTCTATATGCACGTAAGGGATAATATACCCTCCTTTGAAAACATCCAACATACAGACACAGAAAATCTCGGGGTTACAATTCAACCTAAAGGACAATCAGAAATACTCTTTGGGACATGCTATAGACCCCCTAGTGAAAACCTTGACTATATTAACTCATTGGTGACTGAAATAAGAAAAGAGGCAGATAAAGGTAAAGTCATTATATTGGGGGATTTTAATATACCCAACATCAATTGGAAGGACTTAACTGGTAAATCAGGAATTGACGCAATTTTCATCTCAGGAATAATTGAGTTAGTTCTGGAACAACTAATCTCTGAACCTACCAGAGGGACCAATATATTGGACCTATTATTAACAACCACTGATATTCGAATCTCTAATTTATCCGTACTAGATCCTTTAGGAAACAGTGACCACAAATCTTTTTTTTTTTATAATTTAAACTTTATTAATACATTTCCTTTTGTAAAGGGCAGTTACAGCAGATCAAGGTGTGACATATCACATACACAGTAAGAACTGCCCAGCCCACCCCACCCACTCCACTTCTCTTACAGCAGCAACAAGACTATATCACCCTAAAGTGCAGTGACTATTTCTATTAGACATATGAGTAAGACGAGGGTGCAATCATCAGTGAGACAACGAGTAAGGAATAGAGGATCCCATATTTTACCATAAGCTGCTAGTCTGTTATGAAGACTTGTAATCACCCTCTCTGTTTGGAGATTAGCAATGATTTCATGCAACCACTCCTGGAAAGATGGGGGTAGATTGGTCCTTCCAATAGACGTAAATTAGTTTTAACAGAGAGAGCAACCATGGAGATATGGAATTTCCTGATTCTTACTCTAACCAGGGACATGTCCCGTAGTAGACAAATCTCAGGAATAAAATACTCCTGAAGGCCCAGTAGGGGATCGAGAAACAACTTAATTGAATTCCATAGAGGGAAAACTTTGGGACAGCACCAGAACATATGAAGGAGGTTCCTTCTTCTTGCAAGCACTTAGTGCATGTACTAGAATACGAGAAACCCCATTTCTTTAGTTTAACAGGGGTACAATACATATTATGTAATATATGGTATTGCATGAGACCCATTCTATCTTGGGAAACGTACTTATGACAGGATCTCCATAAGGATTGCCAATCCAACTGGTATTGAGGGAGGAGTTAGTTCCAGAATCTGGTAGGTCCGAAGGAGTCCCCATATTTTTTATAATACAACATCCTGTATAACTTAGATACGATGCCTAAAGAACCAGACAATAGGGAAATTTCAGGTATCAAGGCTGACACTTTCTGAGAAGGGCAGTATTCCCCAGGACTAATGTGGAGTAGGTGTCTTAACTGTATGACCTTAAAGTGAGATGAGACCGGAATGAGAACTTTTCAATAATTCCACCTGGGATAGCCAGCTCCTCCCCGCCTACCAGGAAAGCAATTTTCCATCGCCTAATTGAGGCAACCATTTGCAGAGAATCTGCTTTCTGTTAATAGTAAAAGACGGGGAGTTCCAAATAGACTGAGCTAAATCAGTCTGAGGAGAATAATGAAGAAATAAACATAACTGTGTGTAAACTCTTAAAGAGATACCTACTGTGGTACAGTCAGCCATCTTTACATGAGACAATTTGAGGTAAAATAGAGTTAAGGGATTCAGGCATTTAGCTTTAATTGCATCTAACTCAATCTTAAGCCATACTGGTTGTACCATTTCAGGGCCTGGGGATATCCATCTTATGCATTTTGCTAGATGACTGGCCCAGTAATATAATGCCATATGGGGAATCCTCAGCCCCCCCTCAAGTTTTGGGGCAGCTAGTTTGTAATAAGCTAAACAAGGATATTTATCAGCCCAAATAAATCTTGTAAACATACCGTGCAATTTCTTAAACCAGTGTATAGGAATAAAAGAATTAAGGAGGATAAGGGTAGAAAATTCTAGGAAATACATTCATCTTAATTATGTTAATCCTGCCCCATAATGATATAGGAAGTTTAGACCATCTGTCAAGGTCATGAATGACAACCTGGAGAGAGTCCAGTTATCTTTAACCCATGTTGAGGGGTTACGGACAACTTGATGCTCAAATACCTAAATGCTCTAGGAGCCCAACCTAAGCCTAGGGGACTGATATTATCCTTAAATACCTTGTGATGTAATGGGAAAAATAAGGATTTACTAGCATTCAACCTGTAGTTGGATAGCTCACTAAATCTGGCTATTTCATTCAGTAAGGGTGGTATTGATGAAACCGGATGGGAGAGATGTATCAACAAATCATCCGCATATGCAGTGAGTTTGATTTCATGACGCCCAACCTGGATACCTTGTATAGACATATTTTGGAGGATGTTTTGAATGAGGGGTTCCAAATATAAATTAAACAACAGAGGCGATAGGGGGCAACCCTGCCTAGTACCTGAATAAAGTGTGAAGGAATTACAGAAGACCCCGTTAACTGAGATTCTTGCTGTAGGGGATTTATATAATGCAGCAACCCAGGATATGAATACTGTGAGGAATTTGAAGGTATTCAATACCTTAAACAAAAACTCCAATTTACCCAATCGAACGCCTTCTTGGCATCCAAGAGACCAGGCCTGCAGGGAACTCAGCATCTCTGGTAGCCAAGATGACATGTGGGATATCGACATAAAATGGTCCGCCAATGAGCTTCCTTCATAAATCCTATCTGATTCATACCTATTAACTCAGGAGTACCCCAGATAACCTGTTAGCTAAAATCTTGAGAGAATTTTAATATCTTGATTTAGGAGGATATAGGCTTATAACTCTGGACAAGCTCTGGGTCCTTGTCTGGCTTGGGAGAAGCACTATCAAGGCTTCAAAGAGATGACAGTCAACCTCTATCCCGGATAGAATACGCTGAAATAATCTGTTGAATATTGGTAATAAAAGTTCTCGAAATGTCTTATAGAAGACAGAAGAAAATCCATCAGGCCCAGGAGTTTTATCTGAGGGTAAACCATTAATAACCTCAGTGATTTCTTCCTGAGTTATAGAAGAGATGAGAGAGGCTTTGTAATGTGCTGCGAGGGAGGGCAGATGAGAGCCCATCAGATACTTCTCCATGCTTACAGGGCTGGGGGGTGCTCCATGTCCCCATACAGCATTTTGTAGTATGCTGCGAATTCTTGAACTATCTCAGTAGGAGATGTTTTCAGAGACCCATCTACAGCTGCCCTGATAGAAGGGATAAATCTCACAGATTCTTGTTGCTTAACACGGAGTGCCAATAGGCGCCCTGCCTTCTCACCTCGATTGATGTCACTAGCTTTAGTGCATATGATAGCTAACTCTGCCTTTTCCAGGAGTAATTTTAGATATTTATCTCTCAACACTAGGAACTTTGTCTTACCCTCTTCTGGAGAATTAACCGAGACATTGAATTCAAGAACCCAAATTTGGGATCGCGAGGATAATAATTCCCTTTCCCTAGCTCTTTTCCTAGCCGCAGAGATGCTAATAAGAATGCTTCTCATATAGGCCTTAAAAGGCCCCCATATAATATCCGGTTTTGCACTATTTAAAGGGTTGGACAGAAAAAAGGCCTCAATGTGCTCCCTTATGGTTTTGCAATATTTAGTGTCTTTGAGCAATTGGTCATTAAGCTTCCATCTTGTTTCTCTCTTTGAAACATCCTGACTTGCCAGTTTACACTACACCAAAGAGTGATCGGAGACAGGACTAGGCTGGATCGATGAGGTCCTAACCCCAGGCAGGAGAGTCTGAGAAATGAAAATGTAATCAATGCGGGACTGCGAGCCGTATGCTAATGACCTGTATGTGAACTCCTTGGAATCCTGATTTAGGACACACCAGACATCACAGAGCCCTCACTGATCCAGTAGGTCTCTAAAAGCCATCTGACCTGGGGAGACCCCCCCGATCCACCACCTGACCTGTCAAGGTTTGAGTGTATGACTTGATTAAAGTTACCCCCCAGGATAATCCTTATGGGAAGGAACGGCAGGATTACATTTATAAGTCTCATGAAATAACTAGGATCATCTGCATTAGGACCATATATGCTGCCCAAAAACAGTGATATTGACCAGAGAGTACCTATAACTAAAACGAACCTACCCTCAGGGTCCCTAATAACTTGAGTTGAAACAAATGGAATGCCCCTGTTAATAATAAGCATGACCCCACAGCTATTTGATGAGCCTTGCGCCTAATACACCATCCCCACTTGTTGTCTTCTCACTTGTGAGGCTTCTGTTTCTAATAAGTGGGATTCCTGTAGAGAAGTTATCTGAGTATGTAATAGGCTTAAATGTTTGAGAACCTGATACTGCTTAGATTTTTTCCTGATCCCCTTAACGTTCCACATTGCAAAAGTCACCTGCTTGGCCATCTACTAAAGACTACTAAATATAATAGATTCGGCCCTGCGCTCAGGGTATATAACACAAGTAATCTAACCCTTCCCATTGCTGCTGTAAGACCCTCCCACCACCCCAACCCCCCACCAAGAGCCCAAGTTTTAAACCCCAGTACCCCACCCCCAACAAGAACACATAGACACACACCCTCCCAACCCCAATCTGTCACAAGTAACGCTTAGCACAAGCACTGGATCATATCCCTCCCTCCACCCCAAACCTATCCTCTGCTAATGATCACCCCATATCTCTAGATATAAAGTAGTTTATGAATTGCATTAATGCGGCCTTAATGTCTAAGGATTGGTCTCGGACTTCCAGAGCTTGTGGACATATGTTAGTGAGTCCACTAGATATCGAGAAAGAAAATGAAACCGGATATCACAAACGTGAATATGGCAGGTCGCCACAAGACTCCAAAATGAGACTTGAAAAATGCTTGTCCCCCATGGGGAACTACATCAAGAACCAGAGCCAGAGGAAAAACTAATACAGAGGGGTAGCCCCATTATCGAGTTGAGAACATGAAAAAACGAGAGACCGGATAAAAACTGAAACGAGATCCTGAAGTGGGAAAACACTAGGAGTGATTACCTAGGGGTTACCGAACCCTAGTTCCAAAAAACCCCCCTGCAAAGCCTGGACAGCATAGCAATTGAGAGAAATCCCTCTTGAGTCAAAATCACCAGACCTATGTTACTTGGGCGAACCACGCCCTCTTGTGGTTGTATCCTAATCAGACCAACTTGCCAAAGGCACCCTGAAAGCCTGAAACCGCTCAGAGATCTGAAATTTTAACATGTAAAAACTGATCAAGAGGCATTAACCAAAAGCCTTCCCCTGTATGCTCCCCCTAGAAATTAAATATGTAACAATATCTAGGATACAGTCCCAAGTAAGCCATCACCAGGCCCACCCCAAAGGATTCTCCCTGAAACGCTATTAACACCAACAAGCCAGGGCCTGAAAATAGTAAGAGTCAGGCCGTATACTAGTAGCCCAGTTCCATTTGAGAGCTTAAACTCAACTAAATTCCATCCTTGGAAGGAGCATTCTCCATGAAAGAAATGAGTAACAGTTCACTTAGCAGTTCCCGGTGAACCCTGAAGAACAGGAGGCCCTCTCAGGTCATCCAGAACAAATCTGGCAATGCTGATTTAAGGCTTAGTAGCGCAGCTTCAGGATCCTCAAAATTGGGCCAAGAGCCGTTTACTAAGACTTGTAACTTCGCTGGGTACCCCATCCTGAACTTTAATCCCGCCACTATAATCTTAGATACAATCGGTGGAAGGGCTTTTGGTTTCAATTGGACTGAACCAGGATGTCTTGAGCATCTCAGCTCGCCTTTTCCCATCTAACTTCTTGAAGGGCCTTGACTTTCTGTAAGAAATGCTGCTTTTCTAGGTAGTTCAGAAAGCGGCAAATGATGGGACGAGGAGGGGCATCAGGTGGGGGTTTTGGTCACAAGGACCAATGAGCCCATTCTATCATATATGTTGGGCCAAAGGGAGAAGGACCTGGGACCCTTTCTACCAGCTTCTGGACAAAGACTACCATATTCTGGCCTTCTTCCCCTTCTGGGAGCCTGAGTATTACCACATTACTTCTTCGGCTACGGCCTTCCAGATCTTCGAGTTTAGCTTCTAAGCGAAATAGCTTTTGTTTCATTAATAGGAATTCAGGATCCAGACTTTCCAATCTTCTCTCGATCAAAACTATTCAGGCAGTATTATCTGAGACCGTGGTAGAGACATCCTCCAATTTTCTGGAGAGGGATTTCAAATCAGTTGCCAAATCTTTCATCTCTTCCTGGAATAGTATAAATTCCTCCAAGAACCTGTTAAGAGTTAAGGGTTCTTGTTCCCCAGCTTGACACAAAGGATCCGGTTTGTCTGGGACACTCGAGGCTCAGGATTTCTTTGAGGCCTTCTCAGGAGTGGTGGGGGGTATGTTTCTGTGGGGCTTTCTTCATATAAGCATCCATTTACCGTGCAGATATCCAAAACTGGAGCACAAGCTATTTAGACACAAGGAAAACTCGTAAGCAAAGGAAATAGTTGAGTTTTAACATTGTTAAAAGACAAATTTATATTCGGGAGGCAGGAGCTTAGCGGAGGAGCTTCTACTCAGCACTCTGCATCATGTGATCCTCACAGTGACCAAAAATCTATAGTGTTCTGTTTACCAAAATATCAACAATATGCTAGAAATAATGTACTACTAAGACAATATGACAAAGCCAATTTTACCCTAATAAATACCCATTTAGGGAACATAAAATGGGAAGAGACACTATCAAAATTAACTGTAAAACAGGCATGGAATCAACCTAAAACAACAATACTAGACCTAGAATCTAGATATGTGCCAACAAAAAATAAATACAATCACAAGGGTCATATTCCTACCTGGTTAAACACCAGTATAAAAGTTTAATTAAATAAAAAAAAATTTGCTTTTTTTCAACTAAAAAAGAATCCTAATAACAAAACAATTTTATCACAATATAGGGCACCTGTAAAGAAATTTAAACTAGCTATTCTTAAGTCAAAACGAAATCTTGAATTTAGAATAGCCCACTCCAAAGATGGGCTCAAATCATTGTATTCTTACCTGAAGAAAAAAAGGGGAACGTCAGGCAGGTGGGACCTTTAATCATTGATAATACCCCCATAACATCAGATAAAACCACAGCTAATGAATTAAATAACTATTTTTGTTCAGTCTTATCAAAAAAGGACACACAATTAACCCCATTAGTTAGACACACAAATGAACCTAATTATGTCATAACAGTCACCCAAATAAAAGAGGTACTGAAAACCTTTAATAAAAAAGGCAGTCCTGGACCAGACAGAATTAGCCCTAGATTCTTAGTAGAAACCATCAACACTATCTCATTCCCATTAGTTATTATTTTCAACAAATCACTTAAAGAGTCATCAGTTCCTGCAGATTGGTTGACTGCTCATGTGATGCCCATCTTTATAAAGGGGAGTAGATCAAAATTAGAAAACTATCAGCCAATAAGCTTAACTTCAGTACCATGCAGATTACCGGAAAAAATCATCAAAACTTTATTAGAAATGGAAGCTAGCATTCTAAATCTTACAGACATTACCCAATATGGATTTAAACATGGATATATGGGTAAAACCATTATTCATGACCTTGGAAAAGCAAATTTTGCAAATATGAACGTCAACCTTTCAAAATGGCAGTGGAGGAAAGACTTCGATGATAGACCATTGAAAGAAGTATGGGAAATTTTTTCTTCAAAAATAAAGCAGCAAGAAATGGAAACTATTCCTACAAAACAAAAGTATACTGGGAGAAATAAAAAAGTACAGTGGTGGAGTCATAAAATTAGATCATTAGTTAATAAGAAACATAAACTTTATAAAAAGTGGAAAACAAATAGATCAAACAAAATTAGAAATCAGTATACATAAATAACAAACTATATAAAAAACAAATTAGGAAGGCTAAAATTGACTATGAATTAAACTTAGTTAATAGGGTGGAAGGAAATCCTAAAGCCTTCTATGCTTATATTAACAATGTAAAAGGGAATTTAAATACTATAGTTCCATTAAGAAAAATAAATGGCGATAGTACATCAGACAACAAAGAAATGGCAGACATTGCAAATAAATATTTTTAAACAGTTTTCACTAAAAATAAAGTTTCATATCCTATTATAAGATTTGATCCAGACCCAAAAGAAAGAATAATGATAACTCATACAGAAATTAAAGAACGACTGGTCAAATTAGATCCTACTAAATCCCCGGGTCCCGATGGGCTTCATCCAAGAGTACTTAAGGAGCTGGCAGAGACAATAGCTCCCCCATTAATATACATTTTCCAAAGGTCATTGGATACTGGTGAGGTGATCAATTGCTGGAAATCAGCGATTGTTGTCCCAATCTATAAAAAGGGAAATAAGATGGATCCTGAAAATTATAGACCCATTAGCCTTACTGCCATACCCTCCAAGATTTTAGAAGGAGTATTAAAGGATAGAATAAATGAATATTTAGAAACAATCATCTCACAGATAAATTTCAGCATGGTTTTGTAAAGGGTAGGTCATGTCAGATGAATATGTTGGCTTTCTATAACCATGTTATAGATAGATTGGATAGGGGAATCCCTGTTGATGTGCTGTTTCTTGATTTCTCAAAGGCTTTTGATAAGCTTCCTCACCCTGAACTATTACAACAAATGAGAAACCTGAGTATAAACCCATATATTATAAACTGGGTTCAGAACTGGTTACACAATAAAAATCAATGTGTGAGTATCAGAGGGGAAGAGTCCGATAGTTTGGGAGTGACTAGTGGGGTGCCCCAGGGATCAGTGCTGGGCCCTTGTTTATTTAATCTTTATGTATCATCACTTCAAATAAAACAAAAATCTGTATGGATACAAAAATTTGCTGATGATTGTAGGATTGGTGCAGAAGTAAATATTAGACTAAATACATCAAATTTACAAGACACAATAGATAATATTGACACATGGTCAAATAAATTCAAATTGACACTAAATCAAGACAAATGTTTTATTATGCATCTGGGCAACAGAAATCCTAAACTACCCTATAAATTAGGAAACACACCACTAAAAACAATAGCCGAGGAAAGAGATCTGGGCATAACAGTTTCCAGCGATATGTCTTTTTCATCACACTGCCAAAATATAGCCCAAAAAGGAAATAGAATTTTAAACTGTATACTAAGGCATATGTCATCTAGAAGTAGGACTGTTATTATGCCTCAGTATATATCTTTGGTGAGACCTATTATGGAGTTTGGAGCACAGGTGTGGTCACCCTTTAAAAAACAGGATTCAATGTTGTTGGAGCAGGTTCAGAAAAGAGCAACAAAAGCTATTTATAATATGGCAGGGAAAAATTACGCGACCCTATTAATGGAATTGAATATGTATTCCTTGGAGGAGAGAAGAAAGTGAGGTGATATGTGCTTAGTGTACAAGGCTTGGCAAAGTGATGATCTTTGGAATATCACTGGTCTTGAACTAAACAGTAGTATGTATAATACAAGGTCTCATCCGACGTAGCTAACAGCACCAAAAAGGAAGAAAGTACAAAGTACACGGTGGTTTAATCAAAGAGTGGTGTATGATTGGAATAGATTACCATTGGAGGTTGTGGCTAGTCAATCAACTATAGAGTTTAAATTTAAATGGGATAGGTATATGAACCAGATCAGAAATTAGGAGAAATGGTGAGCAATAGGACGAAAGTCCATTTGGCTCAGTATCCTTCCTATGATTCCTATGATTTAACAACTGCGAATTTAAAAACTTTTTATAATCATATTCATTACGAACTGGACACTAGGATTCCTATGGACATTATTTTCCTTAACTACAGCAAGGCCATTGACCGAGTATCACATAAACAACTTGCCAACAAACTCTTTCACTTTGGAATTTCAACAGTTTTGATTAAATGGGTAGACCATTGGTTAACTAACAGGACACAACAAATGACAATTAATGGCCTTTTGTCCGACTGTGGTGAGGTGACCAGTGGGGTTCCACAGGGTTCTGTCATTGGACCGGTTCTGTTTAATATGTTTTTTTCTGATATGCAGACTAATTCTAAAACTATCTTAACAAAATTTGCCAATGACACCAAACTGGGAGGTAGAGTAGATATACCAGATAACAGAATGTAACTGTGCATTGACTTACATAAAAATAAAAACTGGGCTATCACAAATGGTATGGAGTTCAATGTGAATAAATGCACTGTACTTCATTTCGGGAAGAATAATCCCTGTCAATCATACAAATTAAATAATACAGTACTTAAGACCTCTATAAATGAAAAGGATCTTGGGATTGTCATCAATGACAATTTGTCTTCTGGAGATCATTGTAACCAATTAGCCAAACATTCTAATGCGTCACTTCGAAGGATTGACCGTACCTTTGTTACTAAACTTGAACAATGTATTATCCCTCTGTATAGGATGTGCGTCAGACCTTACTCAAACTATGGATCACCCTTTTGGAACCCATACCTGAAGAAAGACATAGCTATAATAGAAAGTATTCAGAGAAGAGCAACCCAGATGATACCCTCCTTAGCACATTTTTGTAGAATGAAAGACTTCAGAAATTAAAACTCCAGTCACTACAAACAAGGCGATACAGAGGTGATCTTTTGTTCCTCTATAAAACTCTAGGAAATCCAATGCTTATGCAATTATGTGGAATTAGGTACACCAACAGAAAACTAGTCCCCAGATTGCATTCTAGACAACTTGCTACTGACAAAGCAAATACTAATAAAAGGCTTAACTATTTCACACTTAGGGCCCCAAGAGCTTGGAATAAACTCCCGAGGGATCTGGTTAACAGTCCTAACTTCGAAATATTCAAAAACAACTTGGACTGCTGGATGGGAACCAATCAATATAACTGATCTACAATGCTGTGAGGGGCGTTCTTGATGGGCTTCGGCCTTCTTATGCCCCATACTACCAAGTAATACCAAGTAACACCAAGTAAATCTAAATCACAAGGCATTTTTTGCTAAAAACAAGATGGGTCAAGAAACCATGAGAGAACAAATGTTAGAAGAACAAATATCTACATCAGCACCAGTTGTGACCTCAGCCAAAGCCTTTCAACCACCTTCTACCTTCAATCTCCCCATCGCGTCACAATACGTGTTCTTGAAAGAGCTTGTGAGGCTGGTTTAGACACATTGTTCCAACAAATGAAAAAAACCTAAATATGTGAATTTGTCAGCCACTGAGGCGACAGCAATAAGGGAACTGGAAGGTAAAGGTAATTCCTTGATAGTAATAAAACTAGTGGAAAGAGGGGAGCTACTGTTATTATTCCCACGACTAAGCACATTATGGAGATTGAGAAGCAACTGCAGAATTCTGACTTTTATAGGAAATTGAAGGAGAATCCCACAGTTGCATTCAAGACAAAGGTTGATAGCTCTCTGCTGGAGGCACTAACTGAAGGCAGGATCCCCAATGAGAAACTGGCATACCTAACAGTAGCACACCCCATACAAGCCAGCCTCTGCATCTTGCCCAAAATACATAAGAAACTGGAGAACCCCCCAGAATGCCCAATAGCAGCAGGAATTGGTTTACTCATTGAACCATGATCCAGCTTTGCTGATACTCATATAAAAGGATACATCACCAATTTATGGTCCTACATTAGCAATATTACTGATATGTTGGGCATCCTGGGGGATATCCAGATGGAAAGGGACTGGCTTTTGGTATCAATGGACATTACCTCTCTTTATGCAAATATACCTCATGAAGATGGTTTGGGAGCATTACCCTACTGGTTGAATGAAGACCAGACACTAGACTTTGGGAGGAAATGGTTCCTTACTGACTGTTCTGAAATGGTTCTGAAACTTAATTCCTTTTTATTCCAGGGAGATCACTACCTACAGGTTAAGGGGACAGCAATGGGTGCAACTTTTGCATCCAATTATGCTAACCTCTGTTTGGGATATTGGGAGAAAACAACAGTGTATGATGACCAGGTCAATCCCTTTTACCATAAGATTGACCTCTGGCATCATTTTATAGATGACATGTTTATGATCTGGCATGATAGCAGAGATGAGCTCAGGGAGTTCATTAATTTCTTGGAAGCAATTAACTCAAATGTGTGTTTTTCAGTACAATGTGATGAGACTTTTTTGGATTTAAAAATAAAACGATACTTGGAAGATTGCATTACTACTTCACCGTACAGAAACCAGACAGATCAGAACTCCATGTTGCTTGCCCCTAATTGCCACCCACAACAAATGATAGACAATATTCCCAAAGCCCAATTTTTGAGGATACAATGGGACTGTAGTGAGAACTCAGACTTCCAAAGACATGGAAATGATCTATGTCAGAGGTTCAGGGAATGTGGGTACTCCAACAGTGTGATCAACACAGTCATGAAGAATGCAAGGGAACAAAATAGGGAAGACTTACTGGTAAAACAGACCAGAGAGGAGGAGGAACTGGCTAGGCTTAACTTTGCACATACGTATAATAGGCAGTCCAAAGAAATAGAATCAGTGATAAAGGAAAATTGGGGAATTTTGAGATTAGACAATCTGTTGAAAGAGATGACTAAATTTCCCCCTAGGATTGTGTATAGGAGGGGTATAAATTTGAAGGACCACCTTGCACATAGTTTACAAAAAGCACCAAATACCAGACTCATTAGAGACAACTGGCTACCACTGAAATCTTCTGGCACCCATCCCTGTGGAAATTGCAAATTCTGCATTTCTATAAATGAGGAAATACCTTTACATCAGAAAATGCCCCAAAGGTGTATAATGCATCTTCTTTCCTCAATTGTGCGACAGATAATTTGGTATATCTGGCCACATGTTCTTGTGGAGCATTTTGCATGTGAAAAACCACAAGGACATTAAAAGTAAGGATGGGAAAGCTTTTGAGGAACGTATCAGAGGGAGATATCAAAAATGCCCTATCTGTCCACTGTCAGAGAATAAGAGGCAGGGGGCTATTCATAGTTTTAAATTTTGTGGGATTGAGGTTGTAAAACTGGGGCCAAGAGGGGGAACCTGAATGACAAATTGCTAGCCCATGAGGCATATTGGATTTACACCCTGGGGGCCCTGACAGCACCAGGACTAAATGAAAAAACAGATATCCTGCCATTGATAAAAAACAAATAAAAGGTATAGAAATGTCATGATAGTTGTAAAGAGTTGGTTTTGTATGTCTTGGTAACTTTCTATACATAGTGACACTGAATTAATATGTGATTCTATGCAATTCTTTCTCCACAGGTTTTGCTGCTTTAAATGATGACATTCCGAAAAAATAGAATCCATTATTGCAGAGTCTAAAAAAACATGCCTGGGGATACAATGATTTGTTCTAACCCATTTACCTTACCCCTAAGCTTTCAGTACAGCTAAAATGAATTCTATGAGAATAGACTAAAGGTGGTCTCTTATGGATATGCTGTTTTTAATGGTGGTGGTGATTTTGTTTGCTATATTTTTAACATACAGGCCCGAATATTCAAAGCAGTTGTGCATGGCGCAACTGAGTTGTACAGGTGCAAGTGTAGACTTGCGCCAAGGAGCGATATTCAGCAGGAGCCAGTGTGCAGCACAAATCTCATTGCACCAATGCAAAACTATAATGAATGCAGGTGCAAGTGCAGGGAGTGTGCCCATGAATATGCAGTGCAGTGTGATATTCAACCATGAAGCCATGGCGCAAGTGCGGAGCAAATCAGAGATGCGCCTAGCAGACTTATTCCTATGAATACAGAGTACAAGCACACAGAAAGCACTTGCGCCAGGTGAGAGGGAGTGAGACAGTAGAGAGAGAGAAAAGAAAGAAAGAAAGAAAGAAAGAAAGAAAGAAAGAAAGAAAGAAAGAAAGAAGGAAAGAAAAAGAGACAGACCAAGGCAGACACAGAAGGAAAGGGACAGAGGTGGCACTGGAGAGGGAGACAGGGGCAGAGAGAGTATGACAAATAGGCAGAGACACTGCCAGGCAGTGCACCAGCATGGCACTCAGCCAGCAGCAGCAAACTGCCCAAGGGGTTATAGGACAGCAAGGGCCATGGATAGTGCGCCCTTCATGATGGAGGTTGAAATGAGGGATGTGACGGGGCAGCAGGAACAGCGACGTGGCTATGGAAGGGCCCGTCAGCGGTATGCCCAACACAGGTGGTATCATGCCTGCATCACATTCGAGCAGTACAGTGACATGGAGAGCATGGGCCAGTACCGCCTGAACACGGCCATTCTGAGGCAGCTCTGTGAACTGTGCAGTGAGGAGATGCAGGCACCCACCAGATGAAGCCATGCCATGTCTGTGAAGATGAAGGTGACAGCAGTCATGTGCCTGCTCACCACAGGCACCTTCCAGAGACCAACAGGGGACACCACAGGCATAACCCAGTCAGCCACATCCCCCCTCCTTACACAGTTCCTCAACACCCTGCTGCCACGTACATTGGAATTAATTAATTTCCCTAACACACAGGCGGAGCATACAGCAACCATGCAGGACTTCCACAGGGTAGCACATATGCCCGGCATGATTGGGGCCATTGACTGCACCCATGTGGGTATCCGCATGCCACCTGGCCCCAAGGGTGTAGCATACATCAATAGGAAGGAGAGCCTTAGTGTCAACTGCCAGGTGGTGTGCGATGCCATAACCAATGTCTGCACCACACACCCTGGCAGTAAACATGATGTGCTCATCTGGCACAGCTCTGCACTGTGCCACAGGTTTGAATGTGGGGATATCCCCATGGGCTACCTAGTGGGTGACTGTGGCACGGGGAAGGGGTGATAGGCAGACCATACCTTGGGATGTGGAGGGTAGGGTGTGCATGTTGCCGTGGGCACCAGGGACAGGCAAGGGGTGCAACATAGCACAGCAGAGGGCTAACCATGTCAATATCCACATAGGGGACAGTGCCTATCTACTGCGGCCCTGGCTGCTCACCACCTACCAATGCCCATCATCCCCAGCAGAGGAACACTACAATGAGGCACACGCCAGCATGCGCAACATCATCGAGTGAGGCTTCGATGTGCTGAAGGCACGGTTCCATTGCCTAGACAGGTCAGGCAGTGCCCTACAGTACATCTCCTCAAAAGCCTGTGGCCTATTCCTGGCCTTCTGCATACTGCACAACATGATCAAAGACTGTGGGATAGTTGTAGAGGCTGATGAGGGTGACAGTAATGGGGACGATGGAGGCAATGGTCCGGAGAGAGGTGGACAGCCACCCCCTGGGCGGAGGGATCCCTGGCTGAACCTGCAGGCAAGACGGCACAGGGACACCATAGTGTGGGAGCACTATGGTGCACACAGGTAGGTGGTGTGATACACATGCATAGGTCACACAAACAGGTACAGCACACATGCAGGGGCGTGCATGGCACTGGGCATGCACATACAGAGGTGGGAAGCAAGGGTATGGGTGACAGGGGGACACACACACCCACACACATCACCCCTCACTGCCCCCCACACACACACGCACCCACACTCACAGGCGTGGGTATGTGGAGTTGATCAGATGCATCACACCAGTGCACAGGTGCAACCTGTGCATGACTGCTGTCATCATGCCCATGCCACATGGCCCAGTGGCTGGGCAGGCATGCATACAGGCAGTGTGTGGCGCAACATACAGGTGCCACACCTGTGGTAGGCACGCGCACATCGCCCATGTGTGCACTGGGCAGCAGCTGCAGACCGCAGACAGGGTGGGCCACACATCAGGTCCACTGCACGGAACCATGGCCACCACAGCCATGGGGGTGACTGCACCTGGGCCGATTGGCAGCCACAGGCTGTGCATCAGCCATGGGGGAGGTGCAACAGCCCACAGGAGTGGAACCATGGGACAGCGACCATGTCAGCACGGGGGTGTCGAGGTGCCCAAACAGCCCAGCCCTGGGCGTGCCTGGGATACCGACATCTGAACATGGCGTCAACTGCGCCGGGGTCGCGGGGTGGGCAGTGCATTTTGGGGGGTCATCTGTGCCCGGCCACATCCTGTGGCAGCCAGCAGTGCAAAGCCATCCGAGATCGCAGTGGCAATGTGATCCATGGATGCAGTCATGGCCTCCTGCATGTGCTGCATCCCCACCAGGATCTGCACAGTGCCCCTCTCCTGCTGCTCAGCTAACTGGCGCACCTCAGCGTGCAGTGCATGCATCCCAGTGGTGAGCAACACCTGTTGCTGAATGGACACCCACAGCAAGCGGGTGTGCTCAGCCAGTGTGCAGGCATCCTGGGGCTCCCAGGCTGGACGCCGATCCCCATGTGGTGACTGGCCATGCTGCATAGCCCCCCTCTCTGGTGGACGCTGCACAGTGAGGTCTGCAGGGGGATTGGGTATGGCAGGTGCACCGGTGGCGGACCCTGAGTCTGGCACCCCAATGGCACCCGCAGCCTGCTGCAGTTACCCATCCGGACGCTGCACACCACCCAGCACCTGCGCGGCCACATTACCTCCACCGCAGGGCACAGCCTGAGCAGCACACACCGCTACACCCGCAGTGGTGGTGGGCAGCTGTTCCACCACTGGCAGAGCGCTTGGCGTGCTGCCTGTGTCGGTGGCCAGCAGGGGCATCTGCCACACAATGGTGGCCATGCTGTCCAGGATGAGCGTTATGTCATCATCAGTGTCGGACACTGCCCCAATCTGTGTCTCTGTGCACAGGACCCCAAGGCTGGCATCCTGCAGGAACACATCCAGGCCCTCATCTGACCCCAGGTCCAGGACATCCACCTGCACAGTTGTGGTGATCTGCAGCCTGTCAGGCCCCCAGATGCCCATGGAGGTGGAAGGCTGGTCCTCCAGGGCCGGTCCAGTGGCCATGGCTGCTGCCGCCACCTCATCATCTGCACGGAGGCATGCTGGTGCTGCAAGAGAAAGAGAGTCATGTTAGTGATGCATTGCCCACATGTGCCCCGCACACTGCCACTGCCTGTGTCCTGCAGCATGGCATGCATGTGTGTGCGCACACTTGCACATGACAGGCATGCTGGCTGCATGCATACTAGCATGGCCATGTACGCACCCTCCACACCCCAGCTGTGCATGACTGACATATGTACCATGCAGTGATGGGCTGCCACCCGACTGGAATCCACTGCCAGGCATACCCTCCACCATGCTGCAGTGCATGGTGGCTGCCACCAAATCCTCCTGTGCCGTGAGCAGTGACGCAGCTGCAGACCCCCCTTCGGTGGCATTCCAGGAGACATGGATGGCCGCCACCTTCTCCTTGATGCACCTCTTGTCCATGCCCACCTTCTTCCTGCACTCCTGCACAGAGCACTGGTGGCTGCCCTGCTGGTTGACACATGCCACCACCTCCATCCAGGCCCCAGCCCTGGCCTGTGGTATGCCCATGGCACCACTCAACAGGGGCTACTTGTCAAGGTAGGCTTTGAACAGGGCCTCTGTCTCCACCTTTGTGAAATTGGGCCTGCGCTTGTGAGCAGACCCATGCTCCTCAACCTCCTCATGTTCCTCCGTGGACATGGACAGCACAGTGTGTCAGTGGCAGCATCAATGTGTTCCGTCCCCCCTGCTGTGCTGGCTGCTCCCAGTGAGCTGCAACAGCATGCGCAATTTACCCCAAAAGGATGCAATACTGGTCTATGGCCTGTGCTGTTCCATGGCTCTCATATAGCTCATCACATGCAAATGAGTTTTGGCGCAATGGTAATGACATGCTAATTCCCCCAGTGCACCACGCATTGGCTGATAAGCTCATCTGCATGTGGCATCTGAATATTGCAATTTTGCTCAGTGCTCAATGAGATTGCTCTGGAGCAAATCACGGCACAATGCACATGCATGCGCGGTGCGCAGGCCTGCAGTGCAGGTGCACATAATGGTATCATGTTGTCAATTGTGCACTGTGTGCTGACTGCACAATGGGAGCCATGGTGCATGGTGCGCCAGGCCTGCTATCACACATGTACGCACTGCACAGAGGCGGGTGACCCTGACCCCTGCCCCTGGGTCAACCCCGCACATGTGACCCCGCCTAGCCATGCCCGTGCTGTGCATCTCCGAGCATGCACGGTGGGCAGACGCAGCACATATTCCCTCATATCGTGCATTTGGTGCACATCTTGGCCATATGTGGCTACTGCCATTTTGCTCACTGGCTTCATAGCATACCGTGGTGCAGTGGAGAGCACCACATGCACAGAACTGGACACAGGTGAAGTTGGTGAACCTGGTCGCCTGTGTTCAGCCCCACGCATCCCAACTGTTTGGCAAGGTGCCCCTGCAGCAGTCCACGGTGGCAGTGTGGCAGGGGATTGCTGCCACACTGCAGTGGCATACCTGGGTGGCCAGGATGGTGGAGCAGTGCTGCCACAGATATGGTGACCTTGTCAGGAGGGGCCCAGAGCACCTGAGGAGGCTGGAGGCATGAGTCAGGTGTGGGGCTGTGCCACAGCCAGGAGCCCATATAGCATGTGTGCCCTGGTGCTGTACTGTGGTGATGGCTAGGCTGCCTGGCATGCCCTGCAGAGTGATGCACTGCCATCATGCACATCATGGGGTGGCATTGCCAGCCACCACTTGCATTGTGATGCAGCTGTGTGGGTCATGTCAAGTAGGGACTCACACTGTGCACAGGGGTGGGGGTGGTGGGTGGCTGCTGTGGATGTTTACTGATGTGTACCTGTCTATGTTCCATTCCCAGGGCCTGAAAATTGCAGGACGGTGGCAGCAGCAGTGGCAGCGGCAGGACAGCAGGTCACAGCAGGCCAGGGAGGCAGTGCAGGAGTGGCTCCAACACCAGTGGGGTCACAGAGGGCAGTTAGGCACTGTCATGGTACTTTGCACTGTACATAGGAGGGTGGTGGAGGTGTGGTTGTGGGCATGGCTGCCTGTGCCATGTGCCACGGCAGCTGTGCGTGTTACACTGTGCATGGTGCTTGCTAATGTGGCACATCCATTGGACATGTGTGCCAGCTGTTGGTGGGGCGGGTGTGCGCCTGGCTGCCACAGACATTGCTGTGGTGCTGCCAGTGCACCTTGCCATGTGACTGCCATTGTGCAGTCAGGTGGCCACTGTGCAGCGGGGACCACAGCTGTGCACTGTCATGGTGTGCCATGTTCCTGACAGGCATTGGCCCACCCCCCTGTGGGTGGCTGGTACAGGCCTTCCGGGGGGGGTGTATTCCCACTGTCCATTGCACGCTGTGGGTGGGCATGGTTCCTTGGGACACTGCACTGTTCACCTGTCCTGTCCCTTGTCATGTTCCAGCAGCTGATTTTGATTTGTTCCACTACCACGGAGGCTGTGCTGCAGGTGCAACACATGCTCCTTAGTGATTGGAGGTGGAGAGGGCACCAAGGAGCAGCAGACCATGACCACTGATGGATGGACCCCAGTATTCCCCTGTGTTCCCTGCTGTACCTCCCCTACAATCCCCATCCCACTGTACAGTCCCTGTTCCCTGTTCCCTTCCCTTGCTATCTTACCCTTTCCCAACCCCTTGTTACTGTAAATAGTGTTTTTAATATATCTCTATTTTGACTTACCTGCCTGTGTCGGTGTCTGCTTTGCAGGTGGCATGAGGAGCCATGCTGCAGTGGCCCAGTGCCTGTCCATGTGGTGTGCATGTGTTGGCATGCGTCTTGTGCTTCTGTGGTTTACTCTTGTGTGCTGTGGTGTGTCCCACTGTGGTGGTGTCCCTCCGCGGTCGTTGGCTGTGCCTTGGGGTGCAGGGGTGTGTGGCAGATGTGTGCATGATGATGGCACACGGGCCATGGTCTTTGGTCAGGTACTGGCCGCACACAGTGTTGTAGCCCCTGCTTGGAGTTGTACGGCCTGTCCAGTGTGGTCTGCTGTGCTAAATGGCTCCCAGCACACATTCCGTGCCTCCTCCTTGGGTTGCCTGTGTGGCACGTGTGTGTGTGTGCTTGGCTGCATGGTCCTGGGTGTGGCCTGCTCTGGTCTGGGTGTGTGGGGGGCATGGCCTGCAGCCTGGGGGGCTCCCTTGGTGACCCTCCATTGGCCATTGGCACCTCCTGTTGCCTACTATCTGTGCCACTCTTGTGTTCGGAGGGGGGGCTGGGTGCCTCTGTGCATCCTGGTGTGCCCTGCTGGTGGTGGCCTCCTGTGACCTGTCATTGTGCTTCCCAGGTTCTGTCCCTGGGTCTCCTCTCTGTGCTGTGCCCCTCTCTGTTGCTGTGCTCTCAAGTTGCACTGGGGCATCTCTTTCTGCAACATGGCACAACTGTGTTTGTGCCATGGTGCATCTCTGGTTGCACCATGATGCATTCCTGGTTGTGCCATGGCACAACTGTGCCATATTCAGCTGGTTTGTGCTGGCACAGTGCGGCCAGCACATCCTCTGAATACACATTGGATTTGTGCTGCGCCGGACTTTCACCGGCCTTTGGTGCATTTCTGAATATCTGGGCCACTGCATACATATTGTTATTTAAGCACTGTCACTTTAACTAGCAGCCTCTAAAATGACAGGCAGACTGTGTGTCGTATCCTCCAGGTGACATGGTTTTCATTGCAAAACCGGTAGAGGAACACACACCTGAGCTGTAGTGGCTGTAAATTTACCACAGTAAAGCTTTTTTCACTCAGTTGGCAGTGCTGGCATTTGTTGGTTTTGCTTCAAGAGTTGTTTGCCAAGCATGCCAGGCAGATTGTGCTGGGATTTGTTTTGGAAATTGATGGAAACACTATTAAAGGAAAGAATTGTGGAATACCTGAAATACAATAGACTGTAGGACCTGAAGCAGCATGGCTTTATGGAGGGGAGGTCACGCCAAACAAATCTGATAGATTTTTTTGACTGGGTAACCAGGGTGTTGGATCAAGGGGGGGTGGGGTGGTGGGTGTGGCCTACTTAGACTTCAGCATGGCCTTTTACACTCTTCCACATAGGAGGCTGGTAAACAAGTTGGGTAGCATGGGGGTGAGCAATAAGGTGGTAACCTGGGTAAGAAACTGCTTACAGGATAGGAGGCAGAGGGTGGTGGAAAATGGATTTTGCTCTGAGGAGGGAAGAGTGACCAGCAGGGTTCCACAGAGGGTCAGTAGTGGGGCCAGTCCTCTTTAATGTCTTCATTAGTGACATAGCAGAGGAACTGGAAGAGAAGGTCTGACTCTTTGCAGATGATACCAAGATCTGCAACAGGGTGGATACTTCAGTGGGGGTTCAAAGGATGGAAAGAGATTTGAAATGACTGGACGAGTAGTCAAAAGTTTGGCAGCTAAGGTTTAATGCAAAAAAAGTGCAAAATAATGCACTTGGATAACAAAAATCTGCGGGTACAGTATAAAATGAGGGGACAGATACTAGCAGCGACCAAGCAGGAAAGAGACCTGTGGGTAATCATATCGGAAGACCTGAAGGTGGCCAGACAATGCAACAAAGCGATCGGGAGAGCTAGTAGGATGCTGGGATGTATAGGTAGGGGTATTACCAGTAGGAAGAGGGAAGTGGTGCTACCACTATATAGGTCTTTAGTAAGATCCCACCTGGAGTACTGTGTCCAATTTTGGAGGCCACATCTCAGGAAGGACACAGACAGGATGGAGGCTGTCCAAAGGAGGGCTACCAAGATGGTGCATGGTCTACATTTAATGTCCTGTGGGGAGAGGCTAAAGGAATTAAACATGTACACCCTGGAGAAGAGGAGAAGAGGGGGATATGATTGAGACCTTTAAATACCTCATGGGGGTTAATAAGGTACACGTGGGAGATATTTTTCAGAGGGAAAGGTGCTCCAAAAGAAGGGGCCATGATATGAAGCTGGGGGGGTAGGTTTAGGAGAGATGTAAGGAAATACTTCTTCACAGAAAGGGGGGTGGATGCCTGGAATGGCCTTCCAGCAGAGGTTGTGGGAGTGAAAACAGTGGTGAGATTCAAAAAAGCCTAGGATAAGCACAAGGGAATCATAAGGGATAGGTAAGGGGTGGAAGAATAAGTACCATAGAAACATGGAAAGATGGGAAGATAGAAAGTGATGGCAGAAGGGGACCATACGGCCCATCTAGTCTGCCCTTGTTCCTACCCCATCCCTTAACTGCTATTCAGTGTTATGGTGCCCTTGTACCTATCCCAAGCATTTTTGAAAGTTCCCACCATTTTTGCTTCCACCACTCCCCATGAAAGGTCATTACATGCATCTACCACCCTCTCTGTAAAGAAGAACTTGCATGTATTGCCCCGAATGTGTCTCCCTCCAGCCTCATATCATGTCCCCTGGTTCTGGTGTAATTCTTGATCTGAAACAGGTCCTGAACCTGTTCCTTGTTTCTTCCATTTAGGAACTTGAAGGTTTCTATCATGTCTCCCCACTCCCTTTGCTGCTCCAGGGAATACATGTCTAGGCCCCACAGCCATTCATCATATGTTTTGCTGTACATTCCCTGTATCATTTTTGTTGCTCTCCTTTGCACTGTTTCTAGTCTATGCATTTCCTTTTTAAGGTGCAGCCACCAGAACTGGATGTTGTACTCCAGGTGTGGCCTCACAAGTGATCCATAGAGTGGCAAGATGACCTTTCTTTTTCTGCTGGTAATCCCCCTTCCTATGCAGCCCAGCATGCCATTTGCCCCTAGTGCTACTTTTTCACATTGCTTGGACATTTTCAGATCATCCGTTATAATTATTCCTAGATCTTTTTCCTGCTTAGTGGATTTCAGTTCTGGAAGGGTCTACAGTGTAAGCAATGCACCAAAAAAGGACAGCCTGGATGGGCCATGTGGCCCTTATTTGCCATCAGCTTCTGTGTTTCTATATTTCTATGCTCCCCCACAGCATAAGTCCAGCACTGACAGTCCATCCCTTGTGTCACCAAGTAATGCCCCACACAGCGTAAGCCCAGCACTGGCAGTCCATCGCTGGTATCACCAAAGAATGCCCTGTCACAATAAAAGTCCAGCAAGGGCAGTCCATCACTGTTGTCACCAAATAATGGCTCCCACTGTAAGTCCAGCACTGGTAGTCCATCCCAGGTGCTGACAAATAATGAACCTCCCCCAAAACTAGTGCGCTGCATAATAGCAAGAATTACTGTTTTTGCAATCGTGCAATCTTAGGGAAATCATGCCACAACTAGCACAATTAGCCAAGGATTATTTTATTCAAATAATACCATTTTTCCCAGATAGTGCATTGATAGAGCATGATAATGTCCAACTTATTCTCTAGGGTGCTCAGATCTCTCCTCATGGCCTCAACCCCTCCTGCTATATCAATCCTATTATATAACTTTGCATCATCCACAAAAAGACACACTTTCCCTTCAAGTCACACTGCTATATCACTGATATATATGTTAAAAAGGATTGGTCCCAATATGGACCTCTGAGGAACACTGCTCATCATCCTCATTATCCTAGAATGTACACCATTTACCACCACCCTCTGACCTCTATCATTCAGCTAGTTTTCCATCCATCTAGTTATTTTCTGTCCCACCCCCAGGCTCCCTGGCTTATTTTCTAGCCTACAGTGAGGAACAGAGTCAAAGGCCTTACTGAAGTCCAGGTAGGCCACTTCAGCTGCCCTGCCTTGATCACCTTTGTTACCCCATCAAAAAAATCCAATCAGATTTGTCTGGCAAGATCTCACACTAGTGAAGCCATGTTGCCTTTCATCTAATAGTTTATTGTCCATTAAGTATTTTACCACTCTTTCCTTTATTAACACCTCCATCACCTTACCCACCATTCAGTCATTAATACAAATAAAAGATAGTACAGTTCTATAAAAAAAGTTGTCATAGATCACAGTCATCATGGGTGGTACAGTGCTGCTGGCTGGGTAGTGCAGGGGAAAGCAAAGCAAAGCAATCATTAATAATAAAAAAAGTGCAGTTCCTTTACAAACAAAAAAAATACAAGTTGGCATAATGACAGAGTCATGGGTGGTGCAGTGTTGCTGGCTGGAAAGTTCGGGGAAGGCAAAGCAAAACAATCAATAAAAGAAAAATAGTACAGTTCTATAACAAAAAAAAAATAATACAAGTTGCCATAGGTCATGGTCATGATTATATGTGATATGAGCGACTCCATAAGAATGAGCCCAATAACAGCAACAGCATTTCAGCCAGGACTTAAATGGCACGGGTACATATCAGTGATCGCCGAACGGTGACAAATGCTTTTCTGCAGGGGATGAACTTAAATATCCAACTCCAAGGTCATAGCAACTCATGGAAGAGGAAAAGCATTTGTCTCGCCGTACTGTGCTGATATGTACCGCCGCTTGTGATTTTCGCTGAAATGCCGTCGCTGTTTTGGGGCTCACTCTTATCGAGTTGCCCAATCCACAGGGTACCCATGGTCACGGGTGGTGCAGTGCTGCTCATTGGGTAGCCCAGTGGAGGCCAAAGCAAAGCAACCATTAATAAAAAAGAATAGTACAGTTCTATAACAAAAAAATAACACAAGCTGCCATAGATCATGGTCCTCACAGGTGGTACAGTGCTGCTGGCTAGATAGTTTGGGGAAGGCAAAGAAAAATGATCATTAATAAAAAAAATAGTACAGTTCTATAACAAAAAAAAATAATACAAGTTGCCATAGGTCATTGTCACGGTTCTATGTGATATGAGCTACTCCATAAGAGCAAGCCCAATAACATCGATGGCATTTCAGAGAGGACTCAGATGGTGAGGGTACATATCAGAGATTGCCAAACAGTGACAAATGCTTTTCTGCAAGGGGTAAACTTAAATATCCAACTCTGAGGTCATAGCAACTCGAGGAGGGAGGAAAGTAATTGCTGCCATTTCAGTGATCGCTGATATGTACCCTTGCCATTTGTGTCTTCGCTGAAATGCTGACCTGTTTCGGGACTTGCTCTTATTGAGTCGCCCAAATCATGGGATACCCAAGGTCATGGGTGGTGCAGTGCTGCTCACTGGGTAGTCCAGTGGAAGCCAAAACAAAGCAATCATTAATTAAAAAAAACCTACAGTTCTATAATAAAAAATTCAATACAGCTTTGGCAGCAAAAGGAGGAAAGAGATTCTATACAGGCTGTTGTTGACATTCATTGCTTTGAGGATTGACTACTGCAACTGTAGACAACACACTGCCCAATAAAAGTATAAAAGTGTCATCATCTGTCAATCAAATTATTATTCCTTTCTTTCCAGTTTGTTCATTATCATCAATAACAATTCACCACTACCAGTGTGCTCCGGATGTCTGCATCACCAATTTATATTCCAAGGCTGTAGTAGCATAACACTGCAGTGTTGCTGAATACAGTAAGTGACTGAACAATAACAGTAGGACTCAGAGTCACTCTTCTGCACTGAGTTGAGAAGGAAGTGGTGGTGATGATTGTCAAGTGGGTGTACATCACAAAATATGGGTGTTGGGAGTCAAAAAATATGACAAAACAATGGATAAAAATGTTCTGGCAAATTCTAAGTCTCAGGTAGGCACTGCAACTTTAGGCAACTAAAAGAGAGGGCCAAAGGGGAAGCTATCATCCTGCACAGCGCCAACAAAAGCAAATCCAAAAGTGTTTCTGGTAAATCTATAGTGTCCTCTTCTAAATGAATGCTTGAATACAATAAAGATGCCTCTGCCAGATCAGTCCCCAAAATAAAGGTTCTTTAATTAAAACAAAAGGGTTGGTATGCACCACTAACAGAGTCACTCCCAGCTGTGGAACAATTGCATACTACACTACTGTTAGACCCTTACAGACAACACCTGATTCCTCTGAATCTGAACCTGATGACGGTAAAGATAAAGATGAAGGCTTTACAAGAGGGGATAGAAACTGCAAATACAGAAGAATGTTTCTACTTCTATGATTGAGAAAGAGGACACCGTGTTAGAGGAAGGGAATAAAGCACAAAAAGAAGAGGCCCAAGAAAATTCCAGAACAAAAAAAAAACCATGAAAAGGTGATTGAACTGCAGTGCCTACCCTTTGGCAAGAAAACTAAAAATATATTCAAAAGCTCCCCCTCCTTCAAGGAAACAGCTTACCATCTCAGAAACATATGAACATTAAGCCAAATATCCCTTGATCCACTCTGTTGCTGTTACAATAACAAAGAAAATGTCAGAGATGACAGCTGTTGATTTGCTACCATATAACTTAGCTGAACAGGTAGGATTCAGGTGGCTGCTTGAGTACCTAGAACCTCGATATAATAGACCATCAAGAAAATACTTCCCCTTAACATGGATTTCAGAGCCCTGCATTGCTGTATATAAAAAAACTGAGATGAGTTTTGGCCACTGCTGTTGGGAGGGTGATGCATCTCACAACAGTTATTTGGACAAGCTGTCAACCTGAACCCTTCATGTCTGCCACTGTATATTGGGTATGTTTTGATAATTCTTGTGTCATAGTGAAACCCAGTTTGTTGTTTTAAGAATGTTTTATTTTCCATGTGACTATAACTCAAACAATGTCAATGAGGAGCTCAAACAACTAATTCAGCAATGGCTCATGTCACAGGGACTGTCAGTTGGTTTCACTGTTGCAGATAATGGTCCAACATAAGGAAGGAGGGGGGCTTTGTTCACATCCATTGCTTTGCACACTGCTTGAATTTAACAGTTCACAGTTTTCTTTATGAGGACAGGGATACGAAGGCTAAAAGAATCTGTACTCTTTTCAGTCACTCAAGCAAAGACCATCACTTGTTTGAAAAAATACAGGAGGAGCACATTTTAACTTTGCACAGACTGATACAAGACATTTCTCATAGGTAGAATTCAACCTTTCTTATGTTCCAAAGGCTGCTGGAACAAAAGCAAGCTGTCAGACAGAACATCTTGGAAAATAAAATTGGTGATGCAGATGTCTATATTACTCTGTCACAGTGTGCCGTGCTGGAGTTTGTAATTTTACTTCCGCAGCCATTTGTGGAAATCACCAGAGAGGTTAGTGCAAACACAGCAGCTCTGAGCCAGGTGATACCCTTAATAAAAATTTTACAATTCAGACTGAATTTAATTAGAGAAAATTTACAGAACACAGACAATTTTATCACTCATGCTGCCAGTGGTGCTGACAGATTGCTTACCAGAATACAAAGAGACATCACAAGATAAATGATCAGAAAAATTGATAAAGATGAAAAGCTGCAAAAAATGCTTCAGTCAGATCACTACATTAAAGCAACAATCCTGAACCCATGATACAAGTCAAAGCAACTACTTAAGCAATAAGATACGACAGGGTGTGCATCAGGATAGGATAACAACACACCTACTGTAGGGTGGGTTGAAACATGATTCTGAAGGCTGAGTGCTTCTGCCACCCGAGGTGTGCCATTGTCCCACCATGATGCACACCCTGAAGTGCCTTATTGTGATTATAAAATGGGTATGAAAAGAGAACAAATCTGAAGTTATAACTTCATTACAATTAATTTAGACATAAAATAGAGATAAAATAGTCCCTTCAAGAGCTTTACTGCATCTCTTCATATTGCTTACACTAATTTTTTTTATAGACAATTTTATTACATTGAAGTTAGCAATATTTTTTTACTCCTACTTTTATCTCATTTTTACTTTTCAGAATTGTGCACATTAATATTGACAGTCCCATTTAGTGTCCCTAAAGAGATCAATTGTGCTGCAGCAGAGGCATCCATATGGTTATTTTTTGTTTCCTTGGGTTTTTTGTTTTGTTTTGGTTTTAACAGGAGTGAAGACTGTCCTAACAAACTAAAAAAAAGCAATTAAGCAATAAGACATGACAGGGTATGCAATATTGTTGGATAACGGCACACCTTGGATTTGTCATGAGCCATAAGGCATCGCCAAGTGCCTTCACTTTAACCATTTAAGAAGTGCCATTACCTCACCACAATGTAAATCCTGGAGTGTCTTACTGCGATCATAAAATGGGTCCACAATGTGTTTTTTTTTGGGGGGGGGCTTAAGAAATACACCAAATCAAAAATAATACTGGATCTTCTTCCAGTGCTTTTGTGCTGGGATATCAGCACTGGGTTCAGAGCTCCTCATCCAATCAGATTACTGGATTTTTTTCATAGCCATATTATAATATTTAGTAATGCATAAAACAAGCTATTGTTTGTAACCATGGCACATGCAACTTGGCCAAAGTGCTATTTTTAAATTGCAGGTCCTTTTCATTAGCACCTCCCACTAAATAAAATATAGATGTATACCAGAGCAGGGCTTCAATCAGTTTGCACTCTGGATTATTCCAAGAATGCTGGTGAAGGTAGATTTTGAAGATAAATAACACGGGAGGTGCACTGAGGGAAATCCTTCCTGCTGCTCTCAGATTTCCTAAGGATGAGTGCTGTGGGGCATTAATCATTCACTGTGCACTCCCACCCCCTTCAATGACTGACTGACAATCTGCACCAGTGAGCAACCAGTAACAGGATAGAAAAGGTGTCTTAAAAATAATTTCAAAACAAAACTTCAGGGAACAGTGGGAGAAGGAAGGGGGCAAAGAAACCTTTTTAAAGTACCATACTAGCGTTTGACATTCTCTTTTCACTTCTTCATATGATCTTTTCTACGTGACATTGCAGGAACATAGTCATCAACCTTCTGCCTCAAAAATAAGGGACAGGCTGTCAGTTCCACTTCTCAGTGATGCTTACGTAGAGCAGGAATGATGGCACTGATATAAGAAGAAGAATGTCCAGAAAACCTGAAAAGGGAAAACTGAATCCTGATGGGACATACTGTAGGTTCCAGATCCTTATGTCAATTTGTCTTAAACTATCCTGGTTTAAACTTGAAAATAAAAACAAATAAATTGAAAAGCAGTTGTGTACAACAATGGAAAACAAATAGAAAAATACAAAACAAAATCATTAATAATCATTCATTTATCCAAAAACCGGGCCAAAGCACAGCAGAAGATATAAAGAGTAAAGGATGGGTCTTGTAAAACGCTTTTCCAGTATCCAGGAAAACTTTTTAAAAAGTGTGATATTCACAAACAGTTCCGCTTATTCTCTGTCCATGGCTTTTTCTGTTTGTTTTGTTTTTGTATTTTTTTTTTCATTTATCTCCCCTTGTTCTTTACTTCTAAGCATATCTGAATAAAGCAGGTTCTTTCTGTCTAGATTTCATGTTCTTCTACTTTCGCATTCTCTGAAATCATCATAATTCTCAATGACATCCATGAACTCAAACAGGGGACTTGACTATTTTTTTTTGGGGGGGGGGAGAAAGCATGCGGGTTAGATGAAGTCAGAATCATAAAGGTCCTGATTCATGCAAACATCTTCAGTAACAGAGTGACAGTTTATAAGCACGGACAATTAATAAACGGAATTGTTCTTGAATATTATATTTTAAGTTTCCCCCCTGACAACTATAACTAATTTGGATATTTGTAATTGGCCATTAACATGTCAGTGTCCAGCACCATAGATCACTGCGAGTTGACTGTCAGTAGCTTATCAGGTGCTTGGCAAGCTATCTGGCACAGGTAATCCCCTCTCCTGCTAGCCTTCTGTTTACCCTGCTGTTTCCAGCAAACAAAGAACAAACAGCAGCTCAGCTGAAATGATAGCCCCACAGCTTGGCAGCTTCCAGCCATCTCCTTGGTATATTGTACCATGGATATTGCACCTGCAAAATTGTGTGTGTGTGTGTGTTGGGGGGGGGGATAATCCACACATTCAGTCTGTTACACTCTGATGCCTTTGTTTACAGTTCACTGGATCACACAGATGGGAAAAGCATTTCACTAACAGAACACAATGTGCCACTAATATTAAATAAACAAGCATTTGTCAATGCCGAATGTTGCTTGCTTGTATGTGCTGTTTAGGTATTTGGAAGTGACAGTTTCATGCCTTCCTCCCAAGACATCCACTGTGTCTTTCCGTTCAGTATTCACAGAAGAGTGGGGGGGGGGCAAGGGCCACAGCAGTACAGCAGTTGCCAAGGGGGTGAAGAGGTGGACAAAAGAGTCCTTCAGGAGCTCACTAAATTGAAGGTAGACAACGCGATGGAACCAGATGGCATACGCCCAAGGATATTAACAGAACTGCGAAGGGAGATAGCAGTACCTCTGGCAGCCATGTTCACTGAGTCATTCAACATGAGTGAATTGGAGGAGGGCACATGTGGTCCTCTACACAAGTCCAGCAGCAGGGAGGAGGCAGGGAACAATAGGCCATTCAGCCTCATCTCAGTAGTGGGGAAGGTCATGGAGACATTGCTTAAAGAAAGGATAGTGGGGCATCTAGATGCCATCGGAACCCAGGACCATAAACAACATGGATTCACAGTGGGGACATCATGTCAGATAAATCTGGTTGATTTATTTGACTGGGTGACAAAGGAAGTGAATCAGGGTGGGGCAGCGGACAACGCTTACCTTGATTTCAGCAAAGCCTTTGACACCATCCCGTATAGGAGGCTGATAAACTAGCTGGGTAGGCTGGACATGGGGGAAAGGGTGGTAAACTGGGTTAGAAACTGGCTAACAGACAGGAGGCAGAGAGTGGAGGTAAATGGTATGCAGTCTAGGGAGAGGGGGCGACTAGTGGGGTGCTGCAGGGATCAGTCCTGGGGCCAGTTCTGTTCAATGTCTTCATTAGTAATATTGCAGAACATCTGAAGGGAATTTTTTCACCAAATTTTCAACATAGCCATTTTAAGACCTCTGCTCATGAACAGTGTCACTGTGATTTTCTTAATTTGTCCCATACATTGATTTCGCACACCGACTGCGCCATTCTGCGCTACATGGGTGGAAACACATTTTGGGTGAGATGTGAAAAATGACAGCTGTACTACTCATAAGAAGGTGTGGTAAAATGGCAATGTTGAAAATCTGGAGTGAAAATATTGAAATTTCGCGAACTTACGAGCCTGCGTAGGAACTGCGCAATGCACGCTCGTAAAACAGTCATTTTTTGGAATTTTGGCACCAAATTTTCAACATGGGGTTTTTGGGACCCCTTCTCATGAATGATGTCACTGTCATGGCAGTACTCGGGCCTGAAGGGTGATTTCGCAGTTACTGCGCAGTCACTATCGCGAAATCACCCTTCCGGCCTGAATAACGCCATGACAGTGACCATCATTCATGAGAAGGTCCCAAAACCCCATGTTGAAAATGTGGTGCAAAATTCAAAAAAATGACTGAGATATCCAACAAAGTTCAAACCCCTATCTAGCCCATTATACAGCTTACCGCATTTCCTCAGTTTGCGGTCGGCTTTGAAGATGCAGACATGTTCCTGGTCCACGAAGATCATTGGCGAGTCGGGAGGTAAGTATGGGGGTAAGGGGAGGTGTGGGGAGGCTGGAGTGCGCAGCGGGTGGGTCTGCGTTGTGGGGGTTGGGAGGCAGCCGTGGGACCGTTTTTGTTTTACAGGTTTACAAAAAAAAAAGATGTCGTGGGACGTTTGCCATGCTGGGGTGGGCTCCCAGCATGGCACAAGGACGTTGGGGAGCATTCAGCCAACGGGGGATTGGGCACCCCCGGCGGCCAAAGGAATAGACTGCCACGCTGGGGTGAGCTCCCAGCGTGGCACCCGACTCTGGGGGAGATGCAGCTCAGCCGACGGGTTGGGTACCCCATCGGCTATACAGTGCGTCTTGAGGCGCGCACGCCTTGCTGTCTGGGGGGCTGCGTGAGCAGCCGATATCATCCGGTGCTCACTGAGCGTGGTCCCCACTTTCAATCAGATGCCACTGCATTTTGGAGCGTGTCATAGACAGCTCCAAAATGCATTGGCTTACAGGGGCTGCGCCTGCCAGCACACCGACTGAATTGGAGGAGGAGGTGACACACCTCCGAAATCTCCGATGATGGCACTATGTTTCTTGCACATGCGTGCAAGCAACATAAAAATGGAAAGGAACTAATTCAGAGGGGCTAATATGAGATGCATTTGTTTAGGTTTAAAAGTGTTGTTGAACACAGAAGTCCCATTTGATACGTATTTTGTTTTGAAACAGGGAAGAAGGTGGGTAAAAGGAAAGGATTTAGAAATAACTGGTCATTGCAGCTCACATGCATGGAGGTGTTTTGTACTGTACCATGCTGAAAGCTACAACAGAGGAAATGATATGGCACTATACTGAACATATTGCCACCTTCTGTGTGCACAAGAGTCTGCATTTTCTAATGGTCTAGGAAGCAGTGGTTAACTTGGACATGTTTATGATCGGTGGAATTTTCATTTCTGCTGTAGATTTGTTTGGGGCGGGGGTGCCATCATCTCACAGAGGTGGAACTCTGCTATAGTATTTAACAGAGAAAGTTGTCAGGCGGGTAGGACCTGTAACACAAATTTGTAAAAATAGAAAAGGAGTTCCACCTGTAGGTTCCTGGACAATTTAATCCTTCATGAGAACACACACAAAATTAATAATTTAACAATAATACACCAAAGTTGACCCCCCCTGCATTCACCTTAGGTCCTCATATTGCAGTCACTGGTTCCAGCAGCAAGATGTATCTTTGATCAGAGAGTGGATCTTGAACCTGGGACCTGTTCAGGTGAGTGAGGGTGGTGTGTGTTGGGGGTGTACTGGGGGTGTGTGGGATGGTGGGTACTGATCTGGAGGTGAGGGTGGGGGGTTGATCAGCGAGGGACCATTTTCTTTTTTTACAGGTTTTGAGGGACAGTTTTCTTCATTTCAGGGTTGTGCCTGAAATGGGAGGATGGGGATGCTATTAGACAGCAGGGAACAAAGTCACAATAACAGGAACAGTGATCAGAGGGTGGTGGGTGCCACTAGATACCAGGGAATAAAATAAAAATAATTGGGATGGTGATTGGCAGGTGGGGTGCCACTACACACCAGGGAATAAAATAAAAATAATAGGGATGGTGATCAGAGGCTGGTGGGTGCCACTAGACACCAGAGAATAAAATAAATATAATAGGGATAGTGATCAGAGGGTGGGGGGTGCCACTAGATACCAGGGAATAAAATAAAAATAATTGGGATGGTGATTGGCAGGTGGGGGTGCCACTACACACCAGAGAATAAAATAAAAATAATAGGGATGGTGATCGGAGGGTGGTGGGTGCCACTAGACACCAGAGAATAAAATAAATATAATAGGGATAGTGATCAGAGGGTGGGGGGTGCCACTAGATAACAAGGAATAAAATAAAAATAACAGTGATAGCGATCGGAGTGTGGGGTGGTGCCACAAGACACCAGGGGATAAAATAAAAATAATGGAGATGGCGATCAGAGGGTGAGGGGGTGCCACTAGAAACCAAGCAAATCGGGAATGGCAGTTGGTGGGTGTGGGTGCCAATAGACATCAGGGAATATATGTATTTCATTTATGGGGACAGTGTTCTGCGGGTGGGTGCTGCCACTAGACACCAGGGCAAGGGTGGCTCACAGCTCACACTGCAGCCAGCAGCATGAGTTCAGCTGTAGCTGCAGAAGTCAAGAAATTACCATTGTTCTCATACAGAGAACACGGGGGAAGTGCTCCTTTCACTAAGCTGGACACCTGGTATTTTGGGTGCCTTGGAAAGGTATTTGTGGGCAGCATACTAAAAAAAAAACATCAGAATCTAGCTAAACTGGCCCCATTTAGCTAGGTTCTGATGTCTGTTTTTGAAATCCAAGCATTTGTTATATTTTTCATGTTTGTTAGTTTGAGGGACAAAAAACAAGATGGTGGTTGGCACAGCACAAAAAATGTTTAGTGCCCTGCCAGTCAAGTGGTGCAAAAGCTAAAACAGGCATTTGTTGCATCAAATTTTTAGTTTCATCCCAGAATGTTTTCTGAAAAACCCTACTGCACATGTATAGGTCAGAAAACACTAAATTCTAAAGCCATATAACTTGGGAACCCTTTAATATTTTTTCACTGGACCTGTCAAAGGCACTACCTTGGGGCATGAGACATGTTCCCTGCAAGACTGGGGGAAAATTCTGTTCCATGTAGGCTGTAGGGGAGAGCAAAAATACCCATGTTAAGTATAGGAAAAAAGTTAGACATTTGCAAAAAATGACACATACAGATCTCAGAAACTGTGCAAGCTGCCATCACAAAAATGTTCATAGATCAAGACCTTGCCTCCTAGACAACACATACAAAATGTCAGCTCATTTCGTCAAATAGAGCCAAAGATATTAATGTGCAGGCTACTCAACCCTACCTCAGGGATCTGTCCTGGGCCCTATTCTTTTCTCCATTTTTTTGAATGACCTTCCCTCAGTCTGCTCCTCCACCTCTATTCACATGTTCATAAATGATACCATCCTCTTTTGCTCAGGCCAGTCCTCTGTTGATGTTGGAACCAGACTTCAGCATGACTTCTATAAAGTTCAGCACTGGTTTTCCTCCCATCAAATCTCTCTCAATGCCAAGAAGACAGTCTGAATGACCTTCAACACCAGGCAGAGACTCTCTAGGCTCCCTACCTTGTCCTTCTTCCATACCCTCGATGGGACAGTTATGGAGGATACTTCATCCTTTAAGTACTTTGGGGTTTGTCTCAACCAAAACCTCAACTTCTCTGGACACATGGATGCCATTCTGAAGAAACTGCACCCTAAGCCTGGTGCCCTCTACAAAAACCGTAGCTGCCTCCTGCTACCAGCTAGGTGTGAACTTGCCCAGAAGATAATCCTACCTATCTTTGACTACTGTGATGTAGTCTACGATGCCACTCCCAAATCTTCCTTACTCAGGTTGGACACCCTTTTTAACTCCTTCTGTCACTTCACTCTTGATGCACCCTCCTCTACCCATCACTATAATCTCTACCACTTGCTGACCTTCCCCTCATTAGAAAGTCACTGACTCCTCCACTGCGCTAAATTTGTATGGAAATTTTGGTTTGGGTCCCTACCCCCTTACTTTACCTCCATTCTATCCTCCCTCTTTTCCCCAGCCCATTCCCTTAAATCTTATGACCATCATTTAATGGAAGTACCACATTGTACTACAGCTACAGGCCTGTCTGCCTTCTCACATCACCTCCCTAAACTCTGGAATGCCATCCCCCCAAATTCGCCTCTCCGCTTCCCCCTACTCCATCACCCTGGCCCTCCAAAACTTATTTTCTCCAAATTGCAACTGCAATTAAGCTCCTCCCTACCTTACCCCTCAGTATGTTCTCCTTCTGTCAGCCTCCTAATGGATATAGCTCTACTCAAGGGTTTGCAGTTATTGTTGCTGCAATTTGGAATTTTCTACACAATATGTCAGCACTTATCCTGTACTGTTTAAGTCTTAGTCTTAGTTTCTGTTCATTTGTTGTCCTCTAATTGTACTGGATTTTTATTGTTCTCTTCATCGTTTCATATACTATGTACTCCCTGTACCCTCTCCTCCAGGATGCACCATGAGAAGAGCAACTTGTTGTTCAGTGTGCCCTTCCTGGTGAAACATTTCAATAAATAAAATACATAAAAAATATAGGAGTGCTACCGCAACCCCTATAATATATGTGGATAGATAGATACATAGATAGATAGCAAAAAACTCTGTTAATGCATCAGTTAGGGTTGATTTCACACCAACAAAAGTCTGGAAATTCAATGTTAGGGTTACCAACCCTACCACTCCCCATCCCCCCAACCTACAAACACCTACATGTGTTCAGGTGTGCCTTGGGGTTGTTGGTCTTACTCTCACTCCATTCCATGCATAAACAAGCTGAGATGATACAGTTTAGGAGAACGGGGTGAGAGTTAAGCCCAAAGACCCCAAGGTACACCCTGACACCTGTTGATGTGTGGAGGGTGGGGGGTGGTAGGGTTGGTAATCCAAACATCAAATTTCCAGACTTTTGTTGGTATAAAATCAACCCAAACTGATGCATTAACAGAATTACACTGAATTTTCCTTCTTTTTGGGAAAGTGTAATGTTACTCACATTCATACTGTATGTGGCAGCATGGGCCCTTTGGGCCCTGCACTCCCACCTACCTATAAGCATAGAGACATATCACAGGAAGGCTCTGTACTGCCAGTTTTGCAAAATGGTATCCACAGGTGGGAGCATGGTCCCTCTGGGCCCTGAACTCCCACCTACCCATAAGCCTAGAGACATAGCACAGTAGGGCCTTGTGCTCCCAGTTTTGCATAATGGTATCCATATGTGGAAGCATGGGTCCTCTGGGCCCTGTCCTCCCACCCACCCATAAGTATAGAGACATAGCACAGGAGGGCCCTGTGCTCCATGTTTTGCATAATCGGATCCATAGGTGGAAGCATGGGCCCTCTGGGCCCTGTGCTCCCACCCACCCATGAGTGTAGAGGCATAGCACAGGAGGGCCCTGTGCTCCCAGTTTAACATAAATGGTAAACATAGGTGGGAGCGCCGGTCCTCTGTACCCTGCGCTCCCACCTACCCATACGTACATACACATAGCACAGGCCTAGAGACATTCCAAGTAACCCTTGTACTGCAAACGTGGCAATATCTCAGTATCCATAGCACTTTGGAAAAATGTCTTCGCAATTGTATTCATGACCTGGCCACCTCCGCATGTGCTTAAGGTGTACTAAGCCGGGCGTAGCAAAAAATCTGTATCTCAAACTGTTTTCCAGATATATCTGCCAAAAGGCACTATGACAACCCCAATGTTATCCTTTGGGAAAATTTGCAACTTTGGAGTGCTGTAACTATGGAACCAGTGTCAATTTCTTTGCCAAATCAGCAAAAGGCACATCTGTGGGGCAAGGGCTTGCCACCTTGCAAATTTCCGCCCAAAATTCTAAATTTTTTTCTATGAAGTGGCAAAGAAAATGTTTTTTTTGGGGTTATTTACCTGCATTACTTTTGTGAAAGTTACGCTAACTTTCACGAAAGTACCATTGGTTTAGCTGGGGGAGCTTTCATGAAAGTACTACTTAACTTTTGCAAAAGTCTCACCATGTTAGATTCAGGACTTTCACAAAAGTACCCACGAAACTTTTGTGAATATCCGTGGTACTTTCACAAATGTTCTGGAGCTAAGATGGAATAAAAATTTTGGAAAACAAATTTCCGGGCATTATAGCGAAAAACTAATGCCAGGGTCTTGTTCCTATGGCCCCGAATAGGTAAACCCAGCTGTTGGTGTTTATCAAGGGGCAGTATTTTTTGAACTACAATGTTTTTTCTGCCTCACTAACTGAAAACAAGATAGTGGCAGCATGACAGTTCCAAACCCATTTGCACCAATAAAAAGTGCTTTTGTGAAAGCAAAAAGTGTTTTCGAGGGGAACATACATTTTTCCCTATAGGTTATAATGGGAAACTTTAATAATGTTTGAAAGGATTGATATTTTTTCACCAAACTGTCAAAAGGGACTTCCCTGACCCGGTCCCCATATTCTCTGAAAATTTCAGACCAGACAGACAAACAGTTTGGGCTGTGGAGATGAGCAAAGAATTCCACAAAATTGAGGATTTTTCACACTTTTTCACACTCTGCAGCTCTGCAACCGCAAATCCGACCAGAACGAAACTTTCCAAATCCAGAGATCTATGGTACCAGACCGCACGTGCAACATTTCAGGCCAACGGGTTGAATGATTGCTGAGTTATTAAAGTGCAAAATTTGAGATTTAACATTATAGTGCCTACTCAACCCTAACTATACCTGCACTACTGTGCAGGTATAATATATAGATATAGATATATATATATAGAGAGAGGGATTCTCTGAAGTCTGCTAACATTAACATGCAGTTAAGTTATTTATAATTTCTTATTCAAAGCTCTTAATGCATTGCAGTCATGCAGCTAGCCATACCTAGGATGCTTTCAACCCTCATGTTCTACTCCGATGCAACTGACGAGATCTATGAGATGACAAACTATCAGCTGACTGGAGCAAGTCAGAGAATCAGGTGGAGTCTTACTTTTTGATTAGCAGTCATGAGGACTGTCATCCTCTCTGATCTTGCTGTCAGTCATATTATCTTTCATCCACACTTCCCTGGCTGCTGCCATCCCTCCCCTGTTGTCAAATGTTTACAAAGTTTTGACATGGTGGCCCTGATATTCAGAGTTGCACCTGGCAATGGCGCAGGTGGTGGTGCAGTGCAATTGTGTTGCACTGATGAAACCCAGGGATATATTCAAAAGAGATGAGCGATGGCACATCTCCTCTGACTACATCAGGTAATGCTCACTGCACAAATACAATGTGCTGGTGCATCCCTCAGACAGGACAGAATACCAGGAATGGGAACTGCATCAGCACAACATTCCTGATATCCAGCCAGCAGTATGCAAATGGGGCCATAATGTATGCAAGGCACAAATGGGGCCATTTGTATGTCATTATGGCTCCATTTGCTTGAGTTGTGCAGGGCTGGCCAGCAAAATGTGCATGGCGCCCTGCACAGCATGTGGTGCTGCAAGAGGGGGGGTCTAACGGTACCCCCCACCCTTCCCGTAGCTGCAGTCACAAGAAATAAATGTGTACAATATCTCTGGTAGTCTAGTGGTATCCCCTTCCTCCCAATGCTCCGATCACTGTATAATAAATATTTACACCCTTCCTGGTAGTCTAGTGGCACCCCTTCCCTCCCGATGCTCCGATCACCATATAATACATATTTACATCCTCCCTGGTAGTCTAGTGGAACCCCCCGCACCCATAGCTGTAATGCCTGTAAAATAAAATTTACTATTCCCTGGTAGTCTAGTGGTAACCCCCACCGCCCATATCCTGATCACCAGCATGAACAATGCAAATATTTCCCTGGTGGTCTAGTGGCACCCCCACCCCACCCCTGCACAGGACCCCCGGCCACCCAGCTCACCCCTCCATCATCAGCAGGCAGAAGCAAACCCACCTGCATACCTCTGCAGCTGCTCTATCACATCTAATGAACTTATGCTTTAAAAATACAATACTTATTCATCAAGGAAAAATATTGCCGGCCCGGTGGCACTGAGGGTTGAGGTGCTGGATGCCACACCTCGCACTGCACTGGTGACCTGGGCTGGAGAACAAGTCCAAGTTGTTGGGGGTCGGCTTGGGGGGAAGGGGACAAGTAAGATCAAGCCACCGCAAAGTAGCTCTCTCCTCCTGGGAGGGTTTGGAGGCTCCCCGGTCACTGGCTGCCACCTGGTGGAGGACAGATGGTGGGGCTGACCCACAGGAGCTCTGGTGGTAGCCACGGAGAGGTGCAGACTGGGCTGTACCGGCACTACAGGGTGTGTGTGCACCTCCATGCATCCATGACACCCGTGTGCTGGGGACCAAGGGAGAAAAACAGCAAAAATTCAGAAAATATAAATATAAAATAAAACAAATGAAGGAAAAATACTTCCTTCAGCCACTGACCCACTGCAATTCTCCTGCTTACTGCATGGGAATGAGCACATCTCATAAACATGAGATTGAGAGCAGTGTATTATGGGATTGATGGCAACCTACTCAAACATGGCAGGCGCATAATTCTTTTGTGAAAATTAGTAGCCTGATTTGTTGGTTTAGTGGTAGAGCTGCTGACTCTGGTGGCAAGGGTACATGGTTTCAGACCTGCAGTAGGATAGAAGAGAAGTATTTTGAGTCTTCAGTTAGAGGTGAATGGGGAAAGAAGCTTCTAGCTGGATGCTGTGAGGAAGTAGACTTGAAAGATTTTCTTAGCTGGTTTTCTGTTTGTTTCTCGCAGACTATTTGGGGTGTTTGTGTTTAAAAGCTGCTGTCTGGCCTGTAAGTGCAGGCATCATATTACAGGGGATTGCTGCTGTTTGAAAGTAAGGGTGGAGTCTTAACTCAGTCAATCTTCAGTTAGAGGTGAATGGGGAAAGAAGCGTCTAGCTGGATGCTGTGAGGAAGTAGACTTGAAAGATTTTCTTAGCTGGTAGTGCTTTGAGGTGCAGTGAGGGGCAGTCACACGGCTGAAACACTCTCGTGAGAGTCGGGTGTAGGCCCTAGTCCCACCTTCCCCCCACCTCTCCCTCGCCAGAACTAGGCTGATTTATAGGGGAACACCTGCTCTGCAATTGGAGAAAAAGGCTTAAGGTGTAGCTCATGTAGTTCTAGCCACTGGGGGCTGAGTTTAAGGGCTGAGATAGAGGAGCTTAGGGAGTTGTACACTTCCCCTATAAGTTTACTGTGTAGTACTGCATCTAGTAACGGGGGTACCTGTTTACTGTGGGACTGTATCAAGGATTAGTGGGTGACCTGATTAGTGGATAGGGGTGTATCTTGGACAAGTGGGGAACCTGATAGTTCACCCAAGGAAACCTATTTGGAGGAGGATGGGACCACACGTCATTAGGGTCAGCATCTTTGGCAGGGTGTGGGGCAGCCATGATTCTGGACTGGGCTTGGAAGTTCGTGGTTGTCCAGTGTGCCACCGGCTGGCACAGCTAAGGGAGGAGGTTGAGGGGATTAGGAGACAGCTGAAGGGAGGGGGGAGATATGGTTGGGGAATAGGGCAGGGGCTCTTCCACGGGGTTGCACCAAGCACTAGGGGTGGGGGCATAGGGAAAGGAGTGGAGGAGAGTACTCTGGGATCACATAGGGACCCTGACACAGGGAGCCCAAAAGGAGGACACTACCAAGGAAGCAGGCAGGTATCTGGGGACCCTCACGGGGGGGCCAAAGGGAGGACATTCTCAAGGAAGAAGGCAGATGGCTGGGGCAGGACAGAAGGAAGCAAGGGAGGCAGGTGCATCAGACCTTAAGCTCAGTAACCGCTTCAATTCTCTTCTTCTGCTTGAGGATGAGGGGGGTGATGTAGCCATAACAGGGGTGGTTGGAGATAGAAAGGGAGTGGAGGGCAAGAGGCAGGGGCCGGATAACAGGAAGAACAGGTGGGAACCTGAAACGTGGGAAAATGGGGAAGTGGAGGATCAGAGCAGGAGGAGGAGGGTAGAGAGAGGAAAGTGCAAGAAGAAGGACCAGTTGGGAGGAAAGGGCAAGGAGAGGGACCAGAAGTACAAGGAGGATACAGTAAAGGCAGCTGAGGGTTTATGTCAGGGGAGCACGACAGGCAAGAAGGGGCTGAATGGAGATGGGAAGGAAGGGAGGATGAGCCAGGCAAGTTTAGCAGATAGGGGGAAGGACCAGTCGTGAGCAGTGATGGGGGGATAGCGGGGTACAAAAGGATACTCGGAATGAGGAGAGGCATAGGATCAGAGGGAGGGGTGGCCAGGGTAAATAAGGAGGGGTGGCAGGGACACCCAGATAGGGGAGGAGCAAGGAGCCAGCTGGAGGGAAGGGCCAGTAGAAAGGATGAAGGACATGGAAGGGGGGGAAATGGAGGAAAAGGGGTGGTCAGAGTGATCCTGTTGAGTGATTCCATGATCAGGGGTATCAAATGGGATAGGCTGGGGGAAGCCTGCCCTGTTAGAACAAAATGCTTCCCTGGACTATCGGTGCACAGGGCCAATCATGAGGTATATCAGCTGGCAAAGCATTGTGGAGGTTCTCCGGATATACTGGTCTACCTGGATACCAATGATATTGAGGGAAATAGTGAGCTAGAGATACAGGCAAGGTTCAGGGAGCTTGCCAGGGTCTGTTATGACATAGGATGTGCGATTTCCTTCTCAGAAATCCTGCCGGTGCCAAGGGCTAGTGCGGAACACAAGAGGAAGATTAGGGAGATAAACCAGTGGCTCAGGGAGTGGTGTGGGGCCGGAGGGTATGGGTTGATGGGGGATTGGGGGGAGACCTTGGAGGACAAGGGGCTATATGCTAGAGATAAGTTCCATCTCAATTTGGAGGGGAAGGAAATCCTTAAGTTGAAAATAGAGGGGTTTGTTGGTGAAAGGTGGGGTTTAAACTTGAGAAGGAGGAGGGATGGGAGAGAAAGCTGTCAAGGGGGGGTCCAATAAAGGAGGGGCTTTGTCTCTACCGCCCTGGGGAGCTGCAGGAATGTGGGAAAAGGCCAACTGGTAAGGCGCTGACCGGGGGAAGATGGAATCCCCAGGGGAATGCGAGCAGGGGAAATGGAAGTATATGGAAAGGGTGGAAGGTAGTCCTTCTATTTTCTATTTTTGGCCTCCACACCTCTCGTCGACCATCGACTCTGGTCATGGACCCCTGGAGCCCCAACCACCGGATATTGCTGTCTCTTCCAGTTATCCCTGGCTTAACCCCCAGAGAGTGGGGCCACGGCTCAGACCTCAGAACTGTGACTGGTTGGGGGAACGGCTCCGGTGGTCAATCGGGGCTTCCAGGGGCAGAGCGTCACCGAGACGCAAGGCGTGGGATTTTTGTTCCCCCTTTGAAGCAGGATGGGGCGTGCAATGGCCAGCGTCCGCCTCATCCTGAGAGCTCTATTATGCCCTGGCGTGGAGCGTGCACCAGCCTCCGCTAGGTGCCGCTCATCGCCAAGCTGCAGCCTGCCTCCCCAGGGAAGGAGAGCCGCCCATGGACGCTCAATCCTTCCCAACCCGGCCCGTCTCCGGCACGCCCAGGTCCGTTCCTGAACCGGGTCACCGGCGTCAGGCCGAATCAACCGCTAGCCGACGGACCGGCTAGGTGGAAGGTAGTCCTGCTAAATGCCAGGAGCTAGTACAAAATGCCTGCACCCAGGCATTGCTAACTGAGGATAGGTGGATGTGGCAGTGGTCACTGAGACCTGGGCCACTGCAGGGCACGACTGGGACCTAAACCTGGAGGGTTACACCATGTTCGGGAAGGATGGGGGAGGGAAAGGGAGGAGGGGTAGCAATAATAGTCAAAAAATGCATTGGCATAGGAGGAGTGGAGGAGGCGGAGGGAATTGTGGAGGCGATTTGGGTCACCTTGATAACAAATGGGGGCAAGAGAGTAAAAATAGGATTGGTGCATAGACCCCCTGCGCTGGCAGAGGAGCTGGAGGAGAGTCTGTTGGCAGATGCTGGGAGACACTGCCAATTGGGCAGGGGAAGGGTGGTGGTGTTGGGGGACTTAAACATGCCAGGAATGGACTGGGAGACTATGACATCTTCAGTGGCCAGGGAACAGAGGTGGGGGAACTGACCAGGGAGGCGCAGATACTGGATGTGGTCCTGGCAGACAGTGACCAGATTGGGGGCCTAGAGGTAAGGGACCCATTGATGGGGAGCGACCATGCCACAGTCTGGTTCTGCCTGGACCTAGGAACAGTAGAAGGCTGTACAAAGATGGAGGTAACTGACTGCAGGGGGGTAGATTTAAAGGAAATGGGAAGGATCCTTAAGAAGCATTTGGATGGGATTGGACCAGACATGGACGCTGACAGTAGGTGGGAAATCATCATGGGGGGTTGGGGTTGCAGGATGCTACCAGCACCTGTGCAAGAGTAAGACAAAAATGTGGTAGGGCCTATAAACCCTGCTGGTGGACCAGGGAGGTTCAGGAGGTGGTGAGGGAAAGAAGGTGGCTTATAGGCATTTCAAGTGCTCAAGGGGTGAAAGGGATAGAGGAGAGTACGAGCTGATGGCCAGAAGGGCCACTAGGGTGGTGAGGGTGGCTAAGGTAAGGAAGGAAGGAGCAGAACCTGGTCAGGGAAATTAGAGGGAATAAGGGGTTCTTTAGATACATTGGGGAAAAATGAAGGGTGAAGGGGCAGATTAGCAGGATTAAAACAGGGGTGGGATGTGCACAAGTTCTGGGGGAGCAGGCTGAGGTACTAAGTGAGTACTTCGCCTCAGTTTTCATCAAGGAAAATAGGGGGGCTGCATCATACATGGGAGGAGATGGTGAAACTGGGGGGGGCCTTGCCGATCGTCGGGTCTGGGGAGAGGATGGGCCATCACTGGCAGGAGGAGGAGAAGGCAAGGCACGGGGTGGAAATCACAGCAGAGAGAGTGAGGGAAGCCCTCAGGTCCCTTAAGACAGAGCAAGTACCAGGTCCAGATAAATTACATCCCAGAGTGCTGAAGGAACTGGCAGATGTCCTGGCAAAACCCCTTGTGGAACTTTTCAGCATCTCTCTGAGGACAGGGTGGGTGCCCCAGGACTGGAAGGTGGCGCATATAGTGCCTATCCACAATGGGGGATCAAGGGAGGTGGCAGAGAACTACAGGCCCATCAGCCTGACATCAGTGGTGGGCAAAGTGATGGAGGGCATTGTCAAGGAGAGGATGGGGGGGACCTGGAAAAGTCGGGATGCCTGGACTATAGATGGCATGGATTCGTCCCAGGGAAATAGTGTCAGACAAACCTTGTGGAGTTCTATGACTGAGCGATGAGATCCTTGGACCTGGGTAGACCAGTGGACATCCTCTGTCTTGACTTCAGCAAGGCGTTTGACTCTGTTCCTCATGGGGCCCTGTTGAATAAGCTGGGAGAAATGGGGGTGGGGAACCAGATGATCATATGGATAGGCAATTAGCTTAAGGACTGGACCCAGAGGGTCGTGGTTGGTGGGATAGTCTCATCCCCAAGGAGGGTCATTAATTGGGTCCCTCAGGGTTCAGTCCTTGGGCACCTCTTGTTCAATGCCTATGTCTCTGACATAAGGAAGGGTATCAGCAGTGAGATGAGTCTCTTTGCAGATGACTCAAAACTGGGGGCGGTGGTGGATGGGGAGGAGGGGAGGGTGGCCCTACAGGGGGACCTAGAGGCTCTGAAAAGGTGGTCTAGAAAGTGGAAGCTGAGGTTTAATGCAGGGAAATGCAAGGTACTGCATCTGGGAGCCAGAAACCTGGGCCAAGAGTACACCTTGGGGAGGGAATGCTACAAGTCTCAATGGCTGACAGGGACCTGGTGGTAGAGGTGGATGTCAAGATGAACAACTCTGAGACTTGTAGGAGGGAAGCGGCCAAGGCCAAAAGGATGCTGGGATGCATCACTAGGGGGATCACCTCCAGAAGGAGGGAAGTGAAACTCCCCCTGTATAACTGCTTGGTGAGGCCACACCTCGAGTACTGCTTGCAGTTTTGGAGGCCACACTTAAACAGGGACATTGAACTCCTGGAGAGGGTGCAGAGGAGGGCAACCAAAATGATCTGGGGCTTGGGGGACAGGACCTATGGGGAGAGGCTCCAAGAGCTAAATATGTACACATTGGAAGAGAGAAGAGACGGGGACATGATGAGGTCTTCAAGTACATGAGGGGTTAAATAGGGAGAAGCAGTCAAGGTGCTCTGAGGGAAGGGGGCAACTAGAAGGCATGGGTGGAAGCTGGGGGAGATTCAGGAGAGAAAAGAAGAGGTGCTACTTCACTGAGAGGGTGGTGGAGCCATGGAATGTGCTGCCCAGGGGGCTGGAGGAGGCAGAGACGGTGGAGGGGTTCAAGAGGGGGTGGGGCAGGTACAGGGGAAGTGTTCTGGATGCAAAGTGCTGTGCAGTGGGAATATCTGGGACTGGGAAGAGAGAAGCCAGAGAGGCCGAGGGGGGCAGCAAGGTCAGCTCCCAGGGTGGGGGCTGACCAAACGAGCAGACACGAAAGACCGTTAGGCCTATTCTGCTGGCATTTTAGTATGTCAGTATATTAGTAGTATATACAAAATAAAAAATAATTTGTACCTTGTACTTATCTTTTTGGAAAAAACTATATTATAATTGAAAATCTTAAGAAATAATAAACAAAACAAACTGGTAATTACAAACTCTTTTATTTTTCCAGCTATTCGTTGCACAGCTGCTTTAGAACCTTACCACTGAGCCTATATAAATACATCTTATTTTGTTGTGCCAAAATGTATAACTAAGCATTTCTCTATATTGTAAAGCATTTCAGTAACCCCTGACTGTGGGTTCTTCCCCAAATATAAATAAATAGTAACATGGTGCATCCACCCAGAGTAAATATAGTATTCCAGATGTTTGCAGGGTACAACCCCCTTGGATGCTGTGGGCTGACTGGAAGGGGAGTTGGGTAGGTACTCCCTTTCCAGTCACCCCGCACATGGAATGCCATAAACAGCTGCAATATTTTAACTTGCATGCAAGTAATAACATCTAATAATATGGTCACGGACACATTTAAGCAATAACACTAGCTTTATTATAGAGGAAGGGGAATAGGAGATGCAGTGGCATAACACTGGTAACTTGGAACAGCAATGAAACACAAAAGTTACTATACCCACCCCAAAGAGCAACACATATTCAATTATTAGCCCACCTCCCCACTGGTACCAGTGCCCTCTAATATCCATCAGGGTACCCAGCTAAAGGTGCACACCTGAAACATTGCCGTGGGTTGGCCAGTGTTGGGGCCCTAGGAATAAACTGTAACTTGTTGTGAAACTTTAACTGAACTCCCCAGGTCAGGGCAGGCCCTGTTTAACTCATGGTTCTGGAGTCCAGGTTTACAGGGTCTGAAGCAACAACCACAGGAGGCCAGAGGGCTGGGGCCTTGAGCAGCAAAACAGGTTGGTAGCAGGCTTGCTGGATGAGGCAGAATGGTCTGGCAGCTTGTCACCTTCTGGCTTGCTTGAAGAATCTAGCAGCTTGTCACGTTCTGCCTTGATTGAAATACAGGACCACTGCACAGTGGCTTCCCAGTTCCCAAGCTGCCCAGACCCCAGGATCGACCCCCAGGGTCTGACTCCTCCAAATGGGTCAACAGTACCCTAGCGCTTGGGCGTGCACCTGTGCTTCCAGTTCCCCAATCCACCCAACTTGATAAGGACTAGCTGGCCTCTTACCTGGCTCAGAGGTGGCCAGAACATGGACAATTTGGGTCTGCTCCAGGCTGAACAGCAAATAGTCTCTTAGAGAGCAGTCCAGCTTTCAGACAGCAGCGTTTCAGCAGTCTTCTTTGGCTTCCAGCCACAGGAGCTCCACAGGCTTCTTCCCAATTCTGGCTGCAGACCTCAGGCCAAACTTCAGTCTCTGGCAAACAGCTCAACCCTTTCTGCCTGACTGTGAGCTTTCTCAGGATCAGTGCAGGAATTATCCCCAACCATCTGATCCCTCTCACTCTGGGGCTTCCAGACTATGGACAGAGGCAAGTCTCCCAGTCTTTGACTGTGGAAGCCTTGGTCCGACTTCGAAACTGGATCTGGTCAATGGGTGTATACCCTCTTCAGTCAGGAGACCCACTGGAGAACTGCCTGAAGCTGTAACTGTACATGGAGTTTCAGCTGAAAATGACAGCTTCTCATTGGTACATATAACTGTCCATCCTTAAAAATTAATAAACATTAGGTCCTCTCGATGCCTGATTGGTTGCTCATTTGGGTGCCAAGAACACAGTTCTAACTTCCTTCCCAAGAGCCATAGCTGCTGGTCCTCAAGCTCCTTGAATTCCCCTTTGGCTGACTTGAGCATCAGGGGTAACAAACATGGCTACAGAGATAAACAGTTTATATACAGCTCCAATATTTAAGTCTCTTTACTGACAAACAGAAACTTTTAAATAAATAACTGTCCCACAGCCTGTTAGTTACCCATCTTCCCTATCATTTGGTGACAGACTGGGGCATGCATTTTTCTTCCCCTGCCTGTCACAGCTACCAAAATATATTGTCCCCCAGGTGGCAGACAGGGTGGTTCATTCACATGGTAAATAAAATATAAAATATACAGCACTCTAGGCTAGCATTCAAAAATCTTTATATTTTAATGAAATGGAAGCATGAATAAAATACATTACATATTGAATATGTACTGTAATGGTTCACATACTCACAAAGTGCAAACAGCCCAGCACTTCAAGGCCACAAGGACCTCTTCGTCAGGGGTGAGGCGTGACTGTGACTGACCACACTTTTATACAATTGGTTCCTGCATGTGTTCACAATAAAGTGCTTACAATCAAATGCCCAATTAACAACTTACAATGACCACCATTAATTAATTGCCATGATGACCAATAATACAATCAGTGGTGCATTTGAACATTGTGTGTCCTTTTTAGATATCCTTGTTAACTAAAGTGCTTAACAACTCCCACATTTCATTTGTGCAAAAAGGCATTAGAAAAATTGGTAACTTTTCATTTCTTGAATATATCCTTAAAAAGACTTTAATCCAAGGACTTGGGGTGGTTCTTGCTCAGGATAGGGGGCTCTACTTAAACACTCTGTGGTGGCCATTCATTTTTTAAGAAACACTTGCCTAATTTGCCACAACAGTGTGCTGCCTCCCATCCTGGGCAACATTACACCAAAAACTAAGATTTCTTTATTGAAATATCTTACTACTGTGGTGGACGAGCTGTGGTGGTTCGTACCCTTATAGTATAGGGTGATGGAAGGAGAGGCTATTAGTTATTAGCAATAATTAGAACACACAGAAAAAACTTAGCATTCACTATCACTATCACACAACAGAAAGAATGAAGAAGAGTACCAGAACCACAAACTGGCCACACTAATGTCATACAAAAGTCCAGGTGATTCAAGTCCTAAGGATGTAGCAATGGGATGCATCAAGCTTGGGTTTCTAGTATCTGGGTTGGTCAACTGCTGGGTGTGAACTCAAGGAAGCGCTTCCTATACAGGCCATAAAATGGGGTGTCCCCCAGTGAACCAGAAACAGAGTAAAGCATGGTAGGCCTCCTGGTCCTGGGAAGATGGTGACTCCTGGTGTCACTGAGGCAGTGTAGAAAGGGAAGAGATTGGTCAAGGATGGGTGTTGACGCCTGGTTGTAGGTGAAGAGAACCCTTATCTGGAGTTGTCAGCTGCAGTGACCTCGGGCAAGAGGGCAGATGATATCCAGTCAAAGAAAGGATGCTGGGTGCGATGATCCACTGGAGGACCTCTGGGTAGGTCCCCGGAACCCTTGCCACCTCATCCCTGCAGCTTCAGAATCTGGCAGTCTTCGGTGTGACCTCTTGATGAGCCACTGGAACACGAGGCACCTACGGACAATACAATCACAAGTGTGGTGACCTCGGTGTGGCCTCCTGCATGGGCCACCGGTACTTACACCACCTCGGGGAATGAGGCACAAAGCCTGGCAATCCTTGGCGAGGCCTTGATATAGGAGACCACCGGTACTATTGCCACCTTGGGACAATGCCTATGTGGGAGAATGGGCAATGTGATTCCGAGTTCGGCAGACAACTGAAATCCCTCAAGCTAGAGCCCTTGACTCCTAACCTGACTCACTTTGGTGACCCTAGCTACCAGCTGGCTACCACTTACGACCGGCAACTTAAACCTGGGGCATCATGGCGAAGACTTAGGGGTTGGTGGAGGTTGGTGGAGATTCATGCAGGTGATGCTGGGCTTCTCAGGGACCCTCCCTGGGTTGAAGAAGAGGCACCGGAGGAATCCTAGATGAGATGTGTGCAAGAGCCTGGAAGAGAACAAAATTGAAAAACCTGAAAGGCAATCCCCTCCTTCTTTTACGACCGAGAGCCCTACCACTTGGGATGGGGTGGCTCCAAATGTGTTTAGAGGAAGTAGCAGGAGGCAATTGCAGCAATCAATGCCAACTGGGCAGTGCAGTCACACAGGCCAATTGAGCAAACAAGGCAGTGTAGTCATGATACACCAGGAATAAGGTAGTTCAGTCACTTAAACTCTTCAATTGAATATAGCAGTTCAGTCACAGCAAACAGTTCAACCACTTAAATTGGTTTGATTGAATACAGCAGTTCGGACACAGCAAGCAGTGGGTCCAGACAACCATACCTCTCAACCTCCCTCATCACAAATCAGGGACAAATGACCACAATCAGGAATACATCTGATAAAATAGTAATATTAGTTCCAGAAGCTGTGTACCACATGCTTCTTAGTGTGAAAAGCATTTTCTTAATGAGAACTAGACCGTAACAGCAATGGCTGGCATTATATTGTAATTCCAATCCCTACTCTTTAGTGTCAGAAATGTCAAACTTAGGAGAGACAGAAGAAATTTCTGAGGCAAAATCAGGGACATCCCTGAAAATCAGGGACAATTGTGAGGTAGGCAAGCAACAGGAGAGGGCAGGCAGATAGAGAAAATACAGTTTGCTCCATGGGCATTGAAACAGTTTGATGACCCACCCTTTTGTTAATATGGATCAGCTCTGGGTGTCTTCTGAATATTGAGGAGGCCAGAGTCCCTAGTCTCTTTGTCCAGCTATGGGCTGCCCCGCCCGTCTACTAAATATGGCTAAGGGACTAAGCTTTCCCCATTACTAGGGCTCAGATTACCCTGACTCTTGAGAGCAGGATTCTCTTGTAATCTGCTTTGTGCCCCTGGAATCAGTCCCTCACAGCTAACATAAGAGATTCAGCATGAAAACTTCCCTCCTCATCAGTAATACTTGGAGCTGGCTTTACTTAGTAGTTCTTTAATTCTTGGCTGAGAGAGAGTGCCCAAGTCTCTCTATTTGGAGCGCAGACTGCCCAGAATAAGTTAGACTAGCAGAGATTCCTCCAAGAGAGGAGCTCTCAAACACCTTTAATTTTGGTCCAACAATTATTTGGTTTAAACCCTCCTAGCTTCTGCCTTCTTGATTCTCATTTCTCTCTCTCTCTCTCGCTCTCTCCCTCCCTCTCTCTATACAATTTATTTATTTTTATTTATTTAGTTTTGTTGACCGGGTACGTGCTCTAGACAAATCCTGCCTATTTTCAGGCAAGACCCGGGGGAAGGGGATACAGATGAATGCCAGCTGACCTTGAACCAGATTAAGCTGTTGGTGGTATTTTTTAGTGAATGAGGGTAATTTGGCCAGGACACTGGGTAAATTCCCCTACTCTTTTCGATAAGTGCCATGGAATCTTTAACATCCACCTGTACTACCACTAGTCCAGGCAGATGGGACCCAGTTTAACGTTTCATCCGAAAGACGGCACCTCAGAAGTGCAGCACCCCTCTCATGCTGCACTACAGTGTCAGTACTGAAATATTAACCCAAGTGCCAGATGTGGGAACTGAACCCACAGCCCTCTGATCTCCCAGCCTCAGAGGTGAGTGTGCTACCTACTGAGCCACTGACACAATTGAACAAGGTAAGAAGCTTTCCTCCATCCTGGAGTGGGGGTGGGGGTTACAATGGAAGCAATTTAACAATTGTAAACAATAATTACATAGCACAACAATACGATTGCTAAACAAACAATCCTTCTCCTGGCTGGAGCAGGTCCACCTATGGCTAATTATTAAAGGAAATGCTGGCCAACAAGCCTACTCACACTTGGAGTTCAACGAGGATTTCTGTACCCTGGGGAATGCACAACCACAAAGGAGTGATAAGGCCTCTTCTACTGGAGACTGCTACATAAAAGATTCACTGGATCTGTTTTCCAGCCAAATAGACTGACTCACCACACTGGGGGACCCGACTAAACAGCAAATTTCTGCAAAAAAACAACTGAGGCTGCTACTGGCGATCTTCTGGAGGAGAGTTACACTGAAGGGGCCCAGGGATTCGCTTCAACCCCCTAACAGGATAGGCGACATCCATTGCCTTTCCGTTCTTCATCCTCCCTGGTCAAACTCTTTCTCCTATCTCCAGCCTATGCAGAGCCTCCTCTAGGCTGGGAAGGTCCTGGCTACCTGCCAGGGGATTGACTCCTTTGTCCAGGAGTCTGCCTCCTGAGGCTGGGTCAGTGGCTTAAAAAAAAAAAGTCTCCAAATTTGAATCTACCCTGGTCATAGGGATTGTCTGAGAGGGCTCAGCCTGGCTTCCTTCTCCCCTACTGGGACAGAAATGTGGCCAAACTGGTTTGGCCTTGGCTGACTAGGTGTTGGTCTTGGGTAGGAGGAAGGGAGGCCAAAGGAAGGAAAAAAATGGTTTTCTTTTAAAAGTCTGAATTTAAAACTAGGACTGTCTGATGGAGAGGGTCCTGTTCTGTGCTTCAGAGGGTCTCCTAAACTTTTCAAGGGTTTCCCAATAAGCTACCAGGGTCCCTATAACTGTTTGACCCCTCAGATCCCCTATTTTCTGTGGTGCCCCTAATTTCCCTGGGGCACTACACTACTACTGAACAAGGCACAATGTTTTTGTTAAGAAACATATGTTCAGTTCTTACTTTTACTTTAGTTCATAAAAATTTAATTTTAAACAAACAATCATATATCCAGATTGCTGGCTTTATACATGATCCCCTTCTGATACACTTCCTGCCCCTGATTTATTATTTACACAAAGGGTTTCCAATCCACTGTGTCATTAAACCTATTGGGTCTCAAGTTCCTAAGGTGAAAAATCCATTTAGATTCTTTTTGATCTAACACGTTCTATCTGTTTCCCCATGTTTCATTATTGAGGCCTGATTTATGCTCATGTATGATATTTTGTGTAACGAGGCATCTTGAGATTCAAGCAAATGTTTGGCAATGGGAAATTGTAGATTCCCATTCCTAATGGCCTGGAAATGTTCCTGCAGACACTCCTTTAGTTTCCTGGCTGTTTGCCCTACATATGCCAGGCCACAAGAGCACCATATTGATTTACAACATGGGCGGGATATTCAGACTGTGCCAAAAAGATGCGCAATAGAGGGAGCAGGCGCAAGTCCAGTGCGCCATGGCACAATGGGCGCGATATTCAAACCATGCGCAGGACAAGGTGTGCCTGTGCAACGTGGCTGAATATTGCACCCGATGCGCCATAGCGCAATGAGGGATGCGCAATGGAGCAGGGTCGATGCGCAATAGCACCCCTAGGGATGCGCAGGGACAAAGACAGGAAGCAGCTGAGCAGCAGCCATGAATGCACCTTGCACTGAGAGGCATGCACCAGGACAGACAGACCAGCCCCCCCAGCCCCCACTCGGGGCAAGGACCCCATGAGTTGCACAACCAGACGGGTGCAGGACGGACCACCGGCCCATGTCCCCCGATGCTGAACCAACAGCAAATGTGACCCAGCAGTCCTCACCCGCTGGGCAAGGCACCACTGCACCATCCCTCGGCCAACAGAGACTGGAACACAAGGTTGGCAAGGTCCCAACCATGCCATGGCACCACACCAATGCCAACCACCCCCAGTACGGTGAGCCCTAGACACCAAGCCCAGAAGCATGACCAAACAGTGCATGGCACTGAAGGCATACCCCACCACTGTGCCAAGGCATCCAGCTGCCCCGGGGCGCAATGCACATGTACCACATCCCCACCATGACCACCCACCACTTGCGGTGACACCGTCCACCGACGCCACCACAACCCATACAAGGTCCTCCAGCATGGCCCCCACAGAGGCACAGCAAGGTGAGTGACCCAGCACCAGTACCCGAGGGATCCCGCGCATGAGAAGGGCCACCCTGGACACCACCACCAGCAGGAAGGCACTCCAAACACAGGACCTGAGTACAGTCTGCCACTCATGAACACACCCCATCCCAGCACTGGCCCCAACAGACACCACAGCACTCTCCTGTGGTGCATGGAGGTATGCGCCACACAGGAGGCAACACAGAGCACACACAATGCCCCCTCCATCCCAGTCCCATGGGTACTCCGGCAAACTGACACACAAAGCAGTGCAACAGATGCTGCCGTCGTGAAGCACATGGTGCCATGTACCTGCGGCCTGCCCACCACCATGGTGCCGGTGAGCCTGCCATGTGGCGGTCAACCAACGTGCCTGGCCACCCTGATGGCAGGTGCAGGGGCCTGTGACCAGGCCACTGCCCGCATGCAGCAGGACCCCATGTGACAGCCACCAGACCACAGGCACCACCCCAGTCACCATGGACTACATGGAGGGGGCAGACAAAAGCACCACCCACAGTGGCGACAGGGACAGACGTGCAGTAGTCCAGGGCCGGGATGCCAGCTGCAAGTGGGCCATTCCTAACAGGTGGCAGGTATGGATTGCCCCTGAAGGCATGCCAGCAGTGAAGCATGTGGTGGTGGGGTTGGCACAACCATGTGTACCACAGACGCACATGGCAGTGGTGTAGCAGCAATGGTCACATTCGTACAGGCATGGCACACACTGACAGGGGCAGCTGGGACGTGGCACATGCACCCCAGCCTGTGGCACACAGGCAAACAGTGCACAAGCAACACCACACAGTCCCTGGACAGAGCCTATGGCCCACACCCACACCAATGGAGGAGCCCCACCAGACACACCCATGGCCAGGTCAGCACCACCCCACAGTAGCCATGCACACCACTGCAGCAAGGCTCCATGCACCCACTGCAAATCAGAGACTGAAACGGACACAGATATAAAAGTATATATTAATAAACAACACAACAGCAACAAAAACCATGTACAGATATTGACAATGGGTGAGGGGATGTGCAAGGATGCAATGGAGGGAAGGGAAGGGCAGGGGACAATGGGAAAGGCAAAGGTGGGGGACAAGGGGTTGTGGGGTATAGTCTGGGGAGGGATGGAATGTAATCAAACACTGCAGGCCCTACCGGCGGCCCCGGTCCTCTCTCTCCTCCCTGTGGTTCTGCCGTCGGTCACCCCTGTCCATCCTCTCCAGCACCTCCAGCGTGACTCGGGTGACCTGCAGGATCTCCTGGAGGGTCCGCTCCATGGCCTCCCAGTGTGGTCCACCTAGGACAAGGGAGCAGAAACAGTATGAGTGACTGGCCTGGCCATCGCAGCCCACCCAACATGCACAGCGTGCATCAGTGGCCTGCTCCCTTGGGATGGCATGCGACCACCCATAGTGAGTGCGCCCACATGATCCACCTACCCGGGCACCTGCAGCCATGCAAACCGCTGCACACCATCACCACCCATGCACCGCACAGCACCATCCTGGCCATCCGGCATCATGGTAATGCAGTGGGAAGGCAGTGGCACAGCCAGGCACCAAGTGCAACCACAGCCCACCTGTGACACCCAACCACATGTGCAATCCCACAGGACAGTGCAGAGGGCACTGTGGGACGTGCACGGCTGGAGGGGCCATGTGCAGAGGGCCATGCCTCACCACCACCCCTGCAACCCACCATGCACAGGTGTATAGGGAATTATGGTACTCACCTGCATCCCAGTCAGCAGGGCGCTGCTGAACCCTGGCACCACTGTGCCCTGCCTGCATGGCCACACCTCCGGCGTTGTCCTGCCCACGATGCTTCTGCGTCATCCAGGCCCTACGGTGATCCTCTGGGCCTGGGGGAGAACATGGAGAGAGGCACATCAGTACACATCTGACCTATAGGCCTCCCCAACAGTGCATGTGCCCACACAGCCTGTCTGGGCCGCGGTGGCTCAGGGTGGACATGATGCACCCCCACAACCGACAACACAGGTGCTGGCTCCCCCCAGGGGAATGGCCTGCCGAACCCTGCACCCCGAGGACAGTCGGATATGACTAGTGATGGTGAAGGAGCACCTACCTAGCCATGGCATGGCTTCCTGCCGGGCACGCTCCTGCAGTCACCCCAGGCAGTCGGGGTCATGCCACTGGGGGTCCCCGTAGTGGTGCTGACACTGTTCCCCGGTTCGACTGCTCCCAGTGGCCTCCTCAAGGCCTTCAGCAACCTCCTGCCACACCTCGGTGTGAGGCCTCAGGAGGGGCACCTGCCCAAACAGGGCACCCGCATGGGGCTCCACAACAGCCACCAGGTTCATGAGCTCAATCGCATCCCACACAGGAGCTCTGGTGTGCGGCATTCATACAGCTTCTGCTCAGCTCAAAATGGCGCCCAGTAGCACATGTGTTCCACGTGCTGAGGCAGCGCGGTACTGCGCTGCCAATTGCAATTGCGCTGCCACCAGACTGCGCAATGGGGGGGCAGCCATGCAGCTGCACGGTGCCTAGAGAACAAAGGGCAGCCACAGGGTCAAGGGTCTGTCAGTGCACGGAGAGCCACTGTGCTATTGGGAGGCCCTGTAGGTGCCGTGCGATACATGTGCCGACATGCAGTGACCACTGCACAGAGGTGCCATGGTGCCCATGGTGCACCATGGCACATATGCCCATCAGACATACTCGCGAGAGTACATGAAGCACAGTAGTGGCTGTGCACTGTACCAACTCCCGCACACGTAGCGTATGCTGCGCTGCTAGTGTGCGTGTCAGTACCGCGCGCATGCTTGGTGTGGGGCCAATAGCGCACATCACAGTGGTGCGCCACAACCTGAGCATGCTCAACACCATTCACAAGGTGCAGCCACGCGATATTCAGCCAGGATATGCAAATCAGCTCATGAGCCATTCCACAGCGCATCCACTGCATTTGCATCCCATTACAGTTGTGCATGCCCTCATTTGCATGCGATGCACTATAAAAGTGATATGGAAATGCACTGGCCATGAATCAGTTTTGCAGCCTTTGGAGGTAGGTGCCATGCTGTGGAGACATGGGGACAGTGGTCTGGGACAGCTGTATGGGACTGCATAGTCCATGGTAACATCTGTCCATCTCCCCAGGCACAAGCATGACTGAACATGAAGAGGATGAGGAGCAGGGGAGGGTGAGGACGTGGAGGCCCAACTTCACCAGGGTGGAATCAGATACCCTGTTTGAGGCCTACCTCAACAGGGAGCCACTGCTCAGTGGACAGAGGGGCACACCCAAAGGCCCGTGCTGCAGCGTGGGGCAAGGTGGCATGTGCAGTCAACCAGCAGGGCAGCCACCAGCGTTCCTTGCAGGAGTGCAAAAAGAAGGTTGGCACAGACAGGAGGAGGATTAAGAACAAGGTGGCTGCCATCAGGGCAGCGTGTGCAGCCACTGGTGGGGGCCAGCAGGACTTGCCTTGCCTGATGCCACTAGAGGAGCAGGTGTCTGGCAGCATGCGGTGTTGTACCATAGAGGGTGTTCTCAGCGGAGGCTTCCAGACAGGTGGCAGCCCATCACTACATGGTACGACCGGTGCTGGCAGTGTGTGGAAGGCAATGGGGGAGGGGCTACTGGGCCAGGCAGAACCACTAATGGTACGGTGTTCCTTTACAGCTCCAGAGCGTCTGCATGGGGCAGCAGTGGTGGGTGTGTCCACCGAGGGGGCACCCCTGGAACCGGTGGAGCGCCAATCCACCTCTACAGGTGTCCGAGGGACCGACTGCCTGCAGCCCTGCACAGCTGTCTGGACTGATGCCTGTGGTGCCAGTGCAGATGAGGCCCTGGCTGTGTTCCAGCGTTATGCCAGTCACGATGTTCTGTGTGCTGAGACACTGATCGGGGCCAACTCCAGTACTGATGATGATGTAACGCACGTCCCGGACAGTGATGTTGGTGGGTCACAGGGGGATCTCATGAATGGCATCCACCTAGGAGGCAGTGCTGGTGTGGTTGCCTGCCCAACAGCCCTTGTCCTGGCCATGCCTGTGGCATCCAGTGGGGCAGCACTGGTGTGCGGATGCGGTAGTGGGGTTGGTGGTGCCACTGCAGCTGGAGGGGCAGCGGTAGCAGCTGGATTGTGTTTGCATGGGGACAGGAGTAGGGGGCGGCAGCAATGCACCACGTGACGATGTACCCCAGGATGGCACTGCTGTGTGGCGCCCACCGTCACGGGGCGCTGTGCCGCAGGGTCAGGAACATCATGGGGGCCAGCATGCTGGCCATGCAGATGACCCCTTGGATGAACACAGTTATCTACTGCAGGCCTCTGTGGATCAGCAGGTGCAGCCCGTGGTTGTGTTGGATGTACTCTGTGCAGAGCTGCACCAGGCAGAAGAGCGGTGCAGCAGGGACCATGCCCTGCTCCTGGCAGAGTTGGCTCAACAGCAGGCAGATGTGACCACAGCCATCGACAGGTACACCACTGTGATGCCGACTGCCATGGCTACACTAGCTGAACAGCTGTGTGCCCAGCCACCATACATCCTGCAGAGTGCAATGTCCACCCCCCATTCTCAGCATCCGGTGACCCCTGCCATGCTGATGCCGGGTATGGCTCTTGGCATACCAAGCACCCCAGGTGCGGGCATGTTTGGTGGCCTACAGACACCTGCACGGACAAGGTCGTGTTCACGCAGTGTCACCCCTGGGGGACCATCGGGGCCACCCCATGAGGCCACTGGTCAGCCAGTTATGGCTGGCAGGTCTCGGCAGGGCTGCCCACGCATCTGTGGCAGCCGTTCTACTGTGCTGCATGACTGACCATTCCTCCTCCACGACCACTGTCTACTGCTGCCCAGTGTGCACTGTGGTGTTCTGTGTGTGCGCATGGGTGTGGTGCCTTGTCCTGCACTCACATGATACCTGTGAACACCCTTCCAGCTGCTGGCCACTGTGGTGGGTGCATGATGATGCCAGCATTGCGCTGACCACCACTGTACAATGGTGCTCAGCGTCTGAGGCACGCACAGTGCCAGCCACTGGGTGTGGGTGTGTTGGGTCCTGTGTGGGTGTGGGGGGGCCTGTGGAGGTGGGTGTGCGTGTGACCCTGTGGGCATGGGTTGGGGTGTGTGTGCCTGTGTGTGCGTGCTGCATGCAGCCATGCTGTTCCCTGCCTTTGTGTGCAGGCCCCAGCCCTTTCCCACGCCTCTGCCGCCGACTGTCCCTGGTGTCCACCCCTGCCTGGCTGACAGCTGTGCCCTTGCCCCTGGTGCCTGCACGTGGCCCTGTTGACCTACCTGTGAGGTCCAAAGTGCTCCTCTGCAATGGTATCCCGGTGCTGCTGGGCCGTCCGGGGATTCCTTCACCCAGAGGGTGACTGCCCAACACCAGCTGGCCCGGCGTCCTCATCATCCCCACCGCTGTCCCCCTCCTTGACCTCAATGGCTATCCCACAGTTGGTGGCCACGTTGTGCAGGATACAGCAGGCCAGGAATAGCCCACAGGCCTTTGAGGAGCTGTACTGTAGGGCACCGCCTGACGTGTGCAGGCAATGGAACCATGCCTTCAGCAGCCCAAACACCCGCTTGATGATATTCCACGTTGCAGCGTGTGCCTCATTGTACTGTTGATGCACTGGGGTCGAGGGGTGCCGGTATGGTGTGAGCAACCAGGGCCACAGCAGGTACCCACTGTCACCTGTGAGTAAAGAGGTATTGTTAGCATGGTGGTCTGTGAAACTGTGCCACTGGCCTTCTAGGCCATTCCCCATGGCACCCCTGCCTGTCCCCCAACCCCCATCTGCACCCTTCATCTGGCGTGCACTGCATACTCACCTACCAGATGGCCAGTGGGGATGTCCCCACTCTTGAACCTATGGCACAGTGCAGACTGGTGCCAGATGAAAGCATTGTGTGCTCCCCCAGGGTTCGTGGCATAGACATTGATTATGCGCCCCCTGGCATCGCACACCTGGTGGTTGACACTTGGGTATCCCTTGCAGTTGATATATGCTGCCCCCTCTGGGTCAGGTGACATGCAGATGCCAACATGGGTGCAGTCTATGGTCCCAAGCATGCCAGGAAACCAAGCTACCCTGTGGAAGTCCTGCATGTTTGCTGTGCACTCTGCCTGTGTGCTGGGGAAATAGATGTACTCCACAGCATGTGACAGCAGTGCACTGAGGAATTGTGTGAGTAGGCATGATGCGGCCAACTGGGTTATGCCTGCCATGTCCCCTATTGGTCTCTGGAAGGTGCCCGTGGTGAGCAGGCACATGACAGCTGTGATCTTTGTCTCCACTGACAGCGCATGGCTCCGTCGTGTGGGTGCCTGCATCTCTCACTGCACAACTCGCAGAGCCACCTGAGAATAGCCCGGTTCAGTGGGTACCAGCCCATGATCTCAAAGTCACTGTACAGCTCGAAGCTGAAGCAGGCACGGTACAGCCTGTTCTGGGCACACCACCGATGGGCCCTTCCACAGCCGTGCCTCCCTGCTGCCTGCCTCCTCACACCCCTCAATACCACTTCCATCTGGAAGGTGGCACTGACCATGTCCCTAGTTGGTGTTCCCCCCGGGCAGCTGTCTACCTGGTCTCCCCCCAGGCTGTGTGCTGCTGGTACTGCCCCAGCACCGGATGCACTCCTGGCACGTCACCATTGTGTGCTCTGCCTCTGCCCTACTGCTCTCCTTCCTCTGTGGCATGCTGAGGCCCTCACACACACACACACACACACACACACACACACACTCACACTCACTCACTCACTCACTCACACACACACACACTCATTTGCACACTCCTCCCGTGGCTCCCGTCCACCTCTGGCCACACCTGCCACCTGCTTCTTTGAGTAGCTCCCTGCCACTCTGTCTCCACACTCCCCCACTATGGCTCCTCTGTAGTGCAATCATCCTCCCCTCACTTGCTCCCTTTTCTATTCACCCATATCTGCTTTTGCACAACTTCCACTTGTTCCACTATTGCGCACATCACCTGCTGTTGAATATTGCACTGCACACATTATTCCTGGTGACGCCTCCTGCACTTGTGCATGCATTCATTACTGTTAGGTTTCGTACTACGCATCCGATGCCGCTGAATATCGCACTTTGGCGCATGTCCGCTCTTGTGAGGGCGCATCCCTATTGCGCAAGGGACAACTGCTCTGAATATCCCACCCCATGTGTAGAATTACTTGTGATAAATTACTTTATTGATACCTGTGCTATTCCTTTTGTGCTCGGAGTAACAAAAATATTACCTTTTATTGCATGCTTGCAGGTAACACAGTTATAGCAGGGAAAGAAACCATTTGGTTTTGGTGGCAATGTGTTTCCTTCTTTAATTATTAATTCATTAATGTATACAAATGCTTGAATGCTAGCCTGGAGTGCTGTGTATTTTATTTACCGAGTTATTCATTTTACAGCACCCAACCTTAACTGTGTGCACTTTTCTTCTTTTTCTAGTTTGTATCCACATTTTGAACTAGTGCACCAGCAGGCAACTGTGGTCAGTGGCAGCATATAACTGGAAGCAGTGATTCACTTCTAATTTGAAGTGGGGAACACAGTACCTGCATTTAGCAGGAATTGTAAATTTAGCAAAGAAAGGGATGGCATTCTCCTTGAGCAGCGTAAGTTTGGCAGCCTCCAGAATTGCTATCTCTTTGGACCAAACTCCAACATCTAAGCAAGTCCCAGTTCCTGAAGAGGTCAACATCAGAGACATTTTTCCTAAACTTGAAAAGGTGGTTCTAAAAGAAGTAGCATTGCATTACAACATTTGGTCCTTGAAACATTACTTAGAAAAGGAATGGGATCCTTGTGGCCTACGGGTTACTAAAATGCCAGCATATAGTCTGTCTAATACAGTACAAGCCACTTAATTGGGATGCATTTTAAGGGGATGCTCGGTTTAAGGAGAAGTCCCTCAAGTCACCGATTAAGTGGCCATACATTTCAATTGTGTTTGCTTTCTTTATTGGGGACAGCACATTCATTTTAAGAGGACGTTTATTGGTCCCATCTCATCATAATTGTCCCAGAACAGCTTTAGTGCTAAGCGACTGCCACTTTAAAGCTAACTGCTGCTCATTTGTGGCTCATTTGAACCTTGTACAGTATCTGTTCAAGTAGGTCATAAAACCGGTGGGAAAACCATCACTGTTTAGTGTGCTGGAAGCTTTGCTTTGCAGGAGGAGTTGCTGTAGGAGCGCTAGGAGTTTTTTTTATCTCTGTTCCCCCACTGTGTCCTAGCTATGGATTCAAAATGAGTACATCTGCCTCTGTCCGAAAAAATAAAAGTTATCGAGGCATTGCAGCAGCCAGGGGTATCCACGGCAAAGGTAGCTGCAGAATTCTGAATTTCGAAAAGCCAGGTAGGATGCATATGTAAGAGAAAGGACGACCTGCAGTCTGACTGCCTGGCAAACGCAAACCCATCCCACAAGAGAAAAAGAGATGGGAAGGATACACAGGTGGAACATGCCATCCCCCTGTGGTTTGGAAATGCAGTTACAAAGGGGACACACCTCTCAGGACCTAAAAGCCATGGAGATTGCCACCCACCTTCAGAAAGATGACTTTGACACCACAGATGGGTGGCTGTCTCGTTGGAAGGCCCGACATAACATTGTCTGCAAAAAAGAGTAAGGTGAACAAATGGATGCAGATGATGCTTCAGCCCAGCAGTGGATATGAAATGTGCTCCATGTCCTTCTTGCTGACTATGCCCAGTTGACATCTTCAAAGCCAATGAAACTGGCATATTTTACAGGGGCTATCCAGACAAGGGGCACATTCAAAGGGATGTAGAGTTGCTCGGTGGAAAAAAGGGGAAAGACAGGGTTTCCCTTTTGTGTTGCTGCAACATGTTAGGAACAGAAAAATGACCTCTTCTCATCATTGGTAAGAGCAAGCACCACCGCTGCCTCCCAAAAGATCTAACAACACTTCCTGTCACATATGTCAGTTTTGCAAATGCCTGGATGACCTCCTATCTCTTTCAGGAATGGCCTGACAGCTGGAACAAGAGGCTGCAGCGGAGAAGGTGTAAGGTGCTGCTGCTGGTGGACAACTGTAGCACACACCCTTCCAGCCTTGTTGGAAAGTTCACCAACATAAACATTCAGTTCCTGACACCTAACACCGCCAGCCTGATATGGCCACTCGATATGGGGGTGATAAAAAATCTAAAAGGTCCTTGTTTTCCGAGCGGATTGTCGGAATCATAGACAGTGGGTCAGACTGCTTAGCTACTGAGATTGCCCGTCGTGTTAATCTTCTGGATACAGTCTATATGCTTCACAAAGTTTGGACAACTGTAAAGCAAAGCACAATTACAAATTGCTTCAAGAAAGCAGGGTTTAATCCTGCTCATGAACATAAAGAACCAGTAGAGGGGGCTGAAGCACAGGATGATCCCTTAGCTGATGTTGTCCGCCCCGTCAACTTCACAGAGGAAGGGTTGCTTCATTTTGTGGATATCGACAGCGAAGAACAAATTGAGGGAGAGCTATCTGTCGGTGCAATTTGTGACGCTGTATCCCAGGAGGAAGAAGTGGCAGATAACAACGAGGACCCCACTGATGTAGATAATGTGTCCATCAACCTGATCAACCTACTAGACTACAGCCAAGTGAATGTTTTTAATCAATTGTTTAAATAAAGATTACAGCAAAGACAACCAGCACTAGTTCTTGAAAGAGCTGTAATCATGAACTGTGCGGTGTCTGTTGAATGTTTTGAACGTGTGTGAACGTGTGTGCTTGTACCGTATGGCAGTGCAGTTATGCTTTTTTTCCCTGTCCGATAGCACTTCTGATAAAGGAGATGGTCACTTTAAGGGGACGATTACTTTGCCACAGAGCCATCCCCTTAAAGCAGCTTCTACTGTATGTACTATAGGGACAGATGGGAGAATAACATGAAAGGCAGCTCAATAGAGTTCACAAAGATTCAAATTGATGAAGATGAGTATCAGAAAACTATTGCCTTGGAGGAAATCAAAATCTTCAATGAACAATTAGCCCCATTTGGTAACCACAAGTTAATCAAGGAACTTGACCAAAAATTAACTGCCAAGGCTAAAAGATGGGAGGCGGAGTTGATTAATCGTACAAAATCCAAGTTAACTCGAGAGGAAAAAGATTGCTTACATTGCAAGATTCACAATAAAAAAATAGGACCGGGAGACAATCAGGATTTATGTCAACCACAACTTGCAGTTGACATAAATCCCATCGCTATGATGCCGGTTGATGAAAATGTTGTTGAACCAGCATCATAGATCCTAAATGCACCAGTAATTCTATTATTGGTCACCATGGCGATTAATTAATGGTAGTCATTGTAAGTTTTTAATTGGGCATTTGATTGTAAGCACTTTATTGTGAACACATGCAGGAACCAATTGTATAAAAGTATGGTTAGGTACAATCACGTCTCACCCCTGATGAAGAGGTCCTTGTAGACAGCACTGGGCTGTTAGCACTTTATTGGTATGTGAACCATTACAATACATATTCAATATGTAATGTACTTTATTTATGCTTCCATTTCATTAATATTTAAAAATGTTTAAATGCTAGCCTGGAGTGCTGTGTATTGTATTTACTGAGTTATTCATTTTACAGCACCCGAACTTAACTTTGTCTACTTTTCTTCGTTTTCTAGTTTGGTTCATTCATATAGCAGCCTCAGCTGCTCATAAGGTTACAGGTGCCCTTTATTTTAACAGTGCCTAATAGTGCTCTTTTTTAATATTTTAAATCTTTCACCCCAAGTGCCTCTGGACTCCTTTATCATAAGTTGTGCTCATAGGGCCCGGGGCACTTAAAAACATGGTGTAGAAGCCAGCTGGAGTGGCTTTCAGCACTTAAGTGCTGAAGCACTGTTGTGCACATGTGCACCCTGTCAGCTCACACATCCAAGACATGAGCGGCATGGTGGTGCGCTCATCACCAAAACAGGCAATTTGATTCCTTTACCTGTCACTCCTCTGGCACCCTCCCCCTCACAAAATTACCACCCAGGGGATGGCAGGTGCTAAAGGGCAGCACACAGGATTGAGACTGGTGGCAGAGGGCAGCAGGAGGCAGAACAGTGCTCAGAGAGGCAGGCAAAAGTAAGCCCCACTCTTAGGGGGTTTACACTTTTGATTGATATGACCCCTTATAGAGGCTATCTAGCTTGGTTGCAGTTTGACATTTTGCTGCACCGTGCCAATATTGGCTCCAATCTTTGCATCATATGCAAACTATGATACTCAGATGTCTGTATCTTTGTGCATATCACTAATAAAGAAATTAAAAGAGTATGAACCCAAATCTGATTCCCTGGGGCACTCCACTAGTTACACCACTTCATTCTGATGTACATACGTTAATTCTTACACATTGTGATCTACCAGTTATCCAATGGTTAATCCATCTAACTATGTAAAAGTCTTTTCCCACTTCATTTAATTTTCTTTGTGTAGAAACCTTATAAAAAGCCTTACTCATGTCAAAGTACTCCACATCCACTGCCAGTCCATTGGTTAGGGCCTTACTAATAGGACTGCAAACCCTGATAAGGTTGGTTTGACAGGACCTATTAGTCACAATCTCCTGTTGTATTTTATTCATCAGGTTTAGTTTTGATATTTCATCCTCAAGCATTTATTTTGCAAGTGCTTCCATAATTTTCCCTACTACGTTGGTCAGCCTAACTAGGTTTTAATCATTCACTTCAGTCTATCTTTTCATGCATTGGGACTACTATCACCTTTTCTCAATCCTCTGAAACCTCGCTGGATACAAAGGCATGAATAATGATATCCCATAACGGTCTGGCTAGCTCTTGGGACAATTCTCTGAAAACTCCTGAGTGCAATTGGTCAGATCCAGGTATTGTGTTTATGGCTAGTTGGCAAAGCTTTTTACACAGGGATTTAAGCATTTTTCCCACGGATGCCTTATCCTCATGTCTGTCATTTATAAGAGGGATTTCCTCAGACTCATTTAAGGTAGATGTAAAGAGATTGTTGGTCCCAAGCCATCTCTAGGTCATTGTATGTAATGGATTCCTCAATTTTGAGATCTACATTTCCATTACGTTATGTTTTGTCCCTTATATACATATAGCATTCTTCATTGTTATTTTTGACCCTATCTGCTATATTGTTCTCCACTCTCCTTTTGAATGTTTGAATTTCATTCTTGCACTGTTTTGTGCAGACTTAAACTTTTTGAAACTATGTCAGAGATTTTCCAGATCTTGTATGCACTTTTGTTTTTAATTCCGAGTCATTTATTTATGCTGAAGGCCATCCGGTATAGCTTTCTACCACCCTTGCCATATTTCCCAGCCCTAGAAATGTGAGTTTCCTCAAGCTCTAGGATTTTCTATTTTAGTATCTCCCATCTCTGACTAACAGAACAACCACTGAAGTCAGGTTCCAGCTCCAGCCTTGCAATTCCTTCCTCATTAAAGTCCGCTCTCTTGAAATTATATCAGGTTGTTAAGAGATGCTTGTAATGGTGAACATTACCAAATTATGATCTCTGTTAGTTAGAGGTTCTGTAACCCTGCAATTTGCCAATGTGGCACCGGTGCTTTCATGTACGTTCAACAATCCCTCACCTGTTCCATCAAATTACATAACTCTTCCCCCTCCTCCTATGAACTCCTCATTGTCAACCTTTCCCTCCACTGCTATCTCCCAATCTATGTGGCTGTGCTTTACGCCTCTCCCAAGCTAGCACCTGCATCCCTGGTCTCCTGCTATACCTCAATTTCTTCTCATGCTGCCTCGGTGAGCTCATCCTCCTGGGAGACTTCAGACTTAACTGGTTCTCCCCCTCCTCTAAGCCCTCTATTCAACTAATTAAGTCTTTAAATCTTACTCAACTTCTATCTGAACCAACCCACTGTAACCCACACTCTTCAAACCATTCATTCCGCGACTAGATCCTCTCCTCCAATCCCCAGTGTATCATTGCCTCAGGCATCCTCCCTGATGCACTCAGTGACCACTGCTTGATATACTGCATAAGAAAAGTGCATCTTTCCACTCATCCACAAAATACATTTGGCACCGTCCTCTTAATACCCTCAACACAAATGCCCTTCTCCATGACCTCTACAGTGCTGATTGGTCTCTAGTGTTCTCCAACTCTGATATTAACTCCTCCCTTAGCTCTTTCACTAATATCCTCTTATGCACATAGGACCTCCACACCCCACTAAATAAAGCCAGGGTTAAGTGAACACGTCATCCCTGGATCACAGGGAACCTTATTGCCACATGTAAAGCATGTGACCGAGCTTGGGCTGCATTCAAAGTCTCCCATAACCAGGCCAACCTGAGCACATATAGAACTCTCCGGAATGCCTGTACAAAGACAGTCCACACAGCTAAGGCTGACTACTTCAGGTCCCACCTCCACTCAAATCACAACTCACCCTCAAAATTCTGGCATGCAATCCACTCCCTTCTTGACCACTGCCCCAACCCTTGTTTTGGATGCTTCTCCTGTGTCCGACCCTTCCTCTGTCACTGACATCTTTAATAAATTCATTACTACCTGTGCTTCCCTGGATCATACTCTGCCTATCCCCATGACACTTCCCACCCACCATCTTCAGGAGGGTATTGCTTCCTACCTGTTTCCCCACAGGAGGTTTACAAAGCACTACTGTCCTTAAACCCTTCAAATCCAGCCCTGATGCCCTCCATCTTATGCTTCTCCAGATCTCTGCTGATGCTACAGTCACTGCCCTCACCCACTTCCTAAATCTTTCACTCCAATCCTGCTCTGTCCCAAAGGTTTAGAAGTTAGCAAAGGTGTTGCTCCTCCACCAAGGTGCTGACCCATCCCTCCCTGGCAACTACCGATCTCTACTTCCCTCCCTCGCCAAACTACTGGCCAATATCTCTGCTTCCCTCCCTCACCAAACTACAAGAATCCATTGTCTACTCCAGACTTGGCATGTTCATCTCCAACACTGACACTCTCTCCCTCTTCCAAGCAGGTTTCAGAAGAAATCATTCCACCATCTCCTCCCTACAACAGGTCACAGACTTCATCCTCTCAAGGATGGACCAGGGACATATCACTGCTGCATCTTTATAGACTTGCGTAAGGTGTTTGACTCTGTGTTCTACTCCCTACTCCTAAACAAGTTAGCCTCTGCTGGCTTGTCAGACTCAACAGTAAACTGGTTTTGATCCTACCCCTCTGACCAGTAACAGTCAGTTCAGGTAGGAAGT